>OW121853.1:109264792-111764792 GCA_933228895.1 Platycnemis pennipes
GACCAACACTTACCTATCTTTCGCGTAAAAATATTCAAACAATTTTTTGCTGTTTTCTGAAAGAAAGACAACTTCAACACTTTTGGGAGCATCGAACTGGGATTCTCGCTATCTCATGTTGACTCATGTTGTGGATGAGCTCTCAGTCAAGTTCATTTGATCTTTATCGTGATAACATTCGTTTCCAATAACTTAAGTCTTAAACGGCTTCAAGTGTCTTGTTAAATTTAGCAGATAGGCATCAATTATTTACTGAAAACGTCGGTGCAAAGAAATTAATCATGACTTGATCCTTGGCAGTTAACTGTTCTCCTATAGCGCAATGTATTGTTATGGGTACTGGTTTAATCTGTAGTTTGAAACAAATTAATTTGAACATAATCCTGGTAAAGTGTGTAGTTCCGTGTTTTTTTATTTCACATTTATCCTCAGAATGCTGGGTAAACGAGGGTGAAGAATAAATAAAGACGTTTTGAATAGTATGAAGAGAGGTAGAAAATATGATAATCTGAAGAAGTTGAGTAAGAAATGAGACGTATGTTGAAAGAAATGTATAGAAGAGTGGGAACGCATCGGAGCCTACCGTAACTGGTATGATACTATTAAGTCTATTGGCATAATTATTGTCACTCTGCATAAAAGCTTAAATTTTAGTGCCTCTTTTTGTGAAGCAGATTGAAGCAATCTGCTTTGAGGGCCGGGTTCGATATCATCTTTTCGTGTCCCTAATTTTCTCCCTATGACGGCATGAAGTTTAGTTGGTAGATTAATGTACTGCGACGCTGTGTGAGGAGAAATTCTTACCGATGGCTTACGATGGAGAAGGATGAATTTCTTACGTGAAGGTTGTGAAGAACCCACCTCTTCGTGAAACACGTGCTATGAATGTTTGTCGGAGCTGTCATGTTTTGTAGATACATTTTATGGATAGAGTGATGTATGGATAGGTTTATGTATGAATTGATGATGATGAATGTGGCTTGATATCGAACGCGATAAGGCCCTTTATTGATGATTGTCGGTTAGAAACCACAACGATTTTTCGTCGAAGATTGTGATTTATCAACCAAAGGGAGAACGTTTTTGGACCAGTGACGAAGTGTGTAGGTTCTATCATACATTTATTTTATCTCACAACAATTTCATAGTTCGGGGAATTTCTATTCTTAATTCTAGTGACCTTAGCGGAGTTCTTTTTATCCCTTTTAGCTGTCGGAAAGAAAGGCGGTTGCCTTTAGTAGGCCCACTTCTTTCTACGTATGGCGAACAATACTGAGCCACCTACATCATCAAATTCTAAGCGGAATAAAATAACGTGCGGCCACGGAGGAGTTGGTATGGAGGCTTTAGGTTTTAAGTTTATGGTAGAATGCAGCCATCATAATTTAGCCGGAAAATCGATTTGTAATTTGGTGGACGTTTGTGATTCTTTCCATAGCTCATGGATAGTTTCAAATTCGACTACAGAACATTTGAACATTTCCAATTAGGTTTATTCTTATATAATCACAGGTATTACCTATTGATCGAAAAAGTGAGAGGCTAGCTAAACGTTTTTTTTTGCCTTTCTGGAACGATCGGCGTTTTAATTGTTCACGGTAACAGCTTTTCGTTATCACAAGACTTCGTCCCCTCGAAGATTCGTTGATGCGATGACGCAGCTCTCTACTATTCTTCTATCTTCTTCTTTGGGGAAAATTCAACACAACTAAGGTGAATCAACACTATGATCCTCTTTTACATCCATCAGCATTTCTCCATACGTATATCTCATACAAGTTCTTCCTTCGTCTTTCTCCTGTTCGCTTTCTCCTCGACGACTATCTTCATGACAATATGTTTTCTTAAGTTGTTTCCGATAATTATGTCCTTTACTTTCAGACTTTTGTTCTCTGTGGATTTTTATTGTGCATATCAGCGGGGTGTTTCACCGCTAATTAACAATCCTTGAATGTTCTCCCGCTCTTATAAGAACCTCACTGTCCTAAAACACGCTCAGATGTTTCCCGACATCCCCACCTTTGTTTCCGATAGTCTATTTGAGATTTATCTTCTGATAATACGTCCACTTTGCTTGGACTACTCCACTAATTATTTACTTCTTGGTTTGTCCATCTCAGTTGTTTTTACTTCCCAAAAAAATTATTCCCCTGTTCAAGCTATGGTGTTTAGTTTTATTTACAATATTAGTCATATATTCTATTTTTATATCAGTATTACTTTCTGTTCTTCGACTGTGTATCGTAGCAATTGTTTTCATCAAAATTCTGTGATTAGCTCGTCAATAATGCCTTTTTTTAATTGATTAGTGTTTTCTAACTGCTTCGCCAAAATTATCTATTTGTCCACCAATTCAACACTTGCATTCATGAAATTTTAGGGATGGTTGGTGTTAAAAAGTTAATTGGTGTGTTAAGAACCTCTTCGTTGATGTGGAAAACCTCTTCGTGCCGGACAAATTTGTCAGAAATCAACAAAACTGTGAAAAATGACATTTAGCTCCACCCTCCTTAAATTTTTTCGGTGGAATCCATCCAAGAATGCTCTCACTGCCAGTACTGCTCGTGTGTCGAAAACGTCTATTTGATTTTTTTCTGGAAAATAATGAGGTGCGGGACAAAATGAATGCTTGCGCTGAGTAATGGTGAGTACGGAATGAGTTATGAAATACGTCAGTGACATGGAGATATTCTTTTTACAAATTCACAATCAACATTATCTTATTATTGCTGACGATTATTGCATCATGCTATTGTTCCACTGTTACTTTCCTTGATATTTTTTCGGCTATTTCACGTGAAAAAATCTTGCCCGGCCGTGGCAACCTTATGTAATTTTTGAATAAGAAATGTATGGCCTTTTGAAAGTATTTTCTTCGTTATGTGACGCCAGAATTAATACTTAATGGAAGAATCGAGTGCGGGTTTAAAAGCCTCCTCTGTGGCGAGTCTAGGAACCGTTATTTATACATTATGTAAGCTTGTCTTGACGACGTCGTATGTGTACTTGTAGACGAAACCCCCGTCGTAGGCCTTTCGAAGCTCTATCTTTCTCCTGTTTACCGTGCCGTTTGAACGGGGATCTTTATCGACCTAGTGGTTATCAGTGAAGTGGAAGGAACCCTCGGGGTCATTTTGATTGGACGCACATTTCCTCTTATTTGTTTTGGCAATATTTTGTGATCGATTCTCTCTCTGAGCCTCTCCAGTAATTCCTCGCTCTGCGGCACTGCCTCAAAGGTTTCGAAATTGAGTTTCAACCTATTCGTGTCTTTAATGTGCCATTCTTTCCTAAGCCTGAGTTTCCAAAGCTGAAATCACTCTTAAGACTAGGTGAGAGCAGGAGGATGGGAACGGCTGAAATGTTTGACACTTCTGAGAAATTCCAATGCATCGAATGCTATATGGAGTAAATTTCCTTAATTCAGTTCGATATTAATCTGCCGAAAGTTACATACATCTTATAGTGATCTACATTCTAATTTTTAGCATAATGAAGCAAATTAAAATTATGTTGACCAAATTTTACTTCAAGGGAATGGTCATCTTGTGAGAATCATAATTTCTGTGCAAAAAAATTCTTTTCTGTGATGTTCTGAAATGTTAAGCGCTCATTTATGCAGTGCATATAAAAGAAAGAATCCAGGTGTTCATCATGTAGTTTGGGTGTATCGATCAATGTCAGGAGTATTGCATCATCATTCTCGTATATCATTATCATGAAATCGTTCATCCTTATCGCGCATCGGAAAGGAAAGCTATGGTTGTTGTCGGTGGCAGGGATCGACTTTTTTTCCTCATTATGGCATTAGAGAAGAATATTTAAGTATTTGTTTCGACAGTATGTATACATACCATTATTTTACAATATAAAAGAAAAGCAACATATTTCCTTTCGTTTCATGCAAGCGAAAATAAACATTTATTAGTCCGTGTCATCTTACTCTGGTCGATGAAATATGCTAAATGTGGTATTCCTTGCATCAAGCACGTCTTTAGTAATATAATTTGGCGTTGGTTTCAATTTCGCAAAAATGTAAAATGCTCATTTTAAATTATTTCACCACGTAAGTAGGCCAAGATTAAATACATTGTCTCGAGGAATGCCGAAATAGAAGTGAGCGTCGCCGCGCAACGCTGTCGCCGCCGTAGCCGCGAGCCGGCCCTGTTTCGCACGCCGCGCCGCCGCCGAACTCATGGCCGGCGCGGAATCGGCAAGAGTATGGTCATTTTTTAGTTGTGGCCAGTGAAGAGCTGTAGCATTTTTTCGCAGCGTATCCTTATTTTGTTAGGGACGCTTCCCTCTCTCCCCTTCCTTCCTGCGAACAATGTATTCCCAAACTATGACCTTGATTACGTTTAATACAACTCCACCTAAGATCGCGAGCGATCTAGTACGATATTGACGTTACTATGCATCCTCCTCCTTTTGCTCTGGTCTTTCCTGCCAGGAAATGTTGTGGTTGGATTGTTTTGGGAGGTAGCGTTTGTACGCCACGCTATAAGTAACACAGTGTGATGATTCTAATTTCCAGCCAAGGGCTATCTACTTGGATATTCTGGAGTTGATATTTCAGGATAATAGATGTTCCCTATGTTCACAGTGATTATTATATTTATTTAAAGTGATTTAATCCGGGTTTAGGAGGAGGTTTAACGACATATTCCGGGGTTTTAATTTTTAAGAGCAGTGGGTCGTAGTCCCAGAGATGTACTAGAGGAAATTTAGTGCGGACAAAACTAGTATTGAAGCTGTTACGATGCTAAGAAATGCAGAAGGGAAGGTAGCTTGACGTCTTTCCGGATCTCTTAATTACGGATACACTACAGTGCATATACTAGTGTCCGCATGATTTTGTGCTCACGTGCCTGTAATCTATTGACGAAAGGGGATCTGACATTTTGGCATGGCAGAAAAATTCGTTTCACATGGTTAGCCACCCTAGCGGAGAAAGTTCTTTGGGTCCCTGATACTCTCCATCGGAAAGTCTTCTCACCCTAACGGCCAAACGGTCCGCACTGCACCCTCGTAATCTGGGCCAAATAATAATTGTTCATGATAATTACCATATTCTTGTAGTACACCGATTCCATTATAAAAATTATTACATCATGTTTATTTGTACTTATTTTAAAACCAGAATCGCTCACTATGGCTATTTATTAAGTTATTATATTATCTTGGTCGAATTGGACAGTTTTAGCGTTTGGGACCTGCCAATAGGCAGAATACCAGTTGATGATGATACTATCTTATGTTTAGCAATACATAATACCCTGAAAGTCACCGAAGGATGTGTGGCATGGGGCATGGTGTAGGTTATGCATAGGTTTGAGGGGCGCGTCGACGACGAAGGTTATTAGTTCCACTCACATTCTAATTTCATCATTAAAAAAATTACTGCCACTATTTGATTTGGTAAAATAGCTAATAAAATGATTAAAAACTCAGTGCGTTACATTAAATTTAAAAGGCCAGTTTTCCTTACGAAAGTTGTGACACTGCTTCAGCGATCAGGATCGTCGCCTAG
Source organism: Platycnemis pennipes (assembly GCA_933228895.1). NCBI lineage: Eukaryota > Metazoa > Arthropoda > Insecta > Odonata > Platycnemididae > Platycnemis > Platycnemis pennipes. Next base: position 109,270,323 of record OW121853.1, read on the forward strand.
AACGTATTCTAGGCCCCCATGATGCCTAGCCTATTGCGCTTAAGCCGGTATTTGTCACACTCCGTCAGGTGTTGCACAGTAAGAGGACAGTCTCAGTTACCGCATCAATGTGGCGCCTTCTCTTCAGTGAAGACGCCATTGTAGTTCACTGTTTCCATTATAAAATCCTAGTACTTCATGTTTATTTATATTTATTTCTAAACCAGAATCGTTCACTATGGTTATTTATTACCTACGTCCTCATACTATCTTATGTTTGACAGTAGGTGTATGGCGTTGAAAAATGTTTCATGGAGTTACAAAATTTACTGATTATTCCGTACTTAATTCTACTTCTTTGTTGGAATTAGTTGGGAAATTCTTCTTCTTTGTTGGCATCGATCTGATTTGTGGATTTATTCCGTTTATATAGAGCGCTATTTTAGAGTAGAAATATTACATTGAATTACTAGTGCTAGAGAAACGCAGAATTCCATTCTGATTATATTTTTCTTCCTTGTGTTCGTCATTGATCAAATTGATGGGACTATCCCTTGCAAAGGTTGACAATAGGAACATGCAATCTGACATGCGTTATAATTACGCCATAACGCAGGCGTGTTGGTAACTTATTAGTTGTGTCTGTCACGGAATTCTGTTTCTCCATGACACCCTAACGAATTCATTACGCCGTTTTGAAGAAATAGGAATCCGCCCTTGGATAGTAGTAACATATTATTCGGGACACGTCGTATACGCCACCCCGAAAAGCCGGGTCGGCTTTCGCCGCCGACGAAAATGTCATCAGCTCCCACGTCAGTGCGGAAAGGAAATGCACGGGGCTGCTGGTGTTCGAGAAAAGGGTTTTTATTTGGCGAGTTCTCGGTCGTCATTGAACTCGTGAGCGCCGATAAACACTTCTTAGCATCACCTCTCACAATTCCTTTCTCTTTCCTGTCTAATCGTTGGATTAAAAACAATCATTAAATATTCGTGTTGAGCTATTTTTTTAATCCTTGGGGGCAATTAAGATGATGGCGTTAAAATACTCATCCGAATAGTAGATACCGAGATAAATTAGTACAAAATTCATCTGCACTGAAACCGATGCGGTGTAAGTTCAGCTCAGAGAACCTAATTCAAAATCTGGAGATATGACTCAGTGAAAGTCTTTTTATAGAGCTTTATATAGGGAGCTCATTATTCTCCCATAATTCGCTCAAAATTTTAATAAATTCTAGATTTGGCTACGAAAGCATCTCCTGTCAGTGACTGAAAAGATGAACGTCGCCAGCTATCAATTCAGAGCATTACCATATGTTCAGATAAGAAACTTCTCAACTTCCTCGGCCATTTCCTTAAATTTCCCTTTAGTGCTCAGGTCACGGGCATGGTAACGGACCGAACGTGAATGGCCCTGAAAATGAATCCTATTTCGCTGAATCAATCCCGTGCCATTTTGATGTTCATATTCGGAAATCGCTCAACCCCTCCGGTTACCTTTTGTTATTGATTCAAGGCGCAGCTGGAGAGTCACGGTGAGAGAGGGATGGGGCGAGACGGTGGCGCCCTCAAGAGTCACGGTCTCCTCTCCGCGTCGACCTCGGTACCCTGGCGAGGCAGTTCGTCCCCTTGAGGCGCTCATCTCAATCGAGACCCCCGTCTCTTTTAGGACGGGTGCTCTTCTCCCGGAAGGCATATCCATCCGAGAGTACACCGTTCCATTGAAGCTCGAAAAAGTTTACCCTCGCCCCCGATACTTTCGTCTTCCCTTTCCAAGCTAATATAAGTTCGATTGGTGATTTTTTTAATTTTTATTATAGCCTGACTGCAGGTTTCTACAATTTCTCTGCCGAATCCGTGGACGAATAGAATTCGGTTAGCCGTCCAGCTGAACCCAGGCTGTCAATTTTCCGGACAAAAAGAAAGGCACTTACCTACCCTGATGTGTGGATTTTAAATACCATTGGGCGTAGTACCTACTTACTTGCTGAGCGCTACTCTCACCAACCACATATAGATCGGCGTGGGCGTTTTCTGAATTCGCTACGTTACGTATTCTCATGTATTTAAAACATGTTTTGGTATGCAAGCGGTTAACTCAATGTAGAGAGTATTTCTACTTTGAAATTGACATATTAATTAAATATGAGCAACCAAGCAGCGTGAGTATACTGAGTCATTACCTCGCTAAATACTACTAAAATTTCACGAAGACAATCTCTACGGACGTCCGTAATTTTCCGCTCCATTTATTACATCCAGAAAAAGACCTAATATACGTTATTGGACATCCTCTGACAAGTTAATGTTTTCCCTTGACTTCCTGCCCTCAGAGACTGTATGCTAACCCAATAGCGTCCAGCTACAAACCGGGGTATATCGTTCAAATCAGTTTTAGGCCTCTTTGGACACGTTCACCTAAACTAATTGTGGTTATAGATTGTAATTGTAGTAATTTTCCTCTTTGTTAGCATTCGCATCTTGGACTTTTCCGGTTTACAGGCTCTACTGTTATCTAATCGGCACCAGTTTACTGACGTCGTTCTATAATTCAATGTATTACTTATCTGAAATTGCAACCTCAAACAACCGTAAAACCACATCCTCACGAAAAATTGAGTCAAGTGTGGTTGAGCAGCTTTTGCTCTACCAACAAGCTCTCGCCATGTGCCTCTTCAGGAAAGCGAGTAATTGCGCTGTTTGCATGTTATCTGGAAGAGAAACGATAAGTTAAAGTTAGCGTTTCATAATTTTCATATCCAAAGGAACAAATGCTAGAAATTCGAATGTAAAATTGCCATCGCAAAATTTTTCAGCGCTTAACATGTTAAATGATTTTCAGAGGAGCTGTTGCAGTGCTGCCATTTTGAATTTGAAAATATTGGGCTTGCACGTTTAATGGATGATTTCATTCCGCGAAAAAATTAATGGATCTAAGAAATGTTGTTTTTGATGCATTTGTGGGCTAACTACGTGTGACAGCATTAATCAAAATTCCCTTGTCTTATGGGGGCGTTTACTCGGAACAGAAATCGCAATTTTGTACTCGAAATCGTTAGATGGAAACAAAAAAAGAATTTTAGTGAAAAAATTAATCTTCTAACCACAACCATTCACTCATAAATCAAAAATTTAAATAAGCAAAAGGTGTCGCCCACCGAAAAATCTGCTGTAATAACATTGACGTCATTTTCCTCCTGTCCTTGACTGCTTTTCGTGGAAGGGAAAGGAGTGGAAGGGGGTTCTCGGAAGGTCTGCTCGCACAGATGCTGTCGCAACTGCTCCTATTGGCAGAGTCAGCTGTGTCCCCCCATTGCGATAAGGAGAATTAGCTTCGCTGGCTCAGTTGTGATTGGACGAAGTCGTTATACGTCAGAGGTTGGGTTTAAAACATCAGTTTTTCGCCGCTTATAACTCGGTAAATAATTGACGGATCAGAAAACGAAAAAATACGGGTCTTTTTATTTTACAAACTCTATCAGATTCGGCAATTAAAAAATATGGTAAACGACCCTATTCACGAGTGCAATTCGCTGGGTTCTGGTATTGGGATTTTAGTCGGTATGGATGCAAGTTCCGTCATTCCACTTATGAGTTGAATATAATAGAGGGTGTAATCGTTTCGGTTCCACCCGAATAGAGGCCTCTCAGTTTACCCCATGTCGGAGGGTTAACGTTTCTGGGCCAGAGTATGCGGATGTACCTCTTCAGATGGTGGTCTTGGGCGCAATATCGGTATTTTCGGGGCTTATGAGTTCTTTGAGGCTAGTTGCTGCCCTAATGAGTGGGCCACTGCCGTCTACATCCTACGACGTGGGCTCTTTTGGTGTCTTGAAATGAGGGTCACTGCCACCGTGCCTGGCTCCATCAGTGGATGGCCTCTTGGTTTGTGGTCACAGGTGTGAGGGAAGGGCTTTGGGATAGAAAATGTCTATGGAAACTGAGTTTTTGGTGCGGAAATTGGCACTCAATTGTTTCTGGTACGGTCCATGTTGCCCTCGTTTCCCCGGTTTGTCACGCCTCTAATTGAAGATCGACGGAATCAGCGATCAGGGCATTGTGAAAAAATATTATCCTGATGTACCCTGATTTATTTCTCGTCATCGCATATTGTACGAAATTACTATTTTATGGGCTCTATTGGTATGCTATTAGCCTCTCAGGAAAAATCATGTGATTGAATGACCGTGCAATTTTTGACGCCGCGTTTTCACTTACTTAGGAAGGTATTGTTTCTCAAAAGATTTTTTCTCTCAGCTCGGGAGATATGGAATCGATTTCAAGGGGATTTATCCTCAATGAAGTTTCATAGACAGAAAAATGTTACTGGCGTGTACCTATCAATATCGGTCACTTCTGTGTCCTTCAACTTATTGTGCTGTCTTTGTATCAACTGATTGTTTTCGTTCGTTTCATTTTGATTTTACGAGGTTGGGGTTTGGTATCTATTCTGAAATGCCAGTTTCCTTTAAAAACCCTTTATAAATCCATTATTTTGTCATGTCATTGCAGCCTGGTTTTTGTAGCTCCTCTTCTAAAACGTTGAGTTCTTGAATATTAAGTGTAATATTGGTTGAAAATTGAAGTTACTAAGCAGTGGTTATAAGAACTATTACACTAAGAATTTGAATTATGTAATTGTATTCTAATTCTACTTTTTTGTAAAATATAACGCTTGATGCTAGGTACTACCCAAATATCTGCAGATTTTTTCTTTACTATATGATAGCTTGCACGATCCACATGATACTGCTTTGTTAAAATAGTTTTTATCATTGCGTCCAAGTAGTATCTTCACATTATCATTTAGTGAAGACGTAATGTAAATCGAGATGGCTAATTTTCTTGTGCGGGCTAGGAACTGCTCTAATTGGATTGCGCATTGGTCTGCTGCGGAAATTGCCACAGACTCCTCGAAATCGGGAAGAATAATTTAAATGTGTATCTGTCTCGGAACAACTGCGACGTGGACTGGAATTGACTTTTGTGAAGGTACTTCGTGAAATAACAGACAATGTATTCATTCAATTTACATAATTTTGGGTGCGTTCCTTGCTGTAATTATTTTAAAACAGAAATACGACTTACCATTTCTATTGAGTTTCTACTTAATTTTTATATCAACACTTAAGAATGGGTTTTTGAGAATTAACCCGGAAGCATTATGTCAAAGCTATGGGCTTCAGATTCCGTCGAGATAGTATAGGCAGGAATAGGAGTAGAATTCGAATTTCTGGCACGCCTTATGAGTATGTTATACTGCGCACCCAGTCTTTGGAGTGTAGTTTTGTTTTAGCTCTTAAATACAATAGGAGCTGGTGCTTGAATGCCGCCTCTCCAAAACTTATTTCACACGTTAAGCGTGTATTGTGTATTGGAAATATACGACCATACCAGTAATTGAATTCTCGAGGTAGCTCGTATTTTGATTAATTTCTTTCGTTTCGATTTGTAGACCCATCGTTTTCGCGTGCCGGTGTCTCACGTGTAATTTGTGAAGGTTCTATCTAAGTCACATGTTTATTATAATGCTAAAACGCTTCTTATTCTTGTCCCCGGATAGTTCTTGTCGTGCAAGTATATAATCTCCGGAGGCTTGATTTAGGCGCCAAGTTAGTTGACAACTGAAGTTATAACTAAGACATCGCTGCTTCTGATGTTTTGAGCGATGAAAATCACATATAAAGACGTTTATTCATTTGAATAATAATGTCTGCATTAATTTATACTCCTTAAAAACACGTTTTGTCCTCTACTTTTTCTCTTCACCCTTCGCTCTGCTAACCGCAAGGAAGGAAGTGAATTGGAGGCTCTCGTTCCCTCCGAATGTATCCATATCCTGTTTACTCTAAGCGGGGCGTCGTCGGTGGGTTCTGGTTGCCGCTGGGAGGTTATGGCATGCGGGGTCGCTCCGCTTCTTTCGAAACTAGTATTTTCTCTACGTTAATTCTTCTGCTGGAGTGAAATTCGTTCAGAAATGTATTGTATCGTCTTTTGCTTAATTCAAAGTATATTTTAATAAAAACCGCAAAACATATATCCATATTTTTTAGAGGAAAGGAGTAGAATTCGATTTAAAGCATCGAAAAGGGAAACGGACAAAATTATCGCTCGTACAGTTTTCGATCCGTGCTTATTCTTCCACCGTTATTCGATATGAAGTAAAAAATATCTAAAGTGAAATTTAATAGTGGCGTGCCTCAATGCCTGCTGTGTAAATGAAAGTGAGATGTGAAGTTTTAAGCTAGTGGAATTGCTCAGTACCTCGAACGTGAGTTTTTGAGTGATAAAAGAAGGAGGAAGGAAGAATCTGATATGATTACGTGGTATTTGATTCAATTGATATTTATGCCTAGGCTTCGATGACAAAAAACAAATGCTTTCGTTTATCTGGGATCATAATTTGAATTACAATTTGAGACCTGCTAAGAAGTGAATTTGTGATGGAAAGTAGGTGATTTCATGAGGGTAATTTCCTTTTGAAGAAAAAAATGAATAGAGCCATGCCGACGAATAAAAAAGCGAAAAAACACCCTAGGCTTGTAATGACGCAGGATAGAATAAAGCATACATTGTAAACCGGATACTCAAAAGTTATAGGAGGTGGATTGAAAATATTCGGAGAGTATCATCAATGGCGAATTAAAACTTCAAAATGGGAGTTCTTGGTTAAAAGCTATAGCTACTGTATTTTTGTAGACATAACATAATGCACTCTCCCGACTAGATATCAGTTGGTATCGAAAGCAATGGCGTCTAGATAGGATTACTGGCTGGTCTCTTCTGTGAATGTGAGTATTATTCGTTGGCATCGGCATCGAAAATGACACTGAATGTGGCCGAAACACGGCGGCATCCAAAAAAGGAGTACATAGTTAAATGCTTCGAGGGAACGTTTTTTTATGCTATGAAAGACAAATTTTTACAGTATTCATGCATTGTAATAGATAGAATGAATGCAACGTTCCACGCAATAAAAATATTTAATGTTCAACGACTAAGGATACGGTGACACACGTGTTACTACATCATTATCTGGTAATGTAGTAACATCGAAATCATGTTCGCTGATGGTGAATTTTTTATGAAGTGCAAAATTATATGCTCTTTCAATCTTTACGTAGTACTTCCGCAAAATTACACCTGACTCTTAGCTGTTTGTCTTCATACATTTAAATTAACGGGAAAAGTGTTTTTGTAATATTGCCTTGCATATTTAGAATCGCGGAAGCTTGTTGTCAACACTAGTGAACGAGAAAAACTACCGAGTATGGCCCAGAACGAGGCCGTGGTTGTAGTTTTTTCATATTATTCGGGAAGGCCTTAAAGCGAAGTCAATGTTCACCAAGAGGGAGAATCCGCAAGTGAGCCCTCCCTTATTAATCGTGAAATTTAAGGTTACTTATATCCTCCTAAGGTTACTTATCCTTTCTTCTCATCGTCTTTGCGAACTCCAACGCCTCCCGCAGCAGATCCCGAAAGTGACAAATGGATATTATCCCCGCTGCGAAAATCTTCGATCCGCGATCTTATTACCTTATTCGTTCTATCCAGTCGATTTTCATCATTGGTCTGTGACGCCATATTTAAATTGCTTCTAGTCTAGATTTGTTAGTAGCTGCTATTGCCCATCTATGGGGTATAATGTTCTGGCATAAGAGTAAAGGCTTAGAATAACTAAGGTGTTGTGGTGGTAAAATACTTGTGAAAAATGCTCTTCATCATGAATTGTTCGGTGATTGTGCTCACGTGGCATTCAGTGTGGGAAATTAACAGTTACACTAAACAGCTAGAACTTGAGTAACATTGGTGGCATTTCGTAAAGTTGTTTCAACTCTTCTTTGTTTTCTCATTGCAGATCAACGAGTTGAGTCATGTGAACATCCCCGTAATGTTGCTGCCGGATGACTTCCGCGCCTACTCCAAACTCAAAGTGGACAACCACCTCTTCAACAAGTAAGTGTGAAGGCCCCGTGACCCCACCTTCCTTCATTCCGTGCCGATGAGACCATCTCATCGCCTCGGCGGATCTTCCACTCCGATTGCTCCTTCCTCTCCCCCACGCCTCTCGCCCGGGTTGCCGAGTTCCCGTAACCCTCAGACCACTCGGGGAAGTTGTGTGTTTGACAAGGGAGCGTTTGCATTCTCCCCTTTCCTCCCACAAGTTGGGCCTCGTGACAGCTCTTCTCTTGGAAATAGGATAATCTGTCCTACAGTTTGCCCGCCGCGAATGGAACTGTCTCTCACGGCATAGCAGGACTTTCTGGCCCGCCAGTCATGACCAACCCTGAACCATGTCTCGTTTTCGCCTCCCTCCCCGCCATTGTGCGCATCTGTTTTTTTTTATTTTTACGCTCTCCAATTCCGTTCATATCTATCCATCCTTAACTCCACACGGTTGGACGGAGATTATTACATTCCCATCCTGCCTCGGAACTCGATGCCTTTTCTGCGGGGTTAATGTAATTAAAATTGATATGCATTTCAGTGCTATTAATCGTATTTAATTGTTTCGAGAAGTTAGCATTGAGAAAGGAAGCAGTGCAGAAACATTAAATCAGGAGGATCTTCTTTCATGGCGGACCTCGTTAATACACTTACAATGCACTCTTCAGTGTGAATACGTTTTCAGTGTTGTCCATTTTCACTGCTTCGTAATGATTTTTTTCGAAGGAAGCAATGTTCGAGAGAACGAATCATAGAAGACATAAACTCCCATATTTGGTTTTTTCGGACATTTCTTCCTTTGAAAAATTCTCTTATGCCAGTTTTCTCTCTATCAACATTCTCTGTAATGGCTGATAATTCAACTATCGCCCTAAGTGATGAAGTAATGCTTGCTGTCAATGGCAAGGTGAGCATAGCCATTAACTGGTAATATATTGATACAGAGAAAACGCTTTGGAAACTACCGATCTTCAATTATCTACTGTACGGATATTTATGCGAGTCCAGGCGTTCGAGGTTCTACACGATCGAATGTGCATTCCATATTCCGTTACATTAAGAATATTTCATTAATTATGAAAGAAAAAATCGACTCAATTAAATATAACGGAAAAACTATTTAAATTTGATGATGCTATGTTTTGAGAATTTTAACATTATTTTAAATAAGGAAACATTTTTTGGAGGCACTGGAAATGTGTTTGATGCTATTTACTTCAGTAACGACGAACGCCAATCTTTAGTTCAGAGAAAATCCACTTAAATATAATAAAATTTGTTCATGCGCTCACCGCTGATATTGCATGCATAGTAAACACGTCGAAAATGTTTGGAAAGATTTATTAACGAAATTTGCGTTCCTCTCATACCTGCAATTTTTGTATTGTTTGTGAAGAATTGCCGAATCTCTACTGTCTTCACGGAAATAATATACTCCGGGCCTGTACGCAAGAGACATTCCATTTCAGATTCATCGTCACTGACAACCGCTAAGCAGAGTTTGCACATGATGAGACCCGTAATTAATTTCGATGCGCCTTTTGATGTCTTCTTTGGGGGAAACTCGTTCAGTAAATCAGTGTAATGTGTTCAGAAATCGATAAAATTAAGTAAATTACCTTCTATATCGCGATATCATGTAGAATGGGGTTTCCGAAAACCTAGTACCTCAACATAGGTATCCTTAGTGCATATATTGTCACTAACATTTGTTGGCTAATGCTTAGTCCCGGACATCAATTCTTTCCTTTTACCTTCCATTCGACCAATCCCTGCTCCCTATGTGCCTCCACTGATCTGAAATCCTATTCGAGAAAGAGTAAACGTTGATATGAGAAAATCCTTAAGTAAATGTTGGCAAAGCTCCTGCCGTATGCCGCTCTGGCGTCTCCGCAGGTTGATCAGCACGAGTCCTACCTTTCGTGGTTAATGTACATTCATGCGCTTGACCGGCTTTATATTCATGTGCCTTTGCTTCGCTTTATATCCTTTCCCCCATGCGCAAAATCAGTCCGAGCGTCAGCACGCTACAAGTGGCGGGGATCGCGTGATACAACCGTATATGGCTGGTGCCTGTCGGGGAGACTTACTGCTTCACTGCATTTTCACGCCTCCGTTGAAACGTCACCCTCTTCGTATCAACGTCGTCCCTGCCGCTCCGTTCTTCCTTAGTTTGCCGGATGAGGAAACCCAGCATGAATCTCTGTCTTTTGCAATCCCTTGTAGGATCCATCTTTTTTCATTCGTTTTCAACTTGGGCCTCTCACACCATTGATATTCCCTTGCTCCGAGCATTCAAATTGTTCGCGTATTGGTTTTTCTCACCTCATTTTCGTCAATCGTGAAAGTAATCATGCAAATGTTTTGAGGCGTTGTGACTCTACAGTGTCGTTATTTTGTTTCTCCTCGGATCGATTTAATAGTTTTTTTAAAGGATAAGATGCCATTGTATATATTGTCGTACCCGACCAACTGCAAAACTTTCCTAATCTACATCTACACGATACCCTGCAAGCCACCGCGAGGTTGTGTGGCAGGGGGTGAAGATCACCAAGAATGCACTATTGACATGCAAACAAGCAACTATAGGGTCTCATGCAACTAGATTTTTAGTATCTATAGTATTTAAGGGATTAATACATGCATTATGCAATACAGACTACTCTAAAATATTTCCTCTACCTATCCCTTTACTATGCTGCCTATTCTGTTCTCTTATAGTACGGGGGAAAAATGCCATTTTGAATCTATCACTACGACAATCTATCTCTCTAATCTTATTTATCTGGTCGAATCTACCATAATACGCTGGTGTCTTTAATATGTGCCTAACATTTTCAGTAAAGCTATCCGATTGAAATTTCTCTGATAGATTTAGTCTGTACTTGAACCTACGCTCTGATAATGATTCCCACCCTAATTTTTGTATTAATTCTGAAACACACTCACTAATCAGTCACTGTCTTGGAAATAAATGTGTATTATGGAGATAATTGTGTTCATGTTCATGCATCAATTGCTTATGGATTGCCTAAGAAATCTGCAGGAAAGCATATGGTATTCTTGGGATTATATTGGTATCGTTCGTATAGGTTTGCCGTGGTGGATAGAGTGCTGTCTTTCCAGCGCGAGGGCCAGGGTTCGAATGCCTATACCATACCTGTGAGCTTTGAGGATTGCACTTCGAGTAAAATACACCGTCCGACGGTCTGGACGTTAAACCGTGAACTCCTTGGAGCTTTTTTTCAGAGCAGATGTATGTCAATACCGGGTTTCGCTCCATCCTTCCTCCGTTACCTTGCCAATTCTTGCAGCTTCTGAGTTACCTAACTATCCTAAATGTAGATAATGACCTCAGCTGTTAGTCGCCTCTCCGGAATAACTACTATCACAGAGTAATGTTATTTTTTAATTACTAAGCTATTGGATTAGAGGATTAACTATTACTCTTCGTAATGGAGGTCCTAATGTGTGATGAAATATTCTTATATTTATGTTGTTGGAATGGTTTTTAAATGGGGAATAGTATTTGTCTTACCTGATCGTTAATGACGATGGTCTGTATAATGTAAATTGTCAAATGATATATTACGGTATATTCTGACGTGTAATATGTGCACTTGGTTAGAAAATACGATTATCAGGCGAAATAGGATGGCGTTGCTCTTGACCAGATTTCCAGGAGTTCTGTGAAGGCTGCATTTTTTGATTTCATCGTGTTTAATTGTTGTAGTTGACCACACATCTTTAAAACGCCTGCTGGAACGCAGGCGAAAATGTTGTCCACTGCATCAGATTGACGCGTGGAACCCAAAAATAGTCTTCAGTAGGCTGGTTTTGATTGGAACTTCGTAGTGGAGTGAATTTAGTGCAGAAGGAACCGAGCATATTTTCGACTCAAGAACTGCCTAATCTCGAGCCATTTTTGCTCGCATTTCGGAGGATAGAGTATGAATTGAAATACAATCGCTACTTTCACATTGCTCAAAATATATCATCAGTATGTCGTCGCTTGCTACCGCTTCGTTTGTGCGGCGAAGAGGATAAGCATCCGAATGACATTTTGCGATCCCGAACAAAAATAGTTTGACCTCTGTTTTGTGTTTAAAATTGTATGGTGACTCCTCTGATCATCTGTGTTGCGGTTTTTGTGAATCATATCGCCTGTATGTTGAGTCACACTCTTTGGTTAACATTTGAGTACCACATGGGCGATGTTTTTGCTCTCCTTCCTACAGTGGCTGAAGCTGTCTGCTTTTTGCTCGCCTAACGCAGAAATGCTTTTTCCTCTATGGTGTTGGTGGTTTTTTTAAGGTAGAAAAATATTGCGAAAACACAATTTTTACCTTTTCTCTGTTCCTAAATACTAGCAAAGACCCCGGCTCTTTTCTTGATTATGTTGAATATCCGGGTGTCTGCTATGTGTCTCTTCTTGGCTGTGAGGGTTTAGATGCGTCCGTTATTAGCACAGAATGGGAGACTATTGAGTGATAGTTAGCGGATGTGAATACACTTACAGTCGGCGATGGGATCGTAGAGGGAGTGCTGTCCCTACGTTAGATATCATAGTCAACTTGAACGTTCTTTATTAACAATTACATACCATGGAATGAGATAACAGATACTTCGAAATTGCACACCCTGCAGTTTTTAAAATAATTAATGAAGCAAGTGTGGCGTGTTTTTATATGCATAGTTAATAAATATTAAAAGCCCTCGTTTAAAAAAACGTGTTTGTATTCTTTAGAAAGCGACGGTCTATTCATCATATCTTTTGACAATGTGAATGTAGCTATTGTAGTTCAATGCGTACCCCTTCCTCTGAAATACTCTTTCATGGAGCATGAACACCTCGAGAATATGTAGCTTGCTTCCCTTGCATGCTACGGAATCGTAGTTTTTCTTTCTGTAGAAATGAGTTGCTCTTATACAACTCCCTTTTTTACAGTGTCATGTATTCAACGCCGATAAACTTTCTCCTGGACTTAGATGGCTGAGAGAATTTGGCATGGTAACATGTCCCCCTCTGCCACACACCCTTGTGGTGGCTTGCAGGGTATTATGTAGATAGATGTTTGGTGTTATGATGCCAGAAACTGATTCATATGCATACATGATTATTGGGATCATCGCAACGTAGTTGGTTCATATCATCAATCTAGTCGTCTTGCGTCGCGTGATGTGCCAACTTGTTTGGCCATGACGTCATTATTTTTTATTTTGTCCGGAGAACCATTTTTTTTAATTTTTGGCATCCCGAAATTTTTAGCTGTTTGTTCTCTTGCTGGTTAGATACTTCTGCTGCTGATTGTTCGGCTAAAATCTAGATGAAGTTTTGCAAACCTTCCCCGCAAAATTCAAGCTCTGGGGCGGTAAGGTGTGACAAGAAATCTCACCCGTTTTTCTCAAACACCGATCACGCTCCCGCTTTGACAGCGGAAGGCTATTGCTTCATCAACACCAGGTTTAATACACGTGCCGAAAAGACGTCCATAGACGAATATTATAGGCTCGTTTCTAGTACACACTGAGAAGGCGAACTGAGCAATAGTGCTTTCATATCATTTACCGCAGTCTAAAAGTTTTAAGAATACTTTTTAATGCTCTGCTTTTATAAATAGGCATTATGCTGAAAGGTACAAATCGCTGTTATTTGTAGAGATGAAAGAAAGTTTGACAATTTAAATGCAGATGGTTATTTATTTGATTTGACTTAATTACAGCAAGATTTGATTTCATTGTAAACATGACTACTTGGGCTGGCTTCCTTAAAATATACTACGCATGCCACTGTTGGCACGCATGTATCTCCAAACCTTCGTCAGGTTTTTTCTTGCGCAGAAATGATTGTACATACTTTTTGCTCTCTAGTTACCGCTACTGCTGCAGATGCAATGCGGTACCCACGTGTAAATTTCCTAATGCCAGGCCTTGCGTTCCTTCGCAGTATTACCTCATGGTGGAATTGCTTTCTGTTACTTTAAGAAAGTATTCATTTTATTTATCACCTGAATTTGATGGTATAATTTTTTTGAACGTAGGCTCCACCAGTGATCAAGTGACGGAGTGCCTGATGTGTTCAATCTTTTTCGCACCATCGTATAAGGTTATGGATGTTGGGTGCCCAAAAATTTGGGCCTGGATCTCGAACTGGCGCCAACGAGTTAGTCACGCGAGACTAAGAAAAATGAAGAAAAATGTGGCTAATAACGATCTAAAAAATATTATCGAGAATTATAAAATGTGCAAAGCAGCCGCAAAAACAGTCCTCAAGGCCGTTTTAAACGGTCATTGACACTGCGCGGGCTGTTGCGAGAACACTTGCGCAATAACTATCTCGCTGTGTAAAGCGACGACTTGCGTGGAGAGGCAGCGCCACTGCGCGAATTCTTGCGAGCAAATTAGAACATGTTCTAATCTGATACACGCGTTCGCGCAAGTTTGAAGTTTATTTCTCTCACTAGATGGTGCAGATGTAGTGGCAACGAACTGCCTGGGGAATTCTAGCAATCGGGTGCTTTTGTTTGAACTCAACTCCTTAGGTAGTGAATAAAGTGCAATAATGATGAGCTGGGCGATTAATCATGTGGAAGCTTAAATTTCGTTCGTAAACGAAGAACTCGTTACTTTGGACCACTGCCGTTCGTTCGTGTTGCCAATTTTGGAGTAAGTATACGGGGCTAGGGTATCCACTATTATGTTTAGACTATGGCTAAAAACATATTTTAAAGTGGTGGTCATTTATCACACCTTTCGCATCCAATTGCTACTTAACAGATCTGGACGTTATGCGATATATTGACGGTTATACCGCTACTGAATGTTATATTGTCACTGGCATAATGCACCGACAATTGCACCGTGTAAAGCTGTCAAGCAAGCGCCCTCGCAATTTTCTACGTCACGGACTTTCACAGACGACTGCACAAACGGAAGCAACATCCACTTGCGCAGTTTCAATGACCGTGTAAAACGGCCTTTAGAAAAGCGTTTAGTGAATTCAAGAGTAAATTACTCGGAAAACAACTAGAGGGAAATCCGAAAGCATTTTGGTGATGTGTTAGGGAAGTACAGGGAACTAAAAAGTCAACGGTTAATTCCTTGAAAAACGTTAGGGGCCCATTAGCAACTTCCAGTTTAGATTAGGTTATTTTGTTGAATTATTTTTTTCAGAGTGTTTTTTATCAATATAAGAGTAGTTTGTTATGTATAAAGAATTAGCTCTAGAAATGGCTCCGTAATTTAAAGTATTATTCAACAAATCCCTCGAAGAACATGCGGTTCCCAAAGACTGTAAGATTGCAAACATGACCCCAATTTTTAAAAGCGGTGATATGCAACAGCCATGTAATTATAGAAAAATATCATTAACAAAATTAATAATAATATCATTAACTATCATGCAAAATTATAGAGCATATAACAGTTACATCAATAATTGGACATCTCGTCAGCCAGGATTTATTGATAACAAACCAGCACGGGTTCAAAAACGGACGTTCTTGCGAAACTCAGCTAGGTATTTTTGTTCATGATATTTTAGTTTCCGGAGAAGGTAACGTACAAGTAGATGCAGCATTTCTTGACTTCAGAAAAGCATTTGACATGGTTCCCTAATGTAAGTTACTCGCGAAGTTAGCATCATACGGGATTGACAGAAATATATTAGGCTGGATTGGAGACTTCTTACATGAACGCCTTCAAAGGGTGGTATTAGATATTGTTAGCTCAGACGAAGTAAAAGGTACATCGGGTGTTCCCTAGGGAAGCGTGATAGGCCCAATTTTATTTCTCGTCTACGTAAATGATTTGAATACAGTAGATAAAAATTGCAAGCTCCGTCTTTTTACCGATTATGCAGTAGTGTATAAATAAATTAGAAATAAAGAGGTCAGTCAGTCTTTCGCTCAGGATTTCGATGCGATTGTTGATTGGTGGATTATTTGGCAGCTAGAATTAAATTTGAAGAAATGCCCGATAATGAACTTTTGGAAAAAGAATAGCTTTCCCCGGAATGATTATTGCATCAAAGAAAAGACGTCTAACATAGAATCTTTTAAATACTTACGCGTTACCATCACTGAAGATATGTCATGGGGGAAGCACATCAGGGAAATAACTAGTGTAGCAAACCTTAGATTAGGATTCGTAAGAAGGGTTCTAGGCAAATGCGATGAGAGAGTACGAGAAAGAAGCTATTTTACACTTGTCAGGCCTCATTTAGAATATGCCGCTAGTATATGAGATCCATACGAGGAAGGTACGATAAAGGAATTAGAGCGTGTGCAAAAGAGATCCGCTAGATTTGTTTAAGGCCGTTATGAAAATTGTGTTAGCGTTACGAGTGTAATAGAAGAACTAGGATGGGTATTATCAGAACGCAGGTTAAAATTTAGGTTAAACCTTTTAAGTAAATTCGAAACTGATTTGTTCACAGATGACGTGATATATATTAAGAACCCCTGCGTATTATTATACTTTGATCAGATTAATAAGATTACAGATATAGATTGTTGTACCGATAGATTTAATAATGTCATTTATCCCGCGTGCCATAAGAGAGCACAATAGGCAGCGTAGCAAAGGGATAGGTAAGTGAAATATTGTTAGAGTAGTCTGTAGTGCATGATGTATGTAATAACAACCAATAATCCCTTTCTTATTATGTAGATACTAACCATCTAGCTGCATGCGACCCTATTGTCTAGCATGTCTCCATGTAGTAGCCTAGTTGCATATCAATAGTGCATGTTTGGTGATCTTCACCCCCTGCCACACACCCTCGCGGTGGCTCGCAGTGTATTACGTAGATGTAGATTTGAAATGTGCATACATGCGATCCTTGGTGGAGTTGGAATTTTTTTTCCGCTGCGGAGTTCGAGCGTGTTGCGGCATTTCCGAAGGTATGGAAATGCTGCAGTGCGGGGATGCACTCGCCGCCTTCCTTGCGTGGGAGTCATACGTGCTTCACCGCACGCTCGTAGGCACGAAAACGAATCGCAAGGTGCTGACTTGTGGTCCGTTCCGAATTAAGCTCATGGTTGGTCTTTCTCAGCAACAGTGGTCAGCTATTTTTACGGAGGAGAGTAAACTTCACAAAGAATCGTGTCGCGGTATCATTGAAGCTCGATGCCAATGAAAGTTTTTCAGTCTTTCTTGTTTTATAATTAGTATCATGGAGTAAGTTTACTATTTTAATTTAAATATCTTGGCTTGACCAATTTGTCGTTTAATCACGTGGAAACTTTTCCAGTTTTCTGGAGTATGCATTTTAACTATCGATTTTGGCAAGTTGTTTTTGAACGTGGGCAAATTTTTCGTTCGTAGTTTGTCGCCATCTAATTGAGTCTACTAGCTTGAGTTCTCTTGTTCTGTTGGGCAAAAAAATTTAATGTGTAAAATGTGCGCGTGATACTAATATACCTAAGGTGAGAGGATAGTGTTGTGGAGAAAGGGAGAATATTTAGATATTTGGCTTGAAGTCAAAATTGGTCGTAAATGTACAACTATTTGCGTTCAAGCATTAGAAATCACGATCGTGTCTTAGAACTTCCTGCTGTGGGCACAATAACAGGATTTCGATTGTGTACCTTTAATTTTGTAATTCGAAATGTTGGAACTACTGAATTAGCCACTAATTCCTTTCGGAAACATCCTGTAAACCCGGGGTTATGTGATTTTTTTTCTTGCTATGTGTCCTTAGCGTGCCGGTGAAAATTAAGCTGAAGGTTTTGCCCCAAAATGCGAGTTCGTCGCACTACGGCTTGAAATGATACTGAATTCATGGCAGTGACTTCGAGGAAAACGCAATCAGTGTTTTCTCCCGGAGAGGGGATTACCTAACTCATAAATGTGAACGCAATAAAACTTCGGAGCGAGATAACCTGCCCACTGCGTCGCGCACAGCATTTGGTGAGCTCAATTTCTGTCCGAAGAAAGGAGCATCGCAGATTCCCGTGTCCTACGCTATACATTGAAAATGCTTTGTGTGCCCGGTAAGAAAGTGAAAGGTGGCAGAAACTCAGGCTCATAACGCTCAGGAAATCAGTTGGCTTATATTTAAATCTTAATAGCATTGGCTAATTGGTACCTAGAAGCTGGATTTGCTTCGGCGTGACGAAATAATAAATATCGCATCGTTTCATTACCAATGAACTGAAATTATTTTTAGATAAATCGTCTTTCTGCCAAAGAGAAGTTTTGCCATCGCCAGAAAAAGTCATTGAAGAATATCATGTTTGTGCATTGGAGCCCTTATCATTGCTTTGCGAGAATTGGATGGCTATAGACCATAGTTTTGCCATATAAGTGTTTAGTACGTTTGAATGTGAGTTGCTATTAGCATAAGACTGGGAAGTCAGTGTTCAGGGCTGTGTGGTATGGTGAAATATTGGCCGCAGTGTATGGTGTTTGTATGATATCTCAGCGCAAGAAGCCGACAACCGATGTGACGTTTAGATTTGCGATATTATGCGTCATTATGAAGTACCAGTCATTACACGCTGCGCAACATTGCCAATTTACTCCGCGAAATCGGTCTGTCGACACTGTGGCTCCTCTGCGTAATTATGGGATATTGTAAATGTTATTGATAATGTTCGCATCCTGCTAAGCCCTATTATTTTCTCCTAATTTTTAATGACACTTGATGAAGTTATTTCTCATTTTGGGGTTATAAATGGAATGTTAGTTTGGGTGTGAATGAAAAGTATATCTTGTGAGTGAATTTTAACAGTATCACACTGGTATGACATATTGCTTTGAATTATAATTTTGTTGTTGCTCCTTGTACACGTTGAAATAGCTTCATGATCAGTTCATATAAATTATATGAAAATGAGAAGTTAACTCTGACCATAATGTATCTGCTTGGGATGCAATCCATTTATGTAATTAAGTTATCGGAGTAGCAGCTTTTGGTTTTTGGTGCTCAAACTGAGGTTATGAAGCACTCTCTTTTACATAAAAGATTATCCCTCAAATTTAATGGAAGTCCATATTTTTGGTCGAGTATTGAATCAACAATGTGACAGATTTAGTGTGGTCCCCAAGTATGCATTACCTTCATGCTATGCGTAAAAGCTATTTTAACTAATCGCTCTTTATATTAGGGTCTTATTAGGGTGAATGACCATGAATAAGATAAAGCTAGGA
The DNA here is from genome assembly GCA_933228895.1 of Platycnemis pennipes. Lineage (NCBI taxonomy): Eukaryota > Metazoa > Arthropoda > Insecta > Odonata > Platycnemididae > Platycnemis > Platycnemis pennipes. The sequence goes on from OW121853.1 coordinate 109,289,406, forward strand.
TTTGTGTAAATCCTTCCAAAAAGATCGTACAAACGGTATTAATGAAACGCTGCTCTGAAAATCGCGGGAATCAGCAAATATTTTTCACTCAACATCGATGCATGGAGTTCTATTGTGAGTTATGCAACCTTCCTTGCATTCATGTCACAGTGGCGCTCTGTTCTGCCCCTGTCCCGGGCAGAGGGCGTTGTTGGAATTCCCTTTCTTTGGGAAAAATGGGATAACCAATCATGCCATAAACATTATCGTACGTGGAAAAACTGCTTTAGTATGAAATAACAAATCGTAACTTAATTTTTCTCCATGAGATTTATTTTTCACGACAAAACGTAAAATGTTGAACAACCTTTATCACGATATTCCTAGGTCATGAAGAATGTATCTTTTGTGGAAATACTAAGTTAGTGATTGTTATTTCATATAATGCTAAGTTTAAGTCTTGTTTGAAACTGTAAGGGTGCGCATTCAAATAGAGTTTTGGTGCGGAAATCACGCCAACGAATCCGCTGTTAAGGATGTCGAATCTTAAATGAATTTGAAAGTCGTCGAACATCTTCGCGTTTGATAATGGTTGTGCTGTTGTTTGTCAGATGCCAAATATATCGGTGAATGTTGAATTTGGGTGGTAGCGATGAAATTGCGGTTTAATAATGCAATCGTTCTATTTGATTGGTGATGGAAATAGATCCCTTTTGCATTATTTCCCCATGCGCACTGCACCTCCGTTTGGGTGGTCCGCAGGGAGTTGGACATGTACCCCCTGCTTCCCCTTGAACTTCATTCCCGGCCTTGCGGCGTTACCCCCTTAGCCCCTCACCGCCCTCTGGCGTCCGCGCCGGCGAAGTGGCGCTCTCCTTTCGTCGAGATTTTGTCGCGAGTGGGGAAGGAGAATTGAAGAAAAAAGTAAAAAAAAGCGTCGCCGCGCGTGATCCGCTCGATTTGAAAGCTTCCCGCGAAGGCAGCGAAAAACGGCATTGAGCCGGTGCCAAGTGTGAAATCGTTCGGCCCAAAATTAGACCTGGGGAGGGAAAAGAGGGGGGAGGCGAACATTTAGGATTTCCCCCGCTTTTTTTAAAAAACTCAGTGGGGGAATCGGAACGGGGCCGCGTCATAATTCACCCTCTTATGTGTTCTCTCGCGCAACATCTGTCCGGCGGGAGAGTTATTCTCCCCGGGTGATTATCTGAAAATCGTCTCCTCCCATGTACCCTGTGGACAGACATCCTTCCTGCCAAGGCAATGTTGCGCCCTTTCCGAATCGCCCGGATGTGCCAAAGCTGTCACTGCCGCGGGTAAGCTAAGTGCGTAATCCGTGACAAATCAGCCGACGGCCAATTGGCGTGATTCTCGCCTTAATTCTTCTGAATGGTCGCCTTTATGTTCGTTCCCCATCGAACCTGTGGTAAAAACAATCAGTTCAGTCAATCGGTTTAATGTGGTTCAAACTTGAAGTCGTTTACATTTTTGTGCCCGTGCCAAATATATGCAATGAATCAGAATGTGTCGGCACACAGTCCAAAACTTGGCTTCCGCTCGAGGAACGATGCACAGAGCCGTGAATTTTTAAAAGATGACAACAAACAAACGCTCTCATGCAAGGGTTATGATGTTCATTGAATCTATGCGATGCTGTGGAAAGTAGTTCAAGTTGTACGACTGTATACTCTTGTCTGTTCAGGCGACTGCAAACTTATCAAGTTTATGATCTCCTGATGTCATTGAATGGCGATCGACACTTAATAATTCTTTGATTAATTGCTATTTACGGATTCTTTCCATGCCCTGGGTTAAAGCATCGGAAGTCGTCATGAAGTTTAGAGATTTAGAACTTATTTTTGTGTCTTATGAACATTTTTTTATTTAATCGTGCAGAAAATAATTAAATTAATTTTTATTATGCGCACCTAAATCATCAAAACTCGGGTATTTTAAATGTAGCAGCTGTGTGAAAATACTTAGTGCCTTCTAAACACAAAATTATCAGAGGGGCGTTAGGTTTTTTGTATTCCAGCAGAGTAAACCATTTTGCTCTGTTTGCTAGCAGTCTTCTAAGTCGTCACCGATATATTTGTGGTGGGGTTCGTGTATTGCTTGAAACCCTCTAATCATGTATTTTATACACCTCAGCGTCGCCATAGATTTCGGATTTTCTTTTAAAAACTCTTCCAGTTTGGTTGGGTGAATTTTTATGTTACCTTTCTTACAAATGTATTTTGTTCGTTTAAAAGTATTTAAGGTGGTCAAAAGTATTTCTGGCTAATCTCTTCAATCTTGTAACCGTTTTACAGCCAAACACTGTTCTATTGTTTTGCACATATGTATTTTCAGTTGCCCTGATATAAAATTATCCAGGTACTTTTTAATCGACTGTTAAACAATCTGAAAATTTTTCAGTATCTGGAGAAAACATATCCATAAAGATCTTTTTAACCTTAACCTTTTACCCAGTGTGTATTTGGAAAGGAATAGTTTTCACTGAGTGATGACCATAACCGCTGAGAATTATTGCCCATTTTCATTCTTAAACCTTCCATTTTTACATTGAAGTTGTGGTAGTTCTTAGAATAAAGCTTTTGCTCTCTTTAATAAACACTACTATCTCTAACACTGGTATAATATTATCAAGATAAATCCTGGTGATAATAATGTGCGCATTGTTTAGGATAAGTGTACTGTTTGATAGAAGTAAGCAGTTTTTTATTACGATGTCAAAATTCTGCAGACTTCACCACAGAGTAACCTCTCACATTCCGTAATAGAAATGTAACGAAAGGGTTCAAGTACGTCGGCATTGTTACGAATGTCCGAATTACTTTTTTTAAGGGACACTCGCATGCTTTGATCGCCTAAATAAACTTTTTTGCGAGGAGATGGATAAAAATTAGTTTCTTTATCTCTTTCCATGGCCATTTATTGTAGTTAGAAACAGTCTGTTGCGATAATATTTCCTTGGAGCTGTCTTCCATCAAGGCTTTTCCAGGCATTGTTGCCCTTTTCACTTTTTGATGGGGGTTGGTGCCACTTGGGCTGTAAAAACCTTGTCTCCCCCGCGTTTATTGGCCCGCGTGTCTGCGGTCTCCATTTCCACGAGTTCCCCTCTCCTTTGGGGTCATTCCTTCGAGTGCTCGGGGTGGACTTGCCGCCTCCACCCCTCCTTTCCCAGGGTGACAGTGGCTAGTGGTCCAATGGAATTTGGTTCATATTTATCGATTGGGCGAGGTCGGTAAAACGAGAAAAGGTTGCAAAGACATGTGAAATCCATTATTTCATGAGAAAGCCCTAAGGTGGCCATACGTTATCCGTTTTTCCCCTTATAGCTCTCGGCAATTGTGGGTTCTAATACTTTTTGCGCTATCAAATAAGCTAATGAACATCCATGAACGCGTTAACTGAAACTTGAATTGGAATAATTGGGAAAATGCCGGGCATAAATTAAGGATATCTTGAGGAAAGAAGCCTATAGTTATGAGCAAATACGCAATGGCTTATTTTTGTTAAAAAGAGCTTGGGACTTATATAGTTATACTTATATTGTACATTTCCTTCGCATGAATCTCACTCTAAAATGTATGTTGCCACTGTGTGTGTGGCAGTCAATTTGTCGCTGTCAGGCAGAACACTACTCGTATACTTATTTGATCGTAATTGTCGGTGTAGGCATTTTGCCTATCAGCAAGAAATCGCAAAAATATATTCTTTTGATATCTTTGGGGATTGCAAATTTTAATCTATATTGTAAAAATGTGAATGTAGTTATGAAAACTAGGAAGATGATGATTTAAGAAAAGGTTTCAGGTTGAAGGTCCTTGTTCGCATGTTCAGGAACGAACCAAAGTATTCCCATCGCCGATGTAGAGCAAAACTATACGCAAGAACACTCCCTGAGAAGGTGTTGCGTCCGCCGAAAGTTACTTTGAGATAATTACCCTTCAGCCTTTGAAAATCGGGTGGAATTATTATGTGCCTGCCCATTTTATTACTAATATAAGACCAGAAGCGATAGTACATACAAGGATGTGAGTGGAAGCTGGTGAAGAGTGAGTCACAGGAAATTACCGCAGTTGAACTCGGAACCTTCCTTATGTATTTCATTTAATATATTAAATGACATATATAGGGAATATCTGGAATAGGGAATATATTGAACAGTGATGAAGGGTGTGAAAGAGAAGTACGTAACTATGTAGAGATTAGCCGATTGCAGAATTCATCTTAGAGCTGCGTCAAACCAATCCCAGAATTGCTGACTAATGATGATGATGATGATATATCAAGCCAAATATTGCATTCCCCTAGCATTATTTACCATCTCCCATTCATCAATTTAATACGTAATTCACATAGCTGATATACTCAAATGAATTACGCATAACTACGAAGATAACCGGGACACGACGTGTGCTGTTTAGAAACTAGAGGATGTGGAATTGAAACCGAGACGGAGTTCTCTTTTTTTTTTACTCGAGTGCTTTTTCCGGTTTAGGGGTCGAGGAAATTAGGAAGCTCTTGCGGTGAAATCCAGTCTCCGCGAGTCGTCTACCCCTTCAAGTTCGACTTGCAGAGGGAAAAGGGCGGGGGGTGCGAGGAAGCTGACGGCGGAGAATCCCTCTTGCGGAGAGCGAGGAAACTCGACGAGGAGGGCGTCGAGTGGCCGTGGCAAGCCGTTTGCTTCTTTCGGAGCTTTTTAATTTCGGTCCGTCTCGGACGGCGATCGATCAACTCCATAAACGCGTAATTTTCTTTTCGGAAGACGGAGACGACGTGGGAACAGTTGGCTGGAACGATTGGCGGGTGGGTGTGCTGTGGAGAGGGTTTTAGTCGGAGGTGGGGAAGGGTCGAAGGGGTGAAGGTGTCGCGTGGAAGGGGGTGAGGGCAGGCCAATAGGCGGCGGCGAGGTTAATGAAGGGAAATGACAGAATTAATAGGGGGCCTCGGCAGGGGTGAATGGGGTGGCGGAGGGAGGAGAGAGGAAAGAGGGTTGGGCTTTATTTGCCGCGATCGAGAGACGTTTTGCTCGCCCCAACAACTGATTGAATTTAATTGCTTTGATTGCCTCTTCCCCCGATATTACCCCGCGTTTTATTTGCTCGAAGAAATGGAGTGAATTTGCAGCTGAACGGTCGCGGTAGTGGCCTTTCGCTTTCGTGGCCTAATGCATGAACGCGTGACTGCTTTTTCGTTCCGAGTTTCAATGTTTCTTTTTCTCCCTCATCTATCTGGAGCGTTTGAGTGGCTGTAGTATATGATTCCACTCACCATTTCTAGCGACATATTACGAAGCCCCTTCCCGTTTCGTTGACATTTGGTGTGATTAGACCCTGATGTCGGCAGGAAAGGGAGCCTTGGGTGGTTTATCGTTCATTTTTCCGTGTTTCTCTGAAGTTAGAGTTGATTATTTTGTAATTATATATTTTTCGCTGTTATGGGTCCTTAAAACCACTGCTGCCCATGGAAACAAGGTTATAGCTTCCCATTAAATCGAAATAATTGTAAATGTTTCTATTCCAATCTGCCGTGCTTCCATACTTTCCTCATAATGTAAATATTAATTACGATCAATACTACTAGTAATGTTTCGTGGATTCTAGTTTGACTCTTGGTCATTTCTTGTGCAGATACGTGTTAGACTCATGGTAATTTTTCTCTGAGAAGTGATGGTTATAATTCAGTGTTTTGGCATTACATTGTAGCCTAATATTTTAAATATCTGTTTATGCTTTGATTAAGAACTACTCACTGCATAAAAGGAGGTGATCATCCAAGGGCGGTCGCATTGTTAAAATTTCACAGCTGCTGTGCTGAAAAACCGAGATAGTTTTGAGGTTGGCTGTAAATTCACTGTCGAGATCTTTTCTCTGTTCTGCTGCGTTTTTGTTAGAAAGTCATCATCATTCAACATTCCTTAGATTGGTTTGACGCAGCTCTCCTCTCGATTCTTCTATAAGCTAGTCTCTTCATATTTACGTATTTCTTCTCTTTCACATCCTTCATTCAGTTCTACACATCTCATATGAGGCCTGCCTTTGCCATTGGTTAAGGAAGTATCCGCGATTATTGTGTGGATAATTCCTGTAATTTTTTCACAAAAAGTGTTTTCCACTGAATGATCTAACGCGAACTAAGGGACCAACAATATTCACTAACTACAGTCTATTCAAATCGTCGCCCAGCGCATAATAATGTATGGCAATAAATTTCTGTGTTCAAGGTGTTGACTAACTGCATCTTAGTGGATTGGAGTGGAATAGAATTGGAGTACCAAATTTTCGCTTATTTATTGAATTTAATGATTTCGGGATAATTAATCGCCATTGATTTACATGATGACTTGTCAATTTCCATAAAATAGCAAATATCTGTTAAAAAATAACGGAGAAGTGATATTCAATCTTCATTGAAAATACAAGTACCGACCTTTAACATTTTTCGTCTTATAAAATCCTCTTTACTCCAAATCTGGCGACCAGCAGATTTGGAGTAAAGAGGATGGCTGGCAGCTTCATGGGGTATCCCCTGCGCCGAATAAGATGATGCCAAGTTGAACAAGATACAAGGAATGCTTAAGATAACTCTGTGACAGAAATGTGTGACCAAAGGGGGGGAGGGGGTAGGGGGGGGCGGATTTATTTGGGTGCATTAGCTGACTTCCTAGGAAAACAGCAGGAAATATTTGAATGACTAACATTCATTGTTTAATGGGGAATTTGTTTTGTGCTATGGCATTACTTTCGTGGCATGCGCGAAGGATTCTTCACGAAGGCAGGTATTGGTGGGGTGGGTGAATTTTTTTACTTGATGAACTGGAAAATGCAAAAATTTCGCTCAGTAGCACGGGAGGACATAATTTTTACGCTAGCTAGAGTATAATTTGGTGCTCCCAACTTCGTAGGTTGTATCGCGACTCCTAGCCTAGCTTAATCTGGAGACGAACTCAGTATCCATTCGAAAACCCGATAACTGAATCATCAAGCCATTTACCGACCTGGCTACCGCGGCCCACTTTTGCAGTAAGATGTCTGTGGATTTGTGCATGCACCATGGTGGACTGGTGATCGAAATAATTGTAGATATCGACTCACGCAAAAATCTATAACTTGTGGTTGACAGTTAGTGATGCGGTCTACTTCTAACGGAGAGGTGCACTTTTAAATGAGATCCATACTTTCGGAAGTTGAAGCTGAACCAAGGGCCTGAGATTCTCTGAGTGCCTGAATATTGAACTTATTGCCGGAAAGTGAGTTCCAAACGTTGTATGGAGGGGAAACAGCCTAATGGTGTAGCGTGAGGTTGGACCAAACCAAAGGACCCCGGGTTCAAAATTTGTTGTACGTAACATTCCCATGACCCCTAATAATAAATTGGTCCTCTGGAAACGAGACTTTTATGAGAAAAACAGGTGCCGCTAGGAAAACAGCAGGGGAAAACACCCCTAATGATTGAATGTTATACGACTTCGGACCCAGTGCAAGGTGACCCTCGACAATGCAGCCAACCTTTGAGCTGATCGTATTACCAGATTATACGAGGTCATTCCCTCTTTCAATTATCAATCCGACCTTCGGGTTGACGACTGATATGGGCTCTCTGCATTGAAACTTTTTCAATATGTGCTGTTGAGAGGGATTTATTTCGACTTTAAAATTCTCCATTTCAACGGATAGTTAATTATTTTTTCCTGGTAATATGAAAGACGTTTTCGTAATCATTCCTTGATTGTCTATGATGCTATTAATGTTTCTTGGATAAGATCGACTTGAGAATTTTGAGCCTAGCAATCTATGATGGGAATTAGGTTTTAAAATTTCATCTTGGCTTCATATATGCTTCTTTATAAATTCTCAGATTTATTATTTATCACTATTTTTTCGATATACTCAGTCCTTAATAGTTTTCAAAATCATTGGAGGATAAAGTTTACAATAGATTAATATAGTTTTGATTATATTTATGCCTAGTTTTACCAGTATATTTCCGTTTCTCAAAGTGAAGGATGTTCGTAAATTCCTGATCCACATCAGATTGAACTCTTATTTCTTGTTGCCCAATCATTTTGTGTGAATTATTCATTTTTAAGAAGTATAATTTTTGTGTATATCTTCCCGAAGGTTTCGCCATCTGGGAGGTGATTCTTTTAACAGAATTTTGCCTAACGAAGAGTATTACGTACCTTGTACCCAGTCTCCAAGTGCTTATTTCTGTATGTTTTCCATGGCAATAATGTTACATGACCATCCTCTGAGTGGAAAATGAGACAAATGACACTTGCCGGTACCGCACATAAAGGAATGAGCGACTTGTATAAGAAAATGGGTTATAATTCATCGTTTGTTGGCTTTGTGTACCGGGAATAACTCTTTACCGGGCACTTTTTGCAAACCAGAATCGGCATGCGAGTTCTACAAGTCCACTGTGCCCTTCCGAGCCCACTCACTCAATGTAATGTTGAATTACAAGTGGACTAATTATGATTACGATGTTCGTGAAATATTTCCGCGCCTCATGTCAAAAATACGAAGTTAATGTATTAATAGTAACATTGTACAGATACCTCATGTAACTGGGATGCCATAGCAAATAAGTGGGATAAATGAGCTCCGACCGCAGAAGTTATAATTAGGCAAATGATGATTCCCATGGTATTAATTAAGTTTTGCACCACGGGTGTTAAGGCTTATCACGGCCATTGGAGTCATTAGCCTGTTTTTAAGTTTTGAGGCCTCTGATATCATACACCCCTTTTAATTATACCGCATGCGGACGAATATGTGGTGGATGAAATGCCGAGACCGTATAAATTCTGGCATTTGTTAATTGTGGTGTGTTATCTCACCTCCTTTCGGACCGTTAATCAATGACGCAACAAGTGTGATAAAAAAATTAGGGCTTATGCTGCGCGTGAGGCTCTGATCTCTTGGGACCCGTGCGCTCCGTGACACGAATTCACGTGGTGCTGCTGTGTCGGAGATTGGCGCCCAAGCGCTAATGAAGAATCATCAGATAGAGTGTCGTGTCTGGTATTGGTGCCATTGTCACGTGTAGTCGGTTGGATAATTTTTTCGCTGAATCCCGCGAAATTCTGAAAAATAGTATTTCCCTCGAACGCGTATCATGGAGATTTTATTCCGTTAGGTATTTCCGTTGGAACAAGGTTCAAGTTCGTAAATAAATGGAACGGCGGTGGCGACGAGTGGTCGTTGGACCCTCGTGCACGGAGCAGAAGCATCAATCAACGCCCTTGTGCGGGAGTTACAGCGCGTCTGCGAAAAGCGACGGTGTCTGGGTTGTGTTTTGGCCACTCGCTCCCGCCCACGCCGCTTTCACGACCCATTCCTCTTTGCCAGAGGCAGCACCATCTCTTGATTATAGGGCCAATCAGAAGCTCACATCTTCGTCCACCCTCACCCGCTCCCACCCCTGCGCGTCTATTAGCGCGTCCACGTCTTTATTTTTTTCGTCGCATGTCTCGGTTAATGCAGCCTGCATCAAGTGCTTTTTTTAGGGCTTCCTGACATTGGAGGTGTTTGTGACGCTTCCCTAAACCGCGTGTGCGCTTTCGATATTTCATCCTTGGCTTTGACTTTGCTTCAGATATATCCACTCTTCCGTGCCTGTTTTCGTCTTTGGAGCATTTCGATGGTTCCTTTCAGTCCTTCATGTTGTATGTACTATTTACGTGTGAGTGTAGGTTGTAGTTAAAAATGGGGGTTAAATCAGAACAAACGAAATTAAGCATTCCTATGCTACGATGGGATCTTTTCGTCCATATATGTGATGAATGTGACGAATCTTCACGCCGATAAGGCCACAGTTACAGGCGTAACTTTGTAGAATTTATCCATCATGAAGATAAGAAAAGGAATTGATGCTGATGATGCTGCACCTTGGCGAAACCCGGGTCGTACAGTAAAAAGTTTGTTTAGCAATAGTTGAATTTCTTTTCTTACCTTCAGAATCTCAACGCCTTAATTAATTTTGGTTAACGTCGTAGTTACCTATCAGGTAATCGATATTTTGAACTGTCATTAACGAAGAAGGTTTTAAATATCTGCCACTCTATCTAAAATAATTCCCATTCCTATATTGCTGTACTATTTTCGGTTGTTAATTTAATCACGTCGGTGGTAAAACGTTTTATTAATTAATTTTCCTCTCGACAATAATGTAAAATAATGCTTACACATTGAAATGACGTAAATGGAATTCGCGCCATGTCAAATTTCCTTTCCTCGTAGTAACATATGCTGGCCATGGTTAACGGTGGGCGTTTCGGATGCAAATGAATGTCTCTATGGTATTTCACGATGTGTTGGAAATACGGAGTGTCCGAACGCGTCGTTTTCTGTTCAGTTGGAATTCAACTGAAGCCTCTGGGAATCCGTGAAGGTTGTCGTGATAGGATTTTAGCTGGATCTGTTCAATCGATCGAATTGAATGATTTGCTTTCATCCCCTATGATCTGGTGGAAGAGTCTCGGAGTGTAGTACTGTGAATTGTCTTGAGGCAAGTGTCTGCGAAATCTCCCGTAGGAATCTGTGTGGCCTTGTTGGTTAGAAGAGCAAGTTTCAACACTAAGCTGAGCGAGCTATAAAAAATCTTCAAACGAGGTGAGTCAGAATAGAGAGGTAAGCCTCTCTTCTTTAGTGCTGTGGAGGATGCCTTTCCCCACATGCGCCCAAGTTTTTCGTCGGAAGATTTATTCTTGGCCTTTCCTTAACGGGATTACGGACGGACTACCGGCGCATGTGTCGGTGACGAGTCTAATAATGCCTCTCCTCTAAGCCAGCCCTCTGGGGAAAAAGACCTTGGGATAAAAGGGATTTAGTTCTCGGAACTTGTGCTAAGCTTTAATGTATTTTTTTTTTTTAGCAAGGCCTGATTTTCCGCAAAAACGAATGAAATTGGAACTTATCCAATGTGAAGGCTATGGGAAGGAACGGTTGCGGGCGTCATTCCTTTCTGAGAGCGTTTCATTCATCGTTAGAGTGCAGTCATTTACAAATGGAACCGGTGTATATACTATGCAGCCGTATATCTACCTGCAAAGTGACTTTATTACACAATTATTTCTAAATTATTGTCCAAATTTATTTACAATTTGAACATTAAATACCAATAATGTAACCATGAAAAATTAAAGAGTGAAAAAAGTTAACTATATTTTTGTTTCTGTTTTTCCGAACGACAGACATACATTTAGGGATGTCCGTAGTTGATATTTCTTATATTATCATGCTGCCGCTAGTAGTCGGGAATGTTAGTTTCCGACCCGTTTAATATGTTTCAATGGTAATGTTCTCCCTTTCATTTCACTGTTCAAAAAATATACCCTTCTACCCTTATTGGACACCCCGCTACCGCGCCATATTCAACTCCTATGTCTCCGTTGTTCTCTTCCAGTCTTCAGTCGTTCTAACTCCTTGTTTACTTTCTGCTGTAGCATAACCACTTTTTCACTCATGTTATATGCATACGTATTGTGTCACTTAGCTCACACCTTCACCTCAAATATATATCCTATGGCACGAATCTTGTTTCCGTTTCTAATTCTCATGTAATTTGAAGAAAGATGCATGATTAATTAACATTTAAATGCCACTGTTAGACTTAGTTGCTTAGTCTATTTATTACTGTTGAATATAATCGTTGTCAAGAACACTAAATTCTAATTGTTGAATCCCAATATTTCTTTATTATTTTTTAAAATGTAGTTCCCTTGAGTTAAGTTTTCGATGTTGAGTTATAATGTAATGAAGAATGTGTCGCTAGTCGATACGGCATCTGCTTACCGCTTGGATCTGCGACTTTAGTCTTGACTATCCTGTTTGCGATACCATGAAAATAAAAAAAGGTGGCTAATAATATATCATAGCTGGGCTTCGGGAACATCATAAAATGAATAGTTTCTTATGAATTTAGCGTTGATAACATTTATAAGAAAAGGATACATTTATCGTATGGAATTATATACTCCAGTATTAGTGGATATTTTCAGTGATGAGCGAGACTTTGGAAATTCCTGAGATCTTTTCTGATTTAGCAGATTTAGTAACATATAAGATCAGATTTAGCTTCTAAAATCCCATGTCGACAATAGTTCTCTGTCAACGTGGATAAAAAGTCTTCCGCACCCTCTGTCTTTTTGTTCGTCATGGGTCCGCGACCATGACGAGCCTTGAAGTCCAGCAACCTTTTTAATATGAAGGGCCATTATCGTATGGATACTCATTTGTATGTCTTTTGATGCGATGTATTTGGAATTGTATTCTTTTTATTGTAATGGTTGTATTTCCATCTGAAATCAACATTCAACGAGGTAAAATAATAACAAATGCTTTGATGTATTAAGGATTACTGAGCGATTTTCTGCATTTATTTATTGCGAGAATCATATTTTTTCCTTCGCTTGGATCCTCAAGGAATTAGACAGCACTGACCAGCGCTGGATGCCGTTGAAACCGTATAGGTTAATGTCGCTCTGCGCATTTCCATGAAGTTCCGTAACGCATAAATTGCATTTCGATTGATTTGGAAATGTCCAAATTTCTTTAGCGAATTTGATTTTTTCATGCGACGTTTCTAGGAAATTTCTAATGCATAGCATTTTTTCTACACACTTTCAATATTTGTCGCTCTTTTCGTATTGCCGGGTTTTCATGCAGCGAATGTTGAAGTGGTTGGGTACGACATATACAATTTAAGGGCCAATATTTTTCTCCCATAGTATCCCTCCACGGAGTTCATCCGAGAGAGCGGTCTGGTCGGTGATGATAGGCCCTGTGAAATTAGGCGTGTGAAATCCGTGCATCACGGTAGGGAGCCCGTTCTTTTCCCTTTGCCGTCTATTGTTTCCCTGGAAGATCCGGTACCCAGAACATCACAGAGCTTGATTTTAGCAGAATATACACATCTACATAATACCCTGAAAGCCAACTCAAAGGTGTGTGGCAGGGGGTGAATTCTCACCGAACATGCGCTACATATCATGCATAAAATAGGATTAGTATTAATATATTAGTCTAAACTTCACTAATTAAAAAGATAAAAATAGCAAAGTAAGCATGCAAAAACATGCTGTTAGTTGGGTTACCTTCAAGTCCTTATACCAACATGCAACTTCCTATGATATGCATTGATTCACTCGTATTGGGCATATTTACCATTCTTCATATCCCTAATTGTACAAGGAAAAAAGGACATTTTCAATCCGTCAGTTCGGCAATCAATTTCTCTAATTTTGTAATCATGGTTCAATCTACCGTAGTAAGTTGGGGTTCGCAAAATATTTTTAACGTCATCACTGAAAATATTATCTTGGAATTTATTCAAGAGACCAATTCTAAATTTCAACCTGCGATCTGAAATTGATTCCCATTTCAATTCATTTAATAGATTGGTTACGCTAATATAGTTATCGTACCGTCCCTTTACAAATCTTGCCGATCTTCGCTGCACACGAACAAGTTCGTTATTTAGACCGAGTTCGTAGGGATCCCATACACTGGCAGCATATTCCAAATGAGGTCTAACAAGGGAAAAGTAGCTGATTTCTCGTACATAATCGTCGCATTTATCCAATATTCTTGTGATGAATCCCAGTTTACGATTAGCTTGACCCATTATTTCACGTATGTGTTTACCCCAGGAAAGATCATGTGTCAGTCTCATTTCAAGATATTTAATGGATTCCACGTTTGTTATTTCATTAGCACTTATTTCGTAAGTAAGGAGGAGAGCTATTCTTTTTCCAAAAATTCATTACTACACATTTTTAAAAATTTAATTCTAACTGCCATGTATCACACCATTTTTCAATTGATTGTAGGTCATGATTTAAATATTCTTTATCATTTGTGCATAGAATTTCCCCGTATACTACTGCATCAACGGCAAATAGACGAAGCTTACTTTTTACCACCTTATTGATATCATTTATGTACAGGAGGAACAGGAGTGGACCTATCGCACTACCTTGTGGGACACCTGAAGTGACTTCATTTGCTGGGGAGGTGACACCGTCCAAAACAACCCTTTGCACCCGATCATGTAGGAAATCATTTATCCATGGTATAATGTTAATGTCTAATCCATAAGATTTTAATTTGAAAATTAGTTTGCTATGAGACACCTTGTCAAAAGCTTTATTGAAATCGAGAAATGTTGTATCCACTGGAATATTATTTTCACCGGAAACTAAAATATCGTGGAAAAAGAGAGCAACTTGAGTTTCACATGATCAAAGAGGTACATCCCTGAACCCGGCTCAAGTCGGTAGCCCACCCCTCTATCACGCCAAATCTTAGCCTTGAAAATGTCTCTCCTGCCTTTTAATTCACCTCTTGCCTCTATCATGTGGTTAATTAATCATTTTATCACATGTAGAGATTTTTAGCGTAGTTATATAAGAAGTTTTTTATAAATCAGCCTGTGGGTTGGAAATCTCGGTTGTGCGTGTTCTATAACATTATTGTTTCTGGCAATGCTTACACCTACAGTTACACATTTCTTAATTCAAACTTTTCACTTTATTCGACGTTCCTGCTCTGTCTTTGGCGTTCGCTTGCTGTAGGTTTTCATCTATCACCCTAAGTAATGTACGAACGTCTCATTTTGAGATATAGTCGGGTGCACATTTCGTTTAATTGATGTTTTCGAACTCTTATTATTTTAGGGTTTCCTTTTAATACATGTCAAGCGTTTTTTTTCTGAAATATCCCTTTTCGGTGATCATTTTTTTAAATGTACCACAAGTGCATTTTTCATTTTCGTTGATTTCCGATTGCGGTGTGTTATAATGAGACCATTGGGGTAGACATGTATTGGTCGCCCTTATCACTGCTTTCCTGGGCTACACCGTGGTGGTGTGCTGACTTATTTTAATTTTTTCTTACGGAGACCACCTAAACTGTCGGTCGTTCTGGGCGTTAAATTATGGAACCCTTTGCGGCGGTAATGTCTATGCCGACCCGCTGTTCACGTCCATATAACACGCCCAACCCAATTACCATTAACGGCAGGAATGCCGCAAAGTAGCTCTGCCTTCAGGTGCTTTCCTCAATACAATTACTTTATTTTTTTCTCCGTTTGTGCCTAATTTCCCGTAGTCGATGCTGTGGAATTTCCTTTTATTGCGCGACTCTGTGGAAGTTGAATATTTTTTTCCTGTTTTATGTTTCGGGGTATTTTGGTTTTTACCTCCTGCATATAAAACAACATATCTGCTCCACGCTCGTACTTTTTGGTGGGGATAGCTTTTTGTGTCACTGGTAGAAACTGCGTTGTCCCTTACGGTGGCTATGGCAAAAAAATCAGCTTTGCCGCGGCGCAGTGCGCCAAGTCGATTTTTCACCTCTCTCTCTTTTGCGGGAATCAGAAAACGAGATATTTCGGGTAATTCCACCGGCGTTTCCAATCCCAAACTCTGGCGAGGACGCTTGATTCGCGTATTAAATGAAGATCAAACGATATGGAGGAAGTTTAGGATGGGGCTTAGAGGACGCAGCGGGAGGGAGAAGCGTGTTCTCCCACCGATCCTCCTCTTCCATCCCCGTCTCCATTTGAGCCATAATCCGCGAAGAGTGTACCCCCCCGGAGTGGTGGCTTGCTTACATTTCATCCGCCTCGCCTCCCGAGTGCTTCCTTCTTCCCCCGGCGGGATCCGCCCACCATTTCGCAATCGACAGCCCGGAGGGAGGGAAGTGAAGGGTCGAAAACAAGCCATGGCCTTTATTCCGGGGGCAAAAGCACGCCATAAAGATGCTTATCCTCAGGCGTTGCTGCCATTACTCCCTCCGCGAGCCCCTCTGGGTTAAGTTGGAATAAAGGACCCGCGTCGCGGTTCTAATCGATAGTTTTAAAGTTGTGGGTTCGAACTCCTTTGGTCGGCGTGGATCCGAGAAGACTTGGGAGGGCGAGGTTTGTCTCGGTGCAGTGCTCCGCTCTTCGACTTTTCGTACTCTGTAGGGGTCATACGCCGACCCGTAATTTGGTGTTAGTGAATTCTTATCGGCAATCGGTACGTAGGGTAGTTAAGGTGGGTTTTTGGTGGAGGCGGTTTCGAGAAAAAGATTAATATTGTGAAGTACGCATTATTCATCCAAAGTTTTAGGGTGGTTGTTCCGTGGGACACTATCCCCACAGGAGGGCAGTTTAATTGTAATGGGTATTTTTCAAAAGTATTTTCTTCCTTAGTACGCCATACGCCATGTCTTATGTTTGTGTCATGGTTGCCATGTTCTTTGGGCGATTGTTTATACAAGTTATGGCCTTTTAGAATCCTTTCAAATGAATAGGAGTCCACTTTTTGAATGAGAAGAAGTATATATCATGGCGCATCAGGGATGCTGAGGTCGGGAATGGATAGCAAAATTGGAAACCTCTGTCTTAGTTAAAAGCTCAGTATTTAACCGATATTGAAACAGACGGGTAAAACACTCGTAGCGAAAGGTGTTTACCCTTGTTGCTTATTTTTAATCACGACTAAGTTATCGTTGAGCCACTTAAGTATCGTGCGGGAAATTGATTACTGCATAAGCAGTACTTAATGTTCTACTCGGAAAAGAAAAAGTACATTTATGCCAACAGTTGAGACCGCATTATTTATGGCTATACGGTAAGGTGTACTTAATAATGTAGTGGTTTTCTCACCGTCAGAGTAGTTCCTACTGCATCCAGAGCTGTGGGGGTCTTTTTTCCTTTCGCGCGTGTTATTGATACCTTCCAGACGTACGTGGGAAGACACGCTGGAACGCCGCTCCAGTTTTCAAGCTGTTTACAAACAATTGGATCCGAGAACCCGTGCCGAACGCTTTATTTTCCTGTCGTGATTGAGAGAACAGAAGAGAATCGTGCATCATGGAAGTCAATGTGGGAAACGTGTAACTCATAGCCCTTTCCCATTTTATCTTCATCATTATTATTTAAGGAAACAAAATCGGACTTTTCAAACCTTCATGCACGAATCATTCACTTTCGTCGGCCATATGGAGTTATTTTTATTCTTACATATATTTATCCTCTTCAGTTGCCGCATTACACGTTCGCCCTGCGGTTTCTTCTTGATTTGAGTTTTCCTGTATTGGCAGCGCTAAACTCAGCATTTCATGCCTACGACCATGCATGGTCTTTCGTGATCCAGCGTCGTCATCTGCGAAGTTTTGCATAATGCATTGCAAAACATTGCCAATGATATATCACAACTTTTCAGTGGGATGAAATTAGAACGTATTGCTGCTTGTAAAATCAGGTTTTCAGAACCAAATTTGAAAGCCTTGCAGAGAAATAATTGATAGTTGTTTCGCTAGAATTTTTCCTCTGAAATGTGCTCAGAAAACCACCGGTATTTTGTATTCTTTTTACCTAGGAATCTGAGAATGCTTTCAGATATTCAGGTTCCCACGGGGAAACTCCGTTCCTTGCTATCCAAACATACTTTTTTGCTCGCCCTTGGGTGACTTTCAGGCTAGTTGCCTCGAAAGGTCTAATGTTTTTGGAGCTAACTGGTCGCCATAGAAACCATGTGGGTGTTAAATGATGTATCGATTCCACCTCGTGTTGCACCCTCTCGCGGTCAGCGACATGGAATTTAGGCCAAGTGTGAGGGGAATCGGAGGAGGGTGAATTCGGAAATTTCGCGGATTCCCAGGATTTGTGGCGTCTGGACCGCAGGTGTGCCGACCTCAGAGAGGGAATTTAGGAACGAGGGTTATGTGAAGCCTCCGAGGTGGGCATAACCTCCAAAACAACCTGTCTCGTAAGTTTCTTACCCCTTGATCTCAGGGTGCAAAACTAATTTTCATTGATGAATATTTCGTTTGCCTGCGCCCAACGGCATAACATTCTCGTAAGAATTAAAAATATTCAATCCATTCGTGTTATATCTTCTCCCTTTCGCCCTAACTTGTTTTAGTATTACGTTAGACTGATTTATGTAGAAAATGTGTTTACCGACGCACAGTAGGTACTTTCGGCAATACAATGCGGCAATAATGCAAGTTTTTTTCTGGACCAAGTAAAGTACTCATGTTCCGCGGGCAACTTAGTTAGTACCTACCTCGTGTATACTGTTCGAGGAAGTTTAAAACGTGAATTATAACTTGTATTTTTCCACTGATTTAGAGGATTTCTTAACTACTAATTTCCTTGATTTCACTACATTTGCAAGTGCTTTAAGTTAAAACTTTGGACAATTGAAAGTTGTAATTTACTATGAAGATCATTCACCTCAAGCGGTATTGTTGAAAATCTGAAACAGTTTTATTAAAAAATATTTCACTGGTGGTATAAACGTTAGACTTAAGTGGTAACATATAAGAGCTCGATATTTCACTTGTAGCATTTGGTTTGTTTATAGCTATTTTTAAATCAGAATTCAGTCTCGGTCACATCTCCTTTTCTGAACTTCTATGTCGTCTAGTTTTCAAAGTATATTATTTTTTGAAATGCCCAGTAGTTGCCCAGTGTCCACAATCGTTGTCTAACCAAAGAATAACAGTATCCGGAACCTACTTAGGTAATCATTTACCCTAATTGTTTTTCAGTAGTTTAAATAATTAAAGAATCGAAAGTAAATTTTATGCATACAAATTTTAAAATAAATTTTGTGAGAAAATGGCCGCATGAAAGTTTAAATTAAAATGCATAATTCTAGCCGGTCCGTGCGTTTGACCTCAAACGTTAAGCGTTTATGAGAATTTCCGATTTTTTTCATTATAAATCTTGCATTCGCCTGCCTGATAGTCGTTGCGTGTTATCTTCCTATTTTTTCCCTTCCTTTCGATCATTTTTTGTTGATTTTTGCAATTATGGTTCAAATCTCGTGTATCAAAACTTCTTTCTGGAACTTTTCCAACATCGCAAGGAAGATGTCATCCCACTGGGTCTACCGTACTCAAGTTTTACTTAAGCTTCATTACTTGAGCCGTCAAAAACATCGTAGGAAACGTAACACAATAAACCCGTGTCCTTTCTCTAATCCCAAAGAACTTTGGAAAGGAGTGAGTGGGAATACACTCCTTCCAGTCTGCAGCGTCGTGTGCCATGTAATATTTAGACGATTTGGCCCCGAGGTTTGTTTTGTCAGGCGACATTAAAAGAGTTGAACCCGAGTTTACCTTTTGGAGGGGGCTAGGGGCGTAGGCTGTTGCTGTGGCCTCAACCTCCCAATCCCTTCGCACCCTCTCCTCCCCCTGATGTAGCCCCCGAATGGGGGAGGAGGGCCCTGGGGCTTCGTGTGCAACGTGAAGCGTCCTCTACCCAATTACGTAAGGCGTCGCCCGGGTCGCCTACTATGGAAAGATGAGAAGCGGTGTTGTGCGGGTTGAAGCCCAGATAGAAGAGCCTGTAACCTTAATTTGTTTGTAAGGAGTGGAGTCGTCCTCCACGGTCGGTATTTCTTTTAGCATGTCCGAATCATTTTCCCAGTCATCTTGTTTCGTTGATACTTCACGAAGGAAATTTTGAAAATTAGTTTGTGATGCTATTTTGGACTTCTTCCTTTCGATCTTCCAATGAACTTACTCCTCAACCGACTAAATACTTGTGCTTATTTGTGTAAATCCTTCTTAAGGAATTAAAATATTTTATTACGTCTTTGTAGGGAGTGTAGTTGCCCTCGTTTGTTAGTAGGGAGTGGACTATGAATCTGTGCAGGAGAGGAGGATGTTTCTTGCCAAAAATATATCTTGCTACAAAAAGAAAGATATTTATCATGTCTCTCCTTTTACTAATATATTGGACCTACAGGTCTCTTCTCTTTGTCTACCTCTACTGCAAATTCTTATTGGGACCTTAAAATAATTCTTTATTCTTTTCTCTGGGTTCATCATTTATGCAATAACTTTGGGAGAGAAAAATTTCGGTGAGCGATAACGGCGTATAATGGGTATAGAGACGGTTTTAAAATATGCAGGATTATTGACCCACCCACAGTCGTTCAACTTAATTTTTCGCAAAGCAGTAAAGCTGAACAGATTCAATAAAATTTGTCGCCCTTTCCTCCCTCTTACACTGAATGTTTCACAGCGCACGAAATATAAAATGGAATAATGATGTGCCGCGGGAAAGGCTGTAATCGATGAAATTATCGCGCTTAGGCCCCCGCCGGATTGAATTTTTCATTCCATAGGTCTCATTGCTGAGGATGGTTTACTGCAACCACCCATAGTTCACTATCGTGAGCCTTAATACCCATATTTCTTGTTAACCCTTTATTTTCCTAAATGTTCGCCCCTTGTTTTTCTCCCAGGGCATATCCTTCTATTATCTATATACCCCTGACATATTCTATATTTTCAAGGTGAATCAGTTCTCCATGTTCTTCTGCGTACGGCTTTCTGTATTGGTCTTATTGTTAGTCACATATTCGACATAAATCCTCTTATTTTTACAACGTAAGAAACTAAAATCTTTGGTACTTACTTTGGGTTAATGCTTACCTTAGTTGCCCAATTTGTTTCAGAGCGTTCGAGGAAAAAAGAATGTGGTTGAAAGGGCCCACACGTATTTTGACTGGTTCTTGAAATGCAATATTATAATCGAAATCGGTCCGCGATTGATAAAAGGAAAAAGGAGAGAGTCAGTCGATTTTGCATGAATGTAATTGTCGGTAATACTTTAGACATATGTATCCTTATTTTTTTCCTGTGGTGTTGACATGAGAATAAGGCTTAAACTACTCTGGTGATCTGGGTCGCAGTACTCCCAAGCCTAAGAGGAATGCCTTTGAATTTCTGCGTTGAATGCAATGCGTGAGTTGAAAATTCAAACGTGGGATTTCAATTTTCGCTTTTCATAAAAAAAATTTGAATCAAATAGGTAAAACAAAAGGGCAAAATGCTTTCACGTACAGAATGCTCTTTTGCAGAACCTTGAGATTCAGATGAAGCAGCGAGGATTCTCTGAGTGTTAAATGGAGGGCATTTCAGGCAAAACGCCCTCTTTCATAAATCATGACCGTGGAGACGGTAAACTTAATGTTAGGGTCATTTTGCTATACGAGCATCTCTTGGTTTGTAGCTGCCAATAGAACGTAAGCCAAGGAAGTTACTTGCCCGGTTAATTCCCCCAAAGTTTCTTGCACTCATACCTTTCTTAAGTTGTTTCTCAATGCCTGGTATGCACGATGGTTAAGCAGGAAATGGAGATTTGAGAATATTTAGAATTCGTCTCATATTCGTTTAAGCCTGTTTTTTTATTTCATGAAAGATACGATGTTTTTGTTTGGATATAAATGCTTTAAAGACTGTCTGAATCCGACTATACTCCTCTTTGTTGAAACTTTGAAAGTCATTTTGCGCATGACGTAGCTCTCTTCACTAAGTAATGGCTGCGGGAAAGAGGTCATGAAATTCTAACTGCTTTCGTTTCAATCTACTGAGGTAGCATCTAGTTAAGGATAAATTAATTTACAAGGGGCTGTTTTGTGTAAATGTTTGATTGTCGTGACATCTTTATTAATGACACGCTCGCTTTACTGGAAAAGGTTATGAGATTCAGAGGCTGAATTTCGCGATACTTAACTAATTAACATATGATAGTAAAACAATACATAATTCCCCATGAAATTCAAATATGTTGTGGTATGGATAAATAAAAGTATTTAGTGGACTATCAGTATTTTTTTGGGACGACCTAGGTTTCGACACATAGTGTCATCATTATGTCTGTTGTGTTGTATGTTGTGGTAATTGATTTTTAGTACTTTGTCAGAAAAATCATCAAGTTATATGTGGAACAAGTCGTGAAGGATGTGAAAGAAATGGGTTACGTTACTAAAAAGTGGTTATCCAATTGGAAAATCGAGTGGAGAGTTGCGTCAAATCAGTCTCAGGATGGTTGACTTGTAGTGATGATCAAAAAACTGCTTTGGTGGGTACAATAGTATTAGTGCATTTCTCTTGGCATCCTAGTATTGCGAATTCCTCAAGAAATTCTTGGTTTTCTGATTTTAGAACTACCACCGATAGATAATGAATGTAAAATTAGACTTGAAGAAGCATTAGTCTTTTTATTAATGGTGGAGGAGATTCAAGGTATCAAGCAGCATGGCGTGTGAACAGGTTCTAATCTGCGTAATTATTTTGAAGGTCAGCCTCGATTTAATTTTCCCAAATCTATTTTTTCTTTGTAATTGGCATCGTTAGATTTTCTGACACTACACCATTGTAAACGTGCACAGTGCGTAACTCCAGCTTACCGTTAATTTTGTACTCTTATGGTGCATGAATCGAGTTTTCCACGTGAGTGGGTACAGTTTATACTGCGGCGTGGATGGAATCTTGGTATCACAAAGTGCGGGTTAGCGTGTCTGGACCATGTTCACCTTCTTACCCTTATCTGAGGAGTAAATTGTTAATTTCCTTTCTACCTCCCCTTAAAATCCCGTGGAGAGCGTGCTTATGAGTGTAGTTTAGGGAAAATAATTGGTCTCAGAAGCATTGTTTATGGTAATATTGATTCTGTAAATGTGTAACATAAATTCAAAGAACGTTATGTTCCGTGCTAGGGAAGGTAACTCCTGAACTTGAAATTTTTCCTTTGGCATAAAAATGTCATGTACACAGTATATCGTATGCTCGTATAGCCTCTACGCAAAACCTAACACGTTTTACTGACCGTTTTACTTCTTTCACGTTTTACCTCTTTTGTATACGCTCGAATTTCTGTTACCACTTCCCTGGTAATTTTTGGAAGAATGCTAAAAAATAAAAAGTGAAGAATGTTTGAAAATGAAAGTAGATAGCTGTATATTGCCCTATGCATCTAATTTTACCCTGCGAGCCACCGCAAGGGCGTGTGACAAGGGGCATTAGATCACCTGTGAAGTTGAATTTTAATCGAATAGAAGTTTGTTAATTAATAATGAAGTGCTCAATAGATTTGTGTAAATGTAGCCGATAGATGGCCGAAGCAATCAAAAAAATTAAGTATGGTGTGTAATGTGTTTGGAATATTACTTTTTTTGCGTTGCAGTCGTGTATTTTGCGTGGGAAAAACGAATTCCTGCATCGCTCGTTCACACACTTGATTTCTCTTAATTTTTCGCTTCTGTTTTTACCTTATTTTGATATATAGTTTAGGGGTAGAAACATTTTGCAGTGTCAGATTTCAAATTCGTTTGATTTGAATTTTTCAAGCTACGCTAATCTTGCGAAAAACATTCTAGTCCTTAGGGTCCTAGGGACCTTTCTCGTTTTAGTCAATTTTTTCTCGTTTCTACATCGTCGATATCAGCTCAAAAAGTATTTCGAATTAGTTGAAACTGGAGTGCTTTATGTCTTCGACTGATTTGGTTAATGGTTAGTTTCAATTGTTGACGCCCTAATCTTGAATTTGCTGAAATGTCTGTTGAATGGACGAATGAAAAAATGAGGTTTTCGTCGTAATAATATTCTTCTCACATTATTCATACTTATGATAAAATTATGCCCTCATATTTAATTCACCTACCCTTGTTTTATTATCATTTCTTTATAAGGAAAAGAGTATTAAAAATTGAAGCCCTCGTAGCTTTAGTTTAACTGCTGTGCTGAACAATCGGATCTCATTTCGCACGCATGATGTTATGGCTTGCAGATTGTCACGTTCTTAGTGAGTGCCATTGTCATTGAGGTATGGTCACTGTAGTGCCTGTGCCGTTCAGCTTGATGATATTAATTCCCGTGCATAGTAATTTTTAGCGCTAACTTGCAGTTTCCTGCTCATGGCAGAATCGTCAAGAGGCGTTTTACCATTTTTAGTAGTTCTTTTGTTACATTCTCTTTGAAAAATTGTTATCGCTGTCATTTATATCCTTGTCTGTTAACCGTATTTCTTTATCTCTTTTCCATCCTCCCATGAACTCAAATTACAAATGTTTATTTCTACCCTGCTGAAAAATTCCGTAGAAGTTCCTTAAAAGATTTCCTTAGGCCATTCTACAGAAATTTCTTAAAGTATTGAAACACTTTTTTAAGGAATTCCGTAGAACGTTCTGTAGAAATTCCCTAGCGTTCTGTACGGATTCCTTAGAGCGTTCCGTACAAATTCCCTAGCGTTCTGTACGGATTCCTTAGAGCGTTCCGTACAAATTCCCTAGCGTTCTGTATGGATTCCTTAGATCATTCCGTAGAAATTCCCTAGCGTTCTGTACAGATTCCTTAGCGCGTTCCGTAGAAATTTCTTAGCGTTCTGTACGGATTCCTTAGAGCATTCCGTAGAAATCCCTAGCGATCCGTACGGCGTTCTGTTGGTACACATTCCATACGGATTTCTTACGGCGGTCTGTTGAAATTCCCTATAGCATCCTGTACGAATTCCTGACAGCTTTCTCTGCAAACTCTAGTAGGCGGTCGGTACGAATTGGCAATCAATCACAATTAATGGAGAACTCAATTACGTAATCTGCAACATTTCCTGGAATTATTCTGCACAAGAACTTACCTCGTTCAACGGTACTTTGTTGATTTAGTAAAAATTGCACATTATTTTTACGAAAACAAATAACAATTAGAAAACAATTTTTGTAAAAATTTCTGGAATGGTTCTGCACAACATACCCCTTTCAAAAATGCAGTAGAAATTACATATATTCCGGGATTTATGAATGCATGTTATGCAAATAACGTACACCACCAACACTTTTTCTTCAAATAAGCACACTAATTTCTCTTAATTTTATTCAGAATACCCTTCATTCTGTCAATATAGATGAGGCATAAATCAAGCTGAAATGAATGAGTCTCATGTGTATGAATTTCACTCAAAATTTATTAATTTCATTGTTTGATGCATTTCATTGCGGAATGTTTACACTTTTCCTGCATCCACTGCCTACATTTCCTCCTCTGCTCCCCCACATATTCATCCCCTTTTCCCCGTCTCTTCAGCTCCTCCATAAACATGCCTGTGAAATAAGATAAGTACAAAATAAGACCTTGAGTAAGAGAAGGAAATACTTTTCAATCAACATTCGAAGTAGATGAAATAAATAATAACCAAAAATGTTGAAATAATTACCAGTTAAATGCTGCACCTTTTCTGGGGTTAGGGGCTTTTTTGCAGTTTTATTTCTGTGAGCGTTACTCATCTTCCCAGTTGGGGACCGTTCCGCTAGCTCCACCTCGCTCCAATAGAAGGGCATCAAATTCTTGATTAGCCTGGATGGCTCTGCCGTAGATGACATCATATACAATTTTGTTGGAGAAAGATCCTGAAAAGGATTTGCAGTTGAACAACTACTTGGAACAAACCTTTATCCTTATATTGCAAGCAATGTAGTAGATATTCAACTTACCGCTGGCTGCCATTTGTGGCATACACTGCCTTCCTTTTCTGTTCCTTCTGTGCTTTCGAAGCAGAGAGGCACAGTATCCTCAACAAGCCGCTGAAAAAGGTAATGTTATGACATTAGTAAAGATAGAATTTCAGTCACAAAACTGCAATAATCAACACCCAGTATCTACCAATTATAACCTCTTCTAGTCAACATCAGGAATTAAAACTGAACAGAGGGCAAGAAATGATTTCATTTTGTAAGTATATGAACATGATAACTGACACAAATAGGAGAACAGGTATATCTATCTATTACTACGACATACCCTGCAAGCCACCTCGAGGGTGTGTGGCAGGGGGTGCATCCACACCAGGAACAATGGCACAACAAACAAAAATGAACACTACAAAACAAACACTACAAAACAAACACTACAAAACAAACACTACAAAACAAACACTACAAAACAAACACTACACCTTTAAAAGTAATTGGGGAAAAAAGGAAAAAAAAACTACTAAATCCCAATCATGCAGGACACACCCATGAATACCATGCACGCCTTGAAACCCGACACCAAATTCATAGATACTCATGCATGCAAAAAAAGCATTACATGCAAGTCACACGTTGATTTGAACATGCAGGTAATTAAAAAAAAATACTATCGACCTACTCTGAATATTACCTCTATAATTGTTACCGATTTACGCGATGTTTAACGTTCTCATCTCGAATCGTACGCGGAAAAAATGACATTTTAAACCTGTCCATCCTACTATCTATCTCCTTAATTTTATTAGAATTATCGAGCCTACCATAATAAGTCAGAGCCAGCAATATATGATTAACGTCATTAATGAAATGTCCCTCCTTAAACTTTCCTAGAAGATTAAGTCTATAATTCAGCCTGCGTTGTGACAGCGATTCCCATCCCAGTTCGCCTAACATACCAGACACACTGCTTTCCCTATCGTAACACCCTTTTACATATCTCACCGCTCTTCTTTGTACTCGATCTAATTCGTAAATTAAGCCTGCTTCATAAGGGTCCCATATACTCGCAGCATATTGTAAGTGTGGTCTAACAATTGAAAAATAGCAACGTTCCTTCACCCTCTCCTCACTTTTCCCTAATATTCTTTTAATAAACCCCAACTTTCTATTTGCTTGACTGCATATTTCCCTGATATGTTTCCCCCATGATAGATCCTGAGTAAGTGTTACACCTAAGTACCTAACTGATTCCACGTTTACTTATTCCGTTCCTTGAACCATATACTTTCTTTATATCGAGTTTTTCCTTTTCCAAAAATTTACTGTCACGCACTTTTTTATGTTCAGTTCCAGTTTCCATTTATCGCACCACGCCTGAATTGCTACGAGGTCCTTTTCTAACGATGCCTTGTCTCCCGGACTACTAATTTCTCTATAAACTACTGCATCATCTGCGAAAAGCCGAATTCTACTATTTACTATAACACTGCCGAGGTCATTGATATATAAAAGAAATAGAAGTGGGCCTATCACACTTCCCTGGGGAACTCCTGATGTGACACTAACTATATTGGACATGATACCGTCTATAGTAACTCTCTGTTCGGGGACAACTATGAATTGATTAATCCAGCATACTACGTGTTTATCTATACCGTAACTTTCTAGCTTTAAGAGCAATCTGTCATGAGGTACTCTATCGAAGGCTTTTTTAAAAACGAGGAATATAGCATCAACCTGAGCATTATTTTCTCCCGAAACTAATAAGTCGTGTACAAAGAGTGCCAATTGAGTTGAGGTATGGAGCAAAAGGGTGAGAGGCAGGAATGGAAGATGTTTATCAGTTTGTAATCATGTGCATCAACATTAGAGAAATATATCTATATGTACATACTCCAGTGCAAGTCAGTACAAGGGCGTCAACCATCACCACGCATGCATTTGAATCCGTGAGAAACACAGCTACTGCGCTCATGCAAAGAGACAATCCTAGGTATGTAGCTGGTACATACATGCATAGACCACTGAGGGATATAATGGTGCTTTTTTATGTTTAAGAATATAATCATACACGTAACGTGAGGGTGAGAATCTGGAATCAAGAATAATCTAGGTTGTTTGTAATGCATTGAATGCTTCAGCCAAACACAAATTGTGCATGCGAAGGAACGAGACAGAACCAGGAGCATGACTGAAACTGAAGTACTGTACAAATGAGTAGATGTTGCCAATACATAATAAAGCAGGAAAATATACCTTTGGTTTAGAATGAGTAGTATTTTACAGTTGATATTTCAGTGCATATGGCTGGGAGTTATGAGTCTGCTAATAGGTACAACTTAGTGAATGAGGAGAGTCATCAATAACTAGTGTGGAAAGCCTAAACTTTATGTATGACTGTGTTGATGCATGATGACAGATGATGTAATGATAATTGAAGGGAAACCATGGCAAGAAGAATACTGACATGCACTTCATAAAGGGGAATGTTATACTTAGTAGGAAAATAAGTCCTTTCGCTACCCTTGAATGAACTCAAAGCACAGGAGTGAAACCTAAGTATTCAGTGACTCACCTCCACACTCAGCCTTTCTTCGTGATTACCAGTGCTCTCGTTCAATGTCACCAGCAGCCCATCATCCATGATCAACTCCACTGCAGAGGTTGGTATTACAGAGTCATTGTCTTCTGAAATGAGAGGGTGGCATAAGCTTCATATTAAAATTAACATCATTTGTAAAGGAAGACTAATGATACTGATGTAACATGAAAATATGCCTAGAATGAAAAATCACACAAAATTCCAGGTTTTGTGTCACAACCCACACACAGTTGAGGATTAAGTCTTCAAATAACCGTAACAACTTCATGAGCTACAAAAACATTATGTGAACTAATTATATTCTACTCCCAGGCCAATGTTTTACATTCCTCTCTGATGTTGTGAGAACGCAACGCACGAACGAAGACAATTTCTTACAGGCCAAAAGGTGACTTCAACATAGTTAAACCATCAGTCAATCACGGTACAGAATGAGATGAATAAATGAATTACCTGCACCGTTAAGCCGCTTGAGCAACTCCTCCTGGAGCCCCATATTGAGCTCCATCAATTTTTTATTTTGCTCCTTTAGGTAGCAGTTCTCCTTTTCGGTTTTTTTTTGTCTTCTCTCAGCATACTCCAGCCGAGTCTTCATCACCTCCATGTCATCAAGGAGAGCCTCCGCTCTTCTCTTCTCCGCCGCACTTTTCGCCTTTACAGCATCAGCCTTCTGTCAGTAAATTGCATTATATGTTATAGACATGAAAGGTACATAACAAATAGACACGGCGGAAAGAAACTTACCCTCATCACTTTTTGATTCGTTACATCTATGGGTATGGAATCCTTGACCTCTTTTGGCCGTAGACGGGATACCTCCCGAGGTATATTTTGCATAATTGACGCGTCTGCAACGAAATGGAAATATTAAGTAGACAATTATGCTTTACGCAGTAAGTGAATTCCCGACATCGCCAAATCCATAAATTTTTGCCTGAGGCAACACTTCATCTAAGCAATTAACACCATGCTCCGGAAATAATATGAAAAACAATAAAAAACATCGCCCGCAGGAGTGGTTCAATTTTTAACCTTGACAATGCCATGTAGCATAAATATTCTCAGGCTCTGGCCCTATTATCGACAATAAGTATAAAAAAATCAGTGCAAAACTTACCTCCTAAAACGAGGATCTTTGCGTCGTAAAATCCCTCCTTATCCTTCGCTTCCTCTGAGTCCTCCTCCAACAACGACGGCCAAAAAACCTTTTTGTTCACTGAGGGGTCGAAATCCTCCGCGTTCTGAGGGTGGAAATTCATTATTTCCTTCACATTCACGCATCCCACATGCCGATCAGCGTATTTCACCCATGCGTGAGTCGGCTTAGCAGTCATGTTGCTGAAGGAGATGTAAGAGTCTACTACTGCTATGTACTACTTTCTATCACCTTGTGTGAGCGCGACTAAGTGCGGGATGTTCCTGAAGCCACGACCACGTTGAAATGACGACCACTACTTATGATACTTTCGCAAGATGGAGGCCGGATGCGATGCATTCTGAGTCAGATGGTATCCTACTTCAATATTGGGTTATCGAGACTGAAGGCATTCTTTCATTTTAAAAGCCAAATCGTTATTTTTTAATATTTTTTACATTTTTACATCTTCTGCTGAACAGTTCCACAATTCCTGCTATTTTATCACCAAGTCTCAAATGTGTGAGTAGTAGTCCCACATTAAGTAAACATCCGGTTCCTGTCGTCTGTTATTTGAAAATATTTTTATCCATATTGACTTAGCATTTCAACAAAATTTAGTGACAGTGGCTCCGAAGTCCAATTACGTCCATTACTTCAGCGAGAAATGTTCCGTAAACGTAAATATAAGAGTTATTTACAAAGTGGAACCAAGGTAAATATTCCACGGAGTACAATTTGGAGAATGAGAAAGCGTACCGCTGATGCTAAAGATCTTGCCGAAGGCCAGGGGACAATTCAGCCGAACGAATCAGCACAAAATGTAAGTATGCTATAGGTTATGGTGATGTTTTCCTTAAAGTACCGTGTGACTATGCACTTATCTAATTCTCTTTAATTTATATATCTAAGGATTCCTTTGCTTCAGAAGAGTGTAGTATCAGCCCAGGACAAGAGTGGATGCAGGAATATGGTGCAGACAGCGGAGAAGAGAGCTGCAGGTAGGATCACAGCGGAATGGTTAATTTTGTGAATAATCTTGTACTTAAATGTTGATAATGATAACTAAATCACATATCATTCTCATGACAGGGACTCATATGACTCAGCTGATGAAATTAACTACAATGTCTCTGGAGCCAGCGATGTATCCAGTGATTTCGATGAAGATCCTGCTGGTGGAGAAGTTCCTCAGAATATGGACTTGCAAATGGATGGAGTCAATGGCTTTAAATTGTATGAAATTTTAGCAATGGTGATGGCTTTCTCTCTACGACATAACCTATCTTTTGTGGCGATGGAAGACCTGCTGCTACTGCTTCATACTATATTTGCTATTCCTAATCTACCGATCTCTAAATATCTCGTTAAAAAGATGTTTAAGTCTTCAGAAAATGTAATGTATCACTTCCTCTGCTCTACATGTGGCAGTGGATTAAAGTCAACCAAAGATTATTGCCCAAGAGTTAGAAGCGAATCTTTGCTGTGCAATACATGCCAGAGCAACTGTGTTTTAAAAAATAGCAACCTCTTCCTCACCGTTTCCTTGGAATCACAATTGAGGAATTTGCTGGGTGACTCCGAAATTTCAGATTTTTTGCTTAACAGGACAATAAGTAGACAAAATGGTCATTATAGGGATATAAACGATGGGCAACTTTACCAACAATTAAAGAAGAGTGTCAATTTGCAGCCACAGGACATTACTTTGACATTCAACACAGATGGAATGCAAAAGTTTAACAGTAATTACAGAAGTATTTGGGCAATTCTCATGTTGGTTAATGAGCTGCCTCCAAAACTTAGGGCACTTGAGACTCTTGTTGCAGGAATATGGTTTGGTAAAGGAGAACCAAACATGAGAACATTCTTCAAGCCCATTGTTGACGAATTACTACGTTTAGAAAATGGATTCAGGTGGGTTTATCATGGGCAAGTGATTGTTACTCGTGTTTATGCCATTTGCTGCTGTGTGGATTCAAAGGCTCGCCACCAACTTATGTCCATGGTGCAATTCAATGGTGCATATGGATGCCCATGGTGTTACCACCCTGGTATTTTAGTAAGGACAGAGAGCAACCCTAAAGGAACAATTAAGTACTCTACTTCCTTGGGGTTGTATGAAAGCAGAAGTGACAAAGAGCTGAGGAGTGACATGCAACGTGCAATAGTTGACAGTGAAATTGTATTGGGTGCCAAAGGCTTATCAATGTTAGCTTCAGTACCCAAATTTGATATGTGTCTTGGGGTAGTGGTTGACTACATGCATTGTGTTATGCTTGGGGTAATGAAGGCATTGTTAAAATTATGGTTGGAAAGTAACAATGATGCACAATATTATATAGGCCACCCTAACAAAATAGCTGCACTGAATAGTCGTATCACAGCAATTTGTGTCAACCGCACAATTCACCGAGTCCCTCGCAAAATATCAGACTTCCACCATTGGAAAGCATCTGAATTTAAAAATTTTTTGTTATTTTACAGCCTGCCTGTGCTGCAAGACATCCTGCCTAACGTCTATCATGAGCATTTGGGCCTACTAACATCAGCCTTGCATAAGCTTCTTAAAGAGGATGTGATCCAAAGTGAACTTAATGAAGCTAATAGGGACCTAATTAAATTTGTTGTCGAGCATGAAGAACTTTATGGAGAGGAGAGCCTAAATTTTAATGTCCACCAACTATTACATTTAAGCCAAAGTGTTCTGTCATTAGGTCCCCTTTGGTCACACTCATGTTTTCCATTTGAGAGCTTCAATGGTATACTAATGAAGCAGGTGCATGGCCCAAATGGAGTCTCCCATCAAATAATTCACAAATTTAATATCAGGGACACTTTACACAAGGTTGTTGGAAAAAGAAAGGGACTGATGAGAAAGGAAGTGGTAAGTTACTTGAAGCAAGTAAGTGATGTTAAGGCATTCCATCCTATGGCGTATACATCAACAGATGGAAAGTGCCATTTCACAGAATGCATATGTGATCGGAATAAATTGCACTGTTATAAGAGGTTGTTTCCTTGCATTAGGAATTGTTTTGGTAAAGGTGTTGTTAACAATATGTTGATTGTCGGCTTGGATAGTGTTTCCAAAAGTAAGAGAAATGACTCCATTGTAGGTATAGGGGAATGCACTATTGTACAAGCATCTTGCATTGTGGAAAGTAATGACTCCAAGTACTTTCTACTTGGTTGGAAATGGACAAACTACCCTGCTTTCCAGAATGTGCCCCATATTTTCAACCTTGTTCATCGTGATGATGAATTAAGTTTAATTTCACTCCAGGAAGTTGTATGCAAGTTTGTATTTATGGAATTCAACAACATTATATATGTGGCACAAATCCCAAATAAATATGAGACTGAATAGTGCAGAATAACCTTACCTGTGTTACTAATATTTGCAGTTTTTCTCACTGAAATGGTTAATTGTTATTATATTATGTAGGCAAGTATATTATATTCTGAAATACATATCATGGAGTGAAAGAAGATACCTTGTTTGTTATTGACCCACTATTTCTCATCTTATTTTTACCACATTAAAAAGTGTAATTAATCAAAGTTTCCAGGTATTCTGTCATAGGTACCAAAGAATTTTGTGTAGGACTTGTTAAGCTGGAAGGAAACCATAGGTTTCTGATATAACACCGAAATTTCAGCCTGAGATAACAAGACTTGGTATGTACCTATTATTAACCCATCATGACTTCAGTATAACCTAACATAAATGTGTGAAGAGGATTGAACCCTACACATTGAAAACCAACAGCAAGCAGCTTCTAAATACTATGTAGAAATACATGATCAGTTTCATGAAAGCGATTCCACTCTTCATTGTGTAACTATGTCATCGCTATAGAATCTATATAATGTGAAACATATTTTTATTCACTGAGGTATATCACACCTCATCATTCTCATCCATAACTTCACAATAGTGGTAATTGGGAGTAGGAATTCTGCCCATATACCTCATTTGCATAGTATATTAACCTATCATGATGAAAATTGTTTTACGCCATGTTAAATGTATAGAAGTTAAAGTATGATATGATTCAGCAACGTGGGAATTACCTAGTATATGAATAAGGAGGAGTAACAGCATAAGAACAAATTTAATCCTGCAAAACAAACATTTACTGCAAATGTGGTCATAT
The DNA here is from genome assembly GCA_933228895.1 of Platycnemis pennipes. NCBI lineage: Eukaryota > Metazoa > Arthropoda > Insecta > Odonata > Platycnemididae > Platycnemis > Platycnemis pennipes. The sequence continues at coordinate 109,322,552 of OW121853.1, forward strand.
ATATGCATCTCAGTGAATATTTTGAAGAACATGAGAGTGAAAATCCTCCCAGAATTTAAGTATTCCCCAGGTTGATAAGATCAGTCACTGTAAAAAGTGAAAAAAGCTGAGTGGTTGGATGAAGGTAACCATGCAGTCAATCCATTCAGTGCTGAGATAGATATGCATGTAAGGAGTGCAAGAAAGCATGGAAAGAAAAACTACTCTACATTTGCACATTATTTTGAAGCCTCTGAGCTCTTGCAAAGGATAATACATATGTTTTTTTTAAGTTACAAAATATCAAGGCTGTTCATCACACTACATATTAACTGATTCACCCAGTAGTACCATAACTTTCATTTCTCAAGTATTATTTCCATTTTCTATCTTACCTAGTTAACCTTCCTTAAGCACTGAGTCATACATCTAGATAGATGTAGGTATGTAATCTACAACACAATTTTGATGTATATAATATATAGCTGTCTGGGTTTTGTATACATGAAAAGGTTATGAACATAATTCCTATAAATAAATGTTTTAATTGTTAGAAGGGACAAACATGCCATTCTTCTGAAGATATTATACTTACTTGAAGTGAATGATTGACATAGGTACAATTGGACCAGGGATGCACTACAACAAGACACAAATCCCTCACACACTCAAAGCAATATTGAATATCAGCATCCAGATATGCAGACAAACATGATCAGTTTCATATAACGAAATCCACTCTTCTAGATGTCCCATATGGGACATCTAGGAGTTAGACATCAAAATCAAGATAGACATCAAATTATATAATTGAAGTCGTCAACGTTATTTATCGTTTTAAGCATCTAAGCATTTTGCAGGTATGATCATTTTCAACTACCTATAACTTTTGTAGATTCATGTCCATTGAAGAATAAATATGCCAACAGGAGGTATTTTTACATGAACTTTCGTTGAATTTTGGTAATAAGAAATAGAAGTATGTATATGTTTAAGTGAAGTGGTAATTTAACAAGTATTATAGCAAAGGAAGCATATAATAATAATATAATTGTTTTTTGCGAAAATAAACAATAATTGAATCAAATGATCGATTTGGATCTATTTCCTCATCATCATATTTTGTATACATATCTATAGATACGTATTAATAAAATACATTATCATCAATTGCTAAGTTGATTGAGGCGAAATTGCTAAAGAAAGACATACCTACATTCCATTGGATTGAATGAATTTGCCATATACATTTACACGTTAAAATTGTAGTGAATTATCGCCATCATACTTCAATTTCATATTGTTTACGTTGCGCTCATGAAAACATTCAAAGACAAAGTCAGCGGCCGTAAAAGGACATCTGTCATTAATTAAGTCGTACTGTTTTTATTCCGTGTAATTAACGTAGGAAAAAGATGATTACAGAGAAAACGGTAATATATTTAACAAAATAATTTAATTCGATGCCCGTTACCATATCATTTCACACACTTTGATGTCATGAAAAAGATGATTATTGGTCATTTTAACGCCGTTAATACTTCAACGCTTAAGTTACATTCTATTTCATAATTGATTTTATTATTTTTAGTTAAGTGCAATTTGCGCTTACTTATATTTTCATCATATCATGGGCGTAAATGTCCCGGAACTTAACGTCTCCATGATCTCCATATCGTACTTTCTGAAGTGTTAGCTTATTCCTTAAGGATATGGCCGAGAGGGATGACGGGAAGATATTCTGTAGAGGCATCCCGGGCTTCCTACGGAATTTTAACTTGCCTCACAAAATTTTCCGTAGAATTCCGTAGAAACAGTCCGACATCACAACTTTCTACAGAAGACCCTCTATTCCGTAGAATTGTTTCTGTAGAACTCCTTAGAAAGGGAAAGGTTTCTACAGAAACTCTGTAGAATTCCTTACGTTCCGTAGAAAATGTGTAAGGAATTTTTCAGCAGGGTACTCTCTTACGTCTTCCTTCGAGACCAGCTATCGTAGTCATTCCATGCATATTTCCTTGCAAAATATTCTCTTATATTTTAAGTCTTTATGCTTACATTTGTGCAGAATATGTTTGTGCGTGGCGTTGTATCACCGAGTTAGTTATTTTAAGGGAGAGGTTAAAATATTGAGGAAAGTGTAATGTCAGCGGTGAAGAAAATTAATTTCTCTTCATCAACTAAAATTATTTGTCTTTGATTCTTATAAATAAAGATGCATTTGAACAGAATTTATTTCTGCTTAGGCTTTCGAAATGAAATGTAAAAATATTTCTGCATTAATGTTGTGGCGTAAATAACTTGATTATTGCATTTTTATAGCTTTCTTCTCGTTGTTTGACTAATTTATTTGTTCTCTGAAATATATTCAGACTCCTGTTGGAGATTAACATTCGAACAGGTATACCTTCAGGCACGGACTTGTGAGTTTAATAAAATTAAGCCTCCTCCTGACATGGCTAAATTTGTCGCAACGCGCTGAATTTCTTATTTGCACGTCACTCAGTGATACCGCAGCGGCGCAATCGATATTTCGTGCTACCGCACAAGGAAAGGCATTCACGATGGAATTGGGAAAGGTAACATATTAACCTAGTTGCGCCCCGCACCTGGTACATTCATACACTTGATTTGCTGCATCTTCTCCTTTAGTGTTGCGGAAATAGATCCGAGGCCCGAGTTTTTGTAGTCATTTCTTGGAATGCATCATTCATTTTCCTCCATAGCATGATTCCTTTTGCGTGCCTTATAATGCCGTACTGTACCCGTCTGTTGAATTATTCGTAATTCATAAATTTTCACTGACGTGTTAGGTAAAATATTGATAACATTTTATACTTATTGTTGTGTTTACAGTAAGTTACTTCGTTTTGCTGCGTGGTAACCAGATAAAGACGAGCCACAGCCTTCTCACCGGCTGCATATTTTCACCGTTGATTGTGTTGGGAGTATTGATACTCTTCAATCATAGTTGTGAGGACTTAGCTAGCTATATTTGTATATAATTAGTGCTTGCGTATTATTAGGATGTCTTTTCTCATCACACGTCAGTCGAAGGGTAGTCCCCATACATGTGGAATCTTCTTTTTTCGTTACTATTTGAACGTAGGTCTGTCAACTTCCTTAATTTGTCTCCAATACTTGGCTTGACAAGGACACGTTTTCAATATTGGTTTTCTAGTTTCCCATTATTTCCTTTCTTTCATTAAGCTTAACTCTGATAACCACCCTTCGGGATTAACTAATTTATTCAGCGTTCCTCTTCTTCACATTTCTTGCTAAATTAAGACGACATGGTTATATTCGTGAAAAACAGGTTGTTTGTCTTAAATTATTGCTCTACCCGTTAAGGCAAAAAAAATTCTTTCCGCTCCTTTCCATTCGTGTTTTGTTGAAATTTCCCACAGATATGACTGCATTGAAAAGGCTGGAGAAGCATAGTGAGTGAGGCGAACGGTTCGTATGTTCTCTGGGCTTATCTGATTTGGTTGATGCCTTCGTTAACTCCGAATTAGCGCAGGTTATATGGATTTATGTTCATCATGTTTATCCGAGATGCCTGGGCGGTGGAGAAGAGGGAGACTTGGCCCCTAGGCTTAAGGTATCACATCACACGTCGTAGAGCTGGGCTTGATTTGAGGTTACCTCTCTTGAATATAACTCCAATTTTTGACCTTTAGGAGCTAGTCTGCTGTAGAATCATTTCCACCTTTAACGAAACGAACTATAAGTACTTAAGTTTGGAAATACATTTATCTGTATTGTTCGACAGCAAGACTTTGCGTTTTGCTAACCCTCTTGCTGAAAAAAATTCACACCGCTGATAATACTATTATTCTGTGCAAAAGTAAATAGTGTTGCATCTGCAATACAGTTATCATTTCGTTTCTTGATAACGCTGTTATTCGATCCAATAACGTTAAGTGCATACATTTAGTGACATGCTCTATTAAGTATCCGTTTTCTTAAATTTTTAATACTATTCTGCGCAAGGCTGAGACCCCATCCTTTGCTGGTAAAGTATCGTTTAAGGCAATCAGCTTCATAATTTTGGAGATGCTGGAAGAAATTAATGTCAATCAATTAAAATGCCTGTGGTGATGATTTCCTTTTGAAATAGCCACAACTATTTAAAAGCTGGAAAATATCTTCACTTACTTCGGCGCACCCCTCGTTTAGTGATTTAAAGATCTTTCGTTTTCTGCATGAAATTAAACGCCTCAATCATTTCAAAGACCCTTGTTTCGACGATTTTTAACGGAAAATTCAGTCGCCCTGACCCGTTGATGAACTGGGGATTATGCCTTCGCAATGTTTGAGTCGTGCATTACCCGAGTTGGGAGATTCCAGAACATGTTTGAAGCTCGTGGGAACCATTCAAAATGTTCTCTCTCTTAGCTTGCCAAAGTTAAATGAGGGCATTGAAATTTATTCTGGAGTTTTTTTTACGCATCGCATGTGATGGAGTGTTCAAAAGCAGATGATTCATTAATATTGTGGGAGAAGGGAGCACGATGTCCCTTTATGGGCGACCTGTGAGTCATCGTGTCATCAAAATTATGGATGCCGGAATATCGACAGACATTCTTCGTTGGTCCGATCGTTACATGGGCTCGATGGTTTCTGAAGTCAAATTTAAAATGAACGGAAAAACTCGGCGCGCATTAAAATTCTGGGTTAGCCCGTAAAAGGCCGTGGTTGGGCTTACTTAATGGCCTATTCATTTTTTTCTCGAAACCGAGGTTGGACCAGTGCAGCCCATCATTCATTTCTTTCTCCCCGAATGGCTACTCCCTTGATGTTCCTTTGCCAAATTATTTACTCCTTGATGGATACGCATTGTCAGCATTCTTACTTAGCCTTGATTATTTGTCCATTGCTCATCTCCCATGAAGTTTCCTTTCTACCTCCAGGTACCTGCCTTGATTGTTTGTTTCTTTTTGTCGTGGGATCCCTAGGCTTTTCGTGGATGCACTATGCTGATTAGTCGTTGGTGAATAGTGTCTTCCATGGGAAGTGAATAGTGCTGTCTAACGTATGGCACTTGATCATTCTCATCCGCTGTACTTGATGTTAGGATTTCGTCCCTTGCTTAAATTTGAAGTAAAATTGTCTTGTTTCGATACACTTAAAAAAGGACCCAAATAATAAAAACTATCCGGAATTTTACAATTGTTCTCTATCGTTTCTGTGATAAAATGTCGCCTCTATCATGGGTTTTTTGATTATCCGTAATGCCTAAATTTATCGTGTCTCATGTCCTAGTCTCCGTGTCCCGTCGTTTCGTTTCGTTGATTCTGTTGAAGTTCGCCTTTTCTTAACAAAATAAGCAATTGATCCTACTAGCACATTGGTGACATCATTGGAGAAATAAAGGGTTTTTCTCTCTTTCCCTAAGGCAAGGACGATTTCCAGTTTTTTTTCAAAATGTTCACAAATTAAAAAGTTTGCCGGCTTTTGTCTTTTTCGTTGCGTTCACTGAGATATAATTCGTCGAACATTCTTGATCAGTATTAGCTCTGATATTTATGTCGAAGTTCATGCATCGTCCTTCATAGGATTTCTTTATTTGAAACGAAAACCATTATAGAACCACTGTATTTTTACTGTGATCCCTAAATGCTAGGCACCGGTAAATATAATAAAAGAAAATGGCATGAATTAATACGCACAGTATTCCAAAAAATGTGTTCAAAGAAGAAATTAGGTACAGAATTCCAATGTTGTGCAAGGATTCACTCTGAAATACGCTGTTTCCGGCAGCATACTATCTTTTTGTAGCTCTGGAGAATGGAGCCACAAGAAGATGAGTAATTACAATGATTTTATATCACCTCCGTTAAATTTCATCGCGGCAAGTTCGTGGTTCCATTAAATGTCTTGTGAAATATCTAGTTTTTGTGTTATCCACTCTCAGAATTTATTGGTGCTGCTCTGTCAAGTTTGCCTGTCCATTTTTCGGTGACGTAATTTCCCTATTTTGCTGCTGTAATCTAACCATGCGAATGTAGTGCTGGTCGTAATAAATGGCTATCAACGTGAGGGGTTGATAATATGCAGCTCGAAAGGCCAGGCTGGAGCAAGGAAAAGTCTTTTTTTCCTCCAAATCAACTTCCACAGCGCAATAGCTTCGTATCCAGCGGATGTTTTGCTGCTGCCACATTCATTCCGAGCCTTGTTGGTAGCGATGTCGTCGTTAGGATGGCGTTAGCTCTCTCCCTTTTTTGAGCTATAAAAAGAATTCTCGAGGTTTTAGAATTACTAACGTTCCCAACACTGTTTCCCAGCCTTCCTCTTCTCATTTATTCTTATTGTCGAGATGGTCTTCCGGCAGCTGTTTAATTTGTCGTAAGTCATGTAATTTACTTTGATGACGTCTTTCAGTAGTGCTGTAAAAAAATAGTGCAACAAGTTGTCTCGGTTCCTTCTTTTCCTTTCGCTTATCCGTTCTCATTTCTTTCGGCTACTGTCCTATAGTTTTCTGCTCTGGTATTGTGCTTTCTTATTTTTATATGCACCGTATTGCTCTCCGAGCTAATTTGCCTATTCTCAGATGTGTGAGTTAAAATTTCCTTGAACTTACGGGTTTTACGAAGTTAAAATTTTGGGCGAGTGTTTTGCATTTGTTAGTTTATCGGTTGATACTACTCCCCAGGAGTCTTTTATTTTATTTTTATCATCAGATTTTTTCCCATTGCAATTTCATAATTGTAGCCCCCATCAAATTATTTTCCTGCCGCCCACCCATTCGTAAAGTCCAGCTTTGGCTCAAGTGCGCGATTCTTTAGATTATTGACTTCCAAGGTTAACTCTAATTTCTTTCAGAAAGAGTTGACTATTGCGGAACATTATAAATTAATGTGCATGTGCTAATCAGTTAATACTATAATTGCGCTCCTTATCCCAAGAAAACCTACATTTCACGATTTTGTATTCACTCTGCAAATTTCGGGCTCTTTATTTCCCCGAAATGAAGAATAAAATGTCACGGACCGTAAACTAAAATTTTCGTGGTACTGCCTCCTGTGGAAGGTTTACGATTAGTCTGGAATTTTTATTGCCAATGATCCGTTAGTCGTAAAAGATGTCTCTCATCAGGTGATGAGGACGGAGAAAAATCTATATTGCTATTGGTTCCAAGTGTTGGAAATTGTGGCTCATGTTGCGCTTGAAGAATACATTTAGGAGACAAATCTGAATCTTAATGCTTTTATTTATGGTGGGTGGAAGGGTTGACATTTTGTGACCATTACCCCTAGGATGATGGAGTGCTCGAGGTCATGTATCAAGTGCAATCCACTGCAATCGGTGGATCAAGTTATGTTCTGTAAAAACCGAATATATCGGTTTTTAATTGTTGCATTTAATTTGTGTGTAAGAAAGTGGGAGATCATGGTCACATTAGACATCCAAAACTGTTAACAGATTTTTCGGCTTATTTTCTGACTTCCTCGGTGTCCTTGTCCAATGCTACTGGACAGCTGGTTTATGAAATTCAGTTTTTCCCTTTTTACTCTCTTAGGAACACCAATTATCTCATTGACGATGTCCCGGAAGGGTAACTGAAGTATGGAGAACATGGTCGTTGTGAAATATCATCGATTATGTCTGCACTTGTGTGGTTTGTTGGGTTATGAAAAGCCTCTGGTCCGCAACTGAATTCTGACGTTTCTTTTTTGGGTAGCGTATGGCTAGAATAATTTTCATTTTGCACTATGCCTATGACATTGAAAAAATTTTTATCCATCGTTTCTTTTTACCAGTGAATTCGTTTTCGTTCCTCTTGATTACGCCATCACCACGCCGTGGTCTTTAAGTGATTTTTACTTGACATCTTAATCTTTATGGATTCCAAGAGTAGAGTTTCCGAAGTTCATACGCTGGTCCATGAGCGATGTGTGAGGTACGAAGACATTTTCTTTATTCCTAGTTACTAATTTCGCCGTAAGGCGTTTATTTCCTTCAGGTAAGAATAATTAACTATTTCAAGTTTTGCACTGTTTATCAATTAGTCTTCTCCTACTTAAATGAAATTGCATTCCATTCTTTATGCAACCACGTAAAGTTTGTTCATTGTTCGATCTTGAACTGTGTTATTTTGCCGTCAAGGCCACATAATAGAAACAGCTCGGCAGAAAAGATTCTACTCCCAGCAGTCGAAGCGATTGACTCCCAAGAAACTTCCTCATTCGAAGGCTAGGAGTCTAGTGTAATTAACGGCCGATGGGACTCCCTTACTTTAGGATCACCAATTTGACTGTCGGATCGCGTATTTTCATGGCGAAAACAGCGTCTGCCCTCTGAATTGCGCTAGCTATTTCGGGATGGTGGATGTATGTCTGCTTCTTTGACCCTTTGCTGTGCCGCTTGGCTCGCAACCGAGTGGAACGCCCATACATTAGTCTGCGAAAGCCATTGGATTCGGCCGCTCCAAATTACCCAATTACCTGCCACTCTCAATTTTCCTTCTGAAAAGGCTCCGCCGGAGAACTCTGGGGTGCTCAAGTATTCGTTCGGTTAGCCTTCATAATTAGTTTTGTGATGAAAGTTACGCGATGCCTAGTTATTCCGTCGGGAAAAAGACAAACTGATGTAAAATTATTTAGCTTTAATATACTTTGACAAAATTGAAGTCGTCTTGGTCAAGTGTAACGAGGATAGGTTAAAAGAACGTATTGAGTGAAAAGAGAAACGTTGGGCACGTTTGTAATATGTATGAAGTATGGCTGCCAAGTCACGAAGTATGTAGTGTGGCGTGGCTCTTAGCGTTTGCAATTCGGAAAAGCGCCTCCCGCCGCTCTTTCTTTGGGTTATTACTGTGACTAAACATGACCACTTGATACGAATGTATGGATCTTTTCCATTAAAAGGGTTCATTAAATAAATTTCCTTATTTGATTATGCAGTATTCGTAGCACGCAATTAAGTAGCGGTTTGAAAGGCTTGCAATGGAACGCCCTAAATATACATGAGAGTTCCAAACGCGTGATGTTCGGCCCTTCGGATTTCCATAAACTTTGTCAGTGTGTTGCGCTTCGTCAGTGAAAGTTGAATTTTTTCTTACAGATTTTTTTCAGTTTTATGTTAGCGCTGTATTTTAAAATGTTGTGTCGTACGTGAATGTAGTGGGCTTCTCCGATCGGATTAGGTGTAGGGAATTAATATGTGTCGGATCATCCAAAGCGATTGTGAGGGGATGAGTAAATGGTTGGTGAGGAAGGTGTGGGCCGAGGATAGGGTGATTATAGTGGAAGGGACTTGTCTGGACGAGAAATTGTGGAGTTTCAAAATCAAGAGTACGTTTATGAATATGCAGTGACGAAAAAGGCATTTGAGGGGTGAAAGAAAGTTAAAAACCTGATCCAGTTTCACACGCCATAACATTTTGCATTCGTTATTGAAGGAAATGGAATAACTTCAAAAACTTCCACTGGCTCTTAATTCGCAAACGACCAATTTTCATCGAAAGAGGGGACAAAAAGTTCTCCAACTTTTTTTATCTTTTTACGTTTTCTCCGTCAATTGGATTTTTGCCTCGTTGATCTGCAAATGCTTACTTCAAATTATGCATATTCATTTAGCGTGCGTAAGTTTTGCATTTTTATTGGGTCCACCGTGGAAGGGTAGAATTTTGAGGGGTTGGTTCATGAGGAGTTTTTGGATAGCATTCCAGGTTCGTGACCTTAATGGATATTTCTCTCGTGCATAGTATGATAATTCTTTTGTCTGATTTTACCTACTTTGGTTCACTATAATCCTATTATAGTTAACTATTCTATATGACTATACTTTTATAGTGATTTCTATTTCCTATAGGTACCTGCTTTCAGTGTAGAGGAGATTCTTCCGTATTTCATTTTTAATGCTTTTGTGCTTGTTGAAAAAAATAACCACTTTATCGGTTAGCATCATCGTATTGTCACAAAATCGTATCTTTTCATGCTACTACTTTTTTCGAGAAATTTCACCTGCACTAACCTAAGCCTAAGGCGCAGGTTGGGTGTAACTAATGATCAAAAATAGAGTGATAATACAAAAATGATAAAAGGCACCGCAAGGTTTCGATTTAGTAACAGAATAAGCGATTGCTTCATGGAAAAAGCGTTAGTTCGATGGAATTAGCTTTGCATTCTGCTCCTCGGACTGAGAAAAGTAATTACCAGGAACTATATTTTCGTCGACTTTTCTGCGTATTTATGGCCTTACACTCTTGCATATTTATGGTCCTGCAATTCATATTTCACATTCATTAATAGCCATATTTTATACGCGAGGATAAAATATAACCACTTTTTGTCATGTTATGAGCAATAGCGGTATTATTATGGCATTGATGGAATGGTGAATTTTTCCCATTTCATTATATTCATGTAGTCACGGTGGTTTTTCCTCCTTTAGCACCACGTGCGCAGACGCAGTGGTCAGCGGGGACGCGTGATCTCAACGGGGAGAGCCCTTCGCGGGCAACGCTTGCGTTAACAGGCAGAAACATGGACGCAAGCGAGCGCGAGAGAGTAATTGGCACGCCTCTTGACATGCCGTCCCTCTCCCCCTCCCACTCCCCTCCCTTCCCCCCGCCCCCCAGTAGTCACATCTCCGCTGTGGAGTGACGCGAGTGACCCCACGGATCCTTGGCCGTGTGCGCCGCACACTCACCCCGGTGGAGATGAAAGGAGACGCGATCCCCTGAGCGGTTCAATTTATTTCGAGCAATTCCCCCTTTCCGTTTACTTCCATCCCGTCCATTCCAGTGGCATGATAATTCACCACTGATCCCGGAAGAACTAAAAAATAAAGCCCCATTCTGGATGTGAATGCAATGTTGAGATGTGAAAATCTAATATTTTCGGATTCAGTCGTGCGTTGAACCGATTGAAAACGTCAACAATATCCGGGCTGAGCGTAGCGCCTGAAATCACCGCATTTAAAACCTTAATGACTTTAATTAAACGATTGTTTTCTATATCAATTTGTAATGCACCGTTGGAAAGGAATGATATTTTAATTCATTTTCTCGTATATGTGGGTGTTGACTTTTTCACTCTTTATTTCATTTGCGCCCGGAATGTGTCATGATTTTTATTGATGAGAGTAGCATTTTGACTTAGGTAAAGGACGTTTTCGTTTGTTTTTGCAAAATGCGTGTGCCCAGGCTTAAAGCTTAAGGGCGTACACAGACCTAACCATGATGGATGCCACCGACTCATGCAAAATGTTTTACGTCTTCATTCCGTAATGAAATCAGGTAGAACTTATGAACTTTAGGGCGAACAGTGACCGTGTATAATCCATTACCTTTGATTTCATTTTTGTTAATTCAGGTTAAAAGTGGTGAAATAAGTATAGCTTTGTTAAATATGATATTAAGCTATCGGCGACGTTAGAATTTTGCTTTGATTGATTTCTGTATGCCAGCTGGAGCGCCAGAAGGCTAGCTAGTGCTAGCTCCTCTGGCTCTTTCTCCGGAGATCCAGAATGCCGTTTGGGGCTAGGAGCTTCATGAAGCTCTTTTCGCTAGTTAGCTCCGGAGCTCCGAGTTACAGAATTCCACCCCAGATCTTATTTACAGATTATGGGTACATATAAATAAGTTTGTTTTCTTTTAACTTAACTATTTTTTCCGATGCCGTTTCGAGTAATGGGTGGAAATCTATTGCTGATTCTTTTAGAAGGATAATCCAAGCTTTTTTGTAGATCGTATATTTTTATAGATGCCTCGGTGCTGCTTAATTTCGAGTATCTCCCAACTTTTCCTGCGCCCGTTCCTCCAGCTTCTTTCTCATCCCACTGCCGCCGCTTCCTTCCCCCCACCCCACAAGGTCAAGGCAAATGGGAATGCGGAGGCGAGCGCGGGTATTTATTCCCTCGGGAACGTCGAGGGGGCATTTTCCCGGGAGCGCATCGCGGGGTTCAGTCCTCCTCCAAGGGGAGCGCTGGAGCAATTTACCCGCCGGGAACACTCTGGTTTCGCGAGTAATATTTTTTCTTCCGATCCTCGCTAAATTTTCGCATCGCCGGTCCGTTCCACGTGACAGGCTTTCATCAGGGTTGCTGTCAAGTATACCAGGCGTAGGAGGAATATTTGCAATGGTTCGGCCCGTGAAATATCGGGTAGTTCGTCCCCAATTGTGGAAGGAAATTATGGCAAGTTCACCATTGCTGCACTAGTTCGTTGGTGTTAGGCTCTTTCCTATATTAGATACTGAAGCTCAATGATGTTTGATCGTCTTCTAAAACAACTAAGCTAGGTGTCCTTTGGGATTTCACTTTGTTCATAGTGGATGGCAGCGTTTGCAATTCTGCAGGTATATCTGCATTGTAACACTCGTCCGCATAGCTGAGTTGACCTTAATAAAGCTACTGCACCTATCATTTCGATGGTGTAGGAAAAAACCACTTCTGTGAAAATCTCCTCAAATATTTGAATTGGGATTTTTCGTACTCAAATTTTTGCATTCATTTTGCTGCACTTGCATCCTACGAATGGCAATTCATGGAGTTAAAATTATTTTCATTTTTCTCTAGTGAAAATTTTTTGGTCACTTTGACCTGTACGACTACTCATTCACTCCCAATTACCCAGTTTTTTTTAAACTCAGAAATCGTAAAATTTGCAATAATAGATTTTCTACTGCTTTTGCCAGATAATTCTTCAAAAAGAAATTTGGGAGCTCGAATCATTCCTCCGTGAGATTCATGAAGGATTTGCAAGTTGTAAAAAGATGTTTTAACCCTTTGTTAATTGCTTTCTGGTCACGATGATTGATCACTCTTCGTCATCTCCCAAGGGTGGAATTCTCCCTGGGAACGCATGCACCACTGGCGGGAACGATTGGTAGTGCTGTCGCGTTGACCTCGACACTCCTCGGCAAAACCTCGATTGGTCGATAGGAAGGATTAGGTCTACGCCGCAGAGTGAAAAAAGTTCACTCTCGACGTCTCGGCTGGGAAATTTCGACGGTAACAGAATAATGCAGCATTGGTGAGCTGAGCTCAACGTAATGCAACTTAACGTTTCATGTGATAAGAAAATCTCTTCCTCCCTTATCAAAATTAATGGCAGCTTAATTTGAAGTGGATTTCCTTTGATGTCTGGCCCCAGTGCGATGAGGATAAATCAATAAAGGGTTTATTAAAATCCATTATAAAGCCCGGCATTCTAGTCGTTGCTAATTCTGAAAGCGTGCATTAATCCGGTTTGATGTTGCGAAATATTTGGGGGAAATCTGCTTGTGTGAGTTTTGTCATTTGTATGTAAATTTTGGCTAACTTTAGTCTAATTTTGGGGGTCGTGGTGGCCTAGTGGGTAGAGTACTGAGCGGAGGGTCCCGGGTTCAAACCCCCACCTGAAATCCTCGCGATTCGATTTTCTGCGAGACAGAACTACGTAGGAAATCCCAGGGAAAGGAACTGGCCCCCCTAACCTGAATATGTGAATTTCACACGCCATTGGCTTAGTAGGGGGTGAGCTCTATTCTCACCTATCAAAGACCAACCTTCGGGTTGAATCATTGAGTGAGTGAGTGAGTCTAATTTTGTGGGAGAACTCCGTGATGTAATATTGAATTAAACTTAGTGTATTCCGCCGTAATTTTGTAAATGTATAAATTTTGTGGATTTGTGTGGAATAGTCAGTCTAATGACATTTTCTGAGTGACGTCGAACTATTCTTTTCGCTTCTGTTTGTTCACTTTCTTGCTGCTTTGATTTTATGAAAAAAAATAGGTGCGCACAAATCTTTTTTAGTCCAGTGTTCGCTCCGGAAGGTTGGCAGTGTGCCTTCACGACATGTTTTGGAAGTCGTAAGGGTAGTTGTCCAATCGCTGTCGGCTATTCGACGATTATTATTACATTTGATCTATCCGCTTAAAGTTACATTGTGTCGCTAGGAATTTTCTTTCCTTAATTGCTGGAGTGTACTATTACTTGATGTTGACGCTACACAACCACACCTTCGAACCATTCTTTTGTGAGGAACGTAGATGGAGCTTGCGTGCGAGGTCGTCGATATATTTTGCACTTGGACAAATATGCCTCAGGCAGGCACGGAGAAAAATGTGTTTTATTTGCCATACTGCGTTTTTATTTTTTCCGTCGAAGTCATCCAGGCTGTTGCACAGTCGTCTGGCCCACTGCTATCCAGAATTTTATTATTATCTCCACCAGTTTTACTTAGTAAAAACTATGAGCACTCTTCCCTAAGGTACTTTGTGTAAGCCCTACTTCACGCTCGGAATTCAGCGTTGGTAGTCCTCCATTTAGCTGCCGATATAACGTCCGTGACGTTGAACTATGGTTGGTTTTTATGAATTACAGTGAGTAACTAGTACTCGATTGTTTTTTTCATCATCATGAACATAGCAAAGTTACAATAAGTTACGCCCAATATTGCCTCTAGTTCAAGGAAAGCAAAATATCTGCATTCGGAATTACAAACAGCGAAAACAATTTCATTTTGGTTTTCGAAGAAAAGGACGAATTAAAAAGTAGCTTGGTTCCTGCGGTAAAACTAGAAAAATTGAATTTGTGCTCACCGCCTTTCGTTTGCACAAACTCCAGGTATGCTTCGTTTCTACTTCTTTGCGATGTTAATTAGTCGCATGCACAATTGCATTTTTCTCCCGCCTTCTCCGTTCCTCCTCATGAAGACCACTGTTGTAGTTGAGGAGAGTAGCAATGTTTGGTCCGGTCACCATAATCTACTTGTCTGGTGTGGATTGATTTTCTCCCACATTAATTTCTTGAAAACCTCTCAATCGTGTTTCGGTTGCTTGAAAATCTAATTTTTCTCAATTCTGTATTAATTATCCGACCGCCGTGTTAATCCGTCTCTATTTTGCGTTTTTATTTACTTTTTCACCGAAAAGTCTGCCCTAGTTGAAGTATCGCCATATGTCAGCGCGTTTTTTTGCAGAAGAATTAGCTCGTAGGAATTCAGTCGACTCCCTTCTCAATCATAGCATTTTATAATCTTTACCGAGAAATTTTTATAGGCTTCGTATGATGCTGATACAGTTTTTCGTTTTTTCCCAGGCTTGTTCAATGTATTTTTGTTTCCACGAGGAATTATTTTTACACGATCGGAGCATAATTGCGGCTCATTTGATGTAGAAACAGGTTTATGTTTGCCTACTATTCGCTGTGAATGTTCCCTTAAAGAAATACAAGATGATGGGACGTCGTGCGCAGTCAATTTTTTCTCAACGCCTTCCTTACTTTTAATGGCAAATTTAATGATAGTGCTCGTAGCACAATCATGTGAATGTATTCTTTATGACATCATTAAATCCGGCTTTCAGTTTGGACTCTGTAAGGATATACTTTTTTCATTGGTGTAAGAAGCAATTAACTGGAGAAATAGAGGAACTTCTTGTCATTCGCCATTCTTTCTTTGATGTACACGCCGATTGGAACGTATTTATTGCTTCATTTTCGTGGAATTTCTGCACTTGAAGCTCCAGTATTCCTTCGACTCGGACCATTTTTCTCCTTATGTTGATTTCATTCGTTTGAATTGATTATATTTGGAAAGGGGACTCGCGTAATTAGTTTTAAAAATTCAGCAAACGCCCATTAATCTGTTTATTTTCTGGACGTCTTTTGTAACGGATTACGGACAAAATACCTTCGCAACAATGTGCGAATTGGTATTCTTAACTCGTATTTTTTTAGCACGTTATGTAAACTTACATTCTGATAACTCTCTGTTCGAATAACTGTCACTTACTGATAGGACTTTTCTTTACGCTTAATTCTTTGTCTCAGTTCCATTGTTCGCTGACCCTACTCTTGATTTGGACAAATGACTTCGACATTTTAGGCCGATCTAGTTTCAATTCCTGCCAGTGCTCATGGAAATTCGTAAAACACGATTTGACACGACTTAAATATAAAATTTTGATAAATTTCTGTATTCAATTGTATCATCATATTTAATACATTCATTTGACATGCTGGAAACAGCGATTTCCGTATTGTCTTTCCTCGAAATAGGACCATTATAAATAGAGGATACATACATTGTTTGGAATTGATTATGAAGTTTTATAAAAAGGTAAATTGGGCGTGTTTTGATGATATTGAGTGCAGTGATTGTATTTTCTTTCTACCTGATTGAGTTGATGGCTGGTTGTGTGATAAGATTAGGAATGTGTCCGGCTCGTGTTAATACGTATGGGTATTTTTTTTACGTTTTTAAAATGTCCGATTTTAGAAGTATGATTGATTGTTGATAATTGAGTATCAGATGGAATGTGTTATCAAGGTCTGCACTGTACCTAATTTCGGAATATTATCAAATTTCGGGATTTCTTTGCACATCACTGCGGGGAAGTATGAAAGAAGGAAGAGAAATAAAACTATTATTATTGAATTAAAACATAATTATTATTCATATTCAAAGGCCTGAGGAAAGCAGTTAAAATTGTTTCTCGAACCACTTCCTTAAGCTTTCTTCTTAGGTAATGTTTTTAAGAGTGGAGGAAGAGCCGTGATGCACTAATGATTTGATTTTCGTTGGAACTAACACGAGCACATACCCTGTTCCTGAATGGGTTGTGGATAAAACCTGAAGCAACGAGTGTGGTTTACGGTTCTTACATTTGCTCCGGCTCTAAAAGGAACAGATATCAAGCTGCGGAGATTTGATTGGGATACGATATTAACGCTTCCGTGATGAAAAGTAGTGATGAACGAAATGGTAGTTCGTAGTAGTAATTCTCTTTATACGCCTTTCTATGATTTCATGCGGAGTGACCTGGTTGGTATCGTTGACGATTGCGAACGTTTCATCGTGTGAGTAAAAGGGTTAACATTAAATTTAAACTTCTCAACATCGGCTCTTCTCCCAAATCCCGTGCGGTATAACCGAAGCACCTAAAAATCGATTTTAATAATACTAATTTTTTGAGCACTATTACTACTAAGTTCTCGTAGCAGCACTACTCTCACTCAAGTATCCTTCAAAGCTGAATTCCAACGGATTTGAGGAGTATTTTTTCAAATTTATAAACCATTTGTGCTCAAATATTTCACTCTGGATTAACCAAGATACCTCGGCAGAAATCAGGCGTCCGCCAGACTCATTTCGATAACCCTGTACAATTCAAACCCTCCAAAATCCTTGACTGGTAAATGGCGAAAGAGTCGCGTGGGTGGTCACACACAGTTCTAGACTTGCATGCGTTTAAACGTCTACCTATGGCGTCACGCAGTCGTCCTCATCAAACTTTCCTTACCGGACATGACGTGACCCAGTGGCTCCATAATAGGGATTATTTCGATCTCTTCCCTGCCCCGCTCCTCCGAAGCGAAACAAATACAAATATTGCTTTCTTTCTTCGGTTTATTCGGGTTCTCAACTGCTTGTGTGATTAATGACGACGAAGTTCAACCCGGCGAAGCACGGAAAGAAATTCTTTTGACAAACTCCACGGAAATCTAAAACTGTAAATCAAAGAAGTAATACCGAATGCTTCTTTTTCGGGGCAAATCGTTCGTCTTGAATTTCATTTTGCGGTGAAGTGAAGCTGAAACTTAAGTTGTAGAACACTTGTTATTTAGTTGCTCTCTTTTTCATACCATTCACTTCGGTAGGAAATAGAACTCCCCGTCGATTCTGTGGGATACTGTGAAGTCTTTCAAACGGAACACTAAGTGGTTCCAGTTTTCTACGTATTCATTTGTAACCATGATTTCGGAGTTCGCTTTGAGGTAGCTTTACACTCTTAATTCTAATTTCTTCGTATCGACATATCTCTTCTCTTTTACATCTTTTGGCGTTGTTCCTCTCTTGATGATATTATGAGTGAGTGTAATCAATATTTCTCGTATCATCCATTAGTTTTTCTTTCCATGTTTGTCGTCTATTTACTATTGTTCGAATAGATTCGTTGGTCCTATGTATTTTTTGAGAACTTTGTTTTGTAATGATATTCCAAAATAAATGGTAATGGTTAACAATGCATTAGGGTCCATTTAAAATACTCTTATTCTGAACAGATGACTTAGCCGTTGTGCCCGAAAAGAAGGAAGCAGTGAGAAATTTCTCGGTGGAAGTAATTAGCTGTTGAGTTGATAACTCCTGAGGATAATGGCCTCGCGTGCATTAGCGTCCACAGAAAGTTCTCTCAGAGCGTTTGGCGGAGATTGTTAGACCCTACCACTTAAGGGTGTTTGCGATTTAATCCTGCAATTTTAGAGCAGTTAATTATTTGTGTATTTAGAAATGCTTGTGAGCTTATTAAAATTCACACTAAAAAATTCTTAAGGTGTGAAGTATTCCTAGTTTTTGCTTTGCTTGGTTTCATTAGGGAAACATCTAATCCTGCATCGTCAATACTGTGGCAGTCCCAGCTTTCGTGTCCTTGGCAGAACGCATAATCATGGACTGAAGATGGATTATTCCTCGAGTCAGTGACTATTACGGTTTCTTTCTTTGTAATTCTCACTATGGTCTCGGTCACCGACGTAATAATTGCCCTCGAGTCGACACTAAATGTTACCTGTTTGTATTTTTTCTCTGACGGGTTGGACCTAAATGTAATGATAATGCAGTGATTGATACTCGTTCTAGGTTTCAATGCACTCAGCTCAGGCTACCATCGCTCGTAGCTGCAGGAGAAGAGGGTTTTATTTTTTTTCCATAATCATGAGTCGCCTATCCTAAGGTTGGATCCGCGAAGCACCCCAGTCGATTCTTTGCTCGGCTCACCTCTACATGTAAACATAATCTTTCTCTGTTACATCCTCGATTACTCGCTCTCTGCATCTCAAATGCCCCTCTCCTTTGCATTTTTTCTTTCGTAGTAATTTCTAGCTCTTGGTCACCAATACTTGAGATGCTTTAAAGATGAAGTTATTCTTCAAGCGATAAAATACCTCTCGGGGATGCTTTCACCCAAATAATTCCAAACTATCCGTGTGATGAAATCTTATTTGTTCAAAATCTTCAAAATCGGAACTATAATAAATAGCCTTGATCCATTGTGCATGGTGAACAGTGATAATTTAATGGCAAATATAACTACTCTCTCATATGTATATGTGTTATCATATTCTCATTTCTTTAGTATGAATCGATTCCATGCATAGTGAATTTAGGTCCCCGATTAAAGTCGTCAAGGAAAGATATGAAAAGACTTTGAAATGGAGTGTGGCGTCATGTGGTGGTGGAACTGGTCTGTGGAAGGAGGACCAATTTAGGTCGGAGACCTTTGAAGTGAGGGTTTGGAGGACGGTAAGAGTAGGCTTGGTAGAAAGGAAGTGTAGATTTGTTTGTTGAGAAAAGGAAATTGCGTGAAATCCAATGGAGGCAGAAGCGAATGTAAGAAGCGTTGACAGGCGTTGGAATC
Source organism: Platycnemis pennipes (assembly GCA_933228895.1). NCBI lineage: Eukaryota > Metazoa > Arthropoda > Insecta > Odonata > Platycnemididae > Platycnemis > Platycnemis pennipes. The sequence continues at coordinate 109,341,883 of OW121853.1, forward strand.
TTGAAGGTTGCGATCGAGAAAGAGAGGAGGTGGAGGGCACGACGAAGGAATTCTGAACAGCGTAATGGAAGATGTGGAAATTTAAAGAAATACATTGTGTGGGGCTCATCTAATGTTAGGTGACAGTAATTGCCTAGGGGGCCAGGAGAGGGGAGATTGGAACTATACCGAGGCGTACGACTATTGATTGAAGGCTAATAGGATGACCGTAATACTTACGATGGGTCGTTATGGACAGGTATTCGCTTTATTTTGAACAGAAGTTGTGCTCTGGTACCAGGATATTAGTGTAGTATGGATGGCAATGCAGTTTTTGAGATATTACTTGCTGGAGCTGATGGCTTTTACCTTTGACATTCCATAAAGCGTACGTTCGCGTTTGACTCGATACAGAGGAACGCGCTGATAATGACTTACGAGCAAAATAAATTTGGCTGCCTAAATTTGGTCCGGGCAAATAAATTCGCCGCCTGTTCGTCGGCCGCCCCTCCTCCTCTCGCTCCAACCACAATCCCCTCTCCCCTGCTTACCCCTTCACCCTCACCTCTCCGCCCCGCCGCCGGCTTCGAGTCGCACTGCAGTCATCAAGGCGACTCGCCACCTGCTCACTTCCACCACGCCCAGCCCCTCTGACACCCTCCCCCTCTGACACCCTCCCCCTCATTCTCCCCTGCCCTCTTATCCTTGCCCCGACCCCTCCCCATCACCCTCTGGGACCCCACACACCCCCCCCTCCGCTGGCCACCAGGACCAACTCCCAAATCCGCCCGAATTCGTTCAATCTCCTCCTTTTGTTTTTCTCCCTCGACCCTCCCCCCACACCCGTCGTCAATCCGCACCCCCGCGCCTCACGCGACGAACGTATGCCGCATTCCCTGCCGAGTTCCCTGCCCCCGCACCCTCCATCCACCCTCTTCTTCCAATCACATTTCCTTCCTTTCACTCGCTACCCGAAGATCCCTCTCCATCTTACCCTCCACGTGCCGCTGATTCTCTCCTTCTACTTCCCGCGATAAACCTCCCACGCCAGCCACTCCGTCCCCTTTTTTAAATTTAAATAAGATCGCGGGCGCCTGTTATTTATTTTTTATACTGCCCGGGCGTAGGACGGCAGACGAAGGTATTTTTTTCCCGCTGAAAACATGTTTCCAGAAAATTATTGGCGTCGGGACAGCGTGGGTGCTGGCGGGAGGGGCTGGTGGAAGGAGCTGGTGGAAGGAGTGGAATACCACCTCTTGGGAGGTGATGGCCAATTTTTCTCGACAGTGTGGAGAGGATTGTTGCCCCTAAGTACTGCTGCCCTGACAAAATAATGGCAGAAATAGTCTTTGGTGAAGGAAAAATATTTTGCTCTCGTCGTACACCAGGGGAAAGATTACATCACCGAAAATTCGTCGAAAATGTATTCTGCGGTTGCGTTATATGATAGTGGTTGTTATATCTTTCCCCGTCCGTCTTGTTAACTGGGAAGTCTCGCAAATTAAATGCTAAATGTATTCATCCGTGCTACCGAACAGCTTGTCACTCTAGGAAGTAGCGCCCATTTCCATGTCCTTGAAATCATCAGGTGTGCAAAAAATAATCATGATTTTATTAATAGCGCGAAATTAGCAGTCTGAAGTCCTCTTTTACATTTAACGCAGGACATTGCTATTTTAAATTTTAATTAATTTATGAGAAATGGCTTTTGTCATAAAGCTCAGAGTGGTAGTTTTTGATACTAGGTGTTGCTTTGCGAATCGACGAATACAAGCGCGAAGTATCTTCGTGTCTCGACGTCAGTCATGTCGTTTTTCACCTATTAAGTATTCTGGTTTTCGAAATTCTACGCTATAATGGGCTTGTTGGCGCAGATCTCTGATATTTCTCTTCACTTTTTCCCCTTAGTTTTACCTATTGATTTTCCATCAAAATTGGAGCGTGATCCTTTGATCTGGTGAGTAATTTGCTTCCAAGTTCCTCAAAACAAGATCAGACTCCTGAACACTTTCAAACTAAGTCACACTACCAATGCTAAGTCTACTTTCCGCAGAACCCTAGGCTTGAGTTCAAAAGTGATTTGACATGTACCAGGTAAAATGGATAGCTACTTCCGTTGGCAATATTAGAAATTTTTTACCGATTGATTAATGGGATAGGTAAGAAGAAAAAATTGCCTCGCCGTATGTGCTGCGAGCGCCGTCCATGCCCTTAGTTTCGACCCCTGACCCTATAGTCGTTACGACTGCATTTTACTCATCAATCCAGGTTAGTCATCTTCAATCAGCTGCTTTGCTCTGCATAAAATTTGGTCACATGTCGTTTAAATATTACCACAAGTTTCTACGATGTAGTCCGCTCTCCTTGGATTTTCGAGGTTCCACATGAAATACAACCTGGGCATGATCGTGGGGATTAAGACCATCCAATGATCCCCAGAGCTGAGGAAGATGCGGCAATTATCGTTATTACTGGTAGGTTTACCTACATCCCATAGATCGAAAGGTATGAAGTAGACAAAGTCCCAGTAGCGGATGTTACACAGTGAAGCTGCCGCAAAAGCTGTGTAAAACCCTGGGGGGTTTGCCATCAGACTAATGGCATGGTATGAGTGTGATTAAAGAGGAGGGTGGCTGTTAAAGAGGATCGTGGAACGGTAGGACTATACTGATGAAGGAAAACCAGGACGAATTCAACCGTGAATGGCGAATAGGAGTCTTGAAATAAATGAGCTGAGTGAGATGGAAAGAAAGCGGTGAGTGCTGGGGTGCTGGGGTGCTATAGGTAGCTTATAGCATAGGGGAAGAGAGTCAGCAGTGGGTAGCCGTAAGCCGTACAGTGACAAACATTTGGTTTAAATGTCGAAAGGGGTATTGATATAACAGGACGTATCAATTAGATTTTATGGGATAAAAATTTAAGAGCAATTACTCGTTTGTCGTTGTTTCGCAGGACTGATGTAGTATTTAGAAAATTTTTGAAAGCAGGGAAAAGTGGACGTGCTCTGTAGAGAAACTAAGGAAAATTAAACGTTAATATTATAGAAGGTAGTATGTAATGTAATATATATTTTATAATCACATGCATAACGTGAGTAAATAAATGGGTCGCAGCAGGAGTTGTATATGTTGAAATTATTACATCAGAACTGTTAGTAAATAAACCATCTTGGTCAACTTTGCTGCATAAAGAGATATATGAAACCAGAAAGTATTGCCGGATCAAGCTGGAATGGAAAGTGCGCGAGAGATGCTCAGGATAACTTTTAATCAAAAATTCCCATTGACCTGAAGAGAATAGTTTTTTTATCAGTGTATTTTCTCTGTATCAACTTACGGCTGCGAGACCTAGACACGAAACGAAGCCGTCAAACAGAATCGGAGAACAGCTCAAAAGGGCCTGGGAAAAAATATGCTTGGCTTCTCAAGAAGAGACAGTGAGGAAGCAGATGCTATATGCTTAATTACTTGGCTCACAAACATCAATCGAAGAGCGGCAACGCTGAAATAGGAATGAGCCGAACATGTAGCTCGAATAAAGGACGGTGGATGTACAAAACTTGTTCTTGAATGTACCCTAGGGAATATCAGAGATCGAGAGGAAGATCACAGCCCATATGATGGGACAAGAACGTGAGAACCTTCGGAGTTTATCTGTAGAGAATTGCGCAAGGCGGTGCTGAGTGAAAAACCTATTAAAACATATCTGAGTTACCGACTTTAAGATGCCATATCATTAAACGATTGAAGATTGACATTCAGCTTGGAGTAAATATTTGCACTTTCCCTCACCTTCATTTTCCCGAGCAAATAATTATTTCTGTGGTGAAGTGGGAAATGGGTTGCGTAGTTTCAGCTTCTTGGCCTAGCGCACACATTTTTCCTTCCATGGTAAAGTGGAAAATGTCCGCTAGAAATTAAGGGATTAATTCCTCTACACCGCCGCCGTACGATGGCGGTGGTTAAAATTCTTCCTTGTACGTTTTCGGTGGAAATAATCCTGCAATTACGGTAGCAGTATAGGCGCCGTATTGGATTAAATGATTTGATGTGAGCGAATCGAACTTCGATGCATTCGAAGGGATATTGACAGACGAGCGAGGTAAAAATTGATCGCAATTGCCTCTCAGGTCGGGGCTATAGGCTAGATTTCAGAGGGTTTTGACCCCATTAGCGCTTGGTTGAAAGCTTTCCAGGACTTCTTGCTGAAACGCCCTTTTATCTTACTTTTTTGGTATTTTGGCGAGAAAAAATTGCAAAATATTGGCGAAAATTCTCTTAAAGTAACATTCCTTTGAACATTCTTGACTGGCGCTGACCTTACTGTGGCAGCGCCGTATAAAGTCAGTGCGTTGCTAACTGCTGACGTATTGCGATTACTAATTTTGGGTGCTTTTTGTATTGACATACAAACTTGGGCTCCGATCTTTATTATCTATCGGCGTTAGTCGCTCACTGTTGTCTACTTCTCACTTCTTTACTGTGATTCCTCCATATTTATCCATCAGATAGTCATCACCTTTTAAGAAGAACCCTGTTCACATTAAAGAATCCTGGTATATATAGTATTGTTTTGCATTTCTTGCAGGAACTAACTGTGTAGGAATGAACAGAAATTCATGTAGAAGTAATTCATTATGTATGTGACACTACGGATTTTCATCATCATTCGTCGTGTATTAAGGCATTTCTTTAACTTCTTACCTTAATCTTTATCGAAAGTCGAAATTGAAAGTCAAGTGCGCGATAGAGTACTCAGAATTTCCGAAAAAAGCGTATTCTCAGAGATACAGAATCGATAATGGGAGCCAGAGCTCGCGAGCAGCGGTACCAGGATGACGTGTGAAATGTCGGGTAGCTGTGGACGCGGTGAAAAGGCTCGTCAGTGCGTCATTGTTTTCTCAATTATCTGATTTTTTTATTTCGGTCTCCCATTTCCTTGCTGCCGGAGACGTGCGGAGCTTGATTGGAAATGTGGAAGTGAGCCGAGAGACTTGGCGGAAGCACTTGATAAGGTCCGGGTCGGAGTCAAAATGTTATTCCGCCTGGGCGGGTGGTTAAGCTTTCGGCGTGGTAATGTTTTTTCTCAGCCGGCAGTGAAACCGCTGTCGGAGAGCGTCACCAGGGCCGGCGCATGTCAGTACGCCTCGGAGTGTTTTCTACGCCATCGAATAGAGCGTAATTGAAATACGCCGAGGTGAATTTACTGTAATATCGGATTACCTTAGTGACCAATGTGATGATTACGCGTATAGATAACAAATGCGATGCACACTTATTCTTAACGATAATATTTTTTGTTAAAATATATGTGCTTGAATAAACATCATTCGTATCTAAGGTTTTTTCCCAAACATACATTAGCATGCACTCTTAATTTTAATGGTATATGTCATTAAAGCTCTGGTAATTGTAGTAGGTCATATAATTGAAAATGTTACACTTGAAAATAAAGTGATTTTAGCAATGACAAACGGACTAGCATCTTAAATTTTTCCATGATCTCATGTTTCCTGATTGAAAGTCTTCCCTTGACAGTGAGATACCTTTTTCAAATATTTATTGTATCTTCTAATTAATATGCCTGTGGCTTTCCTCACAGGCAATATTTTCAATGAATTGATTTCCTCTTTTGTCTGTCTCTGTGGGTAGATAGGCAGGAAATGAAATGATTGCCACTAAAGCAATTGACAGACTGGTAGCCTGCCTGCCAGCTAGTCAGCTCAAATTCTGATGAGGGAAGCACTTTTTTAATTTCAGCAGTTATGCTTTGAACATGGCATGCTCATTCAAATTATCCTTGGAGTGACATCATGCAGGGTTGCTACAGGTCAGCAAAATCAGTAAGGTTAGGGAAAAGTCAGGAAATCAGGGAAAAGCCAGGAAATCAGGGAAAGTCAATGCGCAGTCAGTAAATTTGAAAACACTGGTGGCCAATGCACCATATATACTCAAATATTGCAACCAAAATTTCTCTGGCTGTCAGCTGTGCCACGGAAGTATTAGTTCTTCTTTCTGCCACTCGATTCTTGCAAGAGCCAGCACTACTCTGTGTGCCAAGGAGTCTACATGCAGTGTAGTGTCTCTGATGTCTGCAAAGGTTAAGGTACATAGTATCTATTGCCTTAAAAGCTACTTGTAATGTTTTTAAAGATGTTCCCTCTAGCAGAGTGAAGTATACTCAATGGACAGGGTCATCTAAGTTTCCTGAGAAGTATTGTGATCTTAGGTGGCTAAACAATACTTCCACATGCGACAAGGTCTGCCAAATACTTCTTAATATTGTTAAATTTTTAGAGGAAGTGGTAAAGAGAAACCTAGAGGATAAAATCAAGTCAGCCATCTTCAGTTATATCTCCAATAGCTGTCCAATGTTAGGTCCAAAACTGGCGTGCTTTTTATACGTTGCTCATATGGTGGAACCCTTTCTGATGGCCTACCAAAAAAATAACCACGTGGCCGCTTTTCCTACACGCAGATTTAACTGCCCTAATTAGAGATTTTGTATGCAATATTTGTTAAAAAAGGAATGTTTGAAAAGTAAGACAGATGCATTTGATGTAGTTATATCCAAAAAAGACAATCTTATTCCTACCTAGGACATTGTTTTTTGTGAAAGTGGCATTGAATAAGGTTGCCAGTGTGTCAAAGAAGGACATATTAAAATTTAAGGAAGAATGTGTAGCTTCTGTGAAGACAATGACTTTCAAGCTTTTAGAGAACTTCCCGCTAAAATACAAACTGTGCAAGGCCATTACTTTTTGTGATCCTGCAGTGATTGCTAAGCCCAGGGAGGTAGCTAATGGTCTTATCTGTATTTGCCTTAGTTTGCTCCAGAGGAATAATTGGATCTCAGTTGAAGCTTGTGAAAAGATTGTGGAGAATTTAAAAGCCCAATCAAGTAGCTCAGTGTTGTGCAGTGTATGAAGGATTATGACCATGACATAACCCATGTAGATCACCATTGGCACACTGTACTAAAAAGTCAGAATTGTTCTGATTTGTTCCTTTAATCCACATGATTTTGATACTCAGTCATGGCAATGCATTTGTTAAGCACAGATTTTCAATTAACCAAGAAATTGTTGCTCAGCATAAATTCGATGCATCACTAGTAGTGCAGAGACTTATGCGGTCAACCTGGCAGGCAGTATTGAGAATATTACTATAGATAATAAAATGATGTACAGGGTACGTGGCACACACACAGAGTACGAAGAGGCACTCAAGCAGTGGTTGAAAGAGGATAAAGAAAAAGGAGCAGAAAAGAAAAGTTGCTATGAATATTGGATGTGAAGTCAGGAAATGGAAGGCTATAAGAGCAAAGCTGATGTTACCCAACTGAACTGTGGAGCCATAGATGAAAGGATAAAATCTTTGACAGGCTCTGGTTAAATTAAAATGTTTTTACGTTAATTAATGTTATTAGACTGACTTTATTCATGTTATGATTTTTGGCAGTCCTATAGCACATTTTATTGTGATTGAGGTAATGGTACTGGAGTGATTGACGTCTTGGGGATAAAATAGCACAGTGTGCAGATGAAAATTTTTTTATGCTTACCAAACATGCCTAGTATGATTTAAAAAGACTTAGATTGAAATACATACAAGGAACTTACAAATTCAATTCATACATGTCTGAAGTGTCTCTTAAGCAATTTGTGGAAGAAAACTTAGATAAGAAGACAGTAGTACTGCAGGTCAACGCTGTCAGTCATCTTTTTTCAATATGGTGCCAATGCGTGTTGCATTTTATTTTTTCTAGTTAGATGGTAGGAGTGTAATTTCTGGCTACTTTACAACATTTGAACCGGACAAAGGCTTATTTTATCAGAAATCCCCTAAAAGTTCAACTAGTGGTACATGGTCAATTACTCCCTCATTTACCTTAGTCTAGTTAGTGTTTGTTTTATTATGCCATGATATGTTCCTAAGATCTACCAAATTGTTTTGTCTTTGTTTTTCAGAAGTCCTACGGGTCATTTGGACATTTTATTAGGGTTATTTTTGTAAATGTGCATTTTTTTGTGCAGAATATTATCTTGTAATGAATCATATTGTTTGGTTGTTTATCTACAGTATTTCTATGTGCAGTTTATGGCATTTTATTTTAGTTTTAATTTAACATTTACTTAAACTCCTGTACTTTATTGAATTTGTACTTGACTTTTTGTTTGTAAGATTATAATAAATACTCTCCTAGTCATACATTGATGTCAGTTTTTTCCCCTTCTCATGTAGAATGGCGAACTTGGCTCTTAGTTGCATTTCTGAAAGTCAGTAAAAATCTAAATGTTGGTCAGGAAATATGAAAACCTATATCTTGTAGCAACCCTGTCATGAATCTCTGCAGGCAGGCTAAGAGTAATGTATTGATAAGTCTTTGGTCTATGTTTTAATTTATCAGCATACACATTTTGGAAACTGCATTTTTCATGTGGCTACAAAGAATATTTTTTTTCTTTTCAGGGAGAATATGCCCAGCCATTTTAAAGTCAAAGAATACTGCCCACTTGTCTTCAGGAACTTACGGGAAAGGTTTGGAATTGATGATCAGGACTACAAGGAATCAATGACTAGGTATGTGTATGGTCTTTTTATAAAAAAATTGATATATCATCTTGGTTCTAGATTAATTTTAATTATTTTTCTTTCTCGGCGAATACTTTCAACGGCATGTGTTTACACTGCATTCCATTTGTCAGAAATCATTTCTAAGTGGTTTGAACATCAATATAACCATTAATGAGGGAGCATGAAAATACTTACGCTACATCATATCAGCCCGTTAGCCTCAAGGAAAAGGTGTGCATTATTGGCTGATAAAGTTAAGCATTTGATCAAAAGTTAAGCATATAAAGCAAAACGGTTTTATGTGAGCAATTGTGGTTTGGATTATTTTAAATGTACATTCCTTGGGGATTCATTCCTTAATTTTTTAATTACTATCATGTTAATAAGAATGTATGCAAGTGTTATGTGTTGTGGATTGGAGTACAAAGTTGTGTATGGTGGCTTTATTCATTATTGTTTATGATATAAGGTGCATAAATTTGTGAATTAAAAATTTGTGTCATTTGTTTATAGAAAAAGTAGATAATCAGAAAAACAATTTATTTCATTTTGTGCATTTTAATCAACATGAAGGCCATCTTAATTTAGACTCTTGTTGGAGAAGATCAATGAAATGTTATGGTATTGGATTTATTTTCGGTTATATTTTTGTGGAAATACCTGCTGACACATCTGTGTACTATGCATTCATTTTAAAAAAGTATATTACCTGGGCATATGTATAAGAACTCTTAATTTTTAGAATTTCACCAACTTACTTCCAATTGTAGACATCCCTTTTAATCTTGTGATCATCATGAAACACGAACCACTACTTATGACAATGTAATAACTACATTAGTTCACTTGCAAATGTGGAAAAATTGCAGAGATTGATGCAGAACGAAGGAATGGACGTATAGCGTGACTATTTTTGGCCATGCAGAACTGCATGCCATACCCATTACAGATGCTGCTCAATTCATTTTACTGGGAACAATTCATAAATCCTACTTGACTTCGCACCAGTCTGCCTAGTACCATATCTCTTTAGAAATAGTTGGAAAAAGAGATGCTGCCTTCACCCAGAATATTAGAGTGACATTCGTCACTTGGCTTTATAGCTGGTAAGCTGCATCTGCACCTATGAAACTGGCCTTCAGTCTGAAGATGTTTGCCATTCTTAAGCATGAATGATGAAGGATAATATATATACTTTTGCATAACCAGCCAATTTAACAAGTGAAGAAAATGTTCCATTGTCCACAAAGTACATAGATCCTGAATAGTAGATAGCTTTTGGGGAAGCAGTGTTTAAAATGCATGACATAACTGGACAAGATTGTAGATTCACAAAAACAGTACATGAGGCAGTCAGTCTGATCAGCCCAGGCCATTTAGTTCTTCAGCCTGTACACCTGAATATTTCACTCTGGACTACTGTGGATTCATCACTACGTCTTACCCTTGTAAAGTGGTGGATGGACTTTGATTGAATTTGGGAGTCACCTGGATTTTGAAGATGCTGTAAAATACGCTAAGTGAACATGAAGGAGAAAGTAACATGGAGCATAATGAAAGAAACAGTATCCAGTAATGGTTATTGCACATTATTACCAGGAATGGGCTTGATTTTCCATCAATATGACAGGTTTAGTCTGTGTCTACTTTGTTTACCTAGTACTGTAGAGATTTCTTAGTTGATACTAACAATCAGATCTCATCTACTCATGATTTAGTTCTTTACTAAGATGATCCTCTTGGCAAGTACTAGTGAAGTGGATGTAAGCTCACATATCCATGAGATAAGTACTCGCCATGGAGAGAATGTAGTTGCTGGTATTTAGGGTATTTTATTATGCAGCTGAAATTGTTTGGCCATATTTAAATCTTTCCCTCTCTAAACCATTTCCTAACTTTTGATAACCATAAAGTACCACTTATGATTACTTTTCAGTGTGTTTATTAAATTATACTGGTATGCCATTGTTTTATCTTAAGCATCTGAAAATTGGTTAGTTATCAACTAATGAATTTGTAATAATTATTGATGTCAAAAAAGATTTATTCATAGGCAATATAAATTCCCTCCTTTCCCATAGTGTTTATAAATTTTTCCCCATTATCGATTTTGGTTTGATTAATTTTTTTCTCATATGAAAATTTAACTCCTAAATAACATCAACATGTACCTATGTAGCTATGTATTCCTTGATTTGGTAATGAACCTTACTCCTTCAAATGATGCATTCATAATAGATATTTTAGGTAATTGCTATTTAAGTGATTTAAAGGTGGAGGTAAGATGGCTCATTAATTGCAGGGTTATGCTAACTTGAAATGTAAATAAAAGCTGGAATTTTATGGGTGTACCAAAATGTCGTACAGGTCAGTTGGTTTAGCCAGTTAATTGCTTTCGCTTCAGCTAAGTGCCTGTGTGTTTGTGAATGTGTTTGCGTGTGCGTTAGTGTGTCTGCGATTGATGTGGCGTCAAGCACGCAGCAGAGCCTGAGGAATCCTGGGTCAGCCCTCAGGAAGTGCATGGGCGCTGGTGACTGCGGGTGTGCCAAGGCAGTGCCGGGTGAGAGCACCACGGTGATGGCTAGGAAGAGGCCCTGTCGTGAGTGCACGACTCTGCAAGAGGAGTCGAGGTCAGTCAAAGTGGGGCATCCTCCTCGTTGGAGTGATGCAGCTGCTGCCTCTATTCTGCTGTGCCCTGTGTGCTTCTCCCCACTCAAAATGTCCCTTGTGCAACATGTCCCAAAAACCTGTCATGAATTGCAGTTTGCTCCTGTGCAAGTTTTACAACTGGACTAAGCCGGAGTAATCATTTAAGTGTTTGTGGCCAGAGGAATAACTTTTGTATTGTTTTGCCTAATACATTGTTGATAATCTTCTGTTTTTCTTTGGACTAATATGTGACTAAGTGCAGTGTGAGCTTTGGAATTTGTTTTAGCCTTTCAACTTTGTTGTTGTAATTAAAGTTTCAAATGTTAATACCAATGTGACTAAATATTAGGTAACTAACCTAGGAACCCCCATTGCTTTGTAATTTGTTTAGGTTAGAATAATGATGGTATTCAATTTATCCAGGAAGTAACATTTTAATATCTTTTTATATTTTTTATGGCTGCTTTCATCAATATCATATATATTTCTATCAAATTCATGTTATGTATGCCTCCCTCTTCTAATTATGGATGATTTGTGTGTGTAAACTTTGTTCCCAAAATTTGAGCTCTGTGAGTTAATATTTTATCTAAAAATTAACCTGTTTTAAAAAGTAACTTGAATGAAATGTGCTCTTGCAATGGATAGTTATTGCTTTTCTCTACATTCTCTGTTTGACTAAGTGAATGTATACTTATATTTTGAAAATGTTCATGCTTTCACTCCCTATGGCCAAAGCTGTGGAATGGTTTATGATTTATGGTGACCCCAGATGGTGAGATGGAAGTACATTTATGGACTAGATAACCTATCAGCATGGAGAACTTGATGGTGAAGGGAGGAAGAATCATAGTGAAATACCCGCAGTAAAATTTTTCATTTTAGTTCTTGCGAAAAGTATTTAAGTTAGTTTCATAGTTTCTTCTTCAACAGTATTTTAAATCTGCTGTCATTTACAAATGGCTGAGACATTGGGGAACAGCATTGCGGCCATCACTGTAAAGAAGAGACTTGATAGACTATCTTGTGTTTACATCATGAATATTTACAACAATAGTAATCAGTCTAGGTCAAGAAGTTGTTGCAAGAACTTTCAAGCCCTTTAACAACATCCTGGTTGTAGTTAGATTAGAGAAAAAAGGAGACAGGTGCTGAATATAGGTTAGATGAAGACATATTAATGTAATATTTTTGGAAATATCTCAAAAGTTCACTCATTAAATTAGGTAATGGTCAAAAGGAAAATTCACTTGACAAATTCCACTGTTTATTTATGGGCAGAACCTAGGTTTTGTCCTGTTGTGATTAAGTTAGTTTTGTTGCAGTTGTACTCACCATTAACACGTTCACTGCGGCGTGACCCACCGGTGGGTCACGCAGATGCGTCTAGCGCCGCGGCCATAAAATTCTGTGAATTGTCGTAACTTGTGAGGAGTATTGTGAGAGTAGGAATCGAGAACTCCTCAAGTGACTTCACCCAGAGGTTAGTCACTGTTCAAATAATAGACTACTATGTGACACTTAGTGTGGCCCACCGGTGGGTCACGAACAAATTTACATATTAGCGTATTTCCAAAATACGTTTATTTTTTGCTTTCCTTTTTTTTTTTCATGTTTATGCAATTTTTATGCATAAGGATGAACAATACTCAATATAGTAAAACATATCAACTTATTAAAAATAATGAAAATCTTTAGGAAAATTTTTTCTCCTCAACCTCTTGGCTGTCCGTCAGTTGCTCGTAAACTAAACAATCCGAACTGCACTCGCCCGGCTGTGTGAGAGATTGACTCTCTCTCTTCCCTTCCCCCCCCCCCCGCCCCCCCTCTACTGAAGGGCAATTGGGAAAGAGTCACGTAGCGTTCTTGAGCCAATCCCTCAGTGGTGGATGAGTGACCGTGCCCTTGCTGGGTGAACGTCTTCCGAAATGCAGACACTACTTTTTTCTGAGTGAGACAAACCACTATGTACTCTTTCCAAAGGATCCCCCTTCCCTTTTCTCATAGTGTGCGCAGGGCTGGGGAATCGGTACGCACGGACGGGCATCTACGTCTCACAGACGGGCGCGAACAAGGGCAGGCGCAATAAACAGAGACTGGTGGGAGTCTCCTGGGTTTTCTGAACGTCAGCAAATCTTTACCACATGCATTGTATTGTTGCCCCTCTCTTCCCCCATCCCACGCCAGGGTCTAGAAGATAGCGTGCCCCACGTGGCCGGTGGAGGGGTTGGCTGGGGGCGAAGCTGGGGAGTAGCCTCCCCCAGCCTTCCTCTAATCTCAGGAAACAGCTGAGTGTTGCCGCTTCAACCACCATCCCTCGGCAGTGGCCAGAAGCTCGGAAGGACTGTGACCCACCGGTGGGTCACGCCGCACTGTGAGGAGTAGGGCTTTAAACAGCTCCGCAGTGAACGTGTTAAGTAGTATAGGGAGGAAAAAGATTATAAATTTGACTAAGTTAATTTGTGGATTTAATGGGGATAAATAATGGACATTGTATCCAGTTGTTACTTCTGATAGTTACAACTGTGCACAATCCATGCTGCCAAAGCCTACATTCACTAAATAATGGAAATTGTTCCTAGAAAAGATCATGTAATTATAATTTGATTTTGTTATGCAGTGAATGTTGTAGAAAAAAGCAGTGAGATAGGGGAAGATAGTGTGGGAACAATACATGATCTTGGTGTGGAGGCTGGTCCTGCCTGAGAAATAGTGGTGTACATTGCAGGTATTACTATCTCCTGTGAGTTTTACATTAAATGCCAGTGTGTGTAGTCATGTTGAAGAACTTTGTGGGAATTGCATCATGGTGCTTGTAAAAATAAAGTATGATAGGAATTGGGAAAGGATGGCTTGGGTCCAAGAATCCTACATTTTGAGTTGTGAGAGAGTTTTTCTAGGGTGTTGTGGTGGCCTAGTGGGTAGAGTGCTGGGCTAGAGATGGATTAAAATCTTATAGTTTGATGTAAGATGAAAAAACTTGGATGGGTCAGGATAAATAAACGAAGGAGGGATATGTGAGGAAGGGAACTTGTTGGAGAACATTTTGAGGCTATGTGGGAGCAATAATGGCAATGATGCTGCATTTGAGATGCGAAGAAAAAATATGAGGTGGAAGGTAAAGAAATGATGAAATGTTGATGGCCATGCATGAAGATTGTTGCATCTATAGTGATCACATAAATGTTTGGGGATGAAATTGACTTTGGCTGAGATGGAGAGTGGTCAAGTGGATGGTGATCTAAAGAGTGTAAAAAAATGAAGGAATAGTGTTTCCTGTTGACACATTTCGAGATTATCTCCTCAAACCTATCTTTAATTAGTTGGATAGCATAGCATTTCTATCATTAGAGTCAGTGGAGTACCCTATTTGATGCATGAAATCATCTTGAAACCTCTAAATATTATTTTTGGTTTTTTCCATTCTGGTATCTCTAAAGCCATCTTAACTGGCTGAAACCATCTTTGATCAAATCATAATGGTCCCTTGTGTGATCATCTGATTTGGCATGTTGTGCTTCCTCAGCTCTGTGTAAGTGTAATTAAGTATGCAATAAAGCCAGTTTATTTCATTGTCATCATAAGTATATGTACAGCCAACATTGGTTATGGTTCATGTATGATTCGTTGTTGCTTTTTCCTTCCATGACAATTGTCAGTAAATTTGATTCCTGCACTCATCTCTTAGTTTTGTTCAAGAAATTATTTAAATTGTACATTGTGGTGGAATATCAATGCCTCATGCCTGAAATGGCTAATTTTTTATGAAGAAGCTGATATTTTAAATGTATTGTGACCATAGATAATTGTCATTTATGTTCAAACATGAAGGTGATGTATGTATGTCATGACTTTGCAGGTCGCAGCCAGTGTTGGTGGACTCACCTGGGAAGAGTGGTGCCAAGTTTTATCAGTCATGGGACAAGTTGTTTATAGTGAAGACTTTAACTAGTGAAGAGGTGGAGCGGATGCATTCATTTCTCAAGCATTATCATCCTGTAAGAGAATACTGTTTACTGTTTGGTGACTTAGGCTTAAATTATATTTAAATGAGTCTCTTCTCTGCCAGGTTACCAGTGTGCCAAAAACATAAAGGTCAAATTTTTGAATACAATTTTTACTGCTTCCTAAATTATATAATTTCCCTGCAATGTGATGGAAAGGGAGTAAGAAAGCAGTTAAGTGTAATTTGAAAATCTACTATTCTAACAATTTCTGTGGAACTTGTGAGTATAATGTCATTTTCGTGTTGAAGATTTTCATACCTTAGTACATAGTTTAGTATTTATCATCAGCTATGGACTACTCTTAATGGTAATTTTTTATTGACCTGTTTGTTTTCTCTTTTGAATACTTTTATCCTTAATGCGTTGAGTGCATATGAAACATCGATGTACCTTCGCAGTTCCTGATTTATATTTATCTGATTTTTAAACTTGTATAGTGTCACTTATGGCTTACACCCACTCCATCACTCTTGAGTGACACCCACACTCTATGTGTTAAACAGTATCTCCTAATTTGCCAACTTAATTCCTGCATCCCTTCATCCTGTTCAGTGTACCCATCTTTTCTTCTCTCCTTTTTCCCTGCTCAGCATCTAACCCTCTAATAGGGCTTCAGTGATGCTCAATCCTCATACTTTCCCTTTAATTTTCTCCATCAATTTTCTTTGCACACTGACCATGCTCCTTTCATGAGTCCTTAGTCCTAATCTCCTTCATTTCTTTCCATTTTACCTTTCTCGTTCTTCCCCAAACCAGCATGTCTTATGCCTCCAGCTGCTTGTCATCCTCTTTCCTCAAAGTACAGGTATTGTGATCATATGTCAAATTGTAAGACAAACTCCTCTCCAGTAGTTTATAGAGATTTTTTTTACCAGTTGCTGTATTGTGATAGTTCTTCAGCATGACTTCTACACTGAATCTGTAGTGCATCAAACAGTAATGGATTGTAATGGATTAGCTTATAAACTAAAGCTTGATCATCTGTGTATCAGACTTAGCCTACTCGCCTTCTACCTTTATTGCTACATTTAGTTTTTCTTATGTGTCAGATACCTTTTCTTATGCATGTTGTAGAAAACAGTTATGAATGAGCAAGTCTGTCTTACTCCCTGCCCTATCATATTTTATATTTGAAATCATTACCTCAGGTACCTGGTAGAACACAAGTTATGAATGAGTTATCTAACGCTCCAAATCCCCACCTTAATGCATGTGAACCATTCATTAATTCTGATTTATTAACTATGTTTAATGCCCTATTGAAGTCTAAATTACAATCAAAATCACCGGACTGTTTTATGCTCCTTTCAACATATAATTATGTTGTAATAGCATTTTCTAAGATTTAATTTGAAATTCACTGAGTTAACAGGTTAACAAAGAAGATCCCATTACTTACAGATTGCACCATCCCTAGTCTAAAGTTCATTGTTGACTAAATGTCGCAAAGAATGCATTAGCCTCATCAAATGGCAGGGAACGAGTGGGATCATTCATAGTTTCATGCTTGTCATGAATTCATGTTCTGCCCGGTTCAATGTTTGAGGCTTAACTTTATGGAACCATGAGATTGGAAAAGAAACGTCACTTTGTACATTCCACACACGTTTTATTGGCTTCGACTATCGTTTC
Source organism: Platycnemis pennipes (assembly GCA_933228895.1). Lineage (NCBI taxonomy): Eukaryota > Metazoa > Arthropoda > Insecta > Odonata > Platycnemididae > Platycnemis > Platycnemis pennipes. The sequence continues at coordinate 109,358,726 of OW121853.1, forward strand.
GACAATTTAAATGTCATTATCAAGGTGCAAAAGAATACATGTCCATTCCTTAAATACTCTCAAATTAGGGATGGGGGGAAGGCCACAATAGGTGAGTAATCCCTGTTTGGACAGTTGGGGAGTGGAAGGGGGTGGGAAAGGAAGGCGAACCCACAAGCAAGGACTGCAATGACGTCAGTGCAAGAGAACAAGTCAAATACATGTTACAAGTCATTAAAAATTCAAAAGAGGTGAATGACAATCAAATAGTACATCATTTAACAAGTTAACATTAGAATTCTTCCTTGCTTTTGTTATTTCATATTGTTTTACAAAATCTAATATTTTACCTTTGCTTTCAACATGTTCGTTAAAATTTCAAGATCGAAATTACTGGAGTGATTACATTCAAGTAAATGTTTTGTGAACATCGAAGATCGATCACTGTAGTTGTGAAGAATTTTGCATGTTCATTACATCTAATAGAAAACTTCCTTCCCGTTTGGCCAATGTACCTAGCATTATATGAATTGCAATCTAATGCATACACACAGCTTTTGTCCCTATTTTTAAAAGTAACTTTCATGTTAAATAAAATTTTTCCAATAGTCAAGGGGTTATAAAAAGATAGATTAAAATTCTTCACCAGATAGATTTCTTTTCCTATCATGTTCTGCTGCTGTAGGCAAGGGCTCAATGTGACTTTGCTTTTCTAAGTGGGATGTGTTAACCTTTTTTTTTTGGGTTGCTTATTTCAATCACCTGATTTTTTTGGTATTTTATGAGATCATTTTTAGGACTTAAGCTAAATGAAATTTAATGACACCAATGAAATCAGTCATACCTTATAATGTGATAGCTGACATTATCAGTGTTTTCACAGACGGATTTCAAAAATGAAATAGATGGTGGAGAGGCATCTCATAACCATTATGTATTTATTCATAAATTGTTGAAGTGGTTTTAATGCACCTCTTTCACATTTTTAATGGGCATTGCTTTTTAATCAGGCCAGGTTTTTGCCTCCCTTAAGAGCTCACCATTGATACATTAGAATCAATATAAATATAATGCAATATAAAATTTTTTGCAACAACATTTTCTACTTAACTCTCTTAAGTGGAAAAGTTTCATGGATACCTCATAGTATTGTTTGTCTAAGATAAAATCTTATGGCTTTACTTTGAAAAAAAAAATATTAAATTCCAGAAAAGAACTGTGAACTAATTGGCTCTCAAGAGGCTTTAACCCTCTTAGTGCTAACCTTTCTCCTGGGGTACTAGCAAGAAATGCAGAGGTTAATTTAATAAAATGTTGCACCTTAGGAGAAAAAAGCATTATGAAGCTCTTGTTATAAGTATTCAAATGAGGTTTTTTTACATTACTTAAGTTGAACTAACGAATAATGACACAATTTTTTTTCATTGACAAAAATAAATATTATTATTTTAGTGTCATAAAGTTGAACTATATTGATATTGGGCCGATATATCAGCCCGCTGCACTAAGATGGTTAAATGTAGGTGTGTATTCTGATCACTTTTTAACCTCAGAACAGTTCATAACTTGCTGTTTTTATCTTGGGAACACTTATAGGGAACTATTGTAAAACATCAGAATATAAGCCGGACAGTTGTATCCATTTTTGTGTGAACACATTTCTTTGTATCAAAACCCATTCCCTCTTATTGTAGCTGTAATTAAATCTCTCCTTGCCTATTTTTTTCCTTTCAGTATATTGTGGAAAGGCATGGGAAGACCTTGTTGCCACAGTATCTGGGGATGTACAGGCTAACTGTGGATGGTGTGGAACATTATGTGGTTGTTATGAGGAATGTTTTCAGTAACCATCTTAGGACGCACAGGTGGGTGTATTAGAGTTAATATTGAAATAATGTTTTATTTTTTGCAGTTAATTTTTTGATTGCCTTTGATTGGTCTTATTACACTCGATTCATAATGGCTTTTAAATACATTAATGTAGGAGTTGTAGAGTTATTAAGTTAACTCTACAACTATGACATGAAGTCAAGAAAAACTTGGAAATTTCAATGATAGATTCATTGAAATCCATTCAGCTTGCTATTTATTTTGTATGCTAGTTGTGTCAACCCAAAGGTTCGTTTATCATAGGTGAGGGTAGAGCCCACCAGGTACTAAGCCATTGGCATGTGAAATTTACACATTCAGGGTTAGGGGGGGCCCGTTCCTTTCCCTGGGCCACCTGCAATTTCCTAGGTAGTTCCTACATGCAGAAAATCAAATCAAAAGGATTTTAGGTTAGGTTTTTAGGTAAGGTTTAGGTTGGGTAAGTTTTTTGGCTCTACTGAACTAAGTATGTATGCAGTTTAAGGAACTAATAGAAAAACATAGATTAACTGATAATTTTGATCATTTCATCATAATTAAAGTGTTACCATTAAAGCAAATATTCATCAAAAGTTTAATTATAGAGCTTATTCTCTTCTATCAGCCATGTAATCAATGGTTTTCCTCTTCTCAACAAGGTCATTGATGAAACACCATTTAATAATCAAAGAACACTAATGAAGATATGCTTGGATTTTGAAATATTACTTTATAATGCTGAAAATGTCAACTTGCTCTGATATCACCAAGTGAGGTAGAGCAGGGAGAAGTTACATAATTGGACTTGATTAGTTAAGGAACAAAATAATAAATAATGAAGAAACAAGTTGACTTCATTATTACACATGGTTTTTTCAACACTACCTAGGTTTCATTTCTGAGCAACAACATAAGGTGAAAAATTACAAGAATACCTATCCATTAATACAGAAAGAAAAGTAGAGGGGGTTATTCATCGGTGGGAGAAGGAGGGGAAGGGATGGAAGGTGCCATGTCATCACTGCAACTTTGTAAGAAAAGAGGAGAGGAGGGGGAGGGTCCACTGCTGGTCTCCCAGATGTAGCTTGTGCAGCCCCCCTCTCCACCTTACCAATTTTGCACTTGACTGAAAAGGGGTGCAAGATGGAAAGAGTTGGAGATCAGATGAGACTAAAAATGGACATATGTATAGTGAATGACAATGTGTTTGAAAATCACTCCCCACTGCTGGAGGCCTCCCTATCCTTGAGGGATAAGAATTCCTGAACCCCATCAGTGAGCCATCCCCACTGTCCCATTAATGCCAGACCCTCCCTCCCACTTATTGTTTTCCCCTAGAATCATTGCCATACATCCCCCAACCTACCCCTCCTCTCTGGCCATCTCCTCCTCCTCACTTGCGTATGTATACCACCGACCCTGGACTTTGTACCTGATGATGAAGCCTATGCACTGAAATTAGTGGTACCTAATAAATTTTAAATGGAAATATACTTAGTTTGTTTCTTTATGTAATGTTGTACGCAAAATAAGAGTGTAATTCTAGTTTCTATTCAATCATTACATCAGAAACATGTGCCGTACTACCTTTTTTGATGGGGAGAGTAAATGTTTCCAGTACATATAAGGCTATGCTATTAAAATATTGTATACTTCAGTGACCTAATATTTTGTTAGAATAAAGTGTAAGCAGTCTGTTATCTTCTTGCTGCAAGTGTTGACCCAGGGTTTTATTTTTTGTTTGGTTAATAGTTTTCATTCTTACTCATCATATTGTCTAGGATATGCACTTAATTAAAATAATATTAATGGAAGAAATTTTAAGTATAAAACACTTGTATATCTTTAATGTTCTATTGGAAAGTTGTGCTGTATACCATGTCCATTGTCCAAGAATGAAGCATTATCTTGTTAGTTTGATAAGCTGCAATAATGGTAGTGCCTTTTAAAGTTTCTAGTATGCAGATCATAAAGACTGAATCCATCATAAAGTAGGGTCTTCTGTAATTCGTACATGGCCAAATGTTATATGATTTGCCACTGAATGTAGTGCTTGTGATGCTAATGTATGACTTTGTTTTGCATTCTTATCATCTAAAGAGCTTTATGTGTATTTCTCTTAGCCATTGATTTTGTATTTGGAACATACCCTAAACATAACCCCTTTTGTTTTTAATTAAAGGAAAAAACTTAACCTCTCTTATAATTAATAGTTTCAGATGTACTTGGTGAAATTGTTTCATGATGAGTGACAACAAAACATTTTTATTTGTGGAATTTCAAAGTTTTGTTTTGTTGGTATTCATCATAGCCTCCATTATTTTTAATTACAGGAAATTTGATCTCAAAGGTTCTACAGTGGACAGGGAAGCGTCAGACAAGGAGAAGGAAAAAGACTTGCCCACTCTCAAAGATAATGACTTTGTCAAGGAAGGCCTCAAAGTCTACATTGGAGATGAAGCCAAAGATAAACTTCTGGAGACACTCACCGCAGATGTTGGGGTATGTTATTTATATGGATATATGTATATGTGACATAGCACTAATTTCACATTACCTTTACTTTTAAAATTTCTAATGATCAATAGGCATTAATATTTGAGTAAATATATCTCTTTATATTGTTTTTTATGAACTAACTGTTTCAAAATATTTTCTCGAATACTTGAATACTTGAGTAAGTGATGGAAAATAGATGACAGAATGATCCTGCAGCTACATCTAGAGAGTGCTCATGGATTTAGTTCTACTCTAATATCTATTATTTATTCCTATTTTTAAATGGGAGTTGTATGATATTAGCCATCACTGAAGGAGTTGACATTCACACACATACTTAACTTCAATAATTTTTGTCTCATTTTTAGGTAATTTTTAAGCTCTGGATCTAAAAATTATCCTATCTGCGAAGTACTGAAATGTATACTTTTTGATAAAAATTGTTGTCCCAGTTGTTATCTTCATGATGTTACTCAGCATGCCATGGTACTCGTAGAGAAACAGTGAGTCAACTTCACAGTTGATTTTCATCAATTTGTCTCCAGTAAGAGATCATTAGTTTTGGATGGTCAATGAAAACTGTTGTAGTCTTTCTGATTGTCAGTTTCTCTTTTAACCATTGCTCTATAATGTATGATTGCATTTTCCTTCAGGCCTTCATAACTTTCACTCCCCACCATCCTTCTAAAATGCCTCTTATGTTCTAATGATTGATCTTTTCTCTGGTTCCATTGCATTGTTTATTTTCTCTATGATGTTGTGTGTCTATTGTAGGGCATATCATGAGGTACTTTACATGAGAGGTATTGGATAAGGTTGGATCTTATTTGATTCACTGTCTGAAAATGTGCCTTGCAATTGATATGAAACATTGGAAACATATATAACATTGCTGAACCTCCAGAAAAACATCATCCAGAAAAAATTACAGCATAGCAAATGCAACTCCAATAGAGGTGCATCTCATGTTCTTCACTCACTTTCCAACTTGTGTGCCTTTGCTTTCAAACACATCCTAATTTCTTTCTTAGCATTGTAGTAGCTACCTTCTCAACTCATCTCTTTCACCGTAGCACCTTCACCCACCTTTCCTTAATGGTGAAAATGACCTAAGCTGTTGGTCACATCCCCCAAATAACTTCTACTAATATAAATTAAATCCGAGGCTTCCGTGGTGATTATCATCAATAATGGCTTTCAAGCATTCTGCATTATGGTGTCTTTTAGCAATAACAATTTCTCTAGCCATACTGCTACCATCTTCAGACTGATGATGCCAGCTGTATGTCTGTAGAAACTGTTTTCAATAAAAGACACCTTAATGCAGAGGAACATCCAAAAGCCATTATTAATGATAATTCTACTAATCTAGTTTTCCTGTATGGTGGGGCCTGAAGAAGTTATTGCCCATTTGATTTCTTTCCTTGTTGTCACTTATGCTCGTTGATGATGACAGTCAGGTTATCTGCATCTTCTTGTTGATTGCAGTTTCTCACAAAGTTGCATCTAATGGATTACTCCCTCCTGTTGGGCCTGCACGATGTTGAGCGTGCTGAGGAGGAGAGGCAACAGGCAGCAGCGGCTGCAGCTGCGGCAGCTGCTGCTGGCTCGTCAGATGGGGAGGAGGTGGACGGTGGTGGTGGGGAGGGAGTAGGAGGCATCGGCACATTAGATGAGGACGATGAGGACTCGAGTGGCTCTGGGGTCGTGCGAGGCCCGATGGGGCTGCATGGGGGAGGATACATCGGGATGACCACCCCTCCTGACTCACCACGTACCCTTGTCAGGGAAGCTGGTCTTCACGATGGGTGTATTATTCCAGAGCTGGACATCTATGCCGTTCCAAGTGCAGAAGGTTGGTAGCAAAATTTTACAGTCCGTTTGTAAGCCTCAAAAATAAAAGAAAACATTTGAAATGCATTCAGAATATTATGTGGCATGTAATAACTTTCTCAAGTCTCAGGATATGTCCCTCCAAGTACGCGGTGGGCATGATACAATTTAAATTTGTGTTATATTAATGCTAGCTCATCAACATTATGATAAGATAATAAAATTATAATATTTATTTATGGGCTGAAAACCCTTTTACATAAGTAAAATTGAAATATATTGCACAGTTATCACATATAACATAAGAACTACATCAATAACATAATAAGCATAGTAAGGAATATAATACAAAAAAAATCATGAAATGAATCATAAGATAAATACAAGAGTGGAAAATCAAATATAATTTAATTGATAAAAAATTTAAAAAGAAAGATATTTAATAATTATTGATAAAACAAAAGTAACTAAAAATATTTTAGACAAAGTAATTCAAATTTGACACCTCAAACAGCTCGTTAAAAAGATTTGAAATTCGACTCAAATTCGAAATTTGAGGTATTCGAGATATTGGAGCTATGATTTAATATTCGAGTTCGAGAAATTTGCTATTCGACCCATTTTTAGTGGAAATAATGAAAATTTTTATTTATCTTTCATTATTTTTTTAGAATGTGTTAATATTAACAAAGCAACTTCAATTCTTATTCTCCATCTCACAATGGCGTATAATGTGTGCCAATATGCTCTTGAGTGTTCCGAGTATTTTTTTAGCTATTGCTGAGTCACTGATGAATGAATGTCATCTTTCATTGCATACTCCTCATCATGAGCTCTGAATATCTGATTTTCACATTAAATTTTTGATTTTGGATATAAAATTTGTAGTTTGCCTGTAGTAGAAATTTTCTTGGATTCTTTAAAAAACACTCTTGATGTAAAGTTTAGACAACTGTTCAAATTGAAAGAATATGAATACAGTTAATGAAACTAGTGGGTGTTTAATTCATTGTGGTCAGTTTTCATTTGCATGGGTGGTTCAGGTATTTGTTGGTTCACATGCAGGAGAGGTGACCAAAATATGAGCGTAGAGGGATAATACATATATTTGTTTGTACTCAAGGTAATAAGTATTTTATGTGAAATAATTGGTGGTAAAATTTCAATTTTTTATTGTTTTTATAAATTAATTTTAAAAGGAGGTGACTATGTTGTGTTGTAAAGGAAACTGAAAATAATATACATTCATAACATTTTTGCTGGCATTGGCATGTGCAGAATTTTTTTCGTTCTTGAATTTGGAAGGAGCATGGTGGAGCATTGGGCTACTAACCAGAACTATGGACCCAAAACCTAGGGAATGCCTTGGTACTTGTTTGAGAAAAATCCAAGTTAAGGTTTTGTTCTGGGAACCAGGTCTTTCTGAGTAACTGGAGGCAGCACATGGAAAGGAATTGGCCCTCCACCCTGATATATGAATTTTACTCGCAGTTGGGCTTAGTCAGCAGTTGATCTCTAGCCTCACTGACCACACAACAACTTTTAGTTGTTGAAAAAACTTTACTTTTACTTCAAATTTGATAAAAGTTGTAATCCCAAAGTTGTACTCTTCATCATCATCATCATCAATCCTATGATTGGTTTTACACAGCCCTCCACTCCATTCTTCTATCAGCCAACCTCTTAATATTAACGTTATTCTTCTCTTTTACATCCTTCACAGCTTGTTCATCATATCTCATATGCGGCCTGCCTTTTCCATTTTTCTCATTCACTTTTCCCTCGACGATTGCTTAATCAGGCCATCATGTCTTTTAGATGTGGCCGATTAACACGTTTAACATGGCACTATTTTTTATGGTTTTGATGGTGACAGAATTTTTTTTTAAAGTTTCTTAATGTATCACCACTTAAAACAATAAGTCAATCAACTAAAATACTGTAAAATAAAAATTACGCATTAAAAATGAATTTTTATTTTGGACAACGATCTCATCCTCCGCCACCCGATAGCAACACTAGGGTGTTGTGTGTGGTTGCATACCCTCCCCTATAGTCCGTTTCAGAGTTTCTTCCATTGATTCAAGTTACTTGCTGTGAAATATGTGTGGGCTTACTCATTAAATATTGTTTCTTATACTTTTGGTTACAATTTTTTAAAAACCATTCTTATAAATGTTCAGGTAGTTCACGGCCTTCATCAATAGGGTAGTTTCCTATTATTTTTTTATTGTCTTGATCGAAAGTTTATAACCTCTGGAGTACGTGTTTTAAGCCGTTCGATTTTTAAATGACGTTAAGTATTTTTCCTCATTAATTAAAAAGTGAAAAAAATCAATGGCGCGAAAACGCGACGGCAAACTATTGCATGCCGGTTAATCCTACGTGTGACGTCAAACTATTTCCTCTACCTGCCACCAGGTGGTGCTGCGGGCGCTTCCAAATAGACGTCGCACTCCGTTAAAGCTTATGAACAAGTATTGGAGGCATATTTATTCCGTTAATTAATTATAATTAACTTTTATTTATTTATTTAACATTACTTATGCAGTTGATTCATTTAAAATCAGTTAGTATTCCTTTCACAAGCATATCATGTAGTTCGCCTATCGCCGCACGACCTTCACGCCATGCTTCGTCGTAGCAGAAGACACGGCGAGCAGGACGTCCTTGAGCCTATAAAATGACTAATAATACCATGTTTAACTGAGAATTCTTTTCCAACATTGATAGTTTTTACAGGTTAATACTAATAAATATTCACTAGAGCTGAGGGGCCCTGAAATACAACAGTAAGTTCAGGAGACGAATTTTCCTGTGCTTCGCAATGTAAACTACCTTCCTGTTACGTCAGCATGAAGGCAGCGCACCCCGCCATTTCAGAGCCTTTTCAAATGGCCTTAAAATTAACATTTAATTCTCTAGTAAACTGGGATTTCTCAATACAAACTTTTTGCATAAATTAAATACATTTATGGCAGGGCACAAATCGCAATTAATGAAGTCCGTTTTCTTTGATGAAGGAAACTACCCTATTCCTTCTATAATCCACGACCTTGGAGCTTCTTGTCTACAGACCGCCGAATCTTTCACAATAATTCTTTACCAAATATTTCCAAATTTTTCCGTGAATGCTAACTCCTGCATCTCTTTCCTTAATAAATAATATGTTTAGTTTTGTATACTCGCACAGTGAGATTCAGTAATTCATTTTATTAGGATATTTTCTACTCCTCTGACATTTTATATAACCCATGTATATGAAATTTGTTCTTTCTACTGACTCAATACGTGCTTTGAACATAAAAACATTTTATGATATAAAACTGATCGCTGAAACTTCTTTTTACAGCTATTTAGCACTTTTCAAGCATTTTAATGTCAGTACAGGAGTATTTTAGAAATGTAAATGAAAAAATAAACGAAAGAGATTAAATTACCTAAATGTTTGAAAGAGAGAAATACATTAAACAAGCAGTAAATAAGTAATTTTCATACAAATATATGTATAAATTTAACTTTTATTCTTATTACAATTACAAGAACTGGATTTTGACCTAAATACTACAATGTAAACTATTGATTGCTCTAGCACAAGAAAAATGATAAAAATGTTAAAAAAACACCAGAAGTACATATGTACTTGCATAATGTCATAAGTAATCTAAAGCCAATACAGAAATAAAAATTATACAAAAAATTCAAATACATAAAATAATATTATCATAAAGACACAAAATGGCCAGGATATAGACAAGTAGAAACAAATTCAATTACATGAAGATATCAAATCACATCCCAACATTGACAAAAAATACCCAAAATTTCATTCACAATAATAAAATACACAATAACATGAATGACAACAAACATTTCAAACACATTCAATATATTTCTGAAAGTCCAAAAGACATGGCGTGAAACAAAGAGGTGGGCATTCCTCATAGGCAGGGCAAAAATACTTGGGGTCCTTCCTGAACCCTCATGTGCAATGTGTGCATCGTCATTGAGGGACAGGTTTCCGACTTTTGTCAATGTCATAAGTCTCTGGGAACTGTCTAGATAATACAAGGGCCCAAGAGGACAGATCAAAGGAGGAACAAGGAATTGGTTCAGAGTAAGAAGGATCGAGGAGGGTTCTAATTATGGAGAGGCGGAAATAGTAGAGATGTTTTGGGATGGGTTTTACGGCAGAGGAAATAACTAATAAGCAAAACGAGGTGAAGTATGTAGATATCAAGCTTCTTATACCATTTTAGAGTCCTATGCTCAATGGGATAATATGACATAATTACATCAAAGTAATCGATGCCACTCATTGTATCGAGCAATGGCCTCCGGTTTGGAAGTGACGCCACCCCCTTGTTGACAATGGACATTGACTTGGTGGGCCAATTCAACAATGTTGTAGTATTTATCCATGAAATGAGACCGTCTAGTGTCCAGCTTTCCTTCCATTAATTTCCATATAACATTGATGACATGTCCCGGCCCGCCTACATCAGAATCGGAAGACCCAGAGTAAATAAGAAATCGTAAAACTAATTTGGATGGGTCGTTGAGCATGTAGAGTTTGATACCATAACTCTGCCGCTTACCTTTCATATATACATACATAAGATAAGACGACCCCTCCAAAGAACAATTGATTCATCTATACACAGTCGTTGTGTCGTAGTCACAATATTGTCCATTGTCTTGAGAAAAATTTCAATGAAGGGCCTTATTTTGAAGAGTTGGAGGGAGAGGTGCAGGGTTAAATGGGGTTTTTCCACTCAATTTTCCTTTTCTGGATACTCCGTTTTCCAGGTAATGCCTTCCCTTTCCATTCTTTTCTGCTTCAGCCACCCCGACGAGTGGGAACAATTCTGAAAGAAAAAAATGTTTAAAAGTGTGAATTTTGTCTCGGCTGTATGGCGTAATTATGAGCATATTACAGGAAAATTATTAAAACCCTAGGAAAATATGTAAAATTACTTACCTATTTACGTAGAGGAAAATGTAACCCAAGAAATGACATTTCTGAGATATATTTTTGTTGTTCCTACATGAAAGATAAAAAAATGTTAGAAAAAAAATTCCAGAAAAAACATTTTATTTGCTAAATGAATGTTAAAATCAATAAGATTTATTGCGTACATTGATAAATATCATGAGTGTTTTAGAGGACCTATGTGAAAAGCTAGGAAAAAAGAAGATCTTTGATCAATTGGGAATTACATATTTACAAAGTATATTATGGATATTTGCAAACAGCCTAACATTGTTATATTTTCAATTCAAAAGAAAAATTTTAAAATCGGAAATAAATGTATGTGAAAGCTTAGTTGAATTCAAATTTATAAGTATCTAACGAAAATAAACCAAAAATATCAACAGAGCAATGGTAAAAATGAGACTCGAGAATGATAAGAATAAAAAAATGATTCATATACTCATAAACAATTTGTATATTATTATAACAAATCCAGTAGTGTGACATACATTTGAGAGGAGTTTTAATAAAATATATTTTTAAAAATAAAAAAAAATCAATTGGATGTTATAGTATTCAATGAATTACGGGTTGTGGAGGATGAGGGGGGGAAGGGATGGGGGATTGTGATTCAATCAAATAAAAAAATTAGACAAGTATATACGAAGTATTTGAGATCGAAACTAAAATTGTTTTTCATGTAAGTATTGGGATAAAACCCTCAAAAACTAAAAATATAGTGCTAATACACGCACAAAAAACAGAACTTACCTCTTAAAAAAGAAATTGTTGAAACGGCGCTTCTTGGCGTGGGCAACTCTGGGCACATCAACTGCACATGCTCTGAGGGCTATCGAATGACTGACAATGAAATAGGAAGAGATACGAGGTGACGTCTTCCGTTGACAGCCTTGAGAACGGATTAGGAACTTGGACGATGATTGTCGTTGGTCTGCGTTGAACGTGCTAAGTTGTCACGTCTTCTTTTTAGAGTTTTCAGCAGACTAATCTTTTTTCCTACTCTTCTGAAGACTTCTTTGTTTGTCCCATGGTCGATCCAATTTATCTTCATCATTCTTCAGTAGCACCACATTTCAAATGCTTCCAGCCTTGACTTCTCTGCTGCTGTTATTGCCCATGCTTCGTTGTCATGTTGTAGCATGCTCCAGATTAATGTTTTAATGAAATGTTTCCTCATTACTCTTCATATGGGAGAATATTAACATTTATAAGTTGATATTAGTTAGTGATAAGTGCTCATGAACAATTAATTTTGTGAGTTTGTTTTCTGTACGGTAAAGTTTTGGTTCATTACCATGTAAATCCATGTAATTGAAAACTTAGTTTTCTATTTGGGGCCAGGGTGTCGCCAAGTTGAAACTCTGGCTCCCATTAGATAACCCAAGTTAAGCAACATTCTGCCTAGATGGGGGTTTGAGGTTACCCTCCTCCATACCTCTACCTGTTTTCCCCTGTCTGCAAGTGTAAGGCAGTTTAAATATGGGTTGGCACAACGGATCCCCCACCCATTCAATTTATATTTTAGTTTTGTATTTAATTTAATTCTTGTTATATCCTCTTACATTTATTTCCTAAAATTTTAGTCACAAATTATTTTAGGCACAAAAACTGTGCTCCATCCAAAGCATCATATATGATGTCAATGTTAATTCCCTAATCTGAACAATCTTGCCTTTCTGCTCCTTTTGAATCTGTCCTCTTTATATCCTGCCTTATTGTGTAAACTTTTTCCTTCTCCAGGTGCTCCCAGGAAGGAAATATATTTCTTAGCCCTCATTGATGTCCTCACTCACTACGGTGTGAAGAAGCAAGCTGCCAAGGCCGCTAAGACTGTCAAGTATGGTGCCAATGTAGATGGAATCTCAACCTGTGACCCTGAGCAGTACGGCAAGAGGTTCATTGAGTTCATGAGCAAAGCCATTGAGTGAGGTTGTGTAGACTTCCTCCTTGGTTTTTCTTCATTTGTGCTTTGCTCATGGGATTTGTGCCCATTGAGTGCACTCTGCCCTCTTAATCTCCTCCCTAGCCCATATTCTCACCCATCATTCTCTCACACCCTCTAAGGCTATGTCTCACTGATCCTATCTCCCTTTTCAGCCCATTCCTCGAACTTCTCATCATCTTTCATTTGCCTCTAGTCCCAGTAATCACCTTAACCACCCCATGTATACCCTCTTGGTCATTCCAAGGTGCTCCTTGCATAAGAACATTAGGTGTATAAAAAACGGTTGCAGTGAAAGCATCTCTTCCCTATACTCTTGTGTAAAACCACTTTTGGATATCGTCCTGTATCATTATGCTAAACTTGCCATCATTTCTTCTATCGATATTATTTTTTGGTCATAAAGTATAGGAAGAAATTGTATCATGAGGATTAAGGAACACCGATACCATAAATGAAAATATTGTTTTATGTCTACATCGGCAGTTCTTAAAATAAGTTCTATTTAGTGGTGACTTCACTGTTAGTAAGTACCACTCTTAACCAGATGTTTGGTATTTTCTGGAATTGCCAACTAATTAGATTTATCCAACTATATAGGGCATGTTACACATTGCTCTTTTTCAGTACTGTCATTAGATCTGTATTTTTATTTCAGATACGTAATTGGGAATAGTTTTTATGACCTTGGAAAATTGATGTCTGTCATATCAAAAATTGTTTTGGTGCCATTAAATAATTCCCTTTAATTGCAATACAGAATTGGAAATTGTATGCCTTTATGGTCAACTTTTAGGGCACTTTCAATTTTGCATGGGTTTACCATATGACATGTATGCCATCATACTCATGTTATCTACCGGTACTCCTACTAGTAATCAATTCCTTACTTATACTTCATATCTTAAGATCTTATATAATGCCACCCACTTTTCATTCCACCAAAGAACCCTGGTGAACACTTTTGGATATGTGGAAATACTCCAGATGAAGAAGTATGAGTATTTTAGTATTTCAAGGAGCATTGCCATCTTGAGCATACTTGCACAAAAAAAGTAAGTCACCTTCTGTGTGTTTTAATGCTCTTCTGGGTCATTTATTCTCTCTTATATCTCTACAGTGATGATAAAATTGGCAAATTAAGCTAGATTGTCATATTGTAGCTTAATTGATGCTTAATTGGCTGAAAATGTCCAGTTTCATTCTCATTGTAAATCATGCATGATCCCAGAAAAAATAATGAAACTATGTTCCCATATATGTTTGAATTTATTTTGGTTTTTGTGCATCTCTTATTCCTTAATGAATCAGTTAAATTGTTGAAGGGTGCCTGCAGGTGGAATTGTTTTGTTGTTAACAGTTTTTCTCTGAATTTGACCAGTTATGGACCATTTTCTTTAATTTATATCCAGCATGTTACTATTGATGGGTAATTAAAAATATATCAGCTGCCCACTCATCCAGTAGGCTCAACTTTGTACTCTGTCCATAATTTGTGTGAAAATGAAAATTAAATTGGGTGGTGGAAGAAGTGATTAATGATGCTTTCCTCTTAAAAAATGGATCATGCTATCTGCTAGATTTCAGTAAAAAGTGTAAAGGAAACTTTAAAGTGGCTACATGGGTTGCTTCACATCTGGAATTAATGTCCTAGATAGTGAGACTTTTGGGATTTGGATGTGATCAAGTCATAACTGCTGTTTTTATATTATCTTGTACACACTTTTCTTCCTGGTCATTTATGTTTTGTTAGAATCAACAATTTTTGGGAGGTATTTTGCCTTCTTTGTCTCTTTGGTTCTTGATTGTTTCTTCTGAAATAAATGTCATTATTGTTTTATGGGGCAGCATTTTGCCAGAATGTGTGACTAGTGAATCATTGAACTGCAACAGACCGAAATTGAGAGTTACATTCCATT
The DNA here is from genome assembly GCA_933228895.1 of Platycnemis pennipes. NCBI lineage: Eukaryota > Metazoa > Arthropoda > Insecta > Odonata > Platycnemididae > Platycnemis > Platycnemis pennipes. Next base: position 109,373,742 of record OW121853.1, read on the forward strand.
TACTACAGTATAGATTGCATATCAAAATCTTGTCATCAGAATATTTTTCTCATTCCCTAATGCAATGATTTTATCCACCCCCACATGTACAATATTAATCCATTTATATTTCCTGTACATATGCCATTGCGTGATTCATTGCTTCATTTTTCAATCTCGGACTGTATGGAATAATTGCCGTAGTCAGAATTATTTAAAGCTACCAAATAAATGTGCAAGAATGCATGGATATGCTGTTTATTTGAGTATTTTAAAATTGTGATTTCTTATCCTAATGTGGAGAAATTATCATTTATTTCTCTTTGTGTATGTACAAAAAGACAGTTCATTGTGTACATTTGTGTTTAGCATTTTTGTGTGCTCATGAATATGTGTATGTATATCATAAGTATCCTCATATGTTTTTTCTCTGTGAATATACTCTTTGAGTTATGTGAAAAAAATGGGAGAAAAGTTTAAATGGAAAGTTTTGCCAGGTTTGTTGGTATCAAACATGTAAAATGGCATCTAGTCTTATTTTTCAAAAAAAAAAGTGTAAGATATTTTTGCTCATTTCATTTGCTCTCACATAGGTAATAAGAAAAATTATTGTAGCTCTAGAAACTCGAATATTCATTTGCCTATATTCAGGGTGTCTTAAAAAAATGTCTTTTTTCCAATTGGCGATGAGAGAAAAAGAGAGCGAGAGAACCCTAGAATGCCATGATGGTGAGCTAGCACATAGAAGGACACAAAAAGGGGTTGCTCAGAAGTGAGTGGATTTAAATGTGATAAATGCCCAATTTTGTGACAATATCTTTTTCTACAGTGCTCTTTTTAAATCATCTTATTTGAGTCCATTTCATACTTGCAGAGCGCAGCATGGATAGAAAAATGTAAAGGTGATGATGGTATGTGAATGCAAAAATACCTTATGTGTGCTTTGCGTGCTTTTACGTGCTGTTGTTGAATTTCACTGCATATCGGCCTTTTTATATCAGCAACCAGGATTACCACATTTTTCTCAGCTGGGTACCTCATGTTATCAGATCTTGGACTGTGTATTTGTAAAGTGTGTCTATTGTATGGAATATGAATGGGGTTACTATGCACAACATGGTGAAAAATGAAGGAACTCTTCAATGTCACATTGCCAACTGTTCACATCACTGATTGTATTCAACTGTTGTAATAGTCACATTTTCCAAATTTTCTAATGTTTGTCCCAGGAGGAACATTTGTTTTTGTTTCCAGCTATGGCCTCGTATGTGTAATTCAGTTTTTTGTAAATAATATTGTACAGTGGCTAATTGGCTTTTTTGTTCTTTTATCTGCCTTTGTCTAATGAAAATAAATGTATAAGAAATATTGACAAAATCTGTCATTGACTCCCTTGGTTGTCTTAGTATAAATAAATAGATACGATGTGGCCTTAGTTGTGTTAGGCCAAATTATGATTCATGTAATTTGAAATATCACCATAGTGAGCTAGTGATGCGACTTGAAAGAGTTGTTTATTGGAGTCTTCAGATTCAGGAGAGTTGGAATCAAACACATCTCTATATTTGCAGCTGATTGCTTAAACGGGTTGAACAACCAAAGGATCCTTCTTCCCTGCAGATTTTGATGATTAAATGGAGAACATAGAAATTCTATGAGACAAATTTTATCTGACAATCTAATTCTATTTTATATCTTTCATGAGCCTGGAAGCTGCATGCAAATCTTTATGAATGGTCTATCAACTATTCCGATTTTCTAATTTTTGAATGTATTACATAGTACCTATAAACCAAAGATGGACCTGAAATCCTTTGGCTGTGGAATTTGATTACAAAATGGTTCCACAAATTTGCCAATTGTCCACCAAAAAATGAAAATGCTTATTTAACCTTTTAAAAGCTCATTTCCTCTGTCAGCCTATCTTCTGTGCGTTTGTAACATAAATTCCCAATTTATCACCCAGAAGTACATACATCAATTCACATTTCAAGTGGGTATTTATGTTTGTCTCACTGAAAGCGAAAAACTTTTAAATTGTGGCGTAAATCCAATTTTTGCACCACAGGACTGTAAACCCATGAGCAGATTTATCAGATTTTCACAGCTTATGGGTTAACCCTCTATGTCGTAAACCACTTGACAGAGTGTTCTTGGCTATGAACAAAATGTAAATACCTTCTTGCCCCACTGGTAGACCTATTTTTCTGCATAATGAGAGGCATGCGGGCATTGCTTCACTTAACTTTAAATAAATTTTTATGTAATTGAGTACTTTTTTGCAATTTAAAAAAATATTTTAATCAAAAATTAAAATTGTGAAATAAAATCATCTTACATTCCTGTGTATTTATTTAATTTCCTATTTCCACTCCATTTTATTGGTCATATTGCAGAAAAGATCCCAATCTGCATTGAGGTAAATTGCAGCTTTTGCACTTGAATGTCGTTTCTATTCTCCATCCAGCAGGGGTTCTTATTTTCTTTGAGCTGCAGTAAGTGCACACATTCTCTCTTCCATCAATCTCAGATAAACAATGTAGCGCTCTATGTGGACTAGCGACCACAGATAAATTTCTTTTATTGCCTATCACTTTGCAGGAGGAGAAAATGCCCATAATCTGCTTATAGAGAACTAAACAGAAGTTACTCCATGCTAAGTATTTGAAGGAGAATTAGTTACTTTGTACAGTATAAAGAGCTTAACTATGGCTTTATTAACTACAAAGTTAAATAAGTACTTACACAGCTTTTTCGTTTTCCTCCGTAAGTCGAAGTACTTAGCTCCTTCTCTGATAAGCTCTGTCTACTCCAACACCCAAACTTTAAACTCCCACTTCGTTGGCTTTCCTTGGATATATTTTTTTATGAAGTGATGTCCTTGAAAAGCAACCATTGCCTCGTCAACACTCAGCTCTCGATCTGGTTGATATTTTCTTTGGATGGTGTCCATAACATCAAGAGCCATTCTTATTTTCTGAAGCACATCAACACCCTCTTCTCCCTGCTTTTTCTCCTGTATTATGTGAAAATATTTTGATGTTTTTGAATGCTTTCTAAATGTCATACAATTGCAAACTATTGCACAGTCAACATCTTAACAATGCCAATAATCCCTACTTTCAGTTCAGATAAATCAAAAATACCCATGTATATATTCCTTTATGTATGCTACAACTTTTCTGTATGCGACATCTACCCATTCTTTATTGATCTTTCTGTGGAAAGTTGTATATATTTGCGATTTATGTGTATTCTCGGCAAAACGTTCAAAAAAACTTTTGCCTCCTAGCATATATTTTAGGAAAGAAAATTTGTCATAGCCTACCACCAAGTTATTTATAGGTCCACAATCTTCTTCACGAACTCCTCAGATGCTGTGTAAACAAGTTTATCCCTCCATTTGTCTTTCAACTGTGCAGTAGCTGGGAAATCACTTGCAGTTGCAGTAATTTCATCTTCCAAACCGAATTCACTCAAATTATCGCAATCACAACCTTCTCCTGCACTCATGGAGCTAGAGCTATCTAAATCACTACACATCTCTGTTCACTTCCTCTGCTATAACACCCTTACTCAAAGTCATGGTGAAAACTGGGTGGCGTATGGGAAAATATTTTTCTTTTTCACTTGGGCTCTGACTTAACTTCTCGCCACATGGGATAAGATATGATGCATCAGTCAGTGATGGTGGCCACACAAGTATTCTTTTGTGACACTGAAGCCATCCCTAAAGGAGCCAAAAAGAACATCTAGAGTTTTCAGCTCTCACTTTCATCCTTCAGAGGGCAAATACTCAAGTGTGCCTCATTCCACACCTATTTTTGAACAAGGCCCCCACTAAAAGGACCCTCGACCAGAGAATACTCTTTCATTGCTTCCCTAAAGATAACATGCCAGCGGAGAGGCCCAAGCTAGAGTATTCAAACCTTTGAGCAATTAGGATAATTGTGATAGATTTATGGGGTTCTGTTTCATCTGCATGAAAGAGAAGATATGGAGAATGTGTGCATAAGTGAGGATAAGCACCATCATGATGAAGCAGATGCCTATGAGGCTCTAAAGATCTCTCTGAACACAGATCTTCAGGTTGGATGGTTAAGGGTGGGTTGTTCTGGAGGGCATTTAAATGGCCGGGTGGTTCTGGGCAGCTTCAGACGGAGCACAGAATGAGGCATTTATACTTCGATAGGGAGAGGGTAAATGGTACTTAACATTGCATCAGTGATTCTCTTCATATTATTTTATTAATTTAAAATACCACTTTGTGCATTTCATAATAGGCGTCATACTAGATCACATATTATCTTGTTGGTGATCTTAATATTTAAATGATAACCTGCAAAAATACAGTACCTAGTTTGAACCTATTTTTTTGTTTGTTGGCTTTGATGAGTTTTCATTCCAGAATGAAGCTAATGCCATAATAAATTAACACATAGCAATGAAGTTTGTTGCACCTTCAAACAAGTCAAACTGCACATAGGGAAATTGTTCCTCCAAAATCTCCCTGATCAGCAATTTTGAACTCTAGTTCAATGAGCACTGTAACCCATTCACATAGCGTGCAGCAGTCAAGAACGGGACCCACAACTCGGCGGGAAGTAGCACCCTACCATATATTGTATATATTTCTTTGCCATTTCCTACACAATGTAACTCATTTCCTCTTATCATGTTTCATTACAGTTGTCTAGTGGCGAGCTTCGTTTTTATTTTTTATTTGGAACCATTCAAAATTTACAGACAATGTAACGACCTCAAATTGTTAAATTTCACTGTCCTCGGGTGTTATCTTTTTCGTACATTGTATGTACTGCTTAGCCATTCCCCTTTCAATTTAGTATATTTTTGCTGTCGTGTTTCAGTACTTCTACCATTGTCTAGTGGTGAGCTTTTTTTATTTTTTTTCATTGAAACCTCGCAAAATGTCCAGACAATGAAACAACTTAGGGTTTTAAAATTTGCTCTTCAAGTATTATCTGTTACCGTACATTGTGTATATTCCTTAGCTGTTTCCCATTCAATGCTTTCATCAATCATATTTTTGGTGTCATGATTCAGTAAGGCTACAGTTGCCGAGCGGTAAGGTTCATCTTCATTTTTTCAACATAAATCCCGCTCAATATCCATATTATGTGAGATTGCACCTTTCAGCTGTTGGAGCAAGTTTATTCTTTTTCATCATATAGCCGTGATGACAACTGTACTCCTGTGAAAGGTAAGCATTATATCTTAAACTATCAGTTTATTTTGCTATGATCCCTTGCAGGATACGCAAATTATCATTAAAATATATTATTTAGTGTCTGTCCTAATATTCCTGCTCTTAAATAGGAATGCTTTCAATATTTTTACTCGAAGGAGTGAGGTAATAATGAAATTATTCTTGACTATTGTTTTCTATACCCTATTAAAATGAAATTAAGGGAAATGTTTCTCATGTCTCATGAAATAAATTATCATCATTAATTTGAAATTTTCATGGAAAAGTTTTTGGCTTGTATTCCATTACCTATTTTTATATTTACTTATTTATCATATTTAAAATGGCACTTTCCAGAATATGAATACCATCCCCTTAACCTCTGGTATTTGTGGAAAACGATGGAGATCATATGAGGGAGATGGGAGAGAAACTCATGATGATGAAATCATTCAGCTGCTAATGGAAGAAGAGGAAGCAGAGGACATTGCTAGTGACAGTGGATCAGAATTTGAGGTACCTGATGATGCAGAGTCGAGCACAGAGGATGACGAAGATCATTCAGCCCTTGAAGTAGAGCCTGTACCTACTGTTGGGAACCCTATTGTTTGGTACTGTAATAAAATTGCAGCCAAGGATATTGCCTTTAGTGGGGAACCTGGACTAAAGGCAGGCAATCCTGGTAGTAAACCTTTTGACTACTTTAAACTTTTGGCTAATGAGGAGTTTTTTAATTTAATACTAACTGAAAGTAATATAAATGGAAAAACCCTGTCAAAAATCATGCTATGTTAATCACGAGCCAAAAAGTGGCAAGACATTTCTCAGGATGAGATTGAAAGATTTTTGGGATTGTTGTATGTACCATATGGGGAGCATAAGACTAAATAAAATACAAGATTATTGGTGGAAGGATGACATGTATGACCAGCTGAATTTCCCAAAAGTAACGCCAAGAGATAGATTTTTGCAAATTTTAAGGTCGATCCACTTTGGATGAAATGCCCAAGGGGGCAAGCCCAAGCCTCTCGTGGCCCAAGTGTGGGAGGCTCTCTTTTTGACAATTTATACTGAATAAAAGGCATAAATATGGTATTAAACTGTACATGTTGTGTGAGCCGAACGGATTTGTTCTCAAATATGTACAGGTTCCAGAGACCCAGAGGTTGGTGGGGTCCACCACATGGAAAAAGTGGTAAAAAAGTTGCTGCAAAGCTACATAAATGTTGGACATGCTGTTTATATGGACAGTTATAATAGCATGGCCTTGTCTAGTAATTTATTGAAAAAGAAAATTTTTACTTCGGGGACCCTTCGACTTCACGAAAAGGAAACCCTGCTAATGTAATACATGTGAGAAATTAAAAAAAGGGGAAGTTTACTCTGAGTTCACGGACAAAGGACTTTGTGTAACCAAATGGAGAGACAGGAGGGATGTCCTCACCATTTCCACGGAGTTTAATGGTGACATTATTTCTGTGCTGAATAGGAGGGGGAAGGAATCAAGAAAGCCATGTGCGGTGACCCAATATAACAAAAATATGGGGGGAGTAGATAAGGCCAATCAACTGATCTCTTACTACAATTTTGACAGGAAAACTTTATGGTGGTTTATTTGATTGTGATTTCATATTATTCATATAATGTTAAACAACTCATTTTTTCTGCACACAAAAATGTAGTGGCAATGCAACATCTCTGGAGAAATTCCGTGAGGCCGTGATATGACAACTAATATATAAATGTGAAGCTCCACAGCCAAAAACTCCATCACCATCAAGCATTGTAAAAATTCATTTACCTAGCAGGATATATAATCCAGAAACTGACAAAGGCAAAAGAGCTAAAAGTAAAATGTGTGGTCATTGCTCTAAGACAGGACAGAGGAAAGATGTACAGTATCATTATGTAGATTGTGAAAGGGAGCCTGGCCTTTGCCTTGTTTCCGAATTTTTCATAGATATTAATGTAAAAATTTTCAATTTGTCAAAAGATTTCTTAATTCATGCATTATATACTGTTTGTTGTTAAAAATTCAATAAACTTTTGTAAAGACCGCTTTACACGATACAATTTTTTGTACGAACTCTTGTATGAGGAAATTGTACCGTGTAAAGCGGCAAATTGTATGAACACTTGTGCGATTGTCTGATTGACTGAATGGGAAACAGAACCTGTTCTAATTCCATTCAGACAAACATACAATTTCGTTCAGTTTATACAAGCATTTGTATGTACAAGAAATTGTATCATGTAAAGCGGCCTTAAAAAATATTGCACATTTTCATTTTTTTTTGTTGATCCATACAGCAAAACTTTAAAGTTGATCCTCACCAAGCGTGGGGATTACACTCCTGAAAATGGTGGTGATGACTAAATTTTATTGCCGAATGTTTTCCTTTAAAATGTATTGGTTTTGCATAGCTAAATACCATGCATTCCTTCTTTTGTGGCACCATTTTCTTTTAGTTATAGACACTGTGGAAAACAATAGTAGATACCTTTCATTTCACGCTCAACCTAAAAGTAATATGCTTCTTATAAATGCATCTCCTAAAAAACATAGTAAAACTAGTTTGTGAGCCGTTTCATACCTCTTTGGAAAATAATTTTACATTAAACTTACAGAATTATCAAATTCCAGTATTCTGGAGACTTTCTTCCTTACTTATTCCTCTTTGTAAATGCTTAGAGAAAACACTGATGAGAAGAGAATTTTTTATGAAAATATAATGATAAGTGATCATGGGTTGCATATCCTGCCCCTACAACTTGCTTACCCACCCAAGTAACACAAAAAAGTCACCATTACCTCATGATGACATCATAAGTAACTCAAGGACCCCAAGGTCAAAATTAGCTTTTTTTTGTCAAATTTTAGACCAAAATAGTGATGTGATTTTGACGTCATAGTGACATCACCATGACCTGACAACCATCTGCACTCCTAGCAATACTGTTTGTTGTAAATCCATTTCTAGAACATTTGACCAGCGTTGATATTTTTAAAGGCAACTGCAACAACAGCATATTGTATTTCCTCCAGCTTGGAAAACTCGAGTTCAGGTCGAGTACTTCATACATAACAATATCCACATTTGTTCAGATACTTTTACATAGTGCACTGGGAGTGGAGTACCCGTCTAAAAATAAAGTCAATTTTGGTGAATAAAATCCTTATATCCCATTCAGTACATGAGTACCATACATTGCTATTACTCAAATCATGAAAAAATGTGACCATTATTTCAATCAGTGTTCCAATTTTGTGGTTTTAACCACAACTTTCATTCAGTTCTAAGAATAGCCCAAATAACTAAATTTTCGAAATACAATTACATATAGGTTAACCTAGGCACCTTTGGTTAATTCTCAGCCTACTAGTACACTACCAAGCATGTAAACCACCAATTAAAAATACTGGATCTTTTTTATAATATGGGCATATTATTTTTATTACACTTTAAAAAATATACTCGTATTCCTACAAGCTCTGTAAGATAGCATCACTCCCAGCAGTGATTGTGCTAGCTTCAAATAGAGCTCAAATAGAAAAACTTACATCTCAATCATATACACCATTCGCATCATATACTTATAAACTACGCGGTAAATCAATATTCATAAGGCATAATGTATCAACTTTTCCAAATGTCAACAAAAGGACCTTTCATTCTGCACATTACAGCACACCACACACTCAAAAGGGCAAGACAGACTCTTCAATGATTCAGAAGTATTATTTAATAGCTGCTTGAATATCCTCACGCTTGTGGGTCCCATCACAGAAGGGCCGTTTCGAGGTCTGCTTACAATTACACAACCATACATCCCTATCTTCATCCAAGGCAAAGCTTACAGGGCGTTGTGTAATTTTGAGATGCGGGTTTTTGTGTGTTCCATCGCACAAAGGCTGTGGAGAACAATTATTTAGGTATTAATTACCACCATCATTTATTGCTATCACTCGAAGTGACATTCGCCACAATGACGAGCCCTTTTTACCTGCGACTTGCTTCTACCGCACAAACACCAGAAGTATTTTTTCCCTTTTACGCATGTAAACTTGAATGGTTTCTTGTCATAAATAACTCCACATGCTGTTTGCTGACTTGCGCTATTAAATTCCTCTAAAATATTTTTCGGCAAGCCAGGGATACTTTTGCTCGCTTTTGAACAGTAGTTGACCTGTTATAGATGACAAATTATAAGTCAGTATTCTATAGAAAAAGGAGTAAAAAATGCTAAGCATATCTCAATACAAGAGGCAGAGTTATTGGGGCCACAGTTAGACTGTTATTAAGCCAATAAAATTCCCACTGGAATAACAACTTCGAGGTGGACTTACATTGGCATTCACAGGGATTTTAAATCTTACGCTACCGGAGTACGGCAGCAACGCAAGCCTTCGCAAGGAATTTGTAAATAATATACAATTCATCGCGAAAGCTGTGAATTTCTATATGAGGTTCAGTGCTAAAAATTATTCAGGGATTTTTAGCATCCGTGTAGTTAAAATATATTCCGATATTGCAGACTGATATGATGATATTTTCGTAATTCATCACACTTCTTAGTTCATTTGATATCCGTTTGTTATTGTAGCTCTGGGCGCCCTGGCAATTCATGCGGTCATGGGACGAAAAGCGAATGTTTGAATTGGGTGAATGGAATTTGGTCTTAAATTCAGTTCCATGAAAGAGGAGTAGCTGTTTCAACCAGTTTCAACGATGACTTCAAGTGACATAATAGTTTTTATTCCTTTAACTTTCTTTGATGACTTCAAGACAGGTCACAGAACTTCGGAAGATACTTTGTTAATCGAAGTGGAAACTATCACATGGGTATGAATCCACTTTAATTAGACGAAATTGATGTGGATCTGCAAATAGTGGCGAAATCAGCGTCCACTAAACTTTTAGAGGAGCAACATGTCTAATTGGAAGGAAAAGGTAGCAACCCACAGAAAAGCGTTTGCAATGGGTAAGGAGCAAAATTTGTCGTATTCCGGGATTTTTGCCTCTCGTTGTAGCATTTTTTTTAACCACCACCATAACCCACACAATCAGCTAACTAGGTAGAAAAATTTTTATTTTTATTTTTAAAAAATTATTCTCAACCCTGTGGTTTCTTGACAAATGGTATTACTAACAATTTTATCAACTTTCATCGTCCATCCCATAAGAAAAAGTAGGTACTGGTGAAATCCATCAGTTACTGGTCAAATTTCACCAGTAACTGGTATCATTCAGTTTTTGGTCAATTTTAACCAGTCATTGGTCAGTTTTGCTTATTACATAAAAACATTCCCCAGTAACTGATAAACACTCTTTAGTGAATGGTATAGTCTTTCAGTTATTGATCTGTTTCTGCAAATAACTGAAAAACATACTCCAGCAACTGGTGAAATCCATCAGTTGCTGGTTTTGTTTTCACCAGTAACTGGCGAACACTCCTCAATGACTGGTGAGGTTCATTATTTATTGGTCAGTTTTTTGCTCAGTAGGTATCTATTTACCAGCTCACTCCAGCAACTGGTGAAATCCATCAGTTACCCAATGGTCAATTTTCACCAGCAACTGGTAACACCCTCCAGTGACTAGAAATCTATCAGTCACTCTTCAGCTTGTGTCGATCTCTTGTGCAGTTCTTTCAGTAGCTGCTAAAATTTTAGGGGCTAGGTACCTTCCGAAAATCCCCTAATCATAGAACTAATAGTTGCTGAAATATAACTCATTGCTCACAGGTCTTCGTAAAGCACCAAAACATTTAAATTTCCTCCGACGACTGCGTTAAAATCCATTTAAACCTCCTCCTGGCTTGAAGGGTTAATGAGTTACGTATTAAGCTAGCCCATAGCTATGAGTTCCAAATAAGTATTGAATACATGACCAAGGAGATATTCGATCATTGAAGTTCCCACTCCATTTCAGCTATTTTTTTTACAATCATAAATAATTTCCTATGAGATGAAACCAATATTTTTGGAATGTCAGATAAAATTAAAAAATGTATTAACACGCAGAGTTGTTCCCTTATTTAACAGCACAGTTTGTCACTCCCTTCTGCTTTATCACATGTTGGTTCTCAGTGTCACGGGGGAAACTCTTATATGTCTCCCTTATAGTTGAACGATATAAGTTATGTATATTCATAATGGTCATGCTTATTTTTAGCCACAAAATGGTTACTGGGGAAATATTTTTACAGTGTAAAATACCCCAGTTTCAATCTCATAGTAAAGTTACTTATCACTAACGCACTGATGCCAACCAGCAGCTGTATGTATATGGCCTCCAAATCCTTTCTCCTCAGTTGAAAAATGTGCCAGGTTGCTTAGCAAAGATTGATAGGCTTTTGTGTAGGTAGGTAGTACAATCATGCAGATAATAACTAAAACTAGTGATATCCCGAAGTATATACATATGCAACATCAACTCACTACCTTCATTTCTTTTTCAATTTTGGTGGTAGGTGATCAGTTTTTGGTGAATTTTCACCAGTGGCTGGTGAATTTTCTCACCAGTTACTGGTGAGAAAAAAATTCCTTCACCAGTAACTGGTAAGTGTTTCAAAAAACTGATTAACTATTCATCAGTTATTTACCAGTTAATTCATCAGTTATTGATCAGTTTTTGGGTGCAATTTTTCTTAACCCTTTTCAGTCCAATTTTTTTTGTGGAATTCAAGTAGTAGCCGAAAGATATACTATTTGCAAAATAGGTGAAAAGGCTTCATAAGGTACTAGAAGTTCACAAAAGTGACATAAGATAGCAGCACCTTACATGAAATGCACATAAACGCAGTGCCATCTGATGTCGAGCTCAACTCGATGTTGGACCTGCTGTTAGAGCTAGGCCTGTCAAGCCAGCTTCGACGTTGGACCGCAAAGGGTTAAACGATGTTTAATATCGGTGGATATTGTACGTATATGCAGAAGGTGATGGAAATGATGCATCATAATCGCCGCCGAGGGTCGTAACAATAGTGATGAAGGACAATAATCAATTGCTCCTGAAGATGAGGGGAATAAAATGGCTTTACTGGGAGCCACTAGTACTGCCACAGGCGTTAGGTGATGCAGTCACAATTAAAGCAAATTTGTAGTTATACTTGTAGAAAAATTTAGTATACAGGCATGAAAAATTTAACAATTTTATTAATTTGTGGAAAGGGAAGGAAGAGGTAAAAGGTGTCATATTAGTGGGACAATAAATGGAATTAGTCCTTTATGTCATTCAAGAAATGCTGTATCGGCACATCTACAAACCTAATCCTATAGAGCATCTACAATCCACCAAATATGTGAACATCCACATTCTGTGTTAGTGGAATCACTAATGCTTATGGGTATTTAGGTTCACTACAGGAATAATACGCTATATATTATGTGGATATCCACTAAAATGAGAGCATCCACTACTTTTGTCTGTGGATACACCTAAGCATCCACTAAAAACATATGGATAGCCACATATAACTATGTTAATGGTTGTCTAAGGATCCACTTAAAATGTGGAAAATATGCTTGGTGAATATCCGCTATATAATAAGTGGGTATCTACAAATCATGGTGGACAACACTATATTTTATGTGGATATCCACTTAACATTTAGTGGATGTCCTCTAAAATTTTAAGTGAGTTTCTACCCATTGGATAAGAAAGAACAGTGAGATGCAAAAATACATGTGCAACTTTAACAGGGCAATTTATGCTTACCTTCACATACTTCATCAGTCATGTTATTTCTTTTAAGATGCTGCTTAAATTAAAATGCTTGCTAAGGGTGATGATGATCTGAAATGATCCTGCCCAAAGTGAAATATTTTGCAACATTTTTTTCTTTAACTCATCATCATTATTCTATCAATGATGGTAGATTCTTAGATAGCTCATGATTACTTACTTTCTTCCTACCATGTAGGTATTCCTTTTACATAACAACATGACACTACACCGATGATGGTACGTACGTGCCCTTAGGAAAATTTACTAAAGAAAACTTAAAGTTTACTTAAAGTGAATTGAAACATTTAAAGTTAACTTTTGAAGTGAAAAGTTTTTCTAAAGTCATGAGCCCACTTTAAAGTTTTCTTATATTTGTTTCTAAAGTCAGGAGCCAATTCTAAAGTTTTCCTAAAGTTGTTTCTAAATTTATAGGTGCATTCTAAAGTTTTGTTTTATTAGGATGATGTTTCAATTCACTTTAAGTAAACTTAAAATTTTCTTTAGTAAATTTTCCTGAGGATGATGGCATTTGTTAAGTTTCAACATCCATACAAATCTTTCGAATTTTAAATCTTAATCCATTTTGCACTGTGACTGGGAGGCATCCTTTTAGAATGCATATGTGTGATGTTCCAATCAATTAATTTGTTGCATGGGCCGTAGTCCATTGAATACTATTTAAAGGCTTGATTTTATCTTTCACACCCACTATCTTTCCCGGAGGTCAAAAGCATATCCTCATTTTAGGAGCCTGTGGAGCATTTCCAGTGATATCAGCATTGTATTTCAATTGTTGTAAGATGTAACATTCAACACGGACAGATCCATTCACTGCTGATGTAGATGCTACCGCGTAAATAATTTTTGATAAATTTTATTACATTTTAACATAATAAGTAATGATCAAATGAATCAAAGAATTGTTTAAATTTAAATTAAATTACTTTAAAGTTAGTAATTTAAATTACTAACAAAGAGATCCAAGAAAGATTGGGAGAAAAGAGACCTTATGACAACCTTAAAAAGCAGATGGGACAACATAATTGGTCATTTCAGGAGGGACGGGCGATAAGGGGTATATATATATATATATAATGGATAGATATGGGGTGGGGGGGTTCGAATCTTGATTCTGAATCCCCCTGAACAAGAAGCACTAATATAAAATAAGAATGTACCTAAATGAATATCTAGTAGGTATGTAAGTCTTTAATATCCACTAATTTCATATTATGCATCAGCAAGTTGCCGTACAATGATTTAAATAAGATCAAGAATGGTCACATGGACAACAATACTGTTAACAAGCAAACAGCATTCAATTTTACTAAAAGATATTCTTGCCCTTCATTATGACCCAATGACTTCCCTCATCAACAATGGTTTCAAACAGCCCTCTGAAGCCACATGGTCCAGGACACCGAGTCAGCTATTTCCAACTGCAAAAATCTGTAAGATCTGGTGTTTTCCCGGCGAATAATATGTGTGAAGATTTCTCAGGCTACAAACCGGGTCAGGTTCTCCATATCTTCCTCCAACGTTTCGATGCGCGACTCGCCCATCGTCTTCAGGGATCCAGGAATCCAAGTGACATTCCTTCCAAAACTGCCTGCTTATATATCCTCCGTTGGCGGGTGAAGTGGCTGCTAATTGGTTGGTTGTGTGTTTCTCTCTCCACGTCTCCTGATTGGTCCTCCGGAAAAGGAGAAATGAGGGAAGTCTTTTTTTGGTAGTACATGCCTTTGTCTAGGATTACCCAGCAATTCCCTTTATTGGATTTTAAGTAGAAACAGTCTTTAGATCTGAGAGATTGGATGATGGGAAGAAAGTGATTATTTTTTCCGTGATATGAATTGCTGGACATATTATCTCTTATCTTTCGTTCACAGCTTTTCCGATATATATAAGCGGGCAGTTTTGGAAGGAATGTCACTTGGATCCCTAAAGATGATGGGCGAGTCACGCATCGAAACGTCGGAGGAAGATATGGAGAACCTGACCCAGTGTGAAACCCGAGAAATCTTCACACATGCAAAAATCTGATTAACAAATCCCTCAAATGCAAACTAAACATTTCTAATCCTCATCTGCCCCACCTGTATGGCCTCCCAAAATTTCACAAATAAGACTGCCTTATGCGATCTATCGTGTCATCCCTAAACTCTCCCACATACCAGTGATCCTCTTGGTTGAGCCAAGAATTCTCTTTTCTGCCCTTCCACAAGGATTCCAGCCTCAAGAATTCCACAGACCTTATCAACAAAATCCAAAATATCACCCTACAAGACTCAGATGTACTGGTTTCCTTTGATGTCGAATAACTTTTCCCCAATGTTCCCATCTCAGAAACATTGACTTTTCTAGAACATTGGCTCTTGTCCAATAATATCCCTCAAGATATCACCAAAGAATACATTCTATTATCAACACTTGTCATGAACCAAAACTATTTCTAATTAACTATTTTAGTAACTCCTACAAACAAGCTTTTGGCACATCAATGGGAAATCTCCTTTCTCCCTTTTTTGGCTAACTTTTTCATGACCAATTTTGAACTACAGTGCCGGGAAAAATTCCAAATTTCCCCAAACCTTGGTACAGATATAATGATGGCATCTTTGCTATATGCGACACTAATGTTTGTTCTCTCGACAGCTTCCTCCAAGATTTCAACAGCCAATACCTCTCCATCAACTTCACCTGCAAAGTTGAGAGTAATAAATCCCTCCCCTTCCTAGACCTCGTAATCAAACGGCCCAACAACAAAATTGAATTTGGCATATACAGGAAGCCAACACATACCAACAACTATATTCCTAGTTCCTCCTTTGACCACCATGCTCACAAACACGCTGCATTCCATTCCCTCATCAACTGACTTCTGGATATCCCCATGTACAGTTCAGAATTTCATAAAGAACTCAATTACATTAAAAATATTGCTACATCCAATGGCTACACTGAAGAACTAATAGAAAGAATCCTCAATAGGCAAAAGAAAAGAGGACTACTTAGAGAAAACACCACCCTCATCCCTTCTAAAGATGAAAAATATGTAAAACTCCCTTTTCATCCCAAATTAACCAAAGGCCTTGGATATATTTTCAAAAAACCTAATTTCAAACCCACATTTGTGTCCACCAATAAACTTAAATATAACCTTGATAATCCCAAAGATCCCATAGAACCCCTTCACAAGTCAGGGTTATACCAAATCTCTTGCCCGGAAGGCAATGCGTCATACGTTGGCCGAACCCACAGGAACCTCAGCATCAGATTCAAAGAGCATGCAGCATGCTTTAGGTTAGGCCATTTTCAACAATCATCTGTAGCCCAACATATGCATTCTGAAGCACATTGCATCACTGTTGACAATGTAAAACTGTTGAAACACATCCCAGACCATTTATTAGACGCATGCGAAAGTATTCATATGCAGAAGAGTTGCAGCAACAGCATGAATAGCGACCCGGGGCCCGTTTCCTCCTGCTTAATTTCTCTTTGTGAACAAAGTAACCAAGCCCCCCTCCCCCTTTCCTCTCCTGATCACCCAACCAATCATAAGTACTACCCTCTCCTTCTATTTTACCCTCTTGGCCTTTCCTATTCCTCTCCCGGATTGACATTCTCCTCTGACGAGGCCTGCTTGGTGGGCGAAACACCTGGTGTCAGTTTTTGACGTTGGGCACCCTTTCCCCATCCTCTCTCCTTTCCCTGTGTGTGTGACGGGTCACTGGCAAAGGGCTTTCTTCGTAAACCCTGATTGTGTGTGTGAATGTGATTCACGAGGGTGACTGTACTTGTGAATGTACAAACCGGAGTGTGTGATTGTGGAAAAGGTCCCTGAACCCTGCATGTATGCGTATGTGTGAATGAGAATCACGAGGGTGACTGTGTATTGTACGCAAACCTATGTGAATGAGTGATTGAAAGTTATTATCAATTTTATTTACTTGAGTTATTTCGTTTTCTTTTTATTCTATTCAACTTACTATCCCCCACTTTTATTTTTATCTTGCGTGTATGAAGAGTCACTGGTGTTGGAGAAATCCTTGTAAACTCAGCTTGTGTGTGTGGTTGAACTCACGAAGGTGACTATATTTTGTATACAAATCTGAGTGAGTGATTGTGTGAGCCACTGTTTGTTTTTATTTTTACCTCGTTTCCCTTAATTTCGAGTGTTACGGTTGTTTCTAACAGTGTGAGTGAGTGTGCGAATGTGTCATTTACTGCCATTTAAATTTCTTTGTATGCTTCATTTCGTACATGTGATTGAGAGCTCCCTTACTTTGTACATACTCCTTCCTTCCCCCTCTCCCCCTTTTTATTCCTCTGCCCCCTTAAAAGAACGGCTTTGGGGATATTTTTCTTAATTTGTTAATACTAGGTTTGTCACACGAGCAGTGTGACCAACCTAGTCTGTCTGAACACAGCAGTGATTTTACACTAGACATTTTTCACGTTGAAAATAAGGTTCCCAAGTTGGATGACTCGAGGAAATAGAAATTTCAATCTGTGTAATTTCCAAATCTTGTTAGGTTTTGAATGAATTATTGTATCTATCCTGCTCCCCTCTTTTAAATCTCCCCTTCTCCCTGAGCTTGAATGCTTACACCTCGGTCACTCCTTCCCCAGGCGGTACCCTAACCACCCCCGGGCAAACACTAACTTACATCACCACCCTCACCCAACCTGTCAATCCTTGTTCACTTTCTCTCTCCCACCCTCTCTGTGACTCCATTCCTACCCCACCCCGACTTCCACCAGACCTGATCTCAGCCACCCCTGAAAACACCCTAATGCATCACCACGCTCACCCGACTGGCCAATCCTTGGTCTCTTCCTCTCTCGCCCGCCCTCCGATCCTGTTCCCTCTCCCCCCCTCCCACCCCAACTTTCACCATACATAAGGCTGAAGCAGTATTTTGTATACCCACCTGAAGATGCTGCGCCACAGCAAAACCATGGTCGTGTCGAAATAAAAGTTTTGTGGAATTACATGGTTAGTTTTTCTCTTCTCCATTGAAATATTGGTGCTATTAAAGGGAAATGAACATTTTTTGTAAAATTGTGAAAATATTTAGCATATGTTCTTCAAATTGCCTTTTATTTTACCATGGAAAATGGACTGACAACCAATTTCATATAAATGTGTGGTAAAAATACTTCAGCCTCTCAATTTATAAGAAATAGGTTTATTTCAATTGCTAATAATGTGTAGGTACTTAGTAACTCAATCCAGCAGTCACAAAAAATGTTTAATTTCAAAGTGTAGGGAAAGGATGTATTTTGAAGTTTGTATTTTGTATTAAAAATACATTTTTGCTAAGTGATTTGTATTTGGTATTTCAGATACAGTATTTGAGAGTTATTTGTATTTTGTGTCTAAAATACATTTGAAATGTATTTTGTCCATCTCTGCCTACCAGATGATAGGGCCTTCTTGTTGCATTACTAATCCATACCTCTTCAGTCTCCTTGCCCTAATCACTGCCACAATGTCTGACATTTTATGCAATTCATATGGTTCTGTCTAACCTTTTTCTCCATTTGCCTATATCCTTAATAGTATTAACCACCAGGTTTTAATGTGAAGCCTCCGCTTTCAGAGTGTGAGCAGGTTTCAAACTGGTTTTCGCGCCAATTATTTCGGTACCGATTCTTTTTGGCCTCGGTTCCGGTTCCGGTTCTAAGCTCAAGAACCGGTGGAACCGAGAACCGAAGAACCGAACCGACCCATCCCTACTTAATACCAAATAACATTCTCAAAAGTCATGATTTTTCTTTCTCCCTTTTGGGTCCAGAGTCCTCTTTGACTATGTTCCATGTAGAGCATGGGTTGTATTATGGTTCTGTAGATCTTCATCTTCGACAATCTCAATAGAAGACTTAAACTTGAGCAGCTTTCAGGGTGCAAGCCTTGTTCCATGTCTTGCTTGGTGTCATTATTTCCTGATCTGTCTCATTCTGTTCACTGATCACTGCCAAAGATATTTGAACTCTTTCAAGGATTCAACTGCCTACTTCTAAAGAGCTTTCATCATTCTAGCACATTACCACTTACATCAAAATGAAATAGCCTAGCTATGAGGTGGCAATCCACTTTGTCTTCCACTGGTACCAATAGGGTTTTTCCTTTGATGCCTCTGAAAGCTATGGTGTTTGCTGGGACAAATTACCCCAAAGGTTGCTCAGACATGCTCAGAGTTAGATGGTATTTTAGAACATAGTTAAAGATGGACCTTCTTACAAGATAAATTTCTTAAACCAGATCACTCACTCAGTGATTCAACCCGAAGGTTGGTTTTAATAGGTGAGAGTAGAGTTCACCCTGTACTAAGCGGGCGTGTGGCGTGTGAAATTCACACATCCAGGGTAGGGGGGCCAGTTCCTTTCCCTGGGCTACCTGTGATTTCCTAAAAAGTTCTGACAAGGCTCTTGCCTAGGATTTGAACCCGGGACCCTTGGGTCAGTAGCTCTGTGCTCTATCCACTAGGCCACCATGACCCTTAAACCAGATATTACTAGATAAATCCAAAGTTTGCTTTCAAACTTAAAGATTTTGAATCTAAGGTTTCTTATTGACATCATACTGAATCTGTCAAGTTCACTATTCATTTCTTAATTCTTTGCCAAGTGTAACAGCTTATGCACATCGCATGGCAGACTTTCCCTTCCATACAAAGGACAAAACTTTTTCACAGAATACTTGAGCAAGGTCATGGTACAATCAGTATAACCTGTAGGAAACATTAACATTATTATGACATAATGCAGTGAATGGAAATGCTTATACATAGTGGGTGTAGTGTATTATGAGGAAGAAAAATACCAAAATACAGCAAGAATAATCTAAACTCAGTGATTATGTATATTACGTTAAATAATTCAAGGATCTTGGCTACTAGCAAATTCCTATGGAATATAACATCTAATACTTAGAATCTTTTTATTCTTTACAGCCAGTTTCCTTGCTTGCAACCTCACAGCAAGATATCTCTCAACCTATGTCAACATTATCTTTTTCTCAGTCCCAAAGCACACCAAGTGCATGCATTGAAAGGGCAATTGGGAATCATTTTTATCCCTGGAGTGACTTGATAAAGGTGAATTACCAATATGATGGTCTTCATGAGATTATAAGTCAAGGTCATTATCTGATAAGAGATGCAATGATTTCCTCAAAAATCCCTTTTTGACCATAATATTTGAATTCAACCATGCATTTTTATCCCCAATGATATTCTGAATGACTCTTAACCCTTTTGCTCTCACACCATTTCTGGTTTTGAAGCCCAGAAAGATAACGCCTTATTTCTGCAAATTTCAAACAAATAATTTTTGCTAGTATGTTTTTAGGTGAAGGATATTGAAATTTTAACTGAAAATGGAAAAGATATTTTAGTTTCTATTTAAAAATGTATTGGATGTGTCAAAATAAAAAGTAATTGTAGAATAAAAAAAATATTTAGTAGTACAAAAAAATGTTTTCAACTAGAGGTGATATATCGGCACCTTGAGCTTTTTAAGGCAGATATGGGAAGCCGATTTATTGGAACGTTGAGTGTCTAAAGGTTAATTTGAGTAACATATAAGCATCGGCAAGGGTACCTATCAGACACTCATATCTTTACAATTACTTCAAAAACTTTACCATTATACATTGCAACTCATATGATTGAACTGCTGATACCTTTTTGAGGCATTCTTTTAAAAACTCCAAATTATGTAGTCTTTTCTCTTCTAAGGCTAATTCCAATGAAAAATGGAGTATAGTCTATAAATTATTAACAGCCATTAAAATAGGCCAAACCTGGCTATTACAGCCCTTAGTGAGATGGCTCAATATTACACTGCAAATCAATTACACCATAAGTTGCTATCTCTGTCTAACTATTCGGAATCTGATGAAAAAACTTTAGTAATTATTTCCAGGGCTTCACTTTCAGAGGAATCCTTAGCAACGATACCATATTTGTCTCATCATGGAATGTTTCAATGACAGGTTTATATAATGGTGCATTATATCTTTCAGCTAATGCCACATGTAAATGTAACCGCCTTTGCCTTCCCCCAGCTCTGGAGTAGGGCCTATAAGTAACAAATAAAAGGTCTCTTTCTGTCTCCATTTGTACCTAGAGTGCTGCATGCATGCAAGAGGGTATCTGCCAAATACGACCGTTTTTTCAACAAATTAGCCTTGTCGGCATCTGTGAACCACTGAACCATTCTCCTCACCCCTCCGTGAGTGGAATGAGTGCAATTCACTGTGACCCTGAGCACTAGCCCAATATTTTGCAGAGTGTCTTCGGCTGATTGCGCACAACGCAGTAGGGTGACAAAAAAAATGGGACACTCTCGCCTGTTCCAAGGTCTGAGGGACCTCCGCGATGTCTCTATATTCTTCAACAAGTATTGAGAAGGGATGGGGATGGGAGGAGGGTTGCCGACAGTGAAATTTTATCACAAAGACTGGGTGAAACCTTTTTTTTACGGGCTCAGGGTTTCACGTATATTTCTCCGGGCCAGCGTAAGGTGCGAAGGAGCAAGCTGTAGGTAAATATTTCACATACGCAGACATTACATCAGTAATGCTGTATTCTCTAATAAAATGTTGAGTTAAATGATATATTATTTTTACACGTTATTTATTGAACGGCAACATGTCTTGTTCGAGATTCTATTTGTTAATGACTCGTAGATCTCAGAACGGCGACTCTTTAGCACAGTCCCTGCGGCCCTCTCAGCTTCGTAAACTGCGACATTTTATAAATGACACCTATAAATTTACAGGTAATTATTAATTACTTAATTACAAAATTATATTTATCCATATCTAAAATTGATAATATTTATAATATTTTATTTATATAGTTTGTAATATTTTAAGAACCATGGATTTAATCATCGTCTTAATCAATCTGTTACTATATAAAACCTTATGACAACGGAAATTATCCTGCCTCGTATGTTTCTCCGGGTTGCAGGTTTAGATTTGGAACCCGAGTCGAAAAGGTCTACAGCCAGGTACGTATTTACCCTATGGTGTACCCGGGGGCCTCGCTAGAGAGAGAATGTAAATATATCGTAGTTGTACGTAACCTTGCGCCTACTAGCAAAGTATACTCTATTAATATATTAATAGTGAGAGATATTTGCACTCATTACGTATCGTCTTAATGTAGGTACAAGGAAAAGTCTATGTCAATCTGCCAGGTTGCAAGACTAACATTGGAGACCTCAGAGGTCACAAATACGTCCCTGCTTACAGCTTGGAGAGGTGAGGAGGAGGAAAAAGGAACATCAGTAGTCTCTTCGGTAAGAAACAATGAGACGGCGGTGAGAAACTGAATTAACGACAGGGTGTTCGTAAAATGAAAATGTGTTGTTTTGGGTGGGCTGCAGCAATGTGTGCGTCCAACACGAAGTTACTTAAAGGCATAAAGTCCTATAAATCTACTTCTGCATGAAAGAATAATATCTTATAATCTTACAGCTGCTTTCCAGGATTAGATAGATATCCTTCCCTTTAATCCCAATCCCCCTACATGATACAACCGTTAAGGGTTGTAACTTTTGCGGGTGGAGGTGCCATTTAGATTAAGTCTATCAACGTCATCTAAATGGCATATAAAATTCTTAATAAACCTAAAGGTTTAAAAAGAGATGTACAACCCTGTTATCACCCTTTGACGCTAAAAACCCGCGACCATAAGGCCATCGGACCCGAGCTGGTGAGGAGCTTTGAGACAACAGTTCCATAGTTGTTCATAGTGCTTCGTAGGATTAAACTATTATTTTAGGGAAATAGTGAATCAGTGGAAAATGACTCACGTAATGAAATCATTCATCTTCATCAGTCTTCTCCATTTCATTTCTTCATCCTTATATTGGTTTGACGTAGCTCTCCACTCGAAACTCCTATCAGCAAGCCTCTTCATATTTACGTAATTCTTCTCTTTTACATCCTTCACTACTGTGTATCTCACACCAGGCCTTCCTTTGCCACTCACTCTTCCCGTCCACTTGTCTCGACGATTATCTTTATCAGACCATCATGTCTCAAGATATGGACGATAGTTATTAGTTAATTTTATTAGTGAAACTTAAGTTGCCATTTCTTCTCACGGTTATTTAGAAGACTTACCTTTTCTCCCACTTTTTATGACTTCTTCGTTAGTCACTCGGTTGATCCATTTGATCTTCATCGTTTTTCTGTAATGAAATCATTTAAAACATCATATAATGAAATTATATTACTATATAGTATAATTTAATTTACCGCTATGTAAGTATGTGCAGTAGATTTCGATATCACTGCAGATACCAATCGGCTCAAAATGATGGATATAAAATTCCTTTTAATTTTATTTCTCAAAGGGTTTTATTTCGAACCATCTAATTTTGAAAATCATCAACTAGAGTAAGCTGTATGATAAATCCCATCGTATATTTTGCATCACTGATCACTTCTTGAAAACCTTGGAAACGCAAAGTAAACAGAGATTTATCTAGGGTGTAAATCAGTGTAAATATTAAGTCGAAGCATTGCATTCAACTTCAGATCTTTATTAGGAGCCTGCAATATGGCACAAAAAACGGTAGAACGAGGCACGTAGATCAGTATTTGCTCAGAGGTGTTATGAATGTGAGTATTGTCAATACTGCCATTTACCTTTATATCTAATTATAGTGAACGCCGTGTACGAGCAAGCGAGGAGGGATTACGTAAACAGCATTGCTGATCTGTCTGGTCGACCTCAGAATGTCCCATATCTGTATAGTGGTAGAGTACTGGAAAACCTGCGACCCCTCGTCACAGACATGGTACCATCAATCCAGCATAATGCAGCCATAGCATTGGGCCGTATGGCGGCACACAATGAAAAGATTGCCGAGGAACTGTTGAGTGAGAATATCATGTTTCCACTCCTCAGTAATCTAAACTGCAAGAGTGTTAGTTTCCGTGCTCTAAATTATTGTGAAAATTGGCGATTCGGTACAAATGTTTAATGTGAAATTTTTTACTGACGTTTCCCGGTCCGCGTGGCTGACTACTGTGAATTAATTTTATTTCCCTCTTTCTAGAAAGTGTACAAAAGAGCAGCTCTGTTTGTACTTCGGTCAGTAAGTCGTCATTCCTCGGAATTGGCGGAGAAGCTGGTCAAATGTGGGGCTATGGACTCTATTATTTTATGCCTGGAGGATTTTGACCCCAAAGTCCGGGAGGCTGCTTGCTGGGCAGCTGAATACTTTGCCAAGCATTCACCAGAATTGGCCGAAGCTGTAGTGGATGCAGGTATTTTTGCACATGTATTGACAATATTATTTATATTACCATGGCATGTGAGTGAAGTGCAAGATTTTTTAAATACTGCCTATTAGGGGGTAGAGTGATGAGGCCTAAGCAGGCATTTAGACCTGGAAGAAGGTACATACATACGATGGGAATTATCTCTCGCTGGCGTTAGCTTATCCCCAGTCAACTGGTTTTCGGGTAAATTCTCTGATTTGATGAATAGAGGGTCGAATAAGCTTCCGCTAGTGGCTTGAAATTTAGGAAAAGTTGGGAATTAGGTATGCTTTTTTATCAAAATACGCTAGTTATCATACTTTTACCGTTTTGGATGGGTTTTGGTAGACTATCTTTATTCTACACTTATTATTTCGAACGAATACATCATTTAATTCCTTCTTCAGGGCATCGCATATCATGGCTTTACTCGCTGTCCAAAAATTCCTTTTGTTTTACTTCTTCTTTCTCGCGCAACAGCATTCTGCTTGAATAATTTTCCGTTTTCCATCCTGCTTAACACTCCATACTTTTTTCTCCTTTCAATTGTAGCTTCTCCAAAAACCTTCCTAGTTTTCTTTCTAGTCCCTCAAGGCCGACATTTCGGATCCAAGTAACACCATGCTCCACGTTAAACCCTCACTAATCTATTCTTAACATATATTCTCACAGTGGTCATTAAAAGTTCTCCTCTATTATTAAAGTAGCTAAATAGTCTGCATTGATAATTCATGTTCAATGGACATTGTAAACCTAGTGGCTTGAATTTTTTTATAGTTCTTCATTTTGTTTTGATGTGGTGATGAATACAGTTTTTATCCTCCTATTTCTCAGCGGCTGTGCCAATGCTGATGGTGTGCCTTCGAGAGCCCGAGTTGAGCTTGAAGACGGCGGCTGCCGCCGCGGTGTGTGCCATATGTCAACACTCAATGGAGCTAGCCCAGGCATGTGTGGACGCCACAGCTGTATCCTGCCTAGCTGCGTGCGCCAGAAACCCTGACTATAGGCTGAAGGTGAGACGTTCGTGACGCCAAAACCGTGGAGTGCTCTTGCTGTTTCTATAAGGTTATCACTTTATGCTGTAGAAGTAGCTTTTGGGATTTGCCGAGAGTATCCATGTCCATGTTGCATTTCAACGAGAGTTCATCTGACGTGTACTAAGAGGATTTTTGCTCCGAATGTATTCAGTCCATATCTGTGATTCAGTCACATCGATCACAAAGCGGAGGACCGGTAGGAAACATCGGAAACACCAACGACCAAGTGTCAAATTCTACAATTTTTCATGACTGTTACTTCAGTCATTTGAAATGAGTTAGAGCCTTCACTTATACCGTTGAACTTAGACTTGCCGAGGAACGAGACGAGACTTGGTATCAGTCTCGGTCTCGCTTCGTATTTTAAGCTCCGGTCTCCTCTCTTAAAGTTCAGTCACTACGCCACCGTCCACAAGGCGGAAGCCAACAGTAAGTACTAAGGTGCTTACTTTTAAGAAATTCAAGATTATGAACTATCCGCGAAAAACCTTCACGGAGTTACCTGCTGATATGACCAAAGTCCAGATTTCCGCAGAAAATAAATACTTTTTTTCTATCGCAGAAAAAGTTCCTCACCGTATATATTCCGGTACAGAAATGTGATATCTTGCACCGCTTTAGCATTTTAATATTGTTTGGGAAAGGTTTGAAGGAATCATGCAAAGTCAGGTCAGATTATGAGTCTCTTCAAACACTTTTAAAGAGGGGAATATGCAAGAGGTTTAAGAGACGACGATCAAACGTAGCGATCGTCGGTATATTCCTCTCCATTCTCTTTATCAGAAGTCTAAGGACCGACACAGCTTCTCTTGTCCCCTTGCTTCTACTGAATCCAAATTTGTCCTCTCTCCAGGTCTGCGCTCTGCAATTCGTTCTATTCTTCTGTAGATTATCCTTGTCAATATCTTCGAGGCATGTGACGTTAGACTTATAATCTTAAAATATTCAATGCTCTCAGCCCTCTTCGTTTTGGGAATGGGGATAGTAATATTCTTCTAGAAGTGCGTTGGTGTCTCTCCTTTTGAGTACATGTCGCAGATGATATTGTGTAGCTGGATTAATGTTATCTCTGCTGCATGTTAAATTAGCTCGGCAGGAATATTTTCGATTCCAGAAGCCTTATTTAACCGCAGGTACCTTACTGCTTTGTTTAATTCTGGTCTTAAGATTTAGTCTCCAATTTTATCTCTCTCTACTTCATTTTCTTCTTCGGTTCCCATCGCACTGAGATTGCTTCCGTTGTATAACAGCTCCAAATATTCCTTCCATATCTTCACTTTATCTTCATGCTTAATAAAAATTTCTCCATTCATGTTCCTAATGGCATTAAATCTTGCGGCCCATTCCTTAAATTGGTTCCTTACTCTTGTAAAGGCAGCTTCCACATTTCCATTTTCTCTTACTTTTCTTGCTTTACGAGTTATGTTATTTCTTATTCTTTTGTATCAGTCTTTTCATTGTTCATGTTTTGCGTTTTTGTCTTTTCTTTTCTCTTCAATCAATTTTAATGCTTCTTCTATGGATATTATAGTTACAATATAGCGTCTGCGTCTTTTCACTCTTCCAAATTAGTGATTCAATATTTTACACGTTTCTTGCATCGATGGCCTCATCCGGCGTTTGGGATAAAGAGTGATTATTAAATTAGGGTCATGGTTGATCCTTTCGCCTGATGATTGTGACGATACACTGGCGACAGTCATCAAGGCGTCTCATATAGGTAAACTGAACGTGGGTAGTCTCTTTACCAACAGTTCACAGAAAAGTTAACGTGGAAATTTACTATTCTAATGACGTCAGTAACATCTTTAGGGATTTTAAGTGCAAAGAAAATCTTTAAGTTTCAATTTTCTCTAATATATTTTCACTTGTCATGTTAGACTCATGCCATACGTTGACGTCAAATTTGAACTGTCTAAATGATGTAATGATTTTTCGCTTTGAACTAAACATACATTTTAACATTTAAAGCCGGAACTTTCTGCCTCTAGTTTATAGTTGAATATCTTAAACTATAGATGGCTAGTTTTTATTGTCTATTCATTGGATAGAGAAGCTTTTGACGGAATATTCATTCTTTGGTTTTTTACACACATCTCTTCTGATACTTCAATCTTCAGATAAACTTAGTTTTTACCTCTCTTCATCTCATATAAAAATACAGTATTTTGCCTCCATTTTCTCTCAGGGCCGTCGGCACTATCTTCGCTGAGGGGGACAACCTTGAAAAGGGTCCGGCTCCTAAGACAATGGCCCGGCTCCTTAGAAAAGGGCCCGACGTCTAAGAAAAATGACTGCATTATTTTGCAGTTAGGAGGTGGTGGAGACTAGAATTTCGCTAAAAGAGCATATAAATGTGTGATAGTATGTGTCAGAAGGGAAACAGGAAGCTGGGAGCAAGTGAAATTTAATTTTTATTAATGAACCAGGGCAAATTCTGAGGCGGGGCCTCGGCCCCTCCTGCCCCCCACTTCCGACGCCGCTGTTTGATCCTTATTTTGCCATTAATGAAGACTTTCAGTATTTTTTCATCTCGTATTACTTCTTCCGTTCTTCCACTCTGTTTCCTAATTTCTTCCGTCTTCCCCGACTTACCGTGTTTTTTCTTATTCGTCCTCCTTAGCCTAAGCTGATTTTCAACTGATTAATCCATTCACTTTTTGCTGTCTCCTCTTTCAAATTTAAACTCGAAAATGTAATTTCAAATCAATTTCACCTAATTCAATGTATCTTATATTATTCATTATGTTAATTATAAAAATCATTTTATTCATTCAATTAAATTCAATTTAATTTTAAAATAAGAAAAATATCATCTGCGTGGAAAATCGAACTAATCGTCTATATTCCTCCGTGACTTCATGTCGAAGCATAGATGTCGTAGGCCATAGAAGCATAGACCATGCACACTTCACATAATTTTCAGCAAATATTATCTACCTATATCGCTAAGTTTTTTGTCGTAAAATATAAGCATTACAAAGCGTATTTTATCAATTCACATAGTCTCTCCATCAATTTTATATATCGTCTGCATGCAAACACAATTTTTCCATCTTGCCCTAAATGGTTGGGTTAATTCTCCATTTCTTATCTCTCGATTGCATTTCAGCCGTCTCATATAATCGCCATTTCTCTATTGTTGTCTTCCCATTACCCTGTCATTCATTCACCCTTTGCTCCGTTACCATGTCGCCTTATTTTATTATTTAATACTTCGAGGGGATTGGGTTGCTGTGGAGGCCAGAGTACTGGCGTCCCATTCCGAGGGCCCGCGTTCGAATCCCGGCGTGGGCAGAGTTCTTTAATTGGCATACCGGTCCCTACTTGAGTACTGTATGGATAGCACTTGTGCTAAGTGCAGTACTCCGTCTGTCGGATGAAACGTTCAACCGAGAAGTCCCTGGCGTCCTTCGGTAAGACGTTGGCCGATACCAACGCTGGTTTTCTCTTCACCCTTCCTTCATCCTCTGAAAAATTCATATCTATGCGCAATTACCTATCTACCCGTATAGCCTAAATGGCACAAACGACTTAAGCTATCGGTCGCCTCTCCCGAATAACCGCAACTAATACTCAAGTATTTGGCCTACTTAATTTTCTTTAACATTGTTACGTCTACTACTAATCTAAACCTTCCTAACTTTTTTTTATGTTATCGTAAACACTTATGCGTTCACCTTCTGCGTTTCAATGATTTTTTTGCCGCTTTCGTGGTCGCTATTTTTAGCTCATCCCACCTTTACTCTGTAGATTGCTTTTTTTATTTTTCTACTAAGCTTTATTTTATTCCTCCTCTTGGCTCCTAAAAATTACAGTTCCACACCATTTTCTTTCATTGATGACCAAATTTTTCTAAATGGCCGGTCGCAGGCCCGTCAACATTGTGATGGATTAATTTTATTTTAATTTTATAGTATCTGATTGTGGCAATGCTAATTCTGTTCAGTGTGTGACTGTTTAATAAGTTGGATCATTGCAATCACCTTTAAATTAGCTTTCTTCCTATTGAGATCTTAAAAATTTTAAAACCTCGAAATATAATCCCACGTTTCCGCGTTGGCTAAATTCACGAAGTGGAATCTTGTCACCGTTTTTTATTCATAAAATAATGTGAACACACTATTTTATTGGCATTAAATAATATATCATTATGCTTACAAATTTACATGACTGCAAAGGGGAACCTAAATGTTTTAATAATGAGCAATGGTTAGAGGTACTCAAGTGGGGACTACCGATTTTAAACCCTCCTAATGAGGGTCCTTCCTCAATCCGTTCCTTCGCGAGCGACCTAAGACCCTCACTGAGAATAGGGTCACCGCGGGTAGCCATACGGTTGAGCTCGACCGGTTGCAGTTAAATTTAAAGTTTATAAACTGTATCTTATGTGCACCTTTCTGTAAGCATCCGAAAAGAGATAGTGTTAGCTACAGCAATGACTTGTATCGTATTTAAATACTGATTCCTCGGTCAGGAAATCTGAATGAATAATTTCGAGGTGCTGTTACACTATGTTAGCTGTCAGTAAAATTGGGGAATTTTCCATTGGTTGTCAGACGGTTTTTTAACTTTTTTCGAGTAACCCTTCATGAACGTTCACTGAAATCAATGGAGAACCGAGGAGCTTGGTTTTTTAATTTATTTACAAAAAAATTTAATGAAACCACATATTTACTCAAACTTACAGGTTTATTCAAAAATAAATAACAAAGTCTGAAGGAACTGTCTGGGTGACCTAAGATCTCTTCAATTGCGTATGATAATTTAGGTTAATATGTATTTGAAAAAAAAAATCTTCAATAACGTCAGTAAAGCCTCTGGGTTCTGGTTGGTGTGGTGGATAGTACTGATATCTTATCCATAGGCCGGGTTCGAATCCCGAAATTGTCAGATTTTTCAACAGTATTCCTGTTCCTCTTTGAATTTTGTGTAGAAATACCCTTATGCTTTGCACTGCGCCACACCGACGCCGCGTTTCTCTTCACCCATGCTGCGTTCCTTGAGAATTCCTATCCCATCCCTAATTCCTACCTAGCCTTAAATGACTAACATGACCTTACTTGTCGATCGCCTCCCACAATGACGACGACAACAAATCGTCCCAATCAAATAGTATTGTATGCATTTATGCTATGAATAGGCTGTTACTTGTCATTCCTAAACGGTTAAACGAAAGTACAGCTTACTTGCTTGCAACAATATTGAATGAAGTATATTATTCATTAACGCTCTGGGCTGATTTATGGTTTTGGGGTAATAGTGATAGTACAGTAGTAATAGTGAGCAAGTACATTGACACAAAATGAATCTAAGATAAAAATACTTGGATATCTTGGCTTACTAGAGGTGCACGGTTACACTTAGAGCTTACTTAGAGCTCTGGGTGTTCCAGTTTGGCGAAGAAGTCACTCTCTGCTTCCCTCAATTTCCGTCGTGCGGAGTTTTGACCTCCTCCACCGAGGAAAAATACTTACGAGGGGCCTGGAGAGAAGCCCAACGTCGACATTAGCCTGCTCGTGAAGGGAGAGGCTTAGAGGACTCGATTTAATCTCCACGTCTTTGTGTGGAAGTTGAGCTTCCGTGGACACAACTTGCCCCAGGGTTCACAAACTTTGTGCGGGAATTTGGATTGAAGGGAACTCTTTTGAACTGCCATCCTCCATCCAAAAATTTGAGTAAGTGAAATATGTCTACACTTGCTTTCTTCTTGGTTGACATTTTCACGCCCGATAGCTAAAAATTCTTTGAATGAAGTTCTTCGGTTCAAGATTTTTATGAGAAAAAATTTGTCTCAGAAGTCAGAAAATCATCTTTCTATTCTGATTTGATAGCTTGGTAAATATCTTCACAGAACATTGATTCTACTTACAAACGTATTCTAATTGGAGGATAATAATATCTTCTAATAGACCATCAATAGTGACAATTTAGGTGCCACTATTCATTCCTTCGATGCTGCAGGAGCCAACCTTTTTGCGACCCGAAGACTAATTTTTGATTTCGTTTCGGTATCTTCATGACAATACGGTATTGTAATACAATTCCATCTTGAAATACCTAACTTGGATGACATATCATGGAGACCAATCCGAGTTCATTGACTTAGTTTTCATTTGCTTTCCATCTAGTCACACGTTCTGAAAGATTTAATTCTAGAAATAAAATTGTGATATCTTAATCTTCGGATCAACTCACCAGAGCTCAAGTAGTGTAGCTGGTTTTCTTTAATTTCTTAAGACAAATGTGAGCATAAATTAGGAATAAAATAATTTACGATCCACCGGGAAATTCTTGTTTTCGTTGACTTGGGTCAGATGGCCAAAAATTGAATTATTCGGGACATTGCTCTTACAAGGACATAATAACATAAGCACTAATTTAAAGTTATGTTGTTACATTAGGGAAAAACTTATTGACCAACACCTGAAAAGAAATACAGGGGAAACCTCCAACATTTGACAAAAACGGACCAGAAAACCAAAAACGGCGACAAAATTATTGAAAACTCCGGGGAAGGAGTCGTTTGATATTTAAAGGATGAGTGTAAAGTTAAACATATTGCGAGGAACTCAATCATATGATTCAAACTGAAAAACCATGAAAATAATCAAAATTCAATTTTACTTAGGAAATGTTGAGATGGGGGTCCTAGATGTATGTATAGGGTAAGAGATGGTTTCATTTTTGGCAATTTGAGACCACGGTCAACGAAAGTAATGCAGAAATGCTTAATTAGAAAAGCTTTACCCTTTTACTCGATTTATGCCCCTATTTAAATGGTTGGTGTGCATAGAGCCCTCTGACACACTCCATGTATAAGGAGATATCAAGTAGCTTTAATATAAATTTATATTCTAGTAAACAGACGAGTCCGCTCGAATATAACTTGTGGGATAGTGCAAATTCAGAGCAGTCAGCTCCTTGAATTCGAACGTAGATTTTCAATGAGTTGAGATGCTTTTCTTTGTAATTTTTCAGCGGCAAGTCTACATGGCCTTATCGGAAATCGCCAAGCACAGCCCGGAGCTATCCGAGTTTGTAGTGGAAGCAGAGATATTCCCGGAGGTGCTGACCCAGACGGCCCACGCGGACGATTTGACCCGGAGGCACGCAGCCATCCTTGTGAGAGAAGTGGTGAAGCACTCGGTTGAGGTCAGTGAAGATTAAAGGTCCAGCACATTGGCTCCGCTTCTTGGTAATTTGTACGTAAAACTCAGGCGTTGATAATGCAAGACATTTGTTGAGCGTTCGAGGTTCGGCCTTGCGAGGGTGGTGGTAGCTGAATACAAACATGTCTTATTATGTCTTCTCATTGCTGTTATTGTTTGTAATCTCTAGAATTTCTAATTTAATTCTCACAATACTAAATATTATTCTAAAGAATTCAATATTCAGTGGGATTAGTGTAAGCTATTGGTTTGCCTTTTATAACTTCTGGTGAACAATTTGCAATTTAGTTCATCATCTAACGATGTCAGTGTTATCAGCCATAGATTATTTCTGTTTCAGTGGTGAAGAAAAAAAAATAGTTTAGTGTTATCAGCCATAGATTATTTCTGTTCAGTGGTGAAGTAATAAAAAACAATAAACATTAAATTTTTTCTACGTGCCCCGACAACAGACTTAGTTTTTTTTTTCGTTTTTGCCGTTGCTGGATATTTCTGCATTTGTTTTGACTTGCGTGATTTCAAGCATTTTTATGAAGAGCAGTGTTTAATACTTCTAATATTCCTACTGGTGCTCCTCATTATGCCTGTAATTTATTAGTTTTTTATTTTTAAAATAGCTGAGGCGTAAGGGAATCCTACTAGAAAATAAAGAATCGGACAACTGCTAACTGAAGCCAGAAAATACGGAAACACTTATTTCAAATATATATATCTGAAGAATGATTCTTTAAGGGAGTGATGGAAATAACAACAGTTTAAAGAAAAACATAGGAAGTATTTGGAGTTTGGTGTTATGGAAGATGACAAGGATCGAATTGAAGGATCGAACCTCCGGAGATGTTCTAAAGAGAGTGTAATGATAATGGGAGGAGAGATGACCAGTGATGTACGATAATAATGATTAAGGTTTAATATGTTTTTTTAAAATTTGTATGTTACAATATCACGAAGCGTCAGAATGAAAAACTGTCATTTTTACGGTTCCTCCGGAGGTTTCTGGTTACATTGCACTTGTCTAAGTTAATTTTATAACTTACTTTTACCCAGGCTTATGACAGTGATGGCCTCTTTAAGTGATGCTCGCGATCAGCTTCTTTATTTTCACTTCTGAAAACGAAGAAAATTAAATTTGGGGAAAAAGGTTTTTGAGATGACGATGCTCATTATGATGATTAATATAATATCAAGTTTGTCTTGTTTTAAATTTCCTTTTGAGTTTTCCTAATCAAGCATGATGAAAATATAAGTAGAAATTCGAAACATATGCGACCTTGGATTCTCTCCCAACGAATCAGGAAATTAATTGCCATTAGTTTCAGTTTTTAATTTTTAATAAAGGCTCGGCAAGGCTTGTGTTCGCCTTACGGGCTTTCTAAACTCCTTGTGAAGCCCATCCGTATTTTTTCTGATTGGGTAGATGCAGTCCCCCTGGTTGCCCGGGACATCTTTTCTCTAATTTGCTCTCGCAGAAGTGTTCAAAAGCTTGTTTTTTCATTAATTAACGAGTTCAAAAGTTGAAGCCAAATTTACGCACCATTATTTACATAAACGAATTCCAAGATCACGATTTTTGAATTACATCTTCAAAAATCGATGTTGCTCGAGTTTATGATGCCATTCATCGTAAGAGCTCAGTCAGTAATGCTCTGAAAATTTATCCTTAACATTGATCATATTTCACATTTATGCCATAGTTCATTTTTTGGCCGGGGGAAGTAACCTGAATCGATATTTTCTAGAAAATATGCATTGCTGGCGAATTAAATGGTGATGAAATCTTTCGATAGAACTTCACCGACTTATTTTGCTCTTCGTTATCAGTTTCTCTCAGTTAAATCCTTAGCTTCACCGATATTAAATACTTTCTGGCGTGTGTAGCATTAAAATAATTTACTTAGCAGTAAAAGGCGGATTTGTCATGCCGTTAATGAACATTCGTCATATTGTATGACACCTTTTAAATGAATTATTTTGGCTAAGACCTTTAAATATATGCAACTTTTATGCTGGACCTTATGTCGCAGTATCTAGGGGTGCGTGGAAATAAAAAAAATATCGGATGAGAAATTGCGAAGTGGCCGCGAAAAACCTTAGCAGAGTTATCCGCTGATATGCACGATAGCAAGATTTCTACTAAGAAAAAATCACCTTCCTGGCCGGGATTGGAACGCACATTAGATTTAGGAATCCATAAGAAAGAAGGCCTTACCAAACTTGAATCATATTTACAAGTTGAAACTCTCTTAAATACGTCATGTCACGGCGTGTTTTATTCCCAGAGCCGCAAATAAACAGGAAAAACTAAGCAATTATTCGAGCGGTAGAAGTTGCGGAGACTGCATGAAGTGAAGTACTGGAAGCAGAATACAGGTATCTTCAAACATTTTCCCTCCAGTCATTTATGATTTACTAGGGAACGAAGCCTGGAAGCACCCGAACGATTGTCTTTGGTAATTGTTAAACATACTATCTACACGAATTCATTTTAGTAGTGGAGGGGACCGAAATCCATGTGTCATTTGGGATTGGTGGATATTTGGGAAAATATAAGAATTTTAGGATGAGGATAAAAGCCTACCGTCGGCATTACCTTCTCCTAACATAAGGTGCCGAGTTTAAGTGCTAGGTTTAACGTCCTATCCGACGGACGTTGCACTGAAGTTCTCTCCGCGTAGTATTGAAACGGTTTACGGAAAAGCTCTGCCACTCTCGAATTTATATACACAGCTTTTACGTCTTGTGTTATTTTTGTGAGAAATCAGTTGAGGATCGGAGCAATTTCAAGGGAACGGCAACGCCGACGAACTGAGGGGAAGGATTTTGGGTGGCGTGACGAGCGAAAATTGTGGGATGAGACAGAACGAGCCATCCAGGGCGGAAAAATGTGTGGGCAGGATGAGACAGGAATTTCAAGGTCTGAACAGTCTGATAAAGAGGGAAGAAACGT
Organism: Platycnemis pennipes; assembly: GCA_933228895.1. NCBI lineage: Eukaryota > Metazoa > Arthropoda > Insecta > Odonata > Platycnemididae > Platycnemis > Platycnemis pennipes. The sequence continues at coordinate 109,409,106 of OW121853.1, forward strand.
TGAGTGACACCGGGGGCAGCAAAAAGTTTAGAAAAGTGAGAATTTTACGAGACATTAACACCAAAATAAGACAGCGGAAATATAAGTTTGCGCCCATAACGAGGAGAATTAATAAGGTTGTAGTGGTAACGATGGGGTAGTTTACCGTATTTTTTTATTGCCGAATCTGATAGAGTTTGTAAAATAAAAAGATCCTTATTTTTCCGTTCTTCGATCCGTTAGTTATTTCTCGAGTTGTAAGCGGCGAAAAAATGAAAAAATGTTTTTAAGCATTTCGGAAAAGTGGGCGTGCGAATTACTAGTACGTCATCCACTTCGTCTAAGCACAACTGAGACTGCGAAGCTCCTTCGCTTAATCATTATGGGGATACGCAGCTGACTGCCAATGGAAGTGGTTGCGACAGGATCTGTGCGAGCACACCTTCCCTTCCCCCATTAACTCTCTTCCCTTTCCCGAAAAACAGTCAAGGACGGGAGGTGGATGACGTATTAATCCTTGACACAGCTCATTCGGTGGGTGTCACCTTTTGCTTATTTTAATTTTTGATTTATGAGCGAATGGCTCTGATTAGAAAATTAATTTTTTATCTAAAACTCATTTTTCGTTTCCATCTAACGATTTTGCGTACAGAATAGCGATTTCGGTTCCGAGTTAACGCCCCATTGTGATTATATATGTGAATATGTGATTGATGGATGGTGGGGTGTAGGTAGAATTTATTGGGTATGAAAGGAAAGTTGAACGAAACCCGGCGTCGGCGTTACGGCGCCGATAATTCCTCTCTTTATTGTCACTTTCCATTGAAGGAGTACTGAACGTCACGTACTCTCGATAGCATAAGGTGGTATCGGTTTGCCAAAGAAAAATCTTTGCCACTGCCGAGACTCGAACTCTGGCGCTAGGGATGGGAAATCGGCACTCTAGCCACCACATTAATCTGATCCTCACGAAGTCATTTGAAAACATTTTATTGATATTATCGGGTCTACTTCGGTTGCCTCTAAAATGCAAAATCCGTGTGCGTTAGTGCTAATAAATGACCAATATTTAGGAGGTATTTAACAACAATACCATCATGCTGCAATTTAAATACACTTAAATGTTCCGTTGTCCTCATGTAAAAATTCCTTGTGGTTTATCCTATATAGGTATTTTCGCAGCTGTTACTATTTAACTCACACTTGGTGATCAAAATATCTTTCTATTTCACGAAAATGATTTTAAAAGCGTTAAGCCGGTTCTAATAGAAACATATGAGAATGAGCTTTTGTAATTTTTATTAATAATATTCGTTAATTTTCATAAATATTTAACTGATCACTTGTTTATTTTGCTGGGGATAGCCACCTGAGTGCTTGTTTTACAGGTTGATCATTTTTACACTTTGACTTTTGATAAATGCGAGTAAAAATCTGGCGATATTTTTCAACGGAAATGAAATGATACAGGAACTGTATCCGCACAGAGTGAATATATATTCACAAATATTCTTTAACGGTAAAAATGTCTTTCTGAAGAAGGGATTTGTCTTTTGATAAAAATTGTTTTTGGAAAGCAAATCATTTGGTGGAAAAATCCAGAGCAAAGCGATAAATTCATTATTTTTGCTGTCCATTACAGTAGTTTTTCTAAGTAATTCAATGCTAATACTCATGGCTTCAATTGAAATTAATGATTTATTCCTATTCTGGTCTAATGCGATGGATTGTATGCACTTTATTCAAGGTTTCACCTGCCTTTCGAGGTGGAACTCTAAATCCTCAGTACCTAATATGTAATGATGTACCTTTCTTAGATTTTTGTGGGCCCATGTAAGTGCTGGGGTGATGGATTTATAGGACTTGACTGAAAAATGTTGGACTCTCGGGCTGGGTATTACTTAAGCGATCGCACCAAACCTGTTACATTTCCAAGGGAAACAATTTTGAGGGTTGATAATGAAAATTCTTCAGCACCACTAATATCAAAGTGGAATTTATTTATTGAATTTAACCTTCACCCAACATATACATAATTATAGGGTAAGGTATCAATGGTGACGTTGCACTCAGCTAATTTAATCCTCCTCGTTGGCGCTGGTGTTTCTGTGCTCATTTAGGGTGGTAAATGACTATTTCCATCTCCAATTACATAACTTTTTGTGATGGAAAAAATGCTGGAGAGGTAGAGGGAAACTTACATTGATTTCTTAAGCATGGGTTTTCAGCCCTTTTATTCGACAAGATGACGGAAAAATTTCTTGTGAAATTTGTGAAAGAAATGAAATGAAAATATTAATTCCTGAACAAAAACTGAACGAGATAGGAAAGAATAAAGTCGGCAAGATTTATCGGATACGTTAAAACGAGTACAACCTTTGAAATTATAATAAAAAATAAGCAGTAATTTGGTGCATGTAGAGGAAAGCGCACGAGTAGTAGAAAAGTATGGTCCAAAAGTGAAGGAACGGTGCGAATATTTTGGGATATCACAGCCACGGGGCTGTCGCTGTTTGAGAATCGAGGAAAACCCCCTTTAGTGACGTCAAATGAAGTATTAGTATTGGTAAACAATAGCTGTGCAGTGAAAAGTCGAGTTCAAACCACAGTTTACATTGAGTCTGAAAAGACGGCGTAATCTTATATTTTTTCTTGGGATAATTAAGTCTAATCCTACGCGATACCAAGTTCGAAAATAAGCTGCTTTTGAGCTGCTGTTTTGAGGCGGCACATCGTCATTCCTGCTGGCCGAAATCTGCTGTTTACCTCCACTTTCACCAAACGTGGTCTAAAGTAGTTCAAAATTTGTTGGTGCATTTCATTCGATACGTTGGTACTAAATTATATCGTTACGTGCCTCAAAATCCCACGTGGTTAACTGGGGAAATGAAAAAGAATAAATCCTCCTTTACCTTATTGTCGACATTCAAAATTTATCCCTATTTATCTCTACCCATTTCTAATGCTGTATTGATTATTTTACTCACATATATACATATTTAACTGAACAGCATTGGCAAAGTGAATCTTATCTTCGTATTCATCGTCTATAGCTAAAATGTTAAAGGAAATAAACTATGTCACGGCGAAGTTTTCAGATTCCATTCTTAAGTAAAATAATAGTTTTGCATTTATCCTTGCAGGGCTTGAAATTATTATCCTTAAATGTTATCATGAGGTGAAGCAATGCTCGTTCTTTTTAAATACTTACTTTATTTTATGGTATTAAATCGCGAGAAATGTACTTTTTGGCCGAAGTATCACTTTTTGTGCCTTTCACGCATGGAAAGAAGGACATGGTCCTTAATTTTTATGTGTACGCATATGCCAATATGCCATGCAGCGACAGAGGACCCGAGTGTAGGTCCCATGCACGTCGGAAAATTGACGCTTTTGTCTCGCTGCACAGTTGGCGGAGTTAGTGGTGAATTTCGGCGGAGTGGCAGCCTTGGTAGACATGGTGGAGAAATCGAAAGGAGCGACCAGGCTGCCTGCCATCATGGCCCTCGGCTACATTGGTGCCCAGAGTGACCATCTGGCCTCAGTCATCATCAGTGCTAAGGTAATGCAACGTAATGGAGGGTGGAATAAATTGCTCGTGATTGGAGTTCCTGTTGCCCATCAATTTTAGCACACTTAGAGAGCGAAATGTTCGTAATTTGGCTTTCGGTCCTGAGCTGATAAAACTGAAAACTCCAATATAGCGTGTTATATCATCAGCAGAAGTCTAGTGAATGACAGTAAACTGAGGAGCAGAGACAATTTTCATAATTAGTGTAATAGGGAAGAAGGCTATCGTGATTATTATAAATTTAAAGTTACTATGACGAGGTAAATTTTGCATGATATTTTCGTTTGCATGTAGTGTGCTAGAAATTATTCAATTTTTACTGGAAAATGACGAAATTACTTGAAATTTGAGCATAAAATTCAGATTAAATATTGCTGGAACGCTGCTTATATACCATATATACAGTTAAAATTGTTGGATTTTTAATTCATTTCAGTAGCGTCAAGAGCTTCTTGATGCTCATATTGCTCTGAAAAATTAATTATAATACTCTAGTTTTCTTGCATGTCATTATTACATTCGAGTTGAGAGACTCGACTACTGTTATGAATTTTTTCAATTTCTTGAAACTTAACGGCACCTTATAAACTAAAAAGTGATGGGCTATAATTAATTTGTTCGTCATGTCACAGACTATTGACAACTTCCCCATTCTTTCGCGGAGTAGTGTATTGACAGAGGCATTGTGTAATAAAATCACACACGTATGATTGCCCACAAAACAAAGTTTTCTGCTTCTTTAAAAGCCTAGCCTTTAAAAGCACTGAAATACGAACCCACGGAAAAATCTAATGATGCCATAATACATTTGATCTGTAAACAGAATTATAAATTTACCCACTGGAGTGAGAATATTAAGGTTTTGAAGTGTATGGCAATTTTTCAAATAAAATCAAGAAAATATCTATTCCCCAAAATCCGGTGTTGAGCCGCCAAAGTTAACCACTTGACTTATACCTGGAGTGTTTTTTGGTGGTGGCCTCAAGGTCCTTGCCGAATAACTACAGTAGTCCACGTCTTACTTTTGATGTCTCCCATTTGTTTCACTAGCTTCGTAGTTGGTAAGCTTCACCACCGCAAATGATAACGACCTTGGAGTTGAAGATTACGCCGGTTTTCAATAGTGGTGTCTTCGAATCTTCCGCATGTAAGGATGTAAGAACAACAGATAAAAATGATTCATTGGTCGACGGGGTGTCTATTGTGAGCAGTATCTCTCAGCCATATTATTCTTTATTCATCCAGTTTGTTCTCCCTACCTAGTATACTTTCATTTTATCAATATTTTGGCGAAAATGTTGGTATCTTAAATTTATTAGCTGCTCTAATTATGGCTAAATTTAGATAATATCATGGCAAGTCAAGAAGTGACTGATTATTGCCTTCTGTGACTGTTCAAGGCCACATGTATTAACGCTGCAAAGCTGTATATTCTACAGGTCATCACCTCTCAGCTTTCACTCGTAATATTTGTTCATTTTTCGTTGATGTAAAAGTACTTACTTGTTACACCCATGACCTAGCCAAGGTCCTTTGTAGACCTTCGTTTCACTGCCAAACGGCTGAATATTTTATAATACCTTGCCTTGGAATCACTTCCATAATCACAGTAAAGGACTGAAGCTTCATTATACTCTTGCGAAATTTGGTGGTGGCTATCACATTTACTTCAGGGAAAGGTTTATAACATGATAGCCAGTTGCGGTTAATAATGGGGAAGTCTCTTATTATCTTAAGGAGTATAAAACACTCGCAGGTGACTAAATGTAAGGAAAACGTTTACATGTGTTTTGGCTTAGCACTGAAATGGAATACTTCTAAACCTAGCCGCCTCATCTTCAAATTTCAAGTAATGATGCGAATCTCTCCTTTATGACTTAAATTTCCCAATTACCGAACAATTCTATTCTTGTAGTATGCTTCACTACCTCCGAAAATCAGTATTGTACATAGTATACTTATAGTTATTAGAGTACCGGCTATATGCTAAACTGCTTAACCGTAGTATAATTAAAATAACTTCACGATGTAAAAACCGATGGCGAACCTATCCTTTAATATGCTTTCAAAATGTTATTTTTAGTGAAAAGGCTATTTTTTATATTTGGCACTATGTGACAGACCTAAAGTATGTAACAAGGGATATTGGAAAGATGTGTGAATACTACCGTTGGCTGAAAAGAGGAGGTAGGTAGGACTTTCAATCTTCGGAGGTGGAAAATAAATGCGTCCCTTTGATCAGTAGATGAAAGCGAATCGTTTTCAATTTCCGAAGGGAATGCACCATCTTGCGGCCACACTCTGCGAAGAGAAGGAGGACCACATACTCGCGGCCACTGTGTGGTCGATTGGACAAGTGGGAAAGCACAGCCCAGAGCACGCCAAAGCCGCTGCCTTAGCCAATGTCTTCCTGAAAATGGTGAAGGTAAGTCAATTTTTAGACGTGAAAGTCAAATGTCCACATACTATTCACGCTCGCACTCGGAGTCAAATTAGGGGCTAAATTTATAAAATGGTCATTTTTTCCCATAAAATTACTTTCAGTTAAAAAAAGGAGTCATTTTTTTGACACTATCTTGTGCACTGGCTACAACAAGAAAATAAAACGTCAACTCTTTACTTGTAAAATTTACTTCTTACAATATTCTTCATTCACCCATCAGTTCTAAATTTGTTTCCTTCGTCTTCCCATCATTACAAACTACATCCACCAAACCCATATCTTGTGCCTTTGAGTAGCTCCTCAAAGACCACATTCCGCAACCAGTCAACGCAACACTTATTATCAAAGCCTTTGTTACTTTTCTACACGTCTTTACTTTAGAGTCCCGGTCGCCAATTCCTTTATTCTTGAAAACGCTTCTTTTGTTGTTGAAATTCGTTTTCTCTGTCCCTGCTATAAAATCTGGTTTCATACAAAACGCTACCCGGATACATAGAGCTCTTCAACTGCTTTAAATTCTGATCACCAAATCCAATGCTTAACCGACCCTCTTAACTGTAGGAAATTGCATTGATTTTTTGTAGTTTATCAGGATATTTTAAAACTATCAATTAATGTAATCCTAATATCCAATGTTTACTGATTAGTGTCGGCATCCCAACTCAAGGTTTCGGTTTCTAAGTCCGGCAGTGGCATAGAATTTTCTTTGGAGTGGTGGTCCCTGTTTGAGTGTCGTGTAGAGAGCATTTCTTCTGCAGTACTTTGTCCGTCGGATGGAGCTTGAGACCGTGAAGTTCTTGTCACTTTTCAGCAAGACTATCCTACCTCCGCTCCCAAAAATACTATTTATATCGAAACACCCACCTATCCTAAACCAAGTATAAATAGGAATGTTTTTCATGCATATCGTGTTTCATGTATTGACTAGGGATATGAAAGAAGGGGATTTTAGTCTCAATCTCACCTCAATGGAGAGGTGTATTTCTCAATCTATCTATCCATCTATCCTCCTTGGCGTAAGTGGCGTCAGATGTTGGACCACGAGATTACCTTTCCCTAGATCGAATATGGTAATTATATGCTGAGCCTTTGGGATAAAGGATAAAGTTTCATAACCAATCAACCTAATTTTGTGCGTCAAGGCATTAGAAAGTGCATGAATGTTAGAGAGTATTTTAGTGCAATGACTATATATAGTACTTAATGATTTTCTAAATAATTATTTAAAGTCACTGAAATGTGAAGGGAGATTCGGATGTTCTTTTAAATTAGTTGAGTTAATGATTGCACAAATTTTTGGACTGATTGAGTTTTTTGTTTCCATGTAATGCTTCATGTGACCGAAGTTGTACTGCTCCAAATCTAGCTCCGAGGACTTACGGCAGAAGACGAAGCACAGCCTCAAGATGATGCTACAGAAATGCACTCACCTTGGTGCTCTGGAGACGCTGCTGGAGGAGGCGCCGCTCACCATCCTGAAATACGTCCTGGGGCAGTTCAGCAAGGTCAGTGAAGCGATTTGCTAACCAGAAGTAGTCAGAGGCCTGCTTTGATGATAGTATCACTTATAAAGTTTCTATCGGGTTTTAACCATCTTTGCCTTGACTGTTGGTTAAATTACAGTTTCAGGCTGTAGTGGCTTGGTCGTGTGTACACTTCAATGAAACCATGTATATGTTTCTCGGTAAAAAAATTGTTAGTGATTTTGTTTAATTATAGTTGAAAGATTCTGAGGCGAATTGCGTATTGAACTCATTTAGCCAGCATTAACTATAGAGACAGTGAACTGCTTCTGACTTTACGAAATCTATAGGAAACTTATGACCATGCGTATTAGTCAGCATGTGGCAAGTGTACCATAGAATGTCAACTATACGTGTCATATTTCACTTTGTTCCACGAGTCTGACGAGTTTAGGTATTGTGCAATGCATTTGCCTAACTCTGTGGGAAAGTGTGCAGTGTTTCTAAAACCGAGGTATTTACTTCATGCTCCAAATAACTTACGTTCAGTACAAGGTATGGTGATAAATAAAAGATTTTCGACAGGTGATTTTGATCACTACAATTTAACAGGGTAAATATTTATTTTAACGTTAAATTCGCATACAGGCACCATTGAGTATGAAGCCATGCATTATTGTCAGTTGATATTGGCAACGGTTAATTCGTCCCACAAATCTGGTACAATGTAGGACCCACGTAGATATTGCTTCTGGAAATACCTGTCAATAATGCTTGGCTTTGGCTATGAGTACTCTCAAATCTCTTTACTATACAACCGTCAAATAATTTTAAGATTCACCTTAACTTTAACGGATGGGACAATAAAGCATGAAGCACCCCCTGTCTCCTTTGGTGACAGTCACATTCAACCTCTGGCCAGGAGGTGACGTCGAGAGCAAGCATGACGGGATGAAAATGCAATCACATCGCGTGGCACAGTTTTTTAAAAATACGTTCAAAGGTGGTGACTCTAGGCGAGACCGTTGTTTGGACCCTTGATGATAACGAAAAAAATTTTCCTCCGGCAATCATTTTCTTAGCTTGACGAAAGAGTATGACTGCGTTTCCCTTATCTCGCTCGTCAAACATAATATAAGAGGTACTGAAGGGATCTCCATCAGTGAAATCATATCGTATTTGTTCAAGTGGTGAGCTCTCCGATCAGCTGGCCGGTCAATCTCTTAGCAGTACAATTATTTCGGTAGGAGTGTCATGCTCTTCTCTGTGCGATGAAAGAGACTCTGAGGATCACTTTCAACTTGTTTTAACGGCAGTTCCTTCGGAAGTGCTATTCAGTCGCAGTTTCACCCTTCTTGTATTCGGAAATCCGTCTTCATCACTCGAGGCCAGCTCGCCAAATGGTCATTTATACTCAGGGCTGTTTCGTTTACTAACCCATTTTGAATGATGGGACCATTCCTCTCCATTCCAACGAAGGGTGTATTACCCGTTTCATGTAAGGCCATTTAGGGATCCCCTAACATCTATTTGTTCTAATGACTGCATTTTTCAGTGAAAAATATTTCTAGTTTTTGACAAATTTATTCTTCATAATTCATTTCGAAGGTAAAGCTATTTCATTCTTTCAGAATCTGAAGTGGCTAATATATTCCTTTATGGAATCTATTTCAAAAATCAGTTCAGGCATTTTTCTGATATAATTTATGTGATTATGTAATGACGTAAAAGGCCCAATGCTTCAATGCAATGAAAAAAATGCTTTCAACCCCGTAATACTTCCCCTGGTTTCCATTGGTTGCACAGCTCCGAGTTATACTTAGATTGAATTGCGTAATCACAAACATCATGCGATGATTTTGTGAGAGATTATTCAATTTTGAATATATTGATGCATTAGTACTAACGATTGAGAAGTGGTTTAAGCTTTTGCGTCCCCTCACTGGAATGAACTAGCCTTTTGTTTGTCTCCGCTCAAATATTCCCTATCCAATTGAGACGGTTGATGTTGGCCAGTATGAATGCTGTGATAACCGAAGTCTGGAAACGTTCCAATGAATATGTTGGCGTAGTGAACTCGCCACAATGCTTGACCGCGCTGGAGGAAGAGATCGAGAAATCGAGCGACTATCCCATCACAACCTGAAAAGAGGAGCTTGGTCAAGATAGAGTGGATAGAGAGCCCAATCTAATCGCAGTTATGGGTTGACACGACTGCCATCCAGTGAAACCACTCCTGGTCCTTTGAAAGTGCAGATACTCAGCGATCAGTGGCGAACAGCAGAAGCGAGCGATTTTCCCGGGGGCCGATCATCACCACCTGTAGGCTGAAATTAAAAAAAGTCTGATTGGGGATGGAGAACTGTTCCGTTCATGTTCACCGAACGCCTTCTTCGCTCACACCGTCGAGGTACTTTCGATCGCGTCCGGGAGCGCACTGCGGTCCTCCCTGCTCTCGAGGATGGCGATGTCACCTCGTCCCTCCTCTTCACCCTGACCCCCCGCGGCACGCCCCCGGATGCCGAAAGGGCTCGCACGGGGGAAGGTGGGAGATGGGTCACGCACAGCGGCGACTGACGTCAGCGGGCGGCAACGGTCATCGCCGCGGTGCCTTCTGCCGGCGACACCTGTCCTCCTCCCTCTCGCTCTCTCGGCGGTGCGGAGATTTGCGAGGACTCGCCGCGGGGCGTCGTTGGTCGGCGTCGCCTCCCTCACCCGCCGCCGCCCATCCCAAGGTCACCTCCCCGACCCGCGGCCTCCGCCTCCATTCCCCACCGGGTCGGACCTGCGTGGCGAAGGGTGGTACGCGCCCGGGACGCCCTCGGGCAGCACCCGCAAGGCATCTCTCCCCACGGGAAAGCCTGTCCGAAGCCTGAGAAGAAAGGAAGGAAAAATGCCTTAATCATTCTGGTGCTAATTCAACCACAATTTTCATCTACATCTAGTTGGTACCCTCCAGCCACAACGAGGGTGACATCTCTCCAAATATGCACAACTATCGCGAGTCACTAACGGCCACTAACATGGTCATGGTGAACATGGTCACTAACAATCCTATTGTTAGTGACCATATTACCGATATTTTTAGTAAATTCACGGATGAAGAATGCAATTTCACTTCAGTACACTTGATTTAAAACGAACATGGCCCTCATGCAAAAGGAATACTTCACAAGAGAACTTTAGGATTACGACCTAGCCCCGAAAGAGTAAAAAAAAACTCAAATGAGTTAAAGATTTAAGGACCGCGAACTGACCGCGAGAACCTTAACGGCGTTGCCCTCTGAAATTGCACAATAGCAGAAGTTCCACAGAAAAAAATCCACAGGGAAAGATGACGCCTCGGTAGCTTAATTGCTTTAAGCACCGGAAATCAGGAGATCCGGGTTCGAGTCCCGGTCAAGACGAATGATATTTTTCTCTGTGGAACTTCTGCTTAACGGAGTAACCCGTGGTCATGCACGCTAGCAAGATTTTCACGGAGTAAAATCAACCACCTTGACCGGGATTCGAACCCGGATCGCTTCGATTTCCAGCCAATTACTTTAGTCAGTTTAGGACGCTTTGGAACTCAAGTGACTAAAACACTCGGCTGGAAATGGGGGAATCCGGGTTCGAATACTGGTCAAGGTGGTTGATTTTTATCTCTTTGGAAATCTTATTATTGTGCATTACAAAGTACTATATGAGAAGCAGTGACTTCAATGAATTTTAGGTTACACGCCATACTTGCGAGGAAATGTGTAAAACAACTACAGTTATGTGTTGTAAGTAGTAAGTGCCTTATATGGACGTGTAAAATATGTCTGAAGTTATGCTAACCACCCTAATTAATTATCTCCCCAGCTACTGCGATAGTGTTTATCATTGTGCTTCATTGCTTTTAGAAATATTGGCACTTAAAAACTTCCCGTCTTACAATGTATCTCTCCAATATAATGTTTTTAATCTAACCTACATATTACATTTTTTTAATGGAACGTCTGCAGAAAAGCAATTTGCCATAAACTATTGCCGATTCAGCCTGTGGTTAAACCTACGGTGATACAGAGGTTCCAGGCATAATTCTTCCAGCAATTTGTACGCACTGCTAAATTTATCGTAGCTCATCCCGAAGGTTGATGTACTTGGCAAGAGTAGAGCTCGTTGAGTACGAAGCCCAGCAGCGAGTGGATTTCATGGAACAGGGCTCGAGGGCCGTATACTTTCCCCTTGCTGCCTCTGGTTTCCCAAGAAGGTACTCAGTAAATCACACACATTTGTTTTTGTCCTTCGTATTTATAGAGGCATCTCCCAAGTTAGACAGCCCCACCCACTAACCACTGGGCTAATGTCATCTTCTGGTACTAATAACTTAAAATTGAAAATAGTTTCTTTCACTACTGTTAAAGCCATTGTAATAAACTAACATTTTTTAATTTTAAAATTAAATTTCCTGTATTATCGGATCTGATTGCACATCTCGCAGTATTTGCCATGGTTCAGAGATCATTCAGGCCGTGAGTTCTCCCAACAAACCGTGTCCCATCACGAGCGTGTCTTTTAGCAGGTCCTTATTTCATAAATTCATTAATACTCCTTAAATTACTGAAACTTGATTGTCATAATATTAATTACCTGTATTTATAAATAATTTCGTAGAATCCATGTCTGAATGCGTCGTCAATCTGATGCTGAAGCGATTCGAATATGAACATTATTTTCAGATTGTACTATATTCACTATTTAATGGATGATAAAGCACTGAAATTATCTGCGACTCGAAATATTTACTTCTAACCCTCAGGATCTGCAATGGCCTTGACCTTCCGTGTCCCTCCTGTCCGACTGGGTCCGATTTCAATTTCGTCCTCATCCCTTTCATCATTGGACATATTTTATGGACAGCACCTTGCTGCGTGCTGGGCGTGCGGAATAGTGGTGTTGTCGTGACGTTATATACCGTAAGATACCTCCGATCGTCATATTTCTTCGGAGTTAATTGCCACCTCTTGTGAGGAAGAAGACAAGTACCTAAGCTAGGAGTAAGATACGCTGCTGACCTTTCCATCCCAGGGGCATCTCGTTCACTGAATCACGGTCAGACATATCGCGTGGGCGTGGACAGGGCCGTGCCATGACGTCACGTATGTCTCCCGCTTAAAACCGGAAGACGTTCGAAGTTGTGCCCAGAATGGAGAGCGGAACTATGGGTTGAGTCACTTTGGTGGCTTTGATGGAAGAGATGAGAATAGGATCTCCCCAGGTTTGGAAGTAAATATTTTGAGTCACAGATGATTTCAGTGCTTTTTCATACGTTAAATAGTGAATATTCACACTAAGAAAATTAACTTCAGATTCGAAATGGCTTAGCACCAGATTAACGGCGGGCTTAGACTTGGATTCTACGAAATAATTATAAATACGGGTAATAAATATTTTGGCGTTTAAGTTGCAGAATTTCGAGGAGTAGCAATGAATGGGACACTGTCTGTTGGGAGTTGCTCAGTACCTTGCTGCTGCAATGGACGTTCACTGAATCACTGTTCTTCCCAAACTATAGCAAATACTTCGAAATGTGCAATCCATCTTACGCACTATTTGTAGCATTACTAATGGTGGTCTGCAATTGCAGATCCCTTTACCATTTCACAATCATGGTGTTCATGTCACCAAACGAAATATTCAAATCATTTGCGAGATGCTTATGCGATTTGACTAGAATGATGACCCTCAGTGCTAATTAAATGAACCTTTTTCCGTGGTAACTTCGTGAAAAGTTTCCTTCAAAATAATATGCTTTTAATGCTAGAATCTAGGATCGTGCTACGTCAGGTTTGGAAACGTACACCATTAAAGAAAATGGTAATAATTTATAGACTTCCGAGTGCTTTTAGAAGACACAAGGATATAAATCATGTTTGCTTTTGAATTATCTTTTCAATGGTCACTTTCCCGTCAAATGCGTGCGAGTAAAATTTTCTTGGAAAAATAGGCATTGGCGTTCCAACTGCTTAAGTTATACTGTACCAATTTTTTGCTTTTATTGTATAAAGTGAATGTTTTGTGTCCATGATATGCACTTTTATATAAGTATAGCTTGAATTGATCTCACCCATGCCCTGCATATTGCATTTAGGTATGTTAGTCGTTGACCACGTAGATCTGTTGAGATATATCATAGAGTAAGTGTGATATTGAGGGCTCACCGCATAAGGCAAAACTGTTGTTTTGTTGTTGTAAGGCAAAACTGCGTAGTACTGGAAGGTTTCCATATAGTAAGAATTTTTCGCATTACTTCGCAAACGCTACATATCACTTCCATTGCTTTCGTTTATCGAATAGAATTAAGCGGCATATAACAATTGCAATTATTGTAGTTTTGTTATTTTATTATAATGGCGCAATATGCCTTTACCTAACGTCAGCACTCACATGGATAAGTTAACATTTCTTTTATTAACTGTGCATGTAATTCATTATTATAGCAAACATATCTTGTCACTAGAGAGATTCCTTGTTGTTTCATTAAAAATACATAATCAACCGCTGCAAGGAGCAGGCTAGAAGACACTTCTGAATTGTGCCGCTTAAGTCGATTAGAAAAATGAAAAATTAATCCATCTGGTTCATCGGAAATACATGAGCAAAATGGTAATGTTTACACACATATCTGGGTCATTAGCATTTGTTACGTATTCTATGCAATTCCATAATCATGGAAACGATGTTACATAAATTTGCGAATATGTGAGAGCGAGTCCCTAAAATTTCTTTTTGCCATTTACGACGACGCCATTTACATTTTGTATGGTTTCCTCGACATTAATATAACCACGAACACGATGAAATTTAAGAGCATCGCCCTTACACTTTTACTGAAAACACTAAAAATGAATAAGGTTTATCCAGTGAATGCAGGGTGAACAAATTATGAAATCTTCTGCTACATATTGATTATATTTAACAGTTCAATGAGTCTTTCTGCTTCGACCATCCTTGAAAATGTGCGCGAAATAACTTCCCAAATTGGATTGATTTGGGCGCCGCTTGGTTATCTCCTTTTTCCTGTGAGGCATGCACAATGGAAGCCATTATAATTTGAGCGTCTTTTGTACGTCTTCACGAAAGAGCGTATTCATTTTATGGTGAGAGAATTTATATTTTGAATGCAGAAAGCGACGGTTGCAACTTTGCGCAAATCTGTGTTTAAGGAGTTCATAAATGCAATTGAAAGGTATTGTATCACGGGACCCATAATTATTTTTTACATAATTTTCATTGTTTACAAAAATATTAACTCAACATAAAAATATGTGGGAAATATTTATATATTCCAACTGAGGTCAGTATTTTTATTAGCCTTATGCATTGTAAAAATACTTCTTTTATTCGGGTACTATATGAGTATTTGGAAATAATCATTTGTGTTGAAGCCGTTAAAAATTCTCGCACACTTAGTCAGTTCGATAATATTTTGAATTGTTTGCCAGAACTCCGCTGTCTTTTTATCTCTCCTACCAATGGAGCATGATAATCGGCAGTCGCAACAATATGAATACAAACTTTCTGAAGAACGCAAAATAGTTTTAAGAAATTCCCCAAAGAATATCCCCAGTGTTAGTTTATCAGCTTAAGGCCTCTAGAAGATTCTGATTCCTAGAAGAGTGTAAGGAAGATACATATATACCTACTAGTGGTTGAGACTGCGTGCAAATATTGAATTTGAGATCTCACCCGCCAGCCAGAAATTTCTGGTCCAAATTATATGACTTAGTAGCAAACAGATTGCGCACACTGTAACATTACTGTGTAGGGAACATTTGATATATTATTTTATGAAAGAATGATGAAGTTGAAATGTATTGACCGTGTGAAATTCAAAGGAGTCCGATGAATAGTAGTAGGAAATAAAAATCTGATGCAAACTCCAAAGAGAAGGCGGGACAACCTAATCAACCATATCGTGAGATACGGTATATTGGTCTGAGAAGAAAGTTGTCGTGGGAAGAGTGATTGAAAGAATGGTAAAGGAAGGCATCGTATAAGGAGCAGTTACTGGAGGCTGTTAAAGAAAATACTTGTATAAATATGAATAGATTAACTAATTGATCTTAGGATTGATACTATTGATAATGATGAACTTTTTACATCTTTTATGTTAGTTTTGAGTCATTAGATATGTAGAAGAAGGAGCTCCGTCTTTCTTTCTCCAGATTCGTATTTGAGCTATTTTCTATTCTTCACTCCATGAATTATTTGTTCAAGAAAATAACAACCTTTCTTGCCCATTTTATTGTGTACTTAAACGGTATTTAGACTTAGTGTGGATCGTGAAGTGCCAAAACATGGTACCTTGAGGTGCCAAGGCCCGGGTTGATGACTTTAGTCATGACCTCGTCGCAGCCGTGGTAAACACTAGCCAGTATTAATCCGTCAACAGCACATAAAATATATTTGGAGTTTGAAAATGTATTGGAACGACCGATTTATTTTTTTTTTTACGATTCTGTGTTAGAGTTTGAAAATGGTAAATATTTTAAGCAGCTAGACTTGTTTCAAACAAGCTCTTTGGAAAGTATCCTTGCTTACTGGATCGGTGAGAAGTTGGCTGCAGCATTCCTCTTAAATTTTCCTTTAATGTAATCTGATTCACTTTTAATACCTGGGTTAACCTAATGGTCACGCTTAATCCTATGTTAATGCTTATAAACAATTACATAAACAAGTGAAAACATCTGCGTTCAGCGATGCATCTGTCAGCAAAGGTGTATACGCCGCATACTTGAGGAGCAAATGTTAATTTAAACTCTTGTTGGAGAAGCAGTCAACATAATCATTGCATAATTTTAATCGTATCACAGCCAATACAGTGTAATTAATAAATACATATGACATTTGAAATGCCGAAGAATTGTTTTTCACATAATAATATCTCGTGAAACACTTCACTGTGTTGCCTCGGGATCAGTTGCTATTAAAAGATTTTGGTGCTTCTTTATGCTCGATTAGCAGGTATGCTCTATTGGTTAATCATCGTGCATATGTAGGTAATAAAGCAAAAATTGACGCATGGTTTTTTTAATGTTATGGAAGAAGATTCCTTGTAATGACTAGTTGGTCACAAACATTGCTTTCAATGCTGTACATGCTGAAGTATTAAACACTGATATAAAATCTCCTATGTTCCTAGAAAGCTTAGCGTATTTTTTGCAGGATCATTAGGAATGTGAGTTTGAAAGCGCAGTATTTCCTTCAAAATTTGCTACTAGTTGGATGACGAAAATTTCCATGAATTTGAATATTTTTAGCAATTGTGAAGGTATTTGGCAATACGCAAATATTAGTCCTTGAGTATTGTACGTACTTGAACAATGAATTATGTGTAATAACTCAATGGTTTATATTTTTACTGTCGAAAAGTGATCAAATTTTGATATAATTAAGAATTAATGAAAATCATAGGAAGAGTAGCCGAGTACCATTCTCATCTTGCGATAATATCCATAAAAATACACGAAAAAGTTACTTAACACATTTTATAAGCTGGTACTAATAGATGCTCGAATCCATCAGCTTCAACGGAGAGACGTTTGTGTTAGGGAGCATAGTTGCATGGAATACATCAGTGTAGTCCTCTTCAATTCATCGCTTGGGGGCATTACTACACTGTGTGAAGGTAAACATGACTCTCTATTAATAGGTTTATTTTGGAGGATTGAATAGTGCGTATTAGTACAGTAGTTGATGTGGGGTGAATGAGATATGAGTTGGACATGTTAGAATTTCAATAGATTGCTCCAATGATGGGCATGTTGGAAGAGGTTCTCTTAGTTGTTTTGTGTGTCGCTGATAGGAAGGATGACAGTTGAGTCTTCAAACAGATAATTGATAAAAGAGGACATATTAAGAAATGATGGACCGAAAACATCATGTTTGAGTGTGGTCAGAGGAGCACTGTAGAGGACAAACCTCAACAGTTTAAGGATCGACGGAGCATGAAGCAAGGCATGCATGCGGCAGAGGAGGATAAAGAGAGAGGATGTGCAACAATGGGTAAACAGGATGAACGAGAACTAGTTTTGTTGGCATAGCCCCAATAATTAGGCTTTTCGACATCTGAATTTGGAATATCTCATTTATTTCTAGATCATCTCGTTTATAGGAAATTAAATCTTTTTAAAATTATCGTTTTGAATACTATTTCTGTCGTAAGGACGATTTTTTTTGTTTGGACATACTTGAAATGGAATTTTGTGGTACCTTAATACCTCATTGAATATGTACTTCAGCTACCTATGAAAGCGGTAATTTTCAGTGTTCCTAAAAATGGCTTGGACATGGAAGGACATCAGCCAAAATTTTCTTTACCATAAATGACGCTTTTCATAGAATATATAATATCAGCTCATATGCCATAAAATGTCACAGTTTAAAATGTTGATAACTCTAGGTATCTACTAATTTTCAATGCAAGTCAATTTATTTTCTCAAATCAGTTTGGTATAATATCCTTTTAGTTTCATTACTGACAGACATACTTTCAATAGCTATGTATCACCATGGTCGTGGTTTAATACAGTGTGAACGCAGTACCTCGTTTTTGTATATTACTCATCATGACTAAAACTCATGTTCACAAAGTGGCGCCTTACCATGTATTATAAAGTTGATGCTATTTATTGCAATATTACTTAAAATTATTCCTGTGCCCACAACATGGAGAGACGTGGAAGAAACCTCGAAAGAAATGGAATTTTATTTATGGCGTTTCTACGTATTTGGAGGAAAACCGAGAACCTTGGGTAATATGTTCTCACCTTGGTGAAAATACTAACTTCGCCGCCGTCCTCTATTCATGGAAAAAAAGTTTAATAATCAAGCATCATATGAAAATCCTGGAAACAAGTCTCTCAGCCATAGTTAGAAGCTGCTCTTAAGGACACATTTGTTTCTTAAGGCACATTCAACACATTGTTATTCACATTTAACATCCTTTTTTAGCGAAAACAAATAAAAATCGCCGGAGAGAATTGGTCCAAAGAATCCATTCCCATACGTTATTTTATATTGGTCAATTTCTTCGTGGAAGACCGACTGAAAGCTAGGTTGATCATGACCACTGATGTAATCCGGCTTTAGATCCTTAAATCTCTCTTGTAGCTAGAATGCTGATACGCGATTAGTTAGTAGCTAAGTAGGGAAAGGATTCTTGTTGCGGCTAGGGTAAATAAGAGGTCCCTAGTTCGAATCCATAAAGCGGCGGAGAATTTTCAGTGGGATTACGGTCACTACTTGGGTGAGGCAGTAAGTGCCTACATAATTATCCCTTTTCTATAGAGTGTATGAATGAATGTGCCCACCACGCCTACTTCAGAATGTGGAATAATGAAACATGAAATATATTCTTAGTCCTTTGGGACATTTTGGTGCTCAAGAGTGAAGAGGCTCGTGCGAAATAATCGGCAATAAAAGTTACAAGATGAGACAAACGATGGGACTAAAAACTGACATATTACGTGAAATTATCTCTAAAAAGACAAAGAAGGGGAGGACAAGCTATGCAATTTTCCTCAAATTTCCATATTTTAATTAATATTTTCGAGTTCGTTGAAGTGAATAAAATTACAGGAGGTAACCAATTAATAGTGTAGCGGCTCATTCCATTTCAATCGCTATAAAATTGGGCTGCTGTGTCACTCGCGAGGATAATATTTAATATTATTACTTGCATGCATAAGTTTGTCATACATAGTATTCACTCAACCCCGCTTTGCTTTATGCACTTGGTGGGACACGAAATTAGGTTTGCTAATGTAGCTAAACATCACCAAAAATAAACACGATAGGTGTCCTTAACGTATCGTGAATCGTGAAGAATTTTTATTCATGTTTTGCCTTATTTTCCGCTTTTCTGCTAAACGCGAGCTAAGCGAAGAACATACGCATATGAGCATTTTTTCAAGCCATATATCAGAGTTTCATGAGGATGCATTGAAGATGCCGTTTCGAGAGGCTTTCATCAGAAATTGGACCGCATAGCATTGATCGCTTTTCCGTCAGGCAAAGACGTACCGAGAGATGCGAAAGTGGGATGCCATGCATATGAAAAAATGGAGCGGCCTATCCACATCTCCTTCAAACTGGACGTGATTCAAAGCCGAAGAGGCGCCAATTTTATCCTGCAGCGACATGTGTTTTATCTTCCTTTCTGAAATCTCCACTCCCGATACCCTCGCAATTCGTGTTGCGCAATGGATAACAATTCATGTAAAGCGTGACGTCGAGCCAAGAAAATCGTTCAAAATGAGGTAACGGGCTTTTATCTTCGGCTTTCCTGCTTGGCCCCGCCGCTGGCGAGGTTTTACGGCCTTAGTTCTTGCGCTGTTCGCTCCAAGTGGCTTAGTCCTTGCCGGGGGTCCGATGGGGGTGGGCATGGCGTCGATGGGGTGGGAATAGCCTGCGGCGGAGGTCGTGGAATGGGCTGCGGAAGGAATGGGGTGCCAGGGGAGGGCCGCACGTAATGTGGTTAGCGAGTCTTCATCATTCTCACGGCTCCGCAGGTGCGAGCCCATATAATTGTCGGGACGGGGAAGCCGCGCAAGCCAGTCAAACCCCGGGGGCGCATGCGCCTCTGGTTTGGACGCCGCGGCGGCGGTGGCAGGGCCCCCCGTTGAGAGCCCGCCCCTGGGCTGCCTCCGCCTCCTTGCCTCAATGGACGGTGCGGGGATGTTTGCGTAACTCCGCGTCAATCCCGGCGTGCCCTCGCAAGGCTTCCGTGATTTGCTTGGAATTGTCAGCTCGGGGGAGCACGTTTTCGTTTGGCACTCGCCCGCAGAGCGAAGGAGAGAGATTTAGGTCGGCTCGCTTTGAGCACTTTACGAGCATTGAATTGCTCTCTTTTGCCTGGTACACTTCTAGGCACCGAAGACTTTGGGTGGGCAACGGGAGGAAGTCAACAAACGCTGGAGTTTAAACTAGGAGCTAACAATTTTTCAGCTCATGTTTGAAAGCCCTACTCCATCTATTGGCCAAACATAGATGGGTTACCATCACCCGCTCGTGCACTTATTCTTCCATCTATCGTGAATGGCCAAAGAAAGCAATACATGAATGAATGTTTCCTTAAAACAGCTAATACTAATGGTAATAAGGTTTTAATGTTCTAGTTCAGCTTGTTAACTGTGTAACTTGCGCAATGTTTTCTGTTTATTAGTATGAGCTGTGGAAGAAAGTAGTGTCATAAAACTCATGTCAATGGACGAATAGATTGATTTTAAAGAAACTCTAAATTTTAATGGAGGTGGAGGAGAAGTTAATACAGCCATGATTTTTTTAGGTGTGGTATTAGTAATCGCGGCGCATTCTCTATTTTTTGTGAACACTGAGTGATCCACAAGCATTACTGAAGAAATCTGCTTTGATTATACATACATCAATGCTGCTTGGGTGTCCCTGTACAAGATTACAGTGTTTAGCCGCTATACGATGGCAGGTATATTCTTGAATATGCTAAGTAAATGTTTACTTTGCTAAGCACTCTGCATAGTCATCACTCCATAATTTGCCACTCGAAAAGATTCAGATTTTTATGTTATTGTATTGATTATTATTATATTTTTGTTCCTTTGAAGAAAACTATTGACAGTGATTGTTAAAGGGGTAAAAATTTAAGAAAGCATTTTCAAAATTACGAACTGACCAAGGGGAAGCTCGTCTCATTGGAAATTTTTGCACAAAAAAGACGTCACAAGTAAAAGTGAATGGTAAGTCAACGAGAGATGTGTTAGGCATTGTGTTGTTGCAAGGCTGCCCGTCAACGCCAGCGTTATTTAACTTGCACGCAGAATAAATGGTATGTGAGGAGTGGAATGAGCTTTTATTGGGGCTACAAGTTGATAGAGAGTTCATGAAGTCAAAGTGGCTGATGATCAAGCATTAGCTGGCCAGTCAGCCCGGGAATGGGGTAATTGTTGAGAACGTTACGATGTCACTGTGAGAAATTATGTGTGAAAATTAACTAAAGGAAAACAAAATAATGAAATTTTGATTATATATAATGTTAGGATGAGCATTGAAATTACTGGACATAAAACAGGCCGAAGTAAGCATTTAAATATCCGGGTAGCGTTTTGTATGATACTAGGATTTGTGGCGACGGCAAAGGAAAGAAAATCGCATTAGCAAAAGAAGTTTTTTCAACTATAAGATAAAATTTGTGGTCTTCAAGGAAGAATATAAGCGTAGATTACAGGATTTTGAATGTGAATTTGGAGTAAGGTGTTCAGTGAAACAGAGTGACGTTTGATGAACTACTGGAAGAAAAAAAATTGTTGCGGTGTGAGATATAAAATGAATCAGCTGCAAACAGTCGGTGAGTTACAAAATATTTTGCCCCAATCCTGCGATCGAGTTAAGCTTACCTATCTTTATGATTATATCAAAATTCAAATTTCTTGTAAAGTCTCGTTAGTTTTGCGTGAGAAGGCGAGAATCGTAGGACGAGCTTCCATAAAGAATGAGCCTGATCAATATTTTGAACTCCTTTTTTTAAATGTCTCTATTAAATATAAACCATCATCGAAGTATTATGACACAAAATGCTCGTTGAAGTTATTTAGTGATAGCGTATTTATATTATTTTCGCCTCGTTCTCGGCGGAAGAATCGGAGTTAATTACCCTCGACATACTTCTTCGAAGTGGATTAGAAATTTACAAAATGAAAACTAACGCAAAACTGCAGCCGGTTATATTCATTGAATTTATATTTTCTTATATTTTCTCTCAAGATGCGGAATTTCTGTACACTTGGTCCTTAATTGAATCTGAACTTACATATTTAAATATTCTTGTTCATTCAGGCATTGCACGAAAGCAGCTTACAGACTCTATTTAGGACATGATCGCGACAGTGAATGTTTCTCTTGAACAGGAGGGGGATTTTAGGGATCCGGAGAATTTTTACCATAATATGTTCCAGACCGATGTCTTTGAAATCATAATTATCGTTAGATACCTTTTGAAGCGCAACACATAGCAACTATTGGCAGTGTTTGTTATCAGCTACCTCTCCTCTTGGAGGGTGCGTGAAATGTTTATAATAAAAGTATGAAGGATGGAGCTGGTACGAGGGGATAAACTACTTTAGCATGAGTTGGAGATCGGTTTTTCTCTTTCTCTCAAGATATACAACCGCGGTTCAACGGAATCAGAGTAAACTCTCCTGATGTAAATGGAAAAATAAACTACAATAAATGCTTGAGATACTGGTGAAAGGGCAAACTTCTTTCAGCTTTGTTAACCTCGTCCTATTCAAGCTGAGTTTGACGTTATAGGAGCAGGGACGGTGACCCAATAATTTATTGTCAACGGCGCCACACGCCACTTCGCGCTTGTGTGAACTAGCTATTGAAATAGTGAAGCAGTAACAATCAACCATGAAACATGCTCACTGATTAATTCCTAGCGGTGTGTCAATTACCTACTGTTAATGTCCATGGTTGCCACCAGCAGCAAAGATAACTCTGCTGGGCCAGATTCTTTGGCAAAGGATATATATAATTTGCATCGATTTAATTCATTTCTTACGAATGGCTCCACTTTTCAGTCACCGTATCACTTAGCCTCGACTTAAAGCGCCCTCATATATGAATGAGGAGTAAGAATCCGATATTTACAACGATATGCTTCAAATAACCCGAAAATCAACAGGAAAACAAGAATTTGGGCCTATGACGAATTCAAGTTCATCGTGGAAATTATTTAGTAATCTTCAGCTTAAAAATTATGACATTTTCACCCATCCTACATCGAAGGGAGGTACAGAGAGAGAGAGGAATTGCTGACTGCGAAGTTTCATGATAATTCTCTCTTGAACTATTTCTCATCAATAAAATCCCAATTACCGTTTACTAAGGAAATCACACTTATTTTTAGTGTCGACGATTGAGTTTGCATTGCATTCTTCTGAAATTTCTATTAAAATCTCAAGCCCGGGCTGTTGGAAGCCAGATTTTGATGAAGGAGTTCAGTTGAGAAAAGCCTTACATGCGTTTCATCCATTGCGTTTTGATCTTGATCTCTATGCAGGCGAAGGATTTCTTTCCACTCTTTCTTTTCGGGGTTCCACCGCGTGAGTCGGCAGGTGCTAACAACAGTTTCCTCCTACTACTTCGACCTGAAGACGCCGGATGGCACTCCAGAGAAACAATTGTCAGCACCTGCCAACTCACGCGGTGGAATCCCGAAAAGAAAGAAATCCTTCGTCTGTATACCAACGCTCTAAAACCTGAGAAAAAATATTTTCATGTTACCATCAGGGTAATAAGAAACAGATACTAAGAAAGCGGACTCGACATCTGAGATAGTTTGAAGAAAGAACCGTTCTAGATGAAATGAATATTGTGTACTTTAAATAAATTCAAAATGATACATTCTGCCGATGATATACTGTTTTAGTAATTAATGTTAAAATTGCACAAAATATTTCAGTATAACCAAGCATGTGCATGTATGTCCTGACCGAAATAAAGTTGTTTTTATCCTGGTAGATCCCGATTGTGGAATCTCATGTAGAAAAGCCAAGGGATCATTTTCGTGATAACCCAATTGAGGTAATTTGTTCAAAATAAAAAGGGAGATAACATAATTCCAGAAGTAATTCCACTGGTATGAAACCTGAGAGATATGTCGAGCTTAAGACGTACCACGCTTTCCAGCCATTTATCAATGACACGAATTGAATTCAGCGGCAAGTGTACCTATTACAGCAAATCGCGCATAGCTTATCGTATCATTTTACGGGTGCGCTTTGATACCAGTCAATGACTTTTCTCCGCCAGCACTATCAAAATGACCGTGATAATTGAAATGATTCTTTTCTATTTTCTCAGCAGTTAAATATATAATAGGCTCAATCCTCTCAATATCATTATGTGGACTAGTAAAATCCATAATGTCACGGAACTTTAATTGATAATCTCATACTAATTTCTGGAGTATTTCTTCCCAAATTGCAATTCGTGCCCCGCCGATCCATCTTATTATTTGAATAAGCAATATTGAGGCCAAGCGTGAGTCGAATTAATTAAAGTGATGCAATTTTCACATTTTTTCGCTGCCTATTCCTAATAATTGTTTTGCAGCGATAAACACGCGAAAACGATTCACACATGTGCATACATTGATCGAAAAGGAGTCCTATATCGTTTACCTCCTACAGCTTCATCCTCTTTTTATTGATAAGTTCTCCCCAGCTTTTCATGACATCAGAACATTATTCAAGATTTTATCTCAAAGATGTCCATTCGTGAAGGCGTCCTTGACGATTAAATCCGTCTTTCTTCGGTTTCCTTGCGGTTTTTAGTGGCAACCATGGATTATATTTTTCAAAGCCTGATTTTCAGTTTTAGTATCGAGAAAAATTTCATGCTCGAAGTCTTGGGAATTTTTTTGGGAAAATCTTTGGGAATTTTCCCGGAATCGCGCTTGAAAATAGGCAATCGCGAAATTGCCATCAATCCACAGGCCCTTCGTCCTTGCCAATCTCTGCTAATCCCGTGTAACTCTCTCATAGGCATCCTCGCTGCAGGGGCTCCGGGCACGGCGGGGCTCCGTGTGCGCAATCAGTTACGCAGCGTGTTGCCGCGCCCGAAGTAAGTATATATACTGACTGACACAGCATCCGCTCGTTCCCCCCATGTCTTTTGAATCTCTCAAAGAGATGTTTTATTTTAGCTCGGTACTGCACCGCCTGCGCGAGACGTGAATCGTTCGCCTGACGGCGGAACGGAAATTACGACTGCCCTGGCATCCATCGCGGATTGCCATTAATCTCAGTTCTTTTTTCTCGAAGAACGGCGGACTCTCGAGTGCGTGAGAATCGGTGGTTTGCTGTCCTCCCTGCACTGCTACCGTCAATCTCGGTTGACTTCACCTCAGTGCCTCCAAATTCCTTTGGGCCCTTACCATGGCACCAAACGAGGAAGTAAAATGGCTTCGAATACGGCGTAAAAACTGAAGTCAACACCGCCATATTTCTTGAATATCAATCAGAGTAAAGTGTGGGTTACTTGTTACTTGCGAGGTAAAACACCAACATTATTTTCACGTTTGGTGAATGCTGTAATAAATAAAATGATCACTTGGTAAGATTCCACAAATTTTATTTTTCCCGACCTAGGTTTCGATTGGTTTGACAATCATTATCAAGGTGATAATGATTGTCAAAGCAATCGAAACCTAGGTCGGGAAAAATAAAATTTGTGGAATCTTACCAAGTGATCATTTTATTTACTATGCGGTTCCACCAAGTGAAGCCTGAGGATTTCCTCTTTATATAATGCTGTAATACTTCACCAGACGGTATAAGTTGTGTTCCACCGTATCTGGAAGTATTATTTTAATTTTACCCTTACTTTTGAATTTCCCTGAAGTACTTGAATATTCCTGAAATATTAATTTTGCCCATTTAAGATATTATGAAGGAATTCCCCACTGTTACTGCTATTTGAAAATCTGAAACAGAGTGAGCAATCGAATTTTTCCAAAGGCATTACTAATCGTAATGATGATATTAATTGACAGAATATTGCTTAATACTAAAAACGTTGACAATACGTATAAAGTAACACATCTCAATGGCTCTATGATAATAATGATGCGGGAGTGGTCAAACAATGAGAGGAGCAATCACCTGTTTATGTGAGAAAGGGAATGTAGCATTTGAGCGTAGAATCGGAGTCAACAATGTTAGTGAAAGTAAATCACAATGTGAAAGTAATAGCGGAAGGTATAATGGATGAAACTGTCCTGAGGTTACCGCAAAAATGTGCTATTCTACTCTTACCTTTGCCGCAGTTAAAGTCTATCTTATGCCAATTAAAATATTTCAAAGTGTCCTATCCTACTGTATGGCTATATATCGTTTTTTTCACTCAGATATGGGTTTTCTAGACAAAATCAGTGTAGTTCGGTTCCATGGCCCGATTTTCGCGTGTGGTGAAATAATTCTCCATGGGTGAAGTCTTATTCTGTATACACCAGTTATAATGTTTCAACGTTAACATATAATAAACGCTTTCCTTATGCATGTGGTACTACTCTACGATCCCTTTCAGGCTCTTCTGATGGAAGGAATGCGATCGCTCAGAGCTTTGCTAATGATAATTCTTTTCCGGAGTTGGAGTGAAATAATACACCAGGCATCTCACTTAAATGTTGAAAAGTGTTTCTACATTTTAAAATGGATGTTAAACGTATGTCATCAAGTGATGATCCCTGGCATTTTATATCATCATCATCGGTCAGCAATCCTAGGATTGGTTTGACGCAGCTTTCCGCTCGATTCTTCTATCGGCCAACCTCTTCATATTGACGCAGCTCCTCTCTTTTGCATCCTTCACAACTTGATCCATATACCTCATACGAGACCTGCCTTTTCCATTCTTCCCGTTCACTTTTCCCTCGACGATTGTCTTCATCAGGCCTTCGTGTTTTAAGATGTGGCCTATTATGTTGTCCCGTCTTCTTTTTAAGTTTTTCAGTAGGATCTCTTTTCTCCCACTCTTCTTAAGTCTTCTTCGTTTGTCACTCGATCGATCCATTTTATCTTCATCATTCTTCGGTAGCATCACGTTTAAAATGCTTCCAGCCTGGACTTCTCTGCTGTTGTTACTGTCCATGCTTTGCTGCCATATAGTAGAATGCTCCAGATGTATGTTCTAATGAAATGTTTCCTCACTTCCACGCTTGTATTTGCAGCCGTAATCAGATTCTTCTTCTGGTAAAATTCCCTTTTCGCTTGGGCAATTCTACTGGCAATTTCTCTTTTGCTTCGTCCATCGCTGGTTACTCGGGTTCCCTGGTAACAGAACTCTTCCACCTCCTCGATTTTTTGTTTTCCTAGTTTAACATTGGTCCTGCTTCGTTTGTCCTACTGCATACCAATACCTTAGTTTTCTTTTTATTGATCTTCAGATGATATCTGGTGATTGTTCTTTTCATATTTCCTAGAGTCTTCTTTAAATCTCCTTCGGTTTCTGCCATGACTGCTATGTCATCGGCGAATCGTAGCATGCTGATTTTCTCCCCGTAGATATTCACTCCCGTAGACTTTTCTTTGACTTCTTGAATGGCTTTCTCGATGTAGACATTGAAGCATTGCACATCATTGCCTCACTCCTTTCTTTATTCTTGCTTCTGTACTGCTGGGTCCTGATTTGATTATGGCTACCTGGTTTTTATACAAGTTGTGGATAACTCTTCGGTCATTGTATGATACTCCAATTTCTTTCAGATCCTTTAGCATCATGTTCCGATCCACGTTGTCAAATGCCTTCTCCAAATCTACAAATGCAACAAACGTCAGTAGATTCTTCTCTATTCTCTTCTCTATAAGTAGACTGAGGGTCAAAATCGTTTCTCTTGTGCCCTTGTTTCTTCTGAGCCCGAATTGGTCCTCATCCAGGAACTCCTTAGCTTTTCGTTCTATTCTTCTATAGATGACTCTCGTCAATATCTTCGAGGCATATGTCGTTAGGCTTATGGTCCTAAAATGTTCACAGTTCTCAGCCCTCTTCTTTTTGGCAATAGGGATGATGATTTTCTTATCAAAGTCCGTGGGTATCTCTCTTGTAGAGTACATGTCGCAGATGGTTTTG
Organism: Platycnemis pennipes; assembly: GCA_933228895.1. Taxonomy (NCBI): domain Eukaryota; kingdom Metazoa; phylum Arthropoda; class Insecta; order Odonata; family Platycnemididae; genus Platycnemis; species Platycnemis pennipes. The sequence goes on from OW121853.1 coordinate 109,437,202, forward strand.
TACAGCTGAGTTAATGTCTTCTCTCCGATGTTTTTTATTAGTTCGGCAGGAATATCATCTATTCACGAAGCCTTATTTATCCTCAGATCCCTTACAGCTGCTTAAAATTCTGATCTTAAGATTGGGGATCCCAAATTATCCTTATCGACTTCATTTTCCTCTTCGATTACTTCCGCTCTAAGATAACTTCCATTGTACAACTCTTCCAAGTATTCCTTCCATCTCTTCACTTTATCCTCATGTTCAATTTAGAGTTCTCCATTCTTATCCCTGATGCTGTTACATCTTGCAGCCCGTTCCTTGAAGTGATTTCTCACCATCCTGTAGGCAACTGCCACATTTCCTTTTGCGAGGTTATTTTGTACATCTTCGCATAGATCCTTCATCCACATTTCCCTTGCTTTTCTCGCTTTACGGTTTATTTCATTCCTGATTCTTTTGTAGCGAAATTGCCCTTCTTCAGTTTCCACATTTTTGTATTACCTTCTCTCTTCAATCAATTCTAAGACTTCTTCTGTGATCCATGACTTCTTCTTGACAGCTTTTCTTCTCCCAAAAACTCCCCTCTTTTGCTGCTTCCTGTAGCCCGAATGTGATGTCCTCCATCTCTTTTCCACTGATTTCACAGTCAAATCCTCATCTTTTTTATTTTCCACTGCCTCCTGAAAGTCCAGCCGTTGTTGAGGTTCCTTTAGTTACACTACTTGCCATATGTTCTTCATTGATTTTTTCAATTTCTTGAGTTTTAAGTGGCATTTCATCATCACTAAGTTGTGGTCACAGTCGATATCTGCACCCAGGTAGCTTTTACAGTTCTTCACCTGGTTTCTGAATCTTTGCTTCACTAAAATGTAGTCAATTTGAAACCTTCTTCTGTTACGGGCATTTTCCAGATATATCTTCTCCGTTGGTGTTTTTTAAACAATATGTTTCCCACCACCAACTTGTGTTGTGTGCAGAATTCTATAAGTCTTTCCCCTTCTCATTTCGATTTCCAAAGCCAATGAGTGAAATGAGTGTCGCTGTACCGACCACTGTGGTCTCCACCTTCACTCATGAGAAGTAGAGCTTCTGCCCTTTTCTCCGGGTTCTAGGAAGCATAATTGTTGGTGGCCTCTTGTCGCCAAGTCACGGCATCTCCACAAGTTTCTGTATCATTTAAAGGCCCATCTTACACAATACACCTCGGAGTGCCGCCGCTTTTTGTCCACGACTGCTTATTCGACGAATTAACTCGCTTATCTCGCAGCTAACCTCTATATCTAGTGATCGACCCACCAAAAGCAACCCGGTGGATGCACTTGGTGGCTTTAAGCTCCGACCCGAGCCATTTTATATGCGGTAGTGAATAAACTTGGTGTATTAATGGTGTATCAGTCAGACTGATATATGACATAAAGGTTTGCAGCACTTGAGTTCATTCACAAATGTACTGCAATTTCGGAAGTGTTTAACCAGAATTTTGAATAATATACCTTTTTGTTTACATGTGTTTGAAAACTCGCTTGAAAAAAGAAAATAGTTCGCATTTGAATAAAAATGTGTTGAGTTATATTTTATAATATTAGGGGAATTAATAGATTTCAGAGATATGCCTTACACAACCTACATGAGTTCCTGTCATACATTTTCTGCAATAAGCAGGGTTATATCCTTAAAGACATACCATTTTAGCGATTAATACATTTGTTTTTGGAATTTACCGTTTTCTTCCGTTAAGTGTTTTCTCCGACGTGCATTCTCCTAATTGCTGTAATGTGTGGTAGCGTATTTTGGTACAAAACTAAGTGACCAGGTCTTAATGCTAAAAATAATACTATAGTTATTTCGATAGGGCCGCAATCTTGGCTCTTTTCGCGTGAATTTATATCCTGGCCACAATCTCTTTCTCCGTTTCAGATTGTTTTAAGACCCCTCACCCCCTACCAAGCCACGGCATGCTCTAAAATACGTGACTTCGTGAGCATTTCCCCGCCTCGCTTCGCCCTTCGTCCTTCCCTCTCAAGATTATCATCTCCGAACGAACCGCAGAAACACTCACGCCGACACCGCCGCCCACATCGCCCGTCGACCACCAACCTCCGCCTGCCGCCGAGTAGTCCCTTCCTGACCCTCCTTCCCTCCCCCCTCCCACTCAGTGGGCCTCGATGACTCCTTGAACTCATTAGTTTGCCCACGCACCCCATCGACTACCCGTAAGCGCCGTCTCCACCCTCCGTGCGGCCACGATCGACTCGAGCGCAGAATCGCCCTCGAAATCCGTTTTGTGGGCTGAACCCTACATTACTTCTCGCCTATTGTCTTAATTTAGTTTAATGATTGGAACTGATTTCCATCCGGTTTTGCAATAACCGAGTAATGCTGATTTTGTGCTGTTACTCTCATTCCGGATCGAACGTAGAGGGTTCGTCTAGCTAGAGCTTTCTGTACTTACACAGCAAGCTCCAGCTAAACGTACCCTTCGGCGACGGGAGGAAGTGTCTCATGCACTTCCGTGACACCGTCTTCATTCCGCGAAAGTGTTTTCATTCCCTGAAACCGTAGAGCCAGACATTGGACGCTGTTAAATTCAAACGCAAAACATGTGGATCAGAGAAACGGCTAAACTATAATTGCGTTTACTGATGAAGAACCATTGGGCAATGTGTTGCTCTGCTCTACTGAGTTTTATTTTGACTTTCAATCTGCGAGTTCTGCTATGTGGATAAGAATTTGTTCTATTCCTTCTAGAAAGACTTATGATGAGGGTAAGTTCATTCATCGTTGCTTCATATATACGTATTTGTACTCAAGCCTGTTAAACGGTAATAGGTTTGAGTACAATTAGCAAAGTTTTTTATTCAGGGACTAGTCATACGCTTGACTGCGAATTTTAAATCAAATGTTTTTTTTTCTGGTTTTAATTGGCTACTTCCAGACCATTTGCTGCTTGAATATGCTTTTAACCATTGTAAACTTACAGTTGCCACATGCTTTATGTAATCGTGCATTACGAATTTATTATGAAATCGTTTTGTTTGTGATGAGGCTGTTATTCTTATAGTTACCGATTTAGTTGAATATTTAAGAAAAATCAATTTGAGGGAAAAAAATATAGTGCTTTGATTCTGTGAATTCGGCGAAACTCGATCATTGTTTATGATCAACAGAGGGTTTTTATAAACGAATATTTTCAGGTTTTCCATCCAATATTCTTCACCATTTAATCAAGTCCCTCGACGCTGTTTGCTTATTCCTGTAAATCCCTTAGGCGCAGCGTCGGGAACCCATTTGTTCTAACCTTCACTGTTGATAATATGAAGGGAGAGCGTCCTCCTCTGCGAGGAGAGTGACCTCCACCGTTTACTACGTTTTTCATTCCGTTTGCAAATCTAAGTTTACGTAAGTTTGTCCCTCAACTTTTTTCATGTCACGACCCATTTTTCTCTAGCCCGGCACTCTTTTCTAAAACTTGCAAGTGCTCCACCAAACACTTTTGAAACTAAACTCATTTGATCAACCTTGTTGGTGGCCAAATAGTTGTCCTGGCCATTTTATAGAATACGAGATTAGAATGATTGATTAGTGTGAATAATTTACCCTATATTTTCCGATAAACTTACTTCATTCAAAAAGAAATTTCTGCTTTTCGTGCACTAAATGTTTTCTTACTAACTGGCTTACCTTAGATGAACATTTTCAGCTCTTAATGTTCCATTATCACGTAGTTTGTCTTGTTTGTTAACGTGTGATTCATAGATCGTACGAATATGTGCATATAATTTGTCGTAGTCCTAGTAGAAAAAGCGTGCACATATAATCAATGTTAGCGTAAATTTTAGTGCGTTGATTGCTATTACATATAATTAGTACAAACATCAGTACTTCTTTGACTCTCTGATAGAATAATAGACCGAATACGTAATTTAAAAATACTATGGTTTTTCCATTTTTCCGACGGGAACGGCTTCGAAGAATATTACATTCGCGAACAAATCTGCGTTCCTCCTTTTGTGATCACGCCTTGGCAAATAGCCGGCGATGACAGCACACTGTTTACATGTCTCTAAATCCACTCATCTCTCCTCTTTGCGTTGAGCTCCAGGGGGCGTTAAATACGCCAACCCTTCCCCGCCCACCGCGCTATCTCCTCAAACTCTCCCCTGCTCCTGGCCGTCTTGTAAATGCCCAACTTGTGTGCCTTAGATGCCCCCAATGATCTCCGGCCGCTCCCCCGAGGGTCTCTGGATATACAATACTGCTCTGAGGGTTGTTGGCCAGTAGGATCCTTAATCGGCTTCCGATCGGAAAACTGGATCGTGGATGAAGCCCAGTCGGCCGTTATCTCCCCGACCCATGTTCTGCGTACACCGGAACAGAATTGTGAGGAATGAATTCTATCATTCGAACGTTTCTGGTGGTGTTCAGTTATCTTTCCTTGTTGATAGCCATTAATAATGCAGAGAGAATTGTTCCTAAGGGGTGCGTTGAGGCTAAGCTGTTTAAATTTTTACCTAGATCATCTTGAAAGCCATATGGCTCTGCTCGATGATTTGTCCCGCACCTCTCTCCTTTAATTTGGTAATTTAAAGTACAATCCATGCATCTGAGTGCGGTTTGTACATGAAATTGAAAAGTTATAAGTTAACTATTTCATTAATTACTAAAATCTCATGTAAATGGGTAATTATTTTGAAATTTGCCATTACATTGGCGAGGAAGGAATTTTCTTTGAAGAACTAAAATCTTTTGTAACTGGAACGGTAATAGAGATGTTTTTTCGATGGGTCTAATTTCTAATTTATAGTGCAGCAAATATGTACTACTTTTATTCTTGACACTTAATTTGAGAAAAGATTCCCACCGGGGAAAGTACGGCTATTAGTTACGTCCCAGTTGCGTAAGTTATTGCCTCATATTTATCTGAGGAACATTTTATCCACACCCTGATTATATCCATCGCTCCGTGTTCAACCTTTCACTTATGTCGTGTGTTGGAATGATATTCATAATTTTCTCATTCTATGATAAATTTCAACCTAGGATTATTTTCCAATATAAGCTCTTTTTTGCTTATTCACTTCGGCTATGTTATGGTAAGTGTACATTGTCATTATTTTTTAAATGGAAACAGGAAATGTTGCATATTTATTTACTTGGCCACTGAATCACTACGACCAGTCTAATTTATTGTGGATGACTAGAGGAGATCACTTTTTTCCGTCAACATCTTTGTACTAACAATACGTAAGAAAAATTCAAATAAAATGTTTTTTTTAGCAAATATGGATGGCCCGTTCACCAATTGAGGAGAAATAGGCAAGCTACATCGATTCCACTAGTGTATTGAATCCAGTAAAACTCAATATCTTGCTCAACGCTGCAGTTTTAATTCTCCTCTTCAGGCGTATTAATTGCATTTATTTTATTGACTCTGAATATTTGGAGACCAGCGACTTAAAGTTGCTTACCAAGCTCATGTTACCTTGGTGGGCTTGTGATGTATGGAAAAATGATCCGTAAATTTTTGTCTATCCTTGAGGGACTGCGTCAGGGTAAACGCAGGAGACAGCATAAAATTTCCAGAGTGAAAATTGGGAATGGCTATCAATTTTCTCCAAGGTCATTCCTGATTCGCTATTTTTGCGCGCGCTTCATTCATAACTCCCTCACTTCTGCCATTCCTATTACTCATTCCGTCATGCTGGTGAAAATATGCTCGTTTTCAGCTTCGGTGCAATTCCCTGAGCTCCGTTTAGTGCTAGAGTTAGGGTTTAGCAGATTAGCATCATAAGACTGGCACTCAGGGTACTCTCATCCGTTGATAGAAAGATGGTTATTTATAGTCCTCGCCAGTGAACGTGACGATGGAGATCTCAGACTTGTCCTCAACACCTCTGGTTATTTCTAACACTAGTAATTGTAAAGACCTGGGACTAAATGCGAAACTGAAGGAATAAATTTATTGCAATATTTGGGTTTTCTCTAAGCTTTGCGCTTAGCGTTAACTATTTCATTAATATTTCAGTTGAGAAAATTTTAGCTGAAAATTTTCACAACTCCATTCACCTTATGTAATTTTCTCTTTTCAGAAGTACATGTTTCTTATATATTTTATTTATATTAATACATAATACGCCTCTGACGCTTTAGGGTGACGCTTGTAGCATATCAAAGTCAGATGTTCCAGTAGTGTCATGCGTACAATACGGAGTTACATTCTTTCATGACCTTGATGTCATAAACAAATTGAAATCTTCCTGTGTTGACATACTAATTGCGTATATTTTCTGTTTTTGTAGTAATTTATAACCCGAATGGAACCAAAGTTTAATTCTACTAAAATATATAATTTTTCGTGGTAGTTTTCGTGATAGCATTTATTTTATACTCTATTTTCTTTTAAATAATTTGGGCATTATCAATAGCCGACGGTGTGTGAATGAATGTTTTTAATTAGCTCATTTTACATCCAAAGAATATTCTGAAGAAAAGCTAGCATAATGAAACAATAGAAAAGTATTACTAAAATATGATATCTTATAAATCGTCGAAGTTTAGTTCCCATGTATCTAAAGGTCTATACTTTTTTTATTCTCGCTCTAACTGATCATATCTTGGCCGAATGAAATTTTCAGATACGTTTGAAAAAATACTTTTCTTGATATTCAATGGATTCATTTCAATTTATTTAAGTTAAAATTATTTATTCCCACGCACGAGAAAGGTTTGAAATTACACGAAAACGTGAAATAGTGAGTAACACTAGTGACCTTGGCAATAAGCCAAGAGAGAATACGCATTGGAATGGTTTTACTGTGTTATTACCAAAACACACCCAAATGATCAGCCACTCTAAAACTCACGATCAACTGCGAATTCAGTTTTGTCTCTTAATTTTTCATAATGATTTAGTGCCACCGTGTCGTTATGTTATTTTACAGTGGTAATAAATGGAGAAAATCAGTCTGAGATGGGTGAAACTAGCTCTATTTTCCAACATGATAACAATTTTTAATTTGAATAGGCGATTTGGTGTATGATAACAGAGGATAAAAGTAGAAATGAATGGGCACTCAGAAATTGCATTTTGCGTCATGTGAGTCTCAAGCAGTTCCGTGATTAATCTCAAGAAGAACAAATATTTGTGTTACTCCAGTTGAATTTGAAATATAAATAATAGGGTATGTAAATGATCATTTCTTTTTTTCCTGTTTTTGCATTTTCTCCGTTTCAAGCCTTTTTAATGATGTTAAATACTGATTAGGGAGGGTTTGTGCCAATACTAATTATTAAAATGAGCAGCCTACCTTTTATAGGGGTCTCATTCGAAGCCAGGAAGTTGCCGATATAAATCATAGCAGGGCAGTTTCTGATATGAATGATAGCCGTCATGGAGATCAATAATTTCAATTCACACTTGAAACCCTGACTTAAACGCACCGCAGACTGTCAGGAGAGGTCTTAGAATGGGAATGGAAGTGAAATGAGGTAAGGTAGGGAGAAACATGGCATCGGCATCAATTTGCTGTCGATGAAAGGCAGCAAGGGACTCACAGTCCCATCCGTCGGACAGAGGACTAAACATGGATTGCTCTCCACTTAGAATTCATTTGGGTATTCTAATTGAATACCCGCCAGCATTCGTACCCGGCCCTTAAGGGTAGAAAGCACCCTAACCTCCCGTTAAGCCTGATGCTAAGGAATTACCCCGGATGTCAGATATGATATTGACGATTAAGTGTAATTAAGCGTCGGAAAAAAGAACATTCGATGACATGTACAACACGCGATCTGTCATTTCTTTCACCAGCACGCTGTCGTAATTCCAAGGAAGTTGCGAAATTAAAGGCCAAGAGCTGGGAGATGTGCTCGTAGAGTCTGATATCGATGTACAACTATACCGATTCTGTTTTGCATCTAGAAACAGCCCTTTCCAAGGTTACGGCACGATTATTACAATTAACGCCTTGCATCAACGCGTGCAGTGCTACTTGTGAAATTGGTGACCCGCACAACACCACTGAGTTGGAACAGTGCCTACACTGCAGGAGAGGTGAATGTCATTCTCCCTCGTCCTTTGTCGCCGAACAGAGATCTATTTCAGATATTTCTCGTCCATAGTTCATTTACAATATATCTCCTATTACTGTCCCCTCAAAGGAATTGGAAGGACTCACATAAACTTGAGTTGAAAAATTTGCTTGCAGGAATGCCAGATTTTAAAGAAAGCTTGCCTGGTCTCCTTGAGTGTTCCAAAAATATCTTTCCCGTCTTGCATACTATGCGTTCACCCCTGCATCGGATGCCATCCAAAAATGTCTAAGGCATTTTCTTCGAAAAATTCTAAGCATGCCTTCAAGAACCCTAAACCTGTTGCGTTGAGCGTTGCGTGAGCGCAAGACAGAATAGGCCCGCCGACGAACATTCACCCAATGTGTTTTGAAGACGGCGCATTAGCAAGTGAGAACTGTTGTCTTATGTTGCGCAAATAGTTAGCAGCCTCTCACTATTCAATGTGAGGTTGCATGCCAAAGTGAAGACTTTAAGTAGTGAGTGACATATTGGGAAAGTTATTTTTTAATCCTTGACTTTAATCTTTAATATTGCAATGAGTAAACGTACGATGTTGCTTAGTTTTGGTTATTTCCGCAATGTGCGCATATGTTTCACCTGACCTATGACAAACGAAAAAGTCCTAAGAAAAGTGGGAGAAAAGAGAAGGCTGCTGAAAGCCGTAAAAAGAAGACGGTACAGCTTAATCGGCCGTATCTTAAGACACGATGGCCTGATGAAGAACATCTTCGAGATAAAAGTGAATGGGAAGATTGGAAAAGGCAGACCTCGCATGAGATATATAGAACAGGTAGTGAAGTATGTAAAAGAGAAGGGTAACGACGATATGAAGAAGTAGGCCGATGGAAGAATCTAATGGAGGGTTATGTCAAATCAACCGTAGGATTGTTGACCCCTGATGATGATATATTTATTGATATGTATTCATACATCCATACAAGAAAACACGCTCTGAGGTGAATACAAATATATGTACTGAGGATAGGATAAAGAAAATGGATGGGTAACACATAAAATAATGAACACAAAGTAGGTGGTGAAGATGCAATCACGCCAGATTACAATAGAAAAAAGTTTGACTCGGGCTACTACTTGCACCACGGTCTTCCAAATCCCAATGTGGCGTGTTGACCGGAAATTTTATTAGTATATAAGGAGGTTATAAGGCGCTGAAGGCAGCATTGCAGCTGATTTGTGAGGAAAATTTGGCCAGTTTGTCAGGAACGGACTGTTTGGGGTAAGTTAGTCGTTGCAAGGAGATTGGAAGATACTAGAGGCGTAATCGCAGCTGATCCTTGAAATGAGGTTGACTTTTTTTTGGCAGGCACGGACATGCAGAATTACTACTAACGGATGTTATATTATGGATGCTATTGTTCGGTAGGAGTTATTTTAATTATATGGGGCAGACGACCGTGCGATGATCATATACGCCATTTAGAAAGATAACGCAAATGGTCATACCCGCAGAGAGTGTAGTCGCGTAGAGGTAGGAATATTTCGGGGAACATGGGAAGGGTGGAGAGAAACCCGGCGTAAGCGTGAGCCTGCTCTTAACAAAAAGCGCCTAGGGTCCACGGTTTAATGCCCCATCCGACGCATGGAGTATTGAATCTGAAGATCTCTCCACCTAGCATTAATTAGGGACTGGTTCACTACTGAAAAATCTCTGCTACTGTCGGAATTCGAACGCAGGCTCTCGGGGTGAGAGGCCAACACACTAGCTACAACGTCAATTCGATCCCTGTTTCAATTATTATTAATATTTAAATGAACGTGAAATATCCATAGTGCGCAGTATAAAACGCTAAGGTTTGCACTGAAGAGGCGGGGCTTAAACCTTCTCAAGCACACCCTTTATGGCTTCATTGTCACCAGTGAGTTAGCATGTGTATGTCCCAAAATACACCTTCTAGTCTCATTGGTCTTACAATTAGATATGTGAATGGGAAAAACGTGTTGATAACCAACAAAAGAAAATTGCCTACCAGTGAAAAATAATGGTGAAACGAAGTAAAGGAGGAGTTGAGCCTCCATAGACAGGGGCAGTGTCCCCCTAGTATAATTATCCGCTGGTGAAATAGCTATCCAAAGGACAATATTTTTTCTAATACAAAAAATAAATAGATAGAGTATATTCAGAAAAAATGCTCAAAAAAGCTACTTACGACATTTTATAAAGACGACTGCTGCGATTGTTGAAACCGAGCTCATGTATTTACCGATAATAATGTAAGAGGATTTCAAGTCCATATAGAAGTATTGTAAGCGTATAATAAGTTTAAATATAATTACATATATCTATCTTTAAATTCTATTATGAGTGATATTTCTAAAAGTTAACTTAAACTTTGCGTTCAACGCCAAGATAATTCTGGTTAGTAAGAGTAGAGTTCAGCAAATGCTAAACCTAACGGCGTTCAATTTACCAAACCAGGGTGTTTGGACGGACAGTTGCTTTTCCAGTACCTACTGTGGCTTCTTAGAAAGATATCCATGAAAAACCAGGTAGAGTTAGGTCGCATATCTTTGAGGGCCACTCCTGAGAATCGAACTATCTGATGTAGCAACACACAACAATAACCTACCAAGTGGACGACTCATCATCATCATTGGTCAACAATCATAGGATTGGTTTGACGCAGCTTTACACTCAATTTTTCTATCGACCAACCTTTTCATTGTGACATAATTCTTCTCTTTTACATCCCTCACTACCTGTCCCATGAATCTCATACGAGGCCTGCCTTTTCCAATTTTCCCATTCACTTTTATCTCGACGATTGTCTTTATCAGGCCATCGTGTCTCAAGATATGGTCGATTAAGTTGCCCCTTCTTCTTTTTAGAGTTGTCAGCAGACTTCTCTTTTCCTTCACTCTTCTTAGTACCCCCTCGTTACTTACTCGGTCGATACATTTTATCTTCAGCATTCTTATGTAGCACCACATTTCGAATGCTTCTACCATTTTCTTCTCCACTGCTGTCATCGTTCATGCCTCACTGCCGTAAAGAAACATGCTCCAGATGTATGTTCTGATGAATTGTCTCCTTACTTCTACGCTTGTATTTACAGCTGTAAGTAGATTCTTCTTTTAATAGATTGTCCTCTTTGACTGGGCTATTCTACTTACTATTTATTTCTTGCTTCGTCCATCGTTGGTTATTCGGCTTCCTAGGTAACAGAATTCTTTCACCTTATCTAGTTTTTGTTTTCCTGGTTTGACATTGGTTTTGCCCTCTTCTTTCTTGCTGCATACTTCTTTCTTGCTGCATTCTTAGTCTTCTTCTTATTGATCTTCAGTTGATGTCTGGCTATTGTCCTTTCCATGACTAGAATCTTGTGCAGATCCTTCTCTGTCTCTGCTATGAGTGCTATGTCATCAGCGAGTCGCAGCATGCTTATTTTGTCTCCGTGGATTTGATTTCATTGATGGCTCTCTCGATGTAAACATTAAAAATTACGGAAGACAATGCACATCCTTGTCTCACTCCTTTCCTTATTCTTGCCTCTTCACAGCTTGGTCCAGATTTAATCACAGCTACCTGGTTTTTATACTAACTGTGGATAATTCTTCGGTCATTGTAGGACACTCCAATTCTCTTCAGAATTCCGAGCATCGAATCCCAATCCATGTTGTCAAAAGCCTTCTCTAAATCCACTGTAAATGCAATGAATGTCGGCTTGTTCTTCTCCATTCTCTTCTCTATGAGCAGTCTAAGGGTCAATATTGCTTCTTTTGTACCCTTACTTTTCCTGAATCCGAATTGATCTTCATCCAGGAACTCCTCTGCTTTTCGTTCTATTCTTCTGTAGATGATCCTTGTCAATATCTTCGATGCATGTGTCGTCAGGCTTATAGTCCTAAAATTTTCGCATTTCTTCGCTCTCTTCTTCTTGGGAATAGGAATGATGATGTTTTTCTCGAAGTCACCTGGTATTTCTCCTGTTGAGTGCATGTCGCAGAAGGTTTTTTTAAAGATGAGTGGGAGTAAATGACAACTGTACTCAAAATTTATTGCAAACATATGTAATATAATCAATTTATTTAGAATTAAAATTCAATTTAAACTAAATTTCGTGACGTTTTGAGGGACAACTCGTCCATCATCATCATGGCATTGGGTTTCGCATGCAGATTCCTCGTCAGCATACTAATGTGGACAATGGATCTACTTACTGAAAAAAGCCCCCATCTTATTATTTCAAATTATTTTTTTGACAGAAAATATGAGTTTGACTCCCGAAGAACGAGAATTTGCTGATAATTTGTCTAAGATTAGTGGCAGACACTTAGGTGTCAATAATATGGATTAAACTGAGCTTCCGAGATATAGTTATCCTAATAGCAATATGGATGTTTGGAGGTTGTTTTGCGTGGATGTCTGGTTGTTTGGTTGTTGTGGTTGGATCTGGATGAAGTATTTAGATGTTGTTTTGCCAATAGTAAATTCGATTAACAGATTCGAAGATATGAAAGACAAAGCTGAAATAGCTCCTTTGAGCAATCAAGGTAAATATTTCAGGTTTTAAACGCCATCACTTGGTTTGAAGGTTTGTTAGTTGGTTATTTGGGGGAGGCGACCGACGATTAAGGTAATTTGCGCTAGAGAGGGTGAGTGGGTAACTGGGAAAAGGTAGGAGTTTTTAGGGAATGGAGGAAGGGTGGGGAGAAACCTGGCGTCGGAAGGGAATCACGGCTTATTGTCCCATCCGACGGAACGGTTACTGGACTCGAAGTACTCTGCACTGGGCACTCAAGTAGGGACCGTTGTACCTATGAAAAATCCGCCTCAGCCGGGATTCAAATTCGGGCCCTTGAGATGGGAGGACAAGCACTCTAATCATCACACCAACCCGATTCACTTCTCTTCGCAGCTTTTCCCCTGCATTTCACTCATGATGAGTCCTATCATTTAACTTCAGTAATGCCTTATGTCAAGTAGTGCAGGATGTGAAAGACAATCCGATATTAATATGAAGAGGTTAGCCGCTTGGATAACTGAGCAGAGAGCTGCGTCAAACCAATCTTACGATTGTTGACATGATAATAATAAACGCTTTATTTAGCATTTCTTTCGAATAACTTGCGGTTTTAGAAATCTTTAGCCTTATGTAGATGTGATATATTCATTACGTTCTACTGTGCACTATATGCTTAATATGGTGACCCGAAACGTGAATAAAATCAATCATGGACGAGCACACTTTGTGGAACAATTTCATCATTAAATTTAAAAGTACAGAAAGTAAAGAAAAAACTACAAAGCCTTTCAAATTTCATGACTCGAAACGTGTTTGCTCTCAATCAATTCGAATTAAATAACTTTAAATCGGGATGTTTCTCGAAGAAGTATTTACAATTGAATTAGTACCAGTTCACTCTATTTCTTCTGACAAATAGTGGCCTGCTTGAGTAGTTTTTTCTCTCTCTCTCTAAAATACTCTAAAATATTGTTAGTTCTAGAGCTTAAGGTAGTCAGAAGCGATCTTTCGCCCTACTTTTATTCAATATAATTTTTTGAAATATTTCTATATCCTCATTCTATCAATATGCGAAAAAAAGGTCTACTTGGTTTTCGGTAGCAGGTAAATATCCGGCGATTCATATAATGCTGTAAAATCCGAGTTGGCCTTGGTTTCCCTCATCCTGGATTATCGGTACTCCGCCGAAGTTTTAGATGCTTCATAAAGAACTTCAGAAAGTTCTTTCCCCGGAAAAGGGGGCCATGGTAGGGGGCGTCTACAGGAAAGTTGGAAATTTATGAGGCACTATAAAGAAACATATTTTGGGAATGGGGAGAGTCCTTAAAGGTCCATGAATTTCTTTGTCACCTTCTTTTTTTGGGGAGAGTGGTCCATTACCAGCGAAGGTCTCTAAAATTAAAGAGTGTTAGATCGTATTGGTCGCAATGACGAACCTAAGCGTCATATTCTTAAAAGGTGAGTATCATAAAAAATATCTTCACAAATTAACACTGACCATTATGTTTGAACGCACGCTACCGTTTATGATGGGATATTTGTGGATTGGGATCGCTCCGTTGGTAAAATAATGACATTTCATTTATGTGCAGTTGATATTGCGTTATTGATACACCTTCAATCGTCCGCTCTTGGTTCTCCTTCCTTCGTCAATTTTAATTTTGTAGAAACCTACAGTAATTACGATAGTCTTCTACTTTTTTCTGGTTGGTTGTATATTCTCATGCAGTTTACTCGAAACGTTTAGTAGTCATAATCCCTATGTTTTAATCTCAGTGTCCATTATAAAATTCCAAATGTCAGTAAATATGGTCCAAATTGACGATACAGTAATATAGTCCTTGCGATATCACCTCAAGTTCTATAATGGCACGAAAAATGTGTCCGGTTCAATGTAAGAAGTTAAGTTCAATGTAAATGTAAGTTGTAGATGCCAACTTTTACATCAGTAGAGACAAAAATCATTCGTTGCGTTTAACAAATGATTTTGGCATATCAATTTGGCTAATTTTACTTTAATTTTTATCCCCTAAGGGATTGCGATAAATGTTAATTCGTTAAAAAATATTTTGCTCCATCACCTGTCTGTCAGAATTATCTCTTAATTTATCTGAACACTTAAAATCATAACTTGGACCGTAAATGAAATTTTTCTCAGTGCTGCATGAGAAAGGTGGGCCAATTTAATTTTATTAATCACCAGCCAGCACTAACCAAACGAAGCAATCAAATTTAAGGTATTTTAAGAGCATGCAGACACTTTTTACCGTTCACGTCCGTATTTCAATTAAAAAACTGAAAAACGACGTGAGAAATTCTTTTGGCCGCCAGAGTGAGAATCTAATGCAATCTATTAAGCAGTAGGTGTGTGGATCAACTTTTCCCTTCAGTCAGAAATTTATTGGCTATTTGAAAATGTTATTCTGTTTGCTCTATCTTTAATTAAAAATGAACGTCATGGATTACGCCGTCATTTATCTTCCTTATGAGCTTAAATTTGCCATTTTAAATTTTAATGATGAGTATTTAGTCGTTAATATGGGATTTTCGAAATGGGTATAATTAGCGTGCGTGCCTCTGGAATCTTTTGCGTCGCTTTCCTACGTGCCTGATGTTGAGCAGTCCGAAAAGTGCAAGTTCCGGATGACCGAGAGATGATCTATTTGAGCCTAGCACGTTAAAATTATGGCCTCAAAAATATCCGCGAGTGTGTCACATGTGCGTTTCAGGAAATGTCCTCATGTCCAGAAAGCCGTCACTAGCTCCGTGGCTCGGAGCTAGTGACGGCTTGGGGCTGGAAGAGGGCAGCAATCGAGTGGAGGTTGGAGCGGGAAAGAAGGGGGGTGCAAGGCACTTGCGAGTTGGTCACCATCCCAGGTGTTTACGGAACATCTTATCCTCGTTATCGCTCTCTGGAGAGGCTATCGGGTACCTTGGCACCTCCTTCAGCCTCTTAAGGTCCCGATGCTAATGACTGTGCCCGCAAAAGATAGCCGTAACCACTCCCCCTTCTCCTTCTCCCCACCAACCAGCCCCCCCCCCTAACCACCCACCCATCGAGACTATTCCACTAGAGCGAGGAAGGACTGAAAACTACCATCACTTCCTCGCTTTCCTTCTCAACCTCCCCCACCTTCCTGCTTGGAGACGTAAAACCTCAGAAATAGAGGAGCCAAGTCATCCCTTTAATATCCGTCCGCTTCCTTCTCCTCCCACCCCCACCCCCTGGCCTCTTCGAGCCAAGACGATGGCGTTCCAAAGGGTTCAACCGTCGCATCGAGAGAGGACCCGGAACACCTCCGACTCGGTTAATCCTCTCGGCACTCGCTCTCCAGAGAGAGAGGCAAGGGCAGATTGACCAATCTCGCGTGCCGGCCCTCGATCTATCCAAGGTCGGCGGAAGTGTTCCTAGCGGGGCCCATGATGGGAGGGTTTCGGCTCGGTAAACAAAACACGGATGCGTACATTTTGGGGTTGAAAAAATACATCGTACTATATTGCAGATAATTTTAGAAACCCGATGTTTTGCTTAGCGCCTCGGGGGAAATGATACTTCTTTGATAGTCTTCTAAACATTGGATTCCAGCCGCGGAGATTGATTTACGACAGGGCGGTGCTTCTCATTGGCGCTCAAGTTTTAGAATAGAAATCTTTTTTTACTCTCGGTCAGACGTTTATATTTTTCATAAGCAAGGCTGCGGTCACGCCAAACGTCGTTCATAATGAACGACCTCGACAACATGGTGGCTTATTATCTCTCATGCTGTTGAAATTCGTTAAAAAAAGAGAAGACCTCTCAAGAGTTTCATCTCTGTTACTTTGATGTTAGTTCCTTTTAGTAAGTGGTCGGAGTGAGAGTAATATTTCTGGTATGTGATAGAACTAGGCTGCTTGGTTGGTTTTCAATGGTTTCATGCAACCCAAAATCAACTAAAAAAACAAGTAACGGTACCCATTTTGAAAATAAAAATAATAACTGGGATGCCACAAACTGAAGGAGATGAATTCGCAAGAACCAGTATTGCCATCGATATTATCGTTTTTGCAAATTATTGCTGAATTCAGGTTGAGGTGATTAATGATTTAATAAAACTTTTATTATATATGGGTTACAAATTCAACAAGTTCCGACTGCTAAAGCTTCCTGGAGAATAAATCTCTCTCGTGCTCTGTCCACGGTCTTCACAATGCGGGTCAGATATTGTAGGATACCAGCACCTCAGAGCATAGATAATCACACGTAATCAATCCTAAGATATGTTTAACGACCTACTTCACTCGATTCTTCTACTTACTACCTCTGCAGTTCTTACAATTCACTTATCTCTCCGCGGGTGTATTATTGGGGCCATTATATCTCATGATTTGTCCGATAAAATTGCACCATCCTCAATCCATATTTTTCGCATTTTCTTCGCTTAGAAATTGAGTGAAAGTAATTGCATATTAAGTATATTATGTTTCGTCAAAAATTCATTTGATATAATGAATAAATTAAATCTCATTGATAACTGCAATTTAAGAGGCAGTTGAATGTAAATTATCGGATTTGGGATGTGTCTTTATCCATAACTGTTTAAAGTGCCAGTTTTGAAAGCCAACCATTTAATCTGTGAATAAGTTAACGGTATGGGATGCTTGCACGTGTATGTGCTCTGGTTTTGAACTGAGTTTAAGATTTTACATCCCTCTCAGAGAAACTTTAAACGGTTATACCGTTGAAGTTTAACTTCCTCCGGGGTAATTCCATGTTGGTTCATGAAGAATTGAGCTAAGAATTGTTATACTGTTGTGTATCACTTTAATTTGAAGCCTTTCTGTGAACGCAAAATTTTCACAAATTTATTTGCAAAATACATGCGTAGGGAGTGGACACTTTCTCATCTTAATTGATCTTATGCTTATTCATTAGAAAGTTTCCCTGTTTTCTTTCACAATTAGAGGTGATGAAAAAATTTGATTATTTATATTTCTTTACTTTTCATAATTATCAGGTTTAGATACTTGAACTCCCTTGAAATTGCTACTTGTATTTTAAATATCTTAGGAAATTCATCAAGCTTGGCGTAAATGTATTTGCTTTTTCTGCCTCTCAATTATTTAATTTTGTGAATACTTTCCTCTCTGATATGTTAATTTCCCCATGTAAATGCATGGGAATGATAGAAGTTTTTTAATTAATGTAAAAGAGTCCAGTGGAAATGGATTTAATTCTAGGAATTTATTTGTGAAAGAACTTTTAGCAATAAAGAAGTAATCCAGCGTGTAGGTGAATCGTATGGCTACCAATGTAACCGTAACGGAGTCGACATTTGCTGTTGTTGTTCTGACACAAGTCTTCATTATTCAAGACTGGTTTTTCTTTTGGTAGTGTTCACCACGACCTGCAGCGCCCCATTCTCCCTTTCCACAGTCTCTCCCCTTCCAACGAAACCGGAGAGAGTCGGAAATAATTTTACGACAAAACCTTGGCCGTAAATACCTTTGGAGGTAGAGATTGGCTCCACGTGCGTGCGTCCTCCCCGCATAGTTCTGTATTACGTCGTGGAATATTTCATTAACTTACGTTGTGGCTGCTCACAGAGCGGCAAGCTTCGTTTTCGTCCCTCGGGAGACAATTGACACTCACTCACGCGTTACTCGGCATGATGATCTTGCTGCCACGGCGATGAATTTCCAGCGCCCAGCCGAGGACGGCTACTCCTCTCTCATTCTTAATATTGCTTCTGTTCCCTCGCTCCCTTTGAAATCGGCCGTTAGCTTAAATCTCTCGAAAAGAATAGAGGTCTCTAGGAAACCTACGCTTGCACAGACACAGGGGACCTCGAAAGAATACGCCGGGATGCCAATGGTTCTCGATTAGAATTGGCACGAGACCAGTAACATGTTTTCAGCCCTTTGATTAAAAAAGCTAATCAATTAAAGCCAGTGGTAATAGGTTGGGTGAGAGTTGTCTTTGTTGGCGCAAAGTTTCCGTAAAGCAAAGGAGTGATTCAGTTTTGAAGGCGAGGCTAAACACTAAAATTTGAGTAATTTAGTGGTGTCAATCAGATGCAAAAAGTAACCGTCTCTTGTACGAAGTGTAGTCATGATACTACGAAAACTCACTTGATTATATTCCACACATTTGTGTAACACGGATTACTCTAGCGGTTTCGAACTCTTTAGGTCAAAGTCAAGAATTAAAATCATACAGATAGTGAGCTTATAAGAGTGTGTGAGTGTTTAAATAATGGCAGGTCGTGCATAACGAATTACACATTACGTTGCCGCCTTTATCACCTTCCAATCTCCTCGCGAAAAACACGATGCAGTTCACTGCACTCTCTCTGTTTATGCCTCATAAATGTTTTCATTCGGAGGCAAGAGTCTTAGCAACACTCGAAAATTAATTTTTTTAATGAAAATTACACATTTGAGAGAAATATGTATATGCATAGCATAAAACGATAAGAAATAGGAAGAAAAAGAATGTTTGAAGAGTTGTCAATACAATGAAAAAGAGGAGATTAATTAATATTTAGGTGTTTTAATGCGGGAAAGAAAAAATATTGTAATCCCAAAAAATGTAACATTTATGTTTAAATGCAAAAATGTTAAATATAATTTAAAATGTTGTATGTAATGGTGAATGATTATTTGAGTTAGCCAAACACATTTATACAGTTAACAGATAATAACGAAAAAGTAATAGGAATTTTTTAACACATTTTCCCGAGATTAGCGCACAAAATATCGTAAGAGACATGAAAAAGTGCTATAATGCCACACAATGTATTCCTTGTGTAGGCTTCCGAGGGTTGTCTTGCTTGAAAATGCTGGTCTTCCGGGATTTCCTCCGCGTTGGTCCATAATTCCTGGGACATTAATTCCCAGGAATTATGAACCAACGCGGATGAAATCCCGGAAGACCAGTATTTTCACACAATGTATGTTTAACAGGTTGTCGTCTTATTCATTAAAGTAAGATAAAAGTCATATTTCCTTTTATTTCCTTTAAGGCAACTTTTACACCCGTGTCGCAAGCAGGTAACATCTTCGCCGACGAATAATTTTATTCTTCAAGCCGAGTCAACCTTTTTTTTACAAATTTTTCCAGTGTCATTTCACTTTTAAGTCATAATAAAAAGCAGAGCAATTAATGGGTCTCGTATAAGAAAGGAGTGTTTTTATAGAACAGCAGAGCGGCTGTCCCATCATCTTAATAGGATATGCTGGTCATCATACAAAGAGAAGATAAAGCGATGACACACTTTACGGTTGACTACTCTGAAGAATGGAAATAGTATTACGACGACTTAATTTTTAAAATATCCTTTTGTTCATATTTTTCTTAATAACTTCCTGCCGTTTTTCACTAGGTAACTACTACTATACTAAGGAACACTGTATGCGAACTATAAATTTTCCTGTGATCGCAGTGATGACGCCATGGTCCCTTCGGCTTCAATAAACAGACATTTTTCAACTACTGCTCAGCTACGACACTGTCGGATTTCAACGGTATTAAAGTATTTATATTGTGAGTCGTTTATACTTTTTACGCCATTGATTTTATTTATTCTTCTTTCAACAGTGAGACGAGTATGTTCCAAGTATAAAATAATGCGAAACACGGATTTAAAATGCTTGGGACGGGGTAAACAAATCTCCCAGATTACGGGGGATTCACGGGGGGCAGGATGAAACTTTCGAGTACATATCAAAAACCCGAGAGACATGTATTGGTTAAGGAATTTTACGAGAAGAAACGAAATATTTAGGAGCTAGAGAGGTAAAAAAAATATGCAAACATACGCTTAGCATGATGGAAGGTGTGGGAAATCTTTGCAGGAATTCGCTCCAAAAAAATGAGAAAATTCACTGTAAAAAGTTGATCTGATTTTCAGTGCGATCTGAATTTAAGCGCTGTCTGGTTTAAAGCAGGAACACGGATACAAGGTGCGGAAGAGGCAGGAACATGGATGGTCGGTACAGGAGCAGTTAAGCAGGAAGCAGAGGAAGCAGGATTCTGGATGGTCTGATTTTCAGCCGTTCACCTGCCTTATTTTTAGACAAGATATTACTGCTGAAATTCAACATACCCTGTCTTAAAATTGTTGCATCTGAAATTCAGATCGCTTTTGTACCTTAAAATCAGATCTACTTTTTACAGTATTACTTAACAGGAATGTTCATTGGTATGTACACACAAGTTGTGAATTCCGTGAATTTGGACTTCATTTTCAGTTTTACCCTTGGGTTTTCGCCTCTCATTGGTCGGGTATTTGTTGGATTCAGCCCTTAATTATTTTATCTATTCACATTTATATTTGAAACTATTCAGAGTAGAGATCTTCTGGCACTGGAAGAGGTTAATTCACTTAGCCACCAGCATTTATTGTAATATCACGGTATTTATCTAATATATCAACGACGTCATCAGTCTTGTTACGAAATGTGATTGATTCTGAAATTAAAGAAGTCAACTCGAATAAAAGTTAAAGAGCACTATGTAGAATGATTGAAAAATTCGCGAAGCGACGATAGGATCGCGACTTACCTTCCTGATGGGACGGGAGAAGGTCTTATCGGTCGTCCCTGTCTCAGAAACTGAGCGCAAATCACGGGCGGAGTGGAAAAATAACGAAAATTTCGAGATTAAGATCCAGTCTCGCCCAATTCAAGGTCTATGTAACCGAAAGGTGACACATTAAAAGCGTCTGTTGTATCAAGGTATCGCGAAAATGAATTAAAATGTAATGAAATAAGATTTATTTCTACCATTTTACCTTTATTTCTCCCTATTTTCCACAAAATGTCTGATTCAGTTGAATATCAAGGTCACGTAGCACAATACCACAGGCAGTGATTTAAGCTTTTCATTATAACGCTCAAATTCACATTCTAATTTTTCTATGTAACCAATGTCATT
The DNA here is from genome assembly GCA_933228895.1 of Platycnemis pennipes. NCBI lineage: Eukaryota > Metazoa > Arthropoda > Insecta > Odonata > Platycnemididae > Platycnemis > Platycnemis pennipes. The sequence continues at coordinate 109,458,655 of OW121853.1, forward strand.
TCTAAACGGACCGAAGCCACCTCCCCAAATGGTAATTGCGTCATTCTGGGGTTGAAATACTGAAATCCTACTCGAGCGAACCTGTTCCTTCTCATTCATGCATTCTCTTTTTTCAATTATGACAACCCTATCAATTTCAGCGAACCTAACCAACGCCAGTAAGTAGACTCGTAACATTTTTGACAACGTTTATCACTCAAAATTGAAATGCAATCACTCGACGCACTTGGAATTTTTATTACTAGTTTTCTATTAAATATAGTTAGTATGTTTAATTTCACTCTCTCAGTGATTCAACCCGAAGGTTGGTTTTGATTGGTGAGGGTAGAGATCACCCCGGACTAAGCCGCAGGCGTGTGAATTTCACACATTCAGGGTAGGTGGGCCGGTTCCTTTTCCTGGGCCACCTCGCACTCCGAGGATGTTTCGTTCGGGGGCGTCCAAAGGCTTCAACCGGATTTGAACCCGGGACCCTTCGATCAGTAGCTTAGCGCCCTACCCACTAGGCCACCTCGCTCCCCATGTTTAATTTACGTTATCAAAATTGATCTGAGAAAAATAACGAAATGGACGGCTAGTTCTCTGTGAAAAATGTGATAGAAGATTCATAATCGAATATGACGAACGACAGACTGTTCCGAACATCTGCCCTAAGTTTTCACTTCGTTTCCCTGGTCTGTTGACGGGTGGTATCAATTATAAATGCCTTTATTTCCAAATGCAATGCTTCTATTCCGTGTCTCAGGGTTCCTTTACGTGGATTTTCACAGTGCATTATAAATGGAATCATCGATGAAGAGGGATGTTCATCCACACCGGTATCTACGCTGCAGAGACTAGAATAGGTGGCTCTAAATATTTTCTACAATGTACATTCTTGCCCTTTTAAGCGTTTTTTTCACAAAGGCATCCCACAAATGGCTCGAATAAGGGACATCGCACGGAACGAGCATGCAGATCACTTTGCTTGGCGTGATGGCTGGTGTACGTTCAATGGATTTACAGTATACTTTGGAAATTACGTAACACTTAATGGATACCATTTCATGGATTTCACCTACTACCGATCACGTGTGCTAGGGATAAGTAAAAGGAGCATTTTGGAACACCCTCCTGGCTTTATTAAGTAGAAAAATGTATTTCTAAATTGTATTGATTTCACGAAATACAAAACAAAAGTGACTCAATTTTATTTATCCAGTTCATCGACGGAATCCGAAATTTTACTGAGTAGCGACTTCAACCCGTTTTCTCTTTGCATACGTTTTTTTTCTTTATATATTAAGTAGATGTACAAATTTAAGCTAATTTGTGTTAATGGAATAGTCTGGATTTGCGTTTTTAAAGACAAAGTGACATAAACGAGACATGACGCTCCATAGCAACCACACTGAGCTCATTGAGATATTTTAGATATGTCATGCATTAAATATCTTATTGTTAGAGATAGACATGAGATTGACGGAATCAAGAATATGTTTTGAAATTTCAGCCGTAACTAATCCGAAAATTTCAATTAATGGGTGCATTGGTTAATCACCCAGAAATTTTGATATTTAATACTCCTTTCGTTGTTTATAAAATTATACTGTGGCACCAGATGGTATATATTACGGTAGCTTAAGCAATTGGGGTAGAAAGCAATGCCACTAATGATTTTTGAATGGTTACAATGAATATAAGTTTTATGATGAAGTGGTAATCTGTACCTATAGAAAAAAATGCTATCATCTATTCGCACACATGGCATTCGTCGAATGTGAAATTAGACCTTTGAGATTCTCTCCTTGTCATAGCTGTTATATTCGTATGTCTGCTATGCTAAACTGCCTTTTTTTAAGCATTTTCTATCACCTCACATTTACCTCCCGATACAAGAAGGTGATCGCTTCAATAACCAGTATTTATCATCTTCTAATATCAATGTGAAGACTGCTTGTATGCGAAGATGAGTCCAAAAATATCCCACCCTAACCTGAACCTGTTTGCCGTTTTGTTGGCAGTTTAAATTTGAAAGAGTGGCCAAGGTGCGAGACGTCTATAGGTTACAGAATCACATGAGCCTAAATTACGATGACGGTTGAATGGAGCTATTACCGCTCATTTAGAAGTTGTTTTTAGGTGGCTCTCGACAGCTGCGGTCATTTGCACCTCAAGAGCTAGTGGGTAATTATGACGAGACTGGTGGATGGATGAAAGAGGAGGCAAATTTGATGGAGTCTGGGCGTCAGCTTTCACCTTGGATCAACAAACTGCGCTGGAGTATCCGCAAACAATCCAGTCATCGCCGAGGAGACAATTCTGTCCCCTGAGCAGGGAGGTTAATGCCCTTTCTGTAACATCTGCTCAATCTCGTTATCCTTTTCAAAATTCATTCCTCATTTCATGACCTATTATTCGTTCGTAAATCATTTGATACTGCATTAATGAATCAAAGGAGACTGACTAAGAAATGTACTCTGCATATCGACCATGCAAAGATGATGAAGTCCGTAGTGGCCAAAAAGTAGCTTGTTCAATTATTATGGCTGTTGGTATTAGGGATGGCGACCGATAAACTGAGGTCATATGCGACATTTAAAATAGGTCAGTTATTGAGTGCAGGTAGAGTTTTTGGTGACTGGGGGAAGAGTGAATAGAAATCCGGCATCTGCATTAGCGTGCTACGAAAGATTTAAGGCATCTACGGCTTGACGTCCCATCCGACGGTCGGAGTTTTGAACTTGTAACCCTCTCCACACAGCACTCAAGTGAGGGCCTGTATACTAATAAATATTTAATCAGAAAAAACACTTGGTTTTAATTCAACACTTTATATTCCATAAAGTGTGGAATTATAACCAAGTGTTTTTCTGATTAAATATGAAGCAGTTCCACCGAGTAACGCCGGAGACAGTGTCTTCTACTAATAAATATCTCTGCCACTGCCGGGAAATCGGTCCGGGCCCTCGGGGCGGTGGGCCAGTATTCTAGCTACCACATCAGCCCTATCCTCAGCTTGTTCACATCGCAGCCTAGTGTCGCAGGCTTACTTCTACGGTGGATATTTTTCAGAAAAAGTAATCGCAAATAGTTGTTCGTGGGAGGCAACCGACGGCTAAGCTCATTTGCGTCATGAAGAATGGATGCATGGGGAATATGTACGAAATTTTTTTCTCGTGTTTTGGTGATGTCCTTGATACGAAATTTTCTCGCAAATTCAAATATATAAGCTAAAATTTTCTTAGCCAACCTCAGAGGTGCTATAAAAATGTTCCCGAAAATTGACGGAAGTCACGTGACTTGAGACGCCTACTGACATCACTACACGGTATAGGTTCCAAGTTGCTACAGAAGCAGACGTTTATTTGAGAGTAATACGAAGCGAATATATTGTTTTGAAGTTTTTAGCCTAACTTTGATCGAAGCAATGCCTGAAAAGGGATTTAAAAAAACGGAACCCGAAAACTTATCTTTGGTTGGCATCCTTATGGTGTTATCCTTTTTAAAAACAAAGTGGTGCGATCCACACTACTTGAATAAAGCATCAAAATACATTAGTTTTTTGGATTGAACAAATGAGAGAAATACATACGTTTTCGTAATTAAAAAAACTTACCCCCACGCACAACGGTTAAGCAACACCCATAGTGATACCGTGCCGTGACGCATGCGATGACATAGTGTTTTTAAGCTGCCGTAAACATACGACTTTTAAAGAGTGATATATTTTGGTCACAACTTAATTTTTCAGCAAAATTTTAGCCGAGCATATTTTATCAAATAAACGTCTCATTCAAAGGGTTATAAAAAATATTACATATTCCCCGTCAAAATGAATGGAGAATTGGAGAGAAGTACGGCGTTTTACGGAAGGGAGGAAGAGCTGAATAGATTTCGACACGTCGCGGGATTCTCTTCACTCTTCCTCCGTTCCTTGTATGTTTAGGCATCGGTCCACTGTACTAATTTCGCCACGGGATCCTCAGCTAAGCATTCCAGTAGACTGACTAATGACTGAATATGAATTACTCTTATAGGGACCGAGATAACGCTGAAAAATCTTCTCCGCCGGGATTAAAACCCGAGCCCTCGAGATGGGGACAATCCTATGCTTTTAAAACCTTTGACGCGACGAGAAAAGGGAACATAGTTAAGTTCTGGAAATAACAAATATTACTAACGAAATACATGTTATTAATATTAAAATAAATTTTGCTCAAAATATTTTTTTAAATTAGTGATTTATCAGAAATGAAGAATGATCCAGAAAAAAAGTGTTTGTCAGTTTTTGGTTATATTGGTATAATTATGAAGTAACAACATTAATCAGGCTATCAAATGAAGAAATCAAAGAAGATAACTTTTCTCTTACTCCAGTGGCCTTTGATGCATGATCTTAATTTCTTATTAAAATATATAAAGAGAAAGTATATGAGATTTCCTCTGACGCTGGGCGATGTTTACTCAAACTCATCCATATCATCAAGGATTACCAATCCATACCATCAATACCAATTAAAACTTAAGTGCATGATGGAGGGGCTTAATTAAAGTATTCCAGCAATTTTTTAACGGGAAGCGAAATTCGTAAAATTTGTCACCTTTAGATTTGAAAAGATGGAAACTTCTTTCAATTTTTTTAACGCCCGGTGGCATGTTTCCTGGTACTGAGCTTGAAACGCCTTAAAGAAGCCCATAGAAAAGCCCTTCGTCGAATTAAGAAGCTGAAAGACTTGTCCCACACTCTTGAAAGGAGGTGTATTTTTGATAAATATCATTTAATTTCCTAAAATGTTCCGATATGATAAGGCAGGGACTAAACTTATTGCTTTGTCCCTGATTTGTACTTGGGTACTTGCAAATTATTTAGCAACTTGCAAATTATTTAGCTAGTGTTACGCTTGAAATTCCAGAAACACAATTTTCCTTTGGATATGGAGCAAAAACTAATTCAAATACCAAGCTTAACCGAATGACTGCGTGACGCTGGTATGTTTTATTTTTGGTTGCAGCATTTCCTTCATTCATCATGAAAATGAAATGCACCCAAATTACAAATTTGTGGAGTATTCGTAATAGAAGACGTGATTTTAAATGTTTCATGGGTAAAGAGGATGGTATAAGCTTTTGTCCCACTACTTTTTCCACGTGAGAGGTATTTAACGAACAATACGAACGTCACTATTACAATTTACGAAATGTATGCCGTAATACATATCTATATCATCATTGTTCCATTGGATTTCTGGAGAATACTAGAGATAAGAAGCTGATTTTCCCACTGATGCATAAAGTTTTGACAAATATAACGGCTATTTTTAGCATTGTTTGCATTTTGTGCGTTTTATAACACTTTAATGGCAAAGCAAACTAATACTTTTAAGGCCTGTAATCTGTAACTTTCACCAAAAGCGATTGAGAAATGTTGAAAAATTATTGGCTAGTCACATCAAATAAATAATTGTTCAATATATCCCCTTTTTCGATTTTCATTCCTATCGAGAGCAACGACACGAAAATGACCAAAATCCGGAACTAGACCAAAAAAACAGAGTGGAGTGTTACCCCAACCGAAAGAACTAAAAAACACGTATCCGAACCGATTTCAGAATACCGATAATTTCATCGACTCACGTGCGGTAATTCCTTGTCCCGATATGTCCAAATCCGAGCACACTTAAGCAAGCATTGGTGTTATTTTTCATTTATTTATTCTTGTTATTAACTTTTTTAACAATTGTTTGATCCACTCAAGTAAAAATTAAATTATCTGTAATCCTTTTCAAAATTCTCTTGGTCGAAGCGACGAAAGGGGATCGGGTTGGTGTGGTGGCCTTCCACCTTGATGGCCCAGGTTCGATTTCCGGCAGTGGTGGTTTTTTCAGTGGTTATGTGGTCCCAACCTAAGTGCCTAGTGGAGGACATTTTAGGTTCACTTGTCGGATGGGACGTTAAGGCGTGGTCCCCTTGGCGCCTGTGACTAAAGAGTAGGCTAATGCCGACGCTAGGTTTCTCTCTAGTCTTCCTCCATAGCCTGAAATGTTCCTACCTTTGCCCAATCACCCACCTGTCCTAAATGGTGCAAATGACCTCAGCTGTCGATTACCTCCCCTGAATAACTAACTAAGTGAATCGAAGCGACAAAAAAGAGTTCGAAAAATCTCATTGAATTTAGACGCAAGGTAACAAACCCGAGCCGAAATTTAGTTTTGAGAAAAACAGAGCAAAAGAAAAATTACTGCTGAATTCCCCCAAAAGATTAAATTACCTTCTAAACCACATTAGATTCTCAACCATAAGGTGAACACGAATTAAAATTTAATCATAATCAATCAATTTTGCAGTAGGTGTATCGTAAGCGTTGCCCATCTTTCCTCTCCGGTACTGCAGAAGGGGTCCGTCGACCCTCAATAGCACGGGTCTCCTCAGGTACGGTCAGAGTGCACTTAACCCACTGCCTTGACCAAATACACTATACTCCCCGGAAGGAGGTGGAGTGAACTAGGGGGTGTCCTCTTAATCGATACATCCTTTTGCCTTCGCTCGGCCAAGTGAAGCGATGCGGAGTGCAACCATGCCTCGGTGGCGATATCATTCCTCTCCGGTCTCGAGATTACCCGTCGCTCGGATCCAATTTAGATGTTGAGCACGATTCGAGGTGCTACACGATAAAAATCTTGCCCGCTCCCTGGCAGAGAGTGATGTGAAGCGGAAATCCATTTAAAGGGTTAGGTAGCGAATATCGCGCCTCTGAAACAATCTCCTCCTTAGAAATTTCTGTACGGGCATCGCAGATCGTTAAAATATTATTTTATTTCCGTTAGGAAACAATTTCTTGTATTCCTCAATTGAGCATGCATTTATTATTTCTTATGTCCTTTATGTTATGTTCCTGTAATTCGTGTGTTCTTTATTTGCTAACTTATTTCAGTCACGAGTCTCAATCAATATATGAAATAACGGTGAACGCACCAATGTTGAAACAAATGCACCAATGCCAATGGAAGAAGAAACATACTATGTCATTTTTGCCAATTGTTCATTTTTTTAACTTTGATAAGATCGTAACTTTGGAAATATGCAATTCAAATGGTCCAGGTCATAAACTCAGTGGCGAATAAATTTTCAGCTAATTTTATTTTTTCGTATGATAGAATGCTGTTGAACAAGTTATTCAAATATTTAAATTACATTCATTGTTGTTGTTTAAGGAGTAATCTTGATGGCTTGTATGGATTGGCTTGTATCTATCTTCCTTTATAGTTGATTGCTACCGTCCGGCTGTCGGAAATTTGAATTATTTTCCAGATTTCTTAACTTTTTGTCAATGATGCAAAGAAGTAGCCTCTATGTTTATCCAACTTTCTATATGAATATATATCGCTCTCGTTTGATTGGTTTACATTATTTGGTCGGAAGAAATACCTATTGCTTCAACGTACTGTTTTACCTTTTTGCAAAGGAGACAGTTGTTAGGGAAAAGGAAACCAACAGGATTTTAAGTAGAGGAGCATTCTTCTTATGTAATATATGTAAGGATTTTAGATGAGGTGGATGCTCTTTTTTCTCGTAATGTGGTTTGTAAAGTGCTATTACTCACAAATATAAAGATGAATCAGATATAAAATTTGGTTGTGGGAACTTCTCGTTTGGCTTACGGTCCACAATGATTGCACGTTGCCTGTGCTGGACGTTTCAACTCGGTATTGCTCCCACATTATTTTCTTTACATTAAAGAGACAGAAAAAAATCATTTAAGACGCATGTGATCCTCAGATGATTTGTCAGGATCGACTTTATGAAGACAAAGCAATCGAAAGGAGAGTAGGGGATGGAGTTAAAGGAGAAGGCACGATTGCGTTGTATTGGGTATACCCTGAGGTTTGATCCGGAATTGAATTCATGGCTCTAGCTGTATAAAATATCTTCTCACGTTAATACTGCCTTACATAACTTATGTTCTCTTTCGTCAGACAACAACAATGCCCATATCTCAAAAGCTTCCAGCCCTTTTTGCACTCTTTTCCCATGGTCCAGGTCTGGGATCCATATAACCTCATACGATATCAAGATAATCTTCTCTTCACATCTCCACTCAAGGTAAGGATCGTAAATCCTTCCTATTAGTGAGCGAGTGTTTTGATAAAGCGATTCTTCTCCTGATATCATGAGTACTATGCCAAAATTGGTCCAATATTTCACCAATACACCATCATATTGAATTTTCTGAAATAATAGTGTACGAAAAATTAACAGCCATGCTGATTGAGCTTTACTTTAAATCTTTACGAACATCCTCAGATTATTGTACCTTAATACCTTGCGATTAACCTAGTGGTTAATATTTGCATGCAATCCTTATTAAGTTCAACTCGTATTAATTAGCGCTTCCTGTTCTCTTCCGTTCTGTGGACAAATTAAGGGAGAAAAAAATTGAAACATTATTTTCTCCCATACCCCTTGCTAAGTTTGCCTGAGTTTCTGACGTCAGTCCCAAAATGGCAACATCCGGATCTGTCTCTGGTTCTCGTGATCACCATTCGTGCATTGTGCCGAGGATTGCGTCGCCTGGTTGTGATGGTACGTACGTGATGTTCGTCACCGAAGTCCGGAGAGCATAAAAGATCACTTATTAGATGATGAACCGTGCCTCTGGGAGTATTTGTGGGAGCGCTCCAATCCAAGAAGTACTAGTCATCGTCGTTGCGTAATCTCCGAGTCTATCACCGCTCTCTCGGAAGCATTGGAATGCCGGCAAATGAAAGGTTGTGTTGACGGGTCTGGAGGGATTGGCCAGCTTGATGAGGCTTATTCGCATCATAGTTTGGTGAAACGATTCACTTTTCCGCGTTGTGCTCCATTATCAGTGAATAATATCCGGTTATGTTTCTAAATATGACGGAGAATATTCTACATGTTTTTCAACGTCTCCTTCCCCATGAGGAAGGATTTTGACGCAATGTGACCTTTTTAACTTAGATTTTTGCATAGCAATTTGCACTTTCTTTATTCCACCGAGTGACTGGAATATGAAGAAGTGATGCAAAGACAAAATAAATCGAAAGTGTTTCTGAAGCCTTCAAAAATAAATAGATCACCAAATCGCACATATTGCAATGGATGGAATCTTGCAAGAGGTGAGAGTAGAAACGAACGGAAATAACTTTCGTGGTAGCCATAGATGAAGCAGATAAATCCGGTACAAAAAGACGAAAATAATAAAAAATTCCTACAACCTGAAGAGAATTCCTGATTGAAGGTTTGAGAGACCGGGGAAAGGTCTGATTGTTGTTTCGATGTATCTGAATCGAGTGAATCCTGATTAAAGGGTCGAAATCAATGCTATGTGACGCATCAGGGTGGCAAATCATGTGCAGTCGCTCTCTAACAGGAACTTCAGTGCGGATTGTACGCAGGGAATGAACTTGAGAGTTTCCGTCCCCAGTTCTCGACCGTGAAATTGGAGAACTGGTCCACTACACAAATCCGGACGGGTGATTCTTTTCTCGGCAAGAATCATCTGCCCCCGCGTTCAGTTTGCTCGGCGGGGAGGAAATATTCCACGTAGGAAAGTACAATGGGAAGACGGGCGTCGCTTGTTATTCCTTTTCCGTGCGAGGAGCATGTAACATGTACCACTTCCACGTGTGGAGCGACCGTGCTACCCCTTCAAGGACGGGCGGGGCTAGCTCAAAGTCGCCCCCCGAAGTCGTCGGGGGGCTGGGTTTGTCGATTTTCATTTGCCGCGCGGGCGCGCCCTCGAATGTGTGACATACTGATTGTGTGTGTGGGCATGTGTGCCATCCGGGACGATTCGTCGCATTTCCCCCCTCCGAGCATTTGCGGAAAAGGTTATCTCGCCAATGCGGTTTGTCCGAAACTTGTCCTGGGTCGAATGGGGATCAGGGCTCGAGGGAGGGAAAGATCACTTTTCATAACGACCAAAATGCCTTCTGGCGACGCTATATATCGGGCGACCCGGCCATCTTCCGTCCCTTTAGAAATATCCACCCCTGGGCAGCGCCGCATATCTGCCGCTTCAACCCTTCCCTTCCAAACTTCCCTCCCGCACCACTTCACTGCATGTTCTCTATATCGCTACGTTAAATGTGAAGGTCACAATCTCTGTACCCCGATTAACCCTCAATGTTCATGAAATGCTCACTAACTTCATAATATAAACCTCCTGCTCTAGATAATTGGATAGTTTATATTACGGAGGGTTTTTCAAATCAAGTAATAATGTCAGTAATATTATACCGATAAAATGCCATCCTATTTGCTCGGAAAGTCCCCAGTTCGTCGGTAACTCTGAGAAGATGACTTGATTTTATTCTCGTGTTTAAGTGGAATTAGGTTAATGTTAAAAGGCTCTTCGCTAATTAAGCTTCGGTTTAATATTTTCTCAGCAATCGGAGCTCGTAAATGTTATTTTAGAAAAGGTTCTTGAAGAATCATGGTAGTAAATAATTTGTATGTATGCACACATGCTGTAGTAGCATCCATGAAACATCTACATGTGACGGAAGAGGAAAAAACTGGAGAACGTATTCAATACCCTTGGTTCGCAATTAATAATAACGACCAATAGATGAAAGAGCCTGAAGGGTATGTTGCCCGTAGGGGAGTTATCTCTTAAAATTGTAGCCGACATGTGCGCCACCAAGTTTCTATACGAATGTCAAGCCAGAATCATGGGATACCTTTGAATCCTAATTAACTTTGGCTCTATTTAGCGGGGACATAATGTGAACATTTTTCGCAGGTCAATGAATTTCCATGGCAACGGATTTAAGATTGAGGGATGCTTTGACGCCACCCCCTTCTTCTCTGGCTCCAGGGGCGCTATTCAGGAAGTGAAATTTATGTTTAGCTCTCCTCCTCCGAGTTGATGATTATGAAAATTTTGTTGGAGTCGGGCTAAGAGAGAAAATTCGTGAGAACTGTATTTTTTATAATAAACTATGCCACTTTAATGAGGGCTGGAGAAATAGAAGCGTTTTGTGTAGACGTGTTATTGGATACGAGAATGGAAACTAATGACGCACTCAAGGAAAATATTCTCCTCCCCTAAATAAAATCTTGCACTGGTCAAAATAGAGAAAAAGGCCGCGTTCCGTAACCTTAGACGGGACTTCTTTCAATTTAGCAAACTAAACGAGTGAGTAGGAGTGAAGGTGAATCAGGTGAGGGCGGGGAGAGCTTCCGTGGAAGGAATCCGTCTCCGGGGTCATTTGCGAGCTATTTCCAAGGTGAAGTCGAGGCATTGGCGCCGGAGCGATGGGCAGCCGAGCGCCTTCCCCGTGGGCGCAGCGACGAACGCCCGCTCCCCGGCACGGACCTCAAAGAGCGCGCGTCCGTGGGCAAACACACGGGGAAGGCTCCCGCACCGCCTCCGCCGCTGTCCTCTTCCCTTTTGCCGATTCCGCCCCACGCCGCCCCCCTCGCCCCGCGCCTCTCGATCCAAGGCAAGACTCCTCCCGGGTCGATAAGGACTCCCCGAACCCCCTTTCTCGCTCCGCGCCCCCGCATCACAAAAACCGCCCGCCCGCCCCCCTCTCGCCCCGGGGGCGAAGGACACCGGCGTACAGCACGCGATACTCGGGCACTGCCCACGCGGATCCGCATATTCCGCTGCCCTCCGCCCCCCTCCGCCCAGGCCCTCGGGGGAAAGCGGAGGGGTTGCCCGTTCTGTCTACCCACTCCAACGACATGCGCCTTTTACGAGACAAACATCTGCGAGGGGGTGGTTTAAGGGGACCACGCGGCACCCGAGTACCCCACACCGCGACCTCCATAACCCCCTTTTATTTGTGCTTCCGTCGCATTGCGTTGGTGTCGGGTCGGGCCGGGGAAGCATCGCTCCAGGGAGAGGAGAAGGAGAGTGGCGCTGGGAGGCTCTCGTGAGGGAGCTTTGAATCGTCGTGTCCGCCTCACTTATGCATGCATGCTTTTTGTTTCGAGATCTTTTCATGTTACGCCCTCCCGGGAGGAAAATGTCGCGGGAATACACCGGCTCTGGCGAGGTTATTATTTTTCAGCTGATTGAAATGATTCCGGTCAAGGCACATTTCAATTGCTGAAAGATAAGGAAAACAGTACTACAATGGCCGTCTGTAACTTCATTAAACATTGAAAATATGCCCATTTAGGTTTTATATCCCTTCAGTTTGAATTTAATACGGTAGAGCTAAAACATCCTGGGTCATAATTTCAATCTGTATTAAAAAAATCCAATGGTGAGGTCAAGTTTGATGCAGATGTAAATTTACATTTGAGGGAACTATTTTCACCACCGCCAACATACCAGTCCTCTACAAAATAATTTCTATTTGCTGTGTTATCATTTTGAAATCCGTTGTATAGGAAATTGTCTCCTGTTGGGGTGAAATTCTAAAAGGAAACGGATCCCAATTAAGGAAATTTCCTTCTTTGGGCTTTGAGAGCTTTCTGGAAATGGCAGTAAATCCAAAAAAGACGGTATACCCGTTCGTTCAAACTTGTCCTCATTAGTGGATTATCCTCATCGCCTTTCGAGATGACGTCTGATGGTGATTATTAGGTGCGACTTCGAAGGAAAGGGGAGTGGAAAAGGGATTCCCTTTCTAGGGATTAAGTGATTCATGCAAGTCACGCGTAGCCACTGCAGAATGAATTAGGCAAGGTGGCGCGGAGGTAACGGTTATTTCCACCGTTGGAATTCCCCGACCCCTCTACGGATGACACGCGTGCGTAGCGCATCAGACACCAGTGACACCAGAGTTTTATGCGTGCGGACGGTTGTAGTAGAGATATCAATGGACCCCCAAGGCTTTTACGCGAAAAACATAAACTTCCCGTTTCACCCTCGTTTAAAATTTATGATTTTGTGAATGGACTACAAATGACCTCGGGAGTCGTATGTAACATGTAAATCCGGCCTCGCAGTGAGCAATAAGCTTTCCTTGTATGTCGTTCATGTAATTGGGTAACTCACTTTGCTCTTCATCTCTAAAATGTTGACAAATTAATGATTTCATTTTTTATATGAAAATTTGGAAATCAGGCACCCTAAAATTTCTTTGCAGAATCCACGAATTAAACTGCTCTTATACCACCTCTTTTACGAATTGATTTTTTAATGTATATTCCTCTTGGGATATCAAAAATATTTAAATTGAAGTAAGAACTGTAATGCCTCTAAAAATAATGAAAACAGATGCAAAATTCACATTTCTGGCCCGTAAACGGTCACGCCCAGCTCTAATACGGAGATACTTTTTGAATGTAATCCTATCTCATCCCTTTGCTTTGATAAGACGACGTTATTAGCTACCCCGTACCGATTTCCAGCCTCAGGATGTTGTCTTCCATGCAGCAATCGTTTTGAGTCAGTGATATAATTTGTAAGAATTTGGGTGCCTCTCTAACTTTGTACAGCATTGAGGTTTCCCTTGGCATCTGTTAAATGACGCTTTTTTATGACTCAATCAGCTGCTCAGTTGATTTCGTAGGCGATGGAAGTGAAAGGTATGAAACAAGAGGTACATTTTCATGAGAAGTTATGATACACAATAATAACAGGATTTTTTTCTATGATTCTACACGTTTTGTCATTAATGTAGTTACCGTACAAAGTGATACTTTCGTGTATCGATTAATGATGATGGTCTAAATAGTTATTTTTGTCCCGAAAATATTCCAGCACGACATTGAATTTTCGTATGTAGCTTACAATGAAAGTATGTATCATCCTACTTGCCCTTGGGAATAAAGCCCAAGAAAACCATCACAATAATTGATCCCAAACCCGTTTCCTGTGGAAGAGGATGTGGGGTAGTTAGGGGAAACCAGCGGAAGGAGGAATTTGGTTCCATTGTTCCAGTGACCCGCTTTTGAAGACAGCCCAGACATGGCAAGCGGGCGCTATGAGGAATTTTTCCTTTAATTTCGCAAGGGAACTATGTTCAAGAGCCCTTCAGCATGCATACCATATTTACTCTTGGTGAAAACCTTGCGCAAAATACTCTAAATTCTGCATTCCTACTCGTGAAAATTCCAGAGAATAAGTCGTTTATCGCAGTATCCATTTCACTCAAGCCTGAAAATGACTACTTTAAGGAAAAACTGGGCGTGCCGGGGACTAGTGGCCAAATTCCTAGTATATCTATATATAATGGACACTTACCGCCTACTTTCAAAGTCATATGCCGATGTAGATCATGAGAATGGTTCTAAATGTTCATAAAGACTTTATTACCAAAAAAAAACTTTTTAATAGTTACAGGTATTAAAATAATCTTCTTTTTTATCACCATATATAAAGAAAATCATTACTAATATGAAGGAGCGTACATGCTGAGTAATTGGCAGCATAGAAGATGGCAGAGCTACGAAAGATGAGAATTAATGATTGGCCAACACTACTAGTGATGAGATTTTGTGCAAATGTTTAGAATATACTGCAATTTTCCAACGTTTAAAAACCTAACTCACGGCCTAGTTTGCAGTGCTGTTTCTTTACATCATTGATCGGGAGGGAAGTTCGTACGATGACGGGTATATAATCTAAGTTTTGGGGGACGGAGATAGGAATTTACCACAACCAAGTACTCGACTCATTTTGCGCAAGGGTACTTAATGTTCACCCATGGGTAATTTTTATACACTAATACCTATGTCGTAAGTAAATAATGTTTCCTGGACAGTTGCTGACAGTATTTTCTCAATATTGTTTGGATCAACTTGTCAGTATCTCCGGCACTTACGGAATGTAGTGTTTTTTTGTAATTACCTATCGTATTTTACTTTGGGATACCTAAACAGTATTGTTTCCATTTATCTTTTACTATTTTTATTATTACACTTTGTGTTATCCTTAAGCTAGATTTGTCTAGTACTTAAAGTAGTTGTTTCTAACAGGATAAATTGCGATATTTATTTTGAGGTTTCTCGCAGTAGACACTCTGCACGGCTCTTTTGCCGTGGTATGTCTTTAGAAAAACACCGCTAACCCAGGAGAATATAGTAATGAGGTGTGCAATCTGTTCAGCCGTTGTAAATCCTGAAGTAAAAATTTCTGCACCGAAAACAGATTTCCTTGTCTCCAGTTTTTACTGCACCCAAACCGAAGGTTTTTCACACCCCCTCACGCTACTCGACTTTGGTCACGCAATGGATTGGCTTAGTTTCGGCACAGGTCACAGATTATTCGGGCTCTACTGTAACGCTGTAAAATTCTAATGTCTCCGCTTGTAGCCCTTACAGAGGATATCACAGCATTGAACCAACATTAGATCTCCAATTTTTTCTTGAATGAAGTTGTAGTTATGGGGATTTCTAATTTTTTTTAACCGTTTTCCCAACTATGTATGTTTTGTGTGCGTAAAGTATTGGTTGTCCGTAGAAAACTTTGCATTCAATATGTCTTCATAATAAAATGGAAACCCGTTTTCCATCAAAAAAGGTTTCCAGGATCTTTTGAATTGTATACTAAACGTTATGTCACTATTTTATCGATGTTTTCTTTTAAAAAGATTTACTAGAGCAATGTGGGTGAGAATTAAGGAGGTAACTTTCGTAAGAAGACCGATTTTGTTAGACGTTTTTCGCGATTAAAATGGCGGTGTTAATCTCAAAACTTTGTCTGAAGACTCAAATCCCTAATTATATTAAGTTGAGCTTGTAGCAAGAAGCGTGGTTTCGATAAGTTTTCACAGGAAATTCCCCGTAATTTCGAACTCCAACTGAGATAATTCGCGGGAATAATTCGTGAACGCCTTTCTTCATGCGTCACCGATTGTAGCTCAAACACATGGTTCTCCATTGGCGGTCCTTGTTGACTCAAGAATTTTGGAATCAAGAGTTTGAGCCTAAGGGGCCTGAATTGCTAAAGCTGTCATCTCCGGTGGTCTGGTTTAGGTTCACATTGAGCATGCGCAAGCCTAAGGTCAAATTGATGTAAGTTCGGCTTTTACAAACATTCCTTTACGCAATTTTTTGGGCTGCCGACCGGAGATCCCGAGTTCAAATTTGGAAGAAGTCTCTTTCTGCACGTCCAGCCAAGCCAAAACTGTCACTTTCTGCATACCAGAATCTAATGGTAAATCTGGTAAATGAATTGCCAAATCTTTCTTGGAAATAGCATACGACGTAGGGAAAAGAACTGCCCCCCCCCACCTAATCCTCGAAAATTGCACATAAGAAGCATACAAATGTCTTTTATCTGTACAATCATCTATAACTTCATCTTTCCCTGAATTTCTAGGCTAGACTATCCCTCTTATTATTTTTGGTCATTTCGGAGGTCTTGCAAATTGGGCTTGTTCCCTTGAGGAACGGACCCAAGCCCTTTCGCACGAAAGCAATAATAATGGGTGTGGTACAGGAGTAGTAATCTTGGAGTTTTGTCGCTCTAACGGCTAAGGACATATCATACCGTTTAAGCAAGGATCTTAATCCAAGGGAAAACACAAAATCAATTTACTAGGAGGGAGTCCAAACCACGACCTTTGGGTTGCCTAGCCATGAGGTTACCGACCTGGAACCACGGTCGGGAGGTTATGTAGGATTTCTGAGAATAATACGATAAAAACAAGCCACGAAACGCTCTTTGAAATACTAGAATAATTACTTTCCTATCCATTCCATCTTCTGTAAACTTCAGTAATTTTTGCTCCTTCAAGAAGTTTCCTTCTGGATTCAGAAATTGATAATTTTGCGATATCATGCTCGTATGACTAGCAATTGAACAATATAGAGTCAATTGCGGTAGCCAGGTCGGTGATGTGCCGGCCTGGCCGCAAGTTCGATCCCGCCCAAGGCATAGAAGTGGTATATTTTTCTTAGGGTTCAGGTCTTAGATTATACGATAAGAAATAACCCTAGCTGCTGGAGCACCTAAAATTGAAATCTAGTATTACAAACAATATCAATGTAGTGGTTTGCCATCTCAATTCATTGTCTCTATGATATTACTTAAAGGGCAAAGTATTCGTCACTAGGCTGTAAAAGTCACAAGGTAGCTTAATACCAGCCTGACATTTTCTTTAGAAAGTTCGCCCGTAGCCTTTCATGAAGTATTCCTGCAAAATTCTAAAATATTGTTATAAAATTGTAATATACATCGTCTAGCCCCATATCATTAAAATGTACAAGATACGCCTGGAAACTCCAGAGTGAATCCAGTTAATAATGAAAATTTAAATTGGTGTTCTAATTTCCACATGCCCAGGATATGTGCGTCAAGTCTTTTGACAGCTTTGTTTACTTTCTCATCATTGGGTTTCTGATAAGATATTAAATCACGCATTTATCCGTAAAACCCCTTTCTTTCGTTCAGATTCCGAGCCTCATAAAATATCAGTTTGGAAGTATGAATGCGAAAAATGACTGAGGCGAACGGTAATGCGAAAAACTTGACGTGCGGTGCTACACCTCAGTGATGTTAACACAATATGCGAAGCGTAAATATGACTTTCGCTTGAAAATTGGCTGGCGTGGAGAAAATAATTTTACGCTGGCACATCAACTCCGCGAATTTCTGGACGAAGCGCTCCGACGCACATTAACGACCTCGTATTTGACAGTACGTAACAGCCTCGTTTATTCCCAACGTTAAAACGAAAATATATTTCAGATGCAGGTATTTCTTAATAGTATTAGCGTAGCTGTTTATTCTGAATTAACGTCGCAATATACTTTATAGCCAGCCAAAGTAGCCAGGGCCTCGATTATGGATCTTCATAAGGCGTGCGCTGGCGTTATCGTTATTTTTTTATTTAACTTATGCCAGAGAAAACGTGATCTCCATACTTCATTTTACGCACAGCACTTCAAATTGCTTATCACAATCAGTGGAGCGATATTTATGGACGGTTATTGTTAACCCTGCGCTACTATAGGGGTAAGTGTTATCGAAACAGATTGCGATAACGCGAAAGAAGTATCCGTGATTCCGGCCCAGGTCTGTAACGCGCAACGTTGGCAATCCAAGTTCAGGGTTCTAATCTCTCCTCGGGCTTGGTTAATTCGTTTGTCTTAGGGTTAAGCTTGGTTAGACGGTGCTATAATCTCAAGTCATCTGAAAATCTAACTCTACCACTGCTACTCATTTTCCTACCTTGTACAAAACTTTTTTTTTACACCCCAAATTTTTACTCGAAGAGGTATCTGTTGTTGGCATCTTTCCCCCGTCTATATTGAAAATATCTCTTCAGCATAGTGCGGTGTTCCCAGATGTGAGAACGATGACGTTCAGCTGGAAACTTTTGCCATAAATCATGTATCTCATTTCATATTTCTTGCTATCATGAACACCGGTAAACCCAGTATTGGAAGTCTAAATAACGAATTCACCACCCTCATTTCAATCATACAACGTGAGCAGCATTTGGCTGAGTAAAATACTTCTAGGAAGTATTTGCTTCAATTATTATGCCTAATTGTAAGTTGCTGAATTTTGGTTTATTACTTCAATATTTCAATTTCAGTGTTCAAGGCAATTATAATGCGACCAGATAAGAAGCGAGCGATTAAAAAAAATTAAAAATTCAAATAGTGTGCAAACTTTTTTTTTTTAATTTTCATAATACCTCAATTAAATTTTATTTTACTTAAATATTCTTTGTATCAATGCGGAATGAGTATAATCCAAGGCAAGCTCTTATCTCATTAAGATAGGATTTACGAAGTCATTATTCTTTTAAACTAGTAGGATACTAATTCTTAAACTAATACCTAGGTGCAGAGGATTAAGATTTAGCGAAAATTCTAGGATGTATTGCGAATCCTCCAAGGAAATAAAACATCTCGTAGAAATGGATTGAGCTCAAATTTAGAACTTTCCTTTTTTGGTTACATACTGGTCAAAGATAACACCACGGTGCTTTTGATAACTCTTTTAGTAATGCTAATAATAAAATTAACTCGTTCAATCTAGTAGATTTGACGGAAAAACTAAGGTAACGAATAAGGTAAAATGATCAGGACTTCCTGAATTTGACAACACACTTGACTCCAGAGACCTGGAATCTCCGGTGAGTTAGCATGAGGGACGTAACTCGTCCCTGAGTGTCAGACTTTGAATGATTAAATATTCAGCTTCAGTCCACTTCTCTCGGGTGGATTTGGAACGCTTACCCCTTTTATCCATAGGGGGCGGAAGATTTTACTGTCGGAAGAGTTCATCCAGACCACAATCTCATGCTCATGTTGTAATCATTCCACATGTATTTGCGTGGAATGGTACTCCACACAATAAAGTTTCCATGGCCATCACTCGTGCAGAAAGTTTTTGGGTGTTAGTACTTGAAGAGTTTTTTATGGAAGTAATTTAGCAATCCCACCTTTGGTGTTGAAGAGATTCGTAGAATTCGGCCTCCGGTTATTTGGTATATGGAACATGGGTTTGGAATAGATAGAGAGGAAGATGCAATTTAATTTCAATACTGCAACGGACTATTTCGGCGATAACCAGATAGCTACTAAGTTTTTTAGCCAAGTTACCAAGCAAAAGCATTTTTTTACATGTTATGCAACTCAGTATTTTAAAACAGAGAATCGTTGGCGCATCTTAGTCTTTCACTTTGGAACTCCAGCACTCTTTTCCTTAATGATTCCTATTATGTTAAGGGGTTCCTTCGGATGAAGTTTTCTTTACTTATCCCCAAGTCTGATCGTAATTACGCATGTACTTATTCTTATATAATCTATAATAATGGATATGTTGTTGAATTCTGTGGGGTTGAATTTCCAATATTGTCATATTGCAGACGTTATTGGCAATTTAGACCAAGCCTTAGGAGCTTTGGAAGTTATAGCGTATGTGTGCAGGATCGCGTAAATGGGTTTTCCCCATATGATATTCACATCCTCAAACAAAAGATTGAATTAATAATTTCTGATAGCCTTCTGTTATCTCAATATGATTGCCATATCTGGTGGAAAGCCTTGCCACCAAGTAGAGGTTGTAGTCCACGCGCCATTAAAAAAACTGTATAATTATAATGTTTTCATTTGTTAATAATTTTTATTTATCATTTAAAGTTTCATATTCGGGATTCGTGGAATTTTAGATCTCTTCGAAACTTGTAATCAGGCGTCGTAAAAATAACTTATTTAATTTACGTGATCTTAGGGAACACTTTTCAATGGAAAAATAATCTTTGGTGTCAATAATTTTATTTAGAACTACTTTATGATTATAGAGGGTGTGTAGAAATGACTAAATAGCATCGCATGTGAATAAAACAATTGAACACAGTTTGATCCTTCATTTTATATGTTCCTTCATTTGCTATGTTTCGGGAAAATTTAAGAAGTGGGGGGCCTAATATGTCTCTCATTTGTAAGATGAGGTCTGTTCATCTTCTTGGCCTCTCCTCATTCTAAAATTAATTTTATCAAGTATGATCTTCAAATAATACCACGATGGGGATCATCCAAATTCGAGGCAAATAATAATAATTGCAATATTCATATTAAAAGGACATTGGCTTTGTAAAGAATTTAAAAACTATGGTGAAAGGGACTATAATTAATACTGAATTTGCCGGTTATTATGTTTTTCGTTCATGCAAACTAATGCTACAGTCACCACATACATAGATAATGAATATTAGAATAAACTTCGCTATATTCTAATATTCATCATGTATTCATTCCACAACCTGAACTCGCCAACCATAGATTTTATACATATATAATTTAAACAATAAATAACTGGATTTATATGCCTGCATGGGCTTTTCCTACAAATCTGCACTTTCCTATATTCAGACTAAATTTAGATTGGCTACAGAGCTTGATGAAACTCAGTTAAGCATCTAAAATCACTAAAATACTTCCACCACTCAGTAAATAATTTAAATAATGAAGTGTTCAACAATTTTTGCAGAAAAAAATGAATTGAAATCATTCTGTCATATTATTTGTTTTTGCCGATAAATGAATGTGACGACTTTTATCTATAATTACAACTAATGTCTAAAAGTGAAGCCTTTCAAAAAAAAGAGAAAATCAGAGTGTTTAGAACTTAGTAAGTTTTCCCTGCCTACGTCTCTGATTGAGGCTCACGACTGGAGCCTAATGCAATAAAATCCCTCAAATGCGCGCGAGCCTTTTGGGAGGAATCGATGGAGCTTTTAATTGCTTCCGAGACGCTGAAGTGGAGACTGAGGCGGCATCGCGCATAGAAAGAAAATGAGCCCGTCCAACTGCTTCCTCGCACGCAGGCGAAACTTGGCTCTGCGGCAGGAATACTCGATCAATTCATCCCGGCAAACGATCGCTTCTTGTTGGGATTTAGCTCTTTAATTGGCGGAATGTTGGCCTGTGAGCCTGGGATATCCGTTTTACAAGCTAGACCGTCTGCTTTATTTGTGCGAGGAGGTTCCACTTCGAAACCCTATCCCTCTCCCACCAACTGCCTGTTCTTCAACATTACGCTACTAACAAGGCCCCATAAATTTAAGGTCGAGATCGTGAAATGAAAAAGTTGAGAAAAAATCAAAGGTGCTAAGATGAAATGTAACACGGTGCGACATGACCAACGCACTCCTCTCATCAGCGGATGGGATCGTAATGAGGTTTATAAAAATGGCTGCGGCAGATGTGCTCTTAGCAGATAACTAAGTTAATGACGTTGCGCTGCTGAAGCTGTTTTAGCCATTAGCGAATGAGTGTATTTGTTTTGCAATTACAATGCATGTAAAAAGAAGAATGGAGTTCAATGGCGATTACGATTGTCCTGTTGAGGTTTTAGTTTACTTTCAGTGAAATTAATTTGGATCTGAATATTAAATTTCCTTGCCACTTTAGTAGTGACCTCAGGAAGTAAGCAATGGAATGTCCCTGAATCTCGTTGTATCTCGAAGAAACTAACTTGGATTTTAATGGAGAAGTCGGAGGTCTCAGATTTGCAAATTTTACTGACACTGACCATCCTTATCAAAAGGTTTCCGATGAGGTCTTTTAAATAATATTCCTGGGAATTCCCTCCCTGTGCCTTTTTTCTCTACGCCGTATTATTTGTTAACAATCACAACAGCCATACTTTTCATTTTTTTAAAGTTAAAACCGCGTCCAGTAGGGTATGGATGAATTCATCATATATTTAATATCTGTTTAGGGAATAGATTTCCAATAGTTACTCTTTCACCCCACTATTCAAGATGGAGGTAATTAGATAAATCGTAAATAATTGATTGGATATTTAAATAGTGTAAAAAGCTCAATAATGGTTGCTCTGAAAATGTATGCTATAGAATTAGCTTTAATGGTGTTACAGGTCAAAGGGTAATTCGCACCAAATATTTATATTTTTTTACGATTTAATTTTCTCATTTGCCTACAAGTCGCTGCAATCGCATGCGGAATGCAAGCCATTTAAAAATTGAGAGAGGGAGTATCAGAAAAAGTGGAGAGAAGTGATCAGTATGCTAGTGCTTCGATCATGTCTTTTGGTCATGGATCAGGCAAGGGAAAATTCGTGGATCTATCTGTGCGGAATCCTTTATTGTTTAACCGCCTCTGCAGATTTAATGTCGATCCAGAATTATACCCCCAATGTTAGATTCAAACTAAGTTTTCAGTGACAATTTCTCGGTAAAAGCATTGAAAGTTAAAACCGCATTCAGCAGGATATCTACATAATGAATATGATGCGAATGAATTCATCATATATTTAAGATCTCTTTAGGGAATAGATTTTCAATAGTTACTCTTTCACCCCACTATTCAAGATACCTCTACCTTTTGTATCCTCAATCTCGGTGTATTTTACTAGTTTTCCTTTTTGTTGCCTTTCTTTGATAGGAGTTAGAAATTTCTGTGTTTTACTTCTCTACTCGTATTTTTGTTGTGTAACCAATCATGACTGGCAGTCCACTCGAGTTCCTAGTCCTCAGCGTTTTGACTATTATTTAGCCACGGCATTGCTCACTGACATACGAGGCTGAATTCCACTCTTCTACTAGTTTATCTCAATATAATTTTTCGTGATCTATTACTTTACGATGAATGCATTTAAAAGTCGAATTCAATGGCCTGACGTTCTATGTATGACCGATTCACATATTCATGTCAAACAATATGATCAGCAGAGAAAAGAAAGCTCTATAATTTCCTCAGAGAAAAAGTACGCCTTGGTAGCTCAACTAGTAGAGCACCTGGCCGGAAATCAGGGGTCCGGGTTCGAGTACCGGTCAAGGCGAATGATATTTTTCTCTGTGGAATAATTGCCTACATAATTAAGCGTATAAATTTTCATGCGCAATTATTTTTCAGTGAGGATAATAGAAAGGGAGATGTTACGCAAATGAAGTAACGACGTAATTGGAAATCGTATTTGTGTGGATATTTACGTATAACTATAAAGGTTTATCACGCGCTCACTTACGATTATATTTACGAAGATCACGATTATTTGGCCTTCTCCTAGTAGTTTGGAGCCTCTATTTTGTATTATTATTTGATATCTTGCCAGTATATTAGCTAAAAGGCGTTTTATCAACCTATTAGCTGAGGAGTCGGTGAGAAGGGCATCGATTGAGATCTAAAAAGGCCTGAAGTTAGGGGTGTGATCATATAGCTTGAATTTTCTGATAACTATACTGATAATACAGTCTTAATTGCTCTCCGCACAGAACAAATTTGGGGATTAGAAGAGTCGAAACGTATAAGTTGGCGGGAATATGTCATATTAGCTGGAGAAATCTATGCATCTGGATAATGTGTGAAACCGGATTCAGTAGCAAAGACGTAAGAAATGGTATACACTTGTAAAATAATCGTTTTTGAGAAGAATAGAAGTGTTGGTATGGTCTCTTAAGTAAATGAATGATGACATGATTAATAAAGGCTTTGATATAGGGCGTGGATTTGAATGGCTGAGAAAATTGGTAGTGGTGGAAGGAGAAAGGACATACGATGAACGCATTCGAGATTTTGATTAGGATTACGATAGAGAAGGTTAACTGATCAAAGAAAAATACAAAGGATTTGCTTGAGATGATGGGTGAAGTGAGGAAACTGTAAGAAATTTCGTGGAGGCAGAAATGTTGTTGGAAAAAATTATGAAAGGTCATGGATCTTAAAAGGTATTAAGGAGGATGATGTGCCGGTGCGGAAGGCGTGAAAATGATTCGAAATTTTGAATAGCATAAGAGAAGGTATAAAATATGAATAGTTTAGGGAGAGTATACGAAATTAGTCAAATGGGTGAGTGCATAGCTAGAGGAATTATATTTGGTAGGAACGGTCAAAAAACGTTACTTGCCTCTGCTGGTGAGTTCTTGGACATAGTTCTCGGATGATGATCAACTTCATACTGATAATGCTACAGGAACGGCCTGGAATGTAGCTCTGACAAGATTTTCGGTCGATATCTTTAATAAATAGATGAGAAATGGAAATATATAAAAGATATCTTATTTTTAACCTTCAAAATACGGCAGATTTCAACTTAAGCGATCTAATTTTGACAAAAATACGGCGACAAAACCAAACTTTAATTTTAAGATTATAAATTTTGAGTTACGGTCGACATTTTGCGTCAACTTAGTTTAAATGCACGTCTTTATTTGATATTTATGGTGTCGTTGTTCGCATGTACAGATACACTCACACTCATGTCTCTTCGTGAGATGAAAAACAACGCGCGGAGCGAGCACTTAAATGATTAATGCGCCTCGATACCGCCCGCTGTCATGTGCCCAACTATCCTTCCTCTCACGCTCTTTTTCCCCTATATTTCATAGCCTTGACCCTCACCGAGCTCCTCTTGACTCTCAATTGTGAGACTTCGGCCAAGACCAGCTGGCCCAGACATCGTCCAGATAGCGTCGACTATAGAAATGGCTTGAGCCAGGCTCAGTGCTGGTATTTTATGACAAGGGAATAAGACTGTAAATACTCCTAACGTGGTTAGGCCAATCAAAATGGCTAGTGTCAAATCATAGAAAAAAATTGATCTTTGAAAAAGATTTATAGCATATGCAGCTTAACGGAAGATAAACTTCATGCTCTAATTCCTGCTGGAGAGAAATAAGAAAATAAGTAACAGCTCTTCCGGTTGATTTTTGACCATTCTCCCCATACCCGTAATCAGAAATAGCTGACAAATGTTTCGCTGACGTGTCGCTTTCATCTAGAATTTTAATGGTTCCCTTTTTAAAAGTTTTGTTTAGCTTATTGAGATATTTAAATGTTAACAAAAATTCATCAAGGTTGCATGTACAAATTTAATACATTCTTGGGAGGTTTGATTGAAATATTTTCCACAACTTTTTTTTTTCCTGCGACCAAGGGTTTGCTATATAGCAATAGACTATCGGGTGGCTGTATCTTAATTTGTATATTTACGCAATAAACTGTCCTCGAAAGTTTATTTGATTGTTACTATTCTTTCTCCTACCTTCAGTGGTATCGTTTTTCTCTACTTTTGGCCAATTCTATTTTACCATTTTATTATGTTATGGCGGAACTCCGGTATTTATTTAGATTGTTATAGATAGCCTAATGCCCGGTTTAATAATGTTTGGCCAGGTTTAAGATGTCGTGTCAATGCTAAGTTACAGTACAGTTTTCCAACACTTCTCATCATAAAAACTACACACAGTTAGTTGACGTGAGCTTAATAGCAGAATTTCATATCCATAATCGGGTTTGACCCTCGAAGACCATGAACTACGAAAACGTACTTAAATATGGAATGAAAGTATTAGTTAGCTGCTATACTAGTATCTCATAATAACCTCTGTTAGTCACGAGTTTGCCATTCCTCCAA
This sequence comes from Platycnemis pennipes, assembly GCA_933228895.1. Lineage (NCBI taxonomy): Eukaryota > Metazoa > Arthropoda > Insecta > Odonata > Platycnemididae > Platycnemis > Platycnemis pennipes. The sequence goes on from OW121853.1 coordinate 109,484,402, forward strand.
TGTTTTTTATTCGTTTCTGTTCGAGTTGGGAAGGAATCGTTGTCGTGTCCTGTAATAGCTATTCATCTGTGAAAGACCAAGTTCGTAGTGTACATTTGGCTTTCAGGAGAAAATAAAATGTGAAAATATTATTCTATTAAAGGTCCTGCCTGGAATTAAATCCAATGTCTTCTTGGTAAAAACCATAGAGAAAATCTACGCAAAGTTGATGACTGTGTAGATCATCCTTGTAGATCCTTTTTAGCTATCATTTTGGAATACGTATAAGGATTTCAGATTATATGAAGTTAAGGTGATAATTCAAAAGGTATTTTTTTAGAAAAATAATGATGGAGTTAGTCGATTCGCTCTCGGGTTGATGAATAATTTTATCTTAGGTCATCTGACTACTTATCCCAGTGTATGGCTTTAAAGCCGAGTGGGTTGCTTAGGTGCGATTGTGATGATCGATTAGTCGTTTAAAGAGGCCGAAAGCTAATCCAAGATTATGTTACATAGTACGTAAACTAGTTTAATTGCCATGAATAATTATCCCTCAAGGGAACATGTCCCTTCTCAAAAGCAAATTCCTTCTTTGTGGACGAATCTATGTAATGTACGAATGGGAAGTCGATCGTTTGCATCAAAACCATGCCTTGAGAGTTAGGCGAAAAGTGGAAATCGAATTCGAAATGCCTCATTTTCTGACTCCGTAGGATTTTTATTCACTTTTCTACAAAATTTTCGTCTCCAAAGGCATCATTTGATAAAAATATTTTCTCTTCGCCATGAGAGAAATTTTTGCCCCTTTTGTACTTTTGTCAATCTATAATGTTTGAATTCATACTGGAGCATAAATTTTGCGAAGAAAAAGTTGAAAGACACTTTAATGCAGGAAATGCGGTTACTTAACGTGGTATTCAGGATAAAGTCAAGAGCATTGTTGCTCAAACAAGTTGCAACATAAACAGGAGGCAATAAATGGATTTGATTATGAAATACTGTCCTAAGGAGTAGAAAATAAATAGTAAGAATGCAAAGAAAAGCTAAAATGCGATGCGTTTATTGAACAGTAATATAGAATGATGGTGGTAGACACGCTTTTTTATTTGACGATAGTTTCCCTGCGAGCCAGAGGCATAATAACAAGTTCTCTTGGAAAGCCAGGAATTCTCGTAAACTTTATTGCCAATCTTTGCGTTGCCAGAAGCCAAATCCCTGCGGCTTTCATCAAATTTTTTCTATATGATGCCAGCATGCAACGGAATTAGAGCATTGAACGTCAATTGCGTTTTCATATAGATTGTTTCACATATTCTAGATCCCGAATGCCAATGTCAATGCATCAAAGCCATTTTTATAAAATCACAATACTTTCCATGCCATTACTACAGTGAACTTCGAAAAAAAAACAATCACTTGCGAAATGAACAGCTTTTTTGCGAAATAAACTGCTCGTAATGATGAAATTGATAATGATAAATAATTGAATAGTCTTGTAAATAGTTAGCAATATGTTTCTGTATTGCATTATTCTCTTTTTTATATAAGTTACAAATGCTATCAATGAATCCCTTCAGGATCTAAATTAATAACTTGTGGAATCTCAAATTATACTTATTAAATTGGTGATACAAAATATGCATCGATATATCTGCTATGTAAAATACTGAATGAAATAAACAAATTCAGCGTTTTTTGGAAACGGAGTATCACTTGTTTGCTACGTTATCCAGCTTTCATTGAAATTGCGGAAACCAACTTTCGTGAAGAAATTCTGGAACCTTCTGAATATATAGTTCACTAAATGTGAATTGACAATGACGCCCTTCGTGTCACTACTGTTCCATTTTGGACGTGATGGTAGATCGAAGAGTTTTTGGCCTTCCTTAGTCTAAAGATTACATCTGCTGGTTGCCTCCTTAAAGCTACTGACGGGTGAGGACATTTTGGTTTATCATTGAATGCCTTACATCATGAACTTCCCCAGTCGTCGTTTGCTGCCAGATCGATTTCCAGCCCCTATGTATCTCATTCTGATGCCCGATAAAGTCATTGAGGCAATGCATTACGCTTGTGTTGGGGAAATAAGGGCCGCGAAAATGCGGGAGGATCCTCAGCTGAAAGTCGATAAGTTTCCATTTCCTCACTACAACGGTACGGAGAGCCAATTCTCCTGGCACGAGTGTCACTTAATCTGAATCAAAACACGACCGCAATTCGTTCTTGCCGACCTTGCAATCTGGACCTTTTCCCGATAAATTTTCCTTCATGGAAAGACCATTTTAATGAGAAGAAAAAGAAAAAAAATGATGCGACGAATTTCCTCCGCGGTTTCAGGTTTAATTGCTATGCTTCCCATAGTGCAGTAAATTGCTTCCAAAAGACATGAAGAGTGGTAAGTTGAAAATTTCCTATTTTCATGAGGGGATGTATGCTGTTGAGAAAATGCAGCGATTGCAGTTACCCAGAGAAATAACATCTCTTTTTGCTAGTGGGGACCTCATCAAATATTTCTGAGAAAACGATTTTGCAAGATCGTGATTTGTCTTTACTGCCAATACTATTTCTTAGGGACCACACAAACTATTGGAGAATCCAGATAGTTTCATTTTAGGTATCGAATTGCCATATCTAATAATAATCAAACGCAAGCCAGGATAAGGGCAGTTCCCTATTCTGCCCCAGGCTTTGTACCCTATTCTTCATATCCTTTAATTCATATGAAATTTGAATTAGAATTTAAGTTTATAATTAACAGAATGATATCATTGCAAAAAAAAACGACGACGTTATGCACAAATTTCATGCGACGTCCAAATTTTAGAATGTAGGACGAATGGTGCTCTCACTTATGGAGACTCGAAATGAGATTCATTCATATTTACCAATATTTGACCAAATTTTAGTAACCCTATCTCCTGTGGGGCCCTTGAAAGTGACTTTTAATACACTTGCAGTTTCAAATCAGAAGTAGAGTATATTCGTGGTATATTATCTGTGGGTAACTTTAAATTGCCGCAGCCATTATCAGAGGCTCACTAGGGGTTTTGGTTCCTTGCCAATCAGCGATCAGGATCATCTATCACAGATTCAACAGGTTCAACGACGACTGGAAGATCTTTAATTTTACATCTACATCTGCGCAATACCCTACGAGCAACCGCGAGGGTGTATGGCTGTGGAAGTAGTTATTTGTATATCATACCTCTGTCAGCTATGCATCTACCACCACATTGTAAAAAAATGTAGTCATCACTGCAATAGAATTTACTTCAAATAATAAGAAGCAAATGTCTCTTTAACTGTTGTAACAAATGAGAATGTAGCAATTTTAATTTAGAGTACCTCATAATAATGATGACCAATTAGTTCATATATATGGTAGTGATATGCGCAAAACATTTATATCTGTATGAGTGTAAGTTGTGGAACAAAACAGTCTTCGTTAAAGCGTGTAATTCTTGTTCATTTTTATTTAAATGAATCATTGGTACTTAGTTTGAATTTTCAAATTCATCAAATTAATCTCATGAACCTCGCACTAAGTCGCAGAAAATGATGTAAAAGTTGTAATAGTTGAAATTCAACGGAAAAATCATGGATAGATTTTTACTTCAAAGAATTTTGGTTCAATAAATGCAGCGAAGATTTTCATAATGCTCACGGTTATGACACCATAAAGCGTAAAGCGACCCTTGCGGAAAGAAAGGAAAATAGCGTAGGATCTGGATTGCTCTGACATAACCGAAACCGCTATTGGACTTGAGGTGCTGTAGCAGATGGCGTGATGTCACCGGTGACCCGATTCAAAGCTAGCCATCGCATGGTGACGCAGCATTCATGCCCTGGCCGGTGTTCGAATCCTCGTGGTTAACCCTGGCGCATCGACCGCTCACCGCGACTGGGGCTTGTTTTCATTCATACCGATTCCCTGAAAGCCTTTGTTGGAAGTGAAAGTATGATCGTGCAGTTATCACTGAATTATTGCCTCAGTGGATAAAAGGCTTGTAATTTTGACAGAAAAATTCGCAAAGGGGGACTGGCAAACCTAACAGGGGAAGAGGTCACTCGATGACAAGGGGTCATATTCAGAATCTCAACATCAGTGTCGCTTCATCTACATCTGCATCTACACGATACCCTGCAAGCCACCGCGAGGGTGTGTGGCAGGGGGTGAAGATCATCAAGCATGCACTACATGCAAACAAGCAATTATAGGGTCTAATGCATCTAGATTGTTAGTATCTATAGTATTGTGGGGTTAATACATGCATACACGTTTCCACTTCTTACGTCCTCAAATCTTTACTTTGAGTCAAATTGGTGTGCAGATTCACCCTGTAACGGTGGTATTACTTCTAAGCGCCTCGCTGCATCCCGCTTCGAAGTTCGAACCATATCGAGGACAGTCTGTATACGCTTTTGAACTTGAATTAGAGATTTTATATTGTAAGCAGTAGAAGTGAGACTGCAGTTGATATTCTGGGCCATATTCAGAATCTCAATTCAGTTCTCAGAGTCACGCTGATAAGTAATACCACCTTTTCAGGTAGAACACCAAATTGATTCTTTGTAGGGATTTTAGGAGGTGAGCAGTGGAAGCGAGACTGTGGTTGAAATTCCGAATATGGCCCTCAGTCTCGTTCTCATGCACTCAGTGATCATAAGAAATAATAGGGTGTAAGTTATATTATATATTTATGATAATGAGTGGCAATTAATAACTATTATCACCATTCGTAAGTACCATTCTTAGCATGATTCTGACTCAGGAACGTCATTATAAAGGTAGTACATAGATGTTATTCGAGACTTCAATTGACCACAAAAGAGTAGCATGGAGGTGGGGAAATCTACCATCTTAATGTGAATAAACACCCGCATAATTTAAATGTAGTACCATGATTCTGACACTGTGTGTTGAAAATATAGTCGTGATTGTTTACGTATAACGTGAAAACAGTACTCAGAGATCAATTTGAAAGTTGCGTTTTCAAGTATCTCCTTCAAACATATACCTACGTACACAATGCAATTAATTACATTTCTCCTTCAATAGAAAAGACTATCTTTTCCCATTTTTTGCTGAATTTCTTGTCAAATTTCGGTTCGAGCCGGCATGAGTCGAAATCATAAGAATTCACTTATCCTGTTTTAAACTACTGGTTTCGTTGAATGCACGACACGGAACAGTCACAGAAAAACCCAGAAACTCTGATATACCGATTATTACATTTTCAGTACTCAGCCTTATATATCCACTGCACCCCTATTTATGTCATGAATACAATTTACCATGTTGAATCACAGATATTCTCGTAATTGCTCGAAAACAAGAACAGAATTCAGTTTGTATAGTGACTATTTCATTTCCTAAAATTTACGCATATTACAATAGTTGTTTATTATCATGAATCATTATTACGTAGACAGTTACTTTTCCCGTATGATCCATATTTTATCTTTAATTCTCTGCGGTTTTTAAGGTAATTTGTGAAAAAATTACTAGGGCAGTAGGATTCCTCACTTGCATTTACACATGGGACTTTCGAAATTCTAGATATGAAAAATAAACATTATTAAATTTTTTTCCAACTCCTTGACAAAAACGACAGCAACCGATGAGGGCAGAAAAGTAAGCTCCATCCTAGACGTTCAGCTAGAGCTGATGGCTTACAGCTCAGACAGACTTAAGGAGCGCTTCTCGCCTTCCCTTCCCCAGTATATGGGACCAGTGTGCGCTCTCTGAGACGGGATTTTATCTATTGTATTTTTATAAATCCCATTCGCTTTGCGCAGACTGTGGGAGACCTTTCCGCAATTGTACTTTTGTAGTTCCTTTAGCTTTATAGGGACCGCGCAAGTATTAGGCACTTCTCCGTGGTTGACACTCTTGGACGAAACCTCTACCAATAAAGCCCAAACGTCAGCCGCGAACTTTCGCTGCAAGTAGCATAAAGCACAAAGCACCTCCTCTGGATTTGCATCCGCAAAGGAGTCGGGGACCTTTTGCATTTCGGGCGAGGGAATCCGGCCACCCCCGCAACTCATCCCCCTCCGCCCAGTTATAAATTGCCTTTGGCGCGGGCGCCGCTCCTTCGGCGGACGGGTGCGGTGAAGTTTAATGCCGAGGAGTTGATGTGGCCGCAGATTGGGTGGTGGCTGGCGAGGTGGGAAGGGTCGATTGCGGAGCGGGAGATGGCAAGCCCAAGTTACGCACCCGAGAGTGTTCGGTGCCCGGAGGCGCCGAGTGCGGGGATTAAGATCGGGGGAGGAGTAGAAGTCTGCTCGGCGGAGCGCCTCGGGCCCCAGATAAGCCGGTGTCTTCACGGCATCGACCGTGGGCCTCGCTCGAATTCCTCCTTGAAACGCATCGCTTGACAGAGCGGGCTGGTCTCTCTGGGAAACTGCCTTCCGTGAAAGCGAATTACGAACTTGGAGAATATCGTCTTTCCAATGCTGAAATTGGCGTGCATGATGAGAATCCTCCCCGAGACTTTTCTTAATTAATACTTTTTCATTTTGACTTGCGGACGAACTGAATTTCTGATGAATTTTTAAGGGAATTACAACGTATCCATGTTCCTTCTGAGGCGCTTCACGGTTGCTTCGTTCTTCGAGTAATTCACCCGATGCATTATGACCATAACACACTATATGTGTCAATCCTTTTAGAGTTCCTCACTGACTGATAAATCCTGAAAATATTTAAATTTGGATCAATGTAAATAATAGCACCTTCGACGCAGGATCCCAAGATTCCTCATGTATATGCAGTTTTGGGCATTTTCAATACAGTCAGCCTTGGGACTATTGTTTTTATATATTCTAATTGGCGAGGGTATCTATCTGTGCATCTTAACCCCTCACCCGTTTACCATAAATGTCGGTTTTACACGTTTTAGATCTTAGATAGGGAAGAGCTTAAACATCTTCCATCAATCAAGCCAGTGGGTCAAAACAGCATCTCATTATACCACCGATGAGGACTCTACCATTATTATATAACATAGTGTTGCACAGAATTTTTATGTTGTGGGCTACCTTAAGAAAGGCTTGATGGATCCTGGGAAGAATGTTGATGTTTTTCGTCTAGACATGCTATAATTCTTAATAAAAATTCATTGTTGACTGCAATTACTCGTAAGTGTTCTCATCATCATCGCCTTTCATTTCATTTCTAAGATTGATTTGCTGCTTCTCTCCATTATTCTCATACACCCTAAAAGTTATTTCTTCTGCCATTCCCCTTTAATGTTCTTAATTGTTATTCTTAGGTGTTATTATTTACGTGATCTCCTTTGAGTCTTAACCTTTATTGTATTCCTGATAAATAGATCATGTTTCATGTTACACCCATCCTGTATGGTTATTCTGTAACGCCTTGGGGTCAGCATGGCTCTTTCCTCATCTGCTCCTCTGCGTATGAAGATCTGTTTTTCTGTTATCGTTTCCGTAAGCATCTCTCAATTCGGATAATACGTACATTAGTTAGATGTCTTTATTCGGCATTTCAATTCTTAGTTCCCGCAAATTATTTAACGATAGTGTGGGCACACTGCACATCTTGATCTCTCTTAGTCCTACTATCGGCTTCTGCAGTAACATAAAACAAAAAGCATTGTAAATACTCAATTCTCTGGTTTGAAAATCTTTGCAAAAGCGTGATGCCAGTGGGTCTTAAAAGATCTCTGAGTATTTTCTGTGGTTAATAGCTGAGCCTTGAGTAGTGGCATCATATTTCCAAGGACTCCAGCGGTTTTAGCGAGCCATGCTTCACGGCTTTCATAAGTCTCGGCAGCATATTCTCGAACAGCCCTGGCGCTACCATTTGCTTGCGGATACCAGCATCTCATGCCCACCCGTTGTGCCCAATTAATTGAATTATCAATTGATTATTCTGAAAATCGATTTCTCATTGTTGGAGTCCTGAATTTTATTTTCCGAGAGCAATTGGATGGCACAGATTTTTCCGCTCCACATCGGCTATTAATTACTGAAATAGGTCATCGCCCGTAAGTTGAAGCGTGAAACACCGAACGCCTGACGGCTTTCGTGGCAAGTAGAGCGGTGCCCGTCCTCTCTCCGAACATTGCCTCTTTCCAACGTCCAATAACCATGGCCTCAATAATCATTTTATTGTGTCCACAATGGAATTGCCGGTCGTAAAATTATGACAGTGGGTGGTTTTCGCTTAAAACGTTCTTAGCGGAACAGAATCGAGGTCCCGAGTTTTCAAGCGCCGATGCTTGACTTCCTCTCAATGAAGTGGAACGACCTTCGCTGGTAACGCTCGGTGAGCCCTATGATTGCCGTAAAGCATACCTTCCGATTGCGATGACGTCGGCTTTTGAAGCCAGCTCAGCGTTCACTCTCAACAACGCACACAGTGCTGGCTGACATTACTGGATGCGCCAATGATTTTGATCTTGCGACATCAACATTTCTGCCAACTCCGTTCCAGCTGACACAAGTGTAATTTTCATTTCTCTTCCACCTGTCCTCGGTGAAGTGTATCATCCGCGTTGCTTTACCTCATATATGATTCATCTTACTCCAGTGAAGTAAGTTGTCTTTCTGTGATCGATTAATTGCCTTCATCATTAAGTAGAGAATAATTATCATCAGTAAAAGTTGTGTCTGAATAATTGGATCAATGAAGCAATAAAAGAAACACATTTATTGACGGCAGTAATATGTCAGAGAAAACTAGATTAAGGTAGTGTGGAAAGGTATTAAAAGAGGGCAATAGTGATGAAAACAATTAGAGGCATATAATATTGAAAAATAAATGCCATTGAGATCAAAGAATCAGGGTAGAGTAGTGATAAGCGTTTTGACTCGTCAGCCATAGGTTTGTGGATTGATTCCCGGCTCCAGAAACCTTTTTCCTCTGTCAACTTTCAACGCGCAGTTAATTTATTGGAGAAAAAATAGTTTAGGAAAAGAGTTGCAAAGTGGGGAAGTGAATTAGATGTAGTACAGCTAACATTTGATCAGTTGCACACCAAAAGCAACTATAAAATCATTATTTATTCATTTATTGCTATTTTGCTTGCTTGTCCTATGCTTACGCTTGTAGGTCAGTGGCAATCTAAAGTGCAATGGATTATGATTTGTTTAAATGGATGTTGTGTAGCATCAAACATTTCTTGTCCGTTTGTTTTCGAGACTCCGGAGACGTTAGTGACATCGATCCGGAAAGCTCACCACGCTCTCCTTTATAAATATGTGCGAGTGGGCCTCCCCGTCTCCATTTGAGGGGGCACCCCGTGCACATGGCGAGCTGTCTCGTGGAAGGTAGTGGAAAACGGGAAATCACACAGCCTTGCAGAGGATATTCGGGCGGAGCGGTGCGACGGGAGAGGCACCCCCAAGTATACGTTGCGTGCGTAGATCCGCTGGAGAAGGGAGTAGTGTGGGGGGGATGGAAAACAAATGAAGACAGAGCGCGCAAACTTGTGAAAGCAAATAAGAGGGCTCTGGCGAGAAGAAATAGAGAGGAGTGGTTGTGGGCGTGTATGGTGGGCGAATGTGGTGAAATGTTTTGGGATTGAGGATAGGTTAGGAGGATAGGAGGAGTCAGAGCATCAACAACGGTTTGGGAGGGAAAACACGATTTTAGATTAATACTGTTTGAAAAAAAGTCGAACATGTGAATGATTGTACTACATACTAATTTCCGGTTGGTATATTGTGTACACTTGGATAATATTAAGGCTGATTTTCTTTTTTCCTCTTAGTGTTAGTCATGTGTGGATAACATACTAATGAATAATCAGGCTGAATGTGCTGAAACTGATTCGCATTGAAGAGACGTTTGCAATATTTGATGAATTTGTTGGCCATTTTTTCGTATCATTGTAACGTTCAAAGGCATACATAATATCCGCTGACCATAAGCTGACCCAATGCGAAGGCCGAATTTCCTTTAAAGCCTGATCATACTTGTTATATAGTAGCCCTACTGGTCTGATATGCAATTATTATTTGATGAAGTGATGCTTGTTGTTAATTGTCGTGATCATAGTAACTATTTTCCTTGCGCCCACTTACGAAACAGCTTCGCAGATCAGCTGCTGTGATGACAGGCAATGTTTCCAATTATTTCTTTTGGAATAAATTTTATTTCTTCACATTCTAAACTGTGCGCCGTTCTCGGCGCTTACATTTCTGCCTGAATGACATTCGGCGCAGCCTCTCCTGCAAAAGATTTTGGTTTTCAAATTGCGGTGGTCTCGTTGAAGTTGTTTTAGGACAGATTTTTCACCCTTTACATGCTTGGTTTGGCCTCTAAAAAAGTTGTGTTCAGCGACGCCATGTTTATTCATGAAAAACTCGCTCAAATGGACTCGCCGTAGCTATGTGAGGCGATTTGAAAACAGAGTGAGGTCAAAGGAAGTGTCTCAGTGGTGAAGCGGACACACGGTCCCAGGTTTCTTCACACATGGATCTTTAGAGAATGTATTATTCGTTTAATTCTTATTTAAACACCAGTTGCATCCTTGGCTCATATTCACTGCACATCGAAATGGCCTTTTAGTTAAATACATTAATTATTTGAGTAACTGTCCATAGGATGGGTTTTTTAAACATGCTGCACCACAATGCTTCAATATAACATAGTGAAATCGTAGTTATATTTAGGTTAAGCGATGCGAGTTATCTTTTGTTGTGCTGCTAGGAATCTGTTTGGAAGCAAATATAATGAAGAATCGTTTGGTGTGATAGAAGAATGTAGAGATGTTTACGGGAAATTCAAAACGATATCGGAACACGGGTGATGTTTGAAGAGGAAATGGAATTTTGAAGGTTGCCGAACCATTGTTGAACCCAGAATGTTGTTTTGGCTTACAAATGAATTTTTTGACGGCTTGGTTAGCTTTCTATCATTACCTCGAGCCATGAATCCACGTAATATTTCCAGTAAAAAAAATCCGTTATAATTAATTATTCTTTTTCGAAGACTTACAATAATTTCTCCTATCCGAAGTAATATGTGTACATAAATACTTTTATTTACCACGAAAAAAATGTTAAAGTAATTCAGTTCGATTATGCTTTCCCCTTCCGGCATTGGAATCCCGGAGTAATTTGTTGTATGTATGGCTGGAGATTCACATAAATATTTGTTTTTATGCTTCTGTATAATTCGTACACACTTAATCTTCGTATTTTTTCCCATGCGAACACACGTGTGGAATAAGTCTTCCTTCCTGGAAAATGGACACTGCGCAGCGCTGAGAGGAATCCCTTACATCTGTCAATGAGGAAGTGCGCAACCACAAAAGCACACGGAACATCCCCAAATGATGATTATGACAATCACTTTATATTTCTTTGGTCATTACAGCTTTTTTATATTCATGTAGAAAGATGAAAGTGATTTTTTAAAGAATTCGGTTGAATGTAACGATTTTTGTTTTGTTCTATTTGGTTATCTATTTTTTCTTTCCACATCCAATAGGAAATGGCAGAAATAGATATAGCTGCGGTAAATATCACCATAATGTTGTAAATGAAAACTTAAGTACATTCAACTTCGATGTGCATGGGAAGAAGAGCGGTAATTTATTGAGAATTATCAGCTATTCAGTTTATATGTCATTTGTGGGAAACAGTATTGAATTTGATCGATGGGTTTAACGGATATTTTTTTTGACGACTTGATTACTCTTTTTCAATGTTACTGAAATGCATGAAAACACAGTTGAATACTTTACGACGCTGTTTTCTTTCCGAAAAGGCACGTATTAGCATAAAAATATAAAGAATATCAGGCTCGAAATAAGAGATATTGTTAGTACTTCAGAGTTTATTAAAGGAAAATATAGCGGAGTTCCAGATACAAAATCTTCTGCACCGTGATAAAAAAATAAGATCAGAAATGCCAGAGTCCCTTGATGATTGTACGTACACTTTACTGAACGGAAGTTTACGAATCAATCGCTATTATTCAGCAGCGTTTACAGAAAACGACTTCGAGAAAGTTCTGCAGGTGCTTCCCAGGTTAACCTCATCCCAGTTAATCGGATCACTTCTTTCAACTCTTCACCGTATTGATTTTATCCATGCTACTTACTTGTCACAAGGAAAATTACCAGCATGCGGCATTGATCGTTCCAGATTTAAACAATTTTAATGGTTTGCAAGGAAATTAATCGCAGTAGACCCATTTTTGTGAATGAGGATACCCCGAAGATCCGTCGTGGTAACGCCAAGGTTAGCCGTGAAAGATATTTATGATTAACTCATCAAAATCATCAGTCCTATTATAATACTTGTGGCGGATTTTTAATAAATTTATGCATGAATAGCCACTAAAGGACTGATTTCCATGGGTTTTGGTAGTATATTTGATGAGTAGAGCTAATTCTGCTTTTCGTGTAAACCTTAATTTACAGCCATGAATTCATTTAGTTTGGGCCATTAGTGGCCCTCCCATATGAGTTATGGACTCGAATCCATGTTCTTTAATCTATGCTTGATCAACCATCCACCTACTAAGTATCGTTGATTACGGTTTTACTATTATCCGTAAGTGGTATTGATTTCTATGCGTCGAAATAATTGTTACCCTTAGTGTACATTTTAATGGATTGGCTTGACATGAATTCCATGTATTAAAACTCCAGTTATATTTATTTACAAGTGCAAATGTTTTATGCACTCTTAAAAATTTCAGTTTTTTATACTCGTGAGGGTTTAAACATTTAATTTCGCCGCTATTTCGGGTTTGTCTCATCAAAGAAATTATGATAACTCTGAAAGACGAAGTTCACTAATGTATGTACTAACGGAATTATTTAAAGAATTATTCAAGAGGGAGATTTTTTTTTCAGGAAAAGTGGGTTGTAATTCTTTCAACAGGGTAGATTGAGCTGCATGCGTGTGCATTCGCAAACAGAAAAGTAGTCGCATTGTTTTGTTTTTCGAAGCGAGTGAGTCACCCTCTCGATTGTTAAGCTGATACTTTCCACTAGTGTTCCATTTTCCTGCCCAGAGAGGAATTAATCACTGTGTTGCTATTACCTATGAAGATAATTTATGCCAATTGTTTACCATCATTATAATGGATGAATTCGAACGAATATTTCAGCAAGTTGAGGTGAAGAATATTCATTTTCGGAATTATTGTCGAGTAAATGGTTCATAATATGCTATCAGATATTTGCATTTATGTATAATAATACATTAAACTGGTATTAGTGCCTGGGGAGTTGTGTTTGACGCCAATTCCCTATAATAGGAATTTCAAGTTGTTTCACTAGCCAAATTCCAAGTACGAATTTGCAGCGCTTGAGAGGTTTGTAAAGGGAATAGCGGAAGTAACTTTAACCCTCTTGTTCCGACCGATTTATAGCTAGCCTGTCAAAATGCCTCAAATGCTAATAAAAATATATACTTCAGAATACTTTTTGAAAGTAAAGCAATAATTGATTTTTTTCAGTTAAGGAATGTAGGGTCATTTTTAGCAATGCATTCCTTAAAGTAAATTGATCAGGTTTTCCTTTTATTATTTTCGTTTTGATTTTGATTCCGAGTACCAGATCTCGGTAATCTAGATCCGATACACCGGCCTCAAATATCGAGAAGCAAAATCCGAAATCGGTCCAAAGCACTGAGAAGGCAAAAAAAAAGAGTGACATGTCCATCTGTCACAACAGTCTCAGCGGGTCATTAAAAAAAACCCATCGAAAAGACTTCTTTTCCGCATTACTCCCGTGCGTTTCGAACACAACCCCCCTGGCCCATGTGGGCGCGGTAGCCAAGCTCATTTTTTTATTATTTACGCGGTCATTCATTCACCAAGACGCCGCGTCGCGGGGCCTGGGGGGGCGTGCATACCGTTTGAAGCGACAGGCTTCAGCCACCGCCGGTGTCATCACTTGATGTTGCCGTAGTTGGAGTCTCCCCTGCGCAGGAGCCTCAGGAACGAGCCCACCACGAGGATCGTCTTGCGGTACTTGCGGAAGATGCCGGAGTAGAGAGCCTCTCTCAGTTCCTTCCGCTCCAGGGACGGTGGGTGCACGCCCGCGTCCACCACCCCCGCCAGTCCGCCCCCGTAGCTCCCTCTCGGCCCCCGCGCCGCCGCCCCGCCCCCGTTCCCGCCCCTCGCGCCCCCCGCCCCCGACCCCCGCCTCCGCCTCCGGCTGCCCCCCACTCCGCCCCCAGACATCGATCGGGCCAAGGCGAACGCCGCCACCCCCAGGTACACACACACACACCACAGATGCCGTGCGCCACACCCCCTTTTGGCTCCAAAGGTGCCCTTTCCCGCCCCCCGCTCTCTTCGCCCCCTCTCTGGGCCACGGGGTGAGGACGAGTCCGCCGCCGAACTTGGTCCCTTCCGCGCCCCCTTTTATTCAACGGGAGATCTCACCCCCTCGCGTACATCTACACCCCTTCTCCCTCTCTCTCTCTCTCCGGGGTGTTCAAAGGGCAACCCCTACGTCTCTGGCCCCACTCCCCCCCCTCGATTTTTTTTATCCCCGCAACGCCCCCTCCTCCGATCCCCTTTTGGGTCGCCCCACCCCTAACGCCCCCGCAACCTATATATCCAGCCCCTTCCTTCCCTATCTCTCTCGGGGTGCGATCCTACCCTTCCCTCACTCGGAATAAAAAAAAAACACACCCTTCCTCCTCAAAGGACGCGTCGATTTTTCGGTGCGGAGAAGGACACGCGATGGGTTCCACCCCCACCCTGGCCACCATGCCTTTTTTCTCACACAGTTGCTCTGCCCCCTTTTTTTGTTATTTTTATTTTGTCCTCAGGTGTGTGTGTGAGTGAGCGTGTTCCGTGTGCGTATATGTGCTTGGTTGTTCACAAACCCCCCCTTCTTCGGAACATTCAGCTTCCCATGCCCCTGTTCCACCCCTCCCCTGAGAGCAAAGGGGTTCCTCCTCTCCTGGCCCCTCCACCCCTTACCCTGCCCCTCACCAAGCCTCCCCACAGCCCCTAACCCTCCCTCCGCTCGCAACACGCCCCCTTACGCTCACAAGGTTTTTTCGCCTGTCCCTCGCCTACCCCCGGCCCAATTTTCGCCCTTGCCGCGGCAGTGTGTGGCCTTATTCACTCCGGCGGAAATCGTACGCACCCGTGGGCAAGGTTGGCTCTCTCTAACTCGCACTTCCCGCACCAATGTCCGTTCTCTCTTCTTCCTCCCGTCTCCACTTGTTTATTTTCGTTCGGGTCCGGGTGCCGATGGCCTTATCATCCCTCCCTTCACATTCCGGAGAAAATATTTATCCACATATATATTTATATTTATAGTTATGTGTATATAGATATATATTTTATTAATATATTTTTACAAAGCGATCTCTGATGAGGATCCGGCGCAATGTACGCCCAGTTCCACCCCGTCGTCACCTCACGACGACAGTACTCACTCCATTAATTGGTCGCGAAACGAATGAGACAGCCCTTTATTTTGGCGTTCCGTGTAAAAATAATGTGAAAAACAGAAGCGATGTACATACACTTGCACACCTCGAGCAAAGCCAGATTGGAAAAGTTTTTTTGTTTTTTTTTCTTTCTATGTCCGAGTTTATATTTCAATAGCACATGCTCTCGTAAACATTGAATCAACAAATAGGGAAGCCGCCACCGCGCTCCCGCTTTATATTTTAATCATTATTCCTCCGTGACGGGTGGATATAGTAGATTATCTAAAAAAAAACAAGAACACTTCCTCTGTTAAGTTACGATGAAACAACACGACGACCCTCACGCGACGACATAACGTAAAACACACGGAGGAACGGTGGAAAACATCACGCGTGCCGATGGCACGAAGCGTCCGTCCTTCCCGACGCGGCTCCCGCGCCGTCTAATCCAGGTCACACGGGGAGGGGGCGCGTGCGGCACGGGACTCGTCAAAACAAGTCGGCCCGGGCGTTGTTTTGACTCGCGGGCGGGCGCGTGCCGGCCCGAGCACGCAGGCGCGCGCCTCGCCTCGGCAATTTCCCGCCACTGGCGTGCGGACGGCGGAGGATCCGCCGACGCCTCACGTGCGCGCCGGCTCCTACCTTAGGAAGTCTGCTCGGCGGTGGGAGTCGGGGGCCGCATGATCTCCTTGGACGTGTCCACGGGGGTGGGGATCTCGAGCAGGGGGCTGGGGCTCCTGGAGCGGCTGTCCCGCCCCTCGCAGCTCCTCTTCTGCCCGCCGCCCTCCACGTGGCTGAAGGTGATGACGGGGCGGACGCGACCCCCCGGGGTCGTGGGCTCGGAGGACTCCTGGCCGCCGCCGCGGCCGCACCCGCACCGCCGGCACGGCACCACCGCCGCCGCCACTTCCTCGTCCGCCCGCCGCTCCTCCTCCTCTTCGGCCGCGTCTTCCGCTGCTCGTTTCACCTCTCGGCAGCGGCAGATTCCGCGGCGCTCCTTCGACTGAGTCTCCCCCTCGGCCCCCCCGGCCCCTTTATCTGGCGTCGACGTGGGAAGCCTCAGCAAAGGCGCCCCCGACGCTGCACCCTCTTGCTCGGGCCGCACCCCCGCCGCGCCCCCCGCCGAGAAAGACGACGGCATCACTGCAGACCTTCTGGGGCTTCCTTCTCCCCCTTCTCCCGGCTCGGAGAGAGAGACACAACACGACACACACACAATAACACGCTGTCAAGCTGCCTCGATGGATGACCGCCGGAGAGCGGAAGTGGCGACTCGGCTGGCGCAAGTCGTGCGCGTGTCCCCTCGGTCCAGTGGCCGTGGCGCGGCTGCCCGCTCAAGCGGGTCGTTGGGTCCAGTCCGTCCGCGCGTTTCCTCTCCGCTTCCGTCGCCTCTCGTTGCCTCGATGACTGCCTCGTCGCTCTCACTTCCAGAGCCCGCCAACGCACTCTTTATCGTCGGCGATGGCTCGCTATAACGTCAGGACGGTGGAACGGTGGCGGCGCCAGGCGGGTAGCGGCGGGAACTCGCCCACCCCCCTCCGCTTCCCTCTTCCTGCACCCCCCTCTCGCTTCCTCCCTCCGGAGGGAGCGGGGGAAGTGATTTCCCCCGCCTGGGCCCGCTATTAATGCACCCCCGGTCCCTCCCACAACCGTTCACTTTCGGGCCAGGCGGAAGAGAGCCTCCTCCCTCTTCATGTTTCGCAACAAACCGAGCACGAACCCAGACCGACCCCGCCCCCCAACTCCAATTCCGCCCCCTGGTGGCGGGGCCCTTTTAAGAATTGACCAGGCCGCCGCTTTGCAATGCCTATTTTTTTGCGCAGAGTGCGATTTTTCCGCCGGTGTTATTCCGACTAGGCTTCATCCTTGTTCGTAGGGATGCCGACTTTTTTTGGCGCTATTTTTTACAATTTTTTCGCCTATTTTATTTCAACTAGGTTTCATCTCCGGTGTGGCGGAAAGTTTTTCTTTCTCTATGCGGCGGAGGACTGGGCCAATTTCGCAGTCTCGAAATATTTTCCGGGAAGTTTGTATGTGCGCTCTAGGTGCGTAGGCAGGGGAGAGGGAAACGCCCACTCTTTCGTTTCCCATATGCTTTTTTTTACGGGATTCAATCTGTATTTTTTTTGGGAATGTTAGAAAATAAAATCTTTGAAACATGACTCGGAAATAACTTTTTTAACGATGTAATAATGTGGGTAGTCTCCTTTTTTATAGCTACCATTGTGTTATTTTGAAGATAATCGTCCCATCCAATTTATTTCTTCTCGAATGACCCCCTCGAACGACTCGAATGAAGTTTGAAAATAAACCTCCAGCGGCTCTCTCCTTAATGTAAATGCTTAAAAATGGCCGTGAGGAGCGATGTTGAACATCGTTCGAAAATCACCGTTTAGAAAATAATTGTTTTCTGAAAATGAAATACATAAGCTGAACCATGCATAAATGTAAAACACCATACGTTTTCTGCTTACAAATACTTGGAAATTCATGAAAATAGACTTTAGTAGCAAGGTGTTGTGGGTAGAAAGAAATCGAAAACCTTAAGAGGGGATGCCACTGCATGGAATGAAGACTCCGGGATCCATGCGTTGTAATCTTTCGAGTAGCAGTCCTTTCGTACAGGTAGAGGACCACTTCTGCCGACTTACATTAAAATAAACGGTGGGGGTCGGGTTCTGATTTTTGGAAGTTGAGGCTTTGGTGGAAAGGGATGGAAAGGGGTGAGAACAGGGGAGGCATGTAAGAAGGATAAATGTAAGAGCCAGTGGAGATTTAGTCTGGGGTGTTTTATAGATGTAAGTATAAAAATATAGGCCAAGTCCCAGTGACGGAGTTCTGCCGTAGCTGTGTTAGGTGAGAGAGCATGAATGATTTCTACGGTAAAGCTACTATAGGGAGGAAAATTGTTGAAGTTAGCTAGCTCGACAACTGGCAATTGTAGGTTTTGAGGAAAACTTCAGCGGAGGTTATGAACGCATCGACATGAATGATGACTTTTCAGAGAAGCTGATATTACAGTTCTCGGCTGGTGAGGAACAGCACACAACTGTAAAATAAAAAGAGTAAAAGTTTTTCTACTGTATTTTTTAAATTCACAGTCATACACGCATAGGAAAGGAGAGAGGAAAAAATGGTGGCATACTAAAAATTACGCATCAATTTCTTAACATCGAAGCCACCGATATTTCATTCAATCGTCCATTTGTAATAACCGTTCTCGCTGGGTTTGTATACCGGCATGAGGGAACAGAAAGTAGTTAACTGATATTTTACATCGAATAACAGTTTCTTTTATGCACTTAGGTCTAAGAATACCTGAAAATTATGATACGTATATTGATTAAAAATGTTTCAATTTTAAAATATAAATACTGCATTTTTGTTTCTTGAAGCTGATGATAAAATTTCCCATGACACTGCTTGATATACGTTGATTCATTCTCACTTGTGAGGCTTTATCCAGAGGACAAATATTTCAACATGAATTAAAATTGCAAATGGGAGACATGGGTATTAAGTGAGATGGAATGTTTCGGCGGAAAGAAAATGTTATTATTAATCGAGGAATGACAACGCAGTGGAGAAGGTTTTTTTTTTTAATTTGTCAGCATTCGAGACCAGCGCCAACCAACCCCCCGGAATGGGCATCCCCCTGTTCCCGGACACCCCTTCGAATTGGACGCTTCCGTTCGGAGCCGATGTGAACGCCATCCCGTTGCCACGGATACCCCTTCCAATAGGAACACCACGTGAGCGGAAGAGTGTGTACTTGAATTACAAGGGGTTTTCAAAGCCTCTCATTTGCTTCCTTCAGCATGCCCTCGTGATTGTTTGCCGCGAAATCATCCCGTTTTCTCTACCATTTCAAAGCAGTGTCGAGTCGCTGCGGCAAACATTTTTCTTGGATGACAGCTCGTGCAGTAAACACGCTTCCCCAAACTGCCTCAGTTGTGATGACAGTCTTTCGGCGATACTCTCCTGAAATGTATTTCGCATAATTCACGGATCGGTTGCTCGCCAAAGAGTGCGGAGGTCATTGTGCTTCTCTCTACGCTAAGACTGGTCTGGTGAAGAATCCGTTTGAGTAGTTCATTCTAATGGGCAACGAGAAGCCTATTCATTGTCAAATATGCTATTGTGTTAATAAATAATTATCTGGTTTCAAGCCGAGTAAGAATTTGGGTTGCTGACGTTTCGATGGAACATTCCTCCATCGTCCTCAGAGCTATTGCTTTGGGTCCTCATCGTCCTCAGAGCAATTGCTCTGAGGACGATGATGAGGCAAAAGAACGAAATTCTATATGATATTATATGTTGCCATTGATACTTCTCAGGTTTTCGTAGTGGAAATAACCAAAATATTTTTCCCACGCACCATCCGTGACCACAATTAATGCAAAGCTTCATTCGCTCCTCAAATTTAAATTCCATTTCTACTCGTTTCATTCCTGCTTCCTATACCCGACAGAATTTCACTGCTGCCACAAAAAATATAAAATTGACTGAGGCAGGCGAGATGTAGTGGAAAGTATACATGTTTGTAATAAAACAAGATAGCACTTTTTCCAAAATTTTTATGTCGGTACTACGCGTTTCAACCGTTAGGTCATCATCAGGTACATACATCATCAGGTGTTTTTTGGTGTTATTGTTCGGAGTTATATGACCTCTATGAAAAGATTAGCTGGGACTGAAAGGGTTATTTATAACTACACGGAAAGTATGACTTAAAATTGGTGTACTCCACCATATCAGGTCAAGTGGGGTCATTTACTCTTACTATTTATTGACCACTACCTCACCAGTTTACAGAAGTAATTCTTCATTTCGCGACCATTCACGTAGAGGTGATTTTTATTTTGCAAAGATTTCGTGCATTTTTCAGTCATGAGTCGTTTTCTCTTATTTTTATTTAAGGATAAATCTATCCATCATCACGATCCTGCTTTGTATCTCGAGGCACTTGAACATTGAAATATAACTGGCGGCTGAATGGGTAAATGTCCGAACTAAGTCCAAAACTATCCTTTTAAAAGTTCTAATTATATGTTTTACCGTTAAATCATTAACTTAATGTAATTATAACCTAGTCATATTTGTGGAAAACTAATATTAAGTCACTTGAAAATGATACCTCTTGTTATAATATATTGATCCCACGAGACAAAGTATTTACATTTAATGAATGTGCCACTAAAACAATAAAGTAGTATATATCATCGTGCATTTTACATAAACTGCTACGCCATCTCCACGACTGTCGTGTATCTCACGTATCATGTACTAAATACACTTTAAGAAGTAAATGCACGCCCTTTGCATCGTAAGTTCATTTTGCGTCATAACATTTTTTTTTACCATAATTCCCTTTCGGAAGTGTAAATATCTGCAAAGCAGTTTATTAATGGGAAATGGAATGTCGGTCCTCATACCGTTTTACGTTTTACGTGCCATAAAACGTAAATTTTTACGTTTTATGGCACGGATCATAGAAATCTGTCCTTTTCTCTCCCGAAAGAAATTTTACCATTCATTTAAAATCCTAATGCTACAACTTTATGTAATGTCCACATACTTGTAACATTTCTTACCCGATAATTCATTCTATATGTTTGAGCCTCTAATCGTTATGTATATTTTTTGTGACGTAATAACATATTTTTAAGATTCAGTAAACTCAGTTACTTTTAAGAACGATTCGATTACATTCATGGGAATGTAATCGAATCATTGAGTTTTACGCACCTACCTTACACGTGATTGCTGCGTAATGATTTTCCTCTTATTGCGCAATTTTACATTTATTCTTACATCAATGGAGCTAACTCGGAGTTATAGCCTAAAATGCACTCGAATCCCATATGGATGTTGTATTTGCCTCAGGATAAAATTGGTATTAAGTTGGTTTGGCGATGCGATTTAACTGAGCCTTAAAATCTAATTCTATTACTTCGAAGTTAATGATTGACACCCTGTCACTCGTCCTCGAGGGGTCTTACTAGCTACCAAGTTGGTGAATTACACCTAGATGAATTATTGTCGCCGCCAGGCAATTCAATAGTTGTGAGCGCATACCATGGCAAAATTTACTCCGATGCTCGAGCGTCAGTCACTCTTCTAAAGTAGAGGAGATAGCCGTTTATCTCTGTCAACACCTTCATAATCTCCCTTAAATGTGGGGCAGAGCCAAGAATTGAGTCAGCGCTGACTTGCAAGTAACTCACGAGGGATGGGCGTAATGTGTGCATCATATTCCGCGTGTTCCTCTGGGGCGAAAATGGGCGGCTCTTCGTTTGAAAATACATGCGGAATTCCGGAAACTCAAGCACGCGGTCTAACCGCGGCGTGTCAGATGACGCATGAGGGAAATCTCGAGGTTACTCATCCGAGAGTGGTCGTCGCGTTCTGCGTCACCGAGAGATCCGAGCCTCCCTTCTCAGTGTTGTCCTTGGCCCCGCGGCCTTCCTTTACGAATTCACGCTCACGACCTGCAGTCCCCTTGATCGTATATTGAAGGTACCCTATCTGGGCCCTCGACAACGAAGCTTATGAAAAAAGTTTCCGACGAGGACCATCCATCTGTATTGATATATGGATAAACATTAGTTTCATAGAGTAAGGATTGTATTGGTAGGGTCCCTGACTTTAACTCTCAAAGTAGACCTTTCCTCTCGATTAAGTAAATGGATAGTGGAAGTTGAAAAGAAAATAGTGTAGATCTGTGAAGAGGAGTTTGAAATTCGGAGCATTCCGAAGAAGTTGAAGTGGCAAGGTACTTACAGCAGATTTCAATTTAAAGGAGATGATGAGGAGATATATAAAGGCACTCGCCCTAGAGTACGTGTTCTAGGTTGTGTATTTCATGACCAAAAAATTGAGCTACGCACAGAAGGGTCAGGATTCACAGTCGTTTATTCTAGTCAAGTAATCATCTTTGTGAAATCAGGTCACTTTAGCCCGATATGGAACTAATTCCTATATAAATAATTACACATTGGAGCTTTAGAATACAAATCATACCTTGGAATATACTATTGCCTAAAGTTGTTTTAAAAAAGCTGGTTTACTCTCTTTGACCTCTCAAAGAAAAATAATCCTGAGACTTTTTAACACTTGAAGTTCTCGCCATGCAAATTATGATCCCATTTTCTGTCTGCCATCATCGTGCTTGTTAGTTTGTTATACATTTTGATTTAAATTATTATTTTACTGGATGGTCTCGACAAATTAGAATGGCATTTCCTGCGTGTGCAGATGGATTTTTACTTTGGATATTCGTTTAAAATACGAAATTTATCCAAATTTCGAGGTATTTCTGCGCATGAAGATCATATCCTTAGTATGCACGACATTCACTTTCTTATATATATGTGGCAGCAATTGTAAACGGTACTCATTCGGCTACTTTAAAAGAGACGTGAAGATATGTATAATTTTTAAATCTTTAAGTCACCCCGATTACAATTTATGTTGTTTGACTTGCAGTCGATAAGATGCCCTCTGTTAACGAAGGTAGGGACTAAGTCCAATCGAAAAAACTGTCTCACTTTTAAATATTGACCACGTATGTTGCAAAGCATATCTTTTAATGTAATTTGGATGTGGAGATCCCTCTTATGGTGTCAATTAATTGTAATATTTTTGCATAAAATATTTACTTGCAATGTGTTTTTTAAAGATTGGCTCCCCTTTTACTATTCATTGCCTCTGATATTTTTAATTTTCACCGTGCTCGTATAAGCAACATTTTGCATGCTGGTCTTATTTGAACTTCTATCAATTACCTCGAGCATCAGACTCTTTCACTGGTGCTAGAATTTCCTATAATGTAGCAAAGCAAAGCCAATTGAATCCATGTATTTTACAAATAATGTAAAAATTAGAAAAAAAGTTTAACTTTCGTTTTTAAACAGTGCATGCCTATGATGAAATATGCCCAAAAATCTGTCTTCCCATTTTAATTTTACATTTTCTGAAGCCTATGTTTAGATATTTTTTTCCAAATGCTTCTATTTTTACCTGCATATACTCTTTGAGTAGCTAGGAGTGGATGAATGCTCTCGCGCAGTATGTGGAAGAGACTGGTCCGCGAGAAAATCAAATGCATAGTATACGGCTTCATCTCTTAATAATTCTTCCGCGTTTGATTCACGTGAGATTGCTTAAGGCTCCATAACTTACTTACCTTTCTTTAAAAGTAATGAGAAGACTGTCACATTTGTTACCTACAGTAGTATTTACCGTTATATAACAACATTTCTGCATTTTTTTTAATGTCAACATGTGCTGAATACCTATCAGTATATGCTGCATCATAACTGTTCTGCTATTGTCATTCCTTTTGTTTCTATCATGATTGTTTTATTCTTCACAATGACATGGAATCATTTGCCTAAAATGTCTTTAATAATGTTATTCAACGGTAAAGCTTGAGAATGACTAGGTGGAAAGAACCAAGAGGAAGATTTATATCCGTAATATATTCTCCTTCAGCGATTTGATTCCTGCAGAATTTTCTCGAAATGTTATCGTTCGCCCATTTGAACGGCTCTTCCAACTCGCTAGCCACTAAAGCAGCTGCGTGAATTTTGCAATGCGATATGAGGCTCAGACAGCATGCGGATGAGAGGCGTTGAGGGTTGGGATGTGATACTTTGGAAACGAGTGCTCTTTGGCGGTGAGGTTTGCTCGATGATGGACCATCGGCCACGAATCGCCGAGGGAAAAGGAGATTTCACTCGATAGCCCTGGAAATCGGAAGCCCTCTCCAAGAAGGGGTTGGAAGCACGCCCGCCCTCTCCCTACCAGTCGCCTTCATTCAGCATCTAATCCCTCATCTCCCCGTCCGCGCATATTTTGGATGCCTTCCACATCATCGTCCTCCATCGCCCGCTCGCAACTCCTCCGCCATCCGATCCTTCAACCCCTGACCCCACCGCGAGCCTCCTTCCCTCCCGTCATCCACTGGCCTCGCACGTGAAAGGAGTCCAATATTATTCATCCAAGTTCAGGGGCGTCACCTTAAAAACCCTGCTCCACCACCCTCCCCCCGACTATTCTTGCGGCGGAGGGGAGGGAAGTCGTGAGGGGACCCCTCCCCTGTCCCCTTTGGCCAAGGCCCCCCACCCCGTTGCGCCAGTCGGGCGATTCGCTCTCGGGGTTGGAGGTCCCAGTGGCACACAATTGACCCGTCCATTCATTCGACCAACCCCTTCCTCGCCCCTATCCCCCTCAAAGGCGGGGCCAATGCCTGCGGTTAAAGGATTTCGTCCAGATCTTGGAACTAGTTGCGTCAAAGGAAATAGGAGCTATCTTTCCCCAAGGGGGTCGCTCTTCCCATGCTGTCATGGAATTCTCGGATACTTCTTGAGAACTGCCAGAGTAGTACGTATTCATTTGCGGTTGCTCGCTGACTTTGGATCTAAAAATGTATTCCACTCAGTTCTAAGCTGTAAACTCGATTCTTTTATAGGCTGTTCTCCCCTTCAAAAAAAAGGTTTAAAAAAAAATTGGAAAAATAAAGTATATAATGTAAGCGAACTGATATTCGTATTCTCAATTAGGGGGGTATATAAATGCTTTTATTCTTCTTTTTTTCGCATTTTAAAATTGATGAGTATAATCATTATACACCCTACTTCGATTAAAAAGGCAGTTACGAAAACGTGCTTCACATATCATCTTCTCTTATTGCATAAGACATACCTCTAACGACAATGAATATATATGTAACCATGCTCAGATTACGATTAAAAGTACATCTTTAATATTCTTTGCGAACAACGGGTTCCTTTTCAAATTTTCACTCTCAGAAGAGTTCCTTTCTTTGTACATAATTTATAATATAAATGGTTTAGCGTATTAGTCTCTCCGTTTACTAGATATGAATAGTTAAGGTTTGAAAATGAAAATTCCCTTCTTGGAAAATACTGAAAAGTTAAATACATCCGAATATTTGAGCATTACTGAGTAGCTTATATATATTTTAATATGTTGACCTATTTTTAAGACGCCATTCCATGGTTTCCGCCACAATGGTGATTGGCTTATCTTCTTTCCACTGTCAGAGGTGCATTTATCGCGCTTTCAGGCATTCAGTTCATGATTTCCGTACTTCGATAGTGGTAAATCCTCACTTCCGTCCATGGAATACATTCGCCTTAATGGTCAATTTAGTCTGTCGTCTAGACGTAAAATAATTTAAACAAAAGAGAATGTGGCTTAGTTGTCGATTAATTCGAGCAAATATTATCAGTCCAGTAAACATATGTTAGCCTTTAGAACATTCAATCTTACTTCCCTCCCTCTCCCCAAAATGATTTAGTCTTTTGATGGGTTGTGGAAATGAAATATTCATGGAGGTTATATGCAGCACATAAATAAAATAACAAAAAATACCAAAGTAACAAAATACAGTTTATTTCTGTGTACATGTTTACAACACAGCCTGTTAGTTATTTATTTGTGCAATTAGCAGTGACATAAACGTCTCATACCCGCAATATATAGCTTTCTTCTTCATTTCTTATTTACAGTGGGGGATAATTGTTTCATTACGCTTTTGTCTAAAATATTTTCTTTTGAATTAAATTTTAAACAGACAATTAGTTTTAACGTTGACTGAGAATGCTAAGCCAGTAAAAATTCCTATCCACCGGTCTCTTATTAATCGCCATAGGTTTGGCATAAGTTGAGAGTGTTGACTGTTTCAACATCCCTTATGATAATACCCCTCCCATCATGATAACATGTTTCATTTCAGCTTCTTTTCTCAAATACTTTGATTGATTTTTATATCATCACAGTATTGCATAACTGAAAAGTGCAGAAATATACGCCATGTAATATTTTTGTGGTAGTACAAGTTAATGACGGATTATGCCAAATTGAGAAAGTATTACCAGGATTTACCCAAGAGGTGTAATTTATACATTGCATCACTAGAGAGGCATCTACATTAATTTCTGATTATGTCTGCTCTTCCTTAATTATCTCTATTTACTGTAAAATAATAGCTCCACCAATCCGTGCTCCATAATAGCACGAATGGAATGAAAAACGATTACACATATAAAGAATAAGGGTGGTACTTCGTTTCTGTTACGAGTAAACGGATGCTTTGTTAAATTTCGATTCCGTTTTACATGAAATAGAAAGGCATTTGGTTCATATTCAAATACTGCCATTGTATGGTACACGGTGAAAGAGAATTTGAATCACACTCAATAAGTGTCGGAATGAATCTTCGAGGACAAGATTAGGGGAGGATAGCAGTAAGTATTTCAAATATCTTGATAGAATAAAAGAGGGAAAGAATATGTGCCGCAAAAAATTCCAATGAGTCACGTAGAGGCGAGGGGAAAAGGGTCCTCTCTGTTCACCACGTCGTGAGGGAAGGGAATTTCGATTCAGCGTAAGGCTGCACAATGCTTGAACCCTGACCTTTACAAGCAGCAGCTACCTTTCCGAACTGAAAGGGTCTCTCCCGAGCGCCCTCTGCGACTACCCGCTGATTTATCTCCCCAGGCTGAAGGGCGGCCCCCTGGCCCTCTTTTATTTTCAATTCGTTGCATCTCACGCGGAATTCTGGTTAGGATTCAGCTGAGGGGATTTAGGAGAATCAAAGATGATGTAATTGTAGCGCGCCTCAATTTGTAAAGGTTTTCCAGTGTAAGTGTTTTTCGATTGTGGAACAGAAATGGTCTCACTTGTTAAATGGGTATAAAATGGAAGCTAAAACTTTTTTCGCGGTATTCCTTTATCATATGACGACAAAACTTGAATATTAGTAATTTTTCCATGAATATGTTCGGTTTCATTGCAGCATTAGGACAACTTTCATTTCATATTTTTCTCGAAATTTCTCTCAAAAACTTACATTTTCACATTATCTCAAATATCAATATTTTACTCCAGGTCTTGCAGAGAATTATATATTTTTATTTGGGTTTGTGTTCAGGAATGCAAGATTGCATTTGAAGGTCGAACGTCGAATTGCATACTATTGGCTTGAAGAAGTATTGCATTTTTTTCGAGGCATTTAGCCTGTAATTATGAAGACCAGGATAGCTAGCTTAAGCTGGAAAAATAATTATTATCACGTTGTACACTAATTATAGCATATTTTACTGTGAGAGAAATCAAAAATAATATAAAAAACCAAAGTATATGTTTAATAAATCCTATATCCTACTGCGAATTCAAAAAAACATGCCCAAAAGAGAGATCAGCAGACTAAAGTTTGGTACTCTACGAATTGCTAAATGTTCTAACCGGTGTAAAATATTTCTTTCTTTCGATAAGATATCAGTCATCACATTTTTTTTATTCCGCTCTGGTTACATAGCTGCTAATAGCTAAAAATCATAGTAATACTACGAAATATTATTCTGTTTCTTAATTTTATTGTGGTATTTTATTCATTCTGAGCCAGAAAGAAATGACTTTCAGGTCTAATTCTACGGAAAAAATATTTCTTCACAGCACTATGGAAAGTTTAAAGTAAAATTGTGCCTGCTAAGTCAGCCAGTGAAAGCCGTTTAAAGTATTAAATATATTATTATCATCATTTTAAGCAGTAATTCCAAAATTCGGGTTTGCCACGTAAAAATACCTTTTTGAATGCAGATTGTGCAATCAGGCGATACGTTTGCTAGCTGCTTGGGCTCCATTATTGTCATTTGCCGATCAATCGCCGAGAACAGCGTGGTTACGAAGGAGGACAGGCTATAAATCTAAAGTCAACTATGAGAATTTATAATATGGTTTAACATGTCAAAGATAACATCTACTCACATTTCAAAACGCGAATTGGCGTTCGAACAATTATCTTTTTGAGCTGATTAATGATGACCTAATTATTTGAAATTTATGACTATCGAATGCTGATGATAAATTATTTGCGCAATATCTGATCCGTGCGTCTTCTGTTGCTCGTACTTTCTTGAGGGCAAATATTATGTCCGACCACGATTTTGAATGTTTCCCTCACTGATCCTATCTCATCTCTCCACACGATAGGTAACCATTGCGCCAGTACTTCAGTAGCTTTCATGTGGAGAAGAGTACGCGGGTTGTATTTATCTATCGAAAAGAGCGGATTGGAGAATTGTATTTGTAGAAGGCTTATCTCCCAGTTAAGTGGTTGGTGTATGGAAAATGAGTGATAGAATCGCTCCAACTTCAAAACAAATTAAGGATCGAACTCGGATGAAACCAAATGGCCTCTTTATTTGTTAAAGATTAGTTAAAAGTGATATTCCAGTTCGTGTATTTATACAAGATACGTATCCGTTTGTAGTCAACTTCAAAGCCCTTACTGATTTAAAAGATAGTTCATTCCAGAAATGCAGTCCATTTAAGGTGAATTTTTTAAACTCTCTAATTCTCTTACTCTGGGATATTCTGGAAAAATCTGGGATATTTCTAGAAATAAAATTCTTTGATTGATGAATTATCCACTCAATATTTTGAGCGTTGAACTTTTAGTGAGGGTAATGTGCTACTTCGAGGACGAAGTTTCTTCTTTAAAGCCGAGCTTTGGAACCATTTGCCATTAGGGCTATTTAAAAAATTGATAGTTTCTCACCTGTAGCAATATGAGATAAATAGAAGGTATGAGGAACTTGACAACAAATAGCAACATTTAATCTTTGAATAGTTATGAATCGCACAGTGGTGTGTATTGAATCCACCACTAATATTTATTTTACAAATCTGAACCATTGAGTATAGGCTGGAGTACTTGCAAATAATATGAAAAATACGCAGTCAAGCTATAAAATGAATACCTTCTTTTTTCTTTACGTTGTTTTTCATCAGCAGTGGAGCACAACGAAACGTGCCACCATAAGCTCTTTGAATACCGAAGAGTAGGTTTATGTGCTTCATTTTAAGCTATTTTCACTCTGATATTAATAACGCAAAATTGCATAAACTTTCATCGACTTCTTGGATTCTTCTTAATTCACCCTGAGGAAATGGTGAGTATATGTATGCCAATAACCACTAATATGAAATTCGGTGATTGATAACATGCATATCCTCGCACGTAATATCATAACGCAAGTATGTACTTACTCTATGGTTTTACGAATTTCAGGATATTGTGCACCCACTGAGTACATTTTGTGTCCGAATCATTTCAACTCGAGTCACCAATTTGTTATTTTATAGTGAAAATAATGTCTGCCTTTTTTGTCAAGAATTTTGCCCGGGCCTCCATTTAATAGTTGTAAATGTTTTCATATCGCTTTGAAAAACCGCATTTGGTTGGCTTTGGAAACACAAAACTTCGTCGGCTGCGTCGTAATTGGGACACTTGTCACACTATCTGTTGTTGGGATTTGCCAGCGACGGCAGGTGCAACGGTTCCCAAAGTGAGGCGACGCGCGTGTGTTTATCTACCTCTGGCACTCGAGGAGTACGCCCCAAGTAATTTTTTACGCTTCCCTGCTATCGCTAGTCATTTGCTGCTTTTATCGGCCGTCGTCCGCCCACGGGGTACCCGTTATTTTGCCTCCCTCCAAGAGACTAAGGCTTCGCCCATACTACGTCCTATAGAGCATAGGCATGCGGAACAGTGCAGTAACTCAATTATTGCTTCCAAACCAATCGTGTTTTCTATATTTTGTCCCATCTTCCAGTCAATAGCTCACTCAATGACTTACTAAGTGATCAATCTGAAGGTTGGTTCGACAGATGGTGGTAGTGCAATTCTAACGCTTCCTTCAAAGAGGTGTAAATTGAATTACACCAATGCCTTTTCCCGGACCGTGAGCTAGAATGGTAGCTAGGGGAATGGGAGCTAGCACTACCATTCCCCTAGAATGGTAGTGAGAAATTAGGATTTCAGTCGGAAATATCCGAAAGCTCCTCTTGGATTCGAACTCAGGATCCGAAGTTCTATCGCCAAACACTCCACCACTCCTTATCACTCACTATACCTGCAGATTTATTTAGCAAGAACTCTTATTTTCCTACCGCGAAAAAAAGTACCGAAGTCAGATGCTCGACAAGTCCAATGGTTTGCTCTTTGGGGATTTTCGAAGGTGTGACGTCAAGATGTCGTCATATCTGAGGCTTGACAGTGTTGTATCTTTGATGAATTGCGCTCTTGATATTCATCGTGGATTTAGTCATAAATACGTCACTATGTCAAAGTTTCCACGTAAAACTTGGCGTCTAAGGGGGGGAGGATAGAGTTTACTTCCAGCAAGTTGGCGTTGAGACAATCTTGAATTGCTCCATATACAGCGTTATCACTCGACTATAGACACTTTAGATCTTTCTCCAAATACACACACGCTGTGGAAGTTTTTTGTGGAACAATTTACGTGATTTTAAATGATAAACAGTTTTCTTTTGAGCACGCGTCGAACGTTATTGCTATTCCATTTTAAATTTGAAAATTTTTAATGCTTGCCCAATTCCTTCGTAGTATTTTTCACTTAGCTATTTGTTTCCGACTCTGATCGAACAGTTAAAAACAGTTTTTATGAGCATATTAGACCTCATAAATATAAATTAAAATATAGCAAGTCCTACTGCTATTTTTAAATCGCGAGTCATTTTGTTTCATAAAACTAAATGGGTGAATCGCGTCATAATATGTATTATTGCCATAGATGCGACAAATGCGCTTCTCATGTTTGATCATAATATGTCCGTGAGGAAGTTACAAAAATCAAAAGATGTGTGTTGTCATAAAATAAAAAAGATTACATTTTGGGTGTATGCTATTTTACAATCCCTCTGTCTGGCTCCATATTTATAAACGCGAGAAAATTTAAGCCAAAATTAACAGCCAACCTTTTTAAGTACGCGGGCGGACCGCACTTTTTGACGTCAAGTGGTTTCCTCACCAATGAAAATAGATGAACGCCTGCGTCATGGCGATAAACTTAAGGTGGACGTAGAGTCTTCACAATGACGTTCGATGTGCCAGAAATGACTATCACCATCTTCTGAATTTCATATTTGTTTTCTTAGGATATGACCGATTATAGATTTAAAATTCGGTCATCATCACTTTTATCAAGAATCCGTATATACATATTATTATTGTCCAGGGTTTATTTGTATACGGCGTTATCATTTTAGTTAAAATGATTCATTACGCAGATGTTGAAACCCTATCAGCTCCCTCTACACGCTCGAGAATGAACCAGTTGCAATGCACATAATTAAGTAACATTCTTTAACATTAACACACTTTAAAATTATGTAGGAAAAATAAGAAAAATCAAAATATGTATGAATTGTGTCATGATCGTACCTTTATAAAACTAGACCATCGGGTTCCTTGATAAACTTGAATTTACAAATAAATTGTGGATGTTTTGAGCTAATACCGTTGGCACATGAGTATCTTTACCCTTCCCTATCTTATTAAGACGAAAGGAGGAAGTGAGCTTTTGCGTCATTTGCAAAACATCCAACGTTAAGTGGATTATATATACATTGATGATTGCTTGAGGTGCAATGGAAGAAACGAAACATTTTGCATAGTCAATGACTTACTCACTATTCTGATATGCTTATGGAGTGCATATGAGTAGTATGTTTACCGCTTCCTAGCACGCAGGCCTATGCTTAGCCACATGCCTGGGTGATTATATACTTGTTTGCTTCTCTCTTGGGTGGATAACGGAGGTCGATATTGGATTTGGGAGCATACTGTATTCGACATCATCTAGTGCGTTGTTGATAGTACTTTTGCCCCGTGCCCTCGAAGGAAGGCCACACAGTACACATTCTTCACTTCGTTTAAATCAAACAATAGTAATGCCGATTCTCCACCTGTTTTCCATGTTGATGGTCTATGCTAGAAGCCACATTATAATTTTTACATTTTATTCGATAAACGATAATGTCATTGACTACCTGTTATTTAGCCAGGTATCATACGATTATGCAACGAAATCGTTCATCTACCGTTTCTCCGATAAATTTCAGGTTTCAAATATAGGCTTGCAGTTAAGAATTCGTAATTTTAGCACCTAGAATTATCTAAGATTAAGAACTAAGAAAATGAGTTGTTGTATGATTGCATTGTATGGTTTACAGCAAATAATTTTTATTATAAAAGTTAATCGACAACCATAATCTAGGTTCTGTGATCTCTGCATTCTCTTCGGGTTCTCACCGCGTTCGATGGCTTTTGCTGACAACAGTTTCGCTGGCATTGTAGTCAGCGCCTTCAGGTCGAAGGTTCATTAAACTATTGCAGAGTATGGTATACTACGGTCCTGAATTGGTCTTTGTAATAAGAGGATGAGCTTGGATCGAAGATTTGTTTGCAGAACAGAAGTAAATGAGTATTCTGGATGGAACGGAAGAGAAAAGTAATGTTAAATCTAGTGCACGAGGAAAGGAAATAGACTGGGGGATTAAGAAGTGTAATATGAGTGGGCAGAGGAGATATTACTGCTATTGTGAGGTAACGGAATGCTGATGAAGGTGATGCAATGAATTCTCCGAAAGTGCGGATTAAGAAGGTAGAGAAAAGGGGTTTCAAGCATATTTAAGGTAGGCAGAAGAACTAGCTAAAATGGGATGTATTCTAGACAGGCAGGGGCAGGTTTCTGGTGATGATGATCTTCACTGGGATTCTCTCTACACGTAATGCAGTAAATTTTCTAGATCAATCCATTTCTGTACAAATTTATAAACCATTTTGAAGCATAAAGTTGCATTGCCATATTGCAGTAGTGTGCCCCTAAAAATTAGTGTAAAATATCTTACTTAGTGGCATTTTCTCGGTTTTCCCTCGAAATCTCAACCAGACGTCGAAGTTAAACTGGAAGACTAAGAGTTTTCAGCAACATACTAACATAAGTTTTCCAATTACCTAAATACCAAATTGTTGTCACCTCAATTAAATTAGTTGTGCATCACTCAATTTCATTTACGTATAAATTCTCTATTCTTTTTACCTCCTTCTTTACATTCGTCAATAATACTTTCCTCCTCAATCGTTTTTCGTTTGAATCTTTTCAGTACTTCACTCATTTCCATTATGATTTTTGCTATTCACTGAACAGCAAAATTATAATGGGAACGAGTCACACGTCTTAATGGGAATGAGTCATAACTCTTACGTCATTCCTACCTATATCCATTTCTGCATTTCCCCGTATCTATTACCCTTTTTAAATTACTTCCCTGATAATCAATTAGGCTTTTCAGCCTTGCTATTTAACAAGTTTTTTCTATTTTTTTCCATTCATAACTCTTAAAGTCCTTAATCAGCGCGGGGGTCTTTATCCTTTACCTCATTTTAATAAGTTCCAGTTCATTTAACCAAGATCAAAGGGAATCCTGTTGTTGGATCTTATTTTTTCCATTTATTTATAACTCCCTAAGATACTTTTATCTTTTCTTTTTTGGGTTGTGGTACATAAACTTTGCAAATAACATATCGTTACGGTTAGGAAAAATTGAATTTAACGCTCATGATAGGGCTTATGGATTTGAATCTGCAACTTTCAGTTCATATATTCCATTCGTTAACCGCCGCTTTTTTAGCTTCTAGTATCATACATACGATGAGAAGTCGCATGTTTTTACCAGATCGTGTTTCATAAGTTTTCGACAATATTATATTTCAATAGAGGGGCTCAATGTAAGCGTAGATTATTTTTTCATACACTGAGTTTCACACACTATCGGAAAATTTACTCTCCGGAACATCATTTTCAACGAGTTAACCCCGCCCCCATGCATTTTATCGGAGTATTTCGTGACCCACTCTTCATTTCCGAGATGAGTTCCTCTCAGGAAAAAGAGCTTAACGTAACCAAAATAACGTGAAGTGCTTGTGTTCCGCAATACCTTTTGCTGTCTCGTTCGACAGGCGTGGGAATTCCATCAACTGGCAACTGAACACAACCACCCAAGATGCAATCAATTAATGTGGAGCAACTTACTGGTTCGCGGGGCACAATAATGAGAGGAAGAGTGTCGGATAACTCAGAGGCATCTTTTGGGAGCGAACCTTAATAGTGAGAAAAAAAGAAGGAACCGTGCCAACTTTTTAATATAGCGCCGAGTCTATTTCAGTCGCATATCTCCGACAATCTTGAGTTCATTTGCGCAGATAAGAATCAAGATAGAAATGGATCCCTTTCCGGTGGGAGGAAGTAATAACGGCTTAACGCGTAAAATAATATTTTATGAAGCCATATTTTGTAAGTAGACCAACCAAGTCGATTTACGGCAATATACATGTGAATCTATAGATCTATCGTTTTTTCGCGCAAGTTACTTTCAAACTGCTCGTTTCCGGACTCAAAATTACATTAATTCTATTGGAAATATCTTTTTAGGTTACTCAAAGATACCCACAGAGCATAGCCTTACTTTTCATGAATAATAATGTATCTAGCAATATAATTTCCTGGTAGGGTTTACGAGGTTTGTCCGGAAAGTAAGTACCGTTTGGGAAAAACTCTTAAAAACATTTTTTTTTCAAGGCATGATTTATTTTTACATGAAAGAGTATGTCTTTCACTATTTTTCTACATAGCTTCCACCATTGTTTAGAAATTTGTCATAACGGGACATCAACTTTTTTATGCCCTCTTCATAGAGAGATCTCGCCAGGGAAGACAACCATTGCTGAACATCGTTCTTTGCGTCGTCATCGCTCTCAAAGCGCCTTCCTCCAAAATCACGCTTCAAATTCAAGAATAAGTGATATTCACAACACTGTTTGAGAAGTCACCTCCCTCAAAACTGCATCGGGTAAGAAATGTCAATGCACTTCCAAGTCGCTTCGTTTTGTGGTCATCCGTAAGCATTTTCGGAACCCAAAGGGAACACAGTTTGCGATAATTTAAGCAATTTGTGACAATCTCATGCAAAAAAGTTTTTGAAAGTTGTGGGAACTCTTCAGAAAGCATTCTTATCGTAAACCGTCTGTTTTCATGGATTTTCTCATTCACTTTTCCAATCAAACCATCATTGACAACAGAAGGCCGCCCACTCCATGCTTCGTCGTGAACACTGGTTCGTCCATCATTGAATTTTTTAACCCACTTTCTCGCCATCCCATCAGTCATTACACTTTCACCATAAATCTCTACAAGTTGACGATGAATTTCAGCTGGCTTAACATTATTTGCGTTCAAAAACCGTATTACAGAACTCACTTCACTGTCGGCGGGATCAGATATTGTTTTAAACATTTTAGACGATCACTAACAAATGTAAACACAACTCAATCTGGCTGCAATGGCGTCAGTCGAAAGACAATGAACCATAAAGACGAGTACACATGCGCGGAACTGCGACACTAGCGTTGTGGTGGCGGTAGAACGAAACGGTACTTACTTTCCGGACATGCCTCGTATATACAACATTTTTTTTGCCTTTCGCTCAAATTACGGTATTCCTTACTTTAGTTCAGCAGTAATATTCCCGCTTCTCTGGGCGAATGATCTGTTTGTGACTAAAAATATCGAAGGCCAAAATTTCGAATCATATTGTTGATAAATTCAATAAACGATAAAATTTTACCCCTTTACTTAGAATATATCTCCGCGACCAGGGATAGAAAACATAATGATTATAGATAACTAGTGTTGGACGAAGTTATTAGTAGAATAGGCTGTACTAAAGCTAGCTACTATCAAAATCCTCCAACAGCTGAAAACAATCCTAGATTTAAGTAAACCCATCAATAAACTGTGCCTCCTGAGCGTTCTCCTTCAAGGAAACGAGACATGACGGGTAACGACAGGGGAAAGGCCGTCCTGGTAGCATTTGAAATTTGGTGTTACAAAAAACGGCGAGGATCAAATAATGAGAGACCGATTGGAATGATTGGAGAATTGCGTTGGATAAACTCGAAATCTCATAAAAATTATGAATGGACGACTTAATCGATCGCATCCTCCGATACGAAGTTTCATGAAGAAACTTGTGGGAGCAAAATAGAGCAGAGAATATGAACTGTCAAGAACTAGGTACTTCGAAAAGAGCGCTTGGAACAAAGAATGAGGGGAATTTACTGGGATTAGTTGTGGGAATGTTGGGGTGGTTAGCCGATGTGAGATTAAAGAGTAGAATTGTGTCAAATCGTTCGGAGGATTGATGATTGTGGTGATGAGTGTAATAAATAATCCTGAATCTCACTTAATACCGCGAATTTTTGGGCGAGAGTGATTCATAACCTTCTTCCGGGTGCGGAGAGAGTACCCTTACGAGTTAACCGAGATGAAATCAGTTCCGGAGCGTTTGGAGTGCCGAACCACACTCGAAGCGGGTCCCGCGAGACTGTCCCTCAGTCTGTGCCGAAGCCCTCCCGCTCCTTAAAGATCCGAGATCGATATCTCTAAAGCGAGAAAGACGCCGAATCGGAATTGAGAGGGGGAATGTTGGGGAAGGGCGTGTGGAAAGGGAGCGCGAGGACTTCCTCCGTTTTTTTCTAAGGGGTCGTGGTGGGTGGGGGTGAGAGATGAGGGCGAGAGGGAGGATGAGAGGGACTTTGGGGGCCGGGAGGAGAGGGGGAGGAGATGGGAGGGGTTGGTGGTTACGGACCTAAATGAGTCGGAGCGAGATGAGCGAGGAGATGGAACAGGAGTCCTCCAGTCGGGGTGGGCGGGGACTCGGGTGTTCTTGATGGAGTGGGTGGCGACGGAGGGGGCGAGAGGTGATTGTTAGGGCTGCTAAAATCTCTTCTCTCTTTCCTCCTCCCATTCCCCCGCTCCGCAACTGCTCCTCATGACGTGTTAATTAGAGTGGGGCCTCGATAATGAATTGGACCCGCCGTAATTCGTATCGCACTTGCGCCATCGTTTCTGACCCACCTCATGTCACGCCGTTGTCATTTTCCGCCCGTGCGAAGGTCGAGCCCGTCGCATGTTGCTCGCGTAATGCGTGAATTTGCCTCCTGTGTGACTTTTGGTTGATGCCTTTCACATATGTACGAGAAACCGACCAACATTTTCAACGAATCTGTATATTTACTCTAAATGCTTGAAACTTGGCATTCAGCCTGTGGCTGTCAAGCATGTTATCCGTGAAATTGTGGACTTGCTGGACTGGTATTGACGGTTTCAGATTTAAAACTCCTGATACCGTCTAAAATAAGTAGTATTAAAAAGATTCAAACATGAGATACTTATTATAAGATTATCTATAAGGTAAATATTCTATTCCTTAGGCAAAAGCTGTCTTTGAGTATTTTATTCAAACAGGCTGATACGCTTGCAAAGCTATGAATGGTATTTTGAACCATACACGAACGGTATCTTTGCATATCTTTCACGGCCCTCAGAGTGTTCAAAAGGATTTTCGTGTCTGATGAAAGGCAAAATACTATCCTCAACCCGATTGCAATTTTATTTTGAGGACTTTTAGTGACAAAGGTGGGATGTGTGAATTCTTTACGTGTGAGGTAAAGGCGTTTCCCCTTACTGCCTGGTTTTATAAATGAAATCACACAGCTGGAAGTCAAGTATCATCCGTGTTAGAACTATCGATCTCAATGGCTTCTTCGCTCCTGATTTTTGGTTTATCTAGTCCTGGATTAAGTCTACCACACCAGTAAAATTAATAAAAGATATTTCATTAAAGCAATTTCATTGCCTTACTTAACTCTTACTTAACTACTACTTGCGTCTTAAAAAAGCACGGCTAGGAGGTTACTGAATGAAGGCGTCTTTGGGGTTTTCTTATTCGTATTCAACATTAATTCCATAATTTTGATCCATTAATAATTTTGAGCGTTACTGTAAGGTGAAAAGTAAGTAAGGTGAAAATGATTTCTTTAAAAAGTTTCCAAAAGTGACTGGTGATTTCTATATTTTGCTGGTATGTGTTGAAAACTGTTTACTAAGGAGTTATTGTTGTAGCTTCATTATCAGAAAGGTTGGACAGT
This sequence comes from Platycnemis pennipes, assembly GCA_933228895.1. NCBI lineage: Eukaryota > Metazoa > Arthropoda > Insecta > Odonata > Platycnemididae > Platycnemis > Platycnemis pennipes. The sequence continues at coordinate 109,522,662 of OW121853.1, forward strand.
TCACATTACTTTCGGTATTCTATTCAAAGCTTGATTCCCTCATTCAAGAATTTGCCCTTTTCCCCTTGAATTTTACGTTCTCATTATACTGGTTTGCGCATTGCTGCTGGTCTACGTTTAGGTATTATACCATTTCTGATTAATACATCTTTTTCTACTTACTCGAATGTTGTTTGTACTTCCAAATTCTTTCTAAGAGTCAGAGATAAAATATTCCCTATCCTTTTTTTCAGTAAATGAGTATTCCGGGATGATTTAAGTTACTTATTATGTATTAGGTTGGAATGAGTGTTTTTATTTATGCCTTATTCTCTTTTTTAGCTGCTCATTACTGACTATCAGTACTTAAAATTTAGCAATTTTCAGAGGGATCTGTACTTATCTGGAAAGTATTTAATGGTCAGATGGTGGTTAAGTCTCTCGGGTTGATGAAATTAATGTGGAAATTAAATTGAATTCTTGCTCAAGACACAGGAATTTGAGGAACCCTACGGTCGCTGCCGTTCTCGCATACTTTTCCAGTGGTTAAGAATTTTTTATTTTGTCTTCGGCCTTCTCGGCAGTACAAGATCCTTCTCCTAGAAAGTTCAACACGAGTAAATGTAAAAGAACCCTTCATGAAATTACAATAGTTTCCGTATTCGATAATATGGGTTTCGTTACCTGATTAGACTTTTGTGTGAGTCTCTTTAATTAATACGGAGGAAGGTGTATAATTTCCCACTAAAAAACTACTTGGGTGCATAGAATTATCCAATTACCTAGTGGAGGATGCCTAATTATTACGCTTATTTCTATTAAGCAACCCTTTATGTGAGTCCCAAACCGGTGATATATTTCTAATTCATTACTTTGCTTTTGATACACAATTCTAAAACATTCTTTCTCTTATCAAACTATTTTATTTGTACGCCTAATATATGACAATGCCTAACGATACGTAAGAACTTTCGTCGTATTCAGTTAATTGATTGGAAAACTTTCGCGGAGAAAACAATAACAAAATATAGATATTCGTGAATGTACATAAGTCTTCGTCTTGCATTCTTATACGCGAGGTCTGTCATTATGAACCTCGCACGTTATCAGGCTATGCTTAACTTGTGAACTTTAATTATTTTGTTGCGCGTTCACAGTATCTGAAGAGAATCCCATCGCCTCCTTTCAAATTAGTAGTGTGGTCATTTTTAAAGTAAGGGCTTATAATATATTCAGCCATCAGCGCTTTTATCTTTCTCTTTGTAGGAGTTCTCGAATAACCTATGACCAAGGAATGATTCGGAGTTGATTCGCTGAAAGCATTTAATCGTCCCACTATGGATTTTCACTCGCCATATCCTGGAAAATTTATTCGCGACGGATTAAAGCGTCATGAAGGAATCGTCCCGGGTGCGTCACGGTCAAAGCAGCTGTCTTCGTCGTTTGGAGCGGGAGAGGACGATCTTAGAAGGAGAAATGAATTGAAAGTGAAGGGGATTGAGGGAGGGAGAGGGAGGATTATGGGTTGGAGGGAGGGAAGGATGAAGCGATGAACCAATCCGGAGACGGAAGGGAAGTGATGAAGTGAAAAATCACCGCGGGTTGCCCTCCGTCGCCCCGTTGGCCCCTCCATCCCCCGCCGCCTCCGCCTTCCCTACATCCACGCTCACCCCCAGGGATGTGTGCGGTATTGCGATGTATCGAAGGTCCTATGCGATGTTCATGCGTCGTCTCCTGGATCGAGCTCTGTGATACATCTTGGTTTGGCAATGTCGACATCGAACTGTGCAGGCGACAACAATATGATAACTTACGATATCATACAAATGGGATTGCCTACCATGGGATAGAATTCTACCAATAATGTTCTGTATCAGGTGTAATTTTTGGCACACACATATCATATTTACAAAATGATAAACTTAGTATTTCCCACACGCAGTTATTCAAAAATTCACGACATGTTTCCAAGTACTTGCGTAATTTTCAAGTGGTGTCGAATAAAGTTTCACTTTTATTTTTTCTACTATAGGATTATCATGCATCATCTCATTCAGTTGTCAATTGTTAACAAGCTTAATACCATATGATTTTTGATTCCAGAGTAAATATTGACTCTGGCAAAATATTTCAATATGGCACAGACAGGACGCGTTGAACACTATGTAATCCGTACAATATCGGTGTTTTATAAATGTGTAGGGATATCTCGGTATACCTGATTTCAAGTCATGTATCAATGTAGAAAGGCATACTTTCACTAGCATTAAAATGCCTCCAACGTGGTAAATGAATTCGATATTGTGATTAGAGAAGGACGCGATGGCGATAGCGATTGAGGAGAATTTTTCCCATATCCTAGTACCGCCTATGAACGATATTCCGAATCGATACTGCGCAGCTGGAAGTCACCCACGCACCCATCGAACCTCGGCCCCGCTTCCCCTCCCCCAGAGTGCCCCACCCCCTCCCATCCGTTCGCCTCCTTATCATCCCAATTCGTCGGGCGGAGGAAGCTGTCTCCCTTCCATGTCCCATCCTCCCTCTCTTTTCCCTTCCTTGGCCGCGTCTTGGCAAACATTCGCCCTTTCCAGCGCCTCCCCTTCCTCCGTCGAACGGAGAAATCTCGTCCCCCCTCCTCCCTGGCCTAATCCAACTCCCCGCCCGCCCCCTCACCGCCCCCGCGCGGATCTCACCGAAATCTCGGCCGGAACAAAGCGGGAGCGGTGTAGTGGAAGGATGAAAATCGCGTCTCTTTGTCGCCATCGCCTTTCGTCCGAGTTTTGACGTGGAGCGCTCCTAACGACGGTAAATGTTTGGTTTCTGCTGATCTAAACTTCCGCGCGGGCATCTCTCAGCAAGAAGAAATCGATGTTCCTTCCACTCGAAGCCTCTTTCCGTGCTCCTGGACTCGTAAATGTTCCGCGAAGGGTGGCCACGTGAAAATTACATGGTAGGATCCGCTTAAGCTTTGATTAATATATACTTCACTGCCACTTCACATCATAAACACAAAAGGTAATCACTATTTCTTCGTATTACCCTGCGAGCGTAGGAGTGTGTGGCTTGAGGGGGTCTTAGGTAAGCGAAAGGGAAAAATAAGGCTAGTGGGAAAAGATGAGTCAACAAAAAAGGGAATAAGAAGGAAGATGAATACTTGTGGAAAGTATTGAGCTTTCTTTGATTTACCATAGTGGCTGATGCTCGGAGTTCTTCGGAGGAATTCTTAATTTCCTGCCCTTCAGTGTCTTATTTTGTCGCTTTCGTCTCTGCTGTATGTGTGCCGTGAGGGTAGAAATATACCAACAGAATCAGTAGAATGCACGCCATTTGAATATATCTAACGAATTCAATCTGGTGTCAAATCTATTTTGTTTCTTTTGTTGTCACCCAAGTTCAAAAACTATTTACAAATACGTATTTGCTTTCATTAGTGTTTTTACAAAACGCTCTGATTTCGATCCTATTGCCCTGTATTCCCGAATTTCCCTAACTGATTTCAAAAAGCCGCTGCATATTTTAGATGAGCTATGATTCTTTTGGTGAATCACAGTATATATAACACGGTGCTGCAAATATTTCGAATACGTTACCCTCAAGATAAGTTTGGAGTAAGAGTGATATCCAGTTCTTATGCCCTCTCTTAAACCGACTCCGCTCTACATTTCATATAGACCCAATTCCAGGCTCCAGCCATGACACCAAGATTTAGTATAACTTGAGTAGATGTTTAACTTGCTATTTCATCCTTTGCTTATTTTAAGAAAGAGAGATTTTTTGTTTGAGTTCTACTTTTCGGAACGGTAGAATGCAAAAGATAGAAGCCGAACCTCGTACTTCAAATGAATCTTTTATATGAAAACACTATTTCGATTCCCATTGCATGACGTACGGTAGAAGTGACATCATTATGATGAGTTGCTGGAGAAATATTTGAGGTTGATTGCTTTCGAGAAATGAGTTTGGTGGTGAATTGCGAAGGTAAGCTGGGTGAAAAGGAAGATAAACGAAGAAGCTGAGATAAGTTTGTACTATGACGGCGGGTGAGGAAAGAAGGTTTTCGGGTTAACTACGTGGCTAGAATACTAGCTTCTCATCTTGAGAACCCAATTCCGAATCCCGAGTGTAGCAAATATTTTTTATTTGCATACCGATCCTTACTTGAGTGCTGTGTGGATAGCACTTAAAGTTTATTAATTCGTCCGTCGGATGAGACTCTATACCTTAGACACGTGTGCACCTTACGTCAAGAGCAGACTAATGCAAACGCCGGGTTTCTCTCCAATCTTCCCCCTCTCCAAAAAATTACTTTTCTACCCAATAATCCAACTAACCCAAAGGACGCAAATTACTTTAACTGTCAGTCATTTCCTCAAATAACTAACTAATTCATGAGGAAAAGAAGTTATTGGGATAAATTCAAAGTAGGTAGAAAAAGTAGATGGCGGGTGTATGAAAATGAAATGGACTCATAAAAGCTGCAATTGAGGGAAGAAAGATGGGTAACGGGGGAGAAGCACGAAATAAATAGGGATTTCAAATCTATGAGAGCAGGTAGAATATATCAAGAGCTTAAGAGAAATAAATTATAATATATTAGTAGAAAAATTCACACAAAAAAGAGACTTAACACTAAACATAGACACATGAAAAAGACGTCTCCAAGACTACTTTGTGTCTCCTTTTTTCATGTGTCTATGTTTAGTGCTAAGTCTCTTTTTTAGTGTGAATTTTTGTGCATCCGCCTAGTGAGTCCTCTCTGCGAATATAAATATATAAGTAGAGTTACGTAGGTTGGATATATAAGGCCCAAGAGCCTGCCATTTTTATTAGAATACATAATATGTTGCGTGAGGATGATTCATGCATTAAACTAAACTCCGGAGGCCAGAGCAGACTCGAGTGAGTTGTGTCAAAGAGCTCCCACTCAACATGGCTATCGTCGTCGGAAATGTAATTAGCAAGTCCATTTGGGAGATCGTACGGAGTTCCTCCTCCCCACCCCCACAATGACTAACGTCTCCCCCATCTTCGGAAATGCAAATACCCTGTCAATATCGAACAATATCCCTGGCCACCCATTCTTTGGATCTGATGGAAAGTGTTGTTGTATCTAATTTTGCAGCATGCATCTGAAACAATTTTAAACCGCTGACCGGTAGTACTAATTGCTGAAAGTAAGTATGTGACTTCTCGTCGATTAGGTCTCTTAACAATATTCAGCGAGTTTAGAACTCATTTAAGGTAGAGCATATTAAGAACTCATTATAGAAAAATCAATTCAAGAGTCAGATTAAAGTTAAGTAAACAGCTGCCTGGCTTTTTACCCACATCGTAGGTAAAATAAATCTGATCTGATATGATGTTATGATCTGAAGCTTTAAGCGATTGTAAAAGGTCAATGAGAAAATTAACTACGACTTCCTTTACATAATCAGACAGATAGTGATGATTCTTATTCGGTGTCGAAGAGATCAGAGATTTGAAAAATCGTTTCTACATCGTATCCTTCAATAAAAACGCAAGAAGAAGCACTAAAATTCTAATATGTACAAAGGTAGTTTGATAAGTCAGTGACTTTTTTGATAAAAAATATTTTTTCGGTAAATAAGCGTTTTATTTCTCAACATAGCCTCCTTTTAGCTCTATACATTTAGTACAGCGTTTTTCCAATTTTTTTATTCCTTCCAAATGATAGGTTTTCTCAAGGCCCTCAAAATAGGCGTTTGTTTCAGTGATGACCTCTTTATTCGACCGAAATCTCTTACCGCCCAGCCATTTTATTAGGTTTGGAAACAGGAAATAGTCGCAGGGGGCTAACTGTGGAGAATATGCTGGATTGGGTTGCAGTTCGTAGCACAATTTATGGATTTCTGCCGTGGTGACTACACACGTGTGCACCCGTGCATTGTCTTGATGGAACAGCACTTTTTTCTTTGCAAAATGCGGTCGTTTCTGCTTCAAATCAATATCAAATCTGTCCAAAATCTCTGAATAATATTTGCTGGGGATCTTTTTACCCTTTTCAAGCTAATCAATGTGAATGATACCGCGTGCATCCCAAAAAATTGTGGCCATGACCTTGTTGGCCGACCGACCCACCTTGGCCTTCTTTGGTGCACGTTAAGCCGAAGAAAACCACTGTTTTGATTGTTTCTTGGTCTCTGGTGTGGTGTGATGGATCCACGTTTAGTCTACGGTAACGAAACGGCGCAAAAACTCTTTCTGATTGCGGCTGAACATTGCCAAACACTCCTTTGAAGTGGTCATACGGTTGCGCTTATGGTCGAGTGTGAGCGATCGCGGCACCCATCGCGCGGGTAGCTTCGTCATGTCCAAATATTCATGTAAAATGTGATGTACCCGCTCAGTTGAGATGCATAAAGCCTCAGCTACCTTACACACTCTCGTTCTTCGATCGTCCAATATCAATCATTCCATGGATTTTATCGACGATTTCTGGCGTGACGACCTCTTTTGGGCGGCCTGAACGTTCGGCGTCACTTGTGCTGGTACGACCACAACGGAACTCAGTAAACAAGTTCTTAACCATTAAATTTGATGGCGCAGAGTCCCCATAGTGTTTATTAAGCCTTTCCTTGGTTTCGGTGATTTTTTACGCAAAAAGTGATACTTAATCAGCACACGAAATTCACTTGTTGCCATTTTCGTTAAAATTCACGAGGTTGTCTGCTTTCAATGGCTATCAAACACAAACTAAATTGCGCAGCTTGCTCAAAATTTTACAGTAGATTATTAATAGATGGCAGTTGACGGGAGCAGTGTTGCATTTAAAGCTACTGCTCGGGAAATTCAAAAAGTCACTGACTCATCAAGCTGCCCTCGTATATCTTAATCATCCTAATATTTCAAATTGAGTTGTCTAATTTTTCAAGTTCCTAGAATCATCCAATGCCCACTCATTAGGTGGTTCTTTAAGTACTCATTAGACATATTGGATAGAAATATCTAGAGATCGCCGCAAGTGCCCCCATGACCTAATGAGGTTCAGTGCTTCCAAAGGAGTGAACTTGAAATGAACTTCGCAATTAGAATGGGTACTAATTATCTGATCACGGTGTATATGCCAACTATTCGGTGAAAAAATGTGTATATCTCTAAATAATACACTCAACTGGGGATATTTTGAATGTTGGCGTCAGTTCTATCTTCGATATTCTGCATCTTGATTTTGGCTGTACACATGCATAATTTCTCCCGACAAAAATATTATCAAGTACGAACTTTCATTGTTCTTCCAATCTTCTAATTTATCCGTTTTCCTCACGTAATATGAAAAGGATTTTTAAACTATGGCTTTTAAATAAGTGTTTTATCTACCTAAACGTTATAAATTACTGGAAGCGTAGCAAGTGAATGTTTTGGATTCATTTTTATCTCTAATGTTTTCTCTTAAAAAAAAACAATATCCTTAATTTAGCCCCCTAATTTTCCTACTCAGCATGAAACTTCGGTCGAGATAAACAAAACAAGCCAACCTAATACAGGATAGCCATTTCTTTGTCTTCGTGTATTTTATCTATAAAGCCTCAGAATAAGTCAATAACTCTTTTCTGGAAACGGTTCTTCAACTTCAAAAGTGGATGAAAAATATGACTTAAGTCGCATGTTTTGAAAGATAGAGGTTATTTCCCAAATTCAGGACATTTTTCAGAAGTAATGTTTCTTACACACACACAAGCAATTAAGTTTGCACGTGTTTCACTGCAACGCATATCCACAAATGACGAAAATATTTTGTTAGTTGAGTGGTAGCTTTTCCACTCCTATTCACCGGGTCCAAAATTAATATCGCCCCTTCTTGAAAGACTTTCTTCCACGAGCCACTGCATCCCCGCAGCATTTGCTCGAAGAGGAGCGTGTTCCTGCACTGATTTTTTCATGGGGAACCCAACCGGGTGAGGTAGCCGGGAGGCCTTTGAGGTTGTGTCACCTTACGCTCGCGACGATTGCCTCGTTCAAGAAAATTACCGCTTGAGAGCACGCCAATCAGTCGGCGGAGCAAGGCGACATTCATTGAATGCTGGAGTAGGTAACTCGGGGAAAAGTGGGAGTGCTTTAAGCTACGGCTTCCCGTCTCCGCTCTCAGCCCTCCTTCCTGAACGCCCACAGAACCAGGCAGCCTTCACCGAGATAATTAATTCATTACAACCACTTAATCGATACGTGGCTTGGTGCGTTTTTCATGAGGCTGTCGGGAAGGAAATTTTCCCTTGCGTTTCACCAAACGATGCATTCTCACGCACTGTAGACGTGAGTGTGTATTGTATGTTTCATTCGCGAACTACTAGGTCATCACTGCGCTACGCGAATTGAAATTCGGTTTATCAGTTTATTGATGTGCATGAAAATATCTATGTAGTGACCCTCATCGCTTTTATCGTAAAACTTTATTCCACATGCAGAGCCGCATCATCACACTTTATCTATATATATAAAAATGAATGTATGTGTGTGTGTGTGTGTGTGTGTGTGTATGTCCTTTATGCATTACTACACCATTCATCGGATCGCCATGAAACTTTGGGAAGTTGTTGAGTACATTCCCGAAAAGAGGACTACGGAATCGATATTTCAATATCGATACTTTATCGATATAATATTGCTAAAGTATCGATAAATTGATACATTATTGATACAAAATTGAGGTTAAATTATTTAGTTTTTTAAAAGGAATATATCGTTGCAATATCGATACTGTATCGAATGTATATAATGTGTTTGTCCTTTATGCATTACTATTCATCGGATCGCCATGAAACTTTGGACAGTTATTGAGTACGCTCCACGAAGGTTTCTACAAAATCGATTATTCAATGGCGATACTGTATCGATATAATATCGATAAAATATGGATACATCGATACATTGTTGATACAAAATTGAGGTGAAATTATTTAGGTGTTTTTTTTTAATCAAAGTTTTATAAAGTATCATTACAATATCGATACTGTATCGATACAATATTGATAACTTCATGCATTACCACAATATTCATCCAATTTCCATGAAGATTTGGTTAGTTGTTTTGTTCACTCCTTGAAGGTTTGTACAATATCGAGAATACAAAATAGACACTGGAGAGGGGATGTGCATCCCATTGAACTTGCAATTCATTGAAACACTCACGTGCAACATATTCAAATCAACCGGCATGGGACAAATATTTCAGAAATGCCAACTTATTGCATGGGATGAATGCACAATGGTGCACAAAGCATCGCTCGAGGATCTGGATCGATCATTGCAAGATTTCCGTTGAATCCTGAGACCATTTGAGAACGCATTAATATTGCTTGCACGACATTTCAGGCAAATATTACCTGTAATTCCTCGATTGACACTAGCGGATGAAATAAATGCTTGCCTGAAATATTCTACTTTGTGACGACATGTAAAGACGTTAAAATTATATACAAATATGCGTGTCCAGCTGAAAAACAATCGATCAGCTGAGATATATTGTATACCCATAAGAATTGTGAAATTAAACATACTATAAACGGGCGCTTTCCATTTAACCAGATTGAGCCACAGCAACGCGTGGCCGGGTCAGCTTGTAGAAGATAAATGCATGTAAGTCAATTTGAGGCTGAGCTTTGAAATGAACGCAGCAGCGATACCCTCAGTTATCGATAAAATTTATAATAACACGTGTATAAATTTTACGGGTACGCATGAAAGTTATTTCTATTACACTAGCAGTGGTACCCGTTCAATTTCAACTGAAAGGTGATTAATGAATAATACTCTAGGTTTGAGGAGTAGCTCTCGTCAAGAGCCGTAGCCGAGTTTGTGATACCACCTATGACATTTGAGGTGGAGATTCCACCTCAAATTCCATTTCGGATTATTCAACTTACAGAATTAATTCTTTTCGTAAACTTAAATTCGCTAACAAATATAGAGTAAGAACATCTTTGAAAAATTCCATTCGAATTAGCATCCATAATTGTTACCTTAAATGGATCACATTTTAAATTGCATCCTTTCGAGGTTACTTCGGAGAATTCCATATATTACGTAACGCTGATTTTCCACTTCCCCATATAACGCTCCAAAACTCCCCCCTTAAATTACGTAACGCTGCCGAACTCCCGGCCGTCACTATGAGTTTCTCTGCTAACTTCTTCCTACTTTATTTGATACATGAACACGTAAAACCAAATTATTTTTTACATTCCGAAGGAGATTCAGCATTATTTTTTCCATTTGTTCCGCTACGTTTTTTTTGCCACAAATACTGCAACTTTGCCATTGGAATTTTTAAATTGATTCCACATTTTGGAAAAGGAATCCCCGGTATTCGATAGCTCACGCTGGAAAATACCTACTTAATGCCAAATGCTGATCTTTCGAAGACTTCTCTTTTTTAAGGTTATAAATTGTTTGTTAAAAATGTGTCACTTTATCCGTGGAGACGGTGTCGGATTATTACACCGGTCTGGGATACGCTGGTCAGGTCGGTAACGCGTCAGCATGGCTACCCAAGGTGCAGTGTCGAATCTCGACTTGGTTTAGTTTGTCTTAGGCTTCATATTAGAATAGGCATTATGGTACTATCTTATTGGTTGGAGCACCTAAAGACCAACTACCAGTGTCGATTATTAATCTGACGTGGGCCCTTTCAACTTTTCCGTTCGCTGATCGATTAGGGCACTTGGGTAAATATTTTAGTAGAATCTAGTTCCCTCCTCGGCTTGGAAAGATTTCGTCTTCGTGGCGTTTCGTTGGAACGATGCTAACTGCTGTGTAAGTTATGGCTTACTGACAACGCGATGCGAAAATGTCTCTGCTCACGCCTTTCAACCCGTTCGTCCCATTTACCGCGACTCGAGGTTTACCTTGAGTTGAACGTCGTGATTCACTATTCAGAGACGTCAATCTGGAAAAACACAGCCGAGTGTCCTTTGTTTTCCGGTTCTCACGTGCTTGTCACCCACGGGTACGAAGTCCGACGTTAGGAGTAAACAGACACATTCATTTTGCCGTCTCCCATTAAACCTCTCATCCCTAAACGCCCGCCCCCGCAATTTGTCGCTCGGACGTCAATCCAAACTGCCGATAGTCCCTTGGATTGTTGTTCCGGGTGCTGCACACGTTTCCAAAGTGAGTGATGACGATAAAATTCCCGAGAAACGCTTTTTGAAATGATATTTATTGCTGTATACCTAATTACTAAAGGTATTGACGGCATTGAGGGCATTTTTTCCCTGCCAAGAACACGCTTCTTGAAAAGGAAGTATCCCTCATTATCCCCACTGATTTTCTCTTATTTCCTTACATACGACACGAATCACTTTTACTCAGTAAAAATAGTGCCTTTCTCTCTTCGCCTTCCAAATATGAAATAAACATCGGTTGGATTAACACATAAAACGTTACTCCCGGGAGTAATTCTTCATAGCCAAAGCAACGTTTTTGATAGACAAACGTTTTAATCCTGCACCGAGCTTCCGTATTCCTTTCCCACTCACAGTAAACATCTCCATTCCATTTCATCGTATCCATATGACACAAAGCTGTTCATAAACTCTTAGCATTTTTTTAGAGTTCTTGTTTTGATTAACAGTTGTCAATATGACTGTATTCCCGACTGTAGACCATGCTCTTGTCAAAAAAAGCTAGCTTTTTGTGAAAAATATTTTTATGAGAGCTCCATTTACCAGACTTAAGGGAGCATGTAATAATGTGTGACAACAGAATTCTCCATCAGAAAGAAGTATTCAGGGATTATATTCGTAAATTGATGAACTAATTTATTCTCACGCTTATGTTCCGCGTTTTATTTCCTGTAGCTGGCAGAAATTTCAGCAGTGCCTATTTTTAATGGGTGTCACTAATAATATCCCCCTTTCTTGGATTTAATTTGATGGAAGAAGCTGTATTCTTGATTTATGTCGGTACTATTAATTTAATTTATATCTTATGATGCTGTTGTCCAAATTAAATATTTTTAGGATGATGGCCAACTAATACTGAAATCAAACTCATAATATTTCATCGTAAGAATAACTGCGCAGGGTATGCTTAATGATCACTATGACACTTTAGTAAACGTGATTGATTGGTAAGGCATTTGGCATGAAGTGCCATTTAAAAGAATTGCGTAAAATCTTTACGTTAGTGATTCATGCTTATTATAGACATTGTAAACTAATGCTTATCATTAACAATATATAATTTTGCAACGTGAAGGGCACGGAATATGAGTAATTTTTTAATTAGTAATTAATTTAGTCATTAATTAGAGTATTTTCTATAACTCAAGTCCATGCTCCAATGTTCAGGTTACTCTTGCAACATTAATGAAAAAATGATGGGAATTTATTTCCAGAGGTGACTTAAATTTCCCTCCTGTTCTTTGTAGGTGCTACCGCATGATTCTCGGGCCCGAAGGTTGTTTGTTACCACCGGTGGACTGCGAAAAGTGCAGCAACTGGTCGCAGAACCTGGGACACCCCTCCACGACTACAAAGCGATCATTAACCTGTGTTTCCCTGAGGAAATCGTCAAGTAAGTGAACATTAGAGAGTAGAGAACATCTTTTCTAGAGAACTAATTCTAGATAAATAGAAATAATTTCCTCATCATCATCGGTCAACAATCCTAGGATTGGTTTGACGCAGCCCTCCACTCGATTCTTCTATCGGCCAACCTCTTCATATTGACGCAGCTCCTCTCTTTTACATCCTTCACAACTTGATCCATATTCCTCATACGAGGGCCTTTCCATTCTTCCCGTTCACTTTTCCCTCGACGATTGTCTTCATCAGGCCATCGTGTCATAAGATGTGGCCTATTAAATTGTCCCGTCTTCTTTTTAAGGTTTTCAGTAGCATCTCTTCTCTCCCACTCTTCTTAAGACTTCTTCGTTTGTCACTCGATCGATCCATTTTATCTTCATCATTCTTCGGCAGTTCCACATATCAAAAGCTTCTAGCCTGGACTTCTCTGCTGCTGTTATTATCCATGCTTCGCTGCCATATGGTAGAATGCTCCAGATGTATGTTGTAATGAAATGTTTCCTCACTTCCACGCTTGTGTTTGTAGCGGTAAGAAGAATCTTCCTCGGGTAAAATGCCCTTGGGCAATTCTACTGGCAATTTCTCTTTTACTTCGTTCATCGCTGGTTACGCGGGTTCCCAGGTAACAGAACTCTTCCACGATTTGTTTGTTTTCCTAGTTTAACATTAGTCCTGGATTCCTTTCTCCGACTGCATACAATACTTTAGTTTTCCTTTTATTGATCTTCAGATGATATCTGGTCATTGTTCTTTCCATATTTCCTAAAGTCTTCTTTAAATCTCCTTCTGTTTCTGCCATGACTGCTATGTCATCGGCGAATCGTAGCATACTGATTTTCTCCCCGTGGGTATTCACTCCCGGAGACTTTTCTTTGATTTTTTGGATGGCTTTCTCGATGTAGACATTGATTAATACGGGAGACAGTGCACATCCTTGCCTCACTCCTTTCTTTATTCTTAAGCTTCTGTACTGCTGGGTCCTGATTTGATTATGGCAACCTGGTTTTAATCCAAGTTGAGGATAACTCTTCGGTCATTATATGATACTCCAATTCCTTTCAGATCCTTTAGCATTATGTCCAAATCCACATTGTCAAATGCCTGTTCCAAATCTACAAAGGCAAAAAACGTCTGTAGATTCTTCTATATTATCTTCTCTATAAGTAGACTGAGGGCCAAAATCGCTTCTCTTGTGCCCTTGTTTCTTCTGAGCCCGAATTGGTCCTCATCCAGGAACTCCTCAGCTTTTCGTTCTATTCTTCTATAGATGACTCTCATCAATATCTTCGAGGCATATGTCGTCAGGCTTATGGTCCTAAAATGTTCACAGTTCTCAGCCCTCTTCTTTTTGGCAATAGGGATGATGAATTTCTTATCAAAGTCCGTGGGTATCTCTCTTGTAGAGTACATGTCGCAGATGGTTTTGTACAGCTTAGTTAATGTCTTCTCTCCGGTGTCTTTTATTAGTTTTATTATTATTAAGTAGGCCCTTACAGCTACGTCAAATTCAGATCCCTTACAGCTGCGTCAAATTCTAATCTTAAGATTGGGGCTCCCAAATCATCCTTATCGACTTCATTTTCCTCTTCGATTACTTCCGCTCTAAGATAAATTACATTGTACAACTCTTCCAAGTATTCCTCCATCTCTGCACTTTATCCTCATGTTCAATTAAGAGTTCTCCATTCTTGTCCCTGATGCTGTTACATCTTGTAGCCCGTTCCTCGAAGTGATATCGTAGTAGTAGTAGAATTAGTTTTTTTGGTGCATCGGCACCTAAGGTCATTTAGCACCGCTTCTTAAACGTTAAAACATTCGCTAGTTCGTGGGATCTTAATATTTCAAAATTTTTAAAGTTTTCGAACTGTTCAGTAAACTACATTTTATTAAAAAGATCTATGTGCCTTAGAAATTGTAAAAATTTTTAGATAGCAGTCTCGTCATCGCCTAGTTTGAAGTTATATCTCACCGTCCTGTAGCCAACTTCTACATTTCCATGTGCGAGATTGCTTTGTACATCTTCGCATAGATCCTTCATCCGCATTTCCCTTGCTTTTCTCGCTTTACGGTTTATTTCATTCCTAATTATTTTGTAGCGAAGTTGCTCTTCTACAGTTTCCACATTTTTATATTTTCTTCTCTCTTCAATCAATTCTAAGACTTCTTCTGTTCGCCATGGCTTCTTCTTGACAACTTTTATTCTCCCCAGAGCCTATTTTGCTGCTTCCTTTAGCCCGATTCCGATGTTCTCCCATCTCTTTTCCACTGATTTCACAGTCAAATCCTCTTCTATTTTGTTTTCCACTGCCTTCTGAAAAGCCAGCCGTTGTTGAGGTTCCTTTAGTTTCTCTACTCGCCATACGTTCTTCATTGATTTATTCAATTTCTTGAGTTTTAAGTGGCATTCCATCATCATTAAGTTGTGGTCACTGTCGATATCTGCACCCGGGTAACTTTTGCAGTACTTCACCTGGTTTCTGAATCTTTGATTCACTAAAATGTAGTCAATTTGAAATCTTTTTCTGTTACGGGCATTTTCCAGGTATATCTTCTCCGTTGGTGGTTTTTAAACAATGTGTTTGCCACCACCAACTTGTGTTGTGTGCAGAATTCTACAAGTCTTTCTCCTCTCTCATTTCGATTTCCCAAGCCATATTTTCCTGTTATTCTTCCATCTTTACCTTCGCCAACTACAGCGTTCCAATCTCCTAAAATAATTAAGTTTTCTTCTCCTTTTACGTGCCTTATTACATCCGTGATATCCTCATAGACGTCTTCCACTTCTTCATCTTCGTAGTCCGACATAGGCCTGTAAATTTGTACCACAATGGCATATGTAGGCTTGGTCTCAATCTTCACTATTATAATCCTCTCACTGTACTGCAGGAAGCTCTTCACACGCAATCCTGCTCTCTTCCTGAGCATTATGCCTACTCCAGCTTTACCATATAGTGATCCGGTGTGAATAATTCTATAACTTCCACTCCAAAAGTCTCCTTCTTCGGGCCATCTTATTTCACTGATTTCTAATACATCGAGGTCCATTCTCCGCATTTCCATATTCAGGTTCTCCAGTCTTCTGCAGGTACGAAGAGATCGCATGTTCCACGTTCCTACCCTAAAATGACAAGGGCCATATAAAAAGTGTTTGGCGTTCCATTAAAAGTAATCAAGCAAAAAGGATGTATGGAGGTACAGATTTTAGACCGCTGGACTTCGGCACCTACTGACTAAACATCAGTTAGTCTCGTACTCATCAGTGGCTCTAGTTCTACCACAGTAGTGCTAGAGTCAGAGATGAATGTTTCTTGGTACAATGATAGGGGCATAATAATAAGTGGGGACTTCGAGTCTTCCTTCAGTAGACTGAAATACGTGTAGTTTTATAATGGGATGTAATATCGGGAGTTCTGTGAATCATTTTTTTACACATTTATGGCACATTATTTACACCGCCGACCAGAAGAAACAAGATTTACTAGCAACAAAATACCCGAACAAATTCAAAATATAGCCACAGATATTGGAATTAGTGCCCATGAAATAGTTCATGCTTAATTCATCCTATGATTAGAAAAACATTTTTAATCGAAGGAGGATTTCCTTGAGAGGTAAGGCAAATTGAGATAGTATGAAAGAGGAGCTAAGGAATTTTAATGTTGAAACCACCGCCGAACACTTCAGTGAACAAATTCCAGAAGTTATAATTTCATGTCGCGAAATAGAGCACCAATTAAATAGCATCAGTCCTAACAAATCTCTAGGTCCCGATCAAATTCGTGCCACAGTGTATAAAACATTAGCACATGAAATAAACCCTACCGAGATTTTAAATGCAATACATCACTAAAGAATCACTCAGTGAACAAAGATCGCAAAGTAGCTAATATTACACATATATTTGAAAGTGGTGAAGGGAAGAACCAAATAACTATACACATAATTCTTAAGATTCAGGCGATATGGAGTGGAAGCGAAACATAATAACATAGAAAGAAAAACAGGTGCCAAATCCACAAAAAACTAAGGCATATTTCTCTCACATCACTCTCAAGTAAGGTACTTAAACACATAGCTGTCGGTTCGATTGTGGGGCATTTGGATAGTCTGGTATTACTAACAAACAGCCGAAGTGGACTTTGGCAATAAATATCGTAGTTGATATATCATATCAATCAAGACAGCTCACTCCATACTAATACATTAAGAGATTATAATCCCCTGGATTCATGGCTGAAATTACCTGCACAAGCCCTTAGTTCAACGCTAAAGAATGTAGAGTTAAAGTGACAATATGTCATGTGAAAGCTAAAATGCACAATATTAAATCAAATTCTAAGTATCCCTTTGTGTGTTTGTTACCATTGAACGTTGATAGTCATGATGAATTGCTAGAAATTTCTTGAAAACCAGAGCTGCCATAGCCTCTTTTATTTATTATTAATAACCATAAGTATGTTAATATCAATAGTCTAAACTATTAATATTCATAGAAGTATTGTAAGGAGGTTGCTAGAAATTATTTTTATATCCAAATCGATGCCTTCGGGAAGAATTTTCCGCTGCAGCTGTACTCTTTAAGAAACATATATATTTGGATAACTTATCAATTTAAAATGTCGAGGTTCTGTCGCATCCTAATTCATTACTCTTATTTCATTTAAACCATCTATTCTTCAGTCCGTTTCGATGCAAATTTTTGCTTTGAAGTCTTGAGTTGAAATGACTCTATATGAAAGTCCGTGATGAGTGAAAATTTCGTTATCTCTTCCTCCACCCCTCGATCTTGCAGATTTGGATGCCATGTTGTTTAATTTTGCTTATTTTCCTTATCCAGCTAAATAGTTTTGAATCTGGTCACCTGTTTTATTTTATTCTAGATTGATTTGGTCTAAAACTTACTTCTGAATCATTAAAAATGCTTTCTGACTTGAAAAAAAATACATTAAAGAGTGTGTCGAGATGCGAAGCCTAGTGTATAAAGCGGTCAGCAGGGATATGTGTATCTAAAAATCTTCGCTCTCGGGAAGCTTAGCCCTACCCTTCGTATTTTAGGCAGTTTAGTAATTTTGTGGCCTGCGGGACATCCTGTAAAAATGCCTCTAGCAGCCTTACAGACAGGATATAAAATACGGATTACTGATAATATTCTTTTGTAATTTAATGAAGAGTCTACTCTCCCGTGAACTCTTAATTTGAGTTTTCTGTGTTAATAATGATTCGCTTGACATTTTCGCGATCCCATGGCTATGTTTACTTCAAGACTAAAACGCTGTAGTCACGCTACAAGTGCTGTTAATGACGAAATGGTGTACAACTGTGGCGTGCTGACAAAAACATTTCCTGTAGGCATAATATTTATTTAAAGCATAAAATTCCTTTACCACAATGTCTTACCTTAATCAGTTCGTTTCGCAGGTAAATTTTGAGGAGTTGGAGAAAATTTATGTCATTGGTAATGGGACTAGTGTTGTTTGGACTCGTTTCTTTTGTGAATACGTCCGTTTAAATGGCATCTGGAAACATTACATAACTGATCATTAAATGTTCAACATTTAATGTTGGAGTAAATCGTTTCTTTAGAATCATTGTCCTATGTAGCTTTCCGAGTCGGCTCACACTGAGGCGAAAACACATTTAATTTTGCTTGAGGAATCAGTTTCAAATTGGGTGAGCCCATTCTGTTATTTTAAAGATAAACTCATAATAATATAGAATGTACTTTATTCAGCTACTACTCTCCGGCATACTCCGAATCTCTACTGAAACGCCTTGAAATATTTGAGCCGAAAATACCGCCGGATGTGCTGCTAGCGGAGAGACCGTCGAGTCAAGAGCGTCCGTCGGTGGCGTTGCGGTGCCCGTACTACGAGGAGCCTCTGGAGGGCGAGGACCAGCTTCCCGCGCCGCCGCGGCCTGCAGACGTCGCGCCCGAGATGGGGGAGGGGGAAGGGAGTACATCACTGCTGACGGACGAGGTGCTCGCCGATGGCCAGAGTGCGGATCGGAGTTTCTCGGCATTGAGGAGGATGTCGAAGGAGTCCATCGTGTCCCGAAGGAAACTCCTCTCGGAGAGCATCAAGAGCGAATCGGCGGCTTACTCCGCCGGAGTCAGCCGAACAGAGAGCATCGCGGCCGCATGGGCCAAAGTGAATTCGGCTCCAGCGGCAATGGAAGTGCCGCTGGCGGAGATCGGTAGGAGGTCTCCTGCGTCCGAGCGTACATCCGATGCCTAAACATTTGGATGCGTGATGTTCTTGCAGAAGATTTTATGGCAATATTGCTAAAACACTCGTGTTCTGTGGATCTGATAAAAATCTGAATGTCCGTGTTTAAAATTCTGAATTGTGATCTCTGTACTCGAAAAAGACGAACCGTCGTTAACTATGTCCAATTAAAAATTCATGTTGTATTAATTGCGTATATTCATTTATCCAGAGTGCTTTTTTCTATAGTTAGTTAAATACTTTCGTATAGGCAAGCGAGCTCGTGAATAAAACTTCCAAGCTGCACGACTAATATCTGGGATGCTCGTTTTATTTCCGATTTCGACCTACTACACCAACATTTTGAAAGGTAGCAATGCATGTCGAAACTTATGCTGAAATATGCTGGCTGAAGTCCAGGATTTTTGTATCTCACCGTATATAGGTATATAATTTCTAAACATTTAGCTCTGAGTTAACTCCGCTTCAATGGGCATCACGGTGTAAATGAGGCTTCAGTTACCAAAGTTACCAAATCGTGACCTGTTAAAGTATGCATATTTTCGTTGGCTTATTAGTTCAAGAATATCCTACCAAAGTATTTTTGTAAGCATTCCTCTTTTCAATGCATCAAAAGCCATATCTTTATATGTGACTAATGGGAACTTCAACACTGGCTAACCCTATAGGTTCCGAAAATTTTACAGTATGTTTCGTTTTAAGTTAAATTACATCAATAAAAATGTGTGGCTAAACTATTGTTTTAACCACCTTTATATTTGTTGAAACGTATGTCAACAAATACCTACGCGGTACGTTTTACATCAGTATTGATGAAATTCTGACGAGAAAACGGACTCAAATTTGAGGTTAGATTTATTTTCAGAAGTTGATTAATGATTACTCTTCCAGGGTTCATGTAAATTTGAGTGTCTTTTCCGGGATTTTATAGATAACAGGTTCCATCCTCTATTGAAGTACGAGATAGAGTTTCAAATGGCTGGGCGACTGATCTCTCTCTCTCTCTAACTCTCAAATTTATTTGCACCCAAAACGGAAAATATGTTTATCATTACAGTCTATGGAAAGAATGTCATTGAAAGAGAAAGGTAAATGTGTATTTCCATTTTTTATAGTTAGGATGCTGACGTCCGCCTCAGTGATGCTAGTATAAAAGTAAAAATCAATTAATAATTCATTCTGCTCTCGTGATACTTAAGAAAGGACAAAGTGATAAGTGAAAAATATGTAACAGAGAAACACGAACATTTTATTTGTATAAAAATGTATCGCTTCCCAAACTTTCTCTCAAAAATTAAAAGTACGTTCTGCGAGGAAATGTTTTAGGGGTCCATAAGACTTCAATTGTACAGATTCTCCATGAAAGAAAAATACCTCTCTACCGGACTCAAATCTCCTGATCGTTTTAAAATTAAGACCAACGAAAATATTTCCGTCCTAACGGCAGACAGATAAAACTTTTGGTTTCCAAACACAATTCTGTCCCAATAACACGGATCGAACTGGTATGGAGTTTTAATACTTTAAATACCCGTCCATCTTGATGATCCGGGTTCAAATCTCGACTTCGGGACAGATTTTTCTGCGTCGGAAATTGAGGGTTGTGTGGAAAATGCAACAACATCGTCACTTGTTCAGTTGTTAGGTCGTAAACCCCTTTGCGTCTTTCGTTGAGTGTAAGCAATGTGGTGTTTCTCTCCACCCTTTCTTTGTTCGTTATATTCCCTTCTCTATCCATGAGCTCAGAGGTTCGTTGACTCCCTATAGTAACAACTACTTCTATTACAGGTGTAAATAGAGTGCTCGATGGTAGGGGATGCGAAATACAAAGGAAGGATCCGATGACAAAATTCTAACGAGAGACTTTATTTTAAAACTCTTCCATTCCTGTGGGAGGTGGCTGGAAACTATTTTCTTTCTGCATCTAAGAATATAAGTCACTTGACAGGTCTCCCCCGAAAACGCTATTTATTTATCTACTTAGGGCCAGTTTCACCAACGAAGATAATCTTTTTAACTCGGTTAATTTTGGGATTAACCGAGTTAATTTGACTTTTCTGTTCCACCAGTACTATTAACTCGGTTTTGGGGCATTATCTCAGTTAATATTTTTACCGAAGGTTTTCGCCAGGTGAAAAGTTATTATCCGAGATAATTCTGTAGAAGCAACATGGCGCGCAGGCGATTACGTGAGCTACTTTTAGATATTAGTGACATTTGAGCTCAATTATCGTTATTTAAGGCGATTACTACGTGAATTAAGGAACGCGCTAATTGATTTGAACCCAATATCTAAGAATTTATTTATCCTGAGTTAATAAACGCTACGAAAAGCACTTGCAACAATTCAGGTGAAGTCTTCTCGCGATTTCCACCGGTTTCAATATTTATATAGCGTATAGATGGACGAGTCGTCTGTGGAAACGTTGGTGTTAAATAAAGGAAAAATAAAAACAAATTGCACGCATCTAATCTCTAAAACACTATCTTATGTAAATAGTACACTTCTCACGATAGATACTCGACTACACACTTCAACCATAATTAAACATATTTTATAACCCTCATGACTTCTTGCTGAGTAATCAGGGAACGCTATAGCCACATACGGTCATGGATACGATTCGCCCATCGCTCAAAAATCTTAGCGTGACAGCCAGCCGGAAACGAATTGCAAAATGTCAATATAATTATAAACATGTATACCTAAGGTTGATCAAGTATCTCTTGTCACAGAAATTGCTTCTCTCGTCGTCGTGTCCGATCTTTCATAATCACATCTGGTGAGATTTAATGTAGTATGAAATTTCTCCAGCGTCTTTCATAATAAATTACGATAGGCCCCACAGTCCTATAATAACAGTTCATTTTGAATCAGGCCTAGCATACCTTAACCTCTATTTCTCCTCTCTTTCTAGCTTTCTCCGGAAAAATTGTGGCCGCCACCATTGTAATGGGCACTTGTAGCAAGCGGTAGATGCGAAAATTAAACCATACCGACCTATCATTTAGAGCTCTACTTTTCTTCAGATCAACTTTAACCTCAGTGCCTAGAAATCTTCATTTAATGAATATTATAATTGCTAAGTATACACCATACTGTTAATCTATCACGTAGGTACATCCGACGACGCAGACGACGTAAACATACCATTTGACCAATTTCGAACATCGATACAGCTGCTGTGGTCGGAAATCTCCCGTGAATCGATATGTACTATCGATAAACCTACCACTGCGCATCCTTTTTGGACATAACATTTCAAGGAATTAATTCGAATGATCATTCACCGTGTAAAACACCCTAAGCGGAAGCATTTTCAATCACTTAAATTCATTCGAGAATGAATTCATTCGCATGATCATTCATTGTGTCTGTACGTTTTTGAGACGCTGTAAATAAAGGCAATGTAATTTAAATTCATTCCAGTATTATCTCCTAAACGTAACAGTGAAGACAATAAGTGATATCTTAGGGGAGATGTTAGTAGAATTAGGAAAAGGGGGCATTGAAATATCTTATAAACATATAGATGATTTTTGGAAATGATTATAGATGTTTTCTAGATATACGTAGAAGATAATGTAATGTTTCATGGACGTTTATTCAATATTTTGTCCTTCATGGGTTCATTGGAAATGCCTTTAGTTACAATAAGCACGAAGTTAAATCAGCTGAATTACAAATCGGTTAGGCGCTTTTATTTGTTTGTTGACGTCAGGAGTATGAGATATTTACTAACCTAAACGTTTTCAGAGAAATCTCGGTAATATAAACCGAGATAATAATGACAGTGGTGGAACGAAAACGAATTATTATCGAACGATTATCGAGATAATAATATTAACGGAGATAATGTAAACGGCGATAATGGGAAATTTAACCGTCGTTGCTGAAACTGGCCCTTAATAATAAATTTTGTCTGAACACAGCGTCCGCCATTTTGTAACGTAATAGCCCACATATGTTTTGACAAACTTAGGAATAGTGATGGTGAAGCCCCGTGTTAATAAGTTATGTAATTTTTTTATCCCATAAATTACTCCCACCATCAACTTAACTTAGAAGATGTTCGGAGAAAAATTAAGTCAGGATTTTTTTGTTGGAAATTTGGCCATGTTTGAGCCCCTGTATCTAATTAATGGATAGGAACCATGGCAAATCACTTAACATTCCTTAATTAGTTTTATAAGTATCTATGCGAAGTTTCGAGTTTATATCCCAAAAAAGCAATTTTGGACTTTCGTCCACCTTCTTCCGATTTGCGACCACTGTGCGGCGCCTCAATTAAAATACGATTTTATGCTACCCATCTTTGAAGGGTTACCTAACTTAAATGAAAACGAAATTCCCTCTTGCTTAATTTCCCGTCTCTGAAACCTCTTGCTCCCCCATACTTTCTCCTTTTTTTAAACGAGTTCGAAGAGACTAAGAACCAAACCTGGCTTTGCGTAATTTCTTCAAACTGCACGTGGACAAGATAAGTGGCTTGGTGATCTTGGATGCTAGAAGTTAGCCAATAGAGCTGTTTCAAAACCACCATGAGGATATCTGCTACACCAATTACTCTACAAAAATGGGGTCCTATTTATGTTTTACTTTCACTCATACTTTTTTTAAATGAACAAAGCCATCATTGTCATCTCACAACGAGCTTATCTCTGATAGAAAATTCTGAGATCATGGTGTTGCTTAAATTTAGGAATAAATAGTATTTTTGGGAATTTGTAAATTTGGGAAAAAATAAGGTATCTCTAAGGTAATAAATAACTCATCAAAGGCTATGAGGCAGACTCATAATTTGCAACTATTCTTTGGTGATAAGACTCGTTTTTCAGATTATGTTCGGTAAATGTATATGGGTCATTCCACCTCAATTCAACAAACGTTTGTCCCTTATGGTCTTCTGAGATGGAGTATTTGAGAAAAGTACCTATATCAACAATTTTTTAAACATTAGTAATTAACAACAATAGCGTATAAAAGAAAATAATTTTATTGATATATTTGTATTCAATAAAGATTTAGCTTTAATAAGAGCTATTAATCATTGCTGTATGACAATTACAAACGGAGATATAAGTGATAATATGATTTAAGGCTCGGATTTTTGCTAAAAATGCGAAAAAATTAAAATATGCATAATTCGCTCAACATTTTTTTTTCACCAAACGGTTTGAGGGTATTCAGTTTGAGTTGATTTTGTACCCATACACCAATTTTTATCAAATCTGAGGCCCTAAGGGACAAACGTTTGTTGAATTGAGGTGGAATGACCCATATTTTATTTAGTTTGTTTGACCTTTTATAAGGATTGATCTTTCAATGATCAACGGAGCAAATAGCTTACGTGGAATTGAATGTTATAAGCAAATATTATAAGCAATGTTATTAGCAAAGCCCCGATGTTATAGGTCCGCAGGATCTCATAAGAGCCAGGACTATCCTAAGGTTGAACTGGCTGAATGTTGCAATTGTGGAGGAATTCAAAAGTCCTTCTCCAACAAATGTGGAGAGCACAAAGTATCAATGGAGAGATTCCGCTAAAAAATAAAAACAGGGATCTCTAAGCCTAAAACTACAGTTCAACACTCGAAAGAATAGGCCCACATGGGGCCTGCGGCACATGCGACACAAAATTCTCCGGCTATTACAAAGTTGCATAGAGAGAAAAATCACGATAAACCTGGACAGGGTAAATAATCACAAATAATGCAGGCGCTAAACGAATTTGGCAGCATATTACAAGAACAGGTTCTAATGTTCCAACAAATGCTTTCTAAAATAAACGACATGTTAATAAAATTCGTCGCCGTTCATGGGTAGTACACAAAAACGAAAAAATCACTAGGCATAGCGTTCTTCAGCGCTAAGGTGTAAATTTCTAGAGATCCTAGCATTTCTCAACCATGATAAAATCAATAAAAATCAACTAAAAATTACAGCTCCGAATTAACCAACCAGAACCATTGGAATAAGCGTGATCGACCTGGTAGTCGCTGAAAAACTCAGGTTTCCTATAAAATCGTTTACGATCTAACTAGCTACCATTACCTAGTTACAATTAACATGGGGGAAAGACCAAGTATCATAACAAATAGAAATCTGTATTACGGGCTCTCCAACTGCAAACTATTTGAAACGATGACAAGTAAGGAATTAGGAAGTATAGAAACAATTCCAATGTCAAAGACAGAAATTGACGATATGGTAGGGAAACCTATAAAAGTCATTACGGACGGGACCCAAAAGGCCATTCCTATAAGCAAGAAAAGACCTCCAAACGATTTGAAAATAAATAGGAGCCGCGACATTAATTAAGGAAAGGAACAGGAAAAGACGTCTTTATAACAAGATAGGCACAAGAGTATTGTAAAATAAAATCAAAGATCTGGGAAGCAAAGATGGGAGGATCACCTGAACACAAATGACAACTGATTGTAGAAAATGGTGAAGAAACTAAGGAAAACTACGAAACTAAGAACAATGAAAAGGCCCAGTACATGGCAGTAATACATGAAAGTACTTTAAAATCTAATCAAGGAAAGGGATATTGGCCAAGGAAAACCATAGAGGAGAAGTCGAAAATCAAGGACAATCTGACCCTCTAAAAATAAACAAAATTTCCGTGGGATACATTCCGCACGTGCTAAATGGACATTATAAGAAGCTGATACTTTAGAGGGGAAATAAGTGCTGTGAGAATCGAGTTACTCTCTCGAGTTGTTTTGACGATTTGAAATGGCATATGTAACGGGGAGAGGCAGTTGAAGGACCATTTCCGAATTTTCAGTTTCACGACGCTCCAACGTTTGAGAGAATTATTGGTCAGCTAAGAAGAAAGAACGTAATGCTAATACTCCACGAGAGAAAGATAAAAATTGAAGAATTGCTTTGTGCTAAGATGGTATCCTAACCGGAGGAAAAACTCATTATCCTGGACGATAAAATGTAATTCATTTGAGAAACTAAAATCGGGTTCTCACTAAGTTACAAACGGGAGGACTCAAGTCAAGCTTTTCAGCCCGATACTCTTGCATTCGTGTCCTAATTGCGGCAGAATAATGGGCGCTTCTTAAAACTTATTTTTACATTTGCCTGCACGATGCAATATGACCTTGACAGCTGGCTTATCTTAAAATATCATACACTCTATTTATCTAATAAGAGGAAAGTCAGCAGGAAGAAGTAATTGCCTGGAAGGACGGAGGTATGGCATTAGACAGGAAGATGAACGTATACTCGCCCACGGCACCAGGAGACTTAAGCAATCAGTTGAAATCAGTAAAATAAGACCCCAGAAAAATGTATTCTAATGCTTCCTTATCCCTTGTGCTATAATTGTGGCTGAACTAATTGTAAGACAAAGTTTTAATGGGGCTGTACTCGCCTGCGACAGTCCTCATCAAAAGGAGTACGAATGTCCTGTGCCTTATGTCCTTGCATTGCGTTGCGTGGCGTGCATAAAATTACTGTCTTTTCGTTATCATTAAGTAATTTCAGTATCTTATTCATAAAATATTTGGACAATAACTCATGACATGTTACGTCCAACTCCATTCACACATGTCTAAAAATACATTTGTTAAGACGGAAAAGACGTCATTCAGCAGATGGTCAATGAAAAGAAATGTTGTTGCAGGCACACACTAACAGAGACTAACGGTTAGTACTTTTCTGAACTCGCGAAAGAACTCGTGATTTTGAGGAGACGAAAGAGTATTAATATCTGAAAAACAATAATATCAGTAATGATCAAAGTAAGGAGGAAATACGTTAGTAAGCCAGACGAAAAGGCCATTCAACCAAAACAAAATACTACTCACAAATGGAAATAAAGCTTGGTATTTAAGAGAACACCTCATTAAAACTCACATATTTAGCATGAAAGAGAGTCGGGAATAAAAACAGTACCAGATAAAGGAAGTACTGTTAGCATTTGGAATGGGGTTTATGGAAGAATGATGAAGATATGGATAGACCAAGAGTCGAACAAATTCTCACATGAATGAGAGAAAATTGAAGTCTTATGAAAACTTAATAAAGACGTCCCGACCCAATCGGCTATATCCTAATACATGGGCTGACTGATGAATACGGCCGACGAGGGAAATTTTTTGGGGGAGGATGGCGATGGAAGGCTTTGGATGAGGCATATGAAGCAAGTAGTTATGGATGAGAAAGAGACTGTTACGATTGTAGAAATTATAGCCGGTAGAAAACTGCAGTGGAGAGTTGCATCAAATCAATCTTAGGAATTGTAACTGGTACCTAATATTTATGATATGTTTAAAAATGCCTCTTTTAAAAATATCAAGATGGTTTGAAATTTTAATCTGTCATGAAAAAGAAAAATAAATAACAAGGACTAAAATAGAGTGCAAACGTTCGAACTCATAGCGCAAAATTAAAACAATAAGGGGTACCCACGTGAAATCAATAAATGCATCGTAATTGTTTACACCTGATTGAATCTAAATGGCCAAACAGGATAGGACAAACCACAAGAGGCAAAAAAGATTCCTCTTGTGCATATATAATGGAAGTTGGAATTTTTACATCTCTCAGAGGACAATAGCTCTCTATTACAGGCTAACATCAAGTGCAAGCATCAAACGAAATACAAAAATAAGGAGTTCCCAATCGATAAAAGTGAACTCAAAGAAATATTCGTATTCGCGTAGACTTGGTTGAACTTATATGGCCAACTAGGCTAGAAGAAATTTGAATGCGCCCAACTTAAGTCCCCAGTCAACAAGAGAACGCTGGTAAATAATTCCAAATGGAGAAGCTGAGTAACTCAAATATGAAATATACGTTGGTTATTGATCCTTTCCTTTCCTGAGCTCCGGCGAACCAGAGTTTACACATGTAGGTATATTAAGGAGGTTCCACCGTGACTCCGCGATTCAATATCCCGTAAAAGAGCTATTTTATTTAATGAATAAATACCGACCCAGAAAAACAACTATATGGAAAATCATCTGTAGGGTGATAACGCATACACAATAATTCTATGAGTATGCCATTATATAGCGCGTTGTAGTTACATTATATTTTTTACAAGCTCTTTTAACTCATTTTGACTTCGGAACATGGCTGACGTGTTGTTGCCACGTTTAATTTATAAAGTGAGAATACATGCTCAATCCCGCTCATACGTACTCTAAAATAGGTTAAGTAGTTTCTTATATGGTTTTAAACTATTCCCTTGCAAATACAACTCTTTGTTTTAAAGTTTATTAATATTCGTATTTTTGAAAATTGTTTGGCAACAATGACGATGCTACCATTTTGATGCATTGGTATTAATTAAACCATATCAATAACCATTGAAATATTTAAATTACATAAAAAATATAAGAAGTACCTTGGTAAGGTATATTCCTAAATTAAGTCTGTAAATAAGCTTGTAAGCACGTTCCATCGTACGTACCGTTGCCAATGATAACAACTTACTGAAGCGCCACTTTCATGTAACTAAGGCTTTTTCCCTTTTTTTTCGATCAAATATAGTGTGGTAAGGCGAGCACTTTTTTACAATACTAAATTCTACATAAAATTGCGCATCTTATATTAGTTTTTCGTCAAAACGACATTTCTCTTTACATTATTAATCTACAAATTTTACTGCAAGAGCCATGCTCTGCCGTATAGCCAAGTATAAAATATCTGATTTTCAACGTCTTTTTTCTTCAAATATATTACGGAAAGGCCAAATTATTTTATTGCCAATCGATAGAAGGGCCAAAAAACGATGCGTCCTGAAATTTTCACAAAAATGACATCTACTTCATAATTCGGTGGAGCCACCTTAATTTTGTAGCGTGTCACTCAGTCCGTCATTCTATACCCGTTTTGTTTCGTTCTCTCTTAATTTTGAGCTAATAGAGTGAGGTTTGGTGCGTTGAGTGTGGATTCTCTGTCTCCATGATTTGGTAGTAGTTTTGGATATTTAGCAGTTTGTGGTGAAGAGAAAAATGCAATAGAAAAGATATGGGTTTTTTCCTATCTTTTAACATGGGAAATCAGTTGCTATGCAAATTTGTTTTCGTTGCTAAGTAAATGTGTTTACGTTTTTGGTAAAGGGGCAAAAATTGGATTGAAGCCGTTGAAGAAAGTGGAATTAGTTTCATCAATCAATTTTGTAAGTATGAAAATATGAATTGACGTTTTCGATGTGCAGATAGTGAAATAAAACAATTTTTGCCTACCGGCCCCAATCTTGTGTATGAATTGTGAATTTCAAAGCTAGGCGTTTTGAAGTAATTTTCTAATAGTTGAAAGAAGGCTTATTATTAATTTTTGTTGCTAAATCAGCAGGTTAATTCGAATATATATTAATTTTGTAGCGTGTCAGTCAGTCCGTCATTCTGTATCCGTTTTGTTTTGTTCTCTCCCAAGTTTTGAGCTAAAAGAGTGCAAGGTTTGGTGCGTTGATTGTGGATTCTCTGTCTGTATGATTTGGTAGTAGTTTTGGATTTTTAGAAGTTTTCGGTGCAGAGAAAAATGCAAAAAAAACGTGGTTTTTGAGAGTAGGAGACAGCATATAATGAAAATATGGTGTAGAAAAAAGTGCAAAAACATATAGGGTAATTAGAGTGGGACACATTTCTGTATTTATAAAATAGCCATTTCCTTCTCTCTGCATACGAAATGCTTATGAAAATTGCCTGCAAAGCAGGCAGCAGGCCTGCTAGTCATTATTATAACTTTAACTTTGAGATATTTGACTTTGAGACAATATTAATCAGCGAAACAGGAAAGGGAAGCCTATCTTACCTTTAGAAGAGACACAGCAATAAACGAGATACTAGACAAAACGAAGATGCAAGAGAAAAAGCAATAGACTTGTATCAAAGATACAAAGAAATATGAAATACCGCAAATTCAAAGATTCAAAGAATAAAAAAACTCGTGCTGGAATCTTTCATAATCAATATGGAGCATGATTTCTATGTAACACAAACATGTACGTGGATATTTATTAGTAACCAAAGAACTGAACTCGAAGAGTATATCAGCGCCATATGATATACAAAGTGAATGGATTACATATTTCAGCTTCCTACTCTACGAGAAAAATTGCGAAATAACTGAAGAGAAATACAACAGCTCTTATGAAGAAAACATAGAAGTATCCGAAGTACAAGTCTAAGAAACCATCAAGTATCTGAGGAATAGGAAATAATTTAGACTTGACGGAATTTATAACAAACTGCTGAAGTATGATGGCACCCGCTGATATCAGGAAATTTGGAAAATGATGAGAAAAATCATGGATTACCAAGAGAAACCAGAAGAATGGAAAACAAGCATTCTAATCCCATGTTCAAAAGCGCGAATGGAAAAAGCTCGATAATTGCCCAGGAATGAATATTTCACGTACAACTTTAAAATTACGGATAATGATAGCTTTAAACGCATGAAAAAAACATATATAATGGATCGATACCGGACAAGGATTTAGATATGCCCTATCATACAATGATGCCATCTCTATATTGATATGGATGTAGAAAAATCGCCAGAATTCAACACCTATTCCTGCATGCATGTTTTGTGGATATGCAAAATGCATGTGATAACACATGGCTGAGTATTGTAGCCAGAGCAATTAAAGAAAGAGGAATATCCCAAGTCAATATTTGAAATATTCACTTGTATATATTGCCTATGTATCCCTTGCCGATGACTGAATTGAGTGACTGAAATTCATACAGGAAATAAAATAAGAATCAATGGTCAAGTAACGCTATCAGGATAAATTAATAAACTTAAAGGAAATCGGCAGTGAGACTCTCTAAGCCGTTGTTATTTTAGTTCATAATGGTTGACAACATAGAAACACCAAACAAATGAATGAAACAAAACTAGTTAACATAAAATCGACATCATATGCTATGCGGACGATGCAGTATTGATCACAGATAATAAAGATGATCTCCAAAAACTCCAGTTTTTGATGTAATAAATCGTGAAAAAAGATACAGCTCAAAGTATTTATTGAGAAAACAAAAAGTTTCACTGTTCTCCGTTCTAGTTAAGATGCAAGTTGGCAATAGATAACGAACTAATAGAACAGGTAATGAAAATAAAGTACTGGGTACAACTGTGACAAGCAATGGAATATCCCGATTAAAAGAAAAGAACGAATGAAAGAGAAAATACAATTTCTAGCTGTTTAACGCATAGCATATGGAACAATAAACCTTTAACACTTGACGCAAAGGCAAGAATCCACTAATCCCTTATAAGACCAATAATTAATTACATTATATGCAGAAACGGAGAATGAAACTTCACAAACAAAACAGTTGGTGAAATCCACATAAATGAAAGTGTTTAGAAAAATTAAGGAAAAAACGTGAAGGAAATCAGCGGGGGGATTGCAGCAAGTGTAAATTATATCCTAGCCTTTGTCGGCGGGTATTGAATAATTGAGAGGTAGAGTTGGTGTGGTGGTCAGAGTACTGGTATTCCATTCCAAGGGTTCGGGTACGAATCCCGTGGGAACATGATGTTTTTTATTGGAAAAAATTGACCCTATTCGACTGCTCTGTTCACTACTCCATCCCAGTACCTACTTAAGCCGTGGACCCCTGGAGCTTCTATAAGAATTGGCTAATACAGATGACATATCAGTCACAAGAAGAAAAAATCTGCAACTGGAAAAAAACGAAAATAAATATTCTCTCCAAATGGCACCTGAGAAACGTTCGCGGCCAGACTGGGTTAGACGATAGGAAGTGAGGAAAAAGTGGGTTATGATATTATGTTATGGGTGATATCATGGTGAGCGAATAGGTGAAAGAAGTTTGATTCGTCACTTAATTTCTAGAGAAAAGATAAGAGTTAATGAACGAAAAAGGATAAGTCCTGGAAGAATGAGTAGTGTGGGGGGAGGGGGATGAAGTTGCTTAGGGGGTTGAATCCGGTGAAAGAGACCTTTTATGGAAGAGGCACTGGAAGTCGTAGAATGGTGAGGCATTGCAAGATGTAATGCAGAATTAATAAAACGGAATGAATTCAATCACTTAGTTATGTCGATGAAACAAAGACTCGTTACAGACTTACAGCCAAGAGCCAGACTTTATTTTCCGCCTGTTTATCTAGCCGGATGTGTGTATTATTTTTTAATTTAACTTATTATTGAAATTATAGATTTTGAGCTCAGCATTGTGGCCAGATTTGAGCAAGAGTGGATTCTTCTCGTCTGAAGTCCAGGCACGTATGAATTAGCATAGCTATATGGTCTCTATATTCTCAAAGGAGACGTACGGGGATATTGGAACGATAGGATGCGATGTCATGGGTCGTGTACTTACTCATTCTGAAGAGTGAGTTGAAGGAGATGTTCGACTAGCGAGCGACGAGCATCAAAGACATCGATTTCTTGGTATTTGTGCGGAAGAAAGTCAATAAATGACATTGATTTCTTGGTGTTCACGTGAAATTAATTTTGCGGCATTTAATTTAAATCGTGAAAATATGTAATAATGAAAAATACCGATGCGTATGCAAGCAGATGTCTTTGTAAGGATCTAGTTTTATTTTTGACGTAATTAATCGATGTGGGGGTCGTGATGGCCTAGTAGGTAGAGAACTGAGCTACCGGAGGTCCGGAGGGTCCCGGGTTCAAATCCCGGGCAAGGGCCTTTCTGGTCACCCCCATCTAAAATCCTCGCGATTCGATTTTCTGCGTGTCAGAACTAGGAAATCGCAGGTGGTCCAGGGAAAGGAACTGGCCCCCCTACCCTGAATGTGTGAATTTCACACGCTATTGGCTGAGTACGGGGCAAGCTCTACTCTCACCTATCAAAACCAACCTTCGGGTTGAATCACTGAGTGAGTGAGTGAATCGATAAGTAAACTTGTACTAGCAGGAAGAATGCGGGTTTGGACATGGGTTGAGGGCATAAGAAGGTTGGTAAGAAAAACAAACAGGGATTAGTTGTGTACATTCACATTTATATCCACGTAATACCCTGCAAGCCATTATGAAGTTGTGTGGCAGGGGATGAAGATCTCCAAACATACGCTGCTTACATGCAAATAAGAGCTAAAACGCTACTACTTGGAGACATGTCAGATATAAGGGTCACGTGCCACTAGACGGTTAGTATCTACATGGTAATGAAGTGATTACTAGGTAGAAAGAGTATACGGGAGAGAAAGAAAGATAATTGAGGAGGGTGATATGGAGGAGGCAAAAACAATAGATGGAGGGTGATTTGAGGCTCAACGGGTAGTTAAGGAGAGATTGTCGTGAAAGATAAGAACTTGAAGAAGAAGAATTGAGATTTTTGGAGGATTAGTCGATGCTATGAGACTACTAGAAGAACGTGAAGAAGAAGGAGAATCTGAAGAAGAAGTCGAATATGAGCTTGCCGAGCCAGATCCAGGACCCTATCGCCCCAAGAGAGCAATAACCACAATTAAAATTAAAATTAAAACCTTAATTCAATTAGGTTCCTGTGATGTGTTTTAACCATTGCTATTAAATTTGACAAAATTTGAATAAATACAAATTGTATAAGTGGTTGCACATTATTCATTGCCCTTTCATCAGTTTTTACAATAATAATGCACAATATACAGCTGTACATAAATATAATATAGAACCCTGCAAAAAGGAGAAAGTGTGATGTGCGGTTTTTTTCCCGAAATTCCGGAATTGCCCCGGAAATTTCAAGTTGTAACTTTTGACCAGTTGAAGACAATATTGAGTGACATAATTTTAAATTTCAATAACTTTTCTACAGCATCTTTTGAGAGGACACTACATTAAAACTAAAAGCTGAGCCACTGGAAGGAAAGGTTTGTCAAAAAAAGTGAGGCCAAATTGCGTGATTTAAAAATTTGTAATTTTCGCTAGCGAATATCTAGAAAGCTACGAGAAATATATATGAATGTATTGGATCAAATTTGTAGAAAATTCTTTCAGCTTTAACGTTAAACAGAGTAACTTTTTCGCTACGGCACACCGTTTTTGAGATATAAGCAAAAAAAATGCCTCCCCCCTCCCGGCCCCCCGCTCACCTGGTCTGGGTACTTCTGGTATGCTTACCTCCTAACTACACCAAACACATCCCTGAAATTGTCCTCTTCCATGTTCTCTGCACTCTCTTTTTGGGCGTTCAATGACTGAAACGTAATGCCATCTTCCTGTTGAATAAGAGGAATTGAAGAAAATTTGCTTGTAGAACAGGTGGAAATTTGGCCGACTTATAAAGAATGATTTGAAAACATTTATGATAAAGATAGCTTATAAGTAAAATACTTGTAGCTAAATAACAAAAGTTTTTGACTACTTTTCGGTTAAACTAATTTTATTGCCAACAAATACTCAGTTGTATGTGAATTATTGGAAAATTCAAGTTGATATCTGTGAAATTAAATTTTTCAGGGCTTTTTCTTGCTGAAGTGTTACATTTTTACTAAAATCCCGGCATTACTTTTCACTGGTATAGCTAAAATTTGGTGGCACTATGACGGTTAAATATAAAGAAAGAAGGTGGCTTTGATGGGGATAATTTGCCTAAAAATTTTTGATTGTGTAAAGAAAATGCTTCGCATTGGTATAACGGTCCCCACTTGAATATTGCGTGAAGTGTATTTTGAGTTCAGTTCTCTTTCCATCGGACAGGACATAAAACCATGGCCCCCTTGGCACCTTATACCTCGGAGCCGCCCCTCGGCGTGAAGGCTGGCAGAGAGAGAGGCGAACCTAGCGGAGCGATAGACGATGGTGGGAGAAGTCCAGAGAGGGTAG
This sequence comes from Platycnemis pennipes, assembly GCA_933228895.1. NCBI lineage: Eukaryota > Metazoa > Arthropoda > Insecta > Odonata > Platycnemididae > Platycnemis > Platycnemis pennipes. Next base: position 109,557,192 of record OW121853.1, read on the forward strand.
GGGAGGGGAAGCCGAGGGTATGGGAAGTCGAATGTGGGGCCATAGAGTTTTCGGAGGGCTAGACTACAATGCGGAAGCCACAACATACGTATTCTATTGTCTATACGTATTTTCTATGCGTATTGTCTATACGTATTGTCTATACGTATTCTATTGTTATAGGTACAACGGCTGTAGTCGACTGACGGCTCATCATCTCGGCGGCTCATGCTGGTAGCAGCATCCCTCGGCAGGCGACATTGTTTGCGATAAAGGTTTCCGCGGGGCGTAAAGAGTAGTTGACTCAACTGCTTTATGAATTTTCCACCAATTCGATTCATGTCAGGACTTTACCTGCTACCCTACAGGTGTCTTCAGGTCCTGAAGAAGCCTGCAGGATATCCGTCAAAATACTGCCTTGAGCATGGATCGACGCTGCGTAAAACGTGTAAATCAGTTGAGTCAACCTCATGTGATTTAGGTGCTCATGAAGTTTCATATTCATTTGAGTTCCTAAAAACGGCAGACATCACCATTTACTTGCATTGCTCTGCATCGTCTTGGAGTTTTTCAACTCTAGCATTCTACTAGCAGATTCAAAGTAAAATATTCTACCGTCATTAACCCGGTAGGAATATGAAAGAATTTAGATAACTATCTATAGTACTTTCATGCAGTAGAGGGTGATTCTGTTTGGAGAAAACAATGGTATCATTAAAATTTAAGAAGCAACAGTTTATATTCTTACTAATATTCAATCTAGGTACTGTAAGATAATTTAGAAAGAAAGCCCGTCACAATGATGTATTCCATGGGGTAGGTTATCATTGAAATGTGTTGAAATTGATTTTAAAAATATTTATTGATTTGTTCTAAATTCGCAATCTCGGGTAGAAGGTGCTTTAGGTGAAAGGTTTTTAACTTCTCCACCATACGATTTTCCCAGAAATCCTGATCTCTCTGGATCTTTTCCAGAACGAAACCATTTGGGGTCCAAAAGATAAATATGCAATATTCCCTTTTTTCAATATTTATCTGCCCCTGTAATAGGTAGAAATGATAAGAATTTCTATTCAACCACAAAATTCCCTCCCGAATGTCGCCGTATTCTGTGGCCTTATGCTTTGTAAATGACTTGCATAAAATGGCCCGGACTGTATTTTGCAGAGGTGCCGAGCCGCAATTTTCACACACGGCCGAAAGTGGTGGCAGTAAGTCTCTTCATTCTCTCCGTCATCCGTATCTTGGAGTAGCGCTGATCCCTTGTCTTCTCCTCCAGCGCTTTTCTCTCTTCAGCGTACAATTTGGTAAACTGCCCAGCACTCTTCTCCACTAACCTTTTATGCAGTACGGAGTGGAATTTGGGTCCAACATGTAAGCAGGCTACGTGCGGTAGGCATCTCTTTCGTTCCCTTCTATTAGCGTAACTGGTCAACACCACCTAGATTAGATCCTAATCTAGGTGGTGTTGAACTGGTGGGGTCCGCGTCGCGGGCCGCTTCTCAAGTCTTTCCGGTTTCGTGGTGGGTGGACCGATGCCGTTCACTGATTGTACTTCCGTGGAGATGTGTTGGGTTGGAAGGGTTAGCGGCCAACCTCTTCATATTAACGTAGCTCCTCTCTTTCACGTTTTACGCCCTGTTCTATATAACTCCTAATAGGCCTGCCTTTTCCATTCTTCCCGTTCACTCTGCCCTCGACGATTCTCTTCATAAGGCAATCGTGTCTAAGATATGGCCGATTAGGTTGTCCCGTCTTCTTTTTGTAGTTTTCAGCAGACTTCTCTTTTCTCCCACTCTTCTCAAGACATATCTATTTCTCACTCCGTCGATCCATTTTTTCTTCATCATTCTTCGGTAGCAGCATATGTCGAATGCTTCCACCCTTTTCTTCTCCGCTGCTGTCATCGTCTATACGTCACTGCGGTAAAGAAACATGCTCCAGATATGCGTTATAATGAATTGCTTCCTTACTTTTAAGCTTGTATTTCCAGCTGTAAGTAGATTCTTCTTTTGATAGAAAGCCCTCTTTGCCTAGGCTATTCTACTGACTATTTCTTTCTTGCTTCGTCCATCGCTGGTTACTCTGCTTCTTGGGTAACAGAACTCTTTCACCTCTTCCTTTTTCTGTTTACCTAGTATAACGTTGGTTTTGGCCTCTTTTTTCTTGCTGCACACCAATATCTTAGTCTTCTTCTTGTTGATCTTCAGCTGATGTCTCACCATTGTCCTTTCCATGTTTGTTAGCATCTTTTTCAGATCCTTCTCTGTCTCTGCTGCGAGATCTATGTCATCAGCGAATCGTAGCATGCTGTATGTGTCGTGGATGTTCACTCCAGAACACTTTTCCTTGATTTCATTGATGGCTCTCTCGATGTAGACATTAAAAATTACGGGAGACAGTGCACAGCTTTGTCTCACTCCTTTCCTTATCCTTGCTTCTTCAGAGCTGGCTCCAGATTCTATCACTGCTACTTGCTTTTTATACAAACTGTGGATAAATCTTCGGTCATTGTACGACACTCCAATTCCTTTCAGAATTCCAAGCATTAAATTCCAATCTACGTTGTCAAAAGCCTTCTCTAAATACACAAATGCAATGAAGGTCGGTTTGTTCTTCTCCATTCTCTTCTCTATAAGCAGCCTAAGGGCCAATATTGCTTCTCTTGTACCCTTACTTTTCCTGAATCCGAATTGATCTTCATCCAGGAACTCCTCAGCTTTTCGTTCTATTCTTCTGTAAATGATCCTTGTCAATATCTTCGATGCATGTGTCGTCAGGCTTATAGTCCTAAAATTTTCGCATTTCTCCGCTCTCTTCTTTTTGGGAATAGGAATTATGATGTTTTTTCGAAGTCCCTGGGTATTTCTCCTGTTGAGTACATGTCGCAGATGGCCTTGTAGATACGGGCCAATGTCCTCTCTCCTGCATTCCTTATCAGTTCTGCGGGGATATCATCAATTCCAGAGGCCTTATTCATCAGGATGTCCTTCACTGCTGCGTCGAATTCTGATCTCAATATTGATGATCCCATATCATCCTTATCGACTTCGCTTTCCTCTTCAACAACTTTCTTGCTGAGATTATTCCCGTTGTATAACTCTTCCAGATATTCTTTCCATCTCTTCACTTTGTCTTCATTTTCAATCAAAAGTTCTCCATTCTTGTCTCTTATAGCATTGCATCTTGCGCTCCGTTCCTTTAAGTGGTTCCTCACTATCCTATAGGCAGCTTCCACCTTTCCAAGGGACAGGTTATTTTCTATATCTTTGCATAGATTGTTCATCCACATTTCTCTAGCTTTCCTGGCTTTGCGACTTACTTCGTTCCTTATTCTTTTGTAGCAAAGCTGCCCTTAATCAGTTTTCGCATTCTTGTACTTTCTTCCTTCTTCAATCAGCACTAAGACTTCTTCCGTGATCCATGTCTTCTTCTTGGCCACTTTTCTTCTTCCAAGAACTACTTTTGCGGCTTCCTGTAGTCCATATTTTATGTTTTCCCAACGCTCTTCTACTGGTTTCTCAGACAGGTCCTCTCCTATGTAGTTTCCTATTGCTTTCTGAAATGCCAGGTGATGTTGAGTCTCCTTCAGTTTTTCTACTTGCCAAATGTTCTTTCCTGTTTTCTTCAACTTCTTGAATTTTAGATGGCATTTCATCATCATTAAATTATGGTCACTGTCGATGTCTGCACCCAGGTAGCTTTTGCAGCCCTTCACCTGATTCCTGAACCTCTGCTTCACTAAAATGTAGTCTATTTGAAATCTTCCTCTGTTTCCTGGCATCCTCCACGTGTATCTTCTTCGGTTGTGATTTTTAAACAATTTGTTAGTAACCACTAACTTATGTTGTGTGTAGAACTCCAGCAGTCTTTCTCCTCTTTCGTATCGGTTTCCGATTCCATATTTTCCAGTCATTCATCCATCCACCTTCGCCGACGACAACGTTCCAGTCTCCTAAAATAATTAGGTTTTCTTCTCCTCTAACCTGTTTTATTATTTCCATGATATCTTTGTTGATGTCTTCCACTTCTTCATCTTTGCAGTCCGACGTAGGCATGTATACTTGCACCACAATGGTATCTGTAGGCTTAGTTTCAATTTTAACCATTGTAATCCTCTCAGTGTACTGCAGGAAGCTCTTCACATGCAGTCCTGCACTCTTCCTGAACATTATGCCTACTCCAGCGTTACCATTCAGTGATCCGGTGTGAATAATTCTGTAACCTCCACTCCAGAAGTCTCCTTCTTCGGGCCATCTCATTTCACTGATTCCTAATACATCGAGGTCCATTCTCCGCATTTCCACCTTAAGGTTCTTCAGCCTTCCACAGGTACGAAGTGATCGCACGTTCCACGTTCCTACCCTAAAATGTCTATCACACTTGACTGATGTACTCTCTCGAGTTGTCCCGCCCGGAGATCCGAATGGGGGTTACGTGGTGAAAATTGCCCTTCGGCAATTGTAAGTTTGGTTAGCTCCATTGGGCGCTGCAAACTTGAGATCTGTGGTGAGAAAAAATTTTCGGCCAAATTACCGACTATTTTACCTCCGGAATATTTTACTCGAGAGGGTTCCATCACGTCTTGATAGGAAAAAAAGAATGGAGTAGCTGCGACTCCTCGGGATATTAATGTGGTGGTTTCCCCTTGCCTTCCACATCGCAGTACTACAGCCGTTAAAGTAAATGTTACCACGCCTTTAGTGAGTTGAGTGTCGATGTACCGACCACTGTGGTCTCCACCTTCACCCATGTGAAGAAGAGCTGCTGCCCTCTCTTCCGGGTGATGGGAGAGGTAATTGTTGGCGGCCTCCGTCGCCAAGTGACTGCATCTTCACAGGTTCTGTATTATTTAGTGGCCTACCTTACCCAGGGATAGACCAAATAATCCCTCGGAATGCCGTCGCCTTTTGTCCACGACTGCTTATTCAACGAATAAACTCGCTTATCTCGCAGCTAACCTCTATATCTAGAGGTCGACCCACCATCCGTAACCCGGTAGACGCACTCAGTAGCTCAGCCGCGAGTAATCTGACATATAATAAAAATAATGACATATTTCCTCGTAGAAAATTTAGCGCGCAATGTAAAAATAACTTTTTAGTCAGAAAAAAATCTGTTTGACATTTTATGCTTCGGGAATTTACGGTATCATAAAAGTGAACCCTTGCGCACAATAGCGCATTAAAACCAGATTTTCAAGTATAATATCGATTTGCATTAGTTAACAAAAGTCTAAAACTTTCGGTTTTTGTCAAAACGCCTAAAATATGGCATATTCGAACCAAGTCTATTTATGATCAATTCTCAGATCGTCAAGAATGCATAATTCTTGCAACGGAATTGTTTTATTTCAACTTTTCGTTTAAATTTCAAGGTAATAAATACGATTTCTTCGGATGCTGATCCATATACAGGGCTTGTTGCAGCTTACCTTGGCCTCGAAATAGTATTGTATCAAACAATTACAACTGTAGGCTTGGTCTCAAATGTTAGTTAATGAAAGTCATCAGGAGTCCTAGTATTTTTTCACTTGAACAAATTTCTCACTTGCATTCAAAATTATCAGTTTTTAAAATAACAAACGATTCATAAAACACTCGATATTCATGGTATAACATATTCTAGTTTGTATAGCGTGCAATATAGTTTTGTATTGTGAAAAGCATTTCGCGTTCTACGCTTCGACTTTAAATCGGTCCCCGACTGCGAGCGTGTTGTCCCACTCGAACAAACAAATATCTAAGAACCAATCCACAGATAAGCCGCTCACGTCTGTAGTTGTAATACATCTGGGCCGGTGTCGGCGGAGCGGGCCCCTCTCCCCTCCCCCGTTGGTCACCTTTCCCTAGCCCCTGAAGGAACTCGTTCTCCGGCTACGGGAAAATCCTCGGCCCGTCAAGGAAAGTGGACATTGAGGTGCAGTGGTTCGGGATTACGGTCACTGTGTTGTTGTTATAAACAGTACACAAAAGCATCATGGTCCCACCTAGAGATGAAGGATTCCCGCTTTTAAAGAGTGTCATAATGAGTCATTATGTTCAGAATTTAACGTCATACACGCCATGGCAATCAGCTTATTTTCGCCAAAATTTGCGTTCCTCTGAGTTCAACAGACTTATGAGAAAAGCCACGATTGAAAAATTACTAAACTTAATTAACAGATTAATCCTTATTCTCGGAGTTTGTGCAGAAAACTTTTGTTTAAGTAGCGAAGCAGTCTTCAAGTCAAGAGGCGTAGACGTCATCGGAAGCGTTTTTGGCCGTGGTATCCGACAGCCTTAAGAATAAGCTAATGCTGACACCAGGGTACACTCTAATCATCCGCTGTACCTGGCAAAAATTCCTACCTTTATCAAATTACTCCCCTTTCTTAAATGGTGCCTTCGCCTTCCGCAAATAACAACTACTAGATTAGATTATGGTATAGTTCCTAAACAGGATGCCCTGAGGCACTTATTGATGCATTGTGCCAACCACCCTTCTGGTGAATCACCCATAGAGGTGGATTGCCTCACTGAAAGCCAACAGGTCCCCTATGGAGATTTTCCTAACCTCCTCGGGCTCCATGAATATTGTGCCCAAGAATCTATTCAGAGTCCTCACCATTGTAGGATACTTGCATAATATACAGGATTTTGTTTCATGCTGTTCTTCCCACCATCTGCACCTGGGTGAACCTGTAATTCTCAGGAGGTGGAGGTGCCTCATCACCCATTATTGTCTGATAAAAGCAGCTGTGATTTCCACCATGATGATGTTAGACTTTTACTGCTGCATGAGTATGTGTATTGGTCTGTTAAACAACCAAGCCTATTGGATGGCATATGCGGAGGTGAGAAGTGCATATACCTCTGCATGGAACACTCTGCATGGAACACTCTGCATGGTGATTACAAAATGGGGACTTTTTGAAATGTTGATGGGCTTAATCGGTTCTTGAATACAATCCAGTGCATAATAGAGAAGTAACAATTTGAACTCGATTGGATAACATTTAGCAGATTTAATTCAATTCAAAAGCTTCAAATTATGAAAAATTACAATTTAAAAAAATACGTATTTATCTAACTTTCAGGGGCCTGTTGGTCGAGTGGGTGGGAGTTTCACATGGGAGGTGAGTCCACAGGATTCCATAAGTGGTAGCCATCAATAACATTATAGCCGTACAGCTTCGCCCAATGTTGGTTCTTCATCTACATCTACATAATACCCTGCAAGCCACCACAAAGGTGTGTGGCAGTGGGTGATTTCTCACCAAACATGCACTACATATCATGCATATAAAAGGAATAGTATTAATATATTAGTCAGAACTTCACTATTTAAAAAAGATAGTATTTGCAAAGCAAACATGGAAAAACATTCTGTTAGTAGGGTTAGCTTTAAGTACTCATACCAACATGCAGCTACCAATGCTATCCATTGCTACTCTCCGTTTGGACATATTTACCGTTATTCGTATCTCTAATTGTAAGAGGGAAAAAGGACATTTTGAATCAATTCGGCAATCAATTTCTCTAATTTTATGATTATGGTCCAGTCCATAGCAAGTTGGGGTTCGCAAAATATATTTTTAACACCATCACTGAAAATATTGTCTTGGAATTTATTTAAGAGATTAAGTATAAATTTTAACCTGTGATCTGACAATGATTCCCATTTCAATTCATTTAATAGATTGGTTACGCTAATATAATTATCATATCGTCCCTTTACAAATCTTGCCGAACTTCGCTGCACACGTTCAAGTACATTACTTAGACCAATTTTGTAGGGATCCCATGCACTGGCAGCATATTCCAAATGAGGTCTTACAAGGGAAAAGTAGCTGATTTCTCGTGCATGATCGTCACATTTACCCAATACTCTTGAATGAATCCCAGTTTACGATTAGCTTGACCCATTATTTCACGTATGTGTTTACCCCAGGAAAGATCATGTGTCAGTCTTATTCCAAGATATTTAATAGATTCCACATTTGTTATTTCATTATTACTTATTTTTTATGTGCTAGGAGGAGAACTATTCTTTTTCCAAAAATTCATTACTACACATTTTTTTAATTTAATTCTAACTGCCATGTATCACACCAATTTTCAATTGCTTGTTGTTCATCATTTAAATATTCTTTATCGTTTGGGCTTAGAATTTCCCTGTACACAACTGCGTCATTGGCAAATAGACGAAGCTTACTTTTTACCATCTTATTTATATCATTAATGCACAGAAGGAACAGGAGTGGACCTATCACACTACCTTGTGGGACACCCGAAGTGACTTCAATTTCCAGTGAGGTAACACCGTTCAAAACAACCCTTTGAACCTGATCATGTAGAAAATCACTTATCCATGATATAATGTTACTGTCTAGCCCATAAGATTTTAATTTCAAAATTAGTTTGCTATGAGACACCTTGTCAAAACCTTTTTTGAAATCGAGAAAAACAGCATCCACTGGAATATTATTTTTGCCAGAAACTAAAATATCATGGGAAAAGAGAGCAAGTTGAGTTTCACATGATCTGCTCTTCTGGAAGCCATGCTGAAAATTGGACAACAAATTCTGGCTATCTAGGTGTCCCATGACTGAACTGACAATTATATATTCTAGGACCTTGCATGAAACGGATGTGAGGGATATAGGTCTATAGTTAGATGGTTGCTCCCTATCACCACTTTTAAAAATGGGTGTTACATCAGCTACTTTCCAGTCCATTGGTACGACGTGTTCGGTGAGGGATTTATTGAATACTATTTCAAGGTAGGGAGAAATTTGGGAAGCTAACTCTCTATACACGTGGGAGGGAATTTGATCAGGGCCAGGAGATTTGTTGGGGCTTATATCTTTAAGTAACTTTTCAATACCATTGCAGGAAATTTCAATTGGTGCATCAGCCGCTGAAAGAGGTCAGGTAAGACGACAGTTGAATCACCGGAAGGAGGGTTAAAAACAGTTTGGAAGAAGGAATTTAGCAATTTAACTTTGTCAAGAGTGTTTGTGGCCATTTCCCTCTTATCATTTTGTAGTGAATGGACGTCTTGCAGGAAGAGGAGTAATAAAGGAGTTTTTTTGTCCTCTTTGTCACAGTTAGGCATGCTGTGCATTGGGAGCAGAGGAACAGCAATAAAAATCATCTAATTGAAAAATAAATCATTGTTAGTTTCTTTAAGGATAACCACATAATCAATTGTCACTTGGCCCTCTCCACAATATTTACTTCATATTTATTTGTACGCTCTGATAAAACTGCTAACAGTTATCTCTGAGAATAGAAATAAATATCCCTAGTAGCAATTGATATCCATACAATATCCCCACAATATCTGCAATATCCAACTATAATGTCCACACAATATCCAATTTTCATCCGCTAATCTTACATAGATATCCATACAATATCCGAAGTTGCCACCAAATGCTATCCATATAATATCCAACTTGGATATTAAATAAAAAGGGGATCCCTTTCCCTGCTTCATATTTTTCTCTAAAGAATATTTTAATATTACCCTCTTACTTGCTATAAATCAGTAGAGCAGCACTTTGCAATTTTCCACACTTGTTTATTTCACCTCAAGCAGTTCCGACGTACCTTTTGTCATCACTTAAAGGCTACTGCATATAGCAGCCTCTAGCTAATGATGTAAGGAACGACAAAACATGGTTGAGGTGAAATAAAACAACTGTGGAAAATTACACAGTGCTGCTCTACTGTTTTATTGTAATGAATTTCCTCAAAGATAACTCGTATAACATTGATTTTTACTCCTACATGTTGTTCGATCACAAACTTAAAAATGTATTTCACCATCATTGTAAAGTATTACTAGAAACATTAAGTACAGTATTACGTGCACAATAATAGTATATTTGCATCCTGATACCCAAAATAACCATTCAATATCCAAAAGGCAGTCATACATTAACATCCATACAATATCCACACTATATTACATTTATATGTAATGGGTTATCAAAAAAGCAGTAGTATATCAACATCCAAACAATATCCACACAATATTACACTTAGATGTAATGCTTTTTGGATATTGGTAACATGGATATTGTATAGATATCAATTGCTACTAGGGTATATTTATAAAAAAATATATATTTATCTAACTTTCAGGGACCTGGTGGTTGGTTAGGTGGGTCTTCCACATGGTAGGGGAGTCCACATATTTCTAACGGTGGTATGATATCAATTACGTATTCATCTTCTTGTTTGTATGCACTAACACTTAATTTTAGCTTAAAAATATCAGTGCATTAAATGTAGTCATCCTCATTTTAATACATACATGATATGGTACTTTTCACCTTATTAGGTGAAAAGTACCATATCATGCATTAAAATGTATTATTATAATAAATTCCAATTTTGAAGTAAAAAAATCCAGGTTTATTTAAACAGTTTTCAAAAAAATTTATTTTTGTCATGAATGTTACCTTTAAAAATGTAAAACTGGTAATTTCAAAGTAAATGGCTTGCATGAAACTTGAGTGTAACTTAAGCATATTATGTTTTGCTAGGATCATGGTTACTTGGAAGAAATAAGTCAAATTAACATTTTTAATCATATTAGGTAATTCATGCATATTAATTGTTAGCACTATGTATCCACAAGGCTGATATTTTAAAGGGCACAATGATCCCACTCATGAATTAATCAAGCCCTTCACTTTGATGTTAGCAGGTTTCTACACTTTTAGCAACAATTTTTGCGAATTTTGTTATAAAATCAATTACTTTTCTACAAACTTTTAAAAATACATCTTGTAGATTTACTTACTTCTAAATTGTATGTTATTATAATGCTATTTAAAATCAAAGAGTGTGCTCAAACATGAACAATTAGATTTTACGTGCTGAAAACCATGAATTTTGAAAAATTACGCAGTTGTGTGTCATTGAGACATTTGGGGGTAAGGGGTCAGTGACTCCAGGGAGGGACAAGGGCAGAACATGCATATGGACCACCAAGACCGTCATGCGTGGTGAAGAGCCACATCCTCCTCGAGGTGCTCCTGGTATTGCTGAACATGACGGATCTAGACCTGGCGGTCAATAAACAGCTCCCATCACCACGGTGCGTCTCTGTGCTAAGGGTGACCGCATCTGCGGGGTGGAGGATAAGAAGTCACTAACAGAGAGACTCCGGATACTGGGCGACCTCCGGTTTTATTTAGCCTTACCCATGCATGCGGGGCTCTGGATGGGCAGACACCATATTTCCCCAGCTACTCGTGGGACCAAACTTGGAACCCTCAAACAAAACTATGGAGGGCGCTGAGAGGTGCACTCTTCACATGGACTCTTGTAGTCTGTCTTCTTCCTTGGGGGATGCGATACCGGTGGAGAGCCCCGATGGGGATCCCAGTCGGGACGCACCCTCTACTACCTTAACCTTGCCTGTGGGGGTTCCTTCTGGGAGACCCACACGTCCCAGTTGCCCCTCATACCCTTCGTGGGGAGAGGAGGACGACATCGTTTTCAATCTCTCTGAGCCCACCTTCAAGGAGGCACCAAGCCTGGTCTCCCCCTTGGGGGTAGAGTCTGACTCGGGAGCCCCTGTGGGTAGTGGCCTATGGGAAAGCTCCATACCCCCAAGAAGAGAAGGAGACAAGGGAGGAAGAATATGTGGGCGGGGCCAAACCATGGCTGGTATAGCCATGCTTCAGGCCAACCTAAAACACAGTAAGGCTGCCTCAGGGGTTCTGCAAAGGATACTCTCTGAAGGTATGGTCAAAATTGCTCTGATTCAGGAACCCTGGGCTTTCCAGGGAAGAGTCGGGGGCCTGAGCATGACGGGGAAAAATATATTACTGTACCACTGTTGATAGGCCTAGATCTTGTATCTATGTGAATGGGATAAGTGCTTTGCATCTATCAGAATTTACCACTAGGGATGAGACAGCAGTTCTGCTGACCCTGGGGGAAGGTGAGAACAAGAAGAGGGTGGTCATCTGCTCCTCCTACCTGCCATACAATGCACCGACTCCTCCACCATCAAGTGAGATGGAGAGGCTGGTGAGTCACTGTAAGACCAACAAGTGGGATCTTCTGGTCGGTTGTGATGCTAACTCGCACCACATTGTGGTGCGAGAGGGGGAGAGAGAGAGGGGGAGTGGAAGCACCAACGGAAGGGGAGAGGCACTGTTAGAGTATCTTATGTCTATGGAGTTACAAATACTCAATAAAGGATCACAACCTACCTTTGCAAACAGCATTAGGTGATAGATATTACATTGTGCACCAGTTCTCTGCTGCACAGGATTGATGGGTGGAGAGTGTCAGGGGAGATAACTTTGTCCAACCACAGACACATACTCTTCACTCTTTTAGAATCCAATCACACGGAAATAACATATAGGAACCCCAGGACTACCAACTGGGGGCTATATCGAGAAAGGTTGGGAGCTGCCGTAGAGGGGGCACCTTAGCGCAAGTTTAGAAATGTGGATGAGGTAGATGCTGCTGTTGATTATCTACAGAGAAGCATCATCACATCCTGTGAAGACAGCTGCCCCCTAAGGACCAGGAAGGAAGGGTGTAAATTACCCTGGTGGAGAGCAGAATTAAACGGTCTCCGTAGAAAGACTAGGAAACTCTTTAATAAAGCAAAGAGGACAAGAATGCCTCGGGATTGGGAAAACTTTAAGGTTGCCCAACGGAGGTACAAAGCAGCAATCAAGCGCTGTAAAAGGGACTCATGGAGGAGCTTCTTTGAGAGCGTAGAGACTGTTCCACAGATGGCAAGACTTCATAAGATCCTATCGAAAGACTCAGAAGCGGGGATGGGTTCTCTGCTGCTTCCCTCGGGAGACTTCACGTCTCCCGTCAAGGAAGCACTATAGCTAATGCTGGAGACCCACTTTCCAGGCTCCAGGGAGTTGAGGGAGATGCATCATGGGAGGAATCCCATCCGTCCAGCTCGGACGGAATGGAGACTTTCCTCCAGCATTGTGACGTACACAGTTACAAAATGGGCAATCATGAGTTTTAGCCCCTTTAAGGCTGCTGGGGAGGATGGGGTATTTCCTGAACTCCTTCAGGAAGGGCAGGATCTGCTCCTCCTTCCAATGGTAAGAATATTTCGCTCCTGCCTGGCTTATGGATATGTTCCAAAAGCCTGGAGGGTCACCAAGGTGGTTTTCATACCTAAACCAGGTAAGACGGACTACACAAGAGCAGACTCCTTTCGAGGAATCAGTCTCATGTCTTTTCTACTGAAGACACTAGAAAAGATAGTGGACAGGTACATAAGGGATGGGCCATTAAGGGATCACCCCCTGCACCTGTATCAACATGCCTACCAGAAGGGAAAATCCGTGGAGACAGCGCTCCACAATCTTGTTAGCAGGATTGAGGGAGTGCTGGAACACGGAATGTACGGACTGGGGGCATTTCTTGATGTCCAGGGAGCATTTAATAACATATCCTTCAATCAAATCTGCATTGCTGCAGGAAGACATGGTATCCATGCTCACATTGTGAGCTGGATTAGATACATGTTGGAACAAAGAACTGTCAAAGTAGTCTTGAGAGACAGTTCAATGAAGGTAGCTGTGACTCGAGGCTGCCCTCAGGGAGGAGTGTTATCTCCACTCCTCTGGAATATGGTAGTCAACAGTCTTATTTTAAAATTGAATAGGACTGGCGCATACCCTCAAGGGTACGCAGATGATGTGGCTATACTCATCACTGGAAAGTACCTTGATACTGTCTCTGAACTCATGCAGAAAGCCCTGGATAAGGCAATGGGTTGGTGTGCAGAAACAGGGCTGACTGTAAATCCGGAGAAAACTAAGCTTGTATTGTTTACCAATAGAAGGAAAATGGAGGGCTTTAGACCTCCCTCTTTGAAGGGAAAGGTTTTATATCCCTCACCATCAGTCAAGTATCTTGGGGTTATTCTAGACTCCAAGCTTAACTGGGGAGAGCATTTGGAGACCAAGGCAAAGAAAGCTTGTGCCTCCTTATGGATGTGCAGGAGGACCCTTGGTAAAACATGGGGACTTCAGCCAAAAGCCATTAGATGGATTTATACGGAAGTCATTAAACCTATTTTCTTCTACTGCTCTATAGTTTGGTGGAAGAGACTCCGGCTCAAAACTGCTGGGAACAAACTGAACCACCTTCAAAGAATGGCCTGTATGGGCATTTCAGGGGCTATGAGAACAACCCCAACTCTGGCCCTGGAAACACTGCTGAACCTCGCTCCACTCCATGTGGAAGCTGAGGTGCAGGAAAGGACAGCAGCTTATCGTCTCAAATGTGTGGGACAGTGGTATGACAAAGGAAGTTCCTATGGTCACAGACAGGTTTGGACATAGCTCCTCGGGATGGGCAGTGATGGAATGATAGCCAGGTTCAACAAAACACCCCCCTACTTCAAAACCCACTTCCCGGATAGGGAAGTGGGTTTTGAAGTAGGGCTAGTGGAAAGTGGGCTAGAGGAAAGGGGAAGGAACTTCATTCTGGGGCCGAGGTATGGTATACGGATGGCTCTAGGAAAGAAGGAAGAGCGGGAGCAGGGGTCTACAATTGTAGCACACCAAGGAGGCTCTCAATCCCTTTGGGAAAATATGTTACGGTGTTCCAGGCAGAGGTATATGCACTTCTGACCTGCGCATATGATATTAAGGAAATCGGGATGTTTAACAGACTGATACACATATGCATGGATAGTCAGGCAGCTGTAAAGGCACTGACATCACCATGGTGCAAATCACAGCTGCTGCAGGAGTGTCGTGAGGCACTCAATGATATAGGCAGATGCGGCAAGGTGGAACTTTTCTGGGTGCCTGGTCATGCAGGCATATCCGGAAATGAGATGGCTGATGAGCTGGCAAAGGTCGGTTCCAGCCGAGATCCGATTGGGCCAGAGCCAATCATACCTATTGCTACGTCAATAGGGATAGCAGGAATTAGAATGTGGGGCTTAGCCCGGCATTCTGAGATCTGGCGAACTACACCAAGTCTTAGACAGGCCAAACTACACATAGGAGAACCTAGGCCTGGGCTTGCCAAAAGACTCCTGTCACTAAACAGGGGTCAATTGCGAACGGTAGTGGGACTACTCACAGGGCATTAC
This sequence comes from Platycnemis pennipes, assembly GCA_933228895.1. Classification (NCBI taxonomy): domain Eukaryota; kingdom Metazoa; phylum Arthropoda; class Insecta; order Odonata; family Platycnemididae; genus Platycnemis; species Platycnemis pennipes. The sequence goes on from OW121853.1 coordinate 109,572,273, forward strand.
CAGGCGATGAGGCACCTGCACCTCCTGGGAATTGTAGATTCACCTAGATGCAGGTGGTGCGAAGAAGGGGATGAAACTACATCCCACATATTATGCGAGTGTCCTGCTGTGATGAGGACTCGAAATAGGTACCTGGGGTCTCCATTTTTGGAACCCAGGGAGGTAAGGGAAATCCCCATCGGGGACCTATTGGCCTTATCAAGGCGATCGGCCTTTATGGGTGATTTCCTTAAAAGGGTGGTTGGCACAATGGGCCAATAGGTCTGAGTGCCTCAGGGCCTCCTTGGAGGAACTCCACCGAAAAATAATCTATCTCTCTATCATTAAGACATTTAATTTCATATCCTGAAATAAATGTGTCCTATATAACAATTGGTATTTTCTGTGTTTCTTGATGGTGTCGTTCCTGGGAAGACACATTCAGGAAGCCAGGTGCAATCCATAAAGCTCAGATGCCAAGGCATTCATTGTATTGCATCAAAATTAGAATGTTCAGCAAACACTTCAATTGGGCAGTTGAGCTCAAGAGCATCTTCCATGTGAGCATTTTCATGGCTTACAATGGGTCAGTTTTTGCCTAGTGCCATATAATGGCACCTTGCAAAACCTTCAGCTCCTTTAAGTTTTAGGTCAGAAGAAAACAAGCAGCAATCACTAGAAGACAGCCTATGACAAATTTGTGGAACATATATAATAATTGTCAAAAGCCTTCATGGGATGTACTTTTTTATCCAAATGTTTTTTTTGCTAGAAAAACACGAAATGTTAGAAAAAATTGAATGGGAGGGAAGGGAAGAAGAGCCCCCCATGCTGAGGCATATCCTCTACCAAGTACTTTAAGGTACCTTTTTTGGTCATTAGGAAGTGGAGTGGAATTGAGGCGGTCGAGGAAGTGACCAGCTTTGTTGCTATTTATATCTCATACTGCAAATTTCCTGTGAACATTTATATCATTGCGTTTTGCAATATTCCTCTGTAAACTTCCGTCCAGGAGATTCATCTTCAGCACCAGTGCACTGCATCTTCTATATCCGAGTTCTGTGCCTGTAGCACCATCACGCTGTTTCTTCAGTTCCTGAGCTGTAAGTCGCTGCAATCCTTCTCAGTGTTCAATCCCTCCTTTCACCACTGTTTTGCTTTTGCCTTTCTCTTATACCATTTCTCATTATCTCTCCTCCTTCTCCTCATCCTCCCATACCTTTCTTATTTTTTATCATTTTTTATTTTTATATTTATTTATCTATTTTCAACATGCCTTTCATAGACCCTGTCAAGTCCTGGTTGCTTTCCATCAAGAAATTTTCTTTTAAACTTGATCAATACATAAGCCACTCAGAATTTTTATCTCAATGTCTATCCTTAGGAATCATCCCCAATCAGGCCTCACTATCAAGTTTCCTCTTTCGGGCCTCCCCCCTTCTCTGCACCAGTTTTACCACTCTCTCACATATCAAATTTCCTTCAACTTCTTCCATTCTGTGTTTTTACAAAATAATTCCCTTGTTAACCATTACCAATCATGCATCCACTCCCTTATCAACATTATAAGTCAATATCGCCCTCAACTTCTTCCTAACATTAACACGATTCAGCATTCTGCTTTTCAGTTTCTCTCTTTCCGACACCAAATGGCCCAGAAAAAATTTTCCATGCTTTGCATCTCTTTTCTCCATCTAGGGCTTTCGTTACTGATAAGCCTCATGATGCCCACCACATCCACCCCTTCACTTGTTCAAACCAGAAGTGGTGACCCTTCTCCATTTGGAGTCCAGTCCTCCTGCCCTGACCAAGGTTTTCCCAAACCGCGTCCCACAAAACAATGACCATTCGCCTCCTCCCAGTCAAAATTCCTCAGAGACCACTGAACAAGTAGTGGTAAATCTCTCTTCAACCCCTCTCTCCCTAAGCGAAATATCTTTGCTAAGCAAAGGCCTCTCCTTTTCTCCGACTCCTAAAATAAATCCTGTTCATATCTTAACCAATGCTCTCAACTTCTGTCGCAGTGGCAATACTTCTGGAACTCCCAACCCACACTTCCTTCACCCACCAACTCAATACACAAAGCACTTACCAAATTTAAACCCCCCTCTTCCCATGAACCCAAGCCTCTCCCCTCCAATCACCCTATCGAAATATTTTGTAAACTCATTCTCTCTAAGATTTCCAATCCCACCTTCATCAGCTCCCTTAAACCTAAATCCAATCTTTCTCCGCAGAAATATCTCAGCCCTTCATAACCTCACCTCTAACCCCAACATTGTCATCACCCCCTCTGATAAAGGCTTCACCATTGTGGTCCTTAATTCCTCTGATTACACTAATGAGGCTCTCAGACAACTTTCGGACACTTCTTCCTACAACCCTATACCCCATGATCCTAACCCACAATTCCTCAATGAAATTGTCACACTATTAAATGAGAAGGGCCCAAATGAAGGTCTCACCCAGCACGATATTTCCCTCCTCACCCCTCCCCATCCCCACACCCCCCATTTCTACATCCTCCCAAATATTCACAAGCCTAATAATCCTGGCCATCCTATAGTCTCCTCCTATTACTCACCCACAGAACGCATCTCCGCCTTTGTAGATTTTTACCTTCAACCTCTAGTCCATGGCCTCTCTTCCTACATCAAAGATACCTACCACTTCCTCGACCGCCTCAATTCCACTCCACTTCCTAATGATCAAAATATCACTATGGCCACCATTGACGTTGCCTCTATCTGTAGCTCTATTCCTCACACGCAAGGCCTCTCCTCTCTCTCTGCCATTTCTTAAACCAACGTTCTACTCCACGCACTCCTAGCACTGACTTCCTTCTTGACCTTACCAACCTCATCCTTACTCACAATTCCTTTTCCTTTAACAACCAATTCTACCTTCAAACTAGGGGCTGTGCCATGGGAAGTAGGTGTAGTCCCTCTTATGCTAACCTCTTCCTTGGCCTCCTTGAAGAATCCTTTCTATCCACATGCCCCCTCAAGCCACTCCTCTGACTCCGCTATATTGATGATATTTTTCTCCTTTTGCCACACGACTCTGATTCCCTTAACTCATCCCTCGCCTCTCTCAACACTTCCTCCTCAGTTTCCTTCACATCACATATCTCCTCTTCCAACATTACCTTCCTTGATTTCGATATCTCCCTTTCCAATAACAAATTTAACACATCTGTTCGCATCAAACCCACTAATAAACAACAATACCTCCACTATAGTAGCTGCCATCCCTACCACACCAAAACATCCTTACCTTACTCCCTTTCCATCCGTGGCCACCATATATGCAATAACCCAGACTCCCTTAACAGATTCCTTACTAACCTACACCAGTCTCTCCTCCAAAGAGGATACCCTGAGCACCTTCTCAACAAAAAATCTCCAATAAACCTTACTCCCCCATAGCCCCTCCTTGCAAAACCAAAGACAACCTCTCATTGTGCACAACCTACTCCCCTGGTATTTAGCCCCTTAAACACATCCTCAAAGACCTATTCCCTATCCTGCCTGATAACCTTACCACCACCAATATTTTCCCTAAATGCCAATCTCTTACCTTCAAACGTCCCCCCAACCTCTCTGGTATTCTGAGAATCACCAGACCTCTGTCCAAATCCCATCTCCCTCCCAAAACACCCCTTCCCCCTGCAATCACGCTAGATGCAAAACCTGTCTTATCCTTATCACCCAGCCTCTCTTCAAACAATTCCTATCTTTTTCGCCTCCATCCATGCCTTCACTTTCCTGCACCACTGAAAATACTGTCTATAGAAGGTATACCTTCTACTCTGCCAATTCTGTCCCACTTTCTACATCGGCCTCTCCACCATCCCACTATGCATCCGCATTAATGGTCACCGCTCTTCCTGCAATAACCCCTCCTCCCATTCTTATTCTCTCCCGGTAGCCATACATGCCTCCTCCCACGAATCCAACTTCAATAATTGTTTCAAGGTGGACATACTGGCCTCCCTCCCACCTTCATCGTCTCCCCTCCAACTTAAAATGTAGGAGCAATGCTTAATTTGGGTCTTCCATGCTTTCCACAAACCAAGAAATAACAGGGCTCATTAAAGGAACCTTCTGTCTTTCTCTCTTTTTCTCATACCCCACTCATCTTTACCCCTCTTACTTCTACTCTTCACTTGTTTCCTCAACCTGCCTTGCCCCCTCAGTCAGTTCTCTCCTCTCCTTCGAGAAAGGTGGTAGTGGCCACTGAAATATCGGAAAACTATCTTTGAGAGTGTCTTTTATTTATGTGCTTTCATACTTTTGCCTCGCCTGTGACTGCAGCTATATAGTTATATATCTCTGAAGAAGGCGGTTCCGCTTATTTTGTCTGAGATGCAAAAGCCGATATATTGGCCTGCCGCACTAAGAGGGGTAAAGTGGTCAGTGATTGATCAGGGAGTGAAACATGTTAAAGTATTAGCACCTAAAATAATTGGAAATTAAATGTTATACATTTCCATGATAATGGTGTTGACAGTATTCATACAGTTTCTCCAATTGGGGCTGTAGCCCATATTTAACTACCTATATCCCATTTACTGATATAGCACTATACTGCATAGATTTTTACCCCTTCCAGTAATTTCACTTCAGCTTCAAGAGATCTGGCTATAATCTGTCCCCTGACTCTGCAACTTTGTTCAGTTTCCCTGCACCACTTCCTCATTCCCTTGTTTATTTTTAGAACATTCATTTTAGCTCCTGCATGCCATTGTAATTAACTATTCATTGCACTATAGGGCATAGGTACAGCCTGAAATACAGTAAAAGAGCTGAAACCCACTTAGAAAGTGCTGAAGAGATATTGCCGCCATGCTTTACTCTCACTATGTATTGAATGAACCACTTGTCACATGTTGGCTTCTTACAACATATTGCTTTACTTGCATATTTGTATTCATGATAGATGAATGAATAGAGTATTGAATGTAACACCAATGTATTGTGAGAAGAACAATGCATGCTACAGTGGATTTTCGCTCATCCTCAGTGTCACTTCTGATAATAGCAAACATCCAGAATAACAGAAAGTATGCATAACTAGAGATGGGCAACTTGGTAAATTACCGCGGTAATTTTCGTAAATTACCACCACCCCTGAAAATTACCGTAATAAACGGTAATTTTCAGAAAAGGTCTTTTTCAGAAAATTTCTTCCTCATGAAGAAACCGTTGGAATTGGTAATATAATAAATTAGGAAGCTAAAGCGATTTTTTTACATTTTGTCCATGATTAATTCCAATTAATTCGGAGTAAAATAACAAATGCACATTGCGCAGAGGTATGTCTTTGGAACGAAAATTTCTCATAGTGTGACAAAAGAGAGGCAAATTGCGTGCTGCTGTCAACTTTGCTTTAATTTTTTAATGAGTTATTATTGATAAACGTCGTGATATGTTTGATATAAACGTCGGCATTTATATCTCAATGCTGTTTGATTATGTTTGGAGTCCTCTGATAAGGATTTGCAGCTCAAAACTTAAAATTACCGGAAATTAAAATTACCACGGCAATTTACCTCAATTGAAAATTACGGTAATTTACCTATCTCTATGCATAACATAAACCTTGGAATCATTCTTTGCTGCATGGCAATTTGTTTCATTTCTTCGAAAATTTTCCTTGCCAAGATGGGTTTTCGGGTTTCCCGGTACTTACACCCAATCGTCATATGGCATCCAATTCAAAGTTAGGACTCTACCTTTTTGATGGAACTATAATAATTTGGGTCTAAGGGAAACTTTCTTCGGTTAATCCTAATGTTGGTTTACTCAAGCCTTCCATATTTCCTAAATATTGAGAAAAGTATGCGTACCAGCAAACTTCACATTTCATTGCATGATCTCAAAATAAAAATAGAATTCGAAAGACATAGTCAATGACAAAAATTAAGCTTCTATATTCCATACGTTAACAGCGGTAAGCTCTAAAAACGCTTGCTTGTTACCCATTCGAATTAACCTCCTAAAACGGTAACGTCAGTGTACATTTGGCAATACTGTATATCTGACGACCCATAATCCCCCTCTGCCCTCGGTTCCTCGTCCTTCAATTGTCTGGCAAAAATGGCGAAGCTAATGCAGACTGTATCCACCAAAGGGCCGGTGATGATTAAAGGTATTCAAATAATTAGCAGCCATATAATTAATTGCAAGTAGTCTTGCATTATTTATATATTCCACGATCGCCAAGTCTTTGAGGAGAGACGAGTATAGCGATTATGTCTCACCTCCAGCAGTCGTGTACTACATTCCGAGTGCCTGTATTTATGTTGAGTTATTATGCTAGTTTCATTCTACGTTAAGGCATTGTTATTGCACCTTTAACGCCTTAATTTTTTTGGGTTGATTTGAAATAGTATCGTTTTGAAATTAAGATAACATAATGAATGTAGGCAGTTTCTCATTCATTTGTGGTATATTTAGCACGAAATTACAAAATCGTAACTTAGTGAGGACTTTCGGTGTTTCCACTGTTAAGCATTATGTTTCGCATTTTTAATTTGCTTAGTGATCCGGTGCATTAAAAATTTCTAATGGTCTTCGTCATGAGACATTTACCCGTCAGCTATCCCAGGAATTGCTTGAAATGTGTGTATTACCGTGAGAATTTTAGCTTCAATCGGACCTAATGCTCAGTGAAAGTGCAGTTTGTTCAGCAGTGACTTCTTAAATGCTACAGATTTTACGAATCGTTTTAATTAAAATTTCTGTCGAGGATTCTGTAAGTCTGTTGCTAGTGTTTTTGTGTAACTCTAGTTTGCCTTGAAAATTCTCGGCACGGAATCAATATTGATACCTTTTCTCATTTTAAGTCAACTTCGTCTCAGCATTTGCTGTTATTCATTGCATTCTGAACTTAACTAACCATTATCTGGCTTCATAGATATTCAAAATCGTTTATCAAATACTTATAGGTAGACAATATGTAAATAATGTATATGAATAGTGCCATTTCTCGGGATAATTGCCACTAACTTTGTATCCGACGGGTAATTTTTGCTGTCGACAGAAGACCCTGATTTTTTTCCCGTACCTATACTCTTCTTGAAGAGTATAGGTAAGTGACCAAGTGTTGCTGGACGTCACGTTTTCTTTGTAACAGAACTTTGTTGTGAAACATCATTCTCATTTTTAGCCCTAATGGACGATGCCCAGCCAAAATTCCAGACCTTCTTGAAGTATGCTAAAGTTGAACTTACACCTCCAACTCCAGCAGATATTCCTCAAATCCGCACTGGAATCCAAAGGCTTATGTCTGGATTTAGAACTGGGAAGTGGAAGCAACTTACAGTCCGGGTAAGATTTCAGAGACGAATTAGGAGGAATTAGAATCGTCTCAATACTTTTTGACCTATTATTTAACAAAATTAGTTCTTACTTGACTTATATGTACCTAGTGGAAATGTGAGCATTGGTAATACTTTTGTACTATGCTATAGTGCATGTTTTTAAAATGAGGTTCACGTAAGTTAAGAATAAAAATATTGGGATCACTGTTAGTCATGAGGTAAATTCTCTATAACTTCATTAAATAAGGAAGGCAATTTTCCGCAAAATAAAAATAAAATGTAATGTGACCGGTTTCGATGTGCTACATAATCCTCAGGATGATGTAGGATCTGTGGATGATGTAGTACATCGAAACCAGTCACATTAAATTTTATTTTTATTTTGTGGAAAATTGCCATTCTTCTTTAATTATGTTATTTCACCACATCACACCTTAAACGAATTTTATTGGTGTAACTTCCTTAAAATGTTATAATGCTGGCTTAAAAAAACAAGGGTGGTGTTATTAGGCTATAGGTAATGTCATGGGCAAGTATTGGTGGGCCTCAATGCAATAATTCCATGCATATATGCATTAGTTACGAGTTGAGCCCAAAGAACATATTTAACCCATTGACTTGCCATTTTTTTCTTCCATATACCTATTTATTTTTACAAAGTCATCTATTGATAAATATTTATCAATAGTTATCAAGAAATGTTACAGTATCAATATTGACACAGCTTGAAAAAAATTTAAATGCAAGACGGGCAAAATATTTACTGTGACCATTTAATTAGATACTATTGCGTGATTCATTATTTTTCCATTAAATTCCTAAGAAATAATGCCGCTTTGGTCCCTGGTTAGGCAAATGGATGTGTAAATGATTCCATTCTGAGTAATTGTATTTCAATTGTCTCTCAACCTTACTGCTGTCATTACTCATAAATAATGCCGTTAAAGCCTCATGATATTGGGACAAAGTTATTTAGGCTACTTCCTGATTCATTTTATTCCCATTTCCAAGTTTGCTTTTATAGGTTAAACATTTGAGGTCATCAATTAATGGTTGGTAATTGACATAGTTTCAATAGAGGAAATCACATCATGATAAGTTCCACAGTAGATTTTCCTTGAAGTGTTGTTGAATTGAAGTAGGTAAACATTTATTTAATAATAGAGTATTTCATTGTTAAGCTGTGTCTGAATTCACTAATTAGCAGCCAAAATGCTCACTTCATATGGAGGAAGCCATCTTGTAGTGATTTCGAATTCGTAGGTATTGTTTTGAGTCACCGAATTTTGTCATCTAATGTTGCTGTCAGCAAAGTGGGCATATAGTGCATCCTTTTGTGAGGCCATCATTAAAAATATTCCATAATTGTCATCGCTTTTGGAAGGTAGAAGAATGGTTGTTGTTGTAACAAAATGTAAAAAAATACTTGTGCGATGTTTTTTGCTCATTCTGGAGTGGAAGAAATACTTCATGTGTGAGTTTCATATTATTTCTTTTTTACCGTTCAGAAAGATTGAAATTCAAATGTTAAAAATCGCTAAGATAAATTAAAGAGGCAATCCTAATGAATTACGGAAAATATTCATGTCTATATCTTGCTATTTTGTATTTATTGTATTCAATTCGGAGTGATAAATGTTCCAAGAGCAGAAATATTTTTATAAATCTTTGGGATTAGTTAGTTATGATTTTCAAACAGCAAATACCTAGTAGGCATGTGTTTGAAGGTGCTGATGTGAGTTAGTGAAATTCCTCCCCTGCTTGCACATTATTTGCAAAAAATACAGCCAATATTTAAAAAATTAATGTCCTCAGCCTCAATTTGATCACCAAAGTAGTATTTCAGCTACAGATCTGTTTCTATCTATTTTATTATCTGCACTAAGAACCTATATCTACTCTAGGTATTACAATGTGATTGGACGTCACCATGAAATAGCATGCTAATTTCAGCATTTCAAAACAGTTTATGTGATTATAATGGAAAAAGCATTATATTACTTAAATCAAGAAGCGAAAGGTGATTGCTGTCTGGAATATCTGGAAATTTAGGCTTTGTAATGCTAGACGTTTAAAGTGAAATTGGTGAAAGTCTTACTGTTGCAGCAGGTTTTTGATCAAGTAATAATATAATAATCTCTGTCTATGCTCAAGCTTTAACTAAAGTGTGGTATTTGCTGGTAAAATATTTTTTAATTCAAAACTGACTATCTCTGGTGAGCATCCTTTTAACTCCAAAAGTTAGTGTTAGAAGGAAAGTGCTTTAAAAATGACCCCTTGTGAAATATCTCAATTCAGGTTATTGCTACTCATTTGTTTCTAAGTACCATTATTACACCGTAGATTGTGACACTAATTTTCATCCGAATTCATGCTACCTTTAGTCATTGAGGAATTCGGGCACCTTCGATGGCTTATGGAACATGGCTAATAAATTCAGACACTGCTTCAGAAATGTGAGTGATGTCTGGCTAATATTTTGTAGTTATTCTTTGGTGGTACCTATAGGCCTATTCTGTAACTTGAGGGCGCTATATTACGCATCCGCTATTTCTCTTCGGAAATTACGCTTTTTCCGATTCTGTAAATACTGCCGCGCTATGTTACGCCCAATCCAAGGGCGTAATATAGCGCTGTGGCGTAATCTCTCGAGAGTATGAGAAAAGTAGTAGGGCAGATTCCAAGCGGCCAATAGGAGGCAGCAAGAACAAACAGTTTTAATTAAATCTGTATCATTAGGGTAGAATTTATTGAATTATGCCTCAAGAATTTCTTAAAACTCTAATAAAAACTTTATTTTTGATATAGACCCTCAAAAATGAAATATACGCAAAATATTGTTTGCAACCGGGACAAAGTAGAAACAGTTGAATATCGTAAAGCAAATGTTGACGAAGTTTTTGTTCAGCGGACGACAGAATTCGGGTTGATGTTAATGTTTTTCAATCGTGAGTTATCGGTGTTGATGTGCTCAATTTTGATTTGTGAATGGTCTTTTATATTCGTTTTCATAGTTTGATAAATTTTTCTGATGATAAATACATTGAAACCCTTCATCATGCAAAGTTTAGTTGTGTACGATGTTAAAATAATGTGAAGTAGCCCATTGAAACGTTAGTAATTACTCATTGGACGGGGAATATTTTTTTTACTGAACCGATGATTGAAACACGTGTTAAATTCCGTTAAAATTTTCATGATAGTATGTGAAAAATTGTATGAAATCCTAGAATGATAGGATGTAGAGAAGGGATTTAAAAAGGGACCTCCTCTGACTTAAAGGATAGTAGCTGCAACGTTGCTGAACAGCAAGCAGCCAAAATATCTCCTATGAGAAATAGCCCCTTTATTGAGCTAAACAACACAAAATGATTGTCAGCTGCACAGCTTATAACGTTATATCTTTATAAGTTTGATTGTCACCATGTGATTTAATAGCCTATTTTATATTTTCCTATTTTACATTTCGCACCAGCTAATTGTACAAAAATTAATATTGATTCGTTTAACATATGGAGTAGATATAAATACAAAATTTAATTTTTTGTGCATTCTATCCAAATATATGCCACAATGTAAAACGTTATAACCTATAGTAGCAATCAACTCATCTCATATATGTGTTTATAGATGTTCATGATTGCCGCATTTAGGGCTTAGCTTTCGTATTATGTTTTGTAGGGTGAAATAAAGATAGTTCACATATGTTCGCATATGCGAGTGTATGAAATCGCTTAGATACATGAAAATTTCTTTGGATACCAGGTAAACAGCAAATAAGATACGTTTAACCAAATTACGTCCTTTCTGAAGTCGAGGGATCAAATATGAACGCGAATACAATATTTTTAGGTTCATGGCTACAGTAAAATAAACTACAGCGTGATTTCCAAGTTCAGTAAAGTCATTGAAGGGGTCTCTATCTGAGATAACGCGAGCCATAGGCTGGCGTTATTTTTGGTGCTATATAGCGACCCCCCAGGGGCCGCTATTTAGCTTACAGAATCAGGAAAGCGTTATATTACGCCGATCTCTCCAAAATAACGCCCTACGTCATAATAGTGCCGGCGTAATCTGTTACAGAATAGCCCTACTATTGTCACTGAGGAGGATGCTGAACACCAAGAACATAATCATTTGAGGGAATAATAAAAGCAATCTGTGAATTGGTTTTTCTATTAGTATTTTAAGTTGGATTAAGTTTGGATGTCTGTAATTCGTTTGTAATTCCTGCCTTGATTGCTTTGTTGTTTTCTCTTAAATTGTATTTTAATTTCTATTTCAATAGTTTTGTCAGGAAAGGGTAATTGAAGTGTGTGTTAAAAGGGATGAGAATATTAATGTAAACTCATATTTCTGCCCATCAACAATATGACCAAAATGGAAAAACTATTAATTCCACCCTTAAATTGTAGTTTACTATATTATTTATGTTTTCCTCAACTGACTATTATAAAATGCTGTCTTTACAGGAAGCCTGGCTGAATTCCTTGATAACAGCTGAAATTTGCTTCTGGTTCTTTGTAGGAGAATGCATTGGAAAGAGAAGCATGGTTGCATATAAAGTTTAAATTGTAAAACATTTTCCAAACTACTCTGTTAATCTGTAGTATCCAGGTGCCACATTGACAAATTGTTTTGATGTCATGGATATTTTAGTATGTATATAATGTCAGTGGTGAAAATAAAAAATAAATTCATTAAATTGTGTAAACAGAATTTTCATGGTACTCGGCTCAGAATCTTAAAGAGGAATCCAAAAAAAGGTTTTTAATGAGAACCGTGGACAAAGAAAGTCATAGTTACTTTTATTCTTGGAGAATAATTTGCCTTTGGACTGTTCCTATTTTATTCCTATGGATCCTCCCACAGTGTTTTCCCCTTCATCCAATGTGGAATGTTAAATGCTATAGCCTACTTTGTTAATATGCCATCAGCAGAAAGGTGGTAAAGAATTATGTAATGGATAGTATTAATGTATAATTTTTATGGTTGTGCCCCAGGGAAAGTGTTGCCGCAAAAGTCAGAGAAGTTAATTTAAGCATTGCATGAAAGTATCACAGTGGCCATTATGGTAACATAATAGAGCCTTAAATCTGGGTATATGTGTTATGAAAGTATTAATGTATCTACTGTTTGTCTGTGAAGTGTGGCTGATGAATGAATTAAGTCCTCTGTAGAGAAATTTCTCTATTGTCCATGGAATTGCAGAAAGTAGATGAAGGATTTCATTTTAAACTGTAATGCATTAAATAAACTGCTTACAAAAAGATTGAAATGAAACATTGAGTACGAATCAAGAGTATAAGTAATTTTTGACTGGTGTCATGATTATATTTGTTTAAATACTTAACTGGAGAAAAATTCTGCTCACTGGTATGTTAAAGTATAAAAAGAAGTGCTAGTGTGTCAGGTTGACCCATTGAATAGGTTATATGTTTCAATATTTTTTGCAATACAGCCAGTGTTATTGCAGTACATTTTTGTAGTTTAAAAAAGTCTTTTAGTGTGAATTGTCCCCATGTTACAACACTTCACTTAGTAATTCAAACACTTATCATCAAATTTACGGAATTGCTTTCATAGCTGATGTTTTTGTTCATCTTTATGATATGCTATAAAAATGAATTCTTGTGGTAGCCATGGCGGTCCCATACGTTGTCTAGTCACTGTCATTATATTTCTGTTACGCTTTTACATGGCAGATATTACTCCTGAGATATGTATAGAAAGTGTTCAGTTGTGTTTCTCACGAATTCCCGAGGCCTTTTGGTCCATTGATCAAACCACCTTTCTCCTGAATCGCCCATAGAGGCCAGTTGCCTCACCAAAAGCCCAGTTGCCGTGGTAATTTCCCTGGGCTCCATGAATTTTGGGCCCAAGAATCTACTCGGAGTAGGTATTCATCACAGTACGACTCTGGCTTAACATGTGAGATGTGGTTTCATACTCTTTTGCGTACCACTCGCATATACGTGAATCTGCGATTCCGATATTGTGTAGATGCCTCCTCGATAGTGCCATGTAAGGAGTCACAATTCCGTTAGCAATGGTCCCTTATTAAGTAAAAGGTGTCTTTTCGAGAGCCCAGGCCTATGTTCACCTATGAATAATTTGGCCTGTTGTAGACTCGGCGTGGTCCTCTAGTTTCAGAATACCAAGCTAATCCCCACATTCTCTCTGTATTTCATATTGAGGTAGCAATAGGTATCTAATAGAATCGACAACGCCTCTCGCCAACCAGTTTTCAGGTAGCTTTATCTTCTCCTTATTCATCTACATAATAACCGCTGAATGTACACTCACAGCAACCTATTAACTTTAAAAGAACAAGGCTTACAATTAGCCAATCAATTATCCATTTGTGTCCGTAGTACTAAAATGATCCGTGAGAGCGAATCTTCTTCTGAACTAATCTATTGAATCATTTCATCGTCTTCGAGCTTGCATCGTTGCATCAGTTGCATGGTTGCATCATGCACGTCATGTGACAAGAACAAACGAAATTCGTCTGTCCGTAGTCAGCCTGTGCGCTGCAGTCACGAACAATTGTTTTCAATGAATTTTGAGAACATGACAGATTTAGTATAATTTAAAACAATCATTGTGGGATAATGACTGCCAAAGATATCATATTTTCGTAGTATTGGGGATCTGGGGAAAAGAAATGAGTTGCTGAAGGGTCGACTGTTATATCATAGTCAGGTGATTCTCTCTATTATTCGAATAGAATATATTACAAATTCTGTTATATAACTAGCTGAGAATGCAATTTAATGATGCACCACAGTATTTTGTGTTGAAAAAATTAATAACCTTTTTCGTTATGAGTGATAGTCGTCGCTTGAATTGATTATAATTGTATTTGCTCAATTTATTAAAACCGTCTCGTCCTATTATCTTTCCAGGGCATAGCATGGACTTTAAGTGGGACGTTACTTGATTATTTCCATACTAGTCGGATAATGTACAGATTTAACTATTCCTGGGAATGATACACAATTAAAATGCTGAACAGCACTGCCTTACCAGGTGGGTGTTATTCAGTGAATTTGATTTGGTGAGAGGGCTTAAGTCCAAGTAATTCCATATTTTCGACTTTTCAGTTCGTAGGACACCGTACGAACCTATTCAGGGAGATGACTTCCAAGTTTTAGATTCAGGAGAGAATGAAAAGCTGGAATGCTACAGTTATAATTCCAGTTGTTGTAAAAAAATTTTCTTTTACATTTTTGCTACCTTGTTTTTGGGTATCCCTTTCCTCATTGCATACTGGTTCAAACAATGGAAAGTATTGGCGAAGTGCAGAAGATGTGCCTTATCAAAAGCCGACGTCATGCTAATTAAGGTTAGTCAATCGAAACATTTGGTTTCTTACAGAGGAATGTAATGGTAGGTACTTAAGTACCCAATTGTTCACCTGCACTGGTTTTTGTCTATTCACTGTTTCTATGCGTGTGATTACCAGAATTGGTGGTCAGTTCATGGCCTACAATACTGGTGGTCACTGTAGTGTATATGGTTGTGATATTTGACGCAGTATTAATGTGCGAATGTGAATGAGGGTATGTGAATAAAAATGTGTGATTATGAAAAGTTATGCTGATCGGAGAATGGAGTGGAGAGTTGTGTTAAACCAATATAAGGGTAGAAAATTGATGAAAAGTATGAGCATGATAAAAATTTGGGTGTAAGATTTTCCATTAACATAACTAATAAATGGTCTTCAATGGGGCGGGATTGAGACAAAACTGTCCCTTCTGCCATCTAACCCCTAATTGATGGAGTTAAGAAGAAAACTCCACGAGAGAGACTAATAGAAAAGTACATGTACTTGTCTCATTAATTGCTTCATTCTTTAATCAATTATAGAAAGACTTAGGGTAGAATTATTATCAGGATTTTACTGATCTATCATGGAGAAGGGAAGAATAGAGGGCTACGGTTAACTATCTAAAGATTCTATGAATGAATCATTTATTCACTGCAGGTGTGTGTGTATAGGTATATATGTCCCGCATGGATGTTACTGACATCCATTTGATGTCCAATGGACTGCCTATGGATGTCCAGATGTCCCACTTGTGGACATCCATTGGATGTCCACAAGTAAAGAGTTGAAAGAATGTAGGCAAGTATTTCAGTTTTTTGGGATCTACAAATGCAATCCATATGCAGTGCTATCATAAGAGAGGAAAATTACATAATTAAAAAAAATTATTCAGTAAATTATCCTTAAACAACATGTACAGCTGTAGCTTGAACAGTTTTTTTTTCTATTGCTATTGTGCCTCAGCCAATCCATCGTCACTCTATCCACTTCTATTTTTGTGGCGGCAGGGAATTTGTTGACACCTGTCAGTATAAGCAAATTATCAGAATAAGACATAGTTTCAAACATCCTTGATATATGTAACAGGTTTAACATTGCACTTGTCACCCAGGCTAAAGCTCACGAATTTGGATTATCTAAGGCAATAAGTGACTAATAACATGAAAAAAAAAAACTCACCTGAGAGGTCAGCTAAGTTGTGCCATTTTGTAAAGCTGGTGTCATTACTATTATTGCATGAGATATTTTATTGATTTTATTTATTTTCCCACATTATCCATTAGGTAAAAAATTTTAGGCTCATCACACCGCGAAACCAAGTCATTGTCTTCCATTTATTTCACTTTTCAAGTCCTCTGAGCACATATGTATCACAACCCACGAGCAATAATGTAAAAGCACGACATGTTGACATACAGGCCTGACACTCACTTCTATGATGTCATGAGAGTGATCTGAGGAGAACACGTAGCACGGAGAAATGGTAGATGTGTTTTGAATACGTTGACTCATTTAACATTGTTACTCAATGTGGTTCTAATTCCACTAATAATATTCCATTGCCTACCTGTTATACTCTTACCACCCCAATTCGAATGAAACAATCCAAATATGATTATAATTTAGGCACTTTCAGAACACAACTTTTGCTACGTTTTGTAACATTATGCAGTTTTATTTTATCACTTTTATTTTTACATTAATTATTCAAAACCACGTTACTCATTGTCCCAATATTTTTCTTATCAGCATTGTGATTGTGACACTCAAATACAAACCGCTCTTTCAAAAATACATACCTACGTCCACATCTTTTGATTTATCTAATTTTTCTGTGTATTTTTCTATTTCAAACTAGCTCTGCTAAACTGCGTGATGTTATACAATATATCTTATTCATACACATGCTTGTATAGATAAATTTCTCCTCAGGGCAGCTTTCGCCAACCCTTAATTTGCTGGCTTTGTCACATAAAACTTAAGCACTGAATTAAATTTATATCAGAGTTACCGAAAAGCAGAACAAGCATGAAGCATGAAAATTGTCATCAGTAAAATTTACCTATATTTTCAATTAGTCGGGAACTTCATTTGGTTCTAAGTGAGATTTCCTTAATTCAAAATGTTCTCGACAGCCATTAAACCACGAATACAAATTGAATGACAATATGGTTATTAGAAACTAAAAGAACTATGGAACTGGACAGTTTTCAAGCTTTCCGAAGGTAAAGAATGCTGAGAAAATGCATATACAAACCCAAAGAAAATAAATAAAGTATTGCTAAATGACAGCAGTTATGAGGAAACTGAAAGGAATTTAACTTGCTACTTAGTAAAATAGTAATATTGCACAAATAATGCAAATAAACGCAACTATATATGTGAATAAAACAGCACGTTACACACACTCCCAACCGTGAACATAGAAATATCAACAATAAAGTCTTATAAACAAGCCAGGGAAACAATTGAGCAACACCTTTCGTTCACATTTCTTTTGTGACGTAACAGAGTAGTTCTCGTCCCATGCAGCAGAGCATGTGTATCGAGATTACCCTTCAAAGCTCATTTAAAACTAAAACCTTGGACTATTGGATATCATTTCCTGGCCTCCATATTGATGTCACTGCCTGGACCTTTTTAGGATGCCATTTCCCATGCAGCAGAGCATGTGTATCGAGATTACCCTTCAAAGCTCATTTAAAACTAAAACCTTGGACTATTGGATATCATTTCCTGGCCTCCATATTGATGTCACTGCATGGACCTTTTTAGGATGTCATTTTCATGTCATCCGATGGACATCCAAAGGATGCCCATAAGGGACTTCTGGAGGTTAAATGGATGTCCAGTGGACATCATGTGGTGGCTGGGAAGGTCAAACTTAATGCTCTTATATTCTCTTCAAGTGTCCAAGCAGTATAGGTCAAAAAATATGTATGCGCAAGTCTAAATGAGGTCGGGTAAAAAGATATGTTAGAGGGAGTGAAAATCAAAACTGAAAGAAATGTTGAAAGCTGTATTAAGTCATCAAATGAAGTAAAACACCAGATGTGAATGAATATGCATCCGAAAAAATTCACATACCATAGCTCCACTTCACTCGGTTAACAATTCCATTCCTGCGATTCCTCCAGTTCAAGTTCACTTTTTTTAAAATGAAATAAAATGATGAGATCATGGAGAATTTTTAAAATGATATCCATGGATGTGAAGTGGCACTAATTAAATCAACCTAATCATGGTTAATCAAAACCACTATGCCATTTAATCAATAGTTTCAGTAGTCAGCAATAATAAGGTGAACTGGGGTAAGTGTATACCCTAAAATTTAAAGTTCGTGTTTACTATCCTTCAAGTTTTCAAAGGTTCATACAAAATTGATACTTTGGCTACATGGCATTTAAACTGTACTTTCTAGATGTGTAAGGCCATTTTAATTAGAAAAATAATTAAAGAGAAAGTAATCACACTATAGAAAATTTCATCAATACAAGCCCCGGCTAGGGAATTAAAGAATAAAGTATGAAAAATCTGATAATTTAATTGTATAAGAAGTCGTTTCAGGCATAACTTTGTGGAAGTTTTTAATATGCATAATGAAACTCAATGGTAATACTCCACACAAATTTAATGATGGTCGACCCGGGTTTATCATTAAATTAGTGTGGAGTATTACCATTGAGTTTCATTATGCAAATTTAATTGTAGTTTTACCTTTGGTAAAAAACAATATATATTGTGCCTTGCAGGCTTATTGCAAACTATAATAAGTAATTGTGTGTTTTCTTTTAACCACCTGCAATGATGACAAGCGTAAATACCAACACCTCCACAACATGACATTTAAGTTTTTTTTGTAGTATTGGTGGTTTCCTGCCACACTAACAGTACTTACTGGAATTGGCAACCACTTTTGCGGTGAAAATCTGCAAGATTGCATCTTCTTAACGTACCGCTACTGCTAGCCTTATGACTGCATCCCTGAAATGCAATACAAGCTGAAGCCTCACCCTCAGGCTGCACTTGCCCCAGCTCACCTTATATTTGGTCTGAATATAGTGGGGATTGTTCGCAGTGCATTTGTTAACTACACTATTACACGAACCATTTTTTTCATAAGTTTGACAGGCAATCTAAAGCAATTAATTGATTATTGTATTTGTACGTGTAAAATGGATCATAAATCATTATTCCTACAGCAAAAATTAATGGGTCATCCATACCCACCCAGGGTGTGTATTCACCTTGAAAGCCAGATTTGCAAAAACCGTTGCATGGTATGTGCCACGTCAAACGTTAAGTTTTAATCAAAAGAGAACAGTGTACATTATGGAAATTCTGGTAACAGTTAAAACAAAAAAAAACAGTTAACCGCTGCATAGGATAAATATTGGCATTAGCTATGATTTCCACACTACTCATTGTATAAATGATATGCAGAGTTACATTCGGAAAATGATGGGGAGAGACTGGCATATGTGGGAGATTAATGCTCTAGTATTCATGCATTTCACTTTTGATGCATCACAATCAGCAACACTGATGAGCAACATTGAGATGTCTACACTGACAAAAAAGGTTGTGCTGAAGCAGTTTTTGCCGAGGTTCACAAAAGCAAATTCCATTTGTTCCAGGGGACAGGGCCCGAAGTTCATAATTTCAAAAATTTGTTATTTTCGAAGATTGCAAGTATTAACTATAGGCTTTTCATTGGAACTGGCAGTTGTGCTTCGTATAATCAAAACTTTGTATTTTATTGCTTCATATTATCCAGGGTCTACTGTAGTCTTCAAAAACTGAGCAGGGAAAAAGTTCCATTCTACCACAGACGTGCTTATCTCAACCTCGGCAAACTAACATTTATGAGTAATTCCACATACTAAATTTGGAACATCACTATTCATAGGTAATCCTGGATCCATAACCTGTTAAGGATTTTTGATGAAATGGGCAATTTGTGAAATAAAAGACATACTTCATGTTCACATGTCTCATTTTTTTTCTTATTTTATGGGATTTAAATGACTTACAATGACTGAGGTCAACCATGGGCAAGGAAAGACTTAGTCACCAAATTATTTAATGTGAACTGATTAAATTCATAAGCTTCTGTGGAATAGCAGATGATTTTGCTGACGTGAAGGCAAGAAAAAAGTTATGCAGGCCTCAATTGATTCTGTTTTTCAAACTCATCCAAATGTCTCTGGGTGGCCCTGGGTATTAGAGAATGTTACAAGATGTTATAGTGTGGAAGGGGGGTTAAAGAAATGGAAAATCAGTGTTACGTCATACATGAATGACCCCTTAGGTTGATTCATTGAGAAGTTGAGTACGAGAAATATCACAGTAGTTATTGCCAAGTATTTAATCTACAATACAGAGGAACTCATATATACTTTCTCAATAGAACATTTAAAAGCCATGTATTATGGAGAACAGATAGAAGAAGCTAATTTTATTTTAGGTCTGACAAGAAAACACTATAAATATTTCGATAAAGTCTATACTTTTAATTATTTTTGTTCTTTTGGAAATCAAAAGCATTGTTTTAAAAGTTTTTTAAATACAAGCTGGAGTATGAACTGTGAAAGTTAAATGCATATCAACAATGACCCAAAATGCTTTATCTCAGTAATTCTTCATTATCACAAAAAACTGAGTAAGAACAAAAATTGGGGATTTTTTATGCTGTAAAGTATTAAACATTGTACTTGGAAATGGTAAGAGACATGTGAACAGAGCACCTTTTAATTAGAGAGTTAATATTAATTTGCAAAATATCGTAGCCCAAATCAGAAAGGATTGTAAACTTTTTAGTATGTCAACATAGGACAGAAATGATACACCATGAAATCAATTTACTATATCATTAATTAAGAAACAAATAAGTGTGTCCTGCCAATGACATAAATAGGCAACCTGGAAAGAATGATACTTTTTGATCAAAAAACAAATAATTTTGAAATGCAAAGCCAGAAATCATCATTATGAAAGGCATGAAAGAATTTGTAGCTACAGCAGCAACCTGATTTTCCACGAATTTAACTTGCCACCTGCCGTTTTATAAATATAATCCACATACATAATTAAATGGAAAGAAGAGGTTTATAGCCAGGTAACTGGAATGATAAGAAATGTTGGAATTTGGGAACTGAGAAGCAGCAGTAAGCTGCAAATGTTGCGCAATAGATGTACTTCTTCATATTTACACAATCTCTTTCACATCCATAACCACTTGCACTTTACATTTCATGTAAGTTCTTCCTTTTCATTCTTGCCATTCACTTTTCCCACAAGGATTGTCATCATGTCTCAAGATATGGCTGATTTTGTTGACCCATTTTCTCATTTTTTCATCTCAAGTTTTCATCAGCCTTCTCTTTTCTCCCACTCTTCTTAGGTCTTCTTCAGAAGTCACTCAGTCTATCCATTTGAATTTCATCATTATAATAATATATTATTATTATTCTGTGGCATTACGTTTTAAATGCTTCCTGCCTTGACATCTCTGCAGTTCTTATTCAGGGTGGCGATCGTCAGGGAATTCTCGTAACAGACAGGGTGAAACTGGGATAGGAAATTGTCGTTATTTTTCTACCATTACATTTGCCGGGCAGTCTTTCCCACCCTTTATTTCACCAACTAAAACTAATGTCCGTCGTCGAAGTGCATAAAATAAGCCCCGTCAATTCGTTGAACATTCAGTTGTGAATCAGTCATACAATGTATCCCTTTTGTATATCCTTAATGCAATATTTACCTAGTAGTGTTAAAATTCATGATCACCGTGTATTCTGCTCATCACAAGGAATCCGAGGCTATGTTTTTCGGAAGATTATACCTTGCATTTTTTTTAACTTCCGAGACTCAGGTCAAGAGGTAGTTGTAGCACACTAGCTTGTAGTAAATACGTGCTTGCAGTTCTAAAAATACGAGACGATGATTGTTAAAATGGTAATACAAGTACGATCACACGTGTAAACAAAAACTTACGTGAGATCGTCTTCGATTTCCTTACCCCCTTTTGCAAAACCTTAAGAAAAGTTCTCCTCTCCTCCCCATCTTTCATACTCGACGTAATTATGGAATGGCCCCCTTAGCTCCCTCTCGAAGCAATTTATTCAGGTCACAAACCACCTCAAATATGACAATCCTAAATATGATGCTGCCATTGCTAATTGCCTCCTGTTTTTACTCACAGTGGCACGATTACATCTTGTTTGTTTATGCAAATATTTTTATATTTTTGGTTCCCTCTTACAATCAAGGGGTTATGACTTCATTAACACGTTCGCTGCGGCGTGACCCACCGGTGGGTCACGCTAATCCTTCTAGCGCCGCGGGCTTTTAATTCTTTGAATTGTCTCAACTTGCGAGGAGTATTGAGAGAGTAGGAATCGAGATCTTCTCGAGTGACTTCACCCAGAGGTTAGTCACAGTTCAAATAACATACTGCTATGTGTCACTTAGTGTGACCCACCGGTGGGTCACGCCGCCCCTACTGAAACTTTTTTCAGCGTGAGCGGTGTGACCCACCGGTGGGTCACGAACAAATTTACATATTAGCGTAATATATCCAAAATACGTTTATTTTTTGCTTTCTTTTTGTTTTTTTTCATGTTTATGCGATGTTTATACATAAGGATGAACAATACTCGATATAGTAAAACATATCAACTTATTAAAAATAATGAAAATGTTTAGGACAATTTTTTCTCCTCAACCTCTTGGCTGTCCGTCAGTTGCTCGAAACTAAACAGCCCGAACTGCACTCGCCACGCTGTGTGAGAGATTGAGACTCTCTCTTCCCTTCCTCCCCCCCCCCTCTACGAATGGGCAATTGGGAAAGGGTCGCGTAGCGTTCTTGAGCCAATCCCTCAGTGGTGGATGAGTGACCGTGCCCTTGCCGGGTGAACGTCTTCCGAAATGCAGAGACACTACTTTTTTCTGAGTGAGACAAACCACTATGTACTCTTTTCAAAGGTTCCCCCTTCCCTTTTCTCAGAGTGTGAGCAAGACTGGGGAATCGGTACGCACGGACGGGCGTCTACGTCTCACAGACGGGCGCGAACAAGGGCAGGCGCAATAAACAGAGACGGGTGGGAGTCTCCTGGGTTTTCCGAACGTCAGCAATTCTTTACCACATGCATTGTATTCTTGGCCCTCTCTTCCCCCATCCCAACCCAGGGTCTAGCTGATAGCGTGCCCCACGTGGCCGGGGGAGGGGTGGGCTGGGGGCGAAGCTGGGAGTAGCCTCCCCCAGCCTTCCTCTAATCTCAGGAAACAGCTGAATATTGCTGCTTCAACCACCATCCCTCGGCAGTGGCCAGAAGCTCGGAAGGACTGTGACCCACCGGTGGGTCACACCGCCCATGCAAAAGGCTGAGTGTGACCCACCGGTGGGTCACGCCGCGCTGTGAGGAGTAGGGCTTTAAACAGCTCCGCAGTGAACGTGTTAATCAAATTGTTATTCGCTTCTAAAACTCGTGCCATCTGATTTTGATCCAGTCCAAGAACTTGGCTTTGGTTTGTATTTTACGCTTAGCTTAGTGATACGTGTGCCAGAGTCTGCCAGTAAATTGGCCATTAACTTTCCCTTCGATGCCTTTTCAGTAATCTTCAACTTCCCAGAACTACCACGACATGCCACCTCTTCCTTGAAGAATTAGACATTGTCAATTTGTAATTTTATCGAAGGAAACAAACACGGCCATGGAAATACGATACTCGGCCGTGAAAAATGTATTAAAAGTGTTTAAAATTTGTGTGAGGGCTTAAGTTGTGAAGGTTTAATATAATTTTTCATTAGGGCGGAGGTTCCATATATTTTTTCCATATATTTTTCAGTCTTGTAGCTTTTAAAGGCCGCTTAACATGATACAATTTTTTGTACAATTTCTTGTACAAACTCTTGTATGAGGAAATTGTACCGTGTAAAGCGGCAAATTGTACGAAAACTTGTGCGATTGTCTGAATGACTGAACAGGAAATAGAACCTGTTCTAATTCCATTCAGACAAACATACAATTTCGTTAAGTTTATACAAGAGTTTGTACAAGAAATTGTACAAAAAATTGAATCGTATAAAGCAGCCTTAATGTAGGTATTGATTTCAGCTTTTAACATTTTTGGAGTTTTGACGAAAATTTAATTCAGCAGAAATAAAATATTCCAGTTATAGGAGACCTTTTGGTGACCAGTCAGGGACATTGGTAAAGCCATCAGGGAAAAACAGGGAAAAGTCAGGGAATTTGAAAATTGGTTATCAGTAGCCACCCTGTTATTGTCCGTGCCTCACTGCCGTAAATAAACATGATACAAATGTATGCCTTGATGAATTATTTCCTTGCTTCCACACTTGTATTTCCAGCTTTACATAAGTAGATTTGTATGTTCATAGATGCCCTCTTCATATGTGTTATTTTATGGACTATGTATTTCCTTCTTGCTTCGTCTATCACTAGTTATTCAGCTTTCCAGATAGCAGTGCTTGCTCAACTCTTCTAGCTTTTACATTCTAGTTTAGCATTTGTCTTGGCCTCCCTTCTAGTGTATGTGATTACTTTTGTTTTCATTTCACTCACTTTAACACTCATTTCATAAAAAAATATATGAGATTTTTTTAATTAGGGAAAAGCCTTAAATCGGATTAAAGTTAAAGGTGGTTCAGTGCAACTGGACATGGAAAGGGATAATGTGAAGGAGTTCATTTATTAAGCATTATGCTACCAACTACAACTTACTGAATTTCAATTCTGGCAAAAACCGATAGATCTGTCTTAGCCTTCATAGA
Organism: Platycnemis pennipes; assembly: GCA_933228895.1. NCBI lineage: Eukaryota > Metazoa > Arthropoda > Insecta > Odonata > Platycnemididae > Platycnemis > Platycnemis pennipes. The sequence continues at coordinate 109,596,708 of OW121853.1, forward strand.
TAATGTCGGTACATATATGCCATATAGCAGTCTAAAGACTTGCATAGCTTGCTCTTCAAATCAAAAGTGTTTATGAGCTGCAACCATTAGGAATTCAAAAAAAGCATACAACCTTAAGAATCTGTCTTTGAATGATCTTGTTGCACGCACTCATGAAAACATCCAGTGAGTTCAAAAATACAGCAGTGTTTTTTAAGAGAATAATAATGCTGCCACACTCATACATCCACATGGATGACCCAATGTCTTCAGGTACCCAAAATTAGAAGATTTAAGTGTACTGACATTTGAAACCACTGAGCTATGCAAAACTTAATGATTATTCAGTGACTAGATGTGAGCAATGATTTATGTATGTACACTTTATGTATATTGCATGCCAAGTACACAAACTTTACTTTTGCCTTTGCTTTGCTTTTACAACAACTAATGGTTTTACGAAATCAAGTAGAAAACATGCCTTTTTGACATATTATAAAATAAAACCCTAAAAATACTACCATCGTATTTTTTGTTACTACAACATTTATTTTAGCTACTTTAACATTTTCATGGAAATCAAAAGGGGTCTTTCTCAGTTATTAATTATTACATGATTGTTATTTTTTCTAGTTAAAATAAGTTTTACTTGATCATTATTGAATGGAATTGCACAAACATGGTGTTAAAAGAGGCAGAAACCTTATCGCTATAATAAAATAAAAATATTTTCTCTAAGAGCAACATTTAAACAGTTACCTATGTGTTTATGTAATTTATTTTGTGCGCAGAGCCTTGACACAGGAGTGTTGTAATGTTCCTTAATTTTAATTTTAATTAATTTTCATTGGGTCCTCTGCTTAGGTAAAATTATCAAACTTCATCATAGGAATACTACTTTCACATATGTTGCACAACTTACTTTCCTGGTATAGTCCCTCATGTATACTCTCAAAGACCTTTTCCCTACTCTCTCTGGTAACCTTACCCCATCATTATTTTTCCTACATACCCTTCTCTCACCTTCAAACACCCATCTAACCTCTCAGGTACTTGTTAAGTCCACCAAATCCATGTCCAATTCTCACCCCCCTTCTAATTCCTGATCCTCCCTCCCCCTGCAATCATGCGAGATGCACAACTTGTCTCATCTTCATCACCGAGTCTCTGCCCAACTAATTCTTTACTTTTCTCATCTTTCAATTCCCTCTCTCCTGCACCACCAATAATTTTGCCCACTTTCTTTTTTCCCAACTCTGCCCTAGTTTCTATATTAGTTTCTCAACAACTTTCCTAAGCATCTGCATGAATGGCCTCCTCTTCTGTAATCCTTTCACATGCCGGGCCTGAACAAGACATACTAGGATGACCGCCTCATTCCCCTTCCTTCCCCTCTTCTCCCACGCCCCCACCTTCAGTCATATCCTTGACCTGCCCTATCCCCTATACACCCTCCAGTTTTATTCTCTCCCTTGAGAAAGGTGGTACAGCCACCGAATTATTGGGAAAACATTTTTTGTCTCTCTTTGTATGATTGATTTTGTCACACCTGTGGCTCCAGTAATTTTATTTATTGCAATTGTGAATGGCTCCAAATCATCCCTTTAAATTCCACAGCACTCTGTTATTAGTTAAGCAGTTTTCGCCATTAACCTTTTCACTCTCATGGCATTTACATAGTGAAATTCTGTTTATGTTAACTATTTGTTCTAACAATTTTTTGCAAGTCTAATGGTCAATCCAGTTATTAGAAATTTTAAACATGTATTTTAACATATTTCAGCTTAAATTAAAAGTTTTTCCATTAGTCAATTTAATATTTACTCTTTTTATATGAAACAATGTTTGAAGTAAATCCATTTTTATCATGAGCTGATATATCGGCACCCTGAGTGTTTTAACCCTCTTAGAGCTAACCTTCTTCCTGGGGTACTAGCAAGAAATGTAGAGGGTAATTTAATAAAATGTAGCACCTTAAGAAAAAAAACATGATGAAGCTATTGTTATATATAGTGCTGGGCGGTTTTCCGGTGCACCGGTTCAGTGGTTCGGTTTTTTTCAGAACCTGCAGGCCAGTTCAGATGAAGGAAAAAAACCGCTGCGCTGGAAAATTGGTTCTAAACTGGTGCACCAGGGAAGCAGTTCAAAACCGGGGCACTTAGGCATTGGTTCTGAATGGATGCACCGGGAAAGTAGTTCTAAACCGGGGCTCTTAGGCATTGGTTCTGAATGGATGCACCGGGAAAGCAGTTCTAAACCGGTGCACTGGGAAAGAGGTTCTGAAACACCGATGATCGTTCACTGCTCGGCTTTCACGCCGCCGTGTCTGCTTGCAGTCAGGATAGCTGATGACCATGCCTGTGAACTTTCCTGTGCTATAAGTTGCCCGCCTGGCTGTCATCTTATAAATAATTGGCTGCTAGATTGCAGAGCAAGCACTCACCCATGTAAAGCATTGTCACACACGTAACTCAACAGGATGTATCGTTTTTTCATGTTATATTGCTTTTTCGACGATTACAACAAATAAGAAAGAGTTAATAATCCCTCAGGTTAGTGCAGTAGCAATTTTTATTAAACAAACGCGGTTGGTGTTAGGAGACTTTGTGGAGGAAGGAGCATCGTTTCAAGTTCATATCTACCTGTACCACACGCAAGAAGTGAGAGGATAATGCTGGAGGATAAAGGATAACTGCTTACGTCAGCTTCAAAATTCGTGTCCACATGGATGGGAATTATCGTACATAAGATGTGCCAAATGCTAATGAAATTTGAACATTTGGATGTTGATTATTAATGCTCAATATGCTTATTGTAAGTTGTTTCCAAGACTTATTTTATGCCAAAGGGTGGTTGAGATATTTTCAAATGAACAGTATTTTAAATAATGGTAAATATAAGGAAAATACAGTTACCTAAGGCAAAATTTGATGTGTCTCCCTATGTCATCAGAAATTTGCAGGTGGTTTGCGGACTGCCAATTTTTAAGTTTCAAAAAAGGCATCATAGAGACCATTGCCCCATAATCGTTACCAAGATGAAAGATAAAGGGAATGTCAACTAAGAAAGGTAGATAAATATGAGCCACCGACAAAAGCAATCAGCCTCTCCACACATCAACTCTCTGGAAGCACCTAAATCAAATCTTAATGGGGAGATTTCATCCGTATGCAGACACCAGTCGCTCTGCCTCTAGAGAGCTTTTCATTCACCAGGCATGAGTTAGTAACTTAGCACAACGAGTTTTGTTGTTACAACATCATTATCATCAAGGGTGATCAAGGAACTTGATAATATTGTTTTAACAACAAAACACGCTGTGCTAAGTGAATAAGTATCTGTGGAAATTTTGCAGTGTCTTCCTTAAGCAATAATGTGAATTGCATCGCCTTTACAATAACAAAAGGCAATTTATATGTACGCCCAGGCCTCGCATAAAAACCATTGGCTCACGCAAATATTCTCACTTTTTACTGTTTAGTTTAGGAAAGCAAACCCGCATGATTAAGAAGTATCTACTTTATGGAAAAAACACGTCTTATAAACATTTAAAATAAAAATTTTGGCAAAAAACTTATTGGATGTCAAAAAACGAGGTTCGCGAGGAAAAAAAAGTTCAGTAGAAAAAACTTCTTAAAAAAATGGTTCAGTAGAAAACACCATTTCACTAGAAAATACCAGATCAGTAGAAAACACCATTTCAGGAGAAAACACCGGTTCGATCTATTGAACCGGTGCGACACCATCGCAATCGGTTTTTTTTTAGAACCGAGAACTGGTTCAGTATTTCCTGCTCTGCACAGCCCTAGTTATATACAGTAGAAGCCCGTTATAGTGAGTACGGCATATAGCGAGAATCTCGCAGTAACGAGTGATTGGCGATGTACCATCGAAAGGCCGATGATTAACATGTAAAAGAAAACGGATGTAGCGAGGCCAAGAAGCTCCTGCCACAGTATACGCTCGATATTACGAGCGATATTTCTTGAGGGTGATGCACTGCAAAGTACGAATTAACGCATGGTATTTATTTTTAGTAGCATCATTTGTCAACTACCACTTATTTTTTCAATACAATTTCTTGAATACAATATTTGTTCCATCTCTACATTGTTTAAAGTCCAATGAAGTCCATGCACTGATGATTTACGGCCGGCCCTGGCGTACCTTTCATGCGCGCTCGCCCTCTTTTGTTGTTCTTTTGTTAATCCAAGTTCAAACGGAGTTATAGGAGCGGAATGGGCGGAAGATGGACAAGCGGAAAAGCATCTAGTCAGTCACATGGCAGCGGAGAGTGGTGGTATGGGTAAGGGGCGGAGTTCAACCCACCTGTCTTTGTCTGCCAGTGCGGGAGTAGTTGACAGACAAGGAGTTGATTAACTCAGTGAGAAACAAAGGTGGCGACAAAATTAGTTCTATTTCGAAAGGAGAAACAGTGCCTATGCCGACTACAGCTAAAGCTCAACAGGCTCTTAGAAAAATTAGCACCATTTACTGGGCCAGTGATGCTTCCGCCGACGACCTTAGCAAATTTAGTGAAGTGTAAGGGCCTGTGCTTTCAGCAACTGCCAGTAGACTGAAGGAGACGATGCTTGAATGATTTTTCAGCCTGGAATAGAAATTGAAAGTACTGTGCTGTTAATATGAAGCTTGCGTATGTGTGATGCTAAAGGTCCAACGTTCATTTTGATATGCTTTTTATCATCGCGACGAAGTCGCTGAAGTTTTCCGTTGCCAAAAAATTATTTATACCCTTAAAATTTTACAATTCATCCTGGTTTCAATAATTTTTCCTGTTAGCAGAAGTAATGGGAATACCTCCTTATGTTTTCTGGTACATTTACTAAATTTGTACATATTTTTCAATGTTTTCGTATATATTGCCAGGGCCGATGTTAGGCGAATAATTAAAATTTATCCCGTTCAACAAGTTTTTATTTTATGATTCCTGTCTTCACAGATACATACAATTTTGAGTGAATGCATCAATAATTCTCGGCAATAGTATTTCACGGAACAGTGGAACTGCAGTAGTATGAGTATGGCCTATTGCAAGACCCCCGCCATTACGAGAGATTGCAGGGGCACCGTCAATCAACCCTATGATTTCCATGTAAAAAAATACGGTTTTTACGAGACCCTTTTGGTGTTGGCCCACGCCATTGCGAGAGTTTCCATCACCGGCAAACAAACACCAAAAGTGGCCAACATCTGGCATAGCTTGCGATCTGTTAGCAATGCAATTAATATGAAGTGTTGTGTATCAACTGCACGTTATAAATCAACGTCCGATGAATTTATTGTTAATATTTGTGGAAATTCTGCAGCATTAGCAGTTACGAATACGCATTTAATCTTCTTTTGCTTCCCGGGTGGTCAAGAGCACACTCGCACGTCTGTGAGAGCATTTCCAAGATAGATACCATGGCCCAAAAACGCAAAACACTTAAGTGTCGGAATGGAAAAACGGCAAGCCACTCTATTGTCTCTCCTAAATTTGTTTTCATATTTTTTTTCATTCTATATTTATCAATGTTGAACATTTTCGTGAGTTAATTTTATAATTTACGAGATTATTGAGATTAGCAAATTATTATTTGTTACCTATACTTGTAATTGCTTGATTTAATGTGATGAACGCGGTGCCAAAGTAGTACTGCTCTTAGTTTATTGACTTTCAATACGTCTATATTCCTTTCTATGATTTGCTGCCGTTATTGAGCAATTATATGAATTAATACTTAACAAATTTGTTGGGATAGGAGGGCTCTTCCTTAGACCCATTTTTTCAGTCCTTTGTATCATACTACCGTTGCGCATATACACCTGACAAAATTACTGTACCTACGTCAAGGGCTAACAAAATCTTTAAAAAGTTAACGTATTGTGATAAAACCACTATTTCAATAAAATTGTTATGCATGGCAAAACAGATTGTTTTGAAATGGGGATGTTACATCAGATGAAAGAAAATGCCCTCAAAGGCAGGATGCCTTTCACCACTTTCACGGTCTCTTTTTGTCTGCAGAAACAAATGTGATACGTTATTCCAAATGGCTTCCACGAAATTTCGTGAAGAACATGAATATACTGATCATAAAAATTAATACCAACCAAGGGAAAGCGTAAAGGCTAGTAATAAAGGCGATACAATTTTGATTTATCAGTTATGGTTTAAATTTTTCGCGAAACTATGACAGTATCAAAATTATGGAATGAACATTAGAAAAGGAACAAGCATTAGAAATGAATAGCATGGTCAGTTGTGCATTTGGGAAAATGGTCATCAATTAGAGGTTTTTTGCATTTTTTGGAGCAGGTACGTTGCTTTTTGATCTAATGGTTAGTTGGTAAATTAAGTGGGGATATGAATTACTACGAAAACTTTCCCCTTCTTTCGGTATTAGTGCTCAGACTCTCCGGATGGAAATACTTCTGCCACCACACCGACCCGATTCCTAGAAAATTGTTGACACTAGGTTTCATGGCGATTATTTACACCAACCTTGGTAAGACGATACTTCACTATAGCGAGGGTTTTCTTGGGCACCGTGAGGTCTCGTTTTAAAGAGGTTGCACTGTAGTTACCTCTGTTCACTGTAGATCCTCCAGATGGCAGTACTAGAATGAAACACGATGTGCATTGCAACCGATGGAAGCATTTGCTTGTGTAAATAAATAATCGCTGCAGCTAATTTTTGTGAGATAACTGAATGTGAATTTTAGGAATGGCTTGGAAGAGGTAATTATGCAAGAAATATTTTCGACCGCCGAAAAATTCTGTATTTCTGCGAATCATTACAGCATTTTTCCTAACCAATGGACATACTGGTTAGCACTTAAATACTTCAGAAAAGTATAAATTATTGATTTGTAAGATGTAATTTGCAAAATAAATGATAAATATGCAATTGTGCACGAAAACGGCCCTTTACCTGTTCCTAATAGCATGGTAACGAAAGAAAAACGGAAATTAAGAACAACTGTGGGAATCAAGAGGATTAATACATCACCTTCGGATATAACGAGCGCTCGCTATAGCGAGTGATTTCCCAGCCATTGAGAGCACTCGTTATACCGAGCTTCCACTTATATCCAAATGTGGTTTTTTTAAATTACTTAATGTGAACTAACTATGTAATAATGACACAATTTTTTTTATATTGACTGAAAAATAAATTTTATTATTTAGTGTCACAAAGTTGAACAATATATTTATCGCACTGTTCGTCCGAGAGGCAAAAGCCGATATATCTGCCCACCACTTTAGAGAGTTAAGGAAAACATAGGCAGCAGATATATTGGCACATAGACTGTCTAAGGGTTAAATAAGACCATTTATTTCTGGTTTCTAAGATAAAATCAATACATATTTAAAGCATTGCATATTATACCATAAAATTACAATTTCTCTTATGGTGTGAATGAAGATTATCTCTAAGATACAAAATTGGCCAATGGTGTGTAAAATTATTTCTTTATTTTTCTAATTTAGGGTATTTATGAATCTCCTTTTTAATATTTAATTTTTGTTTATTGTTTCAGTATATTCCCTGCATCCTGCAAGCTTTTACTCAAGTATTTAAACTTTTACTCAATTTCAGGATTCTAGGGGGCAATACAGTACAAGCCGTGTCATTCATGGTCATGATCCTAATGGTGAGCCCATTCGCCACTTTACTCACCACCATGTGCGCTATGTCTGGAACTCTGAAATAGAATTTTTTCAAAAGCTTCATGGATATCGAGGTGAAGATGGTGAGCCTAAGAGGCTTGTAGAATTTCTTGAGGAATCTCGTGGTCATACTGTGGAGGAACAAGAAGCTCTGTGAGTTTTACTTCTGTAGCTTTGTTCTTTACTTTTTAGTGGTTCACGAGTTAGTACACTATGGTTCCAATGCATTGGAACCATTCCATTGGAACTATTCTAAATAGAAATGGCATTGGAATTATATATATAGTTATAGTTATAACTATAGCTATAACTATAACTAAAGCTATAGTTATAGCTATACTATAAATGATCCCTGGAGGTAAGTTAATTTACCATGAGTTTACGATTGAACCATATGCTTGAAATTTTTGTCAAACCAAAGAAGTGGTTCTTGGTTTTTTTTAAATTACATTACGTCAAGTTAAATAATAGTGTTTTTAGTTTCTGTGAATTTCAGTAACATGTACCTACTTAATTATAATTTTTTTTATTTGAGGCCATGTAAATAGGTGCTTTATATAAAAATGTAGAAAGATTTAGGTCAAACTTCATTTTGGCTACATGAGTTGAGCGCTTATTTTAATCAATTTTTAATCAATTGATAGTGCTGCTAAAACTTTGAGATTACTTACTTATCCTTAGCAGAAAATTCCTATAGAATGAGTAGAAATGGTGGCTAGATACTGGCTTCCTATCCCAAGGACCTGGGTTCTGATCCTGGCTTGGACAGATTTTTTTAGTAGTATACCGTTGCCTACTTCAGTGGGTAGTGCTCGGAGCACTTCAAGGTCAGCACTTCGTGCATCAGGTGGGGCATAAAACAGTGCACTCTTTGGTGCCTTTTATTTAGAGTAGACTTTTGTTAACATTGAGTTTTTCTCCATCGTTCATCCTCTCTTTAAATTCCTACCTCTTCAGATACCCACCTATCCTCTGTTCTACAAATCGACCTAATTAACAGTACTCTCCCCTTATAATAACAACAAGTTTCTTGTCTTATATGCTTACAAATCTTGAAGTTTAAGGATAGCAGATGATGACTTTGATAACGGTCGTCTTTATGTCACCTACCTAAGCAAATTAGCAATCTCTTGAAAGATGGTAGGTTTTCCCAGTGAATACTAATGAAGAAATTTGCTGTGGTTTCCCTGAAGGTGATGGCAAACTTTGATAAGTTGGTGTCCTTCAAAACCCTCACCCATGGAAACTCAAGGAAACTCCTTCATTAGTAATCTCTTGGTACACTTAATACAAAACTTTTGCTGGGTTTCCAATCCCAGAAATATTTTTTTTGCTTGATTGCACTTTTCCTGCAACATCCAAGAAAGAAAAGTAATTCCTTAGAAAGGTAGTAACTCCAAGAGAATACCTTTATTTTCATAAGGAAGAACATGAAAACTGTTCTTTAGCTTTGTAGTTATGGAGTTTGGATTTTTTTGTAGCAATTACAATGGAAAAAGAATTGTGTAAACCAAAATGTTCCTAATAGGATTACATATCATCATATAAAGCCCTGGGGCAGTGCAAAAACACAGATAATTATTTTACAAATATTAATGTATTAGCGGTGCATAAAAAGTGTAATAGTTTTATATAAATCACAGAGATGTGATACTTTCTTTGGTGACTCATCTTCTAGCAGTAATCACAAATGAGGGAGCTGCTTTGGGTTGGGAGTCCTTGTGAGAGGAATGGATATTTGGTAATCAGTTATTGCCAAATAATAAGGTGAAAAGTATGAAGTGCAAACTAGAACTCCTTTCTTGTGTAATTTTAATATGTAATATGGTACTAGTGAAAACTATCACAATGTAGTGTGTTTATTATTACAAAAATTTAAACTGCAAAATTGTCAAGTTGTCATAGAACTCCAAAGCAAGGTATACCTAAATGTTTGAAATTTTCATAAGAGATAATGATTAAGCCAGTGTAATTTGCAATTTTGAATTGCCTGTTCCTGCTTGAAATGTGATGAGCATTGTTTGGGACTGACAAGGGGAGTGTCCGATAACCGGGTCGCCGATCTTGATGAAAATTCGTATGCATATAGAACTCCAGATGCTGTTTACGAATCACCCCACATATGGGCGTATATATCCAGTAGTTTAAGCAAAAAAGGCGTTTAAACATTTATAGGCTATACAAAAACCCTATTTATCAACATCCGGGTATCAAGGGTGTTGTAGTCCAGTGGTCAGCGTACGGGGCTGCGGTGAGGAAGGGCCCTTTTTCATTCCTGTCGACGAAAAAAATTTTTATGCTTATTTTCTTTTTTTTTCCTTCGTGGATTTCGATCTTAAAATCTAATTTTTACTTTTATATTCAATTTTTTTTTTTTTAAATGAGTGGAAATATTTTTTTTTCGCGAATACCATACGGCTTATTTTTTTCTTTCGCGGGAAGTCTACGTAATTTCTTTGTTTCCACATTCTTTCACCATGCAGACTTGATTTGTTCTTTCATTTGCAAGATCTCCTGTTGATATCATAATTATAAAATAGTCTAAATAATTGTTATATCATTATTTATAAGACCCACGATTACAGAGCCCCGTTTTCTTGTTTTGTCCAGTTTTGAAAAAAGGAGGGGAAAATGTGATCGGCTTATCTACTAATTTCTGTAATCAAATCACCATTTCTCGGTCAAAAGACATACAAATAAATACATTGTAATAAAGCTCGTCGAGAAAGACTCGTGTTATAAATGGCGAGAGTGACCACTTGTAGAAAATTTCCATGAGCCAATAATTTAATTTAATTAACGGTTGTTTTCCGAATGCATTATTGCCCCTCTCTTCGACCCTTCCTCCAAAAACTGTACGACGAACGGTTTGTGGACGACTTCAATGAACCTACCTGCACAATTAAGGTTATTCCACCAAAATGTACTCCAATTTGCCAACCCTGTGACGTTTATTTCTATAGACAAGTGAAAATATTTATTTCACGAATCCAAAACGCGACAACTCTTCTGCGAGAGAACCGTGATTTAACAAGCCGGTTGGACATGATAAAAATTCATTCGCTCATTCATAAACAGTTGTCCGTGCCAGTGTTTAGACCAATGCTTATGTATTCATGGTTTGCTTCAGGACTCTCTAGCAAGCGACAGGTTTTCCTAAATGTAAAACAAGTTTTGTTTCCAGAAGATATTTTGAAATCAAAATGTGATTGTGGTGAACAAAGTTTCGCAAGGTGTTCTTGGTGTTCTAAATTTTTGTGTTTTAAATGTTTTTTTGATGACTACCATCCGGAGAGATGCCAACAATGACAGAAAGAGATAGAATGGCGATTGACTTAATTACCTTGTAAATTTATTATTGCCGGAAGTTAAATTAAATTATTGGCTCATGGAGGAAATTTTCTACAAGTGGTCACTCTCGCCATTTATAACACGAGTCTTTCTCGACGAGCTTTATTACAATGTATTTATTTGTATGTCTTTTGACCGAGAAATGGTGATTCGATTACAGAAATTAGTAGATAAGCCGATCACATTTTCCCCTCCTTTTTTCAAAACTGGACAAAACAAGAAAACGGGGCTCTGTAATCGTGGGTCTTATAAATAATGATGTAACAATTATTTAGACTATTTTATAATTATAATATCAACAGGAGATCTTGCAAATGAAAGAACAAATCAAGTCTGCATGGTGAAAGAATGTGGAAACAAATAAATTACGTAGACTTCCCGCGAAAGAAAAAAAATAAGCCGTATGGTATTCGCAAAAAAAAAAAAAATTCCACTCATTAAAAAAAAAAATTTGAATATAAAAGTAAAAATTAGATTTTAAGATCGAAATCCACGAAGGAAAAAAAAGAAAATAAGCATAAAAATTTTTTCCGTCGACAGGAATCAAACAGGGCCCTTCCGCACCGCAGCCCCGTACGCTGACCACTGGACTACAACACCCTTGATACCCGGAGGTTGATAAATAGGGTTTTTGTATAGCCTATAAATGTTTAAACGCCTTTTTTGCTTAAACTACTGGATATATACGCCCATATGTGGGGTGATTCGTGAACAGCATCCGGAGTTCTATATGCATACGAATTTTCATCAAGATCGGCGACCCGGTTATCGGACACTCCCCTTGTGAGATTGTGCCTCTTCTCCCAAGCTCTGGCCATGGGGACCTATGTGGTGCTTATTTGGGTGACTCACCATCTGGTACTAATCACATCCTGCCCCAGTCGTAGGTGCAAAAGCTGCCGTAGGACACGTCCCTACCCCTATCCCAATAGCCCCAATAATGCATCAAGGGAAGGGTCCCCCCGTTAAAAGAAAAGGGTTGGCAGGGCTCTTGTAAGGGTCTGTGCTCTTTAATTTTATACACCAAAGGATCAATTTGCAGCATTGTCAAATCTCTTTCAGCTTAAAAAAATTTTATTCTAAGGTAGTAGGTTTTTCTGTCAACTGTACTACTCTATGGGAAAAATACTATACCTGCTGTTTCTTTGTGGTCTTCAGGTCGCAAACATTATTATTATTCCATAATGCCACTGCATAATTTAAAAAGGCAGAGGTTTTGTGAACCTATTAATGGGCTTTATGTATTAAGAATGTGTTTGGCAGATGGTGATTGAAAAATAGTTTTTATGCCAACCCTGAAAAATGGAAAGGTAAAAGTTTACTAACAAATGTTGTACTTGGTATAATAAACAGTAGGCTGGATAATATTATGAGGGAGTCCATATGTCATGTCAAATTAGGTTTAGTAAAAACAGCATGACTGAAAATGTTAATGCGTGAATTAGTATCAGAAAACAATCAGAAATACATTTGTGTCTTGTTGAGTTCAAAGAGGAATTGTAAGGAGTAGCCTTGCTAAAGGTAATGGTGCTATTGCTGAGGTTAGGTTTGGACTCTAGGGATAGCTGATTGAAAATTATGGATGGTTACAACTGCACAAGAAAACAAAATTTTTATTTCATAGTACTAAAAAATGAGAAGATAAACAGCGGTAGCTATAACTATATATTTACTTTGGCAGCATGATAGAATGAGTATTTGGAAATTATGTGCCTCTTCTCACAAACCATGGCTATGTAGGCTTGCAATGGGTGACTCCTCTCCTAGCAGAAATCACGAAACAAGGCGGCTTGTCTCAGATGAATACTTGAGGACCATCATACCATCATACTCCCACTCCATTGCAGCAGTAGAGGAGGTTACTCCCAATAAAAAGAAAGATCGGCGTCAGGGCATTTGGACATAAAATGTTACCAAATGTTCAGATGTTAAATGATGTAATGGAATTCAAATGTTCCCAGTTGCATTCAACATGTTTAACCTTGTTAAAACCTACCCTAAAAGACCATAGTACCTGGACTCCTTCGCCACCACCAGTTAACTATCCTAACCACTCCCTCCCCCCCCTTCCCCTCCTGGAAACAACCCAATACCAAAACCCAACCATCACCCTCCCACCCACGTAAGCTTTAGCACTCACCCCACCTCCTCTCCCGGCATATATAAAGACCCCGAACTGTGCCAGATGTAAGTGTACTTGACAATGATGCTAAGACATCGAAATCGATCAGTAAAATAAATTATAATTGTGGAATTGTGCAAAGTCAATTTTCTTAACATGTTCAGTCCAATGGTGTTCTGCAATTGCAGCAATTTTGCTGTGTCTTATTTGTATTTTAATGGCAATCAATGTAGTCATCACCGCTCTTCTATTTTTTTTTGAGTTTGCTAATTGCCTGCAGCGTAGAAATTAGTTAAACATCCAAAAGTGCTATGTTGAGTAATTTTTTAACTCTTCTCTTTTGCAGATTATGTCTTCATGGAGAAAATGTAATTGATGTTGAAGTCAAGTCATATGCTCGCTTATTTGTAGAGGAGATTTTCCATCCATTCTATTTGTTTCAAATTGGTAGTGTCACCTTATGGGCACTTGATGAATACTATTACTATGCTGGCTGTGTTATCTTCATATCAATGCTATCTCTCATTGTGTCACTGTTGGAAACAAGGAGGGTAAGAATTTTATTTATTGTAATGAGAGAAACTGCTCCCATTTTTTAACCCTTTGCACTTCTGTTTTTGGGCAGCCTTAACATTTTCTTTTCCTCCTTCCACATGAATGTCAGGTGAGCCCTGACTTTCATATGAGGGCAGTTCGTATACCAACCAATAGGGGATATTTTGAGTGGAAAGGGCTAATCCTAATTTCTTCATTCCAGTTAGTTTACCATTCATTTGGCTTTTCTTTATTTACCTCATTTGTTCATATTTCACAATATCTTTTCCCACTCTCTTTCTCCCTAAACCTTCTTTTCTTTTAATTGTAACTTTGTTGATTAACCATGAAAGATGAGACTCAGCATCCAATGTAACCTTTACAAATTAGAACATATTACATATTAATTTGAATTGAGCAAAATCTTCAAAAGTGGCCAGTATAAGGCAGTATGAAAAATATTAAATTTAGATTTATAGAATTAATTTAGATTTATAGAATTAATTTAACTTATTCTCTGTGTAAAGAAACATTGCTTAATGATTAAAATGTTAAATGTGTTAAATTAGGAAGTTCCTGTGAAATTTACTGTAGTTTTCTGAATGTTACTGAACTCCCTGAAATTTCTTTTGAAAAAATACTTTTCTTCCAGCAAAGTGTTATGCTAAGGGAAATGGTGGCATCCTCACACCTTGCTACTGTTACCGTTTGTCGGACGAATGGAGGTTTGTATTTTCTCTATGTAATTATAATTTAGTAAAAGACCCTGCTAAGTTTTATACCTGATCAAAGCATCTTTTTTTGTCCTTTACACATCCAATGAAGTTAATTGTAAATATTTACTTTGTTAATTCAAACCTGGATTCTTGGAGTGGTTAACAGGTGTGTCTTGCAGTAAAACCTCACTTTTACATCCCTGTAATTTACATTTTCCATTGTATAGCCAGCATTTTTTTCAGTTTCTAGAAGCTGGTTATTGGGGGTCGTGGTGGCCTAGTGGGTAGAGCACTGAGCTACTGACTGGAGGATCCCGGGTTCAAATCCTGGGCAAGAGTCTTTCTGGACACCCCCATCTAATCACACCCTATCCTCGCGATTCGATTTTCTGCATGTCAGAACTTCATAGGAAATCGCAGGTGGCCCAGGGAAAGGAACTGGCCCCCTACCCTGAAAGTGTGAATTTCACACGCCATTGGCTTAGTATGGGGTGAGCTCTACTCTCACCTATCAAAACCAACCTTTGGGTTGAATCACTGAGTGAGTGAGAAGCTGGATATCGTTCTCACCTTTGATTACAGGGCACCTATTTCTTCTCTCTAGCCTCTCACTCTTCTCGCATTGACCTTTACACCACTTTTCTCTCTCTCTTCTTCTCCCTTGCTATTGCTTATTTCAAGTGCAAGTTTTTGATGCTTTTTCTAAATCTTTCCCAAACCATAATAATCTGGTAGCCTTCTTCGTACGTCCCTCTGCATTTCAAGTGAGAGATTTTGGGAATTGTTGAAGAGTTTTTGTTTCATTTCGGCTTTGTAATATTTTCATTCAATGAAGACAAGACATTGGGTAGGCAAAGTCAACAAGCATGGAGCTATTCTTTCAGGCATGACTTTCATCAAATTATGCATACCCGCTATTTATACTTTCCCACAAGTTACACTTCTTTCTCTTGTTTCCCACAAAAGTGTAAAAGAGGGATTTTTCTGTATTTGAACAGTTTTTCATGGAATAAAATGCTGAAAGGCATTATAATGTGAATTATCCTAAAGTTAATTAATTATTTACACTTAGCATAGTTAGGATTTATTACATGCATTTAGCAGCTCATCCATTTCCTGTGATGACATTTAAAATGTTATAGGTATTATGTATGAAAAGAGCAATATTTGATGTGCTCTTGGTTTCATCATGAATGCTGTGTGAAATGTTGTATGAGAGTTTCTTACATTATTTGACCCCTCAAAATAAAAATTTTTAAAAAAATCCCCTCCTTCAAAAAAAAATATATATATTTTTTAATGATTTATATCAAAGAAAATAAATATCTGTTATTAATTCAGAAAAAATTATTGCTGATAGAAAAATTGTTGTAGTATGGGAGCCCTATAACTTTATATTGTTTTAGTCATGATTACATAATCAGTATGTACCTGTTCTTGACAGTGACTTAGTAGTAAATTAAATCACGGTGATGTGTAAGGTGTATTCATAATTATTTGATGAAGGCATAGCATATGTTATGCACTATTTTAATTATGCCTTGATGGGCGTGATATTGGATTGAAGCATTAGGTAATCTTTTGAGCTCTTTCTCTTGTTCAGTGAATCAACATGTAGTCTGTATACCAAGTGAAATCTGGAAAAATTTGTTAGAAAATTGAGTAAAGCATTCCTTTTTAAATTTATGTCACTGAATGTTAAACTATTTTGGTAATTTAGTCAATAACATGAGCATTTTTATTACATTTTTAGGCTGTGAAGAGGTGCCTGTGAGCAAACTTGTGCCAGGTGACATGATTGTAATACCAGAAAATGGATGTCTAATGCCTTGTGATGCCTTGTTGTTGGCTGGAAACTGCATTGTTAATGAAAGCATGCTCACTGGTAAAAGTTACCATTTAAACTATTTTTCGTCATTGAGACTTAATCAGTTCTACTAATAAGTTTAAAAAAGAATTTCATTTTCGGTTTTCCTGATTGTGATTGAGAATTACATTTGAAAGCTCACTTAGGTGTGGTGGAAGAATTAAAAGAATTAGTATTTAGTGACAATTTACCCTTTATTTGGCTGACTCTTTAATCTTCTTCGTGACTGTTTCAAAAGGCTTTAGCACTGTAGAAAATATGGAGAAATCAAGCCAATTACATTTTAGTTATGGAAGGCTAGGGAAATTATACTTGTTTTCCATTCTATGAATATCATGGTAATACTCTAAGAAAAGACTTGTAAAGATCAGGCACTATGGAGGAATCGTTTAAAACTGCCAGTTTGGAAATCCTG
The DNA here is from genome assembly GCA_933228895.1 of Platycnemis pennipes. NCBI lineage: Eukaryota > Metazoa > Arthropoda > Insecta > Odonata > Platycnemididae > Platycnemis > Platycnemis pennipes. The sequence goes on from OW121853.1 coordinate 109,613,367, forward strand.
CTGCTGTTAACTCAGCTCTTTTAACTGTACCTACCTGGAAAAAGAATGGCACGTAGAGTGTGCATGACTGTGACTTTAAAATGCATACGTTGGCACAAGATTTCTGAGATGTAAACAGTGTAATAAAGCAACAATGGAAAAATTGCAAATTTATTAAATCCAAGAAATTAAGTGAATGTAGTTGTTGCGCACATTAGATAACCTAAGAGCCCCTCCATGATTGATTGCAAATGGTTGCTGGAGTCCTTTAGCATCACTGGAGAAGAAATAGATTTTCTCGCTGATTATCCTTGTCCAGGACAAAAACTTGGTAGAGATAAAATGAGGAAGTTAAACACAAAACAGGTTTTAGTAAATTAAAAGCTAAACAAGCGGATGTACTTCAGAAAATACCAGCCAGTTTATAAACCAGCAACTCAAGGGCCAAGTGGATGTTTTGGCTAACTTCTCCTCCAAATCAAGTGACAAAATTTTGCTATTAATTTTAAAGTTATTGGTGAGAATTTGAAGGAATTTGTGAAATGTACATGATTGCAATTTACTTGAGGATATTTCAATAATTTATTATAATCCTGTTTAGAGTTTGAAAACTGACAGCAGAAATCCTTCTGATGTAAATATTTTATCTTTTGAGAAACCATTTGAAAGCATACCCAAGTGCTATAAAGTATATGGGACCACTTCCTGTAAATTTAAATGAAGTATGATAATTAAATCATATGATGGTGCTTCGATTTTGTTACTGTAAAATTGTTTTTTTTAATTTGTTTGCTAAATTTTTCTCTCACTTGGACATAGAATTTTATGTTTTGGTACCATCTGAGCTTTTTCTCATCCTCAGTGTAGCTTGGCTACTTTCGCTTTTCATTTGCAGGTTGAAATATTTCTGTCATAAATCATGTGTGAATATGCAGTATAGGACTTCAAGTCTATGCATTATACATATTTTATTTTTAGGAGAAAGTGTTCCGGTGACAAAAACACCCCCAAGCCACTCTGAAGAGCCTTATGATCCTGAAATTCATAAAAGGCACACCCTATTCTGTGGTACTCAAGTCATACAGACACGATATTATGGAAGTGATAAGGTAATGGCATAATGCACTTTTAGTCATTCTGGGACACTCCACATTAGACTACCATCCAAGATTCTTTGGTACCTGATTAGTGCTCACATTTTGTTGTCCAAATCAGTCGAACTGGCATAGCCTTGGAAACAATATTGCCCCTGAGACGGATGCAGTAACATTATGGGCGGAAAATTAATATTCATTTACCCAAAATCCCATCTTACTTGCAATGCCTTGCTCAGGGATTAGTGAGAAATATCTAGACATTGAAAAGAATGGACTTGGATATCATGTTATCTGATTAGGATTTGGCACTTAATTGGTTTATTTTTGCCACTCAAATTTCACATTCAGAATTCCATTTTTTTAAACTTTGGCATAGATCCTTGGAGGACTTTGGAAAACCACCAAATTTTTCTTTTTTTGCCAACTATAATTCCCATTCGTGCTTATTAAGGGTGTGAAGATTAAGGAATGAGGAATAAAAATTCAGAAATTTTAAACATGTTATAACAATGGCTTTTTTGAGTTTATGCTAATAATGTAAAATGAGTTTTAAAAGTCAGCATAATGATGAATTAACAAGTATTTTAAATACACTTTTAAGCTAAAAAATTTATCATGAAATATATGGCTGCAAGTGGGTAGGAAGCCACTTGATTATCATTTTTTCCTGTCAAACATTGAAATCAGTTTGGCTTGCTACATTTGACGACATTGTGTTGGATATCTATTTTGGAATTCTCAAAATCAGAAAAGGGTGCATGAAGGTATCTAATGTTCTCTCCGTGCTGGCTTTCAGGTTCTTGCAGTGGTGACTCGCACAGGATTTTCCACAGCTAAAGGAGAGTTAGTGAAATCTATATTGTTCCCTCAGCCATTGGCATTCAAATTATATGAAGATTCAATCAAGTTCATTTTAGTTCTTTTCTGCATAGCTGCAGTTGGAATGATCTATTGCATACGCTTGTTTTTGGCCAGAGGGGTAGGTATTTATGTTTCCGGGATTTGTTACTTTCAATGTCAAAATTAAAGTTTTAATATTTGGCCAAATGATGTGGTTTTCTATAATGTTGACTCTCTGCACTTGAAGGAAATTTTATTAGCTTGAAAATAACTCATGATAAATTATTTACGTAATTCTCTTGTTTTTCAGGCTGATACAGAAACCATAGTTCTTCGGACACTAGATATTATTACAATTGTGGTCCCACCTGCATTACCAGCTGCCATGACAGTAGGCACTGTCTACTCACAAAGTCGCTTACGTCAACAGGGAATTTTTTGCATCTCTCCTCCAAGGATTAATGTGTGTGGCAAGATTAAGTTGGTTTGTTTTGATAAGGTATGTGTGTGTCGAAGGGAAGATTCCCCAATCAGTTTGCATTAACTGATCACAGAAACATATTTTAATCAGAAGTTTGAACATGTATCTTTGATTATTATATTTTTCTTTTGTTAATAATCTCATCATTGGTGTTGTTGAATTCATTGCATAAGGAAGGTAAGTCCTCAATTTAAGGGTGGTAAATTCGTTGAGTTAAACAATTATATAACAGTTGTTTTCCTTTAACTTGTGACGCAGTGAGCTTCCTTTATACTTCAACAAGAAATTCTTGCACTTTTTATCTTTGCTGTATTATTAATAGTTCCATCACATTTTGGTGTAAATTCTGCAATATAAGCTGTCATGTCAGGACTTGTTTCCAATATATTTCAGTGGCTTTAATGGCCAAAGCTCATTTGTGTAATTTATATCACCAGACAGGCACACTAACAGAGGAGGGTCTGAGTTTGTGGGGTGTGCTGGAAGTCAAAGCAGGGTCCTTCTCATACCCCTTTCTCGCCCAAAAAGAAGATTCCCCTGGCTCTGACCTTGACCCTTATGCACCTCTAACCGTGGCACTTGCTGCATGTCACTCTCTAACTCTGGTGAATGGAGAGCTCACTGGGGACCCACTTGACCTCAGAATGTTTGAGGCCACTGGATGGGTGAGATTTTTATTTTGTTGTTAATTTCTTACACATAATGAATCTGCATGCTTTACCTTGTCTAATAATTCATAAGTTAGTTAATGGTAAACTTTGGTTTTGTAAATTGTGTAAATGTTATAAATTATATTTATATACTTTGTAATGTTTGCACATAATGATACATGCATATAATTATGCGATAAATATGTATACAGTGAAGCCCACTTATATCAAACCCATTTATAACAAAGTTCCAGTTATAACGAAGTGAAGGCTATTCCCTGTCAAAGAGAGGCTCTGAAAAAATGGTCCAGGTATAACAAAGTTCGGTTATTACAAAGCAAATATTCGGACCCCTCAACTTTTTTCTAAATGGGCTTGACTGTATAATCCCTTCCACAAACAAGTTTTTTCCTTGGGAGAAAAAAAATAATGCCCAGCAGTAATTTTGATTTCTCTGCTGTTTCTTTGACATAATGCAACAACCATAAATCCTCAGGATTGAAGAAGTCCCCATTTCTTCTCTTGCTTTACTAGAGGGAATGTTATGAATTTAGTGCCTTACAAGGAAATTTTGATGAGAAGTGATGGTTTCCTACTTTCTGTTAAATGAGTGTAGGTGATGCATGTGGCTGAGATGGTGTTCTCGTGATCAGCTTGGCAGTTTCCCCTTGTATACTACATCCAGGGGGTAGAGGGTTCATATATCCCTCTGAATAGATCTCTAAGATCACAGCATTGTGAGGATGGGATTTAGTCAACTGTGATTGCATACAATTGGCTTTCATTTCTAGCAAAAAAGAAGCATTAAACCATCTTTCTTTCATTTATTCATAATCTATTAATTTCAACACATTGATTTGGCATTGAACTCTTCAGCTATTTTTTGCTGGTATTTACTGATTTCTCAGATCATTATGTGAAATCTGCCAGGATATTAATCATTTGCAGTACTTATTACACTGCTAATGCTACGTACAGAATGCTACTTACAGTAGTATTCATAACCCAACAATTTATATTTTTTTAAATACGTATTAATCTCAAGGGGAAAAAAATCTTAGAAAATTTCGCTAAAGATTCCTAGCAGTTTGCTTAATGTGGTAGCTTTCTGCAGTTCATTACAGCCAAGCCCAAAGTATTGTCTTCATTTGGTGTTACTGAAATTTGGTGAAGTATTTCTTTAAAAATGTAAATTCATGCCACATTCATGTCATTATAAATGGCCTAGAGGTGCTAGCTCCTGCAAATGATTTGTAGTGAATGCATAAATGGGTTGTCACGTAATCCTTATTTTTATTTAAAGATGTTACTGTTACTTAATTGAGGAATTAACCATTCCGCTTTTTTGGACAGGCTGTGTGTTAGTCTTATTATTTTTTGTATTATTAGACTTTAAACATCTCTTTAAATGCCAGAGTACTTCCTTAATTTGCAATAACCAAACTAGGGTAATCCATTCTCTGGTTCAAAAAATTACTATTGATATTTAACTTGCAAACATTTTTGAGAAATCACATGTTGCACTATTGGTACTGCATTTTTTCTCTGGCAAAATATAAATTTGCTAACTTTTTCTTGCAGGAATTGGAAGAAGTGGCCCGTGACACAGCAAGATTTGATCTTCTTGTTCCAACTGTTGTACGACCCCGCAAACATATTTTCAAATCTGGGCCTATTGATCCTGCTCTTGGGGAATCTGTAAGTCTTTCAGGTCCTCTCTTGATCAAAACATTCTGTTTTCAATGTTATTTCAAAATTGTTACTTTATCTAAGAATCCATTGAAAGTTTAAGGTTTTTGAGGAATACATTTAGAGGTTCCTTTATTATTCTTCATGCATGTGAACTTCTAATCTAAGTTGGAAAAGTGGTTGCAAGCTATGCAATAAAATACACTATGAATTAACTGTTTTCAATCAGTGCATCTCCTATTGTTTTGTTGAGTCATGGTTTGTTTTTTCCTTATGGAAACTCACCAGATATTATGTTGCTTCCAGCTATCGGGAGTTCATTTAGTAACTACTTTATATTTGGTGGCTGGTCAGTTATTTACCTTTAACCCTTAATAGGTCCCCTGGTATATTGGGATGGGAGAGGTCGTGCATGGTCCAAAAGACTGCGTATAATAAAGTGGGCATTGCACGTTCTTTTTATCCAAGTTAAGGATTACTAGTAGTGTAATTAGAATTAATAATGTAGTTACTTGATGAAAAATAAAATAATGATTTGGTTGTTAGAAAATAATTATGTGACATTTTTATAGTTCATTATGATTTACATAAGAAATACGAGCTATGGTAAACCTAGGATAGCAAGTGTAACTAATAAGAAACAAAATATATACATTTAAATTAACATCAATTAACATTTGATAATATTTTAATAGATACCATTATGGACAATATGATATCATGTAGTAGCAATCCCTCTGCGAAAGATTAACAGGTATCGTGCCAAGAGAAATAAAACAGTAACACCATCTCTCGTTAGTAGCTATAAACTAACGGCCGGCAGTATTAAAAAATTAATTAAACCGCATTTCCAGTTCAAGCAGTCCTAATATTTTGTCGGATGGTAGAAAAAGATTTACAAATAAGCTACTGAAAAGAAGAGACAAGCAAAGAAACCACTGTTAAATTTTGGCATTTAAAAGAATCAACACGGTCTTTAAGACCATGTGTGACCTCTTAAGGATTAATAGAATAAATGGCTCGTGATAGTACCGTATTAACTCCTGTACCATGCGCACTCATGAAAGATGTGGAACCAGATTTTATGACTGTAGAAATACAAAAAAATTGGGGGCTTCCTCCATTGTCGAGGTTTTGGGGACCCTAGAACTTTCATCCAGTACCAAAGAGTTTGCATAGTATGCTACCGGTAGCTGGTGTGTACGACGTGGCACATGCAGTGAATACAGCCATTGTTCCTCTTTCGAGCCGTATAAAACTTTTACAAGTTGCATTTAGGTATGAATGATACCGAGTAAGTTCTTGTCGAAAGCCATACCGTTACACGTAATTTTTAAGTGTAAGGCATTTTGGCATAGCACTAGTTTCTGAAAACATTTGCTCAGGAAAAACTAAACCTGCAGGTACACCCAAATACAGTGGACTCTCGTGAGCACTTTTTTCTAAGGACCTGATATCCTGAACATGGTAACGAGGAAAACTTGCTGAACAGTTTAGACCTTCTCGGCAGGGTTGCCAGACATCCCGGATTTTACAGGACAGTCCTGTATTTGTGCTAAATGTCCCAGGCAAGGAAATAAAATGTTATTTTCAGTATATGTAATACTGGTAAAGGTATTTATTATTTATTAATAAACTCCCCCGTGATGTCGATATATCATCCGTAAAATCATTCTTAAAGGAAGTATTATTCGTGTCATCAAGTTTGTTCATTGCTGGTGTTAATTTATTGTAACAAAGTTTCATTTTCAATTATTACTCCTCCCAAAAGATACATACGAGACCTTGCGTTGATGTGCACTCAATAATTGATGTTTTTGCAGTGAGGATGAAAAATGGCACATTTTTTTTACTGTAGCAGAGGCCAGCGTCACTTTGGATATTGTCATAACAATATGAAATGCACAAATGAAAGGAGATTTAGATAAAATATGAATCGTACTTTTGCCATGATGTCTGATAAGTTTCAAATATTTACCTACATACATTTAAGTTTTTCTAGTCAATTTACGAAACTGGGTTTTCTCCGTAAGTATAGAAAATTGGAGGCACATGAGCACCTTCCGTCTTCATTGTAAATTTTTTAATGTGACATCATCCATTGACATCATAACACTTGACTATGCCACAATACTTTATTTGCATTTCATATTTTTTGAAATCGAGTTTGGAACATAGGTGGAAACGCAGAACAATATACGCGTTGAGCAGAATGAACAAGAGTTGATGGCAGAAGTTTAATTTTTGCCGCTATTTCAGCAAACTTTCTTCTTATGTGGATTTTCGTGTACTTTTTGGAGGAGGTTGAGCTTTCTGCCTCAGGGTTTCCCATAGCCAATTCTAAGCACAATTGTCTCTTTTTTACTGTCACGAAGATCGCAGCTAAGTAAACAAATATGCAACGCATTGGTAAGTCAGTTGAAGAAGATGGGATTTCAAAATTATATGTTTTTAGATGATTTTCACTATACGAATACTTTCAAGTAAAAGTATAAAAAAAACGAATACTTCGAAGTATCGGGTAAATGGCCGATACCCGATACTTGCTATCGGTATCGGTCCAAGTCTAGTTATAATTCATGAATGTATCTTTAAATGTGTATTCATGCCAACAGGGTTCATAAAGTTAAACACAACTAACTTGTTCCTTTTCTCCAATGAGTCAGAGATTAGGCAATCAAGCGTCTTCATAAAATTTTTGTGCAATTTGGTCGAGGCCTATGAAGCTTCATCAGTGCATTTTTCTATGCAAATAATTTAATCTCCACTGAAATACTCATAATGTAATCGTGAGCGACGTATTTATATTTTTAAGCTAGTATTGATGTATGCATACCCTGTGAAAGTGTGCCTTTGTGCGATCACGTGCAACTAGATGCTATTCCGGGTATAGAATTTAGAGGAATAAATTTCTGATTGAAGGAAATCATATGCTCCGCATCAGGCGTAATAGATTAGACATAAATTAAGCTAAAACAAGAAAAACTGAAGTAAAAGATCTTGGTGTTAAATTCGACTCCAACATGACTTTTATTAATCATATTTTATCCAAGATCATGGCCACATATAGATTAATAAGATTTTTGTACTGTCTCTTAAAATATTTTTTTTTTAATGAGAAAGTGTTAAACATTTTGTATATCTCATATGTAAGAAACAAAGTGGAGTATTGTTCAGTAATTTGGATCCCGCATTTAATGAAATATGATGTGATGATCAAGAGAGTCCAAAAAATATATATGAGACTAATGTATTACGATACGGCCCTCCGCTTAATTACCGATTTATCTGCCCCCCATGAGATTTCTACACAACGTTCGTGAAAAATCCTATTTATTGGTAAGGTTTCTCATTGTATTACTAATTGCATCCCGAAAGACAAGCTCAGAAAATCCTTTTACAACCCCTATACCCTCGGTAAGCTAATTTTTAATTCCAAGTGCAAATGTGATGTCTTAGACAGAAATGGTATATATGTGCATGGAAATGGTAAAACCTGTCATGATGCAAAGTTGAAGAATGTTTGTATACATCGACGATGGTTGAGTCCATAGGAGTTTCGTTAAGAATATCCCTCTACCTAATATATTTTCATCATTGATTTTAAAACTGCAACTTTACTTCCAAATCTGGAGTACTTGCAAAAGTAGTTTTTGAATGTTATGCATGAGTTTCGGAACTCAACTCGAAAGTGTACTACACCTGCTGCAATTACTTATAAAAAATAAAATTTGAAAGCATTCAATATCCCTACCATAATGTTTACTCGGAACCGAAATCGCAATTTTGTACACGAAATCGTTAGATGGAAACGAAAAACGAATTTTAGTGAAAAAACTAATCCTCTAACCACAACCATTCACTCATAAATCAAAAATTAAAATAAGCAAAAGGTGACGCCCACCGAAAATGCTGCTGTGATGTCATTGACGTCATTTTCCTCCCGTCCTTGACTGCTTTCATGGGAGGGGGAAGGGAGTGGAGGGGGGTTCTCGGAAGGTCTGCTCGCACAGATGCTGTCGAAATCGCTCCCATTGGCCGAGTCAGCTGTGTCCCCCCCTTTGCGATAAGGCGAAGTAGCTTCGCGGGCTCAGTTGTGATTGGACGAAGTCGATATACGTCAGAGGTTGCACCACACCCACTTTTCCGAAAGGGTTAAAAACATCAGTTTTTCGCCGCTTATAACTCGGGAAATAATTGTCGGATCAGAAAACGGAAAAATACGGGTCCTTTTATTTTACAAACTCTATCAGATTCGGCAATAAAAAAAATATGGTAAACGACCCCATTAGTAATAAATTACATTTACGCTCGTTTTCATGAGTCACAATGTCCAATAGTTCATTAAGTATATGGTGCCATTTGCAGTTATTAGAAACGGACAACAAATTTGCTGTGTGCAACCATTTTGATTGTAGAATGTCGAGGGGAGGAAAATCGCATGCAATTTCTCCTCTATGAGCTCATCTGAAGAAAAACATGCTAATTTTCAGAAAATTGAGAAAAGTATTCATCTTGCACATCCACACGTGATATAAGAAGAATTAGAAGTGTAAATTGACGATATTGATGATACTGAAACTTCAAGTGCTCTTCCCAATCCAATTGCCAATCCCAGATTTTCACACAGTTCAACTGATTCTGATGATGCTGACATTGTTTCCTCAGATAGTTCATGTATTTCAATTTCACCATCCCCCTCAAGTTCCTACATGCAATTCAAACCTCCTACAAAAATAAAATCAATTATTCACAGTGCTCAACCTACTCTGAAGACTTTTATTGATTAAACTCAAGAGTTTTAAATCTGGTGATAAAATGAGTGCATTTATTACAAAATTAATTGAAGAAATGACTTGCCTTGATAACTAACCTATAACAGAAGTGGAAATAAAGGTTTCTGTAAACTGACCAGCCACTTAGAATCAGGATACACTCAAGAAAATATTTTGCAAACAAAGTTATCACAGATCTGTATGAGGAAACAAAGAAAAAAACAGAAAATTTGTTGTCTGAAGCTTAATGCGTTGCTCTTACAACAGACATGTGGACGTCAACAGCCACCGATGACTATATGAGTTTGACAGTTCATTTTTTGGATTTAAATCATGCTTATCGTCTTGCATGCTTAGAATGTGTGCCATTTCTTGAGCTTTCATACAGGGGAGTGAATATTCGCAACTTCATCACACAAACTGTTGAAGATAGGGGTTTGACTAACAAAATTGTATGCATTGTCAAGGATAATGGGAGGAACATTGCTTCTGCACTTGAAGGAAGTCCATTTGATCACATTTCCTGCTTAGCTCACACTTTTCAACTAGTAATTCAAGATGGTATCCTCAGCAAACTGATGGTGAAAGATCTTGCAGCAAAATGTCACAGCATTGTGGGTCACTTCAAGCATTCGACTAAAGCAATGAAACAACTGAAATTGGCCCAAGTACAGCTGAATATTAAAGAGAATAAGTTCTTCCAGGATGAACCCACGAAGTGGAACTCCCTTTTGCAAATGATGAAGCATCTTCTGTAGCAGAAGCAACCAATAGAATTAGCTGCTTCTAACCTGAGTTTTAATGCAGACATAACTCCACCACAATGGGGGGCTATCGAGCAATTAATTGATGTTCTGATGTTTATGAAAGAGCAACATTTGTTGCTAGTTGAAGTAGAGTCACAGTTTCTGAAGCCATCCCTCTTGTGATTAGCATCATTAATTTCCTTGAAACTACTAAGTTTCCAAACAGTCATCTGCAAGGCTTCGCCAATGATTTGCTGTTTTCCATCAAAAGTCGGTATGCATTTTTGGAAAAAGAACAAAATTATACACATTAGCCATAATTCTTGATCCACAATTCAAAATCAGTGTGTTCCAAGATTCAAGCAATGTTGAAATTATAAAAAATCAATTGCTTTGGATACACAGGTCTATCTGAAAAATGTTACCCAAAACAAAGGGATAGCTCAAGGAAAGTGCAACTGAAAAAAGCTGATGTAAAGTATGAACACACATTGTTCCAAATTAATGCTAAGAGCACCAGGTACTAGCAGAAAGAGTCAGAAAACTCTAGAGGAAGGAATTCGAAGATACCTAGCAGAAGATTTTCTTCCACCTAGTGAAAACATTTTTAATTACTGGAAAAAGAACCATCTGTATCCTCACTTGAAAAAATTATCTTCAAAGTATTTAATCACTCCGCCATCAACAGTTTTTTCTGAGCGACTCTTCAGCACCTCAGGTTTAATTTGTGACCAGAAAAGAAGCAGATTAGATCCTGAATGTGTGAGAATGCTTGTTATTCTTAAATAAAAATCTGTAGTAGGCAATAAGTTTCAAACGATATCTATTATTGATGCATGTGAGTTTATTGATTTCATTAAATTTGAAATTTTAAAATAAAGGAGTTAATTTTTTAACTTTATTGAGAAAACAATTTTATTTATGCAGATATTAAATAAGTTAGTAGAATATTTTATATGCAATATGAAATTCCATTATTCGAGGTATTCCAAATTCAAGGTGTTTGAGGTAATTGAACTATGATTCAATATTCGAATTTGATATTCGAGGTCGAGAAATTTGCTATTCAACCCTTCTCTACTCATAACTGTAAATCCAATAAAAAAAGCACCTTCACACATACATGCCTAATGAGTGTAAATTAAACTTTCTTAATTAAATGAACACCGGCTCTCTATGGAATGATCTAAAATAAACACCCTGCATATTGCTTCCCTGAAGCTCACACACATGTACGTACACAACTTACCTTTAAGGCTTAACCTGTTTAGCACGTTTTTCTCATTACCACTTTCAGGCTGTCGGGTCCATACTAAAATGTGATAATGAGAGATGAGAGAAATGAAATAATAATGACAGTTCACTGTACACAACTGTCTCTAAGTCCTTCATATTGTCAAAATATATACATACCATACAATTTAATGAATTTGGAGAAATGTATAATAATTAAGTCTTTTACTATATTTATTATTAACTCTTGGCACTATATTATAATGTATTTATATGGGGAATAAAATTATTATTATTATAAAAATTTTCCTCCTCACATTGTAATTTGTTTACTTATCTGGTTAAAATATATAGTTTTATGATAGTTATGTAGTACATTAAAGTGGAGTAAACCTTGGATTAAAAATATAGCTATTATAAAACATGCCATGAATTTCAAAATTTTTTGTAACCATAGTAGGTACAAAATTTTAATATGAACTAGCATCTCATCAATTTTAATCATATAAGGATTAGATGCATTTAATCGTTGCAATTGTTATTTGTATTTTGGTTTCATGATGACTTGCATATTATATTTTGCCATACATTTCTCCCTTCTCTTTTTCTATGGAATTTATTGATAAATTACTGCATGTGTAGCAGTTGAAGCTGAAGAGTATAAATCAGTAATGGCTTAGCTTATAGTGTTAATGAAAAAATGTTTATATTTAAATTTTAAAATCTGGTATTCAAATTTTAAAGTTGTCCAATGCAAATTGAGAGTTGAAAAGACTCAGCATTATTGGATGATGTAATCAGTACAAGTTGCTTGCAAGTTTACTGTCTTAACAGACTGATTCAGCGATTTTTCTCTGAAGTGCATGACCCTTCTTCATTTAATCTTTTTTCCATCCTCATTGCTTATGTTTTGGTTTTCCTCAGATTCGTTATGAAGTGGGAATATTGAAACACTTCCCATTTAGTTCCGGAGCTCAACGAATGTCAGTCATAACACGCACGCTTGGTGAAAGAAATATGCATTTGTTCTGCAAGGGAGCCCCTGAGAGAGTTCTTTCCATTTGTCTTCCTCACACTGGTAGGTGTATCATGTAGCGCAATTGACTGTTTCACAATGAAGAGCTCTTGTAGCTTAAGCTAGCAGAATATGCAGGTGATTCCGTGAATACAGATTTTGTGAAAGAAAAAAGAACTTAAGTTTTCATATGGGGAAAGGAAATGTATTGTTATTTGAGCTCCATACTGATTATGAGCTTACACGCCATTAAATGCTATCACTTCCAAAATAGAAGCCCATATGTACTCATCTCAGGGTGAAATGATAATTGTTTAGTTTTGACGTAAATTGGAACAGGAGAGCGGAATCTTCAAACTATTTTTGTCACCCTATCATACTGTATACCCTGCTGAAGATATTTGAAATAGTTTATGCTAAGGTACCTTTATTTTATTTGGAACTGCAATGTAATATTAGTCAGTGTTTTTAAAAGGTAAAGAAGTGAAAATATATCGAAATGTTATATCAGGAGTGCTGTTGGTTTATTTATCGAAGGATCCTAAACCATCATAATCTTGAATCCACTTTTTCATAAAACCCTGTTTTTAAAAATCCAAGTGTATATTTTCTATTACATATTTATTTTAACTTTATACCCTGTACTTACATCAAATAATAATAATAATATTCTTTATTGCTCTGTCAGTTACACAAATATACAACATAGGACTTGGTCAGGATGAATAAAATACTGTCTACAAAAATCTGTCATTCAAAAACTCACCAACACTATAGTGACTTTTATGGATTAGAAGTTCCTTTAATTTAGCTTTAAATATATTTTGGCTGGCTACATTTTTAATTGACATTGGAATCTTATTAAAAATTATTGAGGCTGAGTGATGAGGACCTCTTTTGGGAATGTTTAATGGCTGATTTGCCAAATGTACATTTTCTCTACCACGAGTCTCATGGTTATGCACAGCAGAATTGGGAATAAACAAGTATCGCTTATTTCTGACAAACATTGAACAATTCAGGATGTAAATACCTGGCAGAGTGAGTATCATTAATTTCCTAAACAATGGCCTTCCTGGTGTTCTTATTGAAACCCTCAGAATCAATTTGACAGCCCTATTTTGCATAGAAAATGCCTTGGTAACTATATATAGCATGTAGGTATGTAATATAGGTAGCATGTAGGTATATAATATAATACCTACATGCTAAAAGTTTGAGTTGAAATCTGTATTCAATTTTTCATTCTAATGATTTACTTTATTTTCATCATGAGAACTCTTAGTTTAAGTATTGTTGCTTTTAATTGTGTGTTCTTTTTGGTGTAAAATGAATAACATCTTGTGTTTTAAATCACATTTATCATTTTTTATGTATATAAGGTTACATCCACCCATTTCACTTTTATTTTAATGCCAATTTTGTCCTACCAAAGGCCATTATTAGGGATTCCATCAATAAATATTTAACTTGGGACACGAATGAGATCCAGTGAAAGTAGTGAATTTTGTAACAAATTCTTATGAATGTACAAAAAGTGTCACTAAGCTTTTGGAAGGGAAACCTAGAGATTAGAAGGTTATTTGTAAGGTTAAAGCTGCATGAAAAATTCAAGCAACATGAGTGAGAGAATTGCAGACATATTTCTACCCCCACACTACATCAGCAGGACAGGCTGAATGGACAAATTAAGATGGATTAACTGTTGAACCAAACAATGCAAAGAATGTTATTAAACAATAAAGAATCACATTTCGTTATTCTATCCCATTTTTCTTCATTTCTCTTTCAGCAAAATGTCATTTTCACAGAAGGTTACCTGTCACCCTCTGCCATTCTCCCTTGTGGTGGCTGGTAGGGGGACATGTTGAAGTATAATTAATGTGTCCTTGAGGTTTCAAGTATGAATTCAAATGATATAAAAGAAAGATTTCTTGCATAAATACAAGTAATGTTTTTTTAATAAATAATAAGGAACTTAAGCAAATAATAAGTGTTCACCATTATGAAAAACTCGGATTGTGTCATTTTGTTATGGGCTTCAGAAGGGTTGCATTCTTGGCCCTATGGGAAGCAGGTGGAGTGTAGACAGTATTGATATTGATAAGTTGAGAGTCTCACTCTAAATCTCCTTATTCTGTCCTAGTTAAATCTGTTCTTAAATATCAGGATGTCACAATGTATATCTAGCCTGACATTAATATTAATGGATTTCACATGAATAATTGAAATGGAAAACAATAATGGGAAGCAGCATGAATTATTCCTGCCAGTTCCTGTCATTGCTGTATGTTATTCCAAGCTTTGATTTTGCTGATTTTTTTTTCATATCCATCCTGATGCTGTATGTATGAATGTGATATAAATTTTCAGGGAATTCTCTAGTTTAGTGGCATGCATGTTGATATTATAGTAGACTCATTGGTAAAATCTGATTAAATTAGCCTTGTATTTTATGCTGGTTTAAGTGATTAATTTTTAATGTGTTTGCATTATTTTTATAATGAATTCAGGCAAATATAGTAGACCCCCGCTTTATGGTGGTTTCACTTTATGATGAATTTTCTATGCGATTTGCATGCTAGGAATTTTAACGATGCTGATTTTGTGTGCACTCTTCAAATTTCACATTTTGCCTATCTTTTACACCAATAATATTTTATTCGTTCTGTTTTCTAATCCTTATTTGTTAAAAAACATAATTTATTACTATAGCAGCATTTACATATTTAATTATACGTGCAATATGGCAGTTTCCTTCATCAAAGAAAACTGAATTCATTAATTGTGATTTGTGCCCCACCATACATGTATTCATTATATGCAAATAATTTGGATTGAGAAATCTTAGTTTAGTAGAAAAGTAATTGTTAATTGTAAGTTCATTTGAAAAAGCTCATAATGGTGGGACTGCACAGCCTTGTTGCTGACGTAACAGGTACATAGTTTACGTTGCAAGGCATGGGGAATATTCATCTCCTGAACTTACCATTGTATTTAGAGCCCCTAACCCCTAATAAACATCTATTAATAACCGCCTATTAAAATGATCAAAGCTAGGAAGTCTCCTCCGTTGAACATGGTATTAATAAATTCAAAGATCACGTACTAGCTGTGTATTACTTATGTATATATAATACTTCATGTAATTGCTTATTGTCATGTTAAATGCCGACTGGTGTATATGTTTAATTTGTATTGTTTTTCTAAGGTGGCATTGCCACAGAAAATATATAAAATGTATTATTATTAGCTGTGAAAACTTTAGCGTCGTTACTCGCTGAAATTGCACAATAGCAAATATTCCTCAGAGAAAAAAATCATTCACCTTAACATTCACCATCGTATTTTCGTGCTGTTGACTTATTTCACTTTTTAATTAATGAGGAAAATTACTTAATGTCATTTTAAAATCAAACTGCTTAAATTATTCACTCCAGGGCCCGTATTCTGTAACTCGTTATCACCAGTGATGAGCTTTCACCAGTGATGAACATCACCTAACACTGCTCTTCCGATTCTGTAACGCGACAAGGTGATGTTCTTCACCCCAAACAGGGTGGTATCACATCACCACCTCATTACCACCGACCTTAATCTCATCACCCCCCTGCAGGTAAGGGGATTGAGGATACTCCCGCAGTCCCCCTGCTTGTCATAAGAGGCGACTAAAAGGGTGGGGAGACAACCCTGAAAACAAACCCCCAGAGCAGCTGGGGTAGGGCTCAGACAGATCTGCGAGTCTGCTGTCTGTGAGAAACCATGACAGCTGGTCCATGACTCACCCATGTGTTGGCCGTGTGTGGAGACCCGTAAGGAGGAGAAGGGGATCCTGGTGGGTGAGTTCTCTGGCACCCAGCCGGGTTTTGGATGCCCGGTATGGGCTGTGGAACATTACCTCACTTTGGCCCTGGATTCTTTGTAAATGGGCGGCCAGGAGGTAGCCACTCCCAGTCAATCAGCTACGGTATCATTTATCGTTCAGGTGGCAAGTGTCAGGGAGGTGGGAGGCTGCGTAGGGTGGTTAGAGGTGTTTGGTGGACCCGTGCACCAAAGACCCAACCCGAAACAGGTAACCACTTCTGGGATGCTATATCCCCTCGGGTAGCCCTGGTGACTGCACCGGCTTACGGTCCGGCGTCCCGAATGTGTGGCTCCGTGGTGAGTGGGGAGTCTGGGAGATGAAGGTATTTTTGGAATGGAAGAGAATACACTTCCACCAAACAAAAGAGCCCACCCCGATAAGGATGGGGGAGATACAGGTTTTTCCACCAGTAGGCGATATTTAGTTATGAGTCGTCAAAAGGAAGAGGAGACACTTAGTAAAGTGTCTCCCTTCCTTATTTGGTGTTTACTTTCAAGTTCCGTCCCTGGCGAATTGAAAAGCACCAAGAAATTGAGAAATGGCACACTCTTAATTGAAACTGTTTCTGAAGCTCAAAGTGACAACCTTCTGTCGGTGGAAATATTATGAACAATTCCAATTAAGGTCGATGTACACCACACTTTAAATAGCTGTCAGGGCGAAATAACCCACTTTGACCTCCTTCATGTCGACGTTGAGGAAATCATCCAAGAAATGGCACCCCAACTGACTGCCGACGCCTAAAATCAAAACAAAATGGAAAGATGATAGACACCACATCAGTGATTCTTACTGAGCTTAATGAACTGATTCTTAATGGCTCCAGTAAAGCCATTCATCCCTAATCCTCTTCGTTGTTTTAAATTCCAACGTTTCGGCCACATGGCAACTCATTGGGAGGGCAAGGCCACCCGCCCTTGCTGTGGTAAAGAAAAACATGAGGAGGAAGAGTGTACCTCAGACTCAAGCTGCGTGAACTGCAGTGGTGACCATCTGGTGTTTTCCTGGAAATGCCCCAAACAAGTAGAAGAACGAGCAATTATGGAAATAAAAATCTTGGAGAAAATTCCTTATTTTGAAGCGAGAAGGAAGTACCAGGCTCGTTTCAGGCCCTACTATCTCACGTTCCTTTGCGGCCACTGCAGCTAAACCTATTTTGAAGCGCACCATCACCACTCAGACGCACGATACCCATACTGTTAAGGAAAAAAAAATATCAAAGGAAGAAACAGTAAATGTACCTGGTAGAAGTACTTCACAAGCACCAAAAGAGAAAAAGAGCCCGAGTTCTCCAACGAAAATCCTGATAAAACAATCTAAAACTGCAGGGGTGCACAGGGAAAATAATCCTTCCCCCAGGCCCTCAAAGGGGGTCAGCACACCACTGGAGTCCATGGAAGAGGACGATAGTCCATCTGAAACTGAAGTCCTCTTAGCCCGGGAAGGAAGGGAAGGAAGCACCGTTTAAAACGGTGATCCTTTTCCTCTTACATTTTATTCAATATTTAATATGCATTTTATTCTGCAATGGAATTTTTTTCGGCATAAGGAGGAACTGGCCATTTTATTGCACGATTTTAACCTGTCCTCTGTGTGTTTACAAGAGAGACATTTTAAAACAACCGACCGGGGTAACAAGAGGGTACATATTCCATTTTTAGATATGACAACACCACTGGTCAAAGAGCCAGAGGGGAAGTCGCAATAATGATTCCGGAGACCCTTTACGCCTCTCGACTGCCGCTAAACACGCCATTCCAGGCAGTGGCGTTAACTGTTTTAGCTCTTGCAAAACTAACATTGTGTAACGTTTACCTACCAGATGGAGCTCCTGTTACTCGGCACAACTTGGGAACTCTGTTTCCTATTTTTATCCAAATGAAGCAATCCAATACCAGAGATGCTATTCACTGGGATAGCTGGAATATCCAAAAGGTGAACTGGAGTGTTTTTAAATCAAGTTTTATTTTCATAAAATGCAATTCACAATGTAGAGAACCTCACTGCTTCCATAACTGTAGCTGCGAGATCAAGCATACTGAGGTTAACTGGTATTACCTCGCATAAACCAGTGCCATGGTGGAATGCTGAGTGCGCAGAGGCAATTAAAAATGATTGTTGAGTATTTTTAATAAGTACCCAATGGCAACAAATCTGTCCTCCTTTCGGTGGCTGAGAGCCAAAGCCTGGCAGGTTGTGAAAGAGGCCAAGAAAACTTCCTGGATGGGTTATGCATCCAGCATCAATAATCGAACACCTATTGCTCAAGTATGGAAAAAGGTGAGAGCTATCTCAGGCACGCAGCACACTCATAACGTTTCCTACCTTAAGGTCAATGGTAGAGTAATAACATCACCCCACAAGCTATGCAAGATATTCGGCCTAGAACTTGCTAAAACCTCCATTAGCAATAACTACGACACTCCATTCATTGCGGTAAAGGATCGATATTAGTCCTCACACCTTGACTTTAAGGAAACACACAAGTTTGCTGATTATAATGATCCCTTTAGCCTATGGGAACTCGAGTACTCTATTAATGATTCCCGAGACAGTTCTCCTGGAATGGACGGCATCCATAATTCCTTTTATCCGGAATCTTCCGGAGTCAGGGTTTAGGAAAATGCTTCAGTCCCTAGACCAACTTTAGTTTGCGGGAATATTTCCAGGTTCCTGGTGAGAATCCGTGGTCATTCCCATTCCTAAAGTGGGAAAGGATAGAGTCAAGTCGTTATCGACCCATCTCCCTAACCAGCTACCTATATAAGATCATGGAAAGAATGGTAAATCGCCAACTCATCTGGTGTTCGGAACGGCGAGGCCTTCTTTCCGATATACAGTGTGGCTTTCGGCGGGGAAGGTCCACAACTCACCACCTAGTGACGCTGGACACATTCATCCACGTAGCTTTTCTACTCCGTCAACACATCGTGGGGGTCTTTTTTGACCTGGAGAAGGCCTATGACCGAGTGTGGCGTTGGAAGATTCCAAAATTGTTGCACGATTGGGGTTTTAGGGGTAACTTGCCCACTTTTATTAAAAAATTTTTAACAGATCATGTTTTTAAAATTAGGATTGGTAGCACCCTGACAAGTTTTTACAACCAGGAAAATGGCGTGCCTCAAGGCTCTGTACTAAGTGTATTGCTCTTTGCCATTGCAATCAACGACATAGCGGACTGTATAAAAGAGCCGGTGAAGGGATCCTTGTTCGTAGACTACCTAGCTATATTTAGCCGACCATCCAAACTGGCTTGCGCTATAAGACACGTCCAGCTCTGTCTTAACAAACTAGACAAGTGGTCACGAAGCAACAGATTTCGTTTCTCTTCGGAGAAGACAAAGTCCATTAATTTCCATCGACTTAGAGGATTTCACATCCCACCCACGTTAAGGCTTGGATGCAAAGAGTTAGCTTACGTGGAGTCTATTTGCTTCCTAGGCATGATTTTTTATTATCGTCTAAATTGGCGAGAGCATATTAAATATTTAAAAGAAACCTGTTTTAAAATCTTAATTATTTTACATTTTTTAAGTTACCCGTAAGACGTGGAGTGCTGATCGTATGACATTGCTTTTACTGTACAGGTCACTTGTGCGTAGTAGGCTCGACTATGGGTCAGTAGTCTAACAGCAGGATGTGAGTCTTATCTAAGACCCCTATCCACGATCCATAACTCAGGTCTTTGGCTGGCTACTGGCACATTTAGAACCTCTCCCATCTTGAGCATTTATTCGGATGCCTTTAGCCACTTGCTGTAATACACTGATGTGCAACTACGCTGCAAAACTTTTATTAATGAAAAGACATCATTGTTTTAATTATATTTTTAACCCTCATTTTTTAGAAATTTTTAATTGAAGCCCAAGGGCAACAAAGCCTTTTGGTGTGCGTTTCAGCAATTTTATTCAAGAGTGTCGTTTTACTTTGCCTGACATATACTCGACTGGGTATGATAAGCAACCTCCATGGATGATACCTCACCCAGATTTTAATTATCGTTTACTTAAATGCTGAAAATCTGCCACCACATCTGCAGAATACCAACGACTCTTTAAAGAAGTATTGGGGAATAATATCGATCAGCCACCACCACACACCCCCCAGGGTTGCCCAGAAGAAGAAGGAACCTCACAGACGCTCCATGATGCCATCCTCCCACTCCCTCCCCTCCTTCTAGCTTGGCAAGAGAGATAAAGATACTAGAGCCATGCACATGGGTGCAAAAAAAGGGCGAGGGTCGCCCGCCTGTGTGTGAGAGGTAAAGAGAGAGGCTCAACCCGAAGACATTTGACGGACTTTTCCGAAGTATCACGAATGTGTTGGGAATGGAGAACTTGCCGAGTATAGGTGGTCAACCGCCCAGCCGACTGGTGACCGCCTCGAGGCTGGGTGACTGCCCTAAGATCGTCACTACCGCGTATCTTTCTCAAGGGTCTTTGCCATTTGCAATATTTTTTGCTCACTCTTTTACCACCCCTCCCCGCAGTTTGGGTGAGCAACCCGGGCACCCGCCTAGTACCTGGGCACTCGCCTAGTACCCGGGCACCCGCCTAGGATGTGGGCACCTGGGGCAATTGTTTACGGTTGGGTGTCTATGTCACATGGGCGGAGGCGAACACGGGTGAGGACGCCCGGCCTGGGTGGGCGAGGGTCTCCTGGATTTGGCACCCATTTGCAGATCTCTTGAAAGATACGCCCATAACTGGGACTTTCCCTCTCCATAACCGGGCCTGTCCATTCTACAAGATTTTGGTGTGGACATCCCCTTCACAGAGAACTGAGCTAGGATTGCTCGCCTTAAAGGATGAGGTAGGGTTCACGGAGAATTTGAACTGCCATAATGCCAGGTGCACGGCAGCGAGCATGGTATGGCCATCACACGTAAGTTTTAATTAAAAGAGAACCGTGGATATTATGAGAATGCTGGAAACAGGTAAAACAAAAAAAAGCCATGATTAAGAATTGCATTGGCTACAATTTCCTCATTACTTAAGGTCTAAATGATACGCGGAGTTACATGCGGAAAATGATGGGGAGATACTGGCATATGTGGGAGGTTAATGCACTACTATTCACGCATTTCATTTTTGATACCACAATCAGCAACAATGAAAGCTACGCAGTCAAAAATAGTTTTGTTGATGCAGTTTTTCGCCGAGGTTCATAAAAACAAATTCCATTTGTTCCTGGGGACCGGGATGTTCGTAATTCATAAAAAAAATCATATTTTCAAAACTTCGTATTTTCGAATATTGCCATGTTATTACTATATGATTTTCGTCGGGACCAGACGTTTTGCTTTGTATAATCGAAACTTCATATTATCAAGAGTTTACTGTATATATAGTCTTATGTTCACCAATTATAAGGCCCAGAGGTGATTTTATAGAGCTATACTTTTGGAGAAAAATATTTTATGTGCCATCAAATATGGTATGTGATTTTTATTGCAAGGTTTCATATGCAGACTGGGATATTACAACATTTTACTTATCTGTGTTTTATTGAATTTACTACACTTTACTCCCCCTCAGAGAAAGAAAATTATCATTTAAGGTATTTTTCATATATATTGCCAAATTTTCATAGTTATGGATATATGCATTTGAAGTGAATGAACAGTGTGGGTAATAAAGTGAATAATTGTGAAAAAGATCAGTTAGTGCATTTTTGGTGAGTGGAAATTGGTATTTCATGTGATATTTCTTGTAAATCATTCACAAGTTCTCAATAACCTACTCATTTTGCATTATGATAATTAGTTATGTGTACTTTATTTCAGTCCCAGCTAACTTCAATGAAGTTTTAATGGATTACACATCATGGGGGTATCGAGTAATTTCCTTGGCTTACAAACCATTTGAGAAAAAATTTTCCTGGCATCATGCCCAAAAAGCTAAGAGGGATCAGGTAATCATTAATAGAAAATTTTTGGCATACTGTGGAGTAAATCATGGCTCTATTATAAATACATACTAATATTCGGAAAATAATTGTAGTGAGTGTTTGTCATGCTGGTGGTATATCTCTACAATCAACAGGTTCTGTGTTTTTGTTTTTCCTCTTTTGGTAACCCAGTAATATTACTTTTTGCCAAAGTAGCTCCCCCCAGGTGGTCATTAGGTACTTCATTTGTGCATTTCCTTCATGTCAACTGCCTATGGTCAACTGGATTGTCAATTTTATCATCACATTAATATTATATATAAGCCTTACATCATAAAAATGAAGCTCATCTTTAAATTTTCATAAGCCACTTGTGGTAGCTTCATCATTTGCAAACTTAAAGTATGTAGACAGGGGGTGTCTGTATCAAAATTTGTTTCAATCATTTTGAATCACATGTGATTGAATATGCCACTAATAAAACAGTCAATTGCGTAGGGCTCATCTTATTTGGCTGAAGTAATGGCCGTTAATGTTAAATGGAACAAATGTTTACTGGCATCATATGATTACATGTAACCCAAAAAAATGTAATTGAATGAGATCATCTGTTCATATCAGTGATTTTCAATGTTCATATACCAGGATCTACATATCTCACTTCCCTCCCCTCCATGCATGCTCTTTGCTAAGTCCCTTTTTTTAGAGGTACCATGTGACCCAACCTGCCTTCTTCTTATCTTTCTACTTCTGACCATCACTGCAAGGTGTACATTCTCCTTCCTGCATAACCCTTGCCTCTTCCTTTTTTTTTAATTATCTGAATATTTAATGTGTGCAGTTATCTTGTTTACTCTTAGAAGTCTTTGCTAATCTAGCCACCTTTATAATTCTCAGATTTTAAACATAATTACTGACATAATTCACATTTAATGTGCAACTTATAAGTATGGCTTTAATGTTTATATGACTATTACTATAAGCAATCTTAATTATAGATTCTCATGGATGAACAATTGCAATACGTGAGTAACTATTTGTCTATTTTGAAATGAAATGCTCTTTGTAAAGGCCGAACGAAACAATGAAATCAAAATAATACTCTGGCTAAGATCATGCTATTAGAAATGGAGATTATGATGAACTTTCGGTGAATTAAGGGTTTGGCTTAGTAGACTAAGACTCTTCTAGCCCTTTCCGTGCTAAGCATTTCAGTTAACACATTATGTATCAAATGCATATAGATGGCCATTCAAAGCACTGAAGGGGCTACGACGTACATATTTCCTGATTTTCTTCCTGGTCATCATATATATAGTAGAAGTCTGCTGTTGCGAGTGATTTTTTCACCATTGTTGGTCCACAGTGAAAGGCATACAGAGTTTTATTGGTTATTTTAGGCTTCAGGGAAGTAATATGCCAACTAGAGGAGATATCAGAAACCTAAGGTCTGGAGTTGACATTGCTATGATAGCTGTTAGTCACTTCCACCTTGCCTGACTTTTTGTCAGTTTGTCTCCTTTATAGAGTTTGATAGAGTTTAATAGAGTTTAATAGAGTTTGTCTCCTTTAACAATTGAATTTTCAATTACTCTTACTTGTTTTATTACCTTTGAAGTATCATCATAGAAGTATTCTACTTCATCTTCATAGTCCGGTGTAGGAATGGAAACTTGCATCACAACAGTATGTGTAATCTTCACATTTCTACCTATTGGTTCTCTGATTTTCTGCAGGTCCAAATTGATCTTACATTTCATGCTCCTTCCCTTAATGTTTATTGCACTTATGTACTCTCTCGGGTAGGCCCCACCCAGAGATCAGCATGTACCATTTACCTGCTTGGGATCTTTTGTCAACCCGCTGGTTTGCAGCATTACAACTAAAATGCTCAGTTTGTTGTCAAAACAATTTTGTATGCCCACAGTCATCACCATTCCAGCTTTACAAACACATTCCCCTTCCATAATATTCCTTCAGTAGGGTTTCCTTTGAGATAACATTGCACATTTTCATTCACCAGCGTCACTTTTCTTGCTATTTTATTCTGCAACTCTAGCTCAAAATTAAACTAATAAAATTTCCACATCATTTTTTATGAATAGTTTGTGGCTCCCGACTGTCCACCATTAGCAAATTAGGTTCATGAGTGTTGATTCATCTCTAAAATAATGAGGGGTCATATCAGTCATCCACCAAGTTGTTTTGCTGTGATTGTTGTCCCTGTTGCACTTGTGGAACTCAATGCCCCATCAAAGACAGACTTACTACTTATTCCACAAATTATCATTATGTGAGAGAAATAAAATTTGCTCAGATGTACTACCAGTTATCATGAATGGATGTACTGGATGTACCTTACTCATCTGTTGCATCGTGATGTCATGAGGGATTATATTTCCCAAAATTTTCCATGAAATTCGTGTGGGCTGCATGAATCTCGGAACAGCAAATGATACCATATTCATGATGAAATCTTACTTTTCCCTTTTGAGGCCTGACTTTCAGCAGTTACCAATGAATTGTTACTGATACTCAATAATTAATTATCACCCTTAATAGTCCCTATGATACATGATGATAAGGAAGCATTAAAATTCATGTTGGTTGAAATGAGGAGGCCTTATAATTAGCAAAGATGTGACTTTTATCAGCACTTATTAAAGCAGACTTCTACTGTAGTTCAGTGTGTACATGTTAGGAAACTCTGTGTCAAAATTTTAAAGTCTAATTTTTGTTTGGATATTCAGGCCGCTGGCTACTTTCCTTGCTGGTAGTTTCTTTAGAGTTGCATGTTTTGCTTTTTCAATAATAAACTTGTTTTCACTTTACTTCTCTATACAATTATCGATGCTTTCTTTTTTAATATTGTGTGGAGTTCAATATTCTCTGTTAAAATCTCAAAAATCTTGTGGTTTACCATATGACTTAACATGAAAGATAAATCTGTTATCTGATATGATTTATAAGTAGATTAATGTGGCATGCCATTATGTTGAAGTTTTTATGATAGAATTATTCTTTAGATAGAAACCTTAATGCCTTGTTAATAATTTAATGTTTTCAGATTGAAAAGGATCTCATCTTTCTTGGCTTCTTAATAATGCAGAATACATTAAAACCAGAATCTACACCAGTAATTCATGAACTCAAAGCTGCATCAGTACGCTGTGTCATGGTGACAGGTAATCTATATGTATTAATTTTGTAGCGTGTCAGTCATTCTGTATCCGTTTTGTTTATTTCTCTCCCAAGTTTAGAGCTAAAAGAGTGAGGTTTGGTGCGTTGAGTGTGGATTCTCTGTCTGTATGATTTGGTAGTAGTTTTGGATTTTTAGCAGTTTTTGGTGCAGAGAAAAATGCAAAAAACGTGGTTTTTTTTAGAGTGGGAGACAACATATAATGAAAATATGGCATAGAAAAAAGTACAAAAACATAGGATAATTAGAGTAGGACACATTTCTCTATTTATAAAATAGCCATTTCCTTCTCTCTGCATACGAAATGCTTATGAAAAGTGCCTGCAAAGCAGGCAGCAGGTCCTCTAGTAGAATTTTAATATAGTTAAATTTTAATGGTTAATTAATGTTAAATCAAGGAGTAGATTTGTTCCTCTTCATATTAAAAGCTGCTTTTGTGCACTGCATTATCTCTTCAGTCCATATATTGATGAAGTAACAAAAATGAATTTATGGCTGCTTCATCTATATTTTATGGTTTTTGTATTATGTAGTTCTTATTAACTTTCCTTTTTGTTGAACATGGCTGAGAGTGAATGGTTCTGGATAGCTGACTTCAGATACTACTTTGAGAACACACATACTTTGTGTTCTTTGAGAACACTCAAAATACTAATATTGAATTAAATTCTTATTATAAAGCATGTAGTATCATGTAATAATCAAAGCTTAAGACAGTGCAGTAATGTCTATATTAACAAATATTTTTGCCAATTTTCAAATCTTGGAACCCTCTCCCAGTAAATAAAATATTGAATTCATTGTATCTGTTTTACTTAGGGATGGTCGGATTGGATCTGTCCGGTCCAAAGATCTGCAGCTCTTTTCATTTTACTCTGATTGGGATCCAAAGATATGGAGTAAAATTGGATATGGATTGTAGATTAAAATTTTTTGCGGCTTAGCAATCGAAGAATCTGGAAAATAGGTGTGGCAGATTTTGACAAGGAGAGGTTGTGTAACTCAGGTTACGAAATTAGATGAAAATTTTTCCGTGCAACTAGAGGCAAAATAAAGAAGTTGACTTTTTAAACATAAGCAGATAGCAAAAAATTTTATCAAATTATATCTAGTGGTCAAACAAAATGCATACGCCATTGAAAGTGGCTGATCTGTAAATTAAGCGTAGTCTGTTTCGGCGATGTCTTCAAATGTATATGTTCAGTTCAAGTTGCAGAATAATTCCAATGTACATATGCAAAGTACCAGAAATTAATATGTTTAAATTATTCTGATTCTCAGAATGGAAAATTCACGTTAAGAATGGGATTATATCTCAGTACGTTATGAAGCTATATGTTTCAGTAAAAAATGTCTCGGCATTTTCCACAAAGTACTGGGCAGTTGGTCTGGCAAAATTGCCGGATTATGAGTGTTCCCGGATTAGGGATTTCCGGATTAAGGGTTTCTCAACTGTATATGAAATTAAGGATCCAAAACCAAGGCCAGGATCTGGATCAGAAAAAAAAACCTGAATCTGTCCATCACTAGTTTTACTTTATGCTAAATATTTATCTCTTGATTTGAACATATTTAGCCATATTTGCTGTGTCTTTGCTAGTAAAAAATGTGAAGATAGGATCTTGGAGGATAAAGTACATTTTTTTTACTTTGGTTTTTCTTTGTTGATAACCAAAAGTTATGAAAATTTTTGAGATTTTTTCATATCATTATAAAACTGTGCATTTCAGGTGACAATGTATTGACTGCTATCAGTGTGTCTAGAGAGTGTGGAATAATAGGACAAGGAGAATCTGTCCTTCTGCTGAAAGGAATCCCACCTGACAATATGACTCCAGCTCAGCTGAAATGTGATTATGTCCATCCACCTAATGCCCCTCAAGAGGTAGATATCTAATTATGGTCCTTAGTTAATGTATTCCTAAAAAAATTATGTAATGCTCATGCGTATTCTCTTCAGAATTTATTGCCATAATGACTTAGAACCATTTATTTATGATGTAATTTTAAACCATAGTGTTCTAATATGGTGAATTGTGAAAGATTATACTTTGGAAAAAGAAAATTTGGAAATTGATAATTGACCATTTTGTCTCGTGAAAAAGTGCCATTTATCACTACCTTTCAACGTTTTTATCAACAACAGTAAGTCTGGAAGTTTTATCCTCCTTGATGTTCATTAAATATAGTGACATTGATAGGCAAGTGCCTGGTGTGATTCTGCAATTCAAATCGCCACCTTCCAGGTCACCAATTTGGGTTGCTTATTTTACATACTGCTGCATAGGCTGGTGCATCTCCACGATATTTTGACAAAAGAAATTGTGTGAATCATTCAGAACCACTGATGAGAAATCATCTTCAATTTATAGTTATTATTTTTATAGCTAGAGGAAATCTGACAAATGAGAGTGGGTAGAAGATGTCTTCATGACTCATGTAATGCATTTGAGTTATCAGTGATGTCACCATTAAAGTTTTTTACATAGATAAAGACATTGCATATCAGTTATGTGCTCTTGAGCCTGTGCTGAAAAGTAGGTGTACATCGGGATTAAGAATTCATACCCTAGCGAATGGAAAGAACCACAATCCAGAGTTACAGAATTTCATAATTCCTTAACCATTTTCACCTTTTGCTAAAAGAAAAGCAATAAGAATAGAGGTTCATGTCCATTTTCTTAGAGTTTGACTTTTTTAAAGAAAATTCTCTAAGAATATTCTTTCCACTGTTATAAGAGATTCTGATTTTTTTCTGACAATCATACCATAACGTAGAATCTTCATATTTGCCAAATTCATTTTCAAAGATTACTTTGGGTAACTGAAACCACTGATACAAGCAATCGCCAAGTAGTGGCCTTGTTGCCATTACCTAAATAAAGTCAGATTAGCATCCACTAATTGTATTAAATATTATATTAGGATACGTATTACATGCTTAAATAAGGACAGTGTCTTGCTTTACAGTCAGTCAGACTGTAGGTCTGTAGGACATCGTACTTTAGGCTTTTAGATTATCTCGATTCACTTACCCAGATTTCTTCCTTCAATAACATCATACGAATTACATTTAAGGCTTTTGGGACTTATAATTAATGGCTTAAAATTATGTCCAGGAATTTCCATCACTTATGTAGTTTTTTTGACGACTGTTTCACTTCACATCCGGGAGGAGCTTTCAGGTTGAAAATAGTTTTTGTAAATAATTGTATTATTTTACATTAATAATTACACATAAATTATTATAATTAATTGTAAAAATAATTGATGATATCTATGTTTAGACAATCAAAACACAGATGTTGTTGAAGCAGCACTTGTAGAATTATGCAGGTTTTTTGCCATTGTTGACTCTGAAGGATGTTAGAAAAGTACACAACTCAGCCTTTTATTCAAGGTTTTTAGGACCACTCCAATTATATTACATATTTAAAATATTTTCAGAACACAACCACTTTCATTTTTATTATTATCTAGTATTAGTATCGTTGATGAAGGTAAGTTCCATATTTTTAGACCATTCATATTTTGGCACTCCCGATTAATGGTCCCAACCTTGGGTAACTTGGAGGGGGTAAATGATAGGTTTGAATGGTCTTGATATTACTCATCACCCATCAGATAAGACCTTGAATCAATATTATAGGTGCACATGAACATAAAAAGCCTTCACTCTTCTCTCACAAATATGAATTCACTTTCCAAACTGCCGAAAATATTCAAGGGCAACATTATAAGAAGACTGCTGAGTAATTTAATGTTCTACTGGGAAAGGAATTTGGATTACCTCTTTAGAAATATGTGGATGATAGAAAATTCACTCTGCGAAGAGGAAAATGACAGTTCTCTCATTTTGAGGAGAACATATGAAGTAAAGAAATCTATCATCGTTATGAAAATAAATCTGTGCTTGCTATTATAATCAAGTCATGAGTGGTGAAACCAGGGGAGCCAAGGTTGTGGGTACCTACCCTTTTGGAAGCCCCCTCCTCATGCTTCTCGTGACTAGTGGTATTCATCACATAAATATATGAAGGAAAAAATTATGATAAAAATAAAAGAAGAGATGATGGGAAATTAAATATTTCCTTACTGTAACTAGAATAATAATAATTAAAAACATGTGAAAGTATCCCATATATGGAGGCTGGTTGAGATTTTTGGTAAAATCTAGATCTGTGAAAAGTTACACCTTACTGAAAACTGGGGGGATAAATTTACTTACAGCAATGTGGGAATTATTTTGAGAACATCTAAAACATCAGATTATTTTTCTTGAATATAACATTGGAATTGATCTCTTGCATGTATATGCCCATTTTTTACTGACAAGGTGTATGGTCACAGCATTCAAGTTTATTTTTTCACTTTTTCATGATAATACCTTCACGAAATTTTGATTTCCTATTACTAATATTTACTGAAATATACCTAGCATACCTAGAAATATACCTAACATACCTAGCATAACTGATGGAGACTTGCTCTGATTGTCATTGTGGTTAGTGGAGTAGATTTCACTGTTTTTGATCAACTTTATCTGAGCTATTAGCAACAGTAATAATCTGTATATTTTTGTCATCGTTTCATTGAGTCAGTTTCACTTGGTTGTGGTTATCATATACATATGTGCAAGAAAACATGACATATTATTTGAAATATTCTTCAGGTATTACCAAAATGTTCATTTTTTAGGAAACTCAGTGACAGTGATGATAAATGTATGATACTGGTATTGCAGTTGACATTTGCATTAAATTCCAATTGGCCAATGTCAGAGTTGAAAGTATTTGCTGTTTAAATTTTTCTGTATTATATAAAAGTACTCCCAGTAATACTTCTCTTAAGGAGGTCTTTGATGATTTTCTGCTGAGGAATTTTTTTAACTCCAAATGGAGTGATTTAGGATATTATTTTAGGCAGCACTAGTTTCTTTTGCCCCAAGTGGCTGGCCAATAGTGTCCCTCTCACGTCATTTTCATTCATATGGATTGTTCACTCAGTATTGCTATTTTAAATAGAATTTAGAGGGGATGTTATGTATTATATTTCTCATCAATCTGGATCTAATTTTATAGCTGTAGGTGGGTAAACATTTAAGCATGAAGCCATGTCAATGACGAGGCTAGATGGCAGTTCATTATATCACTGGCTTCATTTAAAAATGTAATGCCCTCAGACTGGGTAAACCTTGTCTGGTGATGTTATTGTAATGAGTAGGTGACTACACTTTTGTATTCCCGTTCTAACTTAATTAGTAAATAGAGGTTTTAGCTCTGAAAAAGTCAAGTTTTTGTTCTGTGCTGGTGAAAATAAATTTGATATATCTCGTAAGAGTAGTCAATCCAACCATGAAAAGTGTTCTATCTATCGACAGTTTCAACTGATATTCTGTTAGTTGTGTTCAAGCATAATGTGGGAGTTCATTTTATATAGTACGTATTTCGCTGTATAATGATCATTCTTTCTTATTACTTTGTTTCTGTTTTGAATCCAGGTCCGTGAGAGGAGTGATCCCATGTCAACTATATTGAACATATCCACTTTTGATGAACCAGTCCATCTAGCTGTTGAAGGGTCAACTTGGTCATTCATTCACACTCACTTCCCTGATCTGCTGTCAGAGATTGTGCTGAGAGCTACTGTTTTGGCCCGTATGGCACCAGAGCAGAAAGCTCAGTTGGTGGTATCTCTTCAGAAATTGGACTACATTGTTGCCATGTGTGGAGATGGAGCTAATGATTGTGGGGTTTGTTGCATTTATTTTATGTCCTTAAAAAGTACTAAGGCCAACTCCAGTGGTGGTGGGGCAAATTCCTTGTCTGTCAGACTCAAGGTCACAGGTTCAAATCCTGCCCAGGGATAATTTTTACTGTCCAGGACATGGATGCGTGTGCCAGTTGTAAGATAGGACTTCATAGTCCTAATTCACTGAATAAATGAAGACATGATTATTATTATTAAAGTGAACAGATTTTGATACATTCAATAGCATGCAATGATCATTCCAGGCTTTAAAGGCAGCCCACATAGGAATATCCCTCTCAGAAGCTGAAGCATCTGTTGCAGCACCTTTCACTTCCAAAGTCCCGAATGTGTCATGTGTTCCTGCTCTAGTCCGTGAAGGTCGCTGTGCCCTGGTTACCAGCTTTGCTGTGTTTAAATACATGGCTTTGTACAGCATGGTTCAGTTCATATCAGTTCTTCTGCTGTATTCTGTAAGTTATTCAATTAATATTTGAGTAATTATGTACAATTTTAAGTTTAAATATTATCTGAAAATAAAAATACTGAACAGTCTATGATTCTGGATTTGTAAGGGACTCTGTAAATGTTCATTGGTTGTTATTTTTTCAGTGGAAAAGTAATTCTTAACATCTTATCTGGGAGTTTAAATAATTTTCACTACTTATATCTTTTAGTCTGTTTGCTGTTAATTCTTGTTTAGGTTTATATAGTCTTCAATTTTTCATTCTTAGTCAGTTTATATTATCCTTCTTCAAAATCCAGTATTGATATTTTGTATGGTTGAAGGAGTCATATAGTCTCTATTATGTTATGATTTTATAAAATTTATTAATGATAATATTAATGTTTAAGGCGCTGGGGAGGTTTAAAGGGTTAACCAGGGAGATTCATAAATTGGTAGGGGCGGGTAGAGGTACCATAACAATCCATTTTCATTTAAGCTTCATGAGCATCTCCCTATTTTACAGTCAGGCACACAAATGCACTTTGGTTTCCTCTGTACGGTGAACTCTCATTAGCACGTTTTTGTAGGGACCTTACTGCCTGAATGTGGTAACAAGGAAAACATGCTAAACAGGTTAGCTCTTCCCAGGCAAGTTGAATACATACAGTAAAATCTCATATTTGCATTATCGTAATTTATGTTTTCCTGCAATTTACAATGTTTTTATTGTGTCCCATTCAATTTCCTATATCTCCAACGTATGTAAAATCCTGTATTTACACCAGTACCTTCCCGTTTTCCCGCTGTTGGGTTAGAATCAAAATTCCCTTCTGTGACATTTAGCCATAGATACCAGTCAATATGAAATTCTTTTTACCTTGTTTCATGCTTATACACTTCAACAACATGAGAGAGAGTAGAAATGTGCTCCGTTTTATAGAATAATTTGAACTTTGCGGTGTAGTGGGGCAGTACACAGCGCCACTAGTCATGGAAAAATAAACATACTATGAAATGAATGCGTATAGGACGCAATTTATAATTTAGGAACACCTACGGGAGTATATTTAAACTGTACCAAAGTTCATATTGTGAAGAATGAAAATGAATCTTTACCCAGACATGAAATGTTAAAAATACATAAACTGAACTGGTGGACAATAACAGGAGATCATTCATCAGACCATCTCACTGCCTTGATTCAACAGTTTTAGGATACTACAAAACAAAACTTATCGAAACTTGTTTTGTCACGTGAAAACAGCATTGAATAAATAAAAGTATTTTCTTTAAGAATTTTTTTAGTTGGATAACTGCTTGCGCTGGCCAACCAGCGAGGTAGCTCAGTCATTCAATATTCTCATGTGTTGTTTATGCTATCCATAAATTCTCCAGAACGTAAATTTCATTTTACTTGGAAATGGGAAATGTTCCTATATGAATTACATTATTTTCAGATGAGTCGTTGGATTTCGGGTTTCTACCAAGTTGTTTCATCCCTCTGGATGACTTAATTACTCAACATATGCAAGTTTGATCTGCATTCCAGACCCCATCTTCATGTCCGAAGATCGCATCCCATCAAATTTCCTGTATCTTCATTCTATATATTTCGTATATCTTCGTACTATATATTTCCTATGTCAAAATATCCTGTACTTCGGACCTGAAGATGACGTCTGCAATGCTGACCAAACAGTCATCTAGTAGGATAAACCGATGCGGAAAAAACCAGAAACTCTCAGGCCATCTTCTAATCACCACTGAGGCCTTCCCAGCAACTAGAATATTTTCAATTTAGGCGTAAATAAAATTAGTGGATTCTCATGATACAACTCGCACTGATGTAGAGAAATGTATAAGATTACCAGTCTCTACAATGGATACAGTTGTGAAAAATCACGATGTGATTCAGAAACATGTTAGCTAGTGCAGACATCTGTCGAAAA
Organism: Platycnemis pennipes; assembly: GCA_933228895.1. Taxonomy (NCBI): domain Eukaryota; kingdom Metazoa; phylum Arthropoda; class Insecta; order Odonata; family Platycnemididae; genus Platycnemis; species Platycnemis pennipes. The sequence goes on from OW121853.1 coordinate 109,646,970, forward strand.
AAAAATGTCAAGAAATCATGGTATGAAGGAATACAACTGAAAAAGTGGTTTTTGAGTTCTAGATTATCAAATATTGCCATGAATGGCTTCGTCTTAAGAGAAAAGGTATTGCACAATGTATGAGTTTGGGAATTATGGCCTTGACAATGTCCAATGGTTGGTTGAAACATTGGTAGAAATATATCATACAAAAATAAATCAGGACAGCTCTGTACTTGAGGAAATAATTAATAATATTGCTCTAATTCAGTTTATCAGTGTTTCTTATTTATATATTTACTCTATATTGTTAATGTATGCATGTAAAACTGAAAATTGTCTTTCTCCCACTATTTGCATTTTCTCGCAATTTACACTTTTTTCCAGCTGTCTCTATAAAAGTGTAAATAAGGGGTTTTACAGTATGCGTTAGTTGCATAACTTTCAGGGGAACAAATGATGTCTGTGCATTTTAGTTTGTTCCATTGTTAGCTGGTGTTCATTTATTGTACAAATATAATGTTAACTTATTTGGCCTCCCAATAGAATATGCACAGTAACTTTCGTTGATGTGCACTTGATAATAAAAAATGATGATAATGACCAAACACCATGCTTTGTATACACACTCTACGCAAGGAGACTCTAGTTGAAGGCTTTCTATCTCAAAAATAGCGGATGCCATATTCATTCTAAGCTTATCAGCATGTAGATAATTTAGTCTTACATTTACTGCTGGTAACACTTTTTTATCATTACTTTTGAGGCATGTTTTTGCAGTGAGAATGAAAAATGGCTCAAATTTTTAATAGGCGCAGAGGTTGTCATTACAATTTGAAATGCAAAATGAAAGGGAACTTTGATGGAACATGAGTGGTATTTTTTCATGATGTTCTATATGTTTAAAATGATTTTCTTAATGCGATTAGGTTATATTATTCAATTTACAAAACCATGTTTTCTCTGTAAGTATGCAGCATTGGAGGCATTTGGCAAACACCTTTGTCTTCATTTCAAAATTTCTATTGCGAATCATTTAACGTCATAACATTTGACCATGTCACAATTTATTTTATTTTATATTTTTGGTCGGAGCGAAGAAGCCGAAATGCCAAACAATGTTAGGGCTGAGTAGAACGAACTGGAGTTGAGTATTGATGGTAGGACATTAATTTTTGCCACATTTTAAACACGCTTCACATGCTAATTTCCATTTACTTCTCAGAGGAGGTTGAGCTTTTCAATCAATATTTTTATTTTCACCATAGGCTTTTCTATGGCTAATTCTAAGCACTTTAAAGTCACTAAATGGTGCTGGTGTAGTTTTTGATGTCCAGTCGACACTTGTAAAACAAAGGAACATCGTGATAAAATGCATGAGGGTGCCCTTTTCATTCTTCATAAACATTTTGTAAACATAAGGTACCTATTTAAATATTTTTGTAAGTGATAACAATCTTTTTTAATGCAAGATCCCAATTTATAATCCTCTTGCGAGAAATCCATTGTCAAATCGCTATTTTCCTGGGACGAATTTTGTTTGGTCCTCCTCCAAACAGGCTGAAGAGGTAATCAAAATGTGTTGACCAGAATTGTTTACATGCACTGTGACTTGGACCTGAGGAAATGAACGAGCAAACAAGGAAAATATGCTATCAAGGAACATCCTAATTAGAGTCCACTGTATCATGCTGTTAGATAGAAGTATATTATTTTTTTCTTGTGTGGACAAACTAAATAATCTAAATTTCCCTTAAAGTTCTGCTCCATCCCACTTCAAATTACTATAGTTCTTGTTATAAATTTATTGAGAACAATGTTGTTCATTGTGTGGTGGGTGAGTCATTTTTAAAAGAAGAGAAAATACCTTTTATACCTTAAAAGGTTTTCCCCCTGAAGGTGACCCCTACTAATATTTAAATGTATAAACTGTCATTTCTCATTCTAAAGTTATGTGTTCAGGCGACTTTAAGTGGTGGTTTTCTCAAGGCATGTACTTGAGTGAGGAGTTTCTTTAGGCAGCATTATTGTATGCATGGTCTTCTGCCCATTCAGTGAGTTACTCAGTTAATTTTCGTGTTAAAATTCCACTATTGATTTTTAATTGTATGACCCAGGTTTCGACACATAGTGTGTATCATCAGGTACAAATGAACAAAATTTCCCATATTTATGGTTTTTTGTACTATTAAAGTTATCCTAAAATCACTGGAATATGAATAGTGATTGCTCAATTGACATGAAATTACTCATAGTATTAAGTCGCAATATTTTGATTGCTATTCTCTACATTCTTAAGTCATGCATGAACATTAACATGTTTTTTGTTGATTATTATTGATTCAATAATGAATTTTCCTGTTCTGTATTATCTAAGTGTTTGTGTTTTAATTGATTTTGCAGCATAAGACAAACTTGGGAAATACTCAGTTCCTTTACATCGATTTGGTTGTGACAACAAGCTTGGCTGTTTCGATGGGACGGACTAGCCCTGCAGAAGGGCACCTTGTTAAAACTAGACCAACATCCACTCTTGCTTCAGCAGCTACCATCATCCCAGTTTTATTACAAACTACCATGGCTGCATGCATTCAATATAGTGCAATACTATTCCTTTCAACTCAAAACTGGCAAGTGTTTATGTTATTGTGCTTGATCTAATGTTGTTTGACCTAAGTTAATTGATTAAAGTCCTGGAGAGTGGATTGTATAAGATACGTAAAAGGGCCCAAGTCTAGGGAAGAATGTAAAATACTTGGATTAATATGCTATGTAAGGTTCCGTTTCATCAGTTGGCAAGTGGGGGAAATGAAATGAGAAAAAAGGTTTAGTGTGTATTTCAGATGTTGAAGAGACGAAAAGGTAAGGGTTGGGGTTTGGAGCTTTCATGAATGCCTTGTATCTGAATCCTGCAAGATAAAGAATAGGACTTCCTATTTTGCAAATAGCTGTTTTGGCTTATTAGCTTGGTAATGTTTTACAGTAAGGTCATCAGTTCAAATTCAGTGATGCCTCCCTATTTCACAATACAGTTGAGCTCCTTTAATCCGGCACTGTCGGGACTGAAGTGATGCCGGATTTGGGATTTACCAGACTATGGGTCATGCATGGCAACTGGTCTATTTTTGACATCCGGGGTGTTTTCATTGAAGGTAGTCAATTATTTATAACAAAATATATCCATTTGCCATTTTTTGAACAATTTTTGAAAGGAGTCACTGAGAATAATCAGAAAGAAATTGTTTCTTAATTTGAAAGTAATTACTTAAGTATTGAAGTTGTGCAGTGAGTGGAAATAACGAAATCTAAGCATGGAGTGCATCATCTTGCTGCATGTTTAAAAATATAATATTATTATTGGAAAAGGGTATATAAAATTTGATATTTCTTATGCTGTGCTTCGCGCAACATATTTCCTACCTCGCTTGATTTGTTATCAGCTAATTCAGCATGATTTCAACGCGTGGGTGTCGTTCATACGGTCGCCCATCACTACGTCGTGGGCGACCGGACTGGATGATTCTTTAAAGACCATCGTCAATAGCAGTCTTCGTTCAACAATTTCTGGCTCATCATCTTCATCCCCTCTCAGATTTATTGTTATCGATTACCATTTCAGTGATTTCATCATCTGTGAAATGTTTTGTGGTGAGAGTATCGTGGTCGCTAGCTATCCATTCATCTAAATTTATCAATTCCATTTCCTTTCATTCAGGGTTATGGATGCAGTTTGCACAGTTAGCCAACTTCAACATCATATGTTTATCCCCAGAAACATTAAAGCCTTTAAAATTCCCACTTATTGTGTTTACATGGAACCTCAAAGCAGGCCACAATTTAAACTACACATGTTATAGAACTGACTGTGAAATACTATTTCATGCACGCAAAATTTCCAACATCATGTCTTTTAGTTTATATCTGTTTCTGAAATAGTTTAGGTTGCTCCATTAGCATTTGGCCAGAAATGTTAACTAGGCCTTCACTTCAATGCAATGGAAACCACGCGATCCAAATTTCAGCTCCTAAATCTTCTTTCATAGTTTTTCTCTCTGTCATCCATTTCTTCGTGTCACGTTAACAGTAAAATATTGAGGATTCTCTCTTCCTGCTTCTTAATGTGTTATATTGTCGAAGATCCCACTCGGTATGTTTCAGACAAATGCTTTACCAATCGGTCCATCGATGCAACGGCGGCAAGCTTATTCACAACTTGCACATCTTCTGAAATCATTAACGTTTAGTACTAATGATCATTCCTCTGCTGTTGCCACAACTCTATAGATTAGATATGATTAGGGAGAAATATAAGCAGAAAATAAATAATTTTATCAAACTACGTCTAGGGGTCAATCAAAAATGCACGCGCCATTGAAAGTGGCCGATCTGTAAACTAATCATAGTCCGTCTCGGAGATGTCTTCAAATTTGAATACTTAGTGCAAGTTGCAGAATAATTCCAATGTACATAGTACCAGAAATTAATATGTTTATATTATTCTGATTCTCGGAATGGGAAAATTTGGGATAAGAATGGAATAAAAACTCGGCAGGTTATGAAGCAATTTTTCGGTAAAACATTTTTTGGGATTTTACACAAAGTACCAGGGAGGCGGTCATGGTAAATTTGCCAGATTATGGGTGTTCCCGGATTTGGGATTTCCAGATTAAGGGTGCTCAACTGTACTTTTAAACTAATTATTCATTGCTTTGCTTGATACTATTCCTATTAAAATTATGTCAACATTAAAAAAATATTGATAAATAATATTATGCATAAAATATTGAGATATGAACTTGGCTGCCACAATGTAGTCACTACGTCGCTCGACAGAATGTGAAGTTTGTGCCCGACATGGTGACTACCTTGCTCGTTGTTGAAAGGTTAAAGGGAGGAGGATAGAGAATATTACATTGCATTATGTGGAGGGAGGGGTCATATAAGTGGGAGATGAGCACTACATAATGCATGGATGGCCCCTAATAATAACATAGTTTTACTTATAATTTAAAAGGAATGAGAGGGTAAGAAGGGCGTGAAACTTGAATGTAAAAACTTCATGTGGAGTAATTTGTCTGGGTTAACTCATAAAATTCTAGGAAAGCATAGATGAATAAGAAATGTAGAAAATGAGTCAACATTTTTGAAAAATATAGAAGGCCCCTGAAGAAATAGTAGGAAGTAAATACATATGATGTGAATAAGGAAATCTCTCAAGACAAGTGAAAGAGTGTAAGGAACAGGTAAAAAAATAGCAATAAATACTGGGTGAATAATATCCGTGGTTGATGAAAAATTAGGAAGAAATAGGATGTAGATTTTTTGCCATTTTGTGAGAGTGGTGTGTGGCAGTATGATTTCATGTGAACAATTCTGATTTCCTTGCTAAGTTATGAAAGAGCATTTGAGGCATGTGCCCTTACAGGAGTGATGAGGATACTGATAACAAAATTTGTAAGATGCAGTGAATGTGTATCTTTTTTGAACCTCAAGGATACATTGGTTAAAGTGGGTCATACTAAGTTAATTCACGTTGGAATTAGACTGCAAGGATAGATGTCTAATGAGAAACCTCTGCATGAATTAGACAGCTCGGATAAGAGTAAAAATGGAGAATCGAATTTAGCTGGGATAAGCTGGGGATTAAAGCAGGGCTGTTCTTATCGCCAATTATTTGTAATTTGTTCTCTGAAGAAATGGTTAGACAAGCATGAGAAGGGCACACATGGAGAACTAGTGGAATTCCTTAATTTCTTGATGACCAAACTTAAGATAACGAGTTAGATCGGGGATTGCCATCAGTCATTGGCTCATTAGAGACAAATTATGAAATGTTTATTATCAATTTCAAATATCTTGGGGGCTGAGAGGCAAGCCTAGAATTTATGGAGGGTGCCTTTCGGGTAAGCCCATAAATGTTTGAAAGTCTCCGCTGCCAAGGGGCGGGGTTTTGCTTCCAAGAGGGGCAGCTCAAACTCAATGTTGCTGAGATTATTGTCCCTAACTCCTTCATCCGAGAAATCTGCAGGACCCTATGGGCGATGAGTCGACCATCATCGTAACAGGTCCTGTCTAGCCTTTGCCTAGGTCGAGAAACAAAACATGAGGGTAAAAAAAAGCATTCTTTTCGTTCTAAGGGCTTCTTATCACAGCTTTCACCTTTGGCCATAACTGAAAAGGGTAGACCTAAGGAACAAACAGGTTGATTCATAGGTGGAATGCTGGTATGCGAAAAAGAATATTTCATACATGTGATGAATGACTTTTTCTTCACTTACCGCCACAAATGTTAGGCCTGCTTCTCAGACCCCAAAATATTTTAAATTGATATTAGGGGGAGAATGTAGATAAAAGATGAAATTAAGGTGTATGTGTGGTCAGGTTTTTTGATACTACTGTACCACAAACATTGTAACTCCCATGGCTTTCTAAGTAATGACAGGACACATAATCCAAAACATGAAGTTAACGTGTCTCTCATAAAGATGGAAAGGGAATAAGACAGGAGAACAGCATTTAGGACAGGCATGCATCCTGAGAGTATTTTAGATGAATATGCATGTAGTATCTAGGACTTGATAGTTGTTTAAAGGTAAGTTATATGAATACATTCAACTACAGGAGGTAAAACTATAAATAAAGTATACCCTTGCGTCACTTAGAAATTTTGTCTTTGTACAGAGGAGTATAGATGTTACAGCTTTTGAGATATAGGTATGGATAAGAACAGAGGAGGTGCACTGGTCATTGAGGAAGAAAAAACTTTGAATCATTTGGGATGTGGGTGCGAATATGTGGGGAAATTCAGAGGAGATAGAGTGTATGGAGAGCATTATAAATAATGGAATGTTTTAACTGTGTATGGAGGTGAGAATATTAGGCTAGTTGGACATTGTGCTGTGAATAGGGATTTTTGAATTATGGAAGGTAGGAGATAAAGAGGGTGTATATGTTGTGATATTTATTATCATGTACAAAATGGTAGGAGGTGAAATCTGTATGAGTTGGCTGGATCCCTATAGGCTATTTTCTGACTTGCCTATATTGGTAGATAACATAGTAACATGAGGAATATGCTCCTTGAAATCTTATCAACTAATCAAGTTGAAAGTATGAGGTGAACATAATCTCCAGGTCATAAGCTAATGGGATCTATATGTAGAAGCACATGCAGCAATTTGTACATGAAAACTAATTAAATTTTTCTCTTTAAACTTTTGTAGGTTTCTACCTATAGTTCCTGCTAGTGGTCAAGAAATAGTAATATGCTGGGAAAATACAGTAGTGTTTTGTGTCAGCTCCTTTCAGTATGTGATTCTTGCAACTGTATATTCCAAAGGGAGGCCACACAGAAAACCTCTTTACACTAATAGTAAGTTAATGGCATTTAGCAATATGTTGTGGTATATTAAGCTGCTGGTTACGTATTTTGTGATGATATGGATGAAAAATGTGGATGTGATGGATGAATTCTTGTATGGCAATAACTGTTTTACTTCTGTTTTAGCTTGGCTCCTGATTGCTCTCCTGTTTCTAACCTTTAGCACAATGTTGTTAACTCTCTTTCCACTTGAACCAGTGGCATCGTTCTTTGAACTTGAAAATTTTTCTGGAGATATGGAGGAAATGTATTTTAGATTTTACTTGCTTGGATTACCTCTGTTGAATCTTATACTTGCAATTTTTGTTGAGGTAAGTTGAAATGTCATGTGATCATGATGTTCTATCCCAGGGTCAGCAAACTTTAATGACAGAAGAGCCAAAATGACCCATCCACAATTATTAATTTATTTGAGAGGCATGAATATTTTTGCAAACAAGGAAAATGTAAAGGAATATAACAAGACCTAATAATATTAATTGTATCCGTATTAAAACAAGTAAATTCACAGAAAATCCTACTTCCATTTCTTATCATCAGTGTAAAATGAGCTTGCATTTCCTGAGTGTGTCAGAATATGACCAGAAGTTCATGATTTCAAGATGGTATGAGTAAACGAGCCTATCGGTGTTTCAACTAGATATTACCAAAATGCATCTATGGGTGGAACTGATAATTTTATTTTCATTTCCAACTTTAATTTAGAGCTCAATGTGGATTGTGAGTCACAGTTTGCTGACCCATTTTATACTGTGGAGGTATGAGTACCTAGGTTTTAATTTTTATTTTGTCTTTTCAGAGATTCATAGCAGACAGTGCATGGATGAAAAAAGTCATTCATTTTGTTACTAGGAAGAAAAAACCGAAAAACAAATACAAAAATATGAATCAGAAGAATTTTGGATGGCTAACAGGTGTTCAGTGTTAGAAAAAGATGGAAATAGTTTTAATGAGTTTGGATCAATCATTCCAATGGGACTTTAAAATTTATATTTGTATTAATTTCCCAATGATCTTTATTGGATACCATCTTCTTTGTTAAGCGTACCAAAGACTGAACCAATGTGTGACAGCAGTGGAAGGAATTTGAAATTTTTGTGTATATTTCAACATTGGCTCTATACTGTAAGCGTTATTTTCATACGAAAATATTAATTTTTTTAGAATAACTCCAGGGTGCATTATTTAATAATTTACACCAAATTCCCCTATACTCACAATTTGCCGCCGGTGCCGCAATTCTTTAGTCGAGTCTTTAAATGGCATCAGTAAATATCGTTGAAAGAATTCTAAGGCGTTAATGAAACCTCTTAAAGAAAAAAAAGACTACCTTTTAAACGAAAAAATTCACAGCTGAAATGCAATAAGCTCGAAGAACATAAGTACGTTCTGAAACTAAATGAAATATTGAAGCGGAGGAAATTGTCTTCGCATGCCGACCTTCATCGCATCCATGGACGATTTACTATGCGTGACGTCATACGGCTACGGGGTTTGCAAAGTTTAGTAGAGGGAAGCCGCACCCTGCCCAGATAGTGGCCTGTAAACACTTTCTGAAGTGAAATAGTTTTTTCAATACGAATTGCGAGAACTGTTTGTTTTATGCATCCCTGACCAGCGAATAACTACCCTGATCGTTTTATAATGTGAGTAATTTCTTTCCATCATTATTGCCTCATTATTAATGTTAAACGTGAAGTATTCATGCACTGAAAGGGTGGCTGATTATATTTTTGGTGCGTGAGGTGCTCAGTGCGTCTTTTACCGATCATTATAACCTGTAATATGTTTACCTAAAGGTTATTAGTGGGCCATTACTGTAGAAAATGATCTAATGATTATCTATGGCCTTTTTTGTGGCAAGTGACTTACGTCTCGGATAGCCATTATGGCCGATTCCTTGAGAAACAGTCGAACGTTGTCGGCAGTAGAATTAATCCCAAAGGAACAATTTTGGCTTATCGGAAAGGGCTTATTTGAGTAATAATTATCAGTATTGGTGAAATAAGTCTGATTTGCTTCAACATGGTGAGCCGAGGACAGTTTTTTATGGCATTGCGTGTAGAGGAGGCGGGTACCTGTTAGCATTGAAGATGAGATATGGGGAAACTCGGTGTAATCACGATTAGTTTCCTTAAATTTGATATTTTCGTTTACATTATAATACCTTGAGGTATTTCTTCGTGTTAAATCCGCTTCACTATAGGTAAGGACAAAGTGAAATTTATTGTAATGTCATTGAGGGGCCGTAAGGCATTCCCAGGTTTGTGCAGTATTTAGTCAGTTTCGCTTATTAAAATTGCTGCTTATTGAAGATGCATTTAAAGGAACTGGCAGTAACCTCATTGATATTATGCTGTTCACTCTACAACTAGTGTGAAATTACCGTTTTGAGCTGGAAAACGTAACTCTCTCATTTTGTTGTATGTGCAAATGTTTAATTACAATTTTGGTGAGGGACTCCCATTTTCAGCGTTTGCTGCTTTCCAAGACGCCATAATATCTTTTAATTCTAGTAATAATGTAATATTTGTGTGGTTCGTATGATGAATCATTCGGTCTGTAATGGATTTTATGTGCTGGAAATTCATTAAATTGTGCAGGTTGTATTTAGCAGCCAATTCACCCAATTTAGTCGTTGTTGCTTTCTTTTCCTGATGGAAGAAAATAAAATTAAGGTTTTGATAGGTCTTTCAGTACAGGCTGAATTTAATAAGCATGTAGTCTTTCTGACCATGGTATGGTGCCGTTCTTTTTCACTCTCTATGGAAGTCTGTCAAACGTTAATTATTCTGGCCAAATGTTGTGGGTGAAATGCATCCAATAGTGATAACCGGCCCATGTCAGAAAGCCATTGAAATAACTCTACTTGGTAATGTTATCTTGTTGTCCTAGTTTTTTATTCGTTTTATTCGCCCCTCGTTTATTTACTTAGCGCAATTGAAAGTTCTGCGATATAGCTTGGGCGTGAGATTCATGTAATCTCAGTATTCTCGGAAGGATTTTGTTCAATATGTGGTGGGTTACAAGTTTGTATCAATCGTAAATATCCAAGTGCCGTCTAATAGCCAAGAGTACTGACCACATTTGGCAATGGGAATTCTCGCTCTTGCCAATTTATTTGGTCTGTAGCATTTTTACGGGGTGCATCGTACTGAGTTTAAATGCTCTTCGAGCTAAGCGTGATGGTTTTTCTTTCATTTCGATCAGTATATATTTCCTCTGCGGAAGAGGTAAATAATTAATTGATATAAATTCGATGAAATATGACTTAATGTCATTTAACGGGGATAGCAACGGGTTTTTCCTCTACTTCGAGAGTTGCATGCACTCGATTTATGTATTTGGTACTACCATTGCATTATTTTGTCATTGTAGTTGTGAATATAATATAAATTTAGTCCCTGCGTTAGATAGTCTGCAGGATATGACGTCAGCGCCGCTAGTGGCTCTACGTATTAGAGTGGAACTTCCTGTTAGTTATTCTGAATAACTCGTTTGAAGTTTCATAATGGCATTTTTAAAGATATAATTTACATTTCTCTTGCAATAATTGTTGAAAAAACTTGTGTCCCCTATGTGCAGCTAAATTTTCTTTTAATATTTTTGGATGAGGTTGTTGGTACATTAACACAAGTAAACATGAACTGAATTGTGGACTGCTGCATAATTGTGTACCTTGAGGATATTTGAGAACAGGTGGTAAACATTGATATATTATTGGGTTGAATTGTAAATTTTCAAATATCTCATTAGTATGTGTATCTTACTACTCACATAATCATAGTGAGATTCCTATTTCCATATTATACTTCAAAAACTCATTTTGTTGGATATTGGCGGTAAACAGAATTTAGAATGTTTATGATGTGTTCAGGTGATGGAAAATATATTTCTTGTTTTAAATAACCCAAATTTAAAGTGTAAAGTTTAACAGCAATTCAGGGTTTCAGTAAGCTTAAGAGTCCTGCACTAAGGAATGCAATGCCAGTGAACATCAAGGTCTCTGGCCATTTATAATTGGCTGTATTTAAAATCCTAACTGTAGATATTATTAATGTAAGACTACTTCATTTGCAGATTATACATGTTCTCTTTGGTTGTCAAAGAATGCATAAGCATGACATTACACGTGGTTTTGATAGAAATCTGTTTGGTGTGTTTGTGTCAAGATGGAAAGTACATGAAATCTGGAATTGCTTAACAATGAAAATATTTCCATAATATTTAGCACCTGCCATATTACTGTGATTTAAAATTGTCATCCTCAAGTGATGAGTATCAGCATGCCTCTGAAATCACTTCTTGTGCAGCAGCATCCTTATTGCACGTGAAGGTCATTTATAAAGGGGATAAGCATCTCATAATGTACACATAAGTCTTCTGATAACATTTGCTATCCTCTTCTGTTTATATCTTGGGCTGTACACTTCGTGGTTGCATTATTATATAGCTTTTGGGAATATTATAAAATATGAAAGTTGCATCCTACAGATTCATTAACTTTGTTTGGCAAATTAGGATATTTTTTAAACATGTTACTGAAAAAGGAAACTTTTGCATCGAATATTGAATTTCATGGTTTTCATTGGGCTTCAGAATATTTGTAATAGGGAGATTGAGCCACTTCCACTTCACTTTTATTTTGCAGACAGTAAGTCAGTCCTTCATTAACTCTCTCCGAGACCCAATATATCCATTCCTTCAGTTGCAATTTAAAATCTCGAGCCAGCATTAATTGGAGGAATTAAGCAAAATATAAATTCAGTGAAGGATAGATCTTTTGAGAATAGTGAAAATGGCATCAAAAACCAATTTTAGGAACAAGTAAGAATTGTAAGTGCCGCACCAACTGATTTGCTAAGGGGCCTAAACAGTTGGTAACTGATTGAAGTTCTTTGTTGTAGATGAAGGATCCCTGTCAGCTCATTTCTACCTTAATTTTTATAGCAAATACATTGGCTTGGGAGACATTTTTCAAATTTTAACTGAAATAGCCTTTAGCTGCTACATGCCAGTTTTATTCCTAAGTAATTTGAAATCATGACCTAAGGTTTAAAAACAATCACTATTGAGAATGAGTTCATTTAAGCAAAAAATAGTTGGAATCTCAAGCAATTATTGTAAGGGATATGTTGCATTTTTCTTCATAGCAGCCTGCAAAGAGGCTGTCCAAAATATACTTAAATACACCCCTCTCTCATAAATTTATTCTTCTCCTTTTTTGGCCCATTAGGCTGTAGTACTTTCCATACAAGACTATGTATTTGGTTTGTAATTTTTGTGGGTTAAAGCTGAGAAGATATGAGTGTGATATTTGTTATCTTGTACTGATTTTGCTTCTGTGAGTTTTCCTAAATATGTGGTCTCAAATGGCGGATGAGCAGGAAAATTTTAGTATTTTCTGTAAAGAAAATGTGAATTTTCTCCTTGCCAGGGTGTGCATCTCCAATTATGATGGTTTTGTACCAAATATGCAGTAATGAATTAATTTTTATTGTAATTCTTATATCTAGTGTTAAAACTAGGTTGAGAATCATGCTATCTTCATTTACATGTTCGTGTTTCTGAAAACAGTTGTCGGTTATGTGTAGTCAAAAATGTCTGCATATATGGGAGAACCTGCGAAAATGTTAACATAATTTACTTAAGTGGGCACCTACTAAAACATTTGTTTGATCATGTTATCATTTATGGGTGGAATGAGAACTTAAGACAGTTTTATTGAAATTCCTATTGCAATTCATGCTGTGAATGTCTTGTGAAGGGGGGGTGGGTTATTGCTTTTAAGCATTTTGGCCATAAGTTGATTTAACTTTATCGGCATTGGCTCAGATAATTTATTTTTGCATGATCACAATGTTTTTCCCTGTTAGAATGTTAAAATAACATTTATGTAATTGACAGAAATGTCGTTGTTGTACAAACTTGACTAAAAAGAATTGATCTGAACTGGATTTTGTTTAGAGAAAAGGTTTTAATCAACATGTTATCCTTAAATCTTATCCTGAACAAAACTTTTGGGATATGAAAGTGTGAATTCCGACTTGTTTACTGGATCTTGTAAAAACCAGAAGTTGTTGAATGAATATTTTGTAGGATGAAGTTAAGTTTCATCAGTTAGGTTCACTCTTTTTTCTCTGGAAACTGAATTTCATCTATTATTTATTTGAGTGTTGTATTTCCATTGTAGTAGTGGTCTTTCCTGACTGAGTTGTGAATTAGAAATTTAGCTTCTAGATGTTAAAGTCAAGTAACATAGATTTGGATAACGTTGGTGAGGTAAGCATATGTCCCCATCCTCTTGCATTCAGTGATTACAATTTTTTATTTAAAAACTACACACCTGTATGTGTACACTTATCTTTGATCATCATTTCTTTGGGTAGCACGAATGGTGCAATAAGTTGTCTTTGACCTGGAAAATCATCTCATTTCAGTTATTATTTCTGTATACTTATAGGTAACATAGTTTAATCTTGGTGATAGATTCTTCTGTGTGCAGCTAATAGAAGAAATTTTAATGCTCTTCTTGTGTTTTCATGGCATTTTTTCCCCTCAATACATTGCATTGACCCATTCAACTTAAATGCAACTGTTGTTATCCTCCTTGTTCTGCACTATGTCATGTTGTTCCTGTATTAATATAGATCACTGATATAGGAATTCATTTTTGCATGAATCGTTCAAGTTAGTTACTCAGACAAAGCTAAATACTCAGGTTTCATCCCTTCCTTCCTGTCTCTCTCTTCTTTTCTGCTTCCTCTTTCCTTTGTACCATTTGTGACCGAACACACTTCTTACCACACAAAATATTGATCGCTTGAAGTATAATGTGTGCATTTAGAAGACAGTTGATTGCCCACCGTAATTACTGCACAGTCCTGCACAAAAACGTTTTGGCTGCAATTGTGTACTAATTAGTCATTCATTGCAATTCATCTAATGTCCTAATGCAGACTTGCATACCCTATTCTGATGTAATAGTATCACTATAACTTTTTTACATTCCTTGCATTTTATGATTTGGGCTCCATAACTACTGAAATTGACCCATAGTCTTTCATTTTTCGGGGACGTGATATCTTTTTATATAATAGCATGACTATATTTTGATGTAGTCTTCAGTTAACTGATCCTTTGTGCATTGCCATGAGTTATCTTTACAAAAACTAGCATTGTACATACAATAGATGAAATTCCACAGAGAAAAAAATCATTCACCATGATTGGGGCTTGAACCTGGAACCCCGGTAACATCTTGTTACTGTAATGCCTGAAAAAGTCCACAGGGCAAACGATGCCTTGATAGCTTAACTGTTTAAAGCACCTAGCTGGAAGATCAGGGAGTTCGGGGTTGAAGTATTGTTCAATGTGAATTATTTTTTTCTCTATGGAAATTCTGCTATTGTGCATATCAGTGTGTAACTTCGTTTAGGCTTGTCACATGTAGCTTGCAATCTTTGAACATGCATTTAAATTACTGTAGAATTGGAAACTTTAATATTGGTTGTATAGCACCCTAGTAGGTGGACAATAGGCCAAGGAATCCCAGGTCTGGGCTTCAATCTTCTTGAGACAATGTTTTATCTGAATGTCCCTTTAGTTTACTTTCCTGCAAAAATATCCTAGTTGTCGTCAATTATTCCAGTGAAACTTGATATAGTGAGATAAAATAAATTATGTATGTAATTTTTATCAGTTTGCAGCTATGTGATTGAAGAATTCTATTAAGTTATCCTGACATTTTAAAAATAATGATAAATAGTCTGTAATTAGCTAATTTGACCCTTACAAGTCATTGCTTATCAGAAAGTTCCAGGCTTAAATCTTGGAGATTTATCAGGAAATTTCCATTAAAACAGCAACAGATTTTTGTAGTACTGAGATTTTCCATGGTACTGCTTATAGCCCAGGGTGAGAAATTTCTCTTAAACACTCATTTGCATCTCATCCACCACTGAATTCCAAACTACATGGGCTCCATCCATTCATTTCGAGCAAAATTATATTGAAATAATGGAAGCAACCTTGTATTAGAAAATAGTACTTATCGTAACATTGGAATATGATCTGCATCATTAAGTGAGATATATTTGTCTCACATTAAGCATTAAACATCATCTTCCAGAAAATAAGTTGTATTATTTTAGCACAGGCATAATTTCTTATTCATATTACAGCATGTATAAATATCCACTTCACAGAGATCAGGATCAGGTATATTTTTGTCATGAAGTATGATAAGCCTTAGGTGTAGCAGAACTAAATTTTGTTCATTTGCTCATGACATGTTTAGTCCAGAAGGTCTGGGGCTTTTCAGGAAGGACCTGAAATTGTAGAACATGACAGGATTAATGTTGTGGTGTCACAGTTTGAAGAGTCCTATTTTATTCGGCCCTTAATCATGTGTTAAAGCTATTTAAGCATTGGCTCATAATTTTCAGCCTAACACTGCTTTGTCTTTTAGAGCATGAGTAACTCAAAAAACTAAAGAGAAGAGTAATGTAATGCTCTTTCATTCATATAATGATATATTCATATAATATAAGAATAATGTAATTTGTGGGGGTCACCGTAAATAAGGGTAAATAGTGTGGAATGTTATTTCAAACCATCTTAGTGGTTGCAATTTTTAGCTTTGCTTTTTTGAGTGTAAGAGATAATATGCTCTGTCAAGGTAACTTGGTGACATTTTGAATTAGATTGCCAGGGGGGCAGTTATTCTTAACTGTTCATGTGGAAAAGTACACAGATCTGTAGGTATTAGGCTTTTCTTCCATTACAAGATTCATTAAAATAGGGCTTGACACTGTAAAGCCCTATTTTGATGATAAAGAAAAGATTACTTTATTGGTCGTCCAAAGTTTTTGTTAGTATAAATATTCACTGCTTGATTTCATTAAATAGTCATCATTGAGTATACACACACAGTCATACATTTATAGTCTTATGGATGGCATTTTACAAACATTTATGCTGGTAAGGTAAATAGTATAAGGTTGGAGGCTTGTAAGTCAAGAAATATGACTCTGTGGTTGGGAGGTTGTAGTAGGTAGTGTGGAATGGTGCTTTGGTAGAGATTGGTTTGTTTATGTTTTAATGGATGAAGAGCAAAGACATTAAGATAGAAGACCTTATTGATAGTGGTTCAAGAGGAGTTGGTAGAAGTATTGTTTGTGAATGAGTTGGATGGGTCTAATGAGGAGTATTGCGACTGAGGAAAAAGGCATATATAATGGTTAGAACTACAGCAAAATTTGATTTTGAAAAATTACCAGTCTTTTTGGCTTAAAATGAAAATCATTCTCTTTGATGTTCCTTGTAGAGACCAAAGTGCAGGGGTATGCAGTTTGAAATTAGGAGTATAAGGAAACCTTGGTGATTGCTTGGTGGGTGTGGAATTGTCAAAGCTAGGCTGCATTGGAAATTTTATCACAAATTTGGTGACAATAGTATTTGCATTGATACTTAGCAATTTTATTTATCTAGTACATTTGTTATTTTATTTTTACCGACATGTTGGCTGAGAGGTTTAACATTTTTAATTCATAATGTGTTACACTTGCATTATTTTATGTAAATATAAAGCCAAGAAATACTATTGTTGGGATGAATTGTATTTCCATTTTCATATATAAGCTAGCACCCTTAGTTAAATATTGAAAGGATGGAAAGTGGTCCTTTGAAACCCACTTAATGCACCTAGTATGGCATTTTAAGGCTGCATTCTCAGCAAAGTTGAAGATAGGAGGTACCTAACTGCTACTTTTTCAAAATAACAAGGCTTCCTTAAGTAAAAATTTCTCGGAGGTGCATGTTAATATGGAAGAATGGCGAAGTTAACCTATCAGAGGATTGAAAAAATAGTGATTGATGATAAATTTGTCTAATGTTGTAATCATCAAATACTTAGTCGTCTTTGAAGTACATGGTTAGATGAAGGCTCAGGGATGGCAATAATGTTGACTTGTTATATGTTTTTTGGGTTGTCCGCGTCTTGTTAACTGGTTTGAGGGTGGCCGACGTTTCCTCTCCTTTGCCGGAGACTTCCTCAGGGCTACTGAGTAGCCCTGAGTAGCCCAGTAGCCCTGAGGAAGTCTCCGGCAAAGGAGAGGAAACGTCGGCCACCCTCAAACCAGTTAACAAGACGCGGACAACCCAAAAAAACATATAACAAGTCATAATATGGACCGCGAAAGTTTTAACGACTTGGCAATAATGTTATTCTCCATGAGCATTCCTATGTATACATTTGTTATTTCATTTTTATTTCTGTCTTATATTTCTTGAGGGGCTATCAAGGTGAAAGGCATTGCCCCACTGCAGAATATTAAGTAGAATATTTCAACTGAGCAATTCACAATGCTAATCGGTTGCCTACTTATTTAATACACCAGCTTTGTTTTTCATTGCTGTGCATTATGTGAATTATATCATTTGTATTTCATGGTGATGAAATGTCTGTGACAATTGAAATTTTTTGCTGAAATGTTTTTTCGGTCAATTGTGGTTGAGCTTTATGCATTTTAAAGACTATAAATTTTCCTACCCTGTAAAATGAGATATGTTAAACATATGAAAGCCATTTCATTGCCTAAAGTCTTGATGCATTTCCTTATGTCTAACAACTTGTATTTTTGTTTCTAATGTATCCACTTAGTATACATGTCTTACACTACAATGTGAGACTATCCTTGTCATTCATTTCTATAAGTTAGTGCAGTGAAATGAGCCCCTTCTTGAATTTTTGTGGTAGTGATAGTTATTTTATTATGGTTCAGTATGATTGTAGGAAAATATCATCTGCCCACTCTGAGACTTGATTCTATACCCCACTGTATATTCCTTAAGACTTAGCAAGTTAAGCTATCTGGGCATCTGAGCTACCTAGGCATATGGCCTGTCTGTGGAATGCTTACATTGCTTCGCATAACAATAGGTAACTTGATTACGGTTTATAATGGCCAGTTTATGATTTAGTCATGCTGTTAGTATACAATTCTATAGTAGACTGGGACCTCACTGTAGTATGCTATTGATTGTCTGTCCCTTCGTCTCTCTATCACCTACTTTTTTTCTCATGTCTTCCACCTAACTTCATGCCATCAACAATCCCTATTCTTTTCCTTCCTATTTTGAACTTATTCATCAGCATTTTTTACACCTTTGAAGCTCTCAGTCACCTTATCTATATCCTCAATTTGATTTTTCTTTCTCGTGTTTTCTCTGTAAGTTTCTTTTCTCTCATATTCTAATAGCTACCAGCCATAAATGTCCATGTATAATTTGACCTTTGGAGACATCTCTTGCAGCAATTTTTTTATGTCATTTACCTTTTTGCATTTTCTGAGGATCATCATTTCATTAATGTTAGGGGCTCCTTGTGCTGCCTATTGCATGATGTGAATGCTTTATTCCTCATTGTAATGCTTGCGTAAAAGCTCTCCTCGACTTCCTGTGAAGTGCCAATGAGAATTGAAACTCTTATCGTCAAGAAAGGGTACAATAGTTACGTGAGCCTATTGATTTTTCTTTTAACAAGAAAAGATATTTGTGAAAAATTTTATATGGTCAGTTCCAAAAAAATTTTAGCAATTATTTTTAAAAACTCTAATTAATGTGTATTTCCTTTGCACAACAGCATTATGGTTCAACCCTAGGTTTGAACCATAATGTGGTCTTTGTCTAGTTTATATCTGCTGTTTTTACATAGTTCATACACATCACACCTCGTTACCTGAAGTATGTATATCATTCCACTCATCTGTGGTGTTGGTCTTATCATTTTCCTGAATAAATCATTGTTTCAGGGAATTTTTATGGTGTAGGATGGGATTCTCCAATGAAATTACATGTTCTTGATCAAAAGTTAGTTGACTACAGGCTGCTTGTTCTTTCTTGTGGTATTTGCTTCTTGTTTAGAGGATAGACCCAAAACCTTCTAAATTATGACTGCATGAAAAGTAATTTTATTTTTAATAACATCAAATTAAGACCAATTTTCGAAGTCTTTAGTAATGTACAAACATATTTCCAGTTATTCTTCCCACTATTTAAATTTTGTGTACGTGTGTTTCTGATTTCATCTTCTTATCAGAATGTATGCAATACATAATAAATCATCTACATCCAAATTCAGCATTCTCGTATATTCATTATGAGAATTTAAGCAAAGAACTTTTTCTGTTTTCATCCTGTGTTAAATACTGGCCATGGTTTGGTCAGGTAAGTGTCATTATCAAGGTATTACATTTGTGTATGCAAAACTATGCAGACAAGCCCAGTTATATCAAACCTGTTTATAACGAAGTTCCAGTTATAACGAAGTGAAGGTATTCCCTGTCAAAGAGAGGCTCGGAAAAACTGGTCCACGTATAACGAAGTTCGGTTAATACGAAGTAAATATTCGGCTCCCTCAACTTTGTTATAAATGGGGTTCACTGTATATGCCGGACAAAGTGCATAATTTGCATAAGAAGAAAATACCTCAATTCATTTAAACCAGACTAATCATCATCATTAGTCAGCAATCCAGAGATACGATTGATGAAACTCTCAACTGAATTCTACTATCAGCTAATCTCTTCATATTTACATTCTTTTTTAAATAACAGACTAAGTTATAATGAAACACTTAAGTTTCAACACCATAGGCGGCATTTAATCCAGTGTAAAAATAGTATCTAGTTGTTCATATAATTCCTCATCTTCACTATTTCTTATGTTTTTCTTTTGTCGTGGTGCAAATGGTAATTTCTTATTATCAGAATCATCATCATTGGTCAACAATCCTAGGAGTCGTTTGACGCAGCTTTCCACTTAATTCTTCTATCGGCCAACCTGTCCATGTATCTTATACGAGGCCCGCCTTTTCCAATCTTCCCGTTCACTTTTCCCTCTACAATAGTCTTCATCAGGCCACCATGCCTCAAGATATGACCGATTAAGTTGTCCGTTCTTCTTTTTAGAGTTTTCAGCACTTCTTTTTTCTCCTACTCTTCTTAGGACTTCCTCGTTACTTACTCGGTCGATCCATTTAATCTTCAGCATTATTCTGTAGCACCACAATTCGAATGCTTCCACCCTTTTCTTTTCCGCTGCTGTCATCGTCCATGCCTCACTGCCGTAAAGAAACATGCTCCAGATGTATGTTCTGATAAACTGTTTCCTTAATTCTACGCTTGAATTTCCTGCTGTAAGAAGATTCTTCTTTTGATAGAATGCCCTCTTTGCCTGGGCTATTCTATTTACTATTTCTTTCTTGCTTCGTCCATCGTTGGTTACTCTGCTTCTCGGGTAACAGAACTCTTTCACCTCTTCAAGTTTTTGTTTTCCTAGTTTGACATTGGTTTTGGCCTCTTCTTTCTTGCAGCACACCAGTACCTTAGTCTAAAAATAAGTAAGAAGAAGATTAAGATTATCAGAATACAACTTTTTTTCCCTCCTACATTCTTTATCCAGTACAGGCCTCTCATTATTTGTTTTGAATACTACACATTGCCATGTTTTCAACTTTTCCTTCCAAGTTTATAATAACATGCCTTATGTTCATCAGGCTTGTTGCTTCCTTTGGTTTAAAAAATATAATCCTTCATTCATGGTTACCTGCATTCATTTCTCCCATTGACTTTCATCAAATGGATCTCAACATATTTTTCCCCAAACTTCTTCGGTGAAAATGTATTTTATCCTGTTATGCTAAGGAAACTTCTGCAATTCTGCCTGAAGATCAGTTTTAGAATGTTTTGATTAGTTTCTTTTTTTATCTGCTAGACATTTTTGTATTTAATGATTCTATCAGGGAAATTGTTTTTAATGCCATGAGCTTATCATTGCTTTATAGTGTTTTGTTAATAATTTTGCCATTTGTCGATGTATTGATTGATCAAATGCCCATGTAATTTTCCAAAAAAAAACAAAGAATTTAATAACAACCTAGGTGTTGATGCATTAAATTATCTTCAATTGAATTTTCATTCAATCCGTCATGTTTCAGTTCTATCACATCTCTTCTAAAATCTCCTTATTCAATTATGTACTGATGCAATATCATTAGGATCTTGTAATGCTAGTTACTTGTACCTTAGACCTAATTTGGGATCCGATACCATTTTATCTGTTGATACTATTTATCAATATGTGTAATGGTGTTTACAAATATTTTCCATGCTTACTTCTGTTTACTGACCTCTGTTGAAACCATTACCGTAGCTTCCCAGTCATTTATATTATTTTTAAATACTTCATGGCATTATTGAACACTATCAGGCTTGAAGTTGTAGAACTTCATTGTGTAAATAAGGAAAAAGTAATCGATTGATTATAACTAACTATTATTTCTATGATGAACTTCTCAAGTATTTAAGAATAAATGCTCATGACTCTCACTGTACATTAATACTAAGCATCAGTATGGTCATGTAAAATACATTTTCTATTATTCTGTTTAATATGTTAGGTCTTAAAAAGTTTTGTGGTTATTAGGGTATTTTGTGTGTGATTTCTCTGGCTGAAGTGCATTCTATCGGCTTTTCATGGAGTTTTAGGTCCTCTAAATGTTATTTTACTCATAAACAATACCGATTCAGGCGAGATATGGTGGAAACGTTCCATATTAAAGGAAAGATAATGCAATTTTCCTTTAATATGTTATTTTACTCATTGAAAAAGTGGCTCTATTTGGACTTGAAAATGCAGTATTCGATATCAGAGGCTCCTCTATGGTTGGATCCAGTCTGGAAATATTTTAGTTCTGGAGCCGTGAGTGATGAGTCTCAGACTTTTGTTTTCACCAAACAAATTCAGGTTTAACCTGAATATGTTTAGATTCAAGAAACTGTTTCCGGGGTAACTTGGTGGAATTTTTCCATAATGGAGAAGAGAAAAAATAACGATGCAATTCCACAAAACTTTATTTTGACACGACCATGGTTTCACTGCGGCACAGCATCATCAGGTGATCTGATCACCACCTGATGATGCTGCGCCGCAGCGAAACCATGGTCGTGTCAAAATAAAGTTTTGTGGAATTGCATCGTTATTTTTTCTCTTCTCCATGTTTAGATTCATTTGGATAATTTCAAGTATGATCATTGTCTAGAATCTTCTTGAAAGTGACTAACTCCTTAGGTATTCCAATTTTTGTAGAAGCCACCAGTCTGTTATAGCTTTAAAGGTTGTTTTTCCATGGCCATTTAAAAACTGCAAAACCTATGCTCATGTGCCTAGTAACTGTGAGTGAAGGTTCCTCACCTTAAGGTTCCCATAGAGTGGATTTTTTTTATTTGTTGCATATTTCTAGTAATTAAATCCCTCTCTTCATTGCATGTTTTAGATGATTTCTAAGAATTGTTTGAAGGAAAAGGATTACTTAATACAGCTCGCATCTTCTTTATAGATGATTTTTATTGTCTTTTTCGAATATGTAGGGCCGCCGAGTTAACATGCTGATTTGTGCTCGTGTGGGCTAAACGTCGGAAGCAATTTTTGTCTCATATTGATATTTTATTTGTGGCTGCTGAAGGTAGTTCTTTTGGATATTGTAGTACTAATCAGTTGTATTTGGGACGACATTGAAATTAAGTAGTCTCTTCTTACCCCAAACCTGTACTAAAAGTTCAGTAGATTAGAATGTAATTTACTAAAGGAACTGGTTTTTTTAATATGACACTATTTCTCAATTTCTAAAACCTTACTAATATATTGCAAACGTCAACAGACGCGGACGTCATGGTTTTTGAGTTCTCACGTAAAAATGTTATATCACATGACTTTAAATGATATTATAATTGATAGTCATTTCCACACTCAACTGGGATTCTGAATCTGCCGTATAATCGTCGATCTCCTCTGGTGCCTTTTATTGCTCACAAGGTGCTTATCGTTGTTCCCTGTGTATTCTTCGAGTTCAAACGTCACGACGTTCACTTGGCGGCCAAGACTTTTCTCAAGTCGCTATAAGGTCGTGCGGCCGGTGATATAGCCTTGGATTACTCCCTCACGACTGGCATAAGTTCTTCTCGTAACTATGGCTCAAAGTGGCATCCTTATTTAATTCAATGTCTCCTGAAATTGACTAGTTATATGTAAATCCATACAGCCTTGTTATTCGGTGTGATTTACTATGGCATCATGCGCCTTTGTTGTGCCTCATCCATCATAGTGTATCTGATTGCCTAGTTGAGGAATGTATCACTAAACCATCCAGTATTTATCAGGAAATAGATCCCAAACAGAACCGGACTTGCTCATACTAATTGAAAACGTGCGTAATAAAGGCAATGCCCATGGTAGGTTAAGATTCAAGCGACATCCAAGTTGGTGGGTCACTACCTACTCGTAATTGCCTGTTAGTCTACTATTTACTCCATTTGTACCACGGCAGGCTTGAAGTAACATCTATGCGGTCTTCGTTCATCGACTTTTTTTTACTTTTGAATATTTACATATTGTTATTGAAGTCTCTGTTTTGGATTTTTTTACGTTGAATCCATTAATCGAAAAGGACCATTTTTTAGGAAACGGATATGAGTTTTAAGGATCCTGTTTGATTAACGCCGAGTCATTGCAACGAATGAAATTGATTAGTGTTGCCTACACACTAGGGGCAGAGGTCCCGCGTCGTGATGGAAATGTGAGACGGGGAGGAAGGGATACAGGGTGCGCGCTATTTCAAAATAGAGGGGCGGGGGTTAATAAGGGGAAAATTTATTTTTTCGCCCGACTAGTGGTTGTTCATTTAGGATGTATGAGTATTTAGCGATCCTTCCTGTTGTTGGGTGTGTAACTTATAGATTTGGCGTCAGGAAATGTTTGAGGAGTCATAATCCCATGTTATCTAAGAGCCTAGAGATGTGTGTGATGGTGGTGTTGGGATTGGCTTGGTCGTCATATTAATTAAATTACTGCCCTGCTGTTATCTAGGTAATTGGTGAAAGGATTCAAGTTGTCCGAGGGAATTGATGCCAAAAAAAAGCTGAGGTGGCTGGAGTGCACGCCGTGATATATTTTGAGCCGGCTATTTTAATTTGAATATTTTCGTTCAGACATCGTCTCTGATGGCGAAGTTTAAAGCTGTTATGGTAACACCCAGTTCGAAACTAAAAATCAGTTATCCCCTTCAAAGATCATTGTGCATATTCTCAATTGACGAGGGTTTCATCTTCGGTAGGGATCCTTGGAGAGCGCGCAAGCCTCGGGATCGCATTTCCTTTTGAAATGTGAACCATACCGCGTGGAAACGCCGTCAGCGGCGCTGGTGAGCTTTCGCCGGTTATGACGTCACCAGCTCACGCCTTTTAACATTGAGTTTCCTCTCTGTTCTCTTTATTCTTTGGTGAGCGCTGTAGAGAGAGTGGGGGGTCGGGGAGGATAGAGGGGCGGAGGAGGAGGAGCAAGGGTGTGGCGTGTCTGGCATAGGCGGGCGGCAGCAGAGCTCAGCGAAGTGGAGCCGGGTAGGGAGTCGTTCGCTACAAGGAGGCGGAGAATCACTTGTTAATTCCTTCCCCAGTTTTCTGGCCCAGGAATATACATTTCAGCCATGCACTAACGACGGGATCCGCATCGCGAGGACTATTAGTGTGTGGGGCAGTGTGTTCTTGTGCGAGTTGTAGTGTTGTTGCTGTGTCCAGGCTGGTGATGAAAGGATCTGTCGGTGTATCGTGAAGTAAGTCCCTGGATATTAAGCCCTAGCCTTCTAATTTACCCTCTCCTCACTACCCGAGTTGCTTTCTACATGTTTCTTTTGTCGAACTGCATCCGTTTGTGAAGTGTTCGCTGTTAATGTGCTCGCCGGGTCGGCGCCATATTTTACGGGACGAGCAATATCGTTTCGCGGTTGCACTGACCTGAAGTGCAGGTGGAATCGGAAGGATTGATAGTCACTATTCTCGACTCCACTCGTCACCGACGTCCCAGTTTCGCTCGAAATTTGCGCAATGAATTATAGTGAACCTGTGGTTGGTTGAAGCTCTCCCTGTAAGTGTTAGCCGGCACCTATCTCGTTTTCCCTTTCGTTCTCCAAAAGTCGTTAATTTTCTCATAATGGGTGTTTAGCTCCGTTATTAATACTGTTCGTGAGTTGTGCAGTACAAATTCGTTGGAGGAGTTATGATGGGTGGAGTTCACGGTTTCTTTAATTGGAGCTCCACCTATGGTAGTAACGTTAGTTTCGGTGTGATGTGAGAAGAAACGTCCTCCGCATTGATTTCATCTACCTGTAGCATTAAAATGGGATGTTCATCAGTCGTGTTTTTTTCTGTTTTATCTCTGTTGATTTAACGTTCTGCTAACCTGTATTGTGTTCCGCCGGAAGCAATACACTGCATTGCAAATGTAATTAGAGCCTGGCGTTCGGAGTTGCCCACCTAAGTATTTATTCTCGCGTTGTCTTCACCGCTGCCGATGGACTTGGAGTTGTGCAGATGTGAGTTGCGGGAGGGTCACTAAATATCCTTGATAACTTATTGCGAAATTTTGGAGGTGTCCTAGGTATCAGGGCTCGGAAAGACATCAACGATGTGTCTTCCGGAGTGGTCAGATTGTGGCACGACGGCTTGGGTATGAATAGTGTACACTTTTCGTTCATTTACCGGGTTTTTTCTCGTCATTTAATTGCTTTAGATTTTTGTACTTTGGGAAAGCCTCGTGCTGGAATTAATTCGTTTTTCCGCTTAGGAAATGGTCAGGTTCGAGAGGGTCCCGAGGTTGTTCCTTGTGGAGGAGTTTCGATCCGCTTTGCCTTTATCGTTTTTCCGCCTGTTTTGTAAAGTTAAGCGCAATAAATCCGACCCTTGGAATTGGATTATGGAATCGGGAAACTGTATTTTTTTCTCCTGGCGCCGGTGCCTCCCAACGGACCCATATCTTCGAATTCAGCAACCTGCTCCACTAGCAATGGCGGAGGCGTCGTGAAAAATTGATCGTTAATAAGAACGAGTGATCGTATTCGATCTCCCATTTATCGTTCCTTCTCGCAATTGGGGAAATCGATACTCGGTGGATATGTATCTTCTTGCGGATAGTGTCGGCGTGCCCTGTTACCCTTCTGTCCCAACGCTCCGTCATGCCCGCATCCTTGCTCCTCCCTCGAACCCTCGCTGAACCCGTCGTAAGCTAATTCTCTTGCTGGGTACCCTTCCCGATTTCTACAGTTGATGGGTCCGAAATTTCGTCGCGGGACAACTAATTCGATTGAATTCGAAGGGAAAGCTCGGTCTTTAAATCACGTGACCTGTAGTTGCCCCTCAATCTCTCTGGATCCACTGCCCATCATGACGATCACCATCTTTCTAATTTTATTCTCGGCGTGGCTCACCGCCTCAAATGTTTTCTATCAATCATATTAATTTTTATTTTCGTGTTCCAGTGGCCCTCTGGGTCATTTGCATGTTCACGCTATTGAGCACGATTTTAGCAATTTTTCACGCCCGGTAAAGCCAACTCGTGTGTTTTGAAGTCGTGGTTTAGGAATGTTACACAGTGACTGCGCCTGTAAGCACATTTTTTTATCACTCTCGGTAGGAAGAGGCATGTAAAAATATCACACCGAGAAAACTAGACCCCTTACAACCCCTCCCATTGTGTGGCTCATGTTCTACCCCTTGTGAAGGCTGGCATACGTGCTGCACTTGGGTCTTGATCCAATCGCGGCGCGTGCCGACCCGAAGCCAGCGCTCCCTCGTTGGTTGCACCCCTTGATATTTGTAGCGCCATGCCAGGGTAGCCACAGTTCGGTAGTGCTGTGTTTTTGATCAAATGGACCTACATGAGAGATTAATGTATATTGTCGCCAGTTAAAACGCGTTTCTCGTCATGTTAGCTCAACACTTTGGGGGAATAGGTTAATGAGGGTGAGAAAATGTTGTAAGTTTCGTATTGATACATTTTGTATTGTGTTTGGGTGACATGACTGAATGTTACATAACTTTAATTAGTGCACTGATGGATAGGGCGTTAATTTATTTATTGCAAATAGTAGTCGCCTGTTGTATTTTTCAAAATTGGCTTCTGTTGAAATGTGTGATGCAAGGAGGAATTTATTTTCCCGATGGAGCGCTATCCCTTTTAAGGACCCCTGTCAGTGAATTGAGAGAAGAAATCTTTGGATGCAGTTCCGTTTTCATTTTTAGGCAGGTTGGTAGGAGTGTTGGGGTATTGCTTTCGCTTTCCGGACTGCACCCTTTTTGCGCCATCTCTTGCTCATTGTTACTTTCCTGCGGAGAGCGTCCAACCCCACAGTCGTGTTTGAACTCCCGTCGAGATCCCGTGCTCCCCCTCTCCCCCTGCGCTTCCGTCCTGGCGCCCCCCCTCCTCCTTTCGCCGCCGCCGCCGCTGCCTTTGAAGCCCGTGGCACGGAGCGGCGGTCGTCGCCCATAACTGCGCAAGGTGATCGAAGTCCCGCGCCGTGCCGAAGGGAGGAGGGGGCGGGGCGGAAGGGTTGCCGGGACAACCGAGGGGGCGTCGGTGGGTGGTCGAGGGGGTGGATGGCCCAGTCGCCCGCCCCGACGAGGGCAGCAGCGCCACTTCGGCGGCGACTGTTCCCAGCGCCGTTCTCTTTCCTATGCGTTCCCCTCCCCCCGGCTTCGATCCGTCGCCCTCTCCGAAAAACCTTGGTATTTCATGGTCCACGCCGTTTTCGCGAGGGTACGTGCGGGCGTGCTTCGATTTGCGCTCCTTCGTGCCGCAACTTTTTCGTCATCGCTCCCGCTGCTGCACTTCTTGAGCGATCCGTCGACCGTGTAAATCGATCCCGGACGTATTCAAGAGCGAATTTTTGTATTTTTCCTCGGCATTGGCGTGCATTGAGTTGAAAGCCCATTCTGGCGTTGTGCCATATAGAGTTGAAGTGGACTTTGACACTGGGTTCGGTGATCGAGTAATGTAACCTAGTTTTCTCTTTGACATTTCCCAAATATCTCCCGCGATCTTTGGTGCAGGCCGTTAGAAACGTTTGATTTTGAGCTATGTCTTATTACCGAAGGGGAATCCGTGCCATAAAACCAAAAATGAATAGTTAAGATCTGATTTGTTTCTCTCTGGTTCCTTATTCGTTCGAAGTCTTGGTATAAAATAGTCAGATTCATGAATATGGTAATTGATTACTCTTCCATTAATAAAGTTGTTTATATCATATGAATAGAATGGCGTATCACGCCATGCTATTCGTACTAGCTCTGGGTCAGATTTGTTCTTTATAAATCGACGAAATTCCAAGAGAAAACGAATTCGAGTATCATAGTTTTGGTAAACGTGTTGATTATATCAAATTCTCTAAAGAGTAAGCATTTGGTTTTTTTTTTATTAATAGACAGAACAATTTGAATTCTTGTATGGGCTGGGATATTTAACAGCATTTTTTTACAAAATTTTCCCTGCCTTTTCTTGTCAAATATAGACAAGAAAATCAAAGGAGGTATTCTCCAATCAACATAAACTCACTAACGACTTGATTAGCTCGAATATAAATATCCTGTAACCCATGTGTTTTTACTAATATTACTACTTGGCCTCGGGTTTGATTTGTAACTTGAGTATATCGAGTATGGGTATGTCCGGCGTTAACCTTCTCCAGAGACGCATGGGCGCCTTGCAGAGTAGCATCCCTTAGGTGGATGGTTGGAAATGTTCTCGCTTTGGTTAATGCAAATGCTCTTGGAGATAGGTCGGTTGCACTTTTCAGTAATGTCGTTATCTTTCTATCGATTTGGACTTTCTGGAGTTATCACCTTGCCCCTTATTATGTGAACAATACCTAAATTCAGGACCATACTTCTGATAAGCGGGGTCATCGGACTCTTCTGCGAGGAGGTGCCGCGTTGAATCGTGTGATAAGACTTTCGTGAATTGATCCTGGATCCGACCGCCAAGGCCGAATGCCTCCTCCCGCGGCGCGGGGGCGGACAGATTCCTTGTGCTGGGGAATGTGCCTTTGCAGGGGGAGGGGGTTTGGGAACAGCTCCCCCTTCTTCCGGTGCCCCGCCTTGGCCCTCTTCATGCGAGGCGGCAGCAACAGGCACTTTGGGACGCGCACCTTCTCGTCTCCCGGTGCCGTCGGGGTGACGGTCCGTCTTCTTGGCCGGCATTTCTTCTTCCCTTTCTTTCCTTCCCCTTGCACTTGAGACACCCTCTCAGCCTCCCTCTCCCTCCCAACCCTTTCGCCGCCACCCTATTGCTCATCCCTCCCCACCGCGAAGGATCAGTCCCTACGAATTTTTCGCGTCTCTAGCTTGAGCGTTGGGGTTTTTAAAGTTGGCCATGAACCCACTAATCGCTCATCCTGTGTAGACAGTTGCTTTGGTATCGGCGCGTAGGCCGCCGCCGCAGTTAGGGTAGCCCGAAGGAGATTCGAACGTATAGGTTGGCCGAAGGTGGTGTGGTTGGAATCCTACCCCTGTAATGGGTGCAGTGTTGGTTTATGAATCGGGTTTAGATACTGTGTGGTATAACTTCGGCAGTTGAACTACCTTGAATCATTGTCTACTGATCTTGATGTTCTGTCGAGTTCTAGTATTTTAGAGAAGAGAGATAGGGTCGCTTCGGTGCTTCATGAAATTCAAGCCCACAATGCTGGCTCAGGTTGAAATCTTAGAGAAGATGGTGATACTTCTGGAACCCCAATAGTTACGTAGGTGCAGTGTGTAATGCCATGCAACCTTCGGTCGTCCTTTGGATGGGATGGAAAACCACCCTCGCCAAAGTCTTCGACGCCGTTCGGAAAGAGGAAGCTAATACACGGGAATGCACCATGAGTGCCTTCACCCTTCCTTCATTCTCTAAAATGTCTGCCTAAAACCATGTGTTCTCATATTCGTTTTGACGCTGATAACGTGAGATGTTTATCGAGTACGATAATACTTCCTTGAAGCCGTGACCATTTTTCATACGCACTCTAGGCTCCTCCCGCAGTTATCTTCCCCTTCTCAATATCATTTCGGGGCTCTCGTAATGTAGTCAGTCAGCCAGATTGAAACCCCTCCAAAAGTGCGTTTAACGTAAAATAAAACCCTGAAATTCCCGCACTTGGAAGTAAAATATAACCCTGAAATTCCCGTACTTGGAAGTTGGTTATGGGGTAATGGTGATTTGCTTTATATTATTCAAAACCATCAGCAGGCTTGATGTTTGCATATTTAAAGGGTTAGTGAATCGACGTATAGTTTTTGGGTCTCACTCTGGCTTTGGTGGAGATCGTTATTTCTTTTGTTTTTACGCGCCGGGTTTGGTTAATAATGCACGCGATAAAATTCTCTTCCCCGGTGCAGCCTTTCCCGGCTCTCGTGCTCGCTCCTCTCTACCCCGCACCCCAATCCCGCCCTCGCCGCCCCCTGGTGCCCCCGCCGCCCACATTACAGGTGTGTCGGCGCCAGTGGCGAATTATGGGCGCATCGCCTGAATTCCTCCCCCTCCCCGTGTCGCTCTTTCGTGCGGCTCTCGTCCCCACCCTTTGCCATCCTCTCCCCGCATCCCTCTCTCGGTGGAGTCTTGGATATCGCTTCGCTTGTCCATCGACCCAGTCCGTGGCGGAAAATGGGCTCGCTTACGCACTCCTTCCTGTGCTCCCTCCCGCCGGTCGCCCGTGCCGTCCAAGCCGAGCCAGCCCGCGTGGAGCCGTCGCGGTGCCCAATCACTGGGTTTCCCTCTCGTTTTCGGTCTGGCGTGCGTGGTGGCCTTTGCCGTGGGCGTGCGACTTCGAGGTGGAAATGGCTCTGGCATTATGCTGGTTTCCCCTCCCTGCCCTCTCCGCGCCTCAGCGCATCGATTACCGGCGTTTTCCCCTCTCTTCGTCGCCTCATCCCGCCCTCCCGATGCCTTCACCTTAGTCTTTTCGCCCGTGTATCCAGCGTATCTGCTCCTAGCTCTCTCTGGCCCATTTTTGGGCCCTTCGTTTTATGTTATTTGTCAGTTGGATTTCGTTTTTCATTTTTCCGTACGCCATATTCGATTTTCTACATTGCATCTTCCCGCTTTGGTATGTGTTTGTTTCTTTAGCTATTTTTCTCGGCATATATCTCAAAATCTGGGTTTTAGCTTCAACTTTATTTTTTAGGACTTTTGCTGTCAGGAAATGTTACTCCTGTGATGGATTTGCCACGATAATGCTTTAATGGTTGTTAATAGGCTTTAAAAATTGGTAAGCATCCTCAAACTACATTCAAAGTGTTTTTTCTATCATTTTTTTGTGTTTTTATGAATACCCAAAGTAGGAAACTAAATTTAACAAAGGTACATATTCACTAGTGCTTAAATGAGTTTTAAGACTAGATAGTGTGTGTATTTTTAAAAATATTTATTCAATGATGGTTACGATATTTCAATATAAAAGACAGTAGGACAGACAATTTTATGCAATTTAGTTACACCCTTCTGATGATATACTAGTAGTGTTTCGGCCGGCGGCGTATTGAGATTCGGTTATTTTTTAAAGTCATGTTGTGCCTTATTCCTCTTGTAGAGGATAAAGAGGAACCTTTTTATATCGTTTGAGGCCAGTATGTTTTTGCAAATATATCAAAATATAACTGCATTACTTAGTAACTATGTCGTGGACAAGGAAGAAGATTTTAAAGTTAGGGATGTTTATTTAGGGAAACCAGCTGTATTTTGTTTTCTCTCAGTAAACGTCGGAACTAAGTTCTTATCTACTAAATAATCTGCTGTGATGATAACTGAGAGTGCACCATTTCCAAATCCATTTCTATCTTGCGCGTAATTATAACTTTGGCGACCCAATTGGGTCGGACTATTGGGACCCAACTATTGCCAACCCAATAAAATATCCCGTTTTTTGTCGTTCTTTTCGATCATTTAGTTCTACCGCCTTTAGGAAAATGTAGTGTATTATTTTATGTAAACATTTTAACGAAATGTGTATTATTTTTCTGCAATCATGTTTCACATCATCATCACAAAATATGAAAAAATGAGGGCAATATATTTTCATACTATGGATCGTTGTTTCAATATTTCCATTGTTCTCCACCCTATAAAGGCAAATTTTCCCTGTAAAATTAGCGCAATTATAGATTTGCATGAGTTTTCTTCAATTCTCACCTGTTTCGTGGTACAAGCATTTCATTGTCACCAAATTTAATAAAATTTTCAATGACGGTATAAATTTATCTTTCAACAGTTACGTGCTGTATGAAAGAAAACATCAAAGCCAGTTATTTTGGCGACAGCTTCTTCTGCGTCTCCTCCCCGAAGATCTCCCACTTCATAGGTGTATAAGGACATTTTTTCCTAATTTTTTGCCCTTCCGTCTCTTTCCATGGGTTTTCGGACTAATTTCCTGTGGCTTGGAATTGGTTCCACCATTCATCCACCGATCCGTTCTGTCCCGTCCCCACTCCCCTTTATCGCCCAAGCATCCTCTTCCCTATCCCACTCGAGCCTTGCGTCCACCGCCCCGAAGTTGACACCCGTAATATCCCGTATTCGCCTTCTTCCGTCGGAAATGGTTTCTGCCCCTTACCCTCGTGCTCCCTCCGGAAAGGGAAGGGTACTGACTTTTATTTGTCATCTCCATTCCATGGGTCTTATTTTCCGCCCAAGAATGAGAAAGTCTGTGTGCGCGTTCGTGTGATCGGTTTTCTCCTTGGCCTTCAAGTAGTGTCGAGATTGGAGAGGAATTTGCTCTCTTCCATTTCGCGGTCGTGTTGACGGAACCGACGGAGGAGGGACAAACGGATGCCGAGAAGCTTCGCCGAAATCGATATCCACGTAATAATGAATAAATGGTGGTTAAGTTTTCGTCGCCCTTTCGGATTGAAAGATGCAGCTTATACAGGTTTTCTATTTCACGTTTGTCGGAAAAGTTTTTCAGACCTAGCTGGAGCTGAGTGGTGGAAAGAAAACGGTCGAAGCTAGTATTTCGCAGTATGTCGATCGTCGGTGAACCCTTGGGAGATCCGAGGCATTTAGGAGGAAAAAAGATACTCTTTTCCTCTAAGCTCTAGTATTACAGACTTACTGAGGTAAGATGATGAAATGTATTGATCATTTTTTTAGATCGTTGAATGACTCGTCAGTGAAAGGATGGTATTCGAAATTCAGAAGTGCTAATTACTTTCGTAAATTAAATGGTGAAAATTGTCTGGTGAGTTTTCAAAACACTCTACTAGAGCAACATTCATCATTTAATGAATACCCTTAGTTATAAACATAAAGCCTTGATTTCGTTCTGTTCAAAATTATACGGATTCTCTGCTAGCTGTGTCTCTGAAATATGTTTGTCAGGCTTAATGGGTATTACGATACTGTGGTTAATGTGTAATTCATTGACGATTTTTTTCGTTTTTCTCATGAACGTGTTGGTAAGATTGGAAGGAAATATTCCTCACAAGACAACATTTAGCGTGGCATGTACGAGAATAAATATATATATTTTCAGGCAAGAGTGGGCACGACATTCTGATCCCGTTGAGGGAGAAATTACTTGATATTGATTGAAACTTGATCCTGTATTGCTTATTGCTAAGTCTTTCTTGGCCCTTTACGTATCTAGTTAACGCCACGCGATGAAGTTGCATCACACATGTCTCGTGGACAGTCTTATTGCTTCCACCATTTTTCGGTGACATGGATGTCTTTCCGTTTGAAATTGAGTATTACATAATATTCATTCATCCGTTTTGAACATTTTTACTCGAAAATAATTAAATGGAAGCATGCCTTAAGAAATGCACGTTTTGATTTTTCTGTTATTTAGATTTGTGCTTTTAATTGTCTCTTTCGGCATCTAATTGTTATGACAGTTTTATCCGAATCAACTGGTTCATGTGATGGACGGGCTTTAGATCCCCATGGATGCTTCCTACAACTATGAAACATAAAGAAGCACATGTGCTTAACGCACAGCACACATCGCAAACAGCTATTTCAGCATCGGCCAATCGCTGCGAAAGGATGTGATTAGCGATTCAAGGACTTGCCTTCTTCCTATCTTTGTTTGCTGTTGCTTTTCGTGATTCTCATTTCCAGTTAAGTTTAGCAGTACGCTTGAGCTCTTCCTATATTTTTCAGAATGTCCCTGGCCAAGCATTTCATTTTCGTATTCCTTTGAACATTATCATTCATTTAAATTCTAGAGGAAAGGTTGATTAGTGAAAGTTTTTCTTTGATACCCTTGCGTTTTGTATTGCCCGCCCGCTCGTAAAGGGTTCGAAGTATAGGTATCTCTCATTACGATATGCTCTTCGTAAATTCGCATTGTTTTCTTCAAATGTACTGTAATTTTTCATCACAGTTCTTACGACGCAGGTTTATGATTGTCATGTGAGAGACGAATAGGGACCCTTATAGGTCTTGTTGCGGGAAATTTGAATTAAGTTTTTAAAATGCAACACAATCCGGAAATTTTCTGACCTCATGATGAATGCAACAAGTGCGGGACTCATTCATTGCAGTTTCACATGTGTAAATGCATAATGTACAATTTAGTATACCCGTGGGCACATGCTCAGTACTTTTCATGCACCCGTCTTTCACAGCTCCGGTTTGACTCTCGGTGCAGGCGCTTGGTTTTAGTGGCGATGGCGGAGTGTCGGTCTCGTGTGCATCAATGGCTCCCGAGTGTTTATGTTCCAATCCTCTGCCCAAGAGGATGTTCTAATCTGGGTCCCTCACTCTCCCCATGCCACCCATCACGCAACCTCTCCTCCCCTCGCTACTCCCATTTCCTCAAGGGCTACCACGCGGGCTCCAAGCACCGTTCCCCCCAGTCGTCGGTTATTCCATCTGCTGCATACTCCGGCCGCTGTCATCCAGCTGCCCCGGGCGTCGCTGAAGCGGTAGCCCTCTTCCGCGCGGGCCAAGCAGGAAGTTGCTCACCATTCCGGCCACCTCCCTCCGTTTCGGGGTCCTGCGACTTGTGTGAATGCTTCCTTTCTCTTTTATGTCCCGATCTTGATCATTTTTTTTGCCCTACCAGGCCAACCCGATTGGGTCCCCTCATCTCAGTTGATCTCTTCTTCCAAATTTCACTTGTTGTGATGGGTTCTTTTCTGAATAATTTGTAATGCAGTTTTTTATATCCACCAACTGGCGTATAAGGTGGATAACTTTCTACAATTTGGAGAATGGATCTCCAAATCTACTTCTGATCATTTATTGATTATCAGTGGAAGCAGAGAAATGTAGTGGTTACGTAATACGGGGATCGTTAAGATTCACAAGTGTCTTTTCCTTCCAGGAATGTCATTTTTCTCACGCCCTCGCTCGTCTCTTCCTTTCTCTCTCACGTACTTATCTCTGTACGCGTCAGCCTTAAACGCATGAACTGTAGTTATCATCTCTGTTTCTCTGCTAATAACGCTTTTATGCCCCCTAGTAGGTGGCCGTCGAACGTGACTATGCCCCCTTGTCATTTCCTAATATCATCTTCTCGCTAGTCCTGCGTGTAGTTTGAATTGGTTGCTTACCATTTTTTTGTCAATTAACTCTCATATCAACTTAAAGTGCTCCCCATTTTAATCTCTTTTGGCTTTTCCAAGTTCGTAAATCGGTAGCAGTCATTTAGTTCCTCCTTCACGTTAGTTTTACTTATATTCTAGCCAGCGCTATTGATAGAATTTGATATTGACCAAGAAACCAATTAACCCTTAACTGATTGTAAATAGATAGTCAAGGTTGTCTACGGGTTTTAGGTTGTAAAATGCCATTCGGACTCCTTTTCCTGTTTGACAGTGTTGATGTTGCGATTCGTCAAGTTTTTCATCGAGTGTTTATTCCTTTTCGAACAAACAGTTGATGCGATGTCTCTGGATGAATCGGAGGCTTCGAGGTTTTTCCGGGAAGAGACTGTATTTAGGGGGTAAGGATTAATCTTCCAAGACTTCACCAATTGACGTCACCCCCTCTGATACAACCGAACGTGTTGTTCCACACGGCCTTCTTCGAAGCGAAGCGTATTCAACGCTGAAGTTAATTGTTTTTACGGCTGGGATTGACCAAGAGTTACTTGAAATCGCACTATCGTTCTCTAAGCGTCGCGGTTTTCTCTTTGGCTCGCTATTCCTTAGTAATTTAGATTCATTCTTTAACGAAATCTATCATTTGCCGTCATGCACGAGAAGTCAGAGACGGTGCGTTACCAGAAAATGATGCGAACCGGAATGAGTGGTGAGATTGCGAAGTGGTCTGCGAACTATGACTACCAACAGATTTGATGTTTCTCAGTTCTCTCCTCTTCCTCATGCTAGTTTTTTCCTCCCCCTTTTTTATCTATCGAGACATGATTCCACGCAAGTGTTCGTCATTAGGGATGAGGCGAGTTGCCGTGGAGCTCAGTCGCCTAGTATTTTAATGAGAAAGATTTCCTAATTCGTTTTTCCGGCGCTGTTTAATCCAAATCGTTTCATGGAAGTGAGAAAATTCCCATATAATTCTGTTCCGATTCTTGACTTCCTCATTTATTTTATGGTTCGGATAATCGTTGAGAAATGGTGTTCGAAACTGTCAAACCATCTATAATGTGTCGATCAATATTGATGTGTAATGAGTGAAGTGAATGAGTGTCGAAGGATAATCGTAAGTTCTGAGTAATCCATCGATTAAATATATTGTTATCTACTGCATGATTAAGTGATTCCTTCTAGCGTAAATTTGAGGAATTTGCTTCATTGTATCGTTGTGTAAAATGTATGATAAGTTGTATATTCCGTTAGTATGAAACGTAAGCTGGGAGTTAATTTCATGCTACCTAAAGTTTAAAACACATTTTATTGATCGGTCGTATGGGAACCAACGACATTTTGTCAACAAAAGGGAAATTGTGCTCGTCTGTTGTTGGACAACGTACGGTTGTTTATCGGATATGGACCCCTGATTGGACGTCATGCTTGGTTGTGAGAGCGCTGAATAGTGGGGTTCTGTGTTATTCCTGGTCGTCAGGGCAGAGAGAGAGAGATCATGGGGCACTCGCGATCGCCACCCATTAGACCCTTTCCCTCTTTGATCCGCCACTGTCGCCACAAGCCCTTGTGATGGGTCACAGGGCAAGAGGGAGACAAGGGCCTCTTCCCTCTCCTTGCTCCCATTACACGGTCGCTGTCGCATTACATAACCCAGCGAGCTCATCCCAGCCATTTATTTGCTTGCTTGCTGCTCCTTTTATCCCTCCTGGAAAACGTCGTCGGTTTCTACCGCTTCCAGACTTTGCTACTCTCCCCCTTCTGCTCCCTACCTGCCTCCCACCCCTTTTCCTCCCACCTCCCCGCTTCCAGGAGTCTCACCTGTTTCCAGCCCACCTCCTACCCATTTCCCCCCCGTTCCTTATCTTCATCCCATCCGCCAGTCCTCTTGGCGCCCAACCGCCGCCTCTGCTATGTGCCCAGGAAGGAATTTTTTCGCTTTTGCGCCTTCGCTGATGAGGGTGGCGTGTGTGGAAAGTGATTTTTTTTCCCCTCCCCTTGTCCGTTGCCCACCACCATTCAATTTACGTCAATGGAATAATGCGTTTTGATAATTATTATGACTGCGTTTTTGCTGTGTTCTCGCTGCGCATGGCATTACTGGTTGTTCGATTGTGGCGTTCTAATTATTTTTGGCACCTTTTATATTCCTTATTTTTTTATCATATTCTTCTGCTGCTGTCGTTTGTCTATAGAAATCGTTTGTGATAATCTTATGCGTAGGCCAATGGAGTAGTAGTACTGGTTATTCTTCTTGAGAATTGTTTTACTGTCCTTGGATGTATTTTCATCTTATTTAAACGTGCATTACAATTGTTATTTAGTGACAATGCCGGGTTTTGTTGTATTTCTTGCTTTTGCCAATGGCGTTATGTCAAAAGGATTGAATTTGTATGCATTGTAATGGCATTGAAGGTATTTTTATGGACATCTTAGGCCGCATTGAATTCATTCCGCTCCGTCATAGGGGCTGTTGCGGAGTCAATTTTCGCCTTCTATCTCCCGTACTACTCGCACTTGCTTGTGCCAATCGGTCGACACCGTGCCGCCAATAAGGGCTCCCCCACTCTTCACCTCTTTCGTACATCGGCCCAGAGCCACCACCTGCCTGCGTCATTCAGTGTTCTCATACCATATGAACCGGAACTGTTCATGCTACCTAAGCCAGTAGGGAGGAGTGGAGGATTATCGCTTTGAGAACAGGTGAGGGCGGAAGTGAACCGACAGTTGGGCCGTGCATCATACGTACTGCGTCATGCTGTCTCTGTTCGCTGGGTCGTTTGGAACGTTGCGTTTTTGCTGGATAACGCAATTCGAGCCGTTGTATCTGCGTTCAATTTCGGCTGTGTTCAGTCGTGTACTCTCGAAATCATTAATGGGTTCTCTATAAGTGTAATTATTGTTTTTGATCCTCGTTATTGTGTCCCTGTAAGCGAGTCTAGACGATTGGTACCCTTGATATAAATTAAAAACTTCTTAAGATTTGATTGAAGACAGCATTCAACGAATCATTATCGGAGGAAAGTGAGGCTATAAATCTTAAGTGTCCCGACACGGTACATAGGGATGCTGAATTCTAAACTACTTGATGTTACGTGATTTTATATCTACTGAGAATTCCCATAAGGTTCAATTTTGTCCCAATCTAAGTAAGAATTCATACTCAGTATTTTATGCTCACTTCTCAAGTTTCCGGGTTGCAGGGTCAATCATCATCATGTTTCTGAAAGGTTTGAGGTTGTGATAGGAAAATCGGCAATACTTTCGATGTCTTCTGGCGAGTTAGATTTTCTTGTGTGAGCTATGTATGATCTCTCCGATGATGTTCACAAGTTGTCATTCGCTCCTGTAGCTTGGAGTTTGTGAGGTAACATTCTTCTTGGATTTTCTGTAATCTACTTCGGAATCTTTTTACTGTTTTTTTTTGGGGGGATGAAATGACTCATTTCATATTCTGTGCTGTTAACATTTGCATAGATCCCATAGAATCATATTATCCACTGAAGCTAAGTCAATGTCTGACATAAGTAGATTCTCAAACGCAAGTCCAATTGAGCACAGGCGCTCGTGCCTTTTCTTCTGCATGGTTTTCTACGCCCTTTTTTCTTTCATTCTTCCCTCCTTTGGTGTCATCATTAGCATGAAATGCCGCCATCATTACTCATTAACTGTTTTATAATTTTTTTACCTTAAGACGTTGTCTTGTTTCATTTTAGTTTAAAAACTGATGGCTCAAATGATCGCTCTCTGTCCCTGTTGCTTATTGTTAAGGCATGCATACTGCTATCATCATTAAGGAATAACTTTGCCAACCGAAGAAGTTACATGCCAATATATATCGATTGGCTTTCCTGATTCATGCTGTTTTTCCCTGGTTTCATCAGTAGAAATATTAAGTTATATGTGCATCAACCAAGGTTTTTTTTTCAATTTATAGAAATCGCTTATGCTCGGATTCCTTATACGGTGCCCTCCTCAGTGGAGACTAGTATGTATTATGGTCCCCGTAGTGTTCAGTGCCATATATTTTAACTTTCAGATATTCAGATTGAATTATATTCTTAAGTGGGTTTAGGACTTCCCAAAATGAAAACCTCGTTTATCTTGTAAGTAATTTGGGATGGGCTCGGATGCTTTGTAATTGAGTGATTTGTGATGAGTGGTTTGTAATTACAACATTTCCTATGATTCCAGCAGTTAAATCGTGTGATTTTTTTCTTCCCTAGTACTTATGTTGTGACTGTCTTTAGGCTGGTGACTAAGCTTTATGTTAAAGAGGATAAGTATCACTTCCCCTAGCAAAAGATGCTTATATATGCCGTTTTTTCTTACCGGGAAATTATTTTGTCAATAAGGGTTTTCCCCTTATTTTCCTGCTGGTTAATCCACTCCGGTTTTCCTTACACGCGATAGGGTGTAATGCAGGTTAGCCGTCCGCTTCGCCTCGATTTTCCTCCTGTTCCCCATCCCTGCGTCTGGAAGGTGGTCGTGACACCGCCCTCCTGCTGACTGTGGTTAGCGTGACTCGCTTGGACCTCGTCAATTCTTTATGCTCGAGCGTCGTGAAAAATATTGGTCCATTGGCCCCTTACCGCAGTCAGACTCATTCGTTAGTTTCCCCATGTCTCTCACATTCATGTGGCGGTCGAATGTTAGCAAAGGCTTTTTTCTATTGTGTAAGTCTAGGTTTCGGTATTTTTAAACTATAATTTCGTCGACCCCATGTAATATTTGTACTGTAGGAACGTTAATGAACGAAAGCTGAGTTGTGAATGCATTGCTAACG
Organism: Platycnemis pennipes; assembly: GCA_933228895.1. Taxonomy (NCBI): domain Eukaryota; kingdom Metazoa; phylum Arthropoda; class Insecta; order Odonata; family Platycnemididae; genus Platycnemis; species Platycnemis pennipes. The sequence continues at coordinate 109,687,528 of OW121853.1, forward strand.
CCTTATTTGGTCTTGGACAGGAATCTCGTGTTACCCCTTTTGGCGGTTATTTTTCTCTTTTCAACTAACTGTCTCGTGTCAAATTCTGATCGCTGTCAAATTTATCTTTTGACCTATTATTAGAGGCCAGCATATGGTAATCAGGTATTCTCAACATGTCGTTTTAAATCTTGATCGTATGAAGATTGTAGTAAAGCGTATGACCAATATCATCAGTTTTGGTTTATTTCGGTATCGAGTATGGTTAATCTGTGGTGCTAAAAAATAATCAGGGAAAGATATTTAAATATCATATTCTCAGTTTTCGTTTTTATATCGGAGAAGCAGTCATTTGTGTTTCCCAATCTTTTATTGGTGTCTTTGGAACTACTGCGGTTTGAAGTGCCTTGCTTATGTTATCATCACTTGGACGGAATCGCGTTGGTGAATAATGACTGAAATATTTTTCATAGCGACATAGGGGAGAGCGGGGCTAGTTGATTCCGGGGCAAGTTGATACAGTAATTTTTGAAAAGCCCACTGGTCGCAGCACCTCTTAATATGTGCAGACTCCTCCTTAGATCCTATGGAATGCGCTCGTGTAGTTCGAGTGCCGTGCTGCTTGGAGGAACGTCGCTGTGTTCACTTCAGTGTTTTTGAACGTGAAAAGTAATATTTTTCATTGCCGTTTGAGCGTCTCTTGAAACCACAATTTTAGGTTTCAAGGGAAGTCGATTTGTGAGTTGTGTTGAAACACCTTGCACTTTTAATTTGCGCTATTGGACCTTCCATTAAACCGAAACATCGATTCGTTTGAACGGTGACTCAAGGGACAAGTTGATACAGAACGAAAGGGGCACGTTGATAAAATGATAGATGTAAACTTGCCCCACATTTGTAACACTTTGCATTTTAATTCTTATAGCCCAGTTATGGTCCGTACATACAAAAGAAATATCCCTTAGCAGAGATCCACCAATCCTTCCATTCCTGTCCTTATACCTTTCCTTCCAGTCTGAAGCGCCTATTGAGCGGAAACAGATTTGAAAACAGCCATATGATGTGTGTGATACAAAAGAAAAGCAAACGGGAGTCGCTCCACAGGAAGCGTTAGAAAATGAAGCCAACGAAATTACAAAAGGTGTGTCTTTTAGAGAGGCCGCTAAAATGTATAAATTAGAATTCAATACATTAAGAAGATTTATGAAGAATCCCTTTAATTCCCGTACCACAGGATATGCTGGTAGTTAGTAACAGTGTACCGCCCCTCCTCATTTTTCCCAGGGTGTTTTTCGAAGACCATTTTATTGTCAGTGGACCCGCAGGTTGCATCAGAGCCGCCCACTCGTCTGGATGGGTAACAGCAACTCTGTTTTTACAGTACATGAAACACTTTGTGTCTCATGTACGCTGTACGTAAGAGGCCCCTTGTCTTATATTGCTAGACAATCATTTCTCTCATTTGTCAGTTGCTGTTATCGACTATTGTAAAATAAACTGTGTAATACTGTTATCCTTACCCCTCACACTACAAACCCGCTTAAGTCATAAGGCAAAAGTGTATTTGGGCCATTTGAGAAATTATTTTGTGCAGCTGCTGACAACTGGATGACAATGCACCCAGGTAAAACAATGACAATATACGATCTACCTGGCTTAGTAAAGGATTCTCTTCCAAAGGCAGGCCCACCATTAAATCTGATAGCTGACTTCAGTTCCACATTTTTGTTTCAGTGGATCCATCTAATTAATGATTTTCGACAATGTCTCTGTATTGTAATACTATATTTTAATTTACAATGCCTGTATTAATGGCAAAGTTATTTGCAGTAAATGTATTCTACTGAAATTATTTCTTCTGCTTAATTACTCCCCATGTCCGTAGCATATTTAAATAGTTTTTAAACCAGCTGACGCAAAAAATGAATATCAAAAGCAAAAGTAAGGAATTTTCACTATTTTTCTAACAAAATTTAATTTTTTTGAATATTTAATTTGTCTTAATTTTCAACATTGTTACTTATTTTTAATTTGAACTTAATACGTTTATTGTTAAACTTTTGTGTTTTAGTTTGTTTTTGACAGCTAATTTAATGATGTATCAACTTGCCCCCTTTAAGTATCAACTTGCCCCAGGCGGGGGTAGGTTGCTACACTGTGGACATCATTGAAAAAAGACGATTGTGTAGTCGCTAGTTAAGTAAAGGCCCAGAAAATAACAATCTATGTATTAAGAAATCTTCAAGGTTACATTCAGTCATGAGTTCGATGAAGTAGATTGTTTCTAAAAAAATATGAAAATTGAAAACCCTAAAACTGTATCAACTAGCCCCGCTCTCCCCTAATTAATTTGATGAATGCGATTACTGGATGTTGGATTTAGTGTCATAGCAAAATACGTGATGCACGATGGAATGCAATGTATTTTTTAAGAATGCTGTTGTTGATCGCATCATCGGCTCTGCCCATGTAGGTAGTTGTTTGGAGAAAAATGCTAATTGAGGGGAGGAATTTGGATGGATGGGGTTACTGCCCATCTCCTCCCCGAACCCTTCATCATACGACGGGATTGAAAGTGGGGGCCCTTCCCTCTGGGGGCCGACGACCGGTCGGCGGAAGGCGCACGCGATGCCCTAGGCACTTGGCCCTCATCCTCCGAGTCGCCCCACGGATGGGTCCCAAGAGGTTGGACTACCAATCTTTTAGCCGGGCCCTCGAGGGGCGTGGCGCTCTCAAGGATGAGAGGAAAGAGCTCACGTACTCCTTTGGTCCCGAAATAGGAATCGGACGATAACTAAGGACCTAAGTTCGTCGTGAGTTGGAACCAGAAACCCTATATTTTTCCAATAGTCATGTTTCAATTTCGCTTGGTCTTGAATTTGTATTTTTTCTCCCATTTCCTAGACATATGCATGTTCAGTTAATGATCAGAGTCAGTCCAGTGTTCTTTTATTATACATTAGTGTCGCTATCTGTTATTTTCCTAAAGGGCCTTATGAAATATTTTTCTACTCTATTGCTACAAGAGTAAAAGAAGTAACACTCAGTGGCTGGAATTAAATAAAATTCTAATAAATCACAACCTCTCAAGTGAATGTTGTCCGTGACGAATTAAATCGGGACAGCTTCCGCACAAATGCCTAATTATGCGTGCGTTAGACTTTTTTTTAGCCGTGATTCGACTCTTTAAGGGCGACCAACAAGCTCATTGTAGAAGTAGTTTTTTTACCGAGGATAGCTGATTCTGATCTCTAAGGAAATCTGCTAATGCTTAGTTCGTAAAGCGGCATAATGTATTCAACACATCTTCATGGCAATACGATGGAATTTTCTCTTGGAGAAGTCAGCGTTTATAGATTATAAGGATAGGTCTATTTTGACATCTTCCTACCTGCCTCTATGTTAGGTATTCACGATAGTCATTAGCATCCGGCATAACACCGCACTTGTTTATGTTTTTGCTTAGAAGGCGTGATCCCTCTGTTTTGTCTTTAGATTTCTCCGTGTGTAGTTTAAGTATACCCCTTCCTTCCTGTGAACCAGAGATGGCTGAGGAATTTTACTTAGGACATTAGAACAGTCAAGTGAATTCTCTACTTCTGTATTCACGTGGTAGCAGTTTTCCGTGAATGGCCAAAATTGTCACTAGTGCTTCCAACATTTTAATACCCAGTGCCAAACGAGAGTAAGAGCGTAGTACGAGGCTCCCGAGGGGAAAATTTGAAGTTCAAGTACGCCCTCGCCGACTTCCCATTCACATCTCCATCCGTTGCAGTCGCAAATCGTCGCCAATGTTATTGTTATCGCCGGGGTGGTTATTAGGTGCCCTCCCCCGCGTCGAACTTTTCGGGAATGGGGTGGGTGGCCGAGAGCCCGCAGGAGCGTCAACCGTGTGGACTGCGGACCAGTTCGGCTTTGGAGAGGGGGACGGCGCGAGAGACGTTGGGTTCGCGGGGGTTCGCCTCTGCCCTTGGAGGATTGCCAGCGCCGTATTCCAGCTGTGTGTGTGTGCTTGCGCGCCTCTCTCGGCCGGAATAAGCGCCGCCGAACCCCATTCCCTCCGCCCCCGGTGGCTTTTTATAGACCCCTCCCACCTCGTGTGTTTGCATGTGTGTGTGTGTGCTACGTCTTTCGCTTTCCATCGGGTCCGATTCGCTCTTCCCCGCCTAATTTATTTCCCCCTCCGCCGCTGCGGCTGCCACTGCTGCAATAAGAGCAAATGAGGAGAGATGGTTCGCGCGCTCCTTATCAGTCGCGTCGTGTTCCCCCACTCCTCCCCCTCAACATCCCTGCTTTCCATCTCCCTACCTAGTCGTGCCCCATTGTGAGGTGACAGCGAACGCCAGCGAATTGGGTCATATGCCTTGTTATGAAACCAAGGATACACCCTTAGCTTTGATTCAGTGTGGATATTGCTTGCAAATTCTGGCCCCACTCCTGAGAAGTCACGAAAAGAAGTTATGCAAGTACATTTCGCATAGTTTGGAAAGAATATTTACCCCTGGGAATTGCATTGAAATGCCATTTAGTCCCTAGCCATTGGGAGTGAGAGTTAAGTTGGGTCTGTAAGTGACCCTCCTACCTGCTATCTGTAACTCAGGCCATCCTCGGGAATTGTTTATTTTATTCCAATGGTGGTGAATCTCTAGGGCATACGCCCTCAGAAGCGTTTGACATGGGAAAGATAGGCAAGGCTACTGTGATAGTTAAGGTGACCAGATTTCTGATCTGCTAAACCGGGACATACTGTCGCTTCTCCTGAACCATAGGCAATTTAACATGGATGTATGGAGGGGCCAGATATGTTTCTTTGGTCAAGTGAAGCGTTAGAAAAGTTGTCACTCTGAGTCCTACACAACTCACTTTTCCAGCACCCGAATTGGTGCAACTTCCTGATGTATATGTACGAGCTAGGTATATTATAAATATAGGAATGTATAGGAATTAAGCATTTTTAATTCAATAGAACAATAAAAGAAATCAAATATTAAGGGAAAGATTTAATTCATTTCAATATTTTTGAAATTATTTTTTATTAAACTTTTCAAAGAGATTTTTATTCGCAATTCAAATTCACAAAAATCACACTTTATTTATGATATTTTTCAGATGGAAGAATTACTGTATCAAACATATGTACGGATTTTTCATGTAAGATGCTGTTCGAGCCATTATTTTTACAAGCGTTTAAAAAAGACCAAAATTCAAAAAACAAATTGATTATTTTGATAGCATAAATCCAAAGACCGGTACAAATTACTATTTTTGTTTAGTTTTTCGGGACAACGGGACAAACACCCCAAAACCGGTACTGTCCCGGCCAAACCGGTACGTATGGTCACCTTAGTGATAGTACATAACTAAATTTATATTTACAGGAAAGCTGTAAGCCGAGCTACATATGTTCACGTGACTACTCTTCGTGGCCAATGCAATAAACCTTAGTTAACTATTAGAGGTCTACCGAAGTCTTATGATAAAATTATGGAATCCGAAGTCAATGGATAGGCATTTCCGTCTTCCGTGATATTAGATCCTCTCCCGGTTGTTCATTCGAATTTAAAAAAAATTCAAATGTGAATTATCCTGTTGAAAATGAAAACACGATCAGACTTGTAATCAAACATGTATTTTAGATTCAAATCGCTAAATCCGCGGAAATAAGCTCTTTATTTGGAGGCCATTGAATAATTTCCCTGATTTTAAAGGATTGAATTGAGGCAAGGGTACACGCTACTGAAATGTGAACCACATTCATTATTGCAACAACATGTGAGTGGGTACGCTGTCCTACTCTTTTATATGTTTGATAGAAAATAAACTAAATAGATAAACCTTCCTGAAAATCTCTTGGTTTTTGTTGAGGTGGCGGGTTGGAACGTACTAGCCTTTCCGTCGCGACTGCCGACGTGCGTATGGAAGTGCATGTTCGAGGGGAGATCCCGATGGAGTCTAGCCAAGGGATCTGCGAAACAACGGGGCTGGGAAGTGGGTTGATTGTTTTCCCGGCAATTTCCTTTCGGACGTGACAGTGGGTGGCATAGGGCGATGAACTCTAGACCGAGCTGTCCGTAACACGTGTCCATCAATACAAATGACCCCACTCAAGGCGCCTAGCAAAAGCCTCGAAATGTCCACGGTATGTGTGGAAATCTCCTGTAGGAAATTGCAGTGTATTCTCATATTTTTTCCATCATCATCATCGGTCAACAATACTAGGATTGGTTTGACGCAGCCCTCCACTCGATTCTTCTATCGCCCAACCTCTGCGTATTGACATAGCTCCTCTCTTTTACACCCTTCACAACTTGCTCCTTATACCTCATACGAAGCCTGCCTTTTCCATTCTTCTCGTTCACTTTTTCCACGACGATTGTCTTCATCAGGCCATCTTGTCTTAAGATTTGACCTATCAAGTTGTCCCGTTTTTTTTTAGAGGTTTCAGTAGACATCTCTTCTCTCCCACTCTTCTTAAGACTTCTTCGTTTCTCACTCGATCGATCCATTTTATCTTCATCTTTCTTCGGTAGCACCACATTTCAAATGCTTCCAGCCTGGACTTCTCTGCTGCTGTTATTGTCCATGCTTCGCTGCCATATAGTAGAATGCTCCAAATGTATGTTCTAATGAAATGCATTCCATCTTTTTTCCATATCGGTCACATTATTCACTATCGCATGGGTTATGAATTTTGGTGCCTTTATAGGGAAGCCTTAAATTATTTAAAATTCGCGTTTTGTGAATTTGTCCCTGTAAACCCTCAGTACCCAATTCTAATCGAATGCTCCTTAATGATGGTATTGATTACGTCGCTAGCGTAATATATGGCTTTCTATAACGGTCGTTGAGATATAGTTATGATCATGAGGATTTAAAGAGAGGTTTCGTAGTCGTTCGACTGATTGAAATTCACAGTAATATTAATGCCATTAATTACACGCAAGATGTCAATACTGGACTGTAAACTATGGTTATCCTTTTAGAACAAACAGAATTGTTGACCTAGTTAATGAATCATTTGGTAGTACATTAGAAGTACTGTAGGGATCGAAATATGATGAAAAATGAGATAGAAATTCGTACCGAATATGGCAAAGTCAGTGAAAGTAAGAGTAAACCTATTATGTTGTCAAACATTTCATCATCTTGTGTCAACAATCCTAGGATTGATTTGACGCGGCTCTCCACTCTACTAACCTCTTCATATTTACCTAATTATTCTCTTCCACGTCCTTCACTAATACCTTGTATACTATAGCGTAATATTTTATCACCATGATCTCTCTAGTGCATATTCCTCTTCCCTAACGGAAATTCGAAATATTGTGCGTTACGTGCTTCTCGTTGGGAAATTCCGTCGCTCATTAGACGTGTAGTAAGCGGAATTGACCGGAAATTGTGGATTGATTTCAGTGTGGCAGCGGGTATGCGTCGTTTGATAGGTAACGTCGCATCTCACGAAGAAATGAGTCACAATTGTGAGTGGCCCGGCATTCGGTGCTCTTAAGGAGTAATCTCGGTTTTCTGCTAATCTTATTTTTACCGTCGAAACTGCATTCGGCTTTTAATGGAACTATGAGTATTTTACAGTCTTCTTTCTATTCATGTTCAGTGATGTATTGAAGTCAAATTCTCAGATCTTCTTCCTGATCCTTATATTGTATTCTTAATTTATTTCACGTCGTTCCTCGGCTTTAGCTGGAGTATGATTCGTAGACTGAGGCATCTTGTTTCTTGGTCACCACTTCGTTATCGGAAATCTTTGATTTGCTGGTGTGGGAGTCTCCCCTTAGAAGCCACGTGAATATCACACTGTTACCAAGTTACTTTCAATATTAATGTAGTTCTTTTGCACCCCAAAGCCCATGTGCATTTCCATATTTTAAATTGTCTTTCCGTAATTCGTGCTTCTTTTTATTGTGCAGGTACGAATGAAATACCTAGCTTATTTCGAACAAAAACTGATAACGCTAACTGCCATGCATCATCAATTGTGACCATTAATCTTGTTAATATATGTATCTGGATAATCAGGCCCCTGCCACCCACCCTCGCGGTGGCTTGCAGGGTGTCGCGTAGATGAATGTTATACTTCTCACGTTTTTCTCGGATTCTTCGAATATAAGGTGATGTTACTCAGATTGGCCACTATTGGTGTTACGTGCTTTTTTAGCCTTTTATCATTTCTGCTCCTCTATCTCAGACTTGTTATCCTGTGCGTCACCAGTGTCAACACCGGTATCTTAGCAGAAACTTGTTTTTCTAACGAGGCTAGTGGAAGAATTCATTTTTCATCTTCATCGCCTGTTTGATTCGTTGGCTGGTGGCGAACCCTTCCACGTGGCTACCAGCACTGTCTCCACAGTCGTCGCTGTTTTTTAAATTGGTCTCAATTGAGGGGTCAGTGTGCGTTCCCAGGGAATCTTCTCGTGTCTGTGTCAAAAGGGCCTCTCTAGGGTCGCTGGCTTGATAAAGCGAAATTGACGGAGAGGACTGGTGGGGTTGTTTAGGCACGAGGCCATCCATTTGTTTGCGACGGCCGTTAGTGCTATAAACTCCTCGCTTCCACTGCTACAGTCTGGAAATGACTCTTCTAGTGGGGCGTAAATTTCCATCTCAGGTTTTAGTTCTTGAAAAAATACTGAGAAGAAATCAAAAGTTGCCATATGAGGGATGAAGTTGAAGCGTCGGTAAATGCGAATCATTGCTTCTGTTAATTAGAGAGCAGATGCACATTATTTCGAAGGTTTGAGTGCATGCGTGCGGGGGGCGTTACTTATTCAATACTATGCAAATAGTCATTCTAAGAAATAGTCTTAAATTGTATATTTTCTTGATTAGTAGACAAATTACAAGATACAGTAATTTCTTGATATTTGACTAATTCAGCATAAGTGTGGAAATAAATCCAAATATTTATTTTTCTTGGCAAATTCTTTAATTTTAGTTGCTTGGACATTCTGAGTGGACCGCCTAAAAAACTATAACAATGAAAAATTGACTTGGTTTCGTTGAATTCGTGCCGAATTAAGCAGGGCACTCATGGGACACAAGAAAATTCATCCTACCAGCGTGTCGAGTTTATAGTGATGCTTCTAATAGGTGGTGATGATAAATCGAGATCAAATAGGTTCTCAAAATCATGAATATTTTGAGAATAGAGATAATCGTGGAGATGATATGGATAAGCCCTCATCTTGACAATACTTTTCTCTGTACTCTCTCTTTCTACTCTTTGTTCCATTGAGCGTTCTCCTCACCGAGGAAATCCTATCCTCCCGAGTGCATTTTTTGTCCATGAAATAGCTTCCCACACATCATAGCGATATCCCCTTTCGTTTGTAATCTATAGGTGTGGTAAACAAATGATAATGTTATGATAAGTTACTCAATATGATTATAAGTGTATTCGACCACCCTTCTCCCACCGGTGCGTATCAGAATTAATATGTCCCTATCCGCATGTAATATGAGCATTTTATTTTGAAATTATTTGAATACATAGGAAACCGGGTTTATTTGGTTTTGATTTCTTTTATAAAGTGCTAATAATTTGTGCAATTTTGTCGTTATCGTTGCCTGATTATGATCGACCTGTGGGGTCATATTCGGCGGTGAACGAGCCGACTTCTTTTACGCGTCCTTGTGATCTCTATTTCGGGTTTACTGGATATTCTACGCCGATATAGAACATCTTCAAGTCCATCCAGCGCCAATGACGCTGCTCTATACTCAGAAGTTGCTTCCATTTCTATCGAGGATTCGTAGAACGCTATGGCGCAAAGTCAGTTTCCTCAGATTTTATTTTTGGATCGTTCGGATTAGAATGTCCACCCTCGCACGTACCGAATGCGGGGCTCTCAAAAGAACGAAGATTTATCATGGTTTTGTAGGCAGATCTCTATTTGTTTTTTATATCAATTTTTCACTTAACGGCAAAACCTGTCTCCCCCTTTATTTGTCGCCCCGACTCCGTCCATCAAAATGATAAAATGGCAAGAGATAGTATTTTCATCTCACGAATCTCTTGCTAAGTTTTTGATTAGTTTTGGCGAATTTTCATCGTGATATTCCCCATCAAGTGAATGTTTTTCAGCCGTTCATGTTGTATGAAATCGAATTTACTGCCTAAACAGCCTAATTTTCCGTTAAATTATTTTATTTGTTGAGGGATCTAATCACGAATATTACATTAGTATGAACACACGAATATTACAATGTGGTCCCCTTGGCCCTAATGATGAAGCATGATTACGATTTTAAGTATTTTATTACCTGAGTAAGCCCCTATCATGCCTACACTATTAAAACGTTTGTGTTGATTTTCCTAAAATCACTTAAATTATTATATACTTAAATACTATAATCTTAAACTAAAATAATGAAAAGTCATATTCGACTTGGTTTGTCCAACCGGAAGGTCGACAGTGTCAACCGTCAACGGTGACTACATTTCAGTGCCATTTCATCGATAATACTCGGTTAAGATGTTTAGAAAGTGGTTGTCGAGCCTTCCACGTCAGTACCTCGGTAACGTTGTGGTTCGGCGGCAGGTTTTCCCTCCGGAATAAGATGTATGCATTTACTAGGAGAATGGATTGTGACGTGGTAGAGCCCTAAATGAGGAAATTTTTTACCGTCGTGAATAGAATCTCATAGTTACTATCGCCTCGATACATTCTACCTTACAGTTCCTCGTCCCTATCGCTAATTCTGTGTTCCACTCTTAAATTGAACTAGGTACCGAATGCACAGACTTTCATGTAAAAAAAAGTAGTGAAAAAGGAAATTAATGAAAATTCATGGTAACGAATAAAATAAGACTTTCTCGAGGTGACTTGAGAATTACAAAAATTTGTCGAAACCTAGGTCGGTTATTAAAAAAGTGTGGAATTGACTAAACGTCTTATTTTATTCGTTACCATGAATACCGTAAAATTCCACAAAGTGACGCCTTCAGTGTTATCTTACTGAAAATTGTTTTTCTCTCTCTGAAACTACGATTTTATACTTCTGGATTCGTGATTAATTCAATTTTGTCGTTTGTTTTGTGGTATTGGGATTACATTTTTTGCACGTTTCCCGGTATTACTTGCATATTGAACATATAACGATGCGTGTAAATACTTAGTGATGCTTCTATACGAAAAGTTTTTGATTTTAAAGGTCATATTTCAATTATATTTGTTTTCTATGTGTAAATATGATCATTCATTTCCACAAATTCATTCCACATTTTCATAATGAGGACACTCGCAGGAGTGACCATGTACCTATTGTGAAATATTCTGCCAGAATCTTACGGGTTTGCATTGCTCTAATAAGTTTGCAATACGTTAAATAGTTCTTTCTTCGTATTGCTACATTTTAATAATGCTTCGTATTAATGTTCTTCGGTGTTTCATCTTCGTTTATAAAGGTTAACTGGTGTAAGTTTTACAATCCTTGGAGTCTAGATTTCAGTCAGCGTCTGTGACTTTACCACGTTATTTTTCAAACTCTTTTGGATGTATTTCAGTCTCTACATGTCTTGGGGATCGGGTTGGTGTAGTTGCTAAAGCACTGGCTTCTCACTCCGAGGGACCACTGTGAGTATACCGGTACTGGCAGAGATTTTTCATTTTTTACTGATCCCTACGATAGTGTGTAGTACTCCGTACGTTACGTACGGCTTGGACGTTAAACCGTGGATCCCTTGTTGCCTTTCTTTAAGAGTAGTCTTATCCCGAGGACAGGATTCACTCCACTTTTCCATGCAATAGTAATAGAATAAGGTTTCTCCAAATGCCGTTTCAGCGAGTTACCAATAAGACTGCCACGACCCTGTGAAGTACCTTGACCCAATTACCCACCGGTCCTATATCTTGACTCTTGTCAATCACCTCCACAAAATATATAATACTAATTATATGGTTAGTCCAAATGTTTGCATACCCTTGGTAGTTTATGAATTCTCGTGGATTCCAATTGGATTTTCTTCGTGGAATAAGCGCTTCTGGGGTGCCACAAATACCACCCGATTTAAGAATCCTATGTGGAATTCTCGTTGATTGACTTAAGGAACCTGTAACTTTTAGGCTGCGACCTGCAATTTCCTGAGATTCTAACACGAACAACATCGCACTCCTTGGATATATCTGTGCCTTTTAATGACAACAGAATTTGAACATGCGAAAAAGCCGTCAATCACGATCCGATCGTTTGTATTTATAAGGCATCGGTGAAAATATTATTTAGCATTGTCTTGGCTTAATTCGACGTTGCGACCCTTTGTTTGAAAGGCATGTTCAGAATCTTTCTGTCACTTGATGATAAGTGATTTATGCGAGAAAAATAATATGAAGTGTTTCCTGGTGATCATGGTATCAGCCCACTGTCATTTTGGTTACACAGAAGTTACTCAATGTAGTTTTATTCTAATTTATTCACCGCAATGTTAGGGGTAAACTATGTGCTCACAGCTGCCGTCGTTTAATGATGGTTTCTCCGCGCATCTCAGAATTGCATGGCTTACTGTGAAGGTTGAATGTTATTTAGCATAAAAAGTGCAGTATTTGTTATTTCCAGAAATGGAGATGTGTACTTCAAGTGAACACTTCGTTGCTTTGTACTTGGAAACCGGTTAATGTGTTCACAATAATTTTGTTTGGGATAAGGTAAATGTTTATTCAGAATTCTAAACATACGCGAATGGATTATCTATTTGTTTTGGTAGTATTTGATTTACTAAAATGCTGCTCTTTATTTCCGCCGTTAAAAATGGGAGTGCTATACGGAGTGTGAACCTAAACCTTGAAAGTGATTTTTTCGTCGATAACGCGAGGAGAGTTTGTAACTATAATATGTTGCTGCGGAGTTATCTTTTAGCAGATAAAGTGAGGCCATTATTGTTATTCTTCACGTGTTTATCATTTCGGTGGTTTTCCGTCGGAATCAGGAATTGGCGTTGTGTCAGTGACGCCGCGTGGTTTCCTTGTTTTGGAACCAGTGGTCAAAGACGGCCCAGTATTTTCAACACCACTGTGACGCTCTATTGCTCTTTATTTTTTCTAATGTTATGAAATATTAATATTTAAATTTATAATATTGATTGACGCGTCAAAATTTCAGTTTTCAATTGTCACCTTAGATCATGAAGAGGAATGGAATATTATGAAAGGAAAAATTTGTCGTTACATGTAGTGGGTTATTGTTTAATCATTTATTGGTCGCAGGAATGCATCACACAGCTCCTGTGAAAGGAGACGCATGCAGATGCCTTATCTTATTGATCACTATTTGCGTTATTCCTGTTCACGTTCCTGGAGTAAGTTCGTTTAAGTATCACAATTATTACTCTGTATTATCATAATGTACTCAGGAATTCTTCCATATTCTCCTAATTCTCTGGGTTGAATAAAATGTGATGTGGATTTAACCTCACTTGATTTAATACTCAAACAATCGATGCCGACTTGATCCTAGAAAGTTGTTGTGCTCCGTTAGTGGTTACTTGAAATTTTCCTTTACACTGTCAAAAGTATTCTTCATTCCGGAGGACATCCTACATTAAAATTACGTCATAGTTCTCAGTCTTCCGTTTATTACTAAATGCAGAAAACCAACTCAGCTCCACATAACCTTGACGAAAATGCTCCTAGGGTTTTAGTACGTTCACGCCGCGTAATTTCTGGGATTCGTGGAGATACTAAGGCGAAATGGCCAACGATGGGACTTAGCGACTGCATATATCCCCTTGAATTCGGACAATCCTGGAATTGCGATGGCAATTTTATGATAAGAGCATGCGGTCCCAGCGATAATATCGGAGAAATGGTCGTATGATTGTTAATCTTCCGTTAAATTTGCGCACCTTAAGCTGTGGGATGCACTTCCAGGCAATGAATGACTACAGAATGTACAGCGCTAGTTCATGGTTCCTGTGCAATTTCTTGAAACCAAGAAATTTATCTCTGGGGTTTAATATTTTGAGCATGTAGTTTGGTGAAATCGTCTCATTTTAAGTTCAAATTTAAGGATCCGAATAAGTTCAAAGGTGTGCTAGTTTAGTGAATTAATTATCGAGATCTAGTTATCCAGCCTGGTGAAGGAAAAAATTTCCACCACTTATAGATTGAATTTTCACCCACTCCTTGCGCTAGTTGCTGCTCGACTATGATGAGCCATGATTAAGCGTTTTTATTTATATTTTGTTATTGAATGGCCGTCACGAATATAATATCCCTGTGCGATTGCATCACATTTTACGTGCTAAATACGCTGGAATCAGAGAAGTGTAACTTGCTCCTTTCCTCGCGCTTTGAGGAGTTACATTAATGTCGTATCGTGGTTTATTTACGTTAACATGAGATAGATAAGTACTATATAACTTCCAAAAATGTAACAGAACGTTCCTGAATCTAATTATTAAGTTCTCGGGAGCTTGCCACTGTGATGGTTGAGGTGTAATGTCCGTTTTAATGGCGAGGGAGAGAGAGATGTGGTGCGTGGAGGGGAATAGGTCGTCTCTAGCTTGGTCTCACGTCCTTCAGCGCCGAGGTGTGATGGACTTGGCAAGTCTTGTCCATTGATCGATACTGGGTCCCTTCTCCTCCACGCACACCCCCCTCGAGAAAGAAAGGCTCTGGGGTTTTTTCGATGCGTCACCCCGGCGGAATTAGGAGCGTGTGCGCCTTCTTTTTCCACGGCGGGGATTGCGGGAGGGGGTGTCAGGGTGCAGACGCATCGGAGGGGACACACCCCATTTCATTTTCGCTCCGAAGGTCGACATTCGCGATTTTTAGCCCCCTGTTGCTCCTTTCTCCCCATTAATCGTCGTGCCATGCCGTTAAAGCGGGAGTGTTTAGGATCAAGAATAAATTGAGTGGTAGTTAAAAATAGTATTATTTACCCCGAGTGCTTTACGGTGGTAACGTTCTCAATTTTTCAATGGTCTTCCGAATCCGTCTCGTCTACAAGAATAGCGTTGGTGATGGCGTTTTGTCATGCGAGCGTGATGTAATATTTATCTGGAAACTTGATTGTTTTGGGTGCTCTGGAAAGTGTGCCAGAAAATTCGTTTTTCAAGTTGTAATTCCAGGAAGGCTTACTGGAAATACGTTGTTTAGCTAGGATGTATTACATGTCTCCTCCGTATGTTGAAAACTATCATCATTATATTTACAGCCCCGTTTATTAATTTACACGTTAATATTCATATTGTAGTCTATTGGCTCTATTTTTATGACATTTTTTCATTTAGGCATTACTGAACCAATGAAGATGATATTTTAGCCTGTGGTACCAAAAGAAGTTTATATTCCAATTGTAAAATTTAACTTCTAGAGAAATAATTTGTAAGGCGTTTAGTAGCCTCAGTGGTCAGATCCGTACTTGAGAGACATGGTTTAACTGTGGGAATAGTGATCCTAATGATTTATTGTATCGGTGTTTTTGTGGTTGTGAACTTACCATGCGCTGTTATCTTCTCTTCTTCGTGAGGAATGAAGAAATCAATGCTAGCGAAGCTCTTGCGTACAAAGCTTCATGCTTTGGTTCAAATTACTTGACATGAGTTGAAATGCATCAGCAATCACGTGCAAATTAATGGAGGCGTTTTGGGTGCCGTGGTTCTTGAAAAGAAACTACGTACATAAGTACGTAGTTTCTATTCTCATAGAAAACCAAACATAGCGTTTCCGTAAGCAGCCACAGGCTGCCAAGGATGTGATAACAGCCGCTAACTTCCTCCTTGTTCTTCCAGTTTTGAGTGCGCGCTCTTGAATGTTGTGCAATCAAGTGGTTAATGCCGACTCTTCCCTTTATCAGCGACTTCCAGTAGCGTTACTGGAAATAAAACGTGGCACTCACAGTCAGTTTTTTCCCTGTAATTATTCCTGATTAAAATTCGGTACGTCTTAGTCCAAAGCCTTTTTATTTCAAAGAGTTTATCTTACTTTTATCATACGATGCTGGGACTTGAGCGAGATAACATGGAATACGGAACATTTCCAAATGCTTGTGTGGTTAATCGCGATTTCGGTTAAATATTTTCTACCTTTTAACCAGTCGTTGACCAACCTCCTGATTCTGTATTTCAATATTACTGATATTTTTATCCTCAGATACTAGATATTTTTATTCTCAGATATTGACAGATGGTAAGAGAGATAATATTTTCCGTTATTTGATTTGCTATTCATCCATATCATTATTAATTTTTTTCTTACTGAGATATGCCACTTTTTTAGCTTCATATTTTCCTGAGCACACGTTAATTCCATTTACACGTATGTCTTTTATAATCCAAGTGGAAACACAATTTTGGTCATGATTGGCTGTTTTGGAAGCGATGCAATGTTTTATAAACAATTATGGTGTTTGCTTTTATTGCTAAATGCCTCCGAACGATCTCCATTTCGTTTTCCATGGCTAATTATTCGTTCGTTTTTCCATTTACAACCTCGGGAGCTGAATTAAGTCAGCTAGTCTTTAGCCCTTTCGTAATAGTAGTAGAGGGTACTAACTGCCTGGGTTTCTGTGCTGTTAAGGCTCTATGGGTTTTAAGAAGATTCTTATTTGGAAACGAAGGGGTGGTTTAGAGGAACCCCGGCGGCTGCTGATGCGTGCAGCAGATGACAACCGACCACATCGCATCCCTCTGACCGTCGGGGTCTGATTTTGGGGATTTCTGCACGCTACTCTCAAGTGGAGACCTGTAAAAAGTTCCTTCTCCTGCTGAGGTAAAACCCGGGCTACCGAGCTACTGCACAAATCCGAGTCTTTCGGGTTAATGGGACCTAATATCGTGCGCGTTGCGAACATGAGGATTGGGAATCATCTCCCAGAAAGTACCTTTCTCTGAAAGATCTGTTACCCCGAAAGTCACGAATGGAGAAATGTCGGGCCTCCGTACTGAATGGTGTTATTTTTACTAAAAATTCGTTGGTAGTCATGATTAATGGTAGGTGTAACATTACGTTTGAACTGAGAACGGAAATGGTCATTGGCGTTGAAGTGGTTTAGCGTGGTACCCGAAACTGTCCAATCCGTGAACGGTTCAGTGCGCACGACACCCAAGGGAAACCTGATAGAATATATAAGCTCCCGTTGTTCATAACCGTAGCTATTAGTCTGGATCTCGATATTAGATCCATCTCTTTAGGAACATTATTTTTTTGAGCAGAGTATAAGTATAAATTCCATGTGCTCGTCGACGGTAGCAAATGTCCAAATCAATATTTATAATGAAAAGTAGTGCCTCTTACAAGGACTGCTACTGACTTCGGCTGACAGAAAATGTAATCCTCAAGAAAGAAATTAATTGCATCAGTTAAATTCACGAAGCATGTTCAATTTGGGGTGTATTTTAAAAAACCGTTGTGAATCAGCGTGAAATGGCTTGGGGTATTACTCGGGTATTGTCCACCACTTGAAGTTACATGAATGTATCTGTGGATAATTTTCTTACCTATCAGTACCTAATTAGCGGATCAAGTGGGTGTTTTCTGGACAGACTTGTATCTTCCACCCGAGCGTTTGGATTTTATTGCCGGTCATCCTTCCCACCCCGATCCTCCCTGCGATGCACCCCTGCCTTTTATCCTCCCCACCTACCCCCAGCCCGCAAGCACTTCAATTGCATTTGCATCCCGAAGCGGGCAATGTGTATGTGAGGTGGGCGAAAGCCGAGCGCATGCGCGTGCCTGTGGGACATTGGGGAGGGGGTTGATCTCCCCTCTTTCCCCCCCATCTCCCACAAACCCTCCATAACCGCCTCCCTTTTCTTCACCTGTGTCCGTGTGCGTGTTTACTTACAAGATCGATTGGCTGCTCCGTTCACGTTTTCCCTCACCCCTGAGTGCCGTCCTTTATTGTCTGTGTGCAAAGTGCCTCTGCACATGGGGTGTAGAGTTGCTGGTTATTGCGAGTACGAGTCGTTCTCTGTGAAATATTTTTCTTCAGTGTTAGTTTTTGGGATGCGACCGACAGATGAGGTATTTTCAAAGAATGGTGGAAGAGAGGAGAAACCCGGTGTTAGCTTTAGTATCCTCTTTATAACAGGGTGACGGAGGCTTTTTTAGTTATCTTTCCACCTGACGGATGGAATGCCTTACTATTGCTGGCCACACGGTACCCTGTGATTTCGGGATTCCTCTCAAACTCGATTCTTCTCTCACCTGAATTCGAGCCCAAGGGTTCCATCACTCAAGTGATTTACGTTCCATAGAAATAAAGGCTTATTCTCCGGTACAAATATTGCAACGGATATATTCTAGATTAAAAGTGATATTAAGTATAACTACAGTAAATTTTACGGAGATGCGATTGTTTCGCCTATTGCATGGAGTACATGACACCTTTACTTCCCACACTAAACAGTTTCTTCTCCCTTAATAATCTCTAATAAATTCTTCTTATCTCTAGACTTACATAACGCGATTTAATTCCCCATTCCTTCCCTCCCTGTTTATCCTCTCGTTCCCACATTCTCCCTATAATCACTCTCTTCGGCTTCCTCTTACTTGTCAATATATCCTCCATCAACCTTTCCCGCCTCCTACGAATTGTTCGGCCATTTTCCCTCATCATCATCATCATGGGTCAACAATCCTAGGATTGGTTTGACGCAGCCCTGCACTCGATTCTTCTATCGGCCAAACTCTTCATATTGACGTAGTTCCTCTCTTTCACGTCCTTTACGACGTCTTCTATATAGCTCATACGAGGCCTGCCTTTTCAATTCTTCCCGTTCACTTTTCCCTCGACGATTGTCTTCATCAGGCCATCGTGTCTTAAGATATGGCCGATTAGGTTGTCCCGTCTTCGTTTTATAGTTCTCAGCAGACTTCTCTGTTCTCCCACTCTTCTTAAGACTTATTCATTTGTCACTCGGTCGATCCATTGTATCTTCATCATTCTTCGGTAGCACCATTTCGAATGCATCCACCCTTTTCTTCTCCACTGCTGTCATCGTCCATGCCTCACTGTCGTAAAGAAACATGCTCCAGAAATGCGTTCTAATGAATTGCTTCCTTACTTCTAAGCTTGTATTTTCAGCTGTGAGTAGATTCTTTTGATGGAATGCCCCCTCTGCTTGGGCTATTCTACTGACTATTTCTTTCTTGCTTCGTCCATCGCTAGTTACTCTGCTTCTCGAGTAAAGAACTCTTTCACCTCTTCCTTTTTCTGTTTTTCTAGTGTAACGTTGATTTTGGCCTCTTTTATCTTACTCACACCAATATCTTAGTCTTCTTCGAATGGATCTTCATCTTATGTCTGGCCATTGTCCTTTCCATGGTTGTTAGCATTTTTTTTTCAGATCCTTCTGTCTATGCTATGAGAGCTACGTCATCAGCGAATCGTAGCATTCTGACATTTTCTCCGTGGATGTTCACTCTAGAACATTTCTCCTTGATTTCATTGATGGCTCTCTCGATGTAAACATTAAAAATTACGGGAGAAAGTGCACAGCATTGTCTCACTCCTTTCCTTATCCTTGCTTCTTCAGAGCTGGCTCCAGATTTTATCACAGCTACTTGTTTTTTTTTACAAAGTCTGGATAATTCTTCGGTCATTGTACGACTCTCCAATTCCTTTCAGAATTCCAACCATTAAATTCCAATGAACGTTGTCAAAAGCCTTCTCTAAATCCACAAATGCAATGAAGGAAGGTTTATTCTTCTCCATTCTCTTCTCTATGAGCAGCCTAAGGGCCAATATTGCTTTTCTTGTACCCTTACTTTTCCTGAATCGAATCCTCTGCTTTTCGTTCTATTCTTCTGTTTTTCGTTCTATTCTTCTGTTTTTCGTTCTATTCTTCTGTAGATGGTCCTGGTCAGTACCTTCGATACATGTGTCGTCAGGCTTATAGTCCTAAAATTTTCGCATTTCTCCGCACTTCTTTTTGGGACTAGGAATTATGATGTTTTTCTCGAAATCCCTAGGAATTTCTCCTGTTGAATATATGTCGCAGATGCTTTTGTAGAGATGGTTTAATGTCTTCTCTCCTGTATTTTTTATTAATTCTGCTGGGATATCATCAATTCCAGAGGCCTTATTCATCCGAAGGTCCCTTACTGCTGCGTCGAATTCCGATCTCAATATTGATGCTCCCATATCATCATTTTCGACTTCGCTTTCCTCTTCAATCATTTTCGTGTTGAGATTGTCTCCCTTGTATAACTCCTCCAGATATTCTTTTCATGTCTTCACTTTGTCTTCATTTTCAATCAAAAGTTCTCCATTCTTGTCTCTTATGGCATTGCGTCTTTGCTCCGTTCCAGGAAGTGGTTCCTCACAATTCTATAGGCAGTTTCCACCTTTCCAAGGGAAAGGTTGTTTTGTACATCTTCGCATAGATTGTTTATCCACATTCCACATTCCTCCTGGCTTTGCGACTTACTTCGTTCCTTATTCTTTTGTAGCAAAGCTTTCCTTCTTCAATTTTCGCATTCTTGTACTTTCTTCTTTCTTCAATCAGCACTAAGACTTCTTCCCTGATCCATGGCTTCTTCTTAACAACTTTTCTTCTTCCAAGAACTTCTTTCGCGGTTTCCTGTAGTCCACATTTAATGCTTTCCCAACCTTCATCTGCTGGTTTCTCAGGTAGGTTCTCTCCTATGTAGTTTCCTACTGCTTTCTGAAATTCCAGCTGATGTTGATTCTCCTTTAGTTTTTCTACTTGCCAAATGTTCTTCACTGTTTTCTTCAACTTCTTGATTTTACATGGCATTTCATCATCATTAAATTATGGTCGCTGTCAATGTCTGCAATTTTCCCTATTCTTCCAAATTTCATACCACCTCGTCTGTCATGCTTTCCGCCTAGCATACCATTCTCTACTGCAGCTACAAAACTGATAAGTGATAACTTCCCCTCATCTTCTTTCCGCAAAGATTAAGTTTCTTAGAAATCAAACGCTACGCTTAGTATTAGTGTTAACTTAAGTTATTTCTCTACGTATAATCTGAGCCCGTTGTTCACAGCTCCCTTGCTCTACCAGCCCTTTTGCTTCGCCTAAGTTTCATAATTTCTTCCTCACTTATATCATCTCTCCATGTACCCTACACAATGCTCTTTATCTTCACTACCGGTGCCCTAACTCTCTTTTGTCACACGCCTTTGTGCCGGCTCGCAGGGTAACATTAGCATATATTCCATAAATATTAAACTCATCTTCGTCAAAAATGCTTCCCAGGCAGGCGAATTGCTCTGTCGTCTCTACATGTCTGCTCCTCCCGTAGTATTTTACTCTAGCTTTTTTTCTGTTTGATGGAATCCCATTTGCTTCGTCTATGGATGTTAAGTCCAAGTATTTTGCGTTGTATTTCGTACGTTCTCATCAGTGCCTATGGATCCCTGGGCTTTCTGGCTAATTAACGAACCGTAACCAGTGAATGTGATTTTAACAGTTCCATACCTTTATTCGATTTCATCCCCTTACATGCGACCTAAACCTTCTAGAAACAAGTTATGTGGCAGGGATAATGGAGGGAAACCTTTTCATCAGTTTCTGGGCTCTTGCCCATTCATATTTTCCCCCGCCACCTACCTATACTTGTGCCGCTGTTGCACCCTCCTCTCCCTTTTAATCCTTAGGAATATTACGAATTATTAAATCGCCAGTGAGTTGTGGTCTCAGTGAGCATGAGTCGGTGAGCAGTATAGGACTTGGTGATGCTCTTTATTCCACATAGTAATCTTTTTGCTATCTACCTTTATTTTCCGGCAGTTTTTATGTGTACCTTCGCCTTGATTTGGCGATTAAGCCAACAGTTCTATGTTAGGAGGATATTTCCCTCGCGAAACTCGTCGGCGTTGATACAAATGCCATATTCCTCTACACCCAACTGTCCCCTCATCGTTCACTATCCCCAATTACAATCTCGTGTGTACTAATTATTGTTCATTTTTTTTTCTTTTTGGTGATCATTTTCATTGTCTATCTTATTCTTATTGTGGCTCTAAGTTAGCAAGTGTAACTACCTCCGGGGGTATTCTTTCTCTTTCCTACGTTGCCCATTGTATCTTCTCCATTCGTCTTGAGTAATTTATGGCTCCCACCCTCATCGTACCTTATTTTCCTTCTAACTGTTGTAGGTCTCTTCTTGGTCTTTTTCTGCTGCTGTGCATGTTTCGCGTGGTGGCGGAGGCAAAGCCTCCCCCGTTTCCGGGTCCCAGACACCATTCTCTGTGGACTGTCTTGTAATTACCAGAATTAATAGCTTTCCTCAGGAAGATTAACAAGACACCATCACTTACATGGCCGCCTCTGCTGTCAAACGCGTTCGCCTCAGCCCAGTAGAGCAATGGAATTAGTATGGGCTACCTTCCGTTTCGTGTACGTACCCATCGATCCTTCTGACTGAAAAACTAGCAGTGAAAATTGTTCCCAACGACCTAATTCGTGGGTCGTTGAGTTGCGTAAATCATGAGATGTTCTCAGGGATGAGTTTGTGGAATTGCAAATGGTAAAATCTAGCAAAACTTCCTCATCATAAATTCTGTTTTATTTCAGGGCATGATAGATAATAAAAACTATTATTTGGAACGGTTCTCAACTGGTCATCGTTTCTCCGTCCCCTATTACCACTTCTTGTAGGTATTCCTTTGTAATATGTAATTGCGAATTGAAGCTGAAAATTCGTCGTTTTCTTTGTCATTGAACGAAGATGTGTAAATCTCAGTCATCGCTCAA
This sequence comes from Platycnemis pennipes, assembly GCA_933228895.1. Taxonomy (NCBI): domain Eukaryota; kingdom Metazoa; phylum Arthropoda; class Insecta; order Odonata; family Platycnemididae; genus Platycnemis; species Platycnemis pennipes. The sequence goes on from OW121853.1 coordinate 109,710,185, forward strand.
GATTTTTAAAAAACCCAATTGCACTAATAAAATAGGTTCTTACGTTTCGCGATCCTATGGAATTCAATAGTATGCTTGTTATTGTACATGTAACATACTCAGTTTTACTTACACCGTCTGTTCCCAACACGTTGAGAACTGCTGCGAATGTATGTGAACGTTCAGTCTTTGGTATTCGTATCCATTCGTCGTCTGCAGAACCAGGAATATTCTGCATATTGAAGCCAAGACCGTAAATTGATAGATATGAGTGCTTGTAGTTTTTCCGCTGCACTGTAAAAAGTTGATCTGATTTTCAGTGCGATCTGAATTTAAGCGCTGTCTGGTTGTAAGGCAGGAACACGGATTTAAGGTACGGAAGAGGCAGGAACATGGATGGTTGGTACAGGAGCAGTTAAGCAGGAAGCAGAGGAAGCAGGAATCTGGATGGTCTGATTTTCAGTCGTTCACCTGCCTTATTTTTAGACAAGATATTACTGCTGAAATTCAACATACCCTGTCTTAAAATTGTTGCATCTGAAATTCAGATCGCTTTTGTACCTTAAAATCAGATCTACTTTTTACAGTGTGGAAGAATATGTTCGTTATTCAGAAAATATTGCATCTCACATCCAATGGATGTGAGTGACCTTCTTATTTAATTTTGGTGGCTGCGAAACTGGGTAGTAAGGGAATATGAAACTCCGACATTTGTGGAAGCCTCCTGTGAATTTAAGGAAAAAGTAATTCCTTCCAATTCATTGGTTGAGCACTGTAAAAAGTAGATCTGATTTTAAGGTACAAAAGTGATCTGAATTTCAGATGCAACAATTTTAAGACAGGGTATGTTGAATTTCAGTAGTAATATCTTGTCTAAAAATAAGGCAGGTGAACGACTGAAAATCAGGCCATCCAGAATCCTGCTTCCTCTGCCTCCTGCTCAACTGCTCCTGTACCAACCATCCATGTTCCTGCCTCTTCCGCACCTTACATCCGTGTTCCTGCCTTAAACCAGACAGCGCTTAAATTCAGATCGCACTGAAAATCAGATCAACTTTTTACAGTGAGATACTGGCGCTAATGCCTCCTTTAAATACCCTTAAGAAGATCAACTGACGCCGCTGCGATTAATTTTTGGTACGATTTCAATTCGTGTATTAATATTAAATTATTAGTTTTTGTGAAGTTAGTAATTACTGTTAAAAACGCAATGTCTTGTAGATAATATACGGGGCCTAATCCTTCCTTAGCACCTCCATTTTGGCGACATTGTCACCCATAGGCGTGCATATCAATGCCTAATCCAGTACATTATAACCTCATTGATTTTAACGCTCAAGTTTCATTGCCAAGGCTTGATTGCTTTTTGTGTCAAAACCAATGCTTGGATTGTTAACGTATGGTGTGATAATATTACTTATTGATTCATTAATATCCATTAATACCCATAAATTGTTGGCTCGTACAAGAATTGAGACGAAATGGATCTGTAGAAACTTTGCATAACGTTGCTCAGAAGAGAAATAATGCTATGTGCTCAGAGAGAGTACTCTGGGAATGGTAGATGAAATTTGAAAATAACATGAAATAAGATGTCAGAATCTATAAATTACATTTGCCGCATCCGTTTATAAGGAGTACAAAGCCCGAATGTTGTTGTGGACACTTAACCCCCTGCCAAACACCTTTATGGTGGCTTGCAGGGTATTATGTACATTTAGATGTAGATGAAGTAATTGGGTATACTTTAGCTGTAGTAGATTGGGATGTTGACAAATGAGTACATCATCGTCACCACCCAATTCGATTCGCTTTAGATTCAAGGTGTTAACTTGAAAGCAAGGCGATCTGTGCCAGGACTCCTGTGTCCGAAGCTACACGGCCTCCTCTGAAATAATGGCAATACATATTGATTAGGGCATTTCCAGCGCCGCGGATTCCCACATGCTGACCTTTTCTAACCCAAGTTTGCGGTCTGGGAATTGTGATATTTTTAGCGAGCAAGGGACGGACGTGGTGCGCGCCACGGACGGGAGCGGCGGCGGCGGCGATCTGCTTGGATGGATGGGCGATGGTTTGCTTGGCCGGCGGCGATGGCTCGCAATTGTATGTTGGATTGGCAGATGCGACCCGCTAGGGGTTTAGAGAAGTCGGGAACAGCGTGTGGAGATGAATTTTCGCTCGCCTGCCCCGCGGGATGGACCCCTTTAGCCGCCCCCCTTCCGCGGCCCCTCGGCAAACTCACTCTCGCGGAAGGTAAGGGGGGAGGGGCGAGATGAGTGAGTGACCCGGGGCGAATTGTGCGCGCCGGCCGAAGAGCCGCTTTAAATATTCACGCATTATGTTCAACGCTGCGTTTGTGCCGCCCCACGATGACGTAGGTTCCGGTGGATTACTTCAGGCGCCCCGGACCCCCGGGTTGTTTCGCCCAACGGTAGGCCCCTCACTGCGCCATGACCGTGCGAGCTGTTCGACCCGTAGGGAATATTTTTTTTCTTCGGAAAGCTTTGTTATTACGTTTCCCCCACACCCGCCTTCTCCAAAGCTCTTCATGCGCAGTTGTTTCGTCAAAGTGGGTTTTATTGTAGTAGTCAGTTTTTTGTAGTATTCACGCCTGTAAAGGCAGTGTATTTGTTGATTTATTCATTTTCACGTGTCGTTGCCAGACTTTGTGGTCTTCGTTCGTCAATTTGACGCCTTGTCGGATGTTTCCTCTGAGCTGTACTCACGAGAATGATTGTAATTGATGGTAAAATATTTCCACATAACTCATCGTTCTGTTTTTATGAGTCTCTAAAAAGGTCGAACATTACCACTTTTCTGCGCTGGTAAGAGTTACGGCTTTTTCGGTGATTTCAATTTCCATGTGCTGCCCTTTTTTATTTTGTCAGGAATTGGTACTTCTGTGGTGCACGATAAAGCATTCTGTTTTAGAGATGTCAAAGGAATGAATTTGTTCACTTCTGCCTTCCTAGTGTGCATTGTATTGCCTTGCATTGGTCCCTCCTGACCATAAAGTTGCCATTTTGTGATTGGCGCTACCTTGGTATGTACACGGGGCAAATGCACCATTACACCACTACTCCCGAAAGGACCTTGTGTCCTCTAATGCATTTCGGATATTAGTTAAGAAGCCACCGGGAAGTGAATGGTTGCATTTCCTAATGGCGTTAATTTTCTTTACAACTCGTACTAGGGGAGTCGACCATACTGAACGAAATTATTTTGTTGAACAATAATTCAGAATAGGCTAATTTAAGTGGGTGCAGAAATGGAGAAGGCAAGTTAGTGAAACCATTACTTGGAAATCAATTCCTATGCGTATCATTAGTCTAATGTACAGTTAAATTAAAATTAGGAATCGCAGTGTTTTTTTATGGCATGATTTGTGAAGATGTTCTGGAATAGGGAAAATTGTCATCCATAATAAATTTTGGCGGAAATTTATTGTAGTGGCGTCTTTGACGACGCGAAATCACTTCTTGAGGTCGAATTCTAAAGTTAGGCTAATGCGTGTCTACAAATACCTCACTTACCTCGGTTTGGCCTCGCCCTCTTTGAAGTAGCCGTCCCCAAGCAAGGTTTACATCCCTCGTAATTTTTTGAGGGAGGGATGCGAGCTGAAATCTTATGCCTTTCTTGGCATTTAGTCTTTTTAAATAGTCTTAGCCCACACAAATTACTCACTCCCAATGTCTTTTGGGTAAAAGTCGCCATTTTCATTTCTTATCTTTTTAATTCCTGCAAGATATCGCCCGTTGTTCGAGAAATGGACCTTGACTATCCCTCGAGAAATTCGTTATCGTTACGGATGGCTGTGGCGATTAAGCTCTATTACGCAAAGAATCAATTTTGTACCGAATGTTCATGTGTGGTCGTTGTGCACAATTTTTTTTACTCCTGTGAATTCCTTCCCTCAGTCAACGGTTGCGGGCTCCGCTTGAAATGCTGCATCTCTTTCATTCAGGCTCTCTTTAATTCGATATCCTCCGCTATGCAGTCGTATAGGGATTGATTGCTACCACGTTGGTTCCTCCAGGAGGCGTGCCAGTCGCTCGCAATGGCGTTGAAATCGGAAGCTGGATGTTGCGGGATAGAGGATATTCGAGTGACTGACTACCCACCCCTCCCGCACTGGCATTCCGTACTAAATCATCGGCTTCGTGTCGTTGTCATTGCCTCTCCCCTCACTTTTTCCTCCCTCGTCTCCTCCCTCCATTTAGTGCTCCTTCCCCTTTGCGCACTTCCGTCCTTCCTTCCACCTCCTCTTCCACAGTTTCGTGATGTTCTATTCTTATCCTTCGCCTCCTTGTGGTTTTAGGAAGAGAGAAGGGGGAAGGAGTTAGACTTGTCGTTTTGCAGCCTGTCAAGGGGACGGGGCGGGCACAGAGTGGGTGGAGGAGGATGGAGCGTATATCGGCTGTGGGCAATGGGATGGGGTAAATTGGAGGGGGACATTAATGTGTTAGTGCACGCTTGTTCCTTTCTTGCACGCAAGCGCGAAGTCTGCCCTCTGCCGGCCTCGGGGGAGTGGGTAGTGAGAGGAGAGGGTCTGAGTGGGGGTGGGGGACGTATATATCTTTCCCCTCTTTCCCCATGACGGCCGCGGGAGGATGGGAGGTTTATGGGTGAGGGGGTCGGAGGGGGCGTTCCCGCTCGTGGGTGTGACGTCATAGGCTGCCGCCATCATACCTGTGGGCCAGGGAACGGGGGGGAGCGGAGGGGTGCGGCAGTGACGGAATACAGACGGGAGCTGCAGTCCACGGCCTCGGGGGCACATGCACCAACCCCATCTACATGTGCGGGTGGACACTCTGCTTGGACTTAGGGATCCATACATGATTTTTTCCCGCAGGGGCTGGTTCATACGCTTCTCGTACAGGTTGCCTTCATTAAAAAGCTCGTTGGTTTAGACGGACGGTCGACCCTGAGTCAGCATGAACCAGCGTATTAAATTGGTATACTCGGCCCGCCGCATGTTAATTTTCTTTTTGTCGACAATTTATTGGAGTTGTCGTTCTTATTCGTTTAAGACTTCACATAAAGCTCTGGGAAAAGAAAGGCATGGTAAGGCTCTGTAATGAGCCGCAATGATGCCGTTCACCACGCAACACCTGCATTTCATGACCTGCTGAATCCATGCTTCTCGCCTTCTGCACTCAAAAAGCCTGGGGAGGATCCGAGATAAATCCGTGATTTAATTCCATATCATCTAACCAGAATTGTTTTCATTCCGATAACCGTGTGCCCTTAAGAAAACCGGGGGCACAATGTGTCGGAAGGAGCTAATGTGTATTTAATCCGAAGAATAAATGCAGCTCATTTAAGTCCCAACTTCTTGTAACGTGCGTTAAGGTTGTACCTGACGCTTACCTGCTCGGAGTCATACTTCATCTTTAACCGCGTTACTCTCGCCCATTCGCTGCGTGTCACTTAAAACGTATTTTTCGAACGATTTCGCTATGCTCCCAAAAATCCATAGCGATTCATGAAAAAAGAGGCCAAATGAGATGTCAACAAAGGGAAAGAACAATGATAGTAGTTGAATAGCTTTTATCTCACCCTTCAGTTCTCAGCACTTCACTGCTTTGCGTCGCGGGGTCAGTGGGACGAGGGAATGGAATGGCAAAAGAGGAGCGCTGCGATGCAATGGAAACAGAGAGCGAGCGATTTCCGGGAGAGTGGCCGTTGGAGGGTCGTTTGAATCAGGAGTCGGCGACAGTGACTTAGGGTGGACACCTGGATCGTGAAGTTTAATTTTTTATTTTGGGCGTATGTACGTTTTTCTTTTCTTTCCGTCAATAATGCGTTAGTATCGCGAAGTAGGGCTAAAATAGTGTTGCTAGTGAAGGTGTTCGAAGCTATATATGTTCCGGTCGATGATTGTGAGAGTAGTACGTATGTCAAGGTAGCCAGTGGACAATCGCTTGTGTGAAGTGAATTCATCTCTCATCGTGGTTTTATTTATTCTCGCCGATTGCTCCGGTTCCAACCCGCCTCTCGCCCTCCAGACGTGATCAATTTTTAACGAGCTCTAGCGTCGCCGCTCGCCCGTCTCGAAGAATCACATTTCTTACGCCAATTTATACTCTCCTTGGCCGCTTCTTTCCTCGTCATGGGTCTCTCCGGCATTCGTGGTAGGCATTCTCCTCGCGGGGATCGAAAAATCGGTGACGTAAGGAATGAAGGGAGGTAGGGATAAGGACGTAGGGGAATGGAGTGCAGCGCGAGGCTAGGGCGTCGCCTGTCAGGCGTGGAGGAGGGCGTCCGGGGAGAAAGTGTCTTCTTTCCTGACGGACCACGTTCGAAAACAGGTGGACGGGGTCGCCTCCCTCGGGAACCGTTTCCCTCCCTCCAGCCTTCACTCCTGCTTCCTTCGGCGGCACGCGTTGTTGTGGTCCCGTCACATCTGTCTCCCGGCGAGCCGTCGCCGGCGATTCACGTGCTACGAACGTGACTGGTGAATTTCTGTGACGCACCGACCTCTTTTGCCGGCCATTAGTCCGGTTATTAGTGACCGCGGGAGCTTTCCGTCGAGGGGCCCCGCTCGGTGCTACCGTCACTCATCATTTTTTATTTCGAAGTCCCTTTGCGAAAGATTCCACTTCCCCCTGTTCCGACCGCGTTGTTTTTGCCCATTGCTCCTCCCTCTGTGCCCATTGGATGCGCTTTTCATGGCCTATTTTCTCGCGGCTCTGAGCTGACATGTGCGTGTTATTTAGTGAAAGGCTGGCTCACATTTTCTTTTACTTTTTGTACGAAACAAGTAGCGCCAAAATTTTAATTTATAACCTACACTCACATGGGAATCTTCGTGATTAACTTATCCAGCAGATAATTTAACAGAAAGAGGGGACTTAGTAATATGATGCGTCCCGTTTTCAGCCGAAAGTGTGGAGAGCAATGTTCACGCTTATCTTGACGCTCTCTTGAATATGAAATTGGCCATTGTCATCCCCAGCGTTTTTTTCTAAAATACAAGCATTATATGAATGGTGCTAGGTGGTCGTATTATGTCGTGTATGCGGATCCTTATATTGACACACGCACTTCTCTAGAATGAAAGTTAGGTTTGGTTACGGATTAGTCAAGAAATCATTCCTACATCATTCCAAGCGATGCGGATCGGGTTAGCATTAAAACTTTATTTCTAGGCGTTTCCTTTACAGCATCACTTATTTTGTTGTTGCCTTATCTTATGGTTGAGACCGGCTGTTATAATGGCGCTCGTGTCCGAATATATTGATAATTGTAGTGTAAACAATGCGTACTCTATCAGATTTGTTCATTTTCTTAGAAGAGACTGTACGTACTAGTAGTATTATTGCGTAATCTAATGGAAGCACCTGCTTCAGCCAATTCAAGTCCTCTGGAGACATTCAGGTACAGCAAACCATCCACGATGAGTAGGCTTACTTCCCGTGTTGTCAGTTTGATGATATGCGTCTTTCGTGTCCTTCATTTCGGGTAGACTTATTGGATTGATCGTTCCTCATCTCAGGAATATTGCCTCGTTGTTCATAGCCCTCACATGAGGAAGCGTTGCCTTTTGAATTAGTTTGTACGAATTTCATGTGACGTCCATGGGGTTTACTTCGAGACTCAGATCAAAGTTTGGGAATGGGACCTCGACCCTCTTCGTTACGAGAGATATTCGCGGTCGCTCATTGCCAGGCGATGTCTGTCTCATCTCTTTCCTCTCTCTCTCTGTAGCGCACATTTGCGTAGGCTATCCGAGAAGCGGATTACTGCTCCTCATTTGTTTTTGTTTTTTTATTCTAATGTCGATTCACCCTTTTCGAGATCGGCCTACGTGATCGCCGACGCGTGTGGCCACCATCCCTCCCAACCCCTTCACCCCCGCCTCCTCCCTCTACCCCTCTCGAATCGACGATGCACGGAAATCCTGCGTCCACTTTTCAACCCTTCTCTCCTACCCTTCTACCCGCCAATCCAATTTCTTACCGTCCACGATCATATTTTTAGTTTTCCCTGGCCAAAATCTATTTGTATTTGGATCAAGGTGGAAAAGTTTTTCTGCGAGTTTATTGATAATTGTTGTGAGTTGTTCCTGGATGATCGTGCAAAAATTCTAACATGGCAACCATGATACATATAAAATATATCTTAACATCATTAGTCAACTTTGGTGTAAGTACGAATGGTAGGACCAAATTAAATGACTTACTAGAAGAGTTAAGCCGTGTCCAAATATTTGTTTTTATTCATTTTTGACGAGTTGTCTTGATTAGTTATGTCTCATAATTGGTCCGGATTCGATTCCAAGTGGATGACTTTTTGTATTGTTCGCGGTTACGAGGTTTAGGTCATAATTTTTCGTCATAATAATGGTTTCCTACTTTATCCCAATAGTCAATTTTTACTTTACCTTCCTTTTCCCCGCAGTGCATTCTTCTTTGGCACCAAAGGATCATTCTTCCGTGCCATTAAGTTAGTGATAGGCAATTTCTCTTGGTATTCGTTATGCTCCTGAACCACCGTCAGTTTTGGACTATGTTTTCCGTATCTTTCCCTCGAAATTTTTAATAGGTTAGGTTACGTACAGTTGTGTGCAAACCTGCATTAATATACGTTGCTTATGGATTTACTGCTTTTCAACTCTTCACAAATAAAGCGATTACAAGCCACAATTATATTTGCAGTAAATATGTTGTTATGGAATACCACAAAGTTTCAAAGGGTCTTCCTTTATTTCTTTAACTCTCATTCCTATTCGGGAATATCCCGACTCACTAGTCTGAAGAAATGTTCGTAACCTTTCTGAAAGTTCCTAAAAATGCCTCAGATGCAGCACTAATGTTTGCTCACCCGATTCTCTCGCGTCAAACAAGTGTTCTTCAACGACGTAGGTTAAGGTCTTTAGACCGCAATGAAAAGTGGAGGTAAGCCATTCCGATCTAAATGAAAGTGAGACAAGTGGGTCGCTTAGATTTCACTCGACCAACTGGGGTATCAAGTCTCGTTTGCGTGGCAATTGTTGATGCCACCGACTGACATAGGGTAAAAAAATTGACTTTCATCCCCCTGTATCAGTTACCATAAGCCAAGGTCTCGTTGTGTCCTCTTAAGGAATCCCTGCTCTTAGTTGAATCCACCGTGAACCAGGTGAGCTTCAAAGATGGCTCGCCCTTCCTTGTAAAGTTTTGAAAGTAGAAAGTGGAAATTATTTGCTTTAGAGAGCGAATTTTCTTTTTTATGTGTAATTGAAACTCCGGCCCTAATTTTCTATGCGTGAAATTTTTTTTTGAATGACAGTTTGACCTGATAGTTCTTTTTAATCGGATCATTTCCAACACGAGTAATTCGTACCGTCGTATTTTACTCTCTCTTACCCTCTGGTGGTTTAATTTCCAACTGTCAATTATTGATTTAGTTTCTATTATTTATTTCATCGTTGCATACTTAGCGAACTGACTAGGAATAGCAAATGTTTGTGTGTTGTGTATTTCTCAATCAATGTCATCCAGAAATGAAAATTGCTCTACTGGATCATTGTCGGCTAATAGTCAGTTTATTTGGTAGCAGTAGCATTATATCTGGAATTTTAGATGCTCCAACGGCTAACGTAATATCTTATTGTCTAACCAAAGTTCTTAATCCTAGCAGTAGCCCATCATCCATATTCTGGGCGGAATTTTAATCCGCGACCTTTGGGGAGCCTGGCCATCAAGTTATCGACCTGACTACCACGGTCGGCTTACACATGATACAGTAACTAAGTCCTGCGGTCTCCACTCAAGCATGTATCAGTGGTTCATGACACAATTAACTTAGCACTCGCATTCGTGTGTGCAAATTAAAATGCTGTCAATTCATCGTGGTATGTGTTAATTGATTTAATTGTGTGAGTGTTGTTATAAAACGGAATGTTAGCGAAAGAACATCCAAGGCCCTTTCGCTTTTACAGCATTCATGTTCTCTACAGACAGACTCGTATAAATATGATTTAGATATCTGGTAAGACGGTTCAGGTATTCTTCCAGTTAGTCTGCCACTCCTTACCTAATTCTTTCATGCATCACAACCTATAGTTGTAATGCAAATCTACACATGTCGCAAAGTATACAGAGTGACATGAAGAGAAAGCGTGTTGTGTGTGGTTTTCCTGTTTAAGTTTGTGGTGGAATCCTCTTCCACTGTCTATTCGTGTTGTTAATGCTGATAAGGGTTTAGTAAGCAATAGTCGATAAAGCTAGTCATGATCGTATAGTTCGGTCATTCTATGTATCTTCCGTGACATTTTTTTGCGTAGGTTGTTTACTTTTATCTTTGAATAATATGCTATTGTATCTTAATGTTGTATGTTTCATTGAAGAGCGTCTCCGTTTTATCAGATTAGGCTAGTTTATCGATACTAAATAATGAAAAGTATTTGCGGTGCCACTCCTCATCCAAGGTGAGATTATGGGATGGGTTTCGCAAGATCATTCAGTTGGCACTAATGTACCCGTATTGATTTATATATTCCGTTCCATATTTTGATATCGAATGAACACTTTTAGCCCTTTATCGTCGCACGCCCGCTCTGCGCCTCCTTCAAAAACCCTCGTCTCCGTTGGAGTTTTATCTGTGTGTGACGGATTCGAGCGTAGTATCATAATGTGTGGTATTAGTTTGATGTTACGATGAATCTCTTCCATTTATCAAATTAGTTTTTCGTTTTTTCTTTGCTCGGCCGGCCTGGTTCTCCAAACAATTTGAAAGTTGCATTTCTTTCGAATGACGCTCGTCTCCGCGATGGAAAAATTGAAATCGATTTTCCCTCGAAAGTGTTTTCGCCTGTTCATTGACCGCAGTGGCCTTGGATGCGCTCATGCGGCATTTAGCTCTGAAAACCATCAATCGGATGTTTAGGCGCAAATATCAGATATGTAACTTTGTCTTGTATCCTGTCTACCATGTCCTTCAAACATGCCTCCACGTAGAACCTCTTTGTCTTCAGTTGGAAGCGCTTGCGCCGCGGTGTTGTCGCATTCTTTATTGAAAGAGAGGAGTAGTTATTGATCTGAAGTGTATTTATGATTTCATTCCTCGTGTAAGAAGGTCCTACTGTTACAAGGTTGGCCATACACCCCTTAGTTTTTTATTATATAGGTACTTGGAAGTAACGTCGGGAAATTTTTTAATCATGGTTCATTAAATTCATTAATCATGCTTCATTTTTTTAATCATGGTTGATTGATAAATTAAGAAAATAAAATGAGCGTCGAACATTTCAGTTCCATTGAGCTGCAATCGTATTTCCGTTTGTTAAGAATGGATTTCAAACATTCCCTAATATGTATGTGCTTCGCTTTTTTAAAGGTATATAATGGACTAGTAAAATAGTGCTCGAAATAGGCAAGCGGGGAGAGAGGGATCGTGTGTCATAATCCGTTTTAAAGCGTGAAAAATGAATGCGTTTTTATTTAACGCCTATAAATAGTCTTTAAGGTGCGAGCATTATATATTCTAGATTTAATCAGTAAATCTTATTTATGCGTTATCATTAACCCAAAATTCAACACTCGAATAAAAGTGCTATCAAACATTATATTGAAGTATTACTTACCCTTAAGTCTCTTAAGGAATGGGTTAATAATGTCGTACCTTCATTAAATCGCCCATTATTGTGCTTACAGCATCAACGAACCAAGGAAAAACATTCTAATGGTATTTCGGTGTTTATCGATCTGAATTATACGTGACACTTACACTTCACAAACTGGCTTACAGGTACTTAGTATTTCAATGTGTCCGATACCACATAAACGTACGAATAGGACTAGTAATCTGTAGGTGTAAAGCGTGATAAGTATCATACATTGTAAAGCATGAGGAAAGAAGGAAGTATGTTTTCAAAAGTCCTTAAAATACGCGTCACCGAAATTAAAAGCTTTTTATTGTACCGGCTATATTGCGTATGGCAAGGTCGGGTGATAATGATAAATGCCATGGCAACTAAATTGAAAAAAGCTGAAAAAATGTATACATTTTAGGCAAAGTTATAAATACTGTATTTATCAATCAATAAATGAAAATATATTGCTAAACCTAACATTTGCGAATCTTTGACTTCATTTTGGACCATAAATCAAACTCGTATCTTAATTATTTCAAATTTAAATGAGCAAAAGAAAACTGTTCTATGCGTAAATTTGTTGTTTCCCCCTTTTAATCCCATTTGAAACATGAAATCCTCTCTGTAAGCGTAATTAGGACAGAATCTCATAATTTTCGATTTTTTCAGGCCCACTGGGCCTATATATACATTCCCTGAAAATTTAAACAATCTAGCCCGCTTAGCAATGCCCAGGAATTTTTATCATTGAGTAGTACTGTAGCTTTATATATACTGTTAAAAGGCAGGGTTAGTCTTAAAAATTGTGAGGCCTGGAGTTTTGTTCATTTTTAATGCTGCTAGTATGCTATGAAATCTGTATGCATTTCGATTATGGTGGACTTACGAGTTTAAAAGTGTGTGTAAATGCCCTTAAGACAGAAAGGTCACCAATGCCGTTTCTTGTGAGTCACTTTGCTCTACCCGGTCCAGAGCCCAACAAGCGCAAAGGTGGCAACTATGTCAAATGTGACTTTTTTCTTATTTTCACCCAGTGTAATATAGTATACGTATTGTAAGCAAGGAACTTATGCTATCTTTCTCGTTACAGCTACTCCATAACCACGTGTGTGCTGAGCAAGTATGAATGAATTAGATAGCCTAAGACAAGAAGCGGAAACGTTAAAGAATGCCATCAGAGTGAGTACAATACCTGTTTATTTTTGCATGAATTCCCTTGTCATTATGTTTGAATGTTTCTCTTTCCTTCTGCACGGACTTAATAGTCTCTACGAAGGTTCTTTTCAAAGGAGCATGCTTCCTATGTGATGGAGTATTGTGATTGTCTCCGTTTGCTTATCAGCTGCCAATTAAGGTATTGTGGATTGCATTCGTGGAGTATTGTTATTTTGAGGATTATAGGGAAACACGGGTGAGTTTCATGATGATGATTCGCCATTTCGCGCTACCGTAAATGAGTAAACTGCTGGTAATTGCATAGTAAATACCTTTTATGAGTTGAAACAAATGTCCCGCCCAAAATATCGTTTTATTAAGAACTTATTAGCTTCCAGTAGAGCTCTTTGCTATGTATCGCTAGAAATGTACTATTTTATGTAATTACTAGTCATAATAATCATGAGGTTAACATGGCCCACATGTTAACGCTATTAACTGAAGGCTCTGAGAAAACAATTCTAATATCAGTGGAATGAAGTAGCTTCCTTCATCATGCTCGTTCGTGCGGGGTGTTTTTGCTTCGACGTTAAACATTGTTCTTAAGATTTCGCTACTTCATACTTGTTGTAAATGTCGTTTTAACGTCAATGATGAATATTTTTCCCCTACGCCGTGCGCGGTATCCTGCAATATCTGATGCATCGGATCAAAACCTTTTCTTTTTTCAAAATCACTTAAGAGCTCGGTCATTATCAGCTAGGTTTTTGGATGTACAAGACCTTGGGTTGTTAACTATTGCTTAAGCACCGGGGAGTTATGAACTTGACCCCCTCAGAGACAAGATGAACGTCAAAATATAATCATTTTACGATTATCTATCGTCCAATTCCGGCTACTTAAATTTGGAGTCTTTACGGTTGAATTATCCCTTCTCGCTGCTAATGGTAACCTCAAAATGTTGCCTTTTTTACTCTTTAAACTAGTGTTCCGTGTTCTGTCATTCCTCGAGCTCAGTATCTTATATTAATATTTAGGTATGATTATTTTTAACAACCTCCTTACGCACTGAATTACTGGGTACACGCGTGTATTCACCCTTGAGTATGGAATAACAGTTAAGCCATTCACATTGGGGTATTTAAAAGCATCCATCTTAGAAATATATTCGGTAAACTGCCAGAAAATATTTCTACCTACAAGCTTATTCGGGTGCTTGCGCCAGATTTTTAAACAAGTCATAATGCTCACTAGCCACGGGTTAACGCTACGGTGATTAAAACGTAATTTTCTTGCCATTAGCCGGTAAGTTCTTGATGTGGACGGTTGCTGCTGGGATTTATATTCTGTCCCAGCATACTCTCGTCGATTTTCGTAATTAACGCTCTTCTGTAGTGCCACAACAAAGATTAAAAATGTATCAATGTTAAAGCATTAATTACTTCGGCAATTGAATTGTGTGTGCCAGTCCTATCATGGCAGTCGATGTTGTAATCGGACGTGGGTGCATTTATGATTCGCCCACGTGGATATATTTTGATTACCAGTAATACGTGCAGTGCGCTTCGGTTAAAGTTACCCCTTTTCTCTGTTTGTGATTGGCCTGGACATAACCTATACATATTGAACTGGAAAGTTTTTGTCAAGTAAAAAAGGGAATATACTTGTATGGTATTTCGTTACTGCAAATTCAATTTAGCTTGATGCTAATCACATCCCGGGACTCAAATCCTGTCCAAATGTTACCACCCTGCCTGTGTGCATGATGTCGTTGAACATCTTCTATCTCCTCAGTGAAATTCTTGTCCCGCTTGTTATATTTGGCTTACCATTACACGGCTCTGGTTTCGTACGGTTACCTCTCAGTTGGGAACCACTCTGTCAACATAATTTAACTGAAAATCCTTTACTTATATCGTTGTTTTGTGTGTTTCTCCGTGGTGCTTGTTGATTCAATCAATTTATTAAATTAAGCTCGTTGCGATCCGCATTCCTCTTCTTCGCTTCGATAGGAGTAGATTTGGGTTGAAGTGAGGAAAGCTATTTGGAGCAACTATCATGTCCACAGCATTGCTTTCATTTGAAAGTTCTGGCCTCGAAAATGGAAAGCTTTCTTGGAATGCTGGCGTGGTCATAAATATAAGGGATGGACTAGTGCTGTGTATTTTCTTTGCCATAATTCCCACGTTCTCTTGACTTACATATGTGAAAATCTAAAGGTCAAATCTTCTTTGTTGTATGGATGTGAGAACTAATGCGAATAACTTCCACCGTTTGAATTTTGATGAATGTTGAAAAAAATATATTTGAGATAAATTAATAGTTTTCTCCTGTCCTAACTTTACGTTAGTATGTTGCTGTTCAAGTGCATGCATTTTCCCTTGTTTACTCGCGAGTTCTTTTTTCGCTGAAGTCTGGCAGGCACGCTTATGCATATCCGATAGTCAACGATATTTGTTTTATTTTGTGTACAATAACATTGTAAATTATGTATACTCCATTTTCCTCTATTAACAACCTTCTCTATTGAGTATTGTCTGAATTACTCTCAGACTAGGGAAACTATCGTTCTCTGGAGAATGTATGCTTTCACAGAAATATTCCACTTTGAATCTATTACGTAGTAACGTCAGGTGATATAACGTAACGTCGTCATGATCTAATGTGATCTCGAAGAAGGTTCTATTATATTCACGTTTTTCTGCTATTTAATGATGCTATAGAAGCGAGTGATAATTTAACCAGGCATGAAACGGGCCTCAGTGGAATATTCTTTAATCGTGGTTTTAGTCATTTTTACGAAAACTTGAAAGTTTGAAATAAAAGTTACTCGGTGAAGGGGCTTTTTCCTTTTCCCAAGCATCTTACGATTGACGATAATATTATAAGAATGTTATTCATATAAAAAAGGGGATGGTGTTTTGAAGGAGGTGATTGAGGGAAGAGCGTTGGGTAGGCGGGGAAGAGGGAGGAGAAGAACGGGTAGCTTGGATGTAGTGATGGGTGGCAGGAGGTAGGGGCTGAAGAGGG
This sequence comes from Platycnemis pennipes, assembly GCA_933228895.1. Taxonomy (NCBI): domain Eukaryota; kingdom Metazoa; phylum Arthropoda; class Insecta; order Odonata; family Platycnemididae; genus Platycnemis; species Platycnemis pennipes. Next base: position 109,725,930 of record OW121853.1, read on the forward strand.
ACGTAGTGTGAAATTTAGGGGGTGGAAGAATTAAATGTCCAGTTAAACCTGCTTACACCGGTAGAATACTAATAAATAATATTAATAATTCTTATAATTAATGTATAACTGATTACTAAATTACTATTACATTTATTACGAAACTGATTAGTAATAAATGATTACTAGATGAAAACAATCTTATAATATTATATAGCTGAATAATATTCTTAAGATACAGGAATGGATGGGAATGAATCTCCGTATTTCCCACTCATATTGGGCCTCGACTTCAAATGAATGAACTCCGGCCGTGTAATGGAGGGACAGGGTCAGAATTGGAGATGCGTGCGACGCGACCTTGGGCACCACGATTCATTTCCCCGCAGCAATTGAATATGTTTGAGTTAGGGAGGGAGGAGATGGCTTTGGGGTTTTGGTTGTCCACAAACTCGAGTGTTGCGAGCGTCGCTGCGGCCCTAAAGTCTTTCAGCGTGTGGCTAGAGACGTATTCCAGATTCTGCCAATTCTTTTGCAGTCGTAAAATCATGTCCATTTTCATTTCTCCGAATTTAGTCCTCCGTCGTGCGATGTAAGGCGAGATGATTACTAGCATTTTATGTCGGGGATGGGTCTCCTAAAATTTCCTTATAATGCTACAAATTTGCCTTAAATGTTTACAGAAAACAAATATTTTTAAATTGCGAATAATTGACTGCAATTAAGCGCGTCACCAGATAAAATTAATTTCTTTCTTGTTAAATTATAATCGGACTTCAATCATTTCAATGACTAAATGCTTGCAATGACTTTCGAGAGCCAAGGCAGGAACTAAGACCCCTGTCCCCTACTATTTTCGTCATTTGAGGTAATGACAGACATTAGCAGAATTGAAATCACGTTGCACTTTTCCAGTCTTGATAGCACTGAGATTGATGTTGCATTAGAAATATGCTGCTTTTATTCGAAACTATAAAATTTTATCCAGCCCAAAGTGGGTGTTAAATAAGCAAATGAAATAAGCTAATTTTTAAATAATATAGTATTAATTTTAAATAATATAGTAAATCCTGCAATGTAAAAATTATACTTCTGCTATACTTCGCCTTATCATAACGTCAAATTAAAGTATAATCTTAAAGTGCCTACCTTGACAGCTGAAGAAAGTGGCGTGATGGAAACGCCCAAACAAAAACGGAGTGGAAAAAATGATCGCCCAAAACTTGCCCTTGCCAGAAGTAAAGTAGTGATGACTAAACAGGCTTGATTCTTATGATATTTATTTTTTTTAGTAAATATATATGTATCGAGATTCTGGTGACGAATGCCCATGTTCAAATTATCGGAAATATTTTCTGCTGATGCGCTGCGCCGCTGAAGAGGTGGTGTGCAATCCTTCGGCTGTCCGGTCGTTGTACAATTGTCCCGCCCGCGATGCTCGGCATCGGAGTGGTTGAAATGAGTGTGCGGGAGACAATGCAAAACAATGCGCGCGCGCGCCTGCGCCCGCTCATCTGTTGCATGCGGCGGCCGTGGGCGCGGTCGGGGATCTCTCCGCTTCTCTCTCCCACTCTGCCGCCGTTCGCTGCGCTCCTCGGTCCAGACCGTTGACCCCGGGCCGGGGACACCCTTATCGTACTTCTCTCTCTCCCACCGAGGTGTCTCCGCTCGACCTCCAGGGGTGGAAAAGGGAATCAAGGGAAATTGTCTTCTGGGGAAATCTGTGGAGCCCATGGCCACCGCAATTGATTTTACGCGTCCCTGTGGAAATGACCCCGGTTCTTCTAATTTGACGGAGCGTAAGGGTCTAACTGCCCAAAATTTTAAAAAGAAAACTCTTGGAGCTAGCGTGTGCGTTTTGTATGGTTTTCATTTTTCCAAATACCGTTTTACTTAAGTTTCGAATAAGTGATTTTTTTGAGGTAGGCGTTTAATTATAGCCTGATTCGATTAGAAATAGTAAGTTTAATGTTTGCAATCGTCAACGTATATCTGAAGTTCGCTCGTCTCAGTATTGAGTATCTGTATCTTATTCTGGGGCAAAATAATTCATTGAGTTTTTCCCATTATCGATAACGGAGACTTGTTTTTCGTTGCCGTGTGAGAAGATAAATGGTTCCACAGCGTATTGCCGTCATTTTTTTTGTTTCGAACTGTGCCTGTTTCTGTTTGTGTATTTGGAATGTACATCTGATATCGACCCGAGAAATTAAATTCAACAAAAAGAGCTGGCTAATTTTCACCCGAGCATGTGAGCGTACTCCATGACTACGCCCCGATGTCACCCTCAAAAATGAACTCTCGAGTTACTTGCTTTCACTTAATGCTGGACTACGACGACACTCAAAGAGAAAGTTAGATATTTTTGGATACTGGAGTGGGACGTAAAGAGTTAAGCTTCATGATTAAGCCACCTGGAATTGAGCGTACCGTCATTCCCTCCAATTTAGTTTTCTTTCGTCTCCCAAGACTCAATCCATCTATGTCCAAAGGATCATTGATATGTGCCAGCATTGCAGACTGTAGTCCTTGAAATCTAAGATCTCTAACCTCCGATTCCCATAATTTCTTAACGAGAAAAAAAAACTCGTAAGCGCTTAGCGGGGTTCCTAGTAAACACTTCTTAAATAAGCGAGAAGAACTGTCATTTTCCAATCCCAAGGCCATCATTTCATCTCTTTTCGTCTTGCGTACTTGGAAGTTTTCTGTGTAAATTAGTGAAACAAGGAAAACAGATGATCGAACTTGATAGATTATTCAACCAGCAAAATCCTACTTGTGCAACGGTGAAAGCCTTGATTTTTTTTCTTTTTTTGCTAATAAACAGTATAACTTGTCATTGTAGCTCAAGGCTCCCAATCTTAAGAATGAGAAGTGGAATGGCCGGATTGATCGACGTTAGTCTTACCACTTCATCGTGAAATACAGTTCTGCGGTTCTAAGACATTTTTGGAATGTGGCACTCTATCTCCTTGGTAACTTAAGCTATTTTCTCGTGTCCCTACCTCGTGCCAGACTTGGACACGTTCGGCGTTGAGTTGGTTGAGGGGATTCGCGGCCAGGCGGTTAGAGCCTCGTTGTTGGGGCTGGGATCTTCTTCATGGCACAGGTGCATGCCAGCGACCTCGATTACTCCCCTCTGCGTCCCACCTTCTCCGTGGCGACAGGGGCCGCCCGTGATGAGAACGAATGGGCTACCCTCTGCTTTCTATTTGTGCCTATTTTTAGTGCCACCGATTTCGGAGAAACATACTTTTTCTCCCTCAAAGAAATGGCCGTACCTCGGGTCTCCCGGTCGAAGACGCGTGTCCCACCCTCAGATGTGGGCGTGCGTTTTGCCGAGTTCACGGGAGGTATTGTCAAGCTCAGGCCCAAACCAATTGCTGTTTTGGTCGTATGCTTCTATTGTTGAAAACTGTTGATGTTAGTAAATTTAATCATGCAGCCGATAATTTAGCGGGAAAAAAGCCTTGTACACCCGTGAGGTCCTTCTCGCACTTTAATCCACTTGCTGGTCATGTCTGCTCAGATTTTTGTCGGCAAATGCATGGTCATGTACCTTAGTAGCCTTCTCCTCTTCCCACATACATTCACCGACGCTATCGCGGTACATTCGCCAGGCATTTTTATGCTCAAATTTTAATCACTTAACCATTTGGTGGAGGGGGGGGTCGCTCCCGGAGTGGTTTGCTTTTACTGTGGTAGTAGTGGTAGAATTCTGTTTTTAGGTGCTCCAACTGTTTAGTTTATATCGCATTATCTAATCTAAATTTAATCCTGAGAGTAACACAACACCCATGCCCGGGACGGGCATCAGAACCCACGGCCTATGGGTTTACAGGCTGATACGTTACCTGGCTACCGCGGCCGGCTTTTTTGCTTTTGTGTCTTCGGCGCTTTCATTGAAGAATGCGTCTGTGAACTGTGGAAGTTCTTCCGTTCACCACGTCTCAATATCAAATACTTCCTTGATTGATCCTTCGTCATCCTCTTGAGGTCTATGTGTACAAGGAGTCTGCTACTTCGGTTCAGTTTTTGAAAGTTTTCCCTTCGGCAACATTTGATCGTGTGTGACTTTTACAGCGGACGACATGAATTGCAAGACGAATGAAGTTTTCGGAGGAGGTCACTGACCGGCAAAACCACTGCTCTGAAGTGCAACTTTCGCCTTTAACTTGGCTGGCTAGTCAGGGGTACCAGACGAAGCAGCTGCGGGACCCTAACCCCTCTCTATTGATTAATTTTCCCGCTTCTTTCTCTCTCTACGGTGCAGTAAAACGATGGCGCGAGTGGGGAAGGATTACGGGAATCGGTAGCATAAACCACTGACAACACTTATTTGTCCCTTAAATTCCAAAAATTCTTGATTTTTATCAATACTGTTTATTAAATTCTTGGCGATCCATAATCTTTGGCTCTCTACTAAACCGTCGTCGAACGTTGCTTTCTTGTTGCTGGAATGTTTTTTTTTTCATTTTGCTGCATCTCGGAGCATTCTTAAATGCAATGAACCCCATAGAAGAAAATCGTTAAGGGAGTCCTTGGGATTTTTGGGACGAAAGTTATCATGGGGCGTGTCGCGAAGCATTGGAGTGTGATGGATCGAGGGAACTGCACTCGCGCTGGTAATTCGAGAGTTAATACTCGGTCAAGAGATATCCTGTGAAATTTTGGACCCCGGCATAATTACGCTTAATTATGCCACTGATACCTAATGATCAGCAATGAGCAACTGATCTCTCTCCAATTTTTTCCGAGACTAGTAATCCGTGACAGTATACGAGTACCAGTTAAATCCGTACCCTAGAAATCGACCTGTACGAAAATCCTGTCTGCCGCTCAAACTTACCCCAGAAGTCGGCCTGGCTGAGGGGAGCCATTGTTGGACGTAGCAGGCAGATTTCACCGCGTGCCTCTTTTCAGACGACGATGATAAGAGCTGTTCCGGCCGCCGGGTCCCGCCCTCACCCCTCTCCCCACACCATGCAGCACTCCACACCCCTCTTCCCCTTCTCTTGAAGTTTAGGTTTATCAGTTGCGAATCAGGTGGGGAGTAGGGGAAGGGAGGGGTGTGTCCTCAACACCTATGCGATAGATACGCGTGATTGAGGGAAACTGGAATTCCATCTTGCTTTGTCCTGTTTTTTTTCTGTTTCTTTCTTGAAGAAATTCCCCTCCCATGCATGGTAGAGAATCAAAAATTTAATCTTGTACTGACTCTTGTCCAAACTGAAAATTGTAATGAATGCGACTAGCGCGCCATCATTTAAACTATTTAATACCATGTTATTCAGACCTTGTGTCATAAGTAATTGCTGACTCTCGTTGCTGGGGTATCTCGTAATATCCGAGTTTTGTTCGAGAACAATAGGATTGTTATATCCGTAGATATAATCGGTTCTGGTTCACTCATCCTCATCCTTCGTTACTTATCCGAAAGAAATAGGAAGAAATTAAAAACCCGAGTGATTCCCAAACCAGACCTCTCGAGACAGATTTTTCCCTGTGTCAAGAACGAGATCGTTTGATAGTTAATGAGTTTAAGGGGGTAGAAAGATGGGTAATTGCCCCGGTTAATTCTGAGGCGAGACCTTTCGTCCCCCGCCGGTTTCCTCGCCAATCCATTCGAACTTGCAGGGGGGCCTGTGCGTCTGCATGTGGTTGCTTTCGCGCGGGGAACTTGGGGACCGGAGGGGGGGAAGTAAGGGCGTCTCGACGGGGCGTCCGTCCGTCCGCAAAACCCTTTTTTCCCGAGCGCCTGCCGGTGGACTACGGGGGCCGCGCCGCTACCTCTCAGCGAGAAAGAGAGAGAGAGGAGCCCCCTTGCGTAGCGGCGCAGGGTTTGGGGACGGAGGGAGGGGGCACAGTCTGCTGGGCGGAGCCCTCGGCGATCAATACGGCCGTGCCAGTCGTGGTGGGTGTGCGGGAGGCAGGGCGGGGGGCGGCGAGGTGGGGGCCGAGAGATGGATCAATGCACTCGCCGCCTCCGCCCCTCGCCCCATCCGGCTCGCCCTCAGCTCCCGCACCTCTCTTTCGCCTCCCCCTTCACCGACACTCCCTCCCCTCCCTCTGTTCCTTTTCCCTCCCATTCCACCTCTGCAATTTACTCCGGGTTGAGGCACCCTATAGACCACCGGTTGGCCGTGACACGACGCAATCCACCTGCTCATTTCTAAGCCGTGGAATAGAAATATCTTCCTTTCCCATGCGGTTTTCCTTTTGTTCATCCCAACCGTGGGGGTATCCTGTTTGTTCCCATCCCCACGCTTTGGCACGCGCGTGTGCTTTATCCTCCCTCCCCGTTGGGGGCTCAAACCAACCCAGTGGGGGTGGTGCTTCCCTCCCCTCTTTTAAGTTCAAGTTCCTTCCCATTTTTTATCTTATATTGGCACCAATTCATTCTGATCAATGCAACCTGTGGGATTGTTAGTGCAAAGTACCCTAGTTATTAATGAGGGGAGTGTGTATTGCCTCCCTGGTGTGCATTGGTGTTTGAAAGATGCCTTTGTCCTCCCTCCTAACAATTACCAGGGGAAGTAGCTTCTCTATGAAATAATTTTTATGCAACCATGGTGGGAAAATATATTTAATTATGTTATTCCACCATATAACGCCTCTTTTTATTGGAAAAATCTAGTCGTCAAAGCTCAGCTGATGTAAATCAGTAAATGATAAACTGACTCCAGCATTGCTTTTTGCATGAGAGTAGTAAGTCGCTACTTTGTAGGTCTTCAACTGATGGAAACCAGAAATCAAACTAAATTAATGCTAATTTTGTGATGCATGGTGGGTTTTTCATAGCTTCGTGATGAAAGGTACCAAAAGATTACGCAAGTATTGGAGAATCAATTCAACATTTCATTCTTGAGAATTGCTGATATAAATCATGCTTCCATTGGTTTTGATAATTCATAGGGTATAATAATTTTTCTGGTGTTTTAATGAATTTTAAATCTAATGAAATCATACAAATCTTGCATCAAGAGGACTAAATATATACAGGGTGGTGTGAATTAATAAATGACATAGTGTTTTGGGAGAAAAGGTAGCTGATGATATAGTTGTCACTGTTGATACAGAAATACATCTAAGGATACTGGTAAACTTAGAGTTAAAACTAATGAGGTATCAATCAGCTGAAGATGAAAAAGGATGAAACTAAGATTATGGCATGCTGAAGAAAAGTAGTGGGCAAAACAAATATTAATCTGGGGAAAGAAAAGTTTGAAGTGGGAAAGTTTTTTTTCGTAAATGGAATGAGTAGTGAAGGGATAAGTGAGGAGTTATCGTTATAATAGCCCAAGCAAAAAATATAATTCAACCATAAGATAACTAGGTGTGGCAAATATAAGCTGGGAAGTAAGCAAGCACTTCATTAGACCATGCATCTGAAGGGAGTGAGTTTTAGGGAATAACGGAGAACAAGAAAAATGTGTGACAAAAATGATAAAGGTCATGTAAATACATTGAGTTACTGACAATGAAATTCTAGGAAGAGTGGATGAATCAAGAAACCCCGTGAAAGTACTGAAACAAAATAAGGAGATATCTTTATCTTACAACTGTTTAGGTGTGGTGGCTGTAGAGCTGGCTGTAGAGAATAGTGAACAAAGGCTGTAGAGAATAGTGAATGGGAAGAACAGCCAAAGATGACACACATGAAGTTAGATATGTAGGTTTTAATAGGGAAATTTTACTATAAAGAGGTTAGGCATCCATGTATTGGATGTGAGAGCTTTGTCAAATGTGTCTTTTGATTGATATCAAGCTATGATGATGGGCACTAATAATGGAGTAAGGCCCATTGTACAATATTTCTCTTTACTTCCTGTTGAGTGACTATAGCAGTGAATCAAATCAAAGCTTGCTTGTTTTGGTGGCTGATGTGCATTGCCACATACTTATTCCTTTCAATGAAGATGCTGTTAATAGAGAACTTTTGAGTTTAAAAAATCATTTTTCTCTCCCTAATACATTTCAGCTTCATATTTTGTTTCATTAGGCTGGAATAATTTATTATTAAATTAGTATTCAATCTGTTTTATTGTAACTTTAAGTTAAATTCAAAATAAAATTTTATTGGAGATAATCTTCTGAATTATAAATTCTCTATATATTTTCACGCATATGCATCAATGATGAATGTTGCAATCTCTTAAAAAGTCCTGCTGTTTGGTGACGCAATACTCTTGATTAAATTTTTAAGAAGTCTTAGATCTTGTTAGGCTTTACTTTTGCCAGTATTTCCATTGTATATGAAGGTGTTTTATTATATCAAAAATTAATTACACCATGCCATCATATTGCCAGTTATCAAAACTTTCTGAGGTTCTATGCAGCCTAAAGACATCTTGTAACATTCAACAGAAACCTACCTAAAGTGTTTCAGCAGGATGTTTTAATGTCAATCATCAACCAGTCATTAATGCCCATTGAAAGGTTGTGTTAATAGGCATGTTTTCAAAGAAAAGCCCTGCATGGATATTTTACTGGGAAAGAAGTTGCCTTATTAGCCTAAGGATTATAAGATGAGAAACATTCATCTGCCAAGGTGGAGGTAATGACTTTTTGTGTTTTGTTAATGAATAAATAGGTAGTATTGCTTTTATTCATTTGTACCCTTCTTTCCAATCCTAGTTGCTCTTGTTCATATCATTATAAATCTTATGCTGAAATGTATGTGCTTTTTGTATACATTTTCTTTTTCTCTTTCCTTTTAATGCTTTATCAACATAAATAATGCAGTGCAGCATTCTCCTCATGTCTTTATTGTCTGGTCTAGATGAAAATTCTCGGTGTTAAATATTTTAATCATGTTGTGTTTTACAGTGTATTGCTTTAAGTAGCTGCATGATCTTCCTTTTCATTAAAATAATATTGTGTAAGAGTGACACGAAGCTGTAAAATACCCATAGAAACCTTGAGTTAATTTTCCAATTTTACATTTCTTTAGTCACTTATTGTTGTATTTAGATTCATCTCTGATTAGGTCTGTATTTAGTAATACTTTAGCAAGTGTTGCCAGTTTCCAATTTGCCTCTGATTTTTCATTTTTTATACTATATCTATCATAATATATCACTATTTTGCGGATTTTTTCAAAAGACGTTCTGTCGTTGTAACATATGTACATCCTATTTTTGTAATGCTTTGCAATAATTGAAATCTCATAATAATTTTAGTGCATCATCATGTAGGTACATATATTTGAAGGGCCGCGGGCGCAGGTTTTTGCCCTATTGACTTCCTTAAGTAAGATTTTTATGGCTTTTTAAAACTAGATATGTTTGCTAAATGATACCCCAAATAATCTCAACAGGATGCCAGGAAAGCAGCATGCGATACCAGCCTGGTTCAGGCGACAACCAACATGGAACCAATTGGACGGATACAGATGCGAACCCGGAGGACCCTTAGGGGACACCTGGCTAAGATCTATGCAATGCACTGGGGCTCAGATTCGAGGTGACAAACTTTCCTAAATCCCTTGTCTTCCATTAATCGTGATTTTTTATACAAACAGAAATGCATCCAATTAAACTACATATGATTCTGCCAGATGTATAGGGAAGAACATTTTTTTGTTATTCTTGAAATCACCTGTAAAATCATTTTGAGTGATTCTGTTGCAATCAATTTTGCAAAGTGATGGTGTACAGATTGTGCAGCTAAATTGCCCTCCTGGGTATTTGTAGAGGGGCACTTAACACTAACAATATTTTAATTTTTCTTTTTGATCATTCTTACATTATTAGTGTTTATTAGAATCAGCTTATGTTCGATGAATATGCTAGTTTTCGGATCTCAGTTTTTCCTGGCGAATAGACTGGAAGAAGAGTTCTCGGGTTTCCAACCGGGTCCAAGTGTTTTTAGGCACCAACGTTTCGAAGGCTAAGTCCGCCATCGTCTTCAGGGTGAAGACGATGACGGACTTAGCCTTTGAAACATTTGAAGCCTAGGTAAATTTTATAATATCTACTCAAGTTATCACCGTCATACCTGTTTACATTATTGATGATGCTTTTCCTCCTGTTGTTAATTAAAATGCTGGTCAAGAAGGAAACTATATTTTGTTGTGCCAAGGAGTTATTAAGAAATTATGTTATCATTTCTTTTTAAAGGCTTTCACGGTGAAATACTGGAATGAAATTTCTTCCAAGGCATCTCCTGCATAGGTCCATATTTCTTGGGCAATCAAGGAGGGAGTAATATGGACATAAATAAAAGATACTGTGGAAGAAATTCCAAGTGATTTAATAATTTTTGTGTGCATATTCTGTCTACTTAAGTAAGTTATATTCATCAAAGAATGTTCTGTGAAATTTCGGCCAGTTTGGGGGAAAAGCATTATTTATGTAAATTGGAAATGAGCATTTTTTTAAAGTTTTTTTCTGAGGGGATATCAAAGCCCAGGTAGGATTTTCATTCTGGTGATCCGCTGCTAGAGTTTATTTAGTCTACAAGTTAAGTAGTAGAGAAAAGGAAAACTTTTAAGAATGTAGACAAGTATATGGAATAAATAATATTTTATGCTATGCAACAAAGTTTTTCAATTTCATGTAGTCAAACCTTGGTTTGTGAGCATGATTTGTTCTAAAAATGTTCTTGTGATCCAAAACACTACTGTATCCAATCAAATTTTGCCACATGACATGATGGAAACCTAGATGATCAGTCAATTAAACAACTTAGCCTGCCTTTACTTTTAAAAATAAACATGACTGGTGTGAGAAAGGCGAGAGGCAAAGCTCTTAAGAGGAGGAGAAGTATTTTGTGTAGAATTATTTTCATTATCGATAATGCAGTCATTGCTTTCCCTTTGCTCAGTGCATTGTTTTTTCCATTGATAAACTGTAACGAGGATCCTATCAAATGATTATTGCTATTTTGGAAATGTAACTTTGCACTGCTGTGAATCATATTCATCACACGTTGATTGATCACATTGTTCAGGGCGTTTTTTCTGCAAAATTGCACTTTCCGACATTTTACACGTCCCTTATCCTATTTGAAGTATATGATTCCACTGTCATTTTCTCCTCCTTAAACAAGATCTCTTCCATTACCTTATGTGGTTGCTCATGATGCAGATCCCTCAGATTTCAGCGATCAGCTCCTGGCCATGTTCCTTCACCAGCTCTTTAATGTCATCATCATTGAACTCCTGCCCCATGTTCTTTTCCAAGGGCATAATTCCATTGATAAATGACCGAATCTGTTCATGCACAAATATCTCAGTCATGTTAAAGAACTTGAATCAGGTCACAGTTTTCTGCAAACATAATTATGGGTTCTCTTGGCGACCCCCAGACCATCCCAAACTTTATCAGTGACTTTGAGGCAATTCATGATTTGGAAATGTTTTCTTAAACTCTCTTGCAGTTTAGATTTGTTCCCTTTGTCACCTCAAAGCATCACTGAAAGAGTGCTTTGGTGTATGGGTTTCTAAAGTTTGAAATTGCCTAATCCATAGTCTGGAGTAGTGGAGTGGTGTTAGGAGAAAGTAACTTGCCTTAATGAACTCTAATTCCTCCTGCAAGTCATCCTAAAGACTTGGAGGATCAGCAGCAGCTTTGCCCATAATCAGCAAGAATATGCGTGACATATTCTTTGATAAAGTGTTTCCTTGCTGTTGAATCTCCACATAACATTTATCTGGCATTTCTGCTTGTTTTATTTCATTGGGCTTGTGAATTCTCAAAATGATACACAAGAGACATAGAAATTTTAGTTTGTATTAGAACATACGCGAGGGTGAGATGGTCATATATGGGATTGTCACCAGGCATTGCATTCTCTTCCACTGTTCTTTAGGTCATTCTTCGCATATTTTGATAAAAACAGTCCCATATCATCAGCAAATGTCACAGCTGCCTTAGCATCCAAACTCACTTCCTCTCTGTGCCTAACAACACTATGGATAGATACTTTAAAGTTTTCAAAATTTCCCATGCTCGCCATGATACTTGAATTTTCCATTGACACACACAGCAGTTAACTGTACAGGTTGACTTGCAAGGCCATATCTTTCTGGCAGGAAAAGTCCTCAGTCATAAGTTACCTGCTAGTTAGGTACTTCTCATTTATCCACAAGAGAATCAGCTTCTTTTTATCTTCCAGAACATGTAATTTTTTCCTTTGATACTCTTGTGACTACTTTTGCTGCATTTATTCCCCTTGTTACTTTTTTCTGCTTTGATATTGTGCAAATCGTCGACATGGAATTGTTATAAAATATTGCGACCACTTTCATACCTCATTCATGCTTCTTGATGATTTCCTTCTTCACTTGTATTGTAATTTTCTCCGTTGTACCGCCTTCCTTTGCTGTTTTTCTTTGTATGGGTTAACTGCATTGCTTTGTACATAAAACTATAATTATCTTGATGGTCATCGTCATCGTATCAATTGTAATCATGTTACACTTGGCACAGAAAGCTTATACTTAGTACTCATCATGCAAAAGACTCAAAGACCGTGCTACTCGCAATCTCAAGGATTTACTGTACTGAGCCCGTTAAGCCCATCAGATATTTGAGAAATTAGAATGGTACCATCTGTGGTTAGTTTTTAACTAATTATATTGATCTAATTTCTAATTTTGAAAACTGAATGACATATAAGTAACTGTTTCCGAGGTAACTTGGTAAAATTTTTCCATAATGAAGAAGAGAAAAACTAAATGCAATTCCACAAAACTTAGTTAAGTTCAAAAGTTTTGTGGAATTGCATTGTTATTTTTTCTCTTCTCCAACTGAATGACATATTAATGACATTTTTCATTTGGGTTATGTAAACTTATTCCACATAACTTAATTTTTTAACTACTTACGAATGTAAATGGACGTTTTCTAAACGATTGTAGCTACTGGAAATTTCTCCTTTAGCCCTGTCATAAACTGTCATGTGGTGATCTTCACTTTTTAACCCTTTCCACTCAGATTTTTTCTCCCTCTATACCAGGAGTCCAGTCGGAATTTAATTTTAAATGCCCCTGTATTTCCCGTGTCGCGTGTTGAGTGACACTCAACACGGGAGTTGGTAGTGAGGTATTCTGTGTCGAGTATCACTTGACACCCGAGTGGAAAAGGTTAATAGTAATGTTTACTACTTTTGTCATTCTTGAATACATATGTATTAATTATTCAATCCAGCCCAAATGTCTTAATATGGATTTCATTGTAGTTGTTTCTCTATCATCACCAGTCATAAGAAAAGCTGTTGGATTTTTTGCTTCAATAAATGTTTTATTTTGCCACTTTTAAATTTTCTTTTCTGTTTAACTGGACAGAAAGGTTATTTAAAGTGGCTTATTATTTACACCCCTATTTTTTATGTGTGTGTGTCTGGGCATGACCTGCCCATCCCATGCCCTTGCCCCTTCCGCTTCTCGCGCTCTGCTGCAGGAACCTAGTGTCGGCTTCCCAGGATGGTAAACTCATCGTCTGGGACAGCTATACAACCAACAAGGTGCATGCCATCCCTTTACGGTCAAGTTGGGTTATGACATGTGCCTATGCCCCGTCAGGTAGCTATGTAGCCTGTGGAGGTCTCGACAACATCTGCTCCATATATAGGTGAGGAACTATCTCTTTTGTCTTCAGTTAGAAGTATGATCAAGTAAAGTGCTAGAATGCAATTTTCTTAGGCCATTTTTGCTTGTCACTTAAAACAAAAAAGGAAAAAAATGTATCCTTTTGTGGTGAAGTCTTTCATCTTCTGTGGCTCTTTTTTAAAAAATATTTAATTCTATTGGGTGGGTAAAAAATTCTACCCAGTAAATATTTATCTGATATTGTAATAACTGCCATAGTATATAATTCAAAGTTCAGTCTTTTACCTCAGAAGATTGATTAATATCTATGGCTATTCATAGTTTATGAGCGTCTTATCATTGATGCCATAGATAGCAGCTTAAATTTTTCCATTAAAGTAAATTGAGAGAAAGGTTTGGGGAGAATTTATTTTCTTTCTTTCACTGAATATTTAAAGAAGCAAGTCTCATATAGCTCATAGATTGTTCAATTATCCCATCAATACCCTAATTCTTATTTCTTATGTTATCACACACTATTGTTCTCTTTTCAGTCTTAAAACTCGAGAAGGAAATGTCAGAGTTAGTCGAGAACTTCCAGGACATACTGGATATCTCAGTTGCTGTCGTTTCCTAGATGATAATCAAATAGTCACAAGTTCAGGGGATATGTCATGGTGAGTCTTTTTAGTGATTTATGCTTATGGTTTTCAAATTCAACACTTGAGTTAAAGCTACTAATTACTCAGCATTTAAGCCCTTGTAATGCACATTCATTCTCAGAAGGGTAATGATGACTATACTGTTAAGAATGAACCTGAATGGGAATTTGAAAGTTTCATATTATAATTAAGACTTTAATTTGTAACATTGAAATATGGTCATTTTTTAGTTGTTTTCTATTTTGGCACTGATAGTGTAGCAAGTGTGCCGTAATGGTATTGTAAAAAATGCTTTGTCACATTATGTGATGAAACAACATTAATGTTGCTGTTGAATGGCTCATAATTGATGCATCATGTAAATGAAACACTTGGGATGCACAGGCTATAAATTACTAAAATCATCTTAATTCTTGTTCTTTATTAGTGCGCTGTGGGATATTGAGACAGGACAGCAATGCACATCATTTATTGGCCACACGGGAGATGTTATGTCTCTGTCACTTTCTCCAGACATGCGAACATTTGTGTCAGGAGCCTGTGATGCCTCTGCCAAGGTAAGTGTTTTTGTGTGTCTAAATTTGAAGTAATTTCATAGTTTCACATAACTGATAGGATAAACCAGTGTATTATAAAATCAAATGATATAGTTTTGATGTAATTTTCAGTTGTGAATTACATGTATTCATAACAATTTGTAATTATTTTAGTCTCTCTACTCTTAAGAAAGGAAAATTGTTTATATGTTGATTATTTTGTTGAAATGTTAATCTGGTTTCTTGTAACTCCACTGTCTCCATGTTTCCATTGCTTTGTTTCTCCATTGTTTTCCTTTGCATTGCTCTGTTGTTTATGCCTTGATGAGCCAAGGTGTAATATTTTTCCCACAAATCTTGCCAAATTTTGTGTGTTTTAATGTAAATCTTTGTTCATTCTTACCCCCTCACTTCAATCATCACCTCAGGTGAGAGATTTATGTAACCACTTCTGAGAGAGGTCTTAGAGGAAAGGCATGTGCTGTGTCATGTCTTTTTATTCCCCTGCATTAATCCATCAAGGGAAGTCAATGATTAGAGTATTACCATAGCAGAATTTTTTATTAAAATAAAATTGTTGGTAGGCAAAATAGGAAATTTTTACATTCAGCATAGCAATTTTTTCCCTGTGCTTTGTTTTCATAATATTTCAATTTTTTTCCAAAAGCAACACTCTCAAACATGCTACATTGTGTAGAAAACTACGCTATATTTTTTTTGTCCAAATTAGTTGATAAGATATACATAGCTTGAAATACATACCACTATGACAAATTATTGAAATATTATTCTTATCCTTTTAAAGGAATACTTGTGCATTAACAATTAATTCCGTACTTTTATTTTGCATCTTTGGATTTTTACCTTCCAGTTGGAACTTATTTAAGGGGAAAATATCATTTTGTAGATAGTGTATTTGTGGTATGTTCCAGCTTAAGAAGGAATCTGCCATCAGTAGTTTCCTCATAAAACATTTTTTTATTAACAAAAAAATTTCTTCGTAGTTTTCCAGTAACATGAACCATTAGAATGAAGTGGAGATACCTTTTGCCAGCTAGTTTTGGTGATTCATCCTTAGGACTATACTTGGTGACAGAAAGGGAGCTGGTGAAAATGTGATTTAAGTCTCATAAGTTCTTGATTATATATGTTACCTTTATTAAATTTTCTATTTTGTCCTCGTGGATGAATTCTGTGGCAATAGAAGACCATACACAAAGTCATTGTAGAATACATATATTTTAAATTTGAAAAAAACTAAAATGGAAAACTCCCTTGAATTTCCTCCCTATTTAGGGTTGCATTAGTAATATTAAACTTCTTATCAACTTGTTAGTTGAAGCCTAGGATGCTCTTTTAAGGTTCATTTCTTTGTCTGCTATCAAAATGTAATTATATTTGTTGTTACATTTTATGACTCCATAATGTTTTCCTCTTTCAGCTTTGGGACATACGGGAGGGTATGTGCAAGCAGACATTCCCTGGTCATGAATCGGACATAAACGCGGTCACTGTGAGTATTTATTTCCTTCAGACTTGCATGCACATGAAATGCTGTCATAGCAACATAGAAGCAGTCCTTGAAATTTTTCTCTAGAATAAACTAGTTGTTGGGAATCAACTCATTAATGCTTGTGGTAATGGAATCAGTCCACCATGACATCCAATATGAAATTTATTGTGTGACTTTTATGTTTAAAATGATTTTCTTAGTTTTCGCGCAGATGTGTAGATCATTCAATTCACTTTTTCATTATTTACTTGTATTTTGGTTGTAATATAATTAAAATGTAAAGATAAAAGGATAGTAATCAACTTGAAAATAATACTTTCATGTTGATTTTTTTTAATGAATAGAAGCCTGTGGTTCAATCTCTTTGTCTGTTTTATCTTTCAGTTGTCTCAAGTATGAAATTTAAATTGCATTTGACAATATGTTTTCTATGCATGATTAATTTTTGTTGAAGGAAGAAATATCCATTCTGTAATTTACTTAATGGAGCTAATAATTGCCAAATTTAAATTATGTATTAATTTCAATATTAGGTGTTGCAATTGGGAGATTTGTGAAATTGATTTAGGGTCTTTGTTTTGCCTTTAATAAATACTTTATTGCAAGATACTCAATATTATGTACTTTGTGACAAATAACTTTCCTGATTTAACAAGGAGACATGTTCATTTCAAGCATAAGCGTTTGTTGATAGATTTCTTCTTGAAATTGTATGTATTTTGCTCATTCACCTTTAATTTATTATCTAATTCATTTGTTAAAACGATTTAAATTAGGGATGACTAACCTGCCCTAATTGTTTAATTTCTGTGTAAAGTTACAAGTACATTGATTTTCTCCCTGAAATGATATGTTGTGGAGTCCTGCCGCACCTTGTGGTGGTTGCAGGATATAATGTTGGTGTAGATGATAATGTTATCAAATGTATCCTTATAATTTTGGTTGGTATACAGAGTTGATCCTGTTGCCTGACATTGAGTTGATTTTTTTCCCAGTTCTTCCCGAATGGCTTTGCATTTGCTACTGGCTCAGATGATGCCACATGCCGCCTGTTTGACATCAGAGCAGATCAGGAACTAGCCATGTATTCACACGACAACATAATTTGTGGGATCACCTCTGTGGCATTCTCTAAATCAGGTCGCCTCTTACTCGCTGGTTATGATGATTTCAATTGTAATGTGTGGGACTCAATGAAGACAGAACGAGCAGGTAAGATGTCATTAATTGCTAATAAAATCAATCATTTTAACATGCCAATAGATTTCTTGCATTAGTGTATATATGTCATAATATTTCCATGCTATAACTGGGTGCATTTGACTAGAAAGCTAGAATCTATCTGTAACATTTACAACATTATTTATAAATTGAGATTATCCATGTTTCTGTTATCTGTAAAGCTTCTCATTGCAATTTAATATTTTTTAACAGCTGATAAAGTATGGCACTTTACTATGGATAGATATCATATTAGTATTATTCAGAAGTAACTCAACATTTCCTTTGTCATTTTGTGCAAGATTGGGTTTTCACGCTGCATGGTTTACTTGATCCTAAGATGGTTATCAAGGTTTTTGACATCTTAACTGCATCTTATGTGGTGTGAAGTGTTCCATTACTCATGTCCTTGGTACCAGAATGTAAACATTTGAGTTTACACTGCACTGTCAAATGCTGTGGTTATTCCACCTTTTGAGCAATGCAACCCAATTTGTTTGCAACGCAGATGCTGGGAATGATAATGAATTCTAGGTAGATAAATTCACTCAGTGAAACTTTTATGGAGAGAGAATCAAAGAACCTCTGATCAGTTACCTTTCAGGAATGAGGTCTTGGAATGCTGTATATTATTATTCTCTTTATATACCTATAGGTATCCTTGCTGGTCATGACAATCGTGTTAGCTGCTTGGGTGTGACAGAAGATGGCATGGCCGTAGCCACTGGATCATGGGACAGCTTCCTCAGAATCTGGAATTAAAAACAGAAGACTGTGAGGGAAGAGGTGGAGAAGGATAAATGTTGGTGTTATGAAAAGGAAAATCACACAAGAGGTTTGGAAGAGAAGATTTTAAGAAAGAGAACTGGTGGTGACTAAAGTATCACAAGAGAGGATGGAAATTGAATGGACGAATGAAAGAGAGAGAGAGATTAAACAATATAAAAAGTTATTGATGCTATGTTTATGATCGGGAGAGCGACTCACTGGGATTTTTTTCTTTTCTGTTTTTTTTTACAGTCTTCTGTTATCCATGTGGAAAGAAGCGTAAAAATATCACTTCTGCCACCAAAGGTTAATTGCAATTAAGGAATCATGTCATGTGGTTAGGCTGACATGTTTTGCTATTAACCCCAGAGTAGGTCAAAAGGGGAAGGATTATAGGAGGTTTGACAGCAGTAGAGAGACTGCTTTCTTCCTCACTGCCCCACCCCCTCTCCCTGAAAATGCCGAAGAGGGGGGAGGGGTGGAGGCCAGCATGGACCTTGTGTCTGGGATAAGGAAAAAACCAGCTTTATATATAAATATATATATATAAGTATAGAAAGATGCTTCAGTCACTCAGGCTCGAGTTCATTAATAGCCACCCTGTTTGAGTGTTGAGTGCATGGGCAAGTGTGTGTGAATGTGGATATCTGTAGTTGTGTTTGAGCATGGACCATGTGGATTTGTGTGTCTGCGTGAGAGAGAGAGGTTGGTTCATATGCGTTCATTTGTGTGCATTGATGTATGTGTGCCTGCGTGTATGCAATGGCTGGAATTTCCATTCCTATGAGAGGAGGAGGAGGTATCACTAATTGCATTTTTTCAAAGGTATCATGTCTACTAATTCTATGAAAGGGTTCTTAGCAATCAGGCATGAGGGTGTGTAGGTTGATATTGAGGGGCTTCAGAAAGAACAATTTTCATCAGTCTTTTATACTTTTTACACTTAATTTACTTCAACATACTCTGTTTCATTCTATTTGAATACTAATTTCTACACTGCCCAAGTAGTAGCAGTATCTATTGTGATAAAGTATTTTTTCCCTAAGGTAAACATTAGTACAATAAACTGCATTCATTTAAAGCTGCTTGTAACTAGCCAATGTGTTAATGTTATGCTGGCTATCATTAATTTCCCCCAATGTCTATGGTCAAAGTGATAAAATCTGTAGATTCTTAGTGTTATCTTTTTCGTCTGTTGTAATTTGTTTGACAGGAAATGCAGTCAAGCTCAAGATTCCCCCCTCCCCAACTTGATGGCTCTTAGTCTCTCCCATCACCCGTAAAACTCCTGTAGCTGTTAAAACTATTCTTAAAAGTGAAATTTTAGTATTCTTGAGCATATGGTGAGGGAGAGCGCTTTAAATGTGCCACCGTGCACATCATTCTTTGCTTTGAAATGGGCAGGTGAGAGGGGAGGTAGAGAAGGAAAGGTGTATAAAATTAGATGGCTGGCTGGAGTGCTAGGGAAGAAGATCCAGTAGTAAGCAGAGAATTCAAGCAAGAATTTCAGTGAACATTGGTGCCACGTACTCTCTCTATCATATTTTCTCTCTCTCTCTCTCTCTTTGGGATCCTGTGAGACAATGGCCCAGGACAACTGATATGATGATGGTATACATGATTTTCCCCCCTTAAAACATTGAAGGCAGCAGTACAGTTTTACTACCAATTATTGATTGTGTGGGTGTCAGCCAGGAAAACAAAAGACTTCTTGTAATAGTTATTTATATCATATGGCTATGTGTTCATAAAAATGGCAGAGGGAGGGAAACATTGTGCTGCCTTGAAAAAAATAGTGTAAGTTTACATGTTTACGCAGCACTCTTACAAACACATACTTCCATTAAGAAGAAATTTAGAAGGGTAGAATAAACAAGTGAATGGAGGTGCTTTTGATGATGAAAATATGATTCCACTCATGCATTTGTTGGTAACAGCCTCAAAAAAACTCCCCTATCATCCACTACCGCAGGAATTTTTTTATAAATATATATATATGAATACTACTATACCTGTTGAAAGGAAAAAGTATATCTTTCAGTCCTCATTGAGTGTGTGACTAATTATCCTATTTGGGACCACACAAAGGTAATTGGAATGTACATTTGCATAAGGCGTAAGCAAGCATGTGAGAGCATAGAGATTTAGATGGGTGTGATACAACACCAAGACCCATTTCATCTGCCAATTCTCCTGGAATGTTATTTCATGCTCAGTAGGGACAGTTGTAAAAGCATGGCGTGGAGCAGTCCTAGGCATGTATTTTTTATAGGTTTATTTTTTGCTTGAGTGAAATGAACTCACAGTGGGTTTGAAGTTAACAAAAAGCCATTTTTTAATTTTTTTAGTGTCCATAGCTTACCTGTAGCGTAGTGTTCTCAAAGAGGGGATGAAAAATCAATAAATAATCTTCATAATTGATCCATCTTAGCTGAGTTGCATGTTGCCAATTTATATTAAATGAGGAAAAAAGATTTTCATATGGAAAGAGGGGGGGTAATTAAGGGAAGAGTGTGTAAGGTTAAAATTGCAAAATAATAGGTGTTCATGTATCATCACTGCTTAAAGAATGATAGTTAAAAAGAGAAGAATCCTGCTGCTTTGATACAGTACATTTTTAAATGTAGTGTGTTGCATATAAACTTGTGCAAAAAGTGTTTTTGTTATGTAAAGGAACAGAAATCTCTATCCTTTTTGTGCCATAAATTTACTTCAGAAGAATGAGAGATCTTAAATAAGCTTATAAAAACCATCCATGAAAAAAAGGCATTTTTTTATTTACTACTTAACAGTATATGTGTCATAATTGTGTATGAAAGTAGCTGCTGTGTTGAGTGAATAATTTTGAAAAGAAGATGGTAAATACATTAGTGGAAATATTCTGTATTCCATAAACGCAAGGACATTCATTATGCATTGTTACTCGATTGGTTCCTAAGGAAGACACATCAAGGTTATTTTTCCTTTATTTTTCCTCCTCTGTAAGTTATGGGAAGCTTTTATTACTACCACTAAAAGAAATCGATGCACATGCGTATGTGTGTAGTAAGGAGAGCGTATGGGAAGTGGTGGCATTCATTGTTTAAATTTACCAGCCTTGGATTTTTGGCAGTCTTTTGTCTGTATGCCACATAATGGTTCATGCACTCTTTGGAAATGGCACAAAGGAAGAAGGAAGAGATGATGTTAATATGAAGCTGCTCCTCTGCACATTGTTGTTGTCAACAAAGGGCTTTTATAAGAAAAGAGAGAGAAGCCAAAATGGGTTGTTGATCCCGTGTGTATGTTCTGTCTTAGGGCGTGAGCAAACTGCACCTAAAGAGGATCTTCCCTCCACCTGCATTCTTTTTTATTGTCATTATTATTATTAATTATTATCATTATTACCATTATTACCGAGAGGAACTGGAAAGTGTGTATGTGTGTGCTTGTGTTACAAATTGAACTGCTCTTCATCCTGGTGAAACAATTTCCCCGACAATGTATTGTTTATTATCGAGCGAGAGTGAGAGGGTGGGTGTGACTGGAGGGAGATGGAGAGAAACAGCAGAACATCAACCAGCACAATGGATGAGAGTAATCAGTCAACTGCATTCTTTTCCCAAATTGAAAATATGGCAGTTGTGGTGCCGCACCCTCCATGAACTGTGTTCTCAATTACACGCCATGCCTACTTGCCTCTCTCTGCTCAGTGCAAACACTTTAAAAGTGTTGTAATTTTTTTTATACATATAAATATATATATACAAATATATATACACAAAAAGAAAAATATGAGGAATCAAGAAGCTTGTTTTTTCCCTGTTGCCTTGGTGCATTTCAGTGTTTGAATGTCTGCTCCCAATGTATAAGCTTATGGTGTGACTGTGAGTGATACTGATATATTAATTGAAAAGGAAATAACTGCGTGAGTTCTCCACGTGAAATTAGATGATGGGTTTTTTTCTTTGTGAGAAGTAAGTTATTTATAATCCTGTATAAATTTTTGTTCCAAAATATGTAATAATGTTTTTTAGCCAACTCATTGTATGTGTAAACAAAGCACATCAGGTTTCCAAAGTTTGTATATGCTAGTTGGATGGTAATTCTGTTGACAAAATTTGTCATCTTGGTGGTGTATATTGAGCAGTTGATTGCAAGAACATGAAAACTGTTCTTTGGGTGCATGACTTGTTATTGTTCTATTTATCATCCAGTTGAAGAATGGTAGCCTAGCATTTTTACCCATTTGTGTGGTAAAAATTGCAGGAGCACTTTTTAACCCAACTAGCATATAAGTATGGAGAATGAAATAGATATTTCCAGCGTTGACATTGAGGCATTTTTAGAGGTATATGAATATATATATATAAGTATAGAAAATGTCACTTTTCACAACATTCATGCTGCCAGAACTGTGTGTGTACTGTTGCTTGTTTGTTACTTTGATTTGTTTTACTTTTAATCTTCTTAATGTCAACTCTGTGAAACTGTATGGGAGGCAAGTGGTGTTGATGAACATGAGCAAGTTGGAGAGTTGGATGTGTCCCCTAAATTTCTTAATAATATTGAAACATTATGGTAGTAAAAAAAGGTTTATTCCAGATGCAAAT
This sequence comes from Platycnemis pennipes, assembly GCA_933228895.1. Taxonomy (NCBI): domain Eukaryota; kingdom Metazoa; phylum Arthropoda; class Insecta; order Odonata; family Platycnemididae; genus Platycnemis; species Platycnemis pennipes. The sequence continues at coordinate 109,748,735 of OW121853.1, forward strand.
GGAAGTGTAATACGTATACCTTTGTAGTAAAAGAGATGAGGAACTTCCCAAACAAAATCCATACCTCAAAAAAGTCTTGTACTCCCCGTCGTCCCCCCTCTCCTTATTATTACCTTGGCTGCTTGGAAAACCCATTTTCATGACCCATTTCATTCATATATGTTGTTGTAATTATTTTGGCCCATTTTTGGACGTACAGAAAACGGAGAAAGTGAACAATGGAAAAAAATGCACGTATAGGTTGTGTTAAATAGCCTCCTCCATTACTGTTTCATATCATTGAACTGATAAAGGGGTGTGAATCACTGCCTGGAATATCTTGAATGAAACTTGTAACATTTATAAAGATTTTAAACAGTTTATGGAGAGACGTGACTTTTGTTTCCAGTGACTTCCAAAATTCAGGCAAACCTGCTTATATAATAAATTTTGATAGATAAGAGGCTGCAACACACGAGCAATGCTCTCCTTATTTGATGCAGATGGGCAGCATATTTTTTATAGATATAGGTAATGCCTTTTTGTCTCTTTCCTCCTATCCCATTATCAAAAGCTTCATTCAAGGGGTCATACCCATACTTCTTCACACCTCTAGCCTTTGGCTTTGAAAGGCTACTGAGTTAACCAAACCTGCTCCCTTGTTGGAAATTAAACTTAACCTTATATTTCTGGACACTAAAATGTTGAAAGCTTGGTGAGGGAGCAGTGCATCTGAGTGGAAAATTCAAGTAGTTCTTTTCATTTGAACAATTTCAAAGTGTAGCTTATGGAGGTCCTGTTTGTGATTTGTCTTGTAAGTAAATATCTCACTTGTCCAATAAAGCTATTTGTCTTTAAAAGACTCCAAAATTATTTTTTATTATTTTCTCCTATAAGATGTCATATGCCCAAGTGTTTATGTTGAGTTTTGATTTCCAAAACCATGTATTGTTATCCTTCTGTATGGCCATGTATTCTTTGGCACCTAGGGTATTTCTAAATCCTAAAATGTTTGTAGCTCTGCCATAATTTTCTGAGTAGCCTTTGAATTTTCTATCTTTGAAAGAAGTCTTAAAAGCTAATTTATTAAAGACATTCTTTTTGGTAAGGCGAAGGTTCAGAAACTTTAATAATATTAATTTGGAAATAGCATAGAACTCAAATGACTGAATGTAAGCGTTAAAAAAGCTAAGGGATCAAATAATATTCCATCAAAAAGAATTTTTTACTTTCAAGATTTGAGTTGTTAAAACATAAAGTTCTGATGTTTTTAAAGCATTAGGGGAAACAAATCCTCCTTACATTGTTATAAGATTTTGTATCCAATATCATTGTGTGTAGTCACTTGCGGGAGAATGTGAAAAAAACTTTTTTCATTTATTTTAGCCTTCCGTATCCTTGCAATATAAGATGATTATGGTAATTATTTTCATTTCTTAAGCAACTTGTATGTTGGTCTGTCAGATTTGGTGAAGTGGAAATGAGTATCAATAAAACAATGATGGTGCCCAATTGACCTACTGAGGAAAGTTTTTGTGTACCATGGTGAACAGGTAGAAGTATTTTTTTTAGGGTGTGTGGGACCTGTGGACAACTTAGGTTTGAATAGATTATATCATCCAAAACTTTTCTGAAGAAAAAATTCATGTTGAAGACCAATCCTTTATGCTCTTAATGCAACAAGAGTTAGAGTATCCTTCATTACTTTACCCAGACTTAAACTGATGCCTTGATTGTCCCTTAGTTCGCTAAACATTGACCCATCTTTATTTGTAATCCTCAATGTTGCCAGTGTCATTACTAGAGATCCATTCCTGTTCATTTTATTAATGTGCTTCATGAAGTGTATGAAAGTGGCTTGAGAAAAACCCACATGAATTGTATGGCTGAGTTCAAAAAACATGGATCACTCTCATACATCTTCTAGCATTGTTGCAAACTTAAAAACAAGATATCAGTATTTCATCCCATCTCTGCAGTCTTTTGTATAATCTCATGTAATTTGGTTCATATTCAGAATGCAGCTTGGTGGAGAATGAGTTTCAATATGTAGTGTCATGGTGCTTTTTTTTGTATCCCCTCCCCCCCTTTTATCTCAGATAGAATAGATAGATCCTAGATAGATATCTTAGGGCGTTTCCCCTTCGTGGACTTAGCCAAAGGACTTTCCCGAAGCACCCATGACCAGTGTGTACCGACGATACCTATATTCCTAAATGCAGTGATTTAAACCTGCACTGCATCTTTCCCTCCTCATATCTCCTATTACTTCTATAGCCCCTTGAGGCAGAAGAAACGAAGAATCTTGAACAAGCACAAAGGCCATGACCTGGTATTCAATAGCTGGAGTTGGAAAAGAGTTATGTATCTCCAATTGAAAATTTCCATCTTACCTATGTATGTACCCATCCCATTTTTTTCTTCCCTCCAAATCTACCAATTGTGTATACCCAAAATCATGCCACTCTACCTTGCTGAAAAACCCCCTCCTGATTTGACTCACACCCTCTGTTTGAGTTGAGAGGGCAAGGGGTAGATATTGAGTGATCTCCAGCCTGAAGTCAAGTTAATGGAATCTGGCATTTTTAGCAAGTTAGTCTTTTATCTTATCGCAAGTGTACCATTCTGTCATAGATTATTGAGGGAATTCAGCTCACAGATTCATTTGTAATTTGTCTGGTATTTCTGAAGTACACTTGTCTAATTTTTCAGATAATATGTACCTACTTGTTTTTTGTTCTATTGTCCTCATCCTGTCACACCTGTCAAAAATGTGATAGAATTGGCATCAATTCATGGTACATGTATAGTAGGTCTGCTGTACAAGAGGTTTGAAATTTAGAAAATTAGCTTTATAACATTTTCTAAAGATGAGTTATATATGTATTTTGGATAAGTTAACATGTTGTGCCACTCAAAATTTTCTTTATTGAAAGTATTTTGCTTTCTTCTGCATTTCAAATCTTATCGTACAGTGATAACTTTCATTGCTGCATATTTTATTTGTGCTAACTTTGTTTATTGCATAATAATAATGATAACTCGAAGCATGATTCAGAAACACGTTTATTGCAAAACTACTTCCGTAACTGGAAGTACTACTTGAAACACCTCCCCCTTAAAGATAAAGTTTCACAACAGGCTTTATTTTATGACCAAAACGTCTAGGTTGAGGCCTACCATTAGGTTCAAGATTCACTTGTACATCAGTTATGTCATTTTGTACAGCATCAGGGTTTATAGGAACATCACTAGGATCACTTATTTTGCTGACTCAGTACAAACTTTATCTCCTTCCTTGAATTGTTGGAGGGCATTAATGGCTCTTTATAATCAGCAAGCATAATTTTCTCTGAAGTCCTACATCTTTTGATCAATCAGCAAGCATAATTTTCTCTCAAGTCCTACATCTTTTGATCAATCAGCAGGCATAATTTTCTCTCAAGTCCTACATCGTTTGAAGACATTTTTATATCGTTAGTAAGACCAGGCCAATAAATATTGGCGTGCCTTTGTTATGGACTTTGAATATCAACATAACCTTTATGAAGTGTTTGAATCATTGGAGTTCTTAGAACATTGGTACAATAATCTTATGTTCAATAAACAATACCATCATACACAAATATCATCTTTCAATGGGTAATACACTTTACGCTCATTAGGTGCCTTATTAATTTTTGGCCATCCTTCATGATAATATTTACTTGTTGCAACACTATCCTCATTAGTGGCTTTCTGTAGTTCAGCTTTTTTAGAATCACTGAAGGGCAAATGTTTGGACACTGTATGGACCATACCATTCAAATCTAAATCATTATTTGTTTCCTTCAGACTCGACCGGGATAGCATGTCAGCGAAATGTAATCTTTTCCCTGGCGATTAGTACAAATTTAGGGAATAAAGGAGTACTTTAAGGTATAATCTTTGTAGCCTGACAGACCCTACTTTGCTGATTGGTTTACTCATAATCAAGAAAAGGGGTTTGTGGTCACTTTGTTCATCTACCTCAGCTCCATAAATTACTCATGAAATTTTTGGTACCATAAACAACTGATAACGGTTCTTTTTCAGACTGGCTATAGTTCATTTCATGTTCATTAAGTGTACGTGAAGTACAAGCTCCAACAATTTGTTTTCATATTCCTGAAATAAACAACATCCTAATCCATGTTTGGATGCATCACATTGGAGCACAATTTTTCTGATGGATCAATTAGAACTAGAGCAGGAGACTTCACTACAATATCTTTGAGGGGTCTAAATGCTTTTTCAAAAGAAGGAAGCCATTGCCATTCAACATTGGATTTTAAAAGTTAACTCGGGTGCCATAGTCTGTCATTCCTGGAATGTACTTTCTGACATAATTAAATGAGCCTAAAACTCTGCAATTCATTAATATTCTTGGAGTTTCCAACTTATTCAGGGACTCTACTCTATCAGGATCTATGTGCATACCAGAGTCAGAAAAAATTTCTCCCATGAATTTAACATATTTTTTCTCGTACTGAAACTTTTCCTTATTAAAATGAGGTTTTAGCTCCGGCAACTAGCTTATTTAGAGCTATGTCATGCTCCTCTATTTCACCACAACAATCAAATCATCATGGTAAATTTCCACATTATCAAGGTGACCAAATTGGTTCTCAACAGCCTCTTGGAACAAATCTTGGGGACAAGACTAACCAACTGGAAGAACAATAAATCTGTAAACTACAAAGGGTGTGGCAATGCAGCACACCCAAGAAGACTTCCGTCAACGCTGATTGGTGAAACCCTTCAGCTAGATTCAACACACAAAAAATTTTTTTGTTGGCTAACATAGCTCTTACCTTATCAACAGTTTGAATCAATCTGGGTTTGCAGATTATGTGCTTGTTCAAGTTGCATGGGTCAATACATAAACTGGTTTTCCCATTAGGCTTTTCAACTATTACCATTCTATTAATGCTAGTCTTTGCGTCAACACTTTCTACTTTCAAGAGGGCTTTCCTCTCAACTAACCTGTCTAGTTCTAGTTTGAGGATTGGGCGAATAGCTAGAGGTATTCTGTTAGGCGGGTAACATACAGGCTCAAATTCAGGTTTGGTGTTAATAGAACATTGGCCAGGAAATTTACCATTGCCATTAATTATTTCGGCTTGAACCATTACAAATTCCTCCTTACCGTATATTTTTTTGGTAAGAGCACCCAATATTATTTTTTCAGCATCATCCATAATCATTAAATCCTCATTAACATCCTTACCTTTATACTCACACAGTAAGGATACATACCCAAGAGGTTTATATTTTTGAGGAAATCTTTCAATTGGAAATTAACAGATTTAACCACTGGCTGTTGGCCTATCCTTTTGAGGACATACTAACACCTGCTCCAGTATCTATTTTCACTTTCTCCTTCTCAATGAGAATAATTTCCTCCCATCTAGAACAAGAGCTTCTCTTTGCCATAACATTTTTCTCATATCTTGGGCACTCACATTCAACACTGGAAACAAATTAATCACTCTCATCTGAGCTTTCTTTACAATTTAGCGTATTGACATTTCTCACCCTACATGTTGACACGGAATGATTTACATTTCCTAATTTATTGCACCTTTCACCATTCAAAGAGGTATACTCTGCTATAAGACTGCACATTTTATCTTGACCTTTCATGGAAAACTAATTATGGTAGTAGCTAGCAAGAAGACCAATGCATTAGTAAGCCAAATTACCTTTTATTAATTTCAAGTTTAAACAACTATGTTCTTCATGGTGTAGCACTAGTGTTTATACTTCTGGTTCTCATGTATATATAAAATTGCTGTAGTGTAGCACTTCCTCATGTACCCAACATTTTATTCCCTTCTATCTCCATTTGTGGCCTCTGCTTCTGTAACCACTCGGACTTCCTACAAGATTTCCTTTTGACCCTACATAACTCCCATCTTCAACATGGTAACCTGGAATTTTTCTAAATAAAAAAATCCTCTTAACTCCCTACAACCCTAAATGTCCTCTTCCTAATCATCACAGTATGCCTTCCATCTGTACTTCCCTGTTGCGCATTCCCTCAAATTTACCCTGAAAGAACTTTTTCCCCATCCTTTCCAATAGTACATACTACCATTGCAAAAATATTCCCTTCTGTCACCTCTGGATGCCCAACCAACCTGAGTAGCATTTTCAAAACGACTCAACCTCCTAAATCTTCTTGTACCATCTACCCCCCCTCACTCACCCCATCCCCACACAGTAATTATTGCAAGACATGCCCCATCTTTACTGCACCTCCCAGCTCTCTCTCAGCTTCTCAACTCTCTCTCAGCTTCTCAACTCTCTCCTTCACTTACCATCTTCCACTTGTATCTCCACCAGTGTCATTTACTACCTTCATTGTAATTTCTACCCAGCTTTTTATATTGGCCAATGTACCACCCCTTACTGTCTGGATGAACCATGGTGCATCTTGCAACCCTTCTTCTGCACACTTCTTTCTCCCTATCCCTACGCATGCCTCAGAACATGATTCTTCCTTTAACAATTGTTTCTATTCTTTCCTCTCTCCCTCCTACAAATTCATCTGTTGAACTTCGCACATTAAAACTCGCATGTATATGGTTCTTTAATGCTTTCAAATTCCCAGGCTCAGTGTAATGCACAAGCATTTCCCCCCTCTACCCCTCCCAAACTGCCTGTTTGCTGTGTCCTACTAAAATATATGGATGCATGTGAGCGTTCCTTTTTTATGTTCTGTGTTTATTATTCACACCTGTGAACATTATTTATAATTATATATGGCTTCCTTTCTTGGTTTTTTAGTAGTTCTGGGGTACCATCATTTTCTGGTTGCAACATTATTTTTATAAATAAGTAATTCAGTTTTGAAATGGAATTTGTGATGTTGTTGCTGTAATGACTACAATGGTTAAAAGGAATCTGGAATATCGGGGTATTTATGCCAATTTTATGAATATTAAAATGAAAATTTCTTGAGTGGGCATAATTTATATAATAATATAACATTGTTACAGAACATAGAAGTAGAGTGTTGGTTCATTGATGTCTCATTTGTAACTTATGCTTGAGTCATACAGTGCAAGAAAGGGTTGCACCAGGGAAATTAAGCTGAGCAATGTTGGATGACACCTTGATTATCCATTATCCCCAATACTGTGCTGAGGGATATTGTGAGGCTTCGCAGAATACAGAGTGAGTTACAACAGCGGGTGAAGAGCTCGAGGTTAATTAGTTTTGAGAATAATCTTGTTTTACACTACCAGCTGAATACAGACCTGAAGGTTTCATTGTAATACTAAATCACTGTGAAAGGCTTAGGTCAAATGATAAATAAGAATGAATGAGACACTCATGAAAAAAATTGTATCATTGAGGTTAATTAACTCTGAAGCGGTGGACAGCATACTCTGGAAAAACTTTGCCCAGAGAAAGGTGGATGTTAGAAATTATTTTTTAATTAAAATAGTCATCTACTCTTGGAAATTATGAGTAGTGGGAGAAAATAAATCAAAGGCTCAGTTTTCCTATTGTGGGTTATATCAATTCAGTTTTATACTGTAGGATTCATAAAATGATATTTAAATGCTGTTTGGTGCTTGTAAAAATAAATTTTTCATGGAGTACAGATATACATATGTTATGTCGTCTTCTATGGATTGTAACAAATTGTATTGGATTTTTTATTTCTTTGACGTGCCTTATATCTTTTATGCATACATTTATCCCCTGGTGTGTACCTTGATCTCCAGGCTATGGAGTATCAGCTATGGTGTATATTCCTTTCAATGTAAGGGTATCATACCTTAGTAAGGAGACATACCTTGAGGCACAATGAAATAGTAAGAAATATAACAGAAGGGAAGGTTCCCCAAGGTAGGCCAAGGGACAAATATATATATGGCAAATAAAGAAGGACGTTAAAGAGAAAACATATCAGGGTGTGAGGGAATTAACACTGAATAGGGCAGAATGAAAGGCAGCAGTAAACCAATCCTAGGATTGAAATACTAATGATGTGAGGGTATATCTCGAGGATGAGCTTAAAGCTACCAAGAGCATCCAGTGAGTTGTGGATGGCAGGTTGACCTCCAGATATAGAGGTTAGCTGCTAATTATGTTAGCTTACTTGTTGAATAAGCAGTAATGGACAAAAAGCAATGGTATTGAGGTGGTATTGGTATATCCTTGGATAAGGTAGGCCTTTCAAATGGTTCAGAAACCTGTGAAGATGTCAGGACTTGGTGATGGGAGGCTGCCAACAATGTATCCCATCCCTCAGAGGGGAGGAAAGCAGCTCCTCTCCATATGAGTGAAGGTGGAGGCCATAGTGATTAGTAAAGTGACACTCATTTCATTACAGGCATGATAATAAATACTTAAACGGCTGTAGTACTGTGATGTTGAAGGCAAAGGGAAACCACCACATTATTATCCCATCGAGTTGCAATTACTCTTCTATTTTCCTTTTATCAAGATGTGATGGAACCCACTCTTAAGTATAATACTCCAGAGGTAAAATCTTTGGACCTGTGGAAGATTGGAGAATGGACTAGGAATCAGGGAAATGAGATCGTCTGATAAAGGAGCCTTTTAGAGTGGAAGTTATAGAATTATACATGTCCACCAGATCACTCTAGTGGTAAGGCTGTAGTATAGGCATAATGCTGAGATGGATTTAAAGTGAAGGGCTTCTTGTATTAATAATTATTATAATCCTAAAAGAACTGGTAACTATAATAGTTTGAGAAAACTGTTTGGTAGTAATTTAGTTTTATCTTTAGTTTAATTCTACATATAAACTGCATTTTCAATGGATATGAAACCTTTTTAAGTATACCTATAACAAAAGTAAATAATGAAATTACATCCTTAATTTTTAAACAAAATTTGTGGGAACAAATATAACTGTAGAAATATTTAAAATAACAAAATGCCATATCCTTTCAATTTTTTACTACTATTTTGCTGTAGAAACAGAGGTAGTATTGTTTTGATGAATTTCCCCAGACTTAGTTAAGAATTAATCGCCACCGTTAGAGATGGTAAATGTGCAACAGAAGACTTCTCCTATTGTCCCGCTCCCGTTTTAGTCCCACTCGCACTAAAGGATCGTCCACTTCACATCTTAAAATACTGCAATAACAGTCGTCCGCACTCATTTTAAAGACGTTGACTTCTTTGTCGGTGAGACAGAAGTCCTAGGAAGCCAAATTATCTAGCTTAGAATATGGTATCAATACAGAAAAAAGCAGATACCTTTGATCACACGTAAAAACTCAATAATTATCAGAAAAAAAATTCTAGGATATTGAAAACGGGTTAAAAATTAAGAGATTTAACGGAAAATGTATCCACACTAAAGAATTGAAATCGTAGTGTTCAAATCAAAGAATCAAATATCCCGGTACTTGACAAACGTCGTCACCAACGCCACCACCAGTCAACATGCGCGAACTGACTAGATTGATAAACGTTAATGGAAGACCGCCTAAAGTTTGGAGGGGTTTGATAATTGGTGTGAATTGTTTTCTTTGCCCTGAAGTATCTCCGTTATCAGCAATATGCCTAATGAAATGATAACATTACAACTTGGCCAGTGCGGGAACCAAAGTGAGTAATGCTCTCTATCAGTATGTAGTTTATGGTTATTGCTTAATTTATTGCGAGTGTTCCTTACGCAGTTGGCTTTGAGTTTTGGAAGAAGTTATGCGCGGAACATGGAATAAATCCCGAGGGGATACTGGAAAGCTTTGCTACGGAAGGAACCGATCGAAAAGATGTATTTTTTTATCAGGTGAGGAGGAATGAGGTACAAATCGATGCATGAGTTTGTAATTCACGATTTGAGTTGACATTGTAAACTTGATTCTAGGCTGATGATGAACACTACATACCGAGAGCTGTTTTACTTGATTTGGAGCCTCGAGTCATTCATTCTATCATGAATTCAAAATATGCCAAGGTATTTATGTCGCTCTGCAATAACGTCTACTATTAGCAATTTTAGTTTGTAGCCTAACCGTTGTATTTTCATTATCAGTTGTACAACCCAGAAAATATTTACATCTCGAAGTCTGGTGGTGGCGCTGGTAATAATTGGGCATCTGGCTTTAGTCAAGGGGGCAAGTTGAGTGAAGAAATTTTTGATATTATCGATAGAGAAGCAGATGGCAGTGACAGCTTAGAGGTAGGTTCAGAGGTTCAAATTGAACGATTCAAATACTACTGTAATATTGCCTTATTCATTGTTCGGAAGCTAATAGACCTTTATTTTTATAGGGGTTTGTCCTTTGCCATTCTATAGCTGGAGGAACTGGATCAGGAATGGGATCATATTTGCTGGAGCGGCTCACAGACCACTTCCCAAAAAAATTAATTGAAACATATAGTGTATTCCCAAACCAGGATGAAATTAGGTATGTCACTCCTATGTGATGATTGGTGCTTATTTGGGCATACTATATCATCAATATGGAAAGTATTTAGCTGCAAGAAACTAGCCTTAAATATGTCAAAAGCTGATATCATTGAACAGCAAATTCCGTATATTATTTTCCATCTTTCCAGCAGCTTGTTTCACAAGTCTTTGTTAATTTTTTCCCAAAAATTCCTTAAGTTATACTGTAAACGTTGTTGTAGGGCAATTTATTGCTTACTAAACTACCCCTGTATGCACAGTATAGTTTTTTCCAGTCTCATTCTTTTCAAACTCTCTCTAATGATATTTATAATCTTGATTCTTCAATGTATACAACCATATTCTTTAGCAACTAAGTTAAACTAGTGCTCTCTTGATGATGAAAATACTAATGCTGATTACAATTTTCTCACTTGTAGATATTGTACAATGGTTTCAAAACATTAGTTGCCATTGTCAAATTTACAATAAGTTAAACACCTTAATATTGGCCCTGATGTGTTATGTTGTTATTTTTGGCCTGGTCAATTATTTAAAGATACCTAGTGTGAAAATCGTTCTCATTATGATCATCATGAATGCAATAACTTTCCATTTATTTCATACACATGGCTATTATTATGTTTTGAATCATCTACCTAGAGAATAATTAGGGATGAGCGAACACCAGATTTTCAACTTGAGTCGAGTTCGAGTTGATCATTGCGAAAAAAAATCAAGTTTCAAGTTGAGTTGAGTTTGACTGCTAGCATTACATTTTATGTTTTTTAGATAAATAAAATTCCTTGAAGTCTTATTTAATTCAAGATAAAAAATACCTAATTCTCATCATTTCAACAAATATAAAAAGTATTTAATTTTGAAATTCAACTTGCTTAGTTAAGCATTAAACCTTTCGCTGCGGCTCACTCTCCGGAAACCTACTCGTCACATGCGGCGGAAAAGTGACAGCACTACAGTGAGAACGAAAAGGTACATTCACAGCAGCCTACCGTGTGATCATAATAGGTGCGTTCACAGCAGTGAATGGGTTAAAAATGAAATGTATGATGCAATGATGTTTATTAATTTTTTATTTATAATCCACAAGAACTATTTATGAATAACAATATTTATAAAAAATAATAATATTTGTATGTATTAGAGAACATTAATATGACAGATCATATTTAAAAATGGCTTTTTGAAGAATAAACTAAACTTTAATGAATTCAAATAAAAACTTTAATTTGGGAAAAAAATCACAACCACTCTCTTCTGTTATTTGAAAAAGTAAACATATTTTCACTTTTCTAGGTCACTCAATACAACATGAGCCCTTTAGAAAATAATCTTCCACATTCATCTAGTGTATAATAACACTTTACAAACAAAACATGAACTTTTAGTGGCACTTAAGAAAAGTATTTATTCAATGAAAAAAACCTTTGAGAAATGGTAAGAAAAGCAAATGAATATGTGAAACGTAAATTACTAAACTTCCTTTCATTTCTAAATTCGTGTGAAGTTGATATCAAATTATAAATTGCAATGCAAGAAAACAAGTTGCTCCCCATGTTCAGGCTAGAGATTCCCTCTTCTTACACTTACAACATTTCCTGCAGCTGAAATAAGCCTTTCACTAGATACTTGTGTAGCTGGTATTGACATATAATGCTGTGCAATAACCCGTAGATAATGAAATCGTTCACCATTGTGTTTCCACCAAAGACTGGGATCTTCTTTCCTATCTATAACTGTCTCATCTAAATATGTAGAAATTTGTTGTTGTACACACTGTGTTATATCTTTGACAGGTTTTCTTTTTGCTAGTTCATTGAACTCTGTCCATAGGGAAGAAGAAGCTTAATTTGGACTCGATACCATTTCTAAATTTTTGGTAGCAGTTTCACTTTCTTTATTACCTTCCATTTTCCTCACAATTTTTCTAGCAATACTGTCAATAGCTAGGGTGGCTTCTTCTTTTGATAGAAGTATTGCTTTGAACCTTGGATAAATTATCATTGCTATGGTATTAGTAAGCAAAATCTTATAATGCGGGAAGCATACCCTAAAAGCTTGTATCAAGTTTGTAACAAATGTCAAACCACTTCCTTTTGTACCTTTTAAAATGTGATTTTCCTAAATTCTTTGTATACTACTATAACTTGGATCACCATCGATAAGGTTGGGTAAGAATCAGTGCTCAGTTGCACAGTAGGTTGATATATGGGCCGCAAAGTTGCTTATCATACACCATTCACTTTGAAATTTTCTATTTTACTGTTTTCAGCTAACTATGCTGAAATTAGTCCTTTCTGCTCTAAAAGTCGTGCAAGCATATTATATTCACTGTTCCATCTGGTGTCTGTCCCGAATAAGTTTATGTACTGGTTTGCCCATATTTTTCTGTAAAATAATTAATCTCTCCCTTGTTTGAACACTGTTGATAATGACCAACAATCATTCTCCCTTTTTGACAGAGTTCACTGAATCCAGGTGTTGATTTTTTGGCATCATGTATTGCTAGTTGCATTGTATGGGCAAGACAAGATATTGGTGTCCATTTTGTACCAGATACTGCTGCTGTCATGTTTCTTGCATTGTCAGTCACTATATAAAATGGAATTGAGGACCTTAAATTCCAATTCTCTAGTATTGAATTTAGCTTTTCAGACAAAGCTATCCCTGTATGCTGACCAGGAAAGTAGAATTAGCAAGCACATAGTGTTTCATTGAAAAATCTTTTTTAATGAAATGACAAGTTAGAGAAATGTAACTATCTTGAGCTCGCGACGTCCAAATGTCAGTAGTTAAAGACAATGAATCAAGTGTACAGAATTCTTCTTCTAATTCTAGTCTAATTTCATATTTCCTTTTTTCATACATTTCCGGAATAATTCTTCTTGAAAAAACAGTCCTGGAAGGCATTTTATACCTTGGTTGTAGTACTTGAATTACCTACTTCTCTAAAACCCCTATCTTCTACAATAGAGTATGGTTGGTAATCAACGGCCATCATCTTCCCTATACTTAATGTTATCAATGTTGCCCTGTGGTGAGAAGCATCCATTTTCACGGGAATTAAAAATTCTGAGACAGATGTTTCCTGCTTATGAGGGATTCTTTTCTTTGACACTTTTTCCATCCTTTTCTTTTTCATATTCAGAATGCCTGGATAGATGTTTCTGTAAATGACGAATTAGGCTTGTGGTGCTGCCAGTTGGTGTTTTGAACCTTCTTTTGCAAGTATCGCATTCCGAATTGATAGAAGATAATTTTGTATAATAATTCCAAATAGAACCTATTCCACTCACTTTGAAAGGCAAGTTCTGAAGTTGATACTTTTAAATGCTAATTGATACAGACAATCAGAGGGCTCACACGCACCCTGAAATTAAAGGAAACAGTTTGAGGTAGTATTAAACACATCGGTAGACGAATTGGATGTTTTAATACAAAAAAAGGTAATTGTATGCGAAGTTGGGTCCACCTTCTTCTGTCAACAACTTTGATGCCATTATTTTTACCTTATGTTAAACACGTGCATTGCATTATCATCACAAACGTTTCCTCACGATTTTAATTAAAACTGACCAATTTGAACTGACCAATTTCACTGAATCTCAATATCATAATGGGAAAATAATTTTAACAATTAAATATCCCATTTTTCAACCACTTAAAAATCTATCAACTCGACTCGAGCTTTATAAAAATGTACAAGCCGAGTCGAGCTCTTTCTTAAACTCGACTCGACTCGAATTTCGAGCTGCTCGCACATCCCTAGGAATAATGTAATCTCAGGGTGAACTTGAATGCCTCTTCCTTGAGAGATGGAGAATATAGATGTAGATACTCTAGGTCAGTGGTTATTAACATTTTCAGTCTGAGTCTGAATACCTACTTTTCAACTCTGTAAGAAAACAGGATTTCACAGTTATCAGGAAAAGCTTGGTTTTTTTAAATTGATCCTATGTTGATGAATATTTATGTTGTAGGCAAAATTATTGCTTCAGTCAAGGGAAAGGGTGATTCCACTAGGTCACTTTTCAAAGTGTTCACCTATTGTAAATGGCCCAGTCCATATCGATTCAGGCAGCCAAAGAAAAAATCTTACCTTCATAGTCTCAGATGTTATTGAATTTAACATATGACAAACTTCAGGACGAAGTAAGTAATACGTATATTTTAGTTTTGTCCAAGAAAATTTTTGGCCCGAGATACAGTCCACCGAACATGGGCCCGCGAGCGCTATTTTTCAAATGCGATTTTTGACAAAATAATAAAATGCTCATATCTCAGGAACGGTTCAAGATATTTTGCTCCTTTTAGTTTTATTTGAAAGATAATAATTTTGTAATTAAAATGATATCCTTGATTTGAAAATGTGTGTCCACATTCTCTTGCTGCAATTTTTTTATTTTATTATTTTTTATTTAAAAAAATTGTTTTTCTTAAAAACGCCAATCCTAAAAATTTTTATTTTTTTACTGTTTATCAGTACCATGAAGTACTACAATCCCTGAAAAGAAGAACTTCTACTTTTCAGTTTAACAGGTTTTATAAACAATTCAAAAAATTTCCAAACATTAAGCCAGTTTCCATTACCACATTCTCAGATATTGGTCACATAAAATCAAAATCTCTAGTCTTACTTGACATTTTTTTCTTTCTTCTTAAATATGGGTAACAGACACAAGTTTCAAACATCAATAGCTTTCAAAATATATGTGCAGGTTAAAAAATGTACAGGTTCCGAAGCATACTTCTGTGCACTCTGCTTAGAACTGAATTTAGCAATTTAATGAACTAAAAACTTGTTCATCCGCATCAGTATCTTCCTTTGATATTAAGTGATGTCTTCCTGTTGACCCAATAGGAACTGGGGCACCCAAAATTTTCAAAACATCGCGAATTGGAAGTGAGCACTGGTGGTGGTGTTGCTGTCTTTCATCTGGGAATCTATACCCAGCAGCCGGTCCATGTGGCAGCATAAAGTTAACAATGATTTCACTTAACTCACAACTAATATCTATAATCTCTGCAATCCACCAGTCACAGTCATACACACAGGCCACAAACATTCCTTTTTGTAGTTCGTGAATTTGAATATTCTCTTGGCATTTATGAGATCTTGGTTGGACAAATGAAATTTCTTCTTTCTTGCTCTTTAAAGTTCGTGCAATATAAGTTCGCCCATCAATTTGAGTCCAGACATGTATCTTCTGAATTCCTTTCACAATGGTAGTTTGGTTCGACCATTCTTTTTTTTTCTGCTGGTGGAATTCTTCAACTTCCTCTTTGGGCAAAAGGATCAGGTTTATTGATGTGTGTGACTGCACCACTCTTGTAAACTCCTTGGCATTCTGAATTGCAGCTGTACTTGGGCTGGAAAGATTATGTTTTGTTTCAAGGTGCTTCAGCAGGCCTCCTACACCATCACAGGGCCCCTTACCATGTCCAGTAGCACTGTATACCCACTCCATTGGAACAAGAGACTTTGCAAGTTCAAATAGTTGGTAACGGTTTTTGAAGTGACTAGGGGCACCATCAGAAATAATTATGATCTTTTCTACCTGTGATTGCAGTGGTTAAAGAATTTTGTGTATTGCCAACAATGCATGTGCTGAGTCATGTCCTCTGTCATCACTTATAACTGCAACACTTGTGGTCTTGTTCTGAAAATATGTCACTCCTGTAAAAATTGAAACTTGGTCATTACTCCAGTGATATCCTTGAACTTCTTGTGGTAGAACCACAGACCAGTTCTCAGCAAAATCACAGTGAAGCACTAAACATGCAGCCTATACCCATCCCTTCACTTCTGCAATGTGTTCTTGTTGCAATTTCTTCAGATGTTGGTGTGTTACTGCTTTCACTGTCCACCTCCCAAGTTCGTCTAAGAAGGTATCAATGGCAACAGTTTTCTTAATGAGTTTATTTTCTTCCCATGTTGCATATGTAACTTCAGAAGAGTTATCTGCTACCCTATCCAGACCAAGTGTCTGTAAGTCGAGTCCCCCCTTTCCAGGGCAGTCACCACAGTCCTGAAACAAACATATCTCTCGTTCTATGTCACAGACCACTAATGACTTCACATGTCCAACCAAGGTGTCATATGTCATATCTTCGAGTAAGTTCTTCAAAGCTACCACACAGTTTAAAATTTGCACAGTACAAACATAAACAGACATCTCTATGTGGATGTGGAACAACCCACTTAGATCGTAATGCATAAAATTTTGATCTTCCAATATGCAATGTTGAATGTTCCTTCTTATAAATGGTGAAAGTTTCTTTAATGCTGCGGGTCATGTATCTTTTCACTTTCACCACTTTTTCTCCTGCAACTGTCATAGTCATAATGTCTTTTTTGTTGGCACTCTGGCGAGAACAGTCCCACTTATCTTCCAGATAAAATGACTGTGCAATTTGAACATTTGCTTCATTCACAGGATGACCATAAAATGGATCTGGTTTTCCAAAAACTCCTTTTGCTGACCTCAAATTTCTTGTCTTGTCCACCATGTATTTTGATGCAGATGGAATGTGGTGCAAAATTTGGTTCTTTGTAAAGGATACTGGGATAATTGTTAGAACTTGAACCTTATCATTGTAGGATGCACATGATTCAACAGCTGAACTGATGTTTGATAAAAACTCTTGGCAGGTTGCACAAGCTACTATTGGTTCATTTTCTTCTGAAGTTGAAATTTCTACTTTGAAGAGTTTGGTCAGTTTTGTTCTGGTATGCTCATCCACTGCTCCAGAAATTTCTCTGTGTTTTCTTGATGCATACATCTCATGAATTGACTTCACTGACCATGGTTTCTTAACAGGACTAACACCAACCTCTGTAGCTGACTGATTCAGGATATGTAGTTCTTCCTCTGCAGTTACAAAATCTGCATCACACACAACATGGGGGGCTTCTTGTTCACTTATTGTCATGTTTGATATTGTGTTAAAGCATTTAGAACACAAAAAGTCATTACTGGAAACATTTTCACTTTGAAACAGAGTCTTAAAATGAGCACTCTTTTATTTCCAACCTGAAGTCTTTTTGCTAGTCTTATATATCACTCTTATGGATATGAAAATAGTCAGCACACTTCACTCCTCTATGGCCCCAGTCAAAAGACATTTCAAATAGTCTTTTCCACAAACACCACAACCCAGTCAGTCAGCAGAATTCTCAAAAACCTTCACAGGTACTGTTAACAAAAAAATTTTTTAACTACTCTCTTTGTTTGACTGTTGACAACTGAACTGTCAGTTCATGTGTCCTCCCTTTTATATGCTAGGTCAAACATTTAGAATTTTCTGGTTAGTTTCAGATTCTTCTGGAAAGTTCTGTTACATTCTTTAATTATGTGGAAGGTTCCACATTGTCCTCAGAGGTTTTCGGAAGTTATCTGGAAGCTTCCACATTGTTCTACAGTATTTTGTTACATTCTGGAATTATTTGCAAGTTTGTAGATTGTTAAAGTGTGTTCTATTATGATCTGAAATTATCTGGAAGCTTCCAAATTGTTCTAGAAGGATCCGTTACATTTTGGAATCATCTACAATCTTCCACATTATTCCAGAAGATCATTAATGATTTGGAAGGTTATTAATAAAGAAAATCTAAAAAAATTATCAACATTTAACTAGTTCCTAACTTTGTTTCATTTGTTGTTTTTAGTTAATCACAAACAGTACAAATTTTTTGAGATTGGTGTTTTAAAATAACAAAATTATAAAAACTTGCAATCAAGAAATTCACCATGGAAGGTAAAAAATTACATTAATTTATAAAACCTGTTAAACTGAAAAGTGGAAGTTCTTCTTTTCAGGGATTGTAGTACTCTATGGTACTGATAAACAGTAAAAAAAATAAAAATTTTTAGGATTGGCGTTTTTAAGAAAAACAATTTTTTTTAATAAAAAATAATAAAATAAAAAAATTACAGCAAGAGAATGTGGACACACATTTTCAAATCAAGGATATCATTTTAATTACAAAATTATTATCTTTCATATAAAACAAAAAGGAGCAAAATATCTTGAACCGTTCCTGAGATATGAGCATTTTAGTATTTTGTCAAAAATCGCATTTGAAAAATAGCGCTCGCGGGCCCATGTTCGGTGGACTGTATCTCGGGCCAAAAATTTTTTTGGACAAAACTAAAATATACGTATTACTCACTTCGTCCTGAAGTTTGACATATGTTAAATTCAATAACATCTGAGACTATGAAGGTAAGGCCCCTGCCTGAATCGATATGGACTGGGCCAAATATAGTAAACGTCATGAATTTCAGATGCAATGAAAATGTAGTAAAACCTGTCTTAAGCAGCCACTGTGCAGCCAAAAGAAAGGTGGCCACTGAATGAAGTTGAACACTTTCCAATTCAATGTAATGCAATCCGCATATCCTCTACTCATTCATTATGGGCAGGGAAGAGATCAGTAGATTTGTGTTATTATGGTAGAGTGTGAAAACGGGCAAAAATATGTTAACTTAAATGGTGATTAATTTTTATTTTATAATAAATTGTATGTGCTAAGTCTTGGTTATATACCTATCTAAAAAAGTGCATGTCAGATGTCGACAAACATCGGGGTGGGGAGGAGAGGAAGAGAGCAATTAAAATATCAGGCCTAGTCCAGGGAATTTATCAATTTCTCCAATTGTATCAGATATTCTGTCTCCAAAGATCATGTCCAAATCCTGACAAACAAACTGTATCCTGTGGAGATTCTGTAGTCCCTCATTCGAATTATATCTGAGAATTGCCATCTGCTTCCCGCTCACTTACGTCATTCGCTGAATTTCTTTTCATAAAAAATTAGATACTCCCGATGGTTTTATGCCAAATACTTTCATGTAGTTCAAATATTTAGTAGCTACGATTCATTAAAAGTTCATCCTTTATTATTATCTATTGTATAACTCATTGGCCTTGTAAATTAGATGCTTTTATTGCTTTGCTGTAGCTGAACTCTATTTAGAAAATTAAGACTTGCATTCTTGGTCTTCTTGTAGTCTCTTTTTCCCATCACCGCTGAGGTCTTCAAAGGAAACCATATTCAGTAACTCCTCTTCCATATTTATTTTGGTGCTGAAAACTTTGGACAAGATTTAATTTACTCTTCTTCAGCTTTACATAGATGGGTGTGTCCTCCTCTTCTTTCCAATTAATCATGCCACATTTCAGGATGCACTTTCTGGCATTTCCTCCTACTGTTTTCCAAGATATTTTAGCCATGATACTGCATCACCCACACTGAAAGTCTTCAAAAGTTCAGAAACAATATCTGGTTTGTCCATACATGGCATAAGGAACTTGAGAATTCTGTTCTGTCTGTTACGATCTGCATCATTCCCTGGTGCAGAGGCTGTAATCTCGTGGTTGTGTTTGGTGGTAGAAAAACTAACTTTACATTAGCCAGTATGATGTTTGGATGACATGGAATAGTCACCACCTTACTATTCCCTTTCTTTATCTCTTAAAATTTATGTGCAAAGATTCCAAAATATCATTTGTTCTCTGTGCTTTCTAGTTGCCTTTCCATGTAATGCCTATAGGGTTCAAAATGAGCTTTTTAAATGCTTGGGGTGTCATTGATTTACCAATTACTAACGGGACTCCTTATCACACAGAGCATTATAGCAAAACATAACAGCCTCTCCTTATCCAGCTCTCCTCCTGGTGAACCTCATTTCTAAAGGTTAGAGAATTCTTTTGGAATTAATTGATTCACCTTCATCAACATTAAAGGTATGGCTGGGGTGGAAACCTTCCAGTATTGACGGCCATTTTGCCAATCATCTGCATTTTTCTCAATTGTCACCTTCATCCCCATAAACTGTACAATTAGATAACTTGTGGCATTTCCTGAAACATTCCAACTATTGTTTTTTGCAAAGTTTTCTACATTTAAATCTTCCACCACTTGTCGAACCTTCTACTGCAGCAGTGATACACTGGTAACATTTAAGCTTGAGAACACTTAATCGACTTGCAAATAGCATCATGCACTTCCCAAGCCTTTGTTCTTCTGAAGCCTTTGTTCTTCTCTTTCTTTTCATTCCTAATTTCCTCTCAATTCCTCAAAATCTGTTTTATGTTATGAAATATGGTGTTCATTTGAGTTTTTCTACATTGAAAATGTCCATATTTTCCTCACTGATATCCCCACTCACTCTCCAAGATAGCGCTCCTTCTCTCCCTGAGATTCAGTCAAACTTGCTGTTGAGTGTTGGAGATCTTTCTATCCCAAAATGGGAAGGAGTTGGGGTATGCGGGTTGCATAAACCTAGATAGGAAAGTGAGAAAAAGATGCATTTACGGCTCCCTAGGATAAGGATGTAGTTTCACACTTGTCCATCGTTTATGTGTGCTGATTACCATATCAGTCTGCCAAACAGCACTTTGCTGAGGGGATAGTGACTGTCTTCCGTCCATCATATGAGACATTAAGCCGTGATATCCTCGGCGACCTTTGTTAAGAGCAGGCTAGATTTCTCTCCATTCTTCCTCCTTACCCATCCATTTCCATCCTTTTACCTTTTCTCCCAGTCTAAAGCACTTATACATGAGTGAACAATCCTGAAAACACTGGTGATGCTCACGAACAGAATTAGATTTGTACAGTCAGCAATATAAATGAAACAAAACTGGTTGCTGGCTCTGAAGTAGTGGCCACTTCCAGAAAATTGAGCGGTCATTTATCTGTCAATCAGGTGGAGGTCTGCTGATAAGTCTCTAGTACTCCGTAAGGGCCCCTAATGCAATGTACAATTTTGAGAATAGAATGGACTAATTCCCCGAGTATGCTCCAAAATATGTTTGAAACAGGTATGTTGGCAATTGGCCTCGTAAGGATTGGCTGCTGGACGGAAACATTGTGGCTGCTGGCCACTGAAGTATGGGCTGCTGAATAGAGGGGAAATTTGCACTGCTCATAAGGTTAATACAGTTGGTTCCAGGAAAAAGTGGCCACTGAATGGAGGTGGCCGTTAGGCAGGTTTCACTGTTTAGGGATGGGGAGATAAGGTATGATAAAATTGTATAGGAAAAGCAAAAGTGTATTATTGCATGCATGGTGCATAAGATTCATTCTTGTATTAGTGAGTGTAATTCTATTTTCAAGTTTTTTATGCCATCTGGTGACTGATAATAATGTAATTGTGTGTGATGCAATGCAATCTGTTGATTGATAATAATGTGATTGTGTGTGATATAAGTGTGATGCAATGACACACTTATGATTTTCCTGTACAATTTTACCATCACCTTACTTCCCCTTCCCTATATTACCTTCCACTTGAAATTATTGACCTTTACTATAGTTACATTAGCTAAATACTTAGAACAGTGACCAAGTTGAATCACCCTAAACTCAAGCAAAAATTTTGCCTACAACATAAATATTTACCAACATAGAGTCATTTTAAGAAAAACTTCCTCCAAAGGGTCTGCATGTACCAGTTTAAAAAACACTTAGGAATTAAGTCAAATTCTGAAGATGATGCGTGTAAGAAAATGCTGACTAAGGAACCACCGAATGCATGACTGACCAAATGAGCTGACTATTCAGGCCTAGGATTGAACACAAGCCATTATCACCATGTTGGGCACTGTGATGTTATAAGTATAAGATGATATGTTGGTCCAAAGTTTGTGCTCAATAACTGGAGTAGCTCAAAGGGAAATTTTGATGCATATTTATGGTAATTTCAAATGATAGTTTTCAATATATTTCTGTCTTAAAGGGGCCCTGTAATATAGGGTTCATCAGTACTTAGTATGCACTGAGAGTTTGCAATCAAATTTTGATGACTCCATTCAAGTAACCTGATGTTTTAAAACTGACATTTTAAAAATATTTTGGTTGTAACTTCAGATAGTTGTAAGTCCGAAGATTGAAGTTGGAGTGTGTCTTTACATATATCAAATTATAACAAAAATTATTTATCATTGTGCTATTGTTAAATTTACCTTTTTAGTGTCGTTAGTGGTCTTAAATATATGAGTGAAAATTTGAAATTGAAAATATTTTTATGCCATTGTTTCTGCAAAATATTTTATTTGATATTTGAAGTCATGTTCTCCTAATTATATTGCATAATCTTTTTTTTAGTGATGTTGTAGTGCAGCCATATAACTCTCTACTAACTTTGAAAAGGCTTACACAAAGTGCTGATTGTGTGGTTGTATTGGATAATACGGCATTGAACCGTATTGCCTCTGACAGGTTGCACATTCAGAACCCATCATTTGCCCAGATAAACACGCTTGTTTCTACAATTATGTCTGTGAGCACTACAACTTTAAGGTATGTAACTACTTGAGGAAAATCTGACAAGTAAGGTGTGCAGCCCTAACTAAGTATTTTATGAACACTTTGATCATGGGTAGATCGAGTTGTTTCCAATGATCCCATTCATATCTTTGGATAATTTTTGTCCTTTGTTTATTTCAATTCTTTTTTTGAGATGCTCTGCCAACCAGTACATTTGGCTTCTTTTGAGGCTGTGTTATTTTTAGTAACAATAAGCAAAACAAAGGTTTATACCATTATTTGATTATACATTGTGTCATGAATGAAAACTTAATTCATTATTCATATTTTTATGTTATATCCTTTTATTGTTTTTGCTAAAAAATTAACTTTGGACACTAAAATTCTATTTGCATTTTAGTTTTTCAAATATTATCTTATGTTATATGCATGCATATAACATAAGATAAAATCAGTGCCTTTTTGCATGAGAAATCAATGGAGATATTCCATGAGTGTTACTAATTCATCCTGTTGCTGCCAACATCTGCAAAATTTTATTTTATTCCTTTCAGCTTAATCAATTAATCCATGGATTAATTGATTAACCCTTAACCAGTGACGTGCAGTCTGGGAGACCGCAATAAATCAAATATTCATAAAATGTTACAACTCCATTTTTATTGCTTAGTTTAATGTTTCTTTATCTTCTTAACTATTCTAAAATTTATATTTAATGTTATGCATTGCCAATATGAACCAATTTTTCGGTAATAATAGTTATTTGATACAGGATCAAAAAACTGATGTCAAAAACACTTGAGTTATTTTTATCGTTTTTAAGCATCAATATTTCGCCAGATTTAAAAATAAGGCCTTAAATGTTAAAGTAGAAAGGCTAAATAATAAGAAACAATTGAACTTATCTCGTTTACTCCTTTTCTTTATGCATTCTGCAGGCGATTAAAATTACATTTTTTCACAATAGCTCTCATATCTCCGTTTCCACACATCCTTTACAAATTTTCTTCATGCATTCCAAGCACACAGGCTTTTTGCATTGGAAACATAAGAAAGAGGTTTTCCGTTTTTTGTATGGCAGGCACAGTCTACATGTTGTCCGGTTCTCGAGCCTTTCAACTTCTTCAGCCTCTTCTCCTTCTCATATGGGGTCTAAAAGGATCTGCAGCTATCTATTTAATTAAATTAATTCGTGTCATATCTTTCTTATCTTTCGCAGACTGCTGAAGCACAAAGCAGTTGACAAAGGAAATATCTAATATTCTGAAAAATACTGCCATTGGCCACCTCCTTGTCCTTCGGCCGGATGTGTAGCTACAGCACATTTTGTCTAAAGTCACCCATTGTCGCGTTGTACAATGCAATAACCTCTGGTTTCCCTGACTCTATATCGTCACCCACCCTGTAGTGCATTGATGTAACTTAGCAAAGAGCCTTATTTCTTTTGGGGACATGGGATACTAGAGTCATGTTAGCCGAGAATCCGTAAAGTGAAGAGCCCACTAGGCACCCTTTGAATGGCTCAAAATCATTAGTTATTTCCCTTTTATTTTTAATGATTGTACCAACAACGTACGTCAGCCCTTTTCTTTTAATTTTTCTACCAGTTCAATAGATGTGAACCAATTATCCACTGTGATATTCCTGTGGGACCCCATGATTGGCTCAGAGAGACGAAGTGACTGGGTTGGTTTTGATAGCTTTTTGTCTTTCTTTGACAAACCTATCCCATCTGTGTTTTTCCCTGCGTACAAATATGCGTTAAACAGATAACTGTTTTCGGCGTCACTCAAACACATCATTTCAAACCCTACTTGGCGGGCTTGCTAGGAATATACATTTTGAGCTGGCATCGGCCCCTTTATTTCTTCTGGCGGTAAAACTCGATGCTTAGATGTTCTGTCCCCAAATACTTAAAGGGAGACCGACTGCCAAAAGGCACAAATCAATGTTGCACTCCAGGCGTGAGCGCTAGAAATTTCGGGGTTCAATGGGTTCCGTCATTTTTACAAAATACATTACATGCATACTGCCTGCAAGAGGTACTAGAAATTAACCACTGTTTTATTGTAATTATTTATTTAATCTATAAGAAGCTTAACATTTAAAGAACAAAATACGTGATATTTCCATTAAAAACCGGATTTCATTTGTTTTGCGTTCACCTTCAGCAACGACTTGAATAGTCATTTATTCTTACTCAATGAATTTTAGAAAAATTAAGTACTTTATTATCCACGTTGTGCAACTAAAAATGCTTCCTAACAAATTATTAATTATTCTTATACTTGAAAAATCACTACGAATTGTTTTTAACAACTTTTTGAATCATGTCCACCAGCATTACGATTATTGATTTTTCCAATTTAGTGACGTGAGGTCTCTCAGACCACTAATCGAATTCAGTTGCAAATTTTTTTTTTAAATTGAAATAATGTTTTAATGGTACAAAAATCATTATACATTATATATACATGATATATGATGCATTAAAGATAATACATTCACTTGTAGCTAATAACAATAGAATTAAGTTTATAAAGTTTT
Source organism: Platycnemis pennipes (assembly GCA_933228895.1). Lineage (NCBI taxonomy): Eukaryota > Metazoa > Arthropoda > Insecta > Odonata > Platycnemididae > Platycnemis > Platycnemis pennipes. Next base: position 109,773,964 of record OW121853.1, read on the forward strand.
GTCACTAGGTAGGCATTCATTATCAAAATGTTGTACATTTTTTTTCTTTTTTTTTACAATATATCATAGTAAATTTTGTAATTATATTACATGTAAATCTTATGCATATGTACTGTATAAGTCCTCCTGAGCCATTGGCTCATCAGGAGGTGCTTGTATAAGCAAAGATAATTATGAAGAGGAGCACACATTAATTGATCAGGTACAATTGATCATATGTCATATTGCAAAGAAACAAATAGTATACACTTGGTATCAGTTAAACACATATACAGAAAAATAGCAAATCATTTCATTTAACCTATGATTGGTTTTCAAGCAATAATTTCTTACATATTCTTTTCAATTCTGAAATTTTGGTTATGTTTGGAGTGCTAACATTTACATAGTTGAGTAATTTTGGTATCTTTACTCTTAGCATTCTATCTCCATAATTAGTGTATGTCTTTGGAATTTCATACAGTTCTGTATGTCTTAACTTCATTGTACATTTTGTCTTTTTTACAGAAATAAATAATAAAAACGTTAAATTTTAAGAGTGTTATATCGTTATTATACAAAAATATGAAGCTAACGAGAATTATAGACATTTTAAAATAGTCATTTTGAAAATATTCATAATTTTAAAAACGCAGCGGTCTCTCAGACCGCACGTCACTGGTTAAGGGTTAAGGTGACTATGGATAGTATTTTCCTTATTTTGGTTATACGTGGCTAAAATTTGAATGAAGTTATATGTTTGCATTAGTAATAGTTCTCTTATTTTAATTTTATTCCACAGGTACCCATCTTACATGAATAATGATTTAATCGGCTTAATTGCACCACTAATTCCTACTCCACGTCTTCATTTCTTAATGACTGGCTACACTCCTCTTACAAATGATCAAGAGGTAAGCCATCAGTTTTGGGAGTATAACTATACTACTGTTAAATTCTATCCTGAATGATGTCTGGATTAAACATTTGTTGACTTGTAATTTCTCGAAGGCTGTCTCAGTGCGGCGCACCACAGTTTTAGATGTCATGAGGCGACTGCTGCAACCAAAAAATATGATGGTCTCAGCTGCACATGAAAGGTCTGCTCAGGATCGTAATATTCAGCACTGCTATATATCCATTCTTAACATTATTCAGGTTGGTTTATGGAAAATTTTTATTTCATTTTATAACTATTCATTCACGACCTGAAGTAAATATTCACATACTGCCAATATATATGTTGCTATACTTGAACAATAGTTTTCATTTATTTAAAAGTAGTTTGGATCTGTTTCAACTTATTGCTCTTTGGAAAAATTAATTTGTTGTACTTTTACAAAGGGGATGAAAAAAATTAATTGTAGTTGGTGCAGGAAAATGTACAATATTAGGTTCTTTCAGTTGGTCATACACAAATTCTGTATATTACCTATTAATTTTACTGTCCATGTCTCTTTATGATTTTAACTTACTTCTTACTCCTCCTGTAACAAAAGATTTCTATTCTACATATCTTCTTAATCTAGTGTGTTTTACTTGTTGACATTCCCTTGCTAAGGCAACCTATGAACCCATTTAATTGTTGCTATTATCAATTACTTCATAATATTTGCAGTATATATTTTACATAATGGTATTTGGCTAGTTGCACACAATTTTTTATATATTTCAGGGAGACATTGAGCCTACCCAAGTGCACAAATCTTTGCAGCGAATAAGAGAGCGTAAATTGGCTCAATTCATCCCTTGGGGACCAGCCAGTATTCAAGTGGCTTTGTCACGTAAATCTCCATATATTCAGAGTGCCCATAGGGTGTCCGGCCTCATGCTTGCAAATCATACCAACATTTCATCGGTGAGTTATTCTTTCAAGAGGTGTCAAGGCTGAGCCAGTGCTGTGATTTTTTTCTCCAGCCTAAATTATTTGTCATCCCAACCTGCTTTGATTGGTAAAGATGGCCATTAGATGTTAATGCTGTTGGCCCTAGTTTAGTTTGCTTTTTTATGATTTTGAATCTATTGTAATGAGTGAGTAGTTATTTTACACTAATATGTACTCCTCTAGGATAGAATATGTATTGCAAACAGGTCACATTCATACATTTTAGCAGAAGAATATTTTTTAGCTGTTAGGAAATCTTATGTGAAGGAAATATATGTTTTCTGTTCTCATTGAAATGTTCATATCCATAAATTACCATGTATAGGTCCTCCCTCTTGAATTTTTACCAAAATTTTCTTTTTTTACATATCTTTTGTGTCTGTTGAATCTTTTGAATTAAGGTGGTTAATTTTTAACTACAGGTAGTGGACTGTAATGAATTGCATATTCTTTAGCAATAATGGCTAGGAGAGATACAATTAAACAGTTTTAAGATATTGCTTTGAGTTGTGTACGTTAGCATTATGTACTCGTGTACAAGTCAATATATGAGAGGGCTTGACAGTCTTTTTGCTAGCTTCATATGCTTGGAAGTTAGACAAGTTAGTTATCTACATTTTTCTGCTCTTGGATAATTATGTTTCATTATGATGGCATGTTAAATAGTAAATCGCATATGATGCTGAATGTTAACCATCAAAGGGGTGTTCGCCTGCTCATTCTTGAAGGCCATTTCCGGTCACGGAGACGTTTTTAGGAAATAAAATTATTCTTGATGATAAAATGATGACCATACAGTGAAAACATGTCAGTAAGGAACTAGCCTGAGCTATTAAGATCTGTTGGCTCCTATGATGAATTTGAAAGATATATATGCTCGTAGAATATATAAGTATTTACATGTGCGAGGAGAATATATATGTATTTGGATCAAAAGAGGGTGTGTGGTGACCTGGAAAACTGGGAATACTCAGAGAAATTTTTTATCCTGGAAAACTCAGAGAATTCTTGTAATTTAATGAAAAAACCCTGGAAATATATGGCAGCCAATTTCCATTACTTCAGAGAAAGGAGTTAAAAACTGCACCTTAGCCTGCCTTCTGCTCAGCTCGAGCTGAAGTGAAGTTCAATAACCCAGTAATCATAACACAAAATATATTTTTTCTTGTGGGACCTTCGGAAAAACAGGGATCGGCTTACCTTCAGTGATGGCTCACAATTAAATACAGTATTGCCAGCAAGCCACATTTGCAAATTATTTTGAATGCAGGTTGAAAATTTACCTTTGTCGCATACCCAATGCTATCACCACAATAGGGCATGCCAATCAATGCCTGCAGCAGGAATGATTTAGTTTCCCTTGCTACAGTATGACTGCACTGCACTTTTCAATTTCATATGTCTTTGTGAACTCTTGGTCACATCTTATCTTGCCTTATTGTTTAGATATGATCATTCTAATTTTTATTGTAACTTAGGGCTCATTCGAAAAACTGGCTATGTACAATGTATTCAAAAATGTTCCTTCTTGAAAAGCTAATTTTACCGACATTACGAGCAATCTACATAGTAATTAAGGGATTGGTTGTTAATACATGCATCATGCACTACAGACTACTTTAAAATATTTCACGTACCTGTCCCTTTGCTATGCTACCTATGAAAAAATAAAAATGACTTTGTATATTCCACACTTTTATTAACAATACCGACCGTGGTTTTGACGGCTATAGCGTCATTGTTAAGGCAACATATAGTGTACAACAAGTGCCGAAGGAATGGCCTTAAATACAAAACAGCAGGGGGGTGGGGTAACATATTGAGGCATGGAGTGGGAAGGGGGGTGGATCACTTGCGGTTGACTTGGGCAAGGAGTTCATTTGGTAGGAAAATGGAGGGGGGGGCCTGTAGGTGTAAACGCTTTCCCTTGGTTAAAGGTTAGTGGAGGGGGGGTGGCTGCAGGGGGGGGGGGGAGGGGTTGGAGACTGGTGTGGGTTGGGAAATGTTATAAAGGGTGATGCTTTAAACTCTGCCATGTCATTTAAATAGTAACATTATGAGATTTGGAGTGGACGTGGACGACATCATCTGCCTTTGGACTGGTAGTCTGAGACAGTTAAACAGCTTTCTGACATTTTTAAATTCCCTCCATGACTCAATCATTTTCACGATGGAGATTGGCACAGACCACTTGAACTACCTGGATCTAACCATCTCCATAGCTCAGAAAAGGCACCAATTCTCCATTTACCGCAAAGACACTTTCTCCGATGTAATCATTTGCAATGATTCTCACCACCACCATTCCCACAAACTGTCCGCCCTCCATGCTATGCTGCATAGACTTGTTTCTATCCCCTTGAGTGACGATTGTTTCAGTAAGGAATTAAAAACCATCCAATGCATTGCAAAAAGAAACGGATACAACAACAACGTAGTTCATAAGCTACTCAACCAAAAATTATATCACAAGGCCATTAATTCCATAACAAACCTCACTAAGATACCGCCTGAGAAACCCAAACATTGGTGCAAACTTCCATTCCTAGGGAACATGACGAACAATATCGTTAAAAGACTGCCTCGGAATAACTACAGAGTCTGCTACTATAACCCCTCCACTTTGGATAAGTTATTGTTTAATTCTAAAGATACACTAGAACCTTAAATAAAGAGTGGTGTCTATATGTTAAAGTGTTCGGACTGTAATGGTGCATACATAGGACAAACTGGACGGAAGTTTTCCACTCGGGTGAATGAACACAAGAGGAGTGCAAAGAACAGAGATGAAAAATCCACCTTTGCCAAACATTTGACAGACAATGGACATAGTGCAGATTTTAATTTTAATGTTTTACATGTGTGTGACAAAAGTTTTAAACTGGATTTTTTAGAACGATATGAAATTGTAAATCACTCCAAATCTCATAATGTTACTATTTTAAATGACATGGCAAAGTTTAAAGCATCACCCTTTATAACATTTCCCAACCCACACCAGTCTCCAACCCCTCTGCAGCCCCCCCCCCTCCACTAACCTTCAACCAAGGGAAAGCGTTTACACCTACAGGCCCCCCCCTCCATTTTCCTACCAAATGAACTCCTTGCCCAAGTCAATCGCAAGTGATCCACCCCCCTTCCCACTCCATGCCTCAATATGTTACCCCACCCCCCTGCTGTTTTGTATTTAAGGCCATTCCTTCGGCACTTGTTGTACACTATATGTTGCCTTGACAATGACGCTATAGCCGTCAAAACCGCGGTCGGTATTGTTAATAAAAGTGTGGAATATACAAAGTCATTTTTATTTTTTCATGATGATTCAATTCCACAAAGTTACGCCTGAAGGTATTTCTTCTATGCTACCTATTCTGTTCTCTTATTTTAAGGGGGAAAAATGCCATTTTGAATCTATCAGTATGATAATCTATTTCTCTATTCATATTTGTCTGGTCGAATCTAGCATTTTACACTGGTGTTCTTAATATGTGCCTAACATCTTCAGTGAAGCCATCCAATTTAAATTTATGAAATAGGTTTAATCTGTACTTTAACCTACGTTCGGATGATGAGCCCAACCCTAATTCTTGTATTATCTCCGATACAGTACTAAACTTATAGTAACATCTTTTCACAAACCTAGCTGCTCTTTGCTGCACACTGTATAGTTCTCTGATCAAACATAATTCATTTGCATCCCATACACTGGCTACATATTCAAGGTGGGGCCTAACTAGAGAAAGGTAACACCGCTCTTTTGTCTTCTCATCACATTTCCCAAGTACTCTTTATAAATCCTAACTTTCTCTTCGCTCGGCCGCATATTTCCCATATCTGCCTTCCCCACTATAAATCATCAGTGATTGTTACACCTGAATACCTTATGGTTTCAACGCTAATGATCTTCGTGTTACTAATTTTATAGGATCGCTCTATCAAATTATTCCTCCTCCAAAAAGTAATAGCTACACACTTTTTAAGGTTAAGTTCTAACTGCCTTTCGCTTCCATTCGCTTGACCCATTCGCTCCCATAACCCATTCGCTTAGTTCAGTCTGCACTGAGGTAGGGAAGAGCACGATGGCTCGTCGACGTGAGCAGACTGAGGCAGAGATCATTCAGGCGCTCCAAGATATCTTGCCCTCCCATGTGTCCACACATGTGGACACTGAAAGTAATCAGAAAATTTGCAAAAAGTGCTCACAAGAGTAAAGAAATACTTACCTTGAGACCACATTTTAGCGCTTCCATGTAACGCTTTCTTTTCTAATTCATCTTTCTCTATATCATGTTTTTATCCAAATAAAATACAACAAATAACATGTAATAAATGTTATCTGTGTTTTAAAACACATGATGCATTATTTTTACCGATGTAAATGAGATACATGTTTTATTTTATAGTAAAAAATTTTATGTGTAATTATATTGTTTTCAGTGTACAATAGTTTTTCTAACACTACACCTAACTGTTAACACATTATCAGATCACTTCTACACTCGATAGAAAAAAATTACAAAGGAAAAACATACAAAAGAGCGCAAGAAAAGGGTGAACAGTCAATTGACCGCTGGCGGTCATAGTAGGTATTCGGCTTGCCCCGGTCATTCTAGTGTTAAAGGCTATTCTGCAGTGTCTTTGCAATGGTGTGGATGGTATTTTTCTTTGTGAATTTTATGCAAATGTCACACGTTTACATTTTACAGCTATTTGAACGAGCTTTGGTGCAGTTTGATAAGTTACGGAGGAGGGAAGCATTTCTTGAGCAGTTCCGCAAAGAAAATGTTTTTGAGGATAGCCTAGATGAACTTGATGATTCCCGAGATGTTGTACAAGAGCTGGTTGATGAATACCAGGCAGCCACTCGTGCTGACTACCTCTCATGGGGTACTAATACTTCTGGAACCTCACAAACTTCTGTGGTGAGTACTTTCCTAAAAGTACAGTGGTTAATGGCCCAAATCTTCGTTTAATACTTTAATTCTCAGTCCCTACCATGTTAACATGCTAGTCATAAGGAGAATGATTGTTTTTGGTGAAGTTAGGTGGAACCCTTGACCCGGTGGAGCACCCGAGAAGTCTTTGTTGCAGTTTGTTTTTGGTGGTAGTTCACTTAAGGGATAGTATGAGACTTTGGAATACCCTTTATGTGAATGATATGGCGTTCCGCCTTGAGAGGGAATTCCATTATTTGTAGCTTACTGTCTTAAAGTGGCCCACCCAGGGAAATTAGATAACTGTATAATAGTACACAGATGCTGCTCACGAAATATTCAATGTATAGTAAATAACAAATTATTAATATAGTTGACTTTCTGTAGCTGTCCACTGCTGCTTGATTATCACCTTAAAGTTTGTTGACCTAGGGCAATTAAAAAGGTGCGCAACTTACACGAGTAAATACAGAAATAGTCATTTCCTACTTTCTTTGCTGGTAGTCTTCTGCTACCACAAGCCTCTGGTTGCCATCCACCAAAGAGAAGACAATGGGAAACCTGCATAATTTTTTTTTAACTCTTTGAATGAGAAGTTTATTAGAGCTTATGTACTTGGTGAAATTTTGCTGAAGAAATAAGTTGTGTTACAAAGATATTACTCTTTAAAAATTGTAAGTTTTTGGCAGCCTAATAAAACCACATCTTGCATTATGTCACTGCACAGTATTACTATGGGCATTTTTTATCTGATTTTTTACGTTGAGGTAAGATGTTTAATGAATACTTGGCAAAAACAAGGATATTTTTTCTCATTTGTTTAATGCAATAAACTAATGTATTTTGATGCTTTATTCAAGCAGTGTGGATCGTAATGAGCAAATCCTCCATAAAATATATAATACCTTTATAGTATTCTGTTTTTTTTCACTCTGTGAATTTCTGCTTTGACAAAGCACCGCTTTGTTTTTAAGAAGGATACCACCATAAGGGAGTCAACCAAAAAGAAATTGTCAGATTTTGCTTTTTTAAATCCCTTTTCAGTCATTGTTTCGATCAAGGAGCGGCTAAAAACCTCTTAGCAGTATATTAGCTTTGTTTTCTTGTAAAATAAACACCTGTTTCCATAGCAATATGGAACCTATACCATGCAGTGACATCAGAAGGCATTTCATGTCACATGACTTTCGTCCATTTTAGGGAATATTTTAATAGCATTTAATAACCTTTGTTTCATGACCCATGACTTTCGCCCATTTTCGGGAAAACTTTAATAGCATTTAATAACCTTTGTGGTTAGCAAAGAAAATTTTGGCTTATATATTTAAATTCATAAGAAAATTTCGTATGTAGTACATAATCAATGCACGGGAAACAAATTTAATGAATATTCCCCATTGACAGCCTGAGGTGGCTACCCTCCAGGAGGGTGCACAGCATGATTGCCAAGTCTTTATATATATAGGACCACCTTGATGCCCATTATGGCCACAGTGAGACCTACTGTCGTGGAAAAAAGTCATGACACTCGAGTTTACAAGTCAATGAATGTTGTACGCGTAGTTCCACATGAAAACAAGTTATATCAAAAATTAGCAAATTTAATTCTGCGTTTAACTGTGGAAAGTGAAAATTTTTATTTTAACTTGTTAAAATTTTATTGTCTGCGAAACAAAAAAAGTGCCTGTTTTTTCACCGTTTTAAACGGAATGCTCACTTTAAAAATTCATAACTTTAAAAGTATTCATTGGATCGTAACCAAACTTTAATACGACATAAAGGAACCGTTTTAAACTATGTACAAAGTTTTAAGATAATCGAAGTTGAAATAAAATTGTTCTTGTAAATTTTGTGAAACAACTTTTTCTCAGTACTGCGTGGTCATATCGATACGAATCTTGTTCTGTCATGGAGCTTATGGTAATACAAGGCTAATCGGTTCTCCATATTTAGAATTTATTTAGTTGTTTATTTTATGTGCGCTTACATTTAATTCGGTGTTTCCTCGAACAAGAGGTGTGAAGCGAGCGGGAGGAAATGGACGCATGGCTTCGGAAATCCGTGCGACGTTGCCGCGTTCGACACCATCTGTTGCCATCGGACACCATTTGTTGCATTGTAACTTAAAAAGTTGACGGAAAGGGGTGTACTTTCTTTCGAAAGATAAGAATCCCATCTGTTTAAGTTACAATGCAACAAAAATGTATTGATTCTACACATGGAACGCGGGGATGGTGTCGAACGCGGCAACGTCGCACGGATTTCCAAGGTCATGCGTCCGTTTCCTCTCGTTCGCTTCACACCTCTTGTTCGAGGAAACACCGAATTAAATGTAAGCGCACATAAAATAAACAACTAAATAAATTCTAAATATGGAGAACCGATTAGCCTTGTATTACCATAAGCTCCATGACAGAACAAGATTCGTATCGATATGACCACGCAGTACTGAGAAAAAGTTGTTTCACAAAATTTACAAGAACAATTTTATTTCAACTTCGATTATCTTAAAACTTTGTACATAGTTTAAAAAGAGGTTCCTTTATGTCGTATTAAAGTTTGGTTACGATCCAATGAATACTTTTAAAGTTATGAATTTTTAAAGTGAGCATTCCGTTTAAAACGGTGAAAAAACCGGCACTTTTTTTGTTTCGCAGGCAATAAAATTTTAACAAGATAAAATAAAAATTTTCACTTTCCACAGTTAAACGCAGAATTAAATTTGCTAATTTTTGACATAACTTGTTTTCATGTGGGATTACGGGTACAACTGTCATTGACTTGTAAACTCGAGTGTCATGACTTTTTTCCACGACAGTAATTAGAGTGAGTGCTAGGAAATATGTCTGTGATGCCTCCCGTGTAGAGGTAGTTCATATATAGTTTAATCAATGTTTATTGAATGGCTCTCCACTTTTTTTGCTTTTTCAGTTATTCAATATACTAAACCCTTTATAATAACTTTACTATTTTCAGTGCTTTTATTGGAAGTCACTGCTGATATATTGTTGACATTTCTTTGCAGGCATCCAAGGGGTAATCATTTTTTTGTTGGACAGCATTGGTAAGCCAGCTAAAATGTGCCAATTTTTAACTTTAATAGTACATTTGTTCATGAGTTACTCATATCTACTGTACCAATCGTAAGGCATCAATCTGTGATTATAAAATTATTGTGCACCTATTACAAATAAAGTGTTCATTGTTGCTTAAATAACTTGTGTAACATAATACGGCATTTTTGTTAACAATCTTTAGAATTTAGTACAAGGTTACATCTTCATTTTGTTTTTATTTGATTTCTTTAAAATATTGGCATCACTTCACTAACATCCTAATTTGTGTGTAGTTTTAATAAATATTTGCTTTTTTAAGACTAGGTATTATTTTCAATGTAAATTAATTTTTCACTAATCGTTATCAATTTCTTGGTGGCCAGCCATCAAGTATGTTCTTATGTGCATATTGTCCCTGTTTTATTGGGATGTTTTTTATTCCATTGTTTTATGCTGGTCTTGGTATACCATTGAGTGAAATCGATAATTACCATGCATACATTTTCAACTATTATTCAGGATGATCATTGTCATCTGGCTTTTAAAATAAAATTGCTTCTTATGATGATTATTTAAATTCTATTTTGTATATCTTCAAAATTTGATAAGACTATACAATCCCACTGTGGTTTATGTGCTCTGTCAATGTAACTGAACTAAAACAAGTATCAATTATGTGAAATTTGAAAATTTTAACTGTTGATGTTAATGTTTTACTATTGATGGCTTATTTTGTTCATATTTTGCTGTTGTGCTAATTGGCTTAGCTGACATTGCTGGTCAATTCTGGTGTGGCACCATTTGATGATAAAATTTTCCCCCTAAATTCCTTTATTGGTGCTTAGTTTCGTCTTCCTCTAAATCATTATGCTCAAAAATTTATTATTTAATTATTTATCAAATCCACTGGCACCACATGGCAAATTTTGGCCGTATATTCTATAAGACCATGATCTACCTTAACTTTTGTTCTTTGCTATCTGTTAATGATTTTAAGATTTGTCATCTAATTGTCAGCCATAGAATCTAAACATGAATTTCTCATTAATATTGAGATACACAATTCTTTAGTTGCACACAATACATAGTTTTTAACGGAACTAAAATTTGTTCTTACTAAGTTATTTGCCTGGTTTGTAAGGATTTCCACTGTTAAAGAAGTAATGGTATGTCTACAACATTTCAATGTTTAGAGTATTTCATATTTGAAGTGGGAGTACTCTCATATCACTTTTCTATGCTTTTCTGTCATGCTTCTCATGACTCACAAGCCACTATCAAAAAAATAACAAACCAAATATCTGCAAAGTGGCTCGTACAAAAAAAGAATGCATATGAACTTTGTTATTGTGATATATATAAGAGCATGGTAACTCTTAATCAATGCAAATTCTTGGTAATGGATCTAAACCCAAGTAAACCTATGCATGCTGCAATGACGTATGTACTATTTATTCGTTTAAAATGTTTGAGTGATATTTCACTTGATTCTCTTAATTGATCTTATTCAAAGTAACTCAAAGCAGTGAGATATCATTTAATGGGAAGCCAGTGTTCTAGTTTTGTAACTTGGTAAATGGAGATCTGAAATCAAAATATCTATTGTCTACTGATCCACACTGATTGTTGTAATGTTCCATTAGACATTTTAATGTATGTATGAATGTAAAACTTCTGTTTGATCTGGTCTTTCCAGTATATGGTTAATTGTTATTAGTGGATCCTAGAAATATTTGTTTTGCAATACCTGCACAAAAGGCTCTATTAACATGTGAATGATAAAGTCATCTATATTATTGGTTTCTTGTAAATAGTTACATTGTTCTGCTGTTAATAATTGACATGTAATGTACCTACCGTCTCTCTTCACTATAACCAGAATTATTATCCTGCTGTCATCATGGTATGGTGGCCATGTGCAGATTCAATGGAATTTAGTCCAAATATGTGGGAATTTTAGATTGCCATTTTTTATGTCCCCTTTCTGGGTCCATTGATTATCCCTACAATACACTTTGCATCTTTTATTTAATTATTAATTTATCTGAACGTGTTTGTTATTGTCCAAAGCACTGATTCTGATATTTCTTAATTAGTGTTTAAGTAGTGAACATGATTTGTACTGCATTGTTATGAAGAATGTTTTAATTAATTGTGAATGATGTGCTATTGTGGCCTAAGAAGTTTTTAAGGCTCTCTGGGATTTTGAGATTCTTCAGGCTTAATTGTTAATTTCAGCTACATAGCTCTTCTTTAAGTGATTTATTTATGAGTAAGTACTTACATTATTAGTGAACTTCATCAATATTCCGTGTATACTTATTTAGGAGTGTGTATTCCTTAAACCTCCTTGTAGCTATGAAGACACTAAACTTCAAAATTACAACTGTGCACAGTAGGCAGGAAAAAAACCTAGTTGGGCTGATGATAACTAGATTTTCGTGGGTTTTTATTTACTAATGTTTAAGAGTAATCCCTGTACTGTTTATTTGCTGGGTTACTAAGTAGAGGTGTAATTCTTTGCTAAGAGTTGCATACCTGAGGATATTTAGCTATATTTATTGGCATGAAAGTGAAGAGGACATTAGAAATGAGTGGCATAAGACTTTAAAACTTAGAGTTTAGACCTGAATATAAAATTTCCTTACAACAAGGTCAATGCCTGTTGTCTGCAGCTGATGGATTTTGAATGTATGTGCCATAATTTTAATACTTTTGTTCTTTTACAGGGTAGATTAGTTCTGATTTAAGTCAGAAAAGTAAACTTGACCTAAGACTTTCATGCAGCCTTGTGAAAATGTTTTTTTTTCCTGTTTTTGGAGTGAGGGAAAATAGAAAATATTTTAGGCATATATTGGGAATGAGGTTCTTTGCCAACTGCTAGAACTTTAGTCAGATTATAAGGTGAAGAGAAAACCTTGCCTTATTAACATGCCAGAAACTGATGCATGTCTGAAGTTCCTTTCAAATGATTAGGCAATGTCTATCCATGTTTCCCTTAATCGTTCTTCATACATCTCCAAAGTTTAGATCCATGTCAAATAATGTATCTATCTTCATCCCATTCATACAGCCACAGTGCCTTTGAACATAACATGTTGGCAAAAAATTTCAGTGTCTTGTTGAAATTTACAAGTTTAATAACTCTGTGCTCTTGCACTCCAAACTGATTTTATATCAATGAATCCATTTTCAGATGTGGCTTGTCCAAATATGGGAGTAGACTGATGCTATATATAATGCTCTTTATAATTTGTGAATATAGTAGTGTAAAATACTGTTTGGAGTGTCCCTCACACCAATTTTGACTTGCATTGTAGTAATTAGATAATTATTCAGCTTCCAAGATATTTTACAATATGATTTTATGGAAGCATTTTTGATCAATGATAGTGAATATTTAAATTATTGCTTTTGTAATATTATTAACCTTGGCCGTTTTGTATCTTCTAATTTTCATTAAGTTTTCTAGGTATCAGTAAGAACTATAAAATTTTTTGAAAGAATGTAATCAACATGTGTATGGGATATCCATGTGTATGTAGGCATGCAGGATTTTGGGCATGGTCATTGCCAGTTGCCTAGGGACATCTATAGTATGAAGCATATGGTTTACTTTGTCACATTCTTCATTGAATCCCATTAGTGATGTCATTGATAATTGATGAAGGATATTTATTGTATATTTTGCTTGTATATATTCATGGTTGTGCTAATGTTTTGAGACCTCTCTGAACTTTTAAATGTTGTGATTAAGATAATGTGTTTGGTCAAAGGTCTGGAGGTTGGTAGATATCTGATCTTTCCATGTATAGTAAAATTTAGGTTGCAGGTACAGACTTCTAGGGTAGGGTGTCAGGCTGCAAACTAAATTTTTCAGGGAGGAAATTCTGTTTGAAAAGATGTAAAATAAGACATTTTTGTGGATAAGGTATGCTTTTGCTCTTCCTTTCAAAGGTAAAGTTGTGTAAAGTTAATTTTGATGCATACTGCAATATTGTGTTTCTACCCTTAGTGAAACAAGCCATTCCATGACCAATATGAAGGATATTGTGAATGTATATAATAGTTCAAACCCTATGTACAGTAATATTTAAAATAAATGCTTTGTCTACATTACCTGTTTTTCAATGCCCAGTTTTGTGCTTTTTTGCACTTAGCAATTGGTAAGTAAACTTAATGGCTTACTCAAAAATGTGTTCCTGGTCTAAATAAAAGAATGTTAAATTTCAGTGTATTTTTTTTTTTAAATATCTAGAGGATGCCTTTTTTCTCCAGCTCGTAAAATTCATTTACATTTTTTCCCATGTTTTACATTCTGCTACAGTCAAGTATAGCGAAGTTGAAGGGGCCGAATATTTACTTCATAATAACTGAATTTCATTATATGTGGACCAGTTTTTCAGAGCCTCTCTTTGACAAGTAATAGCCTTCACTTTGTTATAACAGGAACTTCGTTACAAATGGGTTTGATATAAGTGAGCTCAACTGTATACTGTGCTGTCAGTATTGAATGATGAATGTGTAATGGTTTTAACCCTTTGCACTCGGATTTTTTCACCTTCTATACTAGTAGTCCTCTCGGAATTAAATTTTAAATGCCCCTGGATTTCGCGTGTCGAGTGTCACTCAACACGCGAGTTGGAAGTGAGCTATGATGTGTCGAGTATCCGAGTGAAAAAGGTTAATGGTCATTTCTTGAGCTGCCTAGCAACTGACGTATGTTGGCTGTTCAAAAGTTTTACTTTCATACTTAATCCCAGATTTTCATTCTAATGCATGTTCTCATTGTTTAGGTTGGTGTTAATCATTTCTAGGTTGGGCTATTGTGGCATTCTAATTTTAACTTTTTTATGCAGTAATTTATTTTTTTAGCATGTAGTAGCTTTATTCACTGTAGGAAATACTGTGTCGCATAGTTTTATCACAGTAAGAGCACAAGAAAGTAAAATGAAAAATACAGGTAAAATGAAATGTCGATTAAAAAGTGTAAAAAGTACAAAATACCATGTGTACAGTTCCACATGATAAAACTATCCACTCCCAAGGACTAAAAGTGAAAGTTCTTCAAAATTGTTTGCTTCTGATGAGTTGGCAACATAGCCTTTACAGGCCATCGTTTTGCTTTCTGCCTTGGCAGTAAAATGACTGTGTTCTTGCTCTACGATCTCCATTCTAATACCCCCTGGTATTGGTGGACGGGGGCTTCTGAAGTTTAACCTGGAGTTGGATGCCATGACCTTCACATGTTCCATTTCTTCCCCTCTGTAAGGCTCCTTTTCCTAAAACCCACTGCATTATGTTTTCACTACATAGTTTCACCAAAAGTTCAGAAATTTGCAAATTGGTCAAGCCATGGTAAAGGGGTGGGGAATAACTAAACTCATAGGAATAAATATGTGTGTACCTATTCAGTGGTGTGCCCACTAACCTTTTTACTCTTGGAGGGGAGAATCCCAGTTTCTGATCATATATCAACTGAAAATTTTAAAGAGCATGTATAACCATGGAGTCCCACTTATAAATGAGTGTTTTTTCCAGCTTCCTTCCCAAACCTCAGGTTGCTGGCTGATAAAAATAGAGATAATGCAGCATCATTTTTCTCCTGATGATGATGACCATTCAGAGAAACCTGAGCTGTGAGTGTTAAATTTTATGTTAATTTGGATTGTTTAACAAATACTTTTTCAAACTCTTTCCTTGACAACATTTTCTAATTCTTAAAATGGGCTAGTGCTTTTGGGAATAATTATGTAACTCTGTCAGTAATTGGAGTGTGAAATACACATTATTTTACTTGTGCTAATTTTTTTGATGTAGAGTTACAGTGTTAGAAAATACAAGTATTCATTGCCCCCATTGCCATTTGGCATACTTTTAAGATTATACAATCACCGGGTCGGTCTCCTACCTTAAAAAAAAATTCTCCTGTCTCCTACAAACAAGGAAGTTTAGGTAGTACCAGTGAAGGACTAGAGAAAAGCATTCTGATATGATTTCAATTTTCCCCTAACTCACGTGACTCACTCAGCCTTCATTGTACCCCTTCGTCACCTCTTCTTTCACCTCGCCCCACTTCCCTTCCGTAAAATGCTACTGAGGGGTCCTATCAACCTCATCTAGGAGTTATCTCTTTCCTCCCTCAACATCCCACCTCTCCAAACACACTGCTTTCTTCAACTCTCTTCTTCTGAAAACCAAATCACAGATGTTTTCATATGGTGTTGCAATATGGTCACTGGCATGTTAGGTTTCGAAAGAAGTGCCTCTAGCATAGACAAGAGTGCTGAGATTTTTTTGTCCAGGTCTGTACAGTGTGTTGGTGATAATGAAAGTGCAATGTGCATGTAATGCAAATACAGTCAAGCCCGTTTATAATGAAGGTGAGGGGGACGAATATTTACTTTGCTATAACCAACTTCGTTTAATGTGGATCTCTTCAACCTTAACTTCATTATAAACGGGTTTGATCTAAATGATATAAGCTTGACTGTACAATCTTGATGAATGGTTAATACAATTGAAGTAATATGTAATATGCTGGAATGGTCATACAGATTGAATTTGAACTTTTGTAGTGATTTACTATGTGTATTAAAATGTTTTCATATGCTAATGTATGCAATATTCTACATGTATAATAATATTTTGATATATTTTATCCATATGCCCAAAAAGTTCATGCTCTGTGACTAATGTGCCTGCCTTACATAATCTGTGCATGAAATTTTTCTAACCCTAAGTAACCATTTCACCTCCAGACTAATAAAATGTCATTTATCTAAATCCAGCAAAAAAGTCTCAAGTATATACGTATAACATTCTTTACATGTAGAGTTAACATATAATGACCCTTAAACTTCTCTTACCTCTCAGCACATATCCTTCATCTGTATTTGCCCTTTCATTTGCATTTCCCTCACTGCGTTACTGACAGCTGCCACGTTTATCTTTTCCTTGTTTTCTTCTCAAGAAAGCTCACTTTCTTCATGTTTTTTGTACTTGTTTGCAGTAGTCTTAAATCTCTTCCCATCCTCTGTGCAAACTCTTTATGTTTTAAGCTGTAAAATACCATCCTCCAGATGAGAGTGTAAACTTTTCTTTTTTCACAGGTTAATGCTGAGGATCCTTCATGGAATTCCCCTTTGTATTAACATTTCCATCGCCAATGCAATTCTTTGCCATATATCATCACATTTAAATCCATATTCATTAACATACTCTGGAATCTCTCCAATACTCTTCCACTTGCTCTGGTGTGCTCTACATGCCCATCTTAATATGGACCTTTTTATCTTTTGATGTCTTGTAGTGGTTGAACTTCTTCCTAAACTATTCATAACTCATATCCACACATCATTTGTTTCCTTGATTAGCTGACCAGCTCTTAGATTTCTGCTAAACTAATGTTATTAGCCTTTCAACTGTTTTCATCCCAAATGTTATTGCTCACTCAGATCCAGTTCTGATACCCAATATCTATTTTATGCACTTTTACTTACATGTACCTTCTGATCAAATAAGGTTTTCTTATTAGACATATCATTCCCCTTCATCCACACCATTTTCCCCAATAATCCTATAGCATTTCACAACCCATACCCTGTACTATAGCCAAACTGGTTATCCCTAAGAATGTCACTTCCCATTTTTTCCTATCTTTTTTTCTGGTTAAATTCTATGAGCTCCTTTAGGTGCATGTTAGACTAAATTCATAGTCATCTCTCATCCTTATTTTTCTTAGGCATTACAATCATGAAAAATGCTGGCCATTTTCCTTTGTCTCATATCCTGTGGGTAAGCCCAAAAACCCATATCTCCCTAAACTCTTCTAAAATCCTCTGTGGGTATGTTCTTACTCTATGATATATTCTGTTGTGATTCTCATGTCCTTTTTCCCCATCATATTGAGCAGCCATGTAGGTATAGCATGAATATGCATCCATTTCAATGAAACAAGGTGAGTTGATAACTCATGTTGTTCAATGATTTTTTCCCTTGATACATTAGTAAATACAATTTGGTATCTCCTCGCTATCCCTTGAAGTGTTCTATGTGCACTTGCACAAAGCATGATGTTTAACATGTTCACCCCAGCTTGACCCAACAGTGGGTCACCACAGTATTGCCCCACAGGGTGGTGTGACTCACTGCTGCCCATACAGCATGTAATTAATAATCATAGCAGGGTTGAATGTGTTAAAGATGATGACCAAGGCAGCTCGGTTATTTCAATAGTTTTCTCATCTTAGTCATTTCTATTCTTAACCTCATTTTCCCCAACTATGTGCCCATAAAACCCTTTAATTTTGCATTCCCTTTCCCTTATACTTAGTGCAAACAAAAAATGGCAAAACAGTTTTGAAAGGAGTTGGATTTAATATACTTGTCCAACCCTCGAACAGAAATGCTGATAGTAAAGGGTGTTTGGGAACTTGGTGGATCCTCAGCATTCATGGAGGGTGGATAGTTACCATTTTCTTTGCAGTCAAAATTCTTGGCTTTTTCATTCAGGAGGGAAGAAACAAGTGGAAAGATCAAATGGAGGAAAGAGTTGTCTGCATTATGCACTATTGGTGCATTTACATTGTACAACCTGACTTCATTTTCAAGAACAAAATGAGGAATACCTATTTATTTATCTCAAGATTTTCATGGAAGTTTGCAAGGCCTAAGAAAAATATCTACAAGTAAAATAATGATGCAAGACATAAAAGAAAATGGAAATCAACTATGTGATGATGATTATATTGACAATTGGCTGCATATACGATGATGGAATACTTTGCACAATTTAGTTGAAGCGATTTGTTGGTGAGTATTAAAAGTTTTTCTGGATGTGTAGGATAAGGACGCAAAGTTCTGGGCTCATTCATTGGGTGTTATTTATAATTTTTTTTGCTGGAGAAGAGGAATTTTGAAGTCTTAAACCTTTTGTGGTGTCATTTCTTGTTTGCTTGAAGTACTCTCTCAATTATTATTATTTTTACCCCTAAAATCAAAAATAATGATCGTATTTTTCTCTCATTGTGTAACAGTTTTTTCTCTATAGGTTTCATTTAGTTTTTTTTTACTAATGATATTGACAGAAAACTGTTCTAATATGTACCCATGTTCTGCTGTAGTCATCCCCCTATTCATTTTCATTTGACATTAATAAGAATTTCTACAGCTTTATGTGTAGTCTTTTTATGGTTGTAATTACTTTTTCTATGTTTCTAATACCGGTTTAGGTTGATGCAATGAGTGTAAGTATTATTTCATTAATTAGACCAATTTTGTTGATGGGATAAATGTGCTCCTCCTTCCTGTTGCCTACTGATCATTTATTTAGAGTTTGACTTGTTATCATTGGATCAATACTAAACAATAACAGGTCTGGTTGGCCATTAAAAACTCAATATGCTACATTGTATGAATCAAACTTACTATGCAATTATCACCATAGTATTCTTCCTTTCAGAGACCTATTTCCCTCCCTCTTCTTCTTTTTCTGAAAATGTTCTCTTTTCATTGTGGCCTTTAGGATGCCAGTCAATTCTATCAACAAGCTCTACCACTTAAATTTTTCTTGCTGTTCATTTTTATCCCAATGTTTTCGAACAATCTTTATCTTTTCTGTCAATTTCTTCTCCTCCCAAACAAATATTTTTGATGTCTCCAAAATCTAGGTTTTGGAACCATACTCTACAAATCCCTGGGACTATCCTAAGGATGCCATCTAATCTGGAGGTGAAATATTTTAGAGAATCATAAAAAATATTAGACAAGTCTGAGTAGGGAAACAGCTAAAGTGCACATGCGCTAGGAATAAAAGGGTGGATTGATTGGAGCTATGGGCATTTAATGGGATAGGTAAAAATCATTTAGACATGATGCTATTTTTGAGTTACCAGCTAGTGTTGCCATCAGGGTGTTGTAGTTGAGTTCTTGTCATATGAGTAGGGTATTGTTTAATTTTGTTGTTATTTTTCAGAGTTATTTTGATTTATTGTCATTATTAGCAATTTAAGGTTATTGAAGGTTTTTTAGTAGGCATATATTTAGTCGGTATAGGTGTTTGGGGATATCATTTTTTTAGGGTCAAAAATGTCAAACAATCTGCTGGATGAGTTTTGTTTTTGAAAAGTGCAGCTGCATCTTTCATTTGCTTAGATAACTGATGTACTTTATTAGTAACCCAATGGTTTTTGTTTTTAGTTGGTGAGTTTGGGTTTCTTTTTTTCTCTTAATTAGGGCAAGGAGGGAAGGTAGAAACTGAGGAATGGAGATCAGGCTTGGGATTCAATTATGATTGTTTTAATGTGAGTTTGGTTGATATTAGTTAGAATATATTTAAAACAGATAGAGAATTGGCACTCACTCATATAGGGAATTTTTGAGAAAGTTTCAATTGAAATCTCCTGTAATTATTATGTGCGGGTCTTTGAGTTATATTATTTCCATAATATTAGAGATTTTGGTTAGGAGAACATTAAAATCACCCCTAGGTGAGTAGTATATGGACAGAACCTAGAAAGCAACGTTATCCAATGTAAATCCGGTAACATAAGATTTAAATATTAGATCTTCATTAAGAAATTTGTATGAAAAATGAATGGGAACTACAGTTATGCTCTCGGACACCAGAATGAAAACACTACTGTTTTGGTGCAGAGTGTGGCAATATACTTCAGCAGTTTAGCATGCAGTTACTTTCAATAAATCAAGTTCACTCGAAATTAATCAATGTTGGTTAACACAGATGGTATGAGGTTTTTGATCATTTACTGGAACTTCAAGGTCCAGCACTTTGTTACATATACACAATGTTTATGCACAATATCTTTATGTTGTGCATTATCCTCATGTTGTTTGTTCTAGGCACGACTTCAGTAAAGAGTAGTATCCAACATGCATATGCTTTGGCTAGAAAGATGGCATACAAAGGATAATTTCTTCTTTACATCATTATTACGAGTCTCGGTCATTCTGTTCCTGCTTTCCATGCTTTATTTCAATTATCCACTTGAAAGACTCCCAGGTTCATCAATCATGTTTTTAATTTGGTGTTTTAATAATTGTTTTGCTCAGATCAAACGAGGGTGGTACTTAAGTGAGTAGATGGAGTACAGTAGAAAATATCAGCCTCTAGTTTTTTTGCTACATCAGTCAATTCCTGATGTGTAAACCCTGTATAATCCTAATTATTAGTTGTTTTCATGGAGCCAGAAGATTCTGAAAAACAAAACTGGTGGTGTGGAATCTACTTTACTATGCACATGTCATTTGAAAATGGCATTGAGTTTACACCCACCTGACAATGTATACTCTGTTATGTAGTACTTAACCAGTCATACTACATACCAAACAAGCCATCAGGATGAAGGCCAAGTTGATGGATGCTTTTATTTATTTAGTCATACAAAACTGGCCTTACAAAGACATGGTGCTCATCAAATACAAGAAAAAGTTTCACTTTAGTAAACATACATAGATAACCTAAATGAAAAAATTAGGAAAATAAATTAAGTACTGAAAATACATAAACAGGAATAAAGAGAAAAGTTAACCGCATAGTTCCTGAAAAGTATTAAAAGTATTCATGCATTATTAGCAACTCTTTTCTTAGCTCCAAATTTATTTTCATCATATCCATCTTAAAATTGTATATACGGTTAACCTCTACTTGTGGAACTGTTGTAATTATAGTCTTGACTTTCCTTATCTGTATTGTAGAATGTGTAATTGAGCATTTTAATATATACTTACTAAGGTGTGTGCAAGTGCTTTGCATGTATTGATAGTGTGCTACCTTTTTTTATAATTACCTTCACATGATTATGAAATGTTATAAAAAGAGATTCATGCTATATAAGTGTCATTTAGCAGTGATGCTAATTTTAAGATAGTGAAATTCCACTTTGGGAGTTAATAAAGTATTGTTTTTTTACTGTCATTATGGACAAATATGTATTAGGAGAATGGTCATTGTTTTCAGACATGGTCCAAATGATGTAGTAAGCTTGGTGGTGTATAATGAGGTGCATTGGTTGGCTGGAAATCAAATCACACTGAATGGATGGAAGGGATGGCCCCTTGAGAGAAACTTATCCCTGGATGTCTTGAAGAACAAATGGCATGCTGACATTTTGAGAAACAGTATCAACTACTAGAAGAAAAGACTTTTCTTCTTGCTGGCATTGTCTTCATTCCTCAGGTAATATTTTACCTTTTTTCAAGCTAATTGATGCGATTGCATTTTTAAGTCATCGTTGATAATTTGAGCTCAGAATCAAGAAAGGGTAAAATTTCTTTTTCTGTAGCCTCGCTTATGGTGAAATTTACTGTTCATGTGGAACACTTGACAGTGTAGTAGCTCAGTGAGTAGAGCATTAGGATACTCATCAGAGATGTTAAAATCCAGGTCAGCTCTTTGGAGATATCATCTAAACCAGTCCATCTGATATTCTGGGTTCCATATCTTTTTGGGTAACCACAGATGGCACTGAGAAAGAAACTAGCTGCTCCACCTTGATGTTTGAGTTTCACAAAACATTGGAATTAGTATATGGTGAGCTCTACTCTCACCAAGCCGACCAACCTATCAGTTGAACCCCAATTTTGTAGTGGATTGGATAATTATGAATTACACTAAAAAAAACAGACTTCCCTATGTTATTTTCGGATTTTTGTTTTTTGATTTAATCTGCTGGTAGCATTACTTTATTCAGTATATTGTACCTAGAGATGCATTTGAAGTTGTTTTTCTCATTATTTCCATTAGGTACTAGGCAAAAAGTTAAAGAGTGACGAATGTTTCGGATTCATGACTGGCCATTGAGAAAAAAGGAGCTATTCTATTTGTGTAATCATTTGATTATTGAGCTGAAATTGATAATGTATGTGATTCTCTTATTTAAAGCTGTTTTTAAGAGTACCTAGTTGTTTATCTGTCGTTACCTACACTTCCAGGCAATATATGTACCTTGATGCAAAACAATGTCTCACTGTCAGGCCCGGTGACGGGATTCTCGGGTCCTTGGGCAACTGAGTGGTCGGGGTGCCTAAATCCCGATAAACCTCCCCTCCCTCAATTTAGACCAGAACTGCAAACTTTTATAACCAAGACTTACGTGATTATCAGCTTTTTCTTCAGAATAAATGTGCACACTGTCTTGCATTATGTTTTGATTAACTATAAATTATACCTTTTATGTAAAATATACATATATCAGTGGAAAGGGATGGAGAAACAATTTCAAAATGAAAACTTTTTGACGGTGTAACACACTTTACGCTTTCATTTTACAGTAATCAAAACTAGGACTTACTAGAACTTGAACATTTTATATAGTCATAATAAAACGTACTTTTTCTTTTTTTCACAATTGGCATATCCACAATTACTCCCATCTTTTCGGAGATACGAAGATAATTATATCACTCCCAAATTAAAATGAATACGAAGAGTATTAACTTCTTCGAAGCTTTGCTATCACTACAACTCTCTTAATCAAACATAACAGTAGGGAGTGAATAAAAATAATGTAAGTTAAGGGCTTTGACAAACAGAATATATTTTGTTGTGCCTCAATATTAAGCTATTTTCAATAATTTGTTTCCTTCCTGTGTGCATAATTCAAGTTAAGTAGAAACTAAAGTTTTCCTAGATGAATAAAGTCTTAAGTGACGTATAAATCAGGGATATGCACATTGTATATAGGGATATTGTAGCACAGGGAAAATGAAAGATTTGAGTAGATTTTCTCGTTGAACAACCAAAAGTTCCACGGTGTCCAAAATGTACCTTTCTGCATGAACCTACTGGTAGGGTCAAAGGCTTGGACTGCTGAGGTGAAGGGACAAAGAAACAAAAAGAAGTCCTTAATAGGGTCCCTCTGGAACTTAAAATAATATTTCATGTAAAAAATACAGGAATTATAAGGATTTGAGGGTGTGAATGAGAAGTTTACTTTTGAGGGGAGAAACCTTAAATGAAATTTCGCGTTTATTTCTATATCCCCTTGATTTTATACGTTTAGAGCCTGTGGAGATCGATAGGAATGTATACATATTAAAAAAGACGAATGAGAAGCGTTATATTCCTTATGGCTTGAAAAAACTTACTCGCGTCACGGCATTTCCAGCTCCCGGCATGCGTCTCAGGCTCAGGATTCGCGTACGAAAAATCAAATGCAATTTTCGTCGTTGAAAACAAATTGTCAATTTTATTTCAAATCTACCTTTAGAAATCTTCAGCAATTGATTTAATATGAGTCACTTGACAGGCATTTTCGTAACATGCCAGATATTTACTACTAAATATGAAATTTTGCGTGAAAATAGCATCCGCCATTTTGTTTCGTAAAATCATCTAAATTTAGGAAATAAAATCCCAAAGTTAAGCAAAGTAAAGTAAAAGAGTGGTTTTAAAAGGTCTAGTAGTTTTTTATCTAACCAAATTCCTCCCACAGCGTCACCCTCAACTTAAATAGGAAGATTTTGGTAGAAAACTGAAGTCGGGTGTAATTTGGGAATTTTGGTTATGTTTGAGCCCCTGTATCTTGGTAACGGCGACATAAGATGACCAATGACATACCATTCCTTGGTTATCAATCAATTATGAGTATTTTTACCAAGTTTCATGATTCTATCTTCAAAAAAGCAATTTTGGAATTTTGCTGAGTTTTTTCGATTTCAGCCCACTGTGCATCGGTTCGAATTTTCTTTCCTCTCCTTATTGACAAAAACCACACAAAATCATGACAGTGGTGTGTGGGCCTTGAAATTATTTAAGTAAAACAAGGAAACAAGTTTAGAAAAATATTAAAAGGATAAATTTTGCATCATGTGGAAAAACTTTCTGAAATATGTACATATTCACAACATTTTAAGTATAAAATATCTTTTCGTTTCCCTTTTTTATTTTGCCCGGGAGGCTAGGTTGGGGGCCTCGGTCCCTCCCTGCCTCTGTGTATGGGCGCTCATGTATACAAAAACAATGACACAACACTAGAATGTGTAGCTTGCTACTACTAATCTGTAACTTCGACTGTAGAATAAACGATTATTTACAGTCCACTAACAAGTAAACAATAAACTTTAGGCGGGGGATGGGTATTCTTGTCGTTCAGGTTACAACATGTCTCTGAGTGGCGAGTATTCGCAGCAAAGGGAGGGGAGGTCAGTCACAGCACCCGAGCTTCTTGCTCTATCGTCCCCATCACCCCAAAACCCTCAATGACCGCAACAACAATGTTAACATCATACTTCTCGCACACTGACACATCTCTACCTTGATTTGTTTTTTCAGTTTTCAAACAAAAACATTTTGTATTCCTTTTGGCATTTAATTTTATTCATACTTAAATATTTATTTACAATTATTTTTTTTTGGCCTGGGCCCCTGGGTATTTTCCCCCTTTGTCCCCCCTTGTGGCCGGCCCTGCTCACTGTATATATGTCGGAACTGTTTCATTATAGGATGGATAAATGAAAAACAATTTTCCACTTGGATTGTAGTACATGCATTGACGACTAGTTTTGACAGCTATGTCATTTTCAAGTCTGTACAGGTCTCTTACATTTCTGTGTAAGCAGTGAAGAGGGGTGGAGGTAGGGGTTTGGATGGAGTATGATGGGAAACCCGTATGGTGGGAAAACCCTTCGGAAAAATGGGGGGAAAAAGATTGGGGCAGAGGCATAGGTCTTGTGGGTACTTCTTCTTTGGAAGGCAGGCAGGAGTTTTTTTGTCACCTCGTGGAAGATATCTCTCTTGTATTGGCTCGTGCTGGTCACTGAAGAGCTGCAGCTTCTGGTTGTCTGGGTGGGGTCAGTGACTGGGGAAATGCCTGGGTATGTTTCCGGTAAATGTTTAATGGGGCGTGGGGGTGGAAGCTTGAAAGGGTGATGGTCATGTCCTCAGGGGATTAAACTTGGAGTGGGATGTTGAAGGGGAGTTTTGTGGAAGGTAGGGAGGTTAGTGAATGGGCATTATTTCTAATTGCTCGAGGGCATCCAGTTTTTTTCCTTTCTTCTTGACGTGTAGGATTTCGAGAGGGAAGCTGCATTTCGGTCCATCTCCATAAGATATTTTGTGATCACTGATATGTCGTCACCTTTTTTCAAACACCTCTCATGTTCTTTTATTCTTGTCCTGAAGCACTGTCCTGTTTGCCCTATGAATATTGCTGGGCATGTGTTGCATGAAGGTTTGTAGACCCCACTTCTTGTCATCTTATCTGTTTTGTCTTTGGTTTTGAAAAGTATTTTTGAAAGTTTATTTTATGTGTGGGAGAAGATATGGTATTTATTTTTGTGGAATCATTTAGCTAATTAATAGGATATTGGTCCGTGGAAGGGAAGTTTACACCAGCAGTATTGGGTGGTGGTGTGGTTTTGGGAAAGGGATTTGAATTCTTTTTGGGCTTCCCTTCGGATTTTTGTCTTTAGCATTTTGCCTATTAGGGTGGGATTGTATCCATTATGAAACTGAAGACAGTTGTTGAGGGAATGGGAAGAATGGCAAATTTAAGGGAAGGAAGGTCTTTCATGAGATGTATGGAGTGAGTTGTAAATGCTATAAAATAGAAGAATTATGTATATAAGTAGAGGCTAACTGATAGGAAAATTATGGGGAGAGCTGCATCAAATCAAACTAAGATGTGATGACTAAGGGTAATGGTGATAGTAATATGGTGCATTTTCACCATTCAGGGCCGGCCCAAGGAGGGTGGGAAAGGTGCAAGCACGATGTCACTCGTCAGCTCTTCATACCTCCTACTTCCCATCATTCTAGCCAAACTACCTGTTTTTCTCCTCCCTCCAACGTGCTTACCCAACATCCTTCCATCAATCACATCTTTTAAAACATGCTTGCCCTTAATTGCATTCTCCATCCACAACTCCTGGCTTCTCCGAATTTCTTCAATCAAATTTCTCTCTGCTCCTTCCAACTCTAGCACTTCATTGTTTGTCCCCCTTTTGACCCACTTTACTCTCTCCTTTCTAGTAGTAGTATTTGGTTTTAATGGGTGCATCGATTTCTAAGGTCTTTTTGCACCACACTGAACCCAAATACAAATACTCAAATACGAAACAATGCATTTTGCATTGTTAATACCTGTCGTAGATACAATAGGTAAATATGATGTAAAATATGTAGAGTATTTTTATTTTCTTTAAAAACTTTAATACCCTTCCATCCTTTCACTGTTATCTCCTATAATTGTTTTAAGGTCATTCCCAAAGTATCTCCATCCTTATCCATACACACATCACAAATGTCCCAAGTCAGCTTTCATCTACGTCATATGGTGCCATGCTCCATATTAAACTTTTCATTAGCATTTTCTTTATCTCCCTACTCAACTTTAATTGTCACCTTTTCAATTGTCAATAGTTAATGCCTAAAAGTAAAAGCTAATTTTTCCAATGCGATACTCCTGCAGTGGCGTAGCCAGGATATTTTCCAGGGGTGGGGGTGCAGAAATAAGTCAACTTTCCGTAACACAAGTTTGTTTTTGCCCCTTTATGAAAAATATTAAGATTTCTTAATACAATTTGTATTTATTATATTTCTCCCTCTCCTTGAATGTCTACGGGCACCTTCAGCTAGTTGACCTGTAATTTTTCATTTGATTAATGAGCCAGGGGGGGCAAGCACCCCACCTTGCCCCACAGTGGCTACGCCCATGTCCTTTTGCCTTCAGTGTTGTTATACCTCTTTTCCTCCAACATATTACCTAGATAGCTGAATTGCTCCTCCTGCTCTATCTTCTGCTATCTTACTTTTAAATTTAAACTGCCCCTTTAAATTTTGAAAATCCCATGCTGTTGGTTTCCTGTGATTTATCTTCATCCCATACCTTTCACACTTTCTTCGTAATGCATCTCAAGGTCCTTTTGTACCTGTATAGACCTTGATATTAGATCATTAGATACTTGTATAGAAGGACCTGTGTATTAGAACATTATATATTAGAAGGACCTTGTTGCATCTAATATTTTTTGTAAGCCCTGGGCTGACTTGCTGACTAGCGCTTGTCATCCGCGAATCTCACTGATTTTATCAATTTTCCCAAGCTTTACTCCTGCCTGTAGCTCATCCCAACTCTCTTTCATTATTTCCTCCGAGTACATATTAAACAGTACCAGCGATAACGGACTGCCCTGCCTAACTCCCCTCCCTGTTGTCCTCCAATCAGATTCTCCATTAGCTACTCTCTCTTGCGCCTTCTGTAACTACCCTTTTCCCTTATGTCTCCATCAGTACCGACGCTACTCCCAGCTGACTCTCTTCCCTCCACTCCCTGTAACTTTCATTCCAGAAGTCCCCCTGGTTCTTCTTACTTCGTTCAATCCCAGTAAATCACTCTTTCCCCTTGCAATTTCTAGCTTAATGTTTTCTAGTTTCTCTGCCCTAAACATCGTCCTAACATGTCCCGATTCTTAAGATTTTTTGCTCCCAGCTCTGGTTTCTTATGCGCCGCTGCTGCCGTTGCTGTTGTCTTCCTTTCCGTGCAAGGATTTCGTGAGATGACGACCGAAAAGTCAAGATGACAACCGCAAAGTCCCTTCTTCCCCTGCTGCCGGACACCACACCCGCCCCACTCATATGGACCGGGCCTCGTAGTTGCCAGGATTCTATGGAGGTGTTTACTCGGAACCGAAATCGCTAGTTTGTTCACGAAATCGTTAGATGGAAACGAAAACTGAATTTTAGTGAAAAATTAATCTTCTAACCAGAGCCATTCACAAATTAATCAAAAATTAAAATAAGCCAAAGGTGACGCCCACCATACGAGCTGCGTTAAGGATATCTACGCCATTCACGCCCACTTTTCCGAAAGGGTAAAAACATCAGTTTTTCGCCGCTTATAACTCGAGAACTAATTGAATGATCGAAGAACGGAAAAATACTGGTCTTTTTATTTCACAAACTCTATCAGATTCGGTAATAACACCGTCACTTGAAAGGCCACCCCACTAGGTTTAAACGCCATCTCACAGCCGCCTCATTAAGAAACAGACGCTGCGAATACGGTACACGAACTACCTTTCGTCAGGCTCCTACCCTTCGAGTTATCTGGCATGAGTGACCCTACCAGGAGCAACATACATTGTTCTCACAAGCGTCGCATGTTGGCGCGCGATGTAGAACCTTGGAGTGACACAGTGAAGCATACACATGGAAGCAATTCAAATCAATTTGATGAAACAACTTCGGCCGTCACATTGTGGAATTTTTCCATGATTGAAAATAAAGATCAACTTTGCAATTTTCCACACGTTCCAAACGTGTGGAAAATTACAAAGTTGATTTTTATTTTCAATCAAATCAGTTTGTTAATTTTGGAACTTATTTATTTTTTACTCTGACCGGAGTGATTCTGTATTCGTATTTACGGAGGGAGAGGGATGTCGTTTCGTTTCCATTTTTAATGAATACAACAGCAGAAAATTCAGAAGAGTCGGGTTGGTGTGGGTGCTAGACAACAGGCTTCCGACCTCGTGGGACTAGGCTCGAATCCCATCTGTGGCCAGTTTTTTAGTGGTAGTTATACACCGGCTAATTCTTGAGTACTGTGTGGAGAGCATTTCAAGTTCAGTACTCCGTCTGTCCGATGGGACGTTAAACCATGTACCCATTGGCACCTCTCGTCAAGCTTCAGACTAACGGCGACGCCGGGTTTCTCTCCACCTGACTCCACTCCCTGACCTTCATTGTCGATCGCCTCCCCTAAGAACGACAACACAACAACAAAAACAGAAAATGCCGTTGAAATTATTTGGGTTAATCTGTAAGCCTCGATAATCCGGTGTGAAATTTATTTGCTGCTACAAGTTTCCTTAGGTGGTGATATTTAGAATACGGTGATGCAAATGAATGTAAAGGTATGAGCCAGGTCAGGGCGTGTGGAGAATTATGCGAGGAGATGGCTTGGAATACTATTGATCTTGATCTTGCTTGGAAGATAAGTGGCGTTTCTGTTTTTCACGTATTTCAGCCACTTAGCAATTTAAATTTGAAATTATTTTTTCATGATCGTAGCTAAAATCTCGAAATTGTTTGGTCATTGCTGACAAACGGAGGTTCTGAAGGATTTTCATTCTTTTGGCAGAACTGAGAAAGCAAGCAAACTATGTACGTGGTTAATTAATGACCTCCTCTTGTCGGCGAAGGCCGAAATCTACTCTAAAATTATGTTATCCGCGGTCACAATCCCTAAAGGTGCGTTTGGCTCATTACGGGCGCCGAACTTTCCCTAGCTTCGGCCATAGAATTTTTTTAAAATTCCAGAAAACCTACGCTGGGAACGGGAACTAGACCTTCGTCCACCTAATCCCCGTGATGACCTCGGTGGCGGCTCGCATACCAGTGTTGGGCCAAAGCCAAACCTTCAGCACTTTGGAAAGAGTTAAAGCGAAGAGGGAACGAGCGTTACGGCTTTGGTGTCGGATGAAAATTCATAAATGAATAGTTTGCTGTGGACACATCCAAGTCGTACCCTTTTTCATCCTGAACTCTTATTTCTAGTAACTCTTATTCTAGCCTCTTTTTCATGTCTGGACTAATAACCCTTCCTGTTGATGAACGAATAGTTTATTGCACCGCTACTGATTTATTATTTCAAAGCAAAAAAATGTCCAAGAGGGCTTTATTCATATAATGACATGGATTATTTTTTGCTAGATAAGCTAATCCTCAGTTGTGAGATAATCAAGCACTCTCCTTCAACCACAAATAGTGATGTGTAATCGTGAACAGTTGGTATACACAGTTTTTTTCAAGTTGAACACTCTTGTCTACGCTACATTTAGTAGCGAAAGGACTGAATTTAAAAAAATGAAGTTAACAGTTAAATCCGGAAAGGGCTCATTAACATATGTATACGTAGATATGTATATACGATGCCCACCCTAGAGGCCCCAAACAATTACTGTGGAACTTAAAGCAATGTAGTGAAGGCACGTGTTGGTATAATTTAGCATTGGGGCTTAAGATTGCTTTTGCTACCCTTTCTGACGACAAGAAATCAATGCAAGGCTTAACACGTCGGATTTCTGCAGTGTGTTAGATTATTTTTTTGTCATTATGGTATCGCGAACTGACCGCGATAAACCATGGCTGAATCACCCGCTGATGAGCACACTATTGCAAGAATTCCACAGAGGAATTATTATACGCGAAGACGCACTGGAACCTGTGGCCCAAGTCTTGAATCATTCGTTACGCCATAACGAATGAAATTTGTCGTTATGATAACGTCATTCGTTTCAAGTTATTCGTTCATCCACGTTGATGACAAAATATGACGTTTTCGTTGGTAACGATATTATTACGACAATATTTATTCGGCGAGTAACGAAACATTCAAGACTCGGGCCACTGGATTCCCCGATATCACGCCTAGTGATCAGGCCAGTAATGTTAGTGAATCGTCCTCCTTTCCAGTAAAGCATATGTATCGAAGGGGTTCGCGTTTGAGTGTTAGTCTAGGCTCATGATTCTAGGGACTCTGGAGAATTATTTCACTGGTGATTAAATGTATTCTATGTTGTTACCGTGGATCACGGAAGAAGTCTTAGTGCTGATTGATTTGAAGAAAGAAGAAAGTACAAGAATGCGGAAACAGAAGAAGGGCAGCTTTGCTGCAAAATAATAAGGAACGAAGTAAGTCGGAAAGCCAGGGAAGCTAGAGAAATGTGGATGAATAATCTATGCGAAGATGTACAAAACAACCTTGCACTTGGAAAGGTGGAAGCTGCCTATAGGATAGTGAGGAACCACTTCGAGGAACGGAGCGCAAGATGCAATGCCATAAGAGAAGAGAATGGAGAACTTTTGATTGAAAATGAAGAAAAAGTAAATAGATGGAAAGAATATCTGGAGGAGTTATACAACGGAAACAATCTCAACACGAAAATGATTGAAGAGGAAAGCGAAGTCGAAAATGATGATATGGGAGCATCAATATTAAGATCGGAATTCGACGCAGCAGTAAGAGACCTTCAGATAATATAAGGCCTCTGGAATTGATGATATCCCAGCAGAAGTAATGAAAAATGCAGGAGAGAGACATTAACCCATCTCAACAAAACCATCTGCGACATGTATTCAACAGGAGAAATTCCTAGGGGCTTCGAGAAAAACATCATAATTCCTATTCCCAAAAAGAAGAGCGGAGAAATGCGAAAATTTTAGGACTATGAGCCTGACGACACATGTATCGAAGGTACTGACCATCTACAGAAGAATAGAACTATAAACAAAAGAATAGAACTAAAAGCAGAGGAGTTCCTGGAGGAAGATCAATTCGGATTCAGGAAAAGTAAGGGTACAAGAGAAGCAATATTGGCCCTTAGGCAGCTGATAGAGAAGAGAATGGAGAAGAACAAACCGACCTACATTGCATATGTGGATTTAGAGAAGGCTTTTGACGACGTTGATTGGAATTTATTGCTTGGAACTCTGAAAGGAATTGGAGTGTCGTACAATTACCGATAAATTATCCACAGTTTGTATAAAAACCAAGTGGCTGTGATAAAATCTGGACCCAGCTCTTTAGAAGCAAGGATAAGGAAAGGAGTGAGACAAGGCTTTGCACTGTCTCCCATAATTTTTCATGTTTCGTCGAAAGAGCCATCAATGAAATCAAGGAGAAGTGTTCTGGAGTGAACATTCACGGAGACAAAATAAGCATGCTGCGATTCGCTGATGACATAGCTCTCATAGCAGAGACAGAGAAGGATCTGAAAAATATGCTAACAGCCATGGAAAGGACAATGGCCGGACATCAGCCGAAGAAGACTAAGATATTGGTATGTAGAAAGAAAGAAGAGGCCAAAACAAATGTCAAACTAGGAAAACAAAAACTTGAAGAGGTGAAAGAGTTCTGTTAACTAGGAAGCCTAGTAACCAACGATGGACAAAGCAAGAAAGAAATAGTAGAATAGATCAGGCAAAGAGGGCATTCTATCAAAAGAAGAATCTACTTACAGCTGGAAATACAAGCGTAGAAGTAAGGAAACAGTTTATCTGGACATACATCTGGAACATGTTTCTTTGCGGCAGTGAGGCATGGACGATGAGAGCAGCGGAGAAGAAAAGGGTGGAAGCGTTCGAAATATGGTGCTACCGAAGAATAATGAAGATAAAATGGATCGACCGGATGACAAATGAAGAAGCCTTAAGAAGACTGGGAGAAAAGAGAAGTCTGATGAAAATTATAGAAAGGAGACGGGACAACCGAATCGGCCATAGCCGCAGTTATAGTGTTAAGACACGATGGCCAATGAAGGCAATCGTCGAGGGATAGTGAACGGGAAGAATGTAAAATGCAGGCCTCGTATGAGTTATTTAGAACAGGTCGTAAAGGACGTGATAGAGAGGAACTACGTTAATATGAAGAGGTTGGCCGATAGAAGGATCGAGTGGAGGGCTGAGTCAAACCAATCCTAGGATTGTTGACTCATGATGATGATGTTGTATTGAAACTGTTTACCGGTATCAAGTTATGCTTCATCTACAATTACGGCCCCATACATTTCGGACAGGCCTCGTAAGCATTTCATTATCAGTCTGTTCGAGAATCTCATCATCATCATTGATCAAAAATCCTAGGATTGGTTTGACGCAGCTTTCCAGTCGATTCTTCTATCGGCCAACCATTTCATTGTGACGTAATTCTTTTCTTTTACATCCTTCACAACCTGTTCCATATATCTGATACGAGGCCTGCCTTTTCCAATCTTCCCGTTCACTTTTCCCTCGACGATAGTCTTCATAAGGCCATCATGTCTCAAGATATGGCCGATTAAGTTGTCCCTTCTTCTTGTTAGAGTTTTCAGCAGACTTCTCTTTTCTCCTACCCTTCTTAGGACTTCCTCGTTACTTGGTCGATCCATTTTATCTTCAGCATTCTTCTGTAGCACCACATTTCTAAAGCTTCCACCCTTTTCTTCTCCGCTGCTCTCATCTGGAGACTTTCAGCTGGACCAAGACAATTTTCACCCTCTCGTTCATCTACTGGGGGTGGGTAGAGATTTCGATTACTAACCGGAGGGTCCCGATGTAAATCTAGGAGACGACAATAGGACCCAGTTGAAATCAAGTTGATATGGAGTCTCTACGCACGTTTCATCGTTTATGTGAGAGCTTTATTTTTAACAGTCGCAATAATTAGCAGATGAAAGACAATCGTTCACATTAATCTTACATAATCTTGTTATGTTTCGCATCGGCTAGTCAGTAGGTTTTTATTTCAAGGCTCCGTCACATCGGTTTGGTTGTTTGACTGTAGGGAAAAATTTTCCGGTGAAAATATGTCTAAATATTTCAAGTGCAGGTACTAACTAGGATTTTACCACTTTACTTTCATCACGTCATAATACCAAATGTGCCGTAGTAAATGGACATTCTCATTACCCCCAAAGATATATTTAATTTGTTCAGTTGAAAAACTATGAATATCTTATAGAGATTAAATTCAGAATTCGCTTACTTTTTTCTGAAACTTTTAGGATTTCATATTCCCACTAGAGTCGTTAGGCGATAAAATAAAGACAACGATTAAGGTAACTTCTTCACTGATGACAGTAAACTTCGGATATGTGATAAGAAATTAATTCCGCTGAAGTACACTCATGCACTACTGGATACTTTTATCTTCAGATTAGGTAATCAGTTAATTTTGATTTGAATAGATGTTTTCCCACACTTTCCCACTTCTAACTAACCCTTTGCGTCCAACTAACTTCTAATTAACTCTCATAGTGATTTGGTTCCATAAGCAGTGAAATTAATTGGGCTATTTTTAGCCGCCGTAGTAAAAGTGAAATTCTGTTTTAAGTGCTTGAACGGCTTAGATTACGCCACAACATACTAACAAATCGAATTATAGCTTACTCCTAAGGCAAGCCCAAAATCCATGCGCTAGGCGGGATTAGAATCTGCTGCTTTTGGGTTGTTAGACCGACACAGTCATTGAACTGGCTGCCGCGGCCGGCTTCCTTTAATTCTGTTTTCGAACATTCCACATTTGAATAACGCTTTATTTTTTCACTCATCTTTAGGAAAAGATAAAAATATGAATTAAAGAAACCACTTATATTGCTTTGCTCGATTGCGGAGGTCGAAACAATTTATCAATTCAGGGTCTTCACTTAAAGGAAGTTCTCCTTTATCCTGGTGGTGTAACTCTTCCTCCTCTAGGGTATTACTCTCGGACTAAATATTTCCAATTATTATGGACATGATGGGAAAAAATTAATGCATGACCTGTTATAAGTACCTGCGGTTGAAATAGACCATAAAAATATTGGATTTTACGAAACCTTGAGCCAGTAACCTAGGAATAATTAGGATGTAACGTTTACCATAGGATACAAGGCCGTCGATGGCTCCGTTTTCCATTTGCTTATAATTTTAAATCCCGAAAAATAACGATGTAAAATAGTCCTTTCAGTAAAATTGGTGCCTTTTCATCCAAACCACGACACATGAACATAGCGATTTGCGTTTTACACCTCGCACAAATAATGGGCATTCACATCAGCGGCAGAGTAAATACAACCTATGTAGTCACTCCTTGTGAGAGGTTTTTCGGGTACAATATCTTTCTCGGAAACCAGAGGTGGCAAAGGGGGAAGGATTTCTATCCACCATGATGCGTGCATTACACTCCCCATTGAGAGTAGCGCTTGGAATGCCGTGGAGCATGTTAGAATATTATACATATATAACGGAGTCAATTGAAACTGCTTGGAGTTCAAATACGTAGATTAGGTACCTACTTACATTGTCCTTCTTCTTGGACATTGAGAGAGCGAGGACCTACACACACGAGTGTCGGGCATTATTAGTACGCAATCGGTATTGATGGTCATTAACCTATTATTAATGTAATATGGGTATAAAAGCTAATCTTGAGAAAATAGGTGGTGAATTCTTTCTGACAAGTGATCGGCATGCAATTAAATACAGTTGCTGTTTTGCAGGCTCACTATTTCTTTTATGCATCGATGAATGTTCCCCTTGCCTAACGTAGTCATAGCGGGTTTTCCCTCTCACCGCTTTTACTGTACCCTTTTTTTTGTTTTTAATGCGAGCGAGTTTCATTATTTTATTTATTTTCCATTACCACCGAAAACAGCTCATATGTTTCATTGTTTTATTTATTTATTTTTCATTTTCATTACCACTGAAAATAGCTCCTACGGCCTTGTACATCGGGGTATTTAACAATTAACAACACGAGCTCACACAACCATATCCTGAGTGGTGAAAAATCCTCTCAGGCGGGACTCGAACCCGCTACCCTAAGGTTAGCAGGCGAGGACTTAACCACGACGCCACCGGTGCCGACAAAAATTAATGAATACCTTGAATCGGTCATCCTTGGACCGATTTTGTTGGTATGATCGATTTCATTTGCGCATGTTAATAAATGGTAATTCTCGTTTCTGAGGCCACAATGGTTACTCTAATGAGCGAGATTGCTCTTCGTTAGTGAGATTCCGCCCACGCCTTGAAGCTTTGAACTTCCCTCCTCCGGAAACGGACGCGCTATGTGGGAATTCCGCTCCCTCAACTCGTTTCCCGCGCTTAAAATCCGTGTTTTGTGCCCTATAACCCCGCGAATAATATGTCCATTGTATCTGATCAGCAAAAGAAATGACCACCGGAGATAAAGTGACTCTCGCGGCCCTTTCGTCATTTTGGGGGGAATGAGCTCACCCGCGCATTGAAAACCGTGAAGTTGCGGTCGAGGTTCCCATTGGGTTTTCCTCGTGCAAGCTGACCATTAATTGGGGACCATTGTCTTCCCATTATTGCGTGCCAAAGGCTCTCGGTGGAACGAACTACCATCAGTTACTCGAGTTTCATTCCAGAGATATATCAAGATTTGCCCAACAACACTGCTATGGCCACTAGCATTTATGATTGTAAATTATCGTCAATAATTGTAATTACTACCTTGAGATTTTTTGTATACAAAATAGGTCTAGTGTAACTGATTTTTCTCTTGTGTATCGTGGATTGAAAGTACTAGGGGCTGATTGGAAAAGCGTAAAAAGTGGAAAGTGACGCTACCTGGGGGAAAACCCTATACGTATGAGGAGCAAGTAGTTTCCGAGTTCAATTTTCAGGTCTTGGCGAGTGATCAACTCTGTCTTAACAAGGTTTATCTGGTTAAATGGTGTGCCTTAGTGTACTGTGGGGTTTCTTTGCTGAAAAGAATAAAATTCGATAAATGCTTATCGGAAATAAGTAAGTATTGACTCAGATATTGATCACAATCGATTAAAAAAAACTGGAAGAATGTTCAATTAGTGAATGACTCATTAAATTAGTTATCAGCCCTATAATGATGATATTTTAGCTACTTAACACTGTGCGATAATACGCCTTAATCAGGGGCATCGGAACTATTTTCGCGGCGGGAGGTGGGAGGGAACTTGAAAAGGGCCCGAATTATTTTTTGTGGATAGGAGGGGTAGAGACTAGAATTTCGCTAAAAGTGCATATGAAGGTGTGATAATGTGTGTCAGAAGTGAAAAAAACAAGCTTGAAACAGGTGAAATTAAATTTTTATTGATGAAGACTTGTCATTTCTCATGTGCCAGGGGCTAATTCGAGGGTGGGGGGGGGGGGGGGGGGTGGGCTTCGTCCTTTCCCCCCACTTCCGACGCCGCTGGCCTTAATCACGGAGGAAATTCAATAGCTAGACATTGCTGCTTCTACACGTAGCCTAGGATCATCCTGCACGTGTGACCTACCTACTCTGAGTATTTTCCCGTTCGATACGTAGTGGTAGTGGATAAAATGGACACTTCATCTGGCTAGAACGGATATAGTTAGTAAACGGTGGTCGAATGTAAACAATGGAAGTAGGGGATATCTACCTCGTATTATCTTTTTATTGACAGTAAAATGATAAAACTTTATTACTTAGAATTAGCGAGCCATATAGCGTCAATAAGCGAAAGATATTAATAATGGAGCACATGGGATGTAAAAAGAAGGCCTTAATCAAGTAAACAATAGCACAGCAATCAAACAACTGCTCTAGGGGTACCTACCAGGCCGGATGATCCGACGTCCGCGGTTGACAATGAGCTACGCGAGCGCTTCAATAAGGTAGGCCGGCTGGATGAGACACTTCATGATTCACCCGGCTGATCCCAGGGTGTGTGAACGGCATATGAAATTGTTATATCTTCGTGAAATTTGAATGCTCGGGATCGACTATATTTACTCAGTTTCACATTCATTTGAAGATTTCAGGTAGTTAGGTTTAGAAGTGCATCGACAACTTAGGTCATGCCGCACTATCGCATGCTTATATATGGATATTACTCATGTAAAAACTATTTAATCATTTGCTATCATAGGTATATCTTTACACAATATAGCTCATGCGTATCGAAGATTTCAACTTTACTCAATGTAGTGTTGTTTAAATGTAAATGCATGTGGATTTGAGACATCCGGAACACGTTATGGTGCTCCGTGTTTTGTCGTCGTCAATAAAGTGTTCATAGTGATGGGCTTGTTCGTAATATTATTCAATTATCACTGACGGCGTCATTTACTCTGTTTTTAATCCTCGAAAAAGTGAATGGTTAGATTTATTTTATTCACTTCGAGTTAAAAGGTATCTCATGAGGGAGACTAAATATCTTCCAATCTTGCCATTCGAAAGTAGGTAAATTGTAATACTGAGATTCGATAAAGGTATTTCATTCCTCCATTGCTCTAATAAATTATTCGTGTGAAGTGAAGTGACATAAAGTATTGGTGAATTCCACCAAATAAGGGCAGTAATTCTTGCTGTACAATCTGAGTTTTTCTATTAGTTAAAGTAGAATAGATTTAGTTGAGGTTCCTACAGAAGTCTTCTAGTTCACGGTTCCTCAGTCTTAAAACTGTTTGCATGAATATTGCTGCTTGTGAGGTAAAAGTGGACGGGAAGAACGGCGAAGGAAGGCCTCGTACGAGATATATGGAACAGGTCGTGAAAGAGGGGAATTACGTTAATATGAAGAGGTTGGCCGGTAGAAGAATCGAGTGGAAGGCTGCGTCAAACCAATCCTGGGATTGTTGACTGATGATGATGGCGAGTCTCAGACTTTGCCAATCATCTGTTATCCATATGTTTTTTAATTGTATGGTCGCGGTGACTACTCATGCAACGAGCTGGCAAAATAATTGTATTTACGGAGGTTACCTGATAGCTAATTATGGAAATTATCTCATAATGAAATACGGTCAGCTTTCCGGGTCAAGTATCTAAATGTTTTTAATTAGTTTTATCTATGGACTATTTTTCCAGCCCAGGCTATATACTATCATCCGGGCCCTATGAATTTATCTAAAGACATCCGCTTGTCCTAGTTGGCTGGTGGTGTCCCTTAGACGTGGATAAAGCTCGGAATGCCTACAGTATCACGTCGTCGTCCTGACAGTTGATCAGCATCAACGAAGTATTTCGTTTTTGTGGGAAATTATAGTCAGGATTGGCTATCTAACAGATAACTGATGATGATTTTTAAACAACGTACCAATTTACTGTTCCGATGGGTCCTTCACCATCGGATCACGTGATAGGTAGATGATTCGTTGATGAACGTATCTGATTTTTTCTCCTAGTTTTTATTAGGGATTTCGTTTTATGCCAAGGGCTTTCGAATTTCCGAATGACGAATCCGTTCTCTCTGTCAGTATGTTTATGATGCATATTACAGGGAATTAACTCTGTGATTAGTAATAAAACTAGAATTTCTACAGAGGAAAAAAATTGTTCGCTTTGACCGGTACTCGACCCCAGAACCCCCTGATTTCTTTTTATGGAACCTGGACCTATGTTTTTGAAAAATTCAGGTGGATCTCTGAAATATTTATTTCAATATTAATGGAGTGGTCAGTAGTCCTATTTTGAGTCCTTTGTATTTGTTTAGATCAATAAACATTCGCAGCCTTTTGAAGCTTACGCAACAACCGTGAAAGCAAATAAATCACGTGGTCATGCGTGTCGATTTATGAGGACATCACTTTACACCAAGGGTCTTCCGATTTTGTTAGAAGTCCGCAAATTGAATACAATCCAGGCAGTCTCAATCACAGCGATTGTCAATCTTTGTGGATATTTGAAGGGTAGCGAATTCCTCGCTCAACAATTCATTCAATCAAGCACTCATACGTAGTATGTTGCTCCGTGAGTTGATCCATCGCTAGGGTTTCTTTGCCCCTCGAATTTCTTATCTGATAGGTGGTGTGATTGGGCCCGCCTTCGTTTTTGAATATATCTGATTTGACCCATTTAAATTGAGTTTTATTATTTAAAATTTATCATGAAATTATATTGACGATTGTAATCTCAAGAAAAGGCTCCTGACTCGTGTCACACTTCGCTTTAATCCTATGGAATTTAACTACTTCCGTTGTGTAAAATGGTATGGTAGAATTGAATCTAAGGTAGGTACCTCAAAAAATTGTCGAAAAATTTTCCTGAGTGGGTGATTTAGCTGAAGAAGGCTGCCAAATTATTACCAGGAGTTAATAATTTTTTAACCAGGAGGCTCATCCAGTTAAGTTTTGTCTGTATGCATTCATGTGAAATATTAATAGCGGCGGTCAAATAGCATTGAACTGTAAAGTAAATGTATCTGCAAAATTGGGATTCCTTTCCTTGATTCTTTTCCGAATGAAAACACTACCGCCTGAAGCAATACATTCTTCTGGAAAATTGTAAGTACCTACTGAGTCATTTTGGCACTGACTCTCAGGATCTGTTGCAAAAAGTTGCTTCCCCGCGAATTCCGTGAAGACGAACATGTTATAGCGAGCAAGTTTGTCTAGCCCCTTATTTTCCTTTTGGGGGCTGTGACCCTGAGGCGGCTGTCGTTCAACCCGTTGGCTTGAGGTGGGCTTTCTTAATCACAAGGCCACTGAATTCAAATTAAACGATCTGTTCTTTTGGACAATGGGTGTGCATCATGGAGGATAATTACAAGGTGTCCGCGAACGGTAAATTGTATATAAGAAAATTGTAACGAATTACAGACGTGAGTGCCTAAATCGTTATCGTTGGGTAGGTATTTCCGAAAAAACACATCGAATTAATGATTTCTTTAGGTGTAGATTTGGGATCTTTTCTCAACCCCTTTCGGCTAAGGAAACAATCGTTTTTCCTCATCTACTGAAAACCTTCTAGTTTTATTATCTCTAAGAAGACGAATGCCGTTGCGTAACACTAGAAGGGGAACAAATTCCAATAATTAATTAAAACGAGAGACATTTAATTCAATTTTCAGTAGTTATCAGATTTTTCTTCGGGCTTTTTCTCGTGTGAGTCTTCAGTAATATAGCTAAGCGTATGTTCAAATTTTAGGGTGCCTTTACGGCTCATATTAGCATAAACGATACGGTTTGTCTGCCAATCGAATCATACTTATGAAACCTGAAATAATTTTCTGAAACAACTATGAATATGACTTATCATGGAACATTAAAGGAGTGTATTAATTTCTCTAGTTCCAAACTCATCGTTAATCCTTTTCAAAACCGGATATTATCACTTTCCTTCACAATGATCACCTCATGATACTGAAAGTAGGTCTCCTCTTATCGCTTTTGTCGTGTAAGGAGACTAATGTCGACCAAAAAAAACAAAATAAGGTATGATGCTTTTGCTGCTCTTATGACATTCCAATTGTTAGGGAACTTAACAGGTACAATTGTTACATAATGAAAGAATATACTCTTATTAAAAGTTTGTTTTCTAGAGAATAGAGCGAGACTAGCTAATCATCATCAACTGTCTTCATTCCTAATAATAGTTGACGTACTAGATATCCACTCATTCAATCCTCCCATCGTCTTTCTCATTTACACAAGTCTTTTTGTCGCATCTTTCACTACTTGCTCCTAATATTTCATGCTCCTTTTTTCTCCTCCTCCTGTAGATCATTAGAGCTCTTATAGATTCCGTTGGTCTTCGTGTGGAATGTTATAGACTGTGAAGGCGATCCCTTTGCCGATGACATCGCCACTGGCCTTCACTCATCCTGCATACGTGGAGATGCCAGAGGCGTCCTTCGCGTTAACTCGCGAGGTGATCACGCCTGTTTTCTCGCCTTCTGTTGGTACAATGTGACACAGGTGTTCACCATCGCGGAGCAAATTTTCGGTGGAATTCACTGAGCAAGATTTTTTTATCATTATATCAAGCAACATTTTCTTATCCCGCTTAAAAGGCTAAATATATTTGTAGAGATTTCTTTTCTTCATAACGCCGGATTCATCAACAGAAGTGGGTGGCAAGAA
Organism: Platycnemis pennipes; assembly: GCA_933228895.1. Lineage (NCBI taxonomy): Eukaryota > Metazoa > Arthropoda > Insecta > Odonata > Platycnemididae > Platycnemis > Platycnemis pennipes. The sequence continues at coordinate 109,816,132 of OW121853.1, forward strand.
CATGCGCATGTACTAACGATGTAAATATTTTAATCTTACCTTCTGGCGATTCAACTTACGTTCGATTTATGTTTGACCAACCGTCATGATTCTGCCTTTCGTACGATACACCTTTTGATTAATTTAAGCCGACCCCGGTGGCGGCAAGGTAAAGTCCTCCCCTGCTAATCCTGATATTGCGGATTCGAGTCCCGACTTGGTGAGTTTTTCTCCACCCAGGGCATGGATGTTTCTGAAGGACAATAACTCTGTTGGTTCAGCCCCTGGGAAACCTGATGACAGGCCAATGCCTATTGGAATCCCATTGGTGGATGGACCAACAGAATCGTTGAGATGCAAAAAAAAACATGAAATCAGAATTTCAAATTATGTTACGACTAATTTTATCTTCATTCTTGCCGTTGGGGAATATGAAGCACAACGTAATTCGTTTGAACCCTTTTTCGGTAGATAGCCTGGTAGGGCTTGCAGAGAACGAAGTGAGGGTGAAGATAATCCTGACGTTAGCATTAACCAGAAGGTCCGAGGGGTTCATTGTTTAACGCCAATTGGCTGTCAAGAAATGGATTAAGTTGAAAAATCCCTCTACCGGAATTAGAACGGGTAGTTCTCTGCGTGGGAGATGTTACTGGCGTCTCCTCACGGATCTGAAATCTATCTCACTAACTAACTTGTGGCTGTTTGCCGCTATTCTCTCAGTTCCGTCTGAATATCTGAAAGTCTTCATAATTTCCCTCGGTTTTGGCTGGGCAATACCCGGGTATTTTGATTCTACCTGCAATATAAGCTGGATCTCATAAAATGATTAGTCTCGAAACTTTTATTGGGAGAATAGTTTGTATTAGAATAATCGACGTCTTCATTTTGGGTTTGCTACATATGCAGTTGTCTTTCTAATTCGTAATAAAAATTTTGACGGTCTCTTAGAGTACTTAAGTTTTTTCTCCTTCTTTCACACACTCCCAGACGACCAACGATATAGAGTTCCTTATCTCTGTTTTTCTTTTCTCATCCCACGTTGCTCTTTTACTCGTTATATCTCGTCACCATATCCATGTGTAATTCGAGTGGATTATTTTTGATCTGCGCTTGGAATTCTTCATCATATCCTCCCATCCTGTTTCATAATGGTACATCATTTTGTGCAGTTTCTAAATGGATGTAGTCAGAAAAAACTTGTTTTATTCACACTATACTATGCTTATCACAACCCTGGTTTCCTTATTGTTGAAAACCTTCAAATGCAAGAGAACAACAGTCTGCCGATGATATTTTATATCCTTAGGTGGTATCTGGTAGCGATAATTTATATTTCAAATGTTTTTTTTTCATGTTCGTTATGTCTCTCTCCAACATTAATCGTTATCAAAGGTCATTCTCCGGGATGTCAAAATTCCTTCGGCATCGAAAAGGTCTGTTCCACACCTCGTGGCGAGGCGAAAGTGTAGTGCGACGAGTTTTCCCGGTCAGTCACCCCAACAGCTGTTTTGTCTCCTGAGATATTGCCCTCTGGCGACGGAATAACAAAGATGAATGCATCGTAGCAGAGACGTGCCTGATAATGCGGAATGACTCGAAAATCCGTCCGTCCGTATGACTGTGAAGTGTTTCGTCAACGGAAGTTATTGTTTTTGGCCTTTAGTTCTTAATTATTGTTGAGGTATTCTTTCCTAGGTGCCATAATGGTCACCCCAAAGCGGGAAGAATGCTAATGTCATCGATGCGATTGGGGCTGAGGAACGGTGACGGAAATTTTTTGTTTCCGGGGAGCGCTAAAAAGGAAGAGGCAGGAACACTGACCTCCGCCGCCAAAGAAAAGCATTAGCACGTTTCCCGCGGGCTATCTCGGCTATCGCGTACATGTTTTAATGTTCCTCGCTGAGATAAATCTCTCGCTTCCCTTCTCCCCAGAGTTGGGCTTCAGTAACTCCCTTTCATGATGAACCATTTGTTTCTTTTGGAGAAGAGGGTGCACATTCCTTGGGCTCATCAACCTGTTGCCAAATACACCAATGGATTCTTTTTCTGCATTAAAATGGTAAAGAATTTATCTGGATAAATTTGATGGAATTTTTGTCTTCCGAGTTTTAATCTGAGCGTCGTTCTCAGGTGAATCTCACTGGGTGCTGTAAGAATGCTATTTTGCAACAAAATCGTTTAGTGGGAAAAACTCTGAAAGGATGGGGGTGCTACTGTTCATCCATGCCACTCAGTTTCTTTGTTTTCAAAATATGAAATTTTATGCCCAGTCATGTATTTAACTTTGATATCGCGCATATTGCACAGATAATTTTAATTTTTGATGTGCATTGTCTCCTAATGTAACCTTTTTCTATAGAGCATAGTTGCAACTTCATTCTAAAATTCATGATATCTAGTAAAAATTACGAGGCTTACTTAATGCCTTGTATTCATTCCACTCTATAATTGTCTTGTTTGCTTTAATTTAGAAAACGAAGACTGTCTTTTCTGCATTTCGCTCCGATTTTGATGGAATTCATGGTAATCAGTATCGAATAACGTGGTCTTCGAGTAGCAAATTTTAGTAGCTTTCAACCGCAACCTGATTTAAGTAATTTAACTATTTTACATATCTTATAGTAATGATCTCCTGGTGAATAAGAGAAAATAAGAGATGCATCTTCGTGGGTCTTAAAATATGGTTCAAAGTTTTCAAAATGAATTGAAAGTTTGATTTAATATTCCTTAGACTTTACGTTTCTGAGTTTCATGGTTACATGTAATATGTTTATAGGAAAAGACATGTCATGCAGAATGGATGAAATACGAGGAATTTATCATTTCGCGGAGTTAGAAAAAAATTTCCCGGTACTTGTTGAAGAGTGAGCGTGACTATTGTGTTGACAAAACATTCTTACTTGGTAACGCTTTTCATCTTTAAATTCGAGACTAGTCAATTTCTCTTGAAGTCTGCCTGGTGCCCTGTCGTATATAAACAATCATATTATTAACAAAGAAATTTAATTTGTTCCGAGGAAATTTTGTGGTGTCGGATCACAACGAATTATTTTAATTTAAATTTTTACATACACCACAGGTCATTTTTAATCAATCAGGTTGTGTGTGTGTTCAAAAAAACTGATATTGGTATCACCGAACATGGTGATAACTGATTGAGGTATCACTGAACATGGTGATAACTGATTGAGGTATCACTGAACATGGTGATACCTCAATCAATAGCACCTACGCTTGGCGTTTCAGTATGGTTACTACCCATTTCACTCTATTATTCGCTGGAACTTTCAGGTCGAGAGTATCCGTGCATCCTTTTCTTTTACTTCTCTCTAAGTTCATGTGGTCTTTTTTGGTTCTGCCATCTTTTTAATAACTTCCTTCATTCTCAAGGTTGAGTAGTGTCACTCATCACCAGCCTTGAAGTGCGAGCTATTTTCTTCCTACTTATTCATATTTTTTCGTATTTCATTTCCTTCCTTTGCCATTAAAAGGAGGTTGCGGCGGTGACATGTGTTAGGTGTATCCTCAATCTTAGAAAATACTATGCTGTGTTGAAAAAAAGTTCCTACTGGTTTCGTGACCTCCACAAAACATTTTCCGGAAATATGGCGCGTGTTGAATGAATTCGGTGTGGGATCTCGCTGGGAGTAATTTAAAGGGTTAATTAAGAAATAACCTTCACAAACCAGCTCTTCGAAAGTCATTAATTTCATTGGTAACCATATATTTAATTTTATACATGAATTGATGTATCAAATTTTATACACGAATTGTAGGTATTCAACTTAAAGCGTTTCATATTCGAAGATCACAGCGTATGAGTGGTAGTAATAAAGATTTATTCATTATGACTGCGCGATAATCTCATCCATGCCTGGACTTGAACTCGTCTCTCTCGAGTCGTCCAGTTAATTTTCTGGGTGGGGGGATCACGGATTTCTTCATCACTGGTATTATTACGTAATCGATAGTTTTAATCGGGAATAGGGGTGGGAAAACGTCTGTTCTCCAGATTTTGATGTTTCAAATTGCTATTTCCAAGTCGCAGAGGGAGTCGCGGTTAACATAGTGCCAAAATACACCGCCAACTGATTATTTACCTGTTTGCATTTCATTCAGTAGGAGCAAGGAGCATATAAATGTGTAATCATTAGCACCTTATAACTAACATCCTGAGGGGCAGTGATCATTGGCATTTATTAGCGGGAAACTCGCCTCGTAGGCGTGGTTTCTTCTGATCTCTTCACATTCAGATTAAAATCCTTGTTCCTCGTATTCGTTATACCTTCAGTATTATGATAATCACTCAGAAACAGCGGGAAAATTATGAAGTCGCTAACATTATTCAAGAAATCGGAAATAGGCAGGCAATGAAAACATTCATTTAAAAAAAGTGACGATTAAAATCATGGTTCGGAAATGGTGGCTAAATATCATTTTTGGTTTGATAATAGCAAAAGATTTTGATATTTCACTATTCTTTCAGAATAACATGTCCATATCGTGCGCCCACCATATTTAATCCTAAGTTAAATAACTATCTCATTTGCTTACCAAGGTATTGGCAATTGCCATATTAAAATCAGGTCCACATGAAAAACCGGTTAAAGTTGATTTGATATCTTAAAACTAGACCTTCTGGCCTGCCTTTCCGGGTTCGATCCTTGACTGTGGCAGATTTTTCACTGTAATACCGGTCCATAAGTATGTTCCTTGAGGAGAGAACTTCGAGTGCATTATTCTGGATGTCGGGTTGGACATAAACGGCGCACTCCTTCGGTGCCTCTCGTTAAGGGACCGTTCCTAAATGCCCACCTATCCTTAATGACGCTAATAGCCTTAGTTGTCAGCCGCTCTCCTTAACAACAACTACATTATTTCTCCCATTATTTTTTTAAAGCTCAATCCCTCTATCAAACTTCAACAGCCGCTCTCCTTAACAACAACTACATTATTTCTCCCATTATTTTTTTAAAGCTCAATCCCTCTCTCAAACTTCAACATTCCTTCTGCATCTACGCAATACCCTGCAATCCACCGCGAGGGTGGTTGGTAGGGGATGAAGATTACCAAACTTGCACTAGTGCAAGTTTGGTGTAAGTGCAAGTTTGGTGCTAGCAAATTTCAATAGTTATTGAGATTTGCTTTCGCTATGGAGGCATTTGATACACTACCCCCGCTAGCAACGGCGGCGTGGAGTCTGGCATGAGACATTGGACATGCAGCCAGGCTATTAGTTGCATGGTAATACTGTATGTCATTAGTCATTTATACGTCTCCATTCACTGTGTTGCGACGATTGAAACATAGTGGACAATACCAGGCAGGTTTTTTTTCATAAATAGATACACATTAATAAAATGAAATATGTACTGAAATCTCCATATATTTTTATTATTTATCACTTGTACGTGACTCGGTTGCACCGGTTGAGGAGCATTGTTCTAAATCATATAGTTGTGGTCACTTGTGGTATAAAGAAATAAACTTTGTACTATTCGGCACTAATGTTGGCGGTTTTTGCTTCATTCTCGAGGGGATCAAAAATTAGTGTGGAATAGTATAAAGTTTATTTATTTACGCAATACCTATAAGCTCCCCAAAGTGTCCTCAAATTCCATTCAAATAACGCACTTCCAGTCTTGACCTTCTATTACGGGTAATGCGCATTTACGCATGCCTGTTTATTTGGGAAGGACGCCGAGACGCCGGCCGTTTGGGCGCCACCTTCACCCCCTCGCCCCGGGCGCTTTAAGACCTCCAGACGACCGTGGGCGAACGTAAACACCACTTCCATTAGTCACGGTAACGTGAGATGCGTCCAAATTGGAAGACACTGTTAATCAAGGGGAATCGATGGAGAAGAAAAGGGCTGTTGTGGAAGGGAAAGGGGAAAGTTTACTGCAGAAAACCATCCCATTGTTCGGCGGATTCCACGCATAACAAACGGTGGGGCCCTTTCATGCGTCGGATGTGGGCGAATCCAAGTAAGCAAAGCGTTTTGCTCATCCATGAAATTCGTATTGATTTCAACCGCTTGTTGATCGGTCGAAGATAGCCGATTGAGTAGTTCAATCGTTATGATGTAGAGGGAGATTGAACTCAGCAATCGGCTCGACTTAGGAGATGAGATTGGTGTGGTGGATAGCGTAGTGGCTTTCCTCTCAAGGAACCGGGTCCCGGCAGTTGCAGATTTAGCAGTGAAGTTCTGGTTCCCACTTGAGTGATGAGCGAAGAAAATTTGAGATTCTGTTCTCTTTCCGTCGGATAGGACGTTAAATAATGTATCCTTAGATGCATTTCGTTAAGAGAAGGGTAATTTCGACTCTGAAATTCGCTCCATCTTTAAGGCCGTTTTACTCAGCGAATGATAATGCGCATGACGTTCATGCGTCGTGTAAAACGGAAAATTCCTCCCATGAAAATTCAATCGCATAACCGTGCGATCAAAATTAGAACATGATTCCGATAGCGAACGCATGATACGCGCGCACGACGCCCGTCTTTGTTTTATGGGCGTGTAGAAGAGAATTCAAATTAAACAAAAAACTGAGGCAAAAGCTGCATCTACCTTCCATTGAAGCACATCCTACTTCTGCTCCTGAATGTTGAGAATTTACCTCTGGAGACAAGCAAGTGATGTCGTTTTTCAATCTACGCACTGTTGAATGTGCGTAAGTCCATGCTTCTGCTATGTTTCTTCCAATTATCTCTGCATTTTCGCCGTTACAGTAGTAGAGAACATTGCTTTTTCATCCATTTATTCGCTTATGCCCTAGTATTTGCACGACCGCAGGTTTTTCTCGTTGTAATGCACTCAGTTCTGTATTTTCCAAACTAGTCAGTTTCTTCTATGATGTAACCTAAACGTGATAATTTTAGCCTTACTCTTTCTCCATTGATTGTTCAATCTAAGTAGTGATTGCGGAAAGTGTATGATTTATTTCTTATCGTTATTATTTGGCGCAAGGGTGTTGTCGAAGTGAAATGCAGAAAGAGACTATTGAATACCTGGACAGAGTCCTCGGAATTAGACTAAAATTTGTACGAATGGTGCCCATGATTATGATACATAAAATTGTCTGTCTATTTTTTGCTGGCACACTGCAGTGAATCAGTTGCAACTTGCTATACTTCTTTAATTAACAGGAATTGATGGCTACGGTATCACGAGGAAACGTGACAAAAGTGTGGATTTGGCTTGAGAAATTTTTGATTTTCATGGAGACCCATTGAAGCTCCCTTATCTTCTCACATCATTAATGATAACAATTTTTTCGAGACGTTCATTCAATTCGTAATCGATCTAATGCAAGCGGTGGTGTTGCTCCATTAGAAACAATGAATGCAGCCAGCGGAGCAGTGATGCATTGGCATCCAAAGTGTCCGAAGTGTTAGCAGGTATCAGGGGGTGGTTATGAAGGACCATAGAGTATCTTCATAAGTATAATGCTAATATAAGTTTTATTTGATTAATTAATTATAAAACGACTTCAAGATAATATCTGCCGGGTTACATCGACCATGTGATTACCTATTGTTCTCAACTCTTCATCGCTCAGAAGTAGTTTTCTGAAACAACCTCGTACTAGCGTAGATAATGAATACTTTGGTATTTAAGCAAAGGACTGAAATATTTAGCTCTATTATACTTTAAGTACATGAGTTAACAGGGCTATCGCGCGATGAATGGTAATGTAAATCTGGTGCTTCTCGACGATTCTCCGGAGAAAATATTGTTAAGTTCTCCAATCGGGTAAAGATATCCATGTTTGGTTAAGTTTCGATCACCGACTTTCTCGTCTTCATCAAGGATTTAAGATGACCGAGTCTCTCATCATCTTCATCTTGAAGCCTTGAGCACGATGAGTGCTCAAGGCTTTAATGAGTGGGTCATTTAAGCGTCGGGGTAGATGAACTCGATCCGAAAGATTTATTTCACAAGATTGATATTAATGATAGCATCTACCCTTATTCACCATCTTATAATGAATGAGGAAGGTTGGTAATTTTTACACTAGGTTGGCATCTTCTCTTAGACTTTTTCCCTTTAAAAGCAATTATCTGAATGTCTACATTCTTGAAAGAAATGTTTGGTTAGCGGTGGAGAGGTAGTGAAAGTATGAGCAATGGGAACGGGATGATGAGAGGGGTAGGAAGTACGCCGCGCTGAAGAAGTACATCATCTGTAAGATAGGTGGATCTTGCAAAATAGAAAAATTTAGGTATGTCCAGAAAGCAGTGAACTTGTAGAAATGGGCTTCAATGTCAGCTCGTTTTAAGAGTATGTGGAATAATGTCTAGTTCTTTTGGGTATACACTAGGGCGGATCGGAAAAATCGATTTTTCGCGGAGAAACTTGGCCCTCTGGAAAAAGTTGTCAAAGTGACTCAAAATGAGGCCAGAAAAATTTGAAACCTCTAGGTCAACCCTAGACCCTCGCGCCGTGGCCATTTATGGGGAGGGGGGCTGAAAATAGAAAAATTCATGTTTTTAAAGTGGTTCCCCATGGATTTTGCCGAGTTGCGACCCTTTAGGGCAAAAATTTCGTCCATTTGTACGTATCTGCAGCCGTTAAGCCACAAATTGTCTATTTTGAGTGCGCGACCGCGCGTAATTATGCACCACCCACGCAGCGTCGCGGCGCAACTGTCAGAAGGCCGCTCGCGCGCCTCCTGCCGGCTCGCGCCTCCTGCCCGGTCGCCGCGAACGCAGCAGAACTCATCACGGATGCGTCTTCCGTCGTTGGTCTCATTAATATTAGATAATTAAACAATTTCCAGGGAATAACAATTACGAGGATTATTTGAAATTACTACAACACACCGTCATCATTCAGGGAGTAAAGAAACACTTCCCGATTTTTAGCCTATTTGTACTATTATATTTCAGCATGGAGAAAGAATGCAAAAATAATTAAAGTAGTTACCAGAGCTCACCACCTGCACTATGAACTCCACCGCCCAAACATCCATTCATAGAATAGAGGAACGCATTTCCTTTATCAGATTATATGCTATCGAAAAAATAAGAAAGTGGTCCTGTTGTAGTACCAGACGGTTTATCTGTGTGCAAGTATTCGTCTTTAAACTTTATTTTCATTGAACACTTAAGGTCATTATCGATTTTTTTTATTTTTGAAGTCAAGCAGGTAAATGTAAAACTTACTCACTATATCACAGCATGATCTGAGACTTGGTTTTGAAGGTTGGCATTTTGGTTTTGTTTTCTAGTATTTTCAGTATTTCTTGTTGTCTCTCGTTGTTGCGGATGCCAATGAAGCTTGGGTTACCTCTTTTACAAATATTTCAAAAGCTTGCGTGTGACAAGGACAATTTTGTTCCACTGTTGAGCATTACTCAAGTAATTCTCGAATTTCTTCAGTCGTGAGATGTGATAGAGCACTAGTCGGTGTTCTCGTCCCATTTTATCAGCAGCGTGTAGTCTTCTACATCAAATTTAAAATCTGTTAACTCAAAAGTTCTTGGATTTTCGTCGCATGCGTATTTCTTCATGCCTCTAAGATTATTTTCCACGCATCTCTTCACACTTCCTCTCCATTTTCAGCAATCATTGGGAGGAGTAAATTTTCTGAGTGCCGGAGAAATCCGTTTCTCTGAATAACAGAATCAATGACTCTTTTAAGATCTACTGGTGGATCTCTTGATCAATATAATATTTTCCATAAATTTACAGCACCGTCGTGTATACAATGTTTTTTTTCACTGAAAACCAGACAGGTGCGTATACTTTTTGAATGGCAATATATTTTATAGCGCATTTTAGCGCATGAATTTTCACTGGACACGTATGCCAGTTGTTGGCTGGCCGTAGTGACCTAACGAGAATGAGCCACATTTTTTGGAGTTTATCTGGCCAAATTTTCCGAGCGAAATCCTTTGGACAGCATTAGAAATTTCCCGAAGATACTGCTGGTCACTGCTCAGCAATCTCAAGTCTTCTTCGTGGGACAATTTTGTTGGAACTGGCTCCAATCGTATGATATCAAGCGTGTGGCAGTCTTGACGGGTGGAGACAATAGGTCTTGCAAACAAATTTGGACCCTTAGTTTGCCCGTCTAATGTTTCTACCAACTGCCGCAGTGTTAAGCCAATCAAGTGTAATTGGCAAATGGACCACTCTAACGGAGGTCGGAGTTTTGCTTCCAGCAAACGGATGATGCTTCCATCCTGACCTGTATTCACTTTGGCGCCATCGCATCCAATCACTTTTAAATTTGAAAGTTCAATATTTTCTTTCGCAAAAAAATCAAGAATTGCAGATATGATTTTTCTTGCAGATCCTCCTGTGGGGGAGACAAAACTGTAAAACTGGGAGCCTGGCTCTTCAACAAACAAGACATGTTCTTCCCTAACGTAAGATTGATATGTCCTCTTGCCTATTTTCTCCAGTTTAATCGTTTCATCCTTTCGGCCGTCAAAATACAGACCTTCAATTGCATTTTTTCGTTTGTCTTTGCTTTTACTGAATCTAGCATCTTCTTTTTCTGTCTTCGTAACAAATGCCGGTCCACTACCATTCACCTGTCTTCCGGAGTTTTGAGCTTTGCGTCGGTTACAGTTGCGCTGACAATCATTGCTGCTGCTCTGAGGGACACGTCACCGGTACTTGTACGTACCTCCGTCACAGTTGGCAATTAAAGACGCCTTTACCCCGAAGGTGGTTATTGCACATACCTCCGCCACAGTTGGCAATTGAAGACGCCTTTGCCCCGTAGGAGATTTTGATTGATTTTCATTCCTAATCGTATGAGGAACATTGAGGTTCAAGTCGGTTGAGTTTTAACGAGATGTAGCGGAAAAAATTCCTGATGCTCAATTTTTACCTCTTCAAGAATGAAAGATTTTGAGTCGACGCTCTCCGACGATCCTCTTCTGAGGTTTTTCTTTAATCGTCGAGTTTCTGAGGCATCCAATCCATCGGATACCATCTTTTATTTTGTCCTTTGATCCCTCAAAAATGCCGTTTCATTTGGGAGAACTTTATCCTCTTTCTAAATTTACACTCGCTAATTCTTTAGCTCTGACACGCACAAACATCACATAGTTTCTGGGATTCATTAAAAATATAATAATTTTTCTGTCGATTTGGCACCTTTCTCACCTTCGGCACCTATGCTTGCTTGCATTTTTCTTAAGCCGTAGTAAGTCGTATGGTACCGTATAATCATTTTAATCACACCATGTTCCGGAATGATTGGAATAGAGGTGCGTCTCCATAGTTCGGACACTTTTTTGGCTACCAGACTACTTGATAAACCGTAGGCTCCCTTCCTGCGCTTTCGTATCTCAATGCGTCGCGAACATAAAAAAAATATTTTATCACTTCTTTAAAATTCGGTAACGTCAATTCGTTTCTGTCGTCGAGAAAGGAAAAAAAATATAGTGTGTAGGGTTATATTAATTTCAAATAATCCTCGTAATTGTTATTCCCTGGAAATTGTTTAATTATCTAATATTAATGAGACCAACGACGGAAGACGCATCCGTGATGAGTTCTGCTGCGTTCGCGGCGACCGGGCAGGAGGCGCGAGCCGGCAGGAGGCGCGCGAGCGGCCTTCTGACAGTTGCGCCGCGACGCTGCGTGGGTGGTGCATAATTACGCGCGGTCGCGCACTCAAAATAGACAATTTGTGGCTTAACGGCTGCAGATACGTACAAATGGACGAAATGTTTGCCCTAAAGGGTCGCAACTCGGCAAAATCCATGGGGAACCACTTTAAAAACATGAATTTTTCTATTTTCAGCCCCCCTCCCCATAAATGGCCACGGCGCGAGGGTCTAGGGTTGACCTAGAGGTTTCAAATTTTTCTGGCCTCATTTTGAGTCACTTTGACAACTTTTTCCAGAGGGCCAAGTTTCTCCGCGAAAAATCGATTTTTCCGATCCGCCCTAGTATACACATCTCGCCATCGAGAGTTGCGCTTGAATTCTCCGGATTCATTGCCTGTTCCTTTAAATCATAGGAAGCATGGGAACATTATTTATGTTTTTATTCACCTAATCTCGAGTCAAACTCATTTTAAAAAAAAGTTAAGTGGTACTAATTTTGAAATTTATAGATCGAATGTGATGTTTTAATCGGTCCAATTACATAGAAGGTAAAATTACATTTCGGATACTTTACTTACCTAATCCAGCGACATGCATGTTAAATTCAATTATTTTGATTGAAAGCTAATCGACTTTTTTGCTGATATATTGAAAGCTGAATTATCTCTGTGACGCGAGTTCTGACAAACGTAGTCGGAATGGCTCTAAAACATATTGATGAATTGATCACTCGTGGTGCGGTTGCTTCAATGTGAGAAACTTACTCAGTGTACGGATTGAACTGTTATTAACTGGTGCCTACCTAGTTTCTCTAACCTCATATAAATTCTTAAGCTATTTTACTGAGTCATTTCTTGTAATTAATAAGTATCAATCATTAGTTGAGATTGGGGCCCACGGTCACTAATTCTTGCCTTGGGGAGAATTTTATGGTTATTGGCTGACATCTTAATTACCGATGAATCTTGATTTCCGTTGGTGGAAAGTGTGATCAAATCAGAAAATGATCTACGATTAAGAAGCTTTGATTGTCGGTGGAACCGGGCTTCATTCTCATGGCTGGCCTTATAGCATTCAATTTTGTTCATCGGGATACGGAAGAGGATCAGTTGCAAAGTAAAAAGGTCAGTTAAGAAATGAGCCAATGTAGTAAATGAATTTGATATCTCACATAGAAAGCAGAAGATCTCGAGAGCGAGGAGGTGTTCCGGTGATATGACGCGAAACCCTATGAATACGATGATTTAATGTTAATAGTAAACCTAACGGAACTCTTATCCAGCAAAATATTCCGGAGTTTAATTAGTCCTCTTCTCGCAACTTTGGGTGGAACTGCTCTAGAAATTGCATGCATTCATTTCAGATATAGATTATGGCATTTCTGCGATTTCAGGTTATGAATGGCGTTGGGAATTAAAAAAAGTACTCCAGATCCAAATGTATTAGCGTAACAGCTATAAGAGTATTGAAATAGACGACAGTAGCCTTTTCGATCAACAGATTGTGGATAATCCATGCAGAATCTGTGAATGGAAAAGATGTTATACATCAGAAAAGTGTTAAAATGAGAGTAAACAACTGTTAAGGCCGCTTTACACGATACAATTTTTTGTACAATTTCTTGTATAAACGCTTGCATAAACTGAACGGAATTGTATGTTTGTCTGAATGGAATTAGAACAGGTTCTATTTCCCGTTCAGTCATTCAGACAATCGCACAAGCGTTCGTACAATTTGCCGCTTTACACGGTACAATTTCTTCATACAAGAGTTTGTACAAGAAATGAAACAGAAAATTGTATCGTGTAAAGCGGCCTTTAGCGATACAATTCGGTACTAAATTTCGTGGTAATGGATATTCATTTATGTTTTAAAGTCTGTTTCCGCACTAATAGGCTCGGAGGAAAGACCGGGAGGAAAGATACAATGATGGGGATGAAAGGGAAAGGAGAGAAACTCGGCGTCGGCATTAGCCTGCTCTTGACGAAAAAGCGCCAAGGAGACCTTGGCTTAACGTCCCATCCGACGGACGTTGTAACTTACTCGAATGTTCTCCACAAAACGCTCAAGTAGGTCTGGTTTACCAAATAAAAATGTCTTCCACTACCGGGATTCGAACCTGGGCCCTCTTAATGAGATGCCAGTACTCGAAGGGTAATTGCAGCCAAACCCAAATTAATACGCATGCAGCTATCTAATTACGGTTGGAAGATATCGGAGTTGCATATATGTGCAGTGGACATGAATGAGAAAGATGACGAATACAAACATGATGATAAATATACAATTTAGCATCTATTAAATAGGTGCTTCGAAGCAGGATGCCGCGCTTAACATGAAAGAACCATCGTCAAGCGGGCTATTGAAGAAAACCGAACTGGTGGCATTAAGCAAACAAATCGTTGGAGGAACCAATACAGTACCATTTTAAAGGCGTTGAAATACTAAAGTGAAATTTCGGAACCCACGAATGGGTTCTAAGGATGGATTGGGTGCTGTAGAGAAATGATTTTTTCCGCATGCTAAATTTTTGCTCTAATTGAAGAGTGAAAGTAGCTCAGTACTTGGAGAGTTGAGATATAATTCTATTTAAGATCAAGGTGCACAAAAATATTGTATTTTAATCGAATTGACCTTAAAATTCTTTCAATACTGGTTTATGCACATGGTAAACTATTAAGCTGCGGAACTTTGATGGCGTGGAGGCCTACTGGTTAGTAAAGCTATGTATTAAGAGCTTTACTGAGCGTGGACTACTTGGGCTGCTGATCGTAGGTCCCAGAACCAAATTATGCAGTTAACTGCAGAGGGGAACGATGAAAGGATTATTTACCCATCTAGAAGTTGTAATTATTACCCTAGGAAACCAGTAATATCTTAGATAGAGGATCTGAGGGAAGCAAAATCCGGTGCTGGAAAAGTCCAGCGATGGAATATTTTAGGAAAGTTAGGGCGGTGATAAAAATTCGATGTGGAAAACAATAATGTGAGAGCAGAATTACGTCCAAGCTTCATTTTTAGTATGCAGCAAGATCCATAGGTCCTAACGAAAGGATGTCGTTAATTTTCAATAGCATTTCTTGACATGTATGTCGAAGGCCGTGACAAAGAATAGTTAAGAAGTTAAACGTGAAAGCAGGCAGTGAAGTAGGAGAATAGAATGCCTAAGCAGAGAAGTTTTTCAGAAGTAGTAATACTAAGTTCTTAGGGAAAAGAAGAGGCCATCATATAGTAAAGGTTGAACGATTGGGTATTAGGACAGTATTATGAACGAAAACAGATATAATGCCACCCATATTGGGAGAATTGTTTCAGTGAAAGAGTCATTCACTTGCAGGATATAACTGGATATAGATGCCTTCAGTAGATTTTAGAGGTGATGCGAAACATTGCATTGTATGAAACGTAAACCTTAAAGAATGATGATGGGAGAAATAGGATTCGTAGATTTGGATGTTAATAATGAAGAAGATAAGGTTATTGAGGTTTATAAGATTATTGATGTTAGTAGTGGAGGGGAAGGTGTTGCTTAGGGAAATTCAGAGAGGCAGAGTAATTAGGAAGATGGGACAGAAGTGGGATCACTGATACTTTTTCGCGTTGTCACTATCGTCACCAATAAGGCAAATGAATGCCTCTAGAAGAGAACTGCTCTCAGCAACCGTCCTAACAACTCGCTCTATCAGTTGAGAATAATGATTTGAAGCACCGAGCTCAAAGCACGACCCTCAATTCGATATTCTACGGCCAAATTCAAAATATCATTAACGCAAACTCGTGCGTTATAAAAATCAGCGACCGGGCCCATGTTGTTTGAGGTGATGGTTGATGTTGTAGGAAGAAGCTTGTAGGATAATGCGGGTAAACAGAGAAACGTATGAAGCAAATTATTATTCTAAAAGGCATAAACAGGCGTTGGAAGTATGGTGAACACAAGGAGGTAACAGTTCAATCAATAACTCAATAATAATAAAAGTGGATAACACTGATCACTTCTCTACTGTGCATCAATAGAAATGATATTGACTAAGGAAAGTTTTTCACAAGGAAAATATATTAATTCATAAGTCCTCTAGTTTTACAATTGATATCCGTGCAGGAACTATGACATGATCATGATTATTTTAATTCATAACTATCCATAATCAATCATAGTATGATATAAATCAAATGTGATACCTGAATTGCCCTGATTTCTTTCGAATATTTATTACGATACATAAATTCTGACCCCGGAAGTGCTGGAGGAGCTTCCCAATGGTATGCGCGTGAGTTTTTCAGAGCCCCTTTCTCTTCTAATAGGATGAAAACGACACCAAATGAATCCCGCCTTCCGCTCATAAGTCACTACTTCTATCACTGGCCAATGTGCTGCATTCTATTCTCATTGTGTATTACGATGAGAGAAAGTATGAAAAATACTATGATCATGTGTTCAGTATTTTCATCGAAGACCGTCATTAAAATCGAGAACTTGCTACGGGTGAACTGGATGATTTTTAAGGATTTAGTGTCCCCGATATTCTCTATCAGGTATTTACAACTTTTTACTTGAAATCACAATTATCAGTCTTTATTCTACTTCCCTTATGGGTTTAATTCCGAACATTTATGTCACAAATCATCACTTCAACAAATGTAATACCTCACTTGAAAAATGTGATTGTTTGTAGAGTTTAAATTACACTCATACCAAATTTTGCGGATGAATAACCTTCACCGTTTCAAAAAATTACTATAGCAAGCGTATGTAAGTTCGTAGAGAGTCAACTAATACTCAGACAACACGCGACCCGAAAAAAACTACAGGGCCCTTCATTTGCACACTCGCATCACGGACGCACCGTCCTATTTGCTGTAATTGTGCGGCACGAAGGGCATCTTGACCACCGCTGCTTCGACGGGTTTCTTCCTCACCATCAAAGTCAACTTTGTCCCCACCTTTGCGTATTCGGACTTGACGTAAGCCATGGCCACGTTGCAACCCAGCGTCGGGGACGGACACCCGCTCGTCACATGTCCGATCTTCTCCCCTTCCTCCCCGAAAACATCCGTGCCGTGTCGTGCGGGTGGCCCTTCCGACTTAACGCCTACCCTCTTGCGGGTCACCCCTCCCTTGATCTGGGTCACGATGATCCCGGCCCCGGGGAAACCCTGCTCCTCACGCCTCCTCTTCCTTACCAGCCAAGCGAGGGAGGCCTCCACCGGCGTGGTGCTCTCGTCCATGTCCATGCCGTAGAGACACAGCCCCGCCTCCAGCCGCAGGGAATCCCTAGCTCCTAGACCGGCCAATTTCACGTTCCCGTTCCTAGACGCGATCAGTGCTTCCGCGATGACTCGAGCACCCTCGGCAGGTGCGGAAATCTCCACTCCATCCTCGCCAGTGTAGCCGAGCCGGGAAACGCGACAGCCCGGAACGCCAGCAACCTTGGCCTCGGTGGAAGTCATGAAGGTTAATTTACTAACATCAACGTCTAATAGGGGGCCGAGGACGCGGGGGCTCTCCGGTCCCTGCAATGCCAGCAGGGCCCTATCATCTCCTGCCATCTCAACAGTCACGTCCAATTTCCCGCGAGTCTTTCCCAAAGTTTCTTCGAAGAGATTTTTAACAGCGTCCCTCCTGGAGGCGTTTGACACGATAAATAAGTAGGTTCCAGAAGTGTTTGTGATGATTAAATCGTCTATTATTCCCCCGCTGTTGTTGGTGAGAACACTTAGTTGCGCCTGGTTGACTCCGAGTCCTTGGATGTCCGCCGTGGTGAGGCTTTCGATGAAAGACACGCGGTCCTTACCGTAAATCTTTGTCTGGGCCATGTGGGACACGTCGAATAGGCTACAGCACGTGCGGGTGTGTACGTGGGATGCCGCTATGCCGTGAGATCCGTACTGGACAGGGAGGAGATAGCCGGCGAAGTCGACCATTTTTCCGCCATGCTCGACGTGGAAGTCGTAGAGGCAGGTCTTCTTGCTCGGGCTGGTAGCGGCGGTGGATGCAGATCGGATGATAAGATGTCCTTGCTTCGATACCCATCGCGCCAGCGTCGGATATGTCATCACTGGAAGAGAGCAAACCCCAGATAGGGTCGAGATTATCTTTATTGCCTCTCCATATCGCAATGTCGTTTTTCGAGGTGGTCGGAAGGAAGCCCATAAAGTTTCATTATGCGAAAATATGTACGAATTTTTTTTTCGTGGTAACCTAAATGAGATCCATGGGTGGGCCACAGTTGCAACTGTTAAAAGTAGCTTGATGCAGTATGAAATATTTTACCAGAACACAAATGCATGCGGTACGCGACGGCAGGTTGTAAGTAGACATTGAAAAAGAAAAATACATGTACAAAGTCTAACTGAATTTGAGGTTAGTTCTTTTCAATAACGTGACACAAATTTATGCGGTGTACAATAAAATGATTCAGTGCCCTTTGAGGTGATTTTACAATAATGAGAAAGAGTAATGAAATGATAGCTAACCCCTATTCATTGAGTATGTTTAACTCAAAAAATATTTTTCGGCATGTGATTTTAATAATGGCATGGGCAATAGCAGTGTAGAGAAGTGTCTTGTCCCGACCATTCCATAGTGTAGGTAGCTTCTGGCAGATGGCTAGCTTCTTCCATTCAGTGGCCTGAAAAGTTAAGCCGCTCTTACATATTTTGTGGGGTAATATTTTCCCATGCGATGAGAGTGACTTTGGAGAGAAGAGCCCTTCAATGAATGACTCCCTCCTTGCTTATGAAATGAATGATTGTTAAAATACTGGAGAAATTGTACCACTTAATTTGCAGTTTTAACTATTAATCACGAAGAACTATTGGCGCACTTATCAAGTAACCCGTGAGGGAAAATGAGGAAATATGTGCTACACAAATGGTCTCGGAAATTTCATAAATACTGGTACTTGTCTTTTCTCGTCATGTCTTATCAATCACTACTTGGATACAAAATTAAAAAGAATTCAAATGTTGTGGATGATCCTCGTTGTCGAAGCACTCTTTAAAATAAATTCTATCCATCTTAGAATCCAAATGCCAGTCGGCCTTACATCCTAAGCTTCGTATGATTCTACCAAATGGAAATCATGCTTGACGTGAAGAAATGCTCCCAAATAAGTCAACGGTAAGAGGAAACAAAACAAGGACATAATCAGCGCGTACCGCCTCGAAGATAAAGACAAGGGAAAAGTACACTTACTTATTTTAGTCGCTCCAAAAGTCATTGTGCTCCCTTTGCTCCCGTTGCTTATAAACTCTCAACTGATTCCGCGGCTTGCTCACATAGCGGTCTCGTGGCGCTTCAGCGTGAGTCAGTTCGGAAATAAGAACTCCGTTTGCAGCCTGCCTTATCAATGCATGGGTCAACCACGAAAGGGCATTGTGTTTACGTCAACATCAATCTAGTGTTTCGATCTTGACCCCAACGGACGCGACGCGGGTGTATATGATGTTATGTAATACATTCACGACAGATTTGCATCGTCTGGGTTAAATGTGTCTTCGGCTGCTTTGGCGGTGTCCATAAGGTTGCTCGAGCTTTGGAAGAATTTGATTATAAGTGTTATAAGGTGCTACAACTGCCACGGTTGCATCTCACCGCACAATAAGGCAGAAATCTGTTTAGAAGTGCTTCAACTGCTAAGATTATAGTAATTGTAGACTTCGGTTATGGGTGCTACAGCGACTAATGTTACATTACACTGTCAAACCTAAGCTCTCAATCTTAAGGCAAATAGAATACCCATGCCCGAGGAAGGATTCGAACCCGCGACCTTTCAGTTACATTGCCGAGCTCGCAACCGCGGCCAGTTTCTGCCGCTGCGATTATATCGCAACGTCGAATCTTAACCCTAGACCTTGGTTTGAACCCCTGACTATCGTTCCACGTTACTTGAGCTCATTTATGAGTAAGTAATATTGTTTCAGACTTAAGATTGTGGAACTGGTCCGTAGTAAATAATTATTGTAATTTTCAATTATTTTTAAAAGTATTTATTAATTAGTAGTTCCGTACAGTATTTTCATGCAAAGTTTTCAAGGTAAGTTAACATAATAAATGTTGGGTTTTGGTGGGTGGGAATGGAGTGGAATACTAATAACTTGGTGCCTGAGGAGCGGTAAGGTGAGACTAAGGATTGGGAAACACGCGACCATTGTGGAGAGGGGGAAGTATGGTGTTTTGTTTGGAGGAACCTGGATGTGGAGTCGAGCTAAGGGGAAGCTTGGGTATGCTTGGAAGACACATTTGAGTATTGGTTGGAAGGCATTCCCGTGAAAGGATTCAAGCCCGTTACTTTTGGGTCCCCATGCTGGCACGTTATCGAAATATTAGATACCGAGAGTATCCGTGAAGTACTTATTACCCTCTGCTACTTAGCAACACGTGTCTCGGGTACAGGATGGAGTGGCCGCTCAACCATGGATTACATGTACAATTTGGTTTTAGATGCTCCAATCGCGGATGTAATGTCGCACCAAGTGCACCAAAACAGATATTACGATCGCACCAAAACGGATGCGACATCCATGCACTAGGCGGGAAGCGATCGCGCGACCCTGCGTTTCCTGATTTGCTCGTTCACAACTAGGATACCGCGGCACGGTTCTCAACCATGAATTTACGCGCTCTTCTAAAACCGGAAAATAAACAAGAAATAAAATAGAAAGCCGGCAAATAACTGGATATCCTTTGCTAACTCGCTAGATATCGCTAACTCGATGAATGTATTGTGATGGGCATTATTGGTGTCTTTTTTCATAGTCGTATCGAACTATCTATCGTCAAATCGCAATGTAGCTAAAAAGGTTCAAACGCATGTAGTAAATTCAAACCTTAAAATAGAAATGGCAACTTTTTGCAGTGAAAACGTCACTCCTGTCGGCAAATGTCTACGTTTTGAGCGAAAAATGCTGTGTGCAGTCCTACCTACGAGATGCCGTAACTTGATATTGTCATTAAAACCGTGGATACCCGTGAACTTCAACGATCGTGTGTCCCTCCTGCGCTAAAGCTATACATGCGGGTAAACGCTACTTCCACACGGTCATTGAACTCTCAAATTTTGTGCTTTAACTTTCCGCGTAAATATTTAGATGTCTGGCCAAGGTCGTCTGGGGGCACTCATACATTGACTTGTTCCTTTCATTTTCCTTTATTTCATTATTTGCTCCGAGATGGTTTATGTAAGACGAGTGAATGCTAGTGATTTCACTCGTGGAGAGACTTAAATGTATTAATATTATTTCATGAATTTCCTCGTTTTCCACGCAGGCTTTCTCTTTCTGGTTGCGTTTCGGAGGAACTTGGGTTTATGGGGAATTCCAATGGTCAAGGTCACTACCGTCCATCGACTCAAGCAGTGAACATCGATTGCGTGATGACACAACATTCATTCCCGGCAAGGAATTCCAACCCTCACGCCTGTTACAATGCTCGTAGAATGATGCTACCCGGCATACTGAGATATTGCGGTGAAAACCAAATTTCCTAAAATGAGATAAAAATTCTTAGAAATGGAAAATTGTACGCTCGTGAGACTGAAATACCAATAATTAGAGAAATAACCAACTTCAGGACTGGGCGTGGTGTGTTCGAAAGTGTCCATGACGAAACGATTTTCAGATGTCCTTTCTTGATATGTATTCCCGTACTTTGTCGGAGTCGTTTTCGTATGAAATACGCAACTGTAAATGCTGAAAAATAGGGAGTCACGACAAGCCTGCGACACAATTATTATCAAAATTTCTATTTTAATGAATATTGTATGGCCATGGCTTGGCGCAAAAGAGTGGAAGTTTCTCTAAAATTATTCGCCAAGAGGTAGCTTCTGAGGTCGAGGGCCCGGATTCAAATTCTAACAGTTTGATGGATTCATGATAGTCCCTAAGTTATCTCATCATAGAGGGCACTTCATGTGCAACACTCCATTTGTGGAATGGGAACTATAAGTTTTAATTCCTGTGAGCCTTTCGTTTAGGGTAGTTATAGCCACAGTGGTGTTTAATAAATTCTCTTCTCGCCTCCAAATATCCCAGATTCTCTCTTATCCTGAAGGATATATACAAACGACCAACATGTTGGTCGAATTTCCTAATTACCCCTTCTTCACTATTTTTTTTTCAAGGTGATTTAGTAACGCTTACCATAAAATTCTAGTTTGTAGTAGTGGTGGAATTAGTAAGTTCTCAAATTACTAAGGTCATATGGTACCGTCTAAAGTAATTTAGTCTTAAGATTTTCCTAAAAACCAACCCAATGTCCATACTCTTCTTGAGGTGGGCTTCCAAACCGCGACCTTAGGATTGCCTGGTCAGCGCATTACCGACCTGTTTTTCGTGGCCTCCAGTTAGTTTGTTCACATTCGTTCAATGGTACTACAAATAATGTATTTGTTGTACCATGGTTTACACGTCGCCACGTGAGAACTCCTTCCTGAATACATGAATACCAACTTCTCACACTCGCTCAGTGATTCAACCCGAAGGCTGGTTTTGACAGATGAGAGTAGAGCTCACCCCGTACTAAGCCAATGGCGTGTGAAATTCACAAATTCAGGGTATGGGGGCCAGTTCCTTTCCCTGGGCCACCTGCGATTTCCTACGAAGTTCTGACACGCATAAAATCGAATCGTGAGGATTTTAGGTGGAGGTGTCTACAAAGGCTCATGCCCGGGATTTGAACCCGAGACCCTCCGGTCAGTAGCTCTACCCACTACCCCGACCCCGAATATCTACTTATGATGGCATGGGCGTCGGAACTATTTTCGCTGGGCCCGCTTTTTTTTGCGGATAGGAGGGGTTAGAGATTAGAATTCCGCTAAACGTGCATATGAACGTGGTAAAATATGCGTCCGAAGGGAAAAGGCAAGCTAGAAACCAGTGAAATTTAATTTTTATTAATGAAGACTCATTTATCAAGGGCCCGGGGCAAATTATGGGGGGGGGGGGCGAATGCCCCCCTGCCCCCCACTTCCGACGCCGCTGTATGATGGGTAAAATAAGAGTTAAGTATCGGTTTGGCTATTTATATTTGCGGTTGACTCTAAATTTGGGGATGATATCTCCAAATCCTCAATCGGCGCAGAGTAGTAGTAGCAAAACTAAATAGTGGCCGATTTCAGATCTAGAAATGTAATGAAAGTGAGATATCTCGCGGCATTTTGTTTTGCATTCCTGGAATTTAATTTTCTTTAAATTACAGAAGATCGTTTGTCTCCTTGCTTTTGACAAAAAGATTACTTCACTAAGTCAATAATATCTTCATTTAGGAGGATTGGTTATACAATTGCCAGCATTTAAAGGCCGTATAGGTACAATTACTCGCTGCCGAGTGTTAATTAAAACTGCTGGTTACATATTGTTAACCCATCTGATTATTACTCGAACTAATCTTTTTGCCGGGAAGGCCACGATGCCATTGTCCGGAAGGGAGCCAGCAGCAGGTTTTTTTAGTCTCCAACCATTTGGCGGCCTCGAAAAGGAAGGGGTACTCGGGCGTCGGCGGTGATTATATTTTTTTATCCCATCCTCCTTTTTTACGCCGTCCTGCTGAGAAGGATGGTGTCTTCCCAGTTGGGCGGCCGCCTCCAACCGAACCAGTCGCGATGATCTCTTCCACGCTGCCAGTGCTGTCCTTGTTGATATTGCCAGCCCTTTCTTTTGCTGTGAGTCCATTATTTTTTAAGATTACGGCAACCATCCGTGTGCATCTTCGTGTTAAGTCAAGATCTGGGATTTGCCGGTTTCTTTACTGTAATGGTGCGTGAAATATTCCCGAGGGAGGAGGATCTCGAAACTTGGGGAAACTCAAGAGTGATTTTTTCGACACCCTGCGACAAGAGGGCAGGAATCAGTGAATGGCTTCGGGGTTTAGTTAAAAGGCATGGATCTTTGAACGTTTCTGTGATATATGTAATGACTGGCTGTGATTATTTTGGACGGAAATATTTCACAGTCATTTGGCCTCTCGTGATACTGGACGTGGAAGCAAGTCGTAAGATATCTGATTTTCTCAGCCCATTTGAGCCATCTTCTTTAGGGTGACGGATTCCGTGGTGTGTTCGTTTCACATTTATTTCCCAATGGTATTGGGATGAGAAAGGTAAGGTGCTTCGTGATCTATTTTCTTAGGTGTTATCAATACTGTAACTCTCTTAGTTCAACTATGCGTCAGATGTCTCGGTAACCTCGTAGCCCGAACGAGCACGGGAGCCGGTGAACGTGTAGTTGTGGATGTTGGCGTTATGCCAGGCGGTTTAAATTGACGGAACGCAATGCATTCAATGCATCCCGTTGCCATCCCCATGACTGCCGCGGGTGTCTGGGAGACCGGCTTTGCGACGCGAATACTAATTTTTTACTACATTGTGGACCTTAAACTTTCCATACGCAGTATCATTTGGACTTCACAATTTTAATTTATGATGATATTTCTTCTCGTGGTATGCATGTTTTCCCTGACAATTTCGTCTTTTAACTTAAAATGTATTTTAGAGAAAACGCTTTGTATGTGTTAATAACTAACTTTGCGTTTGAGTGATTTGGGAACATTTTTTATCGTCCAATGTCGATTATTAAATTATCATACTACTTTATGGTTTTACCTTTTCCAAAATCTTAACTCCATATTAATGATGAACGTAAAGCTGAAATATTTGGCGGACATTTATTGCTATGGAATCATTATTCTATTAGTTTCATTAGAGGTGCAGGTTTCGATAGCCAGGTCGCGCACTGGCCTGGCGACGCGAGGATCGCGGGTTCAAATCCCGCCGAGGGCATGGATATTGTTTTCCTTTGGTTTGAAGTTAGGTATGACATGGGAATCGCTATGGAAGTCGCTCCCTTGGAAGCGCCGGCCTCGGTAGCAAGGTCGGTGACTCAGCGGCGTTGCAATGTGAAGGCTGCCTGTTCGAATTCTGACTGGAGCTTGGAAATTGGTCGGGGTAGGTGGTACGGTAAAACTTAAGTAGGTGGAACACTTGGAAACCAAATTCTGTCACTTCCTTGGAGGTAACTTTGACCTACTTTGATAAAACAGTTCTTTACATAATCACTTACATACTGAATATGTCTGTGAAACAGCAATATGTTATATATTGGTGAAAATAGGCCCTACAGAAATGATAGTAACTTCATGCAGTGGTGTGCAAGGGAGGAATTCTAAGTAAGGGGTATTTATCATGAAAAAAATTTATTTGCCTTGACTGAAATCCAAACTCTTTTATTCTGGAACAGGCTATAAAAACATTACATTATTAATTTTTTATTGAAACTATAACAAATAATTTTTTGGTGATGCATTATAAACTAATGGCTTTTAATGTAATGAGCTTGTTTGAGGTAATGAGGTCCTTCTTCACACACATTTGTTGTTTGAATACTTTCTTACATGCTGGTCATTTTATACTCATGGTATTTAAAGTAGCAGGTGAGCTCATTACGCAAAGGATTGACCCCATACTTTTATATAATGCATGCCCACATAGAATAGCTACTCTCATAGTGGTAAAGAATGATCATGTTTTGTTTTCTTTCACTGCGTTTTCTTATTTTTTGTATAATAGGTATTCTCCAATGATTGTGGGCATGGTGGTGCAAATTCCAGCTGTTATTTAGTCGAGGTATGTAAAGTATTGTTCACCAGTGACACCAGAATTGGCAATCATTTAAATTGGTGGTGGGTAGGGTATCCAAATTCACAACATTTTTGATCCTTCTGGAATTGAGAACAGGAAATCATGCATTGCGAGAATTCTTCGGAATTCCATAGATAAAGACCAAATGCTGGTGTGCCAATTTGCTGAGGGACTATGGCAGTTCCCGAGGGCCCGGGTTCGATTCCCGGCAGTGACGGATTTTTCAGTGGAAAACCGGTCCCCACTTGAGTGCCTAGTGGAGGGCATTTCAAGTACAGTACTCCGTCCGTCGGATGGGATGTTAAGCCGTGGTCCCCTTGGCGCCTTTCGATAAGAGCAGGCTAATGCCGATGCCGGGTTTCTCTCCACCCTTCCTCCGTTCCCTAAAAATACTACCATTACCCAATTACCCACCTATCCTATATGGCGCAAATGACCTCAGCTGTCGGTCGCCTCCCCTAAATAACCAACCAACCAACTATGGCAGTTGATGGATGCATTGTAGGTTCTATTTAAGAGATATGGGATGGATTGTAGGTTCTATTTAAGAGATATGGGATGGAGATTAATTGTTTTAAAACGAAAGTAAGAAAATGAAGGTGAGGTTGAAGAGAACAATGGATGAATTTAGTAATTTGGGCTATGTCTTGGATAAAGGAGCATATAGTGCATAATACATTGTCATAGAAGAGTATTTGCTAAATAGGCATTAACCAGCAGGATATAGCACGTCTGTATGAATCTATTTCAAGGTAACAGGAGGTAGGTAGCAGTGGCGGAGCTAGGTTTGGACCAAGGGGGGGGAGGGTCTAACCGGGGGATCTGGGGAGAATACATAGGTAACGTACCAATTGTAACATACCAAAAGCATGTAAAATAGGCTTTAACCCTTTGCGGTCCAACGTCGAGGCTGGCTCGACAGGCCTAGCTCTAGCAGCAGGTCCAACGTCGAGTTGAGCTCGACATCAGATGGCGCTGCAATTATCCGCATTTTACGTAAGGTGCTGCTATGTTATGTCACTTTTGTGAACTTCTAGTACCTTATGAAGCCTTTTCACCTATTTTGCAAATAGTATTTCTTTCAGCTACTGCTTGAATTCCACACAAAAAATTGGACCGCAAAGGGTTAAGTGTAACGTAGAAATATAATAACAATACTCTGTATATTCCACACTATTTTAATATGCCGACCCAGGTTGCACCTGCTCCGTAGACATTATAATGTCTACAGAGCAGGTGCAACCTGGGTCATGCCTGGGACCTGCACATTATAATGTCTACGGAGTAGACAAAACCCGGGTCGGCATATTAAAATAGTGTGGAATATACAGAGTATTGTTATTTTATTTCTACGTAAACATGCAGTTCCACCAAGTCAAGTCATGCCTGAAACTGTGCAGTTCATTCCCTAAGTGTAAAACTAATTTGTATTTTAATTCTTTATAGTAGGTAAATTTGCTGTAAAATGTGACTAAATATTTGTACAAAGTGGTACCCTCTAAAAATTTCGATTTTATCTAGTGCAAGTTTCGACCCAATATAGCCCCTGACCCAACATAGGGTGGGGGGCTATAGCCCCTGTAGCCCCCCCCCCCCCCCCGCATGTGACTACTCTTCCCCACCAAATCCATATGTTTTGTTCCTATATTATGGTTGAAAAGCAGTAAAAGTGATTGAATTGTATGTAACCTGTGGGAGCTTATTCTCATATTTGCTTTGGGGAATGATTGATTTTCAGCTCGAATTTTTCATTTTGAGCCCCAGTTACTCATTCCAAGACTTTGTCATATCTCCCTCTGCTTTCTCAGGTAACTATAACTATATGCCACTGTAGTCTGGATCTAACTGTTTTTACTTCTTCTATTTCCCAATGAAGGAGCGTGATGTTTGGATACTGTTCAGTACTAAATCTAGAGTATTTTTATAGGAGAAATTTGCTTAGCATTTCGGATAGAAACATGAAGAGTGTATGTATATTCCCTAATTGCTCGATTGCTCAAAGGAGATATTCACTGCTAATGGAAGGATAGTTATAAAAAGTACAATGTGAGTTACAAATTCTCCAGGTTCCTTGAGTTCCTTAAGCGAAGTCACTTCCCCCAATTCTGCCTTAGATTTCTTCCTGAGGACTTGACGACCATGCCCCCATCATCATAAGGATGCCTATAAAATGCATTTTCATGAATTTTTATGCATTTCTGTAATGCATACAATGTGACAATATTGCATGTATGGTACTGGGATATATGTTTAGGGTGCATCTACATCAAATGCCATATTGCACCAGTATTGCATGTTTTCAGGCAGTAATGTTTAAATAGGCATATTAAACCCATGGAGTGAATAGCTCTCTTTTACCTGGTGAAAGTTTTCATATAAAATTTGAAAATACAGCTTGAATATTTTACAGAAATAAGGGAAATATATAAATTAAAATTTATATTTCTCATTCCTATACATATTTTGGCTATTGCAACTAGGAAGAGTTGAAGAATAGAACCCATATACATGACTTGGTTGAAGGTGGTACTCATCATTATAACAGTTTTTAATTATTATATGTATTTCATTGTTTTTCTTACATTTTTTTTCTCTGAATATAATGTATCAGCAAGCTGAGGGAGTCTAAACCTGGCAAGTGATACAATCTTTTCTTTTGTTAAAGCAAGGTATTCTCCAGAACCATATCAATTTAAGGAATGTGTAGGAAATACAGTCCATCAATTCCAGTCCACCCATAATTTGAAGTGAGTGAATTGATGGGTGAGATACACATAGTTTCTGGAGAAATTATTGATAGTTAGTTAGCTGGGAAAACCATTATCACTTGCCAAGTTCAGGCAAAATGCAAGAATTTGACTCAGTTTAAGTGCTGAAATACCATAATTGAATACTTAAGAATGCTACTTTAGAATGAAGTGATATTTATTGGTGGCTTAAGACATCGATCTTATTTTTTTAATCATTATCTTTTCAGACTGCCGATTTAGAGTCACCGTCTGCAGTGAGCACAAAATTTGATCTTGATTCATCACTTGATTCATCATACATAGGAAGAGAATTTCGAATAGACTATGAGGGAAACCAGTTTTTGAGAGATGGATTGCCATTTCGCTATGTATCTGGCTCCATCCATTACTTCCGAGTACCAGCCCAGCACTGGAGAGATCGCCTTCAAAAGCTGAGAGCTGCTGGTTTAAATGCAGTATCCACGTAAGTGCATATACTGGGTTTCCAATTGCAAATATTTTAGTGATATATCATTGATAGTTGTGAATAGTCCTGGAATAATTTCATTTAATAATGTTATTCACCAAGGTCACAAATAAAGGGGCTATTGAACATAATCTCTGGTGAGTCAGTCACTTCACTTCACAGCACATCATAAAAGAATTAAAAACCTGTGTGAAGATCTCTTGGGTTTCACACCGGGTCAGGTTCTCCAAATCTTCCTCCGACGTATCATGTTATTCACACGTATTATTTGCCGGGAAAACACCAGATCTTAAATTAAAAACCTCTTAATTATTTAATACGTTCAATACATGTTCAGACCAATGGTCGACACAGGTTGGTTCCCAGCATCAATGCCGTGATTAGTCCAGTTTAGGCCGCTCGACTGTGGTCTTGTCTCTCTAGTTACATGGCTCTAAGATTCTCGCTGCTTCCCACTACCCACAGCTTCATCTGCGTGGAGCCCGCTGTTTAGCACACAGTGTTTCTTGATCTCGAACAACCCATATCATCGCTGGTTCCCACTAAAACTTAGCACAATCAAAGGTATGACTGTCACAGGTTCCCCTTGTACTTGTTTGTTGGAGAAGGACTCCCTTAGTCTCAACTTGTCACCAAATTTATGCTCACAGCCCCCTATTGTTACCTACCCATCTGGTTTTAGAACTTTCCATAGAGTTTTTCACTAGGAACTCACTGTGATTGGCATTGGCATTGCTATGCGACGTAGGTATGCCAAAAGTTTAGTGGCTAAAATACTCAGAGATATTAAGCATCTCAACAAAGATTAAGACCTGATTAAACCAATTTTAATCAATATTGACTAGGTAAATATAATAGTAAATCCTCAGTTACAAACTTATGACTAACAAACTTTCAAAGATGTGAACATGGATGTTGTATGTAGTTCAAAATTAAAACCTGTGCCAGATTATCAAATTTGTTGGCAGTGTTTAAGGTTCATTAAACTGTTGAAATTGGTAGTTAGGTGGGTAGGAATTTTGTGGAGTGGGATTACCTCATCCTTATTATTGATTTCAAGTCTGTCCCACACTTAAGGCTCATCAGACTGGGAGAAAAGGTGTGATGGTGAGAGTGGGAAGATAAAAAGTATGCGAAATATTTAAGTATGCTATGTGATTGGTTAATTATACTGCTACATAGATGCCAGGTTAAACTTTTTTCAACTTATGAACAAATTCAGCTTGCAAACAATTTTTCAAAATGCTGCTTGTTTGTATATCGAGGACCAGTGAGGTATTTTAGACATACAAGATTATATCAACAATTCCAAAATAAAAAAAAAAACATAATCAGTTGCAGTTTTGAAAGAGAGGTCCCACCTACAATTTCCAAAATCAGATTAAATCTTCTTTTAGGGAGGTTAATCATTTGTTGAATATTCATGATAAGTGGAGGCTCTTCCATATTAACTCACTTCCTCTTCAACACTCTTCAGAATACTAATCTAATATTCCAATTTTCCCTGTATTCGCACTAAAAGGTCACTGTAGCTTACTAGTACATATACTGAATTCTCTCCTCTTTCCTTTTCTAACATGGAATCCATTCAGAGAGTGAAAAATTCCATTAAATTAGCAGAAAAACTGTTGTCAATTTCCTCTACTCTAATGGCGAACAAGGGACCTCCTTGCTGTCCATATTTTGTAGATTCAATAAGCATTGAACATTTAATAAACTCTCAATGGCCTTTTTCTTGGTACATAGTTGTGTTTGGTATATATTTAAGTATATCATTTTCATTCCATTACAAGGATGTGACATGTGTGTTTCTTGTTGGTCCTAAAGATACAACTGACTCATAAAAGAGTTTTATATCCTCCCTTAGGTATGTTGATTGGGCCCGCCATGAACCATCCCCTGGAGAATACATCTTTACTGGAGATAGGGACTTAGTTAGGTTCATACAAACAGCTCAAGAAGAAGATCTCCTGGTCATTCTTAGGCCTGGTCCTTATATTTGTGCAGAAAGGGATATGGTGAGTTTAAAATTTTCCTGTCAATGATGGGCTGACACCATCAGTCCTACTAAATTATTTCATCTTAGATGTATAATAAATCTTCAAATGTATGATGCAAGATAGTCAAAACTGTGCTAACAAAAATTCAGTTGTAATACTGCCCAGATGTGAATTTTAGTGGCATTTAAAATGTAATCCTTCAACACTTGTATTCATAGAAGTGGAAGTAGAGTATTGATGTCATTTTGTATGATGTGTACAGTTGGTATAGTAGTGTATCTGACAGGAAATATCTTTTGTCATTTGCTGTAACAAACATCTTTGAGGCACATATCATCATGTAAAGACAGACTTGGGTTACACCTTTGTTGGAGGCTTCAATTTGAACTGAACTAATGCCATCTGATTCAAGCTGAGTACTATGCATGGTGTTATGCATATGACATTTGGACCACAGAATAACAGTAAATTAGTATTAGTCATCCTAAATTAAACAATTTGATTGCTGATAAATTTCTTGTTCAATTTTTAAACAGCTAATTTAATTGCTATGAAGGCTTCTCTAGCATATAATTATGTAATGGCTTCATATTACACTGGGTATTACACTAGGTAATCTCGGTTGTGTTGGTTATTTTAAGGACAACAGTTTTACCGCTCATCCTGTGCACCTCTTCTGGTCAAACTGACATTTTGGTTGGTATTTATTGGTGGTGTTGCTATTTATCAATTGAATTTTTCCATTTGAGCAGTTTTTTTCTATTTGAAGATCTCTCAGTATGAGGGGGAAACTGTTATCCTAAAAACAACCAACGCAATGGAGATTCCCAGAAGTAATATGTAGCTAGGTACTAATTTAATTTTTATTTCAGGGTGGATTTCCTCCTTGGCTGCTTGTGAAAAATCCTAACATGAAGCTTCGAACACGTGACTCGAGTGAGTTAACAGCTCAAACTTTTAGCTTTTGGTTCATTTTACCTTCTGAAATTTGTAATTTTGCTAAAGTTTTCATCGGAGTAATTGTTCACATAGTATCACCTATGTAATCACTATCTTTCTAATTTATTCATGCCTGGCCATGAAGTCCTGGTATCTGTTGCTACTAAAAGATGTATGATTAACTCAGTCTCAGAGAATTTCTTGCTGCCAGATATCAATAAATGTATTATGTTACCCAAAGCCGTTAAAGTTGAAAGATGACCAAAATTCATCAGCAAGTGTTTTAGTATGTGTCAATTGAGATTCCAAATGTAGGTTTTCCATGGTGTTGATCTGTTAAATTTTGTAACATGATGGGTTTCATCATGCTATTTTTGGTGTAAGACAAGTTTCACCATAATTGCATTCACTGTCTTCTAGCCAGACTGACCTGAAGAATGTGAATGGAATTTTGGCAATACTGTTGTCTTGCACCAAAAATAATGTGATGAAACCCATCATGATGCAAACTGTAAGAATGGTGTCTCGTTTTTAAATAAGGAAATAAGGCATGAACTTAGCAGTGACCCTCATATGTTGCATAAAGCCTGTAGAATACCAAAACCTAGCCAAAATATGGGCTATATTTATGGTCTATCGTATGAGTATAACATGTAATGATGATTGATCCAGTTATCCAGTGGTATTGCAGTGGGATTTGTGGAGTTCTTTTAAGATTTTACTGCATTATAAGGAGATTAGAAGTCAAATATTAAGGCTTTGATGTATGTATTTTAAACATTAAAAAATTGAGGTGCCATGATATAACTGGATGAATATATTTTGACTATGTAAAGAGTCATTGCATTTTTTGTTGTTTCCAATCTCAGGTTACCGAGGATATGTCAGCAAATGGTTTAATGTTCTCTTGCCAATCATCAAACCTTTTCTGTATGGTAATGGTGGGCCAATTATTATGGTGCAGGTGAGTGCTCTACAATGCAATGGTTGCACCCTCATGTAGGAATAAAAATTGATTTAGTGAAACATTTTATCCTAAAGGTTGAAAATGAGTATGGTAGCTTTCCAGCTTGTGATTTTGACTACACAACGTGGCTAAGAGATGAAATGAAACAATACATCGGCACTGCTGCTGTACTCTTCACTACTGATGGCAATTCAGACAGTTATCTGAAGTGTGGAAAAATAGCTGGCGTGTATGCTACAGTGGACTTTGGCTCTGGTAAATATATGACTATGACATGCATTCAAATCAGTTATCACTTTTCCATCTCCAATGTATCTGTTCACAGATAAACTGACTTAATCACTTTATTAGGTACCTACCGTTGTGAATTTCATTTACCATTGCTTATACTGGCTGCTACCTGGACAAGTCAAACAGGTCTTTGGGTAGAAGATTGTGGATTATACCAATTTATTTTCCTAAATAATTAATTTCATAATTATAGCATGAAAGAACATATATACTGGAGTGCATAGCATTTACTCCTCCAGCCAGTAAGTTAATCATTTCTCTGCCTTTATCTTTTTTTCCCGGGTTAGTTGCATATCAGGAATCATGAAGTAGATTTTTGAATGGCTTCCTTCATTCCATCTGTTTTTTTATGCATGCTATGTCACCATTATCTGCCACTGCTTTCAGTTACATAGTAGTATTCAGTTTCTCCTATTTGAAAATCTGCATTTTCCTAGTTTGACTGAGGCTGTTTCTGTATTTCAGCATTGGCCTTTGCCCAATTATGTGGCAGGATAATAATAGGATTTTCTATGACTGTAGCTATTTTCTTAGGTTGTTTTCAATTTCAGCCATTCATGGACCTGTTAAGACAAAAATAAAACTAGCTGTCTGAGTACTTAGCATTTTCACATGCTGTAAATTTTTCTATGCATAAATGTGGAGGGTATTTATCTTAATGATATAATGTAAGATTCGGAGAGGGAGGAAATAACTGAGATTGGCTCGTACAAGGATGAGCCAAGCAAGTCAACAAACAAATATGCTTATTTACAAAAGTAGATGCCTATTTAATCTTATTATGTTTAAGGTTGCTCTCAACTAACTCGAAAGGAACACATAATGAATAATAAGTGTACATATTTCTCAAGTAAGGGAAAATCATGAAGATGACTCTTATGTAATCTTGATCATCACCATTTTTATTAATGTTTTTAGGTGCTGATGTGGCATCATCCTTTCGTGCAATGAGAAATCATGAGCCCAGAGGGCCTCTTGTCAACTCGGAATTCTATCCTGGATGGTTGGATCATTGGGAGAGTCCACATTCATTAGTCTCATCTCGTAAGGTTGCAGACACTCTGAACACTATCCTTGCAACTAATGCCTCAGTCAATATCTATGTGTTTTTTGGTGGCACTAACTTTGGTTTTACCTCTGGTAAGATATATTTTTAATTATACTGTAATTATTTCATTTGGTAGCGTTTTATTGGAAATAACATGAATTTCATATTTAGGGGCTGAATTTGGGTCTTATTACAATCCACAGCCAACGTCTTATGACTATGATGCACCACTGAATGAAGCTGGCGATGCAACTGAAAAGTACTTTGCAATTAGGGACATAGTGAGCAATGTAAGTTTTAATTTTATCTCCTAGTATTTAACTGTGGAATCATCTAAGTAGGTAGGTATGCCTAATAAGAAGAATATTTTTTTAAGTTAAAATTATGGCTTAGTAAATTTTAGGTCATATATTATGTGATATGTGTTTCATGATGAGATGAGAACAATGGCTTGAGGCATGTGGTACTGGCCTTCAGTGCCATTTTATTCATTGTTTCAGTGGATCATCAGTGCCTCCTTGGGGTAGTCCTTTGGAGTTCTTGCTGAATTTGTATTATGTATCGCATAATTTCCTAATCTTTTGCTCACATTTCATTGAAGAATATGACTGAAATTTTTGTATCTTACTTAAAGTTCATCTAAATTTTGCAATAATGAAATGGGCTGTTATCAATTAAAGTAAATGTTCAATATTTTTTCATTTGTTCATTATCTAAAAGTACAACATTCCATAATTTTAATTGACAAATAACATTGATTTTGGGTGTGCTTTTCTCCTCTTGGCTAATGGTTATGTACTATAAACTGAGGTTGCTGTGGGACAGCAGTGGTGAATTGGGAATAGCTGCTATTTTTAAATTTTTTAATTACACTTTGTTGCCTTGCAACTCCTATATGTGGTATAACCCAGCCAACACACGGTATCATGTTTACGTAATATCCTCGTAAACTTACAGTGCGTGTGCATACGTAAACATAATCTTCCCATATTATTTCATGTTTACGTAAATTCTAAGTATGCATTTTATGATAACGAACATAAGTGCACATGCTTAATGCTTATGTAAGCATCTCGGTCAACGGATTTTAATACGCACACGTAAACCATTAACGTGATTCTTACGAGTGTGGGCCAATAAGAAAAGTAAATTTACAGCATTATGTCATAGATTATACTCTGTGCATATGTTTAATGAAAATATTTGGCTTATAAAGTTAACGTGTACCTTTTTCATTAAATGTGGAATACATATATTTCAGGCTGATCACCGATATGAGATAACAGTTTGATATTTGTTCCAAAATCCACCCCTGAGCTCCCTTGCAATAAGTAGGTAATCACTGCAAATATTATTAATTAATCATCATTCACAAGTAGTTAATTGGTGCTTACCAGTAATCATAACATTGGTGAACAGAAATTAATTTTTAAACTTCAAAGATTTTTTTAAGGGTTGTTGTCACTCCAGCACAATTAACGAATAATTCATGTGTTCGACAATTTAGGAAAGCAGATTCGATCGTAAATCATTCCTACAGTTCCTTTGATAGTTATTAACTTATAGTTATGTAATGAATTATAGTTATAATCAACTATTAAAACTTTACTTCGCATTCATGAACCGGTGCAAGTTCATGCATGAATCGAGTCATTACAACTAGCCATCTGACAGCTCTCACATCAACGAAAGCAGTTAGCCTGGTGGTAGCGTGCCGGGATATGAAGCGATCGTCACAGGTTAGATTCCTTGAGCCACCTAGGGGTGTTAGCGTTGCTAGTGATGCCTATGTTATTTTATTTTTTTAGCTTTTTTATTCGTGAAAATTTTTAAAGGTGGTACACTGGATTTAATTTCACATTTGATACATAGTGAGGGAATATATATAGCAAACAAAATATTTGATGCGTAAGCATTATGGTGGACGTTAGGGTAGACCGCTTCCGTTGCTTACTCCACGATGACGACATGTGGCCACGACTTTTACAAGATGCATCTGTGAGTGAGGGGGGGGGGAGTTTTGGGAGGAGGATGGAGGAATGTCGACGGGGGCAACAAGGGGGACAACGGACTGGGAAAGGGGTCTCACCAACACACTGAAACACAATAGCACTCACTAGATAACTCCCGACTTTATTAAGGTTGGATACAACCACGAGCCCCTTGCTCGCGTGGTCAACCCTTCCCAATCGTCTCAGGCACCGTCTGTCCCACCCCGCCACACTCACGGCCTCTAGCCAACTGTCCCCTTGTCACCACTCCGCGCGGCGGCGGCGGCCACGTTCTCTGGCGTCCCCCTGGGTGTCCCCCGACTGGACCCTCTCTTACGGCCGTACGCTGACACATCTTAGAAGTTTACGTAAGCAACTTGTAAACAAGTAAACTGTTTATGACATATTTACTTAAATTTCAAATAAATTGAAGGTAAAATGTTTATTTGTGCTGGCTGGGAAGTAGCTATAGGGTTATATTAACAGTCGAAGTACCATAGTTGTCATTTTGACCTTGGTCTAGCCAAATATGAGCACATATTTCTGCTTCTTTGCTTGGTAACATTGTAGCATTAGATGAAAACTTAACCAGTCTGTAAGTTCTGTTTGAAAATTTTAATTATCATTATACCATAACTTGCAGGCTTAGGTCTTCTATTCTACACTCTGTTGGCTGTAATTCGGCCTTCAAAATGATAAGATGAATGAAACTTATTTTGGTTCGTAAAATAAGTGTAATATACAAATACTTGCCTTCTACAAAATATGCTGTATGTGTCTTACTTATTCTCATGGTGAGGATTGCTGACCTTAATGATTTCTATCTCCTCTATCATATTTTAATGGTGACCCCTAGGGACCAGCTAAAACAGCTGTTTTGGCCTTCTTTCATGAAGTGCAGTAGAGCCATGTAGTTTCTTAGCTGAGAAATATGTCTTAGTGACAAGGTCTTTCTCCAGGGAAACATATATATTGGTTGCAAGCATTGTCAGAAAACAATTCTGAGAGTGATGGACCAAACAGGCCTAACATTTCTTTAGTTGGTAGGCATAATTTCCTCTCCATGTTCATTAATTCTTCAAGTGAGAGCAACATTTCAGATCTTGATACCTCTACAGAAATATTTATGCATGATATTCAAGCGAGATCTTCCTTACAAGACTTGTGAGTTACTGTTTTAGATGAGAATAACACAGCTCATATGTAGGAGTGCATAACAATATGAAAATCATGACAAAAACTCAACTGTCATGCACCATATTTTATCATATTATTTCTTATCGGAGGTTAGGAGAACAATAGGAGCATCTGGATGTAGCTTGCAAGATTATAAAATGATTTGGCCACAAAACTTGGGAGCACTGTTTTTCACTAAAGCAATATCAGGACTTAGATTAAGCACTCTCACAAAATACCATTTATATGCACTAAAAACATAAAAATTATAAAAGTGAGAAAATTTTTATTTGTTAATTAATAAAACTGATAGGCCTTTAGCCTTAATTCCACGTGTAAATTAATTAACATTAATATCAAAATAAAAAACTCAGAACACAGTCAAATTGTCCTCATCCAATAATTAAAAGAAAGAGGAAAATCTGGTACTTCTAGTATTGAGCCTCACACTACTGGAGATAGAGTCCTTCAAAGCAGCACCATATGTTTGCCATGCATCGGCCTAATGTCATTTTGACATCACCAATGTCGTTTTAACATCGGCTGATAATTCCGATATAAAAATGACATATAAATGATATATTTCTCCAATGTAAAATTGATATCATCGATCGTATCTTAAAGTGATGTTTAATAGATATCATTTTCCGATGTAAAAATGATGACAGCTGAGCTGACTAATAAAGAACATAAAAATGATAATATTTTTCTGGTTACTGGATTTTATAATTTTGAGTATTCACATTTTTTCCTCCAACATCAGAGAGAAGTCAAAAATTCTTGATTGGTCAGAACATCAGAAACCATTTGGAGGCCTAGATATAAAATAAGATGCATGATTATTTAAGTATTCAATGTTTGCTCCTTCATATCCAAAGTTGCTAGGCCTAAGTGATTAGTGTGCTGAGCTATACATCTTTCTTACTGACTGCCCTGGTGAAAATAAACCGTGACAGACAATGTGACAGAAGCGTGAACACATGGTGCTTAGAATGTGACAACAGTGTGATTACAGTGTGCATGCACCATGACAAAAGCGTAAATTGGGACTCAAAAGCGTGCAGAAAGCATGATAGACACTGTGATGGTACAATGTGTTCACAGTGTGAGGACACTGTGCACACATTGTGAGGACACTGTGACTAATACCCATGTACAGTGTGCTGCACATTGTGGCCACACTGTCCATCACGCTTTGAAGGGAGCACAGTGTGCGTACATTGTGACTAATAGCCTTGTACAGTGTGCAGCACATTGTGGTCACACTGTCCATCACGCTTTGAAGGGAGCACACTGTGCGCACAGTGTACATACACTGTGGCTAATATACTTGCACAGTGTGATACACATTGTTGTCACACTATCGGTCACGGTTTATTTTCACCAGGGTGTGTCCTAACGATATTCAATGGTACCTGTTTCCTGATGACCAAGGCTTGGACAATCTACACCACCTATACACATCTTCTACGGTCATTATTATTGGAATTTTTATCATATTCCGGAAATATTTTATTACAATCATAATGCTTAAATAATAATAAAGTTACGCATCTTTCACAAAGGGAAGTTGGGTCAATAGTAAAGTAGGTATCTCATTACTATTATAAACACTTAAAATTACCCATTGATTACCAAGGAGAGTTGAGTCGGGGGTGAAGTTCAGGATTCTCAATGTCAACATTCTTAGATCGAAACTACCTCTCGCCATTTATTTTTCCATCTCAGTTTTATTGTATGGCCACCCCTGATTATAAATATTTTTAACATGTTTATCCAGGATACATTTTAACTATCTTACTAATTAAATCATCCCAATATCATTTTAATGGAAAATCAGTCCATGGTAACATATCATGTTTATGTCACTGTATGGTTGGGAAAGATGTCTTTTTAACATCAAATTTATATTGGCCCAATATCGTCAGCAAATGTCATTTTTATACCATCAAATGTTATCATTTTTGATATATTATCGATACTGGCAGCCGATATCATGTTGACTAATAAGTGATAAGTGTTGATGTAAAAATTATATTGGGCCGATATCATGATGCTGCTTGGGTTGTTATCTCAAGATAGCCCAAGTCCACAAATTGAGAATAGCTGCTAGTTTTCAATTTTTGAATTATTTTTGATAAATACATTAAATAGAAGGTATTTTTCTGATTTAAGCCCAATTTTATCAAAACCAAGTTCATTCAGTTCGTAAAATGTGGTTTGAACGAGAGAAAATACTTAACTATAAATCACATAATATTCTCATTTCAGTATTTGCCACCATCCCACTCTCCACAGCCTAGTCCAATTCCATCTCCAAAAATAGAATATGGACCAATTATACTTCATCGTGCTGGGAGCCTGTTTGAAGCCATTGATAAGGTGTCGGAACCAGGGGGTCCTGCCAGTTTAAGAGGACTTGGTGGATTGGTCACAGCAGAATATCCACTCTCATTTGAGAAACTACATCAGTCACATGGTTTTGTTCTTTATGAGACCAGGATAAACAGGATGGTGTCAGATCCTGCTCTTCTTCAGCTGGGTGACTTAAGAGACAGAGCACATGTCTTTCTAGATTTGGTAGGAGTCCAGAGTGATTATCCTTCTGTAACTAAAATTTTTACTTAATGATAATCAACAAATTTTCTACTTTAGTTACATAAAGCCAATATAGAAGTACCTACATATTTATTAATGGACTCATGTACCTTTACCTCCAGGTAAAATTAATGATCTAATTATTATATACTATATATTTTTAACCATTTTAGTGCCAGCCATAATCACCCAGTATGTGCAAACAATGCCAAGGCTTTGTTGATGGAAATGTAAGTTTTCAATTAGAAAATTATATAAAACCTTGTATTAATACTCATGTAGAGGTTAAAATTCTCTATTTATACTCCAAAATGATATAAAAAATAAAAAAAATCAATTATGCTATTTTCACTTTATGAAAATATAGCTTACAAATGTTTTTAGCATAGGGGAAACTGCCTTGGGCCTAAAGATTGTCCTACTGACATTTCTAACCTATACCCCAAGGGCTGATAGATTGGCTGGCTGGCACTATAAGGGTTAAAAAGAACATTTTACTTTCAAAATTAATTTTAATGCTCCTGTTCAGCCCTATCCCTCTGCAGTACACTCAGATCCAACTATGCCAAATGAATTGGAACAAAATTAATTTTTTTCTAATTCCCACATTCCAAACCAACCATTTTTACAACAAGGCTAGGGCTATAGTGTGAAAGGGTAGGTGACAACCCATAAGGTTAAGAGTAGAGATGTGCTAATACTATCTGGGAATATTCTAATACCTCAAATACTAGAAAGCATTTGATATTCGAGATCTCGAGTAATCATGCTAATTACACTAATTATTTTTTTAAATTCAATCAACTTGTAGCGTTTTACTCCAATAGGTAATAATTAATTTTCTGAATAACCTTTAGCATATCAATTGCAATTCTAGTTGTTGAGGTATTCGAAATTCGAGATATTAAAATCATGATTTAATATTCAAATTCGATATTTGAATCCAAGAAATATGCTATTCAACCCATCTCTAGTTAAGAGTGAAAGTTAAATCATATTTTATGATCATAATGATTTTTTTTAACTGCTCAATGGTATAAGCTGTGACACAGTGGAAACAATTCATTATAAATCAACTAACACTTGGTTTTTTCCACAATATTTTTTTAGTAATCTAATAAATTAAGTATTTTTTAACTTATTATTAGAATGTATTCTTTTTAAAGCCTTGTATTTTAAAATCTCCCCTGAAATCAGTTTATTAATAAATGCATTTTGTCTTTTCCATCATAGGATAGAGTTGGAATTTTAAGCAGAACTCGTAAACTTACTTCTCTTCCCATTCATGGACTAATTGGACAGAAGCTGAGAATATTGGTTGAAAACCAAGGTCGTATCAACTATGGAACTAAAATCTATGAGCATAAGGTATTCATCAATCACAGTGAATGAATGCTTTAATGAACTTTAATGCTTGCATATTAATCCACAGATATGAAAATATCAACTTAAATTGAATGAATATTTTAATGGATTCAGATTTACTCCTCATCCTTTCCTATTTCATAAATAGAGCATCCTATAATTGTGCAAGGTTTAGTTAGTTGACACCACTTGACTTAGTGTTAGGATTGAGCAACCTATTCATCAGCATTTGTTAAAATTTGAGGAGATTTTTTCAGCTGAGGCTTGTATCCATCAGCTGAGATTTCATTTCTCATAAAGCACTCAAGCATTTGTGTCATAGTTACCTTTGAGTGCTTGGTGATCTCCCTTCTGTGCATAGGAGGGATCAGTTCTGTGTTGAAAATGTACAGTTATTATAACTTCTATTTCATTTTCCTTTATATGTTGAAAGGTAGCTCTAGCCATTCCTTCAAGTTGTAGCCAGATATTTCAAACATTTCGTGTTTTTTGCACCTTTTGAAAACAGGGATGGCAATCGAAACGAAACGAATATGTTTCGATTTGACCTAGAGTGAAATGAAAATAGGAGGTCTGCATATTGTTTCATCCCAGTACAAAATGATATGAACTAGGG
Source organism: Platycnemis pennipes (assembly GCA_933228895.1). Taxonomy (NCBI): domain Eukaryota; kingdom Metazoa; phylum Arthropoda; class Insecta; order Odonata; family Platycnemididae; genus Platycnemis; species Platycnemis pennipes. The sequence goes on from OW121853.1 coordinate 109,857,525, forward strand.
AGTTTAGTTTCGAACCAGGACAAAATGTTACTCTTGGGAGCGAAACAAAACTGCACGAAACTCCTTTGCACGTAATAAAGTTTCAACCTCAAAAGCAGAGTGGAGGGGGAAAAGAGGCAATAGTTTCAACCTTAGTGTAAGTGATTGTAGCAGAGGTCATAAGGTTAAAATATTGGGTGTTAATATTAATCTATCTTCATCGAAGTATCACTGAATACTATGCATGAAACTCACAGGAAAATCCTGCTAGATCCATTGTTGGCACTTGCTAAACCAAAAATGTAAACAGCATTATTTAGCCAAGTGTATTGCCAACCTTTCGGACCTGGAAGAACTTTTGAGTTCGAAAATGCAACTGTGACCCCTGAAAGGGCACAGTCAAAGTCACAGGGGTTACAAAAAGTTAATCCCTGCTGCAAACCCATCGAATCATAGGCTTAAAAAGGTGCCAAGGTTGATGGTAAATTCTTCAGATCCCTCTTGTCATCCCTTGACCTTCAAGAGTAACTCTGGGGTCAACGGTCATGGGGGTGACAAATATTGAATCGGGGCTACAAGTGTCAAATCATTTGTTTAAAAAGTGCCCAATATGATGGTTATGTCCCTCCAGGAATTCTCTGATCTTGAACGGTTGGGCAGGGGTCAAAGGTCACCAGGCGTAGCCAAGATAACATTTTTGTGCATCTAAGAACTGAAGATAGAAATTACAACATGTGCAGAGTTTATATCCCTCCAAATATGCTGGAAAACACATTCAAACATGCTTTTATCGGGAGAATTCAATTGTGCCTGGCACGGAATGGAGGGCATGTAGAATGAATAAAAATTGATTGTTCATTCTTACTGCTTCCATATTTTGATTTTAAAATTTGATATTGAGTAAAATTTGAATTTTTTAAAATTGAATAAAAGGAATTAACTTGAAATTACAATTTAATATTTTCATTGATTTGTTAAGTCGAAATCAATGACTACTATATAACCCAAATAGTGCACGGGTTGACAGGTGGGATCTGAGTACCTTACCATTGACTTTGGCAACCTAAAAAATCTCAGATTCATCATGTTTGTTTCCCTGTCTTGCCATTTCAAACATAAGTGACCATTGAACTCAGTGTAGCCCTTGAAGGTGAGGAGACGACAAACCATGGAACTTCATTTAATTCTTCACCCTTTCGAAGCTACTATTTGACGCATCTGTTTGCCTGATTTCCTGGGCTACACCTGGTGACCTTTGGCCCCTGTCCAACCATTCAAGGTCAAAAAATACTCAAAAAATTCCTGGAGGGACTTTACCATCGTATTGGGACTCTTTGAAACACATGATTTGTCACTGTAGTAGCCCCATTTCGATATTTGTTACCCATGTGACATTTGACCCCTGAGTAACCCTTGAAGGTCAATGGTTTACAAGAGGGATCTGATGACCTTACCATCGACCATGGCACCTTTTTAAACCTATGATTCGATATGTTCGTAGCCTCATTTCACTTTTTGTCACCCTTTGACCTTTGACCCCTGAGTAACCCTTGAAGGGATGGCAAGAGGGATCTGATGACCTTACTATCAACCATGGCACCTTTTCAAACTTATAATTCGATACGTTTGTAGTAGTGATTCACTTTTTGTCACCCTATGAACTTTGACCCCTGAGTAACCCTTGAAGGTCATGGTATGACAAGAGGGATCTGAAGACCTTACCTTGGCACCTTTTTAAACCTGTGATTCAACAGGTTTGTAGCGCTGATTAAATTTTTGTAACCTCTATGGCTTTGACTTTGCTCTTTCAGGGGTCGCAGTTGCATTTTTGAACTCGAAAGTTCTTCCATCATGTTCTTTGTGCCCAAAAATCTAATAGTTGAAAGTTTCACTAAATAATTCCGTCTTTTTGTATTTAGAATATTTTAGCATGGAAAGCACAAAATGCAAAATTTGGATTTTAGTTTGGACCCTATTTCTGGGGTCAAAAGGTCATATTTTTAAAATTTTGCTTAGACTCAACAAAACTCACCTTGTTCTACCCAGGTACCAAATTTCATTCGTGTGACTTGAAAGAAAGTGTCTAAAATTTCAGGTCAAAATTGACACACGATCAATGGGACACTGTAGTATAATCCTATACATAGTATCACTTTTAAAAATTCACTTTAAATATTAAAAATTTATGATTATGGTGAGAAATTTTCCAAAATGCGATAGATGATTCATTGTTAACCCTTAACCATTGACATGCAATTTTTGTTACACAACCAGTGACGTGCAGTCTGGGAGACCGCAATAAATCAAATATTCATAAAATGTTGCAACGCCATTTTTATTGCTTAGTTAAATGTTTCTTTATCTGCTTAACTATTCTAAAACTTATATTTAATTTTATGCATTACCAATATGAACCAATTTTTCGGTAAAAATAGTTATTTGAAACAGGATCAAAAAACAGATGTCAAAAACACTTGAGTTATTATTATCATTTTTAAGTATCAATATTTCGCCAGATTTAAAAATAAGGTCTTAAATGTTAAAGTAGGAAGGCTAAATAATAAGAAACAATTGAATTTATCTCATTTATTCCTTTTCTTGATGCATTCTGCAGGCGATTAAAATTACATTTTTTCACAATAGCTCTCATATCACCATTTCCACACAGTCTTTACAAATTTTCTTCGTGCATTCCAAGCACAGAGGCTTTTTGCATCGGAAATATAAGAAAGAGGTTTTCCATTTCTTGTATGGCGGGCACAGTCTACATGTTGTCCGGTTCTCAAGCCTTTCAACTTCTTCACCCTCTTCTAACGGTAGATGGAGAATTTGCGCAATACTTAATTGTACCTGTCTCGGGAGTCTAAGATTTGACATTCTCCTTCTCATATGGGGTCTAACAAGATCTGCAGCTATCGATTTAATGAAATTAAATCGTGTCATATCTTTCTTATCTTTCGCAGACTGCTGAAGCACAAAGCAGTTGACAAAGGAAATATCTAATATTCTGAAAAATACTGCCAGTGGCCACCTCCTTTTCCTTCGGTCGGATGTGTAGCTACAGCACATTTTGTCTAAAATATCTATGCCACCCTTAGTCACGTTGTAAAATGCAATAACCTCTGGTTTCCCTGACTCTATATCGTCACACCCTGTAGTGCATTGATGAAACTAAGCAGACAGCCTTATTTCTTTTGGGGACATGGGATACTAGAGTCATGTTGGCTGAGAATCCGTAAAGTGAAGAGCCCACTATGCGCCCTTTGGATGGCGCAAAATCATTAGGTAATTCCCTTTTATTTTTTCTGATTATACCAACGTACGTCAGCCCTTTTTCTTTTAATTTTTCTACCAGTTCAATAGATGTGAACCAATTATCCGCTGTGATATTCCTGTGGGACCTCATGATTGGCTCAGAGAGACGAAGAACTGATTGGGTTGGTTTTGATAGCTTTTTGTCTTTCTCTGACAAACCTATCCCATCTGTGTCTTTCCCTGAGTAAAAATATGCGTTAAACAGATAACTGTTTTCGGCGTCAGTGAAACACATCATTTTCAAACCATACTTGGCGGGCTTGCTAGGAATATACATTTTGAAACGGCATCGGCCCCTTTATTTATTCTGGCGGTAAAACTCGATGCTTAGATGTTCTGTCCGTAAATACTTAAAGGGAGACCGGCTGCCAAAAGAAAGGCTTAAATGAATGTTGCACTTCAGGCATGGGCGTGCCAAATTTTGGGGTTCAATGGGTTCCGTCATTTTTACAAAATACATTACGTGCGTACTGCCTGCAAGGGATACGAGAAATTAACCACTGTTCTATTGTAATTATTTATAAAATCTATAATAAGCTTAACATTTACAGAACAAAATACGTGATATTTCCATTAAAAACCGGATTTAATTTGTTTTGCGTTCATCTTCAGCAACAACTTGAATAGTCATTTATTCTTACATAGTGTATTTTTGAAAAATTATGTACTTAATTATCCACTTTGTGTAACTAAAAATGCTTCCTAACAAATTATTAGTTATTCTTATACTTGAAAAATAACTACGAATTGTTTTTAAAAACTTTTTGAATCATGTCCACCAGCATTACGTTTATTGATTTTTCCAATTTAGTGACGTAAGGTCTCTCAGACCGCTAATCGAATTCAGTTGCAAATTTACAGAAATAAATAATAAAAATGTTAAATTTTAAGAGTGTTATATCCTTATCATACAAAAATATGAAGCTAACGAGAATTATAGACATTTTAAAAAAGTCATTTTGAAAATATTCATAATTTTAAAAACGCAGTGGTCTCTCAGACCGCTGTTAAAAGAGACGTATAGGACTTAAGGACAATAAACGTGAAACCTTCAATTGCTTTTGGAGAACATCGTGTTGAAATTGAAATAAACATAGAATGGACTTACTCTAAACATGCTGAATGATTTTTTTTCGCTATATCTGCAAACAGTTTTGCACCTTTCTCCCTAAAGCAGGATACACCAAGAAGCTAACATCTCCGACTAATAAGTATGCCGATTTTCTAAAGAAAAATAATTTAGTTTAAAATATGCACTGTACTGCTTAATGTTATGTTTAATATATTCTACATTTACACTACCCTGATTTGAAAAATAACAATGATAAATTATTGTTCATTTTAGATCCTCCAACATTAATGATGCTTCCATATCCTAGTGCACAAAGTTTTACTAAAGAACAATCACTGCATAGACAAATGAATACACGCGTCACTTAAGTCACTTATCACCATTCCAAGTGTAGTGTGAAACTAAACCCTGAGAAGATGAAGCACATGGTCCCACCGGTGTGAAACATAATTCATGTTTGGTTTCCTCCCAGGTTTCATTCCATTTAGTTTTGCTTCTACATTTCGCTCCCAATGATGAAACTATTTTTCATATTTGCTCTTAGACACTTAGTTGGATCTAGAATGTGGCTGGGTTATAAATAATTAAATGATACAACAGCATACAGCAGATACAGGGTTATAGTATACAACAGATACAGGGTTAAATGATACAACAGCAGGTTCATTGAACATGTCTATATTCTCCATAGGAGAGCCATACCTCCAGAAGTTACAGTCCTGGAAGTTTCAGTTGTGGGAGGAGGGGACAGCGGAACAAAACAGTTGAGGGGGGTTAGCCCAAATGAATATGGTGGCAACTTCAAAATACATCACACTATTGAAAATTTACTGATTTTGACTTTCGTTAATTTTGGTTGCCATCCCTGCCTGAAACTAGTCCCTAGCATTCTATTAATGCACTCTGCTAGTGGAGGGAGAGTGAAATGGTTCCATAGTGGAAGATCACTCACAATTAACATGGTTGTGACACATGATGAAAACAATTTTGTAAACAGGTACAGGATATGTGAGTGAGTAGAGTCCTTGAATTTTCAGCTGCTTGCATTTGGAAATTTGAGTAAATTGATCATGGCCCAGGATTCATATCCCTTTACTCTGAGAAAAGCCCCCCACTTCTTTTAATTTACCTCTTATGATTTATTTCAGTCAATACAGTTTTTGGAAAGTCTTAGTTACACAATATGAATTTGGGTGTGTAATATTTACAATATGAATTCTGAAGCCTAATAGAACTTTAATGCTAATTTATACCCAGAAAGAATAAATTTGTAATATTTTATAGCTGAATGTCTATGTTTAGAAATGTATACATATGTAGGTAATTGAGCCTGAATATTAAATCTGGTGTTCCCAGAAAATCATCCTCAGAATAATTTTAGAACTAGTTTTCTGTCGTTTAAGTATTTATGTAATTTTTTACTAATGGAAGTATTTTATTTCACACAAATTTTATTACTAGAGGGTTAGTCACAAATTTGTGGTGGGTTGGCAAACCAATATGTGGTCCAGTGTTTTTGAAACCTAAAGTTTGCCTCGTTTTTTCCTCAGGGAATAGTGAATAATGTTACTCTTGGAGGTAAAGTCCTGAAGGGATGGAATATGTACAGATTACCTCTCAATGATACATCTTCGCTGGACAAATATATTGACTCATCAATTGCATTATCTCAAGGCCAACCAACCAATGCATGTGTGCGTGAAGAAGACTATAAGATTCCATCTTTTTACTATGGCTTCTTTGTACTTCCTCAAGGAACTACAAGCATTCCACCACAGGATACCTACCTTAGTCTTGATGGGTGGCACAAGGTATGTATCTTTTATTTCCACCTGGATGACAATGATTGTGAGAGGCCTTGTTCCTTTAATTTTATTTATTCCATGAACCAGTTTGTTTTGTAAAACATTTATGGTATGAAATGCAGTTCCCCCATCATATCCAGAGGGGAGCATCTTAATTAGTATGCAACTAATCATATTTTAAGTACAAATATTTAATATTTATTTTTTTAAGGTAGCAGGTACCTACTCAGTTTTTATTCAGAAGCTTCAGCTTCTAAAATATCTACTCATTCCTGCATTTTAGCATTTATGAATCTATCCCCACATAGCATGCAAGGTTGCTGCAAGTTTCATCTACATCTACATGATACCCTGCAAGCAACCGCGAGGGTGTGTGGCAGGGGGTGAAGATCACCAAGCATGCACTACTAACATGCAAACAAGCAACTATAGGGTCTCATGCAACTAGATTGTTAGTATGTATAGTATTTAAGTTTGTTTGAGGTTAGCGTACGGTTTGCCAAGATTGGCAATCTGGATGCAAGCCTGCTGCAAGTTTGACATTATTGTCACTTTCGGTGCAAGTTGCACTCAACCGGCATGAAGTGTGCCCACCTTGCCAACTTTGCTGCAGGACTCCGGCAACTTGGCAATATTGGTAGCAATAGTGCAAGGCTCAAGGCAATTGCAACTATAGGGTTCCTACTAAGGGAGGTGTAGAGTTACCCTAGCTCTTCCCTCGCTTGAACGTGCAAGTCTTACTTGCCACTTATGTTTCCCTCAGGAGAAAAACAATTTGAGCTATATTGAAGAAAGACAAATTTATTCAAAAATTAGCACGAAAATAACTTAAGCACGTAATGATAAATTAACTAACAAGCTGGAAGAAGAATAAGGTTGAAAAGTTTGTGAATACATATTGATTCTATAAGTGGCATTGACATCAGGGTTCCTACTTGTATCCCCGAGGATCCTATGAAGGATCGTCCGATGAATACGGTGATTGGCACGTTATTGAGGAAACTCATATTTATCTCTCCTGGAGTTGAAAAAATATCAGTTATGTATATTCATAATGGTCATGTTTATTTTTAGTCACAAAATGGTAATTGGGTAAATGTTTTAAGGTGCAAAATACCCTTGTCAATATATTGTAAAGTTAATTATCACTAACGAATTAATGTTAGCCAGCAGCTGTATATATACGGCCTCCCAACAATTGGCTGTTAACGGAGAAGCATTTGATAGAAATGTCTAGCTGTCGTCGAAAGTTATAGGTCATCAGGGCGATCACTGAAGGCAAAGAGAACACTTAGGACCAGGATCTGTGAATGCAATGTATGACAGATATATAACTTGCATATTTATAAGTGAAGGTTAACCTGTTATAATCATTTTCTTTTTCAATTTTGGTGCTAGGTGCACCCATGCTAGCAATGATTGTTTTGCGATAGCTAATTAGTTTCTCTGCATGGTACAGTGCCTCTGTACAATTGCATGTTCTAGGCAACGTTTTTGTGTGTGGCTCATGAACACTTCCCTACCCTTGGCCTGCCCTCTATTTTTGCTAGGGTTGAAGCAGTTGAAACTTGCACAGGACTTGCATTCAGGTTGCATGCCACTTGCAGTGCAACTTTGCAGCAATCTTGCAGAAGGTGCAGTAGTCAGATTGCAGCAAGCTTGCGGTAAGCTTGCTATCTTGCAGGGCTGCAGTAAGTATGGCTGCATTTTAGTATGAAACATTGTTTTGCTAGAGGCCGCGGTTTTCGAGTTATTCCAGAAAAACGTAAAAAAGTGACCTTTAAACGCCCCCCCACCCCCCGCTCACCCCCCACCGGCGGGGGGTTTTAGTGGGTTGTGTATGAGACTCGACCCTACCACTGTGCAAAAATTTGCGACTACACGATTTTTTTCCCCTAATTGACCTTTTTCGGCGTTCGTTGACTGGACTATGAGCACACTTCAAATGAGTAGAGAAAAGCATCATTCACTTTCCAATTGTTTGACTTCCTCTTCCCTTAAATTCCAAACTTCTTATATTCCTCTCAATAGCTCAACATTTTTTTTATTTTTAAATTGTATTAACTTGTGTTCTACCTCATTAAAAATGTTTGCGATTTTCCTTGCCAATATTCCCTTCTCACTCTCTAAGACAAGGCTCCTCCTCTCCTCAAGATTCAGTGTGACTTTGCTTTTGGGATTTTTCTCCGCCCTACCTCCTTACCCTTCCATTCCCATTCTTTTACCTTTCCTTCCAATCTGTAGAGCCTATAACTGTGAGGATAGACTTGCAAACACCTATAATGATCACCTGCAAGATTAGTTTTTTTGGTCAGACTGGAACAAAAAAACAAACTGGTCACTGGCCACGGATCTGTGGATCCTCGAGGAGTGGCTGCTTTTAGGAATATTTTTTGTGGTCTTTTATATGTCAAGAAGGTGGAAGTAGTCTGCTTATAAGGCTCTAGTACTCAGAATGTGCCACGTAGAACGTGCAATTTGAGTAACAGAAGATAATAATTCCCCAAGCATATTCCAAAATATGGTTTCAAAGGAAATGCCGGCGACTGGCCACTTAAGGATTGACGCTGACCAAAAACAGCTGGCCGTTGAAGGAGGTGGATGCTGAGAAGAGGGAAAATTTACATTGCTTATATGAGAAATTCATTAGGTTCCTGGAAAAGCTTAAGGAGGTGGCCATTTAGGCAGATTTCACTGTATATCAATACCAGATGATCACAGCAACCATTCATATCACATCAAAGTTAGACTCAGAAACACTGGTATTCATGAAAAGCCTGACCCAGAGGAGTATCTGAGAAGATTTTACTCTATATATGTCTTGTATGTTGCGATTGTCTTAAGACATCTTTGAGGAATCCTTAATGTTTGTAAATGAGACATCCGGCATATTCTTAAGAATTCTCTCTCTCTCACACAGCTCTCACAAACAGCTCTCTCACACCAATGGTATGAGAGAGCTGTTTGATAACATCCCTTGTCTAGGCATTAATTGAAAGGTGTTAGCCAGCACTGCACAATGTGGCTGGTAAAACCAGAAAAATGTAAGACTTAAATGATCCATAATGTTTGGTTGTTTTCCATCATTTCATTTTCTCATTCCCAACATATGGGAAAAAAGAGTCAATAATACAATCAATTCTGTAATTTACCTTTCTAAAATGATCATCTACACACAGAGGAACTAGGTTGGAATTTGAGCTCACTATCTGGCGTTGTCTTCATTTGGCAGATCCTGCATGTAGTGACACAGGATGCAAACTCCTGTGTTTTCATACCTCTTTTCATGCCTATAATACACATGATTTACTCAGGATTACCATTTCATTCATAAAAGCTGGTAGGTATCTCTGGTTTTAAAGTTTTTTTTATCACATATGCTAGTGGGCATAACTATTCAACCATCAAGGTGAGCTCCATAAAATCTTCAATCTGAAAGACTATGTGAGTTATGTTGCTACAAAGAAAATTTTCAATGTATAAGACATACCACTATGTTTTGGTGATCTTCACCCCCTGCCACACACCCTCGTGGTGGCTTTCAGGGTGTCGTGTAGATGTAGATGTACCACTCCAGAATGAGTCCACCATTAATATGGATACATTTTTATTTCATAAGTGCTGATTTATATTTTTCCATGAACTTTTTTGCATGATATATGAAAACAGAATGCATGTGCTTATGTAGGATCAAATTATTTGCTAATTTGTGATTGTTTTGTTAAATAGGGAGTAGCATTCATCAATGGCCACAATTTGGGACGCTATTGGCCTGTGGTGGGACCTCAAGCAACATTGTATGTTCCCGGAGCCTACCTGCATCCACCTCCAGAGTCAAACCGCATCATTCTTTTTGAACTAGAGAGAGCCCCCTGCAATGGAGTTGATACATCTTGCTATGTGAACCTTGTCTCACAACCAATTATCAATGGGCCTACCCCTGGAGGGCAGTAAAAATAATTAAGAATAACCATATGAAGAAGGTTTCTCAAGGTATCTTTGGTTTTTCAATATTATTGACTGCCCTCAAGTGCATAACATCATTCATCCCTATTAAAATGAGTATGGGCCATTCTAAAAAGAAGAGTGATTTGTAATACTTTTCACTCTTAATGGTTGTGATGAATAAGTTTGAGCAAAATGGTTCCAGTATCTAAGGACTTAAAAGCAACCATTTAAGTTACAAGTTCCTGTGATTTTAATGTAGGTGTGAAACTTATTTATATTTTTAAATCTGATATACTGTTAATATTTATAACAAGATGAATTCTAAGATAATATGATTTTATTTTATCATATTCTGTACAACAAGTAAGAAAGTTGGATCAAATTAGGCATATTATTATTATGCCACAGTCCACTGCTAACAATCAGTAGTTGATCTTATAAGTTTGTTATGCCTTTTTCTAAATATATAGGTAGTATAGATTTGATTGTATTTTTACTTTGTGGTAACTACATGAGTAATATGTGCACAGTTTAATTATAGTCACTCTAATAAGCTGATGAAAATTTGATCAGTTTGGTCTTCAGCAGTTACATTTTTGGCATAAAATTCCAAACAATTTTTATGTGCAACAATAATGACCTTGTAATGAAAATACTGGTTCTCAGTTCATGAGCACAGAGTGTTGCTTTATTAATTTAAAATGTATGATGTTTCATTCTTACCAGTTAGAGCTATGTATATCTAATTTTTTATTAGATAAGCAATGTACCATTAATTTTCAACTAGTTAGTTGAGTATTGGTGGAATTATTCAAAACATAAATCAAGTTGTATAAATAATATACTCAAATTTGCCATTGGCAATATAATGGAAATCTTAAATAATGAGATACCATAAAAATCTATATTGCATTCTGTTATTTTATTGAAGAATAAGTTTTTAGGAGCATGGTTTAAATATTTAATTATTCTTCCTTGCTTGCTTGATACATGTTGGGGAAATATTAAAAAAAAATTATAATATACTATACAATTTTTAGGCCAAACATTAAGTTTGGGATTTTGGAAGGATTATCAAGGGAGCCAAACCAAAGTATGTATTGAGGTCTTCACTATAGTGCTACACAGGGGTGCAGCCAGAAATATCTTTTGGGGGGTTAACATGGATTGGATGGTAGGCCCAAGTAGTCTAAATCTACCTAAGATTAATATGTTCATATTAATTGCTCATAAGGAAAAAACACACTGAGAAAACTTATATGATGCATGTATAATTTATCATGCCCAAATACTAGGTGTTATTTAAATACTCAGGTTGTAGGTGGGCACAAAATGATAAGTTATTCAAATGGAAAGAAAGTCTGTTTATTTACAGTTACAAAGACATTTTAAGTCTATGCGATTTTTTAGCAATTTTGTCGCAATTTTTTAGCTCCTCTTGGGGTGGGGGGGTTTTAATCCCAACCCCCCTTGCTGGACCCCTGGTGCTACACTACTCCATACAATTATAATTTACCAGAGATTAAGATCGAGATTACATCCACAGTCAACCATAAATGTATAGCATCCAATAGTGATGCTCTCTTGATCCCTTAAAATGTACACTCACTCCCACTGCATGACTTATGACTGCTGTTCATTCATCCTCCTGGCTCCTTTAACCTCCAGGCACCCTATTTCTCATAGAATTCTGATTGTCAATGTCCTCTGGGAACATCTAATTGCTGTGATTGAGGTAAAAAGAATCAGCATTGAAATAGCATCATTGAAAACCAAGTAAAATTAGAATTATGTAGGTTGATCATCTTGTGTTTTTTTTTAGAATCTTCCACTTTATAAATTTGTCTTATTGGTATGGTCTTATCACTGTTAAAAAAGTGTTGCATCACCTTAAACCCTTTGCACTTGGATTTTTCAACCCTTTACACCAGTAGTCCACTTGGAATTCATTGTAAATGCCCCTGCATTTTGCATGTCGTGTGTCTAGTGAGACTTGACACGCGAGTTGGTAGTGAGCAACACTGTGTTGAGTATCACTCGACACCCGAGTGGAATAGGTTAAACCTTAGAAAAGTTTGTGAAACTTGCTGCTGCTCCCGAGATAATTACAGGAATGTTTTCAAAATGTTTTTTCCAATTTTTTTAAGCACCACACAGCATGTGCAAAGTAAATGCTGATGAACATATCAGAAATATTGGTAAATTAAAATTTACAACCCTTAAATTTTCTCCTTCAGAATTGTTTTAGGAAATAAGAGAGTGGAATAATTTCCAACAAATTATTACTGTGGTTACACAGTGAGATTATTTCCATTCTATCTCAGGGATTATATGAACTCATTCAGGGAGAAGATTAGTCATAGTAATTAATGAAAACATGTTTAATCCCTATCACGAATAAAGAATGGTAAACATTTGTGAACACTATAGGATGAATCGCTTAGTTTTACTCGATATAGTAGTTGTACGTAGAATTATAAGGGCTGGAGGAGGGGATGAACGAAAAGAGGATCAGTTTGGGAAAGGCAACTTGTAATACTAACTAATATTCTCATGAATAGTATGCCTTGTGAATAGAACAAGTTACAAGAGGTAATGGATTGTGGAAGATAGGTCATTACTAATAGTCAAATGCTGGGTAAGGGAATAAGAGAAGGGAATTTTGGATAGTGTGATGAGTGTTAAGGAATATGCTGATCGAAGAAAGAAGTAGACTAGGGTAGGAGTTGGCAAAAATGTAAAAGGTTAGAGATATTAAATCAAAACTTACTAAACTGGTTGATGAATAATAATAATAATATCTGATCTATTCGTAGAAACTTTTTGGGAAAGGTAGTTAGGGTAGACATGCAACGTAGACTTTGGTAAAGGTTTCCACAATTGTTTGAAACTCTTAATATTGCGTGTGATGGAAGTCAGCCCCATGATGGGCATCATGGGCAGCCACCGCCTGACAGCCTGATGGTAGGAAAGAAGTCCGGTGATAGCTCTCGGACTTATCACTGTTAAAAAAGTGTTGCGTCACCTTTAAACCTTAGAAAAGTTCGTGAAACTTTTTGCTGCTCCCGATATCTTACAGGAATGTATTCAAAATGTTAACAAATTTTTTCAGCATTAACTTTGACCAGGAATCCTGTTACTTTTACCCCTTTTCTTTCAACGTTACGTTTGTGTGTTCTCATTTTGCCTCCTAAATTGTCATTTTCAGCACATAAAACACCTTCATTGGGTGGATTGTATAATATAATTTGTTTCCACCAAATGCGGTAGGTTCTGATGGTATAAGGATTGTCAGAGTGCCTCCTTCCCTAGTCTATTTCTTCCAATGAACACATTTCCATTTTTCTCAAACCCGATATATTTTCAGGTTCAGATTTTTCAACCAGGCAATGCTGTATATCAAAGTCCTCACTAACCTTTCCATGTATATTTACTCATAAGTTACTCCTATTCGTAATCACCTCTTTCGCCAAGCATTTCTCCTCCTAATACATTTGGTACATGAATGGTATATATGCCAACTTTAATCTAAAATCCTTCCTAAAGAGGGATTTTAGATGGAGTTGACCATGGAAGCAACAAAGAGGGGCATCCCCCACTCCCAAAATAATAGGTGGGACTCAGTTTTGAGATGGACACTACCATACTCTTTTATCTATTGCACCTTAATTACCCCTCCTGACTGGGGTCTCAGGATCTGTGCATATTGGTGTGTTGGTAATGTTCGACTCATCATCTATGCTTAAATCTTTCCTTCCGCTGCCACCCCTCTTCCACATTTAGGTCCCTAATTATGAATGACACGGAATAGAAGTGTAACAATGACAGTGGCAATGGTTTCGTGTGCTCTCCGCCTAGAAATCTGAGGTGGTGACTCAACAAACAGTGATAGACTTCCAGTGTAATAGTGGAGCGTAGGCTCCAGTGTAACCTGGGTGGAAATGAGTGGCTCCCAAAGTGGAAGCGAATAATCGGCTAGCAATAGAATTGGAGATACATCATCATCACTTGTCATCAGTCCTAAGATTGATGGCCTTGCTTTGCCATTATCCCCATTTATTTTTCCCTCGACGACTGTCTTCATCAGACCATCACATCTCAGGATGTGTCCGAATTTGATTGTCCCGTCTTCTTTTTAAGGTTTTCATAAGACTTCTCTTTTATTGACAAAATGGTATTCTAATTGCTCGGACTATCATACTCGAGGGAAATAATCCGCGGTATGATGACGAGGACTCAAAACACCGAACCTCGTGATACTAACGACAATCTTGGTGAATCTGAGGTTTCCGCGGCGTTTATCCACAATGGTAACGGCTTTCGGGCGTTCCTCCGCGGCAGGGCTTCTCATGGTGACGACAGTTTCTCCAGCCAACTCCCTTCTCTTCTGAAGTTTTCTAAATAACCTGAGAAAAGACGGCACGACTTAATCGGCCACATCATAAGACATGATGACCTGATGAAGACAATCGTTGAAGGACATGGGAAGGACGTCAAGGAAGTTTGGGAAGAACGGCAAAGGAAGGTCTCACATGAAAACAAGTGATGAAGGATGTGAAAGAGAAGAAATACGTAAACATAAAGTCACTTCTGACCTGAAGACGCCGGCAGGACGGCTGGAGAAACTGTCGTCACTTTGACTCGCCCTGACGCGGAGGAACGCCGGAAAGCCATTGTAACGACCATGGTAATCGAAAATACGATTGAGGATGGAAACTTACATTGCATATTTTCTTTATTTTACGCCAATTTCTTCAGCAATTTTCTGTCAAAACGATTCGGTATTGGCGTCGGATTTAGTTATATGATTCAATGGAATTATTTTGTCAATGCGCTTTAATTATGCGATATTTCGCTTTCTAGCGTACCAGCTTGGCTCTCCGGAGACTAAACATGTTCACGCTGATATTAAAGTTCTTGTCTTCATCAGGCTATTATGTCTCATGATATGGCCAATTAAGGTGCCCCGTCTTTTTGTAAGGGCATTTAGAAGGCTTCTCTTCTGAAGTTTTCTGGATACCCTGAGAAAAGACGGCACGACTTAATCAGCCACATTATAAGACATGATGGCCTGATGAAGACAATCGTTGAAGAACAAGTGGATGGGAAGAACGGCAAAGGAAGGCTTCAAATGAGGATAAGTGATGAAGGATGTGAAAAAGAAGAAATGCGTAAACATAAAGAGATTAGCTGATGTAAGAATTCAGTGGAGAGCTGCGTCAAACCAATCTCAGAATTGCTAACTGATGATGATGATATTGTACCCCGCAGCTTCTGAATTAGCCTCTGCCTCTATAACTAAATACGATTACTAGCAGCAATAATTCAAAACAAAACTTTTGGATAAGAACATCTTCTCTCTATTGTGTTGGTGATAATTTAACTGACTTTCCGTCCATGTATAACCAATGTTGGTCAGTGTATCATGGAGTGGAGCAGTGTCGTCACGTTACTAACTCTCTTCTGCATTCTTCCCAAAGTCATGTGGATCGGGTTGGTGTACTGGCTTCCCATCTCAAGGGCCTGGTTTCCAATCCCGGCACTGGCCAATTATTCATTGGTCCCTACTTGAGTTCCTTGTGGAGAGCACTTCGAGTCCACTGCTCCGTCCGTCGGTGGAGTCCGCCGTGGTCCCCTTTCGTTAAGAGCAGGCTAATGCCGTTGCCGCGTTTCTCTCCACGCTTCCTCCGTTCCTTGAAAACACCTACCTTCACCCAGGTACCCCACCTATCCGCTCTTGAGCCGATGACCTCAGTTGTCGGTCGCCTTTTCCAAATAACTACAACAAGTCGAAGTTGTTTGTCTGAATCCGAGTTGCCGGATAGAGATGCCAAACATGACAAATGTGATAATTTGCAATTAATCTATCTCGCTAAAAAGTTATTTTAATTCTACTTAGAATTACATCCAAAAGGAAATAAATTAAGCGGTTTAAACGAAACAACTGACATGACTAATAACTGTTTTTGGGGTTATCCGCGTTTTTAGTTAAAAAGTAGCCGAAGTTTCTTCTCCTTTGCCGGAGACTTCCTCAGGGCTAATGAGTGACCAGAGCGTTATGCATCAATTTATATGCTCGTAGTGGGAAAGGGGTGAGGTGGGGGGGGGGGGGGGGGAGAAGGGTGTTGTGGAAAATTCTGGATTATTGTTTTTTTATTTTTGGCTATAACCGGGAGCCAGGAACTGCTGATCGCCTGCCCTTGGTCTCTGTTAAAATTCCTGGGGTGTTTTCTTATTTTCAGGGCTTCCCTAAAAATCCTTGTTTTGAAGTGCCTGTCCTTGGCCAGGATTTTCGGCTTCTCGATTTCGATGTCGTGGCCTTGTGCTGCATGCTCGGCGACTGCTGACTTCTCTTGGAGCCCTAGGCGTATGGCGGCACTATGCTCTTTGACTCTCGGGTCTCGAACAGTTCCGACGCCCCTGATGGATAGAATCATAAATGGATACTACAGTAGTATAGTACCAAAGGAATACTATAATAATATAGCATGATATGTGTGGAGCAAGCAGAAAATAATTATGTAAATATGGATGGTTAACCAACAGAAGATGAATCGAATAGGGAGCTTCGTGGAACCAATCTTTGGGTTTACGATAAGTAATGATAACATTTTTTTGTCTTTTTGAAATAAAGAATAAAACAGAAAATCTAGTAACGAATTACGTAATCACTCTGGTAGATTTGGCTTTTCTGGGATATTCTTGGGCGTTTCTTCTCTTTTTAACTGGAGAAACGACTCATGGCTCGGTCTCTGTTTCTCACAAACCAAAACTTCGCTTGTTCACCGCATCCCATTTTACTGGCGACGAGATTTTACGTGGAAGAACCAGCGCTGCCTCTTCACACTGCGCTTTTGCGTTGAGCTCAGAAGAGGTGGAGGGTATTGAGACGCTTATCCACCGTTAAGGAAAGAGTATTTGTGTTAGTGAAAATTTGATTCGACACCCTTAGAGAAAGCAGCATTTTGGCAGCAGCATGCAGAAATTTGGCCATGAAAAAGAATTGTTTACAAAGGAAGTAACTTATATGAACCCTTATTTATACTTCTTCATGCTTATTATTTTCTCTTTAGGTATTATCTGAAAATCGAAATATGCTTGCAAAAATGTGCTTATGCAATATGCTCTGTTGCGGAAGGAATGCTGATATGAAATCACGATCTTCGGTGAGTAAGCTTAATTCTTTTCCTTATCCTCTTCAATTTTGCTCATTGCTACTGTCTTGAACATACGAACGCTTAAAATAGAAGTTCATATGCACAAGAGTACCCACCTTGGTGAAAATGGGCAGGATAATCTCACGCTCGCTGCACTCTCCTGCATGTGTGCACGAGAAAGTGTAGTTTAAGTTAATACACATTCTCGAGAGTGCGTTAAAAGGAGTGAAACATTATCGTTGCTCACCTTGCTCCTGGTTGAGTAGAAGTAGAAGAAATCATTTTTAGAAACAATTTCGAAATTATCGAAGTGTTTCGAAACAGTAGGAAGTCCATTTAGCAGGAAAATTACTACATTCAAACATTGCCAATATTTTGTGAGTTGGTAAAATTATAAAGGTCAGATTACGATATGTTTTTGCTGTGCCACGTATTGAAGCTATCGTAGTCGTGTGCTTGAAAATCGCTAGTCTTTTACGTTCCGAGCGCATCAACGTCACTATTATTTGAGTTGTGAGAAAGTAAGCGCAGATGAGGTGAGAGGTTGAAGTTGGGGTGTGGTAAAGAGGAAAAGAGGAACACACATGGCCACAGTAAGAGAATTGGAAAAGTTCAAACGGGTGGAGCAAGATAGGCCTGTCTCGAGCGAGAGAGAGGCACAGGCTCTTCCGAATGTATAAGTTCGCCCTGATGAATAACTCCCGTACAGTCTGAGCCAGGGCCTTGATACCAAAACATTCCAACCTACTTGTACCGAAACGGAAGTTTTTCGGAGGGATTTCGTGCTTCTCATCTTGTGAAATGGGGCTCCATCGCTAAGTACCGTATAAATATGGCAAAATGCTCTATTAGATTCGAATGCATTTAAAATTATAGAACTTTACTATCCATACACTCGTGATTGAATATGAATGGCATTGGGTCAACGTGAGTTCGACGCAGAAAGTCCGGGTTCGGTAAGACTCGCTGTTTTCAGCTACGTCATAAGTCAATAATCCTATGATTGGTTTGACGTAGCCCTCCACTCGATTCTTCTATCAGCTAATACCTTCTCCAGTTTTCGCTTATTTGTATTTTCTTCTCTCTTCCACCGTTCCATCTAATGCAAAATATATATTTCATCCTCATCGTTCGCTTTTTTTCTTCTATATTTCCACATGTCGTGCGTCATTTATTCTTCCTTCAATAACGTCGATCAGCTAGTATTTTCTCTGTAGCTTTCTAGTGTCTTGGAAAATGAAGTAAACAAATTTTTTGTGAAAATGAAAGTAAACAAATTCACCTTAAAAGAATTTATAGCCCTGAAGAAGGAAAAAATATATTTTCCGAAACGTCGGCCAAAAGTTAAAATTTTATTTTATTTTCAAAAAGAGGACCTAAACTCCCAAAAAACCATCCATCCACTGAGTGAATCCGTCATCCATTGATTTTGTCGTGTATCAGCAGTTCATTGCCTTACTTGTTCCATCCATCTTCACTTTCCACCATTCATTCATCGTACTTTCCACCTACTATTTTCTTTCCTCCCGAACGAGCCAAAAACAAAGTTTCGTCCTACTCCGTGTCCACCGCACTTAATACATTCTCCTCATCAATCAGATCTCATTTTCTTCTCATGTTCCTTACTAAAGGATCTGATCTTGGTTTCAAGTCACGCCACCCTCCATGCTTTACTCTTCATAAAACTTTCATCAATATATTTTCTCAAGCTTCCGATCATTAATACTCTCCTGTTATTGAAAGTCTCCTCAGCTTTAGAAGTTTTTGTACTTGTCCGGTGGAGGGAACCGATAGCTAAGGTCACTTTCACTATTTAGGATAAACTCGTTGAATGGAGGGAGTCGGGGATTCTTGAGGGAGCAGGTGAAGGGTGGAGCGAAACTCGGCGTCGGCATTAGCCGGCATGTATTTAGCCTACTCTTAACGTAGGGCACCAAGGGATCC
Organism: Platycnemis pennipes; assembly: GCA_933228895.1. Classification (NCBI taxonomy): domain Eukaryota; kingdom Metazoa; phylum Arthropoda; class Insecta; order Odonata; family Platycnemididae; genus Platycnemis; species Platycnemis pennipes. Next base: position 109,876,745 of record OW121853.1, read on the forward strand.
ACGGTCTTACGTCCCATCCGATGGATGGAGAACTGCACTTGACGTAGTCTCTCCATAGCACTCAAATAGGGATCGGTATACCAGTACCAAAAATGTCTGACAGAGCCGGGATTGGATTCTGGACCCTCTGGATGGGAAGGCTACCTACTCTGGCCAACGCTGTAAATACTGGGGTAAAGTTCACTTGTGACTGACCATGAATTGTAGTTTCATTTCTAGGGAAGACAGCCCGCAACTGGTTATTTTTCACTCTATAAGTTGCTACTGACGAAAAGGTGGCATTATTTAAAGATAGGAGGAAGCGTGGGAGGAAACCCTGCGTAAGCATTAGTAGACTATAAGGAGGGTCCAGGGGTTCTGTTTTACGACCCAACCGACGAACGGAGTACTGAACATAAGTAGATACTTTGCACACTATATTTAAATAAGGACCGGTGTAGCAATAGTAATCCACGCCTGGGATTTGATCCCAGGTCTTCAGAGTAGTAACAATTATGCTGCGCATGCGTTCATGAGCTTGGAAAGTGCCTACATCATTTCAGTTTCTGAAAACGGAATTCGAAAGGCGAGGATGAAGGCTGGTGTAGAGTAATGGCAAGCGCAGCTTACAGGCGGAAGAAGTAAATGAGGCTACCGTATTCACGACATTTTTATATTTTTGGTAAATTGATTGCTGAAAATGTTATTTTATTTATATTTTATGCGTCTGAAGAGATGAATGAATTGGGAAGGAAGCCGTGAGAAGTGGGGGCGGAGGAGAGTAATCCATCAATATCTACCCTAGCCGATGGATAGACCTAAAACAATATTATGTTATTGGAGGGAGACGACCGAAAACCAAGGTTATTTAAGTCGTTTAGGATAGGTGGGCGATTGGATATGGTCAGGAATACTTAAGGTAAGGAAAAAGAGGGGAGAATGTCGCCTTTAGCACACCCTTAACGAAAAGCGACTTATCCAAGGGACGGCAATCCATCCGAGGGAGCCTTCCTATCCCAATATGTGTTCTTCGTTTTCGTTCTTTGCTGTGTTCCCTATCCCAAGACTATGAATATTATAGGCGTGCATTATCCATTCCATGAGATCTCGATTCCACTTAGTCTAGAATCGAATCTACTAAAGAAAATTATCACCCCGTCACCAATCAGAATTCACCTTGGTGTAGAAACACACGATATTGTCCGCGAACCCCAGACTTTTTGAAATTTATAGTTGATTACAGGCAACGATCAAGTTGGTTTTCCCAAACCACCTTATACCTCTAGGTACTGTAGAATTGTCAGGTAGAAACACTGCTGAGAAATAATTTATTTTCTCACAGCTTTCCATTGAAGTGGAACATCTTCGGTGTGTTCAGTAATGTTTAGGCAAGCAAGGGAGAATGTAGTGAAGAAAGCTCTGGTGCTTTCCTGGTGTATTTTTTGAGTGAATTATTTACGGGTTTTACGCTGTTCATCTCTGCCAGGGGAAATTAGGGGGGTTATAACCCAAATGAAGACTTGAGTGAAGGATTCATTCAAGAGATTTGGCTGATTTTTTAGTAGGGATTACAGTATTGCGGATATGTAGATAAAAGGGATTGGACACTATTAAAGTATTTTCAACTAATTCGCTCTTAAATGGTGATCTGAATTGATAAAGAGCTTTTGAGGGATGAGATCATTTTTATAACATTCAAGCTTACCTACATCTTGAATGTAAAAAAGTATAGCAAATATTTTGTGACGAAAATGTATGGATACCATGAATTTTCCTCCCCAAAATATATCTAAAAATTTGATCACGCAATTGCACAACGCTTGGCTAAAATCACAATATTAATGGATTTTGAGGAGTATGGATGCTTTCCTTACGGCAGGACTATCATTTTTTGAGTATGTTTATACGTTCTCTTCCATTTAAAGTCTACGTTTTCAAGGGACCGTCCCTTCATCCGCTCTCGTAGCGTAGGTTTCAATGAGTTCGGATCTTCCGCTCCTTCGACATGGTTATCCGAAAAGTGTAGGAAATAGGAAATTTCCATCCGTCCTCCGCCTCCCTCGAAATAAAATCCCGGCCGAGTCACTGACCCCAGCTGACGAAATGAGGAGATTCTCCACATGCTATTGGTTACGCCGAGGAAGTTCGAGATAAGAGTCAGCGGAGAACGATAATTTATGATAAAATTCCAAGACTAATGGAAAAAAGACGTATTTAGATCCAGAATCAATCGGTTCCAGGAAAATTTGGCATCATTAGAGGACCGTGTTTCAGGCAGAGCGCTATCAAGCACTGCGGCATATTTTTCTTGTCCATGGAATAAGGAGAACGGCCTCACTCAATTTCGAAAAGAAAACTGAACCACTCATCTTCCTTGACTCAACCTGTTCGTTATACGGCTACTTTGTTGATTCGGTCGCGGTGGACCGTGGGTGGACGGCGGTAGAGTTTATTTGCTGACATGACAACCCAAAGGTCATGGGTTCGAATTTCGACTTGTAGACGAGTGTTATAGCTATGTTCGAGTTAAAAACTCAGGTTAGACGGTACGGTTTAACCTGAGCCACTGGGACGCCAAGTTCACTGATTACTTCTTTGTCGATTTGACGGAGCCACACATTTTAGCTTTGAGGACGTGAATGTATTTTGAATGATTCTCGGGAATACCGATTGATGTGTCCCTCAATTCTTCGACGTGGGATTCGAAATTCTAGTGGCTTCTATCTCTCTCTGATAAACATAAACAGCGGCAGGAACGAAGGCACATCCGGTATTCCCTCGTTAAGTAAGCCCCAAATATTCCCATTATTGCCTGCTATCGTGATTGATGTCGTATGGAATACAAAGTTAGACAGCCGGTAGAAAATTATTGATACAACCATACGTCGAATTTACAACTATATGTTAGGATACATGAAGATAGTATGAAGTTCTATATTGGTACAATATTTATGATAGTAGTCGATAATCGATGAAAGTCACTGACTTCTGCCATAAAGCTTTTCTGGACATACAGAGCTGAATACATCTTTAGAGTGAGTATAGACTACTTGCTCTACAATATAACCTATGCAATTCCTCAAGTGCCTTGGAGACCTCAGGTGGCACAATGGAAGGACTTCCTCCTCCTACTCTGATGTGCAAATGTATTCAAACCTTTGTGATTGGCTCGGAAAAGGCTAAACCATTACCCTTCAAACCTACATCCAGGTGGTGCTTAGGACTTAAGCAAGGGATTGAGGAGTAAGAGTGGATCCAAATTAGAGAAAAATATTTAAAGTTTACAATCTCTGTTGATATTTAAGTCAAATTAGGTGGTCGGGTAGTACAGCGGCTTCGGAAGTGGGAGCCGAAGGACCCCCTCTCCCCTCCAGAATTTTCCCCGGGCCCTTGAGTAATGAAAAGTCTTCATTAATAAAATTTAAATTTCACTTGTTTCCAGCATGTTTTTTCTCTTCTGACACATATTCTACCACCTTCATATGCTCTTTTAGCGGAATTCTAGTCTCTACCCCCTCCTATCCACAAAAAAATGCGGGCCATTTTCTTCAAGGTTGGCCCCTCCCAGCGAAAATAGTTCCGACGCCCCTGACCGGGTAACAGTGGACAATCTGTGGCAGTGGTATTCTTTTCATAGTCTGGAAAGTTTTCTGGATCAAGAAGTCGTGAAAGAGAAGTAATTGAGACCTCTCGAGACAGTTGATGGATGATGAGAAACTGATAGTATAATAAAATTCGATGTATCAGGAGGAAGTTGTTGATTTTCATATCTGAAATTCATCCGTCTGTCTGTTTTCACCCAACATAATTTTCAATTAGTAGGTACTATCGATGATAACGGGAGGCCGAGTTGGCCTCCCAACTTCAAATTGCGGACACCATGTTCAGTGAATCAAAGACCCGAAAGCATTTTGCCGATTCACTGAAACTGGCGTCGCCTATGATGAGGGAAGATCTACTTGAGCAAGTGACTCACTTCGTTATTTTGCTGTTGACTGTACCTGCTACATCTACTTTTTGCGAGAGATCCTTCTGTGGTTTCATTGTTTCCAGCTTGCTTTTTCCCTTCAGACACATTCTCACATCATCATATGTGTTCCGTCGAATTTCTTTTGTGCCCCCAATCAGCAGGCCCAGCAAGCGTCCCTCGGATGCACGTGGGCGCTATCGCGCTATTGACCCCCTTCCACGGGTAAAGGGTAAGCCGGGAAGGCCCAGGAACAATGATGCCTCTCCCCCTTTCCGGGAAACCAAGGGAACATTCCTGTGGGCGGGCAATGCCCCTTACTCCCCCGCACCCCTTCCAGGAATTGACACCTCGCAGCTGCTGGTATAAAGAGACGCTAGCTCGGACATCGGCAGCGCGGTGGAAGGCAGTCGTCCCCTGGCTCCCACTCGGAGCACACGCCATTGTAAACCTTTTAAAATTATCGTACTTGGAATTAAAACTATTAAACTACCGATCTGGCATTTATTTAATTGTCGATCATAATTAAGTTTACGATCGACGGGGTCTGCAGCGCCGATAGCCGCCAGCCTGACAAACTCGTGGTTCGCGCGAGCGAAATATAGACCCGCGGAAAAATATGCTCTTATCGAAATTATACTCTCTACCCCAAATCCTATCCTTTTCAGGTTGCCCCCCCCCCCACTCCAGCAAAAGTAGTTCCGACGCCCCTGTCTATCATTCCTGAAATAATAGTCTCGGTAACCAAAGCATAATCATAAGAATGAAATTCTTGAGGAAAAAGGTATCAAAATCCGAGTGAAAAAGTAAGAGAATACATAATAGTGTGAACAAATGGGTCATTACCTACTAAGGCATTATTTTCTGCTGATAATGGGAACATAACTTTAGCTAAACAGGTTTCTACCACTAATGAGACTTTTACACTTTTGAAACCTGGAGCAATTATATTAATAATGAGCTTCATATTGTATAGACCTGAGAACTATACTGATGGGAGAGGTGATAAAAATACATTTAATGCTTTTAAGCTGTGATGGCAAGGAAGAGGATGGAAGAAATAAGATTGATGAAGAGAGGGATGAATTTGGAGGTGTTCAGTAAAGTCGGTGGGGAAAGATCCTTGTTGGTAGAAATTAGGAGGGGGTCAAGTAGGTAAATTCAACGAGTAATTCGGAGCACAGAAGGATATTAGCACATATGATGCAATATCTTGCCATTATTTCAGCGATATTGAGTGAAAATTGGATGGAGTAGAAGACAGTTTCCCGGGACCAGCAAAAATAATACAGCTCTATCAGTGAATTTCACTACAGGAGCATTCTCAACCTAAAACAACTTTCCTCTGGTTACCTTCAAGAATTAAAAAAAAACTGCTGCCAGAAAGGTATACTTCAGTGATGGATTACAATTTGGCACTGTTTAACCAAGTACCTATGATGATATACACATATATGGTCTTTTTATTCTTTTGGATTCATGTCATCATCATAAGTTTTTCAATCCTGCGTTTGGTTTACTGCAGCCATCGATTCTGCCTTACTCAGTTTTAATTCCCTCATGCCCTGATAGGTTTTCTCTTTCACATCCTTCTTTACTTGCCCTATACATATACTTGTCCCTTGGTCTTCCTTGCAGGACCTACCCTTCAATTTTCTAACTTCTTACCCTTCTATTATATTTCTAACTAATCCATCGCATCTCAAGATATGTCCAATCCATACGGTTCTTCTTTTGCTATAGGGTTCTCCATATTGTTTTTTCTTCTTCTGTACACCTCTTCATTCTTCACTTTATGTCCATATAATCTTCTGCATTCTCCTCGAGTACCATACTTTGAAGGCTTCAAATCTTCGCTGGTTTAATTACCCAATGTTCCATGTCTCTGATCTATAAAGTGCCATGCTCGATACGAATGTTTTGATGAAGTACTTCCTTGCTAGCAGCCGGAGGTTCTTTGAGCATAGTTGTCTCTTCTTCATGAATGCCTCCTTAGCCAGTGCAATTCTTCCCTTGATGTGGTCGACCTACTTCCATTCCAAGTTATAGTGCTACTGAGATAGGTGAAATTCTCGCTTTCGCTCTAATTTGACTCCTTGAATTGTGAGGGGATTGGATTGGTGTGGTGGCTAGTACTGGCCTCCAATCCCGAGGACCTGGATTCGATCCCCGGCAGTGGTGGATTTTTCAATGGCAAACTGGTGCCTACTTAAGTGCCCAGTGGATGGGCATTTCAGGTTGAATACACTATCTGTTGGATGGGGCATTAAGCTGTGGTCCCTGTCGTTAAGAGTCAGCGCCGAGTTTCTCTCCACTCTTCCCTGAATACTCCTACCATTGCCGAACTACTCACCTATTCTAAATGCCACTAATGACCTCAGCTGTTGGTCGCCTCCCCCTGAATAACTAACTTGAATTGTGATATCTGCCCTTAGCTTCTCTTTTACGCTCACTAGGATTTTCATTTTCTTCTTATTGATGCTCATATTGTTTCTGAAGTACTTGGTCAGGTGTTCAGGGATGCTTGCAATTCCTCATGACTTTCTGCTACAATGGTAATGTCATCAGCAACCCAGAGCATGTTAATTTATTCACCATTCGATACCATGCTGTGGCTCTAGTTGCTTCTTTCCGGTACATGAATAATGCCGGGGAGATGCTGAATCCTTATCTGACTCCATTATTTATTTTGACTTATATCTTCCTCCCATATTTCATTCGCATTGTGGTGACCTGGTTCTTGTAGAGACTATAGATCATTTTCCTGTAATTGTAGTCTATTTCAATTGCTTTCAGTGTCTTGAACATCTTGTTCATTCAACATTGTCAAAGACCTTTTCCAAGTCCACAAATGCCATTTACAACGGCTTGTTTATGTGTATCATTTTCTCGGCCAGTATACTTTTGCTGAGTATTGCCTCCCTAGCTCTTATATAGCCTATAGGTTTTCCAGAATTCAAATTGATTTTCTGAAAGCTTCCCTTTGATCTTTCCTTCCAATGAAGTGAACCTATTGGAAAATTGTTTCGAATTCAGGAAAAATCCAGATACTTGTATATTCTAGAAAAATGTTTTTCTTCATTAAGACTTCTATGATGCTCCTGTTTAAAAACAGATCCTATTCATTTCAAAATATAGTTGAATCTATATCACTCCTTTTGATTTAAAGTGACTAATTGAAACATATGTTACGACATATTAATGCCATGATTGATGTCTGCAATGGTTTGAATAGTATTGATTCTCCCAGGTTTTTGAGGGTGCTATTAATTTGCCACAGCCAAAGATGAGAGTTCACATCTTGCATAGTTTAACCCAGATTGTTTAACTTACAATTCTGAATTGCGAAGTAATTGTTTGGTTGATAACTCTCCCTCTTTCGATGATACCTATGCAATCGTACTTATAAACTCGACTTGTGCATTCTCAAGACTAATCTAGAAAATCTCAAATGACCATTATCTATATCTAAGTTAGGAAAGAAAAACTGGTCTAATAATTTTGTTGATTCGTTCATAACCAGAATACTAAAAAAGTTAAAGAGGTTTGACACTATATCAAGACAATAGAGCTTTCAAGGAAAAGTTACTTTGGCCATGTCTAGGCACTACCAGAAATAATTTTATGAACTAATTAATATGCCTGCCTGAATTCTTCAAAATGCTCAGCTGAGGAATGTTAAAAAAAAGAATCCTGGAAAAAATGCATAAAAGTGGGAAAAAGTATCATTTCACATGAAGTTGGAGCAGACTTTGATGAAAGAAGTCAAAATGCTGTGGTGGCACATATACATAGTTCCCATCAACATCTGGAACAAGAGTTACACGAGTTGCAGAGGACAGAGCCATAGTTGTTGTTTACAGTATGATTTCTGACAAATAAAAAACAGAAGGGTCGTGATCAAGGTAATATCCAAAGTGGACTGTGCTGTGGTTGAGATTTCTTCTTAAAAAAAAAAAGAAAAATGATTACTTTCTCTTCCCAAAAATTGGAGACAGCAGTATTGATCAATGAATCAGTTTGCTTATAAGCTGAAAAAACCTAGTGATATTCGAAATGGAATACTTAAGTATTCCCTTGCATGCAGTCTGAGGTAGTTGAGTGAATAAATGCTGCTTTTAACTACTAAGAATTTAATAATAGTGTCAAAACATTATTAGTGTCCATTTTCATCTTCTCAGGACATACTACGAATGCCAATTTTCATCATTGCATTATGGATGACTGCCCAGAAAAATATCCTTCTCCTTTCATATACATACATACTTAGTTTCTATCATCAACAAATTATAAGAACTCACATTCGCTGCGATGGACCAGTTCATTATCCTTAACGTTTTGAGTTGAGCCATTTTCATTTTTAAATTGTGTTTATCAGCCCAGTACGGAAAAAAGTTTATTTAGTTTTCTGATTATGGAAAATTTACCAAAAAATCTTATTTAATGTTATCATTAGAGTGGAAAAGCTAAACTAGTAATTTAAACATGTTTGATTAATAAGTTGGCATAATTGTCAGAATCTTCTCTGTTGACTCATTTTTCCTACCATTACTGTTGGTTGCTTTCAACATTGTTGTCTACCAAATGGTCATCTTCTGTATCCTTTTTATAGGTAACATCTTTAGGCCCCAATAACACTTAAGTGCAGTTTTTGCTAAATTGATCATTCTTTGTTGAAAAACCATGAAGCCATGTACAGATCTTTTTCTTCTTCTAAGAGCTCTTATGATTTTTCTATTGGAGTTCCATTTAAAAGGCACCTAATCTGAAATTCATTTTGAATCTTCTCCCAACTCCATGTATCAATTGACCTAGTCTCTCAGGAACTTAATAAATCACATTAACCTGGGTTCTAACATGTTAGGATTGGCAGTCAAAATACTTGAAAAAAAAATCACTGGCATATTTCGTTTTCTGATGGTTTCCAAACCATGGATAAATTAAATATCATTCCATTTGGACATCTTAACTTGATCTATTCCTCTCTTTCATAAAAAATGCTACTTTTACATTCTGTGTCAATGGTATGATAAAATGGATGCTTCTTCACAGATCTTGAAACTAGATAAGTAAAATAACAGGTTATTCAAAGTATACCAGTAACCTGTGCGAGTAGGACTAGGTGTGACCTAATAGTACCTAAGATGAATTTTGACCGTCTCCATTGTAAACTAATTCTGTAAGGAAATGATAGCTATTCAGACAATCTGAGTCTGCCAAAGACAGCAATAAGGCCTGTACACCTTGACAGTTCCATGGACAGAAATGAAAATGTTTGTTGAATTTCAACCAGTAGGACAATACATCTCATTTCAAAGGAGAGAATTTAAAGGGTAAGGGATTTTTATAATCACTGCAGCTGGTTCATGTTTCAAATAATTTAGTAATAATAAATTCATGAAAACAATTTACTGTATAATTTACAAAGAAATGGCCAAATTAATTATTTAACGAAAACAGTAAAATATGTTAATGCTGTATTTGTTTTAAAATATTGTGGGCTGAAAGAATACTAGTAATTACCATGATTTGAATTTTATGGGAGAAACATTTCTTTAAGACCTATAAATATTTTCTTTGGATTGTACTGAACATATAAGAAAGGTGAGACAGCAATACACTGTCAATTTTTCAATATCTGCATGTGATGCACCAGCAAAAGATTTTTTCTAACCAGAAGCTTATGAAAATAAAAACCTAACAATGTTTAGCAGTTCCCTTTAACAATGAATAGACTTCAATTTATTCACAACAAGTTTTCTATCAAACATGTAATCTAGACAGCACATCTCTCAATTTCTTATTGATCCAAGTGTTGTGAAGCATAATAATCATTTTTTCAACTTAAGGGCCAAAAAACATGATTGAGGATTAGCTTGAGAAGTAATAAAAAACTTCCCTGTTGAAAAAAAATTGAACAATTTCATCCTGTAACATAAGCATCACCATCCCTCCCCCTTATGCTGGAAGTAGCTAATCACTGCTTGGCTCACTTGCGATCCACTGCATATGCTGCCTTGCTCACACAGTCCTTACACAATCACTCAAAAACTGCTGTGAATATGCCTAAGGAGCTAATGTCTGCCAAGATCACTTAGTAAATTGATTCTCATTGATCCCACAATGTCAAAGAGCTTTTTCATCAACAAAAAGCCATTAATGCCAAGGGAGTGATAAATAAAAATATCTCATTATTCACACCTCAATCTGAATGCAAGAAGAATGCTGAAAATGCACCAAGGACATGTATTATTTCAAGTCCTTGTGGCAGTTCTCATTATTGTTCCTAAAAATTCTTAAAAAATAATAGATTAAGGCATGTAAGTAATGCAGCAAAGCTATTTGTTGATGAAAAAAATTGGGATTGCAGTAAAAAAAATATCAGTCTATAATAGGTTTGCACTTTTACAAAGGCACCCAAACTATTACAAAATCATACACGTGGGGAGAAATATCAAAAGGAGGGCATGGAAATCATCATATTATACAGTCCACAAATCTTCTTGTCCCACGTATTGCTACGGATCGTGGTCATCGTCGAATCAAATGTAAAGATCCAACTGTGGTCGTTTCGATAGGTGGGCATGAGAAGGTCGCTGACCAGTTTTCTTGGGTGGGGTAGGGAGGAATGGGATGGAATGGACTTTTGGATATGGGAGGAGGAGGATGGGGGAGGAGGGGAAGTATGGTGTGCACCACTACTGGGGTGCTCCTGATGAAGTCTCTGTCCCGGCTGCTGCCGCTGTTGGTGGTGTGCTGTTGTTCCCGCTGCCCACCTGGCCAGCTGCCTGCTCCTTAACATGCTTCTCCACCTGTACCATACACATAAGCGCATGTCAACATGAGGGATGAACTTAAAGAAGCATCAAATTCCTGACCTATATGCTTTAGTGAGCAAGGAGTATATTCCTAATAGAACAGCCAAGTGGCAATGATGTACCATTGATGTTAAAAGAAAGTATGCATTAACTTCTACGAATGTGGTATTTCTTTACCAGCAGGTAGAAAACGTTATTTTTCTCTGCAATGAAGTAAGCAACAATAATAATAAGAATCTATCAAGTAATTTACAGAAAGAAACAGGGAATATTTCCATAAATAGCAACTGTATTCAAGATACCCAGAGCAGAATCCAAAAAACTTAAGAATAATGGGGAGTGAATCTTTATCTTGCTGCCACAATGTAGTCTGTAGTAAGTAATAATAGGAAATAAACAATAGGCAAAATGGCAATAGAAAGACACCTCCATCGCAGAATCAGACATATGAAAATGACCCTTAGCCCATGGGATGAAGGCCAATAACAAAATAAATTGTTGAGGGAAAAAGTCTCTAATTTTTCCCAGGAGTCCCAATTGAGGAGTTATTTTAAGATAAATTATCAAGATATAAAATATTATATTACATAATGGGATCATGCTAATGGCTTCTATTGCATTACATAACATTAGGCATAGCATTAGCTTATGATGTACCTTGATGATATAACATTGTATACATTTTCAACAGTATGCACAGTCTCTGATTTCTAAGAAATCAAAGCAATTGATGAAGTGATAATTAAATATGACATTTTCAAACACAATTTGCTATCTCAAAGAGAACAACTGAACACTAACATTAGGCATACTAACAGGCAAAGAACACAAAGGATAAGTAGGAAAATTTTGTCTTGTAAATAACTTACACCAGAGAATTCTGACGTGAGCAAATTGAAATGACCAAGTAAATAGAATTGAGGACTGACCTTTTTCAAAAACATTATGGCTGCATAATGAATGTAGCATGTGTTACACTATTTCCATTCCAGTTAAATCATATAATTCAATAACGTTGATTCTTAGGATGAAATAGTTTAATTACATTATATATTACAACTTTCAAAAAGTTAATACGCATGCATTGACTTGGTCCAATGCTACAGACTAAGTTAAGCCTGAAAGAGGAGGAACTTCGTCCAATGCTAATTACTATGTTAAGCCTGAAAGAGGGAAATCCTCCCCACATATAATGAGTTTCTACACCCAAATGTCCAACAACAATACATGCCAGACCATAAATTTTACTATAATTCAATAACTTTGCCAATTTTCTTTTAATGCCTCCTCCTCAAAATCAAATGAAAAATAGTATCTATCTCCAGATTTCATTTCTAAAAGAGCATGCTGAGATTGGCCCAAATGTAATTTGGTACCAACTCAAGAGGTTTAATGGATATAAACAGGCAGTCAAAAATCATCACCAAAATCTTGTCGTATAAAGTTTAGATCTGTGATTAAGAATGTGAAACATCAACATCCTAGAGATTATTCTATTTGAGTCTTTTTACATAGAGATCCCTTTATTATGATATACAGAGTATGAGTATATGCATGCTTCTGAGTTTAGTCATAAGAAAATAACAATGTCAACTATGATAAATAAGAGCAAAGGATTGAGTAGCCCGATGACAAAACTATGCCCAGATATGCTGGATATGTAAGATTTACTTATCCCACAACCATAATTATCTCAATAATTAAAAAAACCGAATGCTGAGAAATATTATCATAATGTTTGTGATTCAAAAAAATTCCACAAGCTTCAAATTGATACAAGATAAAATGAAACTCGGTAGAGCAAGTGAATATTACTCTTTGCACATCACTGCTGAGGTAATTAGCACAATGAAAGACCTTTCGAACAATAATATGCAACGACTCACGTCACAGAATTTTTCATTTTTCTGAGTGAAAAAATTAACTGGTATTAAAAATCAACGGCTACACACAAGAAATAAGTAATTGAATTCACACTTACGACTTTTCTGATGTGGTTGAAGGCCTTACTTTCGGTGTCTCCCCTTACATTCTCTAACTTATACGGTGGTGTGATAGTAACTTGATTCAGTACCACAATGTTCGGCCCTTGCCAGCTGACTTCATCAATTCTAAGTTATCAAACGAAAATAGGAAATTAAGAGTAACAATTAAACCAACTACGCATACATTATAATGACCACACTTAAACAGCAAGTGGCAATGGATAAGGCGATAAATATTTTAGCCGGTAGACTTCAAACGATTAAATTATTTAAGAAACCGGTGGTAAACAAACACAAAGATACCAACGTTTTAGTTATTGCCAAAAATAACTTTTGGCCTTCTGGTGAAACATCGGCTGAGAGAGCAGTAACCACTCTTTTCTTCTCTTCAATCTGGTTTCTTACCCTGGTGTTTAGCTGAAATGGAAAGGCGATGTTTGGCGATAATTTGCATTGTTTGTCATAGACTTACAAATAAAAAACTGAAAAAGCTAAAGGATAAGCTCACCCTGTGAAGATTTAAAGACTGCGGTGGTTCAGGAACCACTGTTACTTCTTTTTTAACCTGTACATCACTTACTAAAGATAAATTCACGACATGCACATCATTTAATTGCGCTCGGCCATTAGAGGCAGGGCATTCTGTGATTAATTAAGGAAATTAACAGAAAATGTAAACAAAATTATCATTTAGAAACACTTTAAGAATGGAAGAGCATGTTTTCCGATGACAGCGTTTTCAGGGTTACCACATCACTACAAGAGGAAAATTTTAAATTTTAATTGCTAGGAATGAGCAATACCGACAGTCACATTAAATACTTAACAGAATTACGCGATACAACTACGATTAAGGCATTTGTAGTCTCCCGTCCCTAAGGACGTGCAAATAAGTTTGAAAAAATATACGTTTCACGAGATGGGAGCGAATATGAATATTATTAGAAGGATACTGAGGATTAACATTTTAGTCTGAGGGTCAAACGCTAACACCTCTCCTTCGATTTCCTTATTATAGCACGTTTTACAAGCCACAACACTGCCAATACTGAAGCATTCACTCACTCCTGCCATTTTGACTTTCATTTTTTTACCGGCGCACTCGCGCCATCGAGTGATGGGCGGATGAAGTAGTGTTTGCGCTTGCCGTTTCAAATGGTAAGTTCCCTTATGCAGTTACGTTTTTGAGTAGTTTGTTGGCTAAACTCGTTCTCTAACTTTACTTTTCAAATATTTCTTATCAAACGATCATTTAGCTACTTATGTGATACTCTTTTCTAGATTATATAACTCTTAGTTGCATGCCTATTTGTTTCTGAGGCAGTTGACTGGACTCTGTTTTTTGTAACTTATACATATATATCATGGTAAATTTAGAGAAAAGTTTTGTGTTTTTAAGAATTAATCTGTAACATGATCTAAAATTGTAAATGTGGGTAAGAGGTCATCTTATTTACGAATTTACTGCACAATCTAGGACTTGGCCTATTCGCCTCCTGTCGAGTGATATCTTCTTCCTTCATATTACCTTATTCATTTCCATGTCCAATTATTCTGTGCCCACCATACAATTACCTTGCTTTTAAGAAATGCTGAAATGATATTAGACCTGGATGCCTAAATTGTTGAGAGTATACTTTCGATATTGCATGTTTCTGATTTAATTTTCTTGGAAATAATTATTTCCAAGACAATTAAATTACCTACTCACGTTGTTAGTAAGCTGTCCGTGATATTTGCAGAGAGTAGGGCTTTCATCGTTATTATAAAACAAAACTTTCAACTTGTACCTTGTAGCTGATGCAGTTTTGCAAGGAAGAAGTTAGAATGTGGTAACAATTTCTATGTTTAGCCTCTCGTTTAAAATGGATGGCTATAGCCTTTTCTCAGTGTCTTTCTGGAACGTATTTCAGAGTGTGTTAGGCATTGGATATGGTGCTTGTGATGGGTTCTTAAGTCTATAGCTGCCTATATATTTACTGACAAATACTGTCAAATAATTATACTTAAGTAATCTTAGTTGTGTGGCACATGGTGTTGTCTTTGAGTCATAGCCACTGTCAGACTGAGGAGTTTGCTGTAGATTTTATTCTAGTTTGGACTTTTTTGTTCATGGATTACCAATCATATTTGTCTGACTGATCAGTCAAAAATATTACAGTGACAATCAATGCGCATAGGAAAGAGTAAATATTTTGAGTGAATGGGTCCAAAATATATGTCTTATGTAGGAGCTGTGTTTTGCACAGAAAGGCTCTTACCCACATAGCAAGCAAGGTTGCAGCAAGTTTGCTTGAGGTTAGTGTATGGCTTGCCAAGATTGGCAATCTGGATGCAAGCCTGCTGCATGTTTGACATTGTTGTCAAGTTATGTGCAAGTTGCACTAGACCTGCATGAAGTGTGCCAACCTTGCTGCAGGACTGCGGCAACTTGGCAATATTGGTAGCAATAGTTAAAGGCCCAAGACAATTGCAACTATAGGGGTCTCACTAAGGTAGAAGTAGAGTTACCCTAGCTCTCCCCTTGCTTGAATGCACACGGCCTACTTGCCGCTTACCTTTCCCTTAGGAGAAAAAAAATTCTAACTATATTGAAGAAAGGTGAGTTTATACAAAAAATTAGCGCAAAATTAACTCAGGCACACAATGATACATTAACTAACAAGATGGAAGAAGAACAAAGTTGAAAAGTCTATAAAGTATATGGCCTTCCAACATTTGGCTCTTAACGGAGAAGTATTTAATAGCTGTCATCGAAATTAATAGGTCGTCAGGTCATTGAAGGCATATAGGACACTTAGGGCCAGGATATATGTATCCAATGTATAATTGAGATATATAACTTGCATATTTATGAGTAAAGGTTAACCTGTTATAATCATTTTCTTTTTCAATTTTGGTACTAGGTAGACCCATGCTAGTAATGATTTTTTGTGATAGCTAATTAGTTCCGCTGCATTGGTACAGCTCTTCTGCACTATTGCATGCTCTAGGCAATGTTTTTGTGTGGCTTGTGAACGCTTCCTTACTCTTGGCCTACCTTCCAGTGGCGAAGCTGAAGGGTAGTTTGGGAGCCTGAGAATACCCAAAATGATTACAGTAAAACATATACTATTTTTTCAGCTCTGTCATGCATTTTATGTTGCCGAGAAAGCATAGGAAAAATAAATATAGCCTATATTTCTGCACATTGCGTTGCGTTGAAGTGGTTTGGATGTTTTAGAGGATTGGGAGTCTGGCTGCTGGTAGACTCCAAATGGCCGGATGGCGCATGCGCATACGCCGCCTGAAGCTTGCACCTGAAACTGCGTGATTCTTGCGTGCTGAGAGCCTAGACACTCGCGCCTAGTTCTCGTGCCCTTCCGAGTCTCAGCGAATGATCAAGAAATGGTGAGACGGAGGGAAATTAAGAGAGACTGATTCTGTATGAAACAGTTTCGCTGCATGTGAATTTTTTCTTCGTTTAGTGGTTGGAAAATAACAAGTCAACCTACAACTGAACAACAACAACAACATGCTGTAGTGGAGAGAGTAAAATATTAAAGATGGTTTTGGACTTCCATATATCGAATATAAAGACCATTCCCAACAATATAAGTACCATTCCTCTTGAAATAACTATTGAAAACATCCTTTAGGGTTTATATGTGTGTCACTGGGCATACACACGAGGAGGATTCTAAGGAATATCCTAGAATATCAGGCTTTGTTTTTTAGCAAATCTCTTCTTCAAATAATTATATGCAGGTAGTTTGTTTCAGAATTTGAGGCAATATCAGCCTCCATCTTTGTTCTTTACCTACTTAACACATTTCACCATGCATATGATTCCCTATTACATGGTGGCATTCCTTATTATATGGTGGCATGATGGGTGAAAATTGTTCATCAGGTAGTGGTATCATGTTGAAAATTTAGCATTTATCTGGTGGGGAACAAGTTAGTTTTGGCGACAATCCAAAAGTTCATCTTCATTTTCTTATGCAAAGTCAAGGGTGGTGTGACCCATTGGTGGGTCGCACTGCCATGCAGGGTGAGGTAGTGGTGACTCACTAGTGGGTCATGTCACCCGGTGGCAAAACTGATTGTTACCCAAGCTAGGTTGAACATGAGGAAGCGGAAATTCATTGACAGTTGGAGGACTAAATTTAGGCAGGGTTTTGTGGTTGGCAGGAACTTAAGTTTCCCTGCCAACATGCCTACAATGGTAGGCATGTTGGTAGGGAATTCCTGAAGAACTTCAGTTGCAGGTTTTGGCGGAAATGCAAAACATAGGTGAGAGTGGAAACATTTGTTACAACAGTGGAAAAGAAGTTTATCACCAAATAGAGGAGCTACCAGGATTGCCATAGTCTGGGAAGGGTGGAGTGTATTCTTCCTATTGAGGAAGGTATTTTGTAGGAACCAGATGGGTTAGTAGGGGTAGGGAAGAATATTTAAAAGGGATGATGTTGCATGCGTAAAGAAAGAAAATGTGCATAATAGTGAGCATACTCAGGCTTCCAGTTTAATTCATACATTATTCCTCTTAGCAGTCTTACAGATATGCAAAATCAACATGCTAATTAATGAATGGGATGCGTTTAACATGATTTATTAGCAATTATGACTGCCCCAAGTTCCTTTCTTGCATGAAAAACTTAGATATCACTTATGGCCAGGGCCTTGACACATTGAAACATCAGTTCCCATCAGATCACCAATGTTAAGCAGCGTTGGGCCTGGATGGGGTTAACCTGATCCATACCTCTACTGCAGTGCTCATCTTCCCTGCTGCAAGTGGTGGGCAGGTAAAATGTGGGTTGGCATAATGGATCCAAATACATTTGTAGGTATCACACCATGTTATTCAGATAAATAACCCCAGCATTTGATATCAACGTATGATTCCTCAGTTGCATTAAGCCTTTGACAGAGATGCAGATAATGACTTTAAGTAGGGAGAAAAAGGTGTAGTAATGTATCTTTTCATACTCCTAGTAGGGTATAAATATCCATTGATGACCATTTATGAGACAAATTCACAGTCATTATTTTTAATGATATTAAATACTGCCATAAATACATACTACAGCCAGCTGGAGACATTGGCACCAAGTTAGTACTTTAAGGGTTAAGCTTATGCCAGAAACGAGTTTTGAATTCATCTTTTTATCTCTAGCGTACTGATTTACATTTTTCTTCTTATTTATGACCAATTTAGTTAATCTTCATCACTCTCTAATGTCTGGTGAAGATTAAGTATCAGTGAGAAAGGGGAAGGATTTGAGATTCATCTGTTCTTCAAAATCTATGAAAATGGTTTGGCGAACATGAATAAATATGTTCTACACATGATAGCCTGTTGACATAGCTGAGGGATTGTATGATATTAGTATTTTAAATTAAAAAACTATAGCTAATAATCCATAGTACATAATTAGATGGAGAGTATGATAGCCAGTTACTTGAGCCATTTACTGGAAGATCTACGTTAATATTAGAAGGACTCAGTGCATATCCAGATGTAACTAACCTCTAATATCCACATTGTCAAATGTCTTCATCTAATCCACAGACACAACAAACATTGGTAGGTTCTTCTCCGTTCTCTTTTCTATAAGCAGGCTAAGGGCCTAAGTGACTTCTGTTGTACCCTGTTTTCCTGAACCCAAATTGGTCATCATCCAGGAACTACTTAGCTTATGTTCTATTCTCCTACAGATGATTAATGTCAATATCTTCAAGGCATGTGCCATCAGGCTTATGGTCCTAAAATTTTCACAGTTCTAAGCCTTCTTCTTTTTGGAAGTAGGGATAATAATGTTCTTCTTGAAGCCTAAGGGTATCTATTCTGTTGAATAAATGTTGCAGATGGTTATGAACAGCTGGGTGTCCTCTATCCTGCATTTTTAAGTAGCTCAGCAGGAATACATCTGCATAATACCCTGCAAGCCACCACAAAGGTGTGTGGCAGGGGGTGATTTCTCACCAAACATGCACTACATATCATGCATAAAAAAGGAATAGTATTAATATAATAGTCAGAACTTCACCATTTAAAAAAGATAGAAATTGCAAAGCAAACATGCAAAAACATTCTGTTAGTAGACTTAGCTTTAAGTACTCATACCAACATGCAGCTACCAATGCTATCCATTGCTACTCTCAGATTGGACATATTTACCGTTATTCGTATCTCTAATTGTACGAGGGAAAAAGGACATTTTGAATGTATCAGTTCGGCAATCAATTTCTCTAATTTTATGATTATGGTCCAGTCTGCCATAGTAAGTTGGGATTCGCAAAATATTTTTAACACCATCACTAAAAATATTGTCTTGGAATTTATTTAAGAGATTAAGTCTAAAATTCAACCGGCGATCTGACAATGATTCCCATTTTAATTCATTTAATAGACTGGTTACGCTAATATAATTATCGTATCGTCCCTTTACAAATCATGCCGATCCCTGCTCTGCACATTCAAGTTCATTATTTAGACTGAATTCATAGGGATCCCATACACTGGCAGCATATTCCAAATGAGGTCTAACAAGGGAAAAGTACCTGATTTCTTGTACATGATCGTCACATTTACCCAATACTCTTTTGATGAATCCCAGTTTACAATTAGCTTGATCCATTATTTCGCGTATGTGTTTACCCCAGGAAAGATCATTTGGCAGTCTTATTCCAAGATATTTAATGGATTCCACATTTGTTATTTCATTATTACTTATTTTGTATGTGCTAGGAGGAGAAGTATTCTTTTTCCAAAAATTCACAACTACACATTTAAAAAAATTTAATTCTAACTGCCATGTATCACACCAATTTTCAGTTGCTTGTAGGTCATCATTTAAATATTCTTTATCGTTTGGGCTTAGAGTTTCCCTGTACACAACTGTGTCATCGGCAAATAGACGAAGCTTACTTTTTACACCTTACTGATATCATTAATGTACAGAAGGAACAGGAGTGTACCTATCACACTACCTTGTGGGACACCCGAAGTGACTTCAATTTCCGGTGAGGTAACACTGTATCATCTATTCAAGAACTCTTATTTACCCATGAGTCCTTTCTTGCCATGTTCAGTTCTGATCTCAATACTGAGTCTACTAAATCATTCTTTTTGACTTAGTTTTCCTCTTTGAATACCTTTACACTGAGATTGCTTCTATTGTGTAATTGCTCCAAATATTCCTTCTGTTTTTTACTATATGTTCATGCTCAATTAGAAGTTTTTCATTGCTGTGCCGAGGGCAATACATATGTATAGCTTATGGCTCTTTCCTTGAAGTGGTTCCTCACCACTCTGTATGCAACTGCCACCTTCTCCTGTGCAAAGTTTCTTTGCACACCCTCACATACATCCTTCATCCGAATTTCTCCTTTTCTCCCTTTATGGTTTTTCTCATTCTCTCTCTTATTCTTTTGTAGCACAGTTGCCTTTCTTCAGTTTCCACATTTTTGTATTTTCTTTTGTCTTCAATCAAGTCTAATACTTCTTCTTCACAACTTATCTTCTCTCCACAACTTCTTTTATGGTTTCATGTAGTCCATTTTTTAAATGCTCTCCCATCTATCTTTGCCTGATTTCACAGTCAGGTCCTCTTTCATCCCATTTTCCATTGTCTTCTGAAATAACACCTATTCTTGAGTCTCCTTCAATTTTTCTACATACTTGCCATATGCTCATTGTTTTCTTCAATGTTAAGTGGCATTTCATCATCACTGTTGATATCTTCATCTAGGTAGATATTGTATAAGTTCACATTGGGCTTAATTCTTATTGCAAGTTCTACCCTCACCAACTAAGTTTACCTTGGTTTTTAAAAATAGCTATCAGGCAGGGAATATGTATGTACATATACTTCAGGAATTTTTCTAGTGGTATTTGTTGGCTTTTTTCCTGTATTAAAGGCTTCTTGTGGGTTAAGTGGGAGAAGATCTATCAGTGCTCAGATTACCTGAGAAGGGGACACGTAATTGGAAGCACAGAAGAGTGGTCATCCCATTTTTTGATAAGGTCATCTGAAAATACAAAATAATACCAACCATGCTGCATATAGAAAGAGGCTCTGGTGGGTGATTTACTAAAGAAAACCAGGTTAAAAGTGGAAATATCAGTAGTACAGGCTATGTACACTTTTCTCTGATTATTGACATTTAGCAAATACATCTCCAATATGAATTGTAGGACATAAAAAATAAATGATGGAATTACATTCCATCACCAACATAAGTTCTTTGAGGTGATGTTGTTTACGTTGTTATTTACAACATTCATTCAGTAGAAGCAGAAATTAAAATTTTCAATTGCTTGATAAAAGATGCAAGTAGAGCATCTCTATTTCATCCGTCATTTTCATTTGATCAGTTAGTATTTTCTTTGACATTCTCTTTTTTGAGCATATGATGTTTATCATCACTATGAAATGTGCAGGTATCTGTTGCACTTCTCATTAAATTTTTTGTGAATTTATTTATGAATGCATTTATAGTTAGCCATTAGGACTTAAAGTAAGGTTAAATATAAAACATTTGGTTGCAAACCATGTAATGGGCATTTATAGCTGGCCATGAGAAAAGATAGAGCAGATCTGTTGAACTCATGTTAAATTAATTGAATAAAATTTTCACGGTCCATTGATGCTAAAACTAGTTTCTTGGTAAGCCCCACATAGCTGTCAGTTGCCACCAATGTTTCTCCTCCTATGCTGAGGACTTCATCTGGTTTTCATTCTACCCTGACGAGGCCTCCAGCATAGGGGGAGAAAGGTTGGTGGCAACTGGCAGGTACTTGCAGGCTTCCCAAGAAACCAGTTTTATCAACATTAAATTTTTCATTACACCTAAGATAAACAATTAAGATAATGAAAAAACTGCACTACACAGTTCATTACAGAGAAGATGTTTTAATTTGACAGGTACAAAAATAGCCATAAATACATTTTCTACAAAAAAGAAAATGCAAAATAATAATACAACTGTAAAAACAACTCTTTGGGATCATAAAATTAAATTTTATAATGTTCCTATTTTACATTTTTGAAATTGACAACAATTACAATGGATAATTCAGGAGTACATCTTGTCTTGCAAGCTCCAACAACATAGGATCATCGAAAAATTTGTTAATGGAAACATCCTCACTGAGCCCCTTACGCCTACGCGTCTTAATCATGAATTCTCGAGCCAAATGGGTAGCTGGTTGAGGTTCAAGAGGCCTTATTACAATACTTTTATCCAATGGATCACCAGGAACAATCTACAAAACAAAAAATAATGAGTTACTCTTGAAAAAACTAATGCTTGACTATTAATAACCCCTGTTATTATAACATTTGAACCTAAAGAATGATTTAATCATTGTTTATAACACTTTTAGAGAGAATGCACAAATAACTGTATTAACCACAGCATTGAGAGATATGCCATAATGCAACAATGAGAGAGAGTACCTCTCATGCAGAAATAAGCCATGAGAGCTACTCAACACTAAATAATTTTGGATGTTAATTCAAAGGAAGCAACAAATGTAAGCTTCAAAAGGCATAATTTTATTATTAAACAGCTTTAGCTGGAGAAGGAAAATAAACCAGTCTTTGTTCAAAAGTCTGATGGAGGAAAATACATGCATTTTGTACAGAGATGGAATGAATAGCAGATTTCTCAAATATGAATATTAATCATTACTTAACCCTTTGAGTGCCACACGACGATATATCGTCGTTTGCAGAATGTGCCAGAAGTGCCAACGACGATATATCGTCGTCTATGAGGAGACCTGTTAAAACAATGTTTTTCTCAATCTTTAACTCTTGTAAATTGTATATAATACAAGAATGATCTTTTAGTAACTACGTGGAACAATAATTTTGAATGTTAATGGAAATGATCAATAGCTTTGGTAATTTAAATAACTGTATGTCGGATTGAATTTTCCGAGCGCCACATTTGGTTCTTACGAAACTGCTTCTGGTGCGACACTTTGGAAACTACATTGTTTGTTAGCCTAAAACCAATTGATTTTCTTCTAATATTTTGAACTTTGTATTTTTGTCGGAGATATTATGTTTGGTGTGCTCTTATTTTTTTATATGCTTAGAAACATTTTATTCTCTGCGAAGTACATCGCATTCTCGTTCGTGTTGCGAACGATTCATGACATAGCAAAAAGACTTTAGGCTTCAAACATCTCTGCTATGTCGCTTCTGATGAGATAATTTGTTGCTGTTTCACTGCGATCAAGTCGTTGATTTTTAGCTATGAAAGGCAGACAAAAAGATACTACGTAACTCCTATCATGCTATCTCTTGCGTTGAGTCAGCTGGGGTGTTGAGTCAGCAATGTGGCTCCGATTGTCAACCTCGTTATCATAGTAGATGCGGCAGTAGTAATAGAAAGATGATGCTATGCATAAAAAATTCAATGTGTGCATCTCTTGTTGTTGTTTACACATTGAAATTTCACTAGTGGCTTTTTGAAAGTGAAATCATTTACCTAATAAATGGCGTCAACTTCTAGAAATGAATTTTCACCTGTTGTTGACGATGACAGATTAGCTGAATACATAAATTCACTAAGTAATGACGACGAATCTGTGGAAAGTGAAGACAGCGCCCATTTTCGTCGAGACACCAGTGAAGGGGAAGTGTTATCAGACTCAGATGAAAGCGTGATAATCCTTCCTAAGAAGAGACCGGCAATTATTGGGTATAGCAATGATAGCGTCAGTTCTGATGAACGTGAAAGTGGAAGCCGTGATCATTCCGCAGAATTCATTGAGGTTCAGGACAATTGTGATTCACTCCCTCCTCCACATTTTGAATTCCTGGAAACTCCTGGTCCCAAACATCTTCCGCCACCAAAATCTTCTCCAATCCTGTACTTCAACCTTTTTTACCAACGCATTCTGGACTATGGTACCTCAACCTCTCAAATAAAACTTTAGTGTTGGTAAGAAAAAGTGTTTTAGAAGTGAAGAGCTTCTTATTCTTGGGTATCGAGATAAGAAATCACAAAAAAATCCAGTTTTATTACTTTTCACCAACTCGATAGCCAAAAGCAATTCAGTCATTCGCAAGGGTCAAGAATTTCCAAAAGTCCACAAATCATTGAGCAGTACAATGAGTACAATGATACATGGGAGGCATTTATTCTTCGGATATTATGTTGTACGTGTATTTAGATGAGAGAAGATTATTTGACATACTGGAAGAAAATGGTCTGCAATGTAATTTCTAAAATGGTGCTAAACATGCTTATAATACTTAAAAATCAAACAATCCTGAAAAAAATATCAAGAGTGCAGGTTTTTCAGAAATAATAGATAGCATTGTGAGTGAATGGTTACTTAGATGGAATAATCCGAGTCAGTCAACTCCTAGGACAGTATCGCCAGAAATATATGAGATAAGGAAACTTTCAGGGCGGAGGGAAAAAGTGTGTGCTGTATGCAGTAGGAAAGGCCGTGCTCCTGTCCACAGATCTAGAACTGCATGAAATGTAAATAAGGTCTACATGGAATTTGTGTCTCTCATCACATTTATGAATAATATGAAAATTAGTTATTTGATTTGGAATAGGGATTGTAATGTTGTCATCGTTTTCTAAGTATGTATGAGTATATATTTTCAATAATTTGTAATGCAATTGCTATTATTTTGTAAGCAATAACAGACTTAAATTCTTGTTATTATTATTCAGATACCATGTTTCGTAACGTTTTCACATCCAAATATTCTCTTGTCTGCGAAAATATTCACATTATATACCTCCAATCATTTTGATAATTTCCCCTGATTTTATGCAATTTGCATTGTGTTACTCAATCGAATATATATTGAAAATTCGTGCAAATTCCTTGGATATTATATGATCAATTCCTAGAAAAATAATAATCTTTTATATTTATCGATGGTTTATTTCTTTAAAGTTGATATTATATCTCGATTTATTGGTCAAAATTGAGAAATAAAATAAATCAAATCTGTAAATTCCAAATTAAACTATAACAATTGCGTGTCATTGAAAAAATCAGCTGATTTTTTTTCATATTGATTTGAAAGAAAGTATTTACTTTCAAATGCAGAAGAAATCATGTAAAAATAGCAACAAATAAACAAATAATGATTTTTTGAATAAAGGCCTACAAAATTAGCAAAATACCCGTGGCACTTCTGGGAATACCCACCTAAAAATCGGTGGCACTCAAAGGGTTAAATATTTGAATACTTATCACAAATGTTGAATACCTCAAATATTAGCTTTGCAATACATATATTAAATGTTATTCAGCTAATTTATTTGTATTGGAGTAAGAAGCAACAACTCTTTAAATTTAAAAAATTCTGGTTTTAAACTTTCAATTTTATAATACAAAAACTCTACTACCAATTATAGACTGTTAAATAAATTAACTTTTATGAGCATTAAAACGTGAGCAGAAAATGTCAATACACCTTTAACTTCTGTCCAGTCTTGGATTAACCACAAACTAGTTCAAAATTCAAGTCAACTGAAATTTTACGGAAAAGTTTAAACTTGGCATTATTAACCTCAGATGTAACAGAATGAACTATGATATTACTACATATTACAAGGTAAACATTTTCTGTGTTTTTGATTCACCTTTCAATAAGGATCTACTCTCGGTAAAGAACATTGAGACCCCTGAGTTTGGTAAGCTACCTCTTCCAAAAGAGAAAATCAATTTTAATGCAGTTTGGTGGCACTGTAATCATTATTTCTCTCCTTCTCTATAGTCTTCACACTGACAACCTTGCGGCCTCTATGTCCCCACTGAAGTTTCAATCCAGTCACCAAGTTCATAGTAGGGTTTTAGAAATTTTATTACAATTTTGAAATTCATATATGTATATATGTATAGTTTCCTTCCGTCAAAAATGTCATTGGCTTTATTTTGTTGAAATTTCAATTTAATACAATGAAAACTAACTGGATAACAAGCATGCAATTCTTGGTCATTCAGGGTATTTGAACTTTTTCTTTTAGCATAATTATTCAAGATCTCGGATAGTTACTAATATTTGAGGTATTCATGTATTCACGGGTATTCGCACATCTCTAATTTTGGAAGATTTAAAGGTGGTAGAGAGTCTGAAGGACTAAAGAATGGATTTCTTAAAATATTTGTCGTTCCAGTAGAAAATACTTTGGAGTTGCTAAGTTTTCACCACAATTGCATGCATAAGAGGATACATACCTGCCAATGGTGAAAAACTGAGAGGCAAAAAGCCTGGCCTTGGGTATGAGTTCTGAGATCTGTTTCAAACCCAAATGAGTCTATCGCAGGAATGAAGGCCTTGATGGTGTAAAGTGGAGATCCAGGGACTGGTGCATCTTGAGTCACGTGTCCTCTGAAAAATCAAAGCATGCGTTAATTCTGAGCTGAAGAAAATTGATGACATCAGTACCCTTTCTTCAAAGGCCAAGTAGTTTTTACAAATGTTTTCATAAGGCTTTTCAGTGGAATTCACAAAGTTATTTGCTTTTTATTGTTTCATTATGCTCTTAACAGAAAGCAATTTATTGAGATCCATTGACAATTGTGTGCGGAAAGTGACCAAAGAATTTTTAGTAATTTAAGTTCCAATAAGGCCTCATTTATACTTTTAAAAACTTTAACATTTAATTCTTAATCAACATGTTTCACATAAACTAAAGGTAGTAAGGGTAAATTACAACTTAAGAGTTGCAATGTATTGAGTTTGAAAACAATCAATGACAACCATTCCTGTTTAGATAATTTTTTCTGCATATGGGTTAGTAGGAAGGAATGAAAAGAAGTCAGTTTAAAATTTTTTTTTCCTTTTGGTAAAAATATAAATTAGCATACCTCCTCCTTGCCAGCACAGTGTAAACAGCAGACACACAATCAGCTGGAGCTTGTACTTCAACAAACAAATAAGGTTCCATAAGACGTGGAGTGGCCATAAGGAAAGCTGAATAAGCCACTCTGCGAGCAGTTGGAATGATTTGTCCTGGTGATTTCAAACAAATTTAAATCTGATTACATGAGTTAAATTTCCTTTTGACAATAGAGATATTTTCAAGATCTAGCACATTTTCAGGGAATAGACTTGTTAGTTTGTGTTTAGCAGAAGATAGTGCAGTTCTCCAGTGAGCTTTATGGCAAAGTTTCACATTTGTAAAATGATGGTCTTACACAAAGAGAATTAATTAAAAGAGATTGACTATTAAGAGGCAAATCATTATCCTTCAGTGTAAACAGGGAAGAACACACCGAGTGAGATATGCTGTACTCAGGACTTAATTCTGCAAAGTAAAGGTGCTTAATGAAAACTGACAGAATAATTAAAATTGGCTACTAATAGAGCCCTTAGAGCCACCTGCCCATGAAAGTAGTGCAGGCCTGCCCATTATTTGGAAGATTGGTACTATTCCTGTCTCTCAAAGATTCCACTTATTTAGAGTGCTAAATTTTTGTGTTTATCCATGTGAAATCCTGTTCAGAGAATAAGTTATTTTTATCAAATAATGTGCAAACCCATGAAATTAAATTATCACCAATACTATAAGTGACAATAACACAGTATCAAATACAAATATTATGCTGAAAACATCATTAATTAAGGCATACTGAATATTCTAACAAATGAAGTCAATATTAGATATAGGTACACAAAAAATCAGTTGAAAAATTTTATACAGTTTCCGGCTAATTTTTACTCCATCCAAACATTTCTAGATTTATTGCCCAGAGAAAAGGGAAACTAAGCATATCGTCGGCAAATTCTTGAAACCTACTAAGTGACCAAAATGCCCAAATTGAGTTCTTGGTATCAAAATGTTCGTCTTGTCATGGCGCACCTACCTATGAAACCTACAATGTGATATAATTCTGTTAAAATATAAAAATAAAATATATTTTATTTATATAATTAATATAAAAATACTGTTTTAACACTTTTAAACAGTTTTTTGTCTCTCCTGTAAAATTTTATATTTAGCACATGGTAGGTTTCAAGGTGATATTTAAAAATCCACAAACCTCCTCCCCTGTGAAGAGGTTCTTGGGCAATCACAGCATCCAGAATCTTGAATTTGACATTTCGTATGGGCTCTTCACAAAGAGGGCCTTCTCTGGTTCCCCACTGGAATCCCTGTTGTTAAGAGACATATATTTAAAAAATGTATGCAATCCACTCTATTCATGTATTATTGTTTCCATTTTTGTGCTCTGCAGTGGAAAAAATAAACATATCTTGACAGTAGATAAGTAAAGCAAGGTGCGTGGCTAAAAGAGGATCTGCACCAATCGAATTTGTGCCACTCCCTATGTAAGTCTCCCTGATGTCAAGAAAAGCCGGAAGTAACCAATCAAATAATAGCAATGGCAAACTACGAGAAGGATCATTGTGCACGAAAATTTACGACCTAAAGCATCAGTTTTGTCCACTACATACTCCCACATAGGGCTGGGTGGTTTTCTGGTGCACCGGTTTGGTCTTTTTCAGAACTGGCAGGCCGGTTCAGGTGTAAAAAAAAACTGGTGCACCAGGGAATCGGTTCTGAACTGGTGCACCAGGGAAGTGGTTGTGAACTGGTGCACCAGGGAAGTGGTTCTGAAACACCGATGATAGTTCACTTCTCGGCTTTCACACTGCTGTCTCTGCTCGCAGCCAGGATGGTTGGTGACCACACCTGTGAACTTTACAGTGCTATATGTTGTCCGCCTGACTGTCATCACACAAATAAGCAGCTGCCAGAGTGCAGAGCGAGCACTCACCCAAGCATCATAATGTACGTAAGTCAGCAGGATGTTGCGTTTGTTCATGTTATTTTGTTTTTTTGCCGATTACAACAAATAAGAAAGAGTTAAGTTTTCAGATTAGTGCAGTAGCTATTTGTATTAAACCAATGCTGTTGGTTTTGGGAGACTTCGTGGAGGAACAAGCATTGTTTCAAGTTCCTATCTACCCCTGCCACACGCAAGAAGTGAGAGGATGATGCAACTGTTTACTGAAGCCTCAAAATTTGTGTTCGCACTGCAAGCATGGATGGAAATTATTGTACATAACATGCGCTTAATGCAAACGAAATTTGAATATTTTGATGCTGATTATTAATGCTCAATATTGTAAGTTCATTCTAATCATTATTTTATGTCAAAGATTGGTTGAGATATTTTTAAATGAATGATATTTTTAAAATTGGTAAATTTAAGGAAAATACGGTTACCTAAGGCAAAATTTGATGAGACACCCTGTCACCATAAATTTTAGGGTGGTTTGTGGGCTGCCAATTTTTAACAGTGTTTCAAAAAAAGCTGTCATAGTCAGACCCTCACCCCATAATCATTGCCAAGATGAAACATAAAGAAAATGTTGACTAAGAAAGGCAGATAACTATGAGCCAAGATGAAAGCAATCAGCCTCTCTACACATATGAACTCCCTGGAAGCACTTAATTTTGATCTTAATTTGAGAGATTTCGTCCGTATGTAGACACCAGTTGCTGTCTCTAGAGAGCTTTTCATTCACCAGGCATGAGTAAGTACCTTAATATGACGCGTTTTTTTTGTTACAACAGCATTATCATCAAGGCTGATCAAGGCACTTGATGTTGTTTTAACAATGAAACGCATCGTGTTAAGTAATATCTGTGGACATTTTGCAATGTCTTCCTTTAACAATAATGTGAATTTCATCGCTGTTACAATTACAAAAGGCAATGCATATGTATGCCCAGGCCTCAAATAAAAACCATTGGCTCACGCAAACATTCTCACTTTTTACAGTTCAGTTCAGGAAAGCATACTTGCATTATTAAGAAGTATCTTCTATAAGGATAAAACAAGTCTTAAAAAACAGGTAAAATAAACATTTTGGCAAAAAACCTTTTGGGTAACAAAAAACACAGTTCACGAGGAAAAAATGTTCAGTACAAAAAAGATTCATAAAAAAATTTCAGTATAAAACACTGTTTTAGTAGAAAACACCAGTTCAGTAGAAAACACTGGTTCGATCTACTGAACCTGTGCACTGCTATCTCAAACGGTTTTTTTCAGAACCGTGAACCAGTTCAGTATTTCCTGCACTGCCCAGCCCTACTCCCGCATATTCAAAATTTTACTTACAAAGCTTCAGAATAGCATTTCTGAATGGCTCTTTCTATTCACTATTTCCGGCTTCAGTTCAACTAATGTCCAAATCTCATACCTTTTACATGACCATTCTTTTGCTCCTCATTCCTTAGCAACCCAATATTCAATAATCACAAATGGCCTTTAATATCCCATTGCTCCTGATTGCTGGTTCCTTCCACAGAATCTGCCTCTTCCTAATTTACACTGATGGCTTTCATTCACTCTCACCACGATCGACACTTCATCATTTACACTCCTAAGAACTGGCCTCTCATGACTTTTTTGTTCACTGAATAATTAAGTGCATGTATTTATGCTTAAAATAGAACCACCCCATATTTCAAAACATATGAGAGAGTGATTGGAAACTTTTAAGTAGTAAAGACTGGGGCACACTCGTAATAAAACTGTAACTCATTTACAGGAAAACATAACAAGAAGGCACGCAGGGATTTCTTTATATGTATCAGCCTTTTACTCATAGTTTATTTTATTTTCAGCATTTTGATGGACTCTCCTACTATTTTTACATATTCTGAATTGCTACCTACATTGAGGGGCTGTGCTTTGCATCTATGTAAGTACTTTACTTGAGCCTTTGAGAATTTTTGGAGGTTAATGCTCCATGGCTGATCGTAGGTTTTCGCAGCGTGGATGATGTCCAGTTGTCACTTTCGGTGGCAGCTGCGTCACAGGCATTGTCGTACTCCAAGCTTTCATACCCGTTGCAGGGCACGTCATCAGGGAAATGATTATTAAGAAGCGAAGATGTTGCTATTTATGGGGGACCCGTGTCCCCCCTCCCCCTGTCTCTTGGCCTTGGCTGGTTGCCGTTCCTTTTTACCGCTCCCCCCCCGCTGCTGACGTCAGTGAGTTGTGCGGGTCGTTCACCTAGGAAGAGTTTCTTCCAGACCGCGCTAAGTCGAATGCCGTCATCTCTGTTGAAGTTCTGCGGCCTCTTCTCAATTTCGACGGCCTCTCGAATTAAACGAGGAAAATACGATTTTTCCCTCGAGATGACCTTTGTCTCCTCGGTCAAGATCCGGTGGCCCTCTCCCGAGAGGGCGTGGTCTGCAACCGCCGATTCTTTTCCATTGCCGCGCAGGATCGCTCTCCGATGTTCCTTTAATCGGCACGCTACCGACCTTCCGCTTTGCCCTATGTACACTTTACCGCAAGTGCACGGTATTTCGTAAACTCCTTCTGTCTGAAGAGGGTGAAGCCGGTCCTTCGCAGATGGTAATATGTCTTTGGTTTTGGTCAACGTGCCGAACCGCGTCTCTATGCCTGCTTTCCCAAGTATACGGGAAATGCGTTCGGACGATCCAGCAACGTAGGGAATCATGGCATATCCTTTCGGTTTCGTCCGGTTGTTTTCGGGCAATCTTGGCTCCATCTTCATATGTCTCCTCACGAACGACTCCGAATACCCATTTCCGGCGAGAGCGGCAACCAAATGTGATTCCTCGTCTTTTAGAGCAGTGTTCTCGCACACCACTCTGGCCCTATGCATAAGGGTTTTGACTAAAGCCGCTTTTTGCCTCGGATGATGGTGGGAGGTTGCATGGAGATACCGATCCGTGTGGGTTTTCTTTCTATAGACGGAGTGCCGTAGAGATCCGTCGTCTCCTTTCTTCACCAGAACATCTAAGAAAGGTAGGGTCCCATTCTCCTCCATCTCCATAGTGAATTGGATGGAGGGATGTATTGAGTTGATTTCCCTCTTAAAGACTTGTAATTTTTCCGTCCCATGGGGCCAAATGACTGGCTACGCTACGTCGACGATACGTTCGTCATTTGGCCCCATGGGATGGAAAAATTACAAGTCTTTAAGAGGGAAATCAACTCAATACATCCCTCCATCCAATTCACTATGGAGATGGAGGAGAATGGGACCCTACCTTTCTTAGATGTTCTGGTGAAGAAAGGAGACGACGGATCTCTACGGCACTCCGTCTATAGAAAGAAAACCCACACGGATCGGTATCTCCATGCAACCTCCCACCATCATCCGAGGCAAAAAGCGGCTTTAGTCAAAACCCTTATGCATAGGGCCAGAGTGGTGTGCGAGAACACTGCTCTAAAAGACGAGGAATCACATTTGGTTGCCGCTCTCGCCGGAAATGGGTATTCGGAGTCGTTCGTGAGGAGACATATGAAGATGGAGCCAAGATTGCCCGAAAACAACCGGACGAAACCGAAAGGATATGCCATGATTCCCTACGTTGCTGGATCGTCCGAACGCATTTCCCGTATACTTGGGAAAGCAGGCATAGAGACGCGGTTCGGCACGTTGACCAAAACCAAAGACATATTACCATCTGCGAAGGACCGGCTTCACCCTCTTCAGACAGAAGGAGTTTACGAAATACCGTGCACTTGCGGTAAAGTGTACATAGGGCAAAGCGGAAGGTCGGTAGCGTGCCGATTAAAGGAACATCGGAGAGCGATCCTGCGCGGCAATGGAAAAGAATCGGCGGTTGCAGACCACGCCCTCTCGGGAGAGGGCCACCGGATCTTGACCGAGGAGACAAAGGTCATCTCGAGGGAAAAATCGTATTTTCCTCGTTTAATTCGAGAGGCCGTCGAAATTGAGAAGAGGCCGCAGAACTTCAACAGAGATGACGGCATTCGACTTAGCGCGGTCTGGAAGAAACTCTTCCTAGGTGAACGACCCGCACAACTCACTGACGTCAGCAGCGGGGGGGGAGCGGTAAAAAGGAACGGCAACCAGCCAAGGCCAAGAGACAGGGGGAGGGGGGACACGGGTCCCCCATAAATAGCAACATCTTCGCTTCTTAATAATCATTTCCCTGATGACGTGCCCTGCAACGGGTATGAAAGCTTGGAGTACGTTAATGCTCCATATTGTTCATTGTCATTTTTGGATGATTCCAAAATTTTAAATTATCAGAAGGTATTCACAGTATTGCTTTGATGGCTTCAAGGGCAGATGAAGGGACAGCTTCAAGATTTCCCATTAATTTTGAGCCATTGTTAAAATTGGTTTCTCACCTCCTCGGTTTGCATTCAGAGTAAAAGAGCTTGAAACAATGGCTGTATCACGTAGAATTACATTTAATTACTGAAGCTGATGGCATTCTCTCTCAACAGCTGGACATTAAAATTTTAATTATAAAATTTTCAAAATAACTACACACATACTAATGTAATAGAAAAATTCTAAATATTTAGCTTATATTCTCTTATTCATAGTAAGCCTAATCTTAAGTATATATTTAACTTGCCTGGACTATTGAATCTCGGACTGAATTCAGTAATCCTTTGTCAACCTCAGATGGAAGAGTGTCATCCACAAGAATGTTTGGACCACCAGTTGCATCTGGCCCAAAAGCCCAAATGGATCGAGCTGCCAGTAAATCCCAGTCATATTTAGTTTGAAAGAATTCACCCAACCTCTTCCTGTAGAACAGAAGAGATTCAAAATACATAGTTAACATACAAAATGGCAGCTGCATATTAGTCTTCAAGTAGTGACTTCAGAAGGAGCCTCAGTGCTCCAGTAGCTTACTTGTTCCATGAGATCTGCACCACTTCATTTTCAATATCTTCAGCTAAACCTTTTTCCAAAGGCTCTGCAATCATTGTTATTTTGTTTTTCTTGTTCGGTGTTTCAGCAAAGCACTTGAGGGAAGATGTTTCAACCACAGTCTCACAGAAGGCAACAACTGGATCAGCAACTTTGATATCTATTAAGAAAAAATAACATTTATATGACTTAATCCAAGCTTTAATCCATTTATGAAACACACCCACAGATTGATTCACAAGGCAAGCGCATTACTTGAACAAGAGATAGGACTTATGAAATGCTTTGAGCAGTTCTTTCAGAAAGCAACAAAGAACACAGAAGATCAAGACACATGCATTGTTGTATGAATTGAAAATTTCAAATAGTAAAGAAAGCATAATCATATTTTTTAGGGATGGGTCGGTTCGGTTCTTCGGTTCTCGGTTCCACCGGTTCTTGAGCTTAGAACCGGAACCGGAAATAAGTTAACGTTCCATAAAACAAGTTTGTTTATGCCCCTTCATGTTCATCAAAATAAGTTAACGTTCCATAACACAAGTTTGTTTATGCCCCTTCATGAAAAATATTAAGATTTCTTAATACAATTTGTATTTATTATATTTATCCTTCTTTTTGAATGTCAACAGGCACCTTCAGCTAGTTGACCTGTAATTTTTCATTTGACTAATGAGCCAGGGGGAGCCAAGCGCCCCAACCTGCCCCACCGTAGCTACGCCCAAACTTCCATAGTATAATGGGCTGGTCATGATAAAACTACCTGAACACTGTAAACATTTTACAAGGAGGTAGACCTGTGAAATACATATTGATACAATCCCATCCATGCTTAAAAATAATTGGCACAAATGCACACATTTTCTATTTGAACTCATAAAATAAGTATTGCAGGCACCAAGAGAAGCCATCAGCTTTATTTTCCATAATTTATGACTTCTGGCTAAAACATTTTAATGATTCCAGGCATGATTTTCACAAAGAGCTATCCACATAACCTGAATCCCTTCACATCAGGTCAAGGTCTTTCACCAGTTAAGCTGGTGAGGCGTCCTCTATTGGGTAACTCTTGTCAAGATTCATCAAAGCCAGTTCACAATCCCAATCAAACGGGCATCAATTAACTACACATCTAATTTTTCACTTTTTTCACCGCCTCACCTCTATAATGCTCCATAACATTCTCAGAGACCGCCCTTCCCTAAATTACATAAGGTTGCCAATGAAACCATTTTTCAATGATTAAAATACTCATTATTTACAAATACCCAATACATTTCTTCAATAAATCAAGTTCATTCTATTCCTTACCAATTTCAGAATACATTTTCCTCAAGTCATGCATAACACAGTCCAGGTACAGTTCACCTGTCCCAAGAACAACGTGCTCTCCAGATTCTTCCACTCGCGTGCCAAGCAAAGGATAAGATTTGTTCACTTTCCTAAGTCCATCCAACATCTTAGGAAGCTCTGATGGGTTGACTGGCTCCACTTTAATAGAAAATAAGGAAAATTAAAATGGAGCTTTATATTGAGCAAACAAATAACATGGGGGTTCAAAATACTGAGCTACTTTTGAAGCAAGTCTTTTAAAGCTGAGAATCTATCAAAATGACATATCTAAACATTAAAATTTTAAAAATTCAGGGTTTTTGATTTCCCAAAAGAAAAGCAATGAGTATGAAGAAAGGAGGGTTAGTGTAGTTATCCATATCAGGATTGTAAAACATAGATATTGATTTTCAGGAATCATTTAATTGGAGAAGAGAAAAATCATTTCTTTTAGAAGGTAGGGCATAACAGCCACCTTATGTTCAACTTCTGTAAAATGAAAATGTGCCAGTTGACTTACCAGCAATTTTGATGACTGATTGCGTGTTGAATTTCAAGGGTCTAAATATATACAGATCATCACCAATAGTAACATCAGTGATGGTGGAAGTCTTCACAATTGGCTGATCTATTCCTTCTATTAGCACCCAGTTTCCAGCTGGCACCCTATTGACTTCAACCTTGTACCTTGTAAAGGTGTAATAAAACATTGAAATATAGGAAAAACAAGGTTTCACTAATACATCCAACTATACAACTAAAGGGGTTACATGAGTGATATATATATTATCTGGATTGGCAGATATTTGTAATTATATGTAATGAGGTTAACTAGCAATTATGATTATAATTTATCTTTTCAACACTTAATCTGAAGAGCTTACACCCAATGACACTATTAGATGTGAGTGATTGAGCCTTCTTCTATGTTATATTTATTTTATCTGTCATGTTCATTGTTTTTAAGCCAACTGACTCAATATCTGCACAAAATATTTTAAATGTGAAAATAGGGTACTACAATATGTAATACTAGAGGTATCTCTCCAGCAAATTTATAATTTTGTTCGTCATATCTAAAATACAAGAAATACAGCAAACAATATACATATTTATAAATCTTCAGTAGATCTCTTAATGCATATAAGAAAGTTGAGATTTCATAATTTGTAATTAGAATGTACAGCAAAAGTACTTGTTCTCTATAGGGAACAAGAAAAATTCTTCCTTGAATTTAGACCAGATGATGCATTTAGTTAGTGCCTCTATTTTAGTTAAGCCTGAGGACAATGATGAAGTGGAATGAGATATTATTCCACAACTAAATGGAAACATTGCATTAATAAATGGTATTTTTGCAACAGCTATCACTTACTGTGGCAAGTAGGATACCTGTGGAGCTAACTACAAGTTTCATTTTGCATATTGTAGACACTAGTATTTACTGCAGCACAAAAATGAAACAAGAATTCCTCTGGCACTCCCAAAGAACAAAGGATACAAACTATTACGCATAATTAAGAATCGGTGGAAAAAACACAGCCTTTCTAATAACTTGACGTACACCAGTTGGTTATTATTGGTTTTAGAAATAACGTAAAAAGAATTAACAGAGTACAGATTTTTCACTGTTTGTAGACATAACACTTCAGCTCTTTAACTATATGTAATCTTTCACGTTACAGCAATCAAAATTTGGATGGAGATATTTACCTAGCTTCAAATATCCACAGGCGCCCAACAGTCAAAACCCGTGAATCCTCTTCATCAGCAAGGGTATAATTTTCTCCAAGAACACGCACTTCTTGCCCAGCACTGAGTGTTCCACTCAACACACGACCAAGGACTTGGAAAAATGTGCATTCCTCAGTTGGATACATCTTTGTGCTGTGAACCATCAAGCGGCCCTGTAAAGCAAGGTACTTATTGACTTTTCAGAAATATTAGTGATGCTTACACAGCTGTGCATCTGTAATTTCTTCACCAATTTACTCTAAATAACCAGCAAGAGATGTTTATCGTGCAGGTGCACATTTATTGATTATACTCAGACCCCAAGAAGTTTCTTTTCCGAAATCTGATTTTTGCAATTTCTCTAATCACTTAACCTTAGTGCTTTCATTTGAGATGAAGTTGTTCCTTTTTCTAAATTCAAGATGCATATGGGTATCTGAACTTTGATTACAGTTTCAAGACATAAAACAACTTACATCAGGATCACACTTGCACATGTCAAGGGCAATAGGAGATTCAATTGGGCCAGTGTAGATGTGTTCCACTTTAGTTTTTGCAGCTGCTGCAGGGGATGGTATGTGCTGAACACACATGTCAACAAACCCTAGGAAAAATAACAAAAATGCTGAGATCTAGGCAGAAAATGACATTAAGGTTATAGTTTCATACAACTATACACCATTAAAATCTATTACGACAAAATTTCCAGGCTTAGAATTATATAAAGCAGAATATCCTTGTTAATAAATATAAATGTACGAAAGAAATTACTGAGGTGTGGACTGATAAAAATGTAGATGATTTGTTACATTGAATTGTGTAAAAGAATAGGTTTCACATTTATTATCTACTTACAAATAAGGTTCAATTTGAGTTTCAAGGTAAACTTTAGGTTGAACACACTGCTTGATGAACATATTACATTCACATAATAGAATAATTACATTAGGATAAGAAACAATAAAACGTAATATTTCAACCTTGAAAATAAAAAAAATTGAGAATTTGAAATCAGAGGCATTCGTGCATATATTTGCAATGGCGTACAGAAAATGATATGTAGTGATCCACTAAAAACACTTGTAAAACATATAACCAACATAAAGTACACATTTTATGTCCACATCATTGAGTACTTACCACTGAAATCTCCGAGAAATCTGCCACAAATGAGTCTCAAAAGAGGCCTGACGTTAATCTTCATTTCTTCCTTTGTGAGTCTAATACCTAATTCATCCAGAACAGCTGGTAGACTTGTGTCAACATCACCAACCACCTAAAATATATACATGTATAATATATCATTTATCATCAATGATTAGCAACCTAACAAGTCTGTATGTGCATAGTGTCATCTATCATAGTAGATCCAACGAGTTTTAGTTATTCCCAAACATTTTTTTAAGGCAACCAGGCTAAATTCAAAATATAAAAAAATCCTTTACGCGTGGTACTTGTGATAAGTTATAACTTCAAATTTGAAATTACAGAAAAATCACTATTACCAACAATTGGTAGAGCTGACAGGAAATGAATAAATTTCATACAATCTACTTTAAACAAATTCACTATTTCACCTTCCTATGTAAATTAATACTTTTGAATCAGCAAAATGAACCCTGAAACAAATGCCATGAGCTTCACAAGAGACTCTTTATACCCTTATCCTGAAGATGTTATAAGCAGTATACATCAACGTGTATTTCGTTCCACCCTTCATGACCTAACTCAGTAGCCATCAGACCAAAACCAAATCTTTATCAAGAATATTATTGGAGGTAATGTGCTACTGATAGCCAAGTCAGTAGTGAGAAAAAATGTGAAAGAGGAATGAATTTGCATTGTGTATACATGGGCATATGGATAAGGGAATAATTCAATCATGTTCAGTTTTCTATGAAACTTTGAATACTGTGGAAAAATCACCTTGAGTGACGCAATGTGTTTCTCATGTACACTTGTGAATTAATTCAGACTCGATAAGATGATAAGAAATTAATTAAAGAAAAATGAGTTAATATAAATCTTTGCAGCACAAGACAAATTTTTTCTAACAAGAAGAACATTATGGCACTTTCAAATGCCATATTTTTTGTGGTGATATGTAATTAGCTGTCAATATGTTTCCATGGGCAATAAGCTCAAGGAAAATATGTATCAATATTTTTTCAGAGCAACCCAAAGAAAAATGGTCAGCATCAGGATCTACAAATCAGTAGATTAGTAGTTCAAGGCAATATGAATATTTTTCTTTCCATTGCTAAATATTTCCCTCTATATCAACAATGCAAAATCACAGACTAATGAGAGATTCATTCTAATAAGATATAGGAACTCTCCTTTTGGATACCTATATTAATTTTGTGTAATTGAAATCAAATGCTTACTTGCAACTGCACCTTTCTAAAAATGCAGTGAATGATGAAATGTACTTAATATCACAGATTACTTAATTATGATTAAAAACATTATAGGTACTTCAAAACATCTTACACCACAAGAACAAGAATTTAAGACAATTAGTTAATACTCAAGAGGACACAGCTAAATTTTTGTTCAAATCACGTATTAATTACTATATTTGATGGCATATAAAATACACTGGCTTATAGACACATGCCCATTTCAGTAGAGCAAATGTTTGAGGCTGAAGGTTTACATATTAGACCAAAGGGTGATTTTTGAACCATAACTTTGGAAAAAAGTGCACCTCTATCAAATACAATACTTGCTCACCTTGATAGCAATCATACAGAGCATGAAAATAGGTATATCATTTGGCTATACAATTTAATGATATGCAAACGGGTCACAGTCACACATAACAATGTGGTGTTTCAGGGATAGGAACCTGTGGTCGTTGAAGGAAGAGTTGATTTTGGGGGAGGGGGAAGAGCACAGAATTACTTAGCAACAAGAAGTAGACCATGGCCAGAAATCTGTTGAATTTTACAGGATAAATAACCTCGTAACTACTGACATAATTTAAGGACCATAAGAGGTTTACGTAACCACAGTCTTTAAGCAAAGTCTGGTCTGGCTGGTGAGGGTAGAGCTCACCAAGTACTAAGCCAACTGGCACATGAAATACACATATCCTGGCAGGGGATTGCAGTTCCTTTCTATATGCTGCCTGAGGTATCCCAGAAAAAATTGATACCCAGAAAACAACAGACCTTGGGTTTTGTTGGACAGGTCCTAAGGCCTCCTCCACTGGAATCAAACCTGGGACCCACACTCAGTAGTACAATGGTGCACTCAATGCAAACATGGGTAATGCCAGGAAATACATGATGACTCCCATTTTAATGCAAACAATATGGTAATGCAAAGATTTACTCTCTACACACGTAACTGAGATAGTTTATTAATAGGAAAGGAAGAGAATGAGTGAAAGTTGGGAGGCTTTTGAGTACCTACTACTGTGGGCTCTCATTAGCACATTTTCGTTGGGACCCAAATTAGGTAATGAGGAAAGCATGGAAAAGAGGTTAGGTCTACCCATGTAAGTTTAGATGTAGGCCTGATGTGCATAATTTTCAGAGGAACATACATGCTGGCCATCAATTTGTTTCATTCTGTAGATAGCTGGTGATCATTTATTGCAATGAAGTTTCATTTATTTTTCTTACGCCTCAAGAAAATTGTATGATATCTTATGCTGATGCACAATAATTATGATGATGACCAAAAGCACATTTTATGTATACAGTCCACGAAAAAAGACTAAAAGTTTAAGGCTTTATATCTCAAAAAATGGAAAGATTTATTTATAGAGCATATCAGCATGTAGATAATTTAGTCTTTGTTCAATGCAGGTAACAGACTTTTTCTAATAAAAATCCTTTTTAATGTAAAATTTAAACCTCTTGCAAGATATCCATCATCAAATCAACCTATACGGTGATTATTTTCCTGAGGCAAATTTGGTTTGGTCCTCCAAAAGTGCTAAAGAGAATGTGGTAACTATTGACGAACGGATCCGATCCGTCAGATCCAAAGATCCGCGGATCTTCATTTTACTCGGTTCCTGATTCGGATCCAAAGACATGGAGTAAAATCGGATCCGGATCGTAGATTTTAAAATATTCGCGGCTTAGTGATCGAAGCGCCCCATGAATGGAATCTAGGTGCGGTAGATATTGACAAGAAGAGGATGTCTAACTTAGATCATGAAATTAGATGAAAATGTTCCAGTGCAACTAGAAGCAAAATAAAGAAATATGACTTTTTTCCCCTTTATACCAGTATTGCAAGAAAAAAAATATGTAGAATGTCACGCCGGTAGCCTACATTTGCCGGGATCAGGCGGACAACGAGAGCTAGTGTAATGCGCAAATTTCGATCTCTATCGCAGTTAAATTTTTTTTTCAGTCATTGCATCAAAAATGTTATCATCTTTAATTTTAAACCATTATATCTGAATACTCACTTTATTATACTTTTGTTGTTTAAATTAGATTTACAAGTGTACCACTCATAAATTAAGGATGGTCGGGTTGGATCCAAAGAGCCATTGGTCTTTCATTTAATTTGCTACTGAAATAACATTCAAAGACAGTATAAATTCAGATCTGGGATCGGAGATTTTAAAATTTCATGGCTAAGTGATCGATGCCCCCCACGAATGGAAAGTACGTGACATTTTAAAAATACGAGACATTTTTTAAATTTTGCTTCTAGTAGCAAGAAAAAATGCTAATCTCATTTCAAGATCAGAGTTACACAACCTCTCCTTAGGAGTATAAAATTCTCAAATTTCATTTTAAAGGATATTATTAATAAGACATTGCAAAATTACTAGTTTAGCAGCTTGAAATATTCAATAATAATTTTTTCATGTTAAAAATGGAATCCCCACATATTCCATTATTGGGATCTCTTGGCTGCATTAATTTTTTTTGTGTTTCTAAAAAAGAATTTGGGAGCATTCAAGGATTTGATTAATAATTGGAAAATAATTTCTTTATTAATGAAAATGAACTTAAAATATTTCTTATAACTGCACTCTAAAGAATAGTTGTACAGGTTTAAAAAATGTATTGCTTGATGAGTATGTGATAAGGAAAGTGATCTTTATATTAGAATTAATAAGATATAGTTATTGCATCCATAAATCTTGATCCAGGAAAATATTATCCACATAGATGATAGGAAGTTGATTTTTTCTACAATAAATTTACCTGTTTTTTGTTAATTCTATTGTTGCTGTATTTATATATTTATTAAAAATCTAGGATTAGAAAAGGAATGAAATTCAGGATCGATTATCTGAAACCAAGGATCCAAAACTGAAACTAAGGATCCAAAACCAAGATAAAGAAAATCCAAAACCAGGCAAGAATCCGGTTCTGGATCTGACAAAAATCCTGGATCCGTACATCACTAGTGGTAACCAGAATTATTTACATGCACTGTGACTCGGACCTGAGGAAATGAATGAGCAAACAAGGAAAACATGTTATCAAGGAATATTCAAACAAGAGTCAATTGTAATAGGTATTTGCAGGAGGCAACTGACAGCTGAGGCTTCTGAAATGTGGGTGTGGAGAAGAATGGACAAGGGTAAATGGGGTTGGAGGATGGCTAATGAATAAGTGTTATTTATGGTAGGACAAGAAAGAATACTAATTGGAGAAACTAAGAGGAAAATACAGGGATGAATTTTGGGAAAGTATGGACAGGAGAGGAACAGAATAGCTACTCTGGTTGGCACTAAGGAAAGGAAGGCAGATGTTTTAAAAATTTAAGGATGGATTAAATGATACATTAAATGTACATGGACTGTTAAGTTGGAAGTGATATTATGAAATGGCTATACCAATATATAGGGGGGATATACCAATATATAGGGGGGATATACCAATATATAGGGGGGATATACCAATATATAGGGGGGATATACCAATATATAGGGGGATATACCAATATATCTCCAGGGGATAGCAGAAAGTTTAATCCACAAACCTACCAATATAGGTGAAATACTTATGATCTCAACAAATTTCTCTTTAGAAAAACTATTGCACCCAGAATTTGTTGAGTGCTGACTTTTGATGAGTGATGTTGGAAGAAAGGATGCCATTGTGACAGAGGATTCAACCTTCACAAATGCCAAGAAGTTGATCCACAGAGAAGGGCCACATGGGGTATGACACATGTCTGGGAATACTAGTCTCACAGTGATTACTTTTTATACCTCCATCACTATGTACATATGACATTTACTCTTCAGTGTAAGAAAATCCCGTCGCTTATGAAAAAATTTCAGTATTAATAAGCTGAAAACAGATACAGACTGTAAATAACATGAGTGCTAAATCAGAATAAATTACACCAAGAACCAGTATTAATAATAATTCATAACAATTATTTTACAACATCTTCATATCTTTCATTACTCTGCAGTGAGGTACAAAGTCAACCACGATTATTAAAAATGCTATGGCTGGAATTCAGCACTTCAGCATACTTGCCTGAGCAAATATTTTGTACAGAGGCTCCAGAACGAATTCCACAAAACTTCGCTGAGCTGAACCATGTGGTGGCTTCTTGGTGAATTTGCGCCTGAGGCCAGAAAGAAAATTAAGCGGTTAGAAAATAGGTACTAGAGGCAAAAAACCAAAATCAGCTTTCAAGGAATAGTAATGTTATATCACGATTTCCATTACACTTTCTAGTAGTTAAGAGTTATTTTCATTTTTGAATATTGAGCTGAAGCTATAAGACTATTCATCAGTTCCTTTTTAAATGTTTTGACACTGTGGAAACACTTGTTTTGTTTTCTGGGAAAGAAGAGCAATGAACCTTAATTTATCTCATTACAATTTATAGGAACTGTTAGACTAAATATTACAAAATAGTAATTTGATACAATATGAATAGTGCATATCATGTTTTAAAAGTTTTATTTACTCTGACATTATAGTTTCCTTTCAACCTGAACAGCACAAATTCAGAGGCACTAACAAGGCTACACTTCATAGTTCAGTTGGGCATCATTCAGAGGCACATACACTTCATCAACTGTAAAATAAGGCATGAAAATAACATTTCTATACTTACGTCTTGCTGTTAAAGTATATGTCTCCCCACAATCTGCGAGAAAACTCATTAACGTTCACACCATCATAAGTTTCTGAGTAAACATTTGCAAAAGACTTCAGTGTAAAGCAAACAGAGTACAAACTGCTAGCAAAGCACACATTTCCCAGAATTGGTGAAACAAATCGTGGATTATCTTCATCGGTGTACAGACTGTTGCAAGAAAAGGAAAAGATAGAATCAATTCATTTGGTTCACTGTACATGGGCACATAGGAATAAATGACAAAGATATGTAACTCATTCTGAAAAAAATACTTACTCACTGGCTCAAAAATTGTTAAGGTTTGCCCTACATTCACAGGCAACACTCTCAAACCACTCAGTGAAATAGCTATTTAAAAAAAATACAGATCTTGAAAACAATTTTACACAGAGCAGGATGCATTGGTAGAAACTCAACAAAAATCAGATAGGAGAGATAATTAATTTTGGGGGGTCATGGTGGCCTAGTGGGTAGAGCACTGAGCTACTGACCGGAGGGTCCCAGGTACAAATCCTGGGCAAGAGCCTTTCTGGACACGCCCATCTAAAATCCTCGCGATTTGATTTTCTGCATGCCAGAACTTTGTAGGAAATCGCAGGTGGCCCAGGGAAAGGAACTGGCCCACCTACCCTGAATGTGTGAATTTCACACACCATTGGCTTAGTACGGGGTGAGCTCTACTCTCACCTATCAAACCAACCTTC
Source organism: Platycnemis pennipes (assembly GCA_933228895.1). NCBI lineage: Eukaryota > Metazoa > Arthropoda > Insecta > Odonata > Platycnemididae > Platycnemis > Platycnemis pennipes. The sequence goes on from OW121853.1 coordinate 109,921,022, forward strand.
GGGTTGAATCACTGAGTGAGTGATAATTAACTTGCAGCATTTTGATAGTTCTTTTTTTTTGCAAGGATATCTTCTTTGTTCAATTACACCATAAGTATATTAGCACCTTTTAAAATCCACAACACTACATAAATATCTGGATTGTTCTCACATTCCAGTTTATGCCCTCTTTTAAGTTTACTTCTCTTTTCTGAGAGAAGAAAATCTTATTATTTTAGTTTCCCATTGATTGACCTTACCATATGTTCCCACTGAATATATTACACATCTTGATATCACCTTGTTAGGCTGGATAACATATAAATGTATAGCCATCACAAATCTGACATAGATCATCAGCTTTCAACAATCTTCCTCTGGCATATAAATTCATTACTTCAACATTCCCCATACCTTGTAACATCTACTTTGGTCACGGTCTTCAAAACAATCTTCTTCCTCCTTTCTTCAACTTTATTCCGCGGCCTTGGTCTCCGCTTTTCTTCTATTGCTCTCCCCCGTCCTCGTACGTCTTCTCCCTTTTACACTTCTGCTCGTTCTTCTACATCTTGTCCCTTTCTTGCCTTTATTTATATCTTTTTAGCACTTTGTCATTCTCCCGCACCTATTTATTTTTTTCCCCGTCCCTGGCAACTCATTTTTGTGATGTTGATTGGTTGCAACCTTTTGCAAATTTGCCGTACCCCCTGTCCTGTCATTATCCACCCAGATTCTACATTTGTGATTCTCACCAGTATTTCTTGTCTACATATGAATTTCAAATTAATAATCTGATACAGGGGTGTTGGACTTAGATGATTATCTTCAATTTCTATTTCATACTATAAAGGTAGCATTGCAGTCAAAGTGTCAGCAATCACATGTCAATTGGTGGCCTACTAATGATGATTACATTTTCAAGTCATAACACTTTTAAAATATATCTGAGTTCTTTTCAGATATGGGTATATATAGTCACTTCTCACTGTATTCATGTCACTCATTTGAGCTTCCATATTCGGATGATATTTGTTGTGACAGCCTCACATGAATTTAAGAGGTAGGATGTGCATTGATATAAAAACCATATGAAAAACAACCTAAAAAGTGAATGATTTTGAGTCAGGAGACTATTGCTGAGCCCTGAGTAACATAAAAAGGAGGCTAAAAAGAGGGCATAAAAACTTAATACATTTTTTTAGCATTTTCAAGGACTCAGTCAGTGGTGAGGCATGATGATTTTCACTAGTCATAGCAGATGCAAAGGGTAGGTCGGCCGATGCACGACATGGTTTCCGAAAAACACAGATACCGATGACATGTTTTTGTGTCTGTTAAATTAAAGAGTATTTAAAAAAAACTTGCATTGCTTATTGTTTGCATTTTATAAATATATTACATATGTAATTGTACAGGAATTTACTTCAAAGTAAACAACTGTAAGAAGATTCTATATCTAGGCATCGCAAATTTTACATCAAATACCAGCATTAATAAAGCAATTTATAAATATTTCGACACCTAAGAATATTACTAGTTACTTTTTCGTATGAGAATCCCGAAAACGGAGTCCAACATCAGCCTTTTTGCCACTATAATCCTCTTTCTTCGATAAACCACTAATCCAAATCGACAGTTGTTAAATGGAGCATTAAAAAATAATGTGTCCATAATGTGCTGTGACATTCAATACAGTACTGTTCAATTATGTTGTTTCCGCGGAATATTATCCTTTCATTTCTCACGCTGAAATACTCATTGCATACAAATATTCAGTTAGACTTCTGGAAACTGGCATAAAAATCTTAAATTTTGCTAAATAGAGGGGATCCCGGCTATGACCACTCACACTTTTGTCTTTAAATTTAATTTGTTTATAAATTTCTCATTTTGAGAATGCAGAAATTATGTACGCCGAAAAATTCCTTTTGCACGTTACTTTGCAGAGACGAATCGACGGATTTCCCTGTTGTCAATAGAAATATTTTATCGTGAATGGCGATCATTATACGTCATGCACAGCCTAAAAACACCTTTCTTTATTTAAAACACACTGTATAACCCATAATTGTGCACCCTACAGGACCGTATAGAAGCGCAAAAGCGGAACTGAGAAAAGACAAAACACAGGAAGATTTAATGCAGAGTGGATTACACTGTGTCGAATGAGGGGGTAAGGGCAGGATTGGCAGTGCTGAATGTGACTGAAAGAAGCCGAACAAGTGATGAACGTGTAAGTTTAAGAGGTGACTAGCCTAGCTTAATGCCATAGTGGAGTGGATGGGTGAGGGTGGGTGTGGGGCACGTATTGCATTACGCTAGACAAGTCATCTCTGAAACTAGTGCATCTGTCGCTTGTCCGCTTCTGTCGGTCAAGCTAGGAAACTCTCGTAAGGCACGGCCATCCAGAGGTGGAGGGGGAAGGGAGGCTGGGCCCCCATTTAAAATTCATCCTCAGCGTAGTTGGGTATTGACACCGAAACAGATTCTCTAAAATGAGCGAATCTGTAGCTAGAATTTGGTCTTTTTACATAGTTTCTTCAACAAAAAAGGAACAACTACCGTTGTACGTATACTTTCAAATGTTTTATGACATTCTATAAATCCTTCTTTATTTTTACATTTTGGTTTAGTCATCGGTGAATCCAGAGATGACTGTACCCCTCACCACTGGTCTCAGTGTTTTCAACTCTCTTCTTCTGTGGCCTTGATAACATATTTAAAGAATTCATCCATCAAAATGCTATGGATGTCTGGAACTCCCCCTCCCTGTTCATAATTTATTGACAGTTGGCTTGACCTCCCTCTCGTCTTAATCAGGCATTATTTAATATGTATAATACATACATAAAAGGGGACAGTGAGATTCAACCCTAAGATAAACAGATAAATGGCATTAAGTTATCATCTTGCCCAAGAAACTGTGACACTCACCTTAAAAGTCCATTTATTTCTTCAACAATGTGCCTCAACTTGTAATAGGCATCTTGGGGTGGCAATTTTAATTCTAGCATAAGCCTATCAATTTTGTTGATGCAAATTGTAATGGCAACTTTTTCCTGATGAAGAAAAATCACAATATATATTAGAATATCTGGATAAATAAATCAGACAAGATAACTACAAAATCATTAGGCATTGTACAACTATCAGTAACCAATAACTGAAAATGAAAAGGCTGACCTTAAAAGTCTTCAGTAAAAGATACACCATCAGCATTAAAAATCAGGGAAAAAACTTAAGAACAATTAGCCATTTACCTATGGATACCTCATTTACTAGGTGCATTTGACAATATCCCTATCCAGGGATATTGATATATCAATACTTTCCTCAGTATACTGTACGGTTTCCTTATAAAAAATATCATATTCTTGAATTTTTAACAACCATATTTAATAAATTAATTCATATTGTATCCATATATTTTCTGAGGTATGAAAATCCTGTTTTTAAGATTAGCTCCAGATTAAAAAATTATTTTTAAATTATTTTGGGAATTAAATTATGCTTTCTTCACTGACTACAGAATATACACACATCTAACACATGTAAACCTTACCCACTATGAATATTTGAAGGAAGCATTCCAAATTTAACATGGCAGGTGATAAGCAAGCGTTATACTGACAGTATACTTTTTACATTGGGAGCCTATTATTTCTTTGTTGTCCATCCTTTGTTATTCCAACAGGAGAACTAACAAAATCAAGGATTGTGAACAGCGAACTAACTAACCTTAATGGAATTACTCACTTATATGCAAAATAGCATGATTTCCACAGGGAAAAAATTACACTGTTTGACAGCATGCACTTTATAAAAAATATATTATGGCTTAAAAATTCACCCCTGGATCTAATAGGCAAATGTTTAGCCTTATGATTAACACAAAATATTTATCAGTAATTGCTATTATTGAGTTTATACACTATAATCGCTGCTAGGGGAAAATACAATTTAGCTTGCTTCCACAATATCGAAGGAGGTACGAGCAAGACATGAACATTATTCATCAGCACAAGTGCATGGTTGTAGAAAACTGATTTTCGTTCACTTTCACCCACTTTTCCTCAGATATATGCCCCACCTAAATAAGGGTGCATATTATAAGCTGTGAAATACAGTATTTTCACTGCCATTCTCAGAACCAGTTTATAAAGATCAAATAATTGATAGTACCACTCAAATAACAAGGGAATTTTGAAAACACCCTGTTTCCCAAGAAAAACATTAACAGCTCTATTTTAATAGATTATATACACCACTCAGTATTTTGCATTTCATTGGTATATTCTCATCTTTAAAAAAATTGTTATAGTAACACACAGGAAATGTTTCTTACAGACATGACATATGCTCTAGAAGCTCACCTGAACAGCATGTTTCAATAACCTTTCAGTGTTTAACATTACACCTTCAGCTGCATCCACAAATAAAACTACTCCATCAGATAACCTAATAGAAGCAGTGGCTTCATCTGAGAAATTGACATGTCCTAGTAAAAGAAATAAAGATGGTGTCAGCAAACTGTCAATGACTAGAGAAAATCAGATATCATAAAGGGTTTTTCATCACTAAATTACCTGGAGTGTCAAAAACGTTCATGAGATGTGATTTGGCTTTTATGTCCGGCATAACAAGGGTGACCGGCATGGCTTTTGTGGATACACCCCTCTCTTGCTCTGTAAATAGGGTGTCTGTGTAACGTAAATGCTTATCCTCCAGGGGCAAACGAAGTCCTGGATGGGTTTGTTCAATCAGACGGTCGACGAATGTAGTTTTTCCGTGGTGGAGATGGCCTATGATGGCTACATTTCTTATGAGATGAGGTGCGTCCATCAGATCGGCCAAAAACCTGAGTGAAAAATGATGGCGATCTATTGTTAAGACGTCAAACACCGTTAGGTCGATCACAATGAAACCAACATGCATGAATTTAAGTGCCATGATTGTAAGCAAGTTCTAGCAAAGATTAATACTGCTATCAAAACTGATATTTTCAGTTTCCATGAGGGTTAAGAAATAATTTACTCTGAGCAATGGCTAAAGGGATAATATAGCACTCACTCCATGTCATAAATCGTTTCAGGAAGGCTTTGCTCTTTAAGCTGAAACTTTTTTCGTCTAGTAGGTGCTATTAGTGGCTTGTCGAGTGGCTGATTGTCTTCCTCTTGCACTATTGTCTCCACTTCAGGACCAAATACTTCTAATGCATTCGGATAATAACGTTTGTCTTCGTGAAGTACCACAGACATAGGGGCCACTTCTTCCCCTTCGTCGTCATCACCTCCTTCATCAACTCCGTCTTCCTGTTTAAAGTAATGACATTGTTTACTGCAGTCCTGATAGTCAACCTGTATCGTATAAAATAATTTACAAAAATCGTTACGTCATAATCTTGTCCTTCAGGTTCACGATCTCTGTAGGCATCATCTTCCTCTTCATCTGATTCAAGCTCAGGCCCTATGTAGTTACCAAATTCATCATAAAGGTCCGCATCCATGTTGACCTGCAGATAATGGCATTAATTCCATTCAGTTCCTTCTTAAATACGACAAGTACCTAACCGATTAGAGCTCGATAATATCTTCCACATGTTGCCAGTATCTGCAAAAGCCGGTTGATTAGCAGCTCAACCCTCCACTGCCAAATCGCGGAAAATAGCATACCAATGATTTCTACTAATATAAGGCTAATCCCGAATATAAAGCTACTGAAGAAGAACAAATTTTTAATTAGACTTACCTCAAGACCGACAAACCAAGATACTTTTGTTTACAAACCAAGCATGGAATGTGACGCATGCAGATATTCTTTTGTTTTTATACGCTTCGTTTTTCGGATTATACATATTTATTATTTGATGATTTTTGTGCTTAAAATGACAGTTATAAATTGAAATAAATAATAATATGCTATGGTTGGAGAATATAAAAAGAAAAAAGCATGAAATGAGCAATTGGAAAAAGTTATAGGTGGTAGCACCTTCGCGGTTACTCGGCGGTTTCAGTTCAAAAGTCACTTTGGCTAACTTCGAACACGATATCATGATTATGCGGATTTCCGTGACTTGTTGTTTCCTTCATCTTCACTGAAATCGTGATACAGAAAAATCCAGAGGTTTCTAGAGGAAACACTGAAAAATTAAATGTAAGTAAATTACTGTCGACATTTTTTACGTGTTGAATGATGTTCTCTGGTCGACATAGTGCCTAGGGCACGAACATGGCCTAGGGTAAGAAATAAGAATGGAATCAATACAGCTCGTTTCGTTTTAGGTTCATTATGAATTAAGACTTTAATCCATCGATGGCAATCCGTATTATTTCAAAATTTAAAGTGATAACCTCAGATACTTTAGAAATTGATCTTGAGACTCCAAGAAGTAGCTAGGTATATTCAAAAGACGTTCAAACACAGGTGTGCGCACCTTTTAACAGATAGTTACATCAGTTACTATAATGCCCTCGCAATGAATTGCTTATCACTTACCTGATTTCCCAGCCCATAGATGCACTTTGGTTATATTTGAAAATGCATTCTCTGATTGGCATGCGAATTATGGGCTGTGGGATGAGAGTAAATGTACGTTTTCATTCATCCCATTTTGCATATTCATTGAAGGTGTCCGTCTCCTTCCATTTCCACTGTAGACTGTGTTGAATAAATGGATTTAAGGATATTAAAGGAAAGATAACTTGGATGCAAGTACTATTTAAAAAAAATAACAATCCCATTATATTCATATGAATTGTTAACTCTGAAAGGTGTTGCCTATTATTTTTTCCTCTAAAATCTGTCTTTTACAATCACAGTGCATTATGTGGGCTGGGAAATATGGTAAATATCTTGTTGGTGCTAATGGCCATACAAGCTGCTTACGGGAAAAGATACATCTACATAATACCCTGCAAGCCACCATAAAGGTGTGTGGCAGGGGGTGAACTCTCAACAAACATGCACTACATATCATGCATAAAAAAGGATTAGTATTGATATGGTATTGCTGTATTTTTACATCCCTCCCATCAGTGCTAGTACAATCACCTGAAGTTTAAACCATTTTTTTCACTTTAAGTTGCATTTCAAAACATAATCCAATTGCTTCTGTTCTTTATTTTGTAATTCATTTTGTTTTACAATTATGTGAATACCATTCTTCAGGGTCACTCAAAATTCAAAGTTCATATCCTTTCAGATTTTATACCTTTCTTCTTTTCCATAACTGTTTTCTCAATGGAGCAGATTCTATGAAATGACATATTGGCTGAATTCAATGAATGCAAGGTATCTGATTGTGTGTAAAATGCAGGACTGATGGCAGTGAGTTAATGAGTTTTAAAAGATTGTGGATTATTTATTCTAATGAATGAAGTGTTCATTTGTGTTTTTGCCTTGTGGAGAGATTTATTATTAATTTTGTTTTAATGGTCGAAGAATATTTTTGTGGACCCTTCTAATTTTTTTCACTTCTTTTCTAATGCTATTTCCCTCTTCAGCTCAGCACAACTCTTGCTGCTAACCCAACCCTTTTCATCCAAAAAGATCCAATCACTCCCTTTTTCCCTCATCTTATATGAATTGCTCTCACTGCCATGGCCTTCACGCAACCATCACATTTACATGCTTGGTCCATCCACCAAAGTTACTTCCTGTTTTCTGAAACTTTCTCTCCTCCACAGTCACACCTAGGACCTCCTCATTTGTCTTACCTCTATCAATCATATTTTCTATATACCCATAAATGAAATACCCCCTCTATCTTCTCACACTACTCCCTCAAATTCCAGGTTTCACACCCATTCAGATAGAGACTCTGGATCGTTCTACTTTAGGACATTTACCTAATTTCTCTATGAAAGGTTCCTGTCATGAGTGTTCTCCTATTAGGCAAAAGCCTCTTTTACAAGAAATATTTCACTGTTTTATATCTTAGTACTACTTCTAACCCCATCCATAATGGTTCCCATGTAGCTGAATTGCCGGAGTCTTAATGTTAGTTTTCAACTATGTACTTTTATTTACCTTTGCTTATTTTTTTGCTGTAAAAAAAAAAGCTTTCTTGCTGTAAATCTTCACTTCATATTTATGCTCTAATTCTGTAATACATTTAGATGGAATGGCAACTCCTTTGCTGGCTAGCTATGAGTAGGTTAGGTCATCTGAAATCTGAGCAACTTCATCTATTCTCCACCTACACTACCTCTACCTTCCCCATGTCTGTCATAAAATTTCTTGGGCATGTGAAAGAGCACTAGTGAAAACTGGCAATCCTGCCACACTGTCCACCTTATATCTTCTTCCCCCTTGGGCTCTCTATCTGCTATTCTTACCTGTACTGTTTGACCATGTGCAAGCTTAGATAAGGGGTTTATCATACTAATCTACTCCTAATTTTTATTATATATCCATATCATTTCTTTGTCTATTCTATCTTATAGTTTCTCTGGGACAAAAAAAAAGAGAAACATCCTGGATATAGAGACTACTATGGTTTTCCAGCTTTTCCCATCAGGTTTGAAGACATGTCAGTCTGATTTTTAATGTATAAAGTCAAGAAGCAGATAGTCATGCCCACAAACCTGTTTTCACCAAGAATGGAAGAATCTGGATGACCTAAAGTAATTGTCTCAACATCCATATGTGGAGCCTACACACCATTCTAGATTGTTCCTTCCCTCTTGTGTTTTCATCAAAATATGGTATCCTAAGTTGCCCTCTGGCTCCGTGAAACAATGTAATATACACCTAAGGACATAAATTACATAATGCTAAAAGAGGGGTGGGGGAGGTTTGGCCAACTGTTATAACGGATTGTCAAAAAGGAGGGGGTCCAGCTTTCTATTATGGCAAAAGAAAGATACATTATACATTCATTCCTTTTTCTCATACATATTAGGGAATAAATTATAGAATTGGAAAATAATTAAGGTGCTAATATCAGGGAATAAAAAATTGCATTGAAAAATAATGAAGGCGCTAATAGAGAATGTTTATTTTATCACTTAGGTACGAAAATGATTAGGCGTTGATTGACAGCATAGCGTAATAGAAGAGGGGAATGTGTCAGGGAATTTTACACAGCATTTAAGGGGTGAGGAAAGGTTGAAAAAAGAGGAAACTTCTCTGAGTTAAGTAATGCAAGGATAACCCCTAAAAGACATTCACTCTCTTGCAGTGGTGGAGCTACAATTATGATGCCTTGAGCTAGAACTGTCACAGGGCCTCCTTTATAACCAGTCGGAGCAGTAAAGTAATTAAGTATCTCTTAAGGGGCTCAGAAGCTTAAGCTTCATTTGTTTTATAGTATATCTGCTGCTACTCTGACATCTAACATACAGTTAATAGTACGAAGTACCATACCAGCTGTTTCAGAGATTGAGATTATGTTATATCATTTGGTGTCCATCAACTTTTTTTTCCTTTTTGAAATAGTAATCAAAAATATTTCTCCAGTGCTTGTACCAGATTCTTTTCTCATGTATCGTATGAATTTGTCCATTAAGTCATTGTTTTGCATTCCTACCTAAACTCTTCAGTAATTCTGGTGGGATATTGCGAATGTAGTGGAATAAGGTTTTAAGTTACTCTGATTTACTGCAAATATAACTTTTACAAACCACAAAAATAGTAATACATGACCTGGGTTTTGATGCTTGAGCATCATTGTCAGGTGAGTATTCATCACAGCTTACCCATATACATGCATATACCCAAAATCAAGCAGTAGAGGGGGTAATTGGTTGGAGGGGGATAATAGTGGATGTGAATTTGCAGTGGGGAAGGGAGGGGGGGTGGAGTGGGGTAAGGAGTTTATGGTAGACCTTTGAGAAGATGATAGGGGAGGTGGCTGGGTACAAATATTCAATGACAACAATTATGGCATGGTTACACTCTCTTTTTAAAATTTCCAGCTGTTTCAAATAGTCCAGTTCACTTTTTTGTCAGAAATATGTAGAAATGTAACAATGAACATTACTGCTGTGGTCAAATGATAACAGGTGCTTGGCAAAATAACTCTTCAGTTCATGGTTGTTTTTAAAGGCATTATAATGTTCTTTAGTTCTAATATCAAAATTGCTTACAGTTCATTCTACATGCACCTCTGCACAGTCACCACACTTTAACAAACAAATTCTCTTTCTTGAGCAGATTTTACCGTATCAGGTGATAATTTGTGGGACTATGTGACCAACAGCATTATCACAGAAATAATGTGTAAATTTCCACGGTAGGTTTATTACACCGACACAGGTTTCAGCAGGACATTGCCATTACCAAGGAGAAGTCATGATCAACTTCGAGCCTTAAATTCAAATTGCATTCACACAATCATCAGGAGGGCGATGGACTCAAATTTAGGTCAAGTAGAATAGAAAGCTCGCGGCTGAGCTTAAAGCCACCGAGTGCGTCCACCGGGTTGCGGATGGTGGGTCGACCTCTAGATATAGAGGTTAGCTGCGAGATAAGCGAGTTTACTCGTCGAATAAGCAGTCGTGGACAAAAAGCGACGGCATTCCGAGGGGGTATTGGTCTATCCCTGGGTAAGATAGGCCTCTAAATAATACAGAACCTGTGAAGAAGCCGTGACTTGGCGACGGGAGGCCGCCAATAATTACGCTTCTCATCACCCGGAGGAGAGGGCAGCAGCTTTTCTTCACATGAGTGAAGGTGGAGACCATAGTGGTTGGTACAGCGACACTCATTTCACTACAGGCGTGGTAACATTTACTTTAACGGCTGTAGTACTGCGATGTGGAAGGCAAGGGGAAACCACCACATTAATATCCCGAGGAGTCGCAGCTACTCCACTCTTTCCTTTATTATCAAGATGTGATGGCACCCTCTCGAGTAAAATATTCCGGAGGTAAGATAGTCCCCCATTCGGATCTCCGGGTGGGGACTACCCGAGAGAGTACATCAGTCAAATGTGATACACTTTTTAGGGCAGGAACATGGAACGTGAGATCGCTTCGGACCTGTGGAAGACTGGAGAACCTGAAGGTAGAAATGCAAACAATGGACCTCGACGTATTAGGAATCAGCGAAATGAAGTGGCCCGAAGAAGGAGACTTTTGGAGTGGAAGCTACAGGATTATACATACAGGATCATTAAATGGTAATGCCAGAGTAGGGATCATGCTCAGAAAGAGCGCCGGAATGCGTGTGAAGAGCTTCCTGCAGTACAATGAAAGGATAATAATGGTTAAGAGCGAGACCAAACCTGTAGGTACCGTAGTGGTTCAGGTTTACATGCCAACGTCGGACTACGAAGATGAAGAAGTGGAAGACTTCTACGAAGATATCGCGGAAGTTATAAAACAGGTAAGAGGAGAAAAAAACCTAATTATTTTAGGAGACTGGAACGCTATCGTCGGCGAAGGTCAAAATGGAAGAATAACTGGAAAATACGGATTGGGAAACCGAAACGAAAGAGGAGAAAGGCTGCTGGAGTTCTGCACTCAACATAAGTTAGTGGTTGCCAACACATTGTTTAAAAATCACAACCGCAGAAGATACACATGGAAAATGCCAGGAGACAGAAGAAGATGCCAAATAGACTACATTTTAGTGAAGCAGAGATTTAGAAACCAAGTGAAGGACTGCAAAAGCTACCCTGGGGCAGACATCGACAGTGACCATAATTTAGTGATGATGAAATGCCATCTAAAATTCAAGAAATTGAAGAAAACAAAGAAGAATATATGGCAAGTAGAAAAACTAAAGGAGGCTCAACATCAGCTGGCATTTCAAAAAGCAGTGGGAAACAACATAGGAGAGAACCTGAATGAGAAATCAGTGGAAGAGCGTTGGGAAAACATTAAATGTGGACTACAGGAAGCCGCAAAAGAAGTTCTTGGAAGAAGAAAAGTTGCCAAGAAGAAGCTATGGATCACGGAGGAAGTCTTAGAATTGATTGAAGAAAGAAGAAAGTACAAGAATGCGAAAACTGAAGAAGGGCAGCTCTGCTACAAAAGAATAAGGAACGAAATAAGTCACAAAGCAAGGAAAGCTAGAGAGCAGTGGTTGAAAAATCTTTGCGAAGATGTACAAAGCAACCTTGCACTTGGAAAGGTGGAAGCGGCCTACAGCATAGTGAGGAACCACTTCAAGGAACGGAGTGCAAGATGCAATGCCATAAGGGACAAGAATGGAGGAATTTTGATTGAAAACGAGGACTAAGTGAAGAGATGGAAAGAGTATCTGGAAGAGCTATACAATGGAAAAAATCTCAGGACAAAAGCTATTGAAGAGGAAAGCGAAGTGGAAATAGATGATATGGGGGCATCAATATTAAGATCGGAATTCGACGCTGCAGTAAGGGATCTTCGGATGAATAAGGCCTCGGGTATTGATGATGTCCCTGCAGAACTAATTAAAAATGCAGGAGAGAAGACATTAATTCATCTCTACAAAACCATCTGCGACATGTATTCAACAGGAGAAATTCCAAGGGACTTAGAGAAAAACATCATCATTCCTAATCCCCAAAAGAAGAGAGCGGAAAATGCGAAAATTTTAGGACTATAAGCCTGACGACACATGCATCGAAAATACTGACCAGGATCATCTACAGAAGAATAGAACGAAAAGCAGAGGAGTTCCTGGATGAAGATCAATTCGGATTTAGGAAAAGTAAGGGTACAAGGGAAGCAATATTGGCCCTTAGGCTACTTATAGAGAAGAGAATGGAGAAGAACAAACCGACGTTCATTGCATTTGTGGATTTAGAGAAGGCCTTTGACAACGTGGATTGGGATTCAATGCTTGGAATTCTGAAGGGAATTGGAGTGTCCTACAATGACCGAAGAATTATACACAGTCTGTACAAAAACCAAGTTGCTGTGATTAAATCTGGACCCAGCTGTGAAGAGGCAAGAATAAAGAAAGGAGTGAGACAAGGCTGCGCACTGTCTCCCGTAATTTTTAATGTTTACATAGAGAGAGCCATAAATGAAGTCAAGGAGAAGTGTTCTGGAGTGAACGTCCACGGAGAAACAATCAGTATGCTACGATTCACTGATGACATAGCTCTCATAGCAGAGACAGAGAAGGAGCTGAATAAGATGCTAACAACCATGGAAAGGACTATGGCCAGATATCAGCTGAAGATCAATAAGAAGAAGACTAAAATATTGGTGTGCAGCAAAAGAGAAGAGGCCAAAACCAACGTTAAACTAGGAAAACAGAAACTGGAAGAGGCGAAAGAGTTCTGTTACCTGGGAAGCAGAGTAACCAACGATGGACGAAGCAAGAAAGAAATAGTGAGTAGAATAGCCCAGGCAAAGAGGGCATTCTATCAAAAGAAGAATCTTCTTACAGCAGGAAATTCAAGCGTAGAATTAAGGAAACAGTTTATCAGAACATACATCTGGAGCATGTTTCTTTACGGCAGTGAGGCATGGACGATGACAGCAGCGGAAAAGAAAAGGGTAGAAGCATTTGAAATGTGGTGTTACAGAAGAATGCTGAAGATTAAATGGATCGACCGAGTAAGTAACAAGGAAGTGCTAAGAAGAGTAGTAGAAAAGAGAAGTCTGCTGACAACTCTAAAAAGAAGAAGGGAAAACTTAATTGGCCATATCTTGAGACACGATGGCCTGCTGAAGACTATCGTTGAGGGAAAAGTGAACGGGAAGATTGGAAAAGGCAGGCCTCGTATGAGATAAATGGAACAGGTTGTGAAGAATGTAAAAGAGAAGAATTACGTCACAATGAGAAGGTTGGCCGATAGAAGAATCGAGTGGAAAGCTGCGTCAAACCAATCCTAGGATTGTTGACCAATGATGATGATGATCAGAATAGAAAGCAATAGGGAGGAATGGGAGAGGTACAATTGGTCATATACAGCTGAAGCATTATTATTATTACCTACATGACAAACATATTTGCAACTGTTGGTAATGACTTCAGGCTTTACTATGTGGAACCTCTCCACGATGAAATTGTGAATTAAAATAATTATTACACTTTGTAATGATCCACTTTAAAGCCTTCGATCAAATATCCACTTTAAAGGTTTATTGTCACGATCCGGGTTTCATACACTTAGACCTGAAGATACCACTAAGTGTATGAAACCCTGGTCATAACAATAAACCTTTATAGTGGACCATTACAAAGTGTAATAATTTTTTAAAATTCCCACTTTCATATTTGCAACTGTTCCAAAAAGGCTAGTTTCTTCCCTTTACATTGGGTATGGAGAACCAGGGTATTAAAATCACTATGATGGTTGTTGTTCAGTAAATGTTTAGAGAAATTCGAAGTTGAATCACCTTTGTGCCAGCACTTTACATGTTCTCTTATGAGAGTATTTATTGCACGCCTGGTTTGCCCAAAATATCCGGCATTAAAATTAGGCGTGTTACAACATAATTTGTGTACACTGCTTTGGTCCCTATTGTTCAAATTTATGTTTAGAGTTGAATAGTAGGTTTACAATGGTTGCGTGATAATGAAAGGAGATTCTTATCCTCTCTTTCGGGAGAGCTTTGCCTACATGATAGGACAGAGGGCCAAGAAATGGTATTTTATGCCATGATTTAGCTGTCCTATCAACCTTTGAGGACATAGTCCTAATGGATTTTAAAGTACATAGTTTCAAATTCCTATCAAGAATATTATCAAAAGTAACAGTTTTATATCCGCTGTGAACAACAACAAATTTAATTATTGATGACTCTTTGTCAAAATTTAATTTAGACATGGGAATAGAAACCAGGCGGTGTTTTAAGGAGTGGTATTTTGACATTTTATGCGTGTGGTGGTGGCAAAAATCATTAGGGATTATAGCGTGAGTAAAGACTTTTTCCTATAAATTGAGAAGTCATGCAACCCAGAAGTAATATCAACTGTCAAATCTAAAAAAAATTAAAACATTACCCCGATTTCCAACGTGAAATGAATTGATTCATATAGGCTATTCAATACAACTATAAAATTGTCATGCTGTCGGTAGCAACCCATCCATAAGCATACAATATCATCAGCGTAGCGATACCAGTAAAAGACATTCTTGAGCTGTAGATTGTTGGAATTAAAAAGTTTTTCTCCAAGAAAATTCATAAAAATGTCTGCTAACAAAGGTGAAATGGGTGAGCCCATAGCATAAAAGGTGCCAGTTGGCCCTCTGCTCAAGGTCTCAACTTAAGGCTGCAGTACTGTATTTAAATCACCACCACACAATACGCAAGTAGGAAGGAAAATACTAATGAACAATGGGGTATTTTACAGTATTTTTTTATTGCTAAATCTGATAGAGTTTGTAAAATAAAAAGACCTGTATATTTCCATTCTTCGATCTGTCAATTAGTTCTCGAGTTATTAGCCACAAAAACTGATGTTTTTAACCCTTTTTCGGAAAAGTGGGCATGCAAAGGATTGGTGCGTCATTCACTTAGCCCAATCACAACTGAGACTGCGAAGCTCCTTAAAGACGCGAGGTGAACTGATTCCGATTGGGTCTCTCCCCAGACGGAGAACACAAAAGAAAATAAACACGCCAAATGTGCCTCTCACTACCTTATCACATTGGGGGACACACAGCTGACTCTGCTAATGGTAGTAGTTGTGACAGGATCTCTTCAGGTAGACCTCCTCTCCCTTCCCGTTCATTCTTAACACAGTCAAGGGCGGGAGGTGGATGATGTAGATATCCTTAATGCAGCTCGTTCCATGGGCGTCACCTTTTGCTTCCTTTAATTTTTATTCATGAGTGAATGGCTCTGGTTAGAAGATTAATTTTTTCACTAATATTCATTTTTTTTCTATCTAACAATTTTGTGTACAAAATAGCGATTTTGGTTCCGAGTAAACACCCCTATTGATCACTATTGGGATTTACACCTAGCACCTAAGGATTGGAAGCCAGTACTCATGCCAGAACACTAACCCTGATCTCCCACATTCATCACATTTTCGCCTAATTTTCTATTCATACCTCAGATAACGTCTCCCAATGACTTTTCTGCCCTCCGCTATTCCTTACTTCATGATCATCACTCCATTGGCAGTCCGATCTATACATTTTCACATAGACCTATCATCTTGTAACCTGCCTTGAAACTTTTTTACTTAATACTATCATCTAACTTACATACCCTCAGCATGATCCTTAATAATAATAATTTTACTGATCCCAGAGCAGTAGTAAATATATCTATAGGACAAGTCAAAGGTGCAAAAAATATGTATATTATCATTTTAGAAACTCATCTACAGAATTCATTCCGTGTTTCTATTAAACTTTTTTTTCCAGTGCACTGATCTATTGGTTCTTTTGAGTTGTGGGAAAACTGCCATAGGCCTAGCTTTTGGCTGACTTTGCTTACTTTTAGGTAGTTTACAATATTTGCCGTACTGGTGGGCCTCTGCCTCAGGTTTTTATTGTATTAATTCAATAATTTTCCTAAACCTGAAGTGCATTATCATCATTAAGATAAATATGAAGTCCATTCATCAAAATTGAGTTGTAAATATGTATAGTGTAAAAATCAAAAGTTTTTCGACCTTCATGCAAAATGGGTCACACAGTCTTTGCACAATTGACCTGAAATGGGCTGGCAGTAACAGGGTTAAACCAGATCTATCCTCTTCTACTCTTGTTTCTGCTGCAGTGCATGGAATTTGTATGGCCAATATGCCCTTCCTCATTACCCCTACTAACATACCTCCCAGTAACACAGTGCTCAAGTGTCTAGGGTAATATGTGAAAGAAAATAATTTGGGTAGTTTTCCTTTTGCATTCCAATATAGTATTTTCATGTGACACCATTTCCAAGAAGGGTTCCCCAATCCTAATACCCAAAAAGAAAACAATGATAGAGAAGAAAGAAGAATAAAATAGCAATGTTTGTTTGTTTTGGGCACTTCATATTTTATAGGAATAAGGTGCAAACTAGTAAGATAGGCATTTCATTAATAATACTACATGCATAGTTCACACTGCTCAACTGAGAGTAGTAGATAGAAAATCTAGAAAGGCATTGATGGGCAGTTTTGCCTCATTACCATTGCTATGTAACATAAACCTCATTCACTTAGTGGTCATCCGGAAGGATAGTTCGAAAATTGAGGGTAGAGTTCACCTTGAATTAAGCTTCTTCTTTCTTCCAGTATTAAGAATTAAGCCTATTACGACATTCACTGATCTTGACCAACTCTTGCATGGACGTCCCAGAGATCTGCTTCTTGATGCATATTATTTTTTCAGATATTCATTCTTCTTCCATTTGTTCTACATATTCTCTCCATCTATTTCTGTATAATAAGAATGAATCGTTTCCACCATGTCATGGCCGAGAATACTCTCTACATCTATTTCTGTGTTTTCAAATGATTTTATTGATTATCTGTACAGAGAATTCTTGCCTTTTAATTGCATTTATATTCCTGTACAGCCACCAGCTCTTCTTAGAAATTTCATGTATAATATCTTTGTTTGTTTGAGTTTGTAATAGTCCAGTTCTCACTGTCATATTACATGGACTTACAGGCCTACAAGAAAAGCCTTGAACTAAGCCTAGTATGAAATTACCAGTTTAGGATTAACACCCTTTCATTTCTTCCAAAAAATGTTGAGGCCATCAATGACCTCTTTTGTTTTGTCTATCCACGTTTTTTTTGGAGCCAGGACATGATTGGTGGATCTAGTATTACTCAGAATTCAGCTTGGTCCTCCTGATTTATGAAAAGAAGTCATATGTTGTAGCATGTCTCAGGTTTTTCAGTCCTGCAACTGAAATTAGCAGCATGATGTCGTGCACTTTGCCTACGGCCTTTCTTCAGAAATTTTCATTCATGGAAAAATTACAAAGTTTAGGTTTCATGTTTTTTGAGCAATAAGAATAATTTATTTTATTCTTCCTCTTCCTGCCAAAAATATATGTTTATCCCATTGATAACTTTGTCAGAAAATTTTTGAACAATGCCAGCATTATTAGAGAGTATTCCAACTACAAGGCCAGCAGTCAAAGTGCTAAGGGCAATTTCACCTCTACTTGGAATTAGATTGGAAACTATTGGAATTAGAAACTTATTTCTCAATTGTCATTGACGTTTAAGTGACACACACAATACTATAATAATAATAATTACTCTTATATATATATATTGAATTATAATTACTCTTATATATTGAATAATCACTCTTCCAGTTTCTGTTCAGAATAGAAAGGGAATAGTTACAACATCAAGAATTTCAGAGATTGAGGGTAAGAGTTTCACCAGGTTAGCAATTGTATGGTACATTGAACTACATGCATCTATCCCATAAATAATTGTTTACCGATGGAATATCATTTTTTAAACCTCCTTCCTACAATCTTGGTCTATGACTGGTTCTGTGCATATTCTTGTTGACTGGTGCTATGGTGAATATAGAATCTTACCTTATATTCATTAACACCCTTAATAAGGTAGGTTTCTAAATTTGTTCATATGTTGCGATGAATGAATTTTATGAATGCCATACTACTGACATTAAATTCAAAGTGCTTCCAAAAATGCAATCTTGGCTTTTAAGCAGTGATATAGGTACACCCTAAATTCCAGCTAAAGGATTTGATGTATATGCATGTATTCACTGTACACCAAAAACATCAGAGGATTCTCAACTTTTATGAAAGAAGACATGCAAAATTGGCTCTCACCAGCATCACCTTCCATGATGGACTCATGCTATTAGAAGGTCAACCCAAAAAAACCTTAAAAAAAACTTAGAAAACCTCGGGGGATTTGAAGGGGGGAATTCTGAGAAAAAACAACATTTACACTGAAAACATTTAACAAACTTATGTATTTATGGCTTTTACTACATGCTTTTTTTATTGCCATTCATTTTCATTCACATCATAATCAGTCATATATTTCCGAAGACCCCACCAGGTATTAAGCAAACCTACATCCACTATTCTTTCATGAAATGTTACATATTTTGGCTTTAAGTAAGTGCATTGTGCCTTATACAATTTACAAATTGGATCGTAATTATCCACCCACATAAATGACATAATTCCTATGTTTAACCTTCGAAGTATATTTGCATTGTGACATTTTTCTAGGTATTGAAGATGTTGTGAAGCAACGGGGTTTCTTAAGTTCTCTGTAACCACACTGACATCGTTCAAGCATTCAATGAGAGAATCACGAAAACTATGCTCATCTGGATTGGTCTTCACACAATAAATCAATGCAGCCAAACCTATGAAAGGAAGAGAATGATCATCACTTGTACTAATGGCACTTGCATCATTCATAGGTGAGAGAGACAAAATGCTTTACTAACCGGTGAAATAGACAGAAGCCTTTCGGGGCTTGGTTTTAATAGCTTCAATTGTATCAACACCGACCTCTTTATAGTCTATCATGAGATTGGCCCAGTACTTCTCTGAAATAGTAGTGAAGTACTATAAAAACAATACTTGATGCACTGGTTGGTACTATAATACTACTTCTACACATAAAACCATGTAATAGAATCATATAATAATAATAATTAAATGAATATAAAGTACATTACTAGGACTATATGCATGTAAATGACACTGTACAAGAAATAACTTGCTATTTTTAAGGGGAAACCTATACTGATGGTACAGTATAGAAAATTGATAACAGGTATTTTGACGTATTACTAATGGATATGCTGACTAGATAATACATAGAGCATTTTTCACTTAAGCTGGTGAATTGACATTTTTTTAAACTAGAATGATGAGCTGAAGAAATCTACACCCGTGAGCTGGTTGGTTAAATCCATAGTTCGGTTGTTTAAGGCGTGCAAGGCACAATTTATTTCGTGGCAGTAATTTCAAACAATCGTGGAGGAACATGAAATTATTGTTGTCACGCATAACACACCACCGGGCTACTTACCACAATGGAATGCATATTCTGATAATACAAAATATAGCATACAACTTCTCTTCCTGGATACATATAGTAAGGAAATGGACCTTGATGTTTTAAATTGTTAAAAACCTCATACTTACGCCATCGCTCCACGAATGTTCCCTTGTATCTCTCCGGTAACTGGAATTTAAATCTTCCCGACATTTGTGAAAATTTATGTGACATGTCTTTGAAGAACCTAAGGTTAACTCTAGCCATGATTCCCAAAGAGCTACCGTGGTAAAACTAGTGATGCAAATACATGCTTCTCAGGGAAGCTTACAGTCAAACCGTAATATATTTCTCTTTGTTTCTCATGTGGCTGTATGAACTCGAGCACCCACACCACACATCCCTCACATATCTGATTTTCATACTTCAATTGTTCCTCTGTCGAGCTTCCAGCGAACTTTCAGCCCGGGAATTGAAAGCCATCGCCTGTTTCGCAGCGTTTAGAAAAACATTTGTGAGTTCGAAATACTGGGAAATCATTATCCAATGAAGAAGAATTGAATCCAAGAATAAATAAACCTTACTAAGGTAAAGTTATATTTTGACCGATATTAATTGGTAGCTGACATAAGGGGTGAAATATTAATAAGGCGGGGAAATTTCTCGTTGTGTGCGTGGAAAAAAGGAAGTACTTGTTTATCTGATTTTTATACCAATTATGGCAGCTGAAGACGGATTATACTCCTCAGCTGTATATTTTGCAAGCGGTAATATATATAATTTCTATACGTATATTATTATTAGTGTAACTTTTGTAGCATGCGAATTCAGGCTAATCGTCGTTTGTCTTCCGTAAACGTACGATAAAAAAAATTAATATCCAGAAAATCAGAAATATCTAGGAAAATAACGGTTGAAATTGATTTGAAAGAATGTGAACATCGTTTTAGCACGTAATATTTTTCGAGTCTTTAGTGCCAGCGAAGTCATACTTTGTAATTTTCTTAAAATATTTCACGGAGAACCCGCTGGGTTTCCGAAAATAGATTTAAATTTCATTTTATTCATTATTCATGAAACCATTTATTATATTAAGTTGAAAAGGAATTAGAGGAGGAAATTTTAAATCGGAAAAGAACTTTTTTGGAATTTTCTATAAATTTGCTATGTCCGAATGATTTTATAGTATGAATGCTGAGAGGAGATTGAGTTATTGCATTTCTCAGTGAGTACCAAAATGTAATGTAATGGTGAAATAATGAATTACCTATAACAGTGAATTACCTATACTAATAGTTTTTCCCATCCCCCTCATATGGATTATGTAAATCCTGTCCCTTATGAAGTAACTGCAATTCGACCATTCACTGAGAAATGAATTACGTAACATTTTGTAATAACTTAAAATTTCATTCACAGGATATCAGTAGTTAGTTATGCCAAGTACGGTCTTCCCCAATCATTTTCGGATAATTCTATCGCAGTAATACCAGTAGCGTAGATTTGAGTATCGTGGTGTCGTTTGAATATTTAGGGAATCTTTTTAAAAGTGGTGTGATATGGTGGACATTTCTAATAGTGATTGAGTCACATTTATGCATGCTGACTCGATTCTTTCGCTCTTGTTGATTTGGTCCGTATGTCCCTTGGATCCTCCCTACCTGTTAATATTTTATCAAAATATTTTTTAGGTTGCCAACCGCCAGAGATTCGCTCAACCTGTATGCCCAACGTATTGTTTGATTCCGCGACCTATAGGATTAGTACGTGAGTTTGAAAAACTAAGCCATTTATTTTTCCAATCATCTCTCCCAATTTTAATTGATTAGGCAGGAAACGAGCCACCCTCACCCCCTGGCCTCTCTCTTATCAAGGTGAAAATGTTGTGGTGCTCACAATGTTACATTGATTAAATCTCATTTTTTCAGGCCGTGGAAATTAGACTAATCAATGAACGCGACTCACTCTAAGAAGGATACGTGGTTAGAGCCGCTCAGCGAAGAAAAACTGCTCTGAACATGAAATATGCGGAAATATTGCAAAGCGTATTCGCTGTATTTGGAAGCCTATGGTGCTTCTTAAGAAACCACCCGGAGATGAGGTCAAAGGTATCATGGTGGATAGTTGGGTAGTAGGTAGTAGATAGGATGGTTAATGGGGAATGAGTGGAGAGGATCCTCTCTACTCTTTCTCTTTTCGCTGCAGCGCCTGCTTTGACCTTCCCTAATCAGAATACTCCCACTGGTTCACTTGTTAACATCCCCGGGTGATTATATTCATCATATACTTGGATCCACTTAAGAATGAAATTTTAACGGTTTTTTTGGCGGTAATGATTTACGTAAATGATGGCAAGAAGGCGATGATTATTAATAATAATCATGGGCATATTAATTAGAAATAATTTCGCTATTAGACATTAGAAGTATGTGTGAATATCTCTCGGGTTTCACACCGGGTCAGGTTGTCCATATCTTCCTCCGACGTTTCGATGCGCGACTCTCCCATCGAAACGTCGGAGGAAGATATGGAGAACCTGACCCGGTGTGAAACCCGAGAGATCTTCACACATATTATTCGCCGGGAAATCACCAGATCGTACTTTATTAGAAGTAGTGCAAATACTCTTTCTAGAAGTACTTACTTATAAAAAACAGCTCACCCAGTCACACAAATTAAATTTTTATCTCCTTCCTGCTGATTAAATCCAAAGTCCATTTGTAAAGACTAAATGCCTTATGTGTTTGAAATGTTTAGATCTAACAAGCACTTCACGTCCAGAGTTGGTTGGTTATTCAGGGGAGGTGACCGACAGCTGAGGTTATTTGCGCCGTATAGGATGTGGTGGGTAATTGGATAATGGCAGGAGTTTTCAGGAAATGGAGGAAGGGTGGTGAGAAACCCGGTGTCGGCATCAGCCTACTCGTAACGACAGGCGCCAAGGGGACCACGGCTTAACGTCCCATCCGACGGACGGAGTACTGGGCCTGAAATACCCTCGACTAGGCACTCAAGTAGGGATCGGTTTGCCACTGAAAAATCCGCCACTGCCGGGGATCGAACCCGGGCCCTCGGGATGGGAGGCCAGTACTCTAGCCACCACACCGACCGCGTCTTTTATCAATCGATGTTGCCTTGACCGTTACTGCCAATTTGAATGGGATCCCTATAGACTCGTGATTTAGCTTTTCATAAAGTTTCACTGCTAACGATCCAGTCTAAACACCCACAGTTCGCATATAAAATGTCGGCCCTAACGTTACCAATGGGGGCGTTTACTCGGAACAGAAATCGCAATTTTATACACGAAATCGTTAGATGGAAACGAAAAAAGAATTTTAGTGAAAAAATTAATCTTCTAACTACAACCATTCACTCATAAATCAAAAATTAAAATAAGCAAAAGGTGACGCCCACCGAAAATGCTGCTGTGATAACATTGACGTCATTTTCATCACGTCCTTGACTGCTTTCAGGGGAGAGAAAGGGAGTGGAGGGGGTTTCTCGGAAGGTCTGCTCGCACAGATGCTGTCGAAATCGCTCCCATTGGCCGAGTCAGCTGTGTCCTCCCCATTGCGACAAGGCAAAGTAGCTTCGCGGGCTCAGTTCTGATTCGACGAAGTCGATATACGTCAGAGGTTGCACCACGCCCACTTTTCCGAAAGGGTTAAAAACATGTTTTTCGCCGCTTATAACTCGGAAAATAATTGTCGGATCAAAAAAACGGAAAAATACGTGTCTTTTTATTTTACAAACTCTTATCAGATTCGGCAATAAAAAAATATGGTAAACGACCCCATTTGTCAATTTTTGTCCCGTACAATGCGATGTCACAAAAATTCCGCTGATTCTTTCTATTTACTCGGATTTAGAAAATTTTGGTGAAGTGTTCGCTCTTTTAAAATCTACGGGATATGCGGAATGTATTTTAATGCTATCAACATTATATGGAGGTCATCTACCGATTCCGTCGTAACTGTCCTATTCATCATATGCTTGGATCCACTTAAGAATGAAATTTTAACGGTTTTTTGGTGGTAATGATTTACGTAAATGATGGCAAGAAGGCGATGATTATTAATAATAATCATGGGCATATTAATTAGAAATAATTTCGCTATTAGACATTAGAAGTATGTGTGAAGATCTCTCGGGTTTCACACCGGGTCAGGTGTTTTTAACTTTCCAAATTAACTTTTGTAGCATGCGAATTCAGGCAAATCGTCGTTTGTAATCCGTAAACGTACGGTAAAAAAAAATTAATATCCAGAAAATCAGAAATATCTAGGAAAATAACGGTTGAAATTGATTTGAAAGAATGTGAACATCGTTTTAGCACCTAATATTTTTCGAGTCTTTAGTGCCAGCGAAGTCATACTTCTGTAATTTTCTTAAAATATTTCACGGAGAACCCGCTGGGTTTCCGAAAATAGATTTAAATTTCATTTTATTCATTATTCATGAAACCATTTATTATATTAAGTTGAAAATGAATTAGAGGAGGAAATTTTAAATCGGAAAAGAACTTTTTAGGAATTTGTGAATTAGGAAACGTAATGTCATGTCAAGACTTACTCGCCTAGTAAGTCTTGACATGACATTACGTTTTCGACCCAGCATGATGGAAGAGAGTGACTTTTACTCAATCCATATGCATTTCAATACAAACTTTATTTTCGCTAGTGCCTTGTGTCAACATTGATTACAAACTTGTATTCTTTGCGCAATATTTACTCTCATCTGCGATTACGTATTTTCTTCAATCTCATTCCTCATCCTACAAAAAATATCTCCATCTCCGACACTTGTATGACTATAAGATTGCAAAAAGCACAGCAGTTACCGACTATGTCACCAGGACCGTAGGTACTCTGGGGAGGAAAAACTAGTTTCCTTTTAACCTTTTACCATCTTACAAATTGAAGGACCGCAAACTGGCCGCGAGAACCACTGAAATTGACCGGATCCCTGACTTTCGGCCAGGTGCTTTAACCAGTTAAGCTACAGAGGCGTCATTTTTCCCTGTGGAATATTAGAGGCCTCAAATGAAATAGATGTTCTCGAACTGCTAGACATATTATGCCACAGCAGTCGATTTCCAAATATTCCCCAGGAAAAAATGACGGCTCGGTAGCTTAACTGGTGTAAACACCTGGCCGGAAATCAGTGGATCCAGGTTCGAATCCCGGTCAAGGCGAATGATTTTTTCTGTGGAATCTCTGATATTGTGCAATTTTACCATGTAACCATACCATCTTACGAAATTTGAATATATTATCATCACTTGAGATGAAAAAGAATGAGTGTCATTGACCTTTCCTGCAACATACTGCCTTAGGTGATAGTGAAATAACCCCTCAAAGGTTATGTAGATACTACAAATTTATCGGATTAAGTTATCTCCCTGGCTATTGTAGGATACACCTTTCAACTATTGGAGCAGGTTTAATTAGGCGTTTCTCGAGAGTGTACTCCCTATAGACGAGCAAAGCATAAAATATACAAAGAAAAATTGAGAAATATATGCTCTTGATAGGCTTGTGCATTAATTATTTTATTCGTGCATCCGAAAGTTTAGGTCTAAAAAGAAATAATGGTAATAATCACCATCAACTTTTAAAGCATTACATCAGCCAACAAAGCATTTAAAGTGGCTATAATTGACAATGCGCTGAAAAGCTCCACCAAGTTGATGGTCATTGTGACGTTACACGCCAGTATCGTCTGGCCTTGCTTGCCAAGAGAGATTCTGCGTAATTTCGTTGCTTATTTTAGTCAGCGAAATATCTGGAAAAGCTGGAAACCTTAAAACGACAAAATTTAAATTGTTTATTATACTTAAATGTGTTTTCACATCATTCAGCACTCCAGTAAAAATATTTGGCTCCCTTGCCAAAAGCCGAAGAAAATGATTTGAGGCTGTTTGAGGTGAAACTCTAGTTTCTTATTTGTCAACTATTTGTTGCGATTACCATTTAAGTTATTATTTTATTTATTTACAATCCCAGCTTACAACCTCTCACTATACAGGGCACGATTACTGCGTATTTGAATGTGTTGAAATCTTCTTAAAATGTAAGAAACTAGTTGTTCAGTACATACAAGTACATCTTTTTATTTCAGTTACTTACAACAATGCCACAGCAACTTAATTACCTTTTGGTTTCTAAAGTGTTACAAGCATCTTCATATTTTCACAAGTGGCATCTCCATATTTTCCTTTTTAATATCAACACTTCTTCCAAAATAAAAAATAAAAATTACTCAGATTTCATCTTTAGCACCCAATCCTTTCACGCAGCATCTGGAATCTGACCCTTTTCAATGGCTTAGCTAGCTGGTTAGTCCCGTTGATGTGCTCTAAGCCAAGTTCTCCATTCAATAATCTTTCCCTTACGTAGAAGTGGCGAATCTCTATGTGTTTTGATTTTCGATGAAATGCTGGATTGTTAGATAACCTCACTGTGCCAGCATTATAGATGCAGAGCGTAGGAGATTTGTCTTGGATGGTAGTTCCACTTAATTCAGTTCGCAATCTTTTCAACCAGATCAGCTCCTTTGATCCTTCACTTGCTGATACTATTTCTGCTTCCGTGGTTGATGTTGCCACTGACTTTTGCAATTGACTGATCTAAGATACAGCCCTATGAGTGAGTGTTGCGACGGCACCTGTCGTTGAACGTCTTGTGTCCTTGTAACCGGCGTAGCGGCATCACTGTAGACCTTTAAAACCTCTTCGTCCTTGTAAATAATTCCGTAATCTATCGTATTCTTCAAATACCTAAAGATGTGTTGTACTTGATTCCAGTCTTGAATCGTAGGATCTTCCATGGCCCGAGCTACTTTGTTCACTGCGAAAGCTATGTCCGAACGTGAGGCTGTAGCCAAATACAGCAGGCAACCCAACGTCTCACGATAAGGAATTTTGGCTGTGATCTTCTCTTTGGCATCACTCTCTTCACGCCCAATACGGGTAGAAACACCATTCGACTCGGCCATTCCAAATCTCTCCAGAATTTTCCTTGTATAGTCCTCTCGATTCGCTACTATCGATTCGTCTTCATTTTGATGCACCCTCATACCCAAGAAATTTTTGAGAGACCCTCTAGTTGTATGAAATTCCAGCTGCAACATTTCCATGAATTCTTCAATTTCTGCTCTATCGCTGCCCACAACTGGACCATCATCAACGTAGATTGCAACATATAAATGTTTCTCGTTGTTCCTACGGTAGAAGAGACATGGATCAGCATTACTATTTTTTAATCCAGCTTTCTTCACGAATTCCACGAAACGTTTGTTCCAACAACGCGGGGCCTGTTTGAGACCATACAGACTTTTCTTCAGTAGACACACTCGGACAGTATCATCTTCAAAACCTTCCGGTTGTTCCATGTACACATCCTCTTCGAGCACACCATTCAGGAAAGATGTTTTTATGTCAAATTGGTCGAGCTTCATTTTCTCTGCAGCAGCCACCGCTAACAAGGTTCTGATGATATAATATCGTGCAACAGGACTGAATGTATATCCCATATATGCTGAATCCCCATAATCAATTCCTTGTTTTTGCACATATCCTTTGGCCACCAGTCGGTCTATAAAGCGAACTTTCCCAGTATCTGCAATTTTCTGACGTAAAACCCATCGATTTTGCAAAACACGTACGCCATTTGGACGCTCAACTAATACCTAGATACTATTCTTGTTCAGTGACTCTAACTCTTCATGACTTGCCTTCAGCCACTGACTTTTATTGTTGGACTGCAGTGCTTCAGAATATGAACTTGGATCTTTGTCTTCCATAATAGGAGGTCCAGCCATGCACAAATAATCTCCACTGGTCATACATTCTGGTTTCTTCTTTTCACGCTTCCTTTTTCGTTTCTCTTCAATTTTTTCTATTAATTCCTCTCTTTTACCTGATACTTCACTTCCTCCGGAACGGTGTGTCGTGGCATATTTTTCTTGTTCAATTAAACTTTCTGCCTTATCGTAGCTGACTTCACCTCACTTTTCATTTACGTCGGAGATAGGATTAGATTGACTCTTTCTCATGGTTTCTTCACGATCTACGTCAAACTCAGCAACGTTGGTGCGCAAATTGCAAACAACTTCAGGCTTGAATTTTACATCGTGGCTTAGAACAATTTTCTTCTGAGATGGAATACACACCCTAAATCCGTCTCTTTCGTTCACGTACCCTACCAGATGTCCATGAACAACCTTGTCGTCATACTTCGAGCGGAAATGCGTGTTCACGTGCACATAACATTCTGTTCCAAAGATTCTCAGATTATTCAGGCTTCCTACTGGTCGTCCATACCACAGTTCATAAGGAGGGTTGTTTTCAATGGAGGACTTCCCAGTGCGATTTAAAAGATATGTGGCAGTATTGCATGCTTCTGCCCGCTATTCCTTTGGCAACTTGCTTGGATTCAGCATAGAACGGGCTCATTCCACCATCGTGCGGTTCTCTCGTTCCGCGACACCATTTTGCTGTGGTGTAGGTATAGGGTGAAGTAATGCAATGCTCTATTCCTCTGTTGGAAAGCATTTCAGAAACTTTCTTGTTTTCAAATTCTTTTCCTCCGTCGCACTTTAATTGTTTGATAACATGGCCATTTGTCTTGGCTTCATTCAGGAACTGTTCCAAGACGGTACTGGATTTACCTTCTTTTCTCGTTCAGGAAGAAAATTCTACGAAATTTGCTAAAATCATCTTTAAAACAAACGTAGTAGCGCGCTCTTCCAAGTGATTCCGTAGACATGGGTCCATTCACATCGGCGTGAATTTGCTCACCAGTGACTATTGGGCGATTACCTCGACTCTTGAATGGCAACCGATGCATTCTTCCCAGGGCACATCCATCGCAGAATTCTTCTTTGCACCCGTCTACATCGATATTCATTTGCTTCAAAACGCTTTTTACGTGCTTCTTGTGCTGATGGCCGAATATTTCATGATAAACTTGCAGTGTATCCGATGTTGTCACTAAATTTACTTGAATAGGTTTTGCCGGGTTTACAACGCTTATGTCAAGCACGTATATACCACGACTTACATGCCCAGTCATCATCGTTTCCTCTGTATCTTTGTCTTCAAGTGTGACACTTCTATCATCTAGTCTCGTGCAAAAACCTTTTCATGCAGCTGCTTTTACGGAGAAATAGCGAGCGCTTACTTCAGGAGCATAAAGAACGTCTTTTAATTCCGCATTTTTCCAAGTCTTGTTCAAATGCACTTGAATTTTAAGAGTTCCCTTTCCGTGAGCCAGCATGCCTACACCTCGTTTTCCGAGTGAAACCATTTTAGGAAGAGCGAATATTGTATATGATACAAAATATTGCTTATTCGGAGTAACGTGATTGGTAGCACCACTGTCGCAATACCATCAGTCGGCTTCAGCATTATAGTAATTAATTGAGGCGCCAAGAAATGCAGCATTCTTTTCAGATTGGTTGTTGCAGATACTTCCATCGGTCCTTTTCATCGGACCAATGACCTATCTGTTTGCACTTATGGCATGGAAATTTTTGTTTTGCACGTTTATTAATTTTCTTCAATTTTTTCAAATAACACTTCTATTTTGTTGATTTTTCTTCTTCGGGTTGTTGCGTGCAACAAACGCAGCCGATTCCAGTGTACTTTTGTCTCGCAATTCAATCGTACACAGTTTCTCAATCAATAAGTTCAGACTTTGATTTCCCGATGGTCCCACAAGTCTTATTCTTTTCCTTGCGTGGATAAAATTCGACCATTCAACATTTTTTCAGATAACACGTTATTGTGTATGATAACACTGTTTATGTGTGTTTCTGCAGTTCATTATTCAAATCCACGAAAAGTTTCTGTAGCTTCGCAACATGTGTGGTGATTTCCTCTTTTTCGTCACGTTGAACACGAAAAAAAGCTTCGATCAACATATTTAGCCGTTGCGTGCTGCTTTGCTCAAATCTTGCGTGTAACTTATCCCAAATTTCACTTGCGTGGGTGCATGTCAAAACGAGCTCTGAAATGTGTTTTCCCAGCGTACCAGCTAACTAACTTGCCGCCTTCGCGTCATCTTTCAACCACAGACGACCTGCCGCCTTTTCTTCCGCTGTCGCGTTTTCCACAAATTCAACACGCTTGCGCGTACCAAGGACGATATCTTCAAGTGCGTACGCTCTCAATAGCATCGAAACGTGCCATTTCTACTTAGCCCAATCCTCAGGTCCTTCAAGTTTATCCACCTGTATTTTGTAGTCACCACTACCGCCAGGTATTTTGTAATGTACAATATACTTCCACGGTTAATTCTCGTTGGAATTGTGAATAGATTGATGAATTAGCTATTCACTTGCGATCTGGGACCATAGCCTGTTGAAATCTTCTTAAAATGTAAGAAACTAGTTGTTCAGTACACACAAGTACCTACATCTTTCTATTTCAGTTACTTACAACAATGCCACAACAACTTATTTAACTTTTGGTTCTAAAGTGTTACAAGCCGATGGCATATTCATATTTTTTTAAATTTTCATTTCAGCAGAATGCAACATCTACCTAGTAAATATTGTATTCGTATATAAATACATTATTTTTGAATTAGATATGGTATTTATATTTGAATGAAGATATAGTGAAATTGTTAGCTGGAAAGGAGTAAAGTGCAGTTTCGATTTAAAATAAAATAGGGTAGGTGCTATGTTGTTATGATACATAATAGGTACCTATTCGTTTCTTGAGGCTATGACTAATATCACTAACCTGGCTGGGAGATCATTTAAAAAAAGCTCTCTATCTCTACGTTTTTTTCGTGGAGGCGGAAATGAAAATTATAATTACACTTCCCGGAGAATATTATTTCGTCTTTCACTCGGGGACGAAGGCTTCGGTCTTCAACTGCGAAAAGGAGAAGGTTACGTTATGGCAGTAAACTTAGTGCTTGCAATTTAAAGTGACTATTTGTGAATGCTGCTTCCTATTCTGAAAAGTAAAAGCCCTTTCCTCTTCTCAGAAAAGTATGCTTCTTCATGAGAGAAATATTCAGGACTTATGAGAGGCTAAGAAATCTTCACCTAAAATCATATTACGTGCGCTGTTTCGGGTATTAATAGAGGTGATCTGTTTCTCAAGTTTAATACTGAAAATTAATGAAAATCGGTATTGGGAGGTCTGTTGTACGCACAAAAAATATTACTTATAATATAGTGCATGGAATGGAGCATCAGACACTTTCTGTGTTGGCATCGGAAAATATTTCTATTTTGCTGGTTATTTCATTTCCCTGTTGACCCGTTCCATCTCTGATGTTGCTTTGAAATTTACCGCAACAATTTCACATTCTGTAATATTACTCCTAACTAGAGATGGGTAAATTACCGTAATTTTCAATTGAGGTAAATTACCATGGTAAATTACGGTAATTTTCGAAAATTACCGTAATTTTCCGGTAATTTTAAGTTTTGAGCTGCAAATCCTTATCAGAGGACTCCAAGCGAAATCAAATAGCTTTGAGATATAAATGCCGACGTTTACATCAAACATATCACGACGTTTATCTATTATAACTCATTAAAAAAATTAAAACGAAGTCGGCAGCAACACGCAATTTGCCTCTCTTTTGTCACACTATTAGAAATTTTAGTTCCAAAGACATAGGTACCTCGGCGCAATGTGCATTTGTTATTTTACTCTGAATTAATTGGAATTAATCACGGGCACAATGTAAACAAAATCGTTTTTGCTTCTTAATATATAATATTACGCATTCCAATGGTTTCTTCGTGAGGAAGAAATTTTCTGAAAATTACCGTTTATTACGATAATTTACGAAAATTACCGCGGTAATTTACGAAGTTGCCCATCTCTACTCCTAACCAACTTGGTTTGTATAATTATAACAGACTTTGTACTCTCCGTTACGGTGAAATTCGAGATACTTGCTTCTTAGCCTACTGCAATTTTCTACCAGCGAGAAAAATTTTGCATGTTGTGATGGCTGCTCAGACGCACTGTAGACCATAGAGCCTTCTTGTTAATGTGCTTGTCGTTTTTATGTGGCTCTACAATGGCCTATATCACAGTCTAAATATATGTTAATACTGTGTAATGCTCCGCTATCCTACATGGTCTTTCCGATCCAGTAATATAAATATTTTGTTATTTTACATAGAATTTGTTAGATTACACGAAAAGTGGTACAATTTGTGCAATAATCACAAAAAATATTTTTTCTGTCTTTAATCGGCATTTAGTTCGTAGTGCAATCAGTCGCAGCGAATAACTTCAATTATATCACCAATTTCCCGGCAGATGGAACCTCTGCGTCCTCGATTTTTTTTCTTATTTTGCGAAGCAGAGTTATAAAATGGGCAATACAAAATGTTCTCGATGGCATGATTAGACCTTTATGGATCTTCTTTGCGGTGAAGCCGCAAGTTGTTTTCAGGAACTGCTCATTCTAGTGTGAATTCCGGGAGATAAGGCGATAAGCATGATCATAACTACCGAGAAGTGTGCATCCATTTTTAATAAACAACATAAATCTGCAACTTTGGTGCAGTTGAATGAACTCAACCCAAATTGTATCTCTGAATGTTTAATCAGCCATGTCCTTATAGGGTGGTAGGTGTTTCTGGCTTCCTACACTTAGGCCGGTATCCGAATATCGGCAGTTTCGGTGGAATCTTTGTCTAGATATCGTGTGGAGAGCCTTCCAAGTTCAGTACCTCGTCCGTTGGAAATGATATAAAACTGGGCCTTCGTTAAGAGCAGAATGATCCTTTCCTTTCCAACCTCATCCTTACAGCTCTCCTTACATAGGCACCTTTAAGAAGAGATAAGAGTGCTTTCAGAAAAATCAGAAAAGTGCTTCATACACTTTCTGCTTTCGCTGATAGCGAATGGGTAGAAAGTGCCAGACTGAGCAGTTTTTCTACAGAAGCTTTCTTGTTATCATGAGAACGGTACGAATAGAAGAGAACTGTTACTACCATTAAATTTATACGCCAGAAGTAGGTATAAAGAACAATCCTTTACAAACTATTAATCAAATATATATCTTCATGCTGATAGTGCCCTGAAATCCACCACAAGAGTCTGTGGCAGGGAGTGATTTCACGCAAGGAATGTGTTATCGAAGATTAAACAATACTAATGCTTGTAATTACACTATCGGTCTCAATGCTAACTCGCCAAATTCATCTGAAAAACAATTTGGCGTCACCTACAAACCGAATCTCGAAAATTAACATTATGTGGAACGGATTGTACATAAATGTTTTACAAATATACATTAATCCATTTATACGTTTTAACTAGAGTTTGTTACAGGCAAGCAAGAAAGCCGAAAATCTACGCACTGAATCCCAATTATCTTCGTAGAAATTGGATTCAATCTAGTATTGTCCCTTTTTCACGGGGAAAGAATGATATTTAATCTTACTGATTCTTTATGAATATCTCTATTAAGGCATCTCTCTAATATGGCACTTTCCTTCATAAAAGAAAATAGAATTCATGCATTGCGTTTCGTGCCTCACCATAGATGTATTTCTGATACGCAAATAATTTGGATGGAGAAATCCCAATTTACTTGAAAATTAATTGTTTATTTTAAGTTCATTAGAAAAAGCTCGGCAATAGCGGAAATACGCCACCCTTGTTACTGACGTAACAGGTACATAGTTTTCGATGTGAGGCATAGGGAATACAATTGCATTTCAGAGACCCAAAGCTCTGGAGAACGTGTATTTATAATCGACTATGATAATTATCAAAGCTCGGAAAGTCTCTTAGGTTGAACACAGTATTCATAGTAGTATCATAGGTTCCTCTGCTGGCTGTGGAGTCCACTGCTACCGCGAAGCTGGTGTGAACTTGGCGTACTGGTTAATAAGCTTTCACGGAGTGCAA
This sequence comes from Platycnemis pennipes, assembly GCA_933228895.1. Lineage (NCBI taxonomy): Eukaryota > Metazoa > Arthropoda > Insecta > Odonata > Platycnemididae > Platycnemis > Platycnemis pennipes. Next base: position 109,954,752 of record OW121853.1, read on the forward strand.
TGTCTGCTTAGAAGCGTCCACAGCGCCACCTAGCAGCAGGAAAGGGATAGAGTGTATGTAAAATTTAAAAGTGTGAAAAAATGCAAAGACTAATTTGAGTAGTGAAGCAGTAGCTGCCTGCTTGAAGCACAAGCACTACTTCCACCTATTGGTAATGTGTAATCAGTAGTTTCCAAACACTTTGTAAAACCTCATTTGACACTAGAATACGTTCACCTCAAGAGCACACCAGACAAAGACTGCCTGCAAAGCAGGCCGCAGGTATAATAATAATTATTGTTATTGATGTTATCTCGGTTAAGATATGAGTAGGTTAACGTAAAATTCTTCCTATGAAACCTATAGTTTATGCCGTTAATTACTTCCGCATATTTCCTCTCTGTATTGTATACACATACGATTCGTTCAACCCTCTCCCCGCTTATCAAACATTTTACCCTCAATTAAGTCCTTTATTACCCGTTACATCCACTCTCTGTACCCTCCCCCTGTTGGTGTAGTATTTTCGTAGTTGAAAATATCACACATAGTCTTGGCATATAATTAAATATGATTTCTCAAAGGTTCTCCACTAGGTAACGGCTCTTCTACTAATCAGTTACTCAGAAGAATTAAATTATGAATATATAAGCGAGTCGTTTACACTGGTTTACACTGAGCTCGCTTGCATGTCTTCGAATGTTGTCCTTCTTTGTTTTTAGTTATTAATCCTGAACAGCCGTGACTCTGCAGTCAACTTAAAGTGCATGTGTAGAAGACGTCCATGACTAAAGTTATCTTTAAGTAGGCTCACTTTAAGCGGAATTGTAATGTAGACCTGGCATAAGTACACTCTCGCACTCAATGCTAATGCCCTAATGCCTGCGGCTCGGACACAGGGTAGAGGACAGCGACGCGAGCGCCGCCAGCTACCGTGTGCCATACCACGGGGAAAATGGAGCGGTAGACTACGACACTAAGCGCTTACGAATTTTCATGCAAATTATTTCTGTCGTCAAAATCCATTTTTCTCGACTTAAACAAAGCTTATAGCGTTAAGTAAGGTATAAATGATAGGATTTTTACTGAATTCTGGCATAGCATACTCAGCTTACGTTAGAATGCCTTGTTCATAATTTAGGTTTAAAAATCTTTTCGGTAAAAGCGCAAATAAAAAGGAAGGTCCCGTAGAGATACGTTGTAACTAGACAATGAAGAAAAGAGGATTATTGTGGGCAGGAGACGTGTGTTTTTAATCGTGAAAATAAATAACTGATAAGAGTTATTGTAAACATGTTCATATAAATAAACTGCCTTTGCTTTTTTATGCACCCACTTCTTAACTACTTCATTTCAACAACCCAACAGAAGGTTAAATCATTTTCTCAAGGGAAAGGTAGGATGTCCGAAAGTTTCGCACAGTTTTAAAAGAGAATAACACAAATTTAATGCTATGCATACAAAACAGTGAATGAATTACGATTTCGGAATACTGGAAATACCAAGCTTAAAGTGCCAACACAAAGAGGGTAATCGTGAGTATTTTCGACATTTTTGCGTTTCCCTGCATATAAATACCCGTCAGGTGACTGGGAGTCTACTCTCGTGAAATGGGGTCGTTTACCATATTTTTTTAATTGCCGAATATGATAGAGTTTGTAAAATAAAAAGACCCTTATTTTTCCGTTTTTTGATCCGTCAATTATTTCTCGAGTTATAGGCGGCGAAAAACTGACGTTTTTAACCCTTTCGGAAAAGTAGATGTGGTGCAACCTCTGAAGTATGTCGACTTCGTCCAATCACAACTGAGCCCGCGAAGCTACTCTGCCGTATCGCAAAGGGGGGGGGGCACAATGGCTCTCACAATGGGAGCGATTACGACAGGATCTGTGCGAGCACATATTCCGAGAATCCCCCTCCACTCCCTTCGCTTAAGAGCAGTCAAGGACGGGAGGAAAATGACGTCAATTTTATCACAGCAGCTTTTTCGGTGGGCATCACCTTTTGCTTATTTTAATTTTGGATTTATGAGTGAATGGTTGTGGTTAGAATATTATTTTTTTCGCTAAATTTCTTTTTTCGTTTCCATCTAACAATTTCGTTTAGAAAATTGCGATTTCGGTTCCGAGTAAACGCCCCCATTAATCTGTTGGCTATGCCTCCTATTTATGACAAACTCAATATTATATCTAATTCCATAATGAAACATGAAAGGTCTTAGGTACACATTCGCTCGTTTGCTCAACTTCGGCAATACCTGTACTGAAGCACGTCTTCATTCCCTTTTCCTCGCAAGTGTAGAGCGGCATAACGAAACAGTGGCCTAGAACAAAGTGATCATGTAGAGATTAATCGACACAATGCGCCTTTTTATCATTCAAGAGCTTCCATTTCGAGGAGCGGAGGTTGAAGATTCCCCGCATAAGGGTATTTACACTCAATTTCAAATGGTATCAGTAAATATGAACCAACTTTACGACATCATCTCGTGAATGAAACCCCTTTCAGAGGAAGAACAAAACGCATTAAAAACGACTTGATAATAGGTATCTACCTACCTATTAGCTCAATTTTGAAAAATGAGATAAGAGACGAAATAGGCAGCGCAATTTTTGTGGCGCTATTTCTAGACGAGATCTCAGTATCAGTAATAAATCCCAGCCATCCACAACTCTAAGATACTTCCACGATGACGCCTCGAAAGTACAGCAACGATTAATTTCGTTCACTAATGTGAGTGCCAATGGGTCTGCCAATGCGTTATTTGTCAATGCAAAGCATATAATTCTTATAGACAAAGAAAAAGTCGTTGCTCCGACATACGATGGGGCAGCAGTCATTTCTGGGGAATGGGGTCGTTTACCATACTTTTTTTATTGCCGAATCTGATAGAGTTTGTAAAATAAAAAGGACCCGTATTTTACCGTTTTTAGATCCGACAATTATTTCCCGAGTTATAAGCGGCGAAAAGCTGATGTTTTTAACCCTTTCGGAAAGTGGGCGTGGTGCAACCTCTGACGTATATCGACTTCGTCAAATCAGAACTGAGCCCGCGAAGCTACTTTGCCTTATCGTAAAGGGGGGGACACAGCTGACTCGGCCAATGGGAATGATTGCGACAGCATCTGTGCGAGCAGACCTTCCGAGAATCCCCCTCCACTCCCTTCCTCTCCCCTGTAAGCAGTCAAGGACGGGAGAAAAATGACGTCAATGTTATCACAGCTGAATTTTCGGTGGGCGTCACCTTTTGTTTATTTTAATATTTGATTTATGAGTGAATGGTTGTAGTTAGAAGATTAATTTTTTCACTAAAATTCTTTGTTCGTTTCCATCTAACGATTTCGTGTACAAAATTGCGATTTCGGTTCCGAGTAAACGCCCCCATTGAGCATCTGAACGGGTGGATCCAGGGGGAGGGAGCGCTGTGGTCGGTCCCCCCCCCAAAAAAAATATTTCAATAATAGGTACATATCAATTGAATTTTCACTAATGCATATCGATAGACTTTTCACTAATACATATAGATAGGTTTTTTCATTCGAGATTTCATTGTATGGAGGACAAGACTGGTGAATGATTTTTTGCGTATTTATATTCTCGCATTTCTTTGAAAATCAGTGAGTGACCCCTCTGAAAATCGAATACATCGCGGGAAATGTATAACGGCATTTCCCGCAATGTATTCGATTTTATAACACTGCTAATTATATCTTATAGATTAAATTTATATGCTTTTCTGTATCCTGTATTTAACCTTAAGTTAAAAAGTATTAATTCTTGATATACCTTTCCTATATAAATTTGTGAACCTTCTCTAAACATACTATCATATTTCAAGATACGATAGATTTGACCGATTCATTTATTTCATGGTATTTTATATTTCTGAAGGGAATCTAAGGAAATGACGCATTAAATTACTCATAAGGTCTCAAACCCAGAGCGGTTTCCTTTATCTATTTTATTTAGAGGTCGTGCCGGTAGGTGAGTCTTATCTTAGAAATCAGCGAATTCGCACACTTCACTTCCTACGCATGGAATAGATATCATTGGACCTTTCACGCAGACATGTTTTTCTTTCGGATGGTTTGTTTCAAGTTAGATAGCCAATAGTTTTTACACAAGAAAGTTTTCGACCAGAAAACATTTTGGGTACCTATGCTTCTTATAGATATCTACTTGATGAACATGCTGAAAAGTGATTTTTATGTGCATGGTAGGTTATTAACCAATGAAATGATCAATAGTTAATTTACAATTCAATAATTTCAGTATAATGCAATTATCGGTAATAGTAATCTAGCTTTTAATTTGGGTTACGCAAGTGACGTGCGGGATACCTGCACATCCTTAACTGATGTGCGAGCGCTTACCCGAGGCTAATTCACACCTCACGCCGCTGCTGATGATGGCCTGACGCCTGAAACCGGTAGTACCGACATTAAATCAGTGGAATTCACAAGTTTGTATCTCTTTATTATTCTGGGTAATAAAAGTAGCAGGCTACATTTACGATTGTGTGAAAACGTTTGTTTGCCTTAGGTTTCGGTGTGAAGTAGGTAAGTCTTACTGTATGGTTTCGTCTAACAATGGGGTCGTTTACCATGTTTTTTTGCCGGATCTGATAGAGTTTGTAAAATAAAAAGACCCGTATTTTTCCGTTATTCGATCCGTCTATCAGTTCTCGAGTAATAAGTGGCGAAAAACTGATTTTTTAACCTTTTCGGAAAAGTGGGCGTGCATGAGACCTCTTACGTCAACAACTTAGTCCAATCACAACTGAGCCCGCGAAGCTACTTCGCCCTATCGCAAAGGGGGTGGACACAGCCGACTCTGCCAATCGGAGCAGTCGTGACAGGATCTATGCGAGCAGACCTTCCGAGAACCCCACTCCACTCCCTTCCCTTCCCCTAAAAGCAGTCAAGGACGGGAGAAAAATGACGTCAATGTTATCACAGCTGAATTTTCGGTGGTCGTCACCTTTTGCTTATTTTAATTTTTGATTTATTGAGGAATGGTTGTTGTTAGAAGATTAATTTTTTCACTAAAATTTGTTTTTCGTTTCCATCTAACAATTTCGTGTACAAAATTGCGATTTCGGTTCCGAGTAAACGCCCCCATTTACAATATGATTATATAGAACAAAATACAATTTTCATCGAAGACAGTTTAACGGGTGCATCCGGTTAATTCTAGAAAATACAGGAAAGTTAGTTTTCGCTTCAGAGCGAACAACCGTATTTAAATAAAAATCGTAACAAGTAGCTTTTTTCGGGTGTGGAAAATTTCTACTCAGTTTGAACTATGAAACTAATATCGATGAAGTCGAAAAGCATAAATCGTTTTACTTTGAACCATATCTATGAAATAGCAGCGCCCGATCCCAAACGTTATCTCCTAAAAATAATATCCGTATCTTAAGAAGTCATGGAAAGATTAAGATGTCAAGCTGATAACTATAAAGAACTCGAATGTATAAATCGCTTCGCGTAAAAATATCAAAGTATCATGGGTTCCTGCGACTCTTTGATACGATGATGACAACGTGTAAATAAAAGACTTCGAAGCACTTACCGGTACGTTATCTGGCAGTTGTAATAAGGTCTGCATGATTGCCCAGGAATGACTTACTGGATAACGTAGTTTTCCCTCAACAGTTTAATCGACGGAATCAACTACTAAACGCTTAATATTTTTTGTTATAATCACTCAAAATGTAGCGGAACCTTTGGGAAAATACTGGCATAACGTAGCTATTGTCGATCAGTAACCGTAACATGGGTTCAAAGTAATTGCTGTGGTGATGTGAGGGAACAAATGTTACTTCTCCCTCGTCGTACCCGTCAAGCAAACTCGGGTACGAATGCCTGTCATACCAAAGATTACGAAGACTATGTAGGTGCATTCGGAGCCAGTTTTTCAACCAAAAATTTTCAACTTGTAAAGAATTTCGAGAACCTAAATCATATTTTCCTTTGGTTACGAACATAAGATTAGGTAGCCTGATGCGCGAACATACTACCTATATGTCTTCTTTCTGCGAACACAAAGAATCAGGATATGCGTTGTGAAGACATGTTTTACATGTGGATACTCTAGGTAACTCTTTTACCGATTAGCATCTCATAGCTCTACCTACACATAGGTACTGTGTCGAATGAATTGTTCCAATTTCCACTGTCCCATCCTCTTTCCCGTTCTGGGTGCGGCGTTATAATTTGTATTTTAGGACGTATTTGTCAAGGTTTGTGATTTACATGTTGTGACTGAGCAAATTATGCATCTGTATGACTTAGAGCATTACGCAGAGAGGTTATTTAATTTGATCAGAGGAAAATAATCGTTTTTATGCGGAGAAATCCGCAGTCATCCAGTTTCCATGGTATTTCAGCTGCTATAGGCTGAAGCCCGCCCTACTCCAGGATGGCTTTTACCCTATGAGATCTCGTAACGGGAACTGCGGCGCGCGCATTAGGCCCGCCTTTAGCGAGAAAACGTCACCGCCCATCCTTCATAGGGCACGCCCATTGAAGAGCCATTGGTCGTTGACAGATCTTATGGAAATATCATTGGCTAGCTCCTTTCACCCTCTCCACTCTTTGCAAGTTATTCGTAAAATTTAAATATCTGTATTCATGTGCTCGGGCACTCAATCAATATTATAGCAGTTTCTGAGGCAACCTTTACCCGGCCAATTTTTTCATTTAATTATTTAAATAATGAATGGAGATTGAATTACTCCCGTCGGTGTTAAACATATTGAATATATCCTCTTATCTGAATCTTTAAGACAAACCTCTATGATCATAGTCCCATATATTCCACACAGTAATTATATTATGCCCATTACGTGTTTTTTTCTGGTCATTTTTACCTTCCTATGAGTATCACGGAGAAAAAATTCCATGGTTCCAATTCAGTAGGCAAACTTCATTAGGAAAACGACCAACAATTTATGCACGAGTTTTATAATCCGCTATATGTTTGATAGATCGCCAATGTTCAAACTCCTCGAAAAAATCGCCGTGGAAACGTTAAAAAGAAAAAAAACAGTGTTTCATGTTCTTATTGGCTACTGCTTGCAGCACTATGGCAATTTCCGATTTTTATCAGTCACTATATTTCCCGTGATTGCAATGACAATGAATGACTTTATCTTACTATTTCTCTTGTAAACGTAATATTTTGCTTTTCAAAAAAGAATCCATGATGCTAACTTGCTGGGATCCATCCGTGCACCGTAGCGAGAAATGCTTTTCCTCTACGAGGAGAAAGACAATTACGAATTATAAAATGAAAAATTGCTTTATTACTTAATAAAGCAATTAATAAATAATAAAAAATTACTTATTTGACAGGTAAATAGGGCAGCGAAGTGTAGTTTAGCCGTTCCCGATGTATAGGTATACGCTGAATTTGATATAAGTCTTAGGTAGCGGCTATGTTAACTTATTTCAATGGTGCTGCATGGTTGTGCTATAAGCATGGTATAATCACTCTTAATGCTTGATGATATTAAGTTTTTTTGCTATTTGGCTGTTAACTGCAGTTGAGTCTCATGAGGGCAAGTATTCAATTCGCCCTTCCTCTAGAAAAAATTGAGGCATTTTTACGCCTCTGGTCAGGAGCTGCTTGTAACCCTATTATCCAGCATGTCTTCATTAAATATCCTAGTTACATGTCAAAAGTGCACGTTTGGTGATCTTTACCCCCTACCACTCACTCTCGTGGTGGCTCGCAGGGTATTAGAGGGTAATGTAGATGATACAATCAATTTTAGCTTAGGTGGGTGTGGCTCCATTTCAATGACGATATTCGGAACAGTTATTAGAACAACGATTACGTAGACTCCAATGATATTCCCCGTTTATAGACTGCTGTGCATGTAAGTCGTTTTTAAAAAGATGAAGGTTTAAGTTATATCTCTCACCAATGGAAATTGTGGTACTAATGATAAGGGGTTTATCGTGTTTTCATGTACAAGGGCTAATTTATCGCGCTTACGCTTTTAATGATGTGGTAAAAAATGTAACTAACGGTATCGAGATGTTTTGTCTTGAGTTTCTGCACCCCTATCGAACTATGAACCCGATCCGGTTTGGCAAAAATGAGCGCTTTCGATATTGTCGATCGAGACCGCGTCGTTCGTAGGCGCCATCACAAATGGCGTCCCCTCCTCACACCTGGTGGCACCATTCCCGAGTCAAACGGCAGTCCAGGGTTTGTCACGCTTGAATTAGAAAGCCCTATTTTTGTTACTCAAGAATACGGGGCTTCAGGCCCCCAAAACTACTCGCAGCCGTAAACCACGCCGTCTCGAGAAACCCTTGCAGCAGTGGACGGATATCCCGTTCCTTTAATAACGTTGGCCGCTAAAAAATATGCCAATCTATTTGTCTTGGCTTGCTCGTGTGGAAATTGGTTTACTTTTTCTTCGCGACTTCCTGTGGCTTGATATTTCGTTATCGCGGATAGCGACTCGCTGGCAGGCAACGCAGGCCGTGCTGCCATCTGTGACGCCATTGCTCGACGCTCTCGGCAGCCGTCCGCTGCGAGTCCTCGCCTCGGCTGGACTGGCTCTCTCTCCACCACTTCGTCCTTGGAAGACGACGCCACGCCATGAGAGCGTGCTACCGTTCATGTTATCTCGTTATTAATTCAGATTTCTGCCCTTTGAGCCTTGCATACGCTCATGCAGCGAGCGATCGTTCGACGTTGTGGAAATCGAAAGATGCTTGCCTTCTCTCGAGGCTGACAGCTTCGCTGCCGCTCATTTCATCAACGAAATGGCGAACAGTTTTTTAACCAATTTTGCCGTTCTGACATTTAACTTCGCTCCCGCACTATCTCACCTGTAATGTCTTCCGGTGGACATGTTTGCTGCGAGTTGAGCTCAAGGTATGAAGAGTCCCCGGTTGCCTGTTTGAAATGAGGCAGTCAGTGGCGCCGGATACAACCCACCCACAGACGACCGCTGTGAGAGCTTTTTCGAACTCGGTGGTCTTAGCCACCGGGAACCTTTATTGAGTCACGGTCAAAATGGGTACGTTATTTACTTCTACGTAGTACTTTGCTAGCCACCGCGAGGGTGTGTGGCATGGGGTGACTCTACACCGGACCCGAGGTGATTCTCAGATGTGAATGGTAGATACATTGTTAATGAGTAAAAATCTTACTGTTAGTGACTACCCTGCCGAGTTCTATTCTGAATCAACTGAATTTTCACCAAGGAAACACGGAAATTGTGTCACATAGGCTAGTCTCCTTACCTTAAATTGCATAATGCGGAATGAAATGCTGCACGAAAGTTATTCAAATATTTTAAGCTCCAGCTATTGGATGCCAGGAGGTATAAAAAAATCACCCATGCGTTTTAAATTTTGAAGTTCGAGCAAAAAGGCCTAATTTACATATACATTACTACATCATTTATATACCTCCCCGGTGACTCATAATGTATTATTTTTCCTTATTGAACGCAGATAAATTATATTTTCAACTTCTCTGTTTTACTTTTTATCTCTGTTTTACTTTTATAATAATTTTATTATTATGATCTAAACTACGATTTCACTTTGTGATTTTATTATATTTTTAACACTTAAATGTCGTGCGCTTGAAATCCTGTCACATTTAACAATTGAATAATAATGTATAAAACGTGCTAGTTAGTTGTGATACTTCGAAGTTCGTTACAACTTTTACCTCCATTTAGTTGTATGTACCTACTGGTTTCTTTCATCTATATCTGCATATCACTCTGTAAGGCGCTGCAGGAGTGTATGGCGGGCGGTGACTCCTCACAGGTAAGCATTGCCACCACCCATGTAATCTATGGCTCAAAGAAGACTGTCGAAAGTGATGTAAAGTTACAGCTACATGCGCAATGTTCACATCATGCAAATTAGTAATGTTTCTCGGTACTTATTCATGTAGTTGCTTAAGATCTCGGTACTTCCTAGGATCTGGTTTGCTAGGTTTACCGATATGTCGACAAGGACCGGTGCCGGAAAAGTTGTTTACCCGATTCGAAGACTACATTTTTGCCCGAAAAAATTTATTCTTCAATTGTTGATTAATTTTCATGCTTTTAGGACTTGCTCCCTGCTGCAGGGGAGGAGCCTTTGAAAGACTGAGAAGCATAATTTTTGGCTATTGTTTATGAGATTTGATACAGATAGTTCATTCTCCTTGCTCTCATTCACATACTTTTATCCACTTTTTCATGCCTTATCACACACACTCATATATGTTCTCTTCATCATATGCGCTCTTCTGCTTCAATAAAACTCCACTGTCTCTCTTTAACTACTGTCTTTTATTATATACGCCCCTTGCGTTTCTCGCTCTTTCTGTCTTTCACATAGCTTTTGAACTTCTCAAAATACCTCTCTGGTGATTCCACTTTATCCATTCTATTATCATGTCTTAACTTATTGAGCTTTTATCCTTTCTCACTTGTAAGTTACTGGCAGATTTGTCATATATCTTCTCATAGCTCTTCAGTCCCCGATATACTTATCCATCTGTCTATTGATAATTTGTATATCTTGATAGCGTTATTTTTCCAAATAAATGCCTTCCTACAGCTAAATTCAATGATTTCATTAAAATTATACCCCGTCACTGCTTCTTGGATCCTGAATCTATAATTATTGATGGAGCTTACTTTTCTTTGAGAGTTCATTGTTGTACTCTTCTCAATTTATTGTACCTGACTGTTACTGTCAAGAGGTAATTTTTCTGCCCGTAAAATTTCTCTACAGTACTTACATCCCAGTGATGGGTTTCTCTTTATCTACACCTCGTGAAATCTAATCTTAATTTTCTACGTGTATTTTGTGCTTGTACGTACACCAATACATACTCTAAAACGCTCTGAACTGCATGCCTTACATTTTTATTCTTCAGCTCGGTATACTTCTTGTTAACCATGTTAATAACCTTTTCATGATAACGATAATGTCCTATCAATTTTTTTCGCTCTTCACCGCATACTCGAAATTTTCATTTCATCCACAAATTTCGACATTCATGACTTGCCTAATACCTTTCATGCCTCTTTCGAATTCACCCTGTCGTCTCTGAAAACTTCATTTCTTCGACACCTCTTTGTTCGAACCATTTCGTAGCTATTTTTATGGGCTGCACGGTAATGACATCCACAGAGTGCTACATCCCAATAGTATTTTAGTATTTTTCTATCTTTAGACTATAGCATTTACTCGATTCTTATGCATACTTTACAATTTTATGCATACTTTACAATACACAATTTACTCGAGTTTTTTGTGCATAGTTTTGATTTCTTACGCAGCTATATGATACAGTATAAATGGGCTCTTTCATTTTTTTTTCTCCCTCTGATGCGGAATTCTGAACTCGAGGAAGAGATGGAGAAAGACGTTTCAAACTACCGGGAAGTGCCTTCCTTTTCCATACCCGAAATCACTTTGGTTTTTTCATTTCGTGGGGTTTTTGTGAAGGAATATTATATAGTAATGCCATCCACTGCATGACGATCGATTCTTCCAATTTTTGCACGCTAGCATTGCTTTATTCAGGGCCGCTGTGAGCTGCTGAGCAGAATGTGCCCACATCAAGGGGGCGCTACGTCACTGCGAGAAATTAATATTTGTACCTACAGTTTATGAACAACATGGTTCACTAATATTATTCCAGAAGAGTGGGAGCCCTGGAATTAAATTTGCTCAAAGGCGTTTCACCTTGGTTTTCAAATTTTGTACCCGCACTTATAATCGCTTCAGACCCTGAGGAAAGGTACAGCGTGCGGCTACATAACTTCCTTTTTTATATGGATATATCCACGATATTTCCATATAAAAAAGGAAGTTATGTTGCCGCACCCGGATAAGGATGAGAATGGAAGGAAAGGGAGGAAGGGTTGAGAGAGACCTGGCGCATTAGCCTGCTCTAATAAGAAAGGCGCCAAGGAGACCACGTCTGAGAGTCCCATCCTGCGGACTGAGTACTAGACTCAAATACTCTCCTGAAAGCAATCAAGTAGGGGCTAGCTCACCGATAAGATATGTATATGTCATCGCCGGAGTTCTCATCCTTTGGCGTCAGAGGAAAGTTTTCTAACAACTTCACCAACCTCACAGGTGTCAGTTTTCCACGAGGCGGTCTTGGTTTTGTTCAAATTTTATTTATGATTTGATTTATGATGTAATTCATTGACGCCTGAAATACGAGTGGTTACCTCTTGCGAATTATTTTTCTCCGTCGAATACGGCACGTTGGGAGAAAGAGGGGAAGAAATATATTTCAAGTGGAAACAAGTATGGGAAGAAAGGGTGGGGTCGAACACGAATTTGAGGTGGCCAAGCAGTGAGCGGCTTCTCTCTCTCTCTCTCCTTCAGGCGTAGGAACCGCCGCGCCTTCGCTCTTATCGGCGCTCGTGCGCGGTTGACCCCGCTGCCGATGCCGCGCTCCCGTTATGCGAATCCCCCCTCCGCGCCCTTGCATGGGAAGGGGGAGAGGGGAGTTTCGGATGAGAGGGGGGCGGCGCCCGGCGTGTTATCGAGGACGCGACAGCGGGAGGCTGAGGGGGGCATTGAAGAAGGAGGTCAAATGCCCACAACGCTCTGAAATAACTCTGCGGTGTCGTAAGCGGGGCGAGGCGCCCGCTTGGCTGGCTCGCTCGCCTCTCGAGCTGAATCCGCTACGTCTACGTTGATTGCAGCCGTACGAACGTTCCCGAGGGTGTGTAGCAGGGAGTGATTATTAGACTGACACAAAAACGGATAATTTTCCTGAACATGTTATAACTATATTTAAAAACTCTGAGTAATTGGTAGGTTAAATCCTTAAAATACAATTAGACAAATAGATATTGGACCAAAGTGGCTTAAGACTAATTTTCTACATATAGAGGACAGCAATAGGTTGAATAGAAGTTACTGTTCAGATGATAGGTTAGGTTATTTTAGACTTGTTTGCATGGGCACGTAAATAAAAAAACGCATGTATGCAGCATCCTTATTTCCTTGTACAATTATGGATGTGAAATTAGGGCTGTAAATATATCCAATAGCGTAAATACGATTGCATAAATGGATAGCATAGGTAGTTGCATGCTGATATAAGGATTTTAAGCTATCACAACTAACAGCATGATTTAGCACGCTTGCTTCGCTACATTTTTATCTTTTTTAAATTGTGAAGTATAGACTAGTTTCTTATTACTAATCTTTTTTCATGCATGATTTGTACCTAATTCATGTCTGATGTTAATTCACCCCCTGCCACATGCACCTTTATGGTGGCTTACAGGGTATTATTTAGATGTTGATGAATATCTTTGCACATTATTTGTGCAGCGTTTTCCCTGCAAGATTCTACTTTCAGCTAGGATGTGGTATTGCACGTGAAGACGCAGTTTTTCCATGGACATTTGCTTTTATCGGTGGTTTAGTCACTAAATATATGAATTTTTACCCGTCGGTAATGCATTCAGTGAAACCCTGCGAATACCGCGCAGGGCATCGATTTTATGCTCCTCATAAAATTATGATCCTAGGTTAGGTAGTGCGATATAACCTTAGACATAGGAGCGCCTAAAAATACTAGTCTTCGACTATATACTACGAGCTAAAAGGACCATCTTTCTCTTGCCTTATTTTATATCTGACCATCTTCTTCTCAATGTTTTCAGAACACTTCTCTTTTCTCTCACTCGTCTTAGGACTAGGAAACCATTTGAACTTCACCATTCTTCTGAAACACTACATTTCGATTACTTCATAGCCGTGATTTCTCTGCTGTTGTTATCACCCATGCCACACACAGGCACGTAGCCAGGGGGGGGGCTTCTGGTGCCTCAGCCCCCCCCCCCCCGCCCCCCCCGAAATTTTTTCCCAATAATTCTGTAGTTCTGATTTTAGCAGCGAACTTTACCAGTGAAGAGATAGGTAAATATGGGCACTTTAAAAGTAAATAACAAGCACTGAAAATTAAGGGAAGAAATTTGTAACGTCGGCACGGAATGGGCAAGGCTGCTTTGTTTCAAGTTACGCAAGTCTTAGCCCTCCCTCTCCGCCCCCCCCCCCCCACCCGAAGCAAATAGCAAATTTAAGGCTAGGTGCCTGGCCACACACTGCTATAAGGATGAATTCTTGTTAATAATGTGTTTCCTTACCTCCAAACTTTTATTTCCAGCTGCGAGTAGATTCTTCTTTCGGTAAAATGCCCTCTTCGCCTTGGCTGTTTTATTGACAGTTTCTTTCTTGCTTCGTCCGTGGCTGGTTACTCGGCTTCCCATTAATTAAAAAAATACTCTCATCACCTCAAGCTTTTGTTTTCCTAATTTAACATTGGTCTTTGTCTCTTCTCTTCTACATACAAATTCCTTAGTGTTTTAATTGATATTCAGGTGATATCTGGCAATTGCCTTTCCATGGTACTAGAGTCTTCTTTGAATCCCTTTCTGTTTCTGCCATGATTACTTTTGTTTTCGACAAATCGCAGAATGCTGATTTTCTCCCCGTGATGTTCACTCCCGAAGACTTTTCGTAGACTTCCTTAATGCTTTTCTCTCAGTAAGTAGAAATTTAAAGTGCCGAAGACGTACAACCTTATCTTACTCCTTTCTTTAATTTTGCTTCTCTACTGCTGGGTCCTGATTTATTCACATCTACCTGGTTTTTATACAAACTGTGGGAAATTCTTCTGTCGTCGTATGACACTCCAAATCCTTGTAGAATTCTAAGCATTGAGTTCCAATCCACATTTTCAAAAGACTTCCAAATCCACAAACGCTGCCAACGTCGCGACGTTAGGTTCTTCTCCATTCTCTCCTCTAAGTCGCCTGCGGGCTGAAGTTGCTTCTCCCGTAGTACCCTTGCTTTCCCTGAATCTAAATTGGTTTTCATCCTAGAACTCCACAACTTTTCATTCTATTCATTTGAAGATGGTTCTTGTCAATACCATCAATGCGTGTGACGTCAGGTTTACGATCGTACCTATCTGAACATTTTTTAGCCCTCTTATTTTAGGGATGATGGTGTTCTTTCTGAAGTCTCTTGTTGATTACAAGTCACAAATGGTTTCATCTACATCAATGCGATACCCTGCAAGCCACCGCGAGGATGTGTGGCAGGGGGTGAAGATCACTAAAACATGCACTACTGACTGGCAAGTAGGGTAGGTACTACATGGAAACATGCAAATAATATGGATCACATGCAGCTACATGGTTAGTATTGTCAGCTTTATAGTATAGTAGTTAGGTTTTGCGCAGCTGGGTGCATGTCTTCTCTCTTGTATTTTCAATTTTCTGGGCAGAATCATCAACAATTCCAGAGGCCTTATTTATCCGAAGGACCTTTACTACCGCATCAAAATTGACTCCCATATTATCATTTTCAACTTTATTTTCCTCGCACAGGTATACTTTAGTATATATGTAAATTCTTCCCCATACGCAAATGAAAAGAAACACAAATAATTTAGGAACCATGAAATAGTTAGTACGGAGGACGAAAAAGGTTTCGTATATAATGATTATAAAATATGAAATTCATTCGTTTCCATCTAACGATTTCGTGTACCACCAAGACATTTGGTACACAATCCGAAGCATACATAATGCTTTGCTATGTGCATGGTTATATTTGAACCCTAGAGACATATGTCAGTGTGTTAACCGTTATGTTATAAAGTTTAAATACCTACAATGCAGAGGTACTCGTATACTATATAAAAGTACAAGATATACTTCCTATTATTTCATTTATATTGTATAATATACTCCTCTTTATTTTTTTATGTAGTCAAATTCATTTAAGTTTAAAGATTTGCCCTACAAAACAATCTTCCATTTTGAAGAAAGTTCCTTACGCAAACGATATTTAGCACTAGCTCAAGATGACTGGCTTTCTTTTTACGAACGCCTCTATTAGGTACCAAATTGACGAATTTGTTCTCTTATTTACTCTATAAAAAACACCTCCAGTCCTAATTGGTTAACTTCCTGGCAACCTATCTGTTAATTAAAACGGGGGCGTTTACTCTGAACCGAAATCGTTATTTTGTACACGATATCGTTAGATGGAGACGAATGGATTTTAGTGAAAGAATTAATCTTATAACCAGAGCCATTCACTCGTAGATAAAAAATTAAAATAAGCAAAAGAATATACTCCCACCGAACGAGCTGCGTTAAGGATTACTACGTCATCGACCTCCCGTCCTTGACTGTTTTTAGGAAAAGGGAAGGGAGTGGAGGGGGTGGGGTTGCGGAAGGTCTTATGACTCGAGAACTAATGGACGGATCAAAGAACGAAAAATTACGTGTCTTTTTAATTTACAAACTGTGTCAGATTCGGCAATAAAAAATATATTAAGTATTCTCCTTTATTGTTCATTAAATCATAACTTTTCTAACCTCTTCTTGTGACAATTGATTTATCTATTTTATAATCATTATATAAATATACATCTACATAATACCCTGCGAGCCATCATAAAGGTGTGTGGCAAGGTGTGAATTAACACCAAATATGCATTAATTATCATGCTTGAAAAGGATTAGTAATTATATTCTAGTCTGAACTTGATAATTTAAAAAAGATTGAAATATGAAAGCATGTTTGCACAAACATGCTGTTAAAAACACCCACAAAAATTGTTTTATGCATGATCTAACGTGCTACAGTACGATATAGCTTTAGTATGCTTTTAATATATTGGAAAATCATATCTATACAAATGCATGCATCCTAATTGAGGAATTAATAAGATAACTTTCCGACTTTTCATTAAGAGGGTCAGGATTCTAATCCCCGCAGTAGTAGAGAACTTTCATAGTTATACCTACCGGTCTCTACTGGAGTGCTGTGTGAAGGACACTTCGAGTACAGAACTTCGTCCGTTGGATAGGCCGCTAAACCGTGGGTCCCTTGTTGTACTATTAAAGTAGACTAATGTTGACTACGGGTTTCACTCTTCCCTTCTTCCGTTTCGCGAAAAGTTACTACCTCCTCCCACCTACTTATCTCAAATAGCCTGAATGACCTTAGCCGGTGGCCTGAATAAGTGACTGGATAACTAACTAAATAAGGATTTGGATTTCATTAGATGTAGTCTCCTGTTGTAGTTGATTCAACGGCTAAGAGTTATATCTAGCCGTCAACCCTAAAATCTTAAGAGAAGGAAAAACACAACATCCATGCCCTGGGCGCTGTTCAAAACCACGACCTTTTTCGACGTATGAAGAATAGGAAAAAGGAGGAGGACTGAAAAAGGGATCGTACCGGAGATTATAAATGCCGATATTGGTTTCTTACCGGCCTAAATTCCATTACATTGAGTTTAAGGCCCCCTGTTTAACTTAACTCCTTTAGTTTCCCTATTAACTTCCATTTTCCTTTTTCTATACTATTATTTTTTTAGGTTAAAATATTATTGGGGTGGGAACTCATAATTAATTGGAATTTCTTCTTACATCTATTTCTCCGGTTGGAATTGTCATTCTTGAAGTAGATGTGCTTTTACAGTTGGCACCAAAATATAGCACGAGTTAAATATTATGGCATATTTGTCTCAGTTTTTCATCGCGATCGCTTCATCTAACCTTAGATTAATTCGAATGATTTTTTACGAAGTACTTTTGGGGAGAACACATATATGTTTGGATGATGTATACGTCTATTGAGAACCCTGAAAGCTACTTCGAGGGTGCCGTTCCAGGGGTTGATCATCATCGTACAAGCAATATTTTATTGTTCCAAACTTATCTATATATCTAACATACAACAGTAAGTAATCCCACTCAAAGCACCATCCTTCTTTATGTCATCGTACGATTTTCCCTCTTTCATCTTATTCAAAATGCCTATCCTTTTCCTCCCTCTTCCTCTTTTACCAAGCATTCCTCCTTCCACATCTGTCTTCTAAATCCTAATGCCAACAATACCCCCCATCATCCACACTCTTTGTCTACTTCTAATACTTCGCAACAGCTTTCTCTTCTCACGAAATCTATCCAGCTCTTCTTCATTTTTTTTCTTTCTCTCCGTTTTTCTCTCTCCGGTTTTTCTCTCCGTCCAACTTATACTTTCCATCTTTCTCCACACCTACACCTAAAAAGGCTCAAATCTGTGTTCAACTTATTTCCTCGTAGTCCACAACTCTGATCCACGTAACGCTACGCTCGACATCAATGACTTTACTGATATCTTTTTTTTCTTTACTCAAGGTCTCTGCCAACAATTCTTTCATTTTAACAAATGCTATTTCGCCAGCACAATTTTCCTTCTTATTTCCTTACCCTTGTACACATTTTTTCCTAAAATACTTCCTAGATCTGTAAAACTTTCCTCCAGCTCCAATTTATGACCTAAATTCGAATATTTAACATAGCCATCCTTTTTTCGAAAGTCTCTCTACCTCCGTTTTCTTAAAATTATTCTTCATTCCAAATTTTTAACTCTGATAATTTAATGCTTTTACCAAACATTGCAATTCCATAGCTGACTGATTGACCAACGCTTTATCACCTGCAAATCTAACCGACTTTATAAACTCACCCTCCACTTTCAAACCGTCACCCACTCCCTCACATGCCTCCCTTACTCTTGGCCTACTATCCCCATGCTTCTCTCTCATGCGGAAGGAAGCGTAAGGCAGGAAAGGTTCCCGATAATTTTGGAAGCGGTCTTAGTAAATTAATTTTTCATTCTTATATTTAAAATAAAATACTTTTCTCACAATCTCTATGGGCCAATAAAATATGAAAAAGGAAAAAAATACTTTTTAAATACTCATCGTAAAATAAAGTAACAAAGAACAATTATAAGAAGTAATGCACAGAAAAAAACGGCATCCGACGGAATCAATCCCATGCTCTGAACACTCCGCTCAGCTTCGAATGGTTTGCCGTAACCATCACGGCCATGGTTATACATTAACATAGCATCGTATCATATCCATACATACTCATATCCCTCATTTGTATCGACACTTCGTGTTGTGGATTTATGTCTTCCTTAAAAGCAGTTCAGAGGAGTATCCACAGCAATTAGAACAAGGTAATTGCAATTACTATTATCACAATCAAAGACCGGAAGAGCAAAAGACAGCCGTGATTGTTCCGAAATACGTTAATATAAGTCGGGTAATATATCCTGTGGAAAAGTTGTTCTATAAACATGCGTGACGAATATTCTTTCCAATTCATCGTGCCAATCGATAAAATGTATTTAAAATGATGTCCTGCGTCCGGGAAAACACATAGCCTATACATTTTCATCATTAATAAATGAATAGGGAACGGTCATGGTAACTGTAGAACAGATAGACACTCAATTCTGAAACGCGGCGAAAGCGCGGAGAAAAGCTCAATTTGTTGCCTTACTTTTGAATCAGACTGTACATGTATGTATGTATTTACCTACATTTGGCTATGTCTACATTTGTGGCTATTAAATAACGAGACTGACGCTGTAAACACTTTATTTTGATTTCATGCATATTTATTTATTATCACCTTCAATATTCACCCCTCCTCTATTCCTACAATGCCTCATGGAAATCTTCCATTGTTCGAAACAATGCTGGAATTCCTTGTCTGTCAGCTCCTTCAGGACGTGTGCCGCTTTCTCTTTCACAGCTTCAACGGGCTCAAATCTTGTTCCTTATAATGCAGATTTCACCTTAGGAAACTGATAGAAGTCACAAGGCGGAAGATCCGGCGAAGAAGGCGGATGATCTAACAGTGGGATGCTTTACATGGCTAGAAACCTTTTGACAGACAATTCGGAATAAGCCGGCGCATTGCATTGGTGGAGAACCAATGACTTGTCCTTCCATAATTCGGGTCATTTTTTTCCTAATTCTTTCACGGTGTTCAGCAAGAATGTGAAGGTAAGAATGCTGATCAATAGTTGGACCTTCAGGATCACGGTGAAGAGGTACACAATCCCATGAATATCGAAAAAAAATCATCATTGCTTTGAATTTTGATGTGATCATTCGAGCTTTTTTGGCTCCCGTGTGAAGTAGGGCTCTTCCAGTGCATGGATTAGCGCTTAGTTTTAGGATCATAAGTAAAACACCACGATTCGTCAAATGTTATAATCCTTTCCAATAAGTTTGGGTCATTTTCAATGGCATTCAAAGTGTCAGTACTTAATTTTTTCGAGCTTCTTGTTGTTCAAACGTGAGAATTTAAGGCACCATTTTTGCACACACTTTTTACATGTTAAAATTGTTATATGAAATTACCGTACGCATTCTTTGAAAATTCCTACAGTTTCTGCAATCGCACGAATACTTAACCGACGGTCGGATCGAACCAGATTACAGATTTTTTCGATATCGTCATCCATTTTTGACGTGGAAGGGCGATCCGGGCGTGAATCATCTTCAACGTGTTCTCTCTACCGTCTTGAAAACGCTTAAATCACTTAAAAACACGTGCACGCGATAAAAATTCATTGCCATGCTTTAAATAACTTATAAATTTCAGTAGCGATTTTTCCAAGTTTAAAGTGAAATTCACAACGATTTGTTGGTCTATAGTTGCACTTAACTATAGGTACTAACAATCAAGTTGCATGAGACAATATAGTTGCTTGTTTGCATGTTAGTAGTGCATGCTTGGTGATCTTCACCCCCTGCCACACACCCTCGCGGTGGCTTGCAGGGAATCGTGTAGTTGTAGATGTAGATCTTATTTTCATTTATATTCAATTACATTATTTGCTTTAGTTAAGAATAGGATATTTGTATTTCACCTGACAACCCGGATAATTTTGTTTATTATTATGACTTTTTGATCTGTTCTTTGAATGCCCATAAATATTTATCCCTGATCTCGTGTATATGTACCTACTCTAAATATTTCTCAAGTCACCGGGAAACAGTTCGCCTCAAATTAACTGAAACGATTCCGTTCAAGAATCCTTTAAGACTTACCATCCATATTCATTCAACATTACCATTCGTCTACACACGATGAGGAGTGTATTTCTACAATCTCCACCTATTTGAAGATCCCCATTATGCTATTGTTTTCCTCGCGTCCTTGCTATGCTGGTTCCACTTCTATCCAAAACGCTAACCTCGTGAAGAAAATGCTCCACTTGCTCTATTTTATTTCCTCCAAATAGCTCATAAACCTCCTACTGCAAATGAGCATACATAGTTTATTAGTATTCTCTGATATTCTCCATCACGTAATTTTCTTACTGATCTTGTAAAGTGCTCAGTAGTGATTGAATTATTTCGTTTCGATGGCGTATTAGCGCGTGGTCATTAGTAATTTTGAACCATTGAAGCAGTAGCAGAATTGCGTTTTTAGAGGGCCAACTGCCAATGTTACATCGCACTATCTACCGTAAATTAGCCTTCAGACTGTTACGAAAACAAGCGCTACATCCATGACGACGGGATTAGAACTCGTGACCTTTGGGTAGTCATGCGGGCGTGTGACCAACCTGACTAAACCCGGCCTCCTGCCTTTGAGCTCTCAATTTTTTAAAGACCTACTTCAAGCCGGTCCCAATACTTCTCCCAAGTTTTTTCTCCTCGTTTATATTATTGCGATGATATCGTGCAAATATACCTTACAGTCGTCTCCCTGAGTCTACAGCAAGCACTCATAAATTGCACCGTGTGAGGCGAATAACTATCTGTTTTCCACGAGACATGTATAATTTCTTTTTTCAAAATGAGCCTGCTTCCATTTATCAAATTAAGCCTGGCGGTCCAAGCAATTAATCTCTTTTTGATTTTCAAAGTACTACAATGACTAATAATAGTTTATTATGTTCCCCTTCCGTAAATTTCTTTTTAAAGTAACATTGTCGCGAGAAACAGATATTTTGCTAATCATTCCATTGTTCTTTTTTCATTCAACTTGTCTTTTATTTGCTAAATACTAAAATGACTATACTACGCCTATCGTTCTTATCCCAGGTTATCATCGCTGTCCGTAGTTTTCTTCTTAAGGATTGGCGGAAGGTACGGAAGATTCCTAATATTAAGGGAATATAAAAATTTGGTTTCTTCTAATCAGTATAATGCATATTGATTCACCCTAAATCCTTTTTGGGCTGATTGATCCTAGTTCCGTGGTCATAAATTTGATATATCTGATAGCTGATTCAGTGAAAACCAGTGTCAATATATTCGGGCTGCCGTTGAAAAGTCAGTTTCATTCGACTTTTTAGGAAAACGAAATTAACTGTCATTAATCGACATTTGCGTGTAACACGGAATAGGTTCTACTGATATGTAACCTTAGCTGTCGGATTAAAAACCTGCATTAAGAGTTTAATGTCAGTTTTCATATTGATTACACATTATCGTACGTATTTGTTAGTCTAATGCGGTCTTGTACTTTCATTTAATCAAGGAATGCTTACTTGATTTAATGAAAGTCCTAATATTTGGAGACACATTAAGTTCTACCGATAAATTGTAGGCAAGAAGATTGCGTACCTGCAACTGAAAATTTCGCGTATCGTAATCGGAATGTATGCCATAGGCTGGGAATCGCAGCTATATTTCGAGAAAATTCACTTCTGACATCCTAACGCATGTACTATTGGGATAGACTACTATCGCACAGAAACAATACATAAAAAGATTGTTGGCTTGTTTGTTTTCACATTTATCAATCCCTTCGTCCGTCATCACCGTCCATTTTTTAAAAACAGTTCGGCAAAGGTGTGTTCCCTAAACTGCTATGTGTTCTTACTAGTCTGGAGTATTAGAGGAAAGTATTTTCAGTTTTGTAAAGACCCTGGTTACAATCCAGGATACAATATATCTTCAAATTGGTAACGGTAATCTGGAACAGACGGTCGACAGCCCTTATCCCTACGCAGCACTGAAGAATGGGCCGAAGAAATGTAAGGATAACTTAGGAAAATATTTTGTACCGTAAATTTAAATGTAAACATAGGACTTAGAGCAATAAATGGCGGCATATACGATACACCGTTCAACTAATATTATAGTGGAATTAATCTTCTCAGTTTTCTATTTTATGGTAAATGTTGTCCACCATTTTTGCGTTGCTATAATGTAATGTGATTACCGACATTTCCGTTTCTGACACACCAGCATATTTACGACGTTCGCATTCCCTAAATATTTAAAGAACTTTACCGGGCATTATCGCCATGGTAGCCATCGATCATCATGGTATTATCGCCATCGATCCGGATTGGGAATAGCTACTGAACACTATAGCGCCAAGAATTGAATGTGTCTCTTGGGATAGTTCTAATTCATTACATTTATTAAGATATACAAGTAACCAACGCAATCTATAATCATTTATCGACTTCCCTTTGAAATTGAACAGATACCCTCAGGTGGTGAAAATTTGCGAAGAAAAGAAATAAAATACATGTACAATAGAAAATAAATGTGACAGTAGTAATTTTTAATGACGAAAAACCACTCGCTCTTACTTACTCGACCTTACTCATGCCTGAAGTAATGAAACTTCTCAGATTTGATATTTTGAAGCCTTATTATGTAATCAGGGTGCACAACACAGTGGACGTCAGGTGATGTGACCAATTGGGGTGAAAAAATTGATGTTTAAGCGAATTATTTAATTTCGTGACAGTGATTTCGGTTCTCAATATCGTCATCAAAGAAGAAGTCAATAGTAATTATCCGTGAGGGTTTAAACCGTGCGCGCGGAATGAAGAAATCCGTGTGGTGTGGTCCTAGGGAATTCTGTGGTAGGTCTTACGGAAGAGACCAACCGGAGGGTTCCGGGTTCAAATCCCGGGCAGAAGCCTTTCCGGACACCCCCACCTAAAATCCTTGCGAATCGTTTTCCTGCTTGTAGAAACTTCTTAGGAAATCGCAGATGGCCCCGGGAAAGGGGCGACCCCCTGTATGAATTTCGCACGCCAAGTACTTAGGCTTAGCACGGGGTGAGCTCTACCATGTGCTATCAAAAACCAACCATGGGGTTGAACACTAATTATTTTATAGTACCTCTTAAGGAACGCAAAGTAATGTTCAATTTTTTCTCTTTGCCTTACATTTTTGTAATTTCGCTGAAGTTTCCATGCAAGGCAAAAGAGCTGTTATAAATTAATTAGAAGAGAGCACAAATATTGAAATTGGTGAGATAGGTATCGATATGGCATGGAGGAATGTTAACAAACAGATCCTTTTCCTTCATACCAACATTATTAACGTAATATACACCCTCCAATCCAGATGTGCTAGTGATAGCATCTGGCGACCAAATGATCGTAGCTTCGAAAGCCGTCTCGAATGTGTTTAAACTCACAAAATCATCTTCAAGTACAAGCCCCTAAATTAGATATTACCCAGTAGCCCTACGTATTAGACACCAAATCAGTATATCCAAATTAACATTCATTTTGTATTCTTAACTTCTTCAACGTCTATGTAATAACTGCAAGCCTCCTCAAGGGTGTGTGGCAGGGGGTGAAACATTACCAGGCATGCGTTATCAATCAGAGAGAACACAACCAAACAGGCATGCAAAAAAAATACTACCCCGTTAAAAACCACTGACATGAAAACACGAGTCACAATAATACCTCCCTGAGGAAAATGTTACGCCTACGGTCACGATACACGTAAAACGATAGCTATAAATGACACTTAAATGTTAGTTAATGTAAAGTAATTTAATAGCTTTTTACTAGCGTAATTTAATTAAATAGTCATTTATAAGAATAAATTTAATCATGAACTTATATTTCCTAGAGCATTTATGAGTAATTTTTGCAAAATGTGCTGCGATCATACAGTAAGGTTTTAGATTTTTTCACATATTTTTATGCTTTCCTATGCATGCTATTGAACGTGAACTCCCAAAAATCTTGCCGTTTTCAAGATTTGTCGCGCTCAAGGCAGTTCTCCTTACTTCCTGGTCTCACTATGGGAACCTTTTGTTGTGGAATATCACAGAACGCCCACTTTCAGGAGATGACCTGCAAAACGACTTCATATTTTATTGCTAGCCGCTGCATTGTCTTATTGGCCGCGTTGAGCTAATATTTGCCCAATTTTGCAGTTTCTCATCCCAACGTCTTCGTCTCGAAGACATTAAAATCTCTATTTTTAACATTATCATGCGAAACTGGTTGGACAGCAACTCAACTCGCCATCTCGTCTTCTCTTATCAGTTCTAACATTCATTTTTTCACGCCCACTGTCTCTTGTGTCCCACGTCATCCCATTGTGCACCTCAGGCGTGACTTCATCAATTTGTCAGTATAATCAGCATTCTTATGCAAAAATCGCATTCTCGTACGCTAACTCGTTCAAGTGTGTTCCTATCTGGATTCTACGGCGATTGATAGCGGTGTGAGGAACCACATGCGAGTACAGGTCCATCGGCAGGCCTATAAATCACGTCTAGCCCACGGGCCAAGAATGTATCGGGGGAGGATCTTTCTCACTCCACTGTATTTATTACCTCTATTTCCCCTGTCCCCGCCAGCATCCCACCCCTACAATCATTTTCCTAACCTCCCTTTGCCCTTCTTAAACTCGTGTCTCTCACCCCAATGCAACTGCAACCCACACCCCTCTCTCATCCCTCTTCACCCCTTCGGTAGTCCAAGGGACCCCTCCCCCTTTCCCTATTACCCCCAGCCTCCCTCCCCGTTCTTACTCCCACCCTCATGCCAAGTTCCCTCATCGGGCCGACGTTGCCGTTTCTCCTGTTGGCGAAGGGAGGGGGTGGTGGACGCTCGACGTGGCAACACCGCGCGGTGAAGCGGAGGTTTGCTATCGCTTTTGAAGTCACGGCAGTGTCATGGTCTAGCGGTCGGGCGAGTCCATTGCGCTCCCTTTAGGGGAGTGTCGGGAGAGGGGGTGAGCAACGTCGGGGGTTGTGGGATGGGAAGGGTAGGGGAGGAGTATTAGGGAGGGTCTTGGAAGGGGGAAAGAGTTGTTTGGGGGGGGGGGGGTGAGACGGAGGAGGAAGAGAGTCGAATGCATGTCCCTTTAAGGGAGGGAGGGGAGACTCAGTCTCATGGTTATCGAAGCGGTTGGGAGAATGGTCGGTCTCGGATGGGGAGGGTCGTATGTGGTTGGGGAGGGTCGAATGTAGTTGGGGAGGGTCGGATGTGGGTTGGGGGTGAGGGGAAGATTACGAAAGAGGGTAAGAGGAGAGAGAGAGAGAGAGAAAGAGAGAGGTAGGGGTGAAGGCGACATACGCACAACATGCCGGTAGGAGGGTGTCGTGGGTTGGGGGAGATGGTGTGGTGACACTATTTGTGGTAGGAGTAATGAGGGGGTTAGGGTGGAGGCGGGCGTCAAGGGTGGGGGTAGAGGAAGGAGGTCGTTCGTTGTTCATCAGTCGCCGCAGTGGGTCGCGAGAGACTTCCGCGGAGGTCTATCGCGTCGCGAATCGCCAGGAGGGTGGGATCCAATTATCGCGGCCGAGCGAGCATTCCTTCTGGGCTTTTTTTTTATCTCGATAGGAAACATTTCTGTTATTCCACACCAGTCCTCATGGACGACATATAACTCTACGCGCTGTGTTGAGAAGAACTCAAATAATTTATACCAATTGTATCCCAGGGTAGTGGGAGCTAGCCCAAATTTGTCAGTTGTGGAGGACTTCTCCACTCCTATTTAGTGATATCTGATTTCTGTTCAAAGAGCTCTTCCAGACAAAATAATAGTACTTAGTTTAATTGGGTATCATGTATCCAAGAACCAACTCATCATCATCTTCATCCCTAAGGCGAGATTCGAATTAGCGACTTTAGTGCTGTGGGATTGGTGCTCTGACTTTCTAACAAATACGGCTGTTCGTGACCGGCTTTGAATAAATTTGTAATATTTGCCCTAAATTGTATCCAGTTGTCTAGTCATCTTGGGGGGTCGTGGTGGCCTAGTGGGTAGAGGACTGAGCTACTGACCGGATGGTCCCGGGTTCAAATCCCGTGCAAGAGCCTTTCTGGACACCCCCATCCCCGCGATTCGATTTTCTGCGTGTCAGACTTTGTAGGAAATCGCAGGTGGCCCAGGGAAAGGAACTGGCCCCCCTGCCCTGAATATGTGAATTTCATACGCCATTGGCTTAGTATGGGGTGGCTCTACTCTCACCTATCAAAACCAAACTTCGGGTTGAATCACTGAGTGAGTGAGTGAATATAGCCATCGGAGTTTTTCGAATAAGGAACCAACGTGAAAGACAAACGCAGTTATCATAATAATTTTCACAATAATTGCCGACGTTTATTGTCTTGAACGCAAAACAACTCCATTAACTAACCTATCTCCTACAGATCCCATACCCATCACCAGGTCGCTGTATGTACCAGTTATTTCCTGGATATATGTCCCCCAAGACCTGCTCTCTGTTGGAGTGACTTAAAGGCCCATAATTTATCCTACGCTCCTTATTTCATTACTCTTATTACCATATGTATTTGAGAAACTTAATGTCCTGGTGAAATATTGGACGAATATGGGTTGAATATGAAGGATATCATGAGGCGACGGATGCATTTTTGTTTTGAGGCAAGAAGTAAGGATGGGCCTCTTTGGGTTAAGGCATGGGAAAGAATCAAGGGAATACTTTGATATGGACCGAGGCGAATCGCAGCTCCAGAACGATCCGAGTTAGAAAAGGACGATGAAGGCTTTTAAGAAGTCGGTTGTTGAAGCATGGGGAATAGAAATGGATGCAAGAAAAACCAACCAATATTTATTTAGCATGGGAGAGAAGACGGAAATATTTGTTAAAAATTCCACGGTGCCAATCCTGGTTAGTGAAAAATTTAATTAGTGACCACGAGGCTGTTGAAAACCTTTACAGTTGAAATTATTTCACCCTTACCTAAAAATCCTCGCGATTCTATTCTCCGTATATTAGAACTCTGTAGGAAATCGCAGGTGGGCCAGGTAAAGGAATTGGCCTCCCTACCCTGAATGTGTGAACTTCACACGCCAATGGCTTAGTAAATTTCGAGATCTATCCTCACCAATCTAAAACCAAATTTCGGGTTGAGCACTGTTTTTTTTTTACCACCGGAGACATTAAACCTTGGAGCAAGGGCCTTTGACAGAAAAATCTCAGATTAAAGTAAGGTTTTCCTCCCATCACACAACAAAGCAAAGTTTGAAAATTGAGTGAAATTTTACAGTTGTTCTGGATCCTTTTGAATTTGCACTGTGGATCAAGGGCAATGCATTCTTCTCGGCTTAATGACCTCTGGCGAAGTTACGACGGCAAGTAACTAACGCAGCTCGTAGGACGATGGAAGAGTTAGCTGTTGAAAACTTAATAGCAGCCGTTTTTCTGACTCTGTTGAAACTCCTAGAAAACCTCATCACTTAAAATCACGGTCGTCTACACGTGTGGACGACCGTGTTAATGATCAAGTAAAACAAAGCAATTCCCCTGAAATGTGAAATCTTAGCACAGAAGACAGTAATTAATCGGATACAATGTATCGAGTCTGGCTTATTCATTCATTCTTTCTCAGGCACTAAAGGGACAGGATTACGTGATTCCGGAGTTTCCAAACTTCGATGAAGATAATCTAGAGTTGAGCGCGCGCGTGGATCGCGAGCTCTCTTTGCTACCCAAGCTATGGACAAACCCTGGGCACGAGCCTACTGATCCGATCTTGAAGGAATTAATGGGAGTTTTTAGGGGGAGGCTATAACGGAAAAGGTTGGGAATTGGGGAAAGGATTGGCGTGTGCATGCTTGCTCTATTAGGCAGTAGGGGGGATGGAGGGGGGGGACGGTAAAAGACCAGAGATGGGTGTGTGTCGGAATGGAAGAGGAAGGATGGCAGCTGCCTTGGGAGGGGGGTTGGGAAAATGGGGTGGTTTTTTTGGGCCCGACCCCACTCCGCTCGGCGCGCGGTGGATGCCTAAACGAAGAGGGGAAGGAGATGAGGTTTTATTTTTTCACTCCTGCTTCCCCCATCCTCTCATAGTGGAGACTTGTGTAGGGAGGAATGGTGAGATCTCTTGGAGAGGGGAATCGAGGGGTTAGTGCCGGGGGTGGGGGTTTAGGCTCTAAGGAATGCGTATAAGGTGGGGAAGGACACTCCAGAAGGCGTGCGACGGTTTCCCAGGAGCCCCTTTTCCATTTCGCGCGTTGAAAATGGGGAAAGATAGGACTCTGGTTTGGGAGGGGACATTCAGGAGGCTTAGGCAAGGGGTTTCGGGGCTCTGAGGGGAGCGTAGAGGGGAGGAAGGCTGCGCATGAAGGTCTTGAGGGAGGTGGGGTGTATCGGAGAGGGGAGAGATTTGAGAGAAGCGCTGATGCAAGAGGAGCGGAGGACGAGTACATACATATATCTGTACAAGAAAAGGAGCGAATATATCTGCGAGAGCCGGCTAGGTTTTATTGCTCAGGGAAAGAGAAAGGGAAGGGAGTCACCGAGGGGAGGAAAAAGGGAGGAGGGTGAAGGTATATTTGGAATGGGAAGGGGCATTTCGGCCCTTTATACGGGCATATGTTTTTTATTCGACCCAGGCAGTCCCCGTAATATTAAAGCCGGCTTTCGCTTCAGCGGAGTTTTGAGTCGAGGGATGAAAGGAGGTTGTAGGGTGAGATTGAGAAGGACCGGAGTGTGTGCGTAACATAAAGGAAGGGTAGAACGACATTCTCCACTCGGGATCTTCTCTTGCTTGCGCTGCCTTTCGTGCGCGTGCTCTACTCTAGTAGTCGGTGAAAGAAAAATAGGATGGACGAAATATAACGGACAAGTTACGTTGATTACAAGCCATTGGTGATAGGAAAGTTAATTGTGTATTAATGCTTTGAAACCATTCAGTGGTAGTAGTTTTTTGACGTACACCCGTTTTCTCGAACTTTTACAAGTGAACTTATTTCAATGGATTATGATAATGATAAACGAACACCT
Source organism: Platycnemis pennipes (assembly GCA_933228895.1). Taxonomy (NCBI): domain Eukaryota; kingdom Metazoa; phylum Arthropoda; class Insecta; order Odonata; family Platycnemididae; genus Platycnemis; species Platycnemis pennipes. The sequence goes on from OW121853.1 coordinate 109,984,606, forward strand.
TTCATATTTATGGCAGTATATTTCGTTGAATTTAAGACAAGCGCATTCTATGAATAAATACAATTCAAGTTCCACCAACCAGAAACAATGGAGTGTATCGAAAAGAGAAAATAAAGGGGATCGAAATATTTGCTAGAAAAATGGCCTGAAAAAGACATGATCGATCGATGATGAAAATTCTAGATGGAAGTGGGGATAACATTATCGGATTCATCTTGGAAGGATAACTTGGAGACTGTCATAGAGAGAAGATAAGTGAATGAGAAGAACGCCGAAGGCCTCCGATGAGTGGGGAATGTAAGAGAATATGAAGGGTTTAGCCGATAGAAGAATGTAGTGCAAAGCTGAATAAAATTAATCTAAAGATTAATGACTTGTAATATTGCTTGCTGATTAATGATTTGTAGATACCCTGGATAAATGGACCTCATGTTTATTTAACTAGTACTGACATCGCATTAAACAAAGATGCATAGGAAATACGTTATGCCAGGGTAGGGGTTAAAAACTGTGGTAAACTTCGCGGTGAGCAGGAGTGAGGAAGGAAGGAAGTGGTGGTTGCCTAGAGGCGTGAGGGAGCTTGATAAGAGCAGCACGTGGTGGGTTTGGTGGTATTCCATGAAGATAGGGGGCGGGAGGAATACAGCCATTGTATCACCCCTTCATTTCCCCTACCACTCACCCCCTATTCAATTTTTTTCAAAGTTCCATCTCCAACCCCTCTCCCGCGGGCGTCTCCTTCCCCTCCTAAGCGAACAATGTACTCCTCCTTGTATGCTTCTCTTCTTCCTCCTTCCCATCGACCCTCATCTCCTCCATTCCACCGTCCCGACCTCCTCCACCCCCCAACTAATCCCTCCCCCCCCATTTCATCCCTCTGCCCCGCAACCCCCTCGATCGCACCGGAAGACAAAAATAATCTCGCCTCTCCCCCGACAGATGGAACCTCTGCGGCCTCTTCGCTGTGAGGCGCAAGCTTCACTACGGCAACGCCAAACCCAAAACCCTGATCACATTTACCGCAACATCGCCCCTCATCGCCCTCCCCTTTCATTTTCTTTGTGTTCGCTTTGATCGACATCAACAGAGCACCCTGCCTACTATTTTAGGAGTGCAAAGCTCACTATACTTGACACTCGGTATAAACTTGTCACCAACAGAAATAATAATTATTTAGCATTCGAGTAGTTACGGTAGCTTTTGTTAGAGAATCCCTCCTCCTCTTCACTTCTTCTCCCTCCCGCACTTCTCAAAACGCTGGATTCCCTATACTATTCCTCTTTCCAGAAGCTACGTAGCAATAAAACTAGATTTGTATCTGTGATCTAGTCTACTGGTTCCACCTCGAGTCGCAAAAGAGATCGTAGAGGCCGCCACTGGTCGAAGGTCATCAGCCATGAACACAAGATTAAAAGAGGTCTGGGAGAAACAACTACAAAGGAGTCGTAATTTATTTTGGATTGTAATATGACTTTGCAATCGTAAATGGTGCGTGGGAAAATCCATTGCATGAACCTTTAGGCTTGACAATTAGTTGATATTTTGTCCTTAATATTGTCTTATATGTCTCTCCAATGATTCGATTTTATTGGTGCGTGGGTAGAAATACATCAGCAATGTCACCCTCAAACTCGAACGATTTGCGTTTTATCAAGTCTTTTTAATAACGCTTGCACCCTCTTAGTAGCCAGTATTTTCAAACCGAGCCTTTTTAATGGTCGAGTTACACTTCCTGTAGGTTCTTAGGTAATTTTTTGCGCAATTCACCATTCAGTCCCCGAGCTGAAACTGCATCGAATTAATTCCGCCAAAAGGAGGATGCCTCCTCGGGGCGAAGTCTAGTGAAACTCTTCTAACGCACAGTCGCGATTAGTTTGAATGCGAGTTTCCACGACGGGATTGAAGTTTGAAGATGCTTAGATATTCAACTTCATTCTTTAAGCTGCGCATCAGATTCACTAATTCGCAATTGCTATAAATTTAAGTTATTGTTGAATTTAGGTATAACGACTAAGGTCGATAATGCAGAATAATGTATAAATTTGATCTTGAAATAAGAAAGCTTTTTTGTTTCCAGTTTGATATCGTACAAGATAAGCCCTAAGTACATGCAACTTAGTGATTATAAAATAAGAAAGAACTCAAATTAGGATATTACGAGCATGCAAAAATACAGTTAATATAGGTCAACAAGTTATGGGATATTTATAGGTATATATACTACTAACCAACATAGCTTCTAATCTCGTACCCAATTTTTTCAGCTCTTATCTTATTTTGATCTTTTCCATTCAACGAAAATAAGATATTTTAAATGTGTCTATATAAGTATGTATGTACGTTATACTCTCTATTCTTATGCTTATAATACGATGGAGGTATCAAGATATCAACTATGAGAAGAAGTTTATTTTTGATGCACGCATCGATTTGTTTCCCCGAGTAGGCCTCGCCATTTTCTTTCCCAACTCCCCATAGGAGAACATTTCGCTTTCATGAGACGATGTATTTGGAATTCCTCGAAATTATTCTTTTGTTCATGTTTTGTCCAGTTTTAAAAAGTAAATTACAGCTTTTTCATGGGTGTTTTCAAGTCTGTTTCCGCACTAATAGGCGCTTCAGACCGGGAGGAAAGGTATAAGGATAGGAATGGAAGGGATGGGAAACCTCTGCACATTACAGCTAGAGGGGGAGATTGAAGTTAATGAACACCTCCCTTCATTAGTTATTTAGATTCATACCAACCTCCCTAAGCCATAATTTAAGATCATGCTTGGAATTTCGTTGTTGAAGTACCCATCATAATGCTCATTATTAATCGTATTCGTACGCAACCCCCAGTATATGATTTTAGGTGCGCTTTCTGACGACTGTGTGCCGTGTTTTGTGATCGTTCCCAATTAAGATGTCAGCCCTCCATCTCAGGGGTGAAACGTGAACCTATGCTCCTCTTTTAGCTTTGAATTAAAGATCTGAAAGTGGAAGGAGAGACTTCAGATTTCGGTACTCTGTCAGGTTAGCGATTAACCAGGGTCCAGGAAGATCCGCTAGTGGATTACACTGATTGCTGGCACAATGTGGAGTTAGTGCACTAGAGAATAAAGATTTTTCATGGGAATATAAAAGGGATTAGATTTTCTAAAGAAAAGATATCTAACCTGGACACCAAAGTCGGGATTTATACAATGAACAGGTGGAAGGAATCAGTTACTGGCACAGCTTTGGAGTAAAGTGGACGTAGTGATAGAGATAGAATAATTGAGAGAAATAGTGATGGAATGTTAGGTACAGAATAGCGTCATCAAAAGGGGTCTTTGTCGACAGGAAGATCAGAACGTTAAGCATATGTCTAAAGATAATGTTAGTGAGAAGATCACTTCACAGAGAATGCTTTTTCCTAAGTGGAAATCTCGCATTAGTGTGTAGAAACAGTCGGAACCCCATTAAACTCTGCTCATCGCAGCTAATTCGTGGTTCCTTGCATTAGATTATTGGTTTACGCCGTAGTTCTTAATGCCGCCTCGTGAAAAATAGCGCTGGGGAATCGGGTGGGTGTGGTGGAAAGAGCATTGGCCTCCCCTCATCGAGAGCCTGGTTTTGAAGAAGGGAGCGATAACATTGCCAGAGTTTTACAGGTCCCTACTACACTTCTGTATAGGCCACTTCAAATTCAGTATCCCGGCCATCGGATGGAACTTTGTACTGTGACCCGCTTGACCCCTTTTATTTGAGACCAGGCTTATTGCGACACTGGGTTTCTCTCCAGCCTTCCTCCACTCAATACAATTCCACTTCTTAGAAAATATTCACTTATCCTTCATGGCTCAAATGACTTTAATCCTAGGTCTTTTATGCCATTTAAGGCCCTTGGAAATCTGTAGACTAAACCGAATCCTCAGTAGGAGGTTAAAAATGGGATTTTAGTGCTTTCAAGAGAAAATTTAATAGATTTTGAGACAACATTTGAAACAGATCCATTGAGAAGGGTTTGCCACCTTTGCAGAGGTCCATTTCTGTGGATTTTTAATTATTCTAGTGAAAATTCCGGGGTAGTCCGGAAGAATAAGAATGGTTATGTGTCAGATTTGGTTACTACCTCAAAAATCCAAGTAAAATAGGCAATATTTAACTGGAAACAAGACCAATTAAATTCTTCTAATAACTTATGAAAGCTAAGGAGGAGGTTTGACGGATCGGCAGATTCAGTAATTGCGGTTGATGTCTGCTTCCCCTGGAGAGAGAAGCGTCCAAATAAGCCTAATGTCGGTAATATTCAATAATTTCAGGAGAAATGGCAACTCTAACTTGTAATATTTCAACAAACTTTAAAAAATGCAAGTGCAAGACTTCATGCAAGCAACGATGTCCTCCAATACTTCGGAATATAATAAATGTGCAAGAATTATAATAAATACGAGGTAAGATAAGAACGTGTGACATAAGACATGTGGAATTCGAACTTATCGGAAATGTTATCATCATCATGATCATGGGTCAAAAATCCTAAGATTGGTTTGATGCAGCTCACCTTCCGATCCATTCTTCTTATTCCCGCCTTCAATTTCTCCAGTATTCCGCAGTTCCGAAGCGACCTCACGTTCCACGTTCCTGCCCTAAAATATTTATCACACTTGACTGATGTACTTACTCTCTTGGGTGGTCCCCTCCCGGAGATCGAAATGGGGAATATTTACCTACCTCGGAATTATTTCACCCGAGTACCATCACGTCTTGGTAAATTAAATTAAGTTAAACTCGACTTTATTTAACCTGCCAATGTAGGACTGTCATGTGCTTCCTTACAATTAACAGATTACACAATCACAAGCATCCAAGCCCTGCACAGTGAAAATTCTCCCCGGGCGGGATTCGAACCTGCGACCTTTCGATCGACAGGCGAGAACTTACCCTGCCGCCACCGAAGCCGGTGAAGGAAAAGGGTGGAGTAATTGTGCCTCAGTGGGATAATTATGTGGTAGCTTCCCCTTGCCTTCCACATTGCAGTACTACAGCCTTTGAAGTAAATGTTACCATGCCTTAGGTGAAATGAGTGTCGCTGTACCGACCACTGTGGTCTCCACCTTCACTCGCAAGGAGAAGAGTTGCTGCCCTCTTTTCTCCTGCGCGTGATGGGATGCATAATTATTGACGGCCTCCCGTCGCCAAGCCACGGCATCTTCACATGTTTCTGTATCATTTTAAAGGCCTGTCTTACCAATAGATTGGTATTAATGGCATTAATAGACCAATACCGAGTGCCGTCGCTTTTTGTGCACGACTGCTTATCATCAAATGTGTTTACAAGGCTGTTTCCGCACTGATAGGTACTTCAGACCGGGCGGAAAGGTACAAGGATATGAATGGAAGAGAAAGGAGGAAGGCATGACTGCTTATTCGGCGAGTGCCCTCGCTTATATCTCAGCTACCGTCTGTATCTAGTGGTCGACCCACCATCCTCAACCCGGTGTTCACTCTCGGTTGCTTTATGCTCTGCCTTGAGGAGAAAACTATGTATACCGTGTATAACATATTATTACATAGTATATCTACTCACACGCTTGGGGCAACATTGAGTTCAATGTTTTTTTCTCTGTGAAATTCCCGCACTGATTGAGGAGAAGCATTTGGTAGGATTTAAATGTTTTTTTTTCTGAGAGAAGATAAAGTGCGATGGTGAAGGGCGAAAGGAAGTCGTAGACATAAATTTGCAATGGACAGGTTAGGTGAGAGGAGTCAATAAGAAGAAGAAAAAAACTGTGAAAGTAATATGGAGTCAAGAGATGAGAGTTACGAGAATTATGAAAGATTGAAGTATTCCATGGAAACCTCGTCAGATAGAATGCCAAAATATTTGGGCTTTGATGATAATCAATGCCAAAAAATAGGTTCGTAGATTGAAGGTTCAAGTCTTCGTCCAGAGACTTTTGAAGGGTTCTGACACCAGCGTTACAAGTACAGGTCCCTCGCTAATGTAGGTAGTCCTACACTCGTGAAAGATATGCTCGCAGCAGGAGTTTGGTTTTTCAAACAGCCGTGGAGCAAATGCATTCTCTTATATATTAACTACGGCATCCGTAAGATGTTTTATTTTTATTCATTTTTCTCATATCAGTTTTTTTTCATATTTTTATTACTCCTATTCGAATACAGATAAAACAGGACAGGGTAGACAGGGACAGGATAAAATTCTATCAAAGACTGTACAGAATCGAGGAAAAGTTTTAATTGTGAAAAGTGTTAATTTTCTAGGCTTGTTCGTACGCTGGATAAGGATGGCGTTTAGCATAATGACTGTGTAATTAGAGTTTAGCCCTCTATCTCATAAATTGTAAGGTGAAGGTTATATAGGAGGTGTACGGAATATATAGTGATAATGTAGCCCCTCGCGTGTGGAACGTGAAATCCCGAATCACTCTCTGAAAGTTGAAAATGGGCGAAAGCATTGTTGTCAGTTGAAGTACCCGATGTAAAGACCGCACGTGTTGTTTTCGGGTCAATGATAAATAAATAAAAAAAAAAAAAAAAAAGAATTTCGAAAGACAGTCGATGAAAGGAACATTGCTCGCAAACGGTAAGTTTTTCAAGTTTTGAGTTTTCGTCCAAATTCATCGGCATGAACTTTTGGCAAAGATATTATGAAAAGTTTGTTTGGAGCTTCAGAGAACTTTGTGAGAAACTCTTGCTAAAGGTGTTATGAAAATATGAGGATTTTGTAACTGAGCGAGGCGCATTATGGCTGAAAAACCTGGACTTGAGGAAAGCGGGATGGTAAGAGATTGTCGGCGTTTGAGGTGTGGGTTTGGAGAAGTTTTAAGAAAGTACGATAGAAAGGGAGACTAAGTGCTTTGAGATGAGGAGATAAGTACGTTGCTTGAGGAGACTGGTGGGGTGGGCTGATTGTGTGATTGTCTTTAGCAATGGTTTACTAAATCGTTATTTAAGGTTGAATGTTTATTAACCCAAGAATACGGGGCCAGCGAGTGAGAGATAAGAAGTGGGTACATATTTAACATAGAGATAAGGAGGTTAGGAAGTATGAAGGAAAGAAATATTGGGTAAGGATAAAAAAATTCCTAAGTGGCTAAAATCATTAGAAGCGAATGAAAGCCTGTATTGAGTGATAGAACACCACTAATGATATTGATGAGAACCCTCCTCTTTTGTGAGGATTTAACCTGCCTCGCCTTTGAATGTCATAGAACAGTGTGTGGTAAAACTTGGACCAGTAATTGATGAGCCCCATCCTTATCCATCAAACCGACAAACTGCGTGTTGAAAACGGATTTTTTTGGTCTTTTTCCCCGATTAAGTTTTAAGCTTTACTCTCGTATGTGTATTTGGAGTCGGCTGCAATTTGTAACTAAGCTTTCTCGTTGCAAATATTTTTTATTAATCCCTGCATATCACCATCGTTATCACATCTTTATGCTCGTTGAATGTTTATCCATCGTCGGTTGGAAGGTGGGGTGTGGGGGGGCCGGGGGGGGGAGGGGGTGGAAGGGAAGAAGAGTGGAGTTGGAGAGAGGGTAGGGGGGATATAAAATATAACATATAATTTTAATTGCACTTTATCTTAACAACTGCTTTATTTGGCACTAATTAGGTATTTTACGCCCGAAAAATGCACGAGGTAGGATGGGCTTTTTATTTAGTTTGTTCCACTGTGTAGTTCCTTTATTTAATTTCTCTGGTCAAATCCGCCTGGATTGTGGAAGATCTTTATCTCTTCGGCCATGGAATAGGGGTACATACCCTTTTAAGGCTCCCTTTGTATCCTATCTCTCCTCCATTCCTTTTATATTAAACCTTTCCTTTATACGACGTCTCTAATTTTTTCACCTCGGGAACAGTGATTAATCAGAAAAATCTTTTTTTAACGGGGAAATTCACTGAAAAATATTCCCCGCATTCTTTTAAGGGTGTCTGAACTATGAAAAAATGATTAAAATACTACAGATAATTCGTCCAGAAAACAAATTACCATTTCACTTGGAAATCATGATTGCACTCATTTACTAAAGAGTTACTAATAAAAACACTGGATATTTGTCTTAATTTCAGGCAAATGAGCTTGTCTTAATGATGAATTTGTCTTAATTTCAGACAAAGGCATTGTGGGAGACATTACGTTCCACATATCGTATACCCTGCATCCGTATACCCTGAACCCTACCTGATGGTGAAGGAGGATATCCTGAAAGAAACTCTTCTCCGCCCAACTTCTTCCAATTGAAACACCAAACCGAAGATGTCTTCATGGCTTGACTCAAAATCCAAGGTTTGTGTTGCGAAATCATAATATTTGTAATTTTTAACTAACCAAAATATCGAGGCATAGTTGTACAACTGGAAGGGAACTGATGAGCGGTGGAGTTGTTCAATATTTTGAGTAACTAATGACGAATTGGTCAAATGACTTTGTATCAAATTACCCTCACGTTATCACAGGCCGGTCATTGCCCGCGTGTAATCACTCGCTTTTCGTCTTCCCGCCCACCCAAACGCCGCAGCCCAACCTCCCGACAGACCGCAACGCCTCCGGACACGTTTCACCGCTGGATTCATGTCGCGGGCGTTGCTAAGGGGAGCCGCGAGGCGGGGATCTGTTGGTGGGGGGAGGATGGCAGGGAGGCGGAGAGGGAGTTGGGTGTCGGCGAGTGTAGAAAGGGGGTGGGAAATGGGCTCCTTTGGCTCGGAGCACAGGTGTGACCGTTGGCATTTCCTAGCCCATTAGCATTTTAGCGTCTGGATTTGTACGCGTTTACCTGTTTTTCTCTCTCTCTTCCATCGAATTCACTTCCAGTCTCCAATGCATGTAGTGCATTAGACGGAGCATTGGTTCACCCAACTCGGAAATGTGCCGTGCACGCACTTAACTGCACGAATTCTGTCGTGCATCCGTGAAGGGAGAACTCGCCCGCAGCGTGGAATCTAGGTTTCTCCACTTTTTTTCCTTTTCATTCCTCAAGCCTTTCACGGCGAAGTGCGCGAGCGTGTGTTTTGGCCTCAGTCACTCTCTGGCTGCCTGCTTTCCTCCCTCCCCTCCCCCTACTACTCGTAGGCACACCCCACACTCCTCCGCCTTACCTTACCCCTCCCTAACTTACCCAGACACAAGGAACCACCGCCACCACCACCTCCGCAAGGCATCGCAACCGAGAGGAGTCCTCACTTTATTCCGAGCTTGTGTAGTGGGAATGAAAAGGGGAAGGGATAAGGTCGGAGAAGAGTGGAGGACAAGGGGGGATGAGGCGGAGGAGAGGGAGGAAGAGGATAGAGGGGTGAGGAACCAAGGAGGAGGAGGAGGAAGACCTCAGTTACTGCACAGCGTTGCCAAACCTTCGGCTCGAGATGTCGCGGACCGGTTTATTTACCTCGAAGCGAGGTTATTGGCAACCCGGGCGGTGCTCGCCGTCAAGAAAAGGGATCTTTGTCTGACTACGTCACTGATGGAAGGCAGAAAGGGGAAGAGGTGTCAAACCTGTGGGATGGGGAAAGAAAAGAAAAGAAATGGAAGGAACGGTAGTGAATAGGGTAGGAAGTGAAGGGAGGGTGTGGGCCTGACCTCACCCCCTCCCCTCCTTCCTCCCCAAGAACTTATTCACCCCTCCTCCCCCCGCGCCGCCTACTTATGTTATGTGCTGCCCTTTTGTGCCCTCTTCCTCGAAAAACCCTTTCATCGGCGTGGGGAACAGCCGGGTCTCTACCTCGCTCACCGCTAAGAGGGAGGCTGGGGGGTGGGCGAAGAGGGTAACATGAAAGGAGTGAGGACCCGTTTCTTTATTTCTTCCTCCACTGCAGAGAGATTATGCCCTCACATCCCCCTTCCCCCCCTCTCTCTCTCTCTCTCCCACTTCCCTCCATCCTCCACTTCCTCGTACTTTCAGTCTTCCCTCCCTCGCCCGGCGGGATCCGGCTTCGGGCCGACGCAACCAATCGCCCCCGGTGCCATCACAAGAGCCGTCCGTGTCCCTCGACCCCCCAAGACTCTTGGGAGGTCGAGCCGCAGCCATTTTGTTGGGGGAAAAAAATCCTGTTCCCTTCACCGGTGAAGAGAGCATGAGAGAAAGAGATGCACACCTTTTTTTTCCAGTGTAGTATATTTTTACGGTTGTGCGAAATTCAGAAGGCTCAGGAATGGATCGTACTTTTTACCACAGAATTCGCTACGGGAGCTGTTTTCCCACGCCTTCAACATACTTTTTAACATCATTCGAATTCCTCTGAATGAGGCGAGATGGAATCACAACTGTTCGCATCTGAAAGTTGAAACATTAAATGGAAGCTCTAAAATTCTAATCCTCCTGCGGGATAGAAAGACCTTAACGCTTTGAAGGCTCTGCTAGTCTTTTACTAATTTTGGAAACCATCTATCCCCTTTGGATAGTCATAAAAAAATTATTTAGAGGTTAGTTAGCAATAAATATTACTCTCGAATTAACAAATATTAATTTAATATTAAAATTGATTAAACTCATGGGCTCTGGCATTCATAGAGTTGTTACAAATGAAATGTCCTACCTTTGAGGAAAACGTTAATTTTCTGTAATACGGGAGGTTTTTGCAACGTGTTATTCTGGCGTACTTAATCCTTATCCGATGAAAAAATAAGAGTATTAGCTGGGAAAAAACTCAAAAAGCATTTGATTACTAAGAAACTGACAAGGGAGATTGAGGAAAGAGGAAAAGTAGCCTCGGAGTCAGGAATGAAGTAGGATTTTAATGCTGGTCATATAATGACAACAATCTGTCGAGAGAAGGGAGTGTGGTTCAGAGAACAATGCGGTGGATGATTTAGAAAAGGAGAGGAAAGAAATTTGAGCGTTTCACACAATTATCAAAAATGTACCAAGTTTTTAAGTGGGGAAAGCGATTACGTCCATTAAGATTAAATCAGGATACATACTAAGGGAGATGATCAATGTAGATGCTATTTGATTACGTAGAATATTCCCATATGTCCATGATAGATATATTGTCATGATTGACAACACATTAAAAATCATTTCGGCGCTGATGAGCTCATTACAGAAGAACCGGACAGTTGCGTAGATGAGACATACAATACGGGATATCAGAAGCAGAAAAGTCGTAGGAAAATTGTCATAATGTACCACCTACCTTCTGGGTCATTGAAGATCGGGAAAAAAATATACTATTTTTATGGTTTATAAGCGGGTAGAAGTTTTTAAAAAGAGTTGGCTTTATTAATATTCCTGAACTGAAAAAGAGGAAAAGTGAAGATACTAAGATTATCCACCGACAAGTTTGAACTAGGAAGAATGATTATTGTAATTATTAGTTGTATTATTGTAATTATTATTATGATTAGTTTAAGTTCTGATCGAGGGAATACGACGTCATAGATGAAGGCCAAATTCGGTTTGGAAAGTGGTGTGGCTCGTTGTGCAATTGCAGATATTAGAACTTCAGTGGAAAGGAATGTTAAATATTATCCGGAAGCTTTTACTTGTACTTTTTTTGAATAGGAGAAAGTTTTTCTTCGAGTGAATCGAGAAGATTGATTTCATGCAATTAGGTGTTAATTGCACGGTTTGTCCACTCATTCGCAACTTGAGGCGGATTGAGCATCTGGGTGAACGGTGAGAGGTTGAGAGGCGAGGAAAGGTTACCATTATCGCCAATATATTTACGCACTTGGAGGAAACAGCGAGAAGGCGGTGGCTTCCTCATGACCAAGGTATGAAAGTTGAGGGAGAGCTGGATAAATTGGTTTGATAAGCGAATGGCAAAGCGTTTGTTCATTTACATGCGCATAGTACATGCCTGGCAAGCCACTGTAAGGTTGTGTGGCAAGAGACTTGCTCGACCTACTAAAATGTGTGGATGAAGATTAACAATAAAAATGTAAGTAATCAGAATGCTTAAGCCAATGTAATGTAGGTGAATCATTAAATTACGAGGGAATAAACTAATAAGCGAATATAAATGTGTTTCCCTAGTAGTATTTTGAATAAAATAAGCATTTCACCAACACTATTAGTGGGAGAACTACTAAACCATACGAAGTTCCTTATAAAATGGAAGAACTATATTTCAATACTTTGCAGAGAACTAGTCACAAGTACTTTGAAGGACCAGAATAAAAACTATTGAGGAGTTCAATGTGGATCGTTGCGTTGCGTGGTTACGTAACGTAAGTAGGCGTTGGGTACAGATGGTAAGAAAATAATAGAGGCACTTGAGATAGCATGTTGAAAATTTTATAAAATAGGTAGTGAATAAAAAGAACGACCGGCAATGGAATCCGAAGGCATAATGATGAAGGAAAAGAAAGATTTTGGGAATTAGAAGGAGACAGTTATAGATGGAACAGGTGAATAGGATCCATGGTATTTTGAAGGTGGGTAATAGAGGGAAGAATGTTATAGAGAACTAGCAGAGGTGCTCGTTGACATTCAACGGGAGGGAGATAAATCATAAACGCACATTGTAATAGACAGTTTTGACTTTTTCCAATAAGAGTCGAAACCGAACTTGTGTTCTGAAGCTACCTACTTATAGTTGAAATTCCAATTCGAATTTCTAAATCTAATTTAAACCAATGCAAACGCGAATGCCAGGCGTCGATCCCGGACCTTTACAAAAATTAAATATTTGGATCGGTCGGGGAGCGAGAAACTAAAGAGGTTAGAGGGCATAGGAGAGATCATACTCATGATAGCCTACGTGTGGGGGATTTCGCAAGGATTAGATCCTGCCTCCTCGGCACAAAATGTTACCTTTTCTACGGCTTGTAGTAGAGATTTCATATGTATTACAACTTAACAACAACTTCGTCGTACCCAAAATTCATCACAGTGGCTTCTTCATATAATCTTCCGAACTAAGGGAAGTATTGTAAGGAAAAGAAAACAATGATGGAGAAATTTCACTTATCAAAGTCTGAATTGGTTAGTTCTGGTAAGTGAAGTATTATTACATTTTATTCTACTGATTAAAATCTGATACACATTTAACCTATTTTAATTACATTAAAGGCATTTTTTTGCGTATTTTTGCGCTTTCCACTCTTACATTACCCATATCCATCTTACTATTAGTAATACCAGTTATACTGCTTTAAAAACAACATGATCTTTCTATGCCGAATAAAATGGCCGACCTTACTTCACGAACTAGCTGCGATGCGGCCTTTAGTACCATCCTACTTTCTTGCAATGAACATAATGCAGTTAACGGCGGCTCTCAAGGAAAAACTGTCTAAGCATTATAGATGTATCCATTATGAGGCGTTACCAACGCTCGGAAAAGAACAAATAAAAACAAATTATTTTGACGTGAGTTACACAGTTTAGAGAAATCTGGATCGTACAGCATAAAGCAATTGCAAAAATAAGAAAAGTTGAAGATATTTCCTTAAAATAAAGAAAAGGAAAAATATCAATAACGTTTAGGTACTTTAATGAATGAAAGAAAAAATTTACATTCAGTAAAATGGGAAACCTAATTTATAATATAATTTGAAATTTATTGTGCGAGTGTAATTGTGTGATATAGCTAAAAACCTCATTACAGCTACAGGTTCAAAAAAATGTTTGGTCGAAAATCGTCAACCAGTTTCCCGTGAAAAGCGCAAAAAGATCGTAATCGCCAGAAAAAGTAGTACCTATAGTTTTATTATATGGATTTAAGTGCCTCGGGCATATGTTTCCGTTACAAGACTATGCTGGAGTTTCCAAGTAAATAAAAAATTCTGTTGTTGAAGGAGTGATAAAATTTAAGAATTCATCATCGTCATCGTCAAAAATCCTAGGATTGGTTTGACGCAGTTCTCAACTCTATTCTACTATCAGCTTCTTCATATTTTCAGATTTTTTTCTTACGCATCCTTCATTACTTGTCCTATATATCACTTACTTGTTCTATAATATCTCATCCTTTGTTGTCCTTCCGGTTCACTAGTCCTTCGACAGTTGTCTTCATCAGGCCATCTTGTCTCATGATATGACCGAGTAAGTTGTATCTTCATCTTATGGTTGTCATAAAATTACTCTTTTCTTCTACTCGTCTTTGGAATTCCTCATTACTTACTTGGTCGATCCATTTAATGTTCATCATTCTTCTGTGGCACCACATTTCGAATGCTCCCACTCTTATTCGCTGTAGTCATAGTCCATGCATCACTGCCATAAAGAAACTTCTCCAGATGTACGTTCCAATGAATTGTTTCTTTACTTCTACGCTTGTATTTACAGCTGTAAGTAGATTATTCGTTTGGTAGAATGCCCTCATTGTCTGGGCTGTTCTTCTGCCTTTTTCCTTTCTACTTCGTCCATCGTTGGCTACTCTGCTTCCCTGGTAATAGATCTCGTTCACCTCATCAAGAATTTCCGTGTCAAAAACGCAAAATTAAGAAAAACGATACATATAAGAAAATCAAATCAAGAATTAAAATTTTTAATCTTTCGGTCATCCGATACTAAGCAATTCAAGCATGAGTGTTAATAATTTTAAATAAGAAAACAAAGAAGCTTCTGCAAAGGAATTCTGCGTTTCTTATGGTAACCAGTTGGTAAAAAAGAAACCGCATACTATCATTCGTATATTATGGCATATGAGAATGCATGTGTGGGGCCTAGTGCTATAATGTATATGGGTTTAAAATTTCAAGACAATGGCTCCAGTCGTTTGGACGTGATGGGATAAGTGCGTGAGTATTGGGATAAGTAAGAATTGAAAGTCAGTCTTTGAGGAATAGATGTTTGAGGAATAGGTGTTTAAGGAATAGGTGTTTGAGGAATAGGTACTCATTTTGTTGGAATATTGTTGAATTATTTGCAAGGACAAAGGGAGACAAATGGCTGGGGCTAAGGATGAATAGAGATAGAGGCATTGACCAAAGAGGTTGAGTGAAGAAGTGGAGAATAATCGTGAAGACTAAAGAGGAGCGTGGCGTTGTCTTTGGCCAAAACCCGTCTTTTATGAGAGACGGTTGAAGATGGTTGGAGGCTATTCATATCCTGACATGAAAGGGAGTGGAGGTAGGGCTGACATTTCTGACGATTTGAGGAGGGACAAAGGTATGAAGAGAAAATGCGGAAAATATTTTTGATATATTTTCAAATATTTTTAGAATATTTTCAAAGCAGGTAGTAGGTATTTGAGTAAAAATACGTGGTTATAATATGGCGCGGAAAAATAATTTCTCTTCTAGTCCTGTGATAATATTTCCTTAGGGATAGCTAATGTAAAGACGACTTAATTGTTTTCTCATCAAAACGTTCCACTTCAAAATGGGAAACGAATTACTTAGGTTTCCAATTCGTGTATCCGTTCATAGTTCTTAGCGCACTATTGTTCATTGGAACAGCCTTCCAATTCAATTTTTGATTTTTCTAGTTGGTGTATAGAAAATCCTAATATTCCCTCACAGATTTTCCATGTTTCCCAATCAGAGGGTTCATATTGTACATACATAAATCTCTCCATTTGGGGATAAGAAACATTTCTTTTTAAGATTTTTTCTTGATTGTGATACAATCAGAATCACAATAATTATATTATTTTTGCGTGAAAAGGCAAGTCTCTTCCCCTAGTTTGGATACAGTCTATTTTTCCAAAAATATTCCTTCAGTGGTTCTCGCGCGAGAACCTGCTTTTGATATTTAATTAAATGCATCTAGATTGTTTTACTCCATCCTTGGGGATTGTAGTAATTCGGGGGAGGGACGGACAGCTAAGATTATTTGAGCCATTTTAGGATAGGTGGGTGGTTGGCTGTTGGTAGGAATTTTTCGCGAATAGGAGGACGGGTTGGGAGAAACCCGGGGTCGATATTGGCCTAATCTTAACGGAGGACCCTCTGTTAAAGGTTCCATCCAATCGAGTTGCCCTCTATACAAAATTTCTGCATGGGAACAGGATACCAGTGAAGAATAATTTCAATTCTAGTCCTTCTACCCCTGTCTGGATTTGACAACCCGACAATGATTATTTTGAGAGCATCATTTACCAACCACTTATTTGACGGAAAATTATTTTGGAAAGCACTTTAATGTGCTTGATGTATGTTTTTTAAAGGGATATATTAAATCATATTGATTTAGCATAGCAGCATCAGAATTTATCTCGTGGATAAACGTTTAGCTTTATGGAGTTTGTGCTTTGTAATAGGTATATTAATAGTTTCCACGTCTCTTGAAATTTTACACGTCTTCGTTGGTGTGCGGAGTTTGGAGCGAAAAATGTTTTCGGGAAGCTTTTTATCTCAAAAGAGTCTGTACTTTAAAGCGGTTTCGAGTATTGGAAATTGATTGAACCAAGCTCTCTTTTTTACCTTCATTTTGGCTCGTCTAAATCTCCTATTTTTAAATGTTCCATCGTAGGAAAAGCAGTCACATTGATGAGTGTCAGATACATATTTAAACTACAGATCATTTTAAAACCTATGTGACGCTTAATTATGCATTAATTTAATGTGTTAATTCATATTGTGAAGGAGAAAAAAGTTTCTCTTCGTGAAACTCATTTCGGTAATGTAATGTTATGTATCATCATCATCGGTCAACCATCCTACATCTACATAATACCCTGCACGCCACCATAAAAGTGAGTGGCAGGGGGATCCTAGGATTGGTTTGATGCAGTCCTCCACTCGATTCTTCAGTTGGCATACCTCTCCATATTGATAACGTAAATGAATTCACTTAGTAAAATTCCACAGACTTTTATTAAAACCGACCTAGGTTTCGACATATACATTCAGTATCAAGGTGACAATGGTGCATCACAAGCCCATTATATACAGAGTCATTATCAAGGTGACAATTGTACATCACGAGCCCCTTATATACAGAATAGAGTATTTGGGGGGGCTACCATTTAATTCTTAAAAATGAACTGGGTAACTGTAAAGATACCCCCGAATTCCAAACTTACAAATTATTACCATTGTGTCTCCCAAAATTATTTCATTTTTAAGAATTAGATTTATAAACAAACCCATGGCCATTCTATGGGTTCACCGTTATCACCACTTTTAGCATATATTTTTATATGTAATTTCGAAACTAATCTTTTTACTTCAAATCACCTCTTTTAAGTAATGTAATATATTGGTTTCATTATGTTGATGATGTTTTATGTCTGTGGACAGGAAGTCATAGACAACTCAACTATTTTATTTTTTGAAAATAGTGTACATAAATCCATTCAATTTACAATAGAGGTTGGTGACAAAGTTATAAATATTCTGGACTTAACTATTGACATATCAGAAGGTGTATATGATTTCTCTATTTTTAGAAAATCGACTTATTCAGATGTTATAATCGCGTGTGATTCTTGCCATCATCACGCACACAGCCTTTAATTCTAAGGTATTCAGAGTACTATCAATCCCTACGTCTAGCAATAACTTCAACAGAGAATTAAATCAGATCAAACGCATTGCAGAGACTAATGGTTACAACAGCAAGATAGTTGAAAAAGTTTTACAGCGACAACAATCAAAAATGACTCTGCGCTTAAGGAGGTTTCACCGTGACTCCGCGATTCAAAATCCCGTAAAAGAGCTATGTTATATAATGAATAAATACCCATCCAGAAAAACACCTATATGGAAAATCATCCATAGGGTGATAACGCATACACAATAATTGTATGAGTATACTATTATGTAGCGCGTCGTAGTTGCAATCCATTTTTTACAATTTCTTTTCACTCATTTTGACTTCGGAATATGACTGACGTGTTGTTGCCACGTTTAATTTACAAAGTGAGAATACATGCTCAATCCAGTTAATATGTATTCTAAAATAGGTTACATATTTTCTTACTTAGTTTTAAACTAATCCCTTGCAAATACAATTCTTTGTTTTGAATTTTATTAATATTGATATTTTTGAAAAATGTTTGGCAGCAATGACGCTGCTACTATTTGGAAGCATTGGTATTATTTACACCCTTTCAATAACCAATGAAATATTTAAATTACATAAAAAATATAAGAAGGACCTTGGTAAGGTCCCTAAATTAAGTTAGTAAATAGGCTCGTAAGCACGTTCCGTCACAAGTACCGTTGCCAGCGATAACAACATATTGTAGCGCCACTTTCATGTAACTAAGGCTTTCCTATTTTTTTTGAACAAATATTTATTAATCTATATATCTATATCTATCTATATATATATAATTTGGGAAGTGTCCGTCTGTCCGTCCGTCCCCCCCTCTATCTAGCAAACGGTTCGTCCTAGAGAGATGCCGTAAACTGCATTGTGTTTCTAGCCCTCTGAAAGGCCCGGGAAAACTATTCCCGTTTTTATCAAGTCCCGGGTTCGATTCCTGAGGTCAATAATGTGTTTACCTTGGTTCAAATGGACTTTTTCAATTTATGGAAATGCATGGGTTTTTTCTTTCGCTCAGATAATTACTAAATGTTAATCGATTTCTTTAATTCTTTTTGTATTGAACGGAAAAATGTTCAAACTTTCTTATTCTTTCAACCGATTTACTCTGTACATACGAGATTTCTGTAAATCATGTAATTTACGCTGAAAGTTACTGTTTTTTTCGGTCCTTTTCCGAGCGTTGCTAAGGCCTTTTCCATTGTCGTTCCCGAGATCGTGGATGCTTATACATTGCATCGTATGACGTGAACTGCATTGCGCTTTTCACGAGGATAATGGAAGATGAGTCATTCCATGTTAAATCGACAAATGGTCCGAGCTTCACCATCTCAGATTTCCACAAAAATTGGTGCATACATACTCTCAACCATCCTGAGCCATAAGCCGTTCCCTGTTTCCGCAGAAAAAATTTCTCCCCTGGATTATAGGCAGTCTTGCATAGCGTGACCGCCTGAAAAACGTCTTTTTACGCTGTTTTTCTACATGCTACAGCAGACTGGTTTTACGTGATGCACACATTCAAAAGGTGTCTATGGAAAGCTTATGAAGTGTTATCGATAACAAAGTGCTTTTAAATGGCCTTATCGCAAGAAGAAGTGCATTTAAGTCGCTGTAAATGTAACTGCCAAAACTCAATTTTTTCACAAGTTTAGTCTAAAATTACACAAAGAAATAATGAAAGAAACGGGCCTGTTTCCCTCACATAAACACTTATACGTGTCTACTGTGTGAATATATTAACAAGTTTAAAATATGAGTATTGATCACTCAGAAAAAATCATTTGAATTTGAGACATTTCGAAAAAAATGTTTTTTTGAGGCCAAAAAAGTCCATGTGGGACAGGGAGTAAAAATTATAAAAGCATTGCATTAAAAAGTACTAATGTTGTTCTTTAAGGTACTGAAAGAATTTTTCTGTGTTTTTTAGCGGTTACGTAGATATGGTTGGTGAAAAACAGCCCTCAATTTCCACTGGCAGTGGGCTTAAAGACACACGCATTCAAACAATACTATTTTCACCTTCATTTTACGATGTGGGACAGGGAGTAAAAATTATAAAAGCATTGCATTAAAAAGTACTAATGTTGTTCCTTAAGGTACTGAAAGAATTTTTCTGTGTTTTTTAGCGGTTACGTAGATATGGTTGGTGAAAAACAGCCCTCAATTTCCACTGGCAGTGGGCTTAAAGACACACGCATTCAAACAATACTATTTTCACCTTCATTTTACGATGTGGGACAGGGAGTAAAAATTATAAAAGCATTGCATTAAAAAGTACTAATGTTGTTCCTTAAGGTACTGAAAGAATTTTTCTGTGTTTTTTTAGCGGTTACGGAGATATGGTTGGTGAAAAACAGCCCTCAATTTCCACTGGCAGTGGGCTTAAAGACACACGCATTCCAACAATACTATTTGCACCTTCATTTTACGATGTGAGACAGGGAGTAAAAATTATAAAAGCATTGCATTAAAAAGTACTAATGTTGTTCCTTAAGGTACTGAAAGAATTTTTCTGTGTTTTTTAGTGGTTACGGAGATATGGTTGGTGAAAAACAGTGGTTAATTTCCACTGGCAATAGGCCTAAACAGACGGCACATATTATCTTCAGCCGCGTTATTCAGTTTTAATTTAGTCAATACCGATTATTCGGGGAGGCTAGGAGGAAGGAACGTGGAAGGATAAAGGAATTAGTATTGGAAAATTGGTTCCCCTAGTCACATAGTTTTTTACCGAGTATGAGTAAAACACTCTCCTGAAAATTTAATAATAATTGATGGCGAAATTTTCCTTTTCACATAAAATTAATAAATAAGATTAATTCCTTTTCACATAAAAAATAGGATATTTATATGTACTTATGTGCGTTCTTCATGAAGATTTCTTTTGATTTCTATCTTCTTAAATCTATGTGTACGTAGAAAACAGATTTTACTGGTTACAATTGGATAATCACATGATGATTCATTGCACACCAAAAGCATTGTTACCACGAAACTGATTCAGTCCAGTAATTAAATCAGTTAAATTGTAAGTAATCATTTAATGCGACAATACTACTGACAACAATGTATACTTAGTGTGATTGGCAAGCTCGGGTAATGACCGCTCTTTTCGATCAACCGTAACCTGTTATAGATTTACCCCGTATATCCGTAATATGATTATTTAATTTTTACTCCCTGTACCACATCATAAAATTAAGGTTAAAAATTGTATTATTGGAATGCGTGTGTCTTTAAGCCCACTGCCAGTGGAAATTGAGGGCTGTTTTTCACCAACCATATCTCCGTAACCGCTAAAAAAACACAGAAAAATTCTTTCAGTACCTTAAGGAACAACATTAGTACTTTTTAATGCAATGCTTTTATAATTTTTACTCCCTGTCCCACATCGTAAAATGAAGGTGAAAATAGTATTGTTTGAATGCGTGTGTCTTTAAGCCCACTGCCAGTGGAAATTGAGGGCTGTTTTTCACCAACCATATCTACGTAACCGCTAAAAAACACAGAAAAATTCTTTCAGTACCTTAAAGAACAACATTAGTACTTTTTAATGCAATGCTTTTATAATTTTTACTCCCTGTCCCACATGGACTTTTTTGGCCTCAAAAAAACATTTTTTTCGAAATGTCTCAAATTCAAATGATTTTTTCTGAGTGATCAATACTCATATTTTAAACTTGTTAATATATTCACACAGTAGACACGTATAAGTGTTTATGTGAGGGAAACAGGCCCGTTTCTTTCATTATTTCTTTGTGTAATTTTAGGCTAAACTTGTGAAAAAATTGAGTTTTGGCAGTTACATTTACAGCGACTTAAATGCACTTCTTCTTGCGATAAGGCCATTTAAAAGCACTTTGTTATCGATAACACTTCATAAGCTTTCCATAGACACCTTTTGAATGTGTGCATCACGTAAAACCAGTCTGCTGTAGCATGTAGAAAAACAGCGTAAAAAGACGTTTTTCAGGCGGTCACGCTATGCAAGACTGCCTATAATCCAGGGGAGAAATTTTTTCTGCGGAAACAGGGAACGGCTTATGGCTCAGGATGGTTGACAGTATGTATGCACCAATTTTTGTTGAAATCTGAAATGGTGAAGCTCGATATTTCTGAAAAATTTGTCGATTTAAAATGGAATGACTCAGATGTTAAAGTAGGTTTTTGCCGCTGATTCTTGAGGCGTGGTCGGCCATTTCTTTCTGCACATATATCCGTGCTGACTACTAGCGCTATTCATAGATTTAAGAAGGTTTGCGTTCGCTAAAATTAGGAGTATTTAATAGTTTTATTTTTTAATTTCTTTGCGTGTTTGTGCATTTTCAACGACCTGAGTCATAAAAGGCAAAAATAAAACTTCTTCGAAAACGTTGTGGAGTTATGTAGTTTGAGATTTGAGATAGTTTAACAAAAATTGAGCATTGACGTAAAACATAATTGGTCTTATAGGTGCGCGTAAATATGGAACTTAAATATATGTTAAGATAGGTACGACATTTAAGTATATTTATAATAGGGCACAATATGAATACTGGCTGAAATGATAAGTATACAATGGTTTAAATCATATTTATGATTCCGACACTGATTTAAAGCCATACTCAACTTCGTAACGCAAGTTTTTCCGCACCTTCATGAAAAATGTTGAAATGTCGAAATACAATGGGTAATTATAAAATTTCTCCTTCCGCTAAACATCAATGGGCACCTTCACGTAGAATATGGGAACAGTATTCCCATTTTTGTAAGGGTGATGTTTCATAACTGATAGCATTTATGTATTTCCGTTGGCCTTTTTTGTTTTGGAGCGAAAGATAGCTCCATATTCCAAGTTGGGATTCGTGCTTTGCAATAAATCTTAATATTATTCATACATTTGACTTTTCTCACACCCGTTGAATTTCAACGGGATCCTTCCGCTAGTATATATAATTTGGGAAGTGTCCGTCTGTCCGTCCGTCCCCCCCTCTATCTCGCAAACGGTTCGTCCTAGAGAGATGCCGTAAACTGCATTGTGTTTCTAGCCCTCTGAAAGGCCCGGGAAAACTATTCCCGTTTTTTCCAGGTCTCGGGTTCGATTCCTGGCGCCAATAATGTGTTTACCTTGGTTCAAATGGACTTTTTCAATTTATGAAAGTGCAAGGGTTTTTTCTTTCGCTTAGTAAAATTACTAAATGTTAATCGATTTCTTTCATTCTTTTTGTATTTAACGAAAAAATGTTTATACTTTCTTATTCTTCCAAGCGATTTCTACTTTGTCCTCGAAGTTTCTGTAAATCATGTAATTTACGTCCAAAGTTACTGTTTTTTTCGGTCCTTTTCCGAGCGTTGCTAAGGCCTTTGCCATTGTCGTTCCCGAAATCTTGGATGCTTATACAGTGCGTCGTATGCCGTGAACTGCATTATGCTTTCCATATTGTAAGATGTTAAAGGAGTTTTTTTCGCTGCTAATTCATGAGGCATGGTCGGCCATTTCTTCCTGCACATACATCCGTGCTGACTGCTAGCGCTATTCATATATTTAGTAGGTTTGCATTCGCTAAAATTAGGAGTATTTAAAAGTTTTTTTTTTAAATTTCTTTACGGGTTTGTGCATTTTGAACGACTTGAGTCATAAAAGACAAATATGGAACTTGTTCAAAAACGTCGTGAATAGATGTATTTTGAGATTTGAGATAGTTTAACAAAAACTTGAGCATCAACGTAAAACATAATTTGTATTATAGGTACGCGTAAATAGGGAACTTAAATATACGTAACGGTACTACATGTAAGTATTTTTATAACAGAGCTCAATTACAATCCTGGCAGTTATGATAAGTTTATAATGGTTTAAATCATATTTATGGTTCCGATACTGACTTGGAGCCATACACAACTTCTTAAAACAAAGTTTTTCCATCCCTTCGTGAAAAATGTGAAAATGCCTAAATACAATGGGAAATTATTATATTTATCCCTCAAGCTGAATATCAATGGGCACCTTCAGCTAGAAAATTGGAACAGTATTCCCATTTTTTTAAAGGTGATGGTTTGAATACTGATAGTATATATGTATTTCAGTTGGTTTATTTGGTTTTGGAGCGAATATAGCTCCATATTCCAAGTAGAGATTCGTACTTTGCAATAACCAATTTCCTTACACCCGTTGAATTTCAACGGGATCCTTCCGCTAGTATCAATTAAATAAGGGTGGTAGGCGAGCACTTTTTTACAATGCTAAATTCTGCATAAAATTGCGCATCTTATATTAGTTTTTCGTCAAAAGATATTTCTCTTTACATTATTAATCGGCAAAATTTACTGCAAGAGCCATGCTCTGCCGTATAACCACGCATAAAACAGCTGATTTCAACGCCTTTTTTTCTTCAAATATACAATGGAAAGGCGTCATTTTTATTGCAAAACGTATTGTATTTTATTGCCAATCGATAAAAGGGCCAAAAAATTGTCCTGAAATTTTCACAAAAATGACATCTACATCATAATTCGGTGGAGCCTCCTTAATTACCGGTTTATTCATGCCTCAGAAAGACATTGGAAAAGATGGTTCAAAATTCCGCTTATTGGCAAATTGTCATATGAAATAGTCAATGGGGTCGTTTACTATATTTTTTTTAATTGTCGAATCTGATAGAGTTTGTAGAATAAAAAGACCCGTATATTTCCGTTTTTTGATCAGTCAATTATTTCTCGAGTTATAAGCGGCGAAAAACTGATGTTTTTAACCCTTTCGGAAAAGTGGGCGTGGTGCAACCTCTGACGTTTATCGACTTCGTCCAATCACAACTGAGCCCGCGAAGCTACTTTGCCTTATCGCTATGGGGGGGAGGGGGGGGGGGGGGAACACAGCTGACTCTGCCAATAGGACAGTTACGACATCATCTGTTCGAGCAGACTTTCCGAGAACCCCCTTCCACTGCCTTCGCTTCCAAGATATTCAGTCAAGGACGGGAGGAAAATGACGTCAATGTTATCACAGCAGCTTTTTCTGTGGGCGTCACCTTTTGCTTATTTTAATTTTAGATTTATGAGTGAATGGTTGTGGTTAGAAGATTAATTTTTTCACTAAAATTCTTTTTTGTTTCCATCTAACGATTTCGTGTATGAAATTGCGATTTCGGTTCCGAGTAAGCGCCCCTAATGCGCCCCCATTATATACCGTGACACAAATTTGAGGTTTCATTTTACAACCCTAACCGCTTGAGTAACTTACTATTTAATTCTAGAGATAAATATGGTGTGCTAGATAAAAGTGGTGTATACTTACTTAGTTGTATAAGTACCAACTGTGAAGCCGTCTATGTTGGACAAGTAAGACGTGCTATCCGTACCCGGGTAAAAGAACATCAGCGCTGTTTAACGAATGGTAATGTAAGTTCCCAGTTCGCCCAGCACTTAATAGAAGAGGACCACCGAAGGGACTTCATCCCAAAAGTCCTTCACTAGCAGTGTAAGGGCCACAAGCTGGACTATCTGGAAAACCTTGAGATATTTTTGTATTCCAAAAAAGTATGTGTGCTGAATGATATGCTTCCTTCCCAATCTCCTCTCCTAACCTTGCCGCCTTTCCCTCCCTCCCGTAATACAATTCCTAACATTGCTCGCTCAAATGCCCCCGCTTCCCCACTCCCACCTTAGACCAATCATACACTTCCCGCACGTTAACTCCCTCCCTATCCCCTGCCCCCCCATTACTCTATAATAAGATTCTGTTTATAAGAGGCTAGTGATGCACCATTGTCACCTTGATAATGACTGTGTAAGTCCAAACCTAGGTCGGTTCTAATAAAAGTCTGTGGAATTTTACTAAGTGAATTCATTTCGTTATCAAATGTGGTTCCACGAAGTCAAGCCTAGCAATTTGTTATATACTCTTCATATTGATGTAAATCTTCTGCTTTACATCCTTCACAACCTGTTCCATATATCTCATTCGTACTATGAGAGTTAAACAATTAATAGCGGTCTTTTTCTGTGCTCTGTCAAGAAGTTTTCAAATTAAATAATCGTCGAAACCATTTCGGTTAGCTAAAAGTTTGATGCTACCTCTTTAAGCTCTTTATTAAAATTATCTTTTGTCATGGGGATATTGAGCGTTCTATAAATCCACGATCTAAAAGCTGAGATTTTGTGCGTAAAGTGATGGCATGAGTCCCTAGAAATAGTGACGTCTGTAAAAGATGGTTTCCGATTAATTGCAAAGTCATGTTTACCGTCTTTTATTTGGATGGTCAAGTCCAAGAAATTTATTTTGTCTCCCCCAATTTCTATGGTGAAATTAATGGCATCATAAAGGGAATTAAGGAATAGGGCGAAACTATCGAGCTGCCAATAGGTACCGATCCACGCACACAAAACATCGTCTACGTAACGATACCGATAAACAACATTATTTAAAAGTGGGTGATTAAATTTAAAAAAGATTACATTTTAAATTATCCATAAATATGTCGGCTAAAATAGGGGATAAAGGTGATCCCATTGCAAGGACTGTCGTCTGTTTATATAAAATAATTTAAAAATAAAATAATTTTGGTTTAGACATAACTCCGTTAAATTAATAATATCATTCCTTATATCCACCTTGGTATCTGTATTATGTAGTAACGCCGTCGCGATGTTAAAAGCTTCTACGGCAGGAACAACTATAGGAATAACCTAGAGGATATGTAAGGCTGCTGCGCAGATATAATGTACCTTGAGAATGACAATAATTGTCGAAAGCTAGGTTGGTTTTATTAAAAGTTGTGTGGAATTGACTAAATGATTTATTTTATTCGTTACCATAAATATAACTAAATTCCACAAAGTGACGCCTTCAGTCCTATCTGATACATTTCAAATGCTTCCAGCCTTGACTTCTCTTCTACTGTTAGTGCCCATGCTTCGCTGCCATAAAGTAGAATGCTCCAGTTATATGTTCTAATGAAATGTTTCCTCACTTCCACGCTTGTATTTGCAGCTGTAAGCAGGATCTTCTTCTGGTAGAATGCCCTTTTCGCTCGGGCAATTCTACTGACAATTTCTCTTTTACTTCATCCATCGCTGGTTGCTCGGCTTCCCAGATAACAGAACTCTTCCACCTCCTCGATTTTTTTGTTTTCCTTTTAACATTGGTCTTGGCTTCCTTTCTCCTACTGCAGTACAATGCCTTAGTCTTCTTTTTATTGATCTACAGGTGATATCTAGCCATTGTCCTATCCATATTTCCTAGATTTTCCTTTAAATCTTCTTCTGTTTTGTCATGACTGTTACGTCGACGGCGAATAGCAGAATGCTGATTTTCTCCCCGTAGTTATTCACTTTCGGAGACTTTGACTTCTTGGATGGATGTCTCGATGTAGACATCGAATAATACGGGAGTGCACAGCCTTGTCTAACACTTTCTTCATGCTTGCTTCTCCACTGCAGGGTCCTCATTTGATTATGGCCTCCTGGTTTTTATACAAGCTGTGGATAACTCATCGGTCATTGTTTGATACTCCAATTTCTTTCAGAATTTTATCATCAAGTTCCAATCTACAAATGAAACAAACGTCAGTAGATTCCTCTCTATTCTGTTCTCTATGAGTAGCCTGAGGGCCAAAATCGCTTCTCTTGTGCCCTTATTTTTTCTGAACCCAAATTCTATGTTTGCCTAATTAATTTCTCTATTCTATTTTCATTCTGTAATTATTTCTGTATCCATTATTATTTGAGGAAAGAAAGAATTTTAGTCTATCTTACTCCTAACCTATCGGAAGGCTGAATACTCTCCTCCCTGTTGATCTAGCATCGTAGCGGTTGCTCCGACTACTCCACTCCCTTTCGCGCTACATAATTTATGGACATTCCTATAGGAGTAATATAATTTTTCCCTTCAACCTTTTCCTTTCTCGTTCATTCCTCAAATATGTTTTGGGGATGCAAAATGGATTAAGTTAAAACTTCCCCAATATTTTGGGTTGAACTTATATGGTATTCAGTTTTTTCTTAATAATTAGAATAATTTATGCGTTTTCTCAACCGCAGACTCGATGGTGGAAACACGTTCCTACGGAGATAACGGAAAGCCTTGAAATATTTTCCCTTTGTTCTGTTTTTCGTATCTTGGCTCATCCTTCATCCACGCTGCATTTTAAATAAAAATGATATGAGATTCCTGAAATATTTCGTCGTTAACAACGAAAGCATAAATAATCAGTCTTAGGTGTTATGTAGAGCTTGGTTCGAGAGATTACCGTGAGCTTACAATCATGTCGAAAGGCTGTTAAGTACTTTGTTTGAGAGCGTAGGTGAATTGTATGAATTCTCTCTCATGAATTGTTAATACGAGACAGCCCAAAATTTTGATTTTCAGAGAACAAGTTGGCTATTTGAAATTTAGATTTTTGATTGCTATAAAATGGTAAATTTGGACTTAAACCATCGATCAAGTATAGGAAGAAAACCTGTAGGTTTTTGTTATTACTGTAGTTGTTAGGGAAGTTGAACGAAATTAAGGTCATTTGCAACATGAAGAATGAGTGGGTGGTCGATTATGGGAAGGCATTTTAGAAGCGGAGGACGGGCACAGAGTAACCTTACGTTGCACCAGCCTACTCTTAAAGGAAGGGGGGGCGGAGACCGCTGTTGGATGGGACCAAGTCTCATCCAACGTCTCATCCACTGGAATAAAGTATTTTCCATACCGCTTACAGATAGGGACCGGGATACCCCTGAAAAATGTACACTATACAGGAATTTAAACCTGGGCCCGTATTCTCGTTTGAAACGCAACCTCGCTTATCTCCCCAGCAACGAAGCGTTTCATTGATTTCCTCATTAGAATGTTTACAAAAAGTTAACGCGAGTCCCGAAAACCTATGGTATCCCTTGGATACCACTAGAGTTTCAGAAAGAGAATAAGGACCCTGAACCCTCGGGATTCACGTAATTTTTACATAACCAACTACTTTTTCCTCTCCTGGCCACGGTGAGACTGATAAGGGTCTGACTTATGGAGTTATTTTGAAGAAAGAATAGACGGTGGACAGTAACGCCCAATATTGATAGTTTATTGATTGAATCCAATTACTTTGTGGAAGTAATTGAATGTGTGATGAGGATATTAAAAAATGGGACATAATTATTGTTATTGCGAACGTTGCGTAGGTGTTGTGAGCGCACATTGTTGGAATAAAAGAATGCAGTTACGTTAATCAACTTTCCTGCGGATAGAATTGGGGAGATGCGATTTGTAGTAAACGCATCGATTACCATGGTTCTATAATCACTAAGGAGATCTAATCTCCTTGTTGTAACTGGCCATGGTAGCCAGGTTGGTAACGCAACGGCTTCGTAACGCTAGGGTCTCAAATTCAAAGCCTGCCTCGGTTATGACTCTTATGTTTTTCTCAGAATGAAAATGAGTATTACTTTAAGTTAAACGGTGTGATATAACCTTAGTATTTGGAGCACCTAAAATTCTGATTCTACTATTCCTACTCTTCTGTGGATTCCCCTACCTCTCCTTCCCTGCACAACTTCCTTCTTGAGATCAGTATGGTCCTTGCCCTACTGCGCTATATCCAAGATGCCTTTTCTTTTCCTCACCCAGCATTCTCCCTTCGATAACATCCTTCATATACAAATTTTCTTAATTACTAATTCCATTCATCTACTCTGCCTCCTAATTTTCGCCAACAACCTCCTCTATCCAAACATTCTCTTCATTAGTTCCCTTTCCGTCCATCGTACTTTTTCCTTTCTCCTTCACACCCAGAGTTAAAGCTTAAATTTTTTAAATATTATTTCCATAAATTTGGGCATAGTACAGGGGCCCGATCAAGATTTAAAATACCGCGCGTGCTCGCGTTATCGCTGTTTTTTAATTGTGCTCATGAGAGCAAAACCTTGATTGAAATTCTTCAAATTTTGTCTCTTGTTTCATATAATATCTTCACGAGTAGACTGAGTTCTCATGGCGGTTACTTGGGACAGTGTACCTCTGCAGTGCTTCACGTTGCTGATAGCGATAGCGAAAACACGACACAAGGATCCACGATCCCGGCCCAGGTCCTTTCTGTGGAGCCACTATCAATATGAAGCTTGTCAGTTATATTTCTTTGCATCCATGCTGAAGTTTGTCATTGAAAGTGCTGTTGATATATAATGTGATTAGATATTCTTCTCCTAGTTCCATTAGAACTACTCCCATCTTCGTCCAATATGCTGATCTTGTATCAGTAATCAAGCACATTTTCTTCAATCCAAAGATTGGTTTGAGATACCGCGCAACCAACCTCATTAAGCTTATATCATTTTTGGTAGTTGAAACTATTCTCGTGGTTAATATTTCGATGGATTCTCCGATAAACTGATTTTTGAAAAGCCTTTCATACGCCCAGAACAATTCCGGTCTTCCGTCTGGCCTTGGTGTCTTCGGAGTTTCAGCGATGACGGTGCGTCCCCAATATTTCGCTAAAATTGCCTTGTATGCCCAGCAACCCTGGTATTGATAGTTCTCCCGGTATCTCTGATCTGACATCGATGGACCATGAGAAATTTAAAGAAAGCCGCTTGATATGGTTACAAAGAAGTCTCCGGAATTTGATTGAAAACGTTAGTTTTTTCTAATTTTTGCGTGGCAAATTTTTCGGTTCATGGTAGTTTTCTGGGGGGCAGACCAGGTAGTCGGTCATTAGCGAGGGTCTCTGCTCGCGATCGTCCTAATCCGGACCCTCGCTCGGCTTCGACCCTCATCAGCGACAGGACTCTCGCGGCATGGGGCCGCGCCGAAGAAACTGACCGCGTGCAATACGATGCTAAAAGTTATTAACTATTTAAATGAGCAACAATTTATTACCGCCATTGTATCACACGTTCTAAGAGAATTACGGGCGTCTTTTGATCGACGTTCTACGATAAAAATTAACGTTTTCCATGCATCCTTCATAAATGTGCCGTTTACACTTGGCAACGTTGCATTTTCTGGAGGTTAAACGCGGTGGTTTTAAACAGCTAAGACCGTTGATAGAGGGAGAGCTTGATGGAATAATGTAATAATAACTGTTGAAACATAAGTTTTAACATGTTAAAGCAGTTTAATACATTTAAACTGTTGAGTGCTTGAAATAAATTAAAGTTATTGCCTGGAAGATGCCCTATTTGTTATCTACATCTATACGATACCTTGCAAGCCACTAAGAAGGTGTTTGGCAGGGGGTGATGATCAGCAAGCATGCACTTTAAACAAGCAAACATAATACTATAGGGTCTCAGGTAACTATATTGTTAGTATTTACATACTATATTAATTTTGTAGCATGTCAGTCAGTCATTCAGTATCCGTTTTGTTTTGCTCTTTATCAAGTTTTGAGCTAAAAGAGTGAGGTTTGGTGCGTTGAGTGTGGATTCTATGTCTGTGTGATTTGGTAGTAGTTTTGGATTTTTAGCAGTTTGTGGTGCAGAACAAATGCAAAAAACATGATGTTTGAGATTGGGAGACAGCATACAATGAAAATATTGTGTAGAAAAAAGTACAAAAATAATCAGAGTGGGACACTCTCTATTTATAAAATAGCAATTTCCTTCTCTCTGCATACGAAATGCTTATGAGAAGTGCCCGAATGGCAGGCAGCAGGTCTGCATAGTAATAAGGGATTGATGTTAATGCATGCATCTTGCACTACCGACTAGTCTAAAATATTTCCCCTACCTATCCCTTTGCTATGCTGCTTATTGTGCTCCCTTACAGTTTGGGGGAAATATGACATTTTGAATCCATCGGTGCGACAATTTATCTCTCCTACGTTATTTATCTGGTTTAAACTAATCACGCTGGTGTTTTTAATACATGCCTAACATTTTCATCTACATCTATATCCACACAATACTCTGTAAGCCACCGTGAGAGTGTATGGCAGGGGATGAATATCACAAAGCATGCACTACCGTCATGCAAACAAGCAACTATAGGGTCTCATGCAACTAGATTATTGGTATCTATAGTATTTAAGGGATTAATACATGCATCATGCACTACAACTACTCTACAATATTTCCCCTACCTATCCCTTTGCTATGCTGCCTATTCTGTTCTCTTATAGTACGTGGGAAAATGTCAATTTAAATCTATCAGTACGACAATCTATCTCTCTCATCTTATTTATCTGGTCGAATCTACGATAATACGCTGGAGTTCTTAATATATGCCTAACATCTTCAATAAAGCTATCCGATTAAAATTTCTCTAATAGAATTAATCTGTACTTAAACCTACGGTCTGATAATGATTCCCACCCTAATTCTTTTATTAATTCTGAAACGCTACTCAACCTATCGTAAAATCTTTTAACGAACCTAGCTCCTCTACGCTGCACACTGTCTAGTTCTCAGATCAAACCTAATTCATTAGGATCCCATACACTGGCTGCATACTCAAGGTGGGGCCTAACTATTGAATTGTAACATCGCCCTTTTGTCTTCTCATCACATTTCCCAAGTACTCTTTTCATAAATCCTAGCTTTCTCTTCGCTCGGCCGTACCTGGATGTGTCTTCCCCACGATAAATCTCTAGTGATTGTTACACCTAAATACCTAATGATTTCAACGCTCTTGATCTTTGTGTTACTAATTCTATAGGATAGTCTATCGAATTATTCCTCCTCCAAAAATTGATAGCTACACACATTTTAAGGTTAAGTTCTAACTGCAATTTGTCGCACCACTCTTGAATTGCATCTAAATCGTTGCTAAGCGATTTCCTGTCTTCTTCTTTTGTTATACCTCTATACACTACCGCATCGTCTGAAAGAAGTCTAAGGTTACTACTAACTACGATACTCAAATCGTTTATGTATAAAATAAATAAAAGCGGACCTACTAAGCTACCCTGGGGGCCCTGGGGAACTCCCGACGTGGTTTTGATTGTGTCCGACATGATACCATCTGTGACAGCCCTCTGCTCTCGCCCACTTAAGAATTATTTTACCCAACATACAACGTCTTTATTTATACCAAAACTCTCTAATTTCAAGATTAATTTATCAAGAGGAACTTTATCGAATGCCTTTTTAAAATCTAAAAATATCGAATCAACTCCAGTACTGTTCTCGCCGTGGACTAAAATATAATGTACGAGTAAAACTTGTTGTGTCTCGCAAGATCTACCTTTCCGGAACCCACGATGGCTGTTTATGAGCAATATCTGACTATCCAAATGCCCCATGATTGAACTGACTAAAATGTGCTCAAGCTCCCAACAAGAGATTGACGTGAGTGAAATGGGTCTGTAGTTACTAGGTTCTTCCCTATCACAGCTTTTAAAAATAGCTGTCATGTTAGCTACTTTCCAATCCTTGGGTACTGCGTGGTTCTTTAGTGTTTTATTGAATATTATTTCTAGATAGGGGGCTATTTCAGGAGCTTATGTTTTATATACTCTGGAAGGAATTAGATCGGGACCTGGTGATTTGTTTTTACTAATGTTTTTTAACTGCTACTCTATTCCGCGACATGAAATAACTATTTCGGTCATTGCTCACTGAAAGTGTTCGGCGGTGGTTCCACTGCTTTGTGTGACGATGAGTTGAATACACTTTGGAAGAAGGTGTTTAAAGTATTGGCTTTTTCTACACTGCTGGTGACTCTGATTCCTTTATCGTTTTTAAGCGTGTGTACCTACTGTGGACCTATTTCCTTGAAGTTCTCATCTCACATATGACCAAAACGCTTTAGAATTGTTTTCTAAATATTCTCCTAACATCTTGCTCTTGAAGTACGATGACGCTTGCCACCATGCTTTCATTACTAATGCTTCCATTTGTTATAGTTTTGAACTAACTCTTTTTTTTCTCTACCGAGAGTCCCTGTCTTGCATTCTTAATGCTAGCGTGGCATACCCTTTGTCCCTTTAATGATTTCATATCATCCGTGTTATACCACTTTGGCACTGTATACTTCTCAATTCGGTTGGTGTGTACTCTTTGACACCTTTACGGGCGACCTCAGGAAATTCTCTCCACGAATCTTCTGTTCTAATTCTGTGTTTCGTCGCTAAATACATTCAGCAATTCTTTTACCTCTTCTTTCCTCGTTATTTCAGTAATTTCAGGTTATACAGTAGATATACTACTACATAACATCCTGTGAGCAACAAGGAGTATGTGTGGTAGGGGTGTGAAAGGTGTGTATGGGGTGTGAATTCACCCCCTGTCACACACTTTTATGGTGGCTTGCAGAGTTGCTTGTTTGCATGTTAGTAGTGCATGCTTGGTGATCTTCACCCCCTGCCACACACCCTCGCGGTGGCTGGCAGGGTATCGTGTAGATGTACTATGTAGATGAGGATGTGTACTCCATGGCAACAAGTTTGATATAACAGTCACGTTTCACTATGACGCTACGACTATCTCGGGGCGGCAAGCGTCCTTTGAAATAACAAGCATGCATACAAGTTGGCGGAAAGGTACCTACCCTGATAGCAATGTAATGACACCGAAGGCGCCTCCAGTGGCCAAGGGAAAGGAGAGAGGGCTAGTTTTTGCAGAAGAGAGACAGTGGGGAGTCCGCTATCCGCATTCGCTTCCTTCCCTTCCCATTAACCCCCCGCTGTCCCCTTCCGACCATTCAACGCCTACCTGTCTATGAATGTCGAGAAACTACCATATCTCCGTGCACACTAGAGCATATACCAAATGCGGACTGACAACTGACAAGCTGCATCCTTGGCATTTCAAAAAGGATTTCATTGATGATGTTAAAAAGGCGTTTTCTAAAATCTCTAATCGAATTGGCATCTATATTATTATTACATCTACATCTACATAATACCCTTCAAGCCACCATAAAGGTGTGTGGCACGGGGTGAATTCTCACCAAACATGCACAACATATCATGCATAAAAAAGTATTAGTATTTACATTCTGTTTTAAACTTCACTATTTAAAAAAAGATAAAAATAGCAAAGCATAGGTACATGCAAAAACATGCTGTTAGTAGGGGAAGCTTCAAGTCCTTATACCAACATGCAGCTACCAATGTTATCCATTGCTACACTCGTATTGGATATATTTACCGCTATTCATATCCCTAATTGTACGAGGAAAAAAGGACATTTTTAATCTGTCAGTTCGGCTCAGTTCTGACTATCCTCGAGGATGTGTTGCAATAGATGAGTTTTCTCCGCACATGGGCAAAGTGGAAATACTAAAGGAGGTGAAATATGTCTTCCTTATTTGGAACCCGAAGAAAAACCGATTATTAAAGAATTAATTAAAATTCTGAGGAGATGAGCTGGAAATCCTGAACATTTGGTAATCTAAATGTGCACGATACCCTGCAAGCCACCGGGAGGATGTGTGGCAAAGGGTGAAATCACCAATCATGCACTGTAAGCATGCAAACATGCTACTATAGGGTCGCAGGCAACTAGATTATTAGTATCTACATAGTAATAAGGGATTGGTTGTTAATACCTGCATCATGCACTACATGACTAGAAAACTACTCTAAAATATTTCCCCTAACTATTCCGTTGCTATGCTGCCTATTCTGTTCTCGTATACCTCCTGCCACACATCCTAGTGGTGGCTCGCAGGGTATTACGTAGATGTAGATAACAAATCCCTTATAGTTTGAGGGAAGAATGGGATCTATCCGTACGAGTAAAACATGCACTACTGGCAAACAACTTAGAGCTGCTAGGATACAACTACATGGAAACATCTATCCGACAATCTATCTCTCTCACCTTGTTTATCTCATCAATACCATCTCAGATCTTCTTATATATATATTTTACTCCCGACGTAATATATTAATCATCATCATCATCTTCGGCAAACACTCCTAGGATTGGTTTGACACACCCCTCCACTTGATTCTTCTATCGGCCAACCTCCTCATATTAATTTAATTCCTCTCTTTCACATACCTTACTGTTCCATATATCTCATACGTGGCCTTCATTTGCCACTCACTATTCCCAAGACAATTGTCTTCATCTGGCCATCGTGTCTTAAGATTCCTTTCAGAATTCAAATTCAGCTTGTAATTCTTTTCAGAATTCCAAGCGAAATTGAAGCATTGAATTGCTATCCACGTTATCAAAATGATTCTCGAATTCCACAAATGCAAATAACCTCTGTTCGTTCCTCTCCAATCTCTTCTCTTTAAGCAGGCTAAGAGCGCTTCTCAAGGCAATTCAGAGCTTCGTGAAGGCACCTGTGTAAAAATGCTGAGAGAGTGTTGAGGAGTTACTCCAGATTAAAAGAATTAGGGTACATTCACGACACTGTTAATCTTTCCCTACAATTCGTGAAGCCCGGGGATAAGGAAACGCAACTCAGTGCATTGAAAACCATCTGGTCCACCATCAAGTAGGATATGAGAAGAAGAGTCGTGAGGTATTATAAAAAGATATTATATAAAGTTCCTCATAAGAGTAGAGTTAGAGAGTATCGGTAAAAATAAAGACGTTGTGTGGTGTGTAAAAGAATTCTTGAGTGGGCGAGAGAAGAAGGTTTATTATACATAGATGGTATAATGTCGGACACAATCAGAGTCCCATCGGGAGTACCCTATGTGGTGTAATAGACCCGCTTCTATTTTTTTATACATAAACAATTTGGGTACAGTAGTTAGTGGTAAGCTTAGACTTTTTGCAGACTAGGCGGTAGTTCACAGGGGTTTAACAAAATCAGATAGAGAATCACTTATCAAGGATTTAGATGCATACCAAGAGTGGTGCGACAAATGGCAGTTAGAAATTAGCCTTAAAAAGTGTGTCTTTATTTCATTTTTGAAGAGGAATAATTCGATAGAGCGATACTATAGCGTTAGTGACTCAAAAATCGTAAGCATTGAAGCCATAAGTAGGAACTTAGGTGTAACAGTCCCTAAAGATTTATCGTGGGGAAGACACATATGCCGCCGAGACAAGAGAAAGCTAGGATTTATAAAAAGATTACTTGGAAACTGAGGAGAAGACAAAAAGGCGATGTTATTTTTCACTAGTCAGGCCCCACATCAGACATGTAGCTAGTGTATGGTATCCGAATGAAAAAGGTTTGATTAGAGAGCTAGAAAGTGTTCAGCGTAGAGCAGCTAGGTTCGTTAAAAGGTGTTACGATAGATTTTGGAGCGTTTTAGAATTAGTGGAAAAATTAGGGTGGGAATCATTATCAGAGAGTAAGTTAAAGTTCAGTTTAAATCTATTTGAGAAATTGTAATCGGATGGCTTTAGTGAAGATGTTAAGCATATATTAAAAAACCAGCGTATTATGCTAGATTAAACCAGATAAATAACGTAAGAGAGATTGGTTGTCGCACCGATAGACTCAAAATATCATTTTTCCAACGTACTGTAAGAGAACAAATTAAGCAGCATAGCAAAGGGATAGGTAGGTGAGATATTGCTAGAGTAGTCTGCAATGCATGCTGCACGTATTGACAGTACAAACCCATTCATGGTAGGTAAATGCAGATAAAAATACGTAGATAAGTGTAATTGTAACCAATTTTCCCTTTAATACTATGTAGATACTAACCATATCGATATTGTCTATTGGCTAGATCTATTGTCTAGCATTCTTCCATGTAGCAGCCTAGTTGCGCGCGAGTTAATGGTAGGGACTAGAAGATCACAGTAGAAACAATATTTCCTCTCATGTAAAATTTATATTTGAACGTCTCGGATGTGATTTTCCATGCTTTGTTGTTCATTTCGTTCCGTGAAAATATGCTAAAATAAACTCTTAACACATTCAGAGAAACAAACGTTATCGAAGGCTCAAAAACGTCAACATTTACGCGACCGAGAATTCACGGAGATTCGCAATTGTTACTAGTCAATCCTTGGGAGTTGATAATGGCGTAAGAAACTTTAAATAAGTTCGAAGTATCATACTATTTTTAATAATTTCATTCACTGTTGAAGTTAGCAGAATGGATGAATGTCTCGATAAATAACATATTAAACATTACAAATAGGGCATCTTCCAGGCAATAACTTTAATTTATTTCAAGCACTCAACAGTTTAAATGTATTAAACTGCTTTAACATGTTAAAACTTATGTTTCAACAGTTATTATTACATTATTCCATCAAGATCTCCCTCTATCAACGGTCTTAGCTGTTTAAAACCACCGCGTTTAACCTCCAGAAAATGCAACGTTGCCAAGTGTAAACGGCACATTTATGAAGGATGCATGGAAAACGTTAATTTTTATCGTAGAACGTCGATCAAAAGACGCCCGTAATTCTCTTAGAACGTGTGATACAATGGCGGTAATAAATTGTTGCTCATTTAAATAGTTAATAACTTTTAGCATCGTATTGCACGCGGTCAGTTTCTTCGGCGCGGCCCCATGCCGCGAGAGTCCGGTCGCTGATGAGGGTCGAAGCCGAGCGAGGGTCCGGATTAGGACGATCGCGAGCAGAGACCCTCGCTAATGACCGACTACCTGGTCTGCCCCCCAGAAAACTACCATTAACCAATTTTTCATATGGAACAAGTTGTGAAGGATATAAAGGAGAAGAATTACGTTAATATGAAGAGGTTGGCCGATAGAAGAATCGAGTGGAGGGCTGCGTCAAACCAATCTTAGAGTTGTTGACCGATGATGAAGATGAGCATTTTTCGAATATAAGTTTTTATCTATGAAATCCCCTAGAAAATCACTATTGTCTTTTTACCTTAGGGCATATAAACTAAGAAATTTAGTTAGATACACACATCCATGCCGAAGGTAAGGAAAATTCCACCTGGGTGGGATTCGAATTTGCGACTGCCCAGCGAGGTCATTACCATGCCGGACTTATTGTTTTTAATCAGTGACATGATCTTCAAGTTTTAATCTGTCAGTAAAACAATTATTCCACTTCATCAAGCCGATGGAAATCTTATAAATCAAGTACGTAGACCATTTATATGCATGTGTATTTGAGTGTTATATGTATTATTGTATGTTACCATGTAGGTTGGCGTGAAACGCGAGAACCATGCTGTCACAAGGTTCAAACCTCTTTTTTGCTTTATTTTCAAGCGTTGCGGATGTCAATAGCATTATTGCATCCGAATTAATAACTACAGATTAAGCTTTTCATAATATGAAAACAAACTTTAAAAACAGCAATGTTGCTTCGAAACATCTTTTGATTTGACGAGAAAAGGGGAAAATCCGAATAAAAATATGATAAAAGTAGAAATTACTTTTGAAAATGTGTTGTATCCCTATTAAGTAATACATCTCAGTTAAAGAACAGGAGCTATCTCGGCATGCATAGCTTTTTCGCTTACTAAATATACTTTAAAAACACTGAAATTTAACTGAAGATTGTAAGTTCAGATGATGACCAGCCATAATTGTTCTCCGTTACGCTGAAATGTGTACGATTAGATTTACACCGAGATTCACACAAAGTATTATAGTACGTTTTTTAATAGTTCTTTTTGCAGCTTGACCGTGATGACGTCGGTAATGGTAGCCAGGTTGCGGTATGAGTTTCGCCTCGAGCATGGATGTTTTGCGTATCATAAGATTAATCCCTTAGATTAGACGGTGTGATATGACTTTGGCTGCTGTAGTAGCTAAAACCCAAATCTGCCTCCATCAAGCGAACGTTATTTGGGAAGTCATGGGTGAATTCTTGAGTGAATATATGTAGGTGAAGCAAGTCAAAACTCCAATAATTTCTTATGGCTTATCTCTCTCCCTTTGAATTTCAAAGTCTCCTTTAGCTTATAGAGAATAAAGAAAATGAAAGAATGAGTGGTATTCAGGGATCATAGACAGCTTTAGCACCGATCTTGTCCAGGTCAATCATCCAACATAACCGCTAACCATGCATGATGCGTTTGCCCGAGGATTATACTTCGTTCGCTTAAATCCTCTTCACCAAACGAAGTCCGCGTCGCTTAGAATGCGCCGACGTATACTCGCAGGGGGAAATTGCCTCGCCATCCACATCACACGGCTTTACGAGGGGCAATTGGGACGAGTGCTTCGGAGTAATTAAGAAGATCCTTGATCCTCTGTTTGGCGTTCCCTTCCGGCCTTCCTCGCCGAAATATGTAACAGACGCCTACTCTGAATACGCGTCGTTCGGGAGGTGGTAGGGAGCATGGTACGTACCATGGTAGGGAGAAGAGGCGCTTCTCGAGTGTCTGGGTAGGAATCAACGTCCATTACCCCCATCCCCGTGGAAGGAGGAGGCTTTAGGATCCCTCCTTATCACTGCCGTGTGCCGCAAGAGAACCCGGTGAGGTGTGAATCACTTCCCTCGCGGAGCTGATGAGCACGCTAAATGAGCATCAGCGGCCGTGGCGATAAAATCCCCGCGTAATTAACTCCCTCTCCTCATTCCCTTCTCCCGTGACCTCTCCTTCCCACCCGCCCTGCGCTTTAAAAACTCCCTTTCCTCCTCTTCCTTCCCGGTAAAGATTCTACCAAAAGGGAGAAATATCATCGCTATAGCGATATGGCATTCAGATAAATAGTATTCGCGTAATATATTTTAATATTTCAAAAATTTCCTTTGCTTCAAATTCTGTTTTCATCTATGTGACGTTCAATAACTAAATAACAATAATCTTAGCCCTAAATTGTGACATTATTTTCGGCACCCTTTTGTTTGGTGATTACTGTTGTACGTATTTGTAATCAATAAACAATTTACGACAAAATACTTTAAAATCAATGACGAATATAATGACATCGCTTAAAACCATGTACCTACCTATAGGTACTTAATACGGACTTTAATCGCCTTCGCCCTATTTCCATTGGTGGTTTCATTGACATCGACTGTCCACTAATATTTCTTCTAGACTCTAAGCTTACATTGTAAGCCATATGTTCAACAATTTCAGAAGTATCATTGTGTGCCTCCGTGGCAGCCATTAGGAAGTATTGCGTTCGTTTTGTACAGAAACCAAAAGCTTTTTACCGTGAACGATTTTCGGTCATGAAAGAAATTTCACTGAATTATTATTTTCATACTGTCAGTCACCAGGAAAGAAGTCTATATCATCTCTTGTCACACATTTTAGCTTATAAATTACGTGTCGGTATTTGTCGTCATTTGCTGGTCGGCAGTCAAATTAGACTGCCCAGAATCAATAACAATATATAGTTCACGATTGAGAATTGTCAGACCATCTGGTAATAATAATCGTTAGCCAACGTCAGGTCAATCGTTAGGTCATGCGTCTCATCTACTATCATGAATATTCCATCCGAAATAAAACTATTGATCCCCGCAATGTGAGGGAATAATGATTGAAGAAGTTATTTGTAACTTAGAACCTTAGCACCCTGTAACGTGTGAAATACATAGATTTCATGGGCCTTTGGAAGTAATCGATGTCAACATGTTATTTGAAGTTTTGGCGTTATGTTTAAATATTCTAATAGCATGTTGCGGTATGGATGTATTTTGGTGCGATGGAAATATAAATGTTTATAAGACAATAGAGAATGACAAAAAAACCAGCGGAGGTTACTTCGTTAGATTTAAAAAAAAAAACAGCAACTTTTCTCACCGGAAGCACGAAGGCTTGCTAGGCACGGTGACGATGGAAATGTTATCTCTACCGTCGAATTCCTAAAGTGTAAACTTATAATGAAATCTTTAAATGAATATGATTGCCATTGTGACATAGCCGGCAATGTTTATTGCTCGTTATTTATAAACTGATGGGTAAAACCTTACATGCACATTTCATTAACGAAAAGACATTTTTTCGCCTTCTGAGTTTTTTTCACCTGAGAAGTAAAGTGAAATTATAGAAGCCAACAAGCGCCTCAAAGGAACTTTCTCCCGAAAACAGCGTTCGAAAAATTAGTTTTCGTGCGGAGCCACGACCACAATATGAAGCAAGGTTTGGGGAGAGTAGTTTTCCTGAATTTAAAAGTAAGGAGATAGGCTTACTTGCTCTGGATTGGTGATAAAAAAGAATTTTGTCTGGTGCAGAGATCTAACTTGAGAATGATACAAACCGGAAAAAGAAGACACGTGTGGTGGCCGTTGTGTGCAATACCTCGTAGGTTATCAATGAGTCAATGGCAAATTTAAACAGTCTTGGTTCAATCGGAATAGCACGATAATGCTAGACAAATAACCTCTAAATGCATACGCGACATTACAAGGTCATATTATGAGATGATATTAGACCTTATTTAGCCTGTCTTTCTCAGCGGCTCGTTGGTCTAGGGGTATGATTCTCGCTTAGGGTGCGAGAGGTCCCGGGTTCAAATCCCGGACGAGCCCAAATTTTTTGTCTTATGGAATAACTTTTTTCTGTTTAAGAATTAATGTACCCTCACTGAAATTTTCATACAAACTTTTGTTGTTCATTTTACCGCATTTTCACTTTTATTTTTAATACTCCGCTGAGCTGCTTTCCCTCGACCTTACTTCGTGAGACTTACCGCCCTTAGAGAATACGCATGTCATAATAATGCGTTAATCTATTTATCGTGACAGTATTTATAAATACATTGTAAAGATAATGTTTGTCTTTTCTTCACAGCAAGCGAATTTATCACCTAATGCCATTTTCCGTCAATTTTTCTATTTTCTATTTCTATGTATTTAAGTTAAAATCTTTATGTGTGAAATGAAATCTTTGAGAAGATTATGGATAAGTATCGCTTTCTCCTGCTGCGGAACTTAGTGCATGCACTTATACGCAATGATAAAATGAGAATCGAATTTTGGTTTATCCTTTAGATTTAGATGGAAGGATAGGACATTGCATATTTTCCTAGATTCGAGAGCATTACACTTTTAATGAGGAAGAGGAAGATGAGTTTAGTCGTTAGAGTTTAAGAGGGAATAAAAAAATGGTATTTGAAAAATGTATTATGAAAGATTATTCTTTACCTCTCCGTGACAATTACACATATTATTAGTTGCCAACAGGCTATTTGGTTATTTTTTTCCTCTAGCACTATTAAATTTGATACCTGCCTACTTTAATACTCACTTTATAGCTACTACCTGTGTAATGCAGAATGCATTCGAATCCACATGGCGTTATTTCGTTGATCAAAATTGTATGAGCAAGGACCCAGTTTGTAATGTATGCAGGTGTATTAAAAAACTTAATGACTGTATCATCGCGTGTCATCATTATACACTCTGGAATGGCATCTGGCACTAGTAGGTGGATGATGTTCCTAGGCGTGGGAACTATTACATTATTATTTAACGAAGTGGACAGTGAAGACTATTTTAATAACTTACTGGTATTTGTTTTTAAGAAAATATTGATCAGCTACAAATTGTAAGTGGATAATAACCCAATTATTTTTGTTTTACGATGGGAATTTTCTCTTCACCAACCCTGAAAATTGAAATTTTCACTTGAGGGTTTGCGTTAAAAATTTTTCAACAAAGTTCCCTTCTGTGTTTACTCAATTTTTCTAGTTTGTCTTAAGGAAATGAATGCATGATGCTTGTCTCAGTACTTTCGTTTGTGTAGATACCTACCCTCGATAGCGCAGTGATAGGTTTCACTTGTTAGGTACTCCAACTGCTAACATTGTGTCTCATCATCTTAATTAAGATTTTAATTTTAAGATTAACATAAAATCCTTGCCCGATAGGGGATTTGAACCGATAATCAAAGGGTCGTTAGGCTAGCGTTAGGCTACCGACCTGGCTACCGAGGCTGAATACAGATAGCTGCGAGGAATTTTATTTGAGGGAACTATCTGGAATGGAACTCTGTGTAATATATTTTTGAGAGGAAACTTTATCCAGTGAAGATCATGAAGTGCCGTTGAAAAATTATAACACCTCGAATTCCCATAGAATTTGGGTTCTTTTTGTCAAATTCCGGGTATAAAAAAACAATTTTGAAAACTGCTTTCCCTTGCATTAGCTTTACGCAGCTGATGAATACCTACTATTTAAAATCATTTCATCACCTTTTTGCGCTCTATCCGTGGACACATCTAGGTGTAGGAATGAATTCAGTTCACATTTTATAGATTTTCTATTAAGTGCTAAATACTTACTCATTCCTCATGTTCCCAATCAGTTTTCAAGAATTGCTTACTTCCCGGATTTACCATAAGTCATACGTTGGAATTAACGCGAAGAATGGACCTCGACGAATTAGGAAGCAGCTAAATAAAATAACGATAACTAAAATAAGATAACGAAGATGCAGTTAGTATCCGAAGTAAGCTAAATGACTCCCTAAGTAGCCGTAGTGGTATTCAATATCTGACTAACTCTTAGGTATATATTTGCATTCGAATCGCCTTCGTTAAACTTACGGAGCGAATTAATGCAAGACAAACAGTGCTCAAGAGGGAGTCTCAGATGCAGATCGAATCCAACTTCAGATCTGGTTCTTTCAGTACAAAAATTCTCTTCAAGTAATATTGGGTTTTGCGGTTAGATAATTGTATCCAGTAAAAAATTTGCCACTTCATATTCCCCGTGGTATTCCAACGAAAACCGCTATTTTGTGCACGAAATCGTTAGATGGAAACGAAAAATGAATTTTAGTGAAAAAATAATCTTCTAACCAGAGCTATTCACTCATTCACTGTTTTGAGGTAAAGGGAGGGGAGTGGAGGTGGGGGCGGGAGATCTGGTCGTACAGAACCTGTCGGAACTACTTCCATTGGCCCCCTGTGGCTGTGTGCCCCCTATTGCGATTGGGCGAAGGAGCTTCGCAGTCTCAGTTGTGAATGGACTGAGCGGATGGCGAGTTGTAGATAATCGTGAGAGGAGACAAGCTGCTAAATTTACTTTTCGTACCATAAGGTTGCTTTCTTCCTAGAGAAAGCACACGATTTATTTTACGTCACTTCACAAGTTTCACTTCATCCCTTATGGGTCATCTCATAAGACTCCACTGTACTGTACCCACTGTTCTGAACTTTCACCGACGGATGCTGAATTTTCTGGAAATCGAACATTGCAGTTCTTTCCTGTCCGGCCACTTTCGTCAAAATCGTGGGTAGACAACGTGGAAGTTCAAGTGATTTGGTATTCAATGGATCAATCTGCCAATGAGTTTGGAAGGACGATTGCAATTTGACGCCTCATCTCTTGATCTCCTACCATTA
This sequence comes from Platycnemis pennipes, assembly GCA_933228895.1. Taxonomy (NCBI): domain Eukaryota; kingdom Metazoa; phylum Arthropoda; class Insecta; order Odonata; family Platycnemididae; genus Platycnemis; species Platycnemis pennipes. The sequence continues at coordinate 110,029,040 of OW121853.1, forward strand.
CCGTGTATTTTCATGTAATTGAGAACACGAGATTAGGGGGATTAACTTCCGTTAGTACAAATATTCAATCTTGATTCAGTTCCGGTTCTGTTATAGTTTTTGAAATAATCGGGTATTTGTTGAAGCGCAAAAACACGGTGTAGTAGGAAATAAAAAAACACAGTCTTTGACCTAAGAGTAAGACCTGATAGAGGTTGGCAAGGGTAGAGGTTACCGGCCCAAAATTAACGCGAGAGTGAAGGATGGCCAGTTTCTTTCCTCGTGTTACCTGTTGTTCCCAGAAAGATATGGTGCCCGAAAAATGGTGCTTCGGGCAATCATAGAGTGGTTGCTCCCGGTAAAACTAAAATTGATCATGATCGTTTTATCAATGAAGTAGCTGAAGTAGATTGGAGTTCTGTTCTAAATGAAAGTGATCTAACTAAGGCGTTTTCTATCTTCCATGAAATACTTTAAAGATCCTTTCTTTATCACAAGTAACATTCGTTAGTTATAATTCTGGAAATAAAATAAAACCATGGATGACGAATAAATTGTTAAGGAATATTGAAAGAAAAAAATATCTGCAGAAGAAACATAGACGCCATCCATCCAATGATAGTTTAACTAAAGAATTTGTGAAATGTAGACATGAATTAAGAAATGAACTTCGAGCATCTTCTAACAATTATTATTTGCAACAATTTCAACAAGTCACCGGTAACCCTTAAGCTCAATGGAATATATTTAAAGAGTTATCTGGTCAGTCGCCATTAAGTTCACAACCAATTTCTTTAGAAATAGATGGTAGCATTATTACTTAATGGATCGTATTAGCTCATGTATTTAATGACATTTTAGTTAGTTCACGATGTAATAATGCATGCAGTATCTTTAAAGGTATTGATGACTACATAACTGAATGTTGTGGTTATTCGTACGCTGATTCCATGTATTTTGAACCGCTACTCTCGGATGAGATAATCAAATTAGTTAAATCCTTTCCTCTCAATAAATCACCTGGATTTGACAAATTCAATAGCAAACTACTAAAACTAGTCATTAATGATTTAGCACCAATTCTTCAAGGCTCAAGAATAAATGGAGGTAGTAGATAAGGAGGACTGGGGCGTATTTCATATCAGTAAATCTAAAAGCAGAAAACAATCTGTCAATACGACTACTGGTGATATGACTCCAAATTTTGAAACTAGCTGGCATCCCGAATATCAGCTAACACTGAACTTAGTCAAATTGTGGAATAGATTTATTCGTTATAAAACTTTTATTCGGATCTCCTTTACAAATAAATCTCTTACGACGTAGTTGGCATCTAAACACGTCGTACGAGATGAACTTATATTATCAACCCAAATCCTTGAACTAAATTACATGTGAGGGGGTTGATCTTATGGATCCGATGACTATATCTGTAGGTATTTCTCATGATTTAAGGGTGCGAGTGGTCATCAATCATTTTAAAGATGTTATGCTGGTTAAAATATGTATCCCTTGTCCATAATAGTTCATGTAACCTCAAGGAAGGCCGCGTTCATCTTAAATTTATGGGCATCGGAAGTTGATTGTGCCAATATACTTAGGTGTGTATAAATTATGTAAATGAGCGTCTGAATGTTGAGTCATTGGGGGAAAAATATGTTATGTGAACGAGTGGCTGATGGATGAGAATTGATGGTAATTGGACAGGGGAAAAAATAATTGAAAAATTGGCATAGCTATGAATTTCATTCCGAAGATCATTTATCGACATCTAAACTTCCATTCACAATTTTTTTCGCAAAAGACATTGGATTACCTACTTGCTAAAACATTAGCAGTAGTTGCTAGGGAAATACCGAGGGGACCCAAAGATGATTTTGATTTCGAGGAAATTTTCAGCGCCAATGTAGGTTACAGATTCGACCAACAAGAAAACTATGGCGGATAGATAATAGATTCAGATTTTTACAGACTTTTTCCTCAAAAAATACGCGACAATTAGTGAACCAAATTGGCATTTGAATGGGTGAAAATAAATGGTATTTAGATAAATTCACAAGAACGAAAGAAAGAGATTTCTTTGCAGTTTTGCACTCCACTTTTCACCACAGCTAGGAAACTACAAATATTTCTTTCTCTTTCGTGATGTTTAATTTCCGTAACATCGATGCTAAAACGATTTCTTTTACATTAAGTGAGGTACGCCGATCAGGATAGAGATAGAAATATCGTTATTCAAATAGCGTTGGAAAGGAGCTGCTAGCTAGAGGCAATGCCAAGGAGATGCTCCATCAAAACCTAGCCTAATTGGAAGAGAACTGTCAAAAAAATTACAAAGTTGGAGCAACGGATAAAGATTTGAGAAGCTTTATTCATGACTGAGTTGTGGAAATGGTGGAACATTAGATTCCGGAGGTGTATAGCACGTAGCTGTCACCTTCGGCGAAAAATATTTCGAGGAGGGAGGAGGAGGCGATCGGGCTGTGGATGTTTAATGCCACCGAGATATTGAAAGCGTCTGTTCGGTGAGGAGATAATCAATCGATGATGGACGTGCGGTCGGAAAGCTTGTATGATACCAGTGAATGAGAGGCCGCTTGGAGGGAACCAACGACTGGGATAGGAGGGGAATTGAGGGAGCAGGTCCGTAGCGGCGTATCTGTCCCGTGGTGGGGCAGAGAATAATGGACCTTTGCCCGCGGCCCCATTTATACAGCTCGGATCCAATCCGATCGAATCCAGATGGCAAAGCACCCAACGGTGGCGCACGATACACCCGTCCGTCCCTCTTGTCTATCCTGTCATCCTTCGCGTATCATCTCTCTCCCGCATGCATACATCTACTTCACGAATCGTTATCAGTGTCATTGCTTTTCCGCTTCAAGGATTCGCAACGAGATAGGACGCGACGCAACAAGTCGATCACTCTGTCGGCCAGAATCCCTCCGGACGAAATGAATGGATTCCCGGTTGCTGAGCTGTAGTGAAATACTAGTCGACAAGGTGATCGTTCCGAGAAAAGCCCTCGTTCGTATAATCTGCAACGTCTGAGTACTCTGCAAGTCACCTTAGAGGTGTGAGTTTTCACTTTAGGTGAGCAGGGTAGCGGCAGTAGTTATTACGCGGCAAAAACAATGTGATAGATGCCCTGGAAAAAGCTAATAAGGCATCAGAAAAACGCTAAGTATTCCCCGTCGGTAGCAGTAGTCTATTCAGTAACCTTGTTCGTGTCTGCTTCGGGAATGGGTTTTAAGCTAGTCTTAGAATTTGGCTTGGGTTTAATTAGGTTAGAATTTCCTATTTCACCTTAGTTGTTGGAGCATTTAAAATTTAGCCCTAAAAATACTAGAAATACCATTTTATCTTTGGGTTTCATTCAAGCATTCAGTTGCATTCACTGCAGTTTTTTAAAAATGAGGAGCGCAATGGTCCTGTTTGTATATGTTAGTAGAACTGGGAACTATGTAAAAGTAAGATTAGTGGGATACATTGGACTTATGCACCAAAAAGCAGTTTCCTTTTTTTGCGAATCATTAATTCAACATATGTATACTTAGCATAAATGAATCTAAGACAACGAAGTTAGGTTTCGACGAGCAAATCGAGTTTGCAAAAAAATTGCATACCTGTTACTCAAGAAATCGGAGACTTATATCTAACATGGATATAATATCTTAACCCAATAATTATCGTTTGTTTCCACTGATTAAAGAAAAGCCATTGTTATTTGCTGGTCAGTGTGCAAAGAGAGAGAAGATTAGCGGTTCACATATACGTAAGATTCCTGTAAGATTAAGGATACTATAAATAAGAGGCAGAACACACTTAACATGTTTCCAAAACAAAGCCATGCATGTATGTATGTACATACATCGGGGATGCAAGTATCATGCATTTCTAATCGAGAATTGAATTTATACAAGATCCGGGTTGTGATCCAAGTAAGGCCAGATATGTGATTTAAATAGGCGTGGCTACATTTAATCTTGTTATAGCTACCCATGCATAGTAATTATACAGCTAAGTTTAACACTGCACATTTTAATGAAGAGCGGGCGATTCAAGTGACTTTACTCCTTCAATTTTGGAGAAAGGTTACAAAGGAAAACAATATGGGTTGATGTATTCTTTAATATGAGTAAGATATCTTTTCTAATGAGGAACGCATTACCTACGGTTTTAAAGCGTTGCAGCTCTATCTTTGTATCCCGGTAATGTTACCGATAACCACATAGCGGCTGGTCAATGAGTGACTATAATTTATTTGGCGATGCTTAGGTGTAGCCAACAAGGTATAAAAAAATTACGTCATTTCTGATTTTTAATCAAAGGATTGCTTTGTTAATAGTGCATTATCCATTTTGTTGCCAGTCATTCTCTTTATATACATTCATATTTCTTCTGTTTGACTTCTGTCATTCACTTCATCCATATTGTATCGCAAAGTCTGTTTCATAGGTCTTTTCTTTCTTACTTTCTTCAATTAATGCCTTGGGAAGTATTTGAAAACCTACCCTATCTTTTGAGATAGGGTACCTGTTACAAGGTTATTTTTCTTTATTTCAGCATCCATATGACTTCTTTCTCCGTAGAATTTTTCCATCACGGCCGCAGTGGATAAGTTATACCTTCTTGTTGCGATCAATATGTCGTAGTTTTGAGTACCGTTCCGGGCTTTCTCGTGTTAGGGTTTGGATTTCCATCATAAATAAGTTGATGCAGCATAATTCTGAATGTCCGAGCCTCTAATATTTATGTCCGCAGCAGCGTCTATTGTTATTTTTCACCGCTTTTCCATTAATTTTATATTATCTTGTCTCTGTCTCACGCTCTCACGGCAATTACATCATTAATAACTTTTCGTTGCTGAATTTAATTGCGCGTTCTACCTCTAAAATTGGTGTTAGATTTTCTGTTTTTGGGGTAATACGATATTACATTCTTGTTCCGTTAAGATTGGCCTTGTTTAATATCCTCCTGCTTAATGATTCTTCTTCTTGACTTCTTTGTATTCCGTTGCACTGCGGGAATGGAGAAAAGGACTACGTACTAAGAAATTTTTACGCACATTACTCAGTGCATGGTTTATGATTACTACTGTAGATCGTCTGTCATAACGTTACGTCATGCGTTTTTTCATCTCCTTAAGTAGGTATCTTCGTTTCATAGATTCGGAGTGTATTAAAGAAGTATTTGAAGTAGTTTATTTTTCGGTATCTAATGCACGATGGTGCGGAAATTTTTTTAACAAGTATGTCGTGTGATGACATGCCTGTTGCATATTGGGGGTATGTTAGTAATTGGATTTAGTGTGACGTTGGGATCCCTCAAAATAATATAAACCTTCTTAAAACTCATTTGGGCATTGCCCCTCTTTATTCCACGTCTTCTTTTTACTTCCAAACTTTTTTAACAATCATGTCAACATTTTTCCAACGATCCATAGCAACCTTCAAACAAAACCAATAAACAACCTAAAACATCAACATACAAATCAATACCATCAAAAACAAAACAACGAACGAAACCAAATACACAAGACCAAACAAAACAAATAAAAATGGAGCCCGACAAGGCACGACGTTACAATAGTCATTAGAATGGGCACGTAAGTGTATTGTGCCAGACATACAGTTTTGCGGCATTTTCGAACGCAGAAACGAAGTGCTCGAAAGATTTCCTTTTTTTCGCCATTTTCATAATGAATATACCTACTCGAGACAGTAAAAAACTGCAAATAGAAAATAACGAAATTCTACGCCCACAATACGGCGACAATCGGAAGTGAAAACTCTTTAAATGATAAATATAGCCGGGGAAAAAACGCGCGAGAAGGAAGATTTAATTTTGTGGGTAGGACATGAAGTTCTGTTTGTGTCGTGGATAGTGATGATGCATATGAAGGATAAATATACAATTGAATCTGTTTTTGATAGTCTCTTTCTCATCTTGTTAATTCTCTTTACCCTGATTTTGTAGCTTGGGGTCAGTAATATATCTGCTGTGTCGGCCTCGAACTCTGGAGATTTAAATTTATCTAGTCGCCTTAATCTGGCCCGCAGTCTCCAAAGCTCCCATCGGAATCCATTCTATAGTCGTAACGAGTGCCTTTTCCTGAGCGCTCGTAGATTTTTACGAGACTTTTGCGTTACGAATTATCTCATTGTTTCCGGATTAAATCTATATTTGGTGGGTCATAAATGACAGCTGCATACTCCACACTATAGGTTTTTACCGCAGTTGCGATTTAAAATGGCTGTATTTGTAAATGTTCTTTCGTTTGCAGCTGTTCTTACGCCCCGGCCGCGATTGCCAAATAGGTATCGAGCCGCTCTGACAACTCCAAGGTCACGGGCTTGAATTCTGTTTCGGGTAAGGGTATTGCATTTTGACTGGTAGTACGCTTATTATCAGAGTTTAAACCGAGATTTTATTAGCGCAATAGTAGATGTATGTATTAATAATTTATGGAAGACTATTCATAAAAACCATACGGGCGAACTGTGAAATTCACTTATAACACCATGTGACAGGGGATGTCTAAAATAGTCAAACACATGCGTTGTAAAATCTTCTCGGACTCTCCTTCTGTTTAAATTATGAGTTATTGCCAAACATGCATTATTTAAACCGGTGGAGAGCTCGAGAAGATTTTACGAATATTATTCGCCGGGAAAGTGTTAAATCATACTTGACGTGCGTTGTTTTTTTTTCTAGTTTCATGCAGGCATACCGAAACCCTAAATTCAACTTTACCCACCCTTATTATCACCCTGGTAACTATTATTTAATCTATTAGTATTCCTTATTGTACGCGGAAAATTGACATTTTAAACCTCTCCTACTCTCGGCGAGACTTGTCTCTAAATTTATCTCTATGGTGCAATCAACGATTTAACACAAAGGTACACGTTCCGGCTCTACTTGAAATGCAGGTAGGGGATTAGTGTATGATGTGACCTTAGTAGTTAGTACTTACAAACGAAAATGATGAGGTGGTGAGGGAGTTAAGGGAAAATGACGATGATGACCTTAGTGGTGGGTACTTAGACTTTAAAAACGAAATTCTGAATTTTCCCTTTAGAATCGCTCTCGTTTTTTCATCCCCTCATTCGCAACGACAACATCCTCTCCGTAAATTTCGACGCCGACGATATTTATCCATCGTTTTCCCTCCTCTTATCTCTCACTTTATCCCTCTTTTTGTGTTTTTGTTTCCCCTCCTCCCTACTACCGGCATTCGTTCCCTTTCCCCCTATTCCTCGAGAATCCCTCACGTACGACCGCTCCTCCAGCCTTATCCATCTCCCCCGACCGCCACAAACCCCAGCACTCCATTACAGTTCACTGCCGAAATCGATTGCGGCTTTCGAATGACTGGGGTTGGCGGAGGTTGAGGGGTGTGCGGTGGTGTTCCGGGGCGGGGTGTCCTCTCCGGCGGTGTACACGAGTCCCTAAAAGGTCCCACACGAGGCCCTTTATCACCTCATCATCTCTCCATCACTCCTCTTCAACCTCCCTCCCACTCGCTCCAGCGAACCCTCCCTCACCTCTATCGCGCGATAACTTCACCCGATTCCTCAAATCTCTCCACAAGGTGTGATCACTAATAGAAAGTCATGTAATTTTTCCTTTCACGTGGTACTCCTTGAAAAATGTATGTTCTGCTGATGACTGCGGTATTGCGTTGGATGGATCTTATTCGAAGCTTGTACATGACCCGAACTGCGCAAGTGGGCAGAAATGTGGCGAGGGGTCTTGGAGGGTTGGTCCACCCTCATAAGCGATCGTAAACAAATCATCATCATCGCTAGTCATCCTATGATTGGTTTGAAGTAGCTCTCCGCTGGATTCTTGTGTCGGCGAACCTATTCATATGCTATTCTTCTCTTTTAGATCCCTCACTGCGCACTTGCTCCATATATCTCATCATTAATAATTTTGCAAACTTGAATCCAGTGTGGAGAGCTGTCGAGGAGGGATCTACCGAGAGATGTGTCGGTAGCCGTTGATTATCGTTGAATTGGATGATATGTTTTGGTTGAATTGAATACTGCCTCCTGTGTGATGCGGGGCTCGGCTTATACATATCATCGCTCTAGCATTGAGCCTCCTTGATCACAAATATTTAAACCGTGATAATTTTGATAGTAGATTGGGCATGTTAGTTTGCCGTTGCAGGTTGTTGATGTTTCGACAAGACTTCTGTCTTATTTTTCTCATTCATGACCGTTATCTGAACAAAGGGACACGTTTACACACCGGAACCGAAATCGTAATTATGTGCTCAAAATCGTTAGATGGTAACGAAAAATGAATTTTAGTGAAAAAATTAATCTTCTAACCAGAGCCATTCACTCATAAATCAAAAATTAAAGTAAGCAAAAGGTGATGCCCACCGAACAAGCTGCTTTGAGACTTATTACGTCATCCACCTGTCCTTGACTGCTTTAGGGAAAGGGAAGGGAGTGGAGGGTGGATGTCGGAAGGTCTGCTCGCACAGACACGACCACCGAGAATAGATTTTTATCTCGATCTATTCGATTGATCTCGATCTATTCTCGGTGGTCGTGGCACAGATCCTGTCACAAACGAATCTACTGACAGAGTCAGCTGTGTGTCCCCCATTGCGATAAGGCGAAGTAGCTTCGCGGGTTCAGTTGTGATTGGACGAAGTGGATGACATAATAAGTCGCACGCACGCCCACTTTTCCGAAAGGGTTAAAAACATCAGTTTTTCGCCACTTATAACTGGAGAACAAATGGACGGATAGGAAAACGGAAAAATAAGGGTCTTTTTATTTTACAAACTATCAGATTCGGCAATAAAAAAAAATGGTAAACGACCCCATTCAGTGCGGGAAATTAGCTGCAGGGAAAATGCTTCATTGTTATTATTTTTTTATTCGTCGTCTTTGTTTTTAAGTTTTTACCTCCACTTATAGGAGGAAAGGTAAAAGGATGGGATGGGTAGGGAAGAACGATGGAGAATCCCGGCGTCGTCATTAGCCTGCTCTAAACGAAAGACGCCAAGGGGACCATGGCTTTACGTCCCATCCGACGGACGGAGTATTCTACTCGAATGCTCTCCGCAAAACATGGGAGTAGGAGCCGGTTTACCAATTAAAAATATCTTACAATCCCGTGATTCGATGGCGGGTGAGAGGCCAGTAATGTAACCACTACGCCAACCCGACTAATTCAATTTTTCCTAAGGTTCCAGATCGGACAACATTTTCAATTCGTTACTGCTTATTCAACGCGTACAACCCCTCGTTAGATCGGGAGTGATTGTCGAAAACGGCAGTTTTATCAGTTCTGAGTTTTACAATGTTTCTTTATTGAGAATTTTGTCCCTTTGAATTTTTAAGTCCTTACTTCGGGTTTTAATTTGGTTCACCACTGGTGTAATTGGCGTTTCAGTCTTCGGAATCGAGGAATGCGGAAGACATCCAGGAAGAAATAAAACTTCAAGATCATACCATGGAAGCTTTCCTGAAGAAATGGTTTCCATTCTTCTCAGTAATGGTATTAGTTACGTTTTAATGGGTGCATCGATGCCTTTGCTGAATAGGCACCACGTCTAATGCCTTCCCTGCATAGAAAAAGCATGGACTGAAATAAACCCTTTTTCTACCTTTGATGCAGAATAATCTATAAACGGGATAGTTCTCTTCAATTTCTTTAAGTAAACGTCATTAGTGATTTATCAACCCGGTTGCAAAAGCAATAATATTGCTGAGGGGTGATTGTCTATTCTTGGTTTTCTGTTGAATATCTTTTATTTTTCCTCCTTTCCTTAGACTTTTGCACAAGGTATTTAATAAATGCGAATAAGTTACCTTGCGGAAATGCACTTGGGCCTGTGTATTTCACATATTATTTTTTCTCACTGTACAATCCTTGACTTTGTTGTTGTTATTAATGGAGGCAACCGACAACTAATGCCCTTTCATGGTGTCACTTTCGACAGCAACTGCACTTGGGCTTCTAAAGGTTGAGTTGTCGTCCGCATACTCGTGTCCATTACAGGCCACACCATCAGGGATAAAAACCAAGACATTATTTGCGCCATTCATTCTTCTGCATTAGGCTGTTAGCTAAAGGCGTCAGTTGGTTCACTGTTGTACGTCCTATCCAACGAACAGGTTATTGACTTTAATTATCCTCCGCTCAGGACTCTGTTCAGTTAAATCTTCCTCCATCGGGTCGTGATTAACAGTTTTCGGGTGCAGCTTTGTTTTACACTTTTCCAGCGGTATCAAGTGGTATCACTATGCTCGACCGCTCACAAAATGTAATACGCAGCTGCACCCGAAAACCGTTATTCACAACAGTTCTCGCTGAGAAAACCTTAGATCCAAATTCCCCCATCGGGATTCAACTACGGACCCTCGGAATGGAAAGATTTCTGCCTGCCACCACTTAGCCCGATCCCCTCTCCCACTTTCTTTGGAAAATAATTTGTCATTGGTTTGGTGTTCCAAAGCTACCGTTCTGATCGAGGACCAAAACCCTCGATCTTAATTTTATTTGTGAGTTTGTGATGATGAATGAAGTTGTAAAAACTATTTGGTCCAAAAGGAGGTGAATTCATGAATCAGCCGATCACTTGGAAGACGGACGGAAAAGATAATAAACGGATCTCGATGGAAATGTGGAAGCCTTCGGGGGTTGCAACTTAATGAAGAAAAATGATGGCTCCTGAAGACGGCGAATGTGTATAAAGAGCGAGAGGCTCTGAGAGAAAGAGATTTATGGCGATGTGAGAGATTAATCTGGTGTGTTCCGACCCGCCCCTTTGGATCCCTTCATGTTTTTCCTCCTACGTCCAAAGAATACTCCGCTGGCTGTCACTGGGTTGCCTGAAAATCGGGCGGAATATCTATGTCAGAGTAACTGGTTAGTGTACATACAACCCACATAGCACAAAATATCTATTACTTATCTACAAAATATCTGCAATGTCTTAGATATCCACCAAATGTCTAAAAAATATCTTGAATGGTTACTCTTGATTCAATTGAAGTATTGAATAGCAACAGTAGTTTACTAGTTGATATTATTGTGTTTACTTTTGTAATGTTGTATATCCTTCATGCAGTGGCGCGAATTGGTGTCTATTGCAAGCAATCTTATTCTTGAACTTACATATTTATGTAAAGCCCGTTTGAAACGGAGAAATATATTGGCCAATCCATTGGAAATTGGATTGTGCCCCGCTTGACACATCCCAACTTCCCACTCAACCTCGATTCCTCAGTCTCTAAACCAATATTGCATTGTAGAGCAAGTTATATTTTCTGCTTGCCAATCCGCATTCAGAGGTTAGCTTTTTCCGTATCCTAGTGACCAAAAAAACAACCCATATCATTGCGTACTTCTTCGGCATTAATTTCTTGGCAATGTCTTTTACAGACCGATTTTGCTCCATTATTGTGCCAATTAATTCATTGGCCAATGCGTGGGACCATGTCAAACGGGCTTAAGTTTTTCTATTTATCAAAATACTCAGTATCTTTGGTGTATTATGAACATTAATTTACTTAATTATTTTAACACTCCGTTAGTGTATACACTTTTAGATCATACTGTACCTTTTATAAATGAATATTTAGGAATGTGAACAAATCAAATGGAAACAATCAGTAACTCTTGGTTAGCTTTGAAGGTGGGATCAAATTTGTAGATATGTGCGGTGATGAACATTCAGGAAAAGTTATACAGTAAAATAAATAAACATCAATTTCTTTCATTCTTTCTGTATTTGATGGAAAAATGTTTAAATTTTCTTATTCTCTTAACTAGTGTGGAATCACAGTTGTATCTTTCGCTTTATCGCAATCTTTATCGTCAACGCTTACCGCTAGAGTAGCGCAGGATTAACAGTAACCGTCTATAAAATTTGCTCCACTGATTGTGATAAGCAATTTGAAGTGCTGCACGAAAAATGAAGAATGGAGGTCACGTTTTCTCTGGCATAAGTTAAATCAAAAAATAACTATAACGCTGGCGCACGCCTTATGAAGATCCAGAGAAAATGTTTTTTGCCGAAGAGGTGGGTCCTACAATTCCCAGAAACCCTAATTTGGCATCGTTGTCAACAATAGACAGACATTCGTAAGCACTCCCTCTTCTAACCTCTAATGTTTATTCTGGCATGTAGTAGTAGGCGACGCACGTCCTAGTTTTATCCTTCCACATTGACTACGCTCATTTTGAGCTCTATTTTCCCAGAAGGTGTGCCCATTTGAGTGTATGAGTGAGTGTTTTTTCTGATTGCTTGTGAGTGTGTTTGCGTTCATACCCCAGGCATCCTGACCAGGGTCCCTTCAGCCCTGTGAATGATCCCAATTGGGTTGAGTGTGTGTGTCTATGGTTGTGTCTCTGACGAGGAAGTAACATTCCCGTAAACCATCACAGGAGGGTTTTCTAGGCTGTAGTTGGTCACTGCTGTGGAATTGATCCTCCCGCAAACCAAAACAGCAATTTGTCCTTGACGAGGGTTGCCAATTTTACGGCTATTGGAGAATTTTATTTTAATTTTATTTTTCACTCTGGCATTAATTTTCTAAATGAAATTCTTATTTTTGTAAAAACCCAGGTATGAGTCCAGGCAGTAATTAGATGTTTACATTGGTTTAAATTATATTTATGGTTCCGATAGTGACTTTGAGCCATAGCTAGCCATAACACAGGTTTGTTTTCGCCCCTTCATGAAAAGTGTTAAAATTTCTTAATATAATTTGTAATTATTATATTACTCTCTGTCGTTGACTTTGAATGGGCACCTTCAACTAGTACCTAATAAAAATGTTCCCTCGTAGTTTCGTATAGTTTTTCTTCACGACCCGGTGCTGACCAAAACAATTTTTTAAACATGTCATTTACTTGAATGTAAACCATCCACGGTGGTATGGCCAATCTTGGCTTGAATACCTTGAGGATGCGGGTTGGAATCCTGCCTTTGGCATGGGTGTCGTGCTTGTCGTAGAATGAAGCATGGTATTGAGGTAGGTATAGGACGTTACGACGCAACTATATTAGTTGGAACATCTAAAGCGCAAGGCTACTACTTGTATGCACCTGGTGAATGTCTGCTGATTAATTCACCCTTACCTCCTAGACCCTGCTTTCAACTACTTTGTAGGTGTAGATAGACTGACATTGGATGTTGACTATTGTGAAGTTAATATTTTCCAAATTTCAATCGGTAAGTCACTAGGGGATAGTGGTGGCTTAGTGGGAAGAGTGCTTAGCTACCGACTGGAGGGCCTGGGTTCAAATGAGAAGCCTAACTGGACAGCCCCACCTAAAATTCTCGCGAATCGATTTTCTGCGTTTCAGAACTTTGTTTGAAGTCACAGGTGACCCAGGGAAAGGAATTAGACCCCCTATCATTAATGGCTTAGTTGGTTTTGATAGGTGAGATATCTCACCTCACCTATCAAAACCAACTTTCGGCTTGAACACTAATTTTTACTGCGAAATATGCCATTTAATTTATTTGTTATTTATTGAATGTCAGGAGTTTAGGTAATTTAAAATGCAAAAAACTTTTACCATTGTTTCGGATATATTTTATATCCATCCTCCAAAGTTTTTTGCATTGTAATTGACCCAAACTCCTGACATTCAAAAAATAACAAGGAATGAAAGAGGTCGAGAAAGCAATTCTCTTAAATTTAATTTATTACTCATTTCGTTCATCACGAGAAGAAATGGTCTGGAGTGGCATCATGTCAAGGCGGTGGCTTTCCGCCTCTGTTCGCACCTCCGTCCATGCAACCCCAGCTTTCTCGCCCCACGCTCCCCCGGATCAACCCGCGCGTCTTTCCTCTCCTCCCTCCCTGCGGGCGAGTGGAACGGGGACGGGCCCCTCCCCTCTTTGAGATCCGCGCCCGAGAAGCAACCTCTGCTTCCTTTTATTGCGGTTCAAGTCACGACTCACCGAAAAAGGGTCACCCGCCTCCTCCCTGCACTCTTCCCCGCCCAGTTCAACCGACCCATCCCCCTGCTGGGCCCAGGCGCTCTTTTTGCTCGTGAGTAATTGCGCCAAAGCTACCTCTCTCTCCTTTTCCATCCACCGCCTCCTCTCCTCTCATTCTTCTTCTGCTCGACGATCTGTTTTCCGGGAAGGCAACTCGAAGGAAGCCCGGCACTCGTGGTGGGGGTTGTTGGAGTGTGGGAAGAGGAGGGTGAGTCTCCCTGGTAGCAGGCCTGGTTGTCATGGCGGCTTTCCTTCTTTCCAACTCATTTCCCCCCCGACAGATGGAGCGGCGGTTCAATCCGCTTGCCCTTTCCCCTTGACTCCCTCCCACCCTTCCCATTCTTCTGGATTCTACTGCTGTTCGCGTGGCGGTCCGGGGTTTATTTATTAAATCCAGCGTTCACGAGGTCGGTGCTCCTTATAAATTGCTGACAAAAGGAAACGGCGAAATTTTTACTCTTTTTACAAAGCTTTCGCTGCTAATTGACCTCAAACAAGCTTCGTCTGATTGTGAGTAATGCAGTGAGAAAGAGAGGAACTTCTTAGCTGGTAATTGAAGAAACTATTTGGGCTCAAGGAAAAAGGAGCTCGGCACCATTTCTATCTTACATTTTTACTATAGTTTTAGGTAGGTGAAATTATATCGCTTAAGAGACGGAAATAAGTGTTTTCATAGTTAGCACCATATGAAGATAATTAGCAGATTCGAAAATCTGTGTTGCAGAATAATATTTGACAAGAACCTCATGATGGGAAATGGATGACGTCTTGCCGAGGCAAATATAGATTAGGTGATGATAAAGCAGAATTTCACTCGCGAATTGCGACAAGAAAAAGGAAATAATCCATGTAAGAAGATATTCTACCAAATAGAAGAAAACACATATTTTCTGAGTAAGCTTGGAAAGAAGGAAACTATCATATCGCACATGTGGTTGTTGTCGCTATTTGGAGGAGGCCCGTTTATGCTGGTAAGGTATGTTTTACAGAGCCGCAGAATTGGGATACCAAATAAAGGAATTCTAAATATAGCAAGACAAAAGAAATCGTGAGAATCCTGAAAAGAAGACGGAACAGCCTTACCGGAAACATCTTGGGACCTAATAGTAATTTGAAGAGAATCAGAGGGGAAAGCGAATGTGAAGAATGACAAAGGAAAACCTTTGATAGAATAAAGCGACAAAGTAATGAGTGCGAACTATTAAAAAGGAAAAAAATATTATTATGACGGGGTTAGTTGAATATGGAATAGAGAACTGCGCTCAATCGTGGCATTCATGTTTAGGGGTAATGAACTGAAAACTAACATATATCGGGTTGATAAATGAAAATGAACAATTTTGTCAAGAGTTCAAAGCGGAAGTTAATTTGTAAGAAAACTATCCTTGGAACAGAATTGGAACTGAGGATTGAAGGGCGGCTTTTAACGTCCTCTAGGATTGAAATGCCATTGCTACAGGATATCCTAACTTTTTCGTTTACAAAAATGGATAATGACTTGCTACCTTGGGACTAGCTTTTAACAAAGCGATAGAATCCTCATACTCCGCTTTTCTTTTTAATAGGATTTTTTGGATTAATAACTTAGGACCCTGGATCAGTCCGTGAAAAAATTCTCCGACGGAATGGTGTTTTAAGCCTTATAGCGCTTGCAGTTGGTGTCGTTTTATGCCTATTTCATATTGATATTCAAAAGGGTTAGTTATTTGCATTGCATGTAGTATTAAGCTCCACACAAGGGCAGCATATATCATATGTACGCAAGAAATGGCTTACAACTGCATTTCGTAAAGCGAGCTCGTGGTCATGACTAGCCATCAATCTAAAAACTGATATGACCCAACTCCGCTCCAGTCTTATATCGGCTAACCCCTTCATATTGACATAGTATATATCTTTTAAATTATTCGTTAATGGTTACATGTATTTCATATCAGTCCTACTGTTGTGATTATTTTTTCCTTTACGACTGTCATCATCAGCCATCAAGTCTCAAGACATGGTTGATTTGGTTGTCTTTTCTTCCTTTTCAAGTTTTCATCGGACTCATCTTTTTTCCCGCTCTTCTAGAAATTTCTTTGTTTGTTACTCGGTCTAACCATTTTATCCTCACCGTTCTTCTGTAACACCAAATTCCTAACGCTTCCAGTCCTGATTGGGCTATTATGTGTTCACTAATTACTGATTATACCTACCTTTAATTGAATATTTTCGAGCAAATAGGGAAATTATTTCTACTCTTGTCAGTAATATTGCGAACATAATTTGATTCTCAGTTTCTTCCTTTGTAAGTATGTTCAAAAATTGGACAATGGATTATAATTTTTCTCTGAACTTCAATTTTTGTGCGTAACATTATCTGTTCTACTTTAATTAAGGAGAACTCAGGTCAAGGTGTTATATCCTAAATGTATATTGAACTGTAAACATATTCGACCAAAGTTTTAATATTTATCTCTTAATTTGAAATCAACATATCATATGTATTTTACTCCAAAGACTTACCCCAATTTTCTTTCTCAATACTCAATAAATATAATTTTCACGCTGATAACGTTGTTCGTTCAGTGAACTCCCGGAGGGCATCGCACTGCAACAAACTTCAAATTAATTTGTCCTTGTTTTCGTACTCCAACAACCAAAGCGAAACTAAGATGTTTATTGCAGTGCCTCTGCTTGGGCAAAAGGGAAAAGTATTAATAAAGTTGTAGCCGGGAACCAGCAATAATTATGGAAATAACTTCATCCTACAGTTGCGAGCCAAAATGCCTAACTCGCTTCTATGCGTGGCCACCTACTTCTGAGTCCACTCTACTGGACGCTAGTGAATTTTCGGGCCGTTCCTTTTGTAATAAATGCTCATTATAAATCTCCTTCATGTGCCTTTAGTCCTTGCGTTGTTTTCAATTGCCTCCAGAGGTCGGCGTTGTCGAACAAATCAACCACTCCAAACTCAATTCCAAAACTCATCTCGCGAGGGAACATTTTCGTTAGAGGTGAATTTCCTTCAACACCATGAAAATTCATCGCCCTTTTTTCGTCTAAAGCCGAGTTTTAAAGTGCCTTACATCGCCCAAAATTCCATCCATTTTTCCTTAATTGTATTAAAAACATTTTGTACAAAATTTTTGCATGAGAAATTAGCAGGTATTTGCTTTTGAACTGGTCGAGTTAATATAGTAAAAGTCCAGTTTTGTAATTGATTTCTTTTGGCCATTTTGGGGAGTACTGAATTTTCATGCCATGTAACATTACTCCTTGCCATGATCAGATATGTTCATATTTTTGGTCAAAAATTAATATATATACTAGAAAATTTATGCTATACGGTGAGGGAGAACACTTTTGAAAACATGAGGGAGTAATTTGAATTGTCAACGATGTACACATTTTTGTGGATCTAATACAAGTGTTTCACGATACACTAGATCAAAGTAAAGTTACGAACCTATTACCAGTAGGTACATTATTATTGAGGCTATTTGACACCAAAGTGACTACCTGGAATCACGCAGAGGTAGAGCTTCTGTTCAGCTGGACTCGTGATATACGCTCAAGGGTCATTTTGTCTAGGCTGCTTCGTTTCATTTCTCTGCTAATTTGACGCCTTTGAATTATCGTCAATTTTACAATGATGCCTTGAGCAGAGCTCAAATTCCTGACGTCATTAAAGCCTTTTCTAGCTCACCCACCTTGCTAATGCGTGTGAAATATCGCTTGTATTTCTCAATGATAACGATTATTTCCTTGCGTGGTCTTCCTTATTCATCTCTTCGGCGTTATCTTCTAATGGGTTCGTTTACAATGCTGCCGAATCTAATAGAGTTTGTAAAATGAAAAGACCCGTATTTTTCCGTTTTCTGATCCGTCAATTATTTATCGAGTGAAAGCGGTGAAAAACTGATGTTTTTAACCCTTTCGGAAAAGTGGGCGTGGCGCAACCTCTGACGTATTCGTCTTCGTCCAATCACAACTGAGCCCGCGAAGCTAATTCGCCATATCGCAAAGGGGGGGGGGACACAGCTGACTCTTCCAATAGGACAGTTGCGACAGCATCCTTGCGTGCGAGCAGACCTTCCGAGAACCCCTCTCCACTCCCTTCCCTTCCACGAAAAACAGTGAAGGAAGAAGATTAATTTTTTCACTAAAATTCTTTTTTTGTCTCCATCTAACGATTTCGTGTACAAAATTGCGATTTCGGTTCCGAGTAAACGCCCCATTTCCTTTTTTACGTAAAATTTTCCGATCAGTATTTCAGTATCGTAGATGAAACAAAAGTAAGCATCGCTCAACGTTTTCAGCGTACGCTGGTAAATATTGCCTATATTTAGGCCTTTAATAAGTGCGAGTGTATCGGACCATGAAGCTAAAAATTTTCTTTCCGTTTATTATCTATTGTGTCGTCGTTTCAGAAAAGAGATTCAATTTTGGTGCGGGAAAATGTTATTGCGCCATATGTGAGTTCATTGTAATGGAAACTGCTTTTGTTACCAGATAAACGACTCCACAAACATCGCCGGATTGATCATTAATGGCCATAGTGATGGGCATTAACTTTTCGCTTTAGGAATTTAATATTTAATGGAGGAAACATCTACTTATTAGACTTATATTATCGACTCAATCGAAGATATTGAGATTTTTCAAAAAGAATACCTCCCTTGTTTCGAAAATATATATTGCTACTTATACCTTTGGAATATTATCTCCAGGATTTATATTACAATTTAGGCGGAGTCTTTTACATAAATTTGGAGTCGATCTGTTTTCGAGGAATAAAAGGTATTATAGCTGAAAATAATGTACATGTGAGGAGGAGGAGAAACTCAATTAGCCATTTGAAAAAGTTCTCAATTTTACTAACGCATAGCAGCTTCACTTTGACATGTCCAATGTAAAAACGTGAGAATGCAAACTATTGCCCAATGGTAAAAATATATTCCTTACTGATTTCTAGTCATTTTGTAGGCTCAATTTTGGAGCACGTGTACCTACTTCTAAATTAAGTATTTTACTTCTTTACACTTTATAGAAGTTGAAGTATTTTACTGCGTAGTAGGATAATATTTTGCTGCATCTTCTTGGTGGATTCTAAGTGATAATTTGCTCGCTACCCCACACCCACGGGATGGATTGAAATGTACTCTGTAGATGTTGATGATATGTTGCGACCATAGCTGGGCAGAAATACGTTAATCCGTTAATCGTTAATTAGCGAAGTTAACATATTGCTTAACGATTTAACTTTTAAGTTAAATCCAAAAATTATTAACGTTCTTATTAACTTCCGTTAACATTTAATTCCGTTAATTTAAGTCCGCTACATTTGTTCAGAGCCATCTGGATTGCCATGTAATAACTTGGCGAAGGAGTAGTGTTGAGAATGCAATCTAGAGAACTCAGCGTATGCACTGCAATCAGACTTTTACAGACAAAATTTACAGTCAAGGCTCACGTTTCTACCCTATACAATCTTTAACAACACATGAAGAGAACGCATCCATCTAAATTCGTTCAATTCGAAGAAAAAATAAAGGCAGGATCAACTCAGGGGAAAACGAAAACCAAGTTTAAGGCTTCTTCGAGAGCCGTGGATTCCTCTTATGTCAATAGGACTGGCAATAGTTTTTTCACCATCTAATGGCAAAAAACTACGACAGCAAAATATTGGTGTATCTTTTGGTCTCGCAGCTACCGGTAGCGGCGTATCCTAAGGTTTCTATTTCCATAATCAAAAAGAAACAGCGTCAGGTCCAACTTTACTGACGGAAACGGTATATTACTATGAAACTCCATACCTCATGTATATAAGTCTACATTACCTAAGCTATACTGTCTATGAAATAAGTATTTTGGACTATGAAATTCTTATTACGTTCATTAACATTAAAAATACCTAAATGTTAGGTGACACATAATTCAAAATTGCCTACAATTTCATATAGATTTTTTAACTTTAACGGATAACTTTAACTCGCGTTAAACTTTCATCACGATAACGATTTAACGATTAACGAAGTTAAATTTTTGACTAGCTTTTCATACATTAACGAAGTTAATTTTTGGATTAACTTTGCCCAGCTATGGTTGCGACACATGGCGTGTATATGCCGCCATTGCTCAGTAAGTCACCCAAGTCCCATGTAGGATCTCAGGCGCGTAAGTAGCGGTGGAGATAGTATATCGAATAATACCCTGAGGCTTAGTGTTGGATGCTGCGTGAAGCTTGCAGGAGCTTTGGAAACGCTAATTCACTGATACGTCACCACCTGGGGATTTGACGATTTCTGGCCCCGTTATCATAAGCTTATTGGCTTTTAGTCAATGAAGTCGATAATCCTACTCTATAATGGCCTGTAACTCGTAACTTGTCGGCAACTCGGTAATGCGCTGAAATAAGATCCAAACATCCTAGGGGGATTTCAGAGATAATGCTTGAGATAATTCAAGATTTAGCGTTCATTTGAACATCGACCTCTATTCTGTTATCCGGTGATGCATAAGGCGTGAATGTTCCCTATTTATCAAGCCAATCAGCGACATGTGTAACACCATTAATGAGTTCATAAGTCAGCTCTCACGACTATGTATTTTCATCGTCCCTATAAAAATGCTAACAAAGCATTCTACCGGTTTGTTGGTTTAAACGTACTCAAAATGTTATAGAATACCGGCGGGAGCCAATTATTAATTGGAATAAGTTACTTATGACCAGAACGATCGAAAGCATCCTTAGCTATCCAGAAAATAAACTTACTTGTGGTAGAGATCAATCATTATTAAAATAAATATAACCTTGTACTGTTTCCTTAAGTTTATTTAGAACGCTCATGCGCCATTCTCAGGTGATATGAACTCATGCGTCTTTCTCAAATCACCTGAGAATGACGCATGAGCGTTGAACACGTCGTCATTTGTTAAATAAACTTAAGGGACTAGTACAAGTATTTTTATTATCGTTAGCTATAGTGCTCTTAATGTGAATAATCAGTTACAAGTGCGCTGGTGTATTACTTTGTGATTGTGAAAAGGACCAATAATTACCTAGCCATAACTGGGTGACCCGCAATCAGGCCAGAATGTGGCCGTTTTTTCTGTGCTGATTGGGTAGATTGTAAGCCATTGTAGGTTTTGTGTTGGGGATGACTCCACGCCAGTAATGCACTACTGTCACCTAAAAAATCATTCCGCAGGTAAATGTATTACTCGTTGAACGGTGAAGTTCAATAAATTAAGCAAGGAAGCAAAGCAGCTTTGCCTCGCAATAAAATGCCACTGCTATCTACTACGCAGTCTATTACATACTACCCAGTCTATTAAATGAATTAAAATGGGAGTCATTGTCAGATCGAAGGTTGAAATTTAGACTTAATTTCTTAAATAAATTCCTAAATAATATTTTCACTGATGACGTTAAAAATATTTTGCGAACCTCAACTTACTCTTTTAGACTGGACCATAATCCCCAAAATGATCATTTATGCTACGGAAGTGCTTTTCGGGGGCAGGATGTTTTCATTTTCGATACGTTTCAGGCATGTCATTAATTAAATATTTTGTTTGGTGACCATCGCCGTTGTTCATTCTGTGCCCGTAATTATTCCAAATTTTTTTATTGTACATACCTCATTTCATTGATGACTTTTTGGTAGTTGTGGGAGTTTGATAAAATTTTTATGCGCATTGCAAATTAATAGATACGATTATTCAAGGTAGTTCGTGGAAATATAAAATGATAAATGGTATAGGAACGTTGAAAGGATAATCAAATAGAATTTTCAAAAAGATATGTAAATTTTGGATGTAATTAGATTTTCAACCGTTCGATTTTTTCAAATACAGGCTGCAACTATTTTTTAACGCGCAATATTGACTGTAAAGGGAAATAAATTGTATTTTGAATTGTTTTACCTGGTTTTCAGATAATTAGGCCTGGAAAGGTAATTTCCTTAATTTGATGGAAACGTTCTCTTCATTAAGAATAACATCCATGCATACCCGCCTTACGCTAGTATTCATGAATGCCATAATTGTACTCATTGTGATCCATCTCAGAAAAATATTTGACATGCTCATTTAGAATATGAAGGAAACCTAAAATGGCATGTGCGTTTAATCATACTTGATGATTACTTTGGTAAGAGGTATCATTCATTCTCGTAATATCATGGTGAATGTTGAAAGAATAGATTTTTTTGTAAATCCGCAGTTTTCTCTGCTTCTACTTATGTTAGTAGTTAGGGTAGGTAGTAGTATTATAGTTACTTTGCTAGAGAAATTAAGGACAATCAGTTTTCTTAATTATTTCATCAGTACGGTACACATATTAGTACACAAAGACGACTCGTAATTTGCTAGCCAGCAATTCAGTTACATTAAAAGTTAGCGGAAAATTTCTCCTTAATATAATTAATTTGCCATCTTATGGACTCGTTGAATTATAGAAGATAAAAATTTTGGCCCTGCGGATGGCTAATGATCGTGCTTTGCATAAAACATCACCTAATCTTCTGACATAATCTAAGGAGACATTGGATCGTTCATATTTTGTATCAAACACGTTATAGTGTAATTAGAGATGAAAATAATATTAATTATTCAAGGATCAATTCAAAGTTCAGTAATAATGCCACTTTTAATACTGAGTAAATTTAATTTTGATCTGTTAGATTATGAATAATTTTACCCATGATTTAGAAAAAAGAGTACCTATGGGAAATTTGAAAAGCTGTTTGTATGTTAAATGTTGATACGATGCCAAATGGGGAAGATTAAATTGTATGAATAAAGACGTATCTTGCACGAGAATCTTTTTACGTGGACATATTGATATTACATCCGTAGACGTATATTGGTAGGAGTAGAAGTTTTTAAGATCATCGTAGCCATAGTGCGAACAGCTTTTGCTTATGCTCACATTCCCGTGTTGTTTCTGCCTGATTAGCCTTGCTAAAAATATTGAGTCAAATGAGTCTGGTGGTTTAATACAATTGTCTCATTTGTTATATTTAATTGTTGTTGCATGCTTTTTAGAACTAATTTAATTGGCTTGGATTTATGGGCATATGGAACGACTTGTTAGCTGAGTTGGTGAAGCGTTTGATTACCGTCTAGATGACTCGGGTTTATGCACGGAAGAGGATTCTTTGCACAAGCCCAGCTTGACCAAAGCTGTGATACGAAAGTCGCCGAGGAATCACACTATTGAATCACACTACTCCTACGGACAGGGTACTGAATTTGGAATGATTTCTACACGGCTACGAAATAGGGATCATGATTTCAATGAAAATGTCTACCATTTCATGTATTCTAACCTTCAGGGTGTATACTTATTATTTATTTATTTTTGTCTTATTTTAGTCAGGACTCAAAAGTCCTCTCTTCCAGTTAACATATTGGACGATACAAATATCCAAGCTCCGGAAAGTGAAAATCCTCCCCGCGCGGGATTCGAACCCGTGACCCTGGGATCGACAGGCGAGGAATTTACCCCGCCGCACAGTGGTCCTGGTAGCCTGAAAATCATGGCGTGGGTAGAAAAATCAAGTTACTTTCTAAATGATCTAGACAGGTGGGGGCATTAGATAATTGACCCCCACGTTCGAAAACGTTTGTAGCAGGTAAGTAGGAGTCCACCTGTCGCAACAGGCCAGTGTCAAAGTGAGCGCTTCTGAGGTTACGAGTGCATTAGACCAGTGCACTTTGAGTCCCGTTAATTTCAAGAACGCATATAATTATATCTACGCGACCGATTTTCGATTTGCAAATTGGGATTTAGAGAAAAAAGTACGTACAGTCAAACTCATTTATAACGAACACAGTTAAAACGAGATCTCAGCTATTGCGAGGAAAGAGAGAAGGGTTGTTTGGAAGTAATGCATTTTATGAGCAATATATAACGGTTAAAACGAGACTGTATTAGAGAGCCTTACGGTTATAACGAGCAAATCTTTAGTCCAAATCGTCCAAATGAACGAGCAGTGGCTGTACTGTCGTACCAAGGGCTTTTTCTTGTAAATTTAGCATGTATGTGGATAGTTTACAGAATAGATTGCTCATTTTGTAATTTCAATCATCTTATAGTAATCTTTGTTATTTTATCACCTCTGATTAAGAATAGTATGTGTGTGAGCGCGCGTGCGTGCCTGAGAGAGGGAAAGACAGTGAGTGACAGTACGTGTTGCTACTCGGAACGGATATAACGAGTAACGGATATTACGAGCAAAAGAATTTGGTCCCTTGGATCTCGTTATATCCGAGTTTGACTGTACTTTCACTGCAATAATCCGGCAGTGTTTTTATATAGGTACTTAGTTTTTTGTTATTTCCGTTGTCGACTCAGTTCGTCTGCATCTATGATTTCTTTAGTCGAGATCGCTTTTACACACATTCCAGCGATGCGGCTCGCATGCAGATTGTTGATCTGCTCCTCGGCTTGGAGCGGTAAGGGAGCGGGGAGGAGGGAAGCAATTTTGTAAAATATAGGTCCTAGGACCTTTGTTCATCAGCCCAACGCTCTATCCTTTACTCTTATATTACTTATCTTGGTTTTTCGATAATCGGTCCTCTTCTCAAACTATATGTTCTCTATTGTTGAGTCAATTACCAATGTTCGTGGGAGAATTCAACTGTGGTTATTTTCTGTTGACTTCCTCATTAATGTTTTTAACGTGAAACTTGTACCGTGGTGTGACACTTGTAAGACCGTCTCACCCGGAGGACATACGCTGCGAAGACATTGCGTAAACGATCTGTCTGTCTTCTACCCTGCGATCTATCTGGCATAGTTGGCCCTACCATTGTTCAACTTTCATTGTTCATTGCTCGCGGCAGTCCTTAGCATTTGGTACTTAGCACTCGATCAAGCCTCTAAGGTTCTCCCTCGCTGAAAACGCAATGATAATGCGCTTCAATCTCAACCCCTCCAAGGCCATCCTGATGGTTTTAAAATCACATTCCTTAACCTAACCTTCACCTAAGCTTAAGTTACGACAAAAACGTCATTCATACTCGAGGGAGAAGTCGAGCCGGAGGTTTTTGGCTCACCGGGCCGGCGCCTAATCAACTTCTACAGTGGCCGGCATTGTTTTATTTATTCTTTCTATTTTGGGTAATGAAGTGTGGGCACTACTGAAATATGTCACCGGTCATATTCAACTTTTTCGGTGATCATAGTCGTTACAACATTCACTAACTGGAGGGGAATGAGGTGAAGCTGATTAATTGCCTGTGCTACCCGTTATGATGAAACCGTGTTACCAATGGGTTTGTTGTAATTTTTGTATTCGAAATGGATGCAGGTTTTTCTTTACCTTGCGGTATCATTCTCATAAGAGCTGCAGGCCGTGGAAAATTTCACAATTCGTCGCCCATCTCCGAAGTATAGGTACCGGTACCACCCTCGTTACCTGCGAAATCAGTCTTCCCCACACCCGTTAGTCCGCTCCGAGCTCAGCCACGCACCACGGGCGGGTGCCCAGAGGCTCTCGCTGATTGGCTGGCTCCTTCGCCTAACATCACCCCCCCTCTTCCTTTATTG
The DNA here is from genome assembly GCA_933228895.1 of Platycnemis pennipes. NCBI lineage: Eukaryota > Metazoa > Arthropoda > Insecta > Odonata > Platycnemididae > Platycnemis > Platycnemis pennipes. The sequence continues at coordinate 110,054,551 of OW121853.1, forward strand.
CCGCGCTGTACAACTGCGCAACCCTCGCATCTCGTGTCTCTCTGATGAAAAAAGAGAGCGTGTTTATGAAATACAATAAAGCTCAGGGACGGAACAACACCGCGTGGGTGACGATGAGGCGAGCTCACACGCGACCATTGAAGAAAAAACCGCTCTTTGGCATTATTGTTTCCCTGGTCATTCATCCCTCCCTTGACGGCACCCTTCCCGGGGTAACAGCGCAAGGGGAGTGGGGGGACGTATTCGAGCTTCCTCCTTTCCTCCCCCTAGCCCCCGTCTTTCCCTTTTCTCACCCTCCGGGCGTGAAGCGGCGGCTGTCAGTGTTGGCTGAGAGATAGGAGGTTATATTTTTTCCCCCTAGTCATCACGGACCAATCTTCTCCTATTCTCCTCCCCCACGCTGAACACCCACGCCACCCGCTGTGAGCCGATTTGATGGATTGGGTGGACTCTCAAATCTCCCGCCCGCGGCTGCTAAGGAAGAAGGCCTTTAGGCACGGACCTACGGGGGATCGAAGCGGCTGCGCTAAGAGTAGGACGTCACAAGGGTTTCCCCAAGCGTTGCTTCCCAGTACGCTTCTTGAGTGGCGGGGCGTCCCAGGGTTATACGGGGCTTGAATCCCTCCAATTAACAAAATAATCTAATGGTCCGTCCGTTTCACACCCGAATGCTTGGAGCTGATATGGCGGAACATACTATGCAGGAGACAGTTTGGCGTTGATTAGGAATGGTTGTCATGATCTATGGCACAGCGGAAAGTATGGCTGTGATGGCGACAGGATGTCGAAGAACAAGAAATAATATGAATGAGGTGGTCCGGTTTCTCAACGAAAGGGAATGACTAAGCTTTTGAAAACTTTTGGCATCGAAAAAGTTATGTTTCACAAAATTTGGTTGCCAGTCTTTTTCATCTCAGTTTGAGTAAATCATCTGAACATGAATTGCAGCTGATTGTCTGATTTTGTCAGGAATTCTCTGGTACGATTTAATCGCCGGCTTAACACCTATAAAAGGGTTGCGTCTATTTTCAGTGTAACTGAATTCTTTTCGCCTGTATGTGCATCGTAGCAGATAAATTATTTCCCCCGGCTACCAAATTGTTAGGGTCTGACTCTGTTGTGAGAGTTCAATACGCACTGAAATACGAAATGTTTATTCGATCGAAGTTTTATTTGAGAAGCAGATATGATCACATTTTGGAAGATTGCTATGATATACTCTCGATTTCTGGGAGGTTTTAAGAAGTGGCTTTTATCCTTATGGAATAATTAATTAAGATTAGCACAATGGTCGCGTGAACGCAGCACTGGTGACATGTAGCTATGAGACGATGCAAAATACAAGAAACAATTTAAGAAATGGATTTATTTGCTCACTTCTTGTTGTTACTCTGAGAACAATTTGTCGGCGAGATTTGGGTTGTGACTCTAGTACCCGAAATGGTAGTAAAGCTATGTTTTAGGTGCGTCGACGGCTATTGTCCTTCGCATCGCACGCAACCTAATGTTTCGAAAAAAAAACTCTCTGGCTATCCGTTAAATGTGATGAATATTCAATAATGGTATCAAATGCTCAAAAATCGGGGCAGAAAAGGAATAGGCGCCTATGTTTTTTTCATCAAGTAAGTATGTACCTACGCCAAGGAAGGGACGCTCCTGGCATTTGTTTGGTTTTTAAATTCTATAGGTTTTAAGGGTCAATTTTCATTGGACTTAGGGTATTTTTTCCTGTCGCCGAGGAGTGTATATCATGGAAAGAAGCCTTTTCACATTATTCAAATTTTCTGGGCAATATTATCATGTTAAGTACATTATTACGCCCCCTCCTCTTGAATCGGGCCCCAGGGGACACGGAATACGCACGCGGTCGTGGACGCAGTCCCCGGCCCAATTTCTTTCCCCTCCCCCTCTCTAAATGCTCCCAATGCATCCCTTCGCGCCCACACGATGATTTATGATTGCGGGGAAAGGGGTTGAGTCGGATGGAGCTTTCCCATCGCATAAAACCCCATGTCCTGCCTCCGCCGTCTAGGGAATCATTGGAAATTCCCCCAACCAGTGGCTCGAGGGTGTGGCGGCGAGACACATTGTGGGAAGAGGGAGGGAGGGTGTGGAGTGGGCCACCCATCTTTCCCACGTGAGCACTTATTGATGACGCCTCGCGGGAGAGACCGAAATGAAAGGGCGAACGTGTAGACGCATGAAGACGAGAATGTATTTTCCATAACGAAAGGCATAAAGTTGAATAGAGTCGGAATAATTTTTTGAATGAACTGAAGGTAGATCGCAACAGACGGAGATTAAATTGGTCAAAAATTTTCAATCTCCTATTGAATCATTTATGGCCTTGAGGTAAATTAAATGGGACGGCAATTCTACGCAAGTTCAACGCCGCCGGTAGCAGTAGTCAGGTCGCAATCGTGTGTGTTTGCGACCATAGTCTGTTAACTGTAGTAATAGACCATAGTCAACAACACGCATAGTCTGTTCGCATATTCGAATTATTCTGGTATGGGCATTTGTCCTAGGATTTTGCTAGAATTAAGTTTTGCTAGACCGTACGATAGCTTTGTATAATATAAAAAGATTAGTCAACCTTCTCGCTAAAGTGCATCGTTCGTGCAAGGTTTTATGTAATGCTCCTTTATTTGTAGTCCCATAAGTTCAAAAAACATGTGACGTGGCAAATCACTACATGATATCAATCCGCTTTAAGTAGATAACTTTTTATTCCATTGATAATCCCGGGTTCGTCTTTACAGACTTTTACATTTTCCGTCAAGTTTACGAGGTAAATATACTAACAATACTCAACATGCAGTACATATTATTTTATTTTCAAAAATTAAATTATTATTTATGATTCTAAAAATAACGGACATAAATCGCAAAAGAATTTTATTCTTATCATAAAATATAGGGTCACCTGCTCCAAATGGAACGTATGCTCCAAATCGCGAAAGCTTCCGTAAAATATATCGATATTTGGCCAAATTTTGTAATAATGAAAAACGTACATATTGACGACCAAAGGAGGCTCCACCAAATTATGAAGTAGATGTCAATTTTGTGAAAATTTCAGGACACATCATTTTCTGGCCCTTCCATCGCTTGGCAATAAAAAAATGACGCCTTTACATAATGTATTTGAAGAAAAAAGACGTTGAAAATCAGCAATATTTATACGTGGCTATACGGCAGAGCATGGCTCTTGCAGTAAAATTTGCAGATTAATAATGAAGAGAAATGTCTTTTTGTCGAAAAACTAATATAAGAAGCGCAATTTTATGTAGGATTTATCATTCTAAAAAAGTCCTCGTCTTACCACACTTATTTAATTGATATTAATAAATATTTGCTCGAAAAAGCAGGAAAGCCTTAGTTACATGAAAGTGGCGCTATAATATGTTGTTATCGCTGGCAACGGTACTTGTGACGGAACGTGCTTACGAGCCTATTTACTAACTTAATTTAGGGATATACCTTACCAAGGTCCTTCTTATATTTTTTATGTAATTTAAATATTTCATTGGTTATTGAAATGGTGTAATTAATTTACTAATGCTTCCAAATAGTAGCAGCGTCATTGTTGCCAAACAATTTAAAAAAATATGAATATTCATGAAATTCAAAACAAAGAGTTGCATTTGCAAGGGAGTAGTTTGAAACTAAGTAGGAAAATATTTAACCTTTTTTAGAATACGTATTAGCGGGATTGAGCATGTATTCTCACTTTGTAAATTAAACGTGGCAACAACACGTCAGTCATATTCCGAAGTCAAAATGAGTGAAAAGAACTTGTAAAAAATGGATTGCAACTACGACGCGCTACATAATAGCATACTCATACAATTATTATGTATGCGTTAATACCCTATGGACGATTTTCCATGTAGATGTTTTTCTGGATCGGTCGTTTGCTGTAGTTGTTTTTCTTATTCATAGATAGCTCTTTTATGGGATTTTGAATCGCGGAGTCACGGTGGAACCTACTAAAGCTGATCCATAAGAAGACATGGGGAAGATGGGCCCATAGAAGGGGGTCAGGAGAAAATCGAGGTGGCATCGAAGCTGATTCCTGAAGTAAGATCAGCTATTTTCGTAGGAACGGAAGCATGGCATTACTTCTCGCGCTACTTTCGAGTGAAGTTGTTTATGTACCTATTCGGTAAAACTGAAAGAAGAAAGACAGTTAATAGAATGTTCTGCATAGTTTGACAAATTAGCAGTGGAAAGTGGGCAAGCAAATGCCGAATACTAAGTTTAAATAGGTTAAATTTTTACCAGCTGTTAGTGAGAATTTAAACTTCTGGTGGAATAAAATGCATTTATGCTTCTCAAAAATAGCTTAATTAAGATTAACTGACGCCACTTCGATGGATTTCGGGCGCAGCAATATTGACCGAAATTAGTACACACCTTTATAGTGGCTTGCAGGGTATTATGTAGATGTAGTAGATTCGGGGGAAACGACTGATAGTATGAGAATTTTCTCTGTTTAGGTTAGTGGGTGATGGCATAAAAGTTGGGTCTTTTCGTGCAACGGTGAAAGGGTGAACAAAAACCTGGTGTCGGCGTTAGCCTGTTGCGGCGCCAAGGGGTCCACGGTTTAAAATCTCATCCGAACTGTGCTGAACTTGAAGACCTGTCCACACAGCACTAAGTAAGGACCGGTTAGCCACAAAAATACATGCTACTGTCTGAATTCGAATCTGGAGCTTCGGTGTGAGAAGCCAGTACTCCTAACACTACACCAAATTTATCCCCGTTTCAATTGTTATTCATATTTTAGTTCCCATGAAATCTCTATGAGAGTCAATTGAAAATGTAGTTTTGTGCCGAAGAGGTGGGGCCGAATTCTTACAAAGCACCCCCATTTTGGATTCATTGTCACTCGTATGCCTCCTATACTTTCTTGAACCTATGAGAAAAATATTGCTAAGCATTGGAAAATAAACGCGGAGGGAGAACATTTTGAAGATATTAACTCTGGTATATATTTGAAGATACCGATATTTCGGTCAACTGGGTGACCATCAACGGCGGAGGGAGAGAAAAAAAGGGGCTTGGACGGACAGCATAGCCACCCTAACAACCTGTATAACTTAAGAGGCTGAAGCACCTAAAAATATAGTTCCTCTTAAACACTAATAAAAAAAAGGAATGTCGATCAGTAATGGACTCGTAAAAAATTAATGTCGTCGAATACAAAATATCATTATTATTGCAGTGAAATTTGCTCGTGAGTATGCACACCTAATCGTATTCCACGTAATAGGTGCATAAGATAGAGAAGGATATTAAGTATGCCAAGTGGTATCTCAGAGTGAAGACTTGTCAACAGCAGGACCTTCATTTTTCCTTAATCCGTACCAATTCTCTCTTCCCTGGGTGTGTCTTCCACGTCTGGGATACATCGGAACTTGGCTTCGACTCTATGCTCTGATTGTAGTCATTGTGTTCGTTTACTTCTTTTTCGGTGATAATTTATTGTTAACTCATTATGCCTTGAATTAAATGTAGTCATTGCTGTATTTTAACTTTGAATTTAATGATCACGTTGGGAATGTTTAGCACACTGGAAAAATTGTTTAAACTAAGAATTTGAGAAAACACTATTTAATTACCAAAACTATCCGCTTAAAGCTTTCAGGGATGAGGAGAAGTTTGTAACAAGAGATTGGCGGTGCAAATTGTTTAATTTAAAAATTAATTGGTGGTACAAAATATAATAATTGGTCGCATTGAGGATATTAATTGGTAGTCGAATATCAGTGGCGCTTTCCGTATAGGGATAAGTCAATGACGAAATTAACTGCTTTAATACGGCTAAAACTAGACAATTAACGGTCAGATAATTTTGATTTTTTTGTGAATAGCAGATTAGGTCTGCTTGTGATAAACTTTTCGAAAAGGAACCACCGAGTAAAAAAATTGCCTCCCATTGCCAAATTTCCGAGTTCTTGGGCCTCATCTCGCATCTAGCAGGTGTTTGTATGCTCAAAGGTTATGAGAATGAACAACACTGACTGGAGAACAATGAGATCCCCATTGGTTTAAGATCGCCTTTTAGAGGATACCTTGGTTGGTACTCACTCTTCATCAATTCCACGCAAAGAAAGTAATCAAGAGGACACTGAATTAAGGGAGTGGTGGACCATTTCGAGTGCTTCGACCTTATTCATTCGGCTTCCCTCCTGAGGAAAGAAAGAGGAAGCGTTGGGTGTGGGAGGGGTGGGGAGGCTGTGGTGAGGGTGTTCGATAGAATCCGCACGGTTTCTTCCGCGCACCTGTGCACACAAATATATATCAAGTTGGATTTCGGTCTTTGTCTCATTTTTTTCTCTCTCTCAGCGGCGCCCTCATTCTTATTCATGGAGTTCCATCCTCTTCCCAGCGTCGCGTCGACGCCCTCCTCCACCTCCTCCATTCCTCCCTCCCGTTCACTTTGTTCGAGATTAAGGCGTACCCACGAGGAAAGGCTCGTCGCCTTGTTTGTGAGCGAGGTTGAGAAATGGATATCTTCATATCAACGTTCCCGGCGTCCACTTAATCAGAATGTGATGGGCGTGATGATTCGCCGCGAGATTTATTACAAATTTGAATATTGAACGACGTCGATAGGTATTTGTGTAGCTGTGGGAGTAACGGCAACCACGATTAGTATCAAAGAACAGTTATTAGATAGCACTAGGAAGTTGCGAGCGGGGCGGTGCTTGGAAAGCAAGGAGAATGAATATCATTAATTAGACCTAGGATTTTTAACTGACGAATGTATATTGTGGTCAACTGTTTGGCCATGTTTTTCGCGATTTATTTCTAAATATAGACTGTTATGTTTGAGGTTACCAGCATACGGTAGACACTCGCAGCAAAGTCTCTAGGCTCTCGGTAAACTCTTTTGTTGACTATATTTCGACACGCATACGCTATTAAAGTCGGTCATTGTGTCTTACGCCAAATTCTGTGGCAGTTGTAAGGAGCCATCTAAGTTTTTTTGCTTTTAATCATGGAGTTAAATTTTGTTTTTAATATTGGTGAAGACGGCGAAGACTGAATACTAATGTAAAAGTCATAATATATTGCCTACATCTACAGTCCATCAATCCATCTTTTGGTCGCCTGTTTCCGTATATGAACAGCGAACGTGTTTACGAAAAAGTATGTTACGTGCTGACTGCTCAAGAATCGTCGCGGTTGCGAATTGTCCGTTTATATTAAGCAAGTTGCGAGAAGAAATAAGTTCCTTAAGAAATAGTTGGTTACGATCTGACGTGACACGTTAACATGTTGGTGTAGAGAACGACTACGCTGGGTGAATTGGATGGGAAGAAAGGAGGTTGAGAAAGTCCCTAACAAGGTAATTGAAGAAGGAAAATCAATGGGGAAATTTGAAGAGAGTAATAATAGCAGATGGATGCTGTACTGATAGGGGAGGGTATATTAAAAAGGGCAATAAGAGCGGAGTATGTGAGGAAAGTACAAAATGGGGAGGAAGAGAATGAGTTGATTACACGAAACATATATTATGAATAGCACGAAGGTTGGCGGAAGGTATTTTAATTTAAATGGCATTTAATATGATGCAAGTTAAGCAAGAAAGATTTGTGATGGCCCACTAAATACGGGGATTTGCTGGCACGGACCGTCCACAAATTTAAGTGTGGCAGAATACTTGTGATGATGATTAGAATAGAAGTTTTTGGTGACAAGGTTGGTTCAGCGGATAGTGTTATTTACGGATAATCTTTTGGTTGTGGGTTCGATTCTCTTTTAGGATGCAGTGAGCAATGCCGTTATTATTTTTGTAGCACTCTGTTGATGGTATGAAAAAAACTATGTCACTAGTGATGACCATCCCCATTGCATGACAATCGTGGTTCTGATGTTAACGTATCATCTTACAGTGACATACGTGCTTACTTTTCCCCAGAGTTTAGCCTCGTAGAACGAGTAGAGGAAGTGTAAGGTAGAAAGCATTGTGAAAGAAAGTTGTTTTCTTGGAGGATTTTTTTCTTTATTATTTCTGCGTAGTTTTGGGGTTGGTTTTTCCATACTGTTCATTTTGGGCCATGCTTTTAAATGTATTCCTAACTATACTGTAATTATACAAAAAAGGTTACTACCTGGAATTGTACTGGGGTTAGGGTATGTGGTATGAAAAGATTAGTTCAGACAATATAAATCAGAGGTGTCAGTGGAAAGTGCATTGAGCCCTTTGCTGACTTGACATTTTTCAGATTTTAAAACTTAAAATTTTGTAACTTTCCTTAATGCTCTTTTAACCTCTGCTTTTAGCATGTTAAATTTCATGTGTGGAACCATTACTGTCGATTTAAATGAAGGAAAGTTGCGGAAAGTGGGTCTATCAACCTCTGTCTTTGTTTAAATTTTGATTCCTTTTGAAATTGAATGTCACGATTGCAATGGTAAGCCTTGCACAACGGCTAAAATCTCGATGGCTTATTGAAGCCACTCATAAATTGATTCATTACAGTATTTTTCATTGCTGACCTATTGTCATGAGCGCCAGTCAAATGATCCCCATAGTTTTATCTATACATACGTACTTTCGTTATAGATTGCCGAATAGCTTTCCTATCGGATAGAAGTAGATTATGTATTGTGCTGAGTTTTTGAGTTCTTGGGGTGGGTTCTTTTTTCACATTTATCACAATCCCAATCGGCAGAAATAAGTTAGACGAAAACCCCACGGACCGGTTAGCATGCCGCTTGACATTTTAGGATTGGGTTTCATGGTAACGAGAGGTCTTGGAGCAACTTTCCACAGAGTGAACTGTGTGTGTGGAGATTCAGTGTCCTCTGTCCAGTATTATTTAAAGGTGGCCTTTATCGGAGAGAGCGCTGAAAGTGGGGCGGGTAGTCCGTAGAGGATCTTTCCTGAGTGCAGCCGAGCCAAAGGCGTGGAAATTTGTTCGCAATTTTACGGTCAGAATGACGATTCGTATTTCTTGTAGCTCGCCATTATTTTTGCCCATCTAAGGCAAGCCGCTGAGACCACGACAAGTTTGCGGCCAATCGTTAGGGGTAGCAGAAGATCTTACGTAGAATGTCTTCTTCCTTTTTCGGAAGGCTAAGGCATCATCACGGGTTAAAATGGAGCCTTAATTTATCAGTGCCATGAAATAGCACTATTATCGCATGTACCCATTCAAATGTCCGGATGCAAAAAAAAAACGTTAGCCGTAGATTCATGATCTCCATTTGCGCTAACTCTTGGTCGCCAGAATAGGAGTTGTCACTTTATTCTATCAGACCGCTAGCGAGTTACCTTGTTTCTCCTTCCTTGCATGGGACTGGGAAAATGTTTTTCATTTAATTTAATTACGGTGCCAGTCTTATTCTTAGAATCACGGATGAATCATACAAGTTTTCAGTGAACTCTGTGTTAGGTTGATAGGTACGGCTCTTCTGTAGCATCTGCTGTCGCATAATCTTCTTAATAATCTTTTTATTGTCTGTGCGTATTCCCTTATATGGGCATAATTTGTCACGTCAATTATAATCTCTTCCTCCTTTTGGTGGTATAGGTATCATTAGGAGTTTTTAAATTTTATATGATTCGTCGTTGGTAGAAGTGTGTTTATATCCATCAATTAGATCATCACCAGTCTGCCACGGCTGACTTGCTGTAACAGTAAGACTTGCTGTAAAATATACCGAATATCGACAGAATATGTTAATAAACGCTGGTATTAAATTTACTTTTGAGATCCCTATTAATAATAGTTCCGGATCATTGATTTTTATGAATGGGAAAATCTTAAAAATAGAAAATTTGGAAAGAAAGAGCTTTTCATTAGAACTCCCATATTTATCACAATTTCTTTCAATATTAGTGTTGGTTTGCGTTAGCCCAGATGTGGCTCTTCTTTACTGGTAATATCTTTGTCCCGTTATATTTTCTTCCCCTGACGTATTCCGTCCTACGTGCATTTCTCCTTAGCATACTGCTACTCAGGGCGGGTTCTCCTACAGCCGTCAGTAACCTATCGTTTCTCATTAGGCTCTTGGCTACATCGAGAGGGTTCCGATTTTAAGCCAGATACGATCATTTTACAAAAGAACTTTACACAATGATGACTTCAACCTAGATCTAAGGATGACATTAGCCTTCTAGACTTTTTGAAGGGTCTAAAATCACCTTGCACCCCAATACATATCCGAGGAACTATAGGGTGAAAGTCAGTAATATCAATATAATTATATATCAGCGTTTTGATTTACTTTTTCGATGCAGTTAAACCTGGAATACTATATATTTGAAGGTTTTTATGGGCCTTAGTGGTATTTCAGTTGGTAGAGGTGGTTGGGCGATCAAATGGAGATTCCATAATGCAAATTAGGGTGGAGCTTCTTTGGAAATCTTCACCGAAATTATAGTAATTGTTAATTAAGTATAAAAACTTCCTGTGAGCTAGTATACGGAAAAGTGTAGTACTGGCTCACCAAAAAACGTCATTGCACAAACCTTAGGCAGTGGTGAGCACTGCACCAGCCTATATAACCAGCCTCAGTGACAGTCAACACCCCCATTCCTTCCATGCCTATCCTTATACCTTTCCTCCCGGTCTGAAGCGCCTGTTAGTGCGGAAACAGACTTGAAAACACCCATGTAGTTTGAGGCAACGGTTCATTCCGCTTAAAAGCTGTCAGGCGTGGGATAAAATAATATTGCTGACCTGCAAAAGAAAATCTTGCCTTACTGGGTCGAAAAAATCTGCAGCTCCACGTAATTAAAGGTTATGTTGTCTTATGAGGCGGAAAAAAATTCGACCCTGCCAGGATTCGAACCTGGAATCTTCTGATCCGTAGTCAGACGCGTTATCCGTTGCGCCACAGGGCCGTGGGTTGTAGGTGGGAAGAACAATTGTACTGCTGTACTTGAGCAAAGAATGGTGTATAAGGCGGTAATACATGCTGAAGATCGAATGAAATTTTCTCGTTGTTTAACGAAACTTCTTCCAGGGAACTTTATGCTCTTCTTTAAGCCATTCTTGCCCTTATGTATTCTTTAAGCATTGCCAACGATTAGAGAATGTTGAATTTTGGGGTCAAAAACTCTCTGCTCTCTTAAATACCTTTCACTTTCGTATATAAGGTCATTATTTATAACATCATAGAATATTTCGCATGTGATTAGTATATCCTTAAGCCACAGTTCATAATTAATTGCTTCTGAGTATTCTCTTTGCTTTGCAGGGAAGGGAGCATAACGTGTCATCTGCTGTTGGCTTGAAGATGTGGGTCCGCCCTCGAAGATGGATCTCAGTTGTCTAGAAACTCGACCGAGTTCTTTGAGATGAGTCGAAGGTAAGCATTCCAGCTCCAATTTTAGACCTTTTGTTAAAGTTATGCTCTAATTCAAGAAGGTTAATGTTCTCTGTCATCGAAATATTTGCTCTTCATGAAACATCTCATGCTCTCTAAAATCTATTTTCTGCAAATCATGGTTAGGTAAACTTCTAAATGATTAACTTTACAATCTCTCGTATAATATAAAGAACGGATTATCTGTCTCGTTTAAGGAGTTTAAGTAGTTTCACCTGTCCCATCAAATGAGTTCTTCCACGCGAATTAATGGAACCGTTGAACGTATGGTCTCTGGTGGACATTTCACGATATTCCGGATGAAAAAATTAAATCACCATACCATTTATGCCTCATGATTACATTTCTGCAAATTACTTACATTCCTTAATATTAGATTCTTGGATAGAAATCTATACAAATAGGAGTGCATACCTGTTGTTCGCAATGAAGTTATTGTGCCGTTAGCACAGCAAAAGTGGATCAGGCTGACGTGGTGGCTATGGTTCTGGTTCTCATTCATGCCAGGACTACAAAATCCTTGCTGTCGAAGATTTTTATGTGGAACGCCGCTCTGTATTCGAGTGTCATGAGCATGGTACTAATTATGTGTAATGTATTAGTACCATGGTCGTGAGGAAATAACACTCAGGACGTCAACCGTGGGAAGGGACACCTTGGCTGCTTTCTTAAAAAGTAGGCAAAAACCGTCGCCAGGTTTCTCTATACCCTTTCCCATTTTTCATGAGCATTCTACCTCTTCATAACTGCCCAACTTGCTTCAGTGGGGCAAATGACCTAAACTGGTGGTCATTGGGGATGGTCATCTCCTCTAGTAACATTAAAACTCCTAAAGAGAGTAATTATTACATTACGCTGTCATTCAATTTCCTTTATTGATGCTGAGATAATTTTAGGCGCATAAAATGTTTTTGATCTGTGAAATGGATATTTTTGCTAAAGTAGCTAAGAAGGTACAAGTCAGGGTAGCTTTAGAAGAATCAGTGTGGACAGTGAAAAAGAGTGGAGTGGATGAGGGCTGCCACGGTCCTCATTTAATTCGCGGACGAAATTTTAAGTCATTCGCTGTTTTAATTATTCGTGAACGGAATGATTAGGAAGCCATAGGAAGAACTTGAAGAATAAATGAAAGCGGTTAGCCCATTAAATCACTTAGATTGCCTTTTGTCTGCGAGTATGGCTAGAGACTTACGAATGTGCATTGATGGGTGCGTTAAAGGTTCCATGCGAGAGGTTAGAGAATAATCAGAGGAAGAATCTGTTCGTTTCCTACGTGGTGTATAGTGTTTGTTTTTCATTGTTTATAGCTAAAGTGTCTTTAATAAAGACAAAATTCTAAAATGGTAGGAGGGCTAACCTAGACATGTTAACTGATGACAGAGAAAAGTAGGTGAAGTTGTTCAAGTAACTGGATGACATCATGGACGAAGGTGGATCAGCACCAATGATACAAGGGAATGATGTGAATAAGCAAAAAGATTATTTCCTGTGCGAAGAGTATTTAATATTAACACTCTCTCCTGACGCAAACGCCTTTGTTAAGCGCTCTTTTCACTAGCAAAAATCTGTTCGTTTCCTACGTGGTGTATAGTTTTAGTTTTTCATTGTTTATAGCTAAAGTGTCTTTAATATCGAAAAAACGGCCTAATACATTTTCATTTTTTCAATAAGCTTTCTTGGGTGAAAACTGAGTACCTGCGTCAATAATTATTTGCTCCCGGATAAATCCACGTCCCAAAGGCTGTCGCGTACTTCCAGTGGTATTTGCATGGGCTTTAAAAATGCTACAGTTAAGCTCCTCCGTTCCTTTCCCTAGATTTATTATTGGCCACGTCAATCCCCCGCGGTGACCAGCCACAAGGACCATGGTTGCACGAGCCGCCTCGTAGGACGGTCCTTTCATTCTTCTTGTAGCGAGGGCCGTTCGTTCTCCACCGCCCACCTATGCCTCCTCCACCCCCCCCCCCCCCCCCATTGGCACGACAGGGGAGCTGGTCCCTGCCCTCCTCCGCACCTCCCGCGGGGATGGGCGTGGAAGACGACGGCGGCGGAGGCCCCAGAAGCATTGAAAGGCTGTTGTGGGATTCAGTGGTCGATCGCGAGCAAAGTGGCTGACATCTGGTGGCGAAGTGGCACCTGGGCCCGTATTCTCGTTTGAAACGCAACCTCGGTTATCTCCCCAGCAACGAAACCGAGGTTGCGTTTCATTGATTTCCTCATTAGAATGTTTACAAAAAGTTAACGCGAGTCCTGAAAAACCTTTGGTATCCCTTGGATACCACGAGAGTTTCAGAAAGAGAATAAGGACCCTGGTATGCGGTTAACCGGGTAATCGATGACGCGAGTGCATCCAGAACCACCGGGTGGAATATCGCTGAACCGCTCCCGAGAGCCATTCGGAATTGGTTGAACTGAACGAACTATTACGCGAGTTGAATTCATAAGTTATCAGATACGGTAACCAGACAGCCAGACGGGTTCGATTACGCTCATCATTTACAGTAACCGTCATTGTTGGCTGGTTGTTAGGCATAATGGAAGTGAACTGTTAGTAAGCATCTCACAGTTGTTTTAGAAAACCATATTTGTCAGTACGTGAGACACATATGACTACAGAGTACCTACCCTGAAAGCATCCGAATGTGTGTTGTCAAAGGAGAGGATATCCGCAAAAAAAAACAACTTGCCACTACAAAAAAATATAACTGCTTTGAATAAAACTGGCCATACTTAGACATGCTCCAAGCACGTTCAATTATTTGTCTAGGAACTACGACATAATGAAATATTAAAACAGGAAAATCTGTTGAAATCATCTACAGTAATAATTATATTAGGATATAACGGTGCCCTTAAATGCGCTGGATAGAGAGAGATAGGAACTTTTATCAGATGTACTTCAGGTTTGGCTACCTAGAGTGTGATTACATCTACATAATACCCTGCAAGCCACCAAACAGGTGTGTGGCAGGGGGTGAATTGTCACGAAACATGAACTACATATCATGCATAAAAAAGGATTAGTATTTATATACTGTTCTAAACTTCACTATTTAAAAAAAGGGTTAAAGTCGCTCTCGTGGGGAGGACCGACGGTCAGACCGTCATTAGTAAGGTCCAACCTCTCGAAGCAGCTAATCCAAGACCCTTCCTCGAGTTCGAGGCTCGTATGAACCCAACCCTCACCGCAGGAGGCCCAGCCACAGAAGTTGACCATTTGCAGTTAAATATGCAATTTAAAAGTTTATAACTTAAATCCGAAAGTATCATTTTTATCGCATAGCCGGCGAAGATACGACGAAGTAGGTTTTTTGAACGGCATTGTGCGATAAAATTTAATGATTATTGATAAAAGTAAGATATTCCGTATAGCGATTTGGCAACCCTGCAGATCGCCGGAGGAATGGGGAGAGGGCACAGAGATAGGTAAGGACGACCATCGCCGCAGGAAGCCCAGCCTCAGAAGTTGACCGTTTGCAGTTCAATATGCAATTTAAATGTTTATAACTTTTACCCACATTTATTATGTTTATCGTATAGTACGCGAAGAGACGATTAAGTAGGTTTTTTGAACGACGTTGTGCGATAAAATTTAAACTCCCTATTGCGATTGCACCCTTACTATGTCTCTGCGTCTCTACTAGTAAGTACTCTACTAGTAAGTAAGTACTCTACTAGTAATTAGGGTTGCTTCTAAATATTGCGTGGACAAATAGACCGAATTGTGCTATGCAAAACCTCCGCTTCACCAAATACGCACTATCCTGCCATTAACCCTCGCGGTGACTTTCAGACTTTCATCGCTTCTGAATAAAATTGTACGTGAAAACGCGTTTCGGGTCGTTAATGGCAAAATGTTTGCAAATAATGTATAAACAACATAAAAACTTTCGCTGCGATAAACGTTTTATTTTAGACGTAAAAGGGCCTGGGCGGGAATCCCCGCCTTCCCGCTCTGGCCACGCCACACCTGATTTGGAGGATTAGTTGGCTGGGTTGGGTCAGCTACAAAACAAATTTACAGCTACACTTCTTAGATACTTCCTAAACATATCCGCTATCAAAGTGAATGGGTACCTTCTTCATTCCGCCATCTGAGCGTGTCTAAAATGGTTATCAAGCTACTTGTAAGTGGCATCTTCATGTGTTATTTATTATTAATTAGTACTTACTACATTACTATCAAATTACAGCAGCTAATCGAAAGTCACAGGAGCGCAAAGACAGGCATTACGGTCACATCATAGTACTACACAAAAACGTGTAAATAAAAATGTATTACATTTTCTATGTGCTATGCATGCATTTATTGCACCACCTTGAATGGCATCTGGTTCACTACGAAGTGATTTTCTAAACTCCAGGTATTCGTTAGTAATCAGGAGCGGAGTTCAAGAAATTTATAAAAGTCACGAAGACCCTGCTGATGTTAAACCCCCTGTCACACGCCCTGGAGGTGGCCTGAAGGGTATTATACAGATCTCCACATCTACATTTACACGATACCCTGCAAGACACCTTGAGGGTGTGTGGCAGGGGGTGAAGATCACTAAGCATTCGCTATAAACATGCAAACATTCAACTATAGGTTCTCAGGCAACAAGACTGTTTGTATCTACATAATAATAAGGGATTGGTTGTTATTACATGCATCATGCACCACAGACTATAAAATATTTCAACCTACCTATCCCTTTGCTATGCTGCCTATACTGTTCTCTTATAGTAGGTACGGGGGGAAAATGCCATTTGAATCTATCAGTACGACTATCTCTCTCTCTAATCTGATTTATCTGGTCGAATCTAGCATAATACGCTGGTGTTTTTAACATATGCCAAACATCTTCAGTAAAGCTATCCGATTTAAATATCTGTATGAGATTTAATCTGTACTTTAACCTAAGCTCTGATAATGATTCTCACCCTAATTCTTTAATTAATTCTGAAACAGTACTTAACGTATCGTAACACCTTTTAACGAACCTAGCTGCTCTGCGCTGCACACTGTCTAGTTCTCTGATCAAACCTAATTCATTCGGATCCCATACACTGGCTGCATACTCAAGGTGGGGCCTAACTAGAGAAAAGTAACATCGCTCTTTTGTCTTCTCATCACATTTTCTAAGTAATCTTTCCAAGTTCTGGTCGCACAAGGATCACTTACTTCCTCGCTTACCAGTCCTTTTTCCCAGATAACAGCGTAAAAATATCGTAGAATTCTCCCTCATCTTTTTCAAATTCTTTTTTCCTAGAATTCTCCCTCGCCTACCCTCGTAGTATAACCTTTGGGCATGAAGCAATTAAGACAGGTTAGAAATTCAAGGGAGTGGGTGGGTAGGGGGGAAGGGAAAGTGACCGTTGAGTGACCGAACCATTGTTCTACATGGTTCTCCGTATGCTTCACATGCAGCATTCACTATTATGAAAGAAGTTTTCAGGCTCAACATTATATGCAGCTACCTATACAATACACTTGTATTTATACTATGGTTGGTACTACATGTTGGTATGAGTACTTAATGCTAACCCTACTAACAGAATGTTTTTGCATGTTTGCTTTGCAATTTCTATCTTTTTTAAATAGTGTAGTTCTGACTACTATATTAATACTATTCCTTTTTTATGCATGATATGTAGTGCATGTTTGGTGAGCAATCACCCCCTGCCACACACCCTTGTGGTGGCTTGCAGGGTATTATGTAGATGTAAATGTAGATGTAAGTGATTCCCTGTCTTCTTCTTTTGATATACCCCTGTACACTACCGCATCGTCTGCAAAAATTCTAAGCTTACTATTAACTACGGAACCTAATTCGTTTATGTTTAAAAGAAATAGAAGCGGACATATTACGCTACCCTGAAGAACTTCCGGTGTTACTTTGATTATGTCCCACGTCATACCATCACGATTTTTAAAAATAGGTGTAAAGTTAGCTTCTTTCCAATCCTTGGGTACTATGTTGTTCGTTAGTGTTTAATTGAATATTATTTCTAGATAGGGGGCTATTTCAGAAGCTAATGTTTTATATACTCTGGAAGGAATTTAATCGGGACCTGGTGATTTGTTTTTACAAATGTTTTTTAACTGGTGCTCTATTCCGCGACATCAAATTGTTATTTACGGCATAGGTTCACTGAAAGTGTTCGGCGGTGTTTAGATTGTGTTGTGTGGCGATGAGTTGAATACGCTTTGGAAAGTGTTTAAATAATTGGCTTTTTCTAAATTGCTGGTGACTCCAATTCCTGCATCGCTTTTAAGTGTGTGCACTGTGGACCAATTTCTCAGAAGCACATATGATAATCTAAATATTCTCATAATATCTTGCTCTGAAAATTGTGATAACGCTTGCCTACACCATTTCCTTGCCAATGCTCTCGATTTTTTATAGTTTTTAACTAACGCATCTGTTCCTCTACCGATAGACACTGTCCTGCATTCTTCACCCCAGTGTTGCATACCCTTTGTCGCTTTAGTGATTTACTAACCTCCACGTTATACCACCTTGGCTCTATATTATCACTTTTCAATTTACTTGGTATGTATTTTTTAACTGCTTTACGGGTGACCTCCAGAAATTCCCCCACGAATCCTCCGTATCTAATCCTTTGCTTTGTTTGATAAATACATTAACAGATTCCCTTAATTCCTCTTTCATACCGTCGTAATTAGAATTGCCAAATAAGTACATCTTCCTCCTTGGTTTATAAAGTCTTTCAAGAGCTATAACAAATTTCACATGCACTATTTTGTGATCATTAATTACTGTGACTGCAACTATATTTAGAACTTTTTCGGGTGTATTTGTTGCTAATAAGTCTAGAATGTGTACTGTAGAATACTATTTCAAGGTAGGGGGAAATTTCGGAAGCTAATTCTATTTACGCGGGAGGGAATTTGATCAGGGCCAGGAGATTTGTTGGGGCTTATGTCTTTAAGTAACTTTTCAATACCATTATAGGAAATTTCAATTGGTTGCATCAGCCCCTGAAAGAGGTCAGGTAAGACGACAGTTGAATCCCCGGAAGGTGGGTAGAAAATGGTTTGGAAGAAGGAATTTAGCAAGTTAACTTTGTGAAGAGTGTTTGTGGCAATTTCATCCTTATCATTGTTATGTGAATGGACGGCAGACTTATGGCCTTGCCTAGCCTGATGGCCTTGCACCTCCTTGACGTACAACCAGAAGACTTCAATTTTCCTTCAATCGTTCCCCAAGTGTTTTTCTTTTGAATTCTGCAAATGCATTACTAAGCAGTGGATTTTGATATTTTATAGTTTTCAATTATTACGTTATGCTCATCAGTGGGCATATATTTACTAATTCTTTTCATTTTAGCACGACATATTCGCTGCCGTCTCAGGGATTTTCTCACTTCGGCATTGTACCACCTAGGTTCAGTGCTTTCTTTTTTAAATTTTCTATGGATATATCCCAGAGCGCATGATATTAATGACGCACTTCCATGAACCATTCGTACATACGTGAATGGAAGACTTTTTGAAATTCGATAAGGAATCTCTTAAATAAATTTTAAAGTTAGCAAAG
The DNA here is from genome assembly GCA_933228895.1 of Platycnemis pennipes. NCBI lineage: Eukaryota > Metazoa > Arthropoda > Insecta > Odonata > Platycnemididae > Platycnemis > Platycnemis pennipes. The sequence goes on from OW121853.1 coordinate 110,073,447, forward strand.
TCTGCTCTTTTTAAGATGTAAATATTTCTTTTTTGTTTAAAATTTTTATCTAAAGACAGTAAGAATTTTGCAGTTATAACTCTGTGGTCACTGATCCATCAACCGTGTCAATCATTGTCACTTGTTGTGGGATATTGGTTGCCAGTAAATCAAGAATGTTATCCCCCTTTATTAGGTGCTGTAGCTAATTGTTGCAGTGAGTTATTGGAGAATACATCTAATAGAGTCTCACAGATGTCCTTGTCCTTTCCTCCAGGGTTGAAGCAGAATGTTCTCCAGTCTATTGATGGTGATTTGAAATCTCCACCTAAAATTATACTACGCTGTTGCACGCTACGCTCGCTGTTACGAGACGTTATAGAATTTATCTGCTTTCCCAGTTATAATATTGAGTCAACATCAGTGTTTGGGGGCCTATAGAATGCGCAGACAGATATTGATTTGGATTAAGGTCATCTTAATGAACACCAAACACATTCCAAGGGGTTGTCTGGGAATATTACTGCTTTTATAATGATTGAGTTGAAAACTTCGGTAAAACACTTTGGGAATATTTCATATGTGATATGTGTGATGTGTCCTTCGATAGCCAGCTTTCTGTGCATACGATTATATCTGCATCAGTACTTTGTATCAACTAGTCTACTGCAGCTAACAATCCAGCATGGATGGTAGTGTATATTTGATGAATCGTAGGTTTTTGAGACATCTCGGCCTTTATGTCTACGAAATGTTTAGAAGAAGACAATCTTAGAGTTGTAGACAGCAGTGGCTTTCATAGTAAGGGTGCAATCGCAATAGGGCATTTCTTACCTAAAATTTTATCGCACAACGTCGTTCAAAAACCTACTTAATCGTCTCTTCGCGTACTATACGATAAGCATAATAAATGTGGGTAAAAGTTATAAACATTTAAATTGCATATTGAACTGCAAACGGTCAACTTCTGAGGCTGGGCTTCCTGCGGCGATGGTCGTCCTTACCTATCTCTGTGCCCTCTCCCCATTCCTCCGGCGATCTGCAGGGTTGCCAAATCGCTATACGGAATATCTTACTTTTATCAATAATCATTAAATTTTATCGCACAATGCCGTTCAAAAAACCTACTTCGTCGTATCTTCGCCGGCTATGCGATAAACATGATACTTTCGGATTTAAGTTATAAACTTTTAAATTGCATATTTAACTGCAAATGGTCAACTTCTGTGGCTGGGCCTCCTGCGGTGAGGGTTGGGTTCATACGAGCCTCGAACTCGAGGAAGGGTCTTGGATTAGCTGCTTCGAGAGGTTGGACCTTACTAATGACGGTCTGACCGTCGGTCCTCCCCACGAGAGCGACTTTAACCAAAAAAAGATAACAATAGCAAAGCAAACATGTAAAAACATGCTGTTAGTTGGGTTAGCTTTAAGTCCTCATACCAATATGCAGCTACCAATGTTATCCATTGCTACACTCGCATTGGATGTATTTACCGTTATTCATATCCCTAATTGTACGAGGAAAAAAGGACATATTGAATCTGTCGGTTCGGCAATCAATTTCTCTAATTTTGTGATTATGGTCCAGTCTACCATAGAAAGAAAACCTCACCGGCTGGGAATCGAACCCCGGTCTCCCGCGTGACAGGCGGGCGGGGAAACTGACCACTATACTACCGAGGATGTGAAGAATTACCTTTCGGTTTGTTGTAACGCCTATCTTTCGTTGCTCTCCGGAAGAAAGAAAGTATTTACATGTGTCCACTGCCAAAATTTCGTAAGTTCGAGATAGAGGCTTGTATTGCTTGTATTGTATTTATGGAGGATCAAGAACATTAAAAAAGAAGAGAAAAGAAGTTGGTGGAAGTTAGAGAAACTAAGTAAAATTATCGGAGGTGAAGTGTGTTACAATACGTTTTAAATGAAACTTAAAAATGGCTGCCAAAGCTCCCCAAAGTCCCCTAAGTCGAATAATCATCACCATCTTCACTGGCCATCAACACTGAGTTGAAGCAGCTATTCGCTCGATTCGATCATTCTCCATAAATTACTCGGGCGTTTTTGTACACGAAATTGTTAGATGGAAACGAAAAACGAATTTTAGTGAAAAAATTAATCTTTTAACCACAACCATTCACTAATAAATCAAAAATTAAAATAAGCAAAAGGTGACGCCCTTTGCTTATTTTAATTGACGAAGAAGTTGCTTTGATAACATTGACGTCTATTTCCTCCCGTCCTTGACTGCTTTTATGGTAAGGAAAGGGAGTGGAGGGGGTTCTAGGAAGGTCTGCTCGCACAGATCCTGTAGCAACAGTTTCCATTGGCAGAGTCAGCCGTGTCCCCCCCTTTGCGATAAGGCGAAGTAGCTTCGCGGGCTCAGTTGTGATTGCACGAAGTGCATGACGTCAGAGGTTGCACGCCCACTGTTCCGAAAGGGTTAAAAACATCAGTTTTTCGCCTCTTATAACTCGAGAAATAATTGACGGATCAAAAAACGGAAAATTACGGGTCTTTTTATTTTGCAAACTGTATCAGATCCGGCAATTAAAAAAAAATGGTAAACGGCCCCATTGATTTACTTTTTTTAAAATATCAGTTGCTACTTTTATACAATTCACTACTTTCTCTATGCATCCAAAATTCTATGAAATAAGTTTGAAATAAGTTCAAATAGGAGGCATTCTTTGAAATAAGTTCATTTTGCTGTATTTATCAATATCCTCTCAATAATATCGTTGCCTTACCTCTAGGAGGAGGTGGTACACTCGTTCTGTTTAGTCTCCTGGCATTGGCATAGTAGAAGCGTGCATTCTGTTTTCTGTGACTATGGAATTTTTCCATTCGAGTCAAGATTGTTGAATAAAAAATATAATAACTTTAAAATTTTATTTCCTAATCATCAGTATTGTGTAATCAGTGTTAAGCAGGATCAATTTGATGTTGCTTTTATCTCGATTCTTCTATCGGTTGATCTCTTCGTATTAACACGATTATTTTTCAACATTTTGATTCAATACCTATACATAAGCCCATATATACCTCTTTGTAAGTCACTTTGTACTCTTGTACAATGTAGCACTGTCTAAGGATGCGTACATATTACGATGTCTATATTACGATTTGAAGTATATGTATGCATTATTGACGTGAATATTTTATAAAAATAAATTTACGCAAGTGATAATGAAGTTAAAAACTATCTAGACCAATTTCCTGGGTATCAATTGATGACTTTGGACTCACTCGTTTTAGTTTCTGATCGATGCGTTGAATTGTATACCGCCGCGGAGATAAGGTAATCATTAATTCTGGTGTTGATGTACAAAATCGATTGCATCTTTTATCGACTACATTCGCTCGTCGGCGAGTAGCCCTTCATTATAAATTGATGCAATGAGTCTGCCTTAATGTCCTCTAATGATATCTCATCATGCCCCTTATACCTGTTGGTCACATATCTGCAGGGTTTAATGCAAAACTTCCCTTCAATATTTCCGACTGCATGTCGTCTTCATTGCTGTATATCATTCAGTAATAATCTCCTCAGTAGTCACCACTGTCCTTTCATGTTTGATCGTACCTCTCATTCTGCCATTAAGGATAAATATCCTTTCATCACACTTGTTCAATATTTTCTAACTTCCACTTACTCTATGTATTACAGAGATATCAAATTCCAATTCTCATTGTTACAGTTCCCGTCTGTCTTCTTTTCTGGCGCCCGGCGATGAATTCCATGCAAAAACAATTTTGACGGTTTCGCCTCCGCTGTTACCTCAGACAAGACTCGTCTTATGGGGTTGAGTCACATAACAGTGAGAATGGGGGCGTTTACTCGGAACCGAAATCGCAATTTTGTACACGAAATCGTTAGATGGAAACGAAAAACGAATTTTAGTGAAAAAATTATTCTTCTAACCACAACCATTCACTCATAAATCAAAAATTAAAATAAGCAAAAGGTGACGCCCACCGAAAATGCTGCTGTGATAACATTGACGTCATTTTCCTCCCGTCCTTGACTGCTTTCAGGGGAGGGGGAAGGGAGTGGAGGGGGGTTCTCGGAAGGTCTGCTCGCACGGATGCTGTTGAAATCGCTCCCATTGGCCGAGACAGCTGTGTCCACCCCTTTGCGATAAGGCGAAGTAGCTTCGCGGGCTCAGTTGTGATTGGACGAAGTAGATATACGTCAGAGGTTGCACCACACCCACTTTTGCGAAAGGGTTAAAGACATCAGTTTTTCGCCGCTTATAATTCGGGAAATAATTGTCGGATCAGAAAACGGAAAAATACGGGTCCTTTTATTTTACAAACTCTATCAGATTCAGCAATAAAAAAAATATGGTAAACGACCCCATTGATTTCGCTGATTTTAATTCTACGAATTTTCGTGAAATGTCTTAAGGCTTATTTCTCGTTCCCTTTATCAAATATATTTTTTACATAACTTTTACATTTTTAACGTGGAATATTGAATTGGGCACCCTCACTATTGGGTCCGACGATACTTTTCACTTCTGTGAGGAACAGTCGCTTCGTGGACTGCCATTTGTCTTGCTTCTACTCTTCGTTCTACCTGGTGTGGATGACCCTGCCAGGAGACACTGCACACATCTAGTACTGACGAATGGGGACGTAAGGATGCCAAATGTAATTTTTCCCCTTACTATAAGAGAACACAATAGGCAGCATAGCCTAAGATTTTATGGGATAGGTAGGTAAAATATTGCGAGAGTAGTCTACAGTGCATGATGCATGTATGAACATCACTAACCCATGCATGTTCATCTACATCTACATCTACATAATACCCTGCAAGCCACCATAAAGGTGTATGGCAGGGGGTGATTTCTCACCAAACATGCACTACATATCATGCATAAAGAAGATTAGCACTTGTATAGGTAGGTACTGTTCAAAACTACGCCATTTGAAAAAAGATAAATAATATGTTAGGTAAATACAGATAAATGTTAGGTAAATACAGATAAGAGTATTTAGATAAATGCCATTATAACCAATAATCCTTTGTTAATATGTAGATACTAACCATGTAGCTGCATGTGACCCTATAATATAACATGTTTCTACGTTGTAGCTTAGTTTCATGCCAATGGTGCATGTTTGGTGATCTTCACCCCCTGCCACAAACCCTCGCGGTGGCTTGTAGGGTATTGCGTAGATGTAGATGAGGGACTTTCGATCCCATAAGGGTTCTAGTTTACGGGGAAGTCTGTAATTACTATTTACTGAAAAAATATTGATTGTCGTGATTGAGGATCTATCGTGCTCCAGCTATTTTATTCAGGGTCTATAAGATTTGTAAGCTAGACTCAAATAACCATGCTGACAGGATATCCTGATAGATGGCTGTTGAGTGTCCTATGCTAAGTGCCTACTATTTTGTATTGCATTATTCCTTACATTTAGCCATAACACTAAATTCCCTTTCGGTTTAATTCCAAACGGGAATGCTCTTCTACCTCGATAGTGGCGTGGTCCGTTTGGCAGCATTATTTCGAGGTGACGGAACCATAAGGTTCATTTTTATCAACCGAAATTTTGCCTTTCGCGAGGCATTGTTTTTTATTTGCAATTGCAAAGTATTTGCAATTCACTGTCAACTATCATGCTATGATCCAGATTGTGGAATTAAACGTTCCTAAATCTCGACAGCGGTTGGCAAGGAGCGTGGAACTACTTGCAGTGTGCCGACGGGCACCTCGAGGGCGCGCATCTATTTTGGGAGAATGTTCACATTCATGGACAGATGGAACGCTAACTTCCCCTCCTCCTATGCCCTACCGTCCCGACCTCCCACTTTGATTGCCGATCAACTTGAGTGATTTCCATATCGCCTCTCCCATCTCCCGCGAAGGCCGTCCCACTGCCGCCCGGGACTCGCGGCCTCCCTTTTCTCAACCCGCTCCTCCCACCGCCTCCTCATTTTCTGCTCCTTCCTTCTTCTCTCTATAATTACACTCAGATCACATTACTGATTTTGCGGCACATACCCGCCTACGATTTCTTATTTTCTCAAGGATGCCAATAGTATGAGCATTCACAAACATCCCCAAATAAGGAAATTCACGAAGGGAAACCATGAAATTGAACGGAAATAACAAATATTCCGCAAAGTATCCATTATGAACCCACACTTATATGCTGCTGGAATTTTAGAAGACTTGATCTAGTTAGAACTTCTGCAGCAAATTTTAAAATGCACCGTGTACCCTAACCTCAAGACAAACCATGTCTCATGGGGGATTCCATCCCGTGATCTTTGGGTTCCTTGCCGAACGCGTAACAGACTGGATTGCTTTAGCCGGCTGCAGGAATTTGGGACCTAATTTAGAATCAATAGTATTTGGTAATGCTCATTCCTTTAAGTTTTCTTGCCTAAATTTTCCTGTTGGTAACCTCCTTTTTGATCTATACATCTTTCTTTCGTCGTGAGATCGTAAGAATTCAAGTTGCTCCACCGTGGATTGAAATGGAAAACAACTGGCAAAAATTCCAAAAATGGTTTTTTTAGTCTGGAAGTCTAAATTTAGAATGGTGACTCTCCATTTATTGGTTCATGTGATTTCATTTTTCATAATTATCGCGTATTAACAGTATACAAGGGCCTAAAGTTGAACAAAATATGTAAACACGTCCGAATTCAGTTTTCGCCGAAAATATCCGAAATTAAGAGGTTGAGGAACTTGTTGTAGTAGGCTTCCGAAGTAAGGTGATAGTATTTTACTGGGAGATCTTAGTCTGTGACACGCTGTTAATGTGATTGATTTACTAGGATATTTGCTCTTTTAATAGGACAAAATGGCGGACCTTAATTTCCAACGTTATTATATTCTGGATGATAAATAGTTAAAATGAACACGAAAGAACCATAAGTAACTCATATCAAAATATTTACTGAATCTTCAGGAGTGTGAATTCGTTGGAATATTCTGCGACTGTCTGCAACGCCGGAAATAAACTCAATTTTTCGATCGCTCGGCGGGGTCCAGCCTTGCGCTCCATCTAAAGGGAAAAGTGGTATTTATTATCATACGCTGTGGATCCATGAACTTACTTATGGTGATTTTCTAGCTGTATATCTTTTAAGGGATCGCCATAGGTGCTATAATAGTGGTTTGCATAGAGATTACATTCTCTTTGTCGTCCAATAGCCCAAGTAGTCTGTCACCGGATACAATCAAGGAACGAACCCCGGGTTTTAGCGTTAACATTTAGATCTTTCGAACGATTCGTTAAGCTTCTATGGACTTCATTTTTTCGTACTTGCATTTTCCTCCCACTTCCATTAGTTCCGTCTTTACTTCCATGATCCACCTTCTTCTTGAGGGCTTTCCTTCTGAAATTATAGTAGTATTTATTTTCATGTATTCAATTTTATGCGAAAATATTGTAACCCATCCTAATGTGATTCCGGTATCTGAACGAAATTGATAACTTAATCATTAATTTTTCTTTCCGCCATTCATGCCGATTCATAACTTACAGTCATATTGCTTTTCACTGAGCTAGGTGGTGATTTGTATCATTCCGAGGTATTGTCGGGAGACCGTAATCATGTACGCTTTGTTGTGTTAAAGATATATTAACTTGGGGAGTGCATTTCTCCGGGAAAATTGTGAGCAATTGAATTATTCAATCTTCAACTTTCTCCCGTAAATATTACGTGAGTATTATTATGCTGATTTGAAAATTTATTTAATGGCTTGTTCTTCGAGAAATCTATCCAAAAGTCACTTTTTAGCTTAGCATTTATGTTGTCAGTTGTTGATAGCAAGCTATGCTATATCGTGCATCAATAAATAGGTGCTTCCCATCGAATAAAAAAAAAAGATGGACGAATGGCGTCACATTGAATTTTTTGGTCACACGCTAGTGATTTTCTGGAGAATATTAGCAAGCATGGTGTCTATAAATTTTACGAGAGTTGCAATCTACCACCATAAATGGCATTTGGGTGACATAATCGCTCTTTCTGCGTAACGTTTTTGATGGTAGATAGATAAGCGTCTTTATTGGGGCGAGATTGAGACTAAAAAGTCCCTTCTTCCATCTAACCCCTCGTCAATGCATGAAATATGGCATGTATATAGGTACATAAAAACGTTGTTCTAAATACTCAAAAAGTATATAATATTACAATAGAAAAACAATTAAAATTACAGTGAGAAAAAAATAAGTAATATAATATGACAATGAAAAAAAATTAATGTAGTTATACAAATGAAAAATATGAATATAAGGTTTCGATTAGGAAAACCATATGAAATCAACAAGATGCAAATGATAACATTAAAGGTATGTGTAAAAGATATATACGGTATGGTAGTTACGGAAACCAAATGTGATCTTGTCGTACAGGACATTGTTTGCTTTATAGATGCGTGTCCATGCTCTATGGGTGCGCATGCAATACTTTAAAAGTTTTTTTTGTCACGACTCCGTGCATATCCATGCATTGGTTGATTCACTCGGCTCATATTCATGTTTCTTTTGCAATGCCCTATTTCCATTCCGTCTAGTTCGTGGCTAATGTCTAAGATTTACTGGCATTGAGTGGGTTAAATGCAGTTGCATACGCTTATAGAATCTTGTATCCGAGTAGTATTTCTTCACTTACCAGCTCGTTTTTCAAGCTACACCTCGACTTTAAGAAGAATATACGATTTTACTTCTGGATATATTTTGCTTCTAGGAATTTCGCAATACCAGGACGTTGATTTTACTTCTGAATTATTGGGTAAGAAACTTCAAATTCACAATAAATGATGCTTTCATTCATGCTATTTTTAGTTTGTAGAATAGAAAATGGACTCGAATATTTGAGTTACCTTGGCCTCCTTCCAGGCACATCGAGTGTGGAAGAACAACTTAGACCAATAATTGATTAATGGCTATTAAGGTTGTAGAATTTTGATGGCCGGTGTCTAAATTCAACGAGACCGTCATAAATATTGGCAGTGAATCAAACAGTAGTTTACTCAGCGGAGAGAGCGTGCAAGAGAAATACTCGTGGTTGATTCAATAGACCGACTGATGAAATATGGAGTAGGGATATACAAACATAAGTAGCAATTCTTAATTAAATTTTAATAATTTCCGCGTTAGGCATTAACGAACATTTAAGGAAGCAAATAAAGGAAATTGATGCACGAATAAGGAAATTGGGTTCATTTGGGTCGGTTTTTCAACCACGCAAGCGTGCCATATGTTTTGACTGTTTTGATTAGCGCCCATGCTCTAGCATCCAGCATTAAATGGATACTATTATATTAACTAAGGATATCTGGAGTACATACTTATTATACGCCTTTGGGTTTTGGCCGTCTTTCCTGTCGGGAAGTCCTATGCCCTGAGAAGTGAAAAACATAGATTAAGGGTTGGGAATGGAGCTGGAATCGTGGCGGGAAAGTTCGCTAGATGGCACCACCATATCGATCCGTCGATTGGGATGGCTGGAGTGAAAGTCTACTTCGTTCCAGTCCTCCCACCCTCCCTACTTCCCCCTCTCTCCTCCCACTACCCTTCCTACCTTTCTTCCTCACCCCACCCCGTCTCTCACACCAACGCTCCCCCACGGTTTCGTTCTATGTGGCGGAGTTTCTCTTTCTGATATGCCCGAGCCGCCCGAGCGTCGCTGACACTGTCTGCCTTCGGCCCTTTCCTCCCCTTTTGACGCCTCTTTTCACCGCGTCGTGCCGCGGAGGTTTTCGTCGTGGTGTCGCCCTTCGTCACGGGTGGCTGAGACTCGTCCTGAGTGACAGAGTGACACGACAGCCGGTTTCATTCTCCCGCTCGCCCTCCCGCCGAACTGACGAATACACTAAAGCGCGCGGGCGGGACCATTTTTACACGACGTGTTCGACGTTTCAGAGCCGCGCGGGGGAGCGGACATTATAAAATTGCCGGTGCGTGGCGAAGATGCCTCTTATTTTCATACGGCCGGCCTTTTTTCAGCCGAAACCCCATGGCGTGAACTCATGCGGGTCAACGGGTGGTAGCGAATGGCTCGGGATTTCTAGGTCTGGAAACATTTCGTAGGTTTCCCCAGGGAACAAATCTCCTACCCACCTTAAATTGAGTGATCTAACATGTCATTTCTCTGGTATCAGTTGTCAAGCCAAAATCTCCACTGCGATTCATCTCCTGCAAGGTTTTATATGAGCCATGTACGGTCCTAAAACCAATCTGATTAGTATTTCGAGACGTAAGGATGAGAAGAAACATTTTTGGTTTTTGGAAAACATTCTCCGTACTCAATCTTACTTCCTCTGTACTAAACATTTATTATGAAAATTGGAGTAATATATTACCAAAAAGAGGGATATATGTGTAGTTTTAGATTGAGTAGGAGTACAAGAAGAAGTGCATGAATGTGAGTGAACGGAGGTGAATGATGTAGGCAGTGATCAACATTTACATGGGAACTTGCGAGAAAAGGTGCTAGATTGGAGGTGGTAGGCCACCATCCGAGAAAGTGAGGCTACGATGAAAAAATCTTAAAGAAAGGGATAAAATGGATGAGAAGGGAAGCACAATTCTCCTGGAAAGTGTGGATATAACTTGAGATGTGGTCGTTAATATTGCATGGTGAAAATTATTTCGGAATGTTTCAACATTCGATTTCTGTTACCGCCTCGGACTGACTTGCTGATATACTGGGGTTGAAATATCTCTGCAGTGCCAGCAAGTCTCAAACTTGTGTCGTTAAAATTTTTCGGTTTACTTTATTCTGAAGTGAAAATTCAGTATCCATGTTTCCCCACATTTCAATAGGCCAATGGTAATCAAATGGTAAGTTGTTGAATAAATTAGTGAAACGTAGCTAAATTCTTGGGCCTAACACCAACATTAATTTTTTTACCGTTAAACCACCGAAATGGGGAGATATATTGGTTGATACGTATGCTTATATATTATTTATGCAAGTGCCAATATTTTGTCCTTATCCAATATTTATTAATCAATTTTACACTAAACTGGGGGCGGGAAAGGGACAAACGATGGTCACGTTGTGTATTAATGTAGTTAGTTGGTAGTTAAAGTCTGGTTAGTCTACTTCCAATAAGTTCTATATTAAAATGTGTTGAAGGCTAACGTGTTGAAGGCGTAATTCCCCTTTCAACCGTGAACGCATAGTCAAAGCTCCAGGCTATTTTGATTTTCCAAGATACCAGACTTCTCTCGCTCGCAGCGGGTGGTGAGAGAACGAAAATAACTCCACCCACCAAATCTCTAGTTATTACCTGCATCCACGAAGTGCATCAGTATTCGATTTCAAGCCATAAGAGATTCTCTAAACAGCCTCAACCATGATCCGCAGTTGATAAGCATTCCTAAATCGTTTACACAGCGGAACACCTTTCTACGCCTCTTGATGATGCTCACTGCTGCTATTCACATGGTAATTCGCCACCCACTTGATTTTCCGCGTTAAAGGAGAACTTGATTTAGTATGGCTCCGGCTTCGTTGTAGGGCAACATCGTCAGGTGGGTACAGAAATAATTTTCATGGCTCACGTTATTAGCTACGCTTTCCGTGCTAATGGTTTACTTCAATCTTTGCCATAAACCTTCGCCAAGCATTCGCCGCTGATTCACTTCCTCAACCACATTTATAAGCAATTCCGTATGTATTTGAACTTTAATTGCACAGTCAATTACAATTTATTTGGTTCATGTTTAAGCATATTTTTCAAATGCCTCCAACTTGTTAAACAAATCAAATCCTCTCTAAATCCTGGCACGGTCATCGACTCATACCGCAGAAGTTACGCTGCATTCAAGTCTGCTCCTTCCAAATAGGTATTTAAAAAGTTTCGCCGAGTGCATTACTCCTAATCTTGTAGCAGTTACCTACATCAGCCGTAGTCCGAATCCATTAATTTTGAACTCAAGCAATTCCATTGCGATTATCGATTTAGTTAGTCACTCAGTTAAGGCGACAGGTTAAGGACATTTGTGCCTTGAAGAAAAGGTGGGGAATGGGGGAGTTTACTCGGAATCGAATCGCTATTTAACACGAAATCGTTAGATGGAAACAAAAAATGGATTTTAGTGAAAAAAATAATCTTCTAATCAGAACCATTCGCTCATAAATCAAAAATTAGAATAAGCTAAAGGTGACGCCCACCGAACGAGCTGCGTTAAGGATACCTACGTCATTGATCCTTGATTGATTTGAGGAAGTGATGACGTACGAGTCCTTTGCACGCTCACTTTCCCGAAAGGGTTTAGCACATAAATTTTTCGCTGCTCAAAGCTCGCCAACGACTCGAGGTTTCGAAGTATGGATAAATACAGGTCATTTTATTTTACAAACTCTATCAGAATAGGCAATAAAATATGGTAAACGACCCCTTAAGCAGGGGGAAGGAATTTTTCAGGGAATGGTATATGTTTCGGTGCTGGTTCAAAATACTTATTGTTTATCGCTAATGTTTGAACTAATTTGAACCACCTAATCTCACTGCTTCTCTCCTCAGTGTCCCGCCATCCATTTATAGCCAGTGCTCCTATTCTCTAGGGGTTGTGAATCACATAATAATGTACGATTGTCTGCGTTTTTGGATAATATCTGTTGACGTGCTTATTAATTAAGAGTCAGGCAGAGAGCGCCAGTGAATATTAAGTACTTTTTTCCTACCGAATTTTTATTTAAATCCTTTCACATCCCCGTCATTTAACCGTAACATTATCCTAAATTGAAGTTTAACGTATTACGAGTAATTTCACTTCATTACCCTCTTCCGTCCTCGGCTTCATTGTATTTGGTTTTCCCTAGATTGCATCTTTAATGAGGCAATTCCACTTGCCGTGTACCCTGTCCCAATTTCCTTCCGCTTTTTCACGATATGCATTACTTACCTATCTCCCCGATTCTTCTCTCCTCAACTCCTTTCTAAGAGTTATCTTTTCGATTTCATCTTCTCCTCTCGTTTCCGCGACCACGTATTCACACCCCATAAATACTCGCAATCTGATTTCCTTTAAGCTCACGCCCCCGCGTTCTCTCTTTTGGATTTATTTGCCTTATTCATTATTCCTGCTCCCATTTCTTTCGCCGCTCGGGTCGCTGGAATGCGAAATATTACATCACGGTCTGGAAATAATGTGTGTGGGAACGCTCTCGAAGGAGAGGCGGAAGCCGTTTAGAAAGCTGAGAAGCTCTGTTCCAAATGACTGCACTTTGCGAGATAGTTATTCGTCCCCCTCGTCCCGGATTTTAATTGGCAGCTTCTGAACCAAATCACTACAGTCATTTCGCCGTAATAATCACAATTCCAGCTTCGAGGAGGGTTGGGCTCGATTTCGATCCGGAAGGGCAGAAAGAGAGGCGCACGATTCCTAGCGGCGTCCACGTGTGGGGCCCAATTGAGGCCTTTCCCTCGGGGCGGGTCCCTCTTCGCCCCCCTACGGCACCCTCCCATCCCTCCTGCCCCCCTCTCTTCTCTCCCATTCATTTCCAGTATCCTCGCTCTGTACGAATCCGGTATCCTCATTCCTAGATCCTCCCCCCCTCCCCAATGCCATCCCCTTCCTCGAAACCGTGGTTGAAGATAGAACCCTAGCTATCTTCTTCCTCTCCCAACCTCTTTCTTGCCCTGCGACCAATCAAGCCATTAAAGTCTGCAGAAATTACTGTTGCTCCTTCAGCTTAAATTCAAATTTGTACGAGCAAAATAAAAATTTACGCAGGTACTCCGTTCAGAATAATCGTGGTGGTGGCATGCCTTGTAACTTCTCCTTGTGGTTTTCGTTTTTCGCTGTGTTAGCAAATTGAATAGCCATGGTAATTTAAAAATAATTGGATAAAGAGCGTAAGAAAAGATGCCAGATTATAGATCCGTTATCCCGAGCCCTTTTTATAATCCTGCTATTCGTGAATATACTATCTATCCTTCAATAGGTGGGGCCATATTAGCTGGTGCACCATATTGATAACCAAGTGTATTGATTACTACCTGCGATTCACTAATGACAGTGCATTGCCTCTCCAATTTGTCAATTATTTCGTATTAATCAATGACAGCACGAATTTATTATTTGAATTCTGAAACTCAATGTAAATAATTCTTGTTGATTATAGTATGGTCAGGGAAATATATGATTTTTAGTATGGCGTTGTATGCTTCGTCCATGAGGAGGGAGGATAAACGTAGGTTTGAGCAGAAGGGAGAAGAATTGGGGAGAGGAGTAAAGGCCGCTTTACACGATACAATTTTTTGTACAATTTCTTGTACAAACTCTTGTATGAGGAAATTGTACCATGTAAAGCGGCAAATTGTACGAACGCTTGTGCGATTGTCTAAATGACTGAACGGGAAATAGAACCTGTTCTAATTCCATTCAGACAAACGTACAATTTCGTTCAATTTATACAAGCCTTTGTACAAGAAATTGTACAAAAGTTGTATCGTGTAAAGCGGTCTTAAGATCAAGTGCTGCCTTTTCCGCCTTAAATTTCCATTTTAAGTGCATCTATGGCGAAAGGTTACATTTTAGAATTACGTCTAGGGTCTATAAAAAATGAAATATTTTCAAGTTGTAGTTTTGGCTTATTTTCATATAAATTTACATTATTCAGATAATTTCGTTTAGAATCGTGTTGTTTGATGATTCGATATAAATGTGGTCGTTATGATATCTGTAATTAGAATCACGTAGTACCACTCATTAATTTTCTTTTATCAGGGAAATAGCATTTTTTATGACATCACTGAGGGCTTGTTTGGATACCAACATGGTCTTGGTCGCAGATTGCATCGGAGTACTTTTTAGAAGTTAATTTCTTGGCAGGGATAATAAGCATGTGGAAATACAAAACATTTGAGGTTTTTTGCGAATAAACCCAGCATGTTAAGGTATTTTGGTGAAAGTTAATGAAAGGGAATATTTAGCTATAGAAGTCCGTTCAATAAGTGACGATGGTAGAATTAATCGGTGTTACCGGTGACATAGTTTAGTAATGTAGATTTTAGGCTATTTTGAAAGTTTGCATGAATGTTTCACTGTACAGCGCTTGGGTGTAATTGTTTTAGACGTCTCCTTGCAAGTTTGACACGTTACCAGAAATAGATAATATGAAGTTCGCTAGAAGATGCAGGCTGTATGGCATGTAAACACGTGTTTTCCTCTGGTAAATTACATGTTTACATTGTATCAGCTCTTTAGTCATTAAAATATGATTCTTATTGGCCAATAATGCATGAGTGGTGAGAAGTCACTCCATTCCATCCACTCTTGTGGTGGCTAACCGGGCACAATTTTTATGTAGATGTACCGATTATCTATGAGTCCTTTACTAGTTTACTTACATGCATCTAAAAGGGAGGTGCCAACCTTTTCCACCTTCTCTCGCAGCATAGTTTATGTAGGAAGTTACGTTTTGGTTGTCCAAGTCTTTGATTCTCTTTACTAAGTATTCTGTATTTTCTCTATAAATTCAATCTTAAGTTAAAAAAAGTGCTGTGGACTGTTTTAGATCCTAATGCTCTGGGGTGAGAAATGACCGATAGGAGTAGGAGAGATGCGCGGGCGAAGAAGGGATGGAGGGGGGTGGCTGGAATTCAGACGGTCGGGCGGGGAGGCGTCGCGGGTGGTGCGGGTGGAGACAGGCATTGTTGTACGACCGATGAAGATATCGAAGAGTCTCTGCCATCCCTCAGACCTGACTCCAATCTCCCCTCCATCCCTCCACTGTCAACCCATTCTTTTCTCCACGTCCTTGGAACCCGTCCTCTCTGATACCTCCCCCGGACAAACAGAAAACATTAAAATCTTTGCCCCTGAGAGTTGGAATGAGCTGCTCAGGTTTAGTTGCGTAAACAACCAATTTCCACCCTCCGTAGCTTAGTTTTTTACGCATAAAAACTTAGAAATCACCAGCCATGTTACGAAAATTTTAAAAGTAATGACTAAAAACTCGTTGGTTTGAAAAGTGGTTTGAGGAGTCTCTCGGTGGAAATCCTTCATGATGGATAAAATATGGAATACTTTGCTGTTCCACAGTATTTTTTTATTACTAGCGACCGGTTACGGTACAGAGTATCATTTTCGGGTATATTTTGACAAGCCTCATTTGATTATATTGAGATTCATGGAGGGAGGAAAGTGTTGGGTGAAGTGGGAAAGTTAGAGGTGAGAGGTAGTAGGATGGGGAGGTTTTCGGGTAATCGGTACATCCGTGTCCTTGGGACACGAAAGGGATCAATGGGTGGTGCGTAAATCCGTAAGGTTACCTTCCTTTTTAATCGGGCTTCGGGTAAATCTGTTGGGAGGGGTGTCCTCTTGGGAGGGCAGGAGAAAAACATTAAGGAGAGGAAAAGACAGTGACTTCGTGATTCCACAAAAATTAAAAATACTTTATTGACGACCCGGGTTTCGACGTCAAGGAGTCATCTTCAGGTACAGAACTTACAGAGCTCACAGAGCTGTACCTGAAGATGACGCCTTGACGTCGAAACCCGGGTCGTCGATAAAGTATTTTTAATTTTTGTGGAACCACGAAGTCACTGTCTTTTCATCATGAGGTTCCACCAAGTAACGCCTGAAACCACTACTAATTAAGGAGAGGAGAATTCCAAGTTTAATTGTTGATTGGCTCGGCTAATGCAGGGGGAAGTATCTCTAGCTGCTCCAATATGCAGAGCCACAGCCCAACCCTCTCGTTGTGTAGAACATTCAGTTTATCTCATCCATCTCGAAAACTCGCATTTGAATATTGTTTGACTGAAAAGACTAAGTTCTTTCAGATAGCAAATAGCGTGGCATGTTTAGAAATTAACGCAAGAATCATAAGCCTTAGACACGTGTATAAATGAACGCAGCTAGTTCAATGTACTTAAGGGATTCCTCGATCTCTAGAATATTTTACCTTCCGGTACTCGTCACATTCCTTCAGGAGGTGTTCACATTACTTCAGGGCATGGGTATCTACGTTCGCACAAGAATTGCACCGTTTATCCTTGGTTAGGTTTTGTTATAACAATCTTTTGTCGTTACATTATCTCAGCGTCGTTATTTTCTGAGGAATAATCTAGACTTCCGTTGCAAATTCATTGACCTCTCATTTTCGGCGATTCCGACCCTGAAACCCTTGAAACAAGATTATATTTCCCTTCCTACTAAGGAATAATAAGAGATATTGGGATGGAAGTTTTTATAAATGATCTTGCGATTGGATATGAGAAGTGAGGATCACTTCAATTTCCAAATATTTTCGATCGTTCGATACCACAGATGCGATAGATTTGGATTCATGACGTTTCAACGACTGAGGTTGCATCGCACCATACAACTGAAACTTTTAATACTAACTTAAACCCGATATCCATGCTCGAGGCCAAATGCGACCCGCTATCTTTGGGTTCCCAAGTCGTTACGTTAGCCAACGTGTCGTGGTCGGTTTAATGTAGGTATCCTAACTTCTCCACATTAGAGGATGATTCCTTGACTCTCCGACTTCCCTGACCGTCGTGGCTCCTAGTGGAGTCGCTAGGTTGTTTTTAGATGTGGATGGGACATGTAGTATGGAAACTAGAAAAGTAAACTTGCCTTATTTCTTCCTGCACATTTTCATTCCAATACCGTTTGCGTACATGAATGTGAATGCAAGAATTATTTGACTACTTTATCCACTTCTTGAACTTAAGGTTTTAAATCTGATCGCCTTTCTTTAACTCAATAAATAATGTTTGATATAATTAGGTAAATTGAAAATATTTCACCTCTTAAATATTTAACTTTGCCATGGTTCTCTTGACACCACCCAAAAAAACGCCTGATCATTTAAATGTGCTTAGCAGTCCACATGCAGTACTCTACTCTGGATACCATTGTCTATAAAAATTCCTTGGCCACATGCAACATTGCAAAGCAGACCTAAATATTTTCTGTGGAGAGAAATGCTACAAAATGAAATTAAAGCCTCTCTGTTGTGAATTACCCTTTTAAGATATTGTTTTGAAGCGCACCTATGAATTTTAGCTGAAAAACGCATACTCTCATCGCACACTTGGGATAAGCATAGATTTGTATAAATGATAAACTCATGAACGATATTTTATCTACTTATCAGTATAGTAGTAAATAGAGCAATCACTTTGTAAGATTGCAAAAAATTTTTATTTTAACACCGACCTAGGTTGCGATTGGTTTACCAATCATCTTCAAGGTAAGCGCGGAGAGTCAGCGAGCTCCTTATATACATGCAATGCGTTCACGTGATCCATGGGTTGTGGCAACGATGGGAAATGGGGGGGAACAGGGGCTGGGAGGATAGTAACTAGTTGTGACTTGGCCGGAGGAAGGGGGAGGGTTAAGGAGATGGGTAAAGTTAGGAAGGAGAGAAAAGGTAAGGTCAGGAAGGGAGAGTTGGAAGGGAACATCTCTCAACTCTTCTCAACTATACTTATCAGTATCTTTACAGTTGTATTTTATTTAGACATGGTAATGCGTACACGACAGTCTACCTTTAGATTATAAATAAGTCGGGCTTATTCAACCATCTAAACTTCGAATAAAATTTCCATTTTTTTTATTATCGTCAATTAACTTCAGAGAAGCTACGGGCATTTCCCTGGAAGTGAAGTCCAAACGTGATATGCGATAGGTTCACTGGGGATATTTGATCAAATAGCCAATTCATCCGACATCACCTATTGAATTGATGTA
The DNA here is from genome assembly GCA_933228895.1 of Platycnemis pennipes. NCBI lineage: Eukaryota > Metazoa > Arthropoda > Insecta > Odonata > Platycnemididae > Platycnemis > Platycnemis pennipes. The sequence goes on from OW121853.1 coordinate 110,092,125, forward strand.
TGCATTGAATGATTAATTTCCTCCGACGGAAAGTTCCAGTGCTATTCTATTATTTTTGAAAATATCAAACGCTCATGCTACGCAATTATAAAGCCCCCCCCTCCCCCAAACGATAAAGTGAGGGGAGGTGAGTGAAGCATTTTACATTTTTCAGTTATGATTGTTACTTGAGCTCTAAAATTTGATGAGAATATAGTAGCATAATTCAGTGTAAAAAGTGTCATTAAAAAGCAAGGGCATTTTTATTGTGAAAATGCTAAATTAACTCTCGACGATTCTGTATTAATCTGCGTATTTCACCCGATGCACCGGGTAATGGTGCACCTTAATGATGTCAAGGATTACTCCTTTCTCTGTATGTTCATAGCAATTACATTTGGATCTTCAATTTTTATACATTTTAAAATGTTTCTTCTCAACTCACTTGACGTTTGACATACTGGTTACTTTTCAGTGGACGTCTACCAAATTGATTGGCACAATGGATTTATTTGTCGTGGTATACCCTTATTTGAATGCCCACCTGTAGCGTTGGAGCCATTGCGTAGTGGTAACCCATATTCCTAAGGCTAGATGTGATCAAAAAAGTTAACGTTAAGGAAGATATTAAAAAAATACGCCCTTAGAACCTTATGCAACAATTTCACTTAATTCTGATATTTCCGGTTGCATTACGTCTAAATAATGGCTCTGTCTACATTTTTTGCGTAAACAATCACTAGATGTTGCCGACGTACTCAAGACTCTACAAATATTGCTGTCTGGTAGCGGTAGGTGGAAATTAAAGACGTTTTTCTTACCGATAATTAAAGGAAACAAACTAGCTGGTAATGAGCGCTGTAGTACTTTGTTGAGATCAGCCAGATGGTGTAATGATTCAAGTACTGGCCTCCGACACTGATTGCCCGGGTTCAAAATCCGGCAGGGGCAGATTTGCGGAGAGCATTCGGGTCAGTACTCCGTCTGATAGGCATGGGCGTAGCCAGGGAATTTGGCTGGGGGGGGGCATGGGACCACCCACCCTCCGGAGGGTCTGGGGGGTACCCCCACTTCAAGAGGGGGTGTTTCTCCCCCGGAACTGTTTTTAATTTAACCTTCTCAGAACTGAAATTAAGCCAAATTGCTGATGACATTTTTGTAAAATACTGAAAGGGATTTTTGTAGGCTAGAAAATGATTACACCGAGTTGGAAAATAAAAGAGCTTTTATTTTAACCGAGGATTCACACATTTTCAGAGGGATCATAGTAAACTTTGGGATGGTTATCTGCTAATAAATTAAATAGTGAAAACAAAGAAAAGAAACAAAAATTTTGGTTAATAGGAATTTTATGTTTTTTTTTGACTAAAAAGTTCAATTTATGGTAGTGCTGGGAACCCTTTCTTTAACAATTTTTTTTTCGATGTGAAGAATGGATGACTTTGAAAATCTTGATTGGCCGGTTGTAGACCGAACCCACGACTTGATTCTTCGCATGACTGAAAAACTTCTTTCACATCCACCCGAGCTGACGGGCAGGCCGATTGCTACTTGGAGAAGTGTGTAAACATTCGGCATGATATCTTCATTTATTTCTGCTCTGACATTTTTAATTTTGACATCTACTTTCTTGTTTTTTAATATATTTCTCAATACTGTTGCCTCGGCATTTAAGAAATGAGTATCAAGATTCAAAATTTCATTGTAATGGGGGCGTTTACTCGGAACCGAAATCGCAATTTTGTGCACGAAGTTGTTAGATGGAAACGAAAAAAGATATTTAGTGAAAAAATTAATCTTCTAACCACAACCATTCACTCATAAATCAAAAATTAATATAAGCAAAAGGTGACGACCACCGAAAAAGCTGCTGTGATAACATTGATGTCATTTTCCTCCCGTCCTTGACTGCTCTTATAGGAGGGGTAGGGAGTGGAGGGGGATTCTCGGAAGGTCTGCTCGCACAGATGCTGTCGTAACTGCTCCGATTGGCAGAGTCAGCTGTGTCCCCCCCTATGCGATAAGGCAAAGTAGCTTCGCGGGCTCAGTTGTGATTGGAAGAAGTCGATATACGTCAGAGATTGCACCACACCCACTTTTCCGAGAGGGTTATAAAACATCAGTTTTTCGCCGCCTATAACTCGAGAAATAATTGACGAATCAAAGAACGGAAAAATACGGGTCTTTTTATTTTACAAACGCTATCATATTCGGCAATAAAAAAAATATGGTAAACGACCCCATTATTAATGAAATCTTCAGATTCAGTCAAGTTCAACTGTGTAATGGCATCCACTGCCTTTGCCAGGGGAACAGACTCAAACCTATGCTCAAAATGTGAAATAATGTTATCCAAAACCCTGTTGTACACATTGATTTCCCAGTAATCGCCAGTGTTGGGGTTGGTGTCAGATGGTAGGTCAGTCAGCTGGCTTTCTCCTACGGTAGTTTCAACATAGTAAACGCTCATTTTTGCGGGTGGCTGCCGCCTTCTTTTCTTTGAGACAGACACAGGCTCTAGCAAAATGTCGTTGCTGTTGGCAAATTCCACTATCTCGGCACATAAACCATCAAAATTATTTCCGCTCTCTGCGAAAGTAGTTTGAATGCTGGTAATAACTGAACTTGCTCTCCCGAGCGTCGCACCTGGGCCTTGCAAATACTCAGCACGTTGGTCACCGATAAAACTGAATGTATTACGAAAAGATTAACGACGAATTCAGGTTGTGCGATAGATCTCAACAAACCGATGTTCTCCACCATACCCCCTTGCATCTCGTGCAGCGTTGGTTTCCTCCTCAAGGGCTTCTTTGATTGCGTTGAAGTTATTTATTACAACGATACAATTTGTGTAACGGCCGCACCATCTTGTACTACTTAAGCTCCCCATTTCTTTCCCACCCTTAATGCCTAGCTTCTTTTGAATCTCTGCTAAGATGGCATGATTACCAGGTTGTGAATAGTGCATATGGAGGGCTTCAAGAGTATTGAAGAAAATGTAAGCTGACTGGACATCCGACAGCGGCCAAATTTACTTTGTGAGCTAAGCAGTGGATATAAATTGCCTGTGGGTGTACCTCTTTCATTTTCACCTGGAGACCTGCGTTATTGCCTGACATTACGCTGGCACCATCGTATGATTGTTCAATCATTGGTATATTTTCCAAGCTGTATTTCGTCAAAAAATCTTGAATCATTTGGCTTAGCGACTCGGAATCTCTTGCTGTGGAACAATTTAAGAAACCCAGAAACCTCAAACCTACTGACAACTGTTCTTCTTTGTAACATTTGGCTTCATCAACCATCAATGAATAAAACCCACACTCCCGCACTTCCTTTACAATTTCTTGAAGAGTTAGACCGGCTAAAACTTCTATCATTTCGTTCAGAACCGTTGGCCTGCAGTAGTTAAGTCACTGCTCAAAATGTTTTGCAAAAAAGTCATCATACTTCGCAAAAAGCTTACACAATTCAACAAAGTTTCCCCTATTCCGAGATTCAGAGCTCTCATCATGTTCTCTCAGTGGCATGCCTTGACAACTGAGATACGAAATGATGTCAGGTACTTCTGTCAAGTAACGTTTTTTCTCTTCAATCTCTTCTTTACTCTGATTTACGACTCTCTCGTGAACAGTACCAGATGCATTAGCCATTTGGTACCCCAGATACTTTTGATGACAATCCGAATCAGATCCTGAATTTTCGTGTATTTCGAACGCATCTTTTAATTTTTCCATTTGCAAAACCCCATTTAAATTACCCTGGGCCCCCCCCTCCCTGGGGTTCTGGGGGGGGGGGGTCCCCTCCCCAGAAGGGAATTTTTAACGTTCTTCTTTACCTTCTTTACTAACTTTCGTTCACACGAGCCACAAATTCAGGTAACCTGCGCCAAACCTAGTAACTCAATGCTGGTAAAATCAGTTTACCAGCGTTTATCCAAGCTGTGTTCATAGGACGAACTTGATACTCAAGTTACTAGCATATAGGTACGGGTTACTGGCTTTCTAACCTAGTAGTGTGAACGGGGCCAAAGGGACCGCACCGCCGTGCTGTGGCTCGGCCGCAGACGAGCGGTTGAAGCGTGGCCACCACAATTTCGATTCGTCTAAATTTTCTGGGGGGGGCCACGAGCCTTCTGGGGGGGGCCGGGCCCCCCCAGGGACCCCCCTAGCTACGCCCATGCTGATAGGACATTAAACCATCGTCCCTGTGGTGGCTTTCATTGAGATATGACTAATGTCGACGTTTGGTTTCTCGCCACCATTCCTCTATCCCCTGAGGCATTGCTATCTCTTCCCAACCACTCACCTATCCTAAATGACGCCAATGACCTAATCTCTCCGTTGCCTCCACCGAATAACCACTGCGACTGCTATGAACATAGGCGCGGGTTACAGAGGATATGCTACTCATTGAGCTGGCGTTGGTGGTGTTAAAACCTATGTGCGTTTTTCACACGCATTGCAAAGAATCTTTGAAAATTACCGACTTCTGATCACGGATTAAATACTCTGGACCAGCCATGTTTATTTCTTGCACCTTTAGAAGTGAAACAATTGGGAAAAAAGTTTACAATTTACTCACGATTTAGAATATTCTTAATATAAAATTTTAAATCTCGTAAAACACTAATCCGGGCATCCCGATTGACAAAGAGTGGTAAGCATCTCCACGAATGTATTTTCTGCATTGTATTTGATAGCCGCGTGTAAATTTTCTCTCGGTGTAACGGTATTTCGCCGAGGTGTTTCGAGTGCACTCGGAATTCCAAAATCTTCTCGCCATGGTGACACAGAAGAACCGATGCTCAAATTACACTTAAAACTGGAAAAATAATTAAATTAGTTATTTCGAAAAAAATATGAGGAAAGTCGTAAAAAATTCCATAATTAAGGAGTCATAATTGGAAGCTTCCCAAAAATGTGACCTTGATGAATTCAAATGATTTTCTCTTGTCAGCCCTTCAGATTAAATTTAATATATTCTCTCAACTTTGGACGAATAATTAAAAGTCAAGCTTCTCAAGCTACTCGAAATATTTTTCATCACACTACCGCCAGTAGGAAAAAAATCACTCGGCTGAAATACATTTGTCACGTTCATTCCATTTTCATTGGCATATTGTTTTGCTGTACTACGTTATTTTTGTTGATAATTGTCATCGTACGCCAATAACAGCAGATACGTTTTTAACTCAGTCATTCAATAATTCAGAAGTAGAAATAGTTGGCAAAGATTTACGATTAAGTGGTCTCAGTGCCTCTCTTGTCTCAACGTTTACGGTGAAGTAAATAACATTAGCAAAACGAGAGGACGATTTATTAATCAACAGCATTTCTCTGAATTCACTCGAGGTATTTCTGACCATGCAGTTGTCGTCTTTAAAAAAGTGTTCCTTAATTGATATCAATTGCGCGCATTCTTTTGATTGTCATCGGCGTATTGATTGATGCGTCGGAGCCGCTCATTTATTGATCATCGTCGTCGAGCGAGAGGCGAAGCCTTTTCATTTTTATTGCTTTCCTCGTGCGCGCCGGGATCGCTTCCCCCGTGGCGATGATCCCCTTCTTCCTCCCTCTCCCCTCCACCTTCTCCTCTTCTCTCTATGCTCCCATCCCGCCCCCTCGGCCGACCTTTGCCTCCTCCTCCTCCTCTCCGCTGTGATTCCAACTTCCGCGTCCGACTCGGAGCGGCCAGTCACGACTTCACCGAGGCGGGCAGATCTCTCTCCCTCCCCACCCCTTTTCACCCTTCGATTCTGCCTCTTCTCCTCCCCCCAGAGCCTCTCCTAGCTGTCTGCCTTCATTCAGGACGGCCCTCTCATCCTTCTAGCCCTTTTCTCTCTCCCTTCCCTTGCCCTCACGTCAAATACGAAAACTTCTCCCCCCCACCACCTCATTCCACTTCCATCTCCCCGATACTTCTTTCTCCTCCTGAACCCTTTTCTCTCTTCCTCTCTCTTGACAGGGGCAGCGTGAGGTGAGTGGGTGGGCGGGGACGGCACCCCTCGCCGCAAATGTGGAGCGTTCCCACAAATAAACAGCGGATTCGAAACGATTTATATTTTCTTTCTCTCGCGCTCTCCGGCCACGTTTGTGGAGTCATCCGACGTGTTGACTCTCTGCAACGTGTATCCCGTTCAATTATTGTGCCCACGGTAGGGAATATAATTTTGAAATCTCTTTTGCACTTCCTCGGGTGAGTCGCAACGAGAGCATAGGTATTGATGGTAAATGAATATTCTATTTCCATTATCTTGTCCAGTGGTAGGTATTCATGCTGATAATTTCTCAATTATTTTTTGCATTTGCATAGCACGTATATCATAAGGTAATTTTATAATTTATTCAATTCATAGCGTAATTCATTGTTCCACATAGTATACTTTTACTTTTGATATTGAGATACTGTTAATCTTTCAAAATTAAGAATAAAGAAACGCAGTTGAAAAAGAAAACACATTAAAATGCGATATTATTATTATTATGCGATATTATTATTATTATGCGATATTATTATTTTTTTTAGCTTTATATGATTTCCCAGATAGTTATTACCTCATTTATCATCATTTTAAAAGGAGTTTGAATTGGGTGTTGCCCTTTATTTCAGCTAGTTTTGGAGATTTCAAACCTTTTTCTGCATTTATGAATAGATAAGGTAAGCCGATTGGAGAATGATTACTCGGAACCGAAATCGCAATTTTGTACACGTAATCTTTAGATGGAAACGAAAAATGAATTTTCGTGAAAAAATTAACCTTCTAACTACAACCATTCACTCATAAATCAAAAATTAAAAAAGCAAAAGGCGACGCCAACCGAAAAAGCTGCTTTGATACCATTGACGTAATTTTCCTCCCGTCCTTGACTGCTTTTAGGGTAAGGAAAGGGAGTGGAGGGGGTTCTAGGAAGGTCTGCTCGCATAGATCCTATCGCAACAGCTTCCATTGGCAGAGTCAGCTGTGTCTCCCCCATTGCGATAAGACGAAGTAGCTTCGCGGGCTCAGTTGTGATTGGACGAAGTCGATATACGTCAGAGGTTGCACCACGCCCACTTTTCCGAAAGGGGTAAAAACATCAGTTTTTCGCCGCTTATGACTCGAGAAATAATTGACGGATCAAAAAACGGAAAAATACGGGCCTTTTTATTTTAAAAACTCTTATCAGATTCGGTGATTAAAAATATGGTAAACGACCCCATTGAGTGAAGAGCGGCGTCGAACCAATGCTACTATGTTTGTTAACCCATGATGATGTTTATCTGCATTTGTGTTAACAAATCTCTATAAAGGAACAAAAATTCGAGGAATTTTCATGTAAATGTTTCATTTTTTTTTAAATTTAACACGAAAAAAACAAAATCATTACATGATGAGATGGATTGAATTTTTTTTCGCCGGGAAAAAAATTGAGGAATCGGTAAATAATAATAATGTATGGCAGTAATTAAAAGTAAACCAATTTGCACTTTTAGTAAATAAAAACGTGCACTTCAAGTTAATAAATACATTTGCTCTTGAAGCAAAAACCGTGTTTAGGGAAAATAAATTAATTTTCCTTTTGCCCTACTGGATTGCAAGAAAATGATGGCGTTTACAGCATTTCTCTACCTTTGACCGTATATACATGTTGGGCATATGCGGAAATTATCTGTATTAAATGCCATGAATTCGAATAATGGAAAATTTATATTTGTCATTGTTCGAGTGCATACGTTATTCATATATGTGATATGGGAATGACGTCTTGTATAACAAATATATTGAAAGGGTTTGTATGAGCGTTTGCCTAGGCTGAATTCATTCAAAAAGATCCGTGAGATCATTCTATTACACTATAATTAGAGATTACTAAAAATGTGTTTAAATGTATTCTTTCTGTGAAAATTGTACGTGCCCATGTTGCTCCGTAGATTTTGTCCATCACGGAAAGGAAGGACAGTGAAATTTGTAAATTCCACTTAAAACTTATTTTCTATCCGTAATTACCAATTTAAACTTCTGTTTGCACATTGCATTTTAATGGATTAAAATATTGCCTTTACGAGAAAACTAGCGTTTAAGGTGAGCGTAACTCAATGTATACCAGTCTTTACAGTTGTAGTCGAGAGATTTGCTTGGTGTTTTATTGTTAGGACTCCGTTTTTTTGAAAACTTTTTGCAGTAGAGTCTAAGTTAAATGTAAACTGATGCTCTCTCATAATTCACTTAGTGTTGATGATAGACTCTGATGATGGATGATTTCTTTTTCCCTTTGCAAAAATATAAAATTTGCTAACTCGGTAAGTATTCTATTATCTCCATGTGCGCTGTGGAATGCATTTAGACTGTCTTCCAACTACATATTTCTCTCTGATAGATAAGTGAAATATTCGGAAATCACTTTTCTGTTGTCACAAAATCGTTTTTTAAGAGGAAGTTTTGGAAATTTGAAAAGTTTACCCCCCGTAAAAATGTATTCCAGAAGAGTGTTCAAATATAATTATAAAATAATACACCTGTTTTCCAAAAAGGAAGGCTCTTCAGAGTCATGTCTAACTTGACAAACCTGATTCATCTCTAGGTGCTAGTACAAATTATGAGGCCAAATGGCTGCATCTGGAGAGAATGGTATAGCAAGTTAAAACCTTTCCATTGCACATAAGGAGACTTTCGACGACTTTCTTTCCCTTCTTTTACTTTCCAACTTTCCTACGATTTTATTTACTCAAACCGCTCAAGCCTAAGAGTCGTTACGAATGATATGACTGAATAATTGCTACGGTTTCAAGATGCATGTATACCAATCGTCTTCTAGCATCGCCGGTATGAGAACATTTCCCTTTTCAGAGAAAGGTTTCTCCGATTAGATAGTCTTGCTGGACGGAAGTATTTGAATGTTGTCTTTTTGTTCTCTCTCTATTTAATAGCAAAGAACCAAACGTCTCCTCATCAGTTGTTCACCTGCTGCCAAAACCAGGATGAGAAGTAATCGAAACAAACTTTGCTCCCTAAATCTGCTCGCTAAACCTCTATGCTTCTCTATCTTTCCTCGTTAATCTCTGTAAAGTTCTAAAATAGTAGTGGAATACATAGTTATCAATACATAAGTCATTACGAATGCTGAAAGTTACGTTTATAACAGTCACGTTGGAAATATAGTCAGTCGTACGTACCATGAATAATGTCATATATGTTTCTGGAACGAATCGATTTATTCAACTATGGCTTCAAGCTTATTGTTTATTTTTTCGGCTGAGCAGTACAAATCTTTCCGCTCACAGCTGCATTGTTTCATATTTGGTATGGAAGTCATCAAACATTTGCATATTTCCCTCGCGGTATCTGTCTCAGGTGTCAGGATAAGCGACGCGATTCGTGGTGGCGCTACAAAGCCGTATGAGCCCGGCGAAAGTGTCGGGAGGGAATGATGTAAAAAAGTTCCAAGCTGCTGCGCTCACTTCCTTCTTTGGACGAAAGTATGGCGACACACGAGTCGTAGTTAGGCGAGCGGTTAGGGGAGGGAGGGGGGGGGGGCGTGGGGTTTGAGTGTGGTGTGTGCGCAGCATATGTCACCCGCCACCCCGCGTTTCCTTTCGCGCACGCCGATGCTTTTTTGTTGCCGCGCAGTCCCCCTCCTCAAAGCTCGCTCTTTTCGTCCGCTTCGAAAACCCGTTCCCCCGTCGGTAGAAAAGTGGACGTGTTCGCGACAGGGGGAAGCACACCTACGGGTCTCCGGATCGCATCTTGCCGCGCAAAATCACGTTCGTGGAATTTGAGCGTGTGGAACGAGGAAAGAGATGAAAAGCCTATGAGAAGCGAGGAAGGAGATCAGCTAGATTTGTTATAGGCCATTATTATGACTGTGTTAGCGTTAAGAGTTTAATAGAATAACTAGAATGGGAATTACAATTCTAGTTATTTTGTTAAATGACAGGTTATAGTTAAGGCTAAGCCTTTTAAGTAAATTGAAGCCAATTTGTTTACAGATGACGTTAGATATATATTATGGACTCCTGCATATTATGTTAAGTTTAATCAGATAAACAAGATTATAGATACAGATTGTCGTACCGATGGTATCAAAATGTTATTTTCCCTGCGTACCACAAGGGAACACAATAGGCAGTATAGCTAAGCGGTAGATAGATAAAAAAAATGTTGCAGTAGCCTGAAGAGCATAAAGCATGTTTAACATCACTAACCCTGAATGCTAGGAAAATAATGATAAATATATTAAGAGAAAGTCTTTGCAACCAGTAATAACTTCGTTACTATGTGCATACAAACCGTCTAGTTGTACGTGACTCTTATAACTAAATTGTTTCCATGAAGTAGTAGTAGTGTATCTCTTAGTTGAATAATGAATGTTTGGTGACCTTCACCATCTGCCACACACCCTCGCGGTTGCTCGCAGGGTATTACGTAGATGTAGATGAAGGATTGAAAGTACCTACTTTATAGGCTCCTGCGCAATTTATATCTCACTTTGTTAACACTTGACGTAACTTGATGTAACTTGGGCTATACAAAGGAAACCAATTTTTTCGTACATAATTTAGATGATACACAAGGTAATTAGAGGATTATAATCTTCCGTCAATGAAAATTGTAATGATTTTTTAGCTTTATCGCGTAATCCATGTGGTAAATGTCCGCGACACAGATTACTGGATAGATGTAGAGTTTAAGAGGTGCTTGGAAGAAGGTCTGTGGTTTATGGAGCATATAAAAAATTACAAAATTTCAACTGATCGAAACAGTAAGAGTGTTTGTTTTGTATTGATTGTAAGTTTCCCCCGGTGCTTCATTGGGAAATAGCGACCTCATCTTATCGTGTTTGATGACAGCACTAACAAATCAGTAAGATCGAGAATGCAGATAGTTCGTGAGAACATTTACGTGAGAAATAAAAAGGTGCGGGACTTGATGGCCGTATCGCTCGCTGTCAATTTGCGTGTTTCCTTGCATTTGAGTGCAAGGCCGTCTATTAGCCAAGGTCGATGGATCTTGCTGCGCCTCGGGCCTTGTTATCTTTTTTACTTTGATGTAACTAGTGAGAATAACAGCAAAGAGAAAAGGGGGATCGGGTTCGTAAGGTGGCTTGAGTACTGGCTTCCCATCTCGAGGGCGAGAGTTCAAACCCCGGATGAGGCGTAGAAACCTCGTCGACGTACCGGTCCTCGCTTGAGTACTGTATAGAGGCAGTTGGAGTTCAGTACTTCGTCCGTCAGATGAAACGTTAAGTCGTGGTCCCCTTCGTGCCTTTCGTTAAGCGAAAGCTACTGCTGTTGCCGGGTTCACCGGTGCACCGGTTTGAACTCCACCCTTTTCCCGTTCCTTGAAAAATTCCTAAATCTAACCATTTACATACCTATCCTAAATGACGCAAATTATCTTAGCTGTTTGTAGCCTACCCTGAATAACTACATCAAACAATGATATTCCTAGTGGGAGGATTATGTTTGTAGGTATTCCAACGGCAAAGGTTATATTTCCTGCTCTAACGTAACTCAACCTAAGACAAACAGAACTTACATACCCAAGCGGGGTACGAACCCACAGCCCTGGTTGTCTGGCTGGTGAGTTTCCAACCTGATCGCCGTGGCCGGCAATAGCAATCCCAAATTCTAGGGAAATGCAGGCTGCCAAAGTACCTACTTTGAACAGAAATCGTTTATACGTAGCAATTTATCAATGATGATTTCTTCCACACCATATTGTTTTAAAATACTGTTTTGATGCGAATTACTCTACTGTAAATGTTAATCATAAAGTAATGGCTTCAGATTTGCATTTTATGTTCCTCCAACATTTTAACCTATAAGGTTCTCCTGTAATATTAAAAATTGTGTTTTAAAGTGCTCCTGAGTTTTATCGCGCATTCTAAACTAAGATTTGTTTAAAGACAAATACAACATCCTTCGCCAAGTAAGATTGGAATCTGTTTCGTTTGTGTTAAGACGCCGGTGCTTCTCGAAACTTTTTACCGCGGCCGGCATATGCTTCTTCACGCACGTCAAAGACAAAGCTTCTTACAAAATTAATTGTTAGCAAATCCATTAATTGAAGATGCTGATAGTGGGAGATAATTATTTAGTATAAAATGCAATATCATCGTAGGGCAAATGATCTTTCATAGAAAAGGAATGCAAAATAAAACACCTGCTGTGAGTGGAGAGGATCGTGGAGACTGATTTATGCAAATAAAATGACGTAAAGCATTGTTAAAAAATGAAAACAGTCACCTTTTTACGAAATTTTGTTAATATGTTTTATTTTCCTGTCTAATTTTTTATCTAGTGCCAAATTTAGGTGAGAGAACAGTAAGTCGAAATTTAAATGGAATTGGCGGGAATTCCTATATGTCGACTGCCTTCTCTGCGGCCGCTGGTATGCATTTCGCACGTCGGGCTTCGGGACGAATTATGCATTTACTGTCACTTTAAAAAAAACACGTGTATTACATCGTTTGCCTCATTTATAGGAATTGCAGGGAATCGTTCGGGACAACTTTGTGTCCATCTTTGCCACAAATCGTTCTCTACTCTTTTCCAGCAATAGGTATCTGTTATTATTACTATCCTGTGAGAATGATTGATGAAAAATCACGGTATAATCACCGAAAGAGTAGGTTGATATTTTTATCAATGTTCAAAATATTTGTAAAATAAATGCTTTTCAAATGGAACGTTAGACTAAAATTTCTTAAAGTCATCACCAATAATACTAAAACATCATTACTTATAATCAGAAGTACCGTGGACTCTTCTCACTCCCGTTTTACGGTCCAAGTCTAACTCGGCTCCCTGACTTTATTGCTAAAGTTGAATGAATCACTATTAAAATTTTAAATGGTCTTAATTAACACGCACTTATGAGCTAGAAATTCAGTTTCTTTTATGCATGAAAAAATCCCAAAATTTCCATACCTCTATGTTGGTGACATTTACTCGCAAATGAAATTTCAAATCTCTCTATCTTACTGCCATTCTCTCATATTTCTATCTTTTCGATTTATCTTACCTTTGTACGCTTGAGTCTTTCATGTAGTCTTTACATTTTTAGAAAAGCAAGTCATAAATATCTGTCGGAGATTTAGTATTCCGACTTCGAGCAATGATCTTATTAATTGTAACTAACTAACCTAACTCATCCAACAATTAAGGGAAATTGCTTACCTAACCTACCTATTACCTTTATGTAATTATGTCACTGAGTGATTAAACATGATATTTGAGGATAATATCAGTCAATATGATTCTAAATGGATGTTTTTCAATTGTTTCTCATTCAAGTTGGGGTAGAGTTTGATTAAAGAAATGTGAACTTGAAATATCTCTCTGCATAAGAGAGAAGTCTCCGTTCACATTTTTGTACCGATGAGAACAAGTAGATGGGATTACCCATCCTTGGCAATCGTGCCCGCTAAGTCAATAAAATCTTATCTCTTTTATCAAGTTATGTGGATAGCAGCAAGCATGAAATATTTTCCATGTTTAACGACTTCATAGGGTTATAGTCGACAGCGGACGTTAACTGCGGTATCATGGGAAACAAGTGAATTTGATACATAATCATGTATGTGCATCATTGTTCCCATAAAAGAAAGTTGCCGCAGTAAAATGCAAATTGTAATCACCGTTGGCCCTTTATGCCATTGTCCGACTAAGTGGGTATTTTCTTAATGTGAAATTTCCGGTGCGTGGTTAACTGCACACGCCATGCAACTTCTCATGGATATGAAACGCCTTCTCACCGACCAGGCCATTCACATGTTCAAGTATACATTTCTTGCTTAGATAACAATAATTTAGCTTATATATCTGATATAATTTTGGGAAGGCATCAACGTTTACTAATGACATCCGAAGAATCTGTTTCTTCCTGCAACTTATTCACGATTCTTGAATTCTTATTTTTATTGTAATTCAAGTACTAATCAAATATGCTTTCACTTCATTTTAAAAATAAGGACTTCTTGCAAAATTATGATAGAATGCGAGACTTAAATAAAAACATTTTTAAATCTCAGATAGAAACACTAGAGCGCGACTGTTGTTTGCAATTTTCCATTATTGTCTGAGCTGTGATACCACTCGCATCAACCTAATTGGTGATTGAAAAAGTGATTACCAGAAAATATATTATGTACCATTGAGTACATAACCTGTGAATACCAAATATCCATATACATTATACTATGAACCTATCGTAGCGGCATTTGGTGTTTAGTTTTTGCTAATTGTAGGTGGAAATATATTAGTAATACATTGAAATATTTTACCCATCCCCAAATCTACATATTTTATTGCTATTTTTGTGTATTATGGATAATTGGTGAGATAAAATCAGATTAATTACGGAGAGAAGCTTTTAATGGTTCATCAAGACCAATGCAGTAATAGTAAATCGGGAACTACAAAATCACATTGTAGTTACTAGTGTCATCGAAGGGAAATTTTTTGTAAACTTAAGGTTATTTTTTTGAGTTTTTTTAGTTATTATTTTGGTTTTACTTTTTTTGAGATTTCAATCTGTTGTCAGCTGGTCTTAAAATCGGTAGAAATACCAGAATGTCTTTCAGAAAAAATAAAATGTTCATGAATGCACCGGTAAAATAGCAACACGTGTCTAATGTTTGAAACTTATTTTATAACTTATGTACACCTACTTGGACAATCAGGTTTATCGGAAATATTCCTTGTCTCATAAAAATCAAACTAAATTATTACCGAGCCGATATTTCGATCAAGTTTCGTCAAGTCTGGCGGTGAGCTGTGGTTAGTGTCTTTGTTCGGAATACACAACCATAAAATTTTCAGTCTAGTTGCCGAAACGCTATTTGATTTTATCAGTAACTCAGCTCTATTTAGAACTGTGGATTAAGTGCGATCAGGGAGTTGATTTTCGTAGATATATTTGGCGTTTAACGACCTACTTATGGTTTGGAGATAGTCGTTTCCTTTAATTTCCTACCGGTATAAACTTTCTAACCAAGCAATTTTAAATGTTAATATCTACCGCCGACCTTCACTCCTTGCCTAAATCCTATTCCTTTCTTTTCTCAGTTGCTCTTGCCGAAAATTTTTCCTTCTATTGCATTAGATTTCCTATCAAGACGTCCTCCACTTCTGTGGACCCGTGGAATTTCTTTAGCCTTCTTCATTTTCTCTCCTACCTAGTTGACCGCTCCCTTGATCACACCCTCCTTCTCTCAAGTATGTACTCGCAATGTGGTCGATTCGAAAAGAAAGCGAAAGAGACTACTTGCTCAAGTTTATGATCGCCAAAATGCCTTGGCGGCCTGTTTTTCTCAAAACTGTGCTTAAGGAATATAACTATTAATGAGCAGAAGAAAGAGGCCAGCAAATAATAGAATTTATATTTCTGCATCCCAATTAAGTAGTGGATAACTGTTAATGACATTCATGCCATTAAGTTACAATAATAGCGTTGTGCCATTTCCGGGTCAAACCATTCAGGCATTATGCCTGTATTCCATATTCAGGCATATGTTTGTCAATCGATTATTGTTTTTATCCTCCCGAATCATTTTGCAATTGGGTATTGCATAAATCACACGATGATGTAATTTTATCATCAGAAAAATAATAATTTTTTGCGGTGTCAAAGGCCGTCTATCCGTGCAGTATCGTAATATCTCAATAATATTACCTGCCATCCATCGAATAACGTAACACTGAAAGCTTTGGGTAGTTTTAGATTTCCTCTGATGTTCATGTGAGCAAAAATTACATTGTTACAGGTATGATTTAGAATTCTAATATAACGCAATGACAAAGTGTTTCAGAAAATACCTTCGATTGATTAAGTGATCATCAGGTGATCATCATTGTTTACATGATCATTAGGTATCATCAGGTGATCACAAAATCACCTGATGATTGCAAATGTTCCCGTAAAATCCCGTAAACCGGGGTTACTTTGAACACATGGGGTAACTTTATAAAAACTCGTTTTTAAATTTAAATTGAATTGGCGGGGGCTTATTTTTGGTTCACGTAAACTTCTGTAGGTGACATTCTTTCAAGGAGAGATGGAAGACTTAGTTGCATTCTTGAAAAATGCTCCATATGGCCAAATTGTCACATTTACGTGCACCTTTCACTTATCACCGATTTTGGCGCGCAAATAAACATTGTCACAACCTCAACTGGTGTGACTCTGTGGACGGTGGTGGTGCGTGTGGCAAGTTCAATTCTATTTAAGCATTTAAAGAGGAATATATAACAGATATTTCCTTCAATGTAACTTAATGACATGATTTTTGACTAATTAAAAATAAAAAATTGTGCGTTTGACGGGGTAACATTGTAACACCTTTATTTTCACGCTGATTGAAGGGTATCTTTCGTACATGGTGTGTAGATGCTTTATTTTACCGTCTATCGACGCTAAAAATGCCACGGAAGTATATTCGCAAGCTAGGGGCACGTCCCTACCAAAATTATTCGCCCCGAACCCTCCAGGAGGCAGCTGATGGATGCCTAAAAAACAAACCACCATCCGAGCCGCAGCTGAGAAGTAAGTTTTATGGCTTTGTTGGCGTGGTTTACAGTTTTTATTTGTATTGATTATTGAATTCACGTTTCTTTCTTAATCTTTTGTTTTTTTCTGATACCGCATATCGATAGGAACCTTGGTAAACCATATGAAGGCTAAGCGTTAAACCCCAGAGGGTCTTTCAGTTCATAAAAAGAAGCCAGGATGACCAACAGTAATTTCGCCAGAAGAAGAGGATCTTCTCTGCGCTCACATCGTGGCCCTGGCCACTTACGTTTTCCTAGTTGTCATAAAGGACTTGAAGGTAATTGTGAAGTCTTATTTGGAAAAATTAGGAAGAAGTGTACCTATTTTTAAAAATAATACCCCTGGAAATGATTGGGTTGAACTATTTTTGAAAAGGCATGCAGTTACTTTGCATATGATTACAAAAAAACATATCACTGAGTAAGGCCAGCATAGACAAGCAGGCAATTGAAAAGTTTTTCTCAAATTTGGAGAAAGAGTTAGAGGATGTACCTCCCTGCAACATCTACAACTTTGATCAAACCAATTTTGTCGACGATCCTGGCAACACAAAGGTGCTTGTCAAAAGAGGTACCAAGTACCCCGAAACAATCAGAAACGCCACTAAAGATTGTACAACTGTGATGATGTGTGGCAATTCCGCTGGAGAATTGACACCACCTTACGTCATCTATAAACCGGAAAATGTGTACAGCACATGGTCAGAAGGAGAGCCGCCACGTTGTAGATACCACATAAGTAAAACGGATGGATCGATTCTTTCATTTTGCTGACTGGTTTCAATATCACTTTTTACCAGGGGTAAGGAAAAAACCAGGAAAGAAGGTATCCTTGGGAATAACCTGTCATCTCATTTCAATTACGAAGTGCTTACCATGTGCAGAGAAAATAACATTTCATTTGTGGCATTGGCTCCTAATGCTACTCATCTTCTTCAGGCTCTCGACGTGGCCTTCTTCAGACTTTTAAAAGGCCAATGGCGAAAAGTATTGACTGAGTGGAAAAAAAGTCCCTTGGGCAGAAGATGTGGAACCATCCCTAAAGATCAATTCCCCAAACTTTTTAAATCTGTAAACGACGATTTACAAGATAGGATCCCTGACAACTTGAAATCTGGATGTTGCAAATGCGGAATCTATCCCTTGAATCCACATGTTGTCCTCGACAGATTGTGTGACTTAATTTTGGAGCAACAGCCTGAATACCGAGACGCGCTAAGCAGCAGCTTCGTTGAGCACCTCAATACCGTTCGATCCGAATCTGTGACACGAAAACAGCGTAAAAAAAGCTTATAATACCTCCGGGAAAAGGAGGAAAGCGAGATGGGGGAAATATGCTATTTGCCCTTGACATGAAGCACTAGACGTTTGGAGCTAAGGTTGCCTTTTGCAGTGATTGAATTCATGCAATTGTATGACATGTTGTTTTCACAATTTGAGACACGTTTTTAGGCGGTACCTAGCAATGTCACCAATTATATGAAATGTTTTACTACTATATTGTGAATAAAATTAAAGTTTAAATTTCCCGAGTTTAATTTGTCCTTCTACCTTACCTGAGAGTGAAATAGGTAAACTTTTATGAAACTCTTTTAAGATATTTTCTTAGGTTTGTGAAAAAAACATTTTTGCTGATCTGGGGAAGATTGTGCACCACAGAGTAAGTTCAATAGACCACCAATGCCAAATTTGTATTCTTTAAATAATAACAGCTTTTATTTTTGGGGTAACAATCGTACAAGAGACATAGGAAGCGGTTAAGAGTGAAAAATATGGATGTACTAAAGTTACCCCAAAACATGGGGTAAAATTAGTACAAAAATAATAATAAATTCCTCTCTTCCTATTTCACCTAATGAAATTGTTGAAACGATGACTTAAAGGCGAGATATGTATATTTACTTTTAAGCAAGAACATTTAAAATATTTCAAAATTTAAAGAAGATAAAGTTGAAAATACACCTATCCTGTTACAAAGTAACCCCGTTTTACGGCATTTCTAATGTAGGTAATGGCGATATCTTTACATTTCAATGTTCTGCATTCCATCATTCTTAACATTTTTTACTTGCTTGCATATTACATCACCATGAGTACAAATAATACCGACGGAAATTTTCAGTCAATAAAAAGAACAACGTCGGGTGCTGTATGCTTAATGAGGCAAATGAGAGAAAATTTGAATGCGGCCTTTAAGGTAGACAACGAGTAAACCATTCATTCAGCATTTCCCAAAATCCTTGCGCAATGTCATATAACATCACGAATAAAATCAACTGATTCAGGCGAGATGTAGTGGAAGTTTGACATATTAGAATCAAATATCGGTGCACTTTTCCACAAGTAATTTATTAATGCGTACGACGCGTTTCGGCTCACAGAGCCATCAACTGGTACAAGACGTCTTGTACCAGTTGATGGCTCTGTGAGCCGAAACGCGTCGTACGCATTAATAAATTACTTGTGGAAAAGTGCACCGATATTTGATTCTAATATATAACATCACGTATGAAATTACACCCAAATAATATTTATAACAAATGGGGGCGTTTACTCGGAACCGAAATCGCAATTTTGTACACGAAATCGTTAGATGGAAACGAAAAACGAATTTAAGTGAAAAAATTAATCTTCTAACCACAACCATTCACTCATAAATCAAAAGTTAAAATAAGCAAAAGGTGACGTCCACCGAAAATGCTGCTGTGATAACATTGACGTCATTTTCCTCCCGTCCTTGACTGCTTTCAGGGGAGGGGGAATGGAGTGGAGGGGGGTTCTCGGAAGGTCTGCTCGCACAGATGGTGTCGAAATCGCTCCCATTGGCCGAGTCAGCTGAGTCCCCCCCTTTGCGATAAGGCGAAGTAGCTTCGCGGGCTCAGTTGTGATTGGACGAAGTAGATATACGTCAGAGGTTGCACCACACCCACTTTTCCGAAAGGGTTAAAGACATCAGTTTTTCGCCGCTTATAACTCGGGAAATAATTGTTGGATCAGAAAACGGAAAAATACGGGTCCTTTTATTTTAGAAACTCTATCAGATTCGGCAATAAAAAAATATGGTAAACGACCCCATTGAACTGAAAATTCATAAATAATGTTAAGAGTAAGGGAATATCCAATGTTAATCGTTTCAGTGCGCAGGACAAATCATTGTCATCATTTCCATATACCTTCAGTTACATTGGTATAACATCACCTCATATACGAAATAAAGCCCTGTGGAAATTCAGTAGCTTTTTTCATTGTTTTATTTTATTGTGGATCTATGAATGCAATAAACACGTCATGGAAAGCACATTGGAATGAAAATCACAGGCTAAGCGGGGAGAAAGCCTTTGTCTCAATCTTCCGTCAAAGATTCCGTCGGAGACCTTGATTGCGTTGCGTGCCAAAATGGGACGAGGATCCATGCCCCAGCGTCACTTCCACCCCTGACCTCCCCTCGCTCACCCCTCCTCCCCCTTTCACTCTGACGCCCCTTTGGGACTTCCTCTGATGCCTGGAGTTCTTCGCCTCTCGTCAGTGGAATGCTGCGGCCGTGGAATTCCGGAGTGCAGTTGGCCGGCGACCAGAAAAATAAGAAGGACGCTTTCGGAAATGCGCGACCGAGTGTGTGGAGACTCTTTCCCCGTGCAGCACCTACCCTTACGACTGCGAATGCTTTCTCCGCCACCCCGATCGTGATTATCTGAGTGTTGCCACCACCTATGTATGTGAAAAATGCACTTCAATATATGTAGTTTTTTCGGCTGAGTTTTACGACAACAGCATGATTTACACTGAGAAATCCACAGGGAAGAAGGTTGATAAGGTAGCCTGCCTAAAGCATCTGGTCGCGATCAGGGGATCCGGTTTCGAATCTCTG
Source organism: Platycnemis pennipes (assembly GCA_933228895.1). NCBI lineage: Eukaryota > Metazoa > Arthropoda > Insecta > Odonata > Platycnemididae > Platycnemis > Platycnemis pennipes. The sequence continues at coordinate 110,112,505 of OW121853.1, forward strand.
TCAAGGTGGATGATTTTTTTCTCCTTAGAAATCTAATCTATTATTGCGCATCCCACTTGGTAACTCCCTTGTGATTTATCGCGGCTATTTCGCAGTCTTTAAAGTTTATCGTATTTATTTCGGTTTCTGAGATAATAACATGTCAAGATGTATCTGTAACCTCATTATACGGTAATTCCTGGACTTATTTTTACCATCCACATTAAGAAGCTCCCGTAATGTTGCACCCTTTACAAGCTGACCACCCCACTAGAGTGGAGAAAATGGTTTCCTCCCGATCCAAAGATCGTTTCTCCTGTCCACGATTGCCATTGCGTGTCCCCTCGCTCTCCCCCGCCTTTCCTAAATAAGTCCACTCCGTCCCTCCTTCACATCTCTTTCTCTCTCTGCATCTACTCGATGACGTTTGCACTCGATTTATCACCCTGTATCTTGACGGTCGGTCACGTTCGGGAATTGTTGGCGGGACATGAGACGGATCCCCGACTGGTGATCATTGTTGCCAGCCTGGCGACGGCTGCTGTGACTTCCATCAAAATAAACTGGCATTCGGGGCGAAAAATTCCTCATGGTTGTGAATGGAGAGGGCTGGTGACGACTGGGGATCTTTCAGTCTCCTCAACGACAGGTGTCGCGCAGAATAATGAATGTATTCGAGAGGGAACACAGTACCTATTGGAGAAACCTCGGAGTATCCATTTCGTTGAAGGGCGGGAACCGGAAAACCTTTCGTTTGTTTACGGATACAGTGTCAGTGTGGAACATTTCGAAGTGAATGTGTCTGAATGGTAGTTGCGTCTATATTGACTCTGGGATAAAGGCTTTGAATTAGGTAGTTCTTCTGAAGAGGAGATTGACTGATTAAATCATTTACACCATTTTGGAGATAAGGGTAATTGAGTAGTTCGACGGTTTTAACGCCCCTTCTGATGGATGGAGTGCTCAACTTAAAGTGCTCTCCACATAGCACTTAAGTAGGGACCACTATGAAAATGAAAGAAAAGTGAAAACATATTTAAGGTAGATTACCTTCGCGGACATCCGGTTATAATATCTCTGATTATGATCTATTGCTGCACGCGGGTAGAAAAGTTTTTGAACTAAATCTTAAATTATTTGCATTTTTCTGCCCAAACCACTATTCTACATCTATGTTATACCCTGCGAGCCACCGCGAGGTTGTATGGCAGGGTGTGAAATTACGAAACATGCGCTTCTTACATTCAACCAAGACCTACGCGTCAGAAGTGTTCTTATCAGTTGGAAATGTTAAATAACAACTTTACAGGTTCCATATCAAAGGATATGTATGTGTTTATCATTTATTATTTTTCACGTCCTTCATATTTCCAATATTATTTATTATGGTTTAACTGATTCGTCCGTGTTCCGTGGCCTTCTTGATAACTTTTCTTCTTCCAAGAACTTCTTTACGGCTTCATTCAGTCCACTTTTCATATTTTCCCAACGCTTTTCCACTGATTTAGAAGTCAGGTCCTCTCCTATGTTGTTTTCCACTTTTTGTTGAAATGCTAGCAGAAGTTGAGACTCGTTCAATTTTTCTTCTTACCATGAGTTCTTCACTGTTTTCTTCAGTTTCTTGAATTTTAAATGGCATTTCATCATCACTAAATTATGGTCGCTTTCGATGACTGCCCCTTACCCGTTTTGTAAATTCAATGATATCTTCGTAGACGCCTTCCTCTACTTCATCTTCGTAGTCCGTTGTAGGCATGTAAACTTGCACCATTATGCTATCTACACGTTTGGTCTCGATCTTCTCCATTATTATCCTTTCTTGTATTGCAGGAAGCCCTTCACACGCATTCTGGCGCTCTTTCTGAGCATTATCCCTACTTCAGCATTACCATTTAATGACCCCGTGGTATTAATCCTGAAGCTTCCACTCTAAAATTCTCTTCTTCGTTCCACTTCATATCGCTTATCTCTAATACGTCGATATCAATTCTTCGCATTTCCACCTTTAGGTTCTCCAGTCTTCCGCACGTCCGGAACGATCTCACGTCCCATGTTCCTACCCTAAAATGTTTATAACACTATAACACTTGATTTATGTACTCTCTTGGGTAGTCTCCGCCCGGAGATCCGTATGGGGGTCTATTTACTTCCAGAATGTTTTTCTCGAGAGGGTTACACCACGTCAAGAGTGGAGTGTGGCGGTTTCCCATTGTCTTCCATATCACGGTACTACAGCCGTTAAAGTGAATGTTACCACGCCTGTAGCGAAATGAGTGTTTCTGAACCGACCACTTTGGTCTCCAACTTCACACATATGGAGAACTGCTGCCTACTTCTCCGGGTGATGAGAAGCATAATTGTTGGCGGCCTCCCGTCGCCAAGTCTCGGCATCTTCACAGGTTCTGTATTATTTAAAGACCTACCTTACCCAGGGATAGACCAATACCCCCTCGGAATTCCATCTCTGTTTGTCCACGGCTGCTTATTCGACGAGTAAACTCGCTTTTCTAACAGCTAACCACTTTATCTAGAAGCCTACCCACTATCCGCAACCTGATGAACGCACTCGGTGGCTTGAACCTCAGCTGTGAGCCAAGTATAGCTATGCGTAAATAAATAAGCAGTTAAGATCGTACACTTTCCAATATAGATAGGTAAGACGTCCCTATTTTTTAATAAGCCGAATAAGAAGCGGATGCCTGTTTGATAATACTAAAATTATTCTTTGCAAATCTGAGAAAGTGTGGAAATATTCGTTTTTACCTTTTTTTTGGATTTTGTTTTCTTACTTTTCAAAATTTTTTGATTATTTATTACCAGCGATTTTTTTGGCCAACTGAATTCAATTCAGTGCTCGCTGTAATTAAAGGTTAATTTTATTCGTTGAGTGTCATCTGCTCGCTTACAGTGACAAAGTCTACAGTCATGTATTTTTTAATCAATAGAAACAGAATTTATTAAATGCGATTAGTGCCCCGCTGTAAAAATATTCATAAAACGCAAATAAATTGGGTTGAAAACTCCCAGTTTACTATAAAATTAAATGCTAATTTTAAGTTCCTTTGGAAAACCTCAGAAAAGTCGGTACTTCAGCAGCCTTGATGTCGACGTAACAGGTACATAGTTTACGTTGCGAGGCATATGGAATATTCGGTTCCTGAACTTACCATTCCATTTCAGAGCCCCTTAGCTCTAGTAAAAATGTATTAATAATCGACTATGAAAATGATCCAAGCTTGGAAAGTCTCCTCCATTAAGTATGGTATTAATAGTCGTGTATAGGCTCCTACGCTTCTTTATTCTCGTGGAATCCTCTGCTACCACGAAGTATGGTGTGAAATTCGGAACGACTGCGCCAAGTTCAAACTATGCTTGGTAAAATTAATACTAATTTCTTTTTTAAACGAAAAAACTGGAGAAATACTTTTGAATTAAATAAATCAAAGAAAACCATAAGAAACTAACAGAATAAATGTTTCACAGATACTTGTCAATAAGCTTTCACATTGAGCACCGTCGGCTTCGAAGCGTCCGCAGAACCACCAACCGCATGGAGAGGAAAGAGTGTATGTACCTTTGATGTCACACGAACAATTGACCGGCATACAATATTTTGCTGTATGTTTACGCGCTATTGAAAATCTTCACTTTCTAATTATCAAGGAATAATATATATAGTCATTTCAAAATAGAATGTCTTTACACACGTACTCCATTCATTATAAACTCTTGATCAAGACGATACAAAAATGAAAACTACCCTATTTAAATGCCTATTTCAGTTTTCATTCAAACCAATAAGTAGCGATATTAAGTCATCATATATACGGTGCCTTAATAATAATCTATTATTACCAGAGTATTGTTTCTTCATTTATAAACTTTAAATTCTGGGTGGGTTTTCGCTCCCAAGCTACTAGTGAGAGGCTTTATTTATATCTTGACACTTGAATAGAGTTATATTGACTATGTAAATTTTTTGGGTTCGAGTTTTGAATGGATAGCCTCTGCTTTCCGTTTTACTAAGTGATTAATTGTTTAGGAGCGTACGATGATGAAAGCGCAGCCGAAAACACTAGATTTTAATCCAATTTATATCTCCTGATGGATTTATAGAACTGATTTAAAAGTAATGGTTTTATTGATCTCAAAGGAATTCAATTATGTAATATTCACCGAGATTTATTTACTGTTCAAGTCGCTCGTCCATTAACCTTCTCGCTCTCATGTCCTGTTAGGAACCTGCTTGCGTTCGATCGTACAACTGGTTTTGGAGAAATTTCATGGGTCGCTCTGAAAATATTTCTTTTTTACTCATCGCCACGTGCTGTCCAAAGCTGAATCTTGTTTTATATACCCAATAAAACTTTTTAATAAATTATTGTCTCTTAAATAATATTTAGTAAAAATTCAACGTTTTGTGGTTTTTTGGTATCCCCTTATATTTTATTCAGCTGAATTTTGTTTCCCGCACCCTGATCATTTCTTAGTGCATGCGCATGGTCTAGTCATCTGAAGATTATGAATACCTTCATCATTTTGGAGTGTGATTTCGAGATTGATACACTCCAGCGTGCTTACCCTAACTTCGCGAGACACTCGTTCGCACAATGTCCTCAACGAAATTCTATATTTATAAAAATTCTGCGTTTGGAAATTGTAGTATTGTTTCTTTTAGAGCTTTATGATTTAAATTACTAATATTTTGCCTACCTTTACGTTATTTAAATCGTTGCTTGGATCATCCCATTTAATATTATTTCTTTGATGCAATAAAAATATTAGATTGTAGCCTATAAAGCTTTGATCGCTAACTTGCAAAATACCTAATGGTCTAAAATTGCATTTGCTCCTCCTCAAACGTCACACTGGGATGCCTGTTCGAATGATAAGCGGGTGAATGATATTTAATGTCATATTTTCAGTCAGACAACAAGCACTTTCTTTACTTGGTATGTATCTGATTTACGATTGAGATCATGGAAAAAAGCAGGTGAAGTACCTATTCATATTTCTATAGGGAAATGATTATTATTTTTTCTTGTGCCAATTCATATTCCAACAAAGAAGTTCTCAATGCTCTACCAGTCAACGCGTTGAAATTTTGTAGTTTAGTTCATACTTAGAGATTTTATTTAATTTACGGGATTTTCACGTAATATTTTGTCGAGTCTACATGAGCTTTCTCGTGTATCTGCCGATTTTTAAGCCATGAAGTATATGCATACGTAATTCAGTTCTGGACTGTAGAGAAATATCATAAGGATAGGCTAGTGGCTATAGTAGATTTTGGGTAGGTGGAGGAGAATAGAAGTTTGACGCTGTCCGGGGCGTATAATGAAAAGTTGAACATGTTGGGGGAATGGAGAAATATTGTGTCGGAAATTAGAAGGTAGAGGAGATGGAGCTAGTAATTAGGAACGATGATAGACTGAAGTTCGTTTTGTAGGTAGAAAGATAGAATTTCGGTGAGCATGAAAAGAGTGCGGAAATATGCTCATGTGAAGGGATTAATGGTGCATGAAAAATGCAAAGCAGAATCGGGATACCCCAAAATGAACACTTAACTGGTATAAATCAGATCATAATAATGGTAATAATAGTAGTACCAGTGTACTCACTATACCTTAGAATTTCGCTAAGGCATACTGGTCATGGAATAATATTGAAGGAGGTTGCACTCAAGTGTGAGCTAAATCATGTTGATTTAGATCCACTCGAAGGGTTTCGTTGTTGTTGAACTTTCTCCTAATATGAATGTGTTTTAGTGAATGATTAGTGGATGCCTATATCTATACTGATATGGACATCCATGGACTGTATGGACTGTAAAACTGGAATCCCTGGCAAACCGACGGAGTTTGTTTGTAAAACCACGAAATATGGCTGTTTTTTTTCCCAGTTCTTTCGGACGAAGTCCGATAATCATCTACCTTGTTTTGGTGCTTTTAACTTCAGCTCGCAATAAAACGAAATTTTCCCTGTTTTATGTTCTGTCGCAACTGAAAACAAGCAAAAGCCCTCAGTTATATCTAGTTGGGACCTCGAATTAATGTCTTCGATTATGCTCGACGCGGAATGGGAACGTTTTATTGGCCAATTAAAAGAGAGTAGGTAATTAATGACGTCTATTCGCACCGTTGGATTTTTTCCCTTTGCGTCGTTATTTTGTTCGTCGTTTGAGGTTATGTTATCTTTACTCTTGTCGGAAATCTTCTATTTTTTCGTCCCCGAATCCTCGATGAGCAGAATTCCTGGAGTGTGCGTTCTTTGCTCATTCGAAGATGGTGAGTTTCAGTCTAAATTTATACAGTAAATTTGGAGCTGATCTGTTTGCTGATGTAATTAACAAATTATTTAGGACACAAGCGTATTGGGCTGGATTCGATCAGAAGATCAAGACTGCGGAATATGGTTATCATACGGAGAGATTTGAATGTCATTCTTCTCGCAAATTAGAGATCATTATAGAAAACATGATAACCGGATAAGTTGGTGATATGTTGGAAGCGTAGTTCTGTAGTGCATCTGGACTATGTTCTTAACACAATTCATGATATCTTCATTTTTGTTTGCCCTTGAATGGGAATTATAAATATAAAAATATCAAAGCAGATAATAATTATATTATTATTACGTAGACATTAAGCATTTCGTTGCACAGGGTACATCGTGTTTGTAGGTGAAAATTCGCTGGCATCCAAATAGGATGCAGCGCCGCTTGCTTTTTTCTCTGCGGTGTGAATGCGTACAGATCCTTAACCCCAGTTCTCCCAGTCCTTTGGAACCAATTATAGCGAGTCTTTATTTCGGGAATGCTGCAATTTGGAGATTATGAATTATGCAACCTGACATGGCGCTTCCGTTCTCAAGGCTACGTATTTCTCCCGCATAAGAGAAAAGGAACGAATTTCTTTGAAGGGAGCTTTTCCCATTCATTGTGCGGAAGGGTACGTAATTTACTTTTTTCTTGTTACTCCTCATTCCCACGGGCGCGAATAACGACGCCTCGCGACCGTTGGCTTCGCTTCCCCTTCAATTCACTCTTGCGGCACACAGTAATGCGCTGAGTGCGAGCGCTGGAGGGGGCACTAACAAATAGGTTCTCACATAATGGAGGGTATTGAGTAGAGTGGGCGTATTATATCCCGACGTAATGGACTCATGATAAACCATGGACTCAAAGAACTCGTGATAGACCAGTCGTTTAGCTTGGGAAAGGAACGGGTAGAGTTAATTTTTTTGGCGCTTCTTGACCATATCAAGGACAAAATCAAAAGGGTATCAGTACATGCAAAATGCTACCGATAGCACTCCTTTCTGGTTGTGCTAGCGAATTCATTAGCACTCTGGCCTGGAAACCAAGTGATTGAGGGTTCGAATCCCAACAGAGCGTGACGTTGTGTTTGCCCTAGGGTTAAGATCTTAGATTAAACGGTGCAATATAACATTAGCTTTTGGAGATTCTAAAACCCAAAACCACGGCGATTTTTTTAAAAGTCAAGTGTGTGAGTTTTTACACAATTATTTAGCTCACAATTTGATTATCCTCTTAATACAAATCAATTTATGATGCGTGAAATTCTAACTTCAAACTCGGGTCAATGGAGCCAATTTCTTTACTCGTTCCATCGTTTTCAGGGCCTGGTATGCAGACGATCAGTGAACTTTTTTTATTATCAGGGGGTGTCAGGAGAAATGTAATTTCCATATTCTCTCCACCCATTTCTTATTGGTCGCTTAGAACTTTCAAGGAAGTTCCTGTTATTGGACCCTCTTGATTTTTTCCATTTTCATTTATAGTTACTAAAGCGATCTTAGCTGCAATGTGTCGTATACTATTTACTATACATAAGGAACGAAATAAGTCGCTAAACCAGGAAAGCTGGAGAGATGTGGATGAAGAATCTATGCGAAGATGTACAAAACAACCTTGCACTTGTAAACGTAGAAGCTATCTATAGGATAATGAGGAAAGATAAGATCAAGATAATGAGACAAGGCTCTGCACTGTCTCCAGTAATTTTAGAGAGCCATCAATGAAATCAAAGAGAAGTCTTTTGGGGTGAATATCCATGGAGAAAATATTAGCATCTTGAGTTTCGCTGATGACAGAGCACTCATAGCAGAGACAGAGAGGGATCTGAATAAGATGCTGATAACCATGGAAAGGACAATGACCAGATATCAGCTGAGGATCAATAAGAAGACAAAGATACTGGTGTGCAGCAAGAGAGAAGAGGTCAAAACCAACGCTAAACTAGAAAAACAAAATCTGGAAGAGGTGTAAGAATTCTGTTACCTTGGAAGCCGAAGGGAAGATTGGAAAACACAGGCCTCGTATGAGATACATGGAACAGGTAGTGAGGGATATAAAAGAGAAGAATTACGTCACAATGAAAAGGTTGGTCGACAAGAATAGAGTGGAAAGCTGCGTCAAACCAATCCTAGGATTGTTGCCCAATGATGATGAGGATATTAATACATATTATAATTTTTAAATAACCTTGCATCTTATACTATTGAACATTTAACATTTAAAAAATATTAAATAGGGATATTTTCTCTAGACCCCAAATTGGCCAGGAGATCAGGATAAGGATCTGATACTCCTTCACTTTCTTCATAAATATATTAATACAGCGTGAATACATGAAAAAATGCTTTACCTGTAAGTGTATAGAGGTCACTCCCGGATTGAGATGCGGACACTGTGACGAATAGTCCTACACCCCTCCCATTGGGTTACCAAGCCATCAGTCGTCCGCTCCTGATGATAAAGAAGTATGATGCAGAAGAAACTTGATATCATAGTCTGGTTGAAAACTTTGAAAACGTGTAACTTGGTGACGTGATTTTTAAGCTACTTACGCCGATTTGACATTCGTGAACGAAGACAAAAGACCGCTACGTTATCAGGTCGGTGAAGCACTTTTCTGGCCATCCAAAGTTTGCGGGTTCGAATCCTACTTCGGAATAGGGCGTAGCATGTGTCTTAGGATTAAGTTAGGTATAAATGTGCGATAAAAACTTCATAAGTTGGAGGACCTTAGAACCTAAGTCTTCCTCGACAAAGATTCTGTGGACGCCAATTATTCCCTAAGGCAGTCCCAGGAGGATGAATTTCCCACTCCTATTTCTCGCTCTCATCTTTCTGCAGAGGTGAGAATGGCGAGTGCTCCTATTGGATGGGCGGCGGCTGTAAGGTCCCATCGCGGCGTTGGGCAACGGCGCTAGTATGATCCCCTTAATTGATTCTAATTCCATCACTCCCCTTCGATCCCATTCCCGAAACCGGATTATGTTATTGGAGGTTCCAACTTCACGTGCGTGCTTGTGTCGCTCCTAAGCAAAGCAAAGCATCCCCTCGACCTGCGGGGTCGGCTCGCGGGGGATTGCGTCATAATCACGAGGCTCACCGCTCTTTCGTACCGGGTGGGGGATTGGAGGTGGGGGGAGTGTGGAAAAGGGGAGGAGGGAGATGGGGGTGGGGGATGTGGAGGCCGGCGGGGCGTGCACATGCGATTTCCAGCCGAAGGGAATAATGTAATATAACCTTATTACCGAAGGCTACCCGGCTTGGCCGCTCAGGCTCTTGCTTCACCTTTTGAGACGGCTCGATCCGCTTCTGCTGTTGCTGCCGCGAAGGCTGCTCGGAATGCACTTTTACAATCGATTTCGTTTCGACCCGAACGGCTTCGTCGTGCCATATTAAGAGAGAGCCTCAAGGCAATCCGATTCCCATAAAGGAGCTGAGACTGGGTTTTGGGGACGGGGGGAGACGGATCGAAAGAGGGAGAGGGGTCATGCTGATGCTTCAAATTTACGACTCCAATAACAAATCGACTCATTCGCGAAGGGGAGGTGAAAGAGTAGGCGGTCGGATGGCATGAGTTTTATGCACAGGATCGCACCGACGAAGTCTCCGGCGTTGAAAATGCGTGGCACGACGACGAATCAAAGCGAGGAGCAGCCAGTCGGTGCTTTACGACGGACGGAAGAGGCGTCCCGGGTCGAAAATGATGTTTGCTCGCTCGAAAGAAATCCGAGAAAGGAGTTATGAAGTGAAATCCTTCCGCGGTGGATTGCGAAGGTCTATTATCGGCGTCGGCGCATATTGTGCTCTTTTCGCGGCGCTGAAAAAGAAGCCATACGAGTGCGGTGGGGTCTCCAACGTGTCGAGGCAGCTAACTTCGTGCCTTATCGAGGGGCAGTGTTGAATTATGGGCGAAGGTACGGGCGCAGGGTGGTAAGCGGGGATTGGGAATATCATCCTCAGCGAAATGGTTGAGAAAACCTTTAAACGGGCCAAACGAACTTTTGTGCTTTCCTGAAATTATTGTTAAACTCTGCTACAATTCTGAATTACCTGCGCGATCTTATGCTCTTTACAAGCTGTAAAAGTGCCAGATTGATTATTATTGAGCATAGTAGATTTTCGAGCGCGACCTCCGACGTGTACTACAAACGTAGCTCCGATGTAGATTGTGCTTTGGAACAGAAATACGTGTTTAGTTTTCAAATGGAGAGGTTAAATATTAAAATTTTTTAATTAACCGCACAAGTCAGATGAGGGCGATACGATAAGGATGCAGGCAAGGCGTGCTTTTGTTGCATTACGGATTCCAACTTTGAATCAGGATACAATAATCATAAACATCTTACCAATTTTGTTTATCTTTGAACCATCCCTGAAAGAAGGTTATTTTACATCGTCTGGGTGATATTATTCCCATTGGGTACATATTTTTAAAATATTTAAGCATTACGGATGCGTTTCCAGCTTTCAGCGAGAAGCGTCACTATACTTTTATGGCGGTAATTTCGATTCGACGTGTTATTCGATTACTTTTTTTTGAGATTTTCTTTTCTTGTGCAGAACATTCATGACTAGTTTATTATAAAGTTTCGTGTAAGGAAATATTTAGGGTACCGAGACCGTCCATGATAAATTATTTTATAAATTTCCTTCTTACTAGGCAGCTACATTTTGGGTAATTCTTTTATAGAGCAATGCTCTCCTAAACATCGTCACTCACATTAAGAAAGTCACTTTGCACAATATGGAAAAGTGTCGTGGAATGTGGAGTAATTCTGCTGCATTCACCCAAGAGTACACACTAAAAGTTTTCGTTTGGTATCCATGCTTTCATTATATTGATAAATAGGTATTCATCCAATGTTGCCTTTTCCGAGCCCAATTAATTTCTTTCACCATGATGACAACCTCTAATCTTGGTCTGAATGATTTGAAAGTTCAGAGGAGCAAGATTCATCCATCTCAGTTGATATTGAGACCTTTGTGTTCTTTTAGAGTCTCAGAAAAGTATTCAGTTATGAAGATTACGAAATAGTTTTTGTTATTTCGTCATTATTGAGGTACCCATCTTTCTCTTCCCCGTATTTGCAGGATACTTTTTTAGGATAGAGGCACGAGACACAAGACCAGCGGTTTTGCTTTTTTGAAAATAAATGACAGTGCATAAAGGCTAAGGACTTCCACTGTCACCAAAATGGTATAATATTTTAAATTTGTCGCTGTTTTAGGTAGTTCGAGGTTAAATAAAGGAATATTGTGCACAAAATTCGTACTTATAGGTAAAATTCTACGGATACCATTGATTCCTCATCCATTAATTGCGGATCATTGAACGAACATTTAATGCCTTGCCTCATGTTTTACAGAGGGACGTGTAGATGGTGAGGAGGGTGTGAGTATGTCTCATTAAACATATTTAACATATATCAGTCATCAGGGAAATAAATTTTGGTTGTTAGGTAAAAAATAATTACAACGGAATTCTTGCATAACTTTTGCATGGTGGCTATCAATTAACTAAATACTCAACAACCTTGAAAACGGAAGCTTCATATTATCCCGCGTTTGCTCTTTGTCGGTGTGGGAGAGTGCGATGAAAACACCAGTAAAATATCAGTTCGGGCGTGTTCTAAAATGGGATTGGAGACATAAATTAGATTGAGAAAAGTAATGGCTTTCAAATAAATGAAGTTTTGGTGCAGATATTACCTCATTATAAACTTGACGAAGGGCTTTCAGGCTTACGGGCCTTGTCTTGAGTTACAACAACATGGGTGAATATGGAAGATAAACGATATACAGAATGGATCAAATATAAAACGGACCAATATCCAGAAGTATAAAAGATTGAATAACAGTAAACGCTACGTAGGCATTCATATTGTCAGATAACGGAGTAAAAGGTTATATCTAATTTCACGATTGGAAAATAATGAAGGTGATGGGTGAAAATGACTTTCTTGAAAATCAATTTTCCAGTACGTGGCTTTTTTGTTGAGTATGAGTTTCTCTTTCCTAGATTTTTGCCGCGAACTGAACGCCACTGTAAAACAATAATATACTCTGTGTCATAGCTTGGGAATACTGCCTAATTTTCTGAGCTCACGAAACAACCCGACGAAAGTCCTACGTGGAGTTTTAAAGTAAAAGTGTTTTTCAGAAGGCATTTTCCGAACATGAATCCTTGATTTACAACTGTTTTGCTATCCCAATAGCGCATTCGATCATTCGTAATTTGTTGCCCGTATAATGTGGGAAAAATATATCATAGTGGGATCACTCCGTCGACGGAATAGTCATTTTTCATTTATGTCAAAAAGCTGTTTTTATTTGGTGTATACATTTCCTGTAGCATTGCCGGACGAATAAGAAAAAAAACACTTTAGTATTCCTTTTTGAAATTAATACCTACCATTTCTCGCTTTACTGGTCTTTGAAAGAGTCACGCTCTTTGCGTAAACTTGGTCATTAATGCGGCATTCTTATTCCATCAAGTCGCTAATCGTAAACAGCTCAATTCCCTGGCGAGCGAGCGAGAGCTGTTCTACGAGGCGAGGCTAAGTAATAATTTAATCCGATAATTGTCGACCGAATGACGAGCCGGCGCATAAAAAAAGCTACGTGGCAGCACCGGACTATCGGAGGGCTCTAAAATGCAGATAGGTAGGAAGGAGTAGGAAAAAGAGAGGGGAATGTATGCCGGTACTCATTCCCTCATTCATTTTGCAAGTGAATAGCGGGCGTGACCGAGGTAGCACCGCTGCCGGATTTAAACCCTCCTTGATTCTAATTTATGGAAAGCCCTCCGTCCATAACGCGCGGAGTTTTACTGCGATTTCGTCCTTGACTAATGGCCGTCGGCGAAGGGGCAGTTCCGCTAACCTTTTAAGGTTTTTTTCCTCTCTTGAAAGCGTTCGAATCAACCCCGCCCCACACACAGATATCGCTCTTCTTCTATCAACAGGAAAGAAAGAAGCACCTCTGCTATCATTGAGAAAAAAATAAGAGCATTTGAAAAAGTAGATGCTAAATGTTTCCAATGAAACGGCTGATTAGTTTTTTTCGTATTGGTCAAGTGCCTCTTATATATGAACGCGGTCAAGCGAAGATGACTAATGAAATTATTGGAACTGCTGCCGTACGTTTAGGGGTGAGGAAAACCGTGTGTCACTTAGAGCAGAGGAAATGTTGGAAACGTTGTGAATGAACACGGCCCCGGAGGTCCTATATTATCTTTTCTGCCTACTCTGTAGAGGAGGTCACAGCGGAATCTCTGATTACTTGGTAAATTACCAAGCAAAAATTTCCTGTCATTTGGACGAAGTAGTAATTAGCGAAATGAGTTCCTTGTACCTAGAGAGTAGAAAAAATACCATATTTGAAATAAAATATTTTTCTCAGAATAGGGTTTTAGTCATAATATGGACCAAAAAGGAAAAAGAACATAAATAAAAAGATGTTCTTTAAAGCTGTGTTTTGTCAGTTAATTTCTGGGAAGAAAACACACTTTGGGCCGAATTTACTACAAGGGCAATTATTTTTACTCAAGTATACCTTACGTTATTTTTACCTTTGCGGTGATACAGGAGGCATGATAATATGTGAATGGAAGGTTTTCTTTTGGATCCGAAGACCTCAGGCTCAGTAAAGGACGAGGCCTTAACCGTTGCGTGATTGAGTGTATGTAATTATCGTGAGAAGATATTGCAATAGAAGCTAAGTTTTCGAAGTCTTTGTCATGCACTATTCTTAGTATCTGCGCATTATTTAGTTAAAAATTGTACGTTCGAATTGTATCATACTGCGAGTGCGGTAACGAACTTAAGAGTGATAGATTCAAGGATAATTCCTTGCTTTGTTATCTTCATGGCACGAGGACGACTAAGAGCCCAAGATGCAAGCTCAGCTAAAAAAACTAGCTATCTAGTTTTAGGAAGGTCAACTGACACCCTTACTTTCTCTTTTGAGATTTTCCGAGACATTACTGCCTTGTCAGTACCATTGTAATAGTGACATTCGTGGAAGTTACTTACAAATAGATGAAGAAAAAGGAAATAAATGGATGGAATTATTAAAGCTGTTCCGCTGAATTTTCTTTTACCGCTGAATGAAGTGACTGCCGGCGGAGCAGCGCGAAAAACTCGTAAGGAGTAAGGATGGATTATGGAACGACGCTGACTAATGCCTGGTATGAACTCGAGTATTTGGGATAAAGATTGCCTCTCGTTCTCTCAGCCTCTACAAAAGACCTGCTATGTGTATGTATAAAACCTTTTTTATTGTTTGAGTGGCGTTGTTTATCCAGCTGTAAGTCTGGTATCGATGAATGAGGAAACGCCTCATTCACCTCGTGCTATGCACTGTGGAGAGTGTATCTCCAGCTTCAGCTTGGGATTGGGAGTTAACTGCCTTGCCCCATTGCTTTCCTCAAGTTGAGGTACCTTCAACGGCGCAGGTTTTGGATTTTAGTTTTAGAGCGATCTTGAATAACATTCGGGATAGAATTCAAGACATCCCTGTGCTGGGTTCAAACCCTAGCTCCAAAGAAGGATTATCACCATAGAGATGTACAGCGTGTACAGATTACAGTGGCGCATCTACCAATTCAGCTCTGAAATTTATTTCAGAATGATCAGAAAACTCTCCCTTGATAAAAAATTAGCGATATTACCAGTCAGGGAAGTTTTTCGTGATAGCTTCCTCTTTTACCACTTTCGAATGCTCCTTTTCTATAGAAAATCTCTCCCGAGTTCAGCGTCCTTCCTATCTCCTCCCATTTCCAAATTTAGAATTCCTTATCGTCTTATTTTCTTCTGCCCAGTAGTCTCCATTATAAAAGCACCTTTAATATCACGTTATCATTTATTAATTAACTCTCTAAACTTACCTATATCTCCCCTTTTTTCCTCTACCACCTCTCTTCCCTCCCCTCTCATGCTCAGCACCTAATTTATTTTCCTTTCCATCCATCTCCATTCTGCTCTAGACCCACGTATCAATTGCCTCGTAATCTTTTCTCGTCTGTTTTTTCTAACGTCAAGTTTCGAATCCATCAGAACCCCCCAAACATTTTCTTTGTCTTTATCAAGAACTCCGGTCTAATGTTCTTTTCTTTTAGCCACTGTTATTCTCCTGCAAATAGTTAAAAGTAACAATTACTCTTGCCTATTATTATTAGTAAACCACTACTCCGAGTATAGCATGGATAGAATTGATATGATTAACTCAGAGGAAGTCTAGTATTTAGGAGTATCTCTCGACACAAAATAGGTGTGGAAAACTCATTTTTGCAGAATACGCGGGCATTCACTTAAAGAAGCTGGGATTATACCAGAGGAAATCCGCTGGGTTTGAAAAAAAACAAAACGGCTCGAATGTCACCTAAATATGGAATATAGCAATGAACATGGAAGACGAAATCCAGGACGAATGCTAAGGGAATGCTAAGGCTAATGCTAATCTATCATCCTATATTCATTATGTAATCCATTCCTATTGGTCACACCATTATTGTGTGCAAAAGATTCAAGTCCAAATGCGAATGACATTGCATGGAAGGAGTCGCTGTTTTTAGGCTTTTTTATGACATGAGGTTTGTCATTGCGCAGTCAGAGAGACGCATAGCAAAAAGTGGACCGTACAATGCACCGGCTTATATGTATAACTTCCCAGATGCCATAGCATTTGCGGAAATAACAAATCCAGTTCTTTTTTAATGCTCTCATCCATGCAGGTTCCAAGATTTGACGCTTAGGAACTGAGTACTTTTATATTTCGTGGAACAGAACCTCACCATTTTTTAAAATAAGTTAAAATTAGAATATTTCTGCTTACTTGTTTTTGTTATAAAGTTCATGTAAAGGATGTAAAAGAGAATAATTATATCATAATGAAGAGGTTGGCCGATAGGGATGCGTCAAACCAATCTCAGTATTGCTGACTAATGATGATGATGGTATATTTTTTTAAGTTTTGATATAAAATTTAATGCATCATTATCATGCTTACAGCTAGGAGTATGCCATGTATAGTATGTTCATTCATAGGTACTTGAGTACCTGAATTAAGACATAGGTACCTGACGATTGCATGAGTGCCTGGAAACCTGGATGAGTGAAAGATCACCCGAGGCTAAATGTGGGAATACTTGAGGAGTACTTGGGCGAATGCTTGAGTAGCTATTTGAATACACCTGAGTATGAGAACCCGACTTATGCAGGTGACTACATGGCACCTATCACCATAAAATCTAGGAATTCAGGTGGTTCCTTGTGTATTCCAAATACTCATGTCATCTTCAGTGGTTTAACTATGTGAGAATGGTACGGACAATGGCGGTAGAATACGAACAGCGGTGTTTTCCAGACGCTCAGGTATCTATTGAGGTAGTCGGTTAGTCGAATGAGTATTCGATCGCAGCCAGCTCTTTTCTACCAGGTTGTCAAGTAGTCTCCAAGGCGCTCAGAGCGATAGTGTACTTCGTACCAGTGGTGCCAGATTTTTCGACCCTCAAACCCGACACCAGTACGCCCTAAACCCGTCCAACCCGCCCAATCTCTCTCTTTTCTGGACGCACGCCAAGATTTACACAAAACGTAATGTATAACGACCAAGTGGTTTAATTTCGATATAAAAATAGACATATAATATGGTAAAATGTTCAATTCCTATTTATTTTCAGGATCAAAGGAACTAATAGTAATAAGGTAACATTTATGAAAGAGCAAAAATTGAACAAAATATTAACTATTGCAAGAGGCCATTCATTTAGTGCTTAGAAATTCAATAACTTGTATTTTTAATGATTTCCAAACATGCGACATGTTTATGGTCAAATACTTTATTTGAATACCGACGCTTACCTCTATAAATTATCCTTTTTAAATGAGGAATAATTTCATTTTAAGTTCTAATGTTGCAATACTCCATTACAAAATGTTTTTCGTTGAAAATTTTTGTTTTTTGTACAGGAAATGAAGAGCATTCTATTAATGCTAAACATATTTTAGAAGTGCTTAAATTAATCCTTAAATAATTTATTTTTCCAATTTTCAACAAATTACAAATATTCCTGACTGCTCGATCATTTTGGTAGGGTCTCGCGTCAGGACTCTAGTCAGTGATACTTTGCTATTGCTGGATCAAGCTCATTGACAGTATTAATAATCATTCCAAAGAAACAGAAAACATTTTTCGAGTAGTTCAAAATTAGAAATGGAGTGTGTAAAGGTTTCCTTGGAACAATCTATCTCTTCAAGTGTGATGCACCCGATATTCTCGTTATCTTTACTTTCTTCTTTTCCTTCTCTAAATAATGTATAAATACTAGTAGAACTCGTTGACACTTATTTATTGATTGCTTTCTGCAACTCCAGCCTACCTACTAGCGATATTTTTCGCGGAAATCAGCCGACCTTGGGACCGATTGCACTCAGACTACCACCCAATCAGATAGCCTGTGTGCTTGCTCTTCAATCTGACTTAACTTCTACATAATACCTTGCGAGCCACCTCAAGGGTGTTTGGCAGGGGGAAACGGTTGTACTATTGTTAACGGTGGAACGATGTTTTATTCTAACGTTTTTGTGAGTTCTACTGCATCAATCGGTACAAAATAGGGAAGTTAGAGATATTTTTAGGTACCCGCCCAGTTTTCGGGGAGAATGGCCCAACCAGCCCAATTTGGCGGGAACCAGCCAAATGAAATTTTTACCCGCCAGCAGAGCCCCTCAACCCACCCAATCTGGCATCACTGCTTCGTACCTATCGAGGTTTGAACTCATCCGAAACACATGTATTCGTGAGGTCATATATTGACACACATGCTCAAAGTCCTACGAGTAAACACAGCACCCTCCAACTTACAGCCACGCCCGTATTCCACGGTTTATATTTCTTTCTCTTTGTGATCTTTTGTAATGTGCACGGCTTTAATCACCTCGCATATGCGAATGAATTGTTCCACCAGCGAAGCCGGAATCTCCATGACACGTGCCTGAGCGACTCTCGTTCAAGAAATGTTCCGTCATAACTTTCTCGCGCTTTATCTAAAGGGGAAGATCTTACTTCAGCAGGAATGGAAACGGAAACATAGTTTCATTGGCTGTGTAGAGAATTTCGCATCACTGGCGCATATCCACGTCTTGAAATCCTTTGACTGTGCCAATGCGATGATTCACTGATGGCGTTTGAGCGTGATCTCCACTTGTCGTTTTTTCCGTTGATTCTCACTTAGGTAGTACATTTATTTCACCTAATACTTCGCAATTACAAAAGTAGGTAATGTTATTACTAACTTTAATTGAGGGAAATTTAATGTCTTACTATTACTCTCTATCATTATAACTGAGTAACATTGTGGTGAGATTATATTTTTTGTTGCAATTTCTTTCATGCCTTACTCGTAGTTGTATCTTTTGAGTGACGCAAAGAAAATTTGAGGTCATATGCGCCATTAGGTGAGGATCGGCGGGAAGTTGGGTGTAGGTAGGCTTTTTGGGAGAGCGGGGAGGGAGAGGAGAAATCGGGCGGCTTTCGGGAGCTAACTGCTTCCAACATGAAGAGCTAGAGGTCCTTTCACAAATGCCCCGGCATGAAATTCGGCACCTGCAATTATTTCATCGTGAAAATCAAGTTACAACCAAGCTGGATAATCTATCTCAGTATTGGGGGAATACCTTTTTCCCATTTCATAAAGCTGTGAAAGAATACAAAGTAGATTCACTTTTTTCACATATTTAACTTATGCAATTAATTTTTCCCATAATATGCCTAAAAAATCTAATATTTGACTAAAACATTGAATACGTTTGACCCTTCTATGTGCGTTATTTACTCAATTAGTTGAAACAAGTCAAGCTATTTACGTATTTGATTTATCTAGTTACATGAGGAGTTATATATTTATTCACTTGCTTTAAAAGACTTCTTGTTTCCAAGTATGTCCATGATATTCGTAAATAATCAATTAAGTAGATTAAATACTTCCAGGCACCGCGGGTGTATTTTATAGCGGCAATCAAGGAAGAAACTTAAATAGGCTGGGGACTAACATGCAGGATAATATCTGTGGGATTCATTGCCCCTGCCGTCATCTAAAAAGTATACTTATTAAAAACCTTGCCGTAGACCAGCATTTACCCCATTCTTAACTGTCATTCCTCCGAGCGTTTCAATTAATTTCTCTTGGCGAGCGAGCCGAAGTAACCGAGAGTGGTACAAGGTGGTAGAGCTCTTTTTCTCAGACTGCCTTTTCTTTGGAAGAATGTCCTCCTACCTTCCATTTACTAAGGAGATGCATATCCTACAAAAGAAGCGTGGCGACTAATCACTGCGGGATTACTTCGCGATACGATCACCGTGGCATAAGACCAATTATTTTCCTTCAGTTGGGGAGAGATGCTGGATAATTTCCCAGTTTTCGCAATCATCGTTGTCCCAGATGAGTACATGCTAGTCTCAAGTCGGCGTATTTCATCACCACACTATATATCACCGTAGTCTCGTCTCAACTTGCTTTATATCCGTGCAGTTTTCTTTCAAAATTTTGGTGTTCATTACAAACTAATGTTTGAGTTTTTGTATTTGCTAATTTCCCTTTATCTCGGCCTTCTTCTCCTTTGATGTGGGGTAACGATTTTTCTCTTATACTAATTTAAAAATTCTCAACTCTTTCTCCATAGCAAAATGGTCATTAGCAAGAAAATAGGTACTCTGCCTTGTAATATTTTCTTAATTACGGTCAGGTTGGCTTATCGAGACATTTGGTAAATAGTTCAAGGATACATTTTGCGGTGTTTGTTCTAGTTATTTTAAGGAAATTAGTTATATACTGCTCTAGTATTGAATTACTTTAATTGCATAATTTTCAACTCCTTCCGTAATGTTATCCTCTAATATGGAAACTTTTTAATACATAGATATATTTCACTACCGTTTAAATATAATTCTGTTTGAAATTACCACGTTAACAATCGATGTTGCCAAATATAACTCAACTGTCGGCGAAGCCATGCGCTCAAATTATTCTTCCTTATTCTAATGCTTTGAGAACAATTGAAAAACGTACCCTCACTCACGGTAGCTGATGAAGTCCCTCTTTAAAGTCACAAAGCACCAGAAGGGGACTCTTGTCCAAGTATATTGCAAGTGTGTTTTGTTTAGTTTATGATTATCTGTTATAATGGATCGCCGTCACACAAATGTGGATTAATTATTTCGCAGTTTAGTGTTGACCCTTCTCAATTTCTTACGTCTTTTTTATTGAAATGTTTGATCCATAAAAATTCAGTAAAAGACTACGAATACCCTCGTATGAAATGGAGTGCCCCCTATTACACTCTACCAGCCTGGTTTACACTTTTTGGAGCATGAATGTCTGTGATTTATGAAATAATTGTTCCTTAAGCTTAAGGATAGTAAATGGGTCGTAGGTCTGTGATATGCGATTTGCACGACGCGTTCGCGTTCTTCAGTTGTCAGAAATATGTTGCTCATTGGGTCGACAAAATTGAACATTGCAGTTGAGGTCATACGTGATAGGGATCGGGGAGGAAAGGTGCCTAGAGTACTGGCTTCTATCTAGGAAATTGTTGATATTTCTGTAGAATCCCAGTCCCCGCTTAAGTATCGAGTTTATAGCACTTCAAATGTATTTCTCGTTATGTCGAATGGACGTTAAACCGTGACCCCTTCGTGCCTTTCATCATTCCGATGTCGGGTTTCTCTCCATCCTTCTTTTTCGTAATGAGAATCCTACATCTACCTAATTACACATCCATCTATCAATAAAATAATCCTAGTTGTCGATATGCAAATAGTTACGCCATATAATGTGGAGTCAAGTGCTCGGGCAATCTTAAGTTAATAAAATTCAAATCCTGATAGCGCATCAATGTCGCATGTCGCACCTTTGGGTTTAACGACAAACATGCTACCAGCCACAGCTCATTTTTGATTGCCTCTGGAATCATTAATAATTGAAGCCTAAGAAACAGCATGCTCAAATTATACATAAGAGTGCATAACGTACCCTATCGTTCACTTAAGAAAGATGTCGGTGGATAAAAACCTAGGAGGGAGTAATTGTTGATGCTATAAATTATGATTAGCATCTAAACAACATGTACATGCCTAACGTGAGTAGCGTGAACGTATCAGCTTCAGACGTTCTCTTTCTTATTTATTCTTGTATTACTATTCTTTCCATAAGCTATCTAATAATGTCGGCGTGATATAATATGCATTATCATCATTCAAATGTTTCTACATAGTGGAAACTATGTCTGGGGTAGCTTTTAGATGACTCGGGGGTCTACTGTATCCATTTTCCTTGTTATCTTGATGTTATCTCCATCCTAATCGGCTCATGACTCTCCCTCTCTCTGGACAATTCAGAAAATGTCATGGCCAAGATTCATAATCGCTTGATGCATATCAATTGACTGAATCAACGCTAAAATATCAAAATTCGCAGTAGAATATTCAAATAGAATTCACATGATTCTAGAATTCACAATACTTCACAATTCACAATAGAATTCACAATACTAAACATGAAAACGTGAAATACGAAAAATTTCTAAATCAGTGTTTAAATTTGCCTTGCGTCCAACTTTATCTAAAACGTGCAAAACCATGCAATTGTATTTTCTAAATGTGAAAATATATTCTAATCGAACAAAAAGCAACGGATTGGTATAAAGTAATGAAACAAGGCAAAAACCAGCACCGTGTAAGGTTAAATTAGGCTGGCTGTGTTCAATGGATGCTTTGACTGAAGTATGCGTAGGGCTGAATGACGACTTTGATCTTCTCGATGCTTTAAGAAGCTTATAAAATTTTCGTAGATAGCGTGGTATAGTACTTGCTGGTCTACTCTTTTATTGCCCTCGTAGCTGAGAGAGATGAGTCAAAACAAAGCCGTGGTAAGATTCAATTCCTTTTTATGTTAAATCACGGTTTTGTCGGCAAATATCATCTTTCAAATTGATAATGTGGCTTGATGCAATTTGAAGTTCTATTTCAACTCCGCAAGCGTTTGCTCTTTCATTCAATAATACGAGCATTTAAGGCTGAATATGTTTTTTCTATTAGGGGTTGACGATCGACAGCACAGGCTGTTTGCGCCGCTAAGGCGGTAAGGAAGGAAATTTTGTAAGGAAAGTAAGACCTGGAAAGCTGAAATGAAACCTTGATTTGGCATTATTCTGCTCTGAGAGAAAGGCGGCAAGGGATCCTCGGTTTACGTCACATCTGAAGGAAGGAGTTCAAAAATTGAGGTAATCTTCTTGCAATATTCATATAGGGACCTTATAGCTCTCTAAAATCACCACTATCCCCGGGATTTGAATGCGACGGGAATGAGAATCCTCTCACACTACCGCGCCACCGCTATCCTCAAGCTTACCCACTGTAGTCTGGTCGGTAGAGAGCTAGCGTGACAGCCCTAAGGTCGCGGTTTGAAACCAGCATCAAGCTTTGATGTTGTGTTTGTCTTTGTCTTTGTATTAGACCTGGAATTAAGTAAGGTTAATAATTTGTATGACAATCCATTGATTGCTAACTGCATTCTTCCTATTCCCTGTTTGCTCTTCCTTATTCGTTTACAATTTTTATGGGATCGTTTACCATATTTTTTTTTCCGAATCTGATAGAGTTTGTGAAGTAAAAAGACCCGTATCTTTCGTTTTTCGATCCGTCAATGAAGTCGTTTACCATATTTTTTATTGCCGAATCTGATAGAGTTTGTAAAATAAAAAGATCGGTATTTTTCCGTTTTCTGATCCGTCAATTAGTTCTCGAGTTATAAGCGGCGAAAAACTGATGTTTTTAACCCTTTCGGAAAAGTGGGCGTGCATGCGACCTCTTACGTCATCTACTTCGTCGAATCACAACTGAGCCCGCGAAGCTTCTTCGCCTCATCGCAATGGGGGTAACACAGCTGACTCTGCCAATGGAAGAAGTTGCGACAGGGTCTGTGCCAGCAGACCTTCCGGCATCCCCCCTCTACCCCCTTCCCTTTCCCTAAAAGCAGTCAAGGACGGGAGGTAAATGACGTAAATGGTCTCGAAGCAGCTTCTTCGGTGGGCGTCACCTTTTGCTTATTTTATTTTTTGATTTATGAAGGCTGAAAGCCTCTGGTTAGAAGATCAATTTTTTCACTAAAAGTCAATTTTCGTTTCCATCTAACGATTTCGTGTACATAATTGTCATTTCGGTTCCGAGAAAACGCCCCCATTGCTGTAATTCCTCATATTGACATTCCTCTAGGTTTTTCTTAGGCATTTACCCCCTGCCTTTCTTATGGGGCTTTCCCTTCGATTTTCCCCCTCCAGTAATAGTTACAAATTCGTTGTCTCAAGGTATGCCCATTGTGTTATTCTATTCTGTATGCTGCTCCACTGAGTTCTATTTTTTGTAGCCTCGAACCTCCTCATTCCTGACCCTTTAAGCCCATTTGATATTCAGCATCCTTCTCCAGCGTGCGGTTTCGGAAGTTTCACGTCTCGGTCAGGTTAATAATCTCAGTAGTTCGAGCACTGAAAATTTTACTTTTCTACCGATTCTCAACACATATTTTCAGGTTGGGGGCCAGAGATGTGCTCTAGTCCTTGGCATCGGATCACGTTGCTATTTCATCGCTGGTACGTGCCACGATTTTACGCCACGCCGTGACTTTCGGGGAACCAATTGTTCCCTCAGCGAGGGTAGATCGGCTCGATAATGGCTCCTTGTATCAACTTCCCCCTCCCCACCCCAAAGCTTTTTATATCCTAGTCTTTCCTCGCCCCCCCCCCTTCCCCCCCTTGGTCGGGGGTGCGTAGCGGGCAGGGCGGGGGCAGACGCCGCCGCTGGGATTGAGACGGAGGCTCCCCAGTGCCCGCCCCAATCAAGATCCAGGCCCGCCCGCGGCTCACTCTCCTCCGTGGAAGTTCGTTATGGGGGAAGTGGATGGGCTGGGGGAGCATTGTCGGGAGCAATTAAGATCCACGACCGAGATCTCGCTGTGTTTCCCTCCAGATGAGTCCCTACGTGTTCGTGACGCGACCGGGGAGCGTGTGGGTGTTGCGGAGGGATGATAGCGGGGCGATCGGCACTAAGGCTGCCGTCTCACGCCTCCTTTTCCACGTTCCTGAGCGGCTGAGCTGCGCTGCAGTGACGCTGACCGCGGGCGCGTGCCGTCGGCGGCGATCACCCGACAGCCGTGGAGGTGGCTGACGGCGTTGCCGCTGCTCTAAAGCTTTTCGCGCTATGTTCAGCGCTGTTATTGCGCTCACCTGACGCTTCCGTATCTTGTCGAGCGCCCTTGGCTCCCTTCAAGATTTTTATCATAATGAACGGCGAGTATCATTACGCATCTCTACTTATTTATCTGTAATCTGGTTACCTAAGCGTGCAATGTGGAGTTCAGAAGATTCATGGTGCTACAATATAAAATATATTACTGTTTATTCTACAAATGTAGAAAATACCAATTGGAATGGAACTATTAAAGTACTGCAACTCTTATCTTCCCGTTCTTGTGGTTCATGCGACCTACTTTAAGATCTTCTGCGTTTTCCTGGCGTTTTTCTCCAGTGTTTATTGCGTAAAGATCATAAAGAGGCTATCAGAGTTTAATACGTAAACAGCAAGTTTTTTCTTTATGGTTTTCCGGGCACATATTAAAATTGGCATTGAAGTAGATATGCACTTTAACTTTCTATGGTTCAGGTAATTATTTTCAGCATTCTTACTTTGATAAATGCACTTTCATTTAACATTTAATTAATCATCTCATATTCTCTCTATGAGATTTTGTAAAATTGTTGGAATTTGCGAAAGGAATCCATTTTGATAATCCCATATATTTATTTCTTGATAATTAATTTGCTTTTACTGGCAGTGCTGTTCGTGGAGTGGGAGTTGTAACTTTCAAAACTCCTGATTGCCATCTTCCTGTTGAATGATATCCTCATTCTATTCATCAATCCTGACATAATTAAGAGTATTAAATGTTTGTAGGTTGTACAATATACTTTAAATCCTCATACAATCTTGTCTGGGTATTCTTTGAAAACATTTTTTTTAGAAATAGGGGAGTGAATTACATTTATTGGTATGTTATGGAAGTAATAACTCTGAGAAGAAGTTCCACTTTCTTACGTTAAACTTTCCGTTTTTTCATTCAGACTGTCAGATCACTAAAATCACTTCCAAAGCGGAGTAGCCGTTTCATGTTTCATAGTGACATCTTTAGGCCGAAAAAATATTTGTTTTTATATACTAGCGGTATAGGTACATAAGGTGATTTGCTTCATTTTTACCTCTAAAGTGTATTGATATGCTTTTTTATTAAAAATGAGAGCAGCTTTATTTTTATGCATTCACAAGACTATGTTTAGCAGGTTTTAGCAAAAAAAGCAAGAAAACTACACTGGATTGAATAGGGCCATATCTGGTACATAAGCGAGAGATTCTAAAACTGATTTATCCGATTGACTACAAAGGTTCGATTATTTTAAAATACGTGGTTTTAATTTTTCTGATCACTTATAAGTATAGTGTTTTACTTTTTTGTACGTCTTAACCTCATAATCATTACAATCACACAATGGCATCCTTACGGGAAAATACTCTGAAGGTAAGAAATCAATAAAATTGGTTCTCTGGATCGAGATTTTTAAATGAAGTCATAATAAATCACTCAGATTATATAGACTCTTCATAGATTGGGTTTTGAGTTCTTTGAAAGAGTAAAGGAAATTAAAACAAGTCCAAAATTGAGACTTTTGAGAAATGTGGAACGTGAATTGAATACGGAAGCGGAGTGGAAAGAGAGATGGAATTGGGTCGTTTACTCGGAACCGAAATCGCAATTTTGTACAGGAAATTGTTAGATGGAAACGAAAAACGAAGTTTAGTGAAAAATTAATCTACTAACCACAACCATTCACTAATAAATCAAAAATTAAAATAAGCAAAAGATGACGCCCACCGAAAAAGCTGCTTTGATAACATTGACTTCATTTTCCTCCCGTCCTTGACTGCTTTTCGGGGAAGGGAAGGGAGTGGAGGGGGGTTCTCAGAAGGTCTGCTTGCACAGATCCTGTCGCAATTGCTCCCATTGGCAGAGTCAGCTGTGTCCCCCCCATTGCGATAAGGCAAAGTAGCTTCGCGGGCTCACTTGTGATTGGACGAAGTCGATATACGTCCGAGGTTGCACCATGCCCACTTTTCCGAAGGGTTAAAAACATCAGCTTTTCGCCGCTTATAACTCGAGAAATAATTGACGGATCAAATAACGGAAAAATGCGTGTCTTTTTATTCTACAAACTCTATCAGATCCGGCAATAAAAAATATGGTAAACGACCCCATTATGTTTATTGGGGTAGGGGGAAAAGGTGCTTGTTATAAAATTTGAGACGATTGATGAAGGTCTCTCAGGTTTCCATTCGGGAAAGTGGCTCCGTTCCGACGTTTCGACAGCTTACTCCACACTCGTTCTCAGGGTCATGTGGACGACGGTACTCATCACCCTGAGAACGAGTGTTGAGTAAGCTGTCGAAACGTCGGACATGGAACCACTTTCCCGGATGGAAATCCGAGAGAATTAATCTCAACTCAATTCAATTCAGAGAGATCAACTCAATTCAACGGGAAAATCTGAATTCATCAAAAATTTGAGACTGTGATAATGGACGAAGAACTTATTGTTACTGAAGAGGGAGGGTTATTGTTATGTAGGGGTGAATACTGCTCTGAAGAGGGATTAAAAGAATGTGAATTTAACCCTGCCTGAAGGTAGATAGAACTTATATAAGGGCTTTGGTGGGGGGTTTTCGTGAAATTATCTTTCCACATGGACTAATGGCACAATGATTGAACATTTTCCACAGAGCTGTCATTGCAACGGCCAGGGCTATTCTTATCTGGATCGTGATCCTGTGAGCACATAACGCGAATGATTGTCTTAGGTGTAACTATTTTTACGTTTCGCATAGTAAAACAACATTGCGATCAATATCGTTCTACTTTATTGGCAATATCAAGATTCAATTCATATATCCACAATAGTTTACTTCCATGTGCCAAGAAAATGATTGTGATCCTGTTCCGCGAGGTTTTCATCGTGCTGACTGCGGTAGCCAGATCGTCAAGCATGCTCATTTATATGGCTATTGTTTTAGCATGGCTACTGAAAGTTAGTGGATTCAAATCTAGCCTGGGCTATGAATTCCGGGCTTGTGTAAGGCTTGACATTAAAGAAAAAAGATTTTGAGAACACACACATATTACGGTATATTCGGTCAAGATATATATAGGTACTATATATACTAGGTCATATACTAGGTATGGAGTGAGGGACTGTAAAATAGATTTTAAAAGTCTTACTTGCTGCGAAAAGTTAGGGATTTCAAGTTGGTGTAAGATTGAATAGTTAACGCAATGTGAATAGTGGCCAACATATTTAGGAGAAAAAATAGTGAAAAATAATAAATTGGAAAAACTAAATTTGAATATAAACGCAAAGCGTGAAGAACGTGATGGACCAAGAACTTTTTTCATTGCAATAATATTTATAGGTTGAATAATTTGTTATCGAAAATCACATCAATTTCCCTTTTACATATTAGTTCATGTTTAATGCATTAACTTTTATCTCGATCACTGAAATTTCGTCCTATTCCTGTGCGTTATTTATTGCTCAGTTTCGCTCAGGCAACAATCTGGCACGGATAACATCGATAGGACTGGAGGCACGCGCCGTCATCAAAGCTACGGGGGCGATTGATGCGGCAACATTTTCAATTTTTCCGCGGCAGGAGCACGCGTGTCGCTGCTGCCGGTGGATCCCCATCGCGCGGCCGAGCGCCGCCGCCGCCGGCCGGTAGCCGCGCTCGGATTAATTGCGTGGCCGATGCGAGAGTCGCGCCTCCCACGCCGTGATTCACGCGATTCCCTGATCGGGCGGCCCCCGGGGGAGCCGACGCCGCGGCGAGAGGGTCTCTGGTTCCCGGGGTGAGCCATCAATTACCCGCTCGCCTCGCCGACATTTTTCATTTCGCTTGCCCGAAAGACAGACGGACGGTTGTGTAGTCAGTCAGGCTCTCCTCCGGAAATTATTTTGCCAAGGACCTCTCGTTGTCCTTTATTGCGAGTGGAACAAATATGAAAAGTGTCCATATGCAAACATTTTTTATTGCCCATCTGGACCTGATTTGTTTTTGCCTTTGTTTGAAATTAACGCGATTAATTAAGTGAAATTTATGTAGAATTTGATGAGATTTGTTGCTCTGATTTTTACAAACGTAGATGGGCACACTTCTGATCATTTATACGCAACGTGTTTGGGAGTTGTGTTGGTATCATTAAGTTCGGAGAAAACACGTGCCGGACAATGGGGGCGTTTACTCGGAACCGAAATCGCAATTTGGTTCACGAAATCGTTAAATAGAAACAAAACAAGAATTTTAGTGAAAAAATTAATCTTCTGACCACAACCATTCATTCATAAATCAAAAATTTAAATAAGCAAAAGGTGACGCCCACCGAAAAAGCTGCTGTGATAATATTGACGTCATTTACCTCCCGTCCTTGACTGCTTTTCGTGGAAGGGAAGGGAATGGACGGGGGGTCTCGGAAGGTCTGCTTGCGAAGATCCTGTCGCAACTGTCCTATTGGCAGAGTCAGCTGTGTCCCCCCCAAGGCGATAAGGCAAAGTAGCTTCGCGGGCTCAGTTGTGATTGGACGAAGTCGATATACGTCAGAGGTTGCACCACGTCCACTTTTCCGAAAGGGTTAAAAACATCCGTTTTTCGCCGCTTATAACTCGAGAAATAATTGACGGATCAGAAAACGGAAAAATACCAATCTTTTTATTTTACAAACTCTATCAGAATCGGCAATAAAAAAATATGGTAAACGACCCCAATGGTTGTTATGCAGTTCATAATGAATGTATTACTTATCTAGGATCATTGTAATGAATGTGCCAAATATTTCGTAGCTCTGATGTTGCCTCCGGTGTTGTTATATTTTTTTGTCGTTAATATTGGAGTTAAAATGTTTCTGGTAACGAGAAACATTTTTCATTAGTTTTCATTAGTGATGGGAAAAAACCTTTTTTCATGCGAACATTTCAAAACGTTGAAGAAAATACGTTTTTTAAGATTTTATTCCTATACTGCATTTATTTTTACATGGAAATGTATGTTGTTTAAATTTTTATATCTACTTATATTATTTCTGGGCAATGTAAATTGATTCATTATCTATTCCAAGCTATAGTTCTTCAAAGAAAAATTGAAATATACGATGTGAGATTGTGAGAGTTACAAAATGAATGCGTAAGAATGATACAAAATGAATGAATACCTAAGGAGTAGTCGCAAGAGCGCCGATCTTAAACAATTCTCAAAAAATAAGCACCCCAATGTCAAACTAATAAATGAACGAATTTTTGCTAAACAAAGGCATTATTTTTGTACCTCATTATTCATAAAAAGGAGTGAAAATTCTATCACGAACTACCTCCAGCTTATTCGTATATTCCAATCCAAATATCAGAATCAAGGAAAATAAGCATGCTAAAACTCCCTATGCCCCTGTGGTGGCTTACTAAGAATTCTGTAGACAGGAGTAACATTTATATTTAATCTATAGTTTAGAAAATGTAATTTTTAGGGATAAAATCTTATTTATTCGAAAAGCAAATCGGAAACTGTACACCCCCGCAGTAAGAGTTACAATGCTGAGGTTTGAATAATTTACAGATCATCATAATGGCACGAGGACTGATAATATTATAAATAATGGGTTCACTCCAGCCAAAGTACGAAAACCTTAGTTCCCTCACTTTTTAAAAGTAAATTGAATAAAGTTAGCGTCGCCACTCGTTATGGAGCGCCTCCTACTCTCGCGGGACATGCATCCCCTTCTTCATTCAAGAATCAACCCCTAATGGCTGAGTATTCTGGCGCGCAATATCAGAGGGGAAACTGCAGTCTCAGAGCGGTGGGTGTCCTTGATAATCGCGGAGCACTTCGATATCAGGGGCACTCCTAGGGATGAGTGTCCCCTCGGATAAGCGCAAAGGCAGAATCGCCAAATGATCGTCTTGGACTAAAATATTTGTATTTATTACCTATTGATGCACCTACCAGCTGACAATGGATTGGATCAATGCGAGGTATTGCGGTAAAAAAAACTTAATAGCCACAGATGATGAATTAGCTGGTTTTACTGTTCACTAACGGATGCTCGGTATCTCGGCCTGGATACAATTTTACCTGACATTGTGTAACTCCATGTGATATCACCATCCTCAGAATTCAAACAGCTCATGTCCAGGTAGAGTTTTCAAGTGTTAGTACCAACTTCCCCGTAGTTTATAGTCCTGAGACAAATATTAAATTTAAATAATGAGCATTTAGTTTCAATATTATATAATAAAGTTTATAAGAAATTTACCAAATAAACATATTACGGTATTTTTATTATCCATACACTGGAATAATAGCAGAAGCGAGCAACCGATACTTAGAAACACTAAGCATGTGAAGGCCTATGTCATAAGTACCGTTTTTCGATAGTGATTGCCGTTGGTAAATTAGATTCGCCAGCGGTAAATACATCGGCTCACCCTTCCATTAGCTGCTATTTCTATGGTGAATGTGAAATATCATCACTTCCATGACCCACTGAGTTGAGATCGGAGGGTTATAGAAAAGTACTGAATCGTAAGCTTCTGCTCAAACATTCTTCCGCCTTAAAATTGCTTGCATCAGATAACTTCATTTTATGTTCTAATGCTGCTTAAGAACCGCGTATTTTGAGAACCAAATGTCTACTAGGTTCTTATATCCAACATGTCATATTCGGGCCGGGTTCGAGTCTCGGTAGAGGTGGATTCCTTTCCACCCAATACTCAATTTCAATTGACTCATTCAATAGTTAATTAACGCAATACTTCATGTCTCCCACATCTCCTTTGACTTCATGTAATTCCCCTAGAGCTTTAACAGCTCTCTCTCCTCAGAAACCATAACACATACTTTTTCGTTTGCTCTCTATATCTAGCTTATCCAGTGTTGTATCGACTCATGCATTAAAATATTTTTGCATTTCTTTTACTGCAGCAATTATCTAAATAATTCCACACGAGTCCAAATGTTCTATTTAGGTACCGTAATTAATTAATTTATGTCATTACAAATTCTCTCTCTTTCATTCTCTTTTTCCGGTCTATTTCATTGAAAACCATTTACGGAAAACAGAAAATGTCTTACCTAATGCAACATTATCACATTCTCCGTTAAGGCTCGCTTAGTTACCCCTACAGCTCAGTAGCAGAATTTTCGTGTTTAAGTGCTCCAACTGCTACGGCTATAGTGTGCTCTCCAACCTATCTTACTCCTAGGCTTTATCCTGACACTCATACGAAATCCATGCCAGATAGGGGATTCGTACACGCGACCTTTGGGTTGTGAGGTCAGCGCGCTACCGACCCGGTTACCGTGGTGGACTAATGAAAATATTTCTATCTATTACTATCTATTGATGCACCTATCAGCTGAAGATGGATTGGTTCAATGCGAGATGTTGTGGTAAAAAACCGCCTGAAAAGCCATAGATGATGAATCAGCTGGTTTTATTGTTCCTTGACGGATGCTCTCAATGAGAAATTAGGGTGTTGAATTATACCGCGACATGTCTCCGACAACCATGGCGATTTCTAATCCCTCTCTCTCCCGATGCCCTTATCCCTCCGCTGCTCCTTATCACACCTACATAGCCCACTCTCCCTCTCCCAGTTATATTTTACCAAGGCCGCTCACGGTCCCACAGATGCATCCTAATTGTCGATTACTACCCACAAATATGGAGACACTTCAACGCTCATCAGATTCAAGGATTGCGAACTAGAACGCAAATACCTTGGCGCAGTCACCCGTTGAAATGCACCACAGTAGAATTTCCACACAGAAATAATTGACCTCGACCGGGACTCGGACCCTAAACCCCCTGATTTCCGGCCAGATGCTTTACCACTTAAGAAGCCGAGGCTTCCTTCTCCCCTGTGGAATTCTAGAGGCCGTAAATCAGGGGGTTCCAGGTTCGAGTCCCGGTAAAGGTGGATTTCTTCTATGTGTAAATTTGTCTATTGCTCATCAGATGTTTTATGTCACCCCTGCAGTCTTTAGTCGTCGTCAATGGGGCCGTTTAGCATATTTATTTATTGCCGAATCTGATAGAGTTTGTAAAATAAAAAGAGCCGGTTTTTTCCGTTTTTTGATCCGTCAATTATTTCTCGAGTTATAAGCGGTGAAAAACTGATATTTTCAACCCAGATGTTAATCCTTTCGGAAAAGTGGGCGCGGTGCAACCTCGGACGTCATGCAGAGCAATTCGTGCAATCACAACTGAGCCCGCGAAGCTACTTCGCCTTATCGCAAAGGGGGGACTCATCTGACTCTGCCAACCAGAGAGGTTGCGACAGGATGTGTGCGAGCAGACATTCCGAGAACCCCCCTTCATTTACTTCCACTAAAAGCAGTCAAGAACAGGAGGAAAATGACGTCAATGATATCAAAGCAGCTTATTCGGTGGGCGTCACCTTTTGCTTATTTTAAATTTTGATTTATGAGCGAAAGGGTTGCGGTTAGAAGATTAATGTTTTCACTAAAATTCATTTTTCGTTACCATCCAACGATTTTGTGTGCAAAATTGCAATTTCGGCACCGAGTAAACGCCCCCATTGTAGACGAGCTCGGGAGGTGATTGAAGGTGGATCGAAATTCCTTGTTTTTCTTTCTCTACGTGCCATAAAGGCATGAGTTATCATGAGATGGCACTCCGCACTAAGCGTATGTGGAGGGAGGAGAAGAACTCGCTCTACTTGTAGACACAGAGCGAAGTATATCGAATTTCACTTTTCGCCACACCCAAGCCAGAAGCGGGTGTTACTTCCGAGGTTTTGGACAACCTTCACTAAATATCCAGTTCCCTTTCTGATGGCGGTTTTCCACTTACATTCGAGAACCACTTATTTCTTACTAATTCATTACATTCATTCCGAAAGCACTTCTCGCACGAGGCCTGTAAAGTTTCCCGTTACTTGCCAAGAGGGACCAGAATTCTAACGATTACAAAGATTATAAATTTAATAGACCCAAGAAAAAATCATGAAATAAAGGGAATGTCGTAAATTGTCTAATAGACTTTCTGTAATCGTACCTAAAACCCTTGCTATAGTTTCTCATATTTTAAAATACTGTTTTTAAACGAGTAATATTTGACTTTAGAAAACTAATATTAACGCATATTAAAGCTTAGTATTAACATTAACACTTAAGATTGTTGGATAAGATACGTACATTTTTATGAAATAGGCCAACTAATCAAAATCTCGGAAGTTATTAAACGAACTGTTATTTTTTGACATAGGTATTACCTTGGTGATACCTTGAAAGATGCCGGAGAGATTTAAGGCAGGAGTTTAGACGCTGGTCACATTTTTAAATATATAATTTTATTAATGTTTCCTATCTAAATTCATAATCGGTTTAGCTTGTTAGTAATTAGTAGGTATAGATTCCTTGTGCAGGATTCAGCGGTGAAATGTTGGAGTTGAATTTCTTCGGGGTTGTCTCTCGCGTAGGTCCTTCTTGCTCGGATAACACTTCCGCCGACGTCTCCTCGATTTAAGATGAGGGAACTAAGGTTTTCGTACTTTGGCTGGAGTGAACCCATTATTTATAATATTATCAGTCCTCGTGCCATTATGATGGTCTGTAAATTATTCAAACCTCAGCATTGTAACTCTTACTGCGGGGGTGTACAGTTTCCGATTTGCTTTTCGAATAAATAAGATTTTATCCCTAAAAATTACATTTTCTAAACTATAGATTAAATATAAATGTTACTCCTGTCTACAGAATTCTTAGTAAGCCACCACAGGGGCATAGGGATTTTTAGCATGCTTATTTTCCTTGATTCTGATATTTGGATTGGAATATACGAATAAGCTGGAGGTAGTTCGTGATAGAATTTTCGCTCCTTTTTATGAATAATGAGGTACAAAAATAATGCCTTTGTTTAGCAAAAATTCGTTCATTTATTAGTTTGACATTGGGGTACTTATTTTTTTAGAATTGTTTAAGATCGGCGCTCTTGCGACTACTCCTTGGCTCTTCACGTTCATTTCTGATCACCTAACGAGTCATTGTTCATTTCTAGCCTAATTATCTGTGCTTTATTCGAGCGTGGATGTTTAAGAAAAAAATGATCCATAAATCTGGTGGAAGACTCGATGGGAAATTATTTCGTTTTCATTTGGAGATTTAGTCTGTCCATCAGTAATCCCGCCATTAAGAGCACCAGGATATTGACTTAAAAATTAATTAATGATTACCCTTATAGGACTTCAGCGTTAATTAGACATTTTATGTACTCCTATCTAGCTTTGAACTCTTTAATTAAAATTTTTGTGGGCTTTTCTTTGTGCGTCATGATTTAAGAACGTTTCACGAATTAAATGTGCACAGTAGGTGCCTCATGATTCCCTCTAGAAAAAACAGGCTCACGATATGTATCGTAATGTGTTGTAAATGCATATAAATGATAAAGAGTTATTGACTTAGCTTTTTTTTGCAGGAATTGAGGAAAACTGATCCCTACGAATGGTGTAGTAATTTCTCTGTGTTCACATTCTCATTTTGGAGAGAGTGACTGGGAAATTTACGTAGTCAGGTTTTTTTCGCTCTTTTTTAGGTTAATAAAATTTCCAAGAAATTATTACTAAGTTAATTTTATTTCAAGCCTTAATAATTTGGATTAGTTGGATTTCTGAAATGATAACTATTAAGTAATCATAGCACAAAGAACAGTACCCTAAGATGTTGAAAGCACTCTGACATTAAGTACATATGCTAATATCTAACCTTATTGATAATGAAAAGTTGGAATTCGGAGATTTCTCAGTCGTTTCATTTACCTCTGCCTAGTGCTTGAAATATAATGTAATATCTCCGCTCCCGTTTAAATTACTCCTTTGCTCTAGACATCTTCCATTTATTTTCTTGCAACTTGGATGCGGTACACTAGAAGGAATTTTCTCTGAAATTAAAAAGTGGATGGTATCATCTATAGTTAGGGAAGTGTGTTGGAAACTCTAGCAAAAAATTCGGCTCTATCGTGTAATTTTCAAGATTAAAAATATAGCTACGGGAGCATGAATATTTTTTTTCCAAAATCAACCCAACAACACAAAATGAAGGAAAATTTTTCCCATTTAGTACATAAATTTTTTAGAGATATATTTTTGATGGATCCCAGTAAAAGAAACAATGCCTCCCGAAACATTAAATCCTTAAGAGAGAAGAGTATAACTGCTTCCCTTTACGCCCATCCTTGCATGGAAATGGTGTACCTTCATTCTCCGTAACTTAAATTAGTTTAGTGTCCGAAACTCAGTTTCATCTGAGAATTATCCTCATGTTGTATACGCATAAAATACTGACATTTCATTTAGAAGTAGAAGGGGAAGTTTAAGGACTGACAATCGGGGTCTTGTTGCAGGAAGTCGGCATTCAGTTTATCTCCGCTCTCTGTACTCGGGATATTCAGTCAACCCGAATGTTGTCATCTGTCCCGTATCCGCTTCTACAATCAACTCCATTGCAAGGAATTATGACTACATGCGCTCCCATCATAACCATACCCTGTCGTTGGAAGGAGGACGTGGAGATGGATAGGAAAAAGTGACTTTTGAATGAGAAGATTGATGCAGTGTGTTGACGCCCGCCACAAGTAATTAATTAACGCTTTCGAAATACACGCGCTCCTCTCATTTAGAGACTGTGGAGGGACTGTGTACGGTGAAGAGTGGGTGGAAAGGAGAATAAATTTTTCCACTGTGCAGAAAGGAACTCAGATGCGACGGGTGGCGAATGACTAGTGCGCACGTTATGATCGCCGCGAAGGCTGAAATTGAGATGATGACGATGATAGCACTCCCTCTCGCGGTTTCCCGCTCGGAAAAATAAGTTCTCCCCGTCCGAGTCGTAACCGAGCGAACACAATCCGCGTTTCCTTTCTCGCATATTTTAAGCGAAGTGAAAGGGAGGGACTTAATACCAATGGATAAGGACGGGAAACGCGGCTTTTGATTCCCCGGGGTTTGAATTGGTACTCATATGCCCTCATCAAACAAACATTCGTGTGAATTCTCTTCCATTCCCCTGACCTGTTCTTGTCTATCATTAATTCTCCATCACCCATAATTAATTTCCGCGTACATCCTAGGAGAGGTTTTGGGTTTTACTTGATTCAGACTCTCTCCGGTTTATATATTTATATATTTGTGATTTCCATGGTGGTCTACCGAGTCAACCGTTGGGCTTTCTGACCGGAGGGTCTGGGTTTAAATTCCGAAGGAGTTCTCTTTACGAATATCGAGATAAGATCAGTAAGATTTTCTGAGTACCAGATCTTTCTTAAAAACCACAGGCAGTACTGGGAAAATAAATTCACCCAACCCTTATGTTTCATACGCCTATGAGCTCAGTACTCGTTGAACTCTACCCGACTCATTTTCCAGACTGACATATAGGGGCTGTAGAGTAATTCTATGTTCAGTTTATATCGCTTCAGGCTATCGCTCCAACTAGTTAGGTTATATCGCTCCGTATAACATTATCATAAGTACAGTATTCGCTTCATTCCCGAGGAGGAATCTGTACCCACGTCCTTCGAATTAGTGGGCCGGCGCGAAGCCTTGCCGTTCTGGATATTTGCTTTTAGAACCAGTTACCATGTTATTACTGGAAGATTTAGCAAAATAGTCCGAATTTCATTTTGCAGTGCTATTTAAGAGGATATTGGACAATGGTATAGGTAATACATATAAAATAATTGGATAAAATAGTTAATTCGTTTAAATCCTCTCATTATTCGAACCTTTTTAAAAACTATGACGATTCAAGTTTCAACTCATATTTCCACATTTGGGTGCTTTTATCTGCAGTAGAGCTTACATTCAACTTCCGGGCACCAAGAATTAAAAAAAAGGTTGCAAATTTGATGAACGACTTCCTCATTGATCGTGCTCTGATATGGTTAGGGTGACGTCCGGTGTTCCACATGGTAGTGTTATGGGTACCGTATTATTCCTCATTTATATTGACGACGTCCCCTGCATAATTTTTGGGTAACTTTAGATTATTTGCTGATGATGCAGTCGTCTATCCAGATAAAATAAAATAAACTGACTATGAGTATCTTAAAGTCGACAGTAATTCAATAAACCCTTAGTATCTACACTGTGGGCTGGAACTAAATCTAAAACAAATGCACCATAATACTACTATGGCAGATAAAGATAAAACAACCTCTAAATTATAATTTTGGGGGATAATGCATAAGTGTGGCAAGTGAAGTTAAGTATTTGGTCTCCACTCTTACTTCAAATGTATCATTGGGGATCAATCATATTGAAAATGTTTGTGACACAGTGCTGAAGTGACTGGGATTATTCAAACGAATTGTGGGAAAGTGCTCAAGATAGAGAGGAAAAGAAATACGTTATTTCACACTTGTAAATCCTCATCTGGAGTATTATACAAGCACTTGGGATTGGACGCATAAAGATTCTAAACTGAATAAATCACAGAGGAAAGCAGCAGTTCTTTTTTAGCAATATCCTATAACTGTATAACTATAATAGTATAACGCCTATAACTCCAATAACTCGTATAACTGTATAACTATAATAGTTTAATACCGATACTCTGTGTTATATCTACTATAGCACTCGGCTGGAAGGGCTTGGTGGGAAAATGAGAGACTAGATGGAGGTTCGCAAGATTAAAGTTATTTGAAAATTTTTAAAAATACGAATTTGACTTCTAAAACTGCACACATCTTATATCCCCACACTATACATCAAAAGGTACAAAGAGAAGTGACAAATGAAGAGAAATCAATTGTACCACAAAGCGATACAAGAATTCGTTTTTCCCTCTAACAATGCACGACTACAACGCAGGAAATATATACCTAATTATTCCAACTATATTACATACCATACTACGTTATTGATAACAAAGATTATTTTAGGCTTAACTCAACTTCACGGCTGGTGGCCAACCACCCCCTAATCACACGTCCTTGCGGCGGATGGCAGGGTAGAAATATTGATGTAGACCACAACAGGTGTAATATTTTTTACATTTTCGTCTCTAACTGAAACTTTATGCTATAATCTTCAGGGCTTATAAGTTAGCTGAAAAGGAAAAATATATCATTATAGCATCCACTACTTTTGGAATGAATATTATGTTCGTTCATTTTATGTCAGAAAAATCATATTGGATGTTGGACCATCAACTACTTAATTATTTTAAGTAAAAATCAGTCTTTTTTAACGTCATTTTGGCAAAAAATCATGGGTAAATTGCTCTAGCATGGAGCCGTGCGTCATATTGGTCAGAGATCTGGTCTTAGCGTGAAGAAGAAGAAAGGAAACTGGAGGTCGGTAGCAAGTGGGAGTGTAGTAGTATGGAGTAAGTTAGCAGCAATCTAAATTCTAAATACCACTCAATATCAAACTTATCAAACTCACGCATAAGCTTATCAAATAATCAGGTTTATTAAGCTTAATCAGGCATATCAAACAAATGATCAGGGAAAGCAAATTTTCTATGAAATGAAACAAGTATTAGACTTCTAGGATGATTGGTTTTTAATTTACGACGGAAAACTTTGACTTTTTCTAAAATAACAATTTTTCTAAACTTCAACCTGAATAAAGCAAGGGTTAACGTTATGAAAATGAGCTGAAACTTTGCCAATCCCATTTTACCCGATTGTAAAAATTTTAATTGCTAATTGTAATTAGCAAATTTTAATGGGGGTCCACCAGAAGATACGACGAAAAAAGTTGTCCCCTGTGTCTTGCGACCACACTAATATATGTATTTGATTCATTCCTGTGAAGCAACAACTTGACGACTTCTCCTTTCATCGAAAGAAATTATTGTCATTAGACGAGCTTCAAGAAAACTTCAGAATAGGATATTTCAGCCATAGATTCACTGGTTTTATTTGGTGTTTTGTTACACGTTACATTTTTTCCTTGCGTGAGTCTTAATTTATTCACTTCAGTGATCTAAACCACTTTCGAATGCAATTCGTTTAATTTTACTCTACAGTCATTTAGAACTCTTTGGAATAGGTGAAATTGGTCGCGGGTACGGATACCTTCTCGGGAATAAATACTGAGCTTATGATAAGGTTATACTGCGCGATGTAAGTAGTTGGAGCACCTGAACATTCTGCAACCCCCATTATCTCATTGAAATAATGAAAGTTGAAAAAAGGGGAAATGCTTAATGCTTAGTAAGCGCAGTAGAGGGAGACAAATGAGTATTTTCAACCATATTTTTTTTAATGGGGAGGCTATGGGGGTTTCATTACATATTTCATACATTCCTTGCCAGCTGTGTTTTGATCGTTTCCTTAAACCAGCACTAATTAAATGTCATATTGTCAAACTAACTACTTTTAAAATTTTATTTTTAATGTCCCATAATATCTTGTGCTTTTTATGTAGTTTCGCCAAGGCCATAGGTGAGGGAAGATCGTGAAAGGTTTGCTTATTCAGGGACACCATTTAAAAATCCTTGGGCACAATCGCCTAGTTTCTGATGGTGAAAAAATTTAAAATATTGTAATAAAATCGATGGTCGGCAAGTTTACTTGGTGGAATTTAGACATAGCGAAAAAGAAAGTACTTAGTTAATTTCACGATTTATTTTGAATGACTCGACCGGTTTCAACCTTTGAAGGTCATCATCTCCTGACGATGACCTGCAGTACTTTCTTTTTCACTAAGTACTTTCTTTATCACTAAAATATTGTACTTTGAACATAGGGTCTTTTATTTTTCTCTCGCCCTTTTAGAGAGACGTTGATCCATTTTTCGAATTTCATTTATATGATTTCGTGCTCCTTGCAATCCATTAGCTGCTTCTCTTTAGTGTAATACAGAAGATGTAAGTGCTGCTGCCGGTTCCTTACATGCAGAAATATACTTTGACAGACAACTTTCAACGTAAAGGATTTAAGTAAGGGGCTCAATCAAAACTAGGGGACTCGTTGCTTTATCGTGGGTAACTAAATGCTTCATAGAAATTGAACATTTTAGATACCTATCTACTGTCAAGAATGTGATCAATTTGACAGAAAAAATGGATAGGTGATGCTGCAATTTTACTGGGACATTCGCGTATATTCATATCATTTTATATGCATTGCAAAATATAGGAAGAATAAGGAATGGATTGAAATTATTTGATAGTGAGTGTGTCTGCCGAATGCATGAGAAATTATTTTGAGGTCGAATCGTACCATTTTACATTATTAATCATTTTATGTGGAAATACTATTCTTCTTTCAGAAATGAGGTAGGTATTCATATGTTTACATTGCCTTGGTATCATAATTCAAGTTATCCATGGATTTTTACGCTATTCACGTGATAAAAATAAATTTATCCCGATCTACTATACGGGACAAGTTTTAATATTTCAGTTAAAAATATAGTTTAAAGGAAAAAACAACGATAAACCGTTGTTTTTGTCGCATTATGATGAGAATTCACGACGCGAGATATAAAAGAATCTTACTTCTGTGGCCGATACAAATATCTGGATCAGGTTTTGAGTGATTCACTTTGGCAAGTAATCGCTCTGTCGGAGCGGCACTCTAAGGTTAATTTGCAACCAGGAAGCGTTGCTTTTTGAATACTCGAGCGCCCGCACTCCAAATACCATTCCCAATACGCGAGTAACAGGAGAGATTGCTCGTATGCGCATATTTCATTCCACGGCGTAGGCAAAAAAAAGGACTGCTGTTATTATTTTTTTGAGGAAGAAATTTCTCGCGGAAGAATTGATTTACGGCGCCATTTACTTATTTATCCGGCGAGGGAAAGGCATGAGATCGCGGCGTCATTTTTCACCGACGGAACGATTCTTTCTAAATATGCCACCCATCCCCGGGAGCTCTCCCCCACCCCTCCTCCTTTCGCAGTGGATGGGGAGTCCTTAAGACCCCCTCCCCACTTCATCCCCTGCCCACCCCATATCCTAACCCCTTCTTCGGCTCCCATTCGCACTTTCTAGTCACGAGCGATCAAAAATCTGGTCCCCCTTCCTTCCCCTCTCCTTTCTCTCTCCGCCACGCTCTCTCTCTCTTTCTTTCCGTCCTCCAACACTGAGATTTTATTTGCATCACCTCGTCAGATTCATAGGGGTTTGCTAGCGGACTACTTTTTCCGGTTTCGGCATAGTTTTATGTTTATGGTTCTGCGTCTGCTATCAGGCTAATTTGTTCGCAGTAAGAGAGGCAAAAGATGAGGGGAATTGTGGCACTTAGACGTTTCGGAAAAGCCTTGGGAAATAATATCTAAATGCGGCTATATCCCAATTATCCCACACTTTTCCTTGAACATATTTATTTGTGTTCGGCGACATATAGGCGACAATAAAGGCAGAAATGAACAAACGGTAGAGTGTTATAATTAGTTTTTCAAGTATGTAATAACATTTAACTTTTTAACACAGCCTTATTCTACGAAGAATGTTTTTCTTAATTCTTTATATTGCATAAGTATTTAGTTACCTATCTCAGTGATGTATTTTTATGCACATTTCTTCACGTATTTCGTCTGTAAATAATCGCGAAAATGTTAGTCGCCCAAATGGTTGGTATCTTTACCGTAGAGTAAGTTTACTTGCATTAAAAGTTCTAAGAGCGAAGTAGTAAACATAATTTCGTTGCTAACCCTTAGTACCATCGTCACTTTTAACATGTTTCCGCGTCAGAATTTATTTTTTATGATTAAAATTTAGAACAGATTTCCAGTGCTCCGAAACTTCCTCTTTACTCCTTCTGACTGCTTTAAGTAGAGTGAGTTATTATAATCAACATAGCCATGGAACCTACTCAGTCTCAATAAAAAAATGAAGAGCGACTATTCAAGTTTTCCGATAAAAAGAGCAAAATATTAAACGATTTTATGAGTTGGACATTTGATGAATGTTCATTTTGGTAGTATCGAAATACTTTTTTCTCAATATTTTAGAACTTATTAATACTTATGAAACGAGATAAACATATTTATATTGTTCACAAATCTCTTTA
This sequence comes from Platycnemis pennipes, assembly GCA_933228895.1. Classification (NCBI taxonomy): domain Eukaryota; kingdom Metazoa; phylum Arthropoda; class Insecta; order Odonata; family Platycnemididae; genus Platycnemis; species Platycnemis pennipes. The sequence goes on from OW121853.1 coordinate 110,154,993, forward strand.
AATCTACAATTATATAATAAAGTTGCGAAAACATTAAAATACTTCTAAATTATCATATTTTACTGAAAAATATATTTTAATTTTTAAGCAGTTATTAATATTCTTAATGCCGAAAAATTTAAAGAAAATACACTAGATTGATTGTACCTCACTTTTCTTCCTCTCTCTCTCAGGTGTTATAAAATTTACTGCTCATCCGTTACTCATGGAAGGATGAATAATTCATTACTTTCGCGCTCTGCTGTTTGGGGTGCTTACATCTAGAATAGAAAATCAACAGTTTTGAAGAGATGTAATCCCGTATGTGAGTAAAAACAAATGAGTAATCATTTGGATTATATACCGCTTAAAATATCCTACATTCCATAATTAATTTTTAATGCCCCCTAATTTCTTGTACTTTTTATGTAGTTTTGCCGCGGCAATAAACAAGGGAAGAGCATAAAAGTTTATGTTCATGCAAGTTTTTATGCTTATTTTTGTCCAATTTATTAGGCGGTAAAAGTAAGGCACTGAATGTGCAAATTGTTTTTTTTATTAGTTTTACTTCCTTCCTTTTAGGGGCAGTTGTCTGGCTTGTGGATATTTTGCAGGCTAAAATTAAATGAATTTACAAACAAATACGTAACTGCGAAGAGACGATCCTTCATATTAGTTTTTTTTTATAGTACCACGATGTTATATTCATCTGATCCAAGTTACGCCATGGAAACTGACTTTTTTTTAAGTTACCCGTATTTTTTGCGATTCGGCCAATGTAATTTTAAGTAACGTTTGTGGTTGAATCAGTGCAAAAAGGAAGCTTATGTTTCCGTGAATGAATGGACGACAGTCTTTTAAACTAAAACCGTCCGTGTAGAATAAGTTACACACCTTTCATTTTTGATCCATACTCCTTCATCGCCGACATATTTTCACTGTGGTATGTGTCGAAAGGAAAAAATATTCCACCTAGGTTTGGCAATGGTCACTCAATGGAAATATTTATCCCATTATTGAATTACATATTTGAACAGCATGTGTTCCATATTTTTGAAAAATATATCTTTGAAATGAGCAGGATTTATTTGGCGACTCGGCTGACTCCAGCAGGTATAGCGATCGGCGATAATTACGTGTTTGGGTTAATCACGTATCATGATAATTATCTATCGCGATCTTTAAATAATATTTGTACCATCCTAAATGTGGTGAGGAAGCATGGTGGCCTAGTGGGTAGAGCGCTTGTCTACTGATCGAAGGGTCCCGGGTTCAAATCCGGGTGAAGCCTTTGGACGCCCCCGAACTCCAAATCCTCGAGTGGCCCAAGGAAAGGAACTGCCCCTATCCCTGCCCCCCTACCCTGAATGTGTGTAATTCACACGCCTGTGGCTTAGTCCGGGGTGATCTCTACCCTCGCCTATCCAAACCAACCTTCGGGTTGAATCACTGAGTGAGTGAAATGTGGTCATGAGCAACACTATCATGATCATTCTAAAACTTATAAATCTTTATGAAAAAACATACCTAGCAGTAGTTGTAATAAAATTTCTGATGCCATAAGAAACTGAACGAATTCGCAGCCCCTCGGATCGAATTCTGAAAATTTCGGACTACGATTAAAACCATTTAAATATAGTAAAAAATCCTATGCTCACCACAGCTACCACATATGGAGTCTTCCTTTTTATGGTATCCATTTATATTTCCCTGTGTCAATGATTTCATCAAGCCATGGTAACCCAAGATGTTCATTTATTCCCTTTGTTTGTCACGTTAATTTACTGTGACGTTATTAGTTCTATTCTTAACCACATGAATAAATTTTCTTTGTATATGTAGATTTAGGTCAAAATAGGCTTAGAGTTCCGTTGCCAGCGTTTCCCTATGATTTATTAGCATCTGCAGAGCTTCGAAAACTGATTTAGGGGAGCAGAGGCATTTGTTTTTACAGAGGTATATTGTGCGTATGTTATTCTATTTGTGCCTATGTTATGACAAACAATATTCCTGTTAATCATTTTCCGAAGACGTAAAACTTTTAATCGACCTTAGCGAAACGTTCGCAATGGAACTCAAAGACTCCAAATTGAAAGAGATGTATTTTTTAATTTCTTGTTCGTCGCTCAATTATTTGCAAGTGTCTATTCATCTTGTAGCTGCAGCTCTATTTATTCGCTGTTCCCTCTCTCCTGTCATTTGACACTCATAATTCACATGTTTAAGCCCATTTTAGTTGACTCGTGTCTCATTTTCTTTGCCCTCCGCCATTCCGTGTGTCCGAGCCTACATTGCAAACTTCGCATGCGTATTATGATGCAATGTATTCTGATGTCTGACTTCATTACTTTATCTGATTATATTTGCTATCATCGCCACCGGCTATCAGTCCTAGGTTTGACTATTGACAACTCTCAAACCAGTTTATCACCTGAAAATTTCGACATAATATGTACACTGACGCCTACCATCCCCGAATATCACTTCTTTTCTTTCAGCCCTACTTCTTGTATTCTATGGTTTATTCTCTTTTACCCTTCATGAGCAATTGTGCCTATTAATGTGTGCAATTTGTTTTCCTCCCTTTTCTATTGGCTTCGAAAGACCTCTGCGTTCCCCCTCATTCTTGTGTAATCCCGTGGTCGAAGCTGGTAAAAAATGGTCTCATTGTCGCCGGGAACTCTCTTCCATTTAGTCCGCTCATCGGAGCGAAATATTACCGATGTGCATCGCAGCGCTGGAGGAATGTCGGTCATCCAGATTATCGATATTTATCGCCCATTCTCGCGCCACTCTCTTAAACATGTACGCCCGCCCTCTTTCCCTCTCTCCTTCTATTTCACTGTCTACCTCCTCCTCCTCCTCCACAGCCCGTCTGCTGATCTCCTGAGAAATGAATGCTCCGCCGCCACTTTCTGGCCCCCGAGGGCCCCCTCCTTCCTCCTTTCACCTTCTCCGTGGGCGGACAGGGGGAGCGGAGGGCCCGCTTCCGCCCCCAACGCCCTCCCGTCCATTCTCCTCCACCTCTTCCTTGCATTCGCTCCCCTGCCTCCCCTCCGCGCGCTATAATTCTTTCATGCCCTCGTGGGGGAAGTCGCTTCTCCTCGCGTCGAACCCTCGTCGCTCAGTTTGCGAAGAGAGAGAGAGAGATGTGGGGGAGAGGAGAGCGATCCCTTATAAACCACGCCACCCTCCTCTTCACCGCCCCGCCATGGCTTCTTTCAACCCTGCATTTCTCTGCCCAGAGCTGCGCGATGAACAGTACACAATACAAGCTCTCTGTACAATAAATTATCGCGGAAGTAACAACGCAGTATCGGAAAAATTGTAATGTCGGAGTGTGTGGAGCAACAGTGACAGCATGCATTCATACAATATCATCGATAATATTGCTTTTATAATTATTTGACGAGTCTCATTCTTTTCTTTTTTATGAGCTGGCATCGAATTTGTCTCGTAATTATTGGCGTGGGTTAGGAACCCATTAGTGTTAAAGATTTTTCATTTGAATAATGGTCCCAATTGAGTACTGTGTGTTAAGCAGTTCAGGCTCGCCGGCCTTGGCAACCAGGGTGTAACGCGTTGGCTTGGTAACTTAAAGTTCGTGGGTTCGAAACCCGCCTAGGGCATGGTTATTATGTTTGTCCTTGGGTCAAGTTATTCGGTTAAACGGTACCTTATAACCTCAGCCGAGGGTCACATAAAAACAAAGTCTACTTCCAAGTTCAGATTCGGTACTCTGTCTCATTGTACATACGTTAACCTCCGAGCACCTTTTGTTATGAATTGGCCAATGCCAATGCTTGGTTCCGCACCACCTATCCTCTTCTTCCCAATCTTCCCTTCATCTTCCCAATAAATTATTTATTATAAATGGCGCAAATGACCTTCCCAGTCGGTCGCCTTTCAGCATAACTAATTTTAACTTAATATAATACGATAAAATAAGTAAATTTATTCTTCCGTAAATATCTTCACCATCGGTCTCTTTTCTCTGAATTGCCAGCCTGAGATCTGTTTGGTGAGGGTAAAGTTCACCTTGAACTAGCTCGAGCCAATGGGCCTGTGAATGTGGAACTCCCGAACACAAGACCTTTATTTTGCGTAGTTTAAGATTTCATGGCATGAGGGCCATACCAATCAGTATTTTCATGTGCTTTAAATGACCAAAATACTCGCAACTTTCGCTTTGACGTAACTTTCTGTTAAACTAATGAATAAGGTTCAACGCTAACAAAAATACAGGAGATGAGTTCAATTCCAGGGCCACTTAGCACATGAAATGATATCGACGAAAATTGAAGAGACCATCGTCTATATCAGTCGTCATGTCAGTATCATCGTATTGATGACACTTCTCAATCGCATGACCCTAACCGCTTTGGCAGAAATCCATAAACGCAAACATTGAAAACATATTGACCTCATGCCGCCGTATCGACGAAATCTTCTACACTTTCGTCAATGTGGAAAACTTCAATATCGTCATAATGATGACGCTGTTCGACCTCATCATTCAAACCGTTATGTTGAAAAATACGATCTATGTTGTCAGATCCTCAATAGCTATCGATACCAGTCCAGATTATTCACCATATCGACTTGTTCGCTTGAAAAACTATCGACTTGACGTCCATTTATAGAGCATTCCTTTTCTGTACAGCGTCACCCCCCTCTACTGAAGTTCAAATTCCCGTCGCGCTGAATTCCCATCCTCCCTCCAACCCCCTGCCGCTCACCACACTCACCACATGCACCATCGACCGCTCTAGGAAGCCGGCCAAGCCGTAATACAAAAGCGTTAAAGAATATTTTCAGCATCCCGTAAGATGCTCCTTGCTATGAAACATGCCTTCTGCTGCCTGAGGAAGGCGCATGTATGTGTGGCGGTAAAATGACAGTGGGAATCATCGGAATATTTAGATGTTTGACCATATGTCATTCTCAACTTTTTCGAGGAAGCATACAGGAAGAATAACTGTATTTTAAGTTTGTGTTTATCTTCATTTTTGTTATTTCCAAGTACTCAGAGTTACTCTTCTATATTATATGAATTGATCTACGAGGTGTCACCTGATGCATAATAATATTAAAACTAAGATTATGTTAGGTGGTAGACGGGTGGAGGACAAGACTAATATTAAACTTGGATAAAAAGGTTTAGGAAATGGGAAGCTTTGATAATTGTAAAGCAGAGTATTAGAGACGGTAAAGGCAAGAATATATTCCACTGGGAGAAAAATCGACCAGCTCATAGAAAAACAGAAAAACAGACAGAAGCGAGGGAGCACTTGAGTACAAAGTACATGTGAAACGTAGTCTATAATGTTAGCAAAGCATTGGTAATAACAGCAATACAAAAAGTCTAGACCTGGGAATGCGTGATGCGGGGTGATACAAGAATGATAATCAAATGAGCAAAATGCTAACGAGAAACTTGTATGATGGGGAGTTTAGGGGTTCGGAGAGTAATAAAGGGCTGCATCAAGCCAATGTTAGAACTAATAAGAATTGACTATCATGAGGAATTGCTTACATAAGCAAGTACGTACTCCAGCTTCCAATTCACAAGAGTAACTACACAATGTTTGAATTTATTTCTACAGTTAGAAGCAATTTTTTCCTTTCATGAAATTTTTAGATGAAATCGATTATCTATTTATTGGTTCTCCGACTGCTTAATTCGTACTAGAATATGAACAGTAAGCTCCATCCACTTTTCAAGGATAGAACCAAACACCAAGAAAGCTTTGTGTAGTAAATATCAAACCTGCCGCGTGAACGGTGGTGAAATTCACATTAATTGCCATTTGAAAAAATTCAGGACTGGGAATCGAACCACGGTCCTTTGGCTTTCCGGGCCACTGCGTAGTCTCCGGGCGTGATATGATCGCGTTATGGAGGATATTCTTTCCATTATTTTATCATCTCATTACATAATCACTTTTAGTTTTTGGTCTCGAGTGAAATTAAGTTCGGGCGGGTCAGTTTCGAAAACAGATCGCCTGATCAGTTGCATGCCGCAGTTTTGATTTGGAATGGACGAAATTAATTTCGTCGGAAGCCAAAACGAATTTTCCCCGCCATAGCGATGCATGCCTACGACTGGAATTTCGCCAAAATGCCAACTTGTGTCAACACGCTCGGGGCTTCCTGGTACCGTGGCTCATGGATTAAAAAAATGTGCTCTCATGTTGTTCTCACGGAAAATGATGAGCGGGCATCCCCATTGAAACGTTGATGACACAAATCTATATATGTAGTACCTACATAGTGAAACGCCGTGTCATAAATATGAAACTCTGGAAATATGTCCCGATTCGGGGTGTGCCGTGCGTTTTATTGATTACGCAATAAATTGCGTTCTTTGTAAAATGAGTGATTACCGATGTTAAATGTATAGGTATTTTCAACTAATGGTAATATATATGTTTCGAGGAATATGCGACATTACATCTTCATAGTATTGCACCAATTTTTTCAATGTAGGTACTTATCGTTTGTAAGAATACAGAGAATAGCATAACTTTGCTAGTCCACGAATGTAGATGTACGGCTTAACGAATTATTACGAATTACAGCATATTTCGTTATGCAATAGTATCTCAAGGAAATTATCTGAACTTCTACAAAGGGTGATTTGTGTAAGGGTTTGGATGACTGTATATATCCAGAAGGCAAAGGAGAATCTCTATCTCTTCAACCTATGTTTGTTGATTTTCACCGCTAAAAAAGCAGCAATCTCGACGTCAACTGGTATCAAAATCTATGAATGGCAGTATACTGTCCAAGTGAGAAATTATAGTAACACACTCACAAATTATCCTTTTCCCCAGTAATTCTTCATTGTACTAGGTATTTGCAACTTCCCGGCTCCCTCGTTTCCACAGAAAGGCGTAAATGCCATGGGGCTCAATTCTATGGCAGGCCAAAGTTCTTTTATTAATTCTACTTAAATGAGAGGAGCAAATTAAACAAATTCATAAGTACCGGATATTCCCTTGTTCACTGATTTAATTTTTATTTGCTCAGATAATATGTGCGCAGTGACACTATATCTTTTGAAGGAAATAGTACTCTGTAAATAGAGCAAACATGTTTTGAGGAGCAACGGAAAAAAATAGAAATTTTTAAATTATAAACCTCACATTTCCCATGAAACTGTGGGGAATTATAAGCATTTCTTAAGGAGAAAGGTATCAACTCCTCTTGCCTACTTTCTTTTCCCCCATCGAAGAAAGGTTTTGCTTGTTTTCCCACTTTATTGCCATGTTAAACCTCTAGTATTGTATATGCAAACATTTCTTAAAACTTTGTTAAAAAACAACTGCAGCTCTTTTTAGACCCTGTACATTTCCACTTAAGATTACAATAATTTGGCCATTCCTTAGGTATTATCCTTCTTTTATTGTTATATTTGGACTTCTGCATTTCAAAAATGGGGAAATTATATTCAAATCATCTTAATAGTAAGTAGCGTTGTTATTCACTAGTTGGTGCGCTGGACTATGAGATGTTTTTGCATGTTGTCAGACAAAATCCAAGCTGAACTGTTTTCTGGATACCAGACTTTTTTGGGAACCACAGGTAGCGCAGAAAAATGAACCTCTTACCTTGAAATGGCCCTCTTACCTTGCCGTGTGAATTTTACGCGCCGTGTGACTTAGTATTTGACGTGCTAAGCCAAAACTCAATAACCAGACCTATCTTTGAGCTATAGTTTGCCTACTACTTTTTTTCATCGAGCTAAATTACACCCAGATGAATAAAAACTTCATCCACGGTATTTTAAAGTTTGAATTAGTTTTTCAATCAGTCGCGTTTTTTTAATAATCACATTTATGCTTTACAATTTTTAAAACATCCAATTGTTTTTTATCAGATATTTTTGTTCCAAATTTAGACTTTTAGAAGGTCTAGTGATTTCCCCTAATAGGCGAGCATTCATAAGGATATATGGATTCGTTTACCCCATTTTTAGCTTTGTTTTATCCTCATGTAGTAATTTCCTTTGACGCTTCCACCTGAATTTTTCATGGTGAATTTATTTTTATACTGCATCAACGCAAACAAATGAGAGCGATCTTTTTATATATGGGATTCAGGCAGGGAAAAGGCTTCCTTGAAATTTATGGAGAAAATACGAATAAATTTACTGATGGTACAGTGGTCATATAGCTTCAGCCATATATGGGAACATTCCCGTTGCCATTTGAGATTGATTTGTCATTAATAAAATATTAAATTATTGTTTTTTATTGGACATCATCGAAAATTTTCAATAAATGGGAAGCATCATCGAGCAGTCAGCAATAGCATTGAAGTTATCATGTTTATTTGTATTGAATTCTTACGTATATATTTTTGAATGAATGAACACTGATATTAAGCATATTACCCGTGTGTATACGTCAACGTGGTAGCACCGTGAGAAGAGCATTGGGCGACTGACCAGGTTTCCAGCGTTCCAATGCGGGTATTATTTCCCAAAAATTATTCAAGAGGCAATATAAATAAGCAAACAACCCTCGTAACTTCGACCAGGAAGACGGTTATCACCTTCACGACACCTGGAGGAGACTCTTTTATCCGAACTCTCTTACATTATTAGCTGACGAAATAGAAATTCTCAGCCTATCAATCAGAGAGGAGAGGCATAACCTAAGATTATTTCAAAGCCACGCTCCATATCAAGCTTCTCTTTACATCCCTGCTTAGAGTCCTCATCTTAAGTTCTCTTCTGTTGGTAAACGCCTGAGTAGCCAAAGAAATTTTTCTCCATTGGTCATTTATGCTACGCCCACTTTTGTATAATATGCTACCTAGTGACAAAATCGTTCCACCAGTTGTAGCCGCTGCCCTCCTACTCTAATAAATAGTTTTGCTTTCTTAACTGATAAGTGCATTGATTAAATTCTTTCAAATTAGAATTTCGGATGCGATTAGGATAAGTAATTGTAAGAAATACTGATTTTGGTCCTAAATTCCAGGTAACATGGCTTTTAAGGAGATCCGTGCGGTCCATTTTTTTTCATCCTTATCGATAATAGCGTTCATAAATCAACCGTGCCTCGTTTAATATTTTTATAAGTTTCAAGGATTTATCGCTTTCTAATGAACTCATTGTACAGGCTACTCCATAAAGAGGATTCCAAACGTATAAGTAAGGTATGATAATGACTTTCACTTGTGTTTTCTCTAGTGGAAGCCATTTTGCAGAACGGGTAGAGGGAGTGCCCCAAAGTCTCATCTCGCTTTCGAAGGGGTCAGAGGATGAATTTAAAAAACAGGAAAATATTACTGATGCATTAAAAATAGAGCTAAGCATCTCTTTCAGTGCATTTTACAAAGGTGTGGCTGAAAGTAATTTAAAAGTTGAGTAAGATAGGAATAATCAGGCTTGAACTGCTCGTGTGGTATAAAAATATCAATTTGTACGAAAGTACTTTTGGAAACTTGGGTACCGTCTCTCGGATTTTTAAATGTTTTAAATTCGCATTTGGGAATATGAATGGGTTTGTCTCGGAAAGATTAGGCCCCACGTCCTCGGCACAAAATATTGCGTTTTATGAGGGCTCTTATGGAGAGTGTATGTGTGTTAAAACATAAGTAACAATGTAAAGATACCCAAAATGTAATCGCAGTAACGTCTGTTAGTCTCGTTAAAGCTAATTAAGGGAGGTATTAATGCATTTGGTTCCCCTGGGAGTGTATTATATTCATTAAAAATGGTTCGAATTTAACCTACACATATATACTAATATTTGGCTTTGTTCGCGTGTTTACACATATTAATATGTGTATTTGACGGATTTTGAAAATGCATACTAATCTTACCCCTCGAAGTTTACCGCGTCTAAAAACAATTTTATCCGTGAGCGTTGCGAGGAGTTAGCTTGTATGTCTGTGCCGACCATGATGGCCGAAATGCTTTTGAAATCAGCCACAGTGCCACCTCCAGTACATCCTAAACTCCTTTAACTCATTTGATGGTTCAAGAATGAGACAAGGAAAGACAAGACCACCGTGAGGCTGGAGTTTCTCTGCCGTCTATTGTTAGGAAGAAACCTGTTTAAATTCCATTATGAGCATGATAAAGCGAGAGGTGCTTAACTCACATTGAAATTGAGCAATATTATGTTTTCTTTTTCATTTTTTATTGCGATCACTGTATATTGAAATTATAATGACCCAATAATGGTATCATCCTTTTTTTTTAACTCCTCATAGATATATAGGTATATGGTTATTAAACTGATATACCGACAATAATATTTTTCCATTCATGAAGTCTGCTTCAAGTATCCTGACCACGCAGTTCCTTGCCATTTTAAACTGGACACTTTAAGGTCATTCGTTTACAGGATCAGCCAAAATAATTTTTTGAGGTTAACTTTAAATTATAAAAATACATCGTCACCAAACGTGAATTACGTACATGAGGCGACTTAATTTGACTTCTTGGAGAAATTTGAAAATGTTAACCGACGATGTTCACCCGATATTTTCCTTTTAAATGATTTGACAGATTTTAAATGTACCCCGTTGACCTCATACTTTTGTATACCCCATTATTCGCCACAACCCAATATTTGACCTAGCCTTCTGTATAGATTCCCCCCCTACCTCCTATGATGTATGTATACCTCCTATGTAACCTCCAACCTGTTTACACCTCAACGTTCCTTCAAATTCCTTTCCCTTTTTAAAGAGACATAACCACCCCAGTCCAGTCCACTAATTAAGGTCTCCCCAATGCCATCATTTTAGTTTATGATGATGACACCAATGTGCTGAAACCGGTAGGGTAATTAAAGTTGTGTGGAATATCACAAAGTTTGTTCTTATTTTCAACTATAGTGAAGGATGTTAACGAAAAGACTTTACGTAAAAATGAAGAGATTAACCTATAGAATAACTAAGTGGGAGAACTTCATCAAATTAATCTTAGAATTATTGTATAGTGATAATGATGATTAGGCATAAGTGTGCAAGCTGCGAACGATGGTAGATCGGACGGCTTTTGTATGATTACTAGACTTCTGATTCTTTCTTAGTGGAGGTAGTGCAGAAGCGTGTATTCCATACTTCATTTGATGAATTAGTAGAGTAGTGGATACATTCCAGATTTACATCAAGTTTTGCTATCTACATGGCATCTGTTTATCTATGAGTATTTAATTTGATGCCTATTATGATAAATTTTTGTTCGCGGTGAGAAAGGTATTTGTAATATAGCTATTTATGCAATGCTGTCTATCTTTCTAATCTTATTTTGAGATCCCATGGACCGCAATTTGAGGTTGTCTTTGAAATCTTCAAAATGCCACCGGAAAACTGTTAGGCTTCAAAATTATCTGAAATATTGGATCCAAATGGTAACTTACGATCAGATGGCAAAACTACATATGGTAGGCTTATGACACCAGACGTGACGTGGTATCATTATGGATTACCTCAAGAACTTATTTGATTACTATTTGAAGGTATTATTGATCAGATGCTGCTTGAAACTTTAAATTTAGGTAATCATTTCCAATGGCGTGTGCCAAATTGATGAAGTACAGGACAGTCGGCTGCTTTCACCTCTGGAGCAAGGAAGCACCAACGTACTCTCTTAACTTCCTCCTCCCACGTCCTTTTCCCTCGCCTTTACGCCTTCTCTCGCAGTTACTCTGGGAGCATTCCACGCACGGCTCACTTGCCTTAAACTTATTTCAACGGAGCTCATCTACTATCTAGGTAAGGGGTCAAGCACTTTGAAATTGTGTTTGGGACATCTAAATTGTGTGTAAAGTTGTCGGGAAGTATTCATTTTACTATGTAATTGCTTTGAGGATAACTGTGTTCATAGCTCGAGGGGATGTTTTCCATCCTCAAGGGAAATGCTTGTTCCTGGAAGATCTCTCCGCATATTTCACTGTGCTAGTGGGTGACTGCAGTTGAAGTTGAGATGAAGTCCGAGTTGCGAAGGTTGCCAGTGCCTCAGGCGCTCGTGACTCCGAGGTGCAATCTCTGCCCTCGGGTGGCTTGTGAGGGAAATCTAAGTGCAGAGTGAGTTGGGATGGCTCCAGAGAAGCAACTAGAGAATTGAATACGCAGGATGTCTTGTAACTCACCAATGGCTTCCTGAACCGACCCGAGGGGATTTTAGAGGGTAGTGTCGGTACCTTGAGGATGAATGTCGCGGTTTACAGATTGTGTGCATTCGCCGAGAATCCTTTTGTCTCTGCTGCTCACAGCAAGGGATTGCTGTTGGTGAGAATGACAATTCGTAAACGTTTAGAATCGATAATATACGGTTCCTTATCCTTGTTGAAAAAATACATTCTTTTCTATTTCCATAACTGTAGCCATAAAATTGGTAAATTTTATCAATACTCCCATATTTTTAAAGGTCATGGTATTTTAAATTACAACCATAGGAAGGAAAAATCTAAGTCAGAAAATGATGACAGATACAATTATTGACGTTGTTTGTTTGCTGTTAAAAATGGTTTGATGGTTCATGAAGATTAGCAAATAGGACAGAGACTTCAAATCTCATTTTCCTCCCGTAAAATACGGGACAATAATAGATTAAATTGAAGTTACCCTGGAGAGCATGGCTATGTAGATTTTGGACCTTTTTTCCATATTTGCTTGAAATTCTAAATGTACAAATCTCGTATGTAATATTTTTTAAGGCATCTCCATGCATAACGCGTAAAAGGTGGACGTTGCAATGTGTTGCCGCATAATATTCAGAATTAATGTTTATTAATTAGTGCATCTGCCTAGCAAATGCTCGGTGATTGTTCACGTTCTCCACAAACCATGGAGGTACTTTAAGTAGGTTCAATAATATATATGTTACCATCATTGAAAATCGCAAGGTCTGAATAAGATTTAATGAGAAAGAGTTTGTAAAATATTTCGCTTGTTGGTATTCGCCGTTTTTTGGATTCCTGATGTCATTTTTATCCTAACATTTTATTTTCTCTTCGCACCTCACCTTTGCCAATAAACTAACGTATTTTCCTGCAATAAAAGTATGTGCATATTCTATGCAACCATAAAAACTCTTAATTGGTGTTACTGCTGGGAAGCTAAGGTCATGAAAGATATGCCAGTTTTAGTTTCACATTTAGTGCATAAGAGAATATTATCTCCTCCATCGAAGTTCCTGTTGAAGTCCACAATGAGCAAAATTTCAGAAGAGATTTTTAAATGCACTATTATCAAATGGAAGGTTGCTTGCACATATTTTACCTACCATTAACAATGAAACATGTATAAATTATATCTCAGTGAATAAACTGTGACAATCCGTCCCAAATCTCTCCTTTATAAATAGTTTTATTTAAAATTTAAATTGTTAATAAAATACTTTTTTTGAAAAATTTAACTAAATGTAGAGCAAATTCTTCGAACGAATACACTAATCACTTTTCAAATATCAATGATTTATTTGTTTGTTTCTCTAATAGTGCAACTTCTGTACGAGAGATGGATGTTTTGAAAATAATTACTAACAGACTTCATTAGTTACCGAATCCATAAAAATTAATTGATCACCACTAATTTCGAATGATATGAATGTACTTCGTATTATTTTCCATGCATACTCCCTATATGTTCCTCCTCTATTATGATTTTTATCCACCAGATATGCTCTATGCATTAAAACTAACCAACATCCTTTAAAAGATAAAAATAAGAAATATGTCCATCAAACGGTAGTGAAGGGATAAAGTAGTAGAGCATTAACGTGGTAACATGGCCGAGGCAATTACTGAAAATCAACCCTGAATGGTCCCTAGACATTATTGTGGTCATACGGGCAAATTTACTGCCAACGTCCGACATTAAGCCAGCAATAACTACCGGGGAAACACTGTTTGTGTTTGCTGCTTTCATCCTCAGTAAATATACATCAATATCTCAAATATTCTTAGTTTTCCATTGTTTTAATTTTATTTTTTCTCTTGGGTCCTGAAAAATCCCTTGAAAAAAGGTTAGGGTAAAGAGTTATGAAACAGTCATTTCGATTTAGACCAGGGGTGTCAGACCCGCGACCGAGGGCCTCATGTGGCCCAGATCAGTGATTTATGTAGCCTAGAGAGAAAAATTAAAACAAATGCTTTACTTACGTTGTTCCCCGCCCACCCCATTTACATTTTATTCACATTTAATATGAAAAAATATGGATTTTTTAATGAGGCCCCATCTTTCTACCGTGATCGATGTTTATGCCTTCATTTTTAAAAATAATTACATTTTCTATTATTCATCAAAGAGTTTTTATATTGAACATCGAATGTATGTTCTGAGATATGCAGTTCAAAACAATTCCTTCGGCACTAAAATGGCTCACTGTCTTGGACGCGATTGGTTTACATGCTCTTCCAATTTTTATGATCCTGAATCATGGAACCCAACTTCACCTTTATTGCTTTGATTAGGCTTGTTCTGATGGATTCGCAATTTTATCGATTACCAATTCCTGTCGGCTTAAGCTCTAAAATTTCGAAAAACTCATCTCATAACACAGAATTTGGTTTGTTGGTCGTCTTTCAATTCATTTTTTTACCCTGACTCATGAGTAGGGGAGTCATTTTTTCGTTTACTTATTTTGCAAAACATTTTATACATAAAGGGTTGCTTGAAAAAGAAGAATAGAAACATTTGAAGAAGAATTCAAACAGCAGATTATTTGGATACGACGGTCACACTGGCGATTTGCCAGACATTCGTTGAGTAGCCATTCTACACAGTGAACATTACATTGCAATCCCCCTGCAATACTCATTTTAAGAGGCCCGAATTGTGGATGGTATTTTTTCTGAAAGGTTATTTTGAAATTGTAGCTGGTGTTAGACCAGTACTAAAGCGTTTATCACACGCATTTACTTATCCTCATTATTCAGTCGTCCTTTAAACAATAAATTTCTGTCACGTATTTTGCGAATGAGTTCAAGACTTTTTTCGTAATCATTTAGGACTCGAAGTGCGAGTTTTCTGAAATCCCGATAGTATTACCACCCCATGTATTTATTGTGCGAATGCATTGCTAAGGAACTCCAAACTTTCTTAATCTTCTACTGTTTTATTTACAAATATTGGGTTACACAGGGAGACGAAATATTGAATTACATTAAATGTGTGCATTGAGTGACATTTTCACCGAAGCAGTCGATACTTTCCTTGTCAGCAGTCCATAAACCACAAAATACATAAAATATGAAATGTGGAGGCATGGATTCGTAGTTCAGGAAAAGATTCATTGCTTGGTAGTCAGGGAGTATGCGTGGTAAGTGGTTTCCCTGGAGGCAGATATCTTTGGAGCGAGCAGAGATTAGTCGTGTGTGTTGTTACGCCTCTCCAGCTCTCTCTCTTCAGTCGCCTCGAGGATTATTTCCATGCCACCGCTTTCCACCAGCCTACTTGAGTTTTACGCCGAGATGAGTCATATGGAGCGCATCTGAATGAATAACTACGAAATTGTCGTTCTTTACTTGTCATACTTAATGAATGTTTGATCACAAAGTTTTAATGATCGTTATTTTTCCCTTTTGTTTGCACTTGTGGTGGAATACCACTGATAAATCGAAATCCCTTTATTTATATGAAAGCTCGATGAAAATTAAAGCGTTTTTCCCGAGGCTAAGCGGGAAGGAAATCTCTTTCGGAATTACACATGGTCTTGTATCCATTTTCACGTCGCCATCTTTCGTTTGTTGTCAAAATATCATTCGAAAAACTCATTATAATTCTAAATTTAGAGCTAAAATCCGGAACTCATGTTTTAATGTTTCGTAAAATTTACATTAAGATACTTATATTTTTTCGCATGAATTTTGAAAAAAATTCTCCCTTTTTTTTACAATTTTACTACTTTGGTATTACGTTGAAAATGCTTCACAGCTCGTGCAATAGCTCGTGTTTATCATTCCCTCTAACTTCTTTCCGACAAACATTGACCCAGTATTAATCCTGTTCAGAATATCAGTCGCTGCTTTCCTCTCCAAGAAAGATAATTAGCATACGGAATGTAGGACGTAAATGGGGACAATATTTGATCGAAGGTTTCCGCGGCGTGGGTTAGATGCTCTCTGCATACTTTCGGGTGATCGTCCGCGTCCGTTGCTTGGTAGACAACAGTTTTGCTGACTGTCCTGGCAGCGTCTTCAGGTCGAAGAAGTACACCTTCGACCTGAAGACGCTGACAGGACAGTCAGCGAAACTGTTGTCTACCAACCAACGGACGCGGACGATCACCCGAAAGTATGCAGAGAGCACGTAAATGGGGACGTTTACCATAATTTTTTTATTGCCGAATATGATAGAGTTTGTAAAATAAAAAGACCCGTATTTTTCCGTTTTTTGATCCGTCAATTAATTCGCGAGTTATAAGCGGCGAAAAACTGATGTTTTTAACCCTTTCGGAAAAGTGGGTGTGGTGCAACCTCTGACGTATATCTACTTCGTCCAATCACAACTGAGCCCGCGAAGCTACTTCGCCTTATCGCAAAGGGGGGGACATAGCTGGCTCTCCCAATGGGAGCCATTTCGACAGCATCTGTGCGAGCAGACCTTCCGAGAATTCCCCTCCTCTCCCTTCCCTCCCCTTAAGAGTAGTCAAGGACGGGAGGAAAATGACGTCAATGTTATCACAGCAGCTTTTTAGGTGGGCGTCACCTTTTGCTTATTTTGATTTTTGATTTATGAGTGAATGGTTGTGGTTAGAAGATTAATTTTTTCATTAAAATACTTTTTTCGTTTCCATCTAACAATTTCGTGCAAAAAATTGCGATTTCGGTTCCGAGTAAACGCCTCCATTCTATCAATATATTTATCGATAATGTATGTGACCCATTTCATCTAAAAGACAAATTAACTAAAAAAATTAACAATCACGAGCTTGAGATGTTAATTGTAAAATGTTTACACCAGTACAGATACGTATGAAGTACATATACTAGTAAGTAGTTGGGATGCGTAAAAGTAAAATGAACAATATTTCAAAACCTGTTTCACTCCAACGTGAGCGAAAATTGTAACCGCGTTATCGTGGCTTCAATTTATCTCTCCTCATCTCCCTACTCTTCACGCCCGGTGATGATGCAATGAGATGAGTGGCATTGATAAAAATTGGCAATAAGAATTCTTTTTGCCTTCGACCGCACTGCCAAGTTGTAAAACGTAAGTGGGCCCATGGAAAGGTGTCAGCGAAAATAATCCTACCTCAGTCACAACAAAAGTGTCTTACCCAAAATCTATTGGGGTATAATCCGACGTGAAGCAGAAATTATCCAGGCCTTTCATTCTCACTCTCTGACACCTCGGTTTTGTTGCATGCTGTTGTGCTTTGAAGGGAGTGAATTTTATATTGCTGTGGTAATGTAGGCTCTTCTTTTTCGTATTTTTTATATTTTAATGTCAAATAAATAACTTTGATGGTATAGAACATAATTAAATCGAAATTCAACTTTTTGTTGGTATGTACCTATTTAATGCAACGAGAAAGTAAGGGAAATATTCCACGTAACCCATGTTGGACCACTTTCAAAATACTCCACCAGTAAATCACGTCTTCCCCTGCCACACACCCTAGAGGTAGCTAGCAGGATATTCAGTAGATATAGATATAAATCGGAAACGTAGCAGGAAGTTTAGTTTTAGGAATAGCAAAATGCAGATAGGAAATGGGGTCGTTTACCATATTTTTTTAATTGCCGAATCTGATAGAGTTTGTAAAATAAAAGGACCAGTATTTTTCCGTTTTCTGATCCGACAATTATTTCCCGAGTTATAAGCGGCGAAAAACTGATGTTTTTAACCCTTTCGGAAAAGTGGGTGTGGTGCAACCTCTGACGTATATCTACTTCGTCCAATCACAACTGAGCCCGCGAAGCTACTTCGCCTTATCGCAAAGGGGGGTGCACAGCTGACTCGGCCAATGGGAGCGATTTCGACAGCATCTGTGAGAGCAGACCTTCCGAGAACCCCCCTCCACTCCCTTCCCCCTCCCATGAAAGCAGTCAACGACGGGAGGAAAATAACGTCAGTGTTATCACAGCAGCATTTTCGGTGGGCGTCACCTTTTGCTTATTTTAATTTTTGATTTATAAGTGAATGGTTGTGGTTAGAACATTAATTTTTTCACTAAAATTCGTTTTTCGCTTCCATCTAACGATTTCGTGTACAAAATTGCGATTTCGGTTCCGAGTAAACGCCCCCATTGGCGTGCTATTCTAAGGTTCTTATGATAGTTGAGTTAGTAGCACATCACAGACTTACTGAAAGCATTCGGACATGAATCATTGTCAGAATGTAGGGTAAAATTTAGAGCAAATCTCAAAAGTAAATTGGAAGCAGACCCATTTACGCATGTCATCAGAAATATCACCAGGTGGTGCGCTCAATTCGAACAGGAAAATATTATTAGACATACCGCTGTAGATATAAAAAATATATCTTCCGTAAACATATTCACTTCGGAATTTGCATTGAATTCATCTAAACAAACTACTAAAACACAAATGTAGACATTACTACGTGGATACTAATTGTTTAGTTATGGGTGCCTGTAGCACGAAATATCAGCACATTTCTCTTATTAAATGGTATTTATCTTACGTCATGTGCGTAATGCATGGTAGTTGATTATTTTCCCTCTGCAACGCAACATACACCATTGCACCAAACCATGTAGAAATCTTAGGACATAGTTCATGATCTCTTTAAAAATTTCACCATTTAAAATAATACAGGAGGCATTAAAGGGTAAATATTGTGTAATACTATTTCTGTATTAAGCCCATGTTACTGCTTACAATTAGGCTGGAATAGCACTGTCTCTGTGAGAACAGTTGAGAGGAACCTTCGTTGTTAAACCTGATTTATCGGTTTGGAGAGCTTAAAACTTCCCCACGCGATGAAATCGGTGGGAATTCCATGATAAGTTTCCGGTGGACTCTCCAGAAGGGAAGGATCGGAAGAGGTCAGTCGGACTCGGGCCGCCCTTTCCCGCTCGCCCCGAGAGGCGCCACTCATTGATATTTATTGTCTCATGATGGACATCGCTCCTCTCCCTCCCCCCAATCCCTGACTCGCCGTCTCCGTCTGCGGGAACGTGTCCCGTCTCGGAAAGCTCTCTCGAGTCTCCCGCTCACTCTTCCAAGACCCGACACACATATCTAATCCCTCTCCGAGCTCCCCCCACCCTACCCCATCCCTCAACCCTTCCACTCACCCTCTTGACCGTAATTCACGCACGCTTATAACTCACGGCTTTTAAAACTCCCACTTACTTTGGCTCGTAAGGCTTGGAGGGCGGCGGGGTCGGTGGGAGGGGGGGGGGGGGGGGGGAGAGTGGGTGAAAAGGGGGAAGGGAGGAGGAAGGAGGTTTCGGTCTGGGGATTGGAGTGAGGAGACGGAGGGCGAAATCTTTTTCCCTCCTCCCCTACCCTCCTCTCTCCCTCCTTAGTGAGAGCTCCCTTTCCTATTTCCCCAATCCGATGCAGAGCGAGCGGCGCGCCGCGGCGAGGCTTACTTAAAGGAGTGAAGGAGGGGGGGGGAGCTGTGGAGGAGACATAGAAGTTGACCCAGAATCGAATGCCCACGTCCCCCTCGGTTATTCCCTTGCCCCTCTCCAACCCTCATCCCCCTCGCCGTAAGTCTTTTTCTTCTCTTTCTCCCTCCTTCCCTCTCTCTTTCCACTCCCACCTCCTCTCACCAGCCAGCTAGCTCTCTCTTCTCGAGAGTGGACCTCTCTTCCCCCTCCGCAGAAGGTCTCTCATTTCTAAACATCCTCCCCCCTCGGCCCCGCCACTGAAATATATCCCGCGCGACGGACGGATGGGGGGATTTCGCTCCTCCTGAACTTTGGCGGAACTAGGCCGCGTCGGACGAGGCGTAGTCTCCGTAAACCCGGGCCTCGGGAGTTCTTCAAACAAAATCTCTTCCGTGCATTTTTGGTGGCGCTTCTGGGTGAGACGTGTAGGTATTCGTTTAGGCCATCGCTCCGTCTTTCTTGGAGCCGAACTAAATTTGGGAAACCGAGGGAGAGAAACAACATAGACGATTGTGAAAAGAATCTCTGCTGTGGTTCTCGTAGGATATTTGAAATCCTGGGGTATGGAATAACCGATATTTTTGTCGTGAATGTGACTTTGCATTTGAAAGAAACATTTTTCTGCAAAGGATGAAACTGCCCATTGATATTCCTTTAATATATTTTGTTAAAAAGATTTAGAAAATCCATCTAATTCCATCTTGTATTGTGATTGATTAAGGACAGTAGGAAATGTACTGCGGTATCGGAAAGGTGTTCAGGCATGGTATAGAAAACATAAGAAGATGATAGGAATGTATCGTTCAATGCTTGAAAATATAATTGTCATATGCATCTTGGGTCCTAGAATGAGGAACGAGTAATTCCATTTCCTGAGTTTATTGGCTGAGTCTTTGGAAGCAGACTACATGAAGTAGTAGTCTAAACAAGGTTCAGAGCAATAGTTGTTTTTACAATCCATGAAAAGAGGAAATGAGAATTCTATGAACACTTTGTCACGATTAGCTTTATTTCACTTGATGCTAATGCTGTTCTTAGAATAATAGATAGAAAGCTGGATAAGACAGTTAACGGATTCCTAGGAAATAATCAGTTTGCTAGGATAGAGGCTTAACGTGATTGCTCACCTATCAAAACCACCCTTCAGGTTGAATCACTGAGTGAGTGATAGGTGTGAGGGGGGGGGAGGAGGTGGAAAAGAAGGTTGTTGGGTGGTGGGAGGGAGACGGGGGAGATGGGAGGTGAGGTAGTGACAACATTTATGCAATTTGTACCTGATGATGACGTTAATCGTCGAAACCATTGTCGTAGTGTGAGATAAATAATTGTGGAAATACCAAGTTTATTCTATCATTCATTATGCATGAAAGCAAATTACAAAAAGTTACGCTGAAACATCAATTTTAGGAAAGGATGATGGTTTTTAACAAAGCGGGCTTATAGAGAATGGATCCGAGACTTGTTTTTAAGTAGAGATGAAAAGAATAGATACGAATTTTTGAGATGTGGGAGTGGAAAAGAATGGAGAAAGTATGTTGGCCTAGAAGGAGGACTGTTGAAGAGGTGTTAATATTGGTGAGGGAAAGTCAGTGAATATTAGAAAATTCAGAGCAGGTACATGGAACAGGCATATGTGACAATTGGATGTTGATTGTCACTATTGAAAGTAGAAATCTGAGTAATTGTGGAAGAGAAAGAAAAAGAACATCGGATGGTATGAGTAGAGGTAGAAATATGTTAATATTAAGAAATAAATAGTGAAGTATTAGGTCCTTCAGTGCAATGTGTACCGAATAATGATGCCGACATTTTTCAAGGAGTTGCATGCATGTTGATACGTATATTATTGCTTGTCTCGACAACAAGATTCAGATCCTAATATGTCAAGTTTTCTGAAGGTGTTGACGTCATTTATTTTAAAAAATGTCAAAATTGGAGGCAAAGAAACGGGCAAAGTTTGCGGGAAGTTAAAATTCGTTGCTTTATTTTAAACTAAGGTGCTGCTGAATTCTGTTCTGTACTTTGGAAAGCTTATTGAGAACATGCTTCATCCCAAGGTACTTATGATCGTTGGTTTAAAATCTTTAAATTTATTTGAATGTGAAAGACATAAACTTCCTGGTCATTAACAAAAACGACTTGAAGCAAGATTAAACGTTGCTCATCAAACACTTTCCGATCGTCTAAAAGCAATGGCCATGATATTAAAGGGTGCCACAGCAAGTAAACGAAAGGCAATTAAAAAACCGAAAAGTCATCAGTCAGATGTTGCTTCAGTGGCACGGAGTAATCTTTTTTGCATAGAATTGTGACTAGCGATAAAAAGTGGCTTTATTTTGAAAATTCCAAGCGCAAAAATCATAGGTTGAGCCAAGTCAATCATCAACATTAACTACAAAGTCAAATCGCTTCTGAAAGACGACACTACTCTTTATGTTTGGTGGAATCAGGAAGTTATGGTGCATCATGAGCTTTTTATTTCTGCTAAAGCTTAAATTCTCATCGCTACCGACAATGAATAATCAATGTGTATCACGCGTTGATCGCAAATGATCAGAATGGGCCAGATGACACGGAAAAGTATTTTTGCTTCATGATAACGAACCATCACTCTTCTGAAGACCAGTTACACACATATTAAAGAATGTTGGTGAGGAATTATTAAACCACCTGCCTATCACCTTCCTTGCTCCTTAAGATTACCACTTGTTTCAATCGATATCATACACTTTCTGGGCAACAGTTACGAGCAACGTTACAGGAAGTGGAAAATTGGGTCCCTGAATAGTTAACCTCAAAACAATAAAAGTTCTTTTAACTGGTATCCACAAACTACCTGAAAGATGGGGGAAATGTGTATCTAGCGATGAAAATTACTTTGCATCAGCACATTTGATGTTTTTCTTAAAATTAACGTGTTTTATTTGATTACTAAATCCGCATTCTAAACCAGTACAACCCTGTAAATAAAATACAGAGTAGAGAGAAGCACATAGCAAATACTACCATAAGCGGGGGAAAATAATAGTAATATGTATTTTGTATGACGTAGAGAGTAATTGCAGAGCTGAACTACCCCATTCTTACTCTTTAAGTGATTTTTCCGTCTTGTGTCATCAGTGAATTACGTGACTTATGCAAATCCTAATTGCGGTTAATGTAGCCTACTCTAATGTTGCCATCACTGCTTGTATTGTAGCTAATCAAATTTCATGGATCAAATTAATGAGTTTAAGCTCTGCCCACTCTTGTGCCACAAAAATTTATATTTCTCCTGTGATCTCTCGCGATGCTGTTGCTCTTGATTAATTTTAAATCGGCTCACAATAGGAAAGGTATTGAATGGATCCGACAGAAGCATACTTTTGTGTGAAATATTATTGATAAACTTACGAATATCTAATTCCTGTTTGCTTTTTTAATTGGGTCGATTAGAACGCTATTCTAGTAGGTATATCTATTGGTCTAATCGATATATCTAAACTAAAGCATGCAGAACCGCGCTTGTGTCTAGTTAGCTCTTTTGATGAAATAGAGTTTAAAGGCAAGGAGCAAAGAAAATAACTGCATCAGCAAAAGAAGCTTTTTTATTGAGAGTGGAATCAGTAATAAGGATTATAATCATTTTCATCATCATCATAGATTTAAAGAAAATATCATATGTGAACGAAATATTGAGATTACCTTTGTGTAGCTGCATCAATTGGTCTTAAAGGTAGGGGGACGTAAGTAGGTTGAATGATTTCCTGATGTTTTTGGAGGATGGAGAAGGAAATAAAGTAGAGAGGCTGACAAGGTGCATTGAGATGAGGAGAGGAAATCCGGAGAAGATAAGAAAGTGAGGATAAGGAAAGTATTGACTGGCAGTGACTTTTGAAAGCTGTGAATAAGGGGAGAATATTGATCAAGAGAGAGGGAGAAGTGGTAAAGGAATAATAGGTTGAATGATGTAATGCAGAATATATATGGGTCATCATCATGGGTCAGCAATCCTAGGATTGATTTGACTCGGCCCTCCACTCGATTCTTCTATCGGCCAACCTCTTCATATTAACGTAATTTTTCTCTTTTACATCTTTCATAAATTGTTCTATATATATCAAGGGATTTTTGCGTAAATCAACTGAAAGGGTTGTTTCTACCCTTTATTGTTAACTTTTACTCTCATAGGAAAATCGTTTAAATCTGTGTAGATGTTCCTTTATTACCCTTTATTACCCAAATTAGTCGTTGAAAAACATTCGATTGATAATTTTCACCCTAATCTCTTTTTGCATGGCATAGCTCAAAAACGACTAGCATCAAGTGTGCATTGAAATTATTCGAAAAGTTTTGATAATCGCTAGAAATGTAAAAGCGCTGGGTGATAACTTACTGTACCTACCATTACTGGCTTTTATTTTGCGTAAATCTGCATTAACTGTGCCAGTGGTGAATTTTATATGCTAATACACAATTGGGACTGTGCGTGCAGGAATGGATATTAAAATACATAAATTGTTAGCTATCCTGAAATGGAAAACTTGGTGTTTTCACCTTCTATGTTGTGGTTAATTTAATAACTGTTCCCAGTCCTATGAGTTGCTTGATATCTGGTCATTCATTTTAAAGAGCAAATGGATAATTGATTTAATTTAATTTATTGTGTTAAAAGATTTTTTTCCCCGCTCTCCTTCCCGTTGAAATTCAACGAGCACCTTCCGCTAGTATATCATATGAGACCTGCCTTTTCCATTACTTCCGTCTGGGGTCATAATGAATGGTTTTATTCTATGATGTCTATGATGACAGAATGGTGCTGGGCGGATGAAGTATCAGAAACTATTTTTTAATTCAATCTTTTTGTGTAACACTTATGATTATGACGAGTAGTTAGTTGTTTTCTTGTCCTTGATTGGGGAATCTAGGCTATATTAGATAAAGTTTGTGAACAAGTTCCTTTGAC
This sequence comes from Platycnemis pennipes, assembly GCA_933228895.1. Taxonomy (NCBI): domain Eukaryota; kingdom Metazoa; phylum Arthropoda; class Insecta; order Odonata; family Platycnemididae; genus Platycnemis; species Platycnemis pennipes. Next base: position 110,179,475 of record OW121853.1, read on the forward strand.
TTAGCTAAAGAATTGTTCGACTTATAGGAAGGAGTTTCTCGAAAATGAGTAAGGCGCTCCGCATTTACCTTTCTTTTAGCCATGATTCCCTCTTTTGCCAGATATTTCTTTTAATTCAACGATCCTGTTCTACCGACCGGCATATTTATTCATCACTGTACATTATTTATTATATACTGGGTATATTTTATGGCTAACTTTAAAAATTGGAACAGTTCTAAGTGCCTTGCTGCAGAATTACTCGCTCATTATAGGTGACAGATAAATTCTTGATTTTACTTATCTTGGGATGTGTCACTCTCGCGGAAGCTCGTAAAAATGTTATGGCAACTTGGGATAAGTGACGATAATATTAAAGCAAGATATCACAACCCATTATGTTTCTCTTGAGTTCCATGCGTATGGTGCTTGAGCACATAACTATGATAATATAATCTCCTCTCGTTTTCTTATCTGCTATCGTAGCAACAAATCTGGAATCCCCTTCGCCGTAACGATTGAAATCATCTCCCTTACAACACAAGGGACCTGTAAATCATCTAGCCGATTGAACGTTTGCTTTTTTATTATTTTGATTTTTGGATGTAAAAGACGATAATTTTCTCTGCATCTTATTTTTTCTTCCAATAGCCTCTTTATACTGTCCATTAACATACCATCTCAATACCTGACCTTAGTTTAGCATTATCGGCGAATTAATAAACGAGAGTCTTAATTCAGGCTCAATGGTGGGAGGATTTACTTGAAACTATCTCCAACGGCGCTTAAGATTCACTCAAGTTTCAAGACTCCTGTTAGAAAAGGCGTACGACATAATTATATTTTGACTTGTTTTTTAGAGGAATAACCAATTCGTAAACCAGATTTTCTGCCTGTTTTGCCTGCTCCTGACTTTGCATTGGAGTACTTAGCTCTGACAATCCCATTTGTATTTTTCCCTCATATAAAATCACTAAGCTGTGACTATAAGCTATCGTTTTTGGCTTTATAATGATATCAAACATTTGAAGAATTCCGTAGCTCATTCCGGAAAGATAATCTGGATGGATATCATACAATTTCGTTTAATCATATGGTTTATTTTTTGGTTCTGATTATCGGTAAAAATCGATTTTAATTCTTAAAAAATGTGACACCATTAATCACCTAACTTTTTTGGATTTGGCTATTTAACCTAAGTAACATTGTTCACCGAAAAGGAACAAAAGTCACCTTTACGGGTGATTTATTGTATATTCCCTGATAAATAAATTGTTGAATGCTATATTTTCGTCAGTAAAGAACTGCTTTTGGCAGCCAATCTGGGCTGTGATGGTAACACCCTAACACTAGGTATCTCTCCTTAAAAAAGTGAGGCTGAAGAAAATGTTTGTCTTCTGTGCACACATCGTGACGTGCTTCAATTGTTACGCCGTAACCCATGGGCTATTTAAGCGGTTTAACTACAAAGTTACTGCGGCAGGCGTCTCAATGCCAATAACCACATGTATTCATCGATTGCTACCTTTCTACCAGTTGGGGTAGGTTTTGATGGATTATCACAACTCTTATTTGCACTGCATTCATATATCAGCTCCGCCTCTTCGCTATTTTTATCCTACACGTCGGCATATTCATATTCTCTTTAATACGATCCGGAATATCTATCCATTTTCTTTCTTGTCTTCCTTACCCTGTAATATATCATTGATAACGATTTTCGGTATTACCCATTTTTCCCATTACACCTAAACACCCGTTCCATCCACCTACTCTTCCTTTATTAATTTCTGGCTACAAATCTCTTTATTCGTCCGCGTTCCCGTCCACCGCTCTTTCTCTTATTTCTTACACACCCACATTTCTAAGGCTTCCGATATTTTGTCGTCCTCCTTTCGTAGTGTCGAGATCTTAGATCAGTACGAACCCATGGTCCACATCATGTACTTCGCTAATCTTCCCCTACTCAGGCTTCTCGTTGTAAGTACCCTTCTGTTGGTAAGCACTCATTAAAAGAAAATCTTTTCCATGTTATCATCAGTAGGAGTGGCGACATAGTGATTATCGAGCACTGGAATTAACAAGGCAGAGTCAAAAGATAATATATTTAATTGTGAGAAAACTACATACATTTTAACCCTGCCTGAACTCTGGCACGATCAGAGACTCAAGAAGGTAGGGGGGCTCTGGGTAGTGGGCGCATTCGACGAAACGGTGACCGTGGTCAAGAGTTCGTGACCTGCCGAAGTCAACGCTCGCTGAATGGGCACTTTGCAGTATCCTAGCCAACTGCCTTTTTACCCTGCGGCATACTATTTTGATTTAGCGGGCGTGGGTTTAGTTGAACCACCTTTCCCGCTACGGCATGGCCTTCTTGCCTCATCTTTTGGTGATTCGGCCCTCGCGCTTATCCGAAGGCATAGTCATCGTACTCTGAGTCGACCGCACCCCCCTGATATCGCGGCGTTTATCTACAACGGCACCCACCGTTCCTACGGCTCTGAGTCCGCAGTGTCCTCTCTGATATAAATTTAATTGTGACGGACGCTTTTTTGTTAACAGGTGCTACATTTCATCACAGTAGGAGCTACCAGTCGTTGATCATTATAGCATTTCTTAGGTGATTGAGGTGATCGAAAACACTTTAATGTAAGTCATGCCCATTTTACTCTCTCATTTATCTATCTTTTCCTTTAATTTCCTGGCCTTCCTCTTCATATAACCACAATTCCCCGTACGCCATTTTTTTAGCATAGAATTTTCGTTTTCTCATGAAGTGCATTCATTTTGCTGCGTTCCTCATCTCTAATCAAAGCATACTCATTTTAATAAACACTACCACGTTGTTGAATTTAATCAATATCACTTTTTTCGGGAAGAGAAATATTTTCAATCATTTCGTAACATTCATGTAAATGATAAGACTGACTTCGTTGTTCCACACAAAAAACTTTATTGAAACGACCCGGGATTCGAAGTAAGACTTCATCTTCAGGTAAATCCTGTACAGTTACAGCAATTCTTATATACAACCAGGGCGGGGATGGGGTGGTGGGGGAGAGGGAGCAGCCGGGAGTAAACCTCACAAGGGTAAAGGAATGCGGGAGGTTAGAGGGAAAGGTCGCTTGCCTACCCCTGGCTCTAGTGTGAGTCATGGGGATTAGGGAACGAAGGGGAGGGGGGACTTGCGTCATCGGCTGTCGTGTTGTTTGAGGATTGGGACTTTCAGGAGGGGAGAGTGGAAGGCATACAAAAATTCGTTAATAATAATCTCCTTCAAACTTACACTATTTAAAATTTCTAACTGTTCCAGTCTATAGCCTTTGCTTTCTACATGTAAAATTTCAAAATTAAAGTAACTTTTATGGTTATTTTGTGTGTGATGTGATAAATGTGATGAGAAGACAAAAGAGCGATGTTACTTATGTATATCTATATCTACGACATACCCTGCAAGCCACCTCGAGGGTGTGTGGCAGGGGGTGCATCCACACCAGGAACAATGACACAACATACAAAAATGAACACCACAAAGCAAACACTACACCTTTAAAAGTAATTGGGGAAAAAAGAAGAAAAACTATCAAATCCCAATCATGCAGGACACACCCATGAATACCATGCATGCCTTGAAACCCGACACCAATTTCATAGATACTCATACATGCAAAAAAAGGCATTGCATGCAAGTCACACGTTGATTTGAACATGCAGGTAATAAAACAATAAAAAAAACTTTCGACCTACTCTGAATATTACCTCTATAATTATTACCGATTTACGCGATGTTTAACGTTCTGATCACGAATCGTACGCGGAAAAAATGACATTTTAAACCTGTCCGTCCTGCTATCTATCTCCTTAATTTTATTCGAATTATCGAGCCTACCATAATAAGTCGGAGCCAGCAATATATGATTAACGTCATTATTGAAATGTCCCTGCTTAAATTTTCCCAGAAGGTTAAGAGGACGCAGTACCCCCCTATTTTGTAGCATCTTCTGCGATCCGTTCTCATTCAGTCAATTTTGCTTGTATCAATTTGAAAGTTTTGGTTAAATCATGGAAAGAAGTGAAATTAGGAGGCTATATTTTTAAAAACCTTCTGAATCCAATGTTAATAGAAGGAATATTCAACAAAGATGGGCCTTTTTTCGGGAAATATTGCGGAAAACCGACTCAGAAAACGGCCTTTTTGGCAAAGTCGCTTCCCAGGGTTATATGTCTGCCATTGGCATACCCACTGCCACTGAGAAATTTTCTCAAATAAATGTATAATTTAGGAAAAGCAAACATGAGTTTTGTGACATTTTAGCGTGTTAATCGGCGTCTACAGCAGCCCCCGCGGTTGTCTTAGTTCTCTTTTTTCCCGCCGCGAGCGCTCTCTCAGAAACGGAACTGACCATCTCATATATCTCATAGCTCGCTGGACTGAAGAGGGGGGAGACGAAAAGGGGGAAGAATGACGAGAATGGGGGGAGAAAGACGACAGGGGGGGAGAAAAACGAAAGGGGGGTGGAGTCTGACTTCCCCGGGAAGAGTCCGAGAGGGTCTTAATCTTCGGAGCGAGGTAGTCGTTGACAAGAGTTGCTAGCGAACTGGTTGAGCCACCAGTCATTTATCCATAACGCAAACGTTAACCGCATTTGAGAAGGTTTTCCATCTTGTAGAATTCAGTACTACCGCAGTATTGTTACATTACCATACTTTTAACAAGTATATTTACAATGCCTTCTGCAAAACAGCGTCAAATAAAGGGTAGAAGCAGTAGAAAATTGAATTTGTCTGCCGCGAGGAAACGAAGGAGGGATGAGCATCTAGCACGAAGGAGGGAAGAAGCAAGGAAAAATGTAATGTAATGGCTGCGAGGAAAAAAGCCATGCTCCTTGTGCTTTGGGATGTATATCTTCAAGCATAAGTATGGAAATAAGAAACATGAACATAAAATGTTCATGTCCAAGTTGCCAATAGCACGGAAATGTTTTCTCACCGTGGCCATTAAAATATGTTATTTGAAAAAAGGCCCGGTGAATAAAATCCGATGTTTAGTAAGATACAGAATCCGGAACCCAAGGGACTTGGCGTTTCTTACAGACAGTACACACACTCCATCTTTTACAAGGAGAGATTCTCTCCGTTTTGAACAAAATTTTCTAATAATTTCAGTGCCAATTCTGAATGCAGAATATTAATTAAGAACCGGAAAGAAAGAGGCTCGAATGAATGCGCCGATGAAGCACCTTCTCAAGTGATAACAACTACTGTGCGTACACCAACAACCTCAACAGCGGACCTTCATTGTTCTTCGGAAAGTTTGATCGAGGTAGCGGAAATGCGTGAGGAACCTGTAGCTCTCTGTGTCTACTCGAAGGATAGTGGATTTGCATTATTTAAAAAAAAATACAATCCATTGATCATTCGCCTTTCAAATGCACTTTCAGAAATATGTTTCTTGTGGGAGAACGTCGTCTAGGCTTGAAAACGTTTAACATTTATGTGCCAAGTGTGCAATGCCAAGGAAAATATGTGGACTGCAGACAGTAATTCTACGAGTATTGAAATTAACTTCGCTGGTGTGATGTCCTCAGGTGGCGGTTATTCCCAACTAGATGAAATATTTTCTGCAATGGATATCCCCGTCTTGGCAGAAAAGAACTATAAAAAATTCCACGAAAAAGTGCCCGAAGGATGGGAAATGTCCGGTGCGATAGAAATATAGACGGCGGCGAAGATTGAAGCCTCAAAAGCAATAGAAAACGGGGACGTTGAGAAAGATGGAGTCCCTCTAATCACAGTGATTTTTGACGGGAGTTGGTGTAAGAGATCTTATCGCAGTAACAACTCATCATTGGCAGGAGTAGTGAATATTCAATGTTTCAAACTAGAAAATACCCATTTGATGCAAATATTATGTAAAGGAAAAAGACGCATAGAATTTGCGATATATTTTGGTGAAACAATAATCTTTTGGAGGTATCATTTATTTTTTTTTAGGGAATAAGCGAGAATTCTTTAAGGGGACCTAATTTCATCTGAGTTTAAATTTTCTTCAGTGCCACTCTTCAGTCATTGTTTTTACGTCTATTTATTACTCAGGGAGAGAGTCTATTCCTCTAATCTGCTCGCCCGCAAGAACCATTTAAATCTGAAAAAATGATGAAATAAGGTTTATTCACAAGATTATCTTCTGTTATTCCTATGCACGCATTGTAAAGTATCGTGCACATTCATTCAAGGGCGCGAAGTATCGTTGGATTTAACTCCAAAAAAGTTATTTTCATAGCAGTGAAGGACAAATAGTGCACCACTTGCGCTCGGGCAGCTTCGAGAGGGCAAGAAGCTTCAGAGCACAAATGCTTTAAGAATTGGGGCTCACATCAGTTCTTTCAGCATGGAGGCTGCTACCGTTGTTGTTGGATTTCGTAGAAGTGAAGAGATGTATGGTGTCCGATATGCTCGTCTCATTGCAAACGGCGACTCCAGTGTGTACAAAAAAGTTCTAGACGCGAGACCTTACAAGACTTTGATCGTGGAAAAGGTTGAGTGCCGTAATCACCTTCTAAGAAGTTACTGTAATAAAATAAATGAACTTGTAATCACAAGAAACCGTGAAAAACGTGATATCAAGAAAATCGATAGCCGAAAACATTTTGCGCTTGTGAGCGGCGATCACAAAAGGTGTTGAGTTTACGAAATGCCAAAAATGTGTCAATTGCGCAAAAAAATAAGTTGCTCCGGAAGGATATCCTCAACAGCCCTAGCCACGTTTTCGGAGAATATGAGCGGTGTGTAGAGATAGGATATTTCTGTGATGGGAGCAATAGCCCGGGAAGACGAAAAAACGTGCCAGCGCTGAAAGAATGCGGGGTGTATGAAAAATTAACTAATATTGTCCTGATGATTAGTCGCCACAGCCGAAGCCTTATTTAAGATGTGGATAATTATCCTGTCGAGCATATACCATAGCATACCATATATATAGCATATACCATCATTGCAAAACTGAGTGGTGGAAAGAGGGTAAAGTTTGCTATTTCCTGGTCAAAAAAGGGAAGATTTGCCCGGGCACCTTCAATTAGGGAAACCCCCTGAAGATTCTTTATCAAACTGTTTGTAATGTGAGTCCTGGGTACCACTGTAAAAGGTCTCTCCAAAGAAGACTGAGGTAATCAATTTCTACTTCCATCCGCAGGAAATTGCAAAAAAGTCGAGAAGGAATATATTTAATCGGCTGGGAAAAAAACCTGATCCCGACTACGGCCCCTATTCTAAAAGGCCTGATATGCCTAATGAGGACTTTACGAATGAGTGCCGGCTATTTATGGACTCTCTAAAAAAGGACGAGGATGATGCAAAGGAAATAGAGAGGAAAACGATAAAGCAGTGAGAAAGTGTTAAATGGGTAACGATGCACCAAAAAATGCTCACTGCCTCGAATTTTGGACGTGTTTGTAGAATGCTTTCCTACACTGGCTGTGTAAATGTGATAAAATCACTTATGTACTGCAATTTTGATTCTCCTCAATTCCTCCTTTGAGGAATTGTTAAATTAAATGCCCATCATCGGCTGCAGAGATGACTGTGTAAGAAGCAATAATGAAAGGTAAAGTTAATTTTCGGATGAAGAACGACGGAATGAAAGTTAACCGGAAGAACAACTATTACTTTCAAATTCAAGGCCAGCTTCACATAACTCAAAGAGATCTGTGTATTCGCAGTGTGGACCAAACTAGGATTAAAAGTGGAGAGGATCCACAGGGACGATGGATTTTGGAAAGAATTCATAGTAGAAAATTTTTAAAAAATTTACTTGGAATATATGCTTCCCGAGTTAGTCGATCCGAGATTGTCCCGATCAATGCCGATTCGGAATGCCCCCTGTATTTTGGCTGCCCAAGGGAAGAGAAATTGCGAAAAGAAAGGTAAGGGGGGAGAGAAGAAAGAAATGGGCAATTTGGCATGCAAAAAGCAGAAAAAATAAATCATATTCAAAACCGATGTGACTTTTTCTTTTTCCTCCCGTGGTGGGGTAGAGTACCCAGGTAGCACCTTTTACTTGAGAGGCGAGTGATTTGAACTTCTCATGTAACACAGTCGGAGCTGAAACTAAACCGACTGCTGGTGAATAGGGTGAAGAATTACAAAAGCAGGGATCAGTATAGAATTAGAAAGGGATGAGCACGCTCGATCCTTCAACGGAAATGAGAACGTAAACTCTAACATAGAATTAAATCGCAATGTAATCATTTATTTCGTCGATTTTGATGAGGACATTGACTGATCACCATAGCCATACTTCACGGGAATACCTACTGCAGAAACTAGGAACTTAGTGGAGTCAGTTAATTCTAAAAGCAATCTGATAGAGTTACAACATAATTCGCCATATGCATTGTCTAGTACAACAGGTAAAATAAAGTGATTAAACTTTCTAACTTTTAAAGTTAAACTTTCGGGCCGGAGAAATCATGTCATCACGCAGCATTTTTCGACGAAATCGTGCCGCGCGCACCCTAATACACCCTAATAGCAAGGGCGACCGAGACGATGTGTGTGAGCTGTTGCCACTCTTGCGGAGTCAGCCTCACGTTCGCTGAAATGACAACCTTGCGCTCAGTGGGTTACGAAATCTTCTTCCGTAGAGAAGGATCATATTACCGAAGGGATGGCCCGAGGCCCCCCCTTATGGGGCAATAGAGGCATTGGGAGGGGATTCCTCCTTCCCCCACACAAGGCATGAACGCCGTAGAAGACACACTCTAAACAAATACACCCGTTGGAATGGCACTGACTCGGGTAACTCTATCGGTCGACAGGAAAACTATCTTCACCCTCAGAAGTGGAAAAAAATTTATGTACTGCGTCCTCTTAAGTCTATAATTCAGCCTACGTTGTGACAGCGATTCCCATCTCAATTCGGCTTACATACCAGACACACTGCTTTCCCTATCGTAACACCCTTTTACATATCTCGCCGCTCTTCTTTGCACTCGATCTAATTCGAAAATTAAGCCTGCTTCATAAGGGTCCCATATGTTCGCAGCATATTCTAAGTGTGGTCTAACAATTGAAAAATAGCAAAGTTCCTTCACCCTCTCCTCACTTTTCCCTAATATTCTTTTAATAAACCCCAACTTTCTATTTGCTTGACTGCATATTTCCCTGATATGTTTCCCCCATGATAGATCCTGAGTAAGTGTTACACCTAAGTACTTAACTGATTCCACGTTTACTAATTCCGTTCCTTGAATCATATAGTTTCTTTCTATCGAGTTTTTTCTTTTCCAAAAATTTACTGTCACGCACTTTTTTATGTTCAGTTCTAGTTTCCATTTATCGCACCACGCCTGAATTGCTACGAGGTCCTTTTCTAACGATACCTTGTCTACTACTGATTTCTCTATACACTACTGCATCATCTGCAAAAAGCCGAATTCTACTTTTCACTAGTTAGGCCCCACCTTGAGTATGCTGCCAGTGTAGGGGTTCCTAATGAATTAGGTTTGATCAGAGAACTAGATAGTGTGCAGCGTAGAGCAGCTAGGTTTGTCAAAAGTTGTTACGATAGGTTGAGTAGTGTATCAGAATTAATACAAGAATTAGGGTGGAATTCATTATCAGAGCGTAATATAAGGTGCAGATTAAATCTATTAGAAAAATTTCAATTGGATAGCTTTACTGAAGATGTTAGGCACATATAAAAAACACCAAGGTATTATGCTAGATTCGACCAGCCAAATAAGATTAGAGAGATAGATTGTCGTACTGATAGAATCAAAATGGCATTTTTCCCCTGTACTATAAGAGAACAGAATAGGCAGCATAGCAAAGGGATAGGTAAGGGAAATATTTTAGAGTATTCTGTAGTGCATGATGCATGTATTAACCCCTTAAAAACTATAGATACTAACAATTGAATGAGACCCTATAGTTGCTTGTTCGCATGGTAGTGGTGCATGCTTGGTGATCTTCACCCCCTGCCACACACCCTCGCGGTGGCTTGCAGGGTATCGTGTAGATGTAGATTTTCTGACTGATACTTCGCAAATTGTGAGTTAATTTTTTGGTTTCTTGCACAGGCCTGGTGCTCCTTCACCCATTCCTGGAATTTTCTCCCTGTTTATCCGATTGTAAATTCTTTCACACACTATTAGATATGTAATATTGATATATTGTGTATGTATATTTCTTATTATTATTATTATGTACACTGCTCCGCAATCACACTTTTGCTTATACACTCCACTTTTTTCTTTGTCTGGGATTATGTCCTTTGTGTGGGAGAGCAGGCTCCTGAGGCTTGATTTATTGTAATGAGCTATTTTGATTTTATCTTTAGGTAGTTTTTTTTTACAAATTTGCGCGAAAAATCATCTAGATAAAGGATTCGGCGCCACTGGGCTGTGGAGTCCTGTGGTGGTTGGGAATTGGAAATTCCTTTTTAATGCCATTTTACTTAGTTTTTTGCGGTACAGTTTCTCTACTAGCTGATCATCATAACCGTTGTGTCCGGAAATCAATTTTATAGTAGCAAGTTCCTTTTTGACAATGTTTGGTGACATTGGGACGTTCACCAACCTGTGGATCATCGAATGGAAGGCGGAGAGTTTCTGCGATAAACAGTGCCTTGAGTTGAAATGTACCTATTACTTGGTCGGTATACGAATTTTTCCGAAAAATGGAAAAATCAAGTCGGTTGTTTAATTTTGCAATTTTCGAATCAAGAAAATTAGGTGAATTATTTTCTTATACTTCACGAGTGAATTCCAGATCTTTGTTTAAAGAATTTAAATGGGTAAGAAATAACTGAAGCTGCATTATGGAGCCTCTCCACACACAAAACACATCGTCTACATACCGATACCAACACAAAACATTTTTGCTTATCTCATTACTAGAGAACAAATTATTTTCAAACGGTCCATGTAAATGTCCGCCAGAATATGTGACAGAGGGCATCCCATGGTTATGCCATTGGGCTGTTTGAAATATTTGCCGTTAAATTTAAAATAATTCTGAAAAACACATGTCTGCAGTAGTTGGAATAAAGTGTTTTTACGTGGGACAACGATGTCAGTCTTATCATTTACATGATGAATCGGTTCCATGAAGTCACGACAGAGACCGTCAATTATATCGTAACATTCTGTTCATATTTTCAGCTCATAATGAAGCAGACTCACATTAGTGTTTTCCGTGCAATTGCTCAACGTCTTATCAACTTGCATGGACAGAAAAGCCACTGCGAGGAGGGCAGTTATTTATTATAGATGCAATTTTTATAAATCCTCTGCTTTTTGCTTCCAATAGCTAAGTTGTTTATTATCACCTTTCTTCTTTTTATCCCTTCTCAAACTACATTTCTCATTGCGAGGTGTTACACCGGAGACGATGTGTAAGTTGGATTTCAATTGCTTTGTCAGTGATCGTTGGGATCAGTATTTTACATTTCGTTTACCAACATACGATGCCATTTCACCTCAATTTTCGCGTCCATTTTGAGCCAAGGATCACCCAAACCGGAAGTAATTGGACGTCGAGCCCTCCTTGACACTTCGGCGCTTTTCAGACTCGTATGGAAATCGCCCTAAATCATGACGTGGAAACCATGTCCTGAAGTCATTCGAAAGGGTGGAGTTTTTGATTTAGCCCACGGGGGAGCGCTCACATCAAGCAAAACAGACCGGAATCGATTCCGGGACTTTCTCCGATTGTGTATACCCGTTTATTTTATTTGACCCCAATCGAACTTCGAGCCGCCGTGTTTTAGTAACAATTTTGGTATACTAATAAGTAAAAATTGGTGAATGAGTGCGGAGTCGTATTATTGATATTGAGCGATTCAGGGATGCGAATATCACTAACCTTATGTTTCTCGTTAAAGGGGCATCGTTCCTTCCATCGTTCGAATGCAACATTTATAGACAGACAATTTAGAACGATGTTGGCCTCTGGCGGGCCATACAATAGCACTATGGGGAGGGAATTTAATTTTTAAATACGGGTTATAAATAATTCCTATGGGTCAGGCGAGAAAATAATCCTCCTCTTTGTAGTTTATTTGAATGTTCGTTTTGCGTATTCCAATCCGGGTGTAAATGACAAAGTTCTTTATCAGTGTCCTCGGGGTCGGTAATTGTTTCGATGTGCCTTAAAAATTGGCAGATGAGTGCGGCGTCCTATTATTGACTATGAACGATTCACAGCTGCGAAGATCGACTACTTCTAACGTTTTAACTCGCCCGAATTGCTAATGGGGCAACATTTTATTGCATCTCTCTCGTATTGCATTTATTCTAAGGAGTGGATTTAATGACATTTCTTCACGCAACACGTACCTACTCATAACCAGTTTCCCTTCTCTTATTTGGCCAAAACAAGCGCTTAAATTATTGACCAACATTTGCGATACCTACTTGAGAAGGCTGTCGAAGTTAAAGGAAATTAAGGAAGGGAAATTTAATTACTTAATTTCCATGTGGAAAATTAAGGAAGGGAAAGCAATAAAACTAGCATTATTGTATGTTTTCGATTTCTGCCTCATTGTTATCATCAGTCAACAGTCCGATGGTAGGTTTCACGCAGTCCTCCACTTGATTCTCCTATTAGCTAACCTCTTCATATTAACACAATTTTTTTTCTGTCATATCCTTCATAAATTGCTCTAAATATTCCATGTGAGGCCTTCCATTTTCCATTCTTCTTATTCACTTGTCCCATCTCCTTTTCAAATTTTCAGCAAACTTCATTTCTTCCACTCTTCTTAAGACTCCTTCGTTTGTCATTCGGTCGATTCAATTTATCTTCCGCTTTTCACCTGTCACTTGTGTACATATTTCGTCTTGCTCTGTCGTTTCATGTCTCTGATGTTGGTCTCATCCGCTTTGCAAATCTTCCGTCACCGGGGGCCAAAATAGACACTCATAACCATTCGTTCTATGATTTCTCCATCTAAGTCTTCCATGTACGCAATTTACTACTCTGTTAGGTATTAGTTACTTATTTTAGCTTCCATCCATTTTATCATCATGACCAAAGTATGCAACGGACAACTTTGTTCATTTCCATATCTGGAGCAACCTTTCTAATTTCTTTAAATGCTCACCCTGTACCACCTACTTCCCAGACCCATAAAAATGGGTATTTAAGTAGTTGATAATATTGTTTCTGTAGTACCCAATTTTCTCTTCAATTCTGCGAGATGACGAGGAACTCATTATTTTAGCTTGCTTAGGACAATGACATCCATTGATGTTCCCAACGTCGTACCAATGTTCTTGCCGCAATATTCGCACATCTTTCGTTATAAACCATCTCTTACTTCAGACAGATATTTGACCATCAGTTATGCAACTATGATACAACATCGGAGTAGATATTTGGATAGAAATCAAGATTTATATTTGAGTTTAGGGTTGCCGTGTTGGCTAGAGCACTGAATTCCCATACCGAGGGCACAGGCTCTAATCTCTCAAAGGGCAGATCTTTTTCCTTCGTATACAATTTCATTCTTGAGTGCTGTAGTGAGAACACTTCTCAGTACCCCTGAATTCGAAGGGTAGTTTGACTGACGCCTTTTATTATGAACAGTCTAATGTCAACGCCGGGTTTCATTCCATCCTTCTTTCATTCTCTGAAAAGCTGCAATTTATACCCAGCTACCCACCCATTCTCAATACTGGATATGACCTAAGCCATCTATCACCCGCACTATTGCGGTGTGGAGAGCGCTTTTAGTTCAGTATTTTGTCCGTCGGATGGGACACAAAACAATGGACCCCTTGGCTCCTTTGGTTTAGAGTAGGTTAATGCCGAAGCCTAACTTCTCTTCACCCTTCCTCCGTTCCCGGAAATATACTTATACTTCTACTCTACCCTGCTATCCTAAATAGTGCAAATGGGAAGTCGAATCCCATGAACAGCTACCATAAGAACTATAATAGCAATGAAAAGCGTTGTGACTTCCACAATTTTATTAAACGAACTACCGGTTTCGGCTGTCAAGCCATCCTCAGGTACATGAGGATCGCTTGACAGCCGAAAGCGGTAGTTCGTTTAATAAAATTTTGGAAGTCACAACGCTTTTCATTGCTATTATGGAATCCTTCCACTACGTGAAAGCTTCAAATTTCAATTTAACCATAAGAACTAGTTCTAATATACTACTGCGACTAATGTCTGGATTCACACCCCCTGTCAGACAGGCGGGGTGATGCCCTTGGCAACGAGCGTCAGGGTCTTGGAGGTGATGTCGAACAGTAGTCGCGGGAGAATTTTCTGTGTCACCCGTACACAGACAATTTTTAGTGGTTGGCTGCACTGCTCCCACCCCCACCTGGCTCTCCCTATCGCCCCCTCCTCCTCTTGATGTGATCCTCCCTCCCCCGCCAAGCGTTTCTGCCGCCCCCTTCGGAGCAGCGCACGGCGGAGGAAGTCGGAGAGCAAAGAGGAACGGCGCCTGCGTGACACACGCTCCGTACGCACGCACGCCAAGCCAAGCCCCCTCCCCTCCTGAATCACCCCTCCTACCTCCCCCCCTCTCTCTCCGCGACAACGCACGCTCGAAAATCACCTGTATGGCTCTGCCATCGCAGCGTCATATGTTACCAAACCATCACCTTCCCCTTTCAGTCCCTTTTCATCTAAACCAGGGGTTCCCAAACTGGGGGGCGCGCCCCCCCAGGGGGGCGTGAAGACATGTCAGGAGGGGCGGAGCGTGAGACCAGTTAAAAATAAAAATCTCTACGTAAATAAAATCCATAAATTTCTTTAACTAATTTTATGTTGTAGATTTTAAAAATCAACCTTGATGTTTAGAAAACTTAACAATCCACTTGTATAAAACTCTTTTATAGCAAAAATATATAGCTTTTTGTCGATATTTTTCTCATAACATTATTTCTTTAAATTGAAACTTATAATGTTTTATTTTGTGATAGTAAAAATACATGTTTTGTATTCAATGTAATACTTGTTTTTTTCACATGTCCAAAAAATTTACTGTGAAGGGGGGCGTTGTGGGTTTCCATTTTAACAGGAGGGGGCGTAGTACAAAAAAGTTTGGGAACCCCTGATCTAATCCCATATTCCTCCTACTCCCGTTCGTTCAGGTCGTGTTTTTCGACGCTGTCCAGTGATTGGGCGCAGATTGCCTTCTCCAAGTAGGTGTGAGGAGGGGAGACACGAATGTTTTCGGTCCTTCGAGACGATGGTTAGCAATAATGGGGCCATTCGGCCCGCAGAACGCTTTTCCTCGTTTTCCGACGACATTTAAAGAGTTCACGCCGACCTCGTTAATAGCCGCACCTTGACGGTGACTTCAGTATGTCTGGCCTCTCCATGACCGTTCCCCACCGCGGTCGTTGGAGACGCTCTCGGCTGTCGTTGTCTTTTACGAGTCGAAAACCAGTGCTGCTGTCCTCAAAACGTTCTTTCCGGGACAAATGTTTGGAAAAAATCCTTCTTCTGTGTCGTTTTTCGTTTCGTTGTAAATGTCGGTAATCGTTGTCTTTTGTGGAGACTATGATCCCTAAATATTCGAATTTATGAAATAATTTCTCGATGGTTGTATATAATAATTAAGAATTACCCCCTGGCTTCCCCTCTGGAATGCAAAGTGTGAAGTAAACATATGTGGCCACACAAATAAACCTTGTAGGTATTTGTTCCATGTTGTTATGAAGGGAGGCAACCGACTGCTGAAGTCATTTGCGCCATTATATTGAGTATAAATGAGGAGTAATGAGCTCCTACGGCTTACAAATATGAAAAAGGAAAAATTTACTCAAAAGCTGTAAACTAAAATACCTTTCTAAACGGAAATTGAGAAAGGTGAACGAAGGAACAACTCTCGCCCGGATTAATAAGTACAAAAACTCAAAATCACTACACTAAAAATACAGTCACTCCACCTGCTAAGAGTTTTCTCAAAATAGATAGGCACTCCAGAAAGGCATAACATTCTTTCCCGTTGAGCCTGCTCCGTAAATTAATCCATTACGGGTACTACATGGTAATTGTGAGATACCTGTCGCCAGAATTTATCTCCTAATAAAAGACTCCGAAAGAACCCAGTTGACGGACGGAGTAGCTACTCTCCACACAGCACTCAATCAGGGACCGGTATACCATTGAAAAATATCTATCACTGCAGTGATTTGTACCTGGGTTCTCGAGGTGGGAGGCCATTACACCAATCCGATCCCCCCTCGATCCACGATTGGTTGATAATTGTTTAAAGGCATACTTTTATCTCATTCCGATGTATTTTTGATATCACCTGCAGTAACTGCCATGACGTGCTGGAAATATTGATATTCCCCGTTGCAAATGAAACAGCGATGCTAAGAATTCCTTAGTTGAAACTGAATCCCTAGAGTAATAGTTAAACCTTCCTAAATTTATATATATATATATATATATTACTCCTTTTTATTTTCATATTTAAATTAACTAATGCAATGTTGTGCTTTCTTACTTACCAAATTTGCTTCTCAACCCAAAGAACTCTTTCCCATCCAGCCTGCTCCGTAATTTAATCCAAATCAGGCCTTGTATCGTCAATGTACGACTTAAGTAACATTCCCGCTAAACATCGCGTAAATTTAAGTGCAATTTTATGTAAATATAAAGTACCCAATAAATAATTAAAAGTTTTATGAGGATTTTCAACGGCAACGTTGAGACTCAAAGGACATAAAATTTCAATTATCTCGGAGAATGCGTGCAGGGAGTTGATTTGTCATCCCCGATTCTTTCCACTTCCTCCGTAAGCATTACATATTAAACGTGAAGTTTGTCTTATCCCCTTATTTTGTTATTTGTCAGCCGGGCGTGGCCGCGCGCGTGACAGTCAGGCCAGTAATGCACCGGCCTGGCAACTCCAGGGCTGCGTGTTCGAATCCTGCCATGGGAATGAATACATATTTCCACTCTTGATTCAGTTTTTGTTACATTTTGTGTTAACATAAAATGTTATCCTAGATTTACATATTCCTCGATAGTTGTCGCATCTTGAAAGATCCCATTAATTCAAAACCATACATTATTTTAGCGTTGAATAAAAACTATTTATTTTGATATACGCACATCTCAAATATTTTTCTGTAGTTAGAAATTCTGAATGCATAGTTGATGAGTTTACTCAATTTTTCCTGACGCCACTCACGACCAGGTTGCTTGCTTAATCTTTAACTGGTGTAGAACGACTGTAACACTTGTACTAGCGCCAAACTGGTATGGTGACGAGGGGGGACAGGCCTGACGATTCAGGACAGAGATTAGTGACCGTACTCCTTTTAATGCCATAAATTGACTTCTGACCTTTCCCTTCTACCGAAGCGCGCTTATCTTGGCACTTCTCCAGTTCCGCTCGGCGCTAGTTACTCTCAGATGTGGAGTGATTGAGAATTTTGCGTAGAATATGGAGATTCTGCATACTTCAGAGGTGGCGACAAGTACGGGTATAATCCCGCCACATCCAACTTTATCTATACGCGCATATGGCACGAAATTATATGCATGGTCCTGCCTCCCCTCTAACAATAAGTTTAAAAGTGAAGCTTTGTTTCCAGATGCAGCAAGCAAAACATAAGTGATATCCAAAGTATTGAAGGCAACAATTTCCTGTTATTGGTAAGGATGTGATGATTTTGCCAGTGTGATTTATTGGTACAAATCCATCCGGACCAAAAACAAAAAAAATTGATTTTCAATGTATGGCTGATAAGAAATAATGAATAGAAGTAATTTTGATGGTGATTTATGGGTATATTTTAACGTAATCTTCTCTTATGTTTATGAATGGTCTAAGTTTGCTCCACTCCTCGTTTCTCCTCTTCACCACCTAAAAATAGAGAAATGATTTCTTGGACCTATATATAGGTTTGACATTATTATATATTTGGTATTATTATAATTACCAAAAAAATCAAAACTTTGGTTCTGATGTCATTGGAGTTATTTAACTCCCCCAATGTTGTGCCGTGACGCATGACAAGAACTAGTAGCATGCCTATGTCAATTATGGCAATTCTTCAGCATCATAATAGATCTTTATATCAAAAACTGAAATAAATACGGTAAAAAACAGTCGTCTTTCGTATCTGAATCAGTTAGAATTACAAAAATATGGTTAAACCCCACGAGTGGCGAATATACCGTGATATATGCACGGTGATCATGGGATATATTAATTGGATTACATAATAGTTAGAGAAAGGTTGAGTAACGCATAATCAATTTTCACGTATCTTCCATATCTTTGGTGCAAGCCATCACTTAGTAGCTATAAATTGATACGTCATATTTATAATATAAAGATAAAATGGGTTAGGAAATGCGGTTTGATACCTTTAACTGGATATGTAACTTTCAACCTCAGTTCTAGCTCAACTAGTGCAAAAACGTCGGGATGCCAACACGTAGTTGATAAAAAGCTAAGTGAGGAAAATGTAAAGGATGTAAAAAGTTAGAAAAAGCTAAAAATAGGAAAAAGAGAATAATGAGGGAAAACTATCGGAACAGCTAATGCAAAAAGATAAATGCGACTCGGATAACTGAAAAAATATTAGGAAAATGGAGGGTGGAAGGCATTAGTAGGTAAAAACTGAGCAGGGTAGGAGACATAATTGAGAATTTATTTGTATAATTAGGGAAGAAACACTTAGGGAGCAAAGGAGCTATGGTAGAAAGCGCAAAATCCGAAAAATAATGGCCTCTTTTTGGCCAGTTAAATGCTCTTCTATCTCACTTCCAGGACAATGGAGTTGTGCTGACACGTATTTTCTGAGAAAATTTGACTTAATTTACCATAGAATGATGGGTAGAACTGCGATTATTAAATTTAATGAGCCCGAAGAATAGAGGCATTTTCCATCGGCCTCCTTGTTTGTGATTCCCTACCCCAGACTAGGGATTATCTATCCCCTCCTTGGCTTTCGATTCAACCTCTGGCAGGCATTACACGAGTCTTCCCTATACGAAAGAGATGGTTTCAAGGGAATCGGAGAGCATTGAGGATTCTTGATGTTGGGTGAATCATGCTAACAGCCAACAGCCAAAAGAGCAAGGCAGCGGAGCTCGATCTTTACAGTCGTTAGCCTGGTAGTGACTTAACACGAGGGTAGAAATGCCTGTCCACATTTTTACGACGTATCAACGAGATACATCATCGTCGTCAAGCTGAGGTATGAATTGGGGCATCGTACCTTCAGTATATTTTGTTTCAAAGTTCTCGTAATTTCAAGAGGCTTTCGTATCATTTGAATAAGACGTTTTCTCACCGTTATGCTCATGCTTACAAGTTGCGGTTTGATGGAACTATTATTCGATTTTTCAGCTATCACACGACCACTCAGGATACCTCTCCCGGTGGCAGGCGATATCAGGGCCGCTCTTCGGCGAGGTGGATCGGCGACTTGCTCGGGCGCTTGTGGAAGTTCACATCACCCGCAGGGATCCTTCGAAATACTCAAGGTAAGAAACGAATCCTTTCGATACATCTATATCGTCTAGACTTTCATAGCATCCGACAAATCCCCGCAAGTGTGTGAAGCGGAGGTGAATAATTATCAAATACGTATTACGTGTATGTTGTATAGGGTAAATTTAATTAATCAAGAGAAACGTATTAAATATTGATGCACCTAGTACTTGCAACTAAATTATTAGTTTATATGAGAGTTTTAGGAGATAAGTTGTTGATTCCAAAGTCGGAATACTGGCGTGCAGTTTACATGGGTGAATGTAGATAATTAATCTTCTGGCGCGCCAAAGACTGCCAACTTTTTATCTTCCTATTTGTTTACGAGCCAAAAGTTCTCGTGCCGACATGACAAAAATTATGTTATATATATTACCTGTCCTTACATATTGTATCCTCTGTAATTTGGATTTAATCTACCATTTCCCTTGGATATTCACGGAAAAATACATTATAAATTTCTGTCATACAATATGAACCAATCGTCGAAGGAAATGAACGGGAAGAATGGAAAAGGCAGGCCTCGTATGAGTTACATAGAACAGGTCGTAGAGGACGTGAAAGAGAGGAACTACGTTAATATGAAGAGGTTGGCCGATAGAAGAATCGAGTGGAGGGCTGCGTCAAACCAAATCTAGAATTGTTGACCCTTGGTGATGATGATGATGACAATATGAACTCTGATTTTATCCTTATGATCTAACCTTTCGTAACTATAGAGTTTTTATTTTGTATTACCTTCAGAATTGGAGTCCACCGTAAATTTCTTCAGGCTATTTGGTGTGTAGACACTTTAACATTTGAAGCGATAATAATTCACAATACAAGTAATTTTCATAGTGTTCTGGTGGTCAACACAAGGGTATATGACCGAGAGAAAATCAACAACACACATATACTACCTTCGCACACTTAATCATACAATCAGATGCTATACTGACGGTTGCATTGTTGAGTTACATAGGTTAGGATTCAAAGCCGCTTCACATATCATGCATACCCTGATTTAGCACTGAAATTATATTTATTCGGTATAGTTAATGCCAAACTTGCTTTCCGGAGGACAGCGTTTCTAAATATTTGATGTTACATACCAAGCATGTGAGGATATGCCGAAAGTAATTACGTTTAGTCGTTGTGCATCAAAATATATACAAAGACGTAAAATAAGCCTAAAAACTGCAGTGACTATCCTAACACTTATCTACCCGTATAATTTAATTACTGTTTTGTCCCCTTTTATTTCATGTATGTACGTGTAAAATATATTTAAACTTCTTCGTCTTTGGGGCCATCCATAAATAATATAAACCAAAGGGAGGGAGAGGGATCAGGCCAATCGTTGCTGTAGACAGGGAGGGGGATGTCCAGCCTTCGTTACGCTGGGAGAAAGGGACGTCATCTAAGCCATTCTTTGCCCAAATAATAATAAGGATTCAAAGTATAACAAGTGATAAAAGAATAGCGTTGATATTTTAAGAAGTTTTTTATAGAAACGTCTGCTTTACCACTCATGTAGAGAATAGGGTTCATCTTTATCTTCCGCTACCATCGCTACCATCATGCATTTTTAATTGAAGGTAATTGGCTCATTTGGCATGTTCTTCATTTTCTGCCTGTATTTGCTCAATTATAATATGATGTCGACTTCACTTTCTATTTTCTTCTTCCACTTCTATTTCTTCGACAACTCTTGTTTTTATGATACAGGAGAGTCTGAATAAGAGCCATTTACGGATGAAAACAAAAGTCAGCCTATTAACATTTTTTCACAATTATGGACTCGTAAACATGTACTTATTTGTATTTTAAACGTGGCATGTTCAATTCTGTTTCTGCATCCAGTCGCCTCATTTTCTACTGTGGGCCGCATTTGAATAAATAAATAAGAATTGATAACCTTGCCAAACAGTTCTTCATATTTTTAGATTTGTGATAAAAATAATATCAATCTCTTTTGAATCCATCCATGACCAATCATTTCTTGTTTGTTCAGTTTGATCATCCTATAGCGGTTAATTTTCTCCTGCTTCTTTTGCTATTTTAATCTTAACAAATAATTCATTTCTGGTCTTGAAAGTTTGTGCCATATTCCAGGTTAGAGAAAATGTAGAACGTTCCAATAACTAAGTTTACTATCGATTCCAAGGCAGGAGTTAGTTCATTAAGATTATAATTTAATCGAGAGGACATTATTCCTAATTCCATATCTTTGGAAAATTCCATTGGTAACGATGTTTGCAATTATGACCAAAATTTTAATTATTTTTTTACGCAATGATGTTGTTGCAATCGCTAAACGTTTTACTATAAAAAGGAAAACAATTTTTGATTGAAAAGTTTTTTATCCATGCCAACATTGGCCACGCTCTCTTGTCCTAAAGTTTAAAGAGTGGAACTGACGGATTGTATATAGATTTCACTGTATTTAAAAGGCACTATAGTTAATCCTTTTTTTTTTAGCCAAACAGAACTTTACATGCATATAAAAAAATCCTGTTGCTTATAATACAGGAGAGTCTGAATAAGAGCCATTTGTAATCGCTCTTATTATGGATTAGGCATAATAAGAGCTCTATATGGATTTAGGCATTACAGAATACCCAACTGATATAAAATCGGGAACTATATAATATCGCTCTTAATATGGCTCTAGGCATTAGAGAATACCTATCTGATGTAATATCGGGAAATATATTGAGCGTATGAAAAATCGACACAAAAATCCATCTTTAGAGTTGCTATAAATTTGGTCACGACGACTGCATTTCAGACTCATAATGTGCTAAGAGTTTCAATATGACCATTTATTTCAAAGTGCTAATTTACTATTTGTAATTTCTTTACTCACATATCTTGTGTTTTTTAGTAGTTAAATTGTTTAATTAAATTTCCTATGGACACGATTAGTTAGGATGTAACCAAAGATGAAATGATGAGTAGTTAAGGATCCAACGAAAAGAAGGAATGATGGGGAAATCACCATCAAGTGATTACGGATTCAAAATGAGCCATTTTCCTTATCTCCCCAACGGCTCAAGGCTCTTTCCCTGGAAACCCATTACGAGCTAATCCAGATCCCAAGTAAGATAACTTGACGAGTGCAGTCAATAAACTTGTCGGGACATTTTTACACCTCGTGTGGCTCGGGCCTCCGTTCCTCTAAGTGCTCTTCACTGACGTTCCCTTGGGCTCCGACCAGGCGTGCTTACTGCGAGGCATGGATGAGCAGGATTATGCACAGACAGCGGTGGGGCGAGGTAGAGCCCCCTGGGGAAAAGGAGAATTTCCTCCAGTCCTTTTTTGTGGCCCATTCGAACAAACGCCTCTTTTACTGGTGATTTCTGTTAGCTTCCCTTTCTTCCATACTGGAACACGAATCCGTCATTATCGAGGCTAGCCTCAGGTCTTCCCATCGGGATTATGGATTTAAGTATTCGTTCCTCGCCAAGACGCATCAGCGGTTTTGATTGAGTTGGTGCCGTCCATCAATTTATGGTTCCAAATCACCTCCAACGATATAGTTACCCATTTGATGAAGAAATATACCATGCCAAGGAATGGGATCTTCTAACCGAAAGTTTAGCGATTTTTGCGTGGAAAGCAAGATTTATCCCAGATTATTTGGAAGTGAATGTAAAAACTAACTTGATCATAAGACCGTGTGTTAAGTTTGAACTGGTGGCAAAATGGGGAAAATTTTGAGTTTCTTTTTTCTTTGGGATTAGGAGTAGTTGTTATCCGGGAAAGGAGACCGACAACTAAGGTCATTTTCATCATTTAGGACTGATGGGTAACTGGGTAACAGCGTAACGAACAGAAGTACATTCAGTAGGCATTTCTGTAATGATATGCTGATCTTAGCATTGAGCTACTTATTTATCGTTAACGCCTGCGTGGATAGCAAGATAATCTTCGTTGGGTGCTCGGCTGTCGTCTGCAGGGAAACCGCTGTCTTGACAACTTCAGAATTTTTTGTGAATACTACATTACGCATTAAAGCCATCATTCAAATTCTTGAATCTAGAATGCAGTTGCCACTTGTGCGAATGTGCTCTTTTGAAACGACTACAATTATTTTTTAACCCTGAAAACGTATCTAAATACTGATCATAATTCCTCTGTCGATCTCGTTAGTTAGGTCGTTAACGATCCAATGATCACGAGTTCATATCCAAACTCCGAATTTGGAGTTGAGTTTGTTATGGGATTAAGCTTAGGGTTAAGCTATGTTGGATGGTGTGATATAAGCTCGTTTGTGTAATCAACAGGCGAGGAATCTTCCTTGATAATTCTTATATTTGGCTCCCATTTTAAGTCTCTTCCTTTAGAAAGCAGACGCATTGTGAGGCCTTAGAAAAACTAGTGGAGTTTTTTTAAATCTTGCGTCAGGTTGCGTAGTTATTAAGCCATTAGATCATATTATAACTGGTTCTTTTTCTCGTAATGGTAATCTTAATGTTTATTTTCTGCTCACCTTCTACTGCAAGGTGAAGGTCTACTAGTTCCCATCGACTTTATTGCCAGGCATCGCTAAATATTTATGTTTCTAGCAGTAGTCATGACATATAATTTTATGATTCTTCTGCTGCCATGGCAGACAAGCCTACATTACATTAATATATTCGTTCAGACAAATTCAAATCCAAATACAAACTCACAAACAATTTATGTGAACAAATCTTAGAACATGGCCAATGAACGTTTGCACTTAAAAACCCGTCGATCACATAGGCCGTTTAACACGGTCATTGATACTGCGCAGGCCACTGCGAGAACACTTGCGCAATAAATATTGCACCGCGTAAAGCGACGGCTTGCGAAGGGAGACTACGCCAGTGCATGACTGACTGCGAGCAAATTAGAACATGCTCTAATCTGATACAAGCATTCGCGCATTTTAAACTTTTTTTCTCACTAGATGATGCTGATATTGCGGCAACTAACTGCCGCCGGAATTCTACCGATTAAGTAGGTTGTTGATGATTGAAATATGTGTTTCTGTTTGCATTTAAATCTTTACGTGGCGCATTAATTGAAATGATCATGAGGTGGACGATTAATAGCGATGAAGCTTAAAATTCCCTCGTAAAGAATGAGGCCCCTGTCTCGTTAGCTAGGCCCACAGCCATGTGCTCGCTGAACAAAATGTGAGCTAAGTATACGTGACCAGGGTGTCCAGTATTTTGTTCGGAACATAGTTTTAAAACATTTGAAAGTGGTGGTAATATATTGCATCGTTCACGTCCAATTGACTGCCGCTTGACAGAGCTTGATATTATACGATATAAAATTTACTACGCCAAGGCAATTCGGGATCGAAATCTGGAACATATAGGCGTAACTCGAGGTCGTCCAATGGACCTAAAAATTCTTATTTGCTTAGCAATAATACCTATTCAGGAGTTCTGCGTAGTTCAAATTTGGTGCGGTGATTACACGCTAATGAGTGAGAAGGGGCGGTAATTAATACGAAGCATAAATCTGATTTATAACCCTCATGCGTGCTCAACTTCAGTTATACCTTTGATTATGCATTTTTGTGTGTTCATTCTGGTCTGTTTTTAATCTTATTCCTCACATTCAAAGCACATCGTGAAAACTTCTCGCTCTTCTCACATTTCAATCCAATCGATTCGGGTTACATGCGTTTGCATAAGGTGTGCAAAAAATTGACCGCTCGAGTTGTATGACAGGTCTATTAAACAGATGGTGGGGCACAGTAATTCGAGAACACGGTTGAAGAATGAACGCCGACATTCCTTCCCCGGCTCTTAAGATAGTAATTAAATGATGTCGGGCGGTAGCAAAAAACAAGTGAGATTTTCGGCCGAGCGGCAAACCTGATCCACGAGCAGCGTCAGCGGCAGTGGACACGGCCGCAGGTCCGATGCGGCAGCCTTTCAACTACCTCCGATCCGGGAATAAATGTCGAGCCGGTGCACTAAAATGAGTATCGTCCATCGCGGTGGCAGGTGGATCGCCCCGGGACGCAGAGGACCGTGCTAATTGGCACCCCCGCGGCGAATCGCTCTTCTCCTCTCCCTCGACGGTTGCCGAAACGAGCTGCGGATTCCGACTTGCCTCTTTTCATCCCTCGGGAGAAAAACTCTCACCTGAGGGAGGTTGCTGTCCTGAGAGGTGGGCGAATGAGGGGTGTGAGAAAGAGAAGGAACGAGAGAGAACTTGCGAGCCGAGCAGAATTGCGTCACCGCCCTTATGTGCCTTCCCGGCTGCCGAGTCATTGCGTGACACGGCCCGGGGTCCGTTAAATGGAGCCGGATAATACGCCCTGGCTGGCGCCCTTTGATCCGCCATTTTCGGAGACATCAATCAGCTCGTTGCTGGGGGCGAGGGAGGCGGTCAATGGCGTATTGGAACGCAGTAAATTATTAGGCGAGTGGGGGCTGTGCAGAAATAAAAACAAAGTGAAAATCCAAACTAGGAAAAAAAGAAGGGCTCCTTCGTTTAAGGTCGTGAAATACGACACGTCTCGATTATTCGGGTCGAGATTTTTTTAGGCTCTCTTAACCCAGTATCTCAATATTTTTTGCAGTGTGTGACATGCTTGCGTAGGTTTAAGGTAGCTGTGAGTCAACCCCTCCGAAAATTTCATTATGACTAGACGCTCTTCCATACAGAAAGCCGTGAAGGTAGTTTTTCAGTTCGTGGATGTGTTTGGAACTGTCAATTTTAATTCTGAAGAGGCTATTTTATGCTAATTTATTCTACCAATATGGAAAATATATGATAGCCTGAAAGCTATGGGGATGAAATGTATTGCAGCTGACCGCAAGTTTACGATCGAAATCCGGAGAAAACCTTTAATCTTAGTCACTTAATCCAAATTTAGTGATCCTCTGGTACCCTAGAGTACCCTTGATAGTGACACGAGAGTTTCGAAACCGGTAGGGCTTAGTAATTCACACACATAATGTGTGTGAAAAATACATCGTTAAAGTTTTTCTTTCACTTTGTCACATTTTCATATAGTATCGCCTACCTCGATTCAATTTATCCTCTAGACAAGTAGTACATGGAAGAAGAATTGTGGGGTTCTGGTGAAGAGCCTTCAACCTTCAGACAATTTTTTTAATTCAGCTGCATATGTCCTGGTCTAAGGATGTATTATGTTACATCGTGCTTATATCTCCCTTATTTTATCCTCATAGTAATTGTAGTATAGCCGAGGATCCAGGTCGGCCACTCTCCGTCCTGGCAACCCGAAGGTCGTACATTTGAATCCCGCCCAGGGCATGGATGTCGTGCTTGTCTTACGATTAAGGTAGTAGGCAGACGGTGAAATATAATATTAGCTGTTGAATCACCTGAAAATATCCAAGGGTAATAAAAATCCATCCAGCCTATTGGTGTGCGCGAGGATCTTAGGACAAATTTTTCTTAACATGGATAAGTTGTAATTAATACACACTAGTTGCATGTTCCATGAAAATAGACGAAAAATTTTAAAAAGTAATTAATGTAGTTTTTATGTATCGTGAAGTTGCTAAAATAGTAATCATTAAAATGATGAGTGACTAGTATTATTTAAACGCAGCCTACGAAATAAATCCTGAGCAGTAAGGTAAGTGGCGTGATTTTGAAACAGCGGCAGAGTTAGGAATCATCTAAATTAAATGATTAAATACTCATAAATCCTATTTCTTTTTTACTGGAATTTTGGTAGCCACTTCAAGTTAAAAGTTCTTTTCCTCCAATAGTATAGTAAGAATTAATTCAAAAGTGATTGAGCGTAATTGCTGATGATGTCTCAGATTCAAAATAACGCCATCCGCAGGATAGGGTGATGTAATGGAATAGTATTCGAATCCTTTCTTCGCTTCGAATATTTTCGAATATGGATTCCTTTGCAATCAGTTTAGATCAAATTATGGGCTTGTTTCTATAAAAATGCAATCATTCAGTGAAATATTTCTACAAATAGCGCCGAGATATTACAGCGTATATCGTAAAAAAACAAAAACGCTATTTGAGAGGAGCGAATTTCCTGAAGACTGCATACGACTTCTTGATTTCAGCTCTAAACCTTGTACTAAGCCATCAGAAAATAATTTTGTTTTTAAATTTTTTACAAATATAATTTTAGTACCCCCTTTTCTAGAGTTTTTCTGGAAAATGAGGAAAGGGCTGAAGCTGTCAGTGAATACAATACTCATTATCAATAACAGCGATCCATTGTTATCTGCCCTGCACTGAAATCTAGCACTGCAGTATTTTCTGGTAATTTTGTAATTATAATTCCGCCATTTTGACAAGAAATACGGCCATTTATACCGCCTTATTTTTAGCGAAGTTCGATGAAGGCTAAAAGATGTACAAATGATTGAATGAATTTGCCCGGTTATGACTATTTAACTTTGAATGAACATGTGCTTCTTCCAAAGTGACAGTTCAGCTGTTCAGTTCTGTAAGTCCGCTTAAATTACTTCCATATGACCTTATATTATTTATTTTGTATTTCCTTTAATCATAAGTAAATGTTATCAGAAACCCAGAATTCTACGCAAGTTATCTTAGTATATTTAGTATTAATATAGTTTAAATGATTGGATGACGCTGGTAAACTATCCAGAAAGCGAACTCCATGCATTAAGTATCTTTATTCATGAAGAATAAATAAATAAATGGATCATATCCGTGTCATGTACCATTGATCATATCCCTCCATTTTATTAGCATTTACGCTAGTGCAAATCACTTTATAATATTTTATATAGAAAAGCTCATGACAAAATTAAATATCGCTATCCTTTTGAAGTACATCTTGTCACGCAAGAGGCACCGTGTTATATTATTGTCGCTCTTTTTCCCAAATATTCTATTAACAGTTTTCTCTCTTAGTCGAGTCTTGTCGCTTCCTATTCTTCATGCATTATAAACTTCACAAATACGACAAAGTAATGATTTACTAAGCTAAAATTTTCTTTTGAAGTTGAATGAAAAGAGAAGGGTCTGGTAAATGAGTACTGTAACATATTAGTTTGTGTTCGTGAGACGTCGAAATTTTAGAATTCACTGCCCTTGAAGTATTTAACAGAGAAATTGAGAATTATCAAAAATTTTACGGAAACACAGTGGAATACTAAGCTTGTTTTATTGCATTGCATGTTTTCCGGGGTGAATTATTGCATACACTTTATTGGAGACTAAAAAATGTTACAGAGAGTGATTTTTAGTGAAATATATACTATATTTACCATCTGTTATGAAATAACTAATATTCGTCTTCAGAGTTACCTAATAATTTTACCCTGGTTTCAACAGAATTTATGCGAGATTCTTTATGCTCAACCCTTACATTTTTAATTCGGTAATATATTTCATGTTCTAACGTAATGTTAGCCTAAAATTACCGTGGGAGAATATCAAATAATATCTTTGTAAAATCGCTAGTCTCTTGTATGTTTTATTGCTTTCAACTTCTTTTAGCACAGATAGGCCTCTAAAAACAAGTAATTGCTTTCAACTCCGTAAAATACTTTTTCTAATTGAGTCCTAAGGGGCAGGTTGAAGACGTGAACTAATAGAGCGGTCCAGCACCTGTCGTATCTGGAACGAAAAAGCAATCGTATGTTTGAAAAACGAGTCATTCGGTCGTGAATTAAGAACTTGCGGCTGACTCAGCGGGATCACTATCCCCGCCATCGTCGCAGACTTTTGGGTTGGTGGCGCCAGCGAGCGGCGCTATTTCAAGCGGAGGCGCCAGGCGTCAAAACCGTTCGGACCGCTCCAGCTCGCGCCACCCGAGGTCGTCTTTGGGGCACCGTGCGTGCGTCGCTCGCGAAGGACCCTCGAGTGAGTCGAATCGCTCGAAGGAACGGGGAGGACTTGGTGGGGCAGGGCAGTATGCTAATGCGGAGTCGCTTCCGTAAAAGGGAAAGCAACGAAATTAGGCGCCTAGTGTTTTGTTTGGCGGAAGGGCGCTCTGTTGCTTCAGACCTCCCTTTATCTCGCGGACATCAGAGGTATATGTACTGTGCGTGGGTTTCCTCGTCTTTGCCCGGCCGGGCGGCGGGTGGTGATAGTCGGCTCCATTAAAAAAAAGTATACGTATGTCTAATGGCGAGAAAGACTGTGTGTGAGCGCGCCTGCCTCCTTATGGAGACCGTTGCGAAAGGCCCGAAGGCCTTTTGTTTCATCCCATGGATAATGTCGGTATAGGAGGGGAGTGCCGTATTTCTTCTGTTTTCAACTGCGAAGATTTTTAGCGCACGGAAAGCTATCGAAGGAAAACTCCTTTCGATCCGAGTGGATTTTTGTTTTATGGCCACGATTGAAGCGAAAAAAACTGAAATGTTCGCGTCCTCCACGGTTCGCTTTCTGCGTTTCATTTTTTTTAATTCTCTCCGCTCGCTATTGCGAAGGCGCACTCTTCTCCTACTTTGGTTGTTGTGCAATCCGTCATCTTCTCCCAGTCGCCCCGAGGTCGGCCCCATTCGATGATGGCGATGTTAATTTTTTTCGAGTTTTGTGACGCGCTCGCTTGCGCGGGCGGATTCCTCGATGAGGCTTCAACGGTTGGCGATTGTATTTCTTCTCTGTGCCATGCCCATCGCATAACCTACTCCTGCCGTTAGAACTGAGCAACCCTGCGACGGCCACAGTTCCTATGACCTTCTTCAAAATCACCGCATTAATCTCTCCATTGCAATGGAGAGCAATGACCCAGATGTTTGCGCAAAGTCATAAAAATAAATCCCTTAATCGTCGATAGGTAAAAGGAAATGTACGTTGATTAATCAGCCTAACTATTACAAAAAAGAACACCCAAATGGCGCAAGAAAAAATGCGTTATTTGTACGATCGAGGATTAATTTGAAAAGAAAAATCATTTGTGTGTTGAAACCGAAGGAATGATTGGTGTGGTTGATGAGAGTGATGCTCACCAAATAAAAACTAAGCCTCCGGCAACGTGTGAAATATTTATATCATGTTAGGGTCCACTCCCTGTGTAGCCTGCGATTTCCCAGAAAAAAACAGTGCTTGGGTTTGGCTGTGCATATCCTAAGACCTCTACCGACACTGAACCTGGAACCTCAGGTCAACAACCTATTGCTCAACCCATTTAGTTATCAAGCTGACATGAAAGGCGTTATTGTTTTAATAATGGTATGAAAGCCATATTTAAAATTTGATTTGAATCACATTGGCTAAATTAGTACTTAGGGTACTTAGTTCACAGAAGTGCTTTTCATGCCACGAGTCATTGTCAACTTCAGTATAAATGTTTCACATAGTCTCCAGCATTCGAATTCGTAACCGCGATTCCGGTTGTAATGTAACCAAATTCCAGTTCCAAAATTCCGGAAACCAAATACCTTATACTTGGTGTCACGCTTACGAAATAGCTTGTTACCAGTCTGCATACTAAATGTCATGGTTACGAGATGTAGTGGTTACAAAGTGTTCGTTTACGAGATGACGGTTCGTAGGTGTCGGTTACGAAATAACCAGTTACGGGTTGACCTGGAACCGTAACGCTGAGACGTCTTGTGCGGAATAGAGTTTTTCAACTTGGTTTCAAAAATGGTAATGGTTGTTGACGAATATGCTTGCTCTGTTCGCTCAGAATCGCACATGTTGTGCTGGTAAATCTTCTCCCCAGACGCGTCATCTCGTGGGCGAGGCCAGCGTTGTCCGAGAGGCGCGTCCAGCTTCGCTATCCTCCCCCGGGTCTGTCCTCCTGGCCCCCCTCCGCCCCTGCCGCACTGCACGGCCACCCCTCCCCAACCCCACGTTTTTCGAATTCGAGCCTCACGCGTGCAAATCAATAGAGGGAGAGAGGAACGGAGGAGGAGGGGGCGTGGCTGGGGTTAGTAGTAGTGGCAGTAGACAATAGGGGTGGGGGAGCTTGACCTCCCCACTCCACAGGGATTGGCACCCCCTGCCGCATCCCTCGCGGCGAAATCCATTTCAGGAAACAAGGTACGAATCAACCGTTCCTACCGCATCCAATATTTAGCAAACAAACTATGGCATCAAAATTCAGGTGAGAGTAGCTAGTTAAAACAGTGCGCGGAATCAAATTTGAAAAATATATTCAAATGCGATAAATTCAACGTCCCTTCGATTTCAATAGAAACAAATGGATTGAAATACATTTCTCTCGTTTCGTTACGGCTCTTTCCCCTGGAAATAAAAAAAAATTATCAGAATAGTAATTAATGAGTGAATTAAAGAGTGTGTTTATATTATTTAAATTCTTTATGCATTGGTTATTAAATTGCCTGAAATATTTATGGGAACATTTGTTGAATTTTGTAGATTCAAAGCTATGAGTTTCACACTGTTGTAATGGTGTGAGAATAACGAACCAATCTCAATTTTTTGGGTAGTTGATTTTATGGCTTGTCATTAATGTGAGTAAAGGATGATCTTCTGAGAAGCTGATTAATTAACGTCACGAAGTAAATCGGTGTCGAAGAAGATGGGAGATCGGCGGGGGCTGTTAAGCCACTAGACTATTGAAGTAGTTATCCCGGTTGAATGTTCATTAGAGAAAATGCTATCACAAATGGCTTGGGTGATCATACTGAATGAAACTGCATGTATACTGGTATGAAACCACGACATGCGAGTGAAATTATGTAACACGATGGAAATCAGCTCGGAATTTCAATATAGTGTATCAGAATGTCCATGTGAGAGTCTCTATACCTCTTTCTCTCCTACATTATCTGGGTGGTACCCGAGTAACATACATTACATGAGGTGCCATTTTTCGTTAATTGTAAAACAGTATTCGCTAATTTTATTATTGCTCTCGTTCATGTAATTCTCCACCAAAGGACACTCATTGCGTTGCCATCAACATTACTGTCGTTTATGGACATTAATTCAATTGGCAATTTTTATTGTGCCTTGTGTAGCGCATAACCTGTGAGTATCCCGTGAATACTGTATCAATACTTCCTCTGTGAGGTCAACATTGAGTTTGCGATGAAGACAGCAAAATATCTTTCTCATCGCTGTTACCTTTGTTTTATGAATACGTAAGAATTTACGAGTCATCACCTAAATTTATCAATCAATATTCTATACGCATGGTTTCGATCATTTCCTATTTATTTTTCATTGAAATAAAGGTTTTGTATTTTTTGTCAAACATATCTTTGGAACGATGGAATATTACAAAATATGAACCCTCTTTAAAGCTGTCTTGTCCAAATAGAAATTTGCCAATGCCATGTCTAGATGAAATAATTTGAGTTTATAATTTGGCTAAATTGAAAATGTCCGAAGACTAGAATATCCAAATGCCAAATTAATTATGGAAAACAATATCTCCGAAACCGGTTCTTCGATTGTCTAGGCAATCATCAACGGGAAGAGAGCCAGGCGGAGAATTTTCGGAGATATTATTTCCCATAATTAAGTTGGCATTCGGATATTCTAGTCCTCGGACATTTTCAATGCCATCTTCCATGTAAAACACTTCCATGCCCTAGTGAGTAATTGGATTTGAAAAAAAAGGTTATGCAATGTAAACTTCCCAATTTTTTATGGTATTATACTTTAGCTGCATGCCAATAAGAAAATGATCATTCCATTTTTGTTTCCTTTTTTCCGTGATACACAAAACAATTATGTGTGGTAAATTTATTTTTGTGTAATGGTTTTTATATATAAAGAACTTGGTGGGGAATGATGTCGAGTATAACAGCGAATGACCTGCGTGACTCGTGTGACTCTGTAATCACCCGGTGATCGAGCTCGATTAACAAGTTTATCACCCGCCATGAATTCCGACGGTTAAATGAGCTCGATTAGAATATCCCGCGTGCTTGCTTTTATTTTGCAGGCTCATCCCCACACCGCTGTCACTCCTTGGCATAGCGTGGGATGCGCTGAAACTTCGGGAACTCTCTTTATTGCTGGTTGTGAACACAATTCACTGCACAAAGTAAATGATGTGTTGAATATGCAAATAAGTTGGGATGCACGAGTAGAGCAGGGAATAATGTTATTGCAATCCCCTGCTCTATCGCTATTAATCAGTTCCCTTTTTGGAGCAACGGTATACCGTTGATTAATTAATAAAGTCAACAAGAAGTGATTATTAGTTTATGTCGATTACATTCGGGATGTTCGTTTTCACAATTCCATTTGTCTTCAACATTATCAGGAACTGAAATTCTTCGTGCTTTCGATAACTCATTAGCCTCCAAAATTATATAATTTTAAAACGTTTTTCGTATGTTCCTGATGAATTAAAGGTGCCAATTACCTCAAGAAGAAAATCCTTTGTTTTCGTATTTCTTTGGATGGGTGGTATCTTTGGCTATGAGGAAATACGACTATAAAGCTACTTATGCAAATCTGTCCCGTAAGAGAAGCATTTGAATAATTACAAATTAAATTATTTGAAAAGTATTTAGCATCGATAGAAAACATCTATTTATTATTTGGTGAGCTGCATGTTTTGTTGATTTCGCTCTTCTTGTTTCACAAATGCAGATCCTTAATAATTTATTTTCACCTTTGATCAAGGTAAAAAATTTTTCTCCACATTCCACTTGAATTGTATTTTGCTCATCCTTCCCCGCGTACGTAACATTCCTCCCTCACTGTCATCAACCGAATTTACCCAAACTTCTTTTTATTTCCTCCAGTCACATATACTTGGAGAAATAGGAGGTAGTTCTGGAAATTGATTTATCCTATGCTTTTTGGGTCGCTGAATCCGAATTTCTAACTTCCCACCAAAAATTCCCCCCGCAACCCCCCCAAATTTTGAAAATAACACTCAAAAAATCGCTTTTTTAGTTTTTAAATCGTTTAGTTTTGATTTTGGGAAAAACTGATCAGATAATCGGGAAGTAGACAATATAAACAACAAAAAAGGTATTCTAACATTTTGACGTAGGACGAACAGGCCAGCGCGCCCTGAAACATGCGCCTCGGAATCGGGGGGCTGTATGCTCCCAGTTATGCTAACCCGCTTAACCAATCACGTCGTTTATATTCGCTCTCCCGTCTCCCCATGGTTCATTTTCTTCGAAACTCACCCTCCCATCTCATTGTTTCTCTATTTCAATATCTGGAAGTCCCCAGCACCCTACCTCTTACTAAAAAGGCATTAGATGACAAAGAAGGTGGAAGTACACTCCATTGTAAAACCTTGGAAACGGCGTTTTTTCAGTCAAATTTAAAGGGGAAAATTTTATAATATACAATACAAAACAAGTTTTTACATAGGATCAATAATGTTATAAGGCAATTGAAACATGATCTAATAGTTCAAAACTTAGTTTCCTGCTCAAGAAAAACCGAAAATGAGAAAAAAGTACTTATTTGTTGTCCATTGTACAGGTCAGGCCCCTATTTTCGGGGAAGCTGAGGACCTTTTTCTCTTGTTTTTGGCGATAATTTTAAAATCTTCTTCTCCGCTTGATCGCAGCCGAGGGTCCAGGTTCATCTACGTCATGCTTGCCTCACTACAATGTAGGCTCATTTAATGATCATCTGCACACAATGTGACGCGTTTACCTCGTCGAAAATTCTAGATGATCTTTCATATAATTGTATCATTTTTCCACTAATCTCCTAAACAAAAGCGGAGTGCTAGCATACAGTGTAGAGCTGTCGGTTTGTCAGCAGACCACGCGGGTTCAAATAAGCTGGTTCATAATTAGATCAATGCATTCTTTCAGATCAATCTATCCCTTTGTGAAGTCTTTGGACACCCTCAGCAAAAAAACTCGAAATGCGAGGTGGCCCAGGGAAAGGAAGAATATGTGAATTTGAATTGAAAATGGATATGTACGGGGTGAGCTCTACCCTTACCTATCCAAACCAACCTTCGGGTTGAAGCACTGAGTGAGTGTGATTATTTCATGAACGGTGGAGCAATAGAAAGAATTCATTGCAGTTTCCGGAGCTATTATTAAAATTTCGCATTAACAATTGTTAGAAGCTTACATTTTAGAGTACATCTCTGCTCCGTGTAGTACCGTATGAAAAACACAGATGCGTCCAACACACAGTTGAACAAATGTGATCACAACAGCCAAATATTAACTTAGGCATGTGGTTTAAATAAAAAGGCCCATAAAAATCTCTTTATACCAGAAAAGTCCCGCCACGACAAAAAGTCCCAAAAAGTCTCTAAGAAAGTCACTAAAAACTTTTTTATTTTTGATGAGATTGGTGAAGATTTGTATTTAAAACCATAAAAGTCCCACTTTTACAAAAAGTCAAAAGAATTTTTTTCCGCGCTCGAGTTATAAAATTTAATCAAGTGAATGAAAATAATTGGAGACCAACCTATAGTATATCACCGCAAGGAGCGTAATATTACAGTCTGTGATATTAATTCAGTCTCTCTCGTCATTAAGTTTACATCTGGATTGGTCGGTGTACCTGCGTGCCTAGTAAAAGAGTGCGATAAAAAATATTTCAAGTTTCACACTTCGCCATTGGATTGGATGTAAAACTGTGCATCTCTTCGGGCCTTTCGCTGAGAGCCGGCTAATGTACTCACCATATATCTTTTACCCGTCCTCCTTTCCCTTAAAATAATATCCTAATACCTACCTCTTATTCCGGTCCCAGGCAATTTTGAGTTATGTTCAAACTTTGTGCACCACCTATGAAAGGAAATCGATGACTTTATATTACTAATTTTAAAAAATATTTCGCCGCAGCGAAAATACACAATTTTGGCATGTTTTATCTGTTTAAACAGAACTTTAATATGACTCCTTAACTTTTGCTATGCGTTAAAAATCTAACGTTTTAATGAAAGTTCCTTAATCACATCATTTATCGACGAGAGCATTTTTCTCCAGGCTAATCAAGTCGACATATTAAAACTTCATTTCTACCCGAGTATTCAGGCAGCCGGAAGAATTCTCGGCCTTTTACGAAACATCGCCCCGAGCAAGTTCCAAATTAGTGAAGCGTGCTGCTCCCTGCTCTCCTCTCATCTATCCCTTTTTCCCAACCAAGGACGACAGCGGCGGCCTTTCAGGGCGCGTAGCGCAAAGTGGGTGGAGTTGGGGATTGGGGAAGGGGCAGGTTGAGGGTCCCAGGAAGTGGAGGCGACGGCGGGAGTAGAGTTTAGGGATGATGGAACCGGGTCAGTCTTCCTTCGATGAAATTTATTAATCAATCCATTAATCCAGGGATCGATGAAAGGGCTATGTGTGTATGTGGGAGTTCGTATCTTCGTCCCCTGTCCAGGATTTATGAGGAAGATTCTCCGCCAATCCGCCTTCTCTCTGCCCCCATCCAATAGTCTTCTCCGATCATTTAGTATCCCCTCCTGGCCATTCATTTGAAAAAACTAAAGTTCTTTCATTCTTCTTAAAAAAATATTGAACAGTTTTTAATTTTTTCTCAAAAGGAAAAGACAAAAAAATAGAATCCGAAAAAGATTAAAGTTTGAATCTATCTTTTGGTGTAAGGTGGCCCTCCTCTAAGCGAAAGATTCATCCAAGTCACATTACCACAGGTTAAGGATTATGGAACAGGTTTTGTAACTCATTCCATCCATTCTTTCATGATTCCCGGCGATGACCTTTTTCGGATACTTGCTCAATTTTTCATGAGCCTCTTGTTGTGATGTCTTCCTCACCGTGAGATATTCCGTTTGAATGTATGTTTTTTGAGGTAAAACTCAGATTAAAGGAGCGCTGAAATATACCTCTGTTTTTCAATTGCAGCGTACTCTCACTAATTTAACATAGTTACACTAAATTTTCCACATACCTACACAGACCTACACACACACTTTCTCTCTTTCTCTCTCTCTCTCTCTCTCTCTCTCTCTCTCTCTCTCTCTCTCTCTCTCTCTCTCTCTCTCTCTCTCTCTCTCTCTCATACTTCATAGTAATTTTTTTCACTTCTTCCATCCATCACTCGTTGTTTGAAGACGTTATTCATTACTCTGTAAATCTTTTATTTCATCATTCTTTTCTAACTCCTCGTTGTTCTCTCATCTTTTCTTCATAGGCCCTCGTTCTATAAAATTTATTCTCATTCTTACGCCGTGTTCAATATTGAACCCTCTCACTTCTTCCGGGCATTTACAGCTCTCTCCCTCTCTCTAACGATAATTTTCGCTGGCATATCCGTCAGTGTCTCACGCCGTAGGATTAGTAAGCATTTTTATGCTGCTTATATGAATGTATCATGATACCGATGGTAGCTCTATTTGACATTAATATTTTTGTAATCCTATAGCCATTTTCTTCCATTGAAAAAATATGAGCGGGATTAGTCATTTTAAATTTTCTTTTTCACCGACACTATATAGTGTATATTTATGATAAATACGTTTTGAGCTGAAAAACCAATTTGTCGTGAATAAATTATGCAAATGGATGTTATATTACGACATTCCTGAGAGTGGAATTATATTAAATTGACGTGCATAAATGTGCATTGGTAATTGGTGAAAGTAGTTTTAACCGATGCTCTATATCAGTTGGTGTAGCAAACTATCTGCGTCTTCATCTAGAGAGTTACCATGAAAGCTACCACGATGGTGTGTGGCACGCGGAAGTAGGAACATGCAAACATTAGATGTGGTACCTCGTGTAAAAACATGTAAGACATGCATCCGTCACATGCATCTGAATGATTAGAATTTACGAAGCAGTAGAGCTTTTTAATGGCGTAAGACTTATTTTGCATTCACTTCGGTGTTTATTATACTAGTCATGCAGTTGTGCAATTAGCATGCGAATACATACCTAAATGGTTTTTCTCACAGATGAAATGATAAATCACTTAGTTAATTCCATCAATGATTTTCTCAATTACCAATACTACTAAGACGAGCTACGCTCATTACTACTTATTACGAACTCTTAAATTTCGGAAAGGCTGACACCGGAAAACAGCTCGGTATCGAATTATCTACCCAAAATCTATACCTATATACACAAAAGATTTAGTTTTAATTATGAACTACGAAATGGCAGCGCTTGCCATCCGAGCTGTTGTGATTAAATAGCATCAGTAGAACTATGTTTTGAAGGACTCCATCGGCTGAGAATAAGTGGAACAATCTAGTCCAAATTTTACCCAATATAGAAACGCATCCATGCCAGTGGAGGAGACACGCGACTAGCTGGTTACCAAGCTCGCGCGTCACCGACCTGTCCGTTACGTTCGGCCTTTAAAATTGGCCTGGGATTCTATATTGTAAATCGCCTAATATTTGTGTGTTTAAATGTCATAGCGTATTTAAAAACTGCCGATGATATTGGCATCAAATTAATTACTCAAGGATCTTTTTGCATAAGAATATCGAATGAACCAGGTCCTACATTTGTAAAAATTCAATAAGAGGCTAAATACGTGTCGCATTTGATTCTACATGACGCTCCTAAAATATACACCACAAGTTCATTTTCTTTCCCTTACAGGCTGTATTTCGTTTGCAGAATTAATTCTGAAATAACAATCCTTTGAGATTGAGACAAGTATTACAAGAGGGAAGAAGAAATAAAGATTCTTATTCCGGTTGCTTCCAAATCGAAATAGCGAGAACGAATGTAACATATAGACGAAATTTTCATAAATATTTCGTTTTTTCAGCAATCTCTGCCCTTGGCGACCGACGTGATTGTTGAAGCCGAGCAGAGTATTTTCTCATAACAATTCATTGGAATTTCAGGCCCATAGAGAAATAATAGTGAGAAAAGTTCAGTACAACGTCAAGGTTTGTTTGATTCAAGAAGGTTAGAATGTATTGGTGGAGGCATTGGCATTCCAGCCTATGGGTGACAAGAAAGCCAGAATGAGGGTGATTGGGAATAATTAGGCACCGTAAAAAACATTGCGTTTCATACGGCCTCTTATAGAGTCTGTTTATGTATATTAAAACATAAAAGCGATGAACCCTTACCCAAATTTTATTGCAGAGGCGTAAATTTATCTAAAAAGTCTATTTATGGCAGCTATTAATGCATTCGATTCCCCAGGGAGCTAGTTTTGTAATAAAAACTGGTTTAAATATAACCTATTTAAACTACATATTTGGCGACTGTCAGCGTGCTTGCGCACTTTTAACCTTTTTTTGACAAATTTTAAAAGGTATTCCATTATTCATCCTGTTCCTCTAAGTTTTAACGCGTGAAAAACCTACTCCATCTGTACAAGTATTGGGAGTAAAAAACCCAAATGTCCTTGCCTGCAAATATTGCCGCCGGTTTTTCTTAAATCAGCTGCAGTACCTCCTCTAGTATATTCTGACCTCCTAGGTAGGTTAGGCTGGAATTCACCAAATAAGTAGTAATGTACTATACCCCGCGACGTGTGAAATTTACTTTTCAGAGTAGAAGGAGGGACAGTTCCTTTACCTTTCCTGCTGTTTCCCAAAAAGATATCAGGAAAAAAACGTAAGTTGCTTGGCTGGACATGTTCAAACTACACTCTGGTGATCTAACTCTGTATATCCAACCAAGCCCGAAATTTAACGTTGAAATAAGTATTGTATCCGTTTTATGTGGACATAGAATGCAATTAAAATAAGTACCGTACTTGACAGGGATCAGGCATCTTTATGTATGATTTATTTTTCATAGACCGATAACAGCGCAGAGGGCATTTTATATCCTGCAATATAACCAAAAACAAATACATAAGACACACAGCCATAACCTGGATGGTGAAAATCCGACCCAGGCGGGACTCAACCCGCGACCCCTGGAATAGCAGGCGAGGACTTTAACCCCGCAGCCAACGACGCCTTTATGCTATTTGTCTGCATCATTCCTGCGTTCTGCATCAAATCTGAAGACATGAACGATAGAGCAAAACACTGCAGCCAGTGTATAAGATCCGAATGAATTAGGTTTGATCAGAGAACTAGACAGTGTGCAGCTTAGAGAAGCTAGGTTCGTAAAAAGGTGTTACGATAGGTTGAGTAGTGTTTCAGAATTAATACAAGAATTAGGGTGGGAATCATTATCAGAGCGTAATATAAGGTGCAGATTAAATCTATTAGAAAAATTTCAATTGGATAGCTTTACTGCAGTGTAAAAAGTAGATCTGATTTTAAGGTACAAAAGCGATCTGAATTTCAGATGCAACAATTTTTAGACAGGGTATGTTGAATTTCAGCAGTAATATCTTGTCTAAAAATAAGGCAGGTGAGCGGCTGAAAATCAGACCATCCAGAATCCTGCTTCCTCTGCTTCCTGCTTAACTGCTCCTGTACCAACCATCCATGTCCCTGCCTCTTCCGCACCTTGCATCCGTGTTCCTGCCTTAAACCAGACAGCGCTTAAATTCAGATCGCACTGAAAATCACATCAACTTTTTACAGTGTGAAGATGTTAGGCACATATTAAAAACACCAGCGTATTGTGCTAGATTTGACCAGATAAATAAGATTAGAGAGATAGATTGTTGTACTGATAGATTCAAAATGGCATTTTTTCCACGTACTATAAGAGATCAGAATAGGCAGCATAGCAAAGGGATAGGTAGGGGAAATATTTTAGAGTAGTCTGTAGTGCATGATGCATGTATTAATCCCTTAAATACTATAGATACTAACAATCTAGTTGCATGAGACCCTATAGTTGCTTGTTTGCATGTCGGTAGTGCATGCTTGGCAGAATTTCATTCCAATAATATCTATCATTGGTTAGATTAGCTTAACATGTTACAATCTCAATTTCAGTCTCAATAAGACCAGCTTTTGTTATGACTTTGAGTATGACCTAAGGTCATTTGAATATATCATCGTTGACATACTAACACCAATTATAATTCTTGGAAAGTAATGCTGACGAAACATTTTTGTATATTTTAACGACATAAATGGTTATAAAATTACTCTCTACGACACTTTTAACATTTTATGTTTGAATTATTGCTTTTTTTTAATTATAAAATATGATTTTACATTTGTTAAAACCAGGGATACTATATTCCCTGGTTAAAACTGTCACTTTCTTTTTCTTTGGTTCATTAAAACTTTTAGAATTTAATACATATGCCCCCGAGCAAAGTTCAGTCCCCAGGTACTATTTCGTAAATATACAACATGATGTTTTGTATTATTTTATTACATGCCAATTAAGCAGTGTAATTTAACAATTCTCACATTATTTTCAAGGTATGTAGCCTGTAAACTTCGTCTTTGTAGATGAAATAGGATTTTGGTTTGTCGTTCCAGACCGTTAGTAAGCCAAGTGTACCCTGAGGAAATTCTGGTGAAGAGATGGAGAATCCGCAAGTATTTGACCCACAGAGGCAGTCGTTGGAAGTTGCCACACTGGGTTATATCCCGCCAGTTGAAATGAGAATAGATCTCTAGTAGTTCTCTTCTGTCTCACGGGAGGGAAAAACTTCGCGTATGCGAGGCGGCTTCCACTTGGGCCGTGCGGCTTGAGATAACTTTTTATGTTGCGTTGCTCCTGTTTTGGCGACTTTTTCCTCTCCTACTTGTCTCCGAGCAACTCATATGCCACTTTTTCATTTCGGGTCGTCTTCTTGCACGTGCCTCATCACATCGCTTAACCCAACATTCATTCATTCGTTCTCCTGACCTCAACGCATTCTTGAACATTGTACAGAACGCCATTTGCTATAGCTAGTCAATATCTCAGCCGTACCTATGTCATTTGCTGGAATCGACAGTATTAGGATGATTTTCATGATAATGAGAAAAGAATCGAAGCGAATGGATAAGAGAATTGGGTAGGTGTGGTGGATATATAGCTGACCTCCAATCCTATTATCATAGGTTCGGTTCCCAAAAGTAGCATATTTTTATAATGGAATGGAATATAAAGCCCTACTTGATTGACTTGTGTATGGCACTTCAAGTTCAGTACGCCGTCGAAAGGGTCATAAAACCCCTTGAAGTATTTTGTTAGGATTGGTCTAATGTTGACATCGGGTTCCTCCGTTCACCGAAAAATTTCTTCCTCTTCCCAATTACCCCTGTAGCCTAAATGGCTGTCGTATATGTCTATTTGACCCGTCTCGGACATGAATATCGTGCTTATGATAGGAATAAAATGTAAGAATTGTCGGTATGATATAATCTTAGCTGTTGGAGCACCATAAATAATCATGTCTTCTTGAAATATAGGTGTACTTTTGATGTTGTCGGTGGAGGGCTATCCCTCGATACGGTGTCCCCTTTTATGTCTCTGTGGTAGCAACCCCGGGATATTGATATTTTTCTTCTTTCACTATTTTATTATTCGAAAATAGATATTTTTTGGGAATAATTCACTTTTCTGATAATAGATCAAAACGCATTATATGCGATGACATTCCTATGGCCAGAAAAGCATCAATTTTAGAACGTAAGAGGTTTTGGTCGATACCTACTTATTTCTCTCACTAAAATCATTTTACTTCAATGCGTAATTGGCAAAAAAACAACGGTTCTAACTCCAAAAAATAGAGAAGACGTATGCGAGGACTACGAAACCATTGTTTTAATTTCATACGCAGAAAAGTGTTTTTATTTTCATAGGTGATTTTTCTACATTATGAACAGTCTAGACTCAGAAAGGCCTGGGTAACTCGTGACCCCATTGCAGTGAGCATGATCTTAGTATTCTAAGATCGTGGCAGTAAAAGAGAATATTTGTAGACTCGAATGTAAAATCTGTAATATTTTTTATTTTTTCAATCTACTTTGAGAAGGCGTTTAACAGGCGGCAAAGGGTTATGGCTGTTTTTCTTAACGTAGGATTAGATTGGGTAGATGAGCGACTAATGAGTAATTTGTGTATGGCTCAGAGAGCGCTGGCAAGGATAACAAATTGAGTATCTGAATGGACAGCGTTACCTTGTGGAGTAAGGCAGGGTCCCTCATTTACAGCTAGTGCTGTCCCATAGGCATTGCAAAAAAATATAATGAGAGACCTGGTAGGAGGTTGAACACTGGAACAAAATTAGAAAAATGTAAAAAAAATTGCACACAGAAAAAGAAGTGCTGATTAAATCGGTCATATTTATGGATGACCAAGTCTAAACTAATGGTCTCTAAGGTTTAGTGGTCTCCTCTTTTCGCTACCTAATTATCTGAGAAATATTTAAGCTCGTGTGATTGCAGTGTCAGTGGCTG
Source organism: Platycnemis pennipes (assembly GCA_933228895.1). Taxonomy (NCBI): domain Eukaryota; kingdom Metazoa; phylum Arthropoda; class Insecta; order Odonata; family Platycnemididae; genus Platycnemis; species Platycnemis pennipes. Next base: position 110,223,007 of record OW121853.1, read on the forward strand.
TGCCTCAGGGCTCTCCCAGATGAATCAAATCTAAGTAATGCATCCAGACTCCGGAACTTCGAGGGAAATTATAGTCAGTGGAGTAAAAGAAACTGTAACAAAAGCCCTGAAGGAGTTGAAGAACCTAACACATATTCCCAAGGTATTGTGAACGGAAATCTTAATTATACCAGCGATTTTTGGTTCGGAGCTTGCTGTCCTCACGAATTAGTTATCATTCTAATATTCCATTAAAATTCTTCATTTTGTGAATTGTTCAGTACAGTAGCTCTGACAGATTGCTGACATTGCAGACATTGCTGACAGATATGTAGGTTGTGGATGCGCATCTCTTTTTGACTGTTCACCAGAGAATTTTCCCAATTGCTGGCATCACATTTAATACCAGTCGACGAGAGGTTTTAATCCTTGATTGTGGTACTTCAGACCGGTCACTTGTGTCCCTTAGTATAGTGTTGTAAGAATCAGAAGCGAGTCAGTATCATCTAATGAAACGTTCTAATTTCCACTTATCTGTAGAGATAATTTCATCAGATGAGGTTCTTTTTTGTGACAGAATGAAACAATAGAATTAGGAATAGAAAATAGAACCAATGGATAGTTCCTGGAGGAGTATATGGCGGTATAAATCTTGAAGACCCTTGCTAATACATTTCCTGCTGCACACCAAGAAGAAAGTGATAATCAACTGATATAAATTTCCTGTGTGAAAATATCGGAGAATTCGGGTTTACCTGTTGAGTTTGTTGAATGTTGACGTTTGGAGGATATCTGCAACCTGATAGCAACATTAGGGAAATAAAATTCATTTTACTAAAGAAGAATATGTCGCGATTGTCATTAAACATTCAGATTCATCAACATTTGTGAAATAGCTTATGCCTTTGATGAATTTTTATTACTGTTAAGGCGGAACATTAGGCGAGAGAAAATGAAAAAAAATACTATTGGGGTATTGAGATGGAGTAGCTGATATTGGAGTTGAGCACCAACTGAAGCAAAAGAAACGAAAGGTCTTTTTGTTAACGGTTCAAATTTTTTAGGCAATTATTCTTCTCAGAAACATTTTCCGTGGCTTTTACTCATTGAATGATTTAAGATATGCTTGCCACATTATTCTATTTGAGAAATGGTTAGTCCTTCCCATGCCTTCATTGTGCCCTTTAACCTAGTTTTCATCTTCCACTCACCGATTCCTTTATTCCGATGAATTGCGGAAGTTGTAGCATTTATGCAAGAACGTTCACATTTAATTTAAAGTATCTGTGTGTCAACGATTGAAATATATTATTAAGTCATTCACTCTATTCCTCACGCAATCAATTCATGTTCTGCTCGCTAATTTCCAATCGATATTCATAACGCCTCCACGGAGTGATCAGGAGTTTCTACGTAACAGAGCGAACAAAAGTGTGTCGTAAACCTCGAAGCACACGTGTACAAACCAAACTCGGGAATCGGGTGGGAGTCGAAATAACATTCAAGCACTTGGGGGATAATATTGTCTGGCGAGCTGTCAAAGCCTGTTTTGATTTGTCGAAGCCTTGGATTTTATACGAGGGAGAAGTCCGCCGGTGTGAGAGGATTTCTTATTATCTTGAGCAAAAGCATTGGTTGTGTGTGAAGAAAATTAGAGGGACGGGACGTGACCTCGGTCGAGAAAGAATGAGCGTCGGAAATCCTCGGAATGCATTTCCTCCTCAGCCCTGCTCTCCCGATCTTTGTTTATCAAATTCGAGGCCTGCCTATCAGTCGAGAGTTATTTATAGAGCCAACTTTCTAGCGAGCCTCGCGCCGGGAACATATTTTCGTCCTTCCGACCGACCTTTCGCCGTCGGGGGAGACGTAGAGGGAGCATAAATGACGGGGAGAAGTAAGTGGGCGAAAAAGAGAGAGATTACTATTAGTGGTAGTATTATTTGTTCAGGATAAGCGACAGTATATGTTCTTTCCAACGCATCACTCAAACTAAAATTACTGTGTTTGATGCTGGAAGCGTATGAGATGTAGTAGAGATAATTTTAAGAGCTCGCAGTATCATCTCTATTTCTGCGATATAAGTCGATAATAGGTAAATTTCAGTCGTTAGAGTCCGAAACTAATACTGTAGATCTGTTTCTGTATCCTCACCGCACCAGTAGGTCGGACTAAAATAACGAACTTATCTAATCTACGAGGTGTGTTCAAAAAGTAAGTTGACTTTATATTTTTATGAAAAAATAGTTATTTATTCTTCAATGTTAAAGTTTCCCCTTCAAAGTAATCCCCCCCAGATATAATATACTTGTGCCAACGCTTTTTCCAATCCTCGAAGCAATTCTGATAAGCACTTTTTGGTCTAGCTTTGAGATATTCCATTGATGCAGTCTTTATCTCTTCAATCATTGCAAATCTCCGTCCTTTCATTGGTGTCTTCGTCTTTTGGGAACAGGAAAAAGTCGCAGGGGGCCAAATCCGGTGAATATGGTGGCTGAGGCATGATTGTGGTGTCGTTTTTGGCCAAAAAATCTCTCACAAGCAACGATGAGTGAGCAGGTGCATTATCGTGATGCATAAGCCATGAATTGTTTTTCCACAATTCTGGACGCGCAACGGCGCATAACTTCGAGGTAATACTCCTTATTGACCATACGACCTTGTGATAAGAACTTTTGACGCAGTACGCCACGGAAATCGAAGAAAACAGTGAGCAAAACCTTGACATTTGCTCGAACTTGGTGTGCTTTTTTCGATCTTGGTTCTCCTGGGTATTTCCATTGGGACGATTGGGCTTTGGTTTCGACGTCATAACTATATACTCATGATTCGCCACCAGTTATGATCCTTTTGAGCAAATCAGGATCATCATTGACGTGATTCAACAGCTCCTGAGCGATGCTCATGCGACGGTTCTTCGGGTCAAAATTAAGAAGTTTAGGAACGAACTTCGCTGACACACGTCTCATGCCCAAAACATCCGAAAAAATTGTATGGCACGAGCCAACCGATATGTCAACATCCTCAGCAACTTCTCTTATAGTGATTCGACGATTTTTCAATACAATATTCTTCATTGCTTCAACTTTTTCAGCTGTTGTTGACTTGCTGGGGCGTCCAGAGCAAGGTTCGTCATTGGCATCTTCTCGGCCATCCTGGCAGAGTTTGTACCATTATAAACATTTTTTTACTCAGAGCCGACTCACCGTATGCCACTGTCAAAATTTCAACTGTTTTGGAACACTTAATTCCATTTTTTATAAAATTTTGATGCGAATTCTTTGATCCATTTCTTTTGATAGCAGAAAATCGCCGTTCACACCAATACACGTCTAACATTTTTATCTGTAAATAACAAGTTAAATATGCTATATTGTTGAAACTGTAAACAAATGTTTGGGACATGTGTACCAACACAACAAAAAATCGAAAATCGTTTGAATGTTGCCCGCCTTACTTTTTGTCACCTTACTTTTTGAACACACTTCGTATTTACATTACGTAATACCCTGGGAGCCACCAAGAGGGTGTGTGGGAGGGGGTGAAGATCCCCAAACATACACTGCTGAAATGCAACAAAGAGCCTCAATGCTACTGCTTCATGGAGACTTACGCTGATGAGCCGATTCGAATGAGGAAGAAGTTGCTGCGCTCAACTGTGGAAGTAATTGGGTCTATTGCTTGAGTATTAATAATTCATTGCGTAGGGAACTGATAAATGATGTAATTTTCGCCATTTAGTAGATGTGTGTATAAATGGATAGAAGAAGGAAATTTAACGGGAACGGAGTTAAGGGTGGAGAGAAATCCATCGTTAGCCTGTTCCTAACGAGAGGCGCCAAGGGGTTTTAATGTCCGAATGGACGGAATACTGAACTTAAGGTGCTCTGCACACAGATTCAAGTGGGAACCGGTATATCAAAGAAAACTCTCAACCACTGTCGGGAAACGAACCCGCACTATCGGGGCTCAAAGACTCCGCCAGCCGCCCACCAACCCGATCACGACGTGGCTTTCATAAAACTGCTCGTTAGCCACCGCACTGCCATCGCCTGAAGAAGGGACGCTGAGATATCTCTGTGAAGTGGATGTAGTGAAACAAAATAAATGAAGCACTTCGAGTGAGGAAATTTGGTGTCTGAAATTTACAGAAAGTTATAATTATTTTTTTTCAGTTTTCAGTTCTGATTCAGATGCTCTATTCCTTCGTTCATTGCTGTTCGTAAATTAGGCAACAATTCAAATGGGGCTCCCTTTAATTCAAGAATAGATGAGAGGCTTTAATGGAGTAATATTCAGAAGTATTAATGAAACCTATGGGTCATAGAATCGGACAGTGGGAAAAGATGATAAGAAAAGAACGAAAGACTACGAGACGTCTTAGTGTAGGATACAGAAGATTACATGTATAGATAAAATAAAAAAATAAAGAAGTATACATAAGATCTGAGGAAGGAATGTTTATATGGAACACAGCGCGGCAAAGAACCAGGTGGATTGGAAACTTTCCGATACATAATGGGTAAAACAAGAACATAGTTGAGAGAAAACTATGAGGAATGACGCCACAAGAAAGAAAATTACTTGAACTAAATGAAGAGTGGTTTAGGAAAGAAGCAATACCAAGGTGTAACAGAGTTGATGTAATGGAAAAGAACGGAGTGCTGCAGTGAACCAATTTTAGCATTGAAAATAATGATCTTGATGCTAAGAAAAAACAGTTGATGAGCTAATCTCTCTCCATGTGACCGCTAAATGGGAAAGAACAAAATTTGTGGTCGAGGTAACACGCCCCCGCAATTCCAAGACCAGTGCATAACCGACCCGGCAACCGCAGTGCGGCGGAGAATGAAAAAGTACAATGGGAGAAAAGGACGAAGGAAGAAGATGATGACATAATGAAATGTCAAGCATGATGGCGTGTTGGTGATAGTGTTTTTGACGGAAATCAGGAGGTGGATGGAATAGGGACAAAGGGGTACTTGCTTTAGGTAATATGCTTGGTGAGCGAGGAGTATATGATAGAAGAAGACGAATTTAGAATATTATGAAGAGAGGTAAGACATACGATTAACTGAAAGAAAGAAGGTATATCGTAGGGAAGGAGCAGTTGGATGAAAGAAATGCAAAAGAGGGCATTATAAATCTCCATCAAAACGTAACAGTAGAAAGCAACCGATCAAAAAGATGGTGGGGATAGGGTCAGCTCAAGTCGAGATTGTTTAATTATATGTTAAATGGTCACATGGCACATATGTTGAAGTCACATGGGGTTGAAGTTGAACGAAGGGGTGGAAAAACTGCACTGTCCCCGTGTTCTTCGCGGAGGTTTCAACCAGCATATCGCTGTAATAGTGGGATACCTTTCAAAAGTTCGCGAGCACACATTTCCCCGCGGCTCAACTCGACGACGGAACAGGTTGAAGTTTCTCCGTCAAGCAGGGCGGGTTGATTTCATGCCGCGTACTGTTTCCCCACCCCCCTTCCCGCCCCCCGGAACTCTCCCGGTTGCCAGCGCGAAGCGGTCTCGCCGCCATCCATCCACAGGACAGAAGTCAGGCTTGTGACCTTAGCATTTCGCGCACCGCATCCACACTTAATCAACGTGACTGCTTTCGAGGCCGGCAATTCATTAAGTCCACTCGCCGCTGCCACGGATGAATTTTGAAAGCGGCTGTCTTTCGCAAATAACCGGGTTACGTGAGAATTTTATGCAGGCATTTCAATTTCGAAAATATTTAGTGTCTGAGTTGTGCCGTGGCTCGGTTAATCCGTGTCGATGACAGGTTGTATATTCTCTCATAAAGGCGTTTATATCACCCCACAGTTCATTTGCATCTTATATGTGTTTCAACGTAATGTAACGGTGTCGCACAAATAGTAAAAAAATGAATGCCACCTTTTTTCATGAATAATATTATTTTAACGATGTGGGTTGATGGTGACTCAGCGAATTACGCTTACATTTGGACTTTGAGCTCCGTATATTTGACGAAGCTTGGACATTAAAATCAATAGTTTGAAGATGTCTGAAGCAGTTTCTGTCGAACTTTGTCTAATTATAGGTTGACTATTCGCAGTATTTGGTTGAGCAGTCAGTTCATTTTGGTGCAACCTTGGTGAAATTGTATTTATTTTCACGGTTACATAATTTCGTAGTATGCTAAGCGTTAGTCAGTAATTATCCCTCAGCCACGTCTGGCTTAAGAGCCTTTTGATTAGTTGCATTACTTGTAAAACAATGTGTCACGGTCGTTATGGTTTAACTGTTCTACTATGGCAACGGGCATTATGGGACGGACAAAAGAAAGTGGAAAATTGATTTTCATTTATTCGTCCCATAAGTTTCATTACTGCATTAATAAACGATTCTGCTTCTAACTAGTACTTATGAGGGGATGTGAGACGTAAATGTATATTGGCGATTAGCTTGTCAATAGTTGAATAGAATTTTAACAGTCTTTATTGATATTTGACAGCGCACTGCCCCAGAGGACAAAGAGCTGGCGTACAGACCGGATGTTCCAGGTTCTGATCCAGGAATACCTCTTTGGACACGCAATGCCAAGACGAAGCTGGGTGCACCAGATCTTCTTGAGAAATAGCAGGAAGGAGAGTGGAATTGACCTCTCGTACCTGATGTGTGAATTTTACTCTACATTGGGTGCAATAATTGGTGAGCAATAATTCTTTATCTTTCCCAATCAGACGGTTGATCTCTGGTTAAAAAATCTCTGGTAAAACGCTATGATTTTACATAAAACTATGTATCACTTGGTAATCCGATATCATCTCTCTGCGATTCCTTGAAGGAAAACGAGATACCTACGAGCGCTTAAAATACATTAGAATTGAAGTAACAAATCAGATTTTATTGAAAACCGCCCTGAAACCTCAATCCGGACCATGCTATCAAGATAAGTACACAAGTTACCCACACTGTGGCTTTTCCTAACAGAAGCGGGACAGCGATAAGAGAATCTGCGAAGCCGGCGTGAAAAAAAAGCCCACGTCCGACCTTATCGACCAAAAGGGAGTTTCTCCTCCGTCGCGTGATATGGATAGAGATATATCTCTCTTATATATATGTAATGTGAACTAACACTTGTTTCACTTTAATTGCCACGGCTTATAAATCCGCTTTCGCCATTGTGAAGCGGCGGCAACCTGCTTTTTTCCGGGCGAACTTTACCATTTACCACAAATGTAGGTTATTACGCCGTCACTCTGGAGGCGGGGTTGGGGTGGAGAGGAGAATGGGGCGCCGTGGAATGGGGAGAAAAGGAGGGAAGGAGGGAGGGGATAGGATTGGGGGGAGGGAGAGAGAGCTATAGCTTGCTATCCGTGCTCAGTTGGATGCGGAGGTGGATGTGAGGAGGGGGAGAGTGGGGAGTGGGGAAGGCTTGGCGCAGGACGGAGGGTGAGAGGAGAGAGAAGTTTAGGGTAGGAGGAGGAGAGACGGTCAGGGAGAGAGAGCTCCAACATTTGATCACCAGCCAATCCGGTTCCGAGTCCTTATCTTGCTAAGTCACGTACTGTGTCTCTTTGTCATGCTAAAAGGGTGTGGAGTGGGGCGCCGTGGGCAGGGGAAGCAGAGTTTGAAATTCGTGAACCTTGCTCATGCATGCTATATTACACCTTGTAAGCATCGCATCCCGCGGTTTCGGCCGTGATTCCTCGCGAAGGCCCAGCAGTGACCTCACGATCCTCTCACCCCAGTCAGCTGCCTATTTTTTCAACTACGAGCACACTGGGGAGCAGTGGATATATGCTCAGATTCAACCGCTGGACTTATTTTTTGCAAGGAAACTTGCGCCCTTGCGCTTTCGAAGGCCGGAGGTGGGATTTTAGTTTCCAGCCGTAAAGTCAACTGCGCAGTTTGGCGCGGAAGTACCCCCCCGGGCATAAAAAGGAAGGTCTGAAAGGGAGTTCGCTCATCGGGGAGTGGGGGAGGGACAGTATTTGCTCTCTTCATCTTATCTCGTTGTTCTCGCCACTGGTTTCCCACCTAAATCCCTCCCCACCCACCCAAGCCACTAGTTAAGTGAGTATCTCCCGTGGCGAAGAGAATCTTTCAGTTGCAAGAGGGAACTTAATAATTTGATAATCGCGGTTGGTGGAAATGCAACATCCTCGCCCCATCCCTACTCTGCCTTTATATGCAGTTCCCTCCGCCATCCAAGTCAGTTACCCTCTATGCGTTCGTGTGTACTGTTATCAATCACTCGCCCTCTTTTATTTAACGAACGCGACTCGGCGAAAGCGATTACTCTTTCAGCGAGCGGGGATTAACGGTGTGACTTTCCTCATGAATTATGCGAGATTAAAACGCCAGGTGGTGTGAAAATTCACTCCAACCCGCGAGGATTACATCCCGTTTACGCTTGACAAGGGCCGTGACCATTACCGCTTTGAAAATAACGGAGGAGTGTCGAAGTGCCAGCATGCCAGCAACGCTGAGAATCCGCGAGAGAAAAAAGAACGCGCGATATTAATAATGATTGGCCTCGTGCCTCTTTCTCACGTCTCTTTTGGAACGTCTTCGTACGTACTTGAGGATTGGAGTTAGGTAATGAAGAATGGACACTTTCCTCGAGCGTTGGAATCGGTCCATAAATTTAATATTAGCCAGTCGGAAGATGTCTTCATACTTAGGATCACCAGGTATGGAACGGATGCCCTGAATTCATTTTGTGTCTCTTTTAATTCACTCCGGCAGGTCTCTCTTCCCGAAGTATTTATTGATAGAATGTTAATGAAAGTTGTATTCTGGACAACATATCTGGCGCAGATTAACTTCAAACAATCTCGAGTAAGCAGAAAGTGATGTACGGCTCATCAATTGTGAAGCATAGAGCGATGGAAAAAGGTTGCTTCAACATTTATCGCAGTCAAACTAGGTGTTTCGTAAGTCATTCGTGTATATCAACTGAGTCGTGTCTGTTCGAAAAAAATTTTGTGAAAATACAAGCGTTTCTTCACCTCTTGACCATCAGTTCCCTTCATTTTTCAGCCTTAGGCCAGAATTGCCATTATAACGTCGAGATGTGATTCTCTCAATGTCAGAAGAGGTATGGCACGATGGATGCCTACGATTGATATACATGTGATTTAAACTTTGTGTCGGCCCCGATGGCGGCGTGGTTAAGTCCTAGCCTGCTAACCTTAGGGTCGCGGGTTCGAATTCCGCCTGAGTGGGTTTTTCACCCCTCAGGACATGAATGGTTCGTGCTCATCTGTTGTTAATTGTTTTGCCTTTACATCGAGGTTAACTGTTGTTAACCTCGATGTAAAGGCCATAGCTGCTGTTTTCGGTGGTAATGGAAAATAATTTTAGGAGAGAATTGAATCCTTCCGTGGTTATGCCTATCTACTAATGCCATTCCTAATCGTTCTTCGAACTTTGTTAACCTGCAGCAGCATCTTGATGATATTAATAATGCGATAAACTGTGGAAGCGAAGACCTCTTGTCTAACTTACGTTTATGAATTTGGCATGAACTCATCTTACACATTATAATTTTCACTGACTCAGTGATTCAACCCGAAGGTTGGTTTTGATAGGTGAAAGTAGAGCTCACCCCGTACCACCCGTACTAAGCCATTGGAGTGTGAAATTCACACTTTCAGGGTATGGGGGCCAGTTCCTTTCCCTGGGCCACCTGCGATTTCCTACGAAGTTCTGACATGCAGAAAATTGAATCGCGATGATTTTTAGGTGGGGGTGTCCAGAAAGGTTCCTGCCCGGGGTATGAACCCGGGACCCTCCGTACAGTAGCTCAGCTCTCTACCCACTAGGCCACCACGCCCCCCGTATTTGGCTTATAATATCAAATTTAACTTGAACGCACGGTGAGCAATTATATTTTTATCATATGTAACAACTCCGTTTACTAAATTCAGGTTGAAAGAAAAATGCGTTTATAATAAGACTCATCATTCTGTAACAGGTCTGCTACAATAATCATCGCATTTTCTGGAGTCAGATTAAAAATAATTTAGACGTCAACCACTTTTATGATGTAAAGTTCTTATCACTCATTGAGCAAATTTTAACTAAAAGCTGGTAGTTCAGGCTACAACTAAATTGAGATAGCATCCGCACTAAATGGACCACCTTTATAATAATAGTTACGTAATCCATATTTGTTATCCTGATCAAAACTATAACTGTTTCGTTATGTATAGGTAAATTAGGAACTGAAAAGCTTCTTTTACACACCAGCGTATGTATTGCTTACCATTCAACCCTTCATTTCTGTTAGTTTCCTTCGTCAAAACGGTTTAATGATTATTAGTCAAGTTTAAAGTATGTTGTGTCCTTCCGAAAAACACTTCAAACAGGAATAAGGAATAGAACTGGAAAGGGATGAGTGACATGATAGAGAAAAACCCGGCGTAGACATTTTTGTTCAACAAAGAATTGAATTTGACCAGGCTTTAGCTCCATTCTAATGACTGAGTTCTGAACTTGAAACGTTATCCACACAATTTCCAAGCAGGGATCAAGAATTGTTCAAAATATTTCTTTTCCTGCCAGGAGGCCATTCCGGACCCTCAATAATAGGAGCAATACAGCAGCCACCATACAAATCTGAGGTGTAGCCAAGGATGCATAAAATACAAGGACATATAAAAAAATACCGTAAAATCACACCTTCGTGGGATAAAATTGTTCACTATTGACATTTCTGATAGAGCGCCTAATGGGCTATTACTGACTGAAACATCCATTTTCATGTTTCGATGAACAGACAACACTCCTAACTCAGCCTTTTCTTTATTATAACGTTGTGGTCTCCCATCTGTTCATTCATATTCACTCCCATCACACCGTAACGTTATGGTCTCCCATCTTCCTCCCTTCGGCGAATTTCCTCCAACACCTAAATTTCCTCCCGTTTTATGCATAACACGTATCAATTTTCACAACTCCACGTCAACATTTTTACAACTATCTCTTGCTATCATCCTTTTCTAGGCGGTGGGTGTGAATTTCCTTAAAGCTATCTCATGCCTCAGTTTTCTTGCCATTGAGCTTGTCTTATTTTGAGATAATTCCAAGATTATGGAAGGCTTGTGATAAATTATGCGAAGGTGCTTCTATCAGTGCTGTCTACAATGAAAATTCCGCTAAAATTGGCCCTTTTCCGACCGCCTCTAACTATGCAGACCCATCCGGTGGCTTGCTATCGTTGAAATGATGGCAAAATCGATCCATACCGCTTCTACGATACATCAACAAAGTACCCTACAAGCTAATTCGAGGGTGTGCGACGTAAAGAAATATCGCCTAATATGCCCTACGCGCATGTACTACTGTTTAAAACATTGCTTGCTAAGAGATTACTAACTAAAAATCATATGGGTTATAACTACAAGATAACTACAGGCTGCGTTACTTGATTTCCCGCATCAAAAAATGTCATGATAGATGCTCAGTGTCCCTTACTTGGATTTTATCTACGATGGTTATCTAACAGTTGGCGAGTGGAGCATGGAAAGTATCAGGCCATTCTTTAGTTGTTCAGCTCACATAGTTTGATAACTTTCTAAAAAGAAAGAGTTTTTATTTTTAAAATTTGTTCTTTTTTTAGTGATACAAATGAAAATTAGAATCGCTCAAATTAAAATGACCGTATTTCACTCTATGGAGAGAATAGTATTGATATAATTTGAAGTCGATCATGCTATGACATTTGAAAATTTCAGATCTTCGTTACATATAAGTAGAGTATGGTTGGTGACTTTCAACCCCTGCCACACCCTCGCGGTGGCTCACAGGGTATTACGTAGTTGTAGATGTCCAATTTTACCGGGGAAAAGTCTGTTATTATGACAAAAGATTACTCAATCAATCATATGACATAAAAAAGAAGTATTTAAAGGGAATATATGCCTGGGCCTCATACTTTGAATTAATCCAACATGACAGATTTAGCAAATATCCGGTATTAGCTATATTTTTTGTTAAGAGCAAAAAATGCAGAGTGATCTAAAAAACAATTAATTTCCTGCGTTTTGCATTAGATGTTCCTGCTGGAATGAAAAAAATGCTGAAATCTGAATTGTCTATCCAAATTATTTTCATGTTAAATTCGATTCAATCTATCAATATCCTTTATTTTATACGAAAAAATGACAATTAAAAACTCTCTGTCCTACTACCTAAGTCTCTAATATTATCTTTTTGATCTAATCTGCCATAGGAAACTTGAGTTTTCAATATAAATTTCATATCTTCAGATAATGTATCCATTTTGATATTCTGCAGTGGATTTAGCTTGTATTTCAACCACCTTTGTCAAACATTGAGAAACGGCATAATTCTACCAAAAATTATGTCACACTGATAAATCTGTGAAAACATTTTTCCAACCTTAGTTGCTCTTCGCTTCGCAATATCCAACTCTTTCAATAAAACTACTAAATCTTGGAAACATATATTAGGTAAACGGTAAATATATCCAGTACCAGTGTAGCAATGGATAACATTGGTAGCTGCATGTTGGTATAAGGACTTAAAGCTAACCCAACTAACAGCATTTTTTTGCATGTATACTTTATATTTTTATTTTTTTAATAGCATAGTTTTGAACAGTACCTATACAAGTACTAATCCTTTGTTATGCATGATATGTAGTGCATGTTTGGTGAGAGTTCACCCCCTGCCACACACCTTTATGGTGGGTTGCAGGGTATTATATAGATGTAGATTAGCTGCGTACACGTTCCTCTAGATGCGCCTTAACTATAAAGTAATAGTAAAGTCGTACCGATTACCACTAGGAATCAGACTGGGGACCTTTTGGATTCATAAATTTGGGCCATGAAAGACTAAAAGACATAATTCTTTTGTGAATGGAAAGGTTACTGAATTCTCTGATAATCAATTATCTGAGTGGTTATTTTAATCAATTCAAAGAAAAGCTTTCTTTTCCGTTCTCTGGATTAGCGTCCACTGGGACAGAAACGTTAAACGACACGTCAAGATCATATTGAGCCTGTCTCCCTCAGGTGATTTGACCGCAGAAAATTGGGGTTCTCTTTCTCGGGAGATTTCAATACAATCGACCGAGTTGGGTTTACGTTCCATTCAAATTCCGAAATTCCTAATTTTGCAAAGTTAATTTTCTCTGATTCCCATAGCTACTTCGTATCGCCTCCCTGGCGTATTCGGTAGACTGCAATTAAATGGTAGATCTATGATACATATCTAGAATCGATGTTTTGATATCGTCATCATTTTTGAAAGGTGCTCTAATTTTATTGTGTTCGTATCTTCTCACACAAATCCTATTTAGCATTTCAGGTAACATCATAATACCTATCTGTGCTTCTACCAATATGATCTCCTCTACGGGTACCGTTGAATAAAGACGATTTCTATATATTTTTAAAATTTAACACGGTCTTGTAATTTAAAGGGAATGAAATACTCCTCGTTTGAGCACAATAGTTGATTTTGTTTATCTGTAGGAAACAGCCAATTCGAAATGTTCATAAAGTTCAGTATAAAGCACATTGCGAACTGAAATTTATTTTTCTAATTTAAATTTCATACTAGTTTTTAGGCCACTGCATCAATTCATTCATGATTTACTTTAAAAACATCATGACATTTCCATTCTATCGCGTCTAACATTTGATATTGCGTTATTTATTTGAGCGCAAATTTTTCACTCTCTTTTTGATTCGCGACGAACGTGTTGATCAATATGTTTATTGATAGAATTTCTGCCGATTTTTTTGCGGCTGACCTTTCGACATGATGATTTTAGCAAACTCCGAATCCACTTCATCGGTTAAAGGCTTAAAACGTAATATTGACCTTAGAGAGAAGGTGGGACTGCTTGAGGATTTAATGTTCACTCACAAGCTCTCGCGCATCAAAATTCAGGGTGCTGTTAGTAGCAAAGTATATACATCTCCTGTGTAAGCTGCAATCCTCCAAAGATTGCGCTGCAGTGGGTAGAACATCAACATGCATGCAACAGAAAGGAGTGTTACAAAATACTGAGAAATATTGTAGCTTGTTCGACATGTAAAATTTACGTGATATTAAATTATTAGAAAATGATAATGGGGTTACAATTTTTATGAATGCGTGATTCATTTGTTTTTTTTTACTCAATACGATACTTGTTACGCGTGTAAGGGTGCAGTTTGCGTGCGTTCGTAAAATATGATTGCAACCTTGTTGGTCATCATTTATTTTCCGTCCTAGAAATTATAATATGCCAACTGTCTTGATTCGTATGAGGGAATCATTTAGATTTTTGTTTCATTCCTAAATGTAGTCAGCTGACGCTCCATATTGCCCTTTGCTTATTGGTTATGCTATTGTATCCTCCATGTATTTCTTCCCTGGAGTCATAGTAGCAGCCGTAAGTGTTCCAACGGACAAGGTTATTTCGCATCATCAAAAATTAATCCTGGGACGAGTACAACATATACTCTGGGCGGGGTTCGAGCCCATGACCTTATGTTTCTTTTGTTATGTTTGAACTCGCGAATTAAAGAGGAATGTATAAATTTAATCCTTGTTCCTCGTTGTCGGTTGGTTATTTTAGGGGAGGCGACCGACAGCTGAGGTCATTTGCGCCATATAGGATAGGTGGATAATTGGGTAATGGTAGGAGTTTAAAGGGAACGGAGGAAGGGTGGAGAGAAACCTGGCGTCGGCATTAGTCTACTCTTAACGAAAGGCGCCAAGGGGACCACGGCTTAACGTCCCATCCGACGGACGGAGTACTGAACTTGAAATGCCCTCCACTAGACACTCAAGTGGGGACCGGTTTTCCACTGAAAAATCCGCCACTGCCGGGAATCGAACCCGGGCCCTCGGGATGGGAGGCCAGTACTCTAGCCACCACACCAATCCGATCCCCCGCTCCTCGTTGTCCTTCATCCTTTGTGTCATTTAATCTATTTCTGTGTTAGTTTTACATTCACGTAACATTTTTATGATCGCTTTACGTAAAGATCAGTCTTCTTTCTCTCCCGTGCATACACCATCCCTTTCATAACATTCATATCTGATCATGTTATTTTCAGAATCCGTTTCAAAATTCAAATCTTGATGACCTCCATTCTTCTGTGCTCTGAGTTCCGATTGGTTGATAATATCAAATTAGATTTTAATGACCTCTGGATTGTTCTCTCAGGTTTGGGGATCGAGTTGGTGAGATGAATAGGTTCCCATTATTTTCCCATCTCGAGGACCCGGGAGATTTTTATGGGGATTTCGGCACGTCTACATTGGGGTTGGGTGGAGGAAAATCGTATATTCAGTTTTCTGTCTTTAGGGTGGGATGTTTTTTCGTGGATTCTTTGGCGCCATCTTGTTTAGAGCAAGCTGTAGCCAACTCAGGGTTGCTCTGCTCCACATGGTTGTATCCATATCCAATAACCCACCTTTTCATGGTGGCGAATGTGACGTCAGTTCATTTACATCTAGATAGTAACGCTGCAAAGCTTCGCAATGGCCTGAGGTCGATTGCTCACAGAGCATGCACTGTCCATGAGCAAAAGTTCTCAGATCACGAGTCAATAATGATTATTTAATTCTAAACTTGCCAGCGAAATACGGCTGCTTCACGTGCGGTCTACTCGGTCGCTAAACCTAGCACTTTGCAGGACAAGCACAGCAAAGTAATTTTTTTTAGCAGCATGGAAGAAACGTATTTAAATGCACTCAAGCGTGGTATATATATCCTTACATACGGGCATGCAAAAATGTCTCACAATCAGATATAATTTATCTAATTAATTTCTTCTCGGTGACTTCGATTTAATCTGTTATTCTCCTTATTGCATGCGGAAAAATGAAGCTTTGGAACCCTCTGTTTTATTATCTCTCTAAATTTATTTTTATGATGTACCTCTGACGGTACGCTGGGAATTTTCAATTTTTTAAACATCTTCAGTACAGCTATACGTCTTCAATTTCTGCAAGAGAAACTAAGCTCTAATAGTGAATCTCAACCGATTTCTTCACACAGTGATACAATAATAATTGAAATCATAACACTACTTTACAAGCCTAGTTGCTCTCCTTTGCTCACTATCCAATTCCTAAATCAAACTTACTTCATCTGAATCCCATATACTAACATTTACGTATACATGATAACCTGCAAGCCACCGCAACGGTGTGTGGCAGGGGGTAACCCATCACCAGCCATGCATAATAAATGAGAAAGAACACTTACTACCATTCAGGCTTGAAATAAAAATACTATTCCGTTTAAACACTATTACTCTACACTAACTCTACATTATTACATTGCACTAAGTGCATATTCTTGGTGGAGCCTAATAGTTGCAGATCGTCTGTCTCGAAGAACTGAAACTGTTTCGGGATCCAATTATGTTGTATTCTTCCAATGCTGTATTCCGTCGATTGCAGGGTGGATTTTAGATGGGAACTTACAAATCCATCGTCCAGGTCCCTTCTGCGCAATTTGCGAGGAAACGTTCGGGCCAACCCTCGGCGGCGCCTCTGGGCCCTCTCTCCTGGTGCAGGCCCGGCCTTCTTTCGCTCCGCTCAGCTCCCTTTGGCGAACCGCCGCGCCATTCATCACCGCTCACTTAGCGTCGCCTTAACTCTCCATTTTCCCCGCCACCACACCTCTCTCCCTTGCGCCGCCTCTCGTGCTCTCCCCACGGCCTCGAGGGCCTGGACCACAGTCTCCTCCTCGTTCACGCTCTCTCACAATCGCCATTCCCGTAAGGTGATGGATTGGAATTGCTTGCATGCCTTCACTCATGCACATTCCCATCGTACCGTTTCCCGCAGGGATGGATTCAGTTCACAAAATTTAGTCATTATGTTTAGACCTTGGAATGTATTGTAAGATATTGTCGTAGAATTAAGTTGTGAGGTTCTCCAAATGCTTCATCTACATCTACAAAATACCCTGCGAGCCACCACGGGGGTTGTGGCAGGGGGAAGATCACCTAACATGCGCTACTTAAATAAAACTATGAGCTACACTATTACTACTACTACATGGGAACATGTTAGATAATAGAGTCATCTGGAACTAGATGATTTGCATCTGCATGGTAACACAGTAATTCCTGGTTAGAGAGGCTTTGTCTATATTTATTTATTTGTTTTTCCCTAGCATGCATCTGTTAAAAATTTTAAAGTTTGCTTCAACAGAATGCTCCAACATTTTTTTAATCTACCTATCCCTATGCTATGTTGCCTAATATGCTCTCTAATCTTGTAAATCTGATCAAACCTAATACGCAGGGGCTCTTAATATGTCCAACGTTCTCTGTAAGCAAATTGGTTTCGAATTTACTTAAAATGTTTAGTATAAATTTTATACTGCGTTCTGATAGTAGGTGATTCCCAACCTATTTTTTATATTAACTGGTAACATTAATACAGCTACCATAACGACCTTCAACTAATCTTAATTCCATTTGCACAAGCTTTAATTTCTTTATCATACATTCCTCGTATGGATCCTATATTCTAAATGAGGCATGACAAGTTTAAAGATATAGAATAGAAATGATAGGTGACGGTAGATTTTAGGTTCAATTCTACGGAAGCTACGACCTTAGAGGCATTTAATGTATTCCTCCTCTCTTCTAAAATGTACACACTGGTTATTTATACTTAAATTCCACCGTTATAAATAATTCAAAATATACTTCGTTCTATTTGAAGCCCATACGGTCAACTAATCGTCAATTTTCTCCCCCTTCATTGAAATTCCTCTCCCGTTTACTCCGTTAATGTAGATTTTAGATGACATTTTTTTCTTCAATTACTGTTTCCTTGAACCATACAACATAGAGTTTATCATTACTAACTAATGCATGCTAAAAATACTGATAAATATATGTGGAGATATGGCTTAATATAACCCAGTATCCCCCGTTAGTTATGTAGATGATAACCATCTACTTGCAGGTGACTCTTATATCAAACATGTTTCCATGTGATAGTAGTATTGCAGATCCCAGTTGCATGCCTCTAGTGCATGTTGCTGCTAATGTTTTATTGTACCGCGTAACTTAAGACTTATATTAATCAATCAATATTGCCAATCCCGAGGTGGAATTAAAACCTTTAGGTTTTCAGTCCGGTACGTTGTTGACCTGACTTACGTGGTAAGCATTAAGGTGTGATTATTGCTCTGAGAACGGCGTTTGACTGCGGTGAAAATTGTGAGAGGAAAAGGGCCTTCTAGACCGGAAATCAAACCATGGACCTTCGACAACCCGGCTCTCTGCAAAGACTACTACGCTCCATGTGATTCCTGATCCCAGAAGAAGGTTTCGGGAGGATCTATTAGATTTTACTGTAATGCACCGTTATCTCCCCCCAAAGATACCACTCATATGGTAGAGTCGGCTTCAGATTGTTGGGGCGATCCTCGTTCGTTCACCGACCGCGAGGATAGATCCTATAATCCATCACAAATCCACTTCGGTGGTAGCTTCTTTGAAGCCCGCTTCCGTCCTGGGTAAGCCGTAATTGCGCAAGAGATTACCTTTTAAAGATCCCCCTTAAAATGCCTTTGATATCCTGGAATCGTGGGTAGCGTAGTAATAAGTATGCGTAGTGCTCCGGCTGGCCAAAGGTCCTTGGGGGGTTGGGGGAAGGTTCTATTCCTGGTCAAGGAGATCATCCTCTGACAATTTACAGCAACTGAAATATTTATCGAAAACCTGTAATAAAATCTCACAAAAACCTTAGTATTAGAGTCAGGTTTTTCAGGTGCTTTTCGTTGTAAACTTATATCGTACCGAGTGACTAAGGGCCATATTCAGAATCTCCACTTCTACTGCTTGCATTCAAAATCCCTACAACATCTACATCTACATAATACCCCGCAAGCCACCATAAAGGTGTGTGGCAGGGAGTGAATTCTCACCATACATACACTACATATATATACTAGTCTAGAATATACTAGTCTAAACTTCACTATTTAAAAAAGATAAAAATAGCAACGTAAGCATGCAAAAGCATGCTGTTAGTTGGGTTGCCTACAAGTCCTTAAACCAACATGCAGATATCTATGCTATACAGTGATTGATTCACTCTCATTTGACATATTTACTGCTATTCATATCCCTAATTGTACGAGGATAACGGACATTTTGAATCTGTCAGATCGGCAATCAATTTCTCTAATTTTGTGATCATGGTCCAGTCTACCATAGTAAGTTGGGGGTTCGCAAAATATTTTTAGCGTCATCACTAAAAATAATATCTTGGAATTTATTTAAGAGATTAAGTCTAAATTTCAACATGCGACCTGACAATGATTCCCAATTTAATTCATTTAATAGACTGGTTACGCTAATATGGTTATCGTACCGTTCTTTATAAATCTTGCCGATCTTTGCTGCCACGTTCAAATTCATTATTTCGACCTATTTCGTAGGTATCCCATGTACTGGCAACGTATTCCAATTGAGGTCTAACAAGGGAAAAGCAGCTGATTTCAAGTACATGATCGTCACATTTATCAAATACTCTTTTGATGAATCCCAGTCTACGATTAGCTTGACCCATTATTTCGCGCTTGTGTTTACCCCAGGAAAGATCATGAGTCAGTCTTATTCCAAGATATTTAATGGATTCCAAGTTTGTTAATTCATTATTACTTATTTTCGAAGAGATAGGAGGAGAACAATTCTTTTTCCGAAAATTCATTACTACACATTTTTTTAAATTTAATTGTAACTGCCAAGAATCACTTGTCATTTTGCTGTGCAGATTTTACCTGCAATGGTTGTCTTACTTCTCATCGTGATTATGAAAGATGAGTTGAGATTCTGAATAGTGCTGGGCCATATTCAGAATTTCAACTACAGCCTTACTTCTACTGCCTAAGCCATAAAATCTCTATTGCGACTTCAAAAGGGTATACCGATTCTCTTCGACATATTTCGGTTCATGGTATACTGTGTGGTGATACCAACTGTGTGTGATTAGGCAGGTTGAACATGCGCACCAATTTATAATAATAATAATATTTATTGCTCTAGCAAGTTATAAACAATACAAGAAAATAATATAATAAGAATTAGGAGATTTAGGCGAACCCTAAGGTATTTGCCTGTTGTTGGGTTCACCTTCAAAAACACACACAGCAATAATGGCGTACATTCTTATAAAACAAATGTCTCCAGTTTAGCATAGAAAAAACTAAGGATGGGTCGATTCCGATTCCCGATTCTTGATTCCACCGATTCTTAGTGGTATCGAAGAATCGAAGTCTTCAAAGTATTTTCTGAAGAAATAATAAACAACCAAAATGGTTCGTGATTTTAAAATTCCTGGGTGTAAGAGCACGCGCTCACGCTCTCTAGTGGATCGACCGGCAAACTTCAACAGAAAATTGTTTTCCCGTGTTTCCTTTCTTTCGTCATTTATTTTCCTGTGTTCCTTTTCGACAGTGCGCGAATGCATGGTGAAATACGTCCTCACCGAATTTTGTGGATATATTCAGTGGATTTAGTTATACTGATGGCAATTACCCTTTTAATTACATTGATACAGTAGAAACACGATATTACGAAAGTCAATGGGACCGGAAAATTCCACAATTCTTAATATCAAATGTCGTATGAACGAGTATCCCTCATCAACATCGCGATGAAGCTACCCTACTGAAATATATGCATTCCCGCAACACACGTGCATGATTTACGATGTATTCATGAATATATCTATAAATTTGTATTCATGCCAACCGGGTTCATTGAGTTAAACACAACTAATTTGTTTCTTATATCCAGTGAGTCAGAAATTAGGTAATCTGTAAGTCTTTGCAAAATTGTT
Source organism: Platycnemis pennipes (assembly GCA_933228895.1). Taxonomy (NCBI): domain Eukaryota; kingdom Metazoa; phylum Arthropoda; class Insecta; order Odonata; family Platycnemididae; genus Platycnemis; species Platycnemis pennipes. The sequence goes on from OW121853.1 coordinate 110,243,804, forward strand.
GTGAAGTTTGTGACTCGGCCTATGAAGATTCATTATTTTGTGCATTTTTCTATACTATCTTAATCTCTACTGAAAACCTCATAACGTAAATTGAGCGGTGTATATATATTTTTAAACTAGTATTGATGAATGCATACACTATGGAAGTGTGCGATTTGCGAGATCATTTGCAGCTAAATGCTTCTTCGGATATAGAATTTAGAGGAATAATAAAAAAAACAAGACATAGCATTTATTCCACATTTTTGATGGTGGTACTACGCGTTTCAGCCGCTAAGCCATCATCAGGTACAAAGAACATTCAGTCGAGAGAGCGGTATATGTACACAACTAGGAGGGGGCGGGGGAGGGAGGTGTTGGGCGAGGGAGGGGATGTGTTAGGAGGGAGGGGGAGGGGGTGGCACTGGTGGCGAGTCAATGTGTGGTTTAGGGAGTGGAATGGCTAGGAGTGGGGAATGAAATTTGAACAGCTGATCATTCATGAGGGATCCTCCCCTTGCTGAAAAATTTCAAATTGTTCCTGAGCGTCCATTCTACAGCCTTTCTTCTCCACATGGACTATCTCCCGGTCAAACGGGCAGTGGTGTGCTGTGTCGAAAAGGTGTTTGTCCATGAGGGAAGATGTCCCCTTTCTCCCAATATTTCCGGTGTTCAGTCATACAGATTACGGATACAAATAGACTATGAAGTGGTCTAGATTACCTTATATTATCAGTAATTACTGAAGAAGATTCAGAGTAGAACTGCATTCTGTGGCTCTAACATCCACCGTGTCCACCAGTTTTGGAATTTGGTCACAATATAAGAAGAATCTTATTACCTCTGCAGAGAATATTCCCCAGGAATATTAGATGAAGAAGAACTAAATGAGTAGATTAGTGAGAATACATTGCACCCAGAAGTACGCATTGAAGAAATTGGGAGATACTGGCACAACAGCCATTTTATCAGATTGAAAAAACTTGCTGTAAAGTACCTTTGCATACCCCCAGCTACAGTCTTCAGTGAGAGTCTTTTTAGCCCTGCAGGGTATATTATAGATGCCAAAATAAATAGGTTGGATCCGGAGAGGGTCAAAATCATTTTGTTTTTTCATAAAAACTTGAACAATTGACTGCATGATCTGTGGATTTGAATGTGAAAAAAATGCCTGAATTTGAATTGATTTTTATTTACATCATTATGTGCATTTCCCACATGATTTTTCTTTTGTTAAATTGAGAGGTAAAGTGCAATAATGCCTATAGATATTAAAAATTCCAAATATTAGTTAAGTTATTTCTCATTGTAGTCTTTTGTGCTTTGCTATAATGTTTTTCTGCTATAATTTTTGAAGTGAAAAAGCTAAATTACTATTTTAATGACTCCTATTTGTTTTGAATTCTATAGAATTCAGTTAATAAGGAAATTTCTTGTCATCTAATATGCAATCTTCTCCAAATTTTTTTATAAGTAAAAATTTTTGTTTTAAGATTTCAAAAAATATCCAAAATTTATGGCTCATTATAGTTTATAGGCTGGCTACATATAATTTGTTGGCTATTGAATGATTTAGATATTCAAACTTTACAATTGAGTACCATTTCAGAATCGACAATCGAGAATGGAAAACACAGGAATCGGGATCGGATTTGGAACCGAAAAAAACTGGAATCGACCCATCCGTAGAAAATACATTGTCCCTAGAAATTGCATTTAGAGTTATAAAACAGCATATGGACAATACAGTTACAGTTATAGGATATATAAAGGCGTTAAAGAAATGTTATATGTAGTAAAGTAAAACAAAGAATAAATATTTTGAACAACCACTGAATTAGCCCCATACTTATGCTTTCTCTGGCGAACAGCCAGATTTTCACTTGCTTCAAAAAGGTTTTGAAGTGTGTGCTATCTCGGATAATCTGTGGCAAGCTATTGAAAATTTGGTTCGAAGTAGAAATTTTAGGATGTTAGCAGTGGAAATAAGACTGTAGTTGAGATTCTGAATGTGATCCTAAATCCAATTTCAAACCAAAGTATAAGAAAAGTACGACACACGTGTAGATGGAAGGATCTTAACCCGTAACTTATGGGATGCCAGGTCGGTGCGTTACCGAAGTGCCCACTGTGACCAGCTATATTTTTCGTCTCCTGCCTTCTCCTGGCCTTTCCTCTCGTAAGATCTATGCTTCATCTTTCACTCTGAAGATGTTATACTTTTTTTCATGTCTTCCGAAATCCCAACACTTCTCCCACTCAACCAGCACCGTTTGTCGCAGCCTTCACGTCCCTCAGGACGCCCTCCATCCATTATTTCAGCCTCCTCAGAATTTCCCTCTCTCGTGATAAACATTGTTATTCAACACCCATGAATCTTTTTCGCCTCAAGTGGCTCAATGTCTGCATGCATTTCACATTCCGTGTCTTCTACAGGGAGGGAGGGTCGGAAGTCAAAGAGGGGAGGGTGACGTTTCTTCCTTTTCAATCCCTTCCTACCCGCTCGCTTCCTCTCCTCACTCTTGGCCTTTGCTTTCCATATCGCACGAACTCCTCGTGGAGCGACCGAAAAAGTCTCCGTTATTCGTTTTTTCGTCGTTATCCCGCTATGTGCACGCGAGGAATTCGCAATATCCCTTCGTCACGACCTCGGAGGTCGAAGTGTCACCCGCCTTGCCAAACTGTTTCAGCGCCTTAATCTCCTCCCCTCCCCTCTAATCCCCTCTGGACATTCCTCCCTAATTCCGTCGTTTCTTTCCTCTCCTCAACCTCTGACACTTTTTGTGCTTTTATTTCTTGCTTCATTATAACCAAAATTTTCAAATTGCACAGAATATAGATTTAGAAACCAATACAATGTGTATCTGTTTCTTGCAAGCACAAGACTGTGAGATCATATGGTGGATGTGTGCGTCATGCTGTAACTTAACGTAATATTTCTCTTATCACTCATTTATTACCATTAAACCTTATTCATGAGGGTATACAAGTAAAAGCTGAATTGGCTAAGCTTCTCGGTGGTAAAAAATAACTATTTTTTCTCGACTAGATTTCGAGAAAACGTTTGATAGATCAGGGGTAAAACTGATGTTTCGCTTGCAAATATGGGGATGGGTTTGGAAATATGGAGGGTTAACACGTTTCAAATTTAGTATCACATTCTCAAGCTGTTACGATTATCCCTCTGCAAGTAAAGAGGAAAATACAGATAAGATACGAGCATTGACTTGAGAGATGCATGTCAAAATAAGGATGTGTTTAATATGTTCGTGAACCGAGGAAAATTATGTCCTTCTAGAATAAAGGAAGTTTAGTTGCTTGTATTCCCTAAATGCTGGTCTGAATCATGAGACTTTCTCTTTCTTTTCCAGACTATAGCTATCATTCCTCTCTATGTTCCGGAAAATGAACTGTAATGAGTACCTACTTTATACCTGTCGACGATAATAATCCCCTTAAAGTTACATTTCGTGTAAAGTAGATCGTTTCAAGAGGTGGACGTAAGGCCTGCTTCCAACTGGCAAACTTTCGGGCATCTTCTTGAGGCCTCATTAGAATCTTGATAAATTGGCTAACCACACTCAGTCGCTCGAAAATATCTACTCTTGGCGGGCCAGTCTTTCTGTTTAAACCTCTTCATATGAAATAAATGAAAATGGAGAAGAACGAGAAGAATGTACACAAATGTGGGAATTAAGCATTGAATACTTAACCATTCTACATCTACAGCTACATAATACCCTGCCAGCCACCATAAAGATGTGTGGCAGGGGGTGAATTCTCACCAAACATGCACTACATATCATGCATAAAATAGGACTAATAGTAATAAATAAGTCTAAACTTCACTATTTAAAAAGATAAAAATAGCAAAGTAAGCATGCAAAAACATGCTGTTAGTTGGGTTACCTTCAAGTCCTTATACACCTATGCTATGGATTGATTCACTCGTATTAGACATATTTACCATTATTCATATCCCTAATTGTAGGAGGAAAAAGGGACATTTAATGGGGTTAGCCAATTTATCAAGAGTCTAATGAGGCCTCAAGAAGATGCCCGAAAGGACACCATTATGGTGTTCTTGGCTGTAATTAGGACTAGAGTAGATAAGTCGCTACATATTTTGTCTCAATTCAATGATGAATAATTATTTTTTTACTTATAGATGGCAGTATTTTTCTAAGAGTCCATTGTGTAAATTTTGTGGACCTACTGATCATATGTCATCTTATCATCTGTCGTCTTTGAGGAAAAGGGTGACATGACCAAATGTCGTTTTAACTCATACGGCTATACCAGTTATTTAGCAGCATAGCATTTCTACTAACATTCGAATCTATGAATTTCATGCTGTTGAAATTTAATGAACGTATACCTGGATATTAAATCTAGGAAGAATCCTTCGATAGCGAGAAATAGTGCTTGTATATTGTTTCATTGTAGCTAATTAACACTTTTTGAGGTCGAAAGTGTGTTTGAAGACCAGCGACTGAATGTGCCAGGACAATATGAAAGCTTGCGATACTAATTAACCTAATTAAAATGCATTCATAGGTTTTTTTAAGAGCATAAAACTCACCTGAGAAAGATTTGGGATTGGGAAAATATCTGGAAAATGTATCAGATTTTAATTAAAATTTTGCACGAAAAGAAGGAAACTTAATAGGAGATAAGGATTTAGGTACATTCCTTGTGGATTATAAGGACTCCGGGTGCATTATGTGTGCCCATGTGGTCACCGAAGAGTAAGTAAGAAATATTTTCCTTTGAATGCTTAGATTCTCTTTCACCATTCCAAAATTCGCGTTCCCAGTGATGCGATGGAACAACAGACGTTTCTAACAGCAAACATTTGTCATCTATGTCTGCACTCTGACACTGCAATATCCTAGAGTGGTGAGTCTAATAAATGCTCTCTAACCCCTCTGTCTTGTTTTAGAGGTGCTGACTCACCAGATAAGAAATAAATTAATGACTCATGGGCTCGAGATGAAGTAAGATGGTCGCTTTTTGAGCAATTGAGAGAGCATTACATCCAGGCATAGTAAAGCGGCACCGCCTCAGGAAGGTCTCCAGTGCCCTAACCAGGAACTACCTCAAGACGGCGTCTTTCGGAGGACTAACGTCATGGGGTCTGGCTAGGTGTGGGCTTTACTTGTCTCCCATTTGATCTCTAGTCTAAAAATTGGCTTCCCCTCGGGCAGTCACTGATTACTCCTTCGATTAGCCTTTCCGTTTGAAATCAGGGTGAGGATTTGGATATCTGGAAATCGATTTTACGAAGACAAATAAGGGTACCTTGTAAGGATGTCACCTGCTTTAGCCGTTAAATACTTTTTAGCCTCGAAGTTTCATGCCTGGTGAGGCTTAAAAAACAATGAAATCATTGTTACACTTATTTATGTGTTTATCTGTATTCTAGTTTCCGCTTAAGAAGATTTGATACCTATTCAGGGATTAGTAGGTCTATCCTGAGAATCTCTTTTATTTTTAAGAAAGCGTTTTCATTTTTACCAACGCTGAGACATGAGAAAACGCAATTACCATTTCCGTGTCCATATACTTTATCTTGAAAGTTCCTCGAATCCACTTAAAATATTAAGTTTCCTTAGGAAGGGAGTGAATCCATTGGCTGCAGCAAAGTAGGCCGTAATCATACCTCGGAACGCTTGCCTGTGATTATGCAAGAATACAGATAATTATTGTAATGAGTAAAACAGTCATTAGTCGGCATTTTGTCACTAAGGTTACGGGCGGGTGTGATATTTTTCCAAATTTCAATTGAGAAATCCAGTTCCGAATTTTTTAAGTATCCGCCGCGTGAAGGCATTTCTTTTTCTCTGCCTGAAAAATTACTGCTCCACATCGGATCACACTGCATTTCATCCTTATCCTTTCTCTCGAGGATTCGATCTGCCCTACTTGCCGATTCTATTCTATTCTATGCCGATCTTCATGCCGACTAAAATTCGTGTATTTTTCCACTCTCTCCAACCTCTGGAAGACCTCGCAACTACTCTCATTCTCACTTTTCTTGCATTTACTTACATTTTTGACCATTATACGTCTTGTACTTCTCTCCGTAGGTACATTTCCAACGGTTCACCTCTTTTAGTAAACACGTTTTCTGGGGTAGCTTCTCTTCAACTACTTTCCATGTCATTCCCATTGTGTTTCATGTTCAGGTGTATTAACTTCATATGTTATACAGATTTATGTTACGGTTGGGATTTTTCCATGCCTGAACGGCTTTCCTCAGCATCATTACCTTGCAATATAGCTATTAAAAGTGGTAGTTGCTATAATATTGACATGAAACGGTATTTTATTTTAAAAACATGATTAAGTTTTAAGATCTATATGCATCTATACACCTATAAGAGGTGTTGTACCCAGAGCATAAATAAAACGTATTCTATTCTATTCTATGCTGAAGGGCACTAGAGATTATTTGTTACTGATTTTGTGGGGATGTGAGGATTAACTAAAACTTGAATGTTTGTTGAACATACAGAGCGGTAACTATTTGAAGATTTAAAAAAAAATAATATACCTAGTTATAATTTAATTTTTTTCTTGCGGGATACCATTCTTTGTCAGAAGACCAAAGATTAGATCTGATTGTAGAACATTTAGTAGTTGAGAAAATCGGTATTCGGTTCCTGTAACAAAAAGAACTTGCTCTAGTGAATACATTTATATTCTGCGCAGCCGAACTATCCTGAGAATCTCTTTTATTTTCATACCTACAAGTTTATCTTCCCATGCCTTCCATATTAATCCTTCACGGTCAGTGCAGGATTAATATGGCAGTGCAGTGCAGTGCATAATCACGGTCAGTAATGGCCTTAATCCCCAAACACAAGCGGACATTTTTAATGAAAGCTACCTGGTTGGGAATGGGACTAAATATAGAAAACATTGTAAATGGCGGTCATTTAAAGTTATTTATCCCTCTCCTTGTCTCTTATTGGTAAGAGTTTGCCCACCACCGATCCATAACCCCGAGGCAATATCACTCGTTCCATCTCCATTAGTGGAGGTTTCTGACCATTAGTTCAACCCCGCTACTCTCCTCTACATAATCTTCCCATTTTATCTCTCCCCTCGTCATTTATTCTCCTAAATGCATTCGTATCCTAATTACCCTCCCCACTGCGACCCGAGTTTCCAAGACTTGTCACGCTCCCGCTGATGAATGAAAGGCCTCCTCGCCGCATCCCTTCCCCCAAAAAACACCCCTCACACTTCCCCCTCTTAACCATTGTGGATTTCCTGTCATTCTATTCTATCCTCGCTCTCCTTCTCCTCAACACTTCCAGTTTGCGCCTCGAAGCTTTACTGTTCATAGATACCAGAAATCCATAAATAAAGCCCACGCAAATAGAGTAGAAACAAACCCAACATCCATGCTAAACGCATGTGACTTGAACCCGCGAATTTTGGGTTGCCAATTTGCAGCCCTACCGGCCTAACTATTCCGGCTGTCACCTCGAGAAGTAATCATTGAAGTTTCTGCGCATCTAATATCGATAAATTTAGAGGTAGTGAGTTTTTATGAACTTCCACTGCTAAGGGTTTCTCAAACGTCTTTCCCAGCGTTTGGCAAATCTTGAGACGGAAGAGCCAAAACTGTCAACAGAAAAATTTCAGAATTTTTTGAGCGTCATGAATGTATTAGGTACCTTACTTTTAAAACTATTGCCTTATTTTTCTTCCCTTGTAATGACTGGGGGAAGAATTGAGTAATTGAACATTTCCCAATACCAGAACAAAGCTCGTGCAAAGAAGGAGGGCTAAAGTTAGCTCCCTATCCTTTGTAAAGGCATCCATTGTAAAAAAAAAACAAAATTTAGCCGAATTTCGTTGAGTTAACTGTAAACGACAGGCAAATAAAAAAATAACCTAACGCGATCTTATTAGCATAAAGGAGGAGCAGGTTTTGAAAGGACTTAGCGCTTTTTTCACTCAGCGCTATCGATAGTGCTGAGTGAAAAAAGGAAGGGAAATGGACCTAAGTATACAAAGAAACACATCTTCTTTTGATTCGTGTGGAAAAATTAAGGTCTAAATTCGGAGTGATTATTGCAGTTAACAAGAAACTGTAGACTAACATAGTATACTTGGACCCAGTCTCAGAATCATAATCCAGGAATAATTGAAAACGTATCAATGTTATGTGGACATGATGTAAAAATATTTGGCATTCCTGAGACTGTTAGTGGTGATGCAGGTTCCTCAAACACAGCACTTGACCCCGCCACTTTTCTCAGCTTTCTCTTAGCTTTGATGCACATGATGCACAGTTATAGAATCCCCTTCTCTGACAGATCTTCAATGGACTCCTGAGCCATCACCAACATAATCTACCGTCACTCTTGCATTTTCAGCCGCTCCTTTTATGCAACTCCATGCAATACTTCGCTCTCAATTCGCATGAAAAATCTCTGTCATTCCACCTAATCCCCATTTCATCAAAATTAGTATCTTCGTGTTCAAGGAATGGTCCATCCTCCTCGTAGATTAAGTTCTCCTGACTACGTTGAATAAGTGCTATTTTTGACCGACCTGCAACTTCTCTGGAAGATCATTTAGAACTACAAAAACGTCTAACAAACCTTTTTATGTGTACACTTCAATGTGAGGAAAACTTTTTCTCATCAGTGAATGTACAATGACTTCCATTGACCATGAAAATAATTTTTACGCAAAAAGTTACATTTTGCATGGAAATAACAACCAACCCCTTGACCTATAAATTTCATGCGACGCTGGAATGGGGTCCTTTACCATATCTTTTTATTGCCGAATATGATAGAGGTTTTAAAATAAAAATACCCGTATTTCTCCGTTTTTTGGTCGGTCAATTATTTCTCGAGTTATAAGCGGTGAAAAACTGATGTTTTTAACCCTTTCGGAAAAGTGGTCGTGGTGCAACCTCTGACGTATATCGACTTCGTCCAATCGCAACTGAGCCCGCGAAGTTACTTTGTCTTATGGCAATGGAGGACACACAGCTGACTCGGCCAATAGGAGCAGTTGTGACAGCATCTGTGCGAGCAGACCTTCCGAGAACCCCCCTCCACTCCCTTCCCCTCCCCTAAAAGCAGTCAAGGACAGGAGGAAAATGACGTCAATGTTATCGAAGCAGCTTTTTCGGTGGGCGTCACCTTTTGCTTATCTTAATTTTTTATTTATGAGTGAATGGTTTTGGTTAGAAGATTAATTTTTTCACTAAAATTCTGTTTTCGTTTCCATCTATCAATTTCGTGTATAAAATTGCGAATTCGGTTCCGAGTAAAACCCACCGAGTTCACCGAGCCCCATTAGTGGGCTCTCATCTCAAGAACAGGTCAGACCTCCGGGATTACCATTGCTATTAGGTATTTTATATTGCCCAAAAACCTGGTTTTAAGTTTCCTTTTCTGCAGGACTAAGAGTAAAAATGAGGTTAATAGTATTTGCCAATGTATCGTATTGAAACTCAGGGGGACGAGAACGGGAAAGGAGAAGGGGGAGCAGCGATCCAGTGCTGGCGGCGCGGCGAGAGTCGCACGAGAGTCCGGGACCCCCGTTCGGCGCGGGCCCCGTGGCAGTTAAACGCGGAAAGATCGTGAAAACGGACAAAAATGATGTTTCCTTAAGGGCCGCAATTTTTTTTCAAATTTTTTAAATTTTATTTGAGCGTTTAGGCCCCTTGGGGCATCCCTTACACTTCAATCACGAACAAAAAAAATCCTTGAGTTTTACACATGCCAACGAGCACTCTCCACATCCGAACACCTTTGATTTCAAAAAACTGAAAATGGTCTATTGCCACGTGCGTCGGGAATTTGCTCTACTTTATGCATGATTTTCTTTCATAAGGGATACATTTTTTGTCAAAAACTTTTATATGGAATCACTATCCGGTACTGCTGAGTCGTGTATTAAACTGCTGAAATTGTAATTGTAATAAATGGACAGCTGTGGCAAAAAAACCGTAACTGGGATCCTTTGGTCATAGGGAACTATTTTGAAAATCTGCGTAATGAAGTTAGCCGTCGATATATCTAAGTTAGAAACCCGTGAGACCGACGGAGCCTATCTCTGTTATTTTATAAAAATTACTCGCTTCTTCAAACCTATGAACAAAGAATTATTTACGACTTATTTCTTTTCATTGGTACGTGAAAGTAGAAGCCTTCAGCAGTAGTATTCACAATAATTTGACACGAAAATTTATCAACAGATTAATTCAAAGCCTGCGAGATAGCCGCGAAAACATTAGCGGAGTTACCCGCTGAATTGCACGATAGCAAGATATTCCACAGAGAAAAAATCATTCACCTTGACCGGGTTCGAGTCCCCGTCAAGGCGAATGATTTTTTTCTCTGTTGAATATCTTGCTGTTATCAGCAGATGGCAAATTTCATTCAAGTAAAGCATCTTGGGTGAACAAATTAAGATCTCACTTGACAAATCACCAAATTACTAACATAACTTATCATTTGATTTATAATTATGGGGCTTAATTTTAATTAATAGAAATAGCAAAATACTCATTTTGCAATTTTGATTAGCAATAAAGTAATTTTTTTAGATATTTTCGGATTTTTTTACAATAATTAATAAACGAAATGTGGTTTATGAGGTTTAAATTCAGTTTCTTTCTATAATCTACACCCTGCAATGCATTTTTCAATTTGATTGGCAATAAAAGTCAATTTTATAGATATTTTCGGATATTTTTACAGTAACTAATAAATGAAATATGATTTATGAGGTTAAATTCAGGGTTTTTCAATATTCTGAACCGTGCAATGCAGCTTTTTTATTTTACTTTTAATACAGTTTTTTTAACGTCGGCGAGACGAAGCCCGTAAGAAAAGACTTCGATCGGCCCAACGACTGCATGGACATTTCTTCAATGCACTCCTTTCGCTGGGGCTTTCGCACTTAGAATTTGACTAGTTTTGTATTCACGCCTGTCCTCATCGACTCTCGGCTACGTATAGCTATTCTACCTAAGTACTCGGGTAGCCTTGTGTGCCTTCCCTAAAAAAATGTTTCCAAGTCGCCCTTATTCAAGGAAATTGGCATGCGGGTGTCTACATTTTTGAAGGTCTTGTAGATGTGAAAATTAAGACAAAAATGATCAATGTAAGAGAAACAATTGCACTTTTCCACAAATTGGTTTATTGCGTACAACGCGTTTCGGCTCACAGAGCCATCATCAGGTACAAGACAAAAATGATCGCCGTGTCACTATATTTTTTCGATCAATATTCTGTATTATGAGTTGTGTTTTTGAATAGTATCAATTAGTTGCACCAACATTGAATAACCCCTGCATATTGAAGTAACAGTTTACGGAACGTGATAACGGATTTAAATAAGAAGCATTCTGTGGGTATGGGATTAATTCGTAAAAATATTTGTTTTAGGTTAGGCTTTCAATGAAGCTTTCGAATTCATAGGTTATGGGTTATGCATTATCCACTGGTAGCCTGTTCTATTTGCCTGCAGAACCTGTCTGCAAAAGGAGAAATTTCAAAGAGTTTTATAGCTGTTTACGGATTTCATGACTTTGTTACCATTCTTGTAGCCATTTTTTCTTCATTACCACTCTTTTTTGGTCATCATCATTCTTTTATCATTCTTTGGTATCGTCGGAAAAGCATGCGGAATATATTTGAAAGGAAATACAACCATGGTGTGAGCACATTTGATTTCAAATACTCTAATGGTTCTTTACTGCTAATTTAGGGCTTATTTTTAATATAAGTCCGCGAAAATTTTCGAAAATACGTGATGATAACGAATGCATTCGTATCTCAATTCCAGTTTTTCTCTATGCTTTCGGAGAGGTAAATATTCTGCGAGATAAATGAATCTGGATGTTAATAACCTTTCACTATATTTTGCATGACTGAAAATCTTCCCGAATAAGCAATGAGATACTTCACCCTAACTTTCGGTTAGACGTAACGTAGCTCACTCAGATAAAATAAAGGAAGGAGGAATTATATGGAGATATAAATATACAGAATATCATCAAGCTGTGGTTAATTACGTTTAGCATAATTAGGGAAAATACTTCAATCAAATACTTTTACTTACTTTAAATGATAAAAATACTTATCATTTAAAGCATTAATGGATTACGCATTTGATGAGCAGCTCGTGAACCCAGGGAGCTCAAATTGAGCCGACTCCCGCTAACGAGCAAAGAAAGAATGTTTCGCTTTCCCTCCAGCTGTTTAGGTTCCTAATTTGGTAGGATTTTCGCAGCGTGGCCAAGCCAATTTCTCTTCGCGAGCGTAGCAGAAGGCCGGGCGGGCTACAATGAAGGGCGCCGCGACGGTTTGTCGTGCGAGGGGGATTGAGTGATACGACGGGAGTCGCTCTCAAATCGCCATCGTGTTGATGTGTGGTCCGCATCAGGAGGGAGGGAAATCGCTTGGGCCAATCTCATTCAATGGACTGAAATGACCGTCAAATATTTTTACCCGGGAGGGCTGGGAGGAGTGCCGACGGTTGGTTTAACGGCTTCGGGTTGGGACGATGTTGACCTTTCGGCGGGCCAAGAAGGCGACGACACGGCCGATACAATCAGCCAAAGAAAAAACAGAGGGTGGAAAGTAGGACTGGTTGTGACATTTAATTCTACATATTTTCTTGAAACATTTTTTATTGGAACCCAGGAACAGCTCGTATCTAAAAGACTAGTCTACTTGGAGGTCGTTTGAAAGCAAATGTTGAAGCAGAAAAGAGTAACTTCTACGAAACGACGAAGCGTTGAGTGGAGCTTATCTACAGTCATGAGGAAAGCTGAATCATTAAGCCTCCAAAAAAAGTATAATGACTTGCTTCGAGAAAGGAACCTTTTTTTATGCTTAACAATAGTTTTTGATTAATCATAAGAAGCTTATGATGATAAATAACTGCAATAAGTTTTGTTAAATGTAGTTCCATTACTCTGATTATAGACAAAATTAAATATATTAATGAAACCAAATGATGGTAGAAATACATTCAATACTGGATATTTGAATAGCGCATGTGCATTATGTTTATTTATGGTTTCAGTCATCTCTTTATCCATATGTTTGGACTCTTGGACTCTTTCTATTTTTGATCCTAAAAACTGAGTACCTGGGGGATTCTTTTTAGCATTTCGAAGAATAAGACACTCATGAAAATGTTCGAAAATTGTTTTGCAAATTATAAAATATAAGAATTGATTTCGCTGTTCTTCTGATTGCTAGGATAATATAAAGGAGTGATACTTTTTTTTAAGTATAAAGGTAAATTTATTTATTGCGCTCATATCATCGTTTTAAGATTTATGATATTGGCAATACATTTTTTACATCAGCTAGCAGACCAACGACTTGTGATTTCTTAAAGAAGTATAGTTTTCTTCTCATATTAACCTTTTTGTGAACTTGAATAATACATTTATTAAAATTAAATAAATCTATTATATTTTATTATTCAGTTATTTACTTATGGAAAGAACATCTATGCTGACATGGAACCAATGTGGACGTAGTAGTGATGAGGTCAAAAGGTTTTCTTTGGCTAAGAAGGTGTTTAATAACACGACTTCTAACGTTGAGTAAGGTTGTAAAGAAATGGTTCGTGAAGATCTTAATATGTATTCTCCCATTTGAATCTCGGGCGTAACCCAGTTCATTGCATCTACATCTACACCTACACGATACCCAGCAAGCCACCGCGAGGGTGTGTGGCAGGGGGTGAAGATCACCAATCATTCACTATTGACATGCAAACAAGCAACTAAACGGTCTCATGCAACTATATTGCACTGGCTGCATACTCAAGGTGGGGCCTAACTAGTGAAAAGTAGCATCGCTCTTTGTCTTTTCATCACATTTTCCAAGTAGCCTATTTTATAAATCCTAGCTTTCTCTTCGCTCGGCCGCATATTTCCAGGATGTGTCTTCCCCACGATAAATATTTAGTGATTTTTACACCTAAATATGATATGGTATCAACGTTTTTCATCTTCGTGTTACTAATTTTATAGGATCGCTCTATCGAATTATTCCTCCTCCAAAACTTGAATGCTACACACTTTTTAAGGTTAAGTTCTAACTGCCATTTGTCGCACTACTCTTGAATTGCATCTAAATCCTTGCTAAGCAATTTCATGTCTTCTTCTTTTGATATACCCGTATTTCTGCTTCTCCTCTAACGCACCCCTTTCTGAGAAGGTCTTACGTAAAAGAGTTGTTAGGGCTATAGACCCATAGAGGTCATTTGAGCCGCTTCAATTCTGTGGGTAATTATGAAGATATAATTACTTGGGAAATTGAGAATTAAGAGTGATCCGGTGTCAGCATAGCACACTCTTTATAAAAGGCGCAAATGCGTGGTGCACAGTGCTGCATGCCCACCTACTGGTGAATGCGTAATTTCTTCTCGGCACTAAAAGAGGAACACACTTCTTCCGAAAAACCTACCATAAATTAACTTTGAACCTGAGCCATTAGCATGTAAAGTGTTACCATACACCTAGGCACGTAGCAGCGTGGGGGGGGGGGTGGCAAGGGAGGGAGGGGGAGGGGGGGGAGGGTTTTTCCCAATAATTTTGCTGGTCAGATTATAACTGGGCATGATTATCCGGATTATACTGCGTGTAATTCAAGTATCAAGCGTCTTGAAACGTGATCACTATTTTGATGCAGGTGTGTGGTTAAATAATTAAAATAAATTGGAGGGGCGGGCGGGGACCTTATAGAGCCCCCCTTGCACTTAGGCCTTGATGACATCCCAATTAACAGCACGTTTTTGCATGCGTAGTTTGCTATTTTTTATCTTTTTAAATATTGCAGTGTAGACTAATGTATTAATACTAATCCTTTTAAATGCATGATATGTAGTTAATGTTTGGTGAGAACAGAGAGAAGGTATTATGTAGATGTAGATGGGACCTCTTTAGATCCATTGTGTCAACCCGCATTTAACCCGACCGCAGCTCGCAGACAGGGGACAAGAGCACCGCAGTAGAGGTATGAAGGAGGGTTACTCATCCAACCTCTGTCCGGGCCCAACGTTGCATAAATTCGGTCATATCACGGGAACCAGTGTGTCAACGTAGCTAGGTCCTAGCCCAATGTGTGTGGTTAATAATTGTTCTTTTCAATGTGATATGTATTTATGCGTTGAATTTCTTTTCTGGGGTCGATCAAATTAACCTCTTCATAACAAGGTAAGCAGTGAACTTTTACCTATATCTATATCTACGACATACCCTGCAAGGTACCTCGAGGGTGTGTGGCAGGGGAGGAACTTTTCCAGAGGGAAGAGATAGGAATGGGTACTGTGAAAGTAAATACCAACGCTCAAAATTAAGTGAAATTAATTAAGATTTGTAACATATTGGCACCGAACGGGGAAGGCTGATTTATTTCAAGTTCCGCTACACTAGACCTAGTCCCCTCCGAAGCAAATTTCTGGCGACGTGCCTGCATACACGGAACTCGATATTTGCTAATTTAGTACCTAGATCCAAATAGTGAAGAGAGAAATTCGTTGCACGAGGCGAAGTGAGAGGAACAGCGTCATTTTTCTATCCTGAGCGACACGGAAATATCATAGCGAAACTTTACGCACAATGAAAATGAGTGATCTTGCTCAAGGACTCAAATCCACTATAAACAGGTTCTAAGATGAGATACCCATAATGCCAACCCGTCCAACGATACTTAGTTCGGTAGGTATCTAAGCAGAATAATATCTACTTCGAAGTAGGGAGAGATTTAGTGAGATTATTGGTCAGCATTACTGGTCGGCACTTTTTGCTCAGCCACGCTTCATTCTCGGCGGGATCAAGAGTAGAGCAGCATTAGCGTAAGACTAGAGTAGAGAAAGTTATCACTTTCTATACTTATTCACACACGCAACGTAACGCACAATTAACCTAAACAATCCGCTTACTTTTGAAATTCATGCCATAATTTTCTTTTTATTTGAGATTAAAGGTCTCCTTTTTCCTCCTTCTCAAATCACCAATAAGGGATACTGAAAATCTATTCGAGATTCGTGCATCTGTATTTAACTCACAATCAGTAAAATGTATTCTTCAGTTTCACATATTTTCGGATTTGACATTATTTGCTTAACATCTGTTAAAAATTATTAACTCTTAGTCCGACGAGTCTATGAATATCATTTTTCTAAACAGAGAGGAAATGATGAAACTATACCTCTGTTTGATTTTGATTATGAGTACCCCTATAAGTTAAATTTTAATTTCCATGTCACAGTATACCAACTCACGAAAATATTTAAGAAGCTGTTAAATTTTTAAGTGGCTATTGAATATTTATTACGATGTTTAAGATCCATTTACCATCACCTTACGGTGGCTGATGGGAATGCGTAATGGAATAAAAGATTACGCTCTAATTTATTCTGTGGTGAGGTTATTTCCCTCTCTCTTCAGAGTGACAAAATTTAAGCAGTGGTTTCGGTGAGCTGAAGCAGATATACGTATTGGGCTGTTGCCCAAGTTTTATTTAACGCCATACGTCATCACGCGAGGTGTGATTTTGCTGCGTTTTGCGATAAAATGTCCAAGCCTTCGTTTTCTTTTCACTCGTCATTATCAAAAAAACATTCAGTTGCATTATCAATATCCAATATAGCAATGATTTTATGTAACAGCTCTAACCATTGACTTCCTGCTTCTCAAGACTCTGTCAGTGTCCTCGGCGAAAGCTGCATTTCGTGTTTTCGCAAACCCTTGCATCCTTCATTGCTTCCGAACGGACCATCCCATTCCCTTTCTCGTTTTATGGCGTTGGCCATCTTCCCTTCCTGGCACCGTCCCGTCAGTGCCAATGTCGGAAATACCCATTTGGAAACGAGTGCTCCCATCTCGAGACGAATCGTAAATCATGGGTAAATTTTCGACCTAATAACTTATCGCTTCTCTCGTACGCATAATAATGGTTAATCGACTCGGAACCGGTCCTCGAAACGAACGGAGAAAAAAGTAACAGCCTCGGTTAAGGCTCGGGATGAGTCCACGGAGAAGATTTCGCGACGTCTCCGTGCAATCCGTCAATGTCAGTCCCCTCGCACGGGGAAATGTTGGGTCTCGTCCGCCTGGCTGAGTTGTTGTTCTCTTCCTTCGCCGACCTCTTTCTCTCCTCTTCATTTTCCATTTATCCTCAGCTTTATCCTTCACTGAGCTCCCTCCCACTCCATCCCTTTCTGATTCGGCATTTTACCATCGCTCACCCCTCGTTGAAAAAAATATACTTAAGACCGACCTCACGAAGCAGTTACCCCCATCTCTCTACCTTCCCTGCCCCTCTCGTCCATTCTAATTCCTCCGTCATGTGCCAAATTAATTCTCGCCCCGCTCCGCTTTTTTTGAAACTATTTTTACTCCCGCGACGGAAGGAACGCAGGCCCCGAAAGAGGTCGAGAATCTCCGCCTTCGAATTCATCTCGCACTCGACTCCAGTGTGTAAAATGTGAATCGATGGAATATTAATTCCAAAATTAGTGATTTCCCACACATACTCTCTATGCAGAAATTTCAACCATTCGCGGAATTCAAATAATTGCTAATCGATGCCAATTATCCTCGCATAATTACTTATCATATGGAAACCGCGTTTTCAGCGCCAATAATTTTTAATCTATAGTTGAGCGATACGCGAATTTGAATATCACATAAAGACTCATGTAATCACATTGCGAAAGCGTAAATGTGTAGACTTCATGTTGCGTTAGTGTATATGCACTATCGCGTGAAAACGCTTGACGTATGATATTACGTATTGCATATTTCATTTTATCTCATAAAAACCACTTTGGTCGCTCTCACAATATAGCACTGTATCACAATCATATCTCCCAGCACAGACGTTATATTATAATATGAAACTAACCTAGTTGAAACATTGTTTACCGCCTCTAGAGCTGAAATTCTGTTTTATAACTTGCAGGCTAATTTCCAGTATTTCATGGCACCATAGGCACACAGTACAACTGATCAACATATTTTTATCTGTTCTAAGCTCTTGAAGAATTTTTTTAGGCTACCTCATGAATATTGGTATTTAAATTTAGCTTTTTAAAACATTTCATAATTCTTTGGATAAAACCTTTTATTTGTATTTGCTTGTAGTTAGTAAGAAACGTCATGAAAACTAATGATAGATTGTGCTCTACACCCATTTGGTTTGAATGAATCGTCTGTTATTTGCATGTTTAGGTGAATACCTGTGTTGACAATGACTCAAAAATTATCCCTATATGTCACTATCCTTTATCCACTATCTTTATCCACTATCACTATCCTCTCATACTTGTAAATTACTAACGACATTTCCCAAAATTTGACGTGGCCAATCTGTATTTCACATCCCAATTTCCCAAAAAGCTTACTTTTA
The DNA here is from genome assembly GCA_933228895.1 of Platycnemis pennipes. Classification (NCBI taxonomy): domain Eukaryota; kingdom Metazoa; phylum Arthropoda; class Insecta; order Odonata; family Platycnemididae; genus Platycnemis; species Platycnemis pennipes. The sequence continues at coordinate 110,262,205 of OW121853.1, forward strand.
GAAAAATACCTGGCTATTGATTTGCGTCTTATTGCACCAGTGATTGGTTTAGACGGCAAATAACAGCAGTGTAAATTTGATTATGAGCAAAAAAGTACTTTATTTGGTCTAGCATTAGCAGGAAGAAACATTCAATATATTCCTTTTACTTGCTAATCTTCCTTATCCTGCCAATTACATATTTATTCCTCTTCCCACATAATTAACTTTAGCATTTTCCCAGTGATACCATACGGTAGAATGAATCCTCAGCGATCCTCATGTAACTGCCATTTTCTAATTAAACAGAAAAAAATGAAGTACCTTCCGTGAATCTCAGAAAAAAAGAATTAGGGGGGGCATTATTTTGACAACGTATTACAAGCCAATATATTTAAAACGATGACTTTTTTACTGAATGGATTATATTTATCAAGGCTCTACATATGATGTACTAAGTTAATATATCGCCTTCATTATGAAAATAGAATCGTATCATTATGATGCGATTCTATTTTCATCAAATCATTTATGAACCGGAGAGTTTAAAAGTTTGACACTCTGTCGTGCAATCGAACTCGTTGCCCTTGATATACTGATGGCAGAGCAATTATATAATCGGTTTGATCTGATGTAAGTTTCTTTTGAATCATAAGGGTAGAAGTCAATTGTGTAGTAATCCTTTAAGAAGGTAGAGTCCTCACATTCACGTAGTTCCAATGAGGAATCCCGAATGCTGTGGTGTCTTGAGACTTAATCTGCAATTCATTTCCGTGACAATCTTCTCCGTTAACACTCCACCACACGGTAATGGGTACATAATAAAACACTTTTATAAATATTAACACTGTTATCCTCTAATGGTAATGATAATATTATTATACTATATACATAATTATTTAATCTTTGCATTTATAGATAGTAACCGTCGTGATTACCATTGATCAATTTAAAACCTTTGTCCTTATTAGTTAACGAAAGCAAATGATCATTTCCTTCACGTTTTTATTGGCCCTCACTGAATGCGGAGAGCACCGATTTTATGATTCGACACGTCTTTGGGAGTTAACCATGTAGGAAATAATGGGAAATATTATATATCACTGTTTAAGGCACCAAAAAATTGTAAAGCAATAATATATGCGATCTTAGTGGAAAAAGATTCGATTCAATGGGCAGTATGGGATTAGAGAGAAATTCAATGGAAAGGTGAAGGACTTACCTTAGCTAAACTAATTGAACCTTAGAATAAGGTCGCAAATTGTTCCGTTTTGAAATTAATGAGAGAAGGAAGAATGAAACATAATGTAGTTTCCTTTGACCTAATGTAGTTAGTGAATATTTAGTATCATCTTCGAGTACTTATTATACGTCAAGAAAAATAATTCACTCTAAAAATATACTTCCGAAATTCTCTTTGACCAATTTAGGAAAAGAAGATTATTTTCTATTTCATTCGTGTTGTTGACCCCAATCCATTCTGAAAGGAATTTCCGTCTTCTGAATTCGTTAAAATGCCAATTGACATTACCTGAGCCTACATTGCCTCTGAAAATCTTCAATTTTGGGTGAATAATCATTCCGTTCATATAAACAACCATCCGGGAAATACTTTCTGAAGCACATATCCTGAATTTTTTGGAAAAGGTACAAAATAATTTGAATGATTATTTTCTTGGATTCATTATTATTTCATTTCATTTTAACTTGGGCTTTTTTAGTGGTTATTTACTCGTATAATGATACAAAAAACTGGGTTTATTAAAATAATTCGAAATAAATTTTATATGGTGTGTTAAGTTAGTAATATCCGATGTAAATACAAGGTATTGATACGAATGCATTTTAAAAACAGCTTTAAAGCATTTAAGGCAAGAAAAACACTTGTTTGTCTTATCACACGTATTTAAAAAATTTTGTTTTAATTGTGGGCTCCCGTCATTGTTACCGCCACTTCATACTGATGATACCATCACCTCACTAAGCCATTCCCAACATTCCGTTTGGAGTGGAATTAGTCGCTCATTTGACTAGGGGGTCGATTTACGCGAGTTATAAAATTCCCTATGCAATTTATTCGCAGATTAAACTTGTAATTTCACAGCAAGATTCCTCTTAATTATCCAAGCCCATGATTGAGGTCTTGGAAAATCTGCTTTCTCCGCGTTCACTGCTTAATCGATGACTCTGACGTTTCCTCGGCTTTCGTCACAAACATAAAACGTCTGTCGAAACAGGTTTCTGAAAACCCACGAGGGGGGAAATCGAGGATCAGCCGTGGGAGGGGAAGAAATCCGAAATTGGGGGCGTTATCGACGAATCGAAGTCTTTATTATACGAGTAAAATGCTATAAATGTCCAAACTGAATTCAGCTAACGAACCGGTTAGTAAAATTAGTAGTCTGTATTATTTTCTCAAAGAATCTTATTGATTCGATTTTTCCACAGAGAGAAAGCGTAAACTCTCAAGTTAATGATAGCTGGACCCAATGCTACGGAAGCAGAAATACCAAACTTCTGGTTATGATGAAGTAGATAAAAGTGATAGATAATCATTGCCAACCTTACTCATTACCTCATGTTCCCGAGAAATCTTCTAAATGCTGTGTTAATTATGAATCAGTGAGTTATCTTTCCTTCCCTCGTCATTTTTGCCCCACTATAGACGTTCTTGTCAGATTATGATGTAGAATTGTGACTCTTGTTGGTCTTTAAGGAGGTTCTATGTAAATGAAGGAATTTTTATGAGTATTTATGCTGTTGATTCAATCTTTAAATTTCAAGAAAGATTTCAACATTCTATATATTAAGAGATTGTTGAAGGAATTTCCATAACTTTTTGTAACCCCCTTTTCACAATCATTGCCTATAATTTTAATTTACGGATTAAAATCACAATCATTAGTTGAAGCTATGCACCTTATATTGGGCAAAGGATTCCATAAGGAAAATTGAAAGAAAAGAAAATAGGATGGAGGAAAAGAATAGGCTTTTAGATAGTCGGAAGGAAGTATAAGGTAGGTATGCTTATCTGAAGCCAGTGGCGGATCCAGGGGGGGGGGGCACAGGGGGCAATTGCCCCCCCTTGAAAAAAAAGGGGTAGTCAATCAAGTATGCACTGAACGTCTTCGTCAAGTTACCGAAAACCGTGAAAGGCTGAGGCCTATTATTAAAACCATTATCTTGCTTGGACGTCAGAGCATTCCTCTAAAGGGTCATAGGGATGACGGCCTCAGCTGTAAACCAACGTAATTTCAAAGCCCTGTTACAGTACAGGGTAGATGCAGGTGACAAAATAGGGATGACGGTCTCAGCTGTAAACCAAGGTAATTTCAAAGCCCTGTTACAGTACAGGGTAGATGCAGGTGACAAAATACTTGAGGAACATCTAAAAAGTGCATCTTCCCGTGCTACCTATATTAGTAAAACTACTCAAATTTATTGATAGAATGTTGTAGGGAAGAAATAAGGGAAGAAATCCTAAAACGAATTCATGAAGCTAAATATTGGTCAATATTGTTCGACGAAACACCTGATCTGTCTCGCAAGGAACAAATTGCCTTAATTGTAAGGTACCTGTACAAAGAAACTATAAAGGAAGATTTCATTACATTCATTGATGCCTACAAGTCTGCTGCAGATATGAATGATGTGCGGTTGACAGAAAAGACGGAAACAAAACTTACTGGTAGGACTCTTGGTAAAATATTTTTAGAAAATGTGAAAGAACTGGGTTTAGATTTGAGTCTCTGTGTAGGAATCGGTACAGATGGAGTATCTGTTTTGACTTCGGAAGAAGTCGGTAGTATCACAGAGATCCAAAGAGAGGCAGGCGGTCAATGCAAAACGGCTAACATGCTACAAACATGCCTTGAGTAATTCTCTTTCGAAGCAACCAAAATCCAAACCATCAAAAACGCTCTTGGAATAATAAAGAAAGTTATTTCGTTTTTCAATCAGTCATCCAAAAGAAATGCCATTATGAATTCATTCTTAGAAGGTTAGCTTGTTAGTCTTTGTGAGACTCGATGGGTTGAAAGGCACGATACTGTCATTTTATTTTACTTGCCTTACCGGAAATAGTTGATGCCTTCACAGAAATAAGTGAATGGAAGGAGTCTGAATCGGCCAAAAAGGCTGCACTATACGTTAACTCAGTGAATAACACAGATTTTATTTTTCCATGTGTTTGATTGACATTTTGAAAAGAACGTTTCCTCTGAGTAAGTTACTGCAAATACCAGCCGTAGACCTAAACAAGGCTTCTAATGCTGTAAAAGATACTCTGACATCTTTGAAGGACAGTAGAAAAAACTGCAATGAGACTTTACAGATATATGATGTGAGACCAAAACCACTGCCGAAAAGCTGGGAGTGCAGCTAGTAATGCCAAGAATCGTGAAGAAGCAACGTCACAGAGAATGCCATGACACTGACACAGTTGTAGACTACTACAGAAGATCCATGTACAGTCCACCTCTGGACAATGTCATTGTTGATCTTCAGACACGGTTTTCCCAAGACACCTTAATGTGTTTTGATCTAAATATGTTGTTGCCTATATGCATTCTGAACTCCAACACCACTGCTGCAAATGAAAAAGTAAATGTCAAAGATAGGCTTCAGAAAGTTGTTAGGTACTTGAAACATCTTCTACCTGTTCAATCTGAAGCTGTAATCGATGGGGAAATAAATATTTGGAAAACAAGGTGGTTGATAGAGAAAGAGGAAGGAAAGAAAATTCCGGTTACTATAAGTGGTTGAAGAGCTGTGATGAAGATATATTTCTGACCGTAAGAAATTTATTGAAAATTCTTATCACATTGCCAATCAGTGTTGCAAGTTCTGAGAGGTCATTCAGCAACCTTAATCTTGTTAAATCATGGCTAAGAACCCGAATCGTTGAGGAAAGATTGAATGGCTTATGTCTTTTATTTATGCACAAAGATATTGATGTAAATGTTGACAAGGTGCTTGAATGTTACGCTAAAGGAGGTAAAAGAAGATTACAGTTACAAGTAATTATTTAGAATGTATGTAGTTTGTAAAAGAATTGTAATTAAATATCTGAATACTAATTATTTTGAACTTTAACTTTCTTAGTCTTTCATGAATTTGGGCATAATTATAAATTATCGTTGTAGGATAGGTTTATTACTTATATCAGAACCTTTGTCCTAAGTTCTTATTAACTACAAAGTATTCTCATAATCATATTATTTTGCTTTTTGGTGAATATCACAAAGGGCGTTAAGCTCAACTTTCCAAAATTCAAACTACTTTACTGTCGATGATAATACCTTTTTAAGTAGTTCAGAGTAGCGTAAAACAGTGTAGTGGTTTTGTCATACTAAATACACATAAGAGTAAGATTTTCAGGAAAGAAATCAAAATGTCTCTGTACGAAGATAAACCAAAGTTTTTTGCTGCCTAAGTCAAAAGGCAATAGTCAAATAGTATAAAAATTTAAAATGTGAAAATATGCAGAAAACCAGAAAAACTTGCATACAAATTCACCATTTTTTTCATATCTTTACAATTTTCTGGGTGAGAACCCCCCCCTCCCCCCCAATTAGGTGATATTCCATACCACCAATACATCATATAGCATATTGGCAGATATTGCCCCCCCCCCCCCCGAGATATGGGCCTGGATCCACCACTGTCTGAAGCGCGAATGAATGTAAGGAAGGCAGTTTTCAACTGAAGCGGGTAGACGAAGTAAAAAGAGTGTGAATACTCCATCAAAATCACCTTTATCGATAGAAAACAATTGCGTTTTGAACCATCTTGGTACATATTCAATTATAGTTACTAGTCATTAGGACTACTCAGAACACACTTTTAGCATAAAAGTCGTAAACAATGGTACCGTTTTGACCCTCTCTGGGTGACTTATTTTGGCCTCTTATTTCTCGCGGCGGAAAATTACCTGATAACCGGTGTATTCGACAGTCTCTATGTTTAATCTTATGCTTATAGTCTAATATATATCAGTATAACAGAGGTCGTCAAATGTATTTTTCTTCAATAGGAAGTTAAATATGCTTAGGATAGACTAAGTACTAAGTCATTGTTATTTTGATGTGATATAGGTAGTGGTTCTCAACCACAATGTTACGGCAGTATAATATCACGGTTCGGCAGCCTTTAAACAACTCTATTTTTTTACAGGGAGTTCAATCACTGAAATGCGCGGAAAATGATTTTTTCACAAGTATCTCAGTCAAGAGAACGCAGTCGCTGCTAGCCCATTATACTTTGAAAGCTTGAAATAGAGTTGAATCTAAAGAAAAGTAAAGTAATTCTCAAAGGTTTATAAATTATATTGAGATTATAGTCATGATGTACGAAATTTTAGTTAATAATTGCTGTTCCAGGATGTAATTAGGAATAATTTGTCCTGGACTGGACCGCATTCCCTAGTCGGAACGAGGTTCGACAGTAAAACGTTGCGTAAAAATTGGATTTTAGGTGAAAATCAGAAAAGTATCGACTACAAGTAACAATAACTTTCAGCGATAATATTATGATACATTTCAATGAAAAGTACACCTATCACATAGATTTTTTTCAGTTATTCGTGCATGCATTGTTACTTTTTTCATGTGCATTTTTTGGTACTAGTTACATACAGGATGTAAATATACCCGATAATGTACTTATCAAAATGGAAATGTATGCATGGAATTTTACTCCCAAAGGTTTTGTTACTAGTTCAATACCGAATTGGAAATATGCTCCCAAGTATTTATATCCACCGCTCTTTTTCCACCATTTCTGTTACTTTTCTATGCTCTGATTTTCCCTTTATACGTTGTGCTTCAACTCATGCAACTACTTTAACTGACGGTTACTAATGCAGTTGCATGGGACCCTCAGCCGGCTTCCTGCAGGGACTAGCCATGCCATAACTTCCTCTGCCGGTTACCTAATTTTGTTACCAGTTCAAAAAGCGGGTGTTGGCTCAGATAACAAGGGAGAGGGAGAGGCGGTGAAGGGAGGAGCTTAGCGAAAGAAGGTGGTCGATACCTAAATCCTATCAATGGAAGAAGTGGAGCTTCAGCATATTTGATTGTTTGAGGACGAAAGGGGGAAGTTTCCTGACCTGGTGTGGGTTATGAAAGTTCTTCAAAATGTTCTATTTTTTGAAGTACGACCCATAACCGGAATGAAATGCGTCGGATCGGACTTGAAATTATCAGGTCTGCCAAGTCACTCATTATAATTCTTACCGTTATCTGCTAATTAAAATCTCTCAAAGATGTCAATTTGAAAGAAATGGTCGGAATGAAGCATATTGTGTACTCAAAATATTCTAATTTGATGTATATAAATTTTTTCTTAGATTTTTGAAACTTAGGTAAACGTTCTTAGCATTATCCTTAAAGACAGATTGATTTGGTATTTGCGTAAAAGTTTTACAACGCATGAATATTTTTTATTTTCCATATTATTCATTATAATGGCAAATCTCGTTAACATTTTTACCGCGCATTGTAACCCAAGTTATTGCTAGTTGACAATAAGTAACTTTAATTTTTAGGTGATTGTACGTACTTCCTATTAAATATGAGTTTTATAAGAAGTTTAATGTCGGGCTAACTTTCGCTTACTGTGTTGAAATAATATCAAGTTTTGGCCAAATGAGATATTTCATTTTCTAATTCACGTTCAAAAATGGGTTGAAATTAGGGACTATACCTTTTTTTGCATTCTGAATATTTTATTTGACTTGCCGTGACAAAATATATCATTTTCAGTTGGTATAAATAACGGGAAGAAGAATGCCATAGTTCAGAATATGATGGTTTCGTCAATTTACCAACTTAACACAAATTTAAAATAATCGAGAATTATACCCTGAGAGACATCCTAAACAACCTCATGATAATTTTTCAGCACGGCCAATTTTCAGCGTTCTGGGGTTCTGTGGGATAAAAATGAAATATTATGTGACATTAGAGGAGAATTGTAAGGATTCATTTTCTTGCAGGTGCCAAGTGTGGGATGCTCTGTTGGTAGGAGTAAAGAGGAATCCAGATAAGGAATTATTCATTGTGATTTGTCGATATGTCGTCCGTTTTTATGACACGTGAAATTGATCGACGCAGATACAACCGACCGATCTACAGAGGAAAAACCTCTTTAAATACTGTGGTGAGTACAGCATTTCCTTCAGTTATTACGACTACACCTTACTTACTAATCGCTAGTGTGTTCAGCAAAGGAGTTGTGATGATTTCAACCTTGAGGACTGATTTTAATGCTGAGGATATAGTGTTGTTAATGATGTTTTAGATCCATATTCTGCTTACTTGAGAGTCTACATTATGCCAAAATAACTACCTAAAATTCCATGAAAAGCCTCCGTTTTTGCTTAACCCCTTATTTAATTTCGATTTATGCCTTTTACGCTATTATTCGGCTAAGTAAACTTCTAGCCAAAAAAAGTAAAATGAGGTCATTGAAGAGTGTAAGGTGGAACGTCATGTTGTGCAAACGAGATTTGAACTCTTGAGATGGATTACGACAGTAAATAGGTTGACAATGAAAAAAAAGATGTTGGTCGAAAAGGATGTCGATTAAGTGTTGGGAATTTTGAGCGAGAGCAGAAAGTTGTTGGCGGAAGTTAGAAGAAAGCAAAGTTGCTTCATGGCACAAGTTGTCAGAGACAATGAGGTACTTCATCCTGAAAATGAATGTATGATACTGAGTATGGGAACAAGTATGGAAAAAAGACGTTTTAATGGGTGAAAAGAGAGAAAATATTTATCTGGAGAGTGATTTAGTGTTTAGTTCAAATGTGGATTCAATGGGGGCGTTTCCTCGGAACCGAAATCGCAATTTTGTACACGAAATCGTTAGATGGAAACGAAAAATGAATTTTAGTGAAAAAAAATTAATCTTCTAACCAGAGACATTCACTCATAAATCAAAAATTAAAATAAGCAAAAGATGACACCCACCGAACAAGCTGCTTTGAGACTCATCACGTCATCCACCTCCTGTCCTTAACTGCTTTTAGGAAAAGGGAAGGGAGTGGAGGGGGATTCTCAGAAGGTCTGCTCGCATAGATCCAGTCGCAACCACGTCCATTGGCAGAGTCAGCTGTGTGTCCCCCATTGCGATAAGGCAAAGTAGCTTCGTGGGCTCAGTTGTGTTTGGACGAAGTTGTTGACGTAAGAGGTCTCATGCACGCCCACTTTTCCGAAAAGGTTAAAAAATCAGTTTTTCGCTACTTATTACTGGAGAATTGATTGACGGATCGAAGAACGGAAAAATACGGGTCTTTTTATTTGACAAACTCTATCATATTCGGCAATAAAAAATATGGTAAACGACCCCATTGTGGATTGTGTAGTTCAGATGGGGAAAATAGAGGAGCCAATATTAGACTTTCTATATATTGTAGAATATTTAATAATAATTAAATCTGGAAATACTAAAAAATATATTTTTGGCTGTAAGGTAGGGACTACTTGGCATCTTTAATCACGCTTCTTTCTCAATGGTAAAATCCTCATTATCTCGCTTTCCACCACTTCATATCTTAGCGTTTATTTCATTTCCCCTGACATCTAAAGAAAAATATTTCGCTGAAAGAGCAAGTTCAATATTTTGTAGAATTCGCTCCCAGGTCCATCCATCGCAGCGTCATGCATCTATCTAGGTTCGCAAGTGACTGCCGGCACTTCGCCGCCTCGTATCTATCGCGCGCGTCGCTCGTGTCGACCCTTTCTTGATTCCATCTCTGGGGACAGGGCGAGATTCTTTGTGCAGGGAAGCGAGCTGCGGGAAGCTCTCCTCCGCCCCTTTGCTTCCTCAACTGCACTCTGGCCGTGAGCGCCAAAGCGGCAAGTCGCTCCGCACGACTTTCTTTATGCCTTCGCCAATCCACCTCGTCTTATCTCTCTCTTTGCCGAATACGGCCGTAATTTTTTGAAAGCATTCTAAAAGCCCTGTGGTTGTCGAGTTAGTCGGAATTTCTCTTATTTTTGTGCGGGACACGCTACGAGGTTGAGTGTTCCGGAGTTCCACATTTTCATCGTTTTGACCCAAATAACTTTTTTTTTTCTCGTCGTTGCATAGGTATATTTGAGGTCCTGAGCATGGAAAGAAAATTCAATAAATTCCTTTAAACTCTGCGTCGGCTGCTTATGCTTTCCATACACGGTTGTGAAATTTAATTGCTTTATCATTCATGAACTGGATTTGTTTTATCATAATTCGCAGAGCTACGATTTATCTTTATTCTGAAAATTTTTGCAGATGATGAGTATCTTATCTTTACATCCAGTGGAATGTTAAATGATTTGCGACAGTCAACTTTTTTCAGAATCTCCTTTTTTCACTTTGAAGCGGGGAAGATAGGTGTAGTGCATTTTTGGAAGGAAAAAGGAGTTTAGTAAACTGCCATTTTACGCTTTCTTGCTGGGTTTGTCTCATTGATTCTCGCTTACAAGAATTATTTCTTTGTGTGAAGGAGAAGGTTGTGAAATAGATGAAATACGCAAATATGAAGAGATTAGTCGATGGAAGAATTCAGTGGAGAGCTGCGTCAAACCAATCTGAGGATTGATGACTAATGATGATGATGATGAAGAAGATTCTTTTCCTTCCTCCCTTCCTTGTTGAACAGTCACAGCTCATGCATTTGGCTAGTGATGTAACTAATGTCGTGAAGCAAATAAAAAATTGTCTCCATTCATAAATAATCTCCTCATTAGAGTGCTTTCCATAGGAATGATTATGATAGACGCTCAGGTGAATGAGTTAGATAAGCCTGGTCCAAAATACTCATGCCAGAATGAAACACGACTGTAAAATCCTGTTCCTCACATGTATTCCTTCTTAAGTGCCGCAGTATTCCTATCCCTACCTATCTCATCCCATCCAAAAGTCATTCTTTAGGGGTTCGGATTGGTGGATAGAATACTGGCCTCCCATCCCGAGGGCCTGGGCTCGATTCCTTGCGGTGGCGGATTTTTTAGTGTCAAAACGGTCCCTACCTGAGTGCCTAGTGAAGGGAATTTCAGGTTCAGTACTCCGTCCGTCGAATGGGACGTGGTCCTCTTCTCGCCTGTCCTCAAGAATAGGCTAATGCCGACACCGGGTTTCTCTCCACCCTTCCTCCATTGCCTGAAATATTTCTACCATTACTAAATTACCCACCTATCCTAAATGACACGAATAACCTCAGCTGTCGGTCGCCATCTCTGAATGGTTAACTAAATAATCGTATTCTTTCCCACCCCTTTTCTCGCTTACCCTACACTATTTCTTCTCAGCACAAAAAATACACATTTACATAGCGTAATTCCTGCTCTATGCATCTCCTCCTACTTTTCCGAAATGCATCCTTTAGAGAACACCACTTCTTCGTTTTCCCTACCTTCTTAACATCACGTTTCATCCAACTTTATCTTCTCCCACTTGTTAGGTGTGTGGAGTCATTTCTCAGCATTCCTAGCCAGCATTAGCATACAATATGCCATATCAGGCTCCACACTATACATTTGTTCACTTCCGTATTCACGTCCTTCATAATCAACATTTCGGTTAAATCCTTTTATCAAATTAATTACTCCCTTATTTTCACCATTATTACTGACAATATTTTAGTCCAAAATATTTACCGATGATAAAATTGCTATAACTGCTCCATTTTTTGCTTCTAGATTAATAGATGCCAGTTTTCTAATGCAATTCAATTCCAAATACGTTTAGGTTTAAAAGTATTTCTCTTGGTTCCATATCTCTCTCGCTAATCAGTGAGGGGTTGTTCGATCAATGACGGTTTGCCTGGCTGGATAATAATACTGGCTGACTCGCCGGAACATACTGGGCTTTCCAGGTTGTGGTTCAAGGGGATGGCTTGGGAATGGTAAGGACACTCGCTAATTTTGATACCGGTGTATGAAAAATTTGCTTCCATCTCTCATTGTTGCCCTTCCTTTACTCGCAATGAATGGCCTTATTTCTGACTTCGTTTGAATTGATTAATATGAGCTACTGAGTAGTAATTTAATGCCATCAACAATTAGTTTGAAATATCGATTCATTGTGTGAACTTCAGATATAATTTGGTGGATGCTATATGTTTGCTCAACTTGAATACGTGTGGCGCATTTGTTAACAAAATGTAAAAAATGTAACCATGAAGCGAATGACTGGGCCCATGAAAAATAGCGGGGATTGTGGCATTGCAAAGGGAAAAATTACCGTGGCCATTGCAGACAGTGTTCGTGGAAGCACTTCGGAAAAATGAAAGTTGCGATGCTTAATCTTTCGTTTTCTTAAAGCTTCTGTGAGATATATTTCTTCCGTCCTTCTCCTTCCTCTTCTCTTATCCCATGGCGAAGCTGTCTTTTGTCCTTTGATTCCTCATTATTCTTCACAACTTCTGTAAGCTCTTTTTAATCTCTTCTATTGACATTCCTCAACTCATTGTTAGTGAGTACTGTCGCATGTTTTCTTCTGTTTTTGAATCATTTTAAAATCTGTTAAAAGCTTTTTGTTGCTATTAATTGCCCCGGTTTTTCTACTCTCTCAATATAACTATTACAAACGTTTTGATGATCACAATTTCATTTTCTTCAGGTACTGCATACTAATCTTTTCCAGTAATTACTCACTTGTTGTTCTAAGTCTTCTGCCCTCCCATTGCTATTCGTTAAGCCATTTCATCAGTTAGTCGCTTTCTTTTCTTTCGCATTCTTTCAGTGGCTCATGATTGATGGCACTTGTTTCGGGGTTCAGGCTTTGCAACTGCTGCCTGCGTTTCACCTTGTCACATGCCTTTCATTTCCCTCTGTGCATGTTTATTGCCCTCATATCTCACGGTCAAAGAGCTAAAAAATATTCAGGGAAGCCGTAAGTACACTTATTGTTTTTAACTCTGTGAATTCTAAACCTATAAACTGCAGTGGCTGGGTAATTAACTAGTGTTCGATTGGGCTCGGATTGCTCTGTTAGCTTCCCATACCGAAGGTCCTTGTTTGAATCCCAGCCGTGGCGTATATTTGCTAGTGGAATTCTGGTCCCTGCTTGAGTTCTGAGTGAAAAAGAATTTATATGTGAACCTTGGAAACTTTCGTTGAGTAAAGGCTGATTTCAACAACTGGTTTCTCTTCCTCAGTCATCCATTACCCATAATTCCTACTCTCAACTCACTATCCAACTATCCTTAATGGCTCAAATGTCCTCAGATATCGGTCATCTCTTTTTCCTAGCTTCTTTATTATGTATACGGGAATGTTACTCGTATTTACTCCGACTGCTTAATCATTTTGATATGCATATCCAACGCTTTTTCATTCGCGCTACCTACTAGTAGTATGGATGGCGTGGTATTCTAATGGCTAGATACTTAACCTAAGGACTGTAGGTCCCGCTTTCCATTTTTAAATAAAAGAATGTCTTCCACCTAAACTCAAGCTGTGTGCTTAGCAGGGTACTGGATCCTTTTGGGAAACCATAAAGTGGTACAGATAAATGAGTACCATCCCTAGTTTTCTCATTAACCTTTTCCTTAACTCTAGCAAACAGTCTTTTTTCTTTAATGCCTTCTTTCAAATCCTTTACTTAAATTTTCAGTGCGTCTAATTTATCTTTTTCTTCAATAATATGTCTTAGCAGTGCTCCTTCCACCTTCCTCGCTTTTCCATATTGGTTTCTCGCCATTTTTTATTATTATTTTCTCTGCACTTTCTTCTTGCGAATTAAACTCTTACGGCTTGTTAGTTTTTTTCTCGTCCATGTTTGTAATACTTTCCGTTGTAATCGAAGGCTTCGTCAACTTTCCGCCTTTAAAGTTTCTTTTCTTTCCCGAAGCTCTTTTCGTCCATTTTTCAGGTGCCCCAAAGCATCCAAAACTGTTCTTTATACTTGATTCATCCTATGGCTGACTCCTGGTGACCAATTATTTTGTGTCACATAATCTTACACATTCTGTTTTCATATTCTTTATGCTCAATAATCATTTCAAAATTCAGTATTTTCATTGCTAAAAGATTAATGACTGTGTATGTGTTGAGTCACAGAAATTACGACGCTATTCCTAATTATCATTTAGCTTGTACCATCACCGTTTCTCCCCTCATAGATTACCTTGTATGTATCATTTCTAGTTCTCCTCTACAATTTCTAAAGCCTATGTCTCTTGACATTCGGTAGACAATTGTGATATTCTCTCTCCGCTAACCGACCCAAATATGAAGCTAAGCGCTGATCAGTGCGTTTTGAATAATTAAAGAGGTATATAGTCATCATCATCTCTATTCATCAATCTCAAGATTGCTTTCTCGCAGCTCTCCCCTGGGTTCTCCTATTGACAAACTCCTTCATATATTTAAATAATTTTTCTATTTCTCATCCTTCATATACGCTCCATATAAGAATATAAATCAAGACATTACTATGTGATTCTCCCAGTTCAGTTTTCCTTCGATGATTGTCTTCATCAGGTCATAATGTCTCAACATGTGGAATATTAGGCCATTTTGTCTTCTTTTTAAAGTTTTAATAAAACTTCTATTTTCTTCTATTCTTCTCAGAACTTCTTCGTTTTTTTACTCATTCTATTTATTTTATCATCAGCATTCTTCTGTATCACCACATTTCAAATTCTTCTAATTCAGCTTGCCTTCTCTGCTACTGTTATCGTCTATGTCTCACTGTGTTGAAAGAATATGCTCCAGATGTAAGTTCTAACTAAGTGTTTTCCTACTGCAAAGCTTGTATATCCAGCCATGGGTAGATCCGTCTTTGGTATGATACCCCCTTCGCCAGAGCTGATCTAATATCAGTTTTACGTCTTGATTCCTGCATCGCTAAGTTATGTATCATGCCATGTCAATGCTGAGGGAATTTTATCCTATCACGTAACTTGTAATTTTAGTCAAGGATGACGAACATATTATGACCTTATCTGTTATGAATCATTGTTTTTGTGTGCGGTTCGTACATACTTTCCATTCAAATTCAAAAGAAAGACCACCCATCAATATGGTCCCGTTATGCTAAATGGCTGGTATTATCTTCAGGGGGCTCTCTGATATACTCTCTTAAGTGTACCGTGATGTTTTCTCCATGACGTCATAGGATGTACTTCGGGTATTCATAATTTCCTCTTACTTCACACATGGTTTGCTTATCTAATTAATATCTAAGTTTGTGAATACATATTTGCAGATGTTCTTTCTGAGAAAACTTAAGGAATCTTTGTTCATGAAAGAACTGTATAATTTCAATTTTTTAACACCAGGTTAGAGGTGAACAGAAACGGGTCAAAAGAGAATATATGTAGCCTAAAAGAGGGACTTAGTTTATTCCAGTGCAGAATGAGGACCAATAAAAAGACGGAATATTTGGTAAGCGTATCAAGTCAAGTAGAATGCTAACCCTGAATATGTTATTATTTTGGCGGTAAGGAAAGGCTCTTTCTTGCCATTGCTATTCTTAGAAAACTTCAAATCTTTATCATTCATAACATTCATTATTATCATCTTTATTATAGATTCATCATTATTCTCGGAGGACTAAAGATTCTGGGTATGGATTGGCTGCCATCTGAAATGCGGCTATGGCCGTGATGAAAATTTATACAATCACTCAATATTTTACCTTCCTTTATGATTACTTTAGCGAGGATTTGAGATATTTATGCGTGTGATGTTACATTGCTGTGAAAATAATTATAGCATCACAAACATCTATGTTTCTGCTTACGCTCTTAATTTTTTGAAACACTTTAATGAAAGATTATTTCCCCAATGCGTTCGCTGCTTGAGAGACTCGACTTTTACTTAACGGCCCTTCCTTGATTTGTTAAATCGCTTCTTTACTTTAAATGACAAATCTTTTCAAGTGGTTTTTCTATTTAGTTTTCACTACATATTTCCAGTCTATGAGTTCTTCTACCTCTGATCTGGCGGTTCATGCTCAGCTGTCGTACTGTGCACACTTGCTCCTCTTCCAATGTGGTCTATTAGGATACTTTTGAATGTGTTCTAACATAGTTCTGAAGGCTTTCACCGTCGAGTGTGTGCCATCTTTTTTGAACTTAAAGTATGCGGATTACCGTCGAGTAACTGTTTTTACTTTCCTTATGAATTTTATGCAGTTACTCATGTGGTTGTGGCTTGGTCCATCCGAAGCACTCATTTCAGCCTTTTACAGGTCATTTTCGTAAGAATAAATCATTTTCCATGCCAGTAATAACACAGTTATTTGTATTTAATGTTGGAAATATTTTGAAACAAGAAATATTATTAAATTGCTGTGTATGCGGTCGATATCATTTTATCATGAAGGCTTCAACGGAGGATGTTTGAGGTCTTAGGAGGTTTTCTTCCGCGCTCGGTGACAGCAAATTCGTGGGCAATCCAGTTCACTTCTTCAGATCTAAATAATAACCAATTCATTTGGTCGGAAACATAAGGAAATGCGTATGATCTCAAACAAAACGATCAGTTTTACGGTAGTAATTTTTATCGAATTTTTGTGGTATTTAGTTGCAGAGTGAGGAACCAAAATTGCTGTCATTTTTTTCAGGCTTTTTACGCATATAATGAGCCTATCGGTCACTGGAGTTTTTGTACTTATGACTGATAAAAATGTATACCTCAAGTTTTGCATTTTCTGGTAGGAAGTTGATATAGTAAAGAAAGCTGTCATCATGTTATCTACTTTTCAACGGTAATTTTCTCTAAAGGTTGTGCAAGTCTATACTCCGCATATTTCTTTCATATTTTGGAATGTTAAAGGACAGCTCTTTTCATGTGAGCGAAGATTTACCTTCGATGTGCATGGAAATAAAATTCACACTGGGGAAAAATCATTTGAATGAATAATTAGTAACATAAATTATCTTTACTCATGTATAACATATGTGAAAAATAGTGTACCTATTTTTTTCTCCCGAGATTCTCCTGCACCTCTTCCCAAAGTGTCTTCTCGCGAGTGAGATGATGAAAGGTCGCTTACGGCACTTGCGAGTGTTTTCTCATGGGTGACGGCCACTGAGGCCAAACCAACGGCCTTGTTTCAGAATCCCCGTTAATATCTCCCCTGTGGTGGGAGAGCGGGGAGAGTAATAACTTATAACAGTAAAAGTCGAAAAATCACGACGGTGAAGGGTGAATATTTGAGTTAATCATTGAAATTTAATGTGCGCGATATTTTTCCTCGAGAGAAAGAGATTAAGGGCGAGCGTGAAATGAGTTATGGTCTCTTCGTTGGAGGGTAGAGTGAGGAGGCCCTCTCTCCCTTTCCATATCGTCATCTGATTTCCCCAAGTATCCATGTACTAGACTAAAATTGCGGATGTAATATCGCTGTAAAGATGAAAGATAATGTGAATAGAGAGATATTGATGTGCGTTGATGTTTTGGTACTTAAATTCTCATTCCATGATTCGGTTGGGAGATATCGACTTCCAAATCAGAGGGAAAAAGTGGTGAAACTTGAATGAAAAAGGATGTATTAATTTATTTTTATTTAAAATAGTTGAAACATAAGCCGGTCGAAAGATTTGATCATTCTCTAGGGAGCAAATTTGTCTCTTTTATGCCACTGTTTCCGGGAATACTTGCCTGTAGTTGTTCTTTTTTTGCGCGTAATGCATGCATCTGATTGTTTATCGCCAGAAAGATTGGCTCAAAAACTTTGTCACTAGGGTTCAATACGCCCACTCTGGTGTGCATACATGTTTTTATTAATATCCTAATCTATGCACTAGTGTACTGTGTCTTGTAAATAATTCCCGACCTAAAATGTTTAGTGTTTCAGAAGCTCTTTCATTTCTACCAATTAATACAATACGTGGCACCTCTCTTTAAAATATCCCTAACTTTTTAATAGGGTCCCTTTCATAAGAATACCATGTATTTCATGCACATTCTAGTAAAAGTCGACCCAGTTTCTTTAGTTCAATAAGCTTGTTTTAGAAATAAATTAGATTATGCATTACTAAATTCCCTTTTTCAAGTTCCCCTTTCAATAATTAAGGGTTTTTTTGAACCTCAAAGACAGTTTTGTTTTAAGTACTGCCCATATTTTTTTTATTAAGACATTGGGCCCTACGTCGATTTGCCAGTCTTCTCGTTCGATGCTAACCGCAATTGAAATATCGTTTCCATTCGAATTTCCCATCCCTCAAGGTCGTTTCGGTATGGCCTGGAAAAGTTATCGAGCAGCAAGATATACATATCATAGTCAGAACTTTATGGATGACCGGGAGGAATCAAAGAGAATGGGCGCTGCCACCGCTCCGAGTTCGTGCACGTTTGTTCCGCTCCCTCCTTATTCCGCATGCGTGCGTGATTCCCGCCCGGGGCGGCGAGCGAGGGGGGCGTGTCACCACCCCCCTCGAACGCAGCCGCGTCCTGGTGTCTTCATCCCGCGTCGCGAAAAATCCGAAGCCGACGGCTCTCCCTCCCTCTTTTCGCTTCAAATGGATTCTGGGCGTGTTTACCATCCGTCTTGATCCACCACTCCGCCCCGTCAAAATTCCCCCGAGAGCGGACGTTGAGGGATCGCTGGTGCCTTCCCCATTCGTTGATTAGAGGCTCGTGGGAGAGCTTTCTCCGTTTGCATGACAAATAGATCTTTTAGGTTACCTCTCCTAGTCTCACGAAGTAAAAAATGTGATATATAATATCTTTGATGATGAAACAGTGCTTTCGGAGGTATGCAGCTATAATTATAAAAAATATCGGCATAAAATATAAGCATTAGGTTAGTGTTTGAAAGTTGTTCCCCTAGTGTGGTCCAATTCAATTTACCCAACAACACAAAGCTGTAATCGTCCTTCGAAATGGAAAAGTGCATCCAATTGGATGAAAACACGATCTTCCTTATGAATTTATTCTGTATTTAGTTCATTAATTCAATACTTCAGTACCACAGGTACTTCGTCATTAATTAACGAAGTTTTTTACGGTTAAACTCAACTAAAATGCGGATAACCTAGTACCCCGTCTCACTCGTCCTTGTGGTGGATCGTAGGGTAAATTTTTCAAATTTCTCAAAGAACAATACAAATTTTTACTGACAAAAATAGGGTTATCAATGAAAAAAAATTGCAAAAAAACTATTTTCATTTCTCTAGGCAAAGCATTGGCCAAAGTCTGCATAAAAGATCTTGATTTCGGATGGTATAGGTGAATATTCATCTACTTTCAGTATTTATCTAGGTTTTATTCCATATTCTTCACAATACTCTGCTTCTCTTATAAAATGGGTTCCTCTCACCTTACTAGGACGGTAAAAATAATGAAATCTGAATACTATAAGACCTTTGGCGTAAACAAGTATCGTGTAAAAATTTTTACGAATCTATCAATTACTCAAAGCGTCATATATTATGAAGCCAAGTACCAAGTATGTACAAAAAGAAGTCTTACATTGACGGAGAAGACGTGCCTAGTTATATTTCAATCGAGTTACTTTTACCCTCGGTGAACCAGCCCAGTAAGCCATAGTTATCTGTGAGTGGCAACATGCATAAGTCCTGCTCGAGGAAACAAATTTGCAAATTGACTCTTATATTTTGGGACTTTCAACGTTATAAATAAAATACCAATAAGCCGGATACCTGCTGATCGAATCATCCTACCACGTAACTCGCTTGTCTACCTTAAGTGCTCACGTTTAAACATTTCATTGACCATAGTACCTACCATCTTTTGACTCGAGCGGTAGAGACCAACAAAATCTGATAAAATTCTCATCATCATTTCATAGCTCGAAATTTGTCCCAATTAGAAACACATTTCTTGGATCCCTTACTACGCGAAAAAAATGCAGAAGCATTTATTTATCAGAATATTCCTATTCAGGATCGAAACACAAGTAATCTCGATCGTAATTTGTTTTCAAATATGTACTTACAACGGAGTATTTTTTTATATGCCATGTGGCTGTCATCAGGCAATTACGACAGTCAGGACTAATTCTAGGTTAATCTGAAGGTTAGGGTTGCTCCCGCGTTAGCCGGAGATAACGGTGTAAACAAACGTGGTTCAATAGATTTCATCCTCTACCGATGACCCAACCCCTGATCGTAGTTCACAATTTATGCACTGGGAACCACTTTATAGTAGCTCGCT
Source organism: Platycnemis pennipes (assembly GCA_933228895.1). NCBI lineage: Eukaryota > Metazoa > Arthropoda > Insecta > Odonata > Platycnemididae > Platycnemis > Platycnemis pennipes. The sequence goes on from OW121853.1 coordinate 110,282,298, forward strand.
CAGGAGTTTGCTCTAGAGATCGGATTCGTTCATTCTTGTACCATCGCTTAAAGTTCGTAAATGATGATGAAAGCATCAAAACAATGTATTTCATGGTAAGTATTAGGTTTTGGGTATCTGTAACATCTTTCATATGCGTTAATATAATGGTTGAAATACTTTATACTCGCATGACTACATTAGTATTCAATTACTTTGGGAGGCAAAAACTACTTGTTCGGCAATTTTAAACTCCTTCTTTTAAATTGATTTATAATGCAGGGATTGGGTGCAAAAGACAAATAGTCTCATAAAAGTGATGATGGTTCAATAGGTGGCGGGAAAAGATGATAAATAATTTTCAGGGTAGTGATTTAAAAAATAGAATAGCGGAGAAGATAAATGAAAACCAAAACTCGTTTGACATACTCAATAAACTTGCTTCACAAGTTTGCGAGTACATACAACGTACCTACTGGTTCATCTTCCTTTGTTGGCGGAAGATTATGTATAGATTTAAGAAGGGAAGCAAGGGCTTGTTCATGTTCTTTAATGTGAAATAATGTTTTATAATCTAAATCTTGAGTGACGTTATATTTATTCTCTAAAGAGAGTGCTTCAGCTGCCTTTTGATGAAAGTGGCTGTATTGGGACGCTGAAATGGATTTTCTATGTGAATTTTGAAATTTTATTCCTTCCTTGACCTCTATGAAAGGTAATATTCCCTTTCAAAAACCTAACAAAAATGGCAACTCCGTTTTTGAACGAGGCCTTTCTTACTCAATAACGATCTGTAAAGTCCTCAAATCCAGTCCGCCAAAGGTTGTTGGTGTTCTGTATTAGCGGGACTTCCATTGTTCCACGCTTTGCATATTTTTCGGCAAAGCGAATGATGCTTACTTTGAAAAGAAACACCTAAGTATTGATAAATGGATATTAATTTTAGTGAACTTTGCCACCTCCAACTAAGTGGCTTCATCAGGGTTTCAATTAGATGATCAATTGTGCGATCGGCTGTCCAAGAATGAATAATGATAATGATGATGGACGTCTATGATGATTTGTCAATACATGATGATGACGGTTAGCGGGTGACAAAGTGATTTTTGACCTTGAGTGATTGAGGATCTAGCATAGCTAGTGCAATCGGTCATTAGCGATTGATTACGTTATGGATGTGATACGTTGGCAGAATTTACTATTTACATAGGAATACCGAGAGAAGGATGCGTATCGCAGATAACATGAAGTATGAAGGAATGAAAAGAATGAAGGGAAGAACTGGGGAGAGAATGAATTGCTGGGAGATTTGAAGCAAACCATTTCCCGTATTGATAACTGCAGATGATGATTGAAGCTGTTATCCTCTGTGTCGACGAAGGCCTGGGATCATTCACTTGGAATGCCAACAAACAAAATACCTAGTCAGCGCCTCGGCCTTTTCGAATGGAGATGCATAATGAAATGTGTCCGCGGAAAGAAATCAATGTATTGAATGGCTATCGTATCATCCGTCGTGAGACAGCGGCGGGGAGTAATGTGTAGCGCTAAAGGGATCTCGAGTCCAGATCTGCGGGCGCTGCCGCGAGCCGTCCCCTCGTGATCCTCTCTTCCCTCCGATGCGGCCCTTCGTTTTTTGCGCGTCTCCCATCGGGAAGACCGGCACGGTGCTATTATTCCATCTCCAAGAGACGCAGCGCTGACTTGGAGGTAGGCGATACAGGGCGAGGTATGGATATGTGAAAATCGTATCCTTAAAAATAATATAGTTTCGCCAACACTGTGAAAGAGTAGAAAAATCTGGGTCAGGAAGTGACAGGGGGTGAAAGACCAAATTCTGCGGCGAGAGGAAATTGGGGGTATGTTGTGTTCTGAGGGAGGGAAAGCTACAGATGATCGTGCAACAGGATTATGTTGTATTTTAGGTAGGGACTGCACAATGAACCATCTTATTAGAAGAAAGCTTTAGATCGTTGAAATAATTCCTGAGACATTAGAAGTTGACAAGAATTATAATTACGAGTAATGAATAAGCCATGAATAGGCATAGATTTTACTTAGTACTTACTTATGCGAACTTGATTCTGGTTAGTTATGATATAGATAGTTTAGGGGGTAGCTAACTTGCCTTCGGCTGCGGTCGACGTGGATACTCTGAAACAATTGGAATGCTGGGATATAACTTACACAGAGCCAAACTATGGCCAACTTTTCAAATGAGGCGTTCAATTGTACATACCTACCCATTGAACAGGGAATGTTGAAGACGATATTGCATGCAAGAAATATTTTTATATTCTAATTAAAAACAAAAATTCCCAGAAAAAAAATGCAATCCTCCAAAATCCGATCCGCGATCGACCTGTTGGCGATCCTTGATATAGATTGTCTATTTTCTCAGAATCTAATGTTGCCTGAGACCTGATTATGATAAACATTCCCTTGGTTAGATTTGAATTATCTGTCAGTAAACATTTTTTAGGTCTTGGTCTTTATAGCCTACAAGCTGACCCGGCCACGCGTTGCTGTGGCTCAATCTGGTTAAATGGAAAGCGCATGTTTATAGTATGTTTAATTTCACAATTCTTATGGGTATACAATATATTTCAGCTGATCGATTGTTTTGCAGCTGGACACGCATATTTGTATATAATTTTAACGTCTTTACATGTCGTCACAAAGTAGAATATTTCAGGCAAGCATTTATTTCATCCGCTAGTGTCAATCGAGGAATTACAGGTAATGTTTGCCTGAAATGTCGTGCAAGCAATATTAATGCGTTCTCAAATGGTCTCAGGATTCCACGGAAATCTTGCAATGATCGATCCAGAGCCTCGAGCGATGCTTTGTGCACCATTGTGCATTCATCCCAAGCAATAAGTTGGCATTTCTGAAATATTTGTCCCATGCCGGATGATTTGAATATGTTGCACGTGAGTGTTTCAATGAATTGCAAGTTCAATGGGATGCACATCCCGTCTCCAGTGTCGATATTGTATTCTCGATATTGTACAAACCTTCATGGAGTGAACAAAACAACTAACCAAAGCTTCATGGAAATTGGATGAATGTTGTGGTAATGCATGAAGTTATCAATATTGTATCGATACAGTATCGATATTGTAATGATACTTTATAAAACTTTGATAAAAAACACCTAAATAATTTCACCTCAATTTTGTATCAACAATGTATCGATGTATCCATATTTTATCGATATTATATCGATACAGTATCGACATTGAATTATCGATTTTGTAGAAACCTTCGCGGAGCGTACTCAATAACTTTCCAAAGTTTCATGGCGATCCGATGAATGGTGTAGTAATGCATAAAGGACAAACTCATTATATACATTCGATACAGTATCGATATTGCAACGATACATTCCTTTTAAAAAACTAAATAATTTCACCTCAATTTTGTATCAATAATGTATCAATTTATCGATACTTTAGCGATATTATATCGATAAAGTATCGATATTGAAATATCGATTTCGTAGTCCTCTTTTCGGGAATGTACTCAACAACTTCCCAAAGTTTCATGGCGATCCGATGAATGGTGTAGTAATGCATAAAGGACATACACACATACACACACACACACACATACATTCATTTTTATATATATAGATACAAGCTGACCCGGCCACGCGTTGCTGTGGCTCAATCTGGTTAAATGGAAAGCGCACGTTTATAGTATGTTTAATTTCACAATTCTTATGGGTTACAATATATCTCAGCTGATCGATTGTTTTGCAGCTGGACACGCATATTTGTATATAATTTTAACGTCCTTACATGTCGTCACAAAGTAGAATATTTCAGGCAAGCATTTATTTCATCCGCTAGTGTCAATCGAGGAATTACAGGTAATGTTTGCCTGAAATGTCGTGCAAGCAATATTAATGCGTTCTCAAATGGTCTCAGGATTCAACGAAAATCTTGCAATGATCGATCCAGAGCCTCGAGCGATGCTTTGTGCACCATTGTGCATTCATCGCAAGCAATAAGTTGGCATTTCTGAAATATTTGTCCCATGCCGGATGATTTGAATATGTTGCACGTGAGTGTTTCAATGAATTGCAAGTTCAATGGGATGCACATCCCGTCTCCAGTGTAATATTGTATTCTCGATATTGTACAAACCTTAATGGAGTGAACAAAACAACTAACCAAAGCTTCATGGAAATTGGATGAATGTTGTGGTAATGCATGAAGTTATCAATATTGTATCGATACAGTATCGATATTGTAATGATACTTTATAAAACTTTGATAAAAAACACCTAAATAATTTCACCTCAATTTTGTATCAACAATGTATCGATGTATCCATATTTTATCGATATTATATCGATACAGTATCGACATTGAATTATCGATTTTGTAGAAACCTTCGCGGAGCGTACTCAATAACTTTCCAAAGTTTCATGGCGATCCGATGAATGGTGTAGTAATGCATAAAGGACAAACACATTATATACATTCGATACAGTATCGATATTTCAACGATACATTCCTTTTAAAAAACTAAATAATTTCACCTCAATTTTGTATCAATAATGTATCAATTTATCGATACTTTATCGATATTATATCGATAAAGTATCGATATTGAAATATCGATTCCGTAGTCCTCTTTTCGGGAATGTACTCAACAACTTCCCAAAGTTTCATGGAGATCCGATGAATGGTGTAGTAATGCATAAAGGACATACACACACATACACACACACACACACACACATACATTCATTTTTATATATATAGATGGGTACAGTATACCGGTTTCTAAGAACTATTTAATTTCCCTAATATTGATTTAATGATGGAATACTTGCACACCTCAGTGTAGATCAAACGTATTCCCGGAGCTTGATGTAGGTACTTGACCATAGAAAGTCAAGGAAGTCATGGAAGGGTAAGTACGGAATCAAGGAAGAACTGTTGCATTAGTTACTGCTTAAAAAGAGGTTGAGCCTTAGACTCTGCTGAGCACATAAAACATTTCACCGTGGAGATATCCAACATATTGGCTGCTTGAGAAATGTCATCTACATCTACACGATACCCTGCAAGCCACCGCGAGGGTGTGTGGCAGGGAGTGAAGATCACCAAGCATGCACTATTGACATGCAAACAATAAACTATAGGGTCTCATGCAACTAGATTGTTAGTAACTACAATATTTAAGGGATTAATAGATGCATCATGCACTACACACTACTCTAAAATATTTCCCCTACTTATCCCTTCGCTATGCTGCCTATTCTGTTCTCTTATAGTACGGGGGAAAAATGCCATTTTGAATCTATCAGTACGACAATCTATCTCTCTAATCGTATTAATCGTGACGAATCTACCATAATACGCTAGTGTTTTTATATGTGCCTAACATCTGCAGTAAAGCTATCCTGAAATTTCTCAAATAGATTTAATCTGTACCTTAACCTACGCTCTGATAATGACTCCCACCCTAATCTTGTATTAATTCTGAAACTACTCAACCTATCGTAACACCTTTTAACGAACCATCTGTTCTACGCTGTCTAGTTCTCTGATCTAACCTAATTCATTAGGATCCCATACACTGGCTGCATACTCAAGATGGGGCCTAACGGGCCTAACTAGAGAAAAAACTACTCTTTTGTATTCTCATCACATTTCCCAAGTGCTCTTTTAAATAAATCCTATCTTCCTCTTCGCCCGGCCGCATATTTCCTGGATGTGTCTTCCCCACGATAAATCTTTAGTGATTGTTACACCTAAATATCTTATGGTTTCAACGTTTTCGATCTTCTTCTGTCTGTGCGTTGGGAGAAATAACGAATAAATGGGTGGATCGATTCATGTATCGTCCATCCCAATGCGGTCTTCTTGCTGGAGCACGCTCCTCCATCTCGGGCCTCGCGGCCTCGATGCCGGTCGAGACCTCCTTTCATCCATCATCGCTGAGGATCCCCCCTCCCGGCTCGCTCCCTTTCCGAGCCGAAGATTTCGAGGCGTTGCCTCTCCCGCGAAGCGATCCGCGGAAGGAGGGCAGCTCTAACCTTTGGTCCGCGCAAGAAAAAGACAACAATAAGGTCTTGACCAGCGCCAAGGCCGCCCTCGGCTACCGGCTTCATCAATCTGCGCAACCTGCCAAAGTTCACTCGGATTTCATCGATCGGAGTGGCCTCAAAGGTCTCATTCCGGTGCCCTTAATTACCACCGCCGGCCCCCTTCTCATTTCTTGCGCCATCGAATTCATTCCCGCTTACTCGAGCGTGAATGGTTTTCGCGTGATGCTCGTTTGTTCACGCAGCACGCGCCATTCACAAACAATGGACTACAGTTAAAAATGACTCCACGGCGTTAAAATTGACGCCCACCGAACGAATTCCTTCGGAGTGACGAACCTCGCACATCCGAACTGACAAACATGATTTATTAATAGTCCCTACTATGCGCTAGTTAGTCGTGGGACGTGGTTGGCAGTTATGGTCATCCATGTAATTTAGAATGGGTGGGTTGACGGGTTTGGGGAAGTATTCACTTGTTGGTTTATTGCCTGTTCAACCAATGTGGGGAGTACTGCGCTTGACTGACCTCATTACAGCTCTCAGTTGAAGGCAGACATCCCCTGTAACTGCCAAGAGTCTAACCCAGTCCCTGTGGATGTTAAGCAGTTTCCTTGATCCTCAACATCAACAACATCTCAATGCGTAATAGATCTCCCATATACTGCCTGTAGTAGGTGTAATCTGGTACCTTTTCTCTGCCTCCACTTCTATTGGTTTACATTCCTTATTTATTTTAGTCCATTTTCCGATGAGAATTCCGATTCTGTGAATCAAATAGATCGCGGCATTAATAACTCCAAAAATATAGGCAAAGGGGTGTTTAGGTGATGAAAATTGATATGCTTCCCATAGGCACGTAGCCATAAATTTGCCTCGGAGGAGAGGGGTAAGGCAAGTCTAGTGTACCGTAACTGGAAACACATTATCTTCGCCCATTTCGTGCCGACATGTGACAAATATCTTCCCTTAATTTTCAGTTCAAGGTATTTACTTTTACAGTGTCCATTCCTGTCTCTTCTTACCAGTAAAGTTCACTGCTTACCTTGTTATGAAGCAGTTCATTTGACAGGTCCCAGAACAGAAATTCAACGCAGACATACCTGCATATCAAATTGAAAAGAACAATTATTAACCACACACATGCATCAAACTAGTGATCACGTTTACAGGTACTAAACACGTGAATTATAAGCTGTGTAATCCGGATTATCATGCCCAGTTAAAAGCAGAACAACAAAAGTATTGGGAAAAATTTTGGGGTGGGGCTGAATCCCCCTCCCTCCCCGGCTACGTGCCTGGCTTCCCAAGATTTTAATTGGTGAAAAAAGAATTAATTTCATTATGAGAAGCCCTCGCTTGGATTCCATTTTTATAATTTATCCCCTCAGTCGATATCACAATTCTGGTTCAGTACTAGACTAGGGTTCGATTCCAGGAAGACGACCTACACGCCAGTAGGATATCAAATTTACTTCAAGTCCGTCGTAACTCTGTTTCTCAGGATTTTAGCTAATGGGAATCATTACTCCGAGGTCGATTACAGGTAATGATACGGCTTCATTAGAAACTACGATGATAAAGTTTCACGTAGTAATTGCAATTCCAAAAGTGTAGCTATTATTCGAGTATGATGAAGGATCGAATCATTCTGACAATGAACCGAAGCATCTTCTCACGTTATGAATATCCTTAGTTTTGGCGATTAATTTCGCGGAACTTTGCACCATAACTAATAGCACTGCCTCAGGGTACTTACTTTAATTACGAGCTTTAATTTTGAAGGAATCATCTCATATCTTTCCGCACCGAAACTTTGACCGGGAATGCAAGCGACCTCGTTTGAAATTCCGGGGAGTTTTGATTCAAATATCCGTGGCCATTCGCATCTTTCGTGGTATGCTCTCCACATTTTATCACTTTTTCTCGCTGATTGCTTTAAATTTATTTTCCCTAACAGACAAAATCTGCTGAGTGAGCCATTAAAATCCAACCTAAAATCCTAGGAACGTAATCAACTACATTTTTGTGCTGAAAATAAAGAGTTTTTTTTGGAGGCACTTGAAGTGATCGTTCCGATTTCAGAGGTATATCGCAAATTGAAGTGTATAACTTTGGGGAATCCTTCAATTTTTTCTCCTAAGTTGGGAAGGCACAATTGAAACCCAGTTAATTAATTTTGCTGAATGTTTTTCACCATATCAGCGCCGGTGTTCAGAGGAACAAAAAAGGTCTAAAGTGAATGCTTATTCCACATTAGCCACAGCTGTGGCGGGGAAATTCTAAAACGGTTGGACTCTCAGTCGGAGGGGACGCGTGCTAGGTGTCGGTCTCCTCTCAATATCGACTCTCCAGAAATTTCTCTCTTCGAGAAAGCACTAGTGGATACTACACTTCGTATTTTGGTCTCGTAAATGCCTTTGGACACGCTCGATGAAGACTTTTTGTTCACTTTCCTGAGCCATACAGAGACTGAGAATATTTTCCTATAGTTAATCTACATCGTACACTTTGTGCACTTACAAATACATTTTATTCTTAGTTTTGACTCACCTGATATTGAATTCGTGTGAAATACGGGACAAATATTCGCTTTTACATGTTGAAGAGACGCTCGTGATTATAGTAGAAGGAATTTTAATTTTTCCCTTTCTCTCTCCAATGAAGTATAATATAAAAATGGTGGCGTCACTCACCTGCCCAAATTTTACTCGTAGTTGTCATTAAATGAGAACCATATTCGTTAAAGACTTTATCGACCGAATCGGAGACCATCACCTCAGCAATATTGGCGGTCAATACCGCGGCCGGAACGAAGTTTGTGTGTACCGTTTGTGTTTGTGTGTCTCCGTGACGTAACGATTATATATTAGAAGATGAACAATTTCAATGAATTGTCATAAGCTATAATATCTTTATAATTTTCATGTTACGCTTTGTAGGCTAATACCTCGGCTCACAGTATTTCTCGTAGATTTGATACAGGTTATAGGTTAGATTAAGGACGCAGTCCGCAACTTTTCGCGGAAATGAGCCGCAGAATACCTGTGGACGTAGAGATCGTGTTACACTCTACTTGACAATTCGCACTCAAATGCATGGTGAGATTAGGGGTAAAAATTGCGTTATGAAAATAAATAAATTGCACGTGAAACTTCCTAAATTCATGCACTAGTTACTGTGTAGAAATAGACTTTCCCACACTATCAACTATTCAGATATAATAATTTGGCGCGCTAAGTGTGAAGTTTGTTGCTACTTGTACGAGTGGCTTAAAAGAAAGAATATCCGTAAAGAATATTTTTTGAAAAAAATTGAGTCTCATTATGGGGACAGCCCATTGGTCAAAAAAATGAAAATAGATGCTGCGGTAGCACAAAATTTAATTCAATTACATACTTATTACTGAATTTCATGATCTGTAAGATGTAGATTCATCTACAGGATACACTTCAGAACCCTATACACGACCACAAAGCAAAAGTCCTCGTTTCCAATTTCCTAGTTTAATTGTAGTTGTACCCTATTACTATGAAAACTATTTTGACCGGTGTGGCCACTAAAAAAGTGTAATTAATTCGGTCATGCGTGGAATGCGTATGCGATTTGGGTTGGCGACGGAAGGGGAAACTTTCAAAGTCCTTTTATGAATTTAATTGAAGTTCCCTCTGATCCGAATGATTTACTGCATTCCTCTACTCGGAGTCTGCTGACGAATAAACAAACTACTGGAATCCTCGATTTTATTTGGTGCCAATTATAAAATTTGTCGCGAAACTTGGCCTTCCTTGGAGTGCCACCGGAAGAGAGAGAAAGCCCTCTCGCAGTCCGTCGGGTTCTTTTGGACGGAAGACGGCGTGCCGGAGATTTGGCGTGGCTAATGGTGGCGAGTTGGGAGGGGGGTAAGAAAAGAGACCCATGGTCCGGCCGGCACGCCCACTTCCATTCCAGCACAACCCCTTCTTTCCTTTCCTTCCCCCTTCTCGATCCTCGCCGCAGACTTCTTCCCCCTTCCCTACTGATTTGAAATTCTTGCGCTGGGAAATTACCGTCGCCAACGAAAGGTGAGTCTGTATTTGACGCGGGTTGCGAGGCGGAAGAGTCGGGAAGGAACGGGGGCGTAGGGGGGAGTTGTGGGGGAGGGGGCTGTCGGATGGGGCCCTCGGTCGCGGTGGAGGGCTTTCTCCGCCTCCCCGCGGCCCGCTTTCACTTCTGCATCCCGAAAAGAAAATAGAGAGAGAGACTCGCGGAGCGGCTGTGCCTGCTCCCTTCCGTCCCGCAACTTTTACCTTTCCACCCTGCGAGGTGAACATTCAGCAAAACCGGAAAATTAAAGAGGCATGGGAGATGTTTAATGTGATATTTTACGGTAACTTATCAATTTACATTTCTATACTTTCGATGATCAATTTCATGGTGCGTAAAGGATCAGATTTACGAATTGATAATATTTCAATTACATTTCAGTTTGTATTATCGCGAGTTTTTCAAATGTTCCTATGAAGTGCTCGAGTTCTTATCATTTTATTGATTTGGAATTCATCAGGTTCCCGCCTTTAAAAAGCCATCGGACTGTGTGGAATCTGTTTGCATGTATTTATGAGTGTATCATTGATTTGCATCTTATCTGAAGTGCATCATTATACATGAATGTGTTTGATGACTGTTATACATGTAGAGTGTGGTTTGATATAATATTTTTTTTCATTTTTGTAATAGCATGAGTGAGGATCGCTATAAATTTCGATCGGTCAACGATTTTTACAGCAAGAAGTGTATTTTAGAATTCTTTAGCAAAACCTCGCGCCTTTGAAAACTGTTTTTAAAATATTACATAGTTCTTTGTACCCTGCGGAGCAAGCTCAAGCTATGAATTACGAATATGTTTGCTAGATAATCTCCAGCTAATAATGTTTCACCCGTTGTGTGCATACACCTAATTTTTTTATGTGATGCCGTTCCATAAAATGCGACGCGATGGCTGTTGAGGTTTATGGCGCGTTAAGCTTCTCGTGGTGCTTGCGTGTCTCCGGCATCATTTTACGGAGTGCGACATCAACACGATTCCGAAGGAGCTTGTTACAGCAACACGAGAGACGTCTGTAGCTTTACAATGCTCTGCGTAAAGCGAACTCCATAAATGGTTATCCTCTAACAGCTACTGCATTAAGGGTTCAATGTTATCGAATATATTTTAGTCACTGTTAATACCCGTGTTTAGTTCATTCTCATGTATAGAATATATATATTTGTATTGTTTGAACGTCTTGTGCTTAGTTCGACCACCAATTGAATTCCCAAAAATAATTTTTTTGTTGAGGAATCCGGATTCAAATGTAATATAGACCTAGTACGTTATGAATTATAACGAAAACATGAATGAAATATGCACGAGTAAGGAATAATTAAATGACCACATTATTTCGTATAATGATTTATTATAACGCCTATATAACAATTGAAGCATTAATTCTGATTTATAGCCTGTAAATACCTTCTTAAAATTAGACACTTAACATTAAAACAAGAACGCGTGCTTAATTTCTTACTGTAAGTTCTTCAGCCACTAATGTTTTTGACTGATTAACGGTCAGAGATCACCGATCACGATCGTTTTAAAGGGCACTCATATGTATTGTTTTTAATTGCGCCCAGAAGAGCAAAAATGTCATCTCGATTTTTCAAATTTTGTCGCGTGCTTGTAATCGATAACCGTAGTTGGTATAGCGAGTCGTTTGAACAGTTACTGCGAATGGTTTGCTTCCAGAAGGGTGTGCGATATCGATAACAATGACGACAACCCATAAGAAGGGACCATGAACCCGCCACAGCCTCAAGAGTGGAGCATCTTCAACGTACATAAAGGGTGGTCTCTCTTTTTCGAATGTTTGATGCAAGGAGCGTTTTTCGAGAGAAAATGTAATGCATATTATTGTAATTTGAGTTTGTTGATTTGTATCTTTTAGCAGTTCAATGCGGCACGATATGAATTAAGGAAAGAGGAAACAATGAGACGCTTTTATATTTATGTAATAACATTAGATATCACCAAAATACGGATGGCATCCCTAACTTTTAGTTGATAGTTCAAGCCGTAAAAATACAACTCGGCTGAAGTTCTACCCTGAAATTTCGTTTGAAAAAATATTTCGAAAAATCGTGCATTTGATAAATGGTATTTGGCGTAACTTGTTCGAACAGCTTCATTCTCAAATTACGGAATGTAACTTATTCTTTCAACATTACATTTAATTTGTAACATTTATCCAATAACTTTATTATTGTACATATTACTTGGAGTGGAAATACATTATTATCTTTCGTTATTTCATATAAAAAATTTGTAGCGTGCACAAGTATATGCGGAGTCAATCTATTTGAAACAATATCAGCGCTTCCAGTCCATTTCCTTTAAATTTCTTTGTTTGTAGTATCCACACTCGACTCCCAGTGCCCAATATATTTATTTAACACCCATTAGGGAACAAACCACGACATATTTGTATCTCCGGGGAAGATACGGAAGGGGTCACGTATAATATGTCTTAATCTTGGTTCCAGATTTACTAATCACATCATAGCTAGCAAAGCTACTAAATCTGTTAGGTTTGCTTACCCTTTGCTTACCATTAAAAATTCCCGCTGTTCAAATCCTAATTCGTAAATATAATGGCCATCTCTGTACCATGGGGCCGTGAGAATTGTCCGAGATAATTTTTACCCTTTTTACTGGAACAGAATGGGCCCTTTTTCTAAGCGGCAAGTGGTATCTTTTAATTGGGAAATCAAATAGAACGCATTTTTGAAACAGCTGAAAAGCTTCCATTCTAAATAATGCATAGTAGTTAGCACTCCAATAATGCTTATGAATTTGCGATGAAGAATATACAAAGCTTTTAGGACGGAATTCAAATTTTGTAAGGAGCCAAATCGAAAAAGGGAATCAGCTTTGTCTAAATAAGCTGACCGAATAGTCAAAATAATTTTAATTAAATTTTCCGGAATCATATTTTTGGCGATTTCATCGTGAGCGCGTTTTCATATGACGGGGGCACGTGTTTACTAAATTGGATTTATCATAATTTGACTTGTAGTTTTGAAGGGTCCTTTAGAGTACCGCAAATTGCAAGGCTGATTGGGCCATTAAGCTTTTTGATCATAATAAATCAATAATTTAGAAATGGTTATTACTAATTTTAATTCTAATTTCGAAATCTATTGTAAAAGAAGTCATTTTTATCATGGTTTATCTTACTTTTCGGAAAATATGGATAGTAATGCATTCCATTTCTTATGTTCAACTATAGATTCATGCTCTTATGCAGTATACGTAGGTACTCTAAAATTTAAATGCTTGCAATGGTGCATTTAATTACCATTTATCTGTATTTATCTGTTGATGATTTAATCCTGTTTGGACGTAAAAATTGCAATAAAACAGGAATTCGTGCAACGGCAAGGTCAAAAATAACTTTAGTAAGTACTGCATATGGTTTGTCCTATTTTGAACCGGCAAGGAGAAAAATACATGGTTTACAAAATATCCTTTTTGGCATGCAAAAAGTAATACTATACAGAGATAAAAAATCGAATTGTTCGATTACATATAGCACACATATTTCTGCAAACTCATATTCTTTTTCCAATTTTTTATGCTGTAAAGAGAGTTTGACGGTCGTGATAAATATTGTAATTTGACCAGAATAATAACCGTGATACATTTTAGTGCCTTTACTTGTCTCGATACAGTTTTGAATTTGAGATTTTACGCTACAGCATGCAAGTGATTCTGATTGTGAATATATTCATCTACTCTATTCTACCTAATGTGCATTATATTTGGAGGTTCTGCGAGCTAGTGGCTATTTCCTCCACGTAAAATCGGTGCCGGTGCTACTACCTGCCTGATGAACATTTCTCGTTCATCCCTCGGGAAACCTTTCAGCCGCATATCCACTCACAAATAGGTTTTTGTGGTCACCATACATGGTGACTCATCCAAAGGCCACAGGTTCAAATCCGCCCCCAGCGACGCAAGCGAGGATTGTTACCTCGCAATTTATATTGATGGGCCGCTGCGGTGTGGAATACCCTCAGGCGTCCGAGCAGTTAAAAGCGTTCACATGTGAGTGAATTTGAAAATTGCCGTAATGAGAGCACAAATGAGCGACCACTAGCATTTCCGCGTCTCCCACCATCTTGACGATTTGTGGCAAAAAAATCTGCGTTTATGTTAATTCACGATCCCGTACTTCCTTCTGAGATTACTAGAAAGTTATGCGGCGTATGGAGTGCATTCATCAATTATTTTATTCAGCCGTGGATTTTCCTGTCCGAGATCCTTATTCCTGTAACTGGTTTAGTTGACCTGCTACAGCTTGATACACAAATATCAAGTGGCGACTGCAAATTAATTGTCAACTTCTTGAAAGGAAGGTGATATCGAAGAAACCTGAGGTGGGAACGTGCATAAGTTCACATCTCCTCAGTCGGTCATTAATGGAACCACAGGACTGCGGCTCCTTTCTTAGGTATTGAAACAAATAGCACTTGAAGCAAATAGTCTTGCACTTAAATATCCTGTGGATATCTATTTACTAATTTTTCAGCATAATAATTTGTTTCTTAAAGTTTTTGCTCGTATTCATGCGGAGAAACGAAGGTATCATCTGGGTCGTGGAGCGTAACTATATACGGTAACGCAATGCAGTGAACTCCTTCATTACAAACCCGGGCACTTTTAAGCAAGTAAATTGTTGAAAATGGAATCAGAATAAGATTCTTAATAGGCTGTTGTTCATATAGGGACATTATTCATATGGGATGAGAGAAAAACTTTAGCACTTTTCCACAATGTATTTTAAAATAATAAAATTACACAACACGTGTTTCGGCTTACTAAGCCATCATCAGGTGTACACTTATAAAAAACTTTTTAAAATACATTGTGGAAAAGTGCTAAAGTTTTTTACTCTTCCAGTATGTCTAAATTCCACTACGTGACGCCTGATACTGTGAACATTATTCATATCATAGTGACATATTTCATGAAGCGATTTTTAATACTAGCTTCTCATATAAAATTTTATTATAAACAAATTAGACTAATGCCGTCCTTATTTTTGTGTTTTTAAAGTTTCCCTATACATTTTTCCTCGTTCCATATCGGGAATCAGCATATTATAAAGCTTTTGCATAATACGGCGAAACATTTTCTCACTTGCTGCCAATCATTATCCAATTGGCTTAATTACAGGAATTAGCAGTAAGAGCCATCCGAAACTTAAAATAGTAAGCATTCTACTGCACAGATAATTAAAAATTAAACTATTTTTGAGATAATTATTACGGAAGCGGTGATTCGTGAGACTCTCGAACTAATACACTTCCAAAAAAAGGCACAAAAATTCTCATTTCAGTGCTTCGATCTATAGCGACTGTGTTGGTACGTTTTGGTGAGAATTAGTGTTGCTCGGGACGCTGATGACCACTGAATAATCGTGATCAGAATGGAATTGCAGACGAAAAACTTATACTTAATCCGGAAGGACATCAGTTCAGGAAGGAGACATTTATGATTTGCCTTTTGGTATCGAAGCTTTTCCGCGCGATATTATAACCTAATTTTTGTTGTTATGATTTACCATGTTAATAATTTGGCTTTATATAAATTTACCTCGAGAATTTCTGTGCATATGCCAAGAAAGATATTTAATACAAGTACATCGGACGGAGTGAATGTTATCCGTACGCTAACGGAGTGAAAAATAGCGTGCAGCAGCATTTCATACTGTTCACTCTTGTGGTTTAGCTGCCTCTTTATTTACGACTTATCCTTGTCCTTCCTTAACACATACTCGTAAGTACCCCCAGCGTACTACTGGAGAGATCTTAGAATGAGGATTCCCTCTAGTGAAGGCGCCGATATCACTTTTCTTGTTGGTCTCACCGCGATCGTTTGGAGAAGCGGTAGCCTGCGGAACGAAGGGCTCGGAACCGACTTCTCCGTTTCCACCGAACAAGCCAGAGCTAGGGCTGCGCCGTGCTCGTTGTGAACGTACTTGGAATCCCTCTAGATGTATCAGAGGAGGGGTTGGAGGGGTGAGAATGATGTCCGGACGTCAGGCGAGCGAGCGAGACGGCTGTTTGCCATCGGCGCCTTTCCGCTCGCATCCCCCTCGAGGGTCGGCGGGGTGAGGGGCGGCGAAGTTGCGAACCTTCGCCCTCTTCACGCGCGTATAATCCCCTCCCTCCGTCCCGTCCCCTCCAAACGTCTTATCTGTCTGCATCCCTCATTCACTCTTCTTCGCCTCCTCCGCCGCGCCGTGATAGGAGGGATGCGCATGAGCAATTAGCGGAATGCCTTGCCACTGTATCGCCCCAGTCTCGCCATCCTTCCTCAACCTTCCTCCTCTACTTCCTCCGTAATGGAAGTAATTTGTTTTCGGCCCGAGTGTTCCATTAAAGTGCATTTTGTTTTCATTCCCTCCGCGAGGATTGTCAAGATTGTTGAAGTCCAGAAGAAGAAGGCGTATACCTACGGCGATTCTCATGTCTCACACTCTCCCCTAAAAACATTACGTCTCTTCCGTGCGTTAAAGGAATCCAAACTATAGTTTTTCAGGTTAAGATATACCGCACGCATTAGTTTTCACTTAAGTAGCCAAGTCAGATTGATCGTTGAAGAAACCACCAGCAAAATCTTCTGCAGGTGTCATGAAATATTTTATAAATGTGGTTTGCTCACTTTTTTGGCTTTTGGATATTATTTTCTGAAACAGGTAATTGCTGAGGAAATTATTGATTGCTGCCAGTTTTATTCAGAGGTAAAAGAGAATTGAAATTGTTCAACGCACATTACATCGGCAAACCTCAAATATTCATTTATAATGGCAGTAAATGGTTTCAAACGCTCTTTTATGCTCTATTTCCAAATTTCATTATTATACTAATGGAGGGCTTCGATAAATGTACATGCTCTCAACTGGTATTGATGACAGGATTTACTGGAAACAATTTACGTTATGTGCCTGCAAATTGAACTGAACTTAGAAAGATACCTACTTTGGCAATGTAAAGGTGCATGAATCACTTAATCGTCACAATTTTAACGATACTTAAACAATTCACACTCATTCTAAAGCCATTCACCGCTCTCTTTCCTTACCATTACAAATTTACATGTCCATTTGTAATCAAACCATCTTCATTGCATCACGTATCAAATTTTATCATCCTAGAATGAATGGAAATAATTTTATCCCTGTTGCAGTAGAAAAGTAACGAAATTTCATGGAAGAGGAGAGACTCGAATAAAAATTGAAGTTAACGTGAAATAGTTCAAGGTTTCTGATAACTACGTTCGTGGTAGAGTTTTCGTCAAAGGCGGATTTGGTTGGAGGGGAAAGGTGTTGAATTATCAAGAGAATGAATTTCAAATTGGAGGGAGTTATCGAAGGGGCTCATAGTAGAGGCATCGGAAAAAGATCGGTGAGCATTGGTGTGCAGTGTGGCATTGACGTTAGCATTTTTTAGGTGCATAAAAGACATGCGCAGGATCATAACAAGAATGTCTTCAGTGTGTAGATGGGGTAGATCAGAATTAAAATGTCCGAGAAGCAAGTCTTTTTGGTTAAATATTGTTAATGATTATAGTACCTACAATTATGAAATATTTTCAAATATTTTTGATTTATGAAGAATTGGGATAGAGTAGAAGGTTAGAAGCTAAGACCAAAGTTTGAGTTAAACGTTTGAGGATTAACTTTGTGGAACCACGAGATTGGAAAAGAACCGTCACTATTTGCATTCCACACACACACACACTTTATTAACTTCGACCATGGTTTCGACGTGTAAATGTCATCATCAAGTGTAAATTACATGTAAATGTCATTACCATGATAATGGCAATTACATGTCGAAACCATGGTCGAAATTAATAAAGTGTGTGTGTGGAATGTAAATAGCGACGGTTCCTTTCCAACCAACGTTACTCGTTACAACGTTACCAACAAACTCTAAAAACAAAACCTTGTAAAGGAAAAAACGTATTAACTGGAAGCCAAATTAATCAGCGATGTACTGGGCATAAAGGAAACAGTTTCTACCGGTAGAATAGCAGAAGAGGGCATTGAACAAAATTGAGAAGCGACTTGCAGCTGAAAATTCAAACTTATAAGGAAACCCTTCATTAGAAATAACATCTGGAGCATGTACCCTGATGGCAGCGATGCATGGACATTATAAAGCCTCATAAAAATTGAGAATGGAAGCATTCTTAATGTGGTGTTTTAAAAAGAAGGCCAATGGAGATAAAAATGAATAGGCCAAGGGACAAAAAAGGAAATTCAAAGAGTGGTGGAGGAAAGAGAAGTCTAATGAAAACTTTAAAAAGTAGACAGGACAACCTAATCTGTCGTATCTTGAGACATGATGGCCTGACGATGATAGAAACCGATTAAGGAAAAAGTGAATGAAGAGTGGCAAAGAAGGATTTCGTATGAGTTATACGCAACAAGTATGAATGTGTATAAAGGAGAACAATTTTTTTAAATATGAAGTACCTATGTAGCCGATAGAAAAATTGAGTGGCGAGCTGTTAGTAACCATTCTCAAAACTGATGATCAGTGACGATGAAATGCATTTGTTTCTAACGTAAAGGCCACTATATCTCACAGATGTCCTCGGGAGATGTTTCTCGCCTCCACAAACTTAGCTCCCCTCATCCCTCTTAGGATGAGTTCCTCCACAGAAACAAACGAAGCCTCTCCTCCCCCGCTAACCCTCCCTCCTTCCTTTCTACTGTCTTCTCCCTTCTGCTCGCTGGCGCGTTAATTTCGTTCTCTGGGATGCCGCCCGGGGAAAAAGGCTTCTGTCCCGCGCGGAACACGGCGAGCGACGCGTCGGAGGCCGTAAATTTGTTTCATACTCTTCCGGAAACATCTCAGCTGCAAAAGCACGGAGGAAAAGGCGACTTACCTCTTAAGAGAGAGAGAGATTTTTGCGTGGCAGACAGCTTAGAAAGTTAAGCCGGTCTCATATCTACTTGAAATGAAGGTAGGAAAGCACTGTTAAGATTAATTACTCCAAAGGGAGAGCAATTAGAAAATTAATTGGTGAAGAGTTTTCCTTCACTTCCATCTGAGAAGGAAACAGTCGGACGATTTAATATCTAATTACAGCATTTCTACGGATGCGTTTAATTTGGAACAGGTAAGATTTTTACATTATTCCAAGACACGCCAATGTCCGATCATTCGTTGACAATTATTGCCAACCAGTGATCGCAAATGAAATGCAATGCAACTGCAAAAAACTCTTCACGTTGGCGATAAGAAAATAACCTTGCTGAAACACGGCATTTAAGAAGATTCATTATGATTTGTGATAGATATCATAGCATTTACAAATGATTCGTGATTTTTGGTTTCAACCGTGCCCGTATTCGTAACCCTCTCTTCTAATTACTACGAGCGAAAAATATTTTCAAACAGCATGAATTACAGACTTAAATATATTTTATTTCTCATTTCTTCCTGTGGATATTTCTCTCATTAATTCGATAAGGTTGTGTATGAATTATGTTACCATTGCCTAAATTGCCGGAGTTTATGGCCGCTATATTGCTTGTAATGCTCTTTCGTATTTAAAAATCACTCTAAACTCTTTACCCTGATTTATATATATAATTATGCAATTTAAATTTCATCCTAATGTCAGGTTTACCTCTTTCTTACGCTTCCACTAATATTCAAGTTTTATCATGAGCTTTGTGACTTTATGTGGGGATTTGATTCTAAGTTATTCAAATCATCATAAGCTTAACTTTCACCTGCAGATTATTTTCAAGTGAAATTGAATGCCATAAATTAAAATTTAATATTTATCAAAATCAATAAAATGAAATCATGCTTATCTTTCATTAGGTTCTAGCAGCGCTGAAAAACTTCAGTTACCCTAATTCTCGACAAAAAACTTAAAAATCATCTTTTCGTAGCAATTCCTTGGTATTGACTCCATTAATTGGTAACTTTGCCCTTGTGCCCCTTAATCTGATTTAAGCTACGATCCATATGCACATTTTTACATTAGTTCACTGGGCAGTTGGAAAAAAATAAAACAATCTATGATTATAATTTTCTTCGATGGTATTTATTGTAAAATACACACAGTAATCAATTAATATTGTGAGTTTAAATGCCTTTAATGTTTTCTCTGGATTAAGGTAGGTTAAATGGTACGAAATAACCTCTACATTTGGAGCACTTAAAACCATAATCTAAGATTGCAAGTTTTCTCACCCCATTGGTCAGTAAATTGCCGTAGTAAATTGAGTGATATTATCCATAAATGTTTAGATATCCATGAACAAAGCTGCCGAAAAATTTTATTTGGTGGTCTTCGCTCACACACCTATGTCCATGATAATGGAGATGCCAAGTTTTCATTGAAAGAAAGGTGTCAGGCTTCAGGAAATGAACGGAAGATTAAGGATTGTCGGGGTCTGGGTTTCTATTTACTTGCTATCTAGTGATAATCCTCCAAGCGATATGGTGTCCTAGTTCACATAATTTATTTGACAAAATATTTAAACACTGTCAACTAAGCTGGTTCTATTTTCATTCTTATTTAAGAAAGAATAAACTAAAGAAAGGAATGGTAGTATTTCCCTTGATGTAGTTTATTTGATATAATTTTCGTATTAATTAGTGTTTGGTGATATGCAAAGCCTGCAAATAATACAAGAAACTCATTATCTCGTAAAATATCAGTCCAGATGATGAATATATGTTCCTTAATGGCTGGGTTGGTAATAAAAGGGTAATTATTGTATTATAATTTTAATTATAATGTTTACTTGCGAGGAGGGCGATTACCTTTATTATCAATTAATTACCTGTCTTTATATTTTTGCGGCAGATTACTTCTTAACTTTGCTTTAGCTAAGACTATTGACAACGGCATTATCTACGTTAAGATTTTTTTTCTAAATCGTGCAAGAGTTTCTTGCCTTGCACATATATGCTGCCACAATGGCTGTACGACGCACCAATGGAGGATGTCTCGGGACTCGGATGGAAAGCAACTTGTGTTTTCTCCCCTCCGGTACCCCGTAATCCTCCCCTCTCCAACCCCCTCGGGGAGTGAAATGCTCCCCTCTTCACCCTCCTCCCTGGACTCCTCTTACCCGTTTAATATGCGCACTCTACACCCTTTGCAGCCTCCCCTTCCCCCAGCCGGGCGGGCGCCGGCGTCGACTGGCTGTCGTTAAGGGCACCAGGGTTCCTCTCAACCCTCCCGCCTCGCCGTTCTTAAAGGGGAAGAATCCTCCCCCCGGCAAACATCCACCCACCCCTTGTCTCCCTCTCACTTTTCTCCCCTTCCCTCCCCCCCCCCACCACTCCCCCTTCATTACTCTATCGTCGCAGAGGACGCATTACGTCTCGGGATTTAGTTAAAGAGTGGGATTGTGCTGTCCATCACCATTAAAAGGAGACATCGTTTTCGACCCGCACCTCTGCATAGTCCCGAGTGAAAATGGCCTCTTCTCGGATTGATCAAATTGCTGGATAGAGATTTTACCGGATGGGTATCCCAACGAAGGGTTTTAGATGGAAAGGATTAGTTAGTTATTATCCGGATGAAGTTAGGATACACTCGAAGGTTCGAATGATTATGAATTTCATGATCCGTCTGTTTATGGCGGGTGGAATGGGAGACGAACAAGGAAGCAGTGGAGATAGAAGGAGAAGAAGGGAAGTTGATTGAGGAAATTAGGAGGAAGAAAAACTGGACGGTTCAGGCAATGAGTGGCCAGGATGTGTTGAAGGACGTAATTGAGGGGAGGATGTTGGGTAGGCGTGGTTAAGGTAGAAGGAGAACGTTAGTTTGGGTATATTAATGGAAAGTAGGAAGTATGCCGCACTAAAATATGAAACATAAGTGTCAGGGTAAGAGTTTTCTTTTCATCTAAAAGTAGCTTAACCGTTATATCACTTAATTATAATATTTCGCTTGTTATTACGTCCTTCTTTGAACCCTTAGGCCTAGATCAATGCTTAACCGTAACGTTAGCTATATTGGTGTCGTACATCATTTTACATGGATTTAGACGATTGCTTTGCATTAATTGAAGTGGGGTCTCTGCATGAAATTAACTACAAAAATGTTTCTATGCAGTGTGCTAAGATGAAAATAAGAGAAAATTCACTTTTTCACCCGTAAATTTTGTATTTCCTAGGAAAATATACCTGCATATATCCATAAGTTCTGGATAAAATTATTAAAAGTTTTCTCATCTAGGATCTATTTTTTTAGTGAAGACATATTGATTATAATAACTCCAAACTTTATTTGAACCTCGTTGATTCATGGAATGGATCAGTTATGACTATCTATCACCGTCAGAATTGGATTAAATATATTTTTGGCCATTATCACACTACAAACTATATAATATGCATTTATGGCATTTGATCTCGTCATTAGACTACCTCTCATCTTGAATTAATTTAAAGTTTTCATTTCCTATTAACCTTAGTATGAAAGGAGTTCTCTTCTTTTAGTCGAAATTTAAATTATTTAAGAGGCCAATTAATTATCCATTATTTTTCTTTGAAATTTATGAAGATACTGCAAAGACTTTGACCACGAATATCGAGTACCTATAATTAATTTGGAATGTTTTCCTTTCATACATGGACTAAATCCGACTGCCAATCTAGATATTTAGCTTTTGAAAAAATAATAATTTTTGAGGAGAGATTAGGAGGTAAATAAGTGAGCATCACACATCGTAGTCGTTCTTGTGTATGCTTTTTAACAAGTGATTTACACTATTTGTGACAATTTGTGCAGAGTTTAAGGAATTTATGCATCCTATTTACGAAATTTACCTCTGTGAGCTTTGATGAATCTTTTTAAATCTTTCCATAAAATGATTTCTGAGGTGCTCTATTGACAGGTATGGTGCAATTGAATTTGTTCTTTTGCGTATCATCTTCTGCTTATTTATGCCTGACAAAAGTGATAGGTACATGAACCTTAAACCCCGTATTATTACAATATATATGTATGGATAATTTATGACTGAAAACTGCTATTTTACCGTGGTTAGATTATAAATGGTAGCCTTTCAACGTATTTTTCGTTTGCTACCTCCAAAATTTGCAAACTTTTCAGAAAAAAGATCTATATACTTTTAATTTTTTTTTCGCTTCAATTCTTTGTTCTTTACAATCTACGATCTACTGTGCCCTTCTTTGCTTTGTATTTATTCTTTTCTATTCTTTATCTATTGGGGAATTTATTTGTGTAGGAATTTACAATAGTCTCTAATTTATTCATTATTTTGAATATGCTGGCAAAGAGCTTTCTTTGTCAACAATGTTCTCTGAACAATTGCTAATTAAAGACGTCTTCGGCATTTTAAACAATCTCTTTCAGCGTGAAAAGAATCTGAAAACTCATTTATTAATCTTCATTGGGCTAAAGCGTGGAAACATCATATTGTTAACCAATTTCACTGCTTCGGTAAATAAAAAAAACTTCATTCTGTGTGCTTATCCAAGTAGCACAAAAACCAATATTCTCGAGAACGCCGCCGTTGACGGTGGAGCTGAGACAAAGAAGGGTTGAACGTAATAAAGGGACAATATACTAATACTATTCTTCTTTTATATCCTCCCGGGTCAGTTAGGCTTGTATATAACCTCCCTCCTTGGCACCTACTTGTGAAAGTCTAGAAGCCAATAAATATGCGTAGGAAAGGACTCCAACGGGGTTTAAAGCACTGGTATTTTAGTGCATATAATAGGATCCGAACTACTAACCTTTGTGTGAGCTTTGCATTTATAGAGCATTAAAATAGGAATGGATCACCTAATGGCCTCTGCTGATCGTAGCCAGTGGATTCGAGGATCTCAAATTAGGCAAACAGAGAAGTTGTCAGCCACCAGGCAGTGAACGCAAAATTTCTTTCATTTGGTTCTATGGAAGGAAAATCTCTTAAAATATAATTACTCAACAAGTTGGTCCTGAGGATGGGGGCGTTTATTCGGAACCGGAATCGCTATTTCTACTTGAAATCGTTAGATGGGAACGGAAAGTGAATTTAAGTGAAAAAAGTAATCTTCTAACCAGAGCCACTTACTCATAAATCAAAAATTAAATTAGCAAAAGGTGACGCCCACCGAAGAAGCTGCTTTGAGACTTGTTACGTAATCCACCTCCCGTCCTTTACTGCTTTTAGGGAAAGGGAAGGGAGTGGAGGGGGGTGTCGGAAGGTCTGCTCGCATAGATCCTGTCACCACTACTTCCATTGGCAGAGTCAGCTTTGTGTCCCCCATTGCGATAAGGCAAAGTAGCTTCGTGGGCTCAGCTGTGATTGGACGAAGTGGATGACGTACAAGTCCTTTGCTCTCTCACTTTTCCGAAAGGGTTCAAAACATCAGTTTTTCGCCGCTTATAACTCGATAAGTAATTGATGGATCGAAGAACGGAAAAATACCGGTCTTTTCATTTTACAAACTCCTATCAGATTCGGCAACGAAAGAAATAAGGTAAGCGACCCCATTGCCACTCCTACCTAGTGGATACTCCTAGTTTAATGCTTTCGTAAAATCAAACCAAGATCTTAAAGCGTGGACAGTAGAATATTTTAATAAAGTCATGTTAAACGGAAAATAATTAAACAAGGTTTTACCGACAGTAAAACTAGGGATATCATAAAAAATGTAACATTCCTAGCATAGCTGAGAATACAATCTTTCGGAATGTATTTTATCTCTCTGCCATACATCATAATGCAGTGGTTTGTATTGTACCTCGAGGGTGTAGATGAATGAATAAAGAAATTCACTATGGAACTGAAGGAAGATGATCCGAAAATGTATGGTGATACGTAAGCGAGTCTCAAAGCTATAAATAGGTCTGATAAATCCCATATGACAACTGTCGATTTGAAAAAGTGACTTGATTAAATGGAGTCGTTTACCATATTTATTTATTACCGAATATGAAAGAGTTTGTAAAATAAAAAGACCCGTTTTTTCCGTTTTTCGATCCGTCAATCATTTCTCGAGTTATAGGCTGCGAAAAACTGATATTTTTAACCCTTTCGGAAAATGGTTGTGGTGCAACCTCTGACGTATATCAACTTCGTCCAATCACAACTGAGCCCGCGAAGCAACTTCGCCGTATCGCAATGGAGGACACACAGCTGACTTTGCCAACAGGAGCAGTTACGACAGCATCTGTACTAGCAGACCTTCCGTGAGCCCCCCTCCACTCCCTCCCTTTCCCATAAGAGCAGTCAAGGGCGGGAGGAAAATGACGTCAATGCTTGTCGATGTCACAGCAGCTTTTTAGGAGGGCATCACCATTTGCTTATTTTAATTTTTGATTTATGAGTGAATGGTTGTGGTTATAAGATTAATTTTTTCACTAAATTTCTTTTTTCGTTTCCATCTAACAATTTCGTGCACAAAATTGCGATTTCGGTTTCGAGAAAACGACCCCATTCTCGTGAAATACAATAGCAGAAATTCCACAGAGAAAAAATCATTCGCCTTGACTGGAATACGAACCCGGTCGATCCCCTGATTTCCGGCCAGGTGGTTTAACCAGTTAAGCTGACGAGGGGCGTCATTTTTCCCTGAAGAATATTAGATATCCCGGAATATGGCATATTAGAATATCCCGGTCAAGGCGAATGATTTTTTCTCTGTGGAATTTCTGCTATTGTGCAATTTCAGTGGGTAACGTCGTTAACGTTTACGTGGCTAGTTCGCTGTCCTTAAATTTGTTCTCATGAAATAGAATACAAGGGAATACTTCATTTGAATTATCCCTAATTATTTATATTAATTGATAGATCCTGGCCATTCTTAACTTGTCTTCCAGTTCACAGTAGAGATCGAGCCAAAACAAATACTTGAAGTGAATCATGAACGGTAGCGCTCCTGACTCTTGCTCTTATAGATTAGCTTTTGTGGTGTATTATTATGACTTCCCCCATGAAACAGCGAGTCGCCCATTGTACCACGGAACGGTACCTCCTCCGATGATGGTGCCATAAATCTCAGTAGGGAACCTCTGAGTTGACGGTGGAGCATGCTCACGTGACGTGTGTAAAAAGCGTCGCTGTTGACTTCTTTCCATGAGCATAAAGCCTATGAATGTGACATGTTGTCTGAGTGATGGCATACAAGTTTTTATACTAGCCACAACGATTCTATGCGATATTTATCTCGCTGCCCGTCTCCATACGCTATTAGACCGCCGCGACATGTAAACAACCAGGTTTCCAATTCATTCTCCATCATAATGCTTCCAAATTTTTTCTTGGTTTTCCACTGATTTTTTGCAATGCGTTCCATTCGCATTGTGACAGTGGCCGAAGCACCTTCAGGCACAGTCTCTGTTTCTCTGACTCAAGCATTCACTCATTCGTCTTGGTCACGATAGCACTACTTTATCATCCAATCGAGTGAATAGCATTTAAGAATCTTAGAGGAATAGATACATGAGCGTTAAGATATTAAACAAGAAATAACTTGTCTTTGTTTTCCCAAAACTTATGATAATCCTAATATTCCTCTGTTGTATTCTTGGCTATTGAAAGTAAATTACTCTCAAGGATCTATATCAAAATATAAATCCAATGCTTTTGATAACTTCCAATTGTATTGTAACAGAATGGTTGCCACATTCCATTTAAGCGCTGCTATCTCCGGAATAGGAGTGAAGAGTTTACAACTGCACCATAACACACAAGTAGTTGTGGCGCTACTTACGGAAACAAACCAAAATAAATGAAATTATTTTTACGGTAATTGTCGCGACGACGACATTTTGAAAGACTAAAAGAAAGAGAGGATATTCTGTAAAGGTCCTGGCTTTATTAGCTAATTTTAAAGGAAAGAGGCTAGGCATATCAAGGCCCATTCGCCAGATTGAAACATGATTGGTTAATCGTCTCAATCCTAAGCTTTTGAATCGGTTCGTACGATTCTCATTCCAGTTTTTTATTCGAAGGGATTGCATTCTCAAGAATTCCAGTCCAATGTAGATATTGGCCTTGAAATGTGTGCAATTTCTCATCTCATCTGTGATTTTCAGGGCCCTACCAGCATTAATATGCCCACCCCCTCGGGGCCTCTGCGGGTGTAGTAGTGTCATGTAAGATTCCCATATTTTATTCCTAGCAAAAGTGATCAATTATAATTTTTACTTGAAGTCTTTAAGGTGGAAAATACTCCACACAACAGCTATGCCACTGACGTCCGCGATTTCCTCGGAACTTGGCCGGAGAAATCTCGGTTTTACTCTAGATAGTCTTTTCATTGGCAATTTCTGCGATTGTTCAGTAAGTTTAGCCATACAGAACTCAATTTAACCGTTCGATCTTGGAAGCAACGACTGTAGAGACACCTAAACATCACTTCCTGAACCACTACAAAACGCATTACTTATTCTGCACATTTTAACATTAGGGATAGCGCCGCTACTTTATTACTGCTGGCTACTATTAGTACATAACACTAGTGGCTATTCTTGGATTTGATTGCAATGGTGAATATTATTGAGTAAAAACTGAAGTATACAACTTCCTTTCTGTTCATTAGTGCAAAACGTGTGGAACACCAAAGATCACAACCAAATGAGTTTATGTAAGATAATCCAAATAGAGTAAGTATATAGTTTACAGGTGGTTGGGATTTGCTTTGATGTGGACTAAAAATGATATATTAGCATTATCAATTGGTCTCTTATGTTAATTTTTCATTGCTCGTTTTCATTTGATATGTGAAATTTGCGTCTCCAGTTATTCTCCAATAATAGTCCCATCTTGTTCTCTTCCTCGAGGCTTGCCATTACGGTTGGCGATGAATAGGAATAAAATTTAAAAAAAGCAAAGAAATTCCATCATTCTGTTTCCTTCTCAGTATGATCTCCGATGCATACCAAATAGTTGATAGTAATGGAATAATTAACAGCTGATATATGAGGAATTATCTCAAATTGTAAAAATAACAATAAGTGACGTTACCAATAGTGATATTTCTTTGCCATGTTACGCATTAATTGAAGCCTTATCAATTTCGCGTCACATCTGCTTGGACTGTGACTTGGACTCCCGTATCGGGAGTGCACGTAACCCAAACAGCTAAGAGACACATTCCTTTAAAAATTGGCCCGCGCCGTATTTTTCCTTCTTCAAACATCTTATATGGGCTGAAACTTGAATGGCTTAGACAAAACCCAATCGAAATTTATTCTTTTTTAGTTTAGCATTTTAAAATTTCTGTATGGTCCCGAAATATGTGATATGCATGAAAGAATAAAAAGTGTATCTTATGATCCAGAGACTGTGTTAATTAGTTAATAAATATAAGATCTGCTAACATGAGCCAGATTAGGGAATCAGGTTGACTGCAATGAAGCATGTAGCTAACGCATCTGGTGAGTGAAAATAGTGGTCGAGAAGAACTTTTTGATTTATCTAAAAGTAATTTATTCGAAAATTCACAGCTGTTGTGTATGATTTTCCTAAAAATTACACCGTGCTACCCTGTGGAAAATGCCCAGCTGTTTCCTTTGTACCATCTATTATTTGCTTCATGTCTCTTCAATCTTGTATGTGATTTGTTTAAAAACTAGGAAGGATTCTGCCGGTTTGAATGCATAGTAGTATTTCAGAAGTGATAGGTACGGTATCGAAAACATATTTTGATCCAGCATTTAAATGATTTCGGATACCAAGCGGATTATTTACCCAGATTAAACATCTCGGCGTGTAACGTGTCCCATCAAGGTGCGATTTCCCGGTTCTGTTGGCGTCTAATGTGAAACGGATCGGAAGGGAGAAAAAAGAACAAGAGAGAGTCGGTAATCCCGATTGACAGCGGGATTGAATTCGTGTGCTCGTTTCATGACGCCGCCGCCGCCTCCTCCGTATCCCCTGGGGCGGGCCGAAAGGACACGAGGAAAGAGAGGAGAAATAAAACCTGAAAACTGCGGACGATTACTCAGCTCCTTCTCTCGCTCCACTCCGTAAACCTTCTCTATTCATTCGCGCCTGCCCCGTCCCTCCGGTCCGCAGGAACGCTTCGCAAACCCCCTTCCCCCTCCCCGACCATCTCTCCCTCCTTTTAAAGTGTTCGGTGCTTTATTCCACGCTAGGAAGCGAGTCGGAGGTCGCGTCGGCGCATGAATCATGTCGGGTCGTAAAGAAAAAAATGCGGAATGGGAGCGCATTATCATGGGAATGATGCGCTTTTTTGCTCTCTCCCCCTCTCTATCGCCCTCTTTCCAGCCTTCCCTCGTCGCCCTCTCTCTCTCTCTCTCTAGACTGAGCCCGGGGTGATTGTGAAAAGTGCTTCTCCCCCTCCCCGCCCGGTGGGAGGCGAGCGTTATTGTAGTTTTTTTATTCGAGGGCGCGCTCCCGCGGGCCCCGGGTCAGCCACTGGGCTTCGCCCGCGGGAGATGTGTGGGCACGTGTTCCCCTCCATTCGTGTGGCCTGTGTGCCTGTGCGCGCAAAGTAGGTTTTCATCGCCATGGATGCGGCCCCGCGGCACGCGAACCACCGCGTACCGTGGCACGTCGATATGACGACACGAAGCGTTGCGGGCTGATGTCAGCAGGTCGGGTACTCAAGTGCCTCGCAGTCATTCAAATCTCTGTGAGGCGGATGATTTTTCCGAACGTGTGAATATCATATTAAACGTTACGTCGCACTTTAATGGTTAGATCATAAATATAAAATTAGAGCGATAGTTCGTAGATTGTATGATAGTAGTAGCGTAGATGGATAGTAGAAAGTCGGGAAGGTAAATAAACATGTATATCATTTTTTCGCATGTCATTAAAGGAAGGTATTAGATTTTATTGAGGTCAGGCAGGGCCGTATTTACCACATGGCGCACCCGGAGGCCACCGTGGCCTCGCGGGAGAGAACATGTAAAAATGGTTGTAAGTAGCCTGGCGCCTACTTGCAGAGTATTAATCGTGAGACGTATTTGTACTCATTATGTATTGTCTTGAAGATAAAATGGATCGATCGAGTGACAAACGAAGAAGTCTTAAGAAGAGTGGGAGAGAAGAGATGCCTACTGAAAACCTTAAAAAGAAGACGGGACAACTTAATAGGCCACATCTTAAGACACGATGGCCTGATGAAGACAATCGTCGAGAGAAAAGTGAAGGGGAAGAATGGAAAAGGCAGGCCTCGTGCGAGATACATGGAGCAAGTTGTGAAGGGTGAAAAGGAGAGGAGCTGCGTCAATATGAAGAGGCTGGCCGAGTGAAGAATTGAGTGGAGGGCTGCAACAAACCAATCCTAGGATTAAGTCGAAAGACGAAGCTCCAATTTTGTGGAAGGATACCATTGCGGCAATAAAATGTCTTAGTGACTTCCACACTTTAAAGTGTGGAAGTCACTAAGACATTTTATTGCCGCAATCCTAGGATTGTGGACCGATGATGATGATGATGTATTGTCTTAATGTGCAAGGAAAAGTCTATGTCAAGCTGTCAAGTTGCAATACTATAGCATTGGGGGCCTCATTATAGATTCTGCCGGGGGCCTCAGAGGTCTTAAATATGTCCCTGGGGCCCCTGGGGTAAGGTAGGTAATGCGTATGCCTGACGACCAATGGTCTCGGTTTCGAATCCCTCTGTAACCGGGAATGAGGGTTGTGTTTTACAGTGTTTGTCGTAGGATTACGATAGGGTAAACGGTGCGATATAATCTTACCTTTTGGAGAACTATAAACTAATTCTAGAGCTACTTTTAGATATTTCCTTGCATGTTTTGGATGGAACCACAAACATTTGTAAAGACTTGTAGAGTTCGTCCGGAATAGTGAAATTTTCAATTATAAACCTTTTTGAACGTGAAACTGCTGTGTCTCATTGATGAAAAACTTTATTTCAACTGTGTAACCGTTGCTAGAGTCACTAACAGTTGTATTGTTTGCGTTGTTCACGCCTGGGGAAAAGTATCCTGCCATACACCTCTTCAATGACTAGCAGAAGATAGGGCTGTCATTGTCGCAAAGAAAGGAATCATTAACTGGTTGAAATAGGATGTATTAGAATCATCAATCGTCCGTTTATTTCCCTGTTCAGACTTTGATTGATAAGTTGCACCCAGCAAGATAAAGAAGAACGCGCTTCAAAAGAGGCGGAGAATGAAGGGAGAAAATATTTTTA
Source organism: Platycnemis pennipes (assembly GCA_933228895.1). NCBI lineage: Eukaryota > Metazoa > Arthropoda > Insecta > Odonata > Platycnemididae > Platycnemis > Platycnemis pennipes. Next base: position 110,313,561 of record OW121853.1, read on the forward strand.
TACTGTGATGGGAGATTAAAACTCACACTTTCAATTTAATGTTGGAAAATGTCGATTGTATATTTGATTAGTGTCTCCATGCCTTCCTGAAGCTAGAAATGGTATAAAATGTGTTAAAACATAGCTAGGAAATATTACATTTTCACAGGAAAATAAAAAAATGAGAAATTAAAGTCTTCTAAGGATTAATATTTAGAGAGGTGATGAAAACAACAGTTCATGAGTTTGAACTCCTCTTGAGGAGTTCAAAACTGACTCAAATAAATAATAATCTATAAAGACAGCCTTTTGTTTGAGTAAAAATGTGCATCGGTTATTATTGTCGTGAATTGGTGAATTTAGAAGAGGTAAAATGGGAATCAATGAGGACAAATTGTGGAGTGCTATATTGCGGGGGAGGATAATATTATTTGATACTCTGCTGATTTTGTAGGTTCTGTTTCACTATTATGTGTATTTATTCCTCCCTTTCATCTCTACGTCTTTAGATCATAGCAGGCATAGCATAGCAGGCAAGTTGTTGTTGCTCACTATCATAAAATACTGTTGAAGAAGATGCATCGAAGGTTATTTTTGGGAGTTTTAGAAACGGTTTTCTATAATGCTTAATAGAAATGACGAGATTATGAATTTTTATCAGGTAAATCAGAATGGCTTTAATATACCAATACAAAAAACAACAATATTACATAATAGCACCTTATTACCCAAAGAGAGCCTAGTCACCTCGATCATCACCTCATCTTTTGGGTGCAAAACCTGGCCTCGCAGGTTTAATCCAAGGACTCGAATTTCTTTCATATTCTATTTTAGGCGATCGGTTTGTGTAAGGTATTTTTAAGGCAACAGCAATAAAGTAATGCCGTTGGTTTCACTTGATATCCATCAAATCGGTATTATCACATTGCCATTAGTGCATACTACATGAGCCAGCTGGTGTTATCTTGGTCCAGACAGAAACCCGAGAAACCCCTAACCTCGAACGTGGATTCTCCGAGTGAGAATGTATTACTAGCTATCTACTAGCGAGAATATCGTATTCGGGGACAAGTAATACCATATGCCTACTGTAATTAAAATGATTAATAATATCCATAAGTAAACCTTGAGCAAAAATATTTATTCTGCATGAGCAAGTAATCATTTTCGGTAAATAAGCAAGTTATCTTAGGAGATTTTTGAAGAAAAAAACAGGAATCAAAGTGTGAGGAGAGACTTATTTTAAGCTAATTTTGAGCACTTAGTATTGATCCTTCTATGGCAACGTGGAAATTCACGATCGCCAGCTGAGAGACAAATCAGACAGCTATAGATATTATTTGTTGAGAATACCTCAAGGCCTTTATAGCTTTCAAGCACTGCATTTATCACCAGGAATCCGGTCGAGAGCTCGTGGTTGAAACGTGGGGCATCTAGTTTAACTTGAATTTCAGAAATTTAATTATCTGTTTTGCCTCGGAAGAAGCACCTGGAGAATTTGATACTCTTAATCGGTTAATGTAGGAAATATCAATCCTGCCGCGTGAACGGCGGTGAAATTCACATAAATTGCCATGCGAAAAAATTCACCTGGACCGGGAATCGAACCACGGACCTTTGGCTGAAGTCAAGCCAAAGGTCCGTGGTTCGATTCCCGGTCCAGGTGAATTTTTTCGCATGGCTCTTAATCGGTTGTTAACATAGTTCGCCGTCTGGTACGAAGCAATCTTAAATAAAATAGATGGTCTCTCAAGAGTAAAGAGCGGTATTAGTACCACAATTGGAGGTAATAGTCCCAACATTCACGTGTCCATGCTATTTTTCAACTTGTTCCTAACTTGTACGAGCAACTATTCAGTATATACCTTGTATGAAGTGAAAATACCTTTAATGGCGTCGCATTTTAAACTTCTGTTGCATTCCCTCACGTTTGCCCTTTTGAGTAAATACTGATGCAATCCGCAGTGATGATTAATAGCGCGTAATTAATACCTATCTGTCTGTACACCAATTGCATTCTGACGAAACCGTTCGTATCTCTTTCAGCAGCGCATGAATCTCTTTCCTTTTCCGCGCGCGTTGTATGCATCATAATGACTTTCCCATTCAGGGGAATTTCTTCAGGCTAGGCATTTCAATTAACTCCGACGCTCCACCGTGCTGTACATTTTTCTCTGCTGCAACACCGAAGCAACTGACTCCTGCTTCCACGAAATTGGCTCCACGCCGCGCGAGAGTTGTGAATCTAGCAAGCAGCCTCCCTTGGAATCCCTGATTAGACATCTTAATAACTTGAGCTGCCTCTGCGCTGCCTCCTCTTAAGTATTTGAGTTGAGTTCGATAATGAGGAGAAGTTATTTCATGTCAGTGATCACTTTGATGAGAATATAAATGAAAGGATGAACAATTAATAGTTGTTAATTAGCTCGTCTAATCGAAATACTTGATTTAATTGATATTTTAATATCCTTTCGCTGTTTCACTTTTTAAATCATTGTCTTGGGGAGAAACAGCTTTATATTTGTTAATCTCATACGAATGTACCCAATGAAAATTTATTTATTTCAAATTAATCATTGAAAATTTTTTTTATTGATTGAGTATTCGGCTTTGTAAATAACTCACCTGTGTGAAATGTCTAGAAGAAGTTGCTGCTTGCTTGATGTTACTTGCGTCATTCTAGTTTAACGACATGATTAAGGTGCGATTTCTCGTAAAAGTAACTAATGTGGAAGAAATAAAATGCAATGAATCAATTAATATACATTAATGGAAATATCTGTCATGTTTTTATCCCAAATACACGGAGTTTAGTAAGGCTAACATGTTTAAGAAACGAACCACTGAGGTCAAAAACTGTTTTTGCCCTAAGCTATATTTAAATGGTGAAGGTAAAATTTCCTCGTAATTAAGAACCCAACATGGTGTAGAATGTTCACTCAAGAGTTGCGATCCCATTTCTTTCCTCCGTAGTCATTCACCCTCCAGAAACATGAGGTACTCCGCGAAGCACTAGTCTTGGATTTGGAAGAACTGTTAAAAAGAGGCCTGTTCCGGACTTCAACCAAGTACTATCGGCCACTACCAAATGGTCTGTTTCTTTCTTTTTTTCTCAAGTAAAATTTTCAGTGAAAGAAAAGGATAAAACAAACGTATCTTTTTATACGCGATCATTCATGTTATTCTGCGATAAGCATCTGGGATATATTATGTAAGAAAGAATTAGGTAATAGAACTGTTTTTTTAAATAAACCATACCACCCATGGAAACAATAAAATGGGCATTGCGTGTGGGAAAATGTGGCTAGAATGAAGTTCTCTAGTTTCTGAACTAAATTATGGATTACATTATGAAATTAGAATCATGTATAAATATTCCAATGAAAATGTAATGGATGCTGTTGCATGCAGGTAGTCTGTATGCATCTTTAGGTGACATGTCCTAATGGCCACGCACCAGATTTATGCATCATCATGACGAAATTCACATTGGTTCGCCTTTATGACGGATTTGATATCTAAAATGTATATCATTCATTAAACTACCTTTGGAAAGCGACAATAAATTATTATGTGCATGGCTTTATCGTGAAATATTCATTTTAAAGCTCCTAAGATTCTTAAGTATCCATAGGATTTCATGTTATCCTACGAAAGTGCCAAGTATTGGTCTTTTAGTCACTAAATAGAGTTAAAGAAATTAAGGATTAATTAGGCAAAATTTAGAAAATGAAATTTTTATGAACATCGTATTTCAATATATACGTTAAATGGAATATAAATGATTTTATTGGACGTACTATTTTTATTGACGATTTGAACATATTCACTCCGAAACAGTATGTCGATACAAAATTTGATGGTTATAATATTATCTGGAATATGAATGTAGTTCCTGTACTTATGCCATTTGTGTATTTTGAAGATTTTTTTGTCGCTTAGGGCAACATAGTAGTTGCATTGCTATTGCCACTGATTACATTTTATCGGAACTGGCTTAAATTTTTGACTAATGGTTTAACCACAAGCAAAGTCATATTAAATATTTATCATCCATTTTGTTTCAATCATCTTTTAAAAGAACTAAGTTAAAACTTGTTCATGGAATCATGCCGCCTTATTTCCAGGTAATTATCATAATGACTACACTTTTCAGTTACCGGGAAATACTAAAATCATTTTACATAGTCGCCGCGCCGGTCGTAACACGTGAGTCATGTATTAATGTCCGGGGGAACTAATTGCGTCAACGAAATTCTCCGACCCCGACGGTTGTCGTCAGAGGAGGACGTATGCCACCCACCCGCCTTCTCTCACCCGGGCATCGTCCCACGCGTGCCGTGGCTGGGCACGCACGAGTCAACGGCACGCCACCACCGCTTCCGCCGCTACGTCACGCGTGCGTACATTGGCGGCCGTACTAGTGCGTGTCTCTTCTGAGAGGCTGCGCAAGGGGGCGGGGCATGTTGACGGATCGAACCATCGTTGCTACATTCACCCCAGGGTCGAAAGATATTCGACACGATTGCTCCTACAAGATGGGCCTTCTCAACCGTTTCCACCATGGAAAGAGGTGGGCCAAATTTACAGTGTATGCTATGGCATTGATGTCGAAGATTGCAGATTTAATCGTAATCATAAAGTGCCATGTCAGCGTAGTGCCATGATTAAGTAGATTTTATCAGTTCGGAAATGAAGCGTATGTGGTTTTCCTTAAATTCAAGTGCTGAACACATAATATTCGTGCATAAATGCCGTTGCTTATACGGTGAAACGATTGAAAAACTCTGTACCTACCTTCCATCACGCATCCATAGTCGTGTATTCATGATGCCAGTGCCCCAACGGATATATCCGTAGATATCTCAGAGGCCGGCAAGTTGAACCATCCATTCCGTCGATTCCATTTGAATCACGAGCAATATGCATAAAAATCAAAATGTATGGAAACAAATGCTAAGAACCATTCCACTAGCATCAGCAATGCCTGAAAAATGGGTCTGTTTATATTTGTCATACAGCATAGGTACATCATATGCCCTATATAACCATTCACGTTGCTTTAAGGAATAGAATAAAAATCTACAGTGATCACTATCCTGAAAACATGAATTCTTAGGAAAATGTTTTTCAAACCGATTTCCTCCTTCTTGAAGGATCGTAGAATAGAATAAAAAATCTTGTCCCACCCTTCGGCGCACAAGAGGTATTCGGAGCAGCACAGATTGGCATTTACAATGTGTTTTCACGCCTTATTTCCGATTTGAATTGAACCACCAAACAACTTTTATGGACAGTACAGCAAATAATGTCGTTTGCTATTTTTTAATTGCCGAATCTGATAGAGTTCGTAGAATAAAAATATCCGATATTTTTTCCGTTCTTCGATCCGTCAATTGGGTTTCGAGTTATAAGCGGCGAAAAACTGATGTTTTGAACCCTTTCGGAAAAGTGAGAGAGCAAAGGACTTGTACGTCATCCACTTCGTCCAATCACAACTGAGATCGCGAAGCTCCTTCACCTTATCACAATGGGGGAAACTCTGCTGACTCTGCCAAAGGAAGTGGTTGTGACAGGATCTCTTCTTTCTCACCACCGCTACCTTCCCGTTCTTCCTCAAGTACGGGAGGTAGATGACGTAGTAATCCGTAACGCAGCTCGTTCGGTGGGCGTCACCTTGTGCTTATTAAAATTTTTGATTTTGTGCGTGAATGGCTCTGGGGATGGTGATGGATTTTGGGTGTTTTGGTGACTGAATTTGAGCTTATAATTTTGCCGCATTTCTAAGCATTTACTCTTACTCTTATTACCCGTAAAATCGACTGATTTCCACCATTTAATCCTACATCTAAGCATTTTTCTAACCGTCTATAATTTTACATAAATTATCTATAGTTTTTATCTTGTTACCGTTCCTAACAAACGCTATTTTAACATCGTATTCAATTACTTACTCCCTATCTTTTCCTTGTATAATTTCTTACAAATCGCCTTCCATTAAGATTAGATTTTCTGTAAATATGTACCAACACGAAAAGCAGAATTTCTTCCAAGCGCCTTCGTCCCAACTACCTATTCGCCACTGAGCAAAAATCAAAAGAATTAATTTAGTCTAAGTTTGTACATTTTTGGGTAGTCCATTATCCATTGTAAGGTTTACCTTCAATCTTGATAACATCACTTGTAGGTGGGAGCGATGATAAATTTCGTTATAATATAAATAAAAATAGCAGTCATTGTAACCTTCATCATACCGAGCTTAACACGAAAATTTTATCGTTATCTTGGCTATTTCATGGGGTATTTGTCCTGTAAAAATGTTATTTTCGATTCTTTGTCCATAAATTGGAATTTCTAAAAGCAAAGAATTTTGATATATTTTTAAGACCCAATCATCGGGAATTTAGGTTTCTCACAAGCCGGCTCTTGGAATGTATTTTAGATTTTTGATGGAGTGAACGGATGCCCTATATAACCATTCACGTTGCTTTTAAGAATGGAATAAAAATCAACCATGATCACTATCCAGAAAAAATGAATTCTTAGGGAAATGTGTTTCAAAATTCTTACTATTAACTTCTTCTCATCCACATTCACTTCGAAATGTAACCGATGAAGTATTTTTCATATCGATAAGAGCAAGGAGTAACTGTTTATCATAGAAACGCCCAATTTGCTGTAAGTAATAATCTCTACAAGTAGTTTTTTTAGTAACTACTGTCGGCGTCAAAATGATGTGCCGCTGCACTTTGAACATTTATATCTTGGTATGTGTTAATGCTGATGCAATGTAATATTCATCATTTTAACTTTAATTTTGTTGCCATTTCAGTTATTATTTTATATCAATAACAAAGTTAAAAATTTAGATACGATAATGAAATAATGAAATCCACGCACCCGAAACTTAGCAGTTTTCTCAGCTTGATGACCTTTGCCACTCATTCTAGGGAAAACTACTATATCTACAGCTTTCAGCAAAAGTTGCAAGAATGAATATTGATAGATACATATAAGTGCAAACGCATATTTATAAAACACATATTTTGTTGCTAATTAAGGAAAATGTTTAAACATTATCTAGTCCTACAATTTGCCCTGAATGGGAAAATTAAAGATATATTTTGATGTCTAATTTATTTTAGATTTTTCTATGATCTAAAATCCGTAGAAATATACCTAATTATTTGAGCACGTTAATAATTTCGACCAATGCTGCGTTGCCAAACTGTGGGGCGCCAGGCGCCTGCCAGTCCCTCGAAAGCAAGGCCGTCGAACGGGGGAAATCAAGCATTTTCAGACTTCGGCGCAAGCAAATATAATAACGCATTCCTTGTTCATTTATAATGCACATGCTTGTTCATTATCAAGACAGTAAAACCATGATAAACTCAGTAAAAAATGTCTTTCTCATATTGGTATTTATGCATGAATTTTTTTAGCATTTCGGAGCTTGCTATGATAACTCATAAACCGTATAGAAGGTCGACATTATATCCGTAAAAAGCAGAAAAGAATTGCTGTTTTAATGTCGCTTTTGGATGGAGTCAGCTGCTATTAATGAGGTTTCACGTAACGAACGAATTGTGCTCTCATAATATCCGTGCCATTCACACGATTCCTAATTCGCTTTTAGCATTACCATATCAGAAGTCGCAAAATACCTGATTCAATCGGAATATTTATATATTATGCATTTTTACCGTGGAGATTAAGTCACATCAATTTAAATATTGAGCCAAATTTCATACTACCTATATAAGTTCTTAGGATTGCATGAAAAAATGTCGCTGTACTGGTGATTGATGCTTTGATATTTTTGTGATACTTTGTCCAGTATTACGATGCCAGGTTCTCTAGTTCATTATAAATTGCCTTTTAATGCATTGTAGAATCAAAATTTCCCCTCAAAAGTCATTCCTACCGAATTATTTTCACAAAAAGTAGTTCTAATCATAAAAATATGATAAGTGGGGAAAACCTCTTCAGGTCTGAAATGTGACATCCATGAAACAGTGGTGGAATCCGTTGCTGGCTCTCCTTAAATTTCATGCAATCTCTAACTTACTATCTTTTTCTTGTCAATTTTTCCTCAGTTTTCGCGCCCTCCCTCTTCTTTTACTCTTCCTACGTTTTAAAAGTGATTCATGGTAGCGAAATGAGTTGGCGAATCGGTCTCCGACTTCTATTTAGGGCAATAAGATATAACTCCAATCAATATGCACTGGAAGACTGCAGTTCGCGTATTCCGGGAGTCACGGTCATTATAGCACTTCTAAGTCGTAACAGTTTACTCTTGGGTGATTGCCGTCGTGATTGCTTTATGGCTCCTGTCGGATTGCACGATAAAATTTCTCCATGTTCCCAAGAAAGCACATGGAGCTTACAAGTGCAGCTAGTAAGCTAACTAAGGATAGTGAAAAATAGGAAGCAGAGCACAAGGAAATAAGGAAGTGCATAGGAAGGGAAATTCGGAATCTGGTGGACCTTTGAAGTCTGCAATTTTGCGGAGAAACAATTTCTCATTTTCTCATTCTTCAACGATACTTGCTAAAATACAATAGATCGACCAAGTTACTAATGATGAAATCCTAGGAAGAGTGGTATAAAAGAGGGGGTTTCCAAAAACTTTGTAAAGAAGATGTAATACGTCATATCTTAATACATGATGGCCTGATTAAGATAATCGTTGAGGGAGGAGTGAATAGGAAGAATAGAAAAAAACACATGACATGAAATATATAGGCAACGCAGAGAAGGATCTGAAGGAGAAGAAGTACCTAAGCATGAAGACGTTACCCGATAAGAGAATCGAGTCGAGAGCTACGTCAAACCAATCCTATGATTGTTGACCTATAATGATGATTTTCTAAAAACATGAACTTTCCGAAGAATGAAATTTCTCATAGCATTATTTTTTATTAACCAGAGAAACCAAAGTGTGAAAAGGTTATTTCCATCTGCGAATACCTACTCACCAGCGATGAACAATCCAAGAAATAACTATTCAGTAGAATAGCCCGGGCGAAGCAAGTTTTCTGCTAAAAGAATAATTTACTTACAGCTGGAAATAAGAGATTGGAAGTAAGGAAAAACTTCATTAGAACCTACATTTGTTGAATTATTTTTGTGGCATTGAAAAATGGGTATTTACACCGGTGAACTGTCAAGACTGGAAGCATTTTCATGTGATGTTACAGGAAAATGATAAATATAAAATGGATCGACCTGGTGACAAACGAAGAAGTCCTGATAAGATTGAAAGAAAAGAGATGCCTACCGAAAACTACGGAGAGAAGACTGGACAACCTAATAGGCCAAATCTTGAGATATGATGCTCTGATGAAGATAGCCGTGGAAGCCGTGCCGTGGAGTACAAAGGAAGGCGTTATATGATACGTTCGTATATGGAGCAAGCAAGTAGTGAAGGATGTAAAAGAAAATAATTGGTAAATTTGAAGAGATTAGTCGAGAAGAGATTCTAGTGGAGAGTTGCGTCAAACCAATCTTAGAATTGATGACTGATGATGATGATTATTTCTTGAGGGATAAGAACCCCATTCAACCCTCGTATCCTCGAAAGGGACAGTTGGGTCATTTAAGCCGCTGAAAGTTGAAAAGAAGCAGCAATTGTGAAATGAGGTGTTTAATCTGAGCTGATTGCAACTAAAAGCTCTGCTTCAACGAATGCGTTACCAAATCAATTCCGAGCGTCTTTACGTCTTGATTCTCAACGACCCTTTAGGTTATCCTGCGGTTGCTTATTATTTTTCTCCCTTCCGGTATTTTTGGTTAATTTTATCACCATTCTCGCGTGGGCGTGGGCAAAACACGGGAAAATAACGTTAAAGCAAACGTCGATTTATAGTAGCAGAGTTAGCTTTTAAGGAATTCAAAATATTACGGTTTGCTTGAACCATCTAATCCAACCGAATCATAAAATGAACCCTGAGACGAGCACAGCATCCATGCCTCAGGCAGGAGCCGATCCTCCGCGACCAGGTTTCCAGGTCAGGGCGTTACCGCGTTATCGCGGCCAGGCCTTCTTAATGGCTTTTAATCGTCACCGATGATTGTGAGTCGTTTAGTAGGCAAGAGAATGAAGCTATTTCTCCATAGTGTAGGGAGTACTTACAACTTAGGCTTGAATACCGATTTGGCGGTGAAGGTCGGCGAGAATGGTAAAATGCCTTTACGATCATCGTTGCAAAGTCGCTGATCAAAGGCGTTTCGCAAGAACACTGGGGTAATCTCAAAATTTAGGGTTAATGTAAGTAATGAATCAATGAAGTGAATTCAAGATTTTTTCGTTTTGGAACTCCGTCATTATGTGGTCAATTTGATTGAACACAACATTGAAGAGATAAACCGCCCAACGGACCGATTGAAGAAAATATTTACAGCTAGGCAGAATGAAGAATCAGAAAAAAGGTTATTAACAGAGTTTTAAAACATTTTTTATGCAAACAGCCTTAGTTTACTTACGCATGTTTAGCGCATTTCATCATCATCAGTATTTCAATCCTAGGATTGGTTTACTGCAGCCCTCCATTCTACCATATTTAGTGTTAATTCCCTCACGCCCTGGTATGTTTTCTCTTTCACGTCCTTATTTATTTACCGTATGTATTTGTCCCTTGGTCTTTCTCGCCTTACCTTCCCTTCTATTATATTTCTAACTAATTCATTGTGCCTCAAGGTATGTCCAATCCATCTAGTTCTTCTTTGCCGTTGGGGTTTCCATATTGTCCTTTCTTCATCTACTCTTCTGTGCATCTCTTCGTTCCTCAATTTGTCTGTCCATTTAATCTTCAACATTCTCCTCCAGCACCATGTTTTGAAGGCTTCAATTCTTTGTTGGTCTGCTTTCCCAATGTTCCGTGAAGTGCTTCCTTTTTTGCTGCCGTAGGTTCTTAAGCGTAGTAGTTGTCTCTTCTTCATAAACGCCTCCTTAGTTTGTGCTATTCTTTGCTTGATGTCCGTCGAGCTTCTTCCATCCCAAGTTATAGTGCTGCCGAGGTAGGTGAAGTACCTACTCCACTTGCTCCAATTTCACTCCTCGAACTGTGCTATTTGCCCTAAGCTTCTCTCTTCCGCACGCTGGGATTTTAAATTTCTTCAATTTCTTTAGTTTAGGATTTTAGCGCATCTATAAAGGAATATTAATTCTATGAACCTCAGCTTGCATTATTCCTCCCATGCGTGCTGAGAATATTAAACTGAAATAATGCAGTGATTACTAGTTAGTGCGAATCCTATAAAATAAGTATCTCGATGTTCACTTTTCGTTTCTAAGTGGCATGTTGTCTGCTGAAGACTTTTAACATTACTCACACCCTTCATCAACATGTATTTCTTACGCTCCTGACCGCCGCAAAGGCGTCGAGCGAGGTAGGTGGCAGGTACTAAACTTTTCTGGAACATTGAAGAGGGAACTATATAAGTGAAGATATAGACGTAATAAAATAATAATAGCATGCGTAATAATATAATAATTAACTAAATGAAATGCGGAAAGAGGCGATTTTACGGGAAATTGGCTAGATACTAACATTAGCTCCCCTTATAAAGAAGGTAATGATCTTCTTGTTATTACTCGTCATCAGGCGTGAGGTGCTCACCCTGATTACACGGCAGATCACCATCGACTTTCCCAAATCTTTACCGTCAAACTTTCGTGGATATGAATTGCTTACAGACGAGAGAGTGCACAACGCTTTCAAATGTGGAAAATCAACACTGGACGTGCTCTAAGTTATTAGCCACTAACTGGTTAGAGAGTAAAATTCGTACCATTTAATCAGACTACATTTTAACTGAAATTAAAATAATAGATTGTGTTTAATATGGGAAAAACATTAGAATACAAGTTGAAATTTCCTGTATCAAGGATAGTCGTAAGAAGAGGTTACTCACTAAGATTCTGGGCTTTTATAGCAACTCTTCTAGTCCCTGACCATGCAAGAAGATATAATATTGTATCTATTCCTCAAGAATAATTCTTGGAACTTGATTTCATAAATGATGCCATAATCGCTAGATTTCATACAATATACTCGAGTGAATTTCATGCAAGTATTCTTGCGACACAATGAAAGATGGCTTTAGAGTGAACCCAGTTTTATCCTGTGCATGGTATGTGGAAAGAAGTCGAGATCTTGCGAATAATTCACGGCTGCTCTCCCAGTGGTGAGCATGTGCTACTCTCGACTTCGGATTGCTTTGCCTCGAAGAAACTTGAAAGCGCGGAATGAATATAAAATCAGATAATGGCGTTGATTTAATTTACGGATGCACGCGATGCTAAGCCCCAGCGATGTAATTGTATCCTCATCGCCGAGCAACTAATCATTTATTTGGTTTTATTATCACATCGAGACCTCATTTGAAATTATGCTCGCCTTAAAAAATGGAAGTCATCACAGTAGGCGAAGACCGCAGCGATGTGTACCTACCTATCCATAAACATTTTAACGGAACTTCCAAGAATGGTTATGGCGCCCATTAGGGGCTATAAAACAGATGCGGGGGACCGTGAATAAAATCAGGCCCGGGGAGAATAAATTAACTTCTTGTAAGCTGGTTTATACTTTCGTGTGTTATGTTGATTGCCTTGGCATGCTCGTGGGGATCTTCCGTCGCACCCCGCGAGGTTATGTGGGCGAAGAAGGTTGCACTCTTCCTCCGGAGAGGGCTGCTCTCTGCGGGGACCGCCACCCCTTCGACCCGACGACGCCTTAATTGCGTCCCAGGGGTCCTGGACGAAGTTTCCCACGAACGACGTTTCAGAGGCCGAGAAGGGTTGCGATGGGGACGCAACGGAATGCACGGCCTGGGTTTATGGGATGGTCAAATATATTCGCGAGAAGCGTGGCGTCTGCGACTGTTTTGTGACTGAAGGGAATCGGGTGATATACGTAAGACAAGAAGCGGAGATACTTCTTGTGGGGAAATGTTTGGGAGAATGAATTACGTGATACGTGAGCATGGCTTCACCAAAATATGTTATTCTCATATCACATAAATCACAGTATTTAACTGAACGCACAGTATGCATATGTAGGAGGAGAGCTAGTGGCTGTCAAGTAGATTTCATCAAGACGTAGAACATGCGTTTCCAAAAATTCTCCCAGATGAAACAAAATCAAGAATTTTGGCCAAGTAAAATGCAGCTAAATATATGTGTATACCTCAACAGGATAAAATTAGCAGAATTCTTCCATAAAGAAATTATAATCAGCTCTCCCCGTCCTTAGGCACTACATACTAGTTGTAGTAGCATAGGCTTTGACGTGCTCCAACTGCAGAATTTCCATCGCATAATTTAACTTGAGATTAACATAGGATAAACTTTATTTTGACGGACCATCCTGATCCTAATCGCTACCGCTACAGACCGGTTTGATTTAGTTCTGCTCTGTTTTAATTTATTTTTCGCAAAGACTCTCCATGGAAATTGACCTAAGTTTAATTGTAAGTGATGCCATTAATTGTGGAACTCTAAGAAGATAGAATTGCGAGATCCTTGAAAATGATCCAGATAGTTTATTTACTGGTACCTAAATGTAACGTAAAGTAGGTAAGTATCTCGAAATGATATGTCCGTATATCTGCCCTATGCAAAAAATTATTTTGTTGCTGTCTTTTCTCATTCTTGGCGAAGCGCCATATCAAAATGAAACTATATTTAAGCATGAAATTCTTATCGTCTGTCACTGAATGAATCATATTAAACACATTTTATATAGGTGTTGACAACAGGATATCTTTCAACACTCATTTCATATATCTTGTAGAACTTGAATACCAGAAATATTGTTTTAAGGCTATTTTCTGTGATTTTCAAGTTTGTAACCGCACTTATTAGCGCTTCAGGCCGGGAGGAAAGTTACAAGGATGGTATGGAAAGGTTCGAAGAAAGGGTGGAAAGAAACCCGGCGTCCGTCTAGTCTATTGCAAACGAAGGACCCAAAGGGAACATTATGGGATGATCATTGAAAGTTGGCGTCGCAAAAGGATGAACTATATGTTTACTTTACCGACGACAACATTATGACTAAGTTCAGTGAATAAAGTGATGCATGTACACTACAATATAGCTTCCTCCTTAAGAAATTAGAACTGAGGAAAGTATTTGGTGAATTCAGGCACGGCCTGGGCGTCAATTCTGGTTCTTTTTAGCGATTGCTAAGTACACATAGCGACGGTATTAGCGAATGTTGCTAAAAATCAGATTCCGGTTCCATTTTCGCTAACTCCACGCTAGGCTAGCGGTCGCTAAGGCCCGATAGCAACGGATAAACATCAAATTTATATTCCCGTTCGTATTAGCAGTAGCTAATTCGTAGCTAACTCATAGCAGACGCTAATTTACGTATCGCTGATTGTAAATCCACTCTAACATACCAGTGAAGTTAATAAGTAGCTGCAAAATCATCCTTAGGACATTTAACACTCCAAAAAAACATATACGGTGAGTTCATTTTAAATTTCCTTCCATTTGTTGTCTTTTACATAGATCAAGTGTTTCTTATTTGTTGATATTTTCACCGAACTTTTTTCATCACTCGCAAATCTTGAACTGCGTAATGAAAATTTGTTTAACTGTTGAGTGCATAGATATATGTAAGGAAATCATCACTCACTAGTACCTTAAAAAATATCTCTTAACCTTATCTTGAGCGCAGCAATTTCGAAACATTGCCGGAAGACCCTAGTGAGGTTATTATGATAGTTCAAGTAATAATTAGTGGTGATACTATTTTGATGTTAACGGACCAATCTACGGACACAATGCATTGAGATGGTGGTGCTATGCAGCAAAAGTTTGTTAAATGAGTCGTAAGTAGAAGTTTACAATATTATCTTATAAGATATCGAATTCAACATCAAAGGACTAAAGACGATGGTCCAAACAGCATACATTATTTGTGTTACCTACTGATGGATAGCGCACATCAAATACCTACTTCATAACTGTTAGGAGGGAGAGTTAACAAAATATAGTTTTTCCCTAAATACTTCTAGAAACGTGTAGGTCATGAACGTTCCTATGTAGTCCTATAAAAGGTTTAAGCATGTCGACTTTGTTATTGTCTTTTGGGTTTATATCCATCAGAGCAAATGTGTTCTTCTCTCCTAGTCCTGTGCCAGAGGAATGGTAGTATTTCTAAGTGACAGGAACTGTCAAGAGTCGTTTGACAGCCAAAAATCAGTGTATATAACCTGTAATACAAATTCGACTAAAGAGTCCCCTCCCCTTTTTCCTCGTACGTTGTGACTGACGTTATTACCACCAATACTGAAGTATGACTTCATTGCATAATTCTAGATTCACTCATAAGTGTGTTTAGTAAATATTCCAGTATGCAGTTGCATTCCGTTGCTTCCTTCAGCACAGACACTTCATTATGCACCTCCTATAGCCTGTGATATGAGATTAATGCTTGTATTACTCTTCATAGCATGAGAGTACGCTGCAACTTTGAGCAAAGGGATCTTGAAAATAGAGATGCTGAGCATGCAGATCCCTTTGAAGAGGTTATGGCCGACGAAGGAAATGCTATTGTGGTTGGAGATAGGTATAAGAAGGGAATTAGGATACTGAATTACATCCTGTAATATTTATAAGAATTACGACCTTATATGTATTTTAGTCTAATTTTATTAGTTATGGTATATTGTATAGTACCTATTAGTAAAAATTGTATTTAGTAATAAATGAAATTAAACATCCGCATTATTTCATAATTTCAAGTAAAATATATGGCAGCTATCTGAATCTATCTAAATATCATCTTGGTTGTCATCGAAAAGACGATACTAGCCAGAAAAAACCTTCATTTGCATTATTTCCATGAATTTCTTCAAGACGGTGGCCATTTCTTTCAAGGAATTGTCTATCCCCTGGTAAATAGAACTATCCAACTTAAAATGCATTTTTTTACTTCTCTCATGGATAGCACTTATTTTAGTTTCAAGCAGCGAAGGGGAATGAATATCGAACCTCCAAATATTTATTTTTTATCTGTTGCTTCTTTCACTCATCTGTTTCTAGCAGAGTTTTTTCAATTAAACACTCCCCCTGAAAAATTTACGGGTTTTTTGGACTTATTGTTTTACTGGTGGTAAATGTAACTAAATTACATTTCTAATACTGTTTAATGTAATTATAAACTTATTCATTTCCAACACAAAAACTCTGAAAAATATAATCATTTTAACAAATTTAGACAGAACTTTACCACAAGATGATTTGCAATATTATCACAGCGATGCCCTTTATACTCCATTTAGCAAAAATATGTAAAATAATCACTTTCAAACTTTAGTAGCGAAAGAAACGGAAAAATTTCGATATTCGCGAATAGAGAGTGAAACGCATACCCTTTTTCTGCTTACACATGATCGACTGGTCAACCATTAATTATAATGTGATTTAAGAAAAAGTACTGAAATAATATTTCCCTTTAAAAAAGAAAACAAAAGGAATAACATTTCCTGCATTGCATATTGAAATAGTCACAATTTAAAAACACTTAACTTCAAACGCTCATGTGAGTTAGTAATATGATTAGAAACATTTTTTAAAAATTACTCACCACAGCTATTTTTAGAGCTGCTAATCTCATACGGTTGTTTATTTCAAAATTCCCGCGGTATTATGGGCGTAGGATTTCGTCAGTGTCTTTTTTCTCTTCTCATTGGTTGATGTTGAGTGACGTGAAACAATGCTTGAATTCATCGCTATACTTCCGAACTTTCCCGAGCCTTAGCAGTCGCTAATTCAACCATAACCCAGAATCGCGCTCATTCGTAGCAACCGCTAAACTTAGCGGTCGCTAGCTCTTAGCGACGAAAGAACCAGAATTGACACGCTGGTAATAAGAGAGCATGAAAACATTCGACACATTTGTCGATGATTGTTGAGAGAGCGGAGAGTACTTTTAAAAACATCGACTACTCGATGTTTTCTTCCCGTTGTAGCATCCCTAGCTGGGTGGTATTTCAATATATTGGCTTTTAATTCAACATTTTAAATATGAAATTTTAATATCAGCATATTAAAATGTAAATATCCAATATCAGGAATCGTATATTGATCCAATATATCACCACTAAAAAAGAAATTTGCAAATAGATGTAATTAATTTGATCAGAGCTCAAGATAAAATATATCACATTCATCCCATTGCGGCCATCGTGATGGTAAAATATTTATTAAGCAGAGGCAGCAGCATTTGCATTGAGACTCGTAAATCTCTCTCTCCGCTTAGATGTAAATTATCTTAGCGGCCAGTGGAGGTATTATTTCCTCAAGATTCCCTCAAGGAATATTGAAAAATGTGAAAGAAGAGATATATTAGCATGAAGAGTTAAACAGAAGTGAATACTTGAGTGAAGCATACGTTTTATACGAGTACTTACTGATTATTATCACTTGAATGACACTCGAACGTACTTTTCGTTACCAATTTGCAAACTGGCCCCGGTTTTGAGTTCCGGTCAAGGTGAATGATTTTTTTCTCTATAAATTCTGCATTTGCAGTTTTCGTTGATGAAAGGCCTCAATTACATTAGTATCACGATCAGGGTACCTGGATTATTGTGCCTTAGACAAAACTTATTTCGATATAATTATTTGATCTTCAGAAAAGAGCGTTTAAGTTTTATTCGAGCCGTGTCATTGCAGACAACGATGCCTATGTAAGCAATCGTTCGTCGTCTTTCATTGGTGGAAAAGTGCTTATGAATTTTTTATGCTACCGCTTCATGATAAAAAGACTGCCAGACGGGGAGGCAAGGCTTTAGGATGTAGATGGAAGGTAAGATTGAGGTTATTTAAGCCATACCCTCCCACAATTCTAAAGCTAATCGGTGGCACTTCTTAAATTATCAATTTTAACGTACTTTATACCGGGATCGGAGTTCAACCTGATGATATGTCCGTTTGATGGGAGTAGAGCTCGCAGCTCAGCGGCTTGCAAAATTTACTCCTCGGGTTGAGGGCAGATCCTTTCCTTGCTCCGCCTGTGGTTTACCACAAAGACCTGTTACCCGGATAATCACGCAGCATGGGCTTAGATTCACGTGTCCAGAGGGAACTCTCCCGCTTTTGAAATTGGCACCTTCGGACAGTAATTAAGAGTGTGTAGTAATTAATTACCTTGTAGTCATTTACGTGTTACCATTCCCAAATTTCGAACTAAAGGGTGATGAGTGTATTTTCATGCAACTGTAGTACTTCACTTAAGGCTCCAACTCCTGAGCTATTTTCTCTACATGAACTAAATTTCCTACTATCCACCACGAGGGTGTGTGACATTGGGAAATGAACACCAAGCACTCTATATACGTGCACTACACTATCACTACAATTTATAGAGAAATGTCGGTTATGGACACAAGCCCCCTCATTGTTTAGTATCTATATACATTAATTTTGTAGTGCGTCAGTCAGTCCGTCATTCTGTATACGTTTTGTTTCGTTCTCTCCCAAATTTTGCGCTAAAAGAGTGAGGTTTGGTGCGTTGAGTGTGGATTCTCTGTCTGTATGATTTGGTAGTAGTTTTGGATTTTTAGCAGTTTGTGGTACAGAGAAAAATGCAAGAGAATAATGGTTTTTCTCTATCTTTTAACCTGGGAAACCAGTTGCTATGCATATTTGTTTATGTTGCTAAGTAAATGTGTTTACGTTTTTGGTTAAGGGACAAAAATTGGATTGAAGAATTTGAAGAAAATGGAATTAGTTACATCAATCAATTTTGTAAGCATGAAAATATTGATCGACATTTTCGATGTGCAGATAGTGAAATAAAACAGTTTTTGCCTACCGGCCCCGATCTTGTGTATGATATGTGAATATCAAAGCTAGGCGTTTTGAAGTAGGTACCTACTTTTCTAATGGTTGAAAGAAGGTTATAAAACGCTTATTATGTATTAATGTTCGTTGCTAAAGTTTGAAAATACACCCACAATTTTAAATTTATCAATGGCTGTCCTATACCCAAAGCATTCCTTTTTTTATCAATTTCAATAAAAGATTCACTTATATCTCCACCTAAAAGATAGTCATTTTGCACATTTAATAAACCAGATTAAAAACAAGTGTTAGAAAAACAATAATTGGTAAGTATGTAGATTACTTAGAAATAGTGTAAACTGCAAGTGGACACAATAGGCTCAACTCTGTATTGGTCACATGGAAAAAGAGTTGCATTTAGAACTGTTGGGCAGATTACAATGCGTCTTAAAATTTGGGTAGTAAATTCACTTCATGAAGAAATTTTAGAACGCAATTGACACGTTTTAAATTGTCACCCAATACCCTGCTTAGATCCCCAAATATTCTGTGGTGTTTGCGTTCCATCCTATATTTTACACAGTAGACAAGCAGGTGTTTCACCTAAAATATTTTCAAAAGCTCAAAAAACCAATTCAAAAATAAATCTACTGAGACGATTCCAGAAATATATTACAACAACCTTCACATCGCTTTGGGCATTATATTTACCAAATATTATGTCAAAACCATTCGATCGACTATATTAAAACCTCATAGAATATTCCATTTTTCATCAATATTAAAAAAGACATTCACTCACATACCCACCTAAAATATTTGAAAAGGCTAAAAGGTCCAATTCTATTTTTAAACCACCCAGACGAACCCAGAAAATATCACAGCCACCTTTGCATCGGTTTGGGTGTAATTTGGGTGTAATTTTGTGCATGTCAGTCAGTCATTCTGTACCCGTTTTGGTTTGTTCTCTCCCAAGTTTTGAGCTAAAAGAGTGAGGTTTGGTGCGATGAGTGTGGATTCTCTGTCTGTATGATTTGGTAGTAGTTTTGGATTTTTAGCAGTTTGTGGTGCAGAGAAAAATGCATAAAACGTGTTTTTTGAGAGTGGGAGACAACATATAATGAAAATATGGCGTAGAAAAAAGTTCAAAAACATATAGGATAATTAGAGTGGGACACATTTCTCTGTTTATAAAGTAGCCATTTCCTTCTCTCTGCATACGAAATGCTTATGAAAAGTTGGTGCACAAAAATGTAAAAAAATACAAAGACTATATTGAGTAGTGAAACAGTAACTGCCTGCCTGAAGCACAAACACTACTGCCACCTATGGGTAATGTGTCATCAGTAGTTTCCAAGCTCTTTGTAAAAGCTAATTTGACACTAGAGCACAAAGTTCACCTCAAGAGCACACCAGACAGACTGCCTGCAAAGTAGGCCGCAGGTCTGCTAGTCTTCTCATTAATATAATTATTACTTGAATCAAAGACCGACGGAACGGGAATTATTTATCGCGTGTGACTCCTTGTACTATGGCCTAGGCATATGAGGATGAGTTGGATGTGAACTATTTCGGCAGCTTTCTCTACTGTCGGAGATGTTTGATTTCCATTGTTTTTTTACCTTCACTATTGATTTCCGTATTTTAAACAACTAATTTCAATTGCATCATGTTCCAATACGAGTCACTATTGATATATACGGTTTAGACTACATTGATTAAATAAATAAGCTTGGCCTTTTGTGGATTATTAGCTTTAATTGATATTTGTTTGTGACCAGTAGTTTTGACGGGCCGAAACATCATGGAAAGGGGAAGGGTACGTTTTTCCCTAATTGCACACAAAATATAGCAATAGTTCGATCGTTTAATTTCTTTTATTTTACGAATATAATATCTTCACTTGCAGTGCACTTCTGAAGGACAATTTCATTGTATTTACGCGCTAGCCTCTCAGTCTGAATAGGTGATCAAAAAGTCATGAGACTACAAATTTCCTCAACGTTAAAGCTTTCTCGTGATTAAATAATGGTCGAACGGAATGTCCAGCCTGCCCGTCTCGAATCCCTTTCCAAAGGAAAGTGAAAGGAGAGACTGTGATAGCAATTTTTTTCTTAAAACACCCCGAGGCCCCGATGACGGCGCGCAGTCACGGCCCTCATTTTTTACCTTTCGCTACATTTTCTCTATTCCTGGTATGTTAGATGTATTTATTTAGAACACCTTTTAAGGCAGAGCCACAGTGTGATGCGCAATGTAATTTAATCCCACTTCATTCCAACTGTGCAGTAGTATTAAACATTATTTCGTGCAATTCATACCGTGCAGTAGTATAAAACATTATCTCATACAAATTAGAAAATCACGGAATTTGGTGAGCAGTTCACGCTACTAAATACCTGTTTTTTTTATTAGCGTTGAGATTTAATTGAAAACGAGTAGTACAATTCATACTTGATAGACAAGATGGAATATATGATTCAGTCTCCTTTTTAAGGAGGGAAAATTGGGTTCAATAAGAGCAAATAACTTAAAATAAAATCATTTGAGTTTTCATAGAACCTCCACTGGCTTTAGTAACTTATGTAGCCCAAGGATTAACACCCAAGGACGTATCTCATGATATAGAGGAGTTTCCTCTCAGCTGTTAAACTGAGAGAGCATTTAATTGACCTGTCGTGAGCTCATGCACGAAATGCAAAAGGCGAGGTCCCGCTGGGCATCCGAAGATTCGGGTTTTTGGCCACTCCTTCACATCTCGTACACATCGACTCAGTGCTGCGAACAACCTTGCAAAAAGGGAGAATTCGATGTACCAAACGATGTAATGAGATTAAAAAACATTCCTCTTGTGTACATCTCTCAGCCAGAGCCATGAATTATTTACTGTGGGGAAAACTTACGATATTCTGAGGCGAGGCCAGATTTTTTTGTACGGTGAATTGAGCAGTATCTATAGCATAAGTATACAGGTGGACATTAGTAGTCAGGAATGGGGTAGGGCAGAGGAAGGTAGAATGTCATAAATGTTGTTATCAATGTGAAAAAGGTCGCTCTTACGGTGGTGGTTTATTAATTAAGAGAGAACCTTGGCTCCTTATTCTGTACTGTTTAGATATCTAAAGATATAGATGCTTACAATTAAACGTATATTTACGTCTGAGGATATATTAGCTGCGATTGTTTTTTGTAATTATTAGTTATAGTTCCTAGGTATATGACCTGCTTTTTATTGAGTAAACATCTTCATTAATCGGTTTTATAAATAAACTATTTACAGCTCGTTTCATTTTACATTTTCGTTTCATGGTTTTCCTAGTAAATGTCTGCTGCTTCAAATTCCTGATTTTTTTCTAATGTACGATCCTTCATCCCTCACTGTGATTGTGACCCTCATTGTGATGACCAAATATATGGATGGTATCACTAGAACAAAGTGTGTATGGTAAAATTAAAACTTGCATACAAATCCATCGAATGATTTTTGAGAGCATTTACCAAATGCATTTTTTATCCCCGCTTTTGTAAGTTATAGACCCCCGGAGTCATGAGGCCGACTGGGTCCTTCGCTCTCACGAGATGATCCCTTAAATTGGGCAATGGTCTGTGAATGGTGTCGATGTTAAACCTCTTCAAAACCCTCGAAATTTTTCCAGATATCGTAGAAACATATGGCAAAACGGCTCTGGCTGTCGGTTTGTTGTGTTCATTCTCTGTAACTGAAACCCTTGAAAAGTTAGAGGACCTCTTGAGAGCCAAAATACCTTGTGAATGTGGCGAGGTCTATGTGGGAGAGACAGGTCGAACGATTTCCACTCGACTGAAGGAACATCGAAGACATTTTCGACTCGGACAGCCGGAGAAATCAGCGATAGTTGAACATAGCCTCAATCTAGACCATCGCATTAAATGGGACGATACGAGGGTTATCTGGCGCTCGGACAAATTTTGGGATCGCTTGACAAAGGAAGCGATAGAAATAAAAATGGAGAGGAGGAACGTAAATCGGGATTCGGGCTTTACCATCAGCAGCTCATGGAATAGAATCCTAAAGAGAATACAGGTTGACAGAGCGAGGCCAACGGTCAACGGCCAAAGTTCAACGGTCAACGGTCCTCCAGCTCAACAATCGGGGCTCGACCAATCCCCCATCGCCAGCGTCCGTATAAAACCAACGGACGGTTTAGTTACGTGACATTTGCCTTGAGGATGGGTAACGAGTCGCTACCCGAAACGTCGGCAACATTACATTCACTCACCCGGTGTAGAGCCCGAGAAGAGTTCATCAATGCAATTCGCCGGGAAAGCGTGAAATCTTACTTCAGGGTGTAAAGTAGTTTGGAGTTTTCAGTTTTCATCTGAAATACTAGTCTTTGGAAAGGATAATGTTATATAAGTTGGATTTCTAAACCTGTAATTTTGACTTTAGTATTAGCTACTATTATATGAAATCGTAAACATTGAAATTTACATTTTATTTTCGTTTTAATTTACAACGTTGGAGAAGCAGCCTTTAATTACGAAGTTGATTGAACGCGTTCCCGGCCGAAGAAATTTTAGTTTCACTTGAATAACTTCTCACTTCTGTGATTTATTCATAGAGGAAAAATGTATGCTCAGCGTGACGAAAAATTGAATTTTCATCGCCG
Organism: Platycnemis pennipes; assembly: GCA_933228895.1. NCBI lineage: Eukaryota > Metazoa > Arthropoda > Insecta > Odonata > Platycnemididae > Platycnemis > Platycnemis pennipes. Next base: position 110,336,991 of record OW121853.1, read on the forward strand.
ATTTCACGAATGTAAGCATGGATAGCTTTAATGATTCCAAATTGTTTTATTAAATTATACATTATTATATGAATTGAAGGGTGCAGATTGATAGCCATAACCTATCATGAAACATCAAGACTATATCAGGATCGTGTTTCGAAGTGTGAAGGAAGAAAAAACTTCATCACTTTAGACTTACCAGCAGTCTCCCCGAGCACAATTGAGTTTTTGTTGGACGAGGGTATTGAGTTCTTAGTGGCTATCCCCGTTTTTGCGCCTTGTTCTTTTCATGTTGTCTGCAGCACATTCTCCTTCTCTCCATATTCTCTCTCTATCTTTTATAGCAGCAGTTTTCAACTTTTTTTACCCTTGCGTAACCCTCGATAGTCCATTTTACCGATGTATATCCGTTCAACAGCCATTGTTTCATACAAAAATGTTTGTGACTTATGTAGGTGCTGTTAATTTACATTTTATTCCACGTAGTCACATAAAAATAAATGTTTACTCTTCCATACTGTTCGCTCATAAAGGGGTTAAATTTTTGGACGAATTGATTTACTTGCCTTTAAATCCGCCATTTTGAGACTTCCTCGTGCACCCCTAAATCCTCGTACGCATACACCATGGGGCACTCCTATCCCCGTTTGGAAAGCACTGCTCTATGGCATTACTTAGTAATGCTGAGGAACCCTGTATGAATTATGAAATCCATTTGTATTATTCCGACTCTTGCAAATCATTGTTTTTACAGTACAATCTGGTTAGAATAGCCTGTAATAATTTCATTTTGGGGGAGTAACTAGCAAGTGGAGCCATTTTATGTATTAATGTAGGTACCAGAGTAGAGGTGTGGATTTTTAGCCAAAAGAAGAAGTGAGATAGATAGTTAAACGTCTTTATTGGGGCAAGATTGAGACTAAAAGCCCTATCTTCCATCTAACCCCTAAGTGAGGAGTGGTTTCCGGTTTCAGCATTAGCATGCTCTTCACGAAAGGCTCCGAGGAGGTTCTATTCAACATCCCTTCTGTCGGTTGGAGCACTGAACTTGAAGTATCTCCCACACGCTAGTATGAGGACCAGTATTCCTGTGAAAATCTCACTCTCTACTCATGTGGTACCAAACCGGGTCCTCGGATGGGGAATCTTGTACCCGGTCAGCCTGCCGCACCAACACGAGTAATTATAGACTACGTACGTTAATGTCATGATTTCTATGCTGGTGATTTTGACCTTTGAAGGAAAAATAATTATAATTCATATGGTTATGCATAATTGAGACTAGCATGCGTGAATGACCTGTTGAAGAAGGTGATCCTGTGAGTTCGCCGCCTTAAAAGGCGTTGTTCTAATGCGCATTAAGAAAATGAAATTCAGTTTTTAGGTCAAGGCATATATATCGAGAGACGACCTGGGAGTCAAAGTCATGCCGCAACGGTGGCTGACAATCGCTCTTTCCTCACGGAGGCAGCGCGCGAAAAGTTTTCGTGAGCCCATTCGCTCCCTTCACTTTAATACAATGCTTCACTGTTTTCATTGTTCCTAGAAGACTTTCGTATGTTTTCTATCCCGTAACGGAGATTGCATGGATTTCTCAGATAAGGCGATGAATAAACTACCGACAGCACTTAATACATCGTGGCGATTGGTGAGGGTCTAATTGTTGTGCTGTATGCGATCCGATCTATTTTCATTAAGGTACGGAATGTGATCGCGAGTGATAACCCTGTAAACCACTTAACACTGTTAGGGCTTTGCCAGGTGAAATATGAAATTAAGGCAAAAACGATAACTGTTTATCGCCGAATGCCTATCCCTTAAAAGTTCTTCCTTAAAATGACTTAAAAACTTTCGCGAAGTATATTTCTGTGTAGAAAATTCATATGGTCTGCAGTGATAGAAATAATTCCCCGACAAAGTTTTGGCTGAAATGAGTCGATATCTAAATATAAGTGGGTGGGTAGGTACTTCGTATTTTGGAGAAATACGATCACAGGAAAATATTCTTTCAAAACAATTTACATTTGATGTAGCAAATAAAATAATTAATTCCACATTTTTGCCGATTTTATTTCGTTGAGTTCAAATAAAGGCAAAATTCTTGGGTTTTTAGCGTCAATAGTCCCTTGCTATTTTCTCTCGCTTTCCACTTATTAAAAGGGAAGACATAATATTCATATTGCCATCAAACCTGGAAGAGTTGCAAACAGTGGCATGACTTTCGTAAGAAGCCCATCCCTAAAAACGCCCCAAAAGCAGTCGGCTCTTTTCAGCTCTTCAATGTTAATGCATCTATGACATGTAAGGTCAATTTCGGCCGCAAACTGTCCCGTTCATTAAGTTTCTTTGACACTTCTTTTGTTGTAGATGAATACCACCACCGACCAAAATTTTCCCACCAACCTCCGTCGCTGAATTTATGGTTTAAGGTGGATATTAAATATCTTTTCCTTAGTCTCTATACAGTATTTCTTGCATACTTCCAAAAACTTACTCCTGAAAAAAATCACACTGTACACTACTTCTAATGACACTATACTATGCTACTCTATTCATTTGCCTTCGAAGATAACCTTTTCAACGCCTCATTATGTGCTAACATATTCCCAAATAAACTAGTTACCCCCATACTATCAGTTCTCCATTACTCGTTAACGAATTTCACTCAGGAAATTCTTATAAGCCATTTTCTTTTCTCATTCTTTATCCATTTTCTGACAGAATCCTACCAGAATATCGAACAATAGTGCTCTAATTTCACTGATTTTTTCACTTATGGTGGTATTTTTTGCGGCAAACCTCATTAATTTCATACTTTCCTATTCATCCGCATCTCATACCTCAAGTTGTGAATGAAAAATTTGGCTTTAAAGACTCTACATATCCTACTATTTCATTTTTACTACTACCCTTCGCTCCCGCTAGCTTTTGATCTGATGTTTTTGAGGTGACCCCTTAAGCATAGGGAAATAAATGACTCCCTAATATAGAGGCATCGGATCGGTTTGGTTTAGCACTGCTGATATTTGTACATGTAATTTTACAGTAGAGTACATTTTGTACAGCAACTGCCTATTTAAAAATTTGATGCCCTTTATTCGCTCTCCAATTAATTGCCCAGCTGATGTAAGAGTTTTTATTGTATCCAGATCCAGAGCTGCAGATGAAATCTTTAACATAGGGTTTTTACCACAGCTGGACGAATATCCGTAGCATTTTCAAACACACGAGAAACACGAGGGTGTCTCTCCATCAACTGAGAAACTTGAAGATCCGTACCTAATTCCGTACAGCATTTGCGATTGACGCTAATGACGATAGCTCCTACTCTCATGAACCATTCATAAAATACATCGAAAAACAACTGCTTTGCTTCACCTCCAATCCCTAGATATGGTGCGGCATCTGCCCTTTTTATGACTTGAAAATTAATGCTCACGGAATCAGATGACACGCCTGGGTGATGGTTTTGTGGGGCGCAGCGATGATTTATTGCTCCGCCTACGTGACGAGAGGTGGTGGTTGGGTCCGAACAGACACCACGTTTGACGCCTCTTCGTATAAATCCCGGGGTCACCTTTTTTCACGCCGCCGAACTGGGTCGGGGCGATGCAGCGCGGAGCTCTTCTGGAACGTCAGCCTTTCATTTCTTTTTCTGCTCCTTGGCTTTTCCGCAGTATCACTACGAAAGCAAACTCCTGCATCTTCAGAAAATACCATCTTACACAAATGTGTTAATACCTGGAGTATGCATGAGCTATTTTATTATAACGATTTTGTATAAATATGACGTTGAGAACCATTTTGACCTTTAAAAATATGTTATCCGTAAATCCTGAGTAAGTATGGCAGATGATTTGCACATTGTATATCAAGTAATGTTTGCTTGCAATGGGGTCGTTTACCATATTTTTTTTATTGCCGAATCTGATAGAGTTTGTAAAATAAAAGGACCCGTATTTTTCCGTTTTCTGATCCGACAATTATTTCCCGTGTTATAAGCGGCGAAAAACTGATGGTTTTAACCCTTTCGGAAAAGTGGGTGTGGTGCAACCTCTGACGTATATCGACTTCGTCCAATCACAACTGAGCCCGCGAAGCTACTTCGCCTTATCGCAAAGGGGGGGGCACAGCTGATTCGGCCAATGGGAGCAATTTCGACAGCATCTGTGCGAGCAGACCTTCCGAGAACCCCCCTCCACTCCCTTCCCCCTCCCCTGAAAGCAGTCAAGGACGGGAGGAAAGTGACGTCAATGTTATCACAGCAGCATTTTCGGTGGGCGTCACCTTTTGCTTATTTTAATTTTTGATTTATGAGTGAATGGTTGTGGTTAGAAGATTAATTTTTTCACTAAAATTCGTTTTTCGCTTCCATCTAACGATTTCGTGTACAAAATTGCGATTTCGGTTCCGAGTAAACGCCCCCATTTCAAAGAGTTTGGGACTCAGTTTGACTCAGGGGTGGGCTATGCACGCCTAGGCTGGAAATGGTTTCATATGTTACACTTAACTTTTTAACGCTTTACGAATGTATCATATGGGTAAAAATCGGATGAAATATACGTATATGTTTGGGTGTTCAACTGTGTTCTCTCCCAGACTTTTTGTTGCATAATTTTATCCCTAATTATGTGATACAATGATTAATACTGTCTCTCGTGGCACATATATGCATAATTACTCATATTGCACTGGCCAGGTTGCCCGAATGTCTCTGGTTCAAATTCCGACTCGGGTATAGTTGTCTTTTTTCTCTTTGTAATGGATTCTGATAAGAAAATGTGATATGACCTCAGTAGATGAAGATTTTTTAAACCTGTTTCTATCGATATTGTAGAACACTACCACAGTGATGGCTTTTGGTATGCTTCACACTTAACAACCTCTACATCATCCAAAATACCTGATTTACCAAGCATGTATTTTAGCTTCCTCTTCCCGCTCCTTGTTGTGATCAATGTAAGTAAAAGGGTGGAACAAAATTGACGTCACCAATTAATGTTATGGAACTATTCTGCCGCAGTGAGAAAAATTAGCTCATCACTAAACGAGGAGAGCGTGGTGGTCTAGTGGGTAGAGGGCTGAGCTACTGATCGAAGGGTTCCGGGTTCAAATTAGGGTGAAGCCTTTGGACGCCCCCGAACGAACGAAAAATCCTCGGAGTGCGAGGTGGCCCAGGGAAAGGAACTAGCCCCCCTACCCTGAATGTGTGAAATTCACACGCGTGTGGGTTAGTCCGGGGTGAGCTCTATCCTCACCTATCCAAACCAACCTTCGGGTTGAATAACTGAGTGAGTGATCACAAAACTTTAAATTGTTTTCTTCCTTATTTTTGAATTAGTCTGCAATGGGGTCGTTTATCATATTTTTTATTGCCGAATCTGATAGAGTTTGTAAAATAAAAAGACCTGTATTTTTCCGTTTTTTGATCCGTCAATTAGTTCTCGAGTTATAAGCGGCGAAAACTGATGTTTTTACCCTTTCTGGAAAAGTGGGCGTGCATGCGACCTCTTACATCATCCACTTCGTCCAATCACAACTGAGCCCGGGAAGCTACTTCGCCTTATCGCAATGAGGGACACACAGCTGACTCTGCCAATAGAAGCGATTGCGACAGGATCTGTGGGAGCAGACCTTCCGAGAACCCCCCTCCACTCCCTTCCCTTCCCCTAAAAGCAGTCAAGGACGGGAGGTAAATGACGTCAATGATCTCAAAGCAGCTTCTTCGACGGGCGTCACCTTAAGCTTATTTTAATTTTTGATTTCTGAGTGAATGGTTGTGGTTAGAAGATTAATTTTTTCACTAAAATTCATTTTTCGTTTCCATCTAACGATTTCGTGTATAAAATTGCGATTTCGGTTCCGAATAAACGCTCCCATTACATTATTAATTACCTGCCGTCTAAGAAAAACCTAATATGAAGGCTAACATGATATCCATGCTATCCCGCTCCATATTCCTCGACCCTTGCGTTCAAAGATCTGGCTGACATGACTGGAATCTTTATTCATTCCATATATTTTCTAATGGTGAATTATGTCCAAGTTTTAATGAAAGAGGGCGGTAGGATGGCCTGAGTACTAGATTCCGGATTCGTTTCTCGCGATTGGCAGAAATTTCACATTGGGAAATCGGTCTTGACTCACCCTGAAACCCATCTTGAATGTTATGCGGCGGCTTTTTGTCATGTTTAGTGCAACACTCATCGCTTCGTGCATTAAACCGTGAGTGCCTTGGAAATCTTTGTCAAGAACAGCAGAAGGCCGACGCAGTGTTTCTCTCCACTCTTTCTTCGTTCCCTAAACAATTTCTATCTCTGACCAAATAATTACTATCCTACAAGACGCAGTTCACCTTAGTTGTCATTGTTATACCCCTTAAAGCTGCCCTTATACAATTTCAGTTGAATGTCTTTAGTTCACGATCTATTAAACAGATAGTTTCAGGCCTGACTTGTGGAAATATATTATATTCTCCATCTATCATTGTTATTAGAGGAGTTGATTGCAAAGGTGTCTATTTTCGCCATTAAGATTGTAGGGGTCCATTTGGAAAAGGAAGGAATGTAGGGGACGGAGAAAGGGAGAAGAGAAACTGGACAGCCTGCTGTCGGCAAGTGATCCACTCTTTAGGCCGCTTTACACAATACAATTTTGTGTACAATTTCTTGTACAAACGCTTGTATAAACTGAACGAAATTGTGTGTTTGTCTGAATGGAATTAGAACAGGTTCTACTTTCCGTTCAGTCATTCAGACATTCGCACAAGCGTTCACACAATTTGGCGCTTTGCACGGTACAATTTCCTCATACAAGCGATTGTACAAGAAATTGTACAAAAAATTGTATCGCGTAAAGCGGCCTTTTGACGTCCCGTCCAACGTATGCATTTACTGAAATTTAAGTGACTACCACAACGTGGCACTCAAGGAGGAACCGGCCTTTCACTTGAAAATCTGACTCTGCCAAGATTCGAACCTGGGCACTCGACGTGAGAGGCTGGTAGTCCGGCAAAAAACACCAACCCCATCCCCCCTTATAATTTATTTTTCTGTTAAAAAAGTTGCGCTCAACTCCAAGGTTGGTATAATTGATGAGGGTAGACTTTACCAAATAACCAAGCCCGTTGTCGTTTGGTGTTCGCCCATTAGGGTAAGAGAGCCAGTTTCTTTTCCTGTTCTGGCTGAGGTCTACCAAAAAGATATAATACCCGGAAAATGACATAGGTTGAGTTTCGCTTGGTTTTCCAAAGGCCTCTCCCAGATTCGAACCCAGGACCATGGATCGGCAGCCTAACGCTGTACTCACTGATACCACACGGTCATCTTTCTATTAGTTGGAGAAACATTACCGCGGTAAAAAAAATGGTTACGATTTTTAGAACGAGGAAACATGTAACTACGTTTTCATTATCTCTCCACAGTTTCCGCTCGCGGAAAATCAGCGACGATAATTATATGACAAATTTCTTTTTCTTAAAAACAGGAGCTCTTCCTGCAAGAACGTTGTGATAGGATAGATGGATAAATATGAACGCGGACTAAGCCTAATAAGGAGCAAATGCAAATGCAAACGACGACTACCTCTTCTCTCACGCCACCATGATGCCTGCCCTACGTATCCTACGAAGCGAGTGGTCGCCGACGTGCGTAATCGTATGTTTAAAGCGGCGTGCCCGTTTTGCATAGTGGAAAAAAGAAATACGGGGGGAGGGACCCCACGGACGGTCGTATTGATCGGGTCGCGAGGGTGAGGTGTGGAAGATAAACGAATGTAGGAGAGAGTGAGGTGGGAGGAGAACGGGGGAAGGGGTGGAAACTGAATGATGGTGAAAGTGTAGAGGGGTTGGGGGAATGTGGATGTGAGAGGGGAAGGGGTTAGGAGGAGGGGATAAATAGCGAGAGAGCGAGCGGGTCGCTTTTTATGACGCGGCGCAAATGCAAGCCGAATGGAAAAAGGAGGCGGAATTAAAAAAAAATGGAAGGGGGGCCGAGCGCGACCGTGGATGGGAATCGGAAATCCATTGGGAGGGATACGGAAGTGCGCATGTCCGCCATATTACATATGCACACACACATACTCGTGAACAATGGGAGGTCGAGAAACTTCTCCCTGAGAATTGGAGGGTGAGGGCAATTAGGAGCGGGTGATTGGAAAATTTAATTTATTATGATTATAAGTTGGCCCCTCCGACAAATGAATAAAACGATCATGTGTAATCTGAAGTCTTTTGGGAATGTGTTAGGAAGGGAAAATTTAATAATTTGAGAAGAAGAAGGAAAAAAATTGTAATATAAGTTGTGGACATGTTTACTATCTTTTTTTGTCTTTATTCCTGCGAGAATTTTTCACAACTTTTAGCCTGAGTACATAAAGTTCAAGAGAGTACCTATTGGTATAATGATCTGAATAAAGTAATGCATTTTGGAATTAGGCGATAGAAAATGCTAGATAGATTGCGGTGAATGTGTACCTACCCTAACTGATGAAAGAACAAAGAAAATAAATGTATGGTTTCAACCCCCTCCAAAAGACAGTTTAATTATTATTGTCGCCAAGGATATTCCCGTTTCGCATATATAACCGTATAAAACTAAATAAATATTTTTCAACATAGTCTGCGGAAATTTGGAATTGTGGAGATAAGAACCTGCAGTCCACATATGGGTGTGGGATGGGGGAAGGGGCCTGTAGCCATGTTGTAGTCCCTTATGAGGTCAATAGAGAGCATACGTAGGTTGGTATGCATACTTACTTGGGCGTGGGGGATAGTATAGCTTGGAAGAGAAGAGAGGGCCGATCTTATCGGCAATGTTTATCCAGCACAGAATCTGCAGCGGAGTTCGGTGGGTTGCGGGGTTTAATGGGACATGAGCGTTGAGGATCGAATGGAGCATAAGGTGAGCAAAGGGTGATGGGGGGTTCGAGGGGAGGGAGGGCAGGACACATTCGTCTCATCCCTCCTCGAGCCGGTCCTCGTGTGTTTGCTCGCCTCATGCGCGCGCATTTCCCGTGGCGAACGAGTCATGATAAGGAAACAAGAGGAGTGAGTGAGTTTATTAGGCCTGGGAGGAAAAATCCCTAGTGTCAAGCGGTGAGAATATCTCAAAAATATATTGGTAGTAAAAGGATAAAGAATGTTACAAATACATGATGGCCTGCGGATGATTTGGTTGGTTCATTCATCTTTCGGTTGACGTCATATTCGTTAGGAGTGAGTCGCATCGCAGTTGGAACCATGATCTCATAGTAGCATTATTAGACCTTGGTTTTAGGCGCTCCATCGGCTAAGTTTATATCGCACCTTCTAAGCAAGGTATTAACCATGGGAAAAACACGGCATCCATGCTCTGGGCGGTATTTGAACCCGGCCATTCAGCGCGTTACCAACCTGGTTACATGTACATATGTATCAGCCATGAACATGTATTTTTTCATTCCGCGAAGGGAATCGCAGTATACGTTGATTGCGAAGAGTGCGGAGCTCGGCATCGGAGACTGTAATGACCTTTCAAGTCTACGCCATGATTGATTTCATAGTGAATGCACATTGCATGCCGAAATTTACTGCTAAACTGAACACCGTCGCGATAACTAAACTAGCTATATTGCTCAACTATATCTGGGTTATCACAGTTTTGTGAATTTCTGCCTTCGCCTTGCGATAGGACTGAAAGGATGTTGTTAGTACACTTTTGCATCAATTCCTATTGAATCCACCTATCCCGAGTTTGATTTTTATCTTATAACTATGCGGTTGAAATATTATCAAACCGTTACTATCCGGTCGTTTTTCGAAGGCGGCAGAAGAGTTAGCTGTAGCCAAAAATTACCTTCTCATTTAGTAATTACTACTACGCCGACTTTCATGTAGATCGCTAGATAGTAATAAAACATCTACTTGATCCAGCCAATTCCTTCTTACTTTCATACTTAGATTTGCTCTTTTTATAGTCAATAAAATAGTTTTTTACCTCAATTTTCGTAGTGTACAAATTATACTTGCAATAGTTCACAAATAGTAATGTTCTTGAAGGGAATCCAAACGTTGCATTATGGTAGGTACTCAAGGGAAAGTAGATAGCACGAGATAATGCTCTGAGGATGGGTTGTCACGGGGGAAATTCAAGTATTCCTTCTCAATGATCATGTACACTTGAATAGGGGATGGCAAAATGAGACAAGTGTATGGAGAGTAGATTGTCACGTGGAGCATCTTGGTCCGGATAGTCCTCCATGTCCTGCTGCCGGTCACGCTGCAGTTTGCGTTCTATCACGATGGGAAGAGACTCTGTGGGACCGAAGACGAAGTATGGCTCGTGTTAGATAAGGCGGAGAACAGAGGGATGAAGAGTAAGAGCTCTGGGAGTCAAGTGCTTGTAAACGCTATCTGAACAAATCAGTTCATGGAGTTCGTAGTAATGCATTGTTGCACAATGTATATTATGTATCTGAAAAAGATGACTACATTATGAATCAAATCCTGAGTTCGGAAGTCACAGCAAAAAGATATATCTTTATTTATGTTTATGGTTTTACGGGAAGTGCACACGAATTAAATGATAACCTTATTGAACTTAGTTCAAGCATGGTCAGAAATGTATGCATGTTTCATGACGGTGACGTGCCATATTTTTAAATTCAATACTCTGTCAGTTATTTCAGAATAAGCACTGCATGATAGGTTTAATGTAATATCTTATTGCTACGACATTATATTTGTGCGTCCTTTATCCCGTACAAATCTGTGAACTAATGACCTTAAGCAGTGGCTTATTCTCTCATGTCCCCATAAATTGTTTAGAGAGATTTTAGAGAAAGAGAGAGAAGCGGAAGAAAACATGGAGATAGAGAAATTCTATATTTGCTACAGTTATGAATCAACCTTACTGTGTAACGCACCTTTTGAATATCCTATGCCACTCATAAACATGTTGCAATGATAAGCAGCTTGTCCCATATTTTTAGCTTTATCCGAAATATCCGTCGATTTTCTGTCTTCACTTATTATAATTCGTATAATTTCACTCTCTTCTTTGGAACATGTCACTAATTGTGTGGCCATGTTTGTTTTGTTCGGTTGATGTCACAGCGTACGTACGAATAAGTAACTGACACGATAAGTTTTTGTGCACTGGATCACAAAATATTACTGGACTATTGTACCGTGTTGGCACATGCGCAAGGAGTCTTGCACCGACGGCAGCGCCGAGAGGGAGCAGCGGGGGAAGCGGAGGTCGAGGAGGGACGTGGAGACACGGCCTGACTCTCGGCGGGGAAACTTCGGGAGACTTCGGGAGGAGGGTTTCCCCACGACTGTGTGTGTCGGGATTGTTCTTGTGTTGACCTTTTGCTATTGTAAAGTTTTGTATGAATATATGTGGTTATTTACTGACCGGCGTTCTAGCTCATTTATCGCCCTAGGCGGAAAAACCCAGCCGTTTCACTATTAATAGATAATTACATGGTCTAGAATTTTTGTGATGATATTATGGTTACGCTTCTACTTTCCTACTTAATTTTCTCAAGAAGTTTCAACTACGATTTGTACCCATATAATTAATTTCACTCTATGGTTATATCTAAAACTCCAATGCCGCCTCACACTATAAATTTGAGCCTGTTGTAAAAATTTCTGCTTTTCATTTCTTAACTGATTAGATTAGGGAGTGGTTAGTGAGCGAGTTGAGTAATGCCTCGCGTTTCTCGATTTTTTTAAAAACAGTTTAATTGGTTTTTATCCAAGTTAATTTGTGATTTATTTTTTCTACCGGCAAATTTCATTCTCTTGCTGATTTTTACAGGGAACATCGATATTCAACTATGCATACGTATACTGTATTTTTACAGGTTTAAATTTTGGTGGTCGATAAAACAAACTAACTTGAAGATTTGTGATTAACTAACTAAGATTCTCTAATGGAAACTCATGAACATATTGAATGAAATTTTGGTAATAAGGAAGGAAAACGACCGCATGATCTTGCAGCGAAGCAAAGGACGCGGATTCGAATCCCGCCTCTAGCATGGGTGCTATGTTGGTAGGACGAGTAAATTTTGGCCATATGACGTGATTTACTCTCAATTCGTTGTTGCGCTCTTAACCTAGTTAACATAGAAACGCAGAGCTTAAAACATATGTACTTAAGTATGGGTAAAACTTGGCCTCTCTCTCACCACCTTTGTTGAAAAAAACTACTTTGAAGTATTTTGTCTCGAAGTTATTTGCTTTGCCTCTACCATATTATTCCATATATTTTCCGTATTGAGATTTCTCCTTTGCGTATGGACGATCGAGCACCACAATGGATACATCATGATCCCACTTTATGTTGATGGAGCCAATAAAATATGATTGTTCCGTTTCTTCTTTATACTGATGCATGATTTATGTCTGGTTTTCAGCTTCATTTTGGCTAAATTTGAAGCTCCTTACAGCAGTTATTCGTAGGAAATCACTATTCACATAACGCTGCTTTGGCAGCTAGTTAGTTAATGTTTACTACAATTTTTTTCTGGCTGGTATTTTCAGTTTAGGGCTGCTTTACTACCAGGCTTTCTTGATCCATGTCTACTTCAGGGACGCTTATTATCAGATCTTTTCAACGACGAATTGTGAAGTTGGTCCCCTAGTAAGTTCACAAATGTGCGATAATTCTCGCGGTTAAGTTCATTGAGGTGCATCGAGTTTCTTCACTCTCCTGTCCTAGTATCCCTCGCCAAAAAAACTCACCGTTCCCGTGGCCCAAGTCTTGAATATTTCGTTACGCTATCACGAGTGAAATTTATCGTTATGTTAACGTCATTCGTTTCAAGATATTCGTTTATCCACGTTGATAACAAAATATGACGTTTTCATTGGTAACGAAAACGCCAATATTTATTCGGAGAGTAACGAGAGATTCAAGATCCGGGCCACCGGAGTAGGTTTATCGGATTGGAGGAGGGTGAGTGGGGCTTCCCTGCGCGTTGGCGACAGCCTCAGTATCTCGTTCGACCTCCATGCCTTCAAGTGACCCCTTTCAGGGTTCAAGGAGAAGCGGTCGGCTGTTCTAGTCGCCCTGATGAACAGGCAGAGTGGGAGGCGATGTGTGATAAGGGACTCCCAAGCAGTGGCGGATCCAGGCCCATATCTCGGGGGGGGGGGCAATATCTGCCAATATGCTATATGATGTATTGGTGGTATGCATAGATTAAAGAAGAAACTCTTCTCTTCTTTAATCTATGAGTGGTATGGAATATCACCTAATTGGGGGGGGGGGGGGGTTCTCACCCAGAAAATTGTAAAAATATGAAAAAAAGAATGGTGAATTGGCATGCAAGTTTTTCTGGTTTTCAGCATATTTTCACTTTTTAAATTTTTATAGTATTTGACAATTGCCTTATGACTTATGCAGCAAAAGACTTTGGTTTACCTTCGTTCAGAGACATTTTGAATTCTTTCCTGAAAATCTTACTCTTACTTGTATTTAATATGACCAAACTACTACACTGTTTTACGCTACTCTGAACTACTTAAAAAGGTATTGTCATCTACAGTAAAGTAGTTTGAATTTTGGAAAGTTGAGCTTATGCCTTGTGATATTCACTAAAAAGCAAAATAACATGATTATGAGAATACTTTTTAGTTAATAAGAACCTAGGACAAAAGTTCTGATATAAGTAATATAAGTAATAAACCTATCCTACAGCGATAATTTATAATTATGCCCAAATTCATGAAAGACTAAGAAAGTAAAAGCACAAAAAAATTAGTATTCAGAATATAATTTCAACTCTTTTACAAACTACATGCATTCTAAATAATTACTTGTAACTGTAATCTTCTTTTTCCTCCTTTAGCGTAACGTTCAAGCACCTAGTCAACATTTACATCAATATCTTTGTGGATAAATAAAAGACATAAGCCAAAAATCTTTCTTCAACCATTCGGGTTCGTAGCCGTCCGTAGATCTTTTAACAAGATAAAGGCTGCTGAATGACCTTTCAGCACTTGCAACACTGATTGGCAGTGTGATAAGAATTTTCAATAAATTTCTTACGGTCAGAAATATATCTTCATCACAGCTCTTCAACCACTTATAGTAACCGGAATTTTCTTTCCTTCCTCTTTCTCTATCAACCACCTTGTTTTCCAAATATTTATTTCCCCATCGATTACAGCTTCAGATTGAACAGGTAGAAGATGTTTCAAGTACCTAACAACTTTCTGAAGCCTATCTTTGACATTTACTTTTTCATTTGCAGCAGTGGTGTTGGAGTTCAGAATGCATACAGGCAACAATATATTTAGATGAAAACACATTAAGGTCTCTTGGGATAACCGGGTCTGAAGATCAACAATGACATTGTCCAGAAGTGGATTGTACATGGATCTTCTGTAGTAGTCTACAATTGTGTCAGCATCATGGCTTTCTCTGTGACGTTGCTTCTTCACGATTCTTGGCATTACTAGCTTCACTCCCAGCTTTTCGGCAGTGGTTTTGGCCTCACAATATATCTCTGTAAAGGACTCATCGCAGTTTTTTCTACTGTCCTTCAAAGATGTGAGAGTATCTTGTACAGCATTAGAAGCCTTGTTTAGGTCTACGGCTGGCATTTGCAGTAACTTACTCAGAGGGAGCGTTCTTTTCAAAATGTCAATCAAACACATGAAATAATAAAATTTGTGTTAGTCACTGAGTTAATGAATAGTGCAGCCTTTTTGGCCGATTCAGACTCCTTCCATTCACTTATTTCTGTGAAGTCTCTACTATTTCCGGTAAGGCAAAGTAAATTAAAATTATAGCATCGTGCCTTTCCACCCATCGAGTCTCACTAAGACTAACAAGTTGACCTCCTAAGAATGATTTCATAGTGGCATTTCTTTTGGATGACTGATTGAAAAACGAAATAACTTCCTTTATTATTCCAACATCATTTTTGATGGTTTGGATTTTAGTTGATTTCGAAAGAGAATTATTCAAGGCATGGTTGTAGCATGGTATCCGTTGTGTATTGTCCGCATCTCTTTGGATCTCTGCGATACTACCAACTTCTTCTCACTTTCAAAGTGAAAACAGATGCTCCATCTGTACCGATTCCTACACAGAGACTTAATCTAAACCCAGTTCTTTCACATTTTCTAAAACTATTTTACCAAGAGTCTTCCCAGTAAGTTTTGTTTCCGTCTTTTCTGTTAATCGCACATCAGTCATATCTGCAGCAGACTCGTATACATCAATGAATGTAATGAAATCTTCCTTTATAGTTTCTTTGTACAGATACCTTACAATTAAGACAATTTGTTCCTTGCGAGACAGATGAGGTGTTTCGTAGAACAATATTGACCAATATTTAGCTTCATGAATTCGTTTTAGGATTTCTTACCTTATTTCTTCCCCACAACATTCTATCAATAAATTTTGAGTAGTTTTACTAATAAAGGTAGCACGGGAAGATGCACTTTTTAGGTGTTCCTCAGGTATTTTGTCACCTGCATCTACCCTGAACTGCAACAGGGCTTTGAAATTACCTTGGTTTACAGCTGAGGCCACAGGATTAATAGGGCCGTCATCCCTATGACCCCTTAGAGGGATGTTCTGACGTCCAAGCAAGATAATGTTTTTAATAATAGGCCTCAGCCTTTCACGATTTTCGGTAACTTGACGAAGACGTTCAGTACATACTTGATTGACTACCTCTTTGTTTTTTTTCTCGGGGGGGGGGGGGGGGGGGGGGGGGGGGGGGGGGCAATTGCCCCCTGTGCCCCCCCCCCCCCCCCCCTGGATCCGCCACTGCTCCCAAGACGACTATATTTAGGATATTTGGTAATCCACTCAGGAAAATTGGAACACCACCTCAAATTGTTGATATATGGTGTAATTACTCGCGGAAACATCAGTCATAGTGAACGAATTTTTTCCACGGCACGGTCAGAGACCGATCCCTGAAATCAACATTTCAGGGCAATTTTTGCAATGGATGCTAGACAGGATGATGTTCCACTTACAGTTGAATATTGGAATAGTGCTTCGGAATGTGTTGACATGGTCTGACGCAATCGCTGAGCATCCGTCCAGGAATAAATAGTTTTATCCAAGAATTACGATATTAAAATGTGACACATTGAGTGATGAGTTAATGTGTCGAGTTTTCACGCGTGAGGATAATTAATTTTAAATATTTCTCTTGTGGCCATCAATACTTTCTAGTTTATGTTTCCTTTAAGGTTAATACACTTGTATCACGGAAAACGTATTGAAAAAGATTTGATCTTATTACATATACATGACATGAAAAGTGTAACTCGCCATAGGGTCATATTTAGTGTATTTTACTTATGAATTTTGAGAGTTGAATATCTCATCATCTAGTAGATGAAAATTCATCTTATTTTCATCAAAGTACGAGTAGACTGTTATTGAACGAACTAAATTTGCGATCAAGGAGAGAGAATCTGCTATTTTTTTTACCGAGACCGGCATACCAAATCAGAATAAAACCTTACTGGAAGGAGATTACACTCTTACATTATTGAACAAAAATAGATCATCCACTGAAAGAGTAGATGTTCTCTCGATAATTGACTCCGGAATCACCAAGGAAGGAAAATGAGACTCCTTGTCACTGAATCACTCGCCGCTTTCTCAGGCAGAAGGCAAAAGAGATAACATAGTTTCACATGTGACTTCAATGCATCATTCTAACACCAAGTCAGATGTGTGTTATGTCGTATTACTGGGGTAGGCATTGTGAATTTTCTTTACAGATTTGAACGAAATTCGCGGTATTGAATCAGGAACCGGGTACTATACCTCTATCTCTTCTTCTTCAGTAAAATGCCCTTGACTCGATATTTCCTAAGCTTAATGTCACCAAAATATCTCAATGGGGTTGATGTAAAGCGTTGTTTTCTGCCCATACTCCTTTATTTCAGCGCATATAATGAACGGCTGAATTTCAATGTATCTGGATATAAGTTGAAAAATTGAGTTTTCATATTCAATTGTGAGCATTAAAATTCTCGCTCAACTCATCATCGTTAGTCATCAATCCTCAGTTTGGTTTGACGCAGCTCTCCACCGAGTTCTACTATAGGCTAATCTCTTCATATTTACGTTTTTTTTCTCTTTTACATCCTTAATCACATGTTCCATATAACCATTTACTATTAAAACGTTTTACCTTTGACACATTGTCCGCCAAAATGAGATGGGAAGATTGTGGTGGGAAGGTTATGGTGGTGATGAAATCAAACAGTGGTTAATTTTATATAATGGCTTTATTTATCGTAATGATAATCACTACTTTGTGCTATGTACACAGCTTGGAGCAGGAATGCTGTAGAAATAGGCGTTCTAGTAAAAGTTACAAGTAAGAAAGACAAGGCCATGGACGAGTGCATTAATTATTGAGGATAAAGGCTCACCATTTCCACTTTCCCTCCCTCTCGCCTAATTAAACTCCTCTAGCCAGCAATCTCTCGGCTCGAGGGCAGTTTATCCTTCCGTCTGCTTCTAACACTTGTTTCTTTTACACTCACAGAATGAGAGGGAGGGGAATAAAGCTCTCTACTTATAGGTATCCACTTCTCTAAGGCTTTCATTGCATGCAAACAGAAACAAAACTTTCATCCAGTTCTAAAAAAAGGTAAGAGATATCACGCTGCCATTCTCATATTTTCAATATATCACGGCCAACTTGTGAAAAAATATATGCGTAATGTGTGTGATTACATATATAGGAAAATAATAATAGTGTATTTATATATATGTTCATATATTATTAAACGTCCTAAAATGGGGTTCAGTTATTATTTTAGTGATCCCGTACCCTGTACCCAATTTCTGTATTTCTTATCTCTAATTAACTGTACATACACTTGCGAGTGGCTCAATACTCTGATCCAATAAGCGTAAACCACTGCATCGCATAAAAGAACCCCGCTTCCACTACTATAAAAGCAAGGACTGTCCAAAAAACAGAGGTAGCGTTCTTCGCGATAGACAAAAACCATCACGTTCCGCAGGAATTTTTTTCGCAAAACTCCAGTCTTCAATCTCCAAGGAAACACAATATTTGTCTGTAATAAGGTACTTCTCGTAGAAAGTCTTGCAGTTAACCTCATAACCTTCAACACTTCATCGTATACGCAAGAAGAAACAAGGCTGCTATCCTTTAACATATCACACACTTCTTTTTTAGCCTAACTCTGTAAAAAAATCACTTCCTTGCAAACGATCACAAAATAAAATATTTCTCTTTCACAGTACGGTCAATATACAAACATCACAATAATTGAGGCACTGCTAAGAATAACTCAGTAAGACCAAGCCGTTCATTTTAAAATCCATCCACAATGTGGTTCATTTGAGCTGCACTTATAACATTTATTAAATTATGACTGAAGGTTGCACCTCGACAAAATGGCTCTCAAATATTACTGCAATGCATTGGTCTTTTACCGTATTCGGATGCACGAAAGTAATCCCCACACTCAGTCCTTTTCGTAGGAAATCCCCTGTATATCCTTCCAATAAATAATAGTTTATGGACTGGTTATATACTAAAAAAAGAGATACAGAATTAACAAGATCAACATCGAAAGAAAAATTTACATCTTTACATAAGTCCATTAAGTTCGTCACAAAATGAGGCACTATCGCGAAATACTTTTCTCTGAGAGAGAACGAAATAGACACCATTGATTGTTCAGGAATATGACGCAACAAATCACTAGTCTTCGTCATGTGAGAGCAATTGAGGGTTAAAGTCATTTCCTCGTCGTCGCACTTCCTGAACTATTATTGTTGGCACTTGTCGTATTGTTGTTGAAGGGATACATTGGAATGGGCCCGAGTTTCATGAAGTATTCCAGCAGTTTAACCGACTGCGGGTAGGCGTACCATTCCAATGGGTAGCCTCCCGCTGTTAACGCAGCCGCTGCCGCAGCTGACGAGGACACATTGGCGTTTTGCTGTTGCTGGTGTCTTACGTGCAACTGATGCATTTGATGCCAATGCTGGAGGATCTGCGGGTTGACTGCGGAGGCTGCTGACGGGGAGGTGGCGGCGGTGGTCGCTGACTGCTGGTGCGCTGCCGCCACTGCGACCTGCTGTAAGTGCTGTTCAGCAAGGTGGCGAGTCTGTAGCTCCATCTGCTGCCTGAAGCGATGGCCATGCGGAGACATCATGCTCCCGGAGTGAAGGTGGTGCGCGGCCACCGAGAAGGGGTCGTGAGGCATCCTTCCGGAGAGGCCGGGCGAGGAGCTGTTGGGGGAGGCCTTGGGATGGGCCGCGTGTCCGTTGGGCGAGGGCGTCGTCGAGTGTTGGTCGCCCGGGGGGGACGGGGACGGAGAGGAGGAGGACAGGGATGAGGGTCGGGGCTTGCCGGATGGCGGGACGGGGATCTTGAGGGCCGCCCCAGCGTTGTGGCTGTTGTGGTGGGAGTGAGGTGGAGGGGGTGGAGGGGGCGCCAGCGGCGGGGGCGGACTTCGCATGCTGCCGGTGCGAACGGCGAAGGGGGACAGGGAAGACAGGGGTGACAGGGAATCGGGGTAGCCTGGGGACGTGGCGGCAGAAGCTGGACTGGTGCTGCAGCTCCCGCCATTGTTCGCGTGTTGGGAGATGCTGACATGAGGATGCACATGATGGTGGTGATGGGTGTTGTTCTGCTGCTGAAAGGCATTGCTGTTGGGCACTTGTGGTGAACTTCGCTTCGGCGAGGGGCGGCTGTTGGACGAGGTGCCGTGATGGTTGATTTGGCCCAGGGAAAGAGTGAGTCCTGATGTCTTGCTCTGCGGTGAAACGGCGTTAACGGGAGAGGGGTTTGAGCGATTCAAGGGACTACCCTGCCTTGCATTGGCGGGCTTTGTGGATATGGTTATCGTTACTGGTGGAGTGGAAGAAGCTGTTGAAGTTGCAGACGTCGTGGACGTCTGGATATGACACTTTGCTTGGGATACGGGCGTCGTTTTTGAAGAGGCATGATTTCTCGCCTGCTGCTGTTGTTGCTCCTTAAGCTGCATCAGTAAATGCTGCTGCTGTAAATGCTGTTGTAGTTGCAGATGTAAATGTTGGTGCAGTTGTGCCTGTGCTTGCTGATTCAACAGTTGCTGGGTCATGTGATGGGTCTGAGTCTGTGGTTGTTGTTGAAGTTGCTGTTGGAGTTTACTCTGTGGTGTATACTTAGGAGTTTGTATCGGGTGCACTTGCTGTAAAGGTTTCTGTTGTTGCTTAGCACATGGAGGGGATTTTTGAGAGGCTGCCTGCTTTGCTTGAGCCAGTTGCTGCTGACTCTGCAATTGCTGTTGCCACTGCTGTTGCTGCAGAAGTTGCTGCTGTTGTTGCTGTTTTTGCTGCTGTTGTTGCTGCTGTTGTTGCTGCTGCTGTTGCTGCTGTTGTTGTTGCTGTTGCTGCTGTTGTTGTTGCTGAAGCTGTTGCTGTTGTTGCTGCTGTTGTTTTTGTTGCTGTTGTTGCTGCTGCTGTTGTTGTTGCTGTGGCTGCTGTCCTTGTTGAGGCTGCTGTTGTTGCTGTTGTTGCTGTTGCTGCTGCTGTTGTTGTTGCTGCTGCTGTTTTTGTTGTTGTTGCAGTTGCTTTTGCTGCACAGTTCTGGCGAGGTTGTCAGCAATTGACTGCAATGTTTGCGTCGATTGCCCCTTGGTCATTTTTCCCGGCCTCGTAGCTAATCCGAAAGTAGAATTTGTGAGGTGAGAACTGCTTCCATTAGATGCAGCAGTGCTGACACGCGTTGCTGCTGCATCTCGGCTAGAAGCAGTACTTGTGGTAGTCACATTAGACGTGACTGAGGGAGTTGAGGAATAGGTTGTTGAAGTGCATGAAGTTTTGGTTGGGGTAGGAGAGGTCGTTGAGCCGGTAGTTGTATTCACACTGGACGATTTATTTGTCACGGATGCATCACATGTAGGGATAAGACTGGGCCTACTGTTTTGAATAGGGGTGTTTCCGTACGAGCTTGTAGTGTTAGTCTGAGTGGACGTCTTGCTCGCAGCGACGGAAACAGTTGCACTGAATGTCTTGCAAGCGACAGACTCCGGAACGACTGCTTCCTCTTTCACCGCAATAAGATTAGGCAGGTCCTTTTTGGGTTGGGGATTGCTAGCGGCTTGCTGCACATTATTGGAAGAACATGACGCTTGAGTCGCTTCTCCCGAAGGCAAGCTTCGCGAGGCATCTGCACTTTTTTCCGCCGCACCTTTGGCAGCGGAACCATCCGAGGGCGGCGCGGAAGGTAGAGGTGCGGAAGGCGATGCAGGAGGAGAGGACTCTCCGCTGAGACGAGAAGAACCCCCCGAGAGATCTAACGCCCCATTTCGGTCGCGTTTCGTCGAAGGCACCCCATCACCCTCCACCGGATCCCCTGATCTTTTCCTCTCCGGATGCGACGCCGGCTGGTTGACCGTGGCAACGTCCTTGACGACGGGCGGAGGTCCGTCAGCCGCCACGTCTTTCGGCAGCGTCGGATGCTGTGCCCCCTTCCTGTTGTCCCCAGCGGTTCCCTGCGTTTGCTGAGCCACCACGAGCGCCGGGGGCGAGGACGCCGGCCTCGGCGATGGGAGTTGCTGCTGCTGCGGGTGGTGCGGGCGCGCCGCAACCGGCTGGGATGCCGCGGCCCCAGGAGTGGAGTGTGGCCTCGCGATGGGAGTCTGGGCCGAGAGTGGGCCTTCCACGGCCGTCTTGCGCATCCTGCTGGCGGACACGCCGTTCTCTCCCGACGCACTCCCAGTCTCCTGTCGGCCAAACTTGGCGAACGCGGACGGAGCTTTGGATTCGGCAGCAGTTGTCGCAGCCGTGCAGACCTCCGCTTTGCTTGCGTCCTGCTTCGCTGCTTCCCCTTGCTGCTCGGATCTCTTCCTTTCCGTGTCTTCCTCCGGCCGCTCGGCCTTCGCTTTCTCGACCTCACCCTCGGGAAGGTCGATCTTGGGGGGCAGAAGGGTTTCCCGGTCCACCTCCGAGGAAGTGCCGAGGTCCTCCGTCTTGGGGCCCCCGGACATCCTCTCGAGTTTCGGAGGCGGAGGGTCGTCACTGTCTAGCAGGGCCATGTCTTCTTTCGGAGTCGCAACGCCATTCATAATGGCATGCACCTCACCGTTGATCTTATGCTGATCCGTGACTTCCTTCTTAACGGGTTCAGCCGCTGGCCGCTTCTTCCTACGGACGGTGGTCCTTGGAGGCTCGTGGATTCTGTACATGAACTCCATTGGTTCGCTCTGAAAAATACAAGAACAGAAGGTTATGAAGAGATGCTTCATATCTAATGGCCCCATTGCATATTTGTTTATAATTCTTTTGCGTAGACATGAAAGAAATATACATATATCATTCCATTTCAATCAGTGCAATGTACTGGCGTAGCAATGGAAGGGTAAATCTGTAAAATGACCGCCTGGTTTCGAAAATATGATCATGAAGATCAAAAATAAGAATCCCGAGACTAGAAATTACATACATAATGCATTAAAGAGTGCACTCATTGATTATTATTATTATTTAAAACTTGAATCCATACTAAATAACATCATGCATAAGGCGCAAAAACATACGAATAATAATTTCTGCGCCAAACTGAATTTTGTAGGATTTTATATTCAACGATTAGAAACGTATCGTGACATCCTATGCCAGCACTTAGAAAAGGGCAAAATGTAGCCTTCATACCAGCATTTATAACGTAGAAACAGAAGAGAACGCTAAGACACATGGAATATAAATAACTTAATTTTACATTCATTTTATCCTGCTATTTCCTTATCCAACAATCTCTAAATCCTACATCAGGAATGAACTGTTTTGGTTCATGTAAGTTTCTTTATCAATTCAGGTTAAATAATTGCACCCGATACGTTGAAGCACCATATTGTTATCGGGTGAATTTATAGCAGTGACGATTCTTCGATACGTGCTAACACGCAACTGTTAAAATACTAGATACTTTTTTTCTTTGTCGTAGAGTTGGGAAGTTTGTGCACAATAATGCAGTGTTGGAACAAGCACTGTACTAGTCATACGGGGATAAATTTACGACTAATTCAAAAGCGTTCTTTAGATGCATTATCGGAGGAAGAGATTCATAATGTCATTACGTTAGATGTAGACTCTCCAAACCTGTGTATTTACAATATTTTGCTATGAATTTCCGCATTATAATTACGATACGATGACGGAGAATTAATACGTGCCTAATATTTAGTTTTGGCCCACGAATGCGAATAGTTCATTCCCTAAAGTACTTCATGTCTGCTGGAGGAACTTTTAACATATAACAGTAGAGAAAGTTATTCATTAAAATTTATTGTTGACAATCCAATGTTCTTCAAGCAACCGTGGTGGTGCAATGAAACAAACTCCGCAAGATTTCGGTTACCCAAAATAAATGCCTCGGCTTAAATCTTTCTGTCTTCGGTTGGCGGAGCGGAAAATATGAGGATAACTGGCATTCGCGTATTTCCTTCTCCATAGACATGGAATTACTTTGGTAAGCTCGTAGGTAGAAATCATTCATCCAGAACGTAAACGGCCACTTCAGTTCCCGATTCAGGTGGTATTTTCCATGGCGCTTAGATGTGAAAAATTACCAGCCTTCGACAGAGATCGTCGAGACTTTTCCGAAAACCCCGAGAGCGGAACGTTCATTTTCACCTCCTTCCCGGCGAAGCCCAGGCTTTCGACGTCTCCCGTGAGCGCCACCGTTTCCTTCAATTCCTCCTTCTCCTCCGCTCCCACCCCCCCCGCCCGCTTCTCAAACTTCTTCGGCGTAGCGGTACAGCACTGCGTGACCGGCATATTCGGGCACCTCCCCCCGCACCGCGGGGCGACACCTCCCTCTCCTCGCCGCATTCCTCTCTACACCCACCCTCTACACTCACCCCCTTCCCCCATCCTACTTCCAAGCCTCCCCAGCTCCTTATTCTCACACCGTGTTTTCGTCCACCCTCCCACGGGGAAACAAATTTCCCACCTCTTACGATCCATTACCGCGGACGATTGCGTGAGCAGATGCGTCCTCTTGGAAGGAGGGGGGAGTTATTCTCTTTTTTTTCTTCTAAGGAAAGTTTCGAAGGCGTCTTTCGTAACGGACGAGGTGTTTATGAAGCGCGGTTATTTTCCAACATCTTCATCCAGGGGAGAATTGAATTTCCATGAGTGGACGGCCATTTCAGGTAACGAGCCATAGATATTAGCCCTCCCTGCTCGTACACGCTTCTCAAGTCTTCTGCAGTTGAAAAACTCTCCTCGGATATGGCCGAGGTATTAACAAGTGTACCGTAGAAATGGAAACACGGATTTTGTCTCGCATATTTTCTGCGACGTCTATCAATGAAATAGAATAGGAAGACATCGATAGGTACGATGTTGTAGAACAGATAATAACTTGTCGTACACTTCGATTAACAGAAAGTAAGTCCAATGAGAGGGTGAGTGTAAAAACTGCAACAAAGGCGTTCGTTGTAACAATTCCTCGGACGCATTTAACATGCTCTGCTATGGTATTGGATAATGATCTAACTGTATCTATTTGTAGCCTCGCTTTTTTAATGCCTGGTATACGTTATATATCAGTAGATATCAAGACGTAAAGTTCGATCGAAGTGATCGTTCATAGGTCATCAATGTACCTGGTGTATCATCATCATCAATGTACCTGGTGATAGAAATATTTTCCACCAGATATCTTCATTCTTGGCTTTCGACAAAAAGGGAGACTTTTCGGTACGTCGTTCCTCCGCTGACGCCTAGGTCACTCTGGAAGAGCTTAGGTAGACCGGCTCTCCATTCATAATGTCTCCTAAGAATGAATGTGACAGGATTAATAAAAGACCTAAAATACGCACCATTTAACCTCTGGACGACAGAAGGTGAGCGGTTACGGCTCTCCTTCCAACTTAGAGCATTCAGTTTATAATGGGAGACCTAGTTAATCAAGGACGATCATCCGTTCATAAAGCCTACGTTAAATTCCTCATTAAAGGTGTATGCCAACATTTTTATGGTAGTGAAAGCTATGGGGAATATTTTAAGCCGGGAAAGAGCAGGTTATTTTAAGCCATTCACCTCATTATTTATGAAACATGAATAAAAAAGTGATAGATTACCATGAACATCTACCTGTCAAAATGAAGTGTCGGTCTGTAACTCCGTGCAATAAAAGAAATATTTTTTCTCAAGCGAGAAATACGAGTCGTGTTTTGTTAGAGAGCAATTATTTTCGATTGACCACAGACTATAATGGCAGAAGCAATTCGAAGTGGGAACCAATAGTTGAGGCGTCTGTTCCTTCCATTTTAAGTTGACGGGGAGGCGGCAGATTAATTTTACGGAAAGCTTGGATGGTGAAGAGAGAACCAGCCACTGCTCCAGCCTACTTTCAAGAGAGACGTAAGAGATACACGATGCAAACTTTCTTGGCATTTATATGGCTCTCTGGTAGATTTTTTTCATTTTTCTCCCTGCGTCATAAATACTTTTCGCATGTGCCGTGAACTCTTAGTAATGGATAAAGTGGGAGATGTATAATTCAGGTGGGGCCTCAGTCCTTGATTTTAAAAGTGACAGGCCGTTTACCTACCTGTTTTTTGTTAAATTTTCACATATTTCTCTCAGATTCTACGAGTTTGATAAAATATGGGATTTCCTTTTGATTTTCGGTTTCTCGATCACTTCATCCCTCACATTCCTGATTTCGCCGTTGACATTAAAAAAATGAATAAATCATTACTTATATATAACTATAAAATATAAGTCAAATTAAATATGTGTATGCTCCGAACTTAAATTAGGGGTTAAACTGCCAGTTAGTAAATCAGAGACGTTATGTGTCGCAAAAACAGAAGCGGCAATCGTTAGATAGTGAGTGGGCAGTATATGCGTTTTCCTCTGTTAAATTAGAGACTGTATATCAGTAAAAGCACTCCAACTCGCTCGAAGGTGCTGCCTTAAGAACCACGCGTAGTTAGCGGTCTATATTACTCTAAGGCGTCATCCATTATCATTTTAAAAACCTACAAGTTGGCGCGGAAACAAATGAAGTTCAGCTTGCGGAACCTCACGCCATTTTCCGGCGAGGGCTAATTTCCACAATCATTAATTTTCTATTAACGCTGCGAAATTAAGGCACTTGGAGTTCTCTCTGCCATTTATTTCATTTAACCGCTTGTTCTTCCTTGCTCGTGTTTTGCCTCGGAAACTCTCTTGCCGCTTCCACCTCCTCCGCCACCCCTCGCCCCCGATGACAACGGGTCGGGTTTGGGCGGAGTGCGCGGCATTTATGACACAAGAGGTAGAAGAGAGGTCGGAATGACTTATGGGAGCATTATTTTGTCATTATGAATTAAAAAATTGGAGGACGGTGGACCTGGATGAAAAAATGCTCCCTAGGGCCCTCGTGGTTTTTCCTTGCTTTGTTACCCCATGTGTCCGTGTTTCCCCATCTCTTCTCCATCCTCCACCCCAATCTCACGCCTCTACTGGGGGACTGCGTATATGTGCGTAGAAAAATGAATGACGAGTGGAATGGCCGATGAAAAAATCAAGGAAAAGGGTGAAGCACACAAAAATTTCCATCGAGCACCAATCGTCTCCCCATTCCACTACCCCTATCTTTTATTTCCCACAGGAGGAATGCTGGGAAGTGCTAACAGAAGGCCTACATCGGCATGTCTTTGTGTCAGTCCAAACAACTTTTTTAAAATAATAGTTGTAAGCATTCATCGGATTCTTCGTGCGTCTGTCAAGACTAAAGCAAAAGGAGGATAATTGTTATTTATAATCCTTTGAAACTTAATTTATTTTCCTAAATTAGACGTCTAATATACTGGAGGATATTTTCAATTTTCGGTTGAATGAAAAGCAGCACTAGAGCTAATAACAGAGGTACAGAAAATACATAAAATATAAAGTAAATATCCCAAGGAATCTACAGTTTTGTGAATGTTTTTTCTTCTAAAATTCCTAGTATTTAAATAGGATTGTAACTAACGACGACCGATTATTAAGTGCATCGATTTTCCTTTCACCACGCGCCATGAAACTGATTTTAAACTCTCGATGTCAATTTCAATTAAAGTCTGAGACGTGCTCTTTGAGTTAGGAATAAAATATTGAACGTATTCAGATAGCAATAGCCGAGTTAATGTTCCTTTTTTGCTTATAGTGTAAAGGAAAATTTTCCAGTCAATAACCCAACATTAACATAGATTTTAGAAACTTTCCACGATGTTTTTAAGAGATTTTTCCAGCTTCAAACCTCAACAATAGGGTCATGATATCCATGTTTAATTTCACAAAAGAATATACTGTCCATAAAATAGGAAGTAGAAAATATAAATGTATTAAAAGTCACGAATGCCTTCTGTTTTTAGGAAAAGGTCTAAATGGAATGGAGAACCAATATTCAAATTCCCCAATCACCATCCTCGAGAGCCATAGTAATGCAGCCATTGGATAAAGCATTGTGTCTTATTCGTGAACCACATGATACAAGTAAGTGCCGATTTCGTAAATAGTTAAGTAAGAAGAGCTGTACCCAATGCACTGCAGTTCTGGAATGATGGATGTTTTTGCGATGACTTAATTCTGGAAAAAGAATCGTTTTTCCTTCATTATTAAGTTTGTATGAGCTATTCTATGCGGATTAATGGTTTAATTTGTCTCTACCGGCAAAACAAATCCCTAAATAAACTAACTTTTGAGAATAATCATTACAATATTTGTTACTCGACACATTTTATGACGTTTTTGAGGCGATTTCTCTTCGCACATTACATTTGTCAAAGAATTTAACATATATCGTTCGAATGCAATGCTGTGAATCATATTCCACACAGAAGGGCAGACAGCACGTAAGAAATGTTCTAAACTTTCTCTTAATCGATGACAAATAATTCATTTTCGGAATTTTTTATTCGAGCAATATCTGTATCTGTTTCGAAGGAGAAAATATGGCTGTTGGGGATTGGCCAGGAGGGGAAGGAAGGGTGGTGAAGACGGCTGAAGACAAAAGAAGGCATTTGGGGGAGGGAGGTTGGGCCCTTGACGGCATCGGCTCCTTAAAGAGACAAGAGGGGAGAGACCAAAGGAAGGAGGGTGAGCAAAGGGACACACAAAACACACACATTCACACTCCAAGGGAGGGCCACCAAAGGCTATTTATTTTCGTCCCGAAAGGCCTGCCTGTTCTCTTTTCTTTCTGTTGCGTCACTGGCTTGCGGCGGGGAATTTCTGGCGATCCAAAATTGAAGATGGGAGTGGGTCAGGTCCTTTGAGTAAGGACTGGGAGGAGGGAGATTTTCGGCCTGGCGTAAGAATGGTTTGGGAGTGATTACTGAGGAGAATTGGTGTCCTGGATGGGAGCAGTAGGTACACTCTAAATACTTCAATATTTTGAGACTATTATCCTCCCCCACGGATTTATACCAGGTTGTTGAACAACGCGACTACATCACCCGATCATCAGCTTTCAGTTTGGGTGATTACTTGTGCCCCTTGCGACGAGTGCTATGTTTTTCACAAAGAAATAATTGCTTGCGGAAATCAACTTCATGTATAGAGCGGAGGAACGACAGCAAATCAATTTGTCCGAACACGTGTGTTGCGTAGAAACAGGATGGAATTGTGAGACATGAGCTCTCCAATTGAAGGAGTTCCCATTAGCGTAGAATTAACTAACACATAATGCTAATATTTTGATTGTAAATGCTAAAATAAACAATTATTAGTTAACTTTAACTTAAATCCCGTCATGAGGTCCACGGCGCACATTGAGACTATGAAACGAAATTGTTATATTTAATGATAACTATTCGCATGCTTCCATGTGTTAACATCATTGCAGTTTTTCTTTTCATCATCTATATTATGTAAAGAAAAATTGAACGATGTTCGCAAACAATTAACAAGCATAAACCCAAGCATTTTCACCATACATAAAGTTTCTTTCGTATGTATAGGTACTATGAGAGGAGAGCATGTTTCTCTACGTAAAAGTATTAAGCGCCCTTCAAAAATATAAACTATATTCCGGAAGAAACATTTCCAAAAATCCTTAAATATTCCACAGGATATTAAAAGAGAAAAGAAAGTGTATATCCGGACTTTCAAACAATTGGCGTCTTGAATTATGAAAATTAGAAGCTTGTCTTCTCTTCATTTCTTTTGTAATCGTATTTTTTGCTAATAACCTTTCGGAAATGAATATACGTTGCGTTCGAACACGACTGGAACATGCTCGAATGGTGAATGTCAGTTGATGGCGCTGGTAAAGAGTTGAACGAGTACGTGGTGGTCCTTCGTTTTTGGTTAACGGGAGTTGTTTGCCTCTTTGTGATCCCCATTCAGAAAGAAACCTGTAAACCTGTCTGTCGTAAAATAAAAAATGAGGTAAACGTTATAAGAAGGAAGAGAAAAAAAGGGGCTTATACAGCTAGTCATCATCAATTACTTACAGAGTAAGTATTCGTGCTAGATCGCTATTGGTGGATGTAGGATGATAGTAGCGCACAAAATGGCTGAGTAAAACACCAGCCGGCAAGGGTAAGGGGGATGAGGGTCGAGGCATGGCAGGGAATGCAATGAATTTCGGGTAAAAATGTCCTTTGTGTCGTCAGCAATCCCATCGCCTCTCGCCTTTTTCTCTCAATCCCACTCCCGCTCCCCACCCCCTAATTCATCCCCCTTCTCTCCCAATTCCTCCCCCGCACTTCCCTCCCTAGCGGAGGGAAGGGCAATTTCACGGTCGTGAGCCGAGCAAATTGTCCGCACCCCTCTTCCCCCGCCCCGCCCCCCTTGTTCTGTCTCTTTCTAGTGGAAGCGGCATCCAGTGGGGTATCGCAAACGTAAATCCCCCAACATACGTCCACCCCCACCAAGCGCTCTCCCGTTGATGCTGGTGCGAAATGCTGAAGGTCACAGGGAAGGCAAACTTCCATGTTAACCATGCAAACATTTAGTCAAGTCTTTTGGAATAATTACTGAGAAACCCTGCTCATCTGCCATTAGGTATCGTCTTCTTGTCCCTTATAATTTAAATTTCTATTGCTGTTCAATTTGTTTTTCATCAGTTGGGTGAAAGAAATAATTATTTTCATACATTCGCTCGGCAAAATTAAAAATGTGATAAATAAAGGACTATAGAAATTTTAGGGCGAGGAATTTTCAGCAGATATTCGTAACTAAGATAATTGAAAGCCAGGCTGAAATAGCCAGAAAAAGCCCAGCTGAATTCTAAAGCATTATCAAGCTCTGATTTCAAAAATATTGTTTAGCGTCATCAGTTCCACTCTCAAGAGTCAATTATTCAATTTCTAGCCACTAATAACATTTTACATATGTATAATTCATTGGTAAAACATGAACCCTAGGGTCTCACATCCCTCTTTGGGCGCGAGGAATATAACCTCTTTGCGGTACTGTTTGCGGTATCGTCTTGATGAAAGTTGTGCCTTTAAATTATGGCCAGTCGGGTCCTGCGCCGTAACACAAATGGAATTTTTTAGGCAATGAAGCAAACTTTTCTTTCAAAAGTAGAGTAAAAACATAAAATGTCACATCACTAGGCTTTTTGAAAGATTCGGAATATTAGATATACTCGTAAAGGTTGAGTCTCAGACCTTGTTCATTACATTTCCCCTTTCAAGTTTTACGAAAATACTGCAAAATTCATTCTGAAAAAACTGGCGTAAACATTACGAAGAACGCCAAAATATCCAAGGTTTAACACTGCAGTTGACGAACGGACTTTGATGCTGAAATCGTTTTCCACAGAGCACTGAAATGATGACCGGTATTGCACGGAAAATTTCTGTTGCAGCCGTGACTCTTACCCGGGTTCCCTGGAGTGGGAGGCCGGTAATCTAGTCTCCACACGAATCCAATCCCTCCAATAGATTCATCTCGGGAGGTAATGGACAGGAAAAGAGTAGAACGCTTTTTCTAAGGGGCGCAAAAACTTCAACCTAAACAAATCAAATCCAAATTCCCGCTCGCGTGCAAACGGGGATGGCACGTGGCGTCTTCAATCGTCGACCTTAATTCGCGCGTGACTGATGGTAGCTCCTCGAGAGGGAATTCCCGATCCCTGCGGATGAGAGGGGATGAGAGGAGTGTTGGTGAGAAGGGGGTGGCTGTGGGAGGGGAGGGGGCGGGCGGCAAGGGGGTGAGGGGATGGCAATTTCGTCCCTAACTGGGGAGTGGTTCCGGGGATTGAGGGTCGTAGATTGGGGAAAGGGAGCAGGGGGGAGAGTCCCGCGTCACAGCCAATTTCACATCGATAACAGTTTTGGGGGTTTAGGGCGACGAAATTGAAATCGAAGGCAGTCGGAGAGATAGGGTGGGGGAGAGGAGTGGGATAAAGAAAAAGGGTTTCCTGTCATCCCTCTCTCCTCTTCTCACTTCCCCCGTCCCTTCCTAGGGTCTTGGGAAGCTCCTTCTTGCCCCACTGCGAGTTCCTGTACGGCACCGACGTGTTGTGACGGCTTTCGGAAGCTTTTCAAACTTGCTCTCCTTATTTCTTTGTTTAGTTCTCGCCGCAGCGCCTACAGTTCCAATTGCACCGCCGTTTCTCTGATCGGACTTTCTTTTAATCCAACGGCCTACTTATGTACACATTGACTGTTTAGACCACAATGGATGGACGAGAAATCAAAGTATACGGAAGTAATCAGTAATTAATTCGAGAATTAATTATATTAAAAGAGAATGTGAAACCCAAGGTTAATCCAAAAATAAGAACCGGTAACAGAGTACTACCCGCTTCTCGAAGTTAACATGAAGGAAATTGGTGAACAGTGGCATTCTTTTTGAATGAAATGAAATGCGCTGCACTACGAAAATCGGTGGACCGCAATTGAACCTAAGTAAATGTATCATTATCTTCTCTAATCAAACCCAGAATAAAAAGTGCTTCCACACTCTCATGGCTAAGAGAAATAGAAATAATGCAGTATACGTCATATCTAAAGCCTATTCTCTTCAATTTTAAGATGGTGGAGGACAGCATGGCATATAGATGTAGTGTAAAACAGACAAACAAGCATCCTAATTTTTATGCAAACACGATAATTCGCCTTATTATATATAAGAATCAAGATGTGAATACAAAGCGTTAGTCCAGTAATTATAACATGATATAACAAATGATTCAACGTAATCACTGCTTTTCGTTGATGAATGTAATTGTACCGAAACTTTAGATCCCATTATTCATACTGCCTGGGCTAAGTGAGGCCGCTCGTCACGGTTTGAGTACAAAATAGTCTAAATTCAAAGGAAACCCACCCTCAGATAACGCACCATGTGAACTAGAGACCAACTGAGTTGATACCACAACCGGAACCCATTCCAAAATTTTAAGCACGAATTTTTCACACGGGAGTAGATCTTTAGAGAGAAAGAAAGAGCGAGATTGAGAAAGCTCCTATTTTTCCCATTTCCTTAACCGTGACACCTCTTCCCGGAATCTTTTGCGCCTCTTTTTCCCTTTGGAGAAAACCTTTCCGGCGGGAACAACGAAGGAGCTCCTCTCTTACCAAGGAAAATATTTCCCCTCACACTCCATCGGAGGAGGGAAGGAAGCTGCAGGGGTTTGGATGGTTCCTCCTGTTTTAAGAGGCGGGGGAAGTAGGGTGTGGGCGGGCTGCGAGAGGCGAGATTTTTCTCGGAACCGGGGATTCCGTTGGGCCCACTCCTTCTTCATCCAAACTTCTCACCGAATACTCCTTTGTGTGCTCGGATGGTCTCTCCTTGTGGAGGACAGACACACACAACACCGTCGCGGTCGGGTTTCACGCGTCGTTGAGAAGAAGGGAGCAAAATGGCCGGCACTCGACTGATCTCTCTTCCTCTCTCACATACACTGGAAGATGGAGCGTGACGCGAGGAATCCGGGACGTGAAGGAGGAAGGACCCACGTCGAGAGAGGCCGAGGGGATTGGAAATTGGTGGGTTGTGGGGTGGTGGGAGAAGTGGAGTGTTTTAATGCGGATAAAGACGTGCGGGTTGAGTTAAGTGGACGGGAAAAGATCCTACGGCATGACTGAACACCCCAGGCGATCCTCTTATTAGTTAACCTTTTGACATTAGGCACTTCGGCGTGTGAGGCATTCGATCACCGTTCCACGTTGATATGAGAGATGTGTAAGAAGTGAGTCTTGTTGCGAGCTTACCTCGGATTGTGTGTTTACGGGCGTTTAATTTTTACGAACGACTTCCCAATAAACAACGGTAACCTTTTTCTCGCATAAACTGCCCCAAATTAGCAGCTGTTGTGGAAGCTATTTGTTGTGTTTGTTGGAAAAGTTACGGAAAGTGGAAAGTCACGGAAATATTTTAAACTTGTTCAACTGAGTGATGCTTTCAAAAGCCCGTACAATTGCCCCAATATGTTTTACTGGCAAACGTATGGCTTAAATTTATTTAGAGGAACAAGATTAATAAATACTTAAACTAATTTTGGCTAAATTTCCGCTTTTTTGCAAAACAAGGTCAACATTTTAATCGTCGCTTTACTATAAATATTCTTAAGATGCTTAAGTTTTTTATGCAACTGCATTCATATTCACGCGGTGTTCATCCTAGGGATCACTTTAAATAAAAACATGTGAAAGCTAATTTATCATCGCATGAAAATGATAATGGGAATATTTTTTATGGCCATTTCGTGTTTTCCATCGGTGCCTATTAAATAGAGACTCACAGTTTAACCTTATTGAAATACGGAACTACTATCTGACAGAACAAGTTACTTAAACTTTGAAAACATTAAATTACTTCGCGAGAATGAGCATAGATTCCACAGCACAACCCACAACTTAGCTTATCACTACTACGGTCTTTCCAACAGTTGATTTTTATATTTCGAAAGCCTAGTTTGAAAACAGGAATATCGGAAATAATAATGAAATAGGTATCACCATCTATCAACATCACTTGTCATCAATACTAAGCTTCATTTGACGCAGCTTTCCACTCGATTCTTCGATCGGCTAATGTCTTCTAATTTATGAATATGTTCACTTGCATCTTTATTATATGCTAATTATATTTCAAACGATGCCTTTCTTTGTCATGCCTACAATTCAGTTTTCTCTCGGTACATAAATTTCTTCATCAAAAACATTATGCATATATTTCCAATGCTAGAATGGCATTTAACGGCCTTCCCGGCTGCTTCTGCGGAGTTTAATGACTTTGCCCTTGATTGCTGTTAGACTTCAGCCAATTCCGACTCCACCCCCACGCTTGCCTGCCACCCACACCCGAAGGAGCCGCTCCCGTGCACCATTACCCAATTCCCGCGTACAACAATCTCCCCTCGTCCCCACCCGCGCGCAATCTTCCTCGCCCACGCTCCCAGTATACTCTCGGTTCCCTCCTCATCCTCTCTGCATCTTTCAATGAAGTTGGGACGTAATCCAAGCCCTGCTTCAAGGGAAACAGCATTCATTACGTACGTACACACCAAATGAAAGTGGGATTTCAGCAGCTAAGGCACGCAGATAGCCTTCACCAGAAGGTAGGTGGCAGTATGTTACCGGTGAAATGCCCATCAAGATGGAATGGAAGATAAGTTTACTGCCGCTATGAAAGGTGATGGAGTGTGCTTAAAATCGCCCAAGGAAATAGGTCTCCTGATCGGGATGTCGAATGACGGACATATTCCTTACTTTAAAAGATCAGGGAAATTTCCTCTTGGATCAGGTAACCTGGGTATCTTAGTAGTAAGCGCAGGAGCTTTACCAGCGAAAAAGTAGGATTCTCTTCTACAAAGATAAAATGGATCGACTGAGTGACAAACGAAGAAGTGTTGAGAGGAGTGGGAGAAAAGAGAAGTCAGTTGAAAACTCGAAAAAGAAGAAGGGGCAACTTAATCGGCCATATCTTAAGACACGATGGCCTGATAAAGACAATCTTCGAGGGAAAAGTGAACGGGAAGAACGGCAAAGGAAGGCCTCATATGAAATGTATGGAACAGGTTGTGAAGGATGTAAAAGATAGGAATTATTTTTATATGAAGAGGAAAGGTGCTTTCCCGGCGTATCTGCTTCGTGTAGGTTTCTCGGGTCCTCCACCGGGTTAATTCGTCCATGTCCGCCGACGTTTCGATTGCCGAGTCGGGAATCGAAACGTCGGCGGACATGGACGAATTTATATGAAGAGGTTTGCCGATAGAAGAATCGAGTGGAGGCCTGCGTCAAACCAATCCTAGGATTGATGATGATCTCTTCCAGAAACTTGATATCCTGTCAATTTAAGGGATCTAAATATAATCAAATCGCTAACCATGAAGTAATATCACTCGTGCCACAAAACACCTCACATTTTGCGTTGGACGGGAGGCAAGCCAAGGAACGCACGCATTCTGTTTTATAATCTTCCAAAAGTTGCCTTGCCTCTGTCCCCATAATTCGGAGAAGCAGCTACCGCTGAAACGACAGTCCTAAATTAAGGCGCAAAGGAGCATCAAAGGATTAAGTCGCCTACGACTTCCGCAGCGTCCGTTTCAGAAGTTTCCCAAGCTGCCGTGACACGACCTCTTCCCTTTCTTCCCCACCCCGCTCCTTCACATCAGGGCTCTCTCGTTTTGCTCCGCATCCAACAAATCCCTCTTCCTTTCTTCAGCGTCCCCTCTTTTCTCCTTTGGCTGGCGATTAGTGTTAGCCCACGCACGCGCGCCGTTTGTTTGCATGTGCCGATGGGCAACAGAGTCGGAGACTGGATCGAATGAGGAGGAGGAGGAGAGGGAAAGCTTCGGCTTCCAGCGGAAAGCTCCGGGATGAAGCGACGGTATTTATGTGCCTATACGTTTTTCCACTCCGCTACCTTCTTTTTTCCTCCACCTTTTTATACCCACGGCATAAGGGTAGCCCGTAAAACTTGCCGCCTTCTATATTCCGACAGAGGGCGAGAATCTGAACGAGGCGAGAAAAGAAACATTCCCTTCGCAAGTGTTCTCCCGCACATTCTGTTGATGTTTCTTCTCCAGTTGTGGGAGATGGGCAGTGGTTGCCATTGTTTGGTCTCGTAGTCGCGAGCACTCAAAAGCAACATTTCACCTATCTAGCTATTTACGGTTCGCTCTGGACCTCCCATTTCAAGTCACCCACCCTCGCCTTTTATGCATTCCTCACTGTGGGGTCGTGTCTAGGGAAATTTCATGGAATCCGCGGATGGACTCGCTGCGCCAATAACTCCGCTCCTGCGCGAGGCCTCGTTCAACCAATTGCGGTTGGATTCCGACAGAGTTCGAGATCGGCGCGTCGATGCTGGAATACCAAAGTGCCTGTCTAATATACATCGCAAATGTATGCTAAAATATAAGGTCCTCGAAAAGAGGCGGCCATCTTGAATAAGACAATTACATTTTTTTACTCTTTTGAAAAAAAAAATTTTCCCTGAAAACGGCGTTATGTAGGTATGATTCAACCATACAAAACTTGACCTTGATGATAGTTTTAGCATAGAGCAGGAAAACTATTCGTTTAATATTTTTATATCGTGGGCTGTGATAGAAATAACGAAAATGATGGAAAAGAGTAAATTAAAAATTATGTAGCTGGACCGGAACTCTAAATTTATTTTCACATATATGCCGTAATCGTCACTTTACGCTAATCGTCAAAAATGACTAAACTTTGGCTTTCATAATATTACACAAGAAGTCATAAGATGAAACAGGAGGTGAATCATGATTAGAAGTCCTTTTACTTGCAATTTGAAATGTTGAAGACTCGAAATTAGAGAATTGGAGTTATTACAATCAAGGAAAGCTAAGAAATGTTGAAGGCTCGAAGACCACCGGGAAAAATATTATTAGGAAAACTTTGGTTTCTCACAGTTAATGGAGGTGATAGGTAGTATTAAGGTCAAAGAAAAAGGGTTAATGGGTTCCTCGAGAAGGGGCTGGTATGTAATTCCTCAACTTGCATACCACCTTTTCCAGGTTGACACGAACCTGAAGTCATTAACGAGAGTCTCGCGCTGTAAATGGCCCGAACTGTTTGTGGAGACGTTTGTAATGACAGTGTTGGGAGTTTCACGACTGCCTCCTACATTTCTTAAAGTGTATTTTCTGAAAGCTTAGATACCATCGTAAATGCACTCCTATCGCCAATAATTTGCTGTGCATACTTGAAAAACCCACTATATCTTTCCAATATTTTGCTTGTATACCTTACGGGCTTTACAAGACGACTGCTCACAAATATGTCGAAATTGGCCACTCGCGGCGCTAGTTGTCCCCATACACGGATCCTATAGTAACGTTTCAATAAGTTTGATTTTAAAATTCATATAATCTGTTGTATTCGAGTCGTACGCATCCGTAATTGAGCCAACTGCGAGAACCGTCAGGCACGCGGATGAAGGATAACGTAAGCCGTCTTAACATCTCGTTCGACTTAGAAAAAAAACCTGCTTTGATTTGCAAGTCGGAAGGAGTCGTTCCTTCCTTTTCCGCTTCGACGTCTCCGACGTGGTCAGGTCCGCATTTCGAAGAGTGAATCGTCGTGCTTGGACTCTGTTTATGCCCAAACTTGAGCAAACCTCGCTCCTGGTCCTCCCTCCTCCCCTTTGAGCAGAGGCGGC
Organism: Platycnemis pennipes; assembly: GCA_933228895.1. NCBI lineage: Eukaryota > Metazoa > Arthropoda > Insecta > Odonata > Platycnemididae > Platycnemis > Platycnemis pennipes. The sequence continues at coordinate 110,374,550 of OW121853.1, forward strand.
GATCGTTTCCCAAGTCTCCCCTCCTCCTTCCCTCATAATCCTCCCCCCGCCCCACTTCGAAGTCCCCTCCTTGCCATCAGCACCTTGTACCCCACCCCACCCGGCCCCACTCCCCTCTCCGCGGAACGTGCCATTGTGCTCGCACCTGCCCCCCATTCCATAATCCCCTTCCCCATTTTAAAATATTCCCCAACCACCTTTTCCCCTCCGACCCTTCTTTTACCTCCCAGGAGCCAAACAGACCGCCGCCGTGTGGACTTGGATCTCCCCCTACCGCCCGAGGCCTTTCTCCTCGCCCCAAGACAGTCATCTTACCGAAAGCCTCCCCCTCGCCGGGCGCCACCTCAGCCCCTTCTTTTCTTCTCTGCCCTTTCATCTTCCTTTTATTTCTCCTCCCTGGGCGCACGAGGGATGCCGGGGAGGAGGTGGGTTCTTGGGGAGAGGCGGGCTTTTTTATGCGTCGGCCGAAGGAAAAGGAGAAGAAATAAGAGAATACCTTGGGTCCTTGTGTGTATTAACCGCTTGGCACGCCGCTTCGCACCAGGGAATTGGTTGGAAGGGGGCTGGGGAATCTGCTGGTGTGGTAGCAACGGGCCGGGCACTTTCCGTGCCCAGGGTGTTTCAGTTTATTAAGGTGCGTCGAAGGCCTAAGTGATTTTGCAACCTACCAAGGGTTCGGAACGATATGAGTTAGCGGCGAAGGTAATCCATTCCTATCAGCATCCTTCCTCGTGGATGGATGTTGCGTTAGTCTCAGATTTAATTTTTAGTTTCAGGCTTAACTTTATGAAACTCAATCACAGGAAAAGAATAACAGCTTGGTACATACATTCCACGCTTTATTTTAAAGTGTGGAAAGCACCAAGTTGTAATTGTTTTTCTGAGGATTAATCTCAGTATTAAGTTAGGTCTCACAGTGTGAGATGATCTTATCAGTAGGAGATGAGTTGGAAAATTCTAATTCTGCCACTGCTGAGAAGTTTACACGCACCGGATTGCTCGCCTAGAGCCCTCGCGAAACGAATGGCCTCGGTCCTTGGCTTCCTCCGCTAATACCATCCTCGGCTAATACGTTTGGTGGGGGAATGCCGAGGGGGTTGTTGGAAGGGAGGGGATGTTTAAGGGTGGGGGGCGTAAGAAGGGAGCCTTTCAGGAGTGACCGCCTGAGGCCCTCCTCGCCGCCCAGGAATACCAGCTGTCCTCGATCAGACCTGAGGAGGAGAGCACGAGGTCGGAGGGGAACGGATCCAAGGGGGCAGCACTGTTGACGTGCCGCGAAGGCACGCGCCATTGTTGCTCCCCAGGTAGCCAGTGGAGCTAACGCAATCAATGCTCGGACCGTGACGATAAAATATAGTCACTTACAAGAGCAGATGACAAAACATGAAAGTCAACAGCAGTACGGCATGGCGAGGTCCTGCATCGAAAACGCGTTCACAAATTTCTCTCATGCTACACCATGTTAATATGCACGAGAGCGAAAGCACACATTATTGCACCAGCTTTCTTAACATCTTGAAATTGCTCCATTTTTCACTGCCAGCAATCAAACACTTATGTTATTACTTAGAACCTGCATAAATAAATAGTGGAACGTAGTGGAATGCAGTAAAAAATAATAGAATGGAATCCATTGTTTTCCATGACCCTGCGTGATGTTTGTGGATAATACTGATAAAATACTTTCTTCGGCGATTAAATAGCTGTTGACGCTGTCTACCATTTGGGCATTTAAATACAAAGGATGAAATTTTATCTATAAGGGCATAACATAACATTTTTACAGTCCCCTATTTTTGACTTTTAATAATACTCTTCATTATTGTATACCCACTTAGTGACATACGGCCTAATACGACCGACGTCAAGGTGGTACGTTATCCGCGTAGTGAAGGAAACAAAATTAAACCAACAAGTTAGAAATTTTGTCAATTTAACGGTAGGTATCTGAGTTTCGTTAACAGTGATGAGCTGTAGGTATGTAATGATTTTTGATGTCATGCTCTCTTTGAGCGAGATTTTAAGGGTTCATCGAATACAATTATTTGATAAATGCAGACTCACAATGCCCTCTAAATCCCGTATGTCAAATATTTGTTTAAAAATTAAGATGTAACAGGGAAATGTCGGTTTCTATTCTAGAAATATGGATACGATATTATTTTTCGCTCCAACCAGAATTTTTAGCGAATTACCGTTTCTATCATTTCACCCTCAAAAGCATGTCGTAGCTCAATGCACTTTACAAATGATATCTAATAGATATTATAGTGAAGTTTTTGCTGAGAATCATCCGAAAATGAAGAAGTCGTTGCAATCACGGATTTCCGACGAATCCAATTCGAATTGATAAGCAATCAAAGATGGAAAAATTGTGTTTACCTCTCCAACAATACCACTGTCCCTGAATGAATGGATCTGCGTATGAATTCAGTGTTCAAGAGGTGGAATCCAAGAAGCAAAGCCAAATGGAATCGAGAAATAGGAGAACAGATTGCGTGGCTTCGAGAGACATTATGTGTATTTTGGGGATCAGGTGACGAGCCAATGAGGCGCGCGGGAGATGAGGGAGGAAGGGGTGAGGGAAGAGGCAGTCATCCGTGGGCGGAAATCAGAAAAACTGAAAAACCGTTTGGCCTCCGAGGGAGGAAGGTCGAACAGTTGTTCCTCTTCTTCCCTCACCTTCCTTCCTCCCTCAACGAGAGACTTTCTTCTCGGGTTGCCGAGGTCGGAAGATGTTCCCTCCTTCACGTCTCGCACCCTGAAGTCTCTCGGATTCCCCAATTATCGAGACGACTCCCACTCTCTCACTCCTTCACGCCCTTCCACCCACAGCCAACGCGCATTCCGAGAGCAGGCTTTAAAACCGTCCTCTTCCGACGCACATACGACGATCCTCTCGTCTCCACAGGCGACAAAAAGGACCACACCAATGGTGAACCCGTCCGTGCCCGCAGTCGGGTGTAAATCACACCTCTCTCTCTCTCTCGACGAACCGTCTTCCCGGCATTCCCTTCATCTCGTCTCCCCTTCCCTTGTAACGCTGACTCTTTCTCATTCCGATACAGACACGCCTTTCTCCTCGACTACGGCCAAAAGAAATGTTTATTGCCGCATCAGTTTTTATCGGTGATGGCATACTAAATACTAGACGATTTTTAACCTCCGGCTCCTATTCCTCGACCGAACATCAAGAGTTAAAGATGTGATAAACACAAAAGTCTTTACTTTCGTTTTTTATCCAAACACATTCACTTAATCTAATTTCTAAATATAGTTCACGATAAATTCTATATTTAACAATTATAGTTCATTGTGCCAAATATTTACCATAGGTACTCAAATGGTTATGATGGATTTAGAGAGATTAATACTTCTGCCCAAGGAGTTCAACTTCGGTAACATAGTTGAAAGGGCTAAGGCGATAACACACAGATTGAAGTAGTCTACCTTTATTTCCACGGAGTATGAACGCCGCACACGCTATATGTCATCCTAAAAATACAATACAATCGATGTCCTATTCCAACCCAAGATACCTCAGGGAAGGGAGCTTATGCCGAGCCATCGCATTGAAATGTGAGAATACCAAAAAAGAAGGGCATGAGCTCGATCTGATTTTTAGAATACATTATTATATCTGCCCAAAGCTTGCGATTTATGCCTATCATCACTTTCGATGAATTTCCCTTTCCGAGATAACGTGATGTTTATTGCAATTTGAATTTTTGGAATTTTACATCGGTAATCACTTGAAACATCGAGTGGAATTGAAAGCATTTGAACCGTGAGGATTAGCACTCACTTCATGTTGTCTTAAATCAACAGAACTGTCATAATGGGACCGTTTTTAATGTTTCCGATTATCATCAAGTTTACTCTTTATTCATAACAATATTTAAACAATTTTTCCCCGTAAAAAAGACTTAAACGCGGATTTACTATTTAGAGTGATAAAGGTCGATGATCTGACGGTTTTAGCTCCTTTTCCCTCCCGAGGTCGTAAATTTCGCATTCATTTTTTACAAATATGATTCGGTCGTAATGGCATCAAATCCATAAAAAATCCACCAGTATAAAAGTAAGTAAAATCTATCAGCAAAAATAAAAAAAACATTTCGTACCTATGGGTTTCGTACCTACATTTAAAACAAACGTTACCAATTCAACGACAGGCATTGAAACATTGAATCACAATAGAAATGCTTAACGTTGCTTTTAACATACAATTTTTTTCTGGCTATTGATGTTTGTATTGTTTTTTTTTAAATATGGCCCTTATCTTCGGTATTTCATTATTATCGGTTTGCCAGTTATTACAAGTTCCTACCTATGCTAGGGCCAAATAAGTGCTGGAAGAAGGAACTTTTTGACACTGAATAGTGGGCTGGGAAAACATTATGAAGGGGGTTATATAAGGGTAACTACGCTTTGATTTTGAAGAGAAGTACCTCATAACTGGTTAATTTGTAGATAACCGCATGGGGAGAATTGAGAAACAAATTGATTTGCGGTAAACTATCTCTTATATGATGGGTTTACAGACGCTGTTGGCTTCATAAATAAAAAATATCGATTGAACTAAAAGCAATGAATGACAGTCGAAGCCGATAGCAGAGCACGTATCTTAAACCCTTCAACTTGGAGGTCATTGAATTGCCAATTTAATTCATAGCGGCTTCTTTTATAAATCATGATTTAATTAGGCAATTTTAACCCGTATTATACTCTAAGAGTAAAAGGAATGCGTGGAAAATAAAGACAGCATCTCATAGGTTGATTCCGATAAAATTATTTTATATTGCCTCAAACAAAATATCGACCTCAGCACATCATTTCAATGAATTCTTCAAAGCATCGGAACGAAAAACACAAAGCTGCGCAATGATACGATTTATCAAACGCGAAGCAGGATTTTCCCATTTTAATATCAATTCGCCATTATGGCCGTATGAGACTAAGTTTATTCCAGTATGAATTTAGCGATTTTTCACCACCCTAAACAAGACTTTTATTAGAATTTGTGTAAAACGTGAAGCCAGAAGAGGATAGGTCGCGAGCGTACAGTCACGGGGAAAATGTTTATCAGACACATGCCGAAGTCGACCATTTATCAATCGAATTCGTCATGGTAGTTGAGTTTCAATAACCTGCACGGATACCGTTCAACTGCACCGCTGTAACATAAAAGTATAAATTGGAGGGTTGAAGTATATCTTATGGGATACCTAAATCTTCATACTACCCAGATTTCACCATTGCCAATATATCATAAAGTAAAGTAATAGGTTCAGATGGTACGCTTTAAATTACACAGCCAACCATTGTTCGGGAAAGTTATGGATTGAATGCTTGGCAGAAGTCTCTTTTATTCTTATCATATGATATCATATAAAGTCATCGAAAAGAACTGAATTTCTTTCTAGCATAATATTTAGGTCATTTTAATAGTCACTTGAAAGCATTAGTACGCGACGTCCGACGTGAATGAAATACACAATTTATAACTAATCAATATTCAACGATTAATATTCCCTTTTCTTTCGAAGCAGGTTTTCCGTGTAGTTAATTTTTGCAGCTCTCCAAAGTTTCCGGGTGGTCATTGGAACAGGTGACTTATTATCATTCTGGATGCGGAAAAAAAGAGTTCGAAATATACGGCCTTGGGTGTCTCAAAATCATTTCGGATTCCGTATCCTCTCTCCCCTCCCTTCCTTTAGGAAGACCCAAAAAAGCGGGAAAAAAGAAAATGCGCCCTCTCCGCTCGTACTCCATTAGAAAATTAGAAGAGAAAAAATTGGAGGATGGGAAACAGTTGGGAACGCAAAAAAAAGAAAAACATCGCTCCAAGGGCACCGCTCTTCGTCCCGTCATTTCCAGAAGTAAAAAAAACAAACTCCTTCCGACCCTTTCCCTCAAATCGCACTCCTTTCGACGTTTAAGCTTCCTCCCAACCCCTCTCCCCGCAGGCCTCGAATGTAGTGGCCTGGTGGGGGGGAGTGTTTTTTTTTCATTCCACCCTTGAGCCCCTCGAAAAGACAGTAGGTTATAATCAATCTAAAGGTCGATGATTTCCCCGTCACGTTTATTATATGCCCGAGCCGATTGGACGCCCGCCGAAAATTCCTCCGCGTCCCTCCCATCCCGTCATTCCATTTAATTATTTTTCCTTCCCTTCGGAAAAAAATGTATTCACTCCACGAGATCAAAATATCCCCCCGTGCTAACGACCAAGGGGAGAGAGATCCTGCGTCAGATTATTCACACAGCGGAAAAGGACTGGCTAAGTTGGGAGATACGGGCCACTCATACACTCCACCTCATTGGAAATGATGGTGGCGTAATAAAAGAGATATTTTCAGTAATTTTTGCCTTTCGGAAGGCAAATGGGTGGGTGCTAAATAACGTATATTGTAAGAAATTGGAGCTGTCATTGCTTGAGGGAGTTTGCATAGCATGAAGAAGGTATTATTATAAAATAATCCGATTGAAGAGATAGCAGATTATTAAGGTTGAAGACACGGTGGCGACTTTATAGCATCCAGAAAATTTCGCTTCCGTTTCCCATTGACGTAGCCGGAGTTTTACACTCCTGTATTAGTATAATGAAGTTTAAAGGTGCTTCAACTCTAAAGGTAATATCTTATCGTAGAAGCTAACATAAATCTTAAGACTAGTCCTATAGCAAGCATAACTCGCATGCCAAGGTGTAATTCGAACGCGTGACCATTGATAGCGATGCCGCGGCCGGCCAGTGAACAGTGCGTTTCGCTCGTCTTCTTCTTCAAAAAGCTGATTATTTCCATCTAATCAAATAAATGAATTCAACGAAAAGGTAAAACATGAGTCCAGCATCATTTTTCAGCCAAACGCACAAAACATTCCCTCCCATTACTTTACACTACGAAAACTCTACTCCTTCCCGAGGCAGATGCCTTCGTCTGGTAAAGGATTTCTTTTTCCATCTTAAACCCTCACTTTCCAGAGCCCGACCCCGCCCACCTCTCCCCCTTCCATCGGGGATTCATTCTCTTGTGATTGACTTCGAGGGGCCGTGAGGAGTGTAGGGAAGAAAAAATCGGCACGCGAAACACTTCTGTCGATTAAAAATGGAGCATTATTATTATTAGATTTGGAATCGCACGAAATAGAGGCAGGTGTCTGTGAGTGGAGGTGGGTGTCATACGATGGCAGACCACAGCCGTCCGCAGGAGATGGACAAGGATCTAGAGTTAGCTCTCCCGACATCGTGTAGCGTTGAACATCAACCTAATAGGGGCTTTCGAGAATGCAATTTCCATTCTTTGTTTCCGATGAAGTCTCTCAAAAATTCCTCGGAACAAAAAATTCAGCTCGGAGTACGCGGGATTCTCGTCAGAGATGAATGAGATATTAGCTGAAGAGCTTAACTCTGCCTGCTCTCCAACCCCTTCAATAGTCTATAGAATTTTAATCTAACTTTTAGACTCCTCATTTCTGTTCATCACGTATTCTCCCCGAATGCCTGAAGTAAGTCATGTAACTATAATCTGAGGTCCCCGTGGGTTAAAACAATCACGACTGAGCTGCTTTGAACCTCAAAATGACAATGCATCAAAGGGCTGTGTGCCTAAATATGAGACAAAAATAAGCTGGAAGATAAATATAACTTGAAAAATTAAGATTCTCCAGAACTCAGCATGAAGATGTAATTTTTCATACGGAATAAATTAAAGGCGAAATTAAAAAGCAAGAGTTACTTTGAAAGCATTTCACGGGTGTTACACACTACCTACTAGTTTATGGAATTAACATTTGTTTTAATTTGTCGATTTCGATGATTTAAAATGGGAGTTAACCTCATCTTACTTCCTAAACCGGTACAGATGACACCTCCGCGCCATGAAGTAAAAATTGTTTCCCTCGAAACTCATGCACTATGTATTAATTTCCGTAGACGTCGTTTATCTTCACTGGACCTATGCTGGAATTTTCAGCCGAGGAAATATCATGATCAGCAAAAACTGAGAAAAACTAAGAAAATAGCAGAGAGAAGGGAGTTGGGTTCGAGGAAATCACTCCCAGGCTGCTGAGACTACTGAATCCAAGATTTCCTCTCCCCTCTCAAAAACGAAGGGGCAAATGAAAATGACTTCGGAGGCCAAATCCAATATAAAAGAAAATGCAATCGGATAGTTTACCAAATCCTTGAGGAGGGGAACGAAGAGTATTTATTGCAGGAAAGGAGAGCATATTTAGAAGAGCAAAAGTTACAAAATTTGACGCGTTGGATTATACGGAAGGACTTCGTCCAGAGCTCCGACAGATTCTTGTCTTCACATTTCCAAGTTCCCGTCTCCGCTCTCCCAAAAAAGACCGCAAAATCCTTCACCTCGCGATTCGAACACACCTCCCCACATGTTTCCGCTCGATGGGAGCTGGGAAGAAGCGGGGGGTCGCGGACCCCTTCTCAAAAACACGAAACTTTCCCCCTTCTTCATCGCGTCCCACCCCTCGCCACGAGTTCCTCCTCTTTCTCGGGCGACGCCCACGGCCAGCCAGCCAACCGTCCCGCCACGCCCTCACCCCTCCTTCACTCATTGTTCACTCCCCCCTGCGGAAGGCGGACGTCGGAAGTTCTCCACTTCCCTCCTCCACCCTATTACTCTTGGCAACGACATCCACTAAAACTCCCGATTCAAGAACATCCGGCGCTTCAACCTTCCCGGACACGCAGTTACACGGTTTTTTATTTGCGGTGGGATTTATATTCGCGGTCTCCAGAATCATTTCATTCAAATCCATTTCGTTCTTAGGGTGATTAAATGTTGGCGATATTCTGGAGAATAGCTGTACACGGAGATGGGAATGGTATGGCGGGTGGAGTGATGGCATCGTACCCTGAGGCCTCGGGTTCAAACCGGGTTCGGACCGGTCCATACTTGATCGTTGTATCGTCATCACTTCATGTGAAGTACTCCGTCCATCGCATGGGACGCTAAACGTGGTGAAAGTCTTTCGCCACGAGCAAGTTAATGCCGATACCGGGTTTCACTCTATCTATCCTCCAATCTGAAAAATAATGACTCTATCCTACCGTGCTCCTACCACCCATTATCTTAAATGTTACCTTATCAGTAGCTGGCCTCACGTAAATACTTAATGAACTCTACTTTGCACATCTCATTGCAATTATTTTCTCGGAGGGTATCTATGTTCCGAGGGTGGTTTTGTGACAGTTCTTAGTCGTGGAGTCATCTTTCCTGAGATAAACTTTCTCTAGTTTCATTTGGTAGATTTTCCCTTACACTATATTTGAAAATTTCTGTATCATCACTGTTTCTTTAAGGCATAATAAAAAGAATTTGTTTCTCTGACAAGTTGGTTTATATCTATTATTTAACAAGAATTTCGAAATATTCTATCGTTATAAAACGCTGACAATTATCGCATGAGAGATTGACAAATTCCATGCTAAAATCTTAATATTTTGTCGAAAAGGAGACATTTCAGGATGGAAATCGTAAAACTGGCGTTTTCACAATGGAAATGATGTTAGTTACTTAGTTATTCAGGGAAAGTGACCGACAGCTGAGTTCATTTTCGCCATTTATGATAGTTGGGTAATAGGGTAATGGTAGGAACATTTTAGGTAACGGAGAGAGAGTGATCAGAAACCCGGCGTCGGCATTAGCCTACTGATAACGACAGGTGCCAAGTGGACACGAATTAACGTCCCATTCAATGGACTGAGTACTGAACCTAAAATGCCAACTATACACTGACTATGATTAAGCACTCATGCAGGGACCGGTTTGCCACTAAAAATCCATCCCTGTCGGGAATCGAACTCGGGCACTCGGGATGGTAGGTCAGTTCTCTAGCCATCACACCAACCCGATCTTCCCGATGACGTTTACGCGATAAGAGCGAGACTTATAAGTCGGTGAATTTTTATAAAAACTAATTGATAAAATTGTTACCACTATCTTCTTCTCTTTATCAGCATCATGAAAGTGCTAAAAAGACTAAGGAATGCCTATATGCGGGAGAAGGAAGTCCAAGTCGAATATGATCATATGGAATCAGGCCGTTTTCTGTAATATGAGGCGTTCGAGTCAGAGAGGCGACAAAAAGCCAATTGAGGCAACATATCTGAAGCTTTGAAAATATAGTGAAGATAATGTAACTTACTCTTTTCCACGTATAAATGTAAGCCACGTCCATCAGCGTGTAGTCTTCTGGTAGACAAACTCCTCTGTGGATAACGTCAACCTGGAAATGCGAAAAGGAGAAAAAATAAATAACTAGTTTGCATAAGAAACCAACGTTTAAAGAGTTAATAGGAATAGTTGAAATTATGGGAAATAGTTTTGATTGAACTGTATTTTTTGCTATAAGGGGATCATATTTTACTCCTTGAAAATTGCAATACATTTGATGGAAAATACAAGTTATGTACCGTAAAGAGAGCTATGCACCCTGAGAAACAGGCAAATGACTAGGACCATCCTACATGGTTGAAATACGATAAGCCTACTAATAATTGTACGTGGTATTAGACCTCACAATCGTGAATTTTCATGTATAAAAACTCCGATTACAAAAGGGAACATCTTTGACCATGCTGCGCGAAAGACTGGTACACCTAATTACGAGTACTTCGTAGAACTCAAAAAAAATATAGGGTGAGAGACTTAGCTTTAAAATATCCCCAATCGCTCTGATTGCGAGATAACACATTCCTCCCAAAAATGTTATCACTCATAGTGTAAACAGTGTTACAAGAAGAGAATGTAAAGAAATAACACAAATCTCACAATCTCTCCAAACAGGAATACGATAATGAAGTGCGTGACTCAATTCAAATGTTTATAATGCATAAACGGTGCATCCAATTCCGTATTCGAGCTTCATATCTTCATCCCCTGAGCTTCTATTTCGGCCGCGGTCAACAAAATATCACTTTCTCTTCAAATATTTGCAAAATGCTTCCTTATTTCCACATCATAAACTTCGCTATATCTCGCGGGAAAGAGCGCATATGTATTCACTGACAAAAGTCTCACTTCTAACTTCTTTTCGAGAACCCGGCTATTCCGTTTATTATCAGTGGAAGCATTGATTTCGATCCTGTTAAATAGCTGACCCACACCTGTCTCACTCCTTCTGTCTGCCCTACAGAATTGTGTATATGATGGAAACTTTTGTGTTTTAAAGATTTTTAAGTGAGATTTATATACGCAAGGTTCAGTGTGCTGTGAAGTTTACTTCAGCTTAACCAATTCCTCAAGGCTTAAAACAGGTGCATTATATCATATCAAGCTGTCCCGCGGTCACGCTCGAATTGTAGTATGGCGCTGGTAATATATTATTATTCATAAATCCCAAATCATAATCAGCGAGGTTGAGTCGAATTAGAGATCATGAGAAGAACCAATGTATGTATAACTTAAGAATACCCGTTTCCACGTAATTTTTCGTCTTCGCCGCTTCCTATATCTCGCATTCCCAAATGTGAGCGATGCAAATTGACACGTCAAGAACCTGATCACAGTCATTAGCAACTCATTTGAATTTTATAGGTAGCCGCGAGACGGGAAGCCATGCTTGAAAAAGGAAAAGATGAGTCTGGATGTGCCAGAAAAGGAAATGTGAGTGAGATATCTTTATTAATAGTGTTAAAGACAGTTTTAATCGACTGATTATATCTCATCTTTTGCAGGTTCGTTTATTTAACGAATTAAAAGAGACTAGTTGGCATTGAAAACTTTTTTACGTAGAATAACTCAGCGTTTTGACACAAATTTCATCGCAAACATTGAATAAACCATAATATGCCAAATGTCAGGAATTTTCCGTAGTCACTAGTAGCTATAGAATAGGTTGATGATAAAATGAGATTGAACTAATTTGCGGAATTTGAGCAACTCAGCGGGGAGTACGAATGTATCTTTTCATGATTGTCAAATATGAGCCTCATATTAGCTGTACGACTCCTGTATTTATGGTATAATATTCACTTAAACGTGCGTTAGCCACTGTAGTATATTCCTAGCCACTTTTTTATTTTTTCTGTCATATCTTCCCACATTAAACATTTTATGATGTGCCTATTTGAACTCGAAAGGTGTTATAGTTGAGGGCATTGCTTTCCTATGATTTGAATCATTAAAAAGGAGGTAGATTAGGTAACTTGTGAAATATTAGTAAAAGATCTTTAAAAAGCACTTGTTAGAAATAAGTAAAAAAATTAATAGATACAAATTACACATAGATTCTTAACAACTCGATGACAGAGATATCGGTAAACACTTCATGAGAAAAATAGGGCCTCAGGTGTGCTATGATAGGCATCTTATCCAGCAGTTTAACCCAATAGTAGATAAGGAGTTACTAAATAAGGGAGTCGGCAGCTGTTCTCCTTGGAAGCCGTGTTCAAATTAGGGGAGTTTATCGCAGAGGGACAATCGCGATGCGCGGTGCCGGTAACAGGGGAGAGGGAATGGGTGGGGAGAGAACATAATCAAACAATTAATCCGATTACGGACGCCTGAACTGCAATCGGAAAGCCAGAACTCGCGGGATTTCACTCTTTTCGGCCGGGAAACCAGTGGGATGAAACCGTTTCGGAATCACTCGCCGATTGCGAAGGAGATGAGGATGCATGATGCCTACATTGCCATCGGAATTAACCGATTAGAAACAAGGCTTCCCTCTTGATTCCACTCCTTCTCCCTTCGGTCCGCGAATTGGGCAACTTCCTGCCTCAGGCGGAGAAGGAGTTAGGGGAGGTTCGTTCCTCAGGGGAAGTGATATGGGGGCAGTGATAAAAGGGCTCCATTCCCCTCTTGCAAACGCCTCGCAGCTCTCTCTTCCTAGTCCCTGCTCTTCGATGGTGGCCTCACCGGCGTTGCCAACTTTAGATGTTTGCGACAGCATGTTTTTCTTCCTCGAGGTACATGAAAACTTAAATCTACGTATCGAGTTTCAGATTCGATAAAAGAAATTGATTCTTCGGAAAGGATCACTAATTTAAGGGGTTTAGAGTTTTGAGAGGATGTGCTAAGATTTTGCCGAATTGTGTGACGAAAAGGAAAATGGCTCGGTGGAGGATTTGGAGACTATGGGACAAGGAATATTCCAGTCACTGAAAGAGCAACAGAGGTTAAAAATTTTGGAATATTACTGTAACTCCAGGTTTACTTTCGCCTCGAAAATCATTAATTCTCCACCCTTTCTCGCCCAATTAGAAAGCCAATGTGGAATGAGAGCCCGCGTTGTAGGGAGGAACGCCAAAGATCATTGGTAATAGGAGAGGCGATCAACACCTGAGGTTATTTATGACATTAATCATGGGTAGATAATTGGGTTTTAGTCTGAATTCAAGGGGTGTGAGAAGGATGGGCGATAAAGTCTGACTCGGGATTAGTCTGCACTTTACTAAAGGATGCAACGGGTCCCCTGGTTTAATGTCCAAACCGACGGACGAAGATTTGAATGTAATGTGCTCTCCACACGGAACTCAAGTAGAGATCAGTAAAACGATAGAAAATCACTGTAATGACTCGAGCTCGGACCCTTTATATGGAAGGCTTGTACTCTGTCATCAGAAGAACCTGATTGCATATAAATTTGAATTGGGACCTCCGCTACAAGCCCCAGCATTCTACCCACCGGGTTATCTTGCTCAGTTTTAAAGAATCACAATTAATTCTTATCGAATTCATAAGTGATCGGGTGTGTTGAGGATCGGAAGGAATTTGTGTGGTGGGTAGAGTACTGGCTTCCCACCCCGAAGGTCCAGGTTAAAATATCGGCAGTGGCACAGATTTATCATTGATATTGCCTTCGATTGAGTGTTTTATGGAGAGGACTTCAAATTCATATCTTCGTCCGTCGGATGAGACGTCAAACAGTGGACCTCTTGGCGCCTTTAGTCAAGCGAAGGCTAATGCTAACGCCGGATTTTTCTCCACCCTCCCTTCGTTCCCTGAAATATTCTTACCTGCACCTAATTACCACTCATCCTCATTGGCACAGATGACCTAAGCTGTAGTTCGCCACCCCGATTGACTACAACTTCGAATTCAGTGCCTCTACATTATAATTAGGACGAAGATTGCAAACTCACGCCTTGTCCATAGGTGCTTTGTTGAAAAAATCCGCATTTTTGGGTACTCTTTATTTCTTTTAACCTCTCGCTGGTTGTCCCTTTCCCCAGTGGCAAAACGACCCGATTAAACTCCCGAACTCGACGACTACATCTCACAGTCAGCGCTGCCGACTGCCAAAGGGCTTCGGGACTGAGCGGAACAGAGTGAGGTGGTGTGGGCAAATGGGCTGGGAAAGAGAGAAAATATTAGCGCAGTCCGTTTCAACACTGGGAGGAATTTAAGGGCGGGGGAGGAGAGGGAGGAGAATAGAGGACTGAGGAAGGGCGGAGGGGAATGAGTTGGGTGAAGGAGAAACGGGGTGAGGATATTTGGGGGCGAGAGGGGGAGGGGTTGCTCTACCCTGGAAAAAAGCGCGGAGATTTTCGTTCCGCAGAATGGACGCCTGATTGTATATTTCATGCTCCCGGGAGATAAGGGGGACTCAAAGATTGCATGCTTCCTCCTGCGCGAATTTTCGGCTCAGAATGACGCAAGGGAATGCCATTGTGTGTTTTCACAACGTGTTTCTTTCGCTATTTCCATCTCGGATTCGGCAAAGGGGTTTCGTATCCAGCCATTCAGGTAAGGATGAATTCCAACCTCCTTCTTATCCCTGAACTTCTTAATGTCTTCATCGAAAATAAGGGGAAAAAATATGTTTCTCAATTTATCAGCTATTCCTTACACTGGATCGAAAATAGAGGATGTCTTATGGATTCCCCACACTAAAATATTACAGACGGTTCCACTGGAGGCTTCTTATTCCTTTCTCTACATTGTACGGTAGCAATGGCGTATATGTTATTCCTCAAGGTGCAATCGAAAGTGGTTTCGCGAGAATTATGTCTGCTCAAATAGCAGCATGCCGTTTCATTATTGCTTACAACATTTGAAAAAGTAATTAAAGTGGCGAAAAGTAGGAATATCTACCATTTTTCGGGCAAGCACATTCTTTTAGTTAGCTCATATTTGGAAATGAATACTTGAGACAGCTACAAAGAAAATTGCAAAGATTATCGCTGCAATATCGCTTGTACTTTAATCTCTCCTCTTGAAAGCTAAACTTATTTCTCCCTCGCAAAATGGTAGACACGGCATTACTAAAGTAGCCTTAAATATATACTAATGCCAGCCAGTATATATACGAGTAAAATAGTATAGGCTTTTTTCATTCTTTACCCACGGTAACGTGCTTCCTTGTTTCAAAAATGTTCGCATTCTATGTCATAGCCTGAATAGGCACCACTTGCTAGCGTCAACGTTCAGACAGATTCACAAAGCGTGAAATTTCTTTATTTTAATACCACTTCTCAAATTTCAGATAAAAATCTCTAAGCTCATCTTCGGCAATACTGTAATGGTTAGCTGCTCAAACCTCACCTGCCTTCAGCATCCTAATGATGCTAATAATAGTAATTAGCGGCATCTCTCCCAGCATATTCTTCATGTGGAACAAAATATCGGTTGCCATTCATTGCTGCACAGTGATTAAGCCTTATTACATGGTTAAGCTACTCCGTCGGAGGCTTTGAAGTTTCCGGCTCCTCTCAATGCCGGATGCTATCTCTCTTTCGTTATTTGGCTCAACAGGCTGACCCTAAATGTATGAGAGTCACGGATGTTACATCAACCTCTTCACACGTAAACATGAAATGTTAGGTGTTTTAACGGCCGAATTTTTTCCTTCCATCTTCACACTTTGTCGCAAACTCCTCGTCTTCCCTAAACACTATCACAACTTCCCGTTCTATCTCGAAATGTTTCTTGATTACAACAAATAACTAGCCGAAAAAACTATGACGGCCTCGAATGGCGACATAGCCGCTGGGTATTTCAAAGGTCGCGAGTTCAAAAACCACCTCGGGAATTAGTGTTGCATTTGTTTACGGATTAATAAAAATAATAAACATTTATTGTCGTGGACGCATTGAATATTTAGTAATTGATAAATGAACAACTGAAAAATACAACTCAAAGATCCTGAAATAATATACATTAAATAAATACACAAAATTTCCGCCTGTTACAAAGAACATTTAACATAAAACAGAAAGAACGGATTATGCGAAAGCTTGAGTATAAGATGATGCGATAATAGGCATGTATAATACGCGATAATGTTAATATGCGATAATATAGGCAATTGGAGCACCTGAAAACCCACATAAAAATTAGCATATGTGGCACTAAGCACCCTAGTTCTGGTTATTTTATTGTAGTTGATATGCTATCTTATAGCCATGAATCGAGGATTGTCACGGTTTGCAAAACTGATCAACTCTCTCTTTTGGAAGCGACAACGTTTGGACCGCCCCTAATTCATCATCACCTCCGTTTATCCCGAGATAGTGGCTGCGGACAGCGAATGATATTGGCGCGACGAACAGAAGAAATGGAACATGAGAGCATACTCTCCCCTCGAAAACTCTCTCTTTTCCCCAGTCGCCATACAGCAAGCATATTAAGATAAACGCGGCCTCCACTGTGGCGACATCTGCCAGTTGAACGTATGTGTGTGTGCTCTTGCGCCACGACGAAGCCTTTCGCGGAGTGGTAAGCATGGTGAGGGAGTGGTGGGCTATGGAGAGAACAAGTCTGAAGTAGCGGGGGGAGTCGCGGAGTGTTTATGTGTGTGATAGTTTTGTTTTCTTCCCTTCCTCGCTAGCGACACGCGCGGAGGCGAAGTAGATGCGAAAGCTTGAGCATAAGCGTCCGTGCGCGTGATCGTATTTATGGATGTGATATAAAATAATAAGCTTAGAAGGCTCTTCTACCTCATCCTTTCGTCCTCGTAATGTCCCTTCCAGCGTCTCCTCAAGAGGGCGCGAGCGAGATCGAATCTTCGTCGCAGGAGGGGAGTAAAAGGAGAGGGAAAGAAGTAGTCATTAATTTTTTTTATCGACTGTCGTTTATTTTCGTCGCGCGAAGCGACGAAGGCGTCGGAGGGAGGATAGAGTGAGGGGTGGAAGTGGGAGAGAGGGCGGAGGAGGGGGAAGGGGAGGCGAAGGGGGAAGATTGCGTAAAGAGAACGAGCGCTGACGCCCACGGTAAGCGAGACAGGACATACGCGAGAGCGTAAACACGCAGGCAGGCGCTGCTCTCCGCAAGGCAGCGTTGCCGGTCGGTGAAATTTTACGCAGTAGATGAGTCTGCCGGCGGGCTAAGATTCAGGGCAGTACTACTGGATGGGAAACGAGAGACTGGGCCAATCTGCCGAAGTCTCTACCATTGATAATTAGTAGCGGGAATAACGTTGATTCCTTTAACTATCACTAGTCATCAATCTGTTGACTGGTTTTACGTAGCTCTCCTTACCAATCTATCGGCCAGCCTCTTCATATAAACATAATCCTTCCCTTTTACATCCTTCACCATTTGATTCTTTATCTCATCCGAGGTGTTCCTTAGCCATTCTTCCCATTCACTTATGCCTGGACGACTGTCCTCATCAGACCATGTAGTCTCAAGATATGGTCAATAAAGTTTACGTGTTTTTTTCAGATTTGTTATGAGCCTTCTCTTTCCTCCCAGGTTTCTTAAAAGATCCATCGTTCGCCACGCTACGTTTCGTTTTGTGAGCCTGGGGTTAGTCTAACGCCGTTTTCTAATTGATTCCAACTTCTGTAATGGCACGGCCGCAATCACATGGCGCAGGCTTAGTGAAAAAAATTTAAGTAAGCTTCGATGCATTTTTATAATTTGTCTAAAAACAGTACATTATCTTGACTCTGAATTGTATTAGATCGAAGCAGGTCCACGCGATAGCTCCTTCTTACTCTATTATCCTTTCCAATACAGTCTCTGTTACGTACCTCAAAATTGCGCATTTTCCATGAATGAAAATAATAACGTTCATTTCTGATTATTTCTCCGAGTGATTTGCCCCTTGTGTTTATGATGTTTTCACTGTTTTGAATGGACACCATCTTTTTCCTTATTCAATTCCAAGAACTTCCTCCGTTCTTCAAATCCTAATAATATTTCTGAGAACTCATACTTCCAAGTTGATCCCATTCTTTACTACCTATTTATGTTTCAGTTTACAGTTTTTTTTCACTCGTGAATAAAGACCACATCCAATCGTTTGTTTTCAAGAATTCTCCATGCTGTGTTTTTAGAAGCTGCCTTGACTTTTTCGAGTCACATTCCTCCCTCTATAAAATAGAGTATAAGATCGCAAGACAATTTGTGGCAGAATATGTCAACACCACGGATGAGGAAAATCATGTCATTTACGCAACTGAGCATTTAGAAACGTCACGTTTTTAAGGTCTCTCCCGGATTGAAATATAACGCATGTTAGGAACAGCAAACATTAGGTTTGAGTGTACAGTATTTGGTGCTGAATGCACGAAATATCACGAAACACGAAATAGATTAAGCAACAATTTCTATTCGGATAGCTTATGATTTGAAGAAGTGGTGGTTGTTATTGTGTAGCCAAATGTTTTTTCTCAGTCCGAGAAGACTTGTTCTGGCGGAAAGTATTATCGATGCCTGGGTTTCGATCATGAATCTTCGTTGAACGTTATCGTTATTTTTTGATTTAACTTATGTCAGAGAGAACGTGATCTCCGTTCTTTATTTTTCGCACAGCACTTCAAGTCGCCTATCACAATCAGTGGAGCGAATTTTATAGACGATTATTGTTTACCCTGCGCTACTCCAGGGGGTAAGCGTTAACGATAAAGATTGCGATAATGCGAAAGATACATCCGTGATTCCACACCTGGATACTGATGTTCCAACCGTACTACAAACCGCGTTCTACTCGGGGATTGGCTTCTTATGTGTTACCATGAAAAAACTATCAATCTTAACGAATGTATGATTGATGCCTTCAGTACCACTATCATCAGATTAACGGCAGAGATAAAAACTTAAGAAGAAAATTCATGATGAAGATCACACGTAATGGAGGCGGATTTTTGGGGCTTCCATTGCACATTCGGCTTCCACGTTGCTACACGAAAGGTAACGACGAAAATAAAACCGTTATCTAACAGCGAGATTTGTTCCTTTTGCGCATGCTATCCCTCCACTCAGAACAGGTTTTCTTTCTGCAGACAAATGAACTCACTCCTCTTGCCATTCGAATGAAAAATCACGTGAAGGGGAAGGTAATAAATCGACGAATGAAAAATTTAATTCGAGAGCCAAGCCATCCCACTTATCGACTCAAGTTTTGAGCTACGCGATTACTTCCCACCATTCTAGGCGCAATGTTGAATTAGCGAAATGACAACATCAAAGAAATGTTTTGTCAACAAATATGAAGTGTATAAAGGTTTTCTATATGCAGTAAAAACTGACAGCAAAGGAGGTATAGGTATTAATGTCTACGTAGATGATGTATTTTTGGCACATTTTCCTATCAGTCTCCACATAGCGAGAGGAGCCATATATTAGCGACATAATTTACGACAAAATCAGCGACGGGTCAAAAGTTTCTTTCTTAAATGATTTCGAACTTTTGGTGAAAAAACGGATTTGTTATCGACATTGTTTTAAAAAGGTACTTTCTCTCAGAACTTCTTCAAAGTTCTCTCTCCCTCTTAAGCCAGTATTTTCCTCTGCCGTGGTAATTTAGAGGTTAGAATTATTTTGACGTACGAAGTTATTGTATGCGATTTGCATATGATTGTCGCGCGTGAATATACCTGAGCTTATGCGTGTAGCCGGCAAAGAAACGCGCTTCCACATGGGACGCACCACAAACCCTCACACGCACACATTCAAGGGTCTTGCAGGATGCTCAATAAATGTAGATGTAACACTCGATGTGTTATGCTTCGCAATATCCGCCCGATTTCAAATTTCCACCCGGCGGCCGGCTGGCGAAAGCGATCGTCGGAGACATATGACGCGACGTGACGATAATGCGAAGACAGTCGGCGAGCTTCAAGTTGAGAAACGATGAGCAAAACAATGGACAAAAAAAAGCTCCTCGAAAGCCTAGAGGAGGAAAGAGCCTTGACTCACGCGTGAGCATTGCCGAATCGGCCGCTCTGTCGCTTTGTGTGTTGTGAGACTACGGAGAGACAAAGGGTAAGACAGGACCGTGACAGGCTCGGATTAATAATACGAACGGGTATTCCGAAGATTACGTAGAAATCATCCGAATGCGATCGTCAGCTTGGAGAAAGACTTTGGTGTTGTGGCCCGTGCTCTGAAACGCCTGGGCATGGCATAACTACTTCCTTAAAAATTGATATTCTTCTGTTTATTCCAACCGTGAACACAATTATAATTTATTTAATTTATATCAAGGATTGAGAGAGTGATAGAGCAAGACACTTGGTTTCATTCTCCTTGAATACGCTCTCTCCGTCCTAATACACTCAGAGACGTTACAAACAAATTCTGGTATTAACATGGGTGGTGGAAATAGTTATTCGGGGAGGTGGGGACCAACATCTCTGGTAATTTTCACCATTTAGGATAAGTAGGTAATTAAATACAGGATTGGGTTTATAAGGGAAAGGATGAATGGTGGGTGGAAATCCGGTGTCGTAATTAGCGTACTCTTAACTAAATACGCCAAGGGTAACCGGTTTAACGTCACAACCGACGGACCGAGCACTGAACGTGTAATGCCAACCGCTTGGCACTTAAGTAAGGACGGGTAAATGAAATATATGCTACTAACGGGAATCGAGCCCGATTCCTTGGGATGGGAGGTCAGTACCTACTATATCCACCACACGAAACCAATCCCCATTCACATTGGAGCATAAGGTCCTGGATCACGAAATGTGAAATCGGTCAGAGTTTGAGACGTAATCACCGTAAATACATGTATTCCAGGTCCTACATTAAAAACCTCTTACATAAACTCTTCCCATTTTCTGTAGCCATCTCACGTCCACTTCTACTATTTGCGTGATCCCATTCTTTATTAGCTCGATATCGCGATTGAGCTCACCAGGGTCAGAATATTCAATCTAAGTTCAGAGATAGACTGTTATCGAATAAAACTCGAAATCGATTATCACTATCGAGGGAGTAAACCAATGAATATATCAAACCATCAACCTGCCGAAGTAAAAGAAGCTATTCAACCACCGAAACAAGCAAATCACTCTAAAAATGACTAAATTTTAGATAACATCTAATCAATTTTAACTCTCACTAATCTATATTATTCGATCACCTAATCAGATAAACGTAACTCTCATCGAATCAGATTCACGGATTATACCTTCGATGATTGTCGATATCGATAAAATCAACGAAGCGACCAACAGGTAGGTATGTACATTATCGTAAACACGTTTTTTAAATATCGATCAATTAGATGCCTCGTCCATAAACTGAAGATGGCTACCAATATTCAAACCAATATTTGAGATTTTCAGGTCACATTTTTACGAGCTGTGTGAAGACAGGATGAACGCAGAAACCTAAAATGTGAATATTTTCCCAGCTTATTCAGATGCCGATGATCAATCTCGGGGATAAGCGGATACTCCTTATCTCATGTGGCTTCAAGATTTTCGAGTAGTTTTTAAAGAAATTGAGTCATAGAGTCACCCTCACTGATGCAGATTGATTCCACGGAGATAAGCGAGGATTATAAAACTTAACGTGCCTCCATTTCGGTCACCTCGTGATATGCTATGGGATATATAGCGACTGAAGCTGATTATCTGATTAATATAAACTGATCCCTTAACATATTTAAGGACGAACACTTCTCTGTTCGGTCAATTGATATTTATATAACATGGCATTTTCGCCGGGCTATCTTTTTTCACCGATGAAAACTGATTGGAACGGTTTTTTTCCCTCCATTAAGCACACATAAGCATGAGATATACCGCTGCACTAATTTCATTCATTAGGTAATAAATAGGCTTTTAAATTCTAGGGCTAACAGTATGTTCTGAACTACATTTCTCCGCTAGGATTACGAGCCACTATGTCATCATCAACCAGGTCGGTATCACAACAAATCGGATGTTCGAATCTTGTCTCCGCAGCTATATCACACCTGTTTTAAGAATTTAGTGCAGATAGGATACTAGAGTAGAACCACCTTACCAGTTGAAATACCTTGAACCTAATTCAACAACTGCTAATGTTCTGAGACAATGAGTGATCCATCACATTCCTTGACAAATGTCAGCGATTAGGCTTCACAAAATTGATTTTCTACTGAATGATGCAGTTAACTCCATCAAGCAACGTTACTTAATACGTAACCTCCTCAAAATACGTTGACAGCTTGTCGTCATGGACGTAATTCCACTAGCATAACATTTCTCGTTCGAAGCGGAACGGCTGGTATGAACTCACCACAGTCATTCGTTTCCTAATAACTCAAAATATAATGGAGAAAGTTGATTACTTCATCGCACGTCATTGCTCTGTGAGGAAGAGCGCAAACAATCAAGTGCACGCTGGTGTGAGGGAGCACCTCATGGCAAAGGATTAACTTTCTCGAGTATATCTCAATCCCCTCACTCGCGGTCAGCCGATAAAAAACTTCCTTCCTCGACGGCAGTAATAGTCGGACAGACGGCTTGGGTTTTATTTCTCCTCGAGAATGCTGTGAAACTAAACTCTCATCCTCTTTCTGCCACGAACGCAGGTGGGGCGAGGACGAAAATTGGCGGGGCTGAGGAGGAAAACGGTCAACGCTATAAAAGAGGAGGATGAAATATATCATTTCGCTATCCTCGACATTTTTCGTGGAACCTTTTCCGAGGCGTTGACCCTGGCTCAAATGGCTTATCAAAAACATGGAATGCAGAAACTGGAAAACATCTTCACTAAAATTTAAGGAGAACGGCGAAATATCGCAAACCTTTTTTATCACGTAAGGAATTTCGTACTCGTTAATCAGTTGGCGCGGGAACATTTTAATTTTCCTTAAGATAAGAGTCTTCGCGAGACCATCTACTGTTTGGTTTTTAAATCTCTTTAATGTCATCCTCCACAACTCCCGAGCTTCTTTGTCTTCATTAAATGAAATGGCTTTGATCAACAGAGTAACTTTCCGACCGACGTAATCTCAAGTGGCAACCTGCTGAGTACCTACCGCTCCTTTATTTACGCCGAAGAGTTGTTTACAAAAGAGCTCTCGGAGGAGTCGAGCGAAATGTGGTGAAGACGGCAGCTCATTAGTACCATCACGAAACAACTTCACCCCAAAGGAAACGAATGCTCATTGTTGTGAGGAGGCCAAACTAAGATTCCTATGTTTTGCATGCACTATAGCGCCGCAGTAAATTGCCAGACCTGAACTTTAGCAGTGGGAAACAAGAGGATGTAACTGCAGAAGTAGATATAAATGCACCAAATGCATTATTTATGTAGTATCACCAAGAACCCAAGTCTCCGAGTTCCAGATATCATCGGTAAAATTTATCAGTTACAAGAAGAGTGAGACGTAGACGGTAACTGATTAGGGAAATTCACTAGTCTTTTTGTTTTCCTCGATTTTAGGGAAAAACAATGTGACAACTTCGATTTTAGATTGGTAGTAGGAATCAGTCTTATAGGAGTCCACTTCTTGCAGAAACATGCGTCAGGCATCATTAGGGTATAATTCTGATTAAATGTCACAATTGTTTTGCATCAGTATTAATCAATCACCGCCAAAAACTGTTACTAATCATTCATGCAGCTGATGAGTCGGTGAGCGACCTAGCACTGAAAAATGGCCAGTAGGTATCTTACCAAAACTTGCCATTCCTCTCCATACCGCTAATCGTGTGAAAAATATAAGCACTCGAACCACTTGCTTTCACATACCTTTGAAACTATAACTCCACCGTTTTCTGGCGTATTACAGGACATATACACGCTCCTTCAAGTAATATAAATGATCGGCTATGAGCAAAGACAAGGCAAGATAATGAGCGAGAAGAGACTGATATTCGTAGATGAACCACAGTGTTGCACTCCATGTTCAGTAGGCGAAACATAAGTCTTGTGTTTGATCAAAAAAGGAAATAACAAACTTAGACTCTTTAAGCTGTCAAACTGGTCGCGGCGCGCGTGATATACTGTAATGATATTAGAATGCAATTGCCTAAGGTCTTTTAAGTGAAACGAGAACAGAACTAAACCTAATCCGACTGTCAGTGAGGAGGTTTCGCTTTCGTGGTCCCGAGTGGCGACGCTCCCAGTCGCTCCCTTCCAGTGGATTGGCAGTGGCATCGACGACCGACAGGGAAGAGACCTCGCCCGCATTCCGAAACCGTTTCTCGCTTCCTAGAGCGGCGGAGGGGAGAGTATAAAGGTATCTGACAATCGCTAACGGCCTCTGAAAACATCGCCGTATCGCGAGGTGGAATCGCTCTGTGCCCTGCACCTCGAGGTTCGGGAGTGTCGGAGACAACGCGGATTAGAGAGAGTGGAAGGGAGAGATTGCGAGGCTGAAACCTCCCGCGGGCTACTTTTAATATTTAAATCTGAATGGAACTTTATCATGCGGAATGCGACCGATGATTCCCTTCTCTGCACTTACATGCAGTGATTTTTACATAAGAATCTTGAAAATATGGGTTATGCCATATAGGTTTTTCGTAG
Organism: Platycnemis pennipes; assembly: GCA_933228895.1. NCBI lineage: Eukaryota > Metazoa > Arthropoda > Insecta > Odonata > Platycnemididae > Platycnemis > Platycnemis pennipes. The sequence continues at coordinate 110,399,224 of OW121853.1, forward strand.
GACGCTTGAGTTAAACGCGACGAGATAACCTCAGCAGTTTGCGAACCTCAAAATGTTTTTTTATTCAATCTAATACGAGTTGAGGTATCAAAACAGTTTCTTTAAAGAGGTGTTTGAATCAAATTTCTAAGTTAAGAGAAATCGTAGGCAATTTCACTCTGACAACGAGAAATATGACCATGGCAATAAATAAATACTTCATAATATCCCAAACTATTAATTACAATCTGGACCGGTTACAACGCATCTGCGTCATTTTAAGAGGTTTCTCCGTGTAATTTTTCCGGTTTAAATCTTCATAAAATTCTAATTATAATGAGTAATGTAAACGAGTGTTGGCGGGGGCCTTATGGAACCCTGGCACTTAAATCTCTTCAGATCCATTGTGCCAATCCACATTTAAACTGCCCGCCACTCGCAGACAGGGGACAAGAACACCGTGGTAGAGGTATGGAGGAAGGTCACCCATCCAACCTTTGTCCGGGCCAAACGTTGCTTAACTTTGACGTTCTCACGGGAACCGGTGTGAAAGTGGATAGGCCCTTGCCCATACTTAGCAATAATAAGTAGCAATATTTCCAAGACAACTAACCAACGAAAACCGAAGCCGTGATATCCTCCGAGTTCCTTTCACTACATCTATTGATATGACAGCTACAAAAGAACAGCGGGGTGAGTACGGGCCGCGCATCGTCTCATCTGCCGACAATCGTCCAGTGATTTCGCAGCCCAGAGGACAGTGCGCTGGGGTGGCGGAAATCGGCCAAAATGATCGGGGGTGGAATCCAATTCAGCAGTCCCCCTTTCCAGACCTCTCGATTAAAGTGATTTAATGTCCTCTCCAGCCCACTCTCGCGCGGGACAACAGCCGACAATTCCACACACAGCCAGCGCCTACGGCATTTCCCCCCTAAGGAGGTAAGGGGCACGAAAGAGACAACGATCGATTTTTAAGGATCCGCGCATTATTACGCCTCGCTTACATCGGATCCCCCCCGAGCGAAGGGCGTGCGCGTAAATGGCCGCCGATGGCTTTCAACCGCTCCCGCTCGGTGATTAACGCTCGCTCGAGTGCGCCTTCGCTCTTCATCCCGCCACGGGCGATATAATGGTGATTGTGTACATATTTTCTCCGTTCCGGGAACTAGTGGGCGCTGCGGACGAATAAACGGCTCTCCGCGAGTCCTGGACAGCACTCGATAATACGCACCAGAATGCGTGCGAAATGCTCACTCGTCCTCGCGCTGCAGCGGCACGTGAAAATGCTCGCACGTGAAATTGCAGCGTCGCGCCTGAATTCCTGCTCGGAGTCCCACGTCCGCGGCAATGAAATCCGAATAAAATATTGAGTTCGGAGAGTAGAGAAGCCCATTTCCAGGCCTTTTCACATACGCAGAAAACAAATATACTCTGAGAAAGCGCCGAACGGGTTCCAGAATGGTTAAACAGAGTACCCCTTCTGGGCTATGGAATATAAGTAAGTACTACATGCCCCACATTCCCTATTTTTACGGTCAGTGATCACGAGAGGCTGAAATATATCGGCAATGATTCCGAACCAGAAAGACAGGGATACTTTTAAAGATTAATTAGTCATTTTTAACACATAAAAAGGAAAAGTCTACCTCCATGGGAGACTTATGGCGTTCACGTTATTACTCATTAACAGGATTTTTCCGCATTCAAAATAGAAAAAATCAAATAAAATGTCATTGAAAACCGAATTGGAACATAAAAACGGTAACTTCGGCACCAGCAACAGGAATGGAAAATCTAAAACATAAGAAACATAAGAGCGACACCTGCACGGGTAGGATACGGTCTAATACGATAGAACTAAAATAGTTTGGTAATTTAATAATATCCGTAAGAGTTTCCTCCTAAGGCCTAAAAGAGAGTACTACAAAATAGTAGTATTACCCTAATTATTGGTCACATCAGCAAATAGGATGTAGGGAAAAATACAGTGTTCAATCCGAATGCCGATGTGGCTAGTAAAGTAGAGCTGTCTACAGGTACTAAGCCCGATGACGTGTACACACTCGTGAAGAGAAAGGAACGGCAACTTTACCGGTGCCGCTTGAACTTCTCCGTGGTAGACATAGAATTATTGTATTAGATTTTGCAGATGCTATCAGAAGTAATCCTAGATTTGAACCTGGATACCTCCACTAATAAGCGAACGAATATCGGATATCAGCTATCCCGTAAGGAATGTCTCGGCTAAAACAAATTGTATTCTCTTGCATTTGTTGAGTTCTGAAAACTTACACTTCACCTTGTAAAGCACATAATATTCTTGAATCTATGAAGTCAATCACAGCGCTCCGATCCGCTTCTTCTTTCTTCTGACGCGCGTCCCAAGCCTCGAAGGTGAAACCATCAGTCGCGACTAAGGACACGGTTCCCTTCAATTTGAATTGTGGTACGCTATGATTACCGGTAAGCTTTTATTTATGCACATATTTCTTAAAGAATACACGTTTACTGTCGCCAAGTACGGAAAAGGGAAAGCCGAGGAAATTCGTGAGGACCGCCGCAGTAATTGGCACTGATTGATGCGTAGGGGGGCGCTCTATATCATCGGAATTATACGAGGCGTGCCCGTGAGGTCTCCATATCTCTTCCTCCGATCAGTAGGAGGCGGAGGAAGGGATGAGAGAATGGAGGGAGGGTGGAGGGGAGAAGAGGAGGGGGAGGGTGATGAAGTGGACGGAAAGTAGTAGGGGGTATAGTGAGGGAATGGGACAACAACTCCGTGTCAGCGATGTCCTACAACACAACCTCTTCGGGCTGATTATGCTCTTGATAATGAAGGACTATTGTGGCTCTTCTAATTTGTCCGTTGTCACGCTGGAAAAGGGAGGGAATTAGATAAATGACCCGAGAAATGGTGCCAGGTCCCGTAGCTGTCCTCCTCCACCAGTGGATAGGTAATCATTACCGGACAAAATGCTGGAAAATGGCAACAGAGAAACTATAAAAAAACTGTTGTTGACAGTAGTTAATGAGTTCCAACTTACGCGTTGAAAAATGCTTGATATGGAATAATCTTAGCTTGGGAGAGGATTATTAACTATTGTGACTGGCACCTCCCTTGGTAGATTAAGCACAGAGATGTGACAGCAACATAAATGGACGATTTCCCCTCTGCAGATACCCTTATGTACCATGCGCAGCCTACGATATGACGATATCACTTCTATAAATCATGGACGCTGGCATAAAAATTCAGTCGCAAATTTCAGAGTCTTAGAAAACAAAAACGTTTACATTTTTGCCATGAGTATATTACGGTTCAGATGGGTTTGGAAGAAAGCCACTCTTTTTTCCATTATTTTTTCCGAACGGTTTCTTTTCTATGCCATACCTCTCTGCAATTCAGTAGTTTCTCTCTCTCTCTCTCTTAGCACAGTCCAAAATGCTTTTCTCACTGTCCCATTCCTTATTTTTTTAGCAATAAACCATCAACATACCAATCTCAAACCACTCGTACCAGTGCAGTTTGTCACCGCCTAATTTCTTTCAACAGCTTTCAGTTCCTACTGCAGTCTTCCTTTCCGTTCCTCCATGCTCACATATAGAGTAAAAGTTTTTCCATGGAAAAAAGATTTGCTCAAACAATGAGATTTTCAAACTGATATCATCTCCTCTCAATAATATAGATTGCCCCTGCAGTAGCATTAAAATCTTACGTAGAAGTTTTACACGAATAAAAAACCTATAGTATGTCTAGTCGACCTGACAATTTATTAATAAACTTTAAATAGAAACATTGCATTGCGATATTTGAAAACAAAACAAATAGTTTTATATACTTCTAACTGTATAAGCGGCAAGGAAACGGATACATGAAAAATTTAATCATTATATGAATTAGATGCATTCTCACCTTGTATCCCGCTCGATATCAAGAAGTCGTCTGCTACAGTCGCAGCTTCTATAGGTGCCTACCGCAATGGAAGCGCCTGCTCGCCAGAAAATATTTGGCGACGGTTTATGAACGAAATGATCCGACTCCGTCGCCTTGAGCCGGGGCGACCGTTGCGCCATCAAGGAAGCACGGTTTGTACTACCAACAATGACGTGTTTTTCAATACATGGGTATGGTTGTGATGTTGGAATCTCGTATTCGACTTTACAGAATTGGGCCCCAAATTGCCAAACACACCGCTCCGAACTCTCAGCGAATGGGGACTGAGATTAGAAAGTACAAAATGGCCACGAGGGTCGCGGAAAGGCTGTTGCGTGTTGTGATATGTGATTCCCTCACTGTTACGTCACGTTTCTCCCGACTGTTTGTTGTGAAATGCAGTCGACCTCAACTCACATCGAAGTGGCATGTTTCTTGCCCTCTATGGCGCGGTCGAAAGTAATGATAGCGGCAGGCATACACACTGTAATCAAGTCCGAATCATGTGTTTTAATTAATCTAATTTCACAGAACTATCGACAATATCAGCCCCACATCTATCTCTACGTAAACGTGCAGTGAGATAGATTCATTAGTGGTTTAAAACTCATACCTTTAACATTTACCTAATCGAAATTAAGGCCCAATTTCAATCATTACGTTAAATAACTCCATTCCAATCATTACTTGAGTGGAGTGTTGCCTAACGACCAAATATAAAATACAGCATTGAAACATAATTACATATTTGACTTGATGGCCAACAATACGTCATCGATTCCAAGGATACATCTACATCTACGTAATACCCTGCGAGCCACCACGAGGGTGTGTGGCAGGGGGTGAAGATCACCAAATATGCACTATTGATATGCAACTATGATATTTAATGGAGACATTCTGGATACTATGGTCACAAGCAGCTAGACGGTCAGCATCTATATAACAAGAAAGGGATTATTGGTTATTATTACATGCATCATGCACTACGGACTACTCTGACAATATTTCACCTACCTATCCCTTTGCTACGCTGCCTATTGTGCTCTCTTATGGTACGCGGGAAAAATGACATTTTAAATCTAACAATAAGATAATGGATAGTCATCTAAGATTGCTAATGGTTGACAAGGTATTCAGAAAAATATTAGGAGTAGTCATTATAAAGGATCAATCAAATGAATGGGTACCAAAGAAGAGGTCAAACTGGACGCTGTAAACCTATTTTAGTAATTCCCCCATTTTCCGCAGCCTTTGCTTAAATCCACCTAAGGATCCACGTTGAAATGATCCACTCACATCTTTTCTGGAGGAAAGATGGTTTTCACTTGTGATGTTCGGGCAGTGCCTAAGAGACATTTTCCAGGCAATTTTTTTTACGTAACTCTTTTCTACCGTAATTCGGTATTTCAGACCTCGGTGCCTTAGGGACGTAGCTGATTCTACTGTAGAGGTACGCGAAAGTTGACACGGTGGGAAAGTGTATGCAACAGAATTGGGAACGAGAGAACTTCCGAATCGTTGTTATCTTTCGGAGAGATGCGTCCACTTCGGTTAGGCGATGTTAATAGTATTGGACTTAGGATTTAGGTGCTTCAACGACCGCGATTTCAACGCATCCAGAACCTAAGGACTTTATCCTAAGGCTAACACAACATGCAGACCCAAGGCGGGATTTGAACGCCCGACCTTAGGGTTGGCGTGTTCCCGACTACCTGGCTACCGAGGCCGTAGATTGGGAATATATTGAGGAGCCGAAAAACCAAAGAATAAATGCTTTGGAAAGGCTCTTGGTAGGGACTCGAGGGGCGTGAAAGAGGGCGATGTGAGGCCAACACGTCTTCACGCACGCGCGGCTAATTAATCCCTCCGACCCCTCCCTCCTCGGCTTACCCCTCCCCTTCCCGGGCACTAACAACCGCCGCCGCCTTTGCTGCCACTAGAGTTCCTTTCATCGCCCCGATTCCCGCCCTTCCCCCGGGGGGGAGGGGGGGAAGGGGGGGAGAGCAGGTGGGCGGGCGGTGTGGTGGGGTGGGGATGGGTTTCGGGGGCGGACGCCGCGGATGGAGCAGATTTATTGTTATTTCACCTCATCCTCCCCCCCCCCCATATCGTATTGAATGTTTTGAACATTGAGTATTGAATGGAAACCAGCGACGCCGGGAGCAAATCAGAGAACGCGTGTCCCAACTTCTTCTGCTACACCTGACCAGCATGGAGCTTAACGTAGACAGTGAGGGTTGAGCTATTACTTTGTTACTATGACCAATGGCGCGTGATATTCGCACACATATGTGAGGGGGGAGGAAGTCTCACTTTCTATTACGCTTGTGGTTCTCCAGTAAGATATGGTAACCAGAATGTTGGACCGCTTATATTTTTAAAATTATTAAATATTAAATTTTAAAGTATCCCCGGCGAATAGTTAAAATAAAATTTTCTCGGGTTTCACACTGGGTGATACCGTTTATGGGGACTAACGTTTGGGCACTCTGTCACCGAAACTTTAGGGCCCATTAACGATATCGTTCGGTGTGAAACCCGAGGAAATATTATTTTAGCTTATGTTTAGCTGAACGTGTCTCATCTAGATTCGGGCGCAGAACCTCCAGTCAGTAGGCCAAAAGTTTATCCTGTACGCAACTCTGGGAGTCTTTTGTGTTCACCTGGAAGTTGGAAAATTCTGCCCGAGACCGATGAGTCTGGAAACCACGGGCAACTCTCCGCTCACAAACGTATTAACGTTTTATTTCGTGACCGGATGCAAGGGTTTAGAAAAAAAAGGAAGAGAGGGAGTTTCTTCGGAGAAAAAGAAGGGAGGCATGATAGGTGGATGGAGGCCGTATCGAGAGGTGACGGAATAATTACGACGGCACTGAAAATTACGACCGTTCATAGCAGTATTTTTCATATGGTATTTGATAGAGGTGGTGATAGAGTTAATTACGTTCAAATTTGTTTGCTTTTTATGGGTTTTGGGTCTATATAACATTTTGAAACAGGTTTGCCCCGAGTAAGGATGGTATTACGCGTGCACTCTTAAAGGACTGACAAGTTCTATTTTTACTGACATTAGTATGGTTACTTAGGGCATTAATAATCAGCATTTCTGACTCGTTCAAAGGGCAAATTAATATTTAGAACTTGGTTGATTATAAGCAATTAGTTCAACAACAACGACATTAAATTGATATCGTATTGATTCAAAACAGGTTTCTGCAAAGCAGACCACCTTGCTCTTAAAAGGAGCATTCATTAAGGGACAGACTATACGTCTTCTCAAAGACACATGACTCAGATGGCATGTATAGTCAACTAAGGGTTATTATTAATTACTCTGACCAAAACAAGCTGCAATTACAGCTGCAATGAGAAGTGTATTCCTCAGCATAAGTAAAAAAATCAATCTAACCGTATAAAGAATGATCCGGTTACATATTCAGTGCACAAAAATCTAGGAGAGATGCTAGATGCGAATGTGCTCTGTATTATATTTTCGGTCCTGACTGTCTGTACATTCCATCACCAGCTATGTTTACCATAGATGCGATTTTACAAAATATCTGAAGGAAGAGTCATCTCAAATTCCTGCGACCTATCATGAAATTGTAAGTTCGTCATTAGAAGGAAGCGGGAATGATAAATTAATGGACTGCAAATTTTGCGATGCTATAAGCACCTCTTTGGGCGTGTGTTTCATCCTAATCGCGACCAATATTTGCTCCAGTTAGGCAGATAATAACTTAAGTGAATAATAACGAACAGTGACGATGTTTAATCCCGCTAAAGGTCAGATTATCTTCTCATTATCCACCGTATTTCAAAATTATTGGGCCGCATCCTTGGCTTATACATGTCCGTAAATCTTTTTCGAAGTTCTACGGGAATGAAACTTGCGATTTATTGATTCTTTGATTTGCACTGCTAATGGTGATGTACACGTAATATGCCACTTTCAAATTAACCTGACAGTAATGATGTGAGACATGGCAATGGTTCAAGGTAAGTGGAATGTTTCTCCATTAAAGGAGAATGAGCGGAATCACAGTACTACTCGAAATAATAACCTAGCTACATCATATCAAGTGAAGCAAAGGGAAGCGATAATTTCGCACGAAATCAAGTGATGCGGGTGGTAAATGCAGGGGTTAAACCCGTCAATTAGTCACGAAGAAACGCAGGTAAGCAGCTTGCTCGTGTCGGGAGAACAGTGCATTTTGTCTGGAAATAATTATGAAAGCCCAACGCGGGCGCCCATGTATGTACTGACTTCCGCCGGTCCCATCTCACCACGGGAGTTTCATTAAATGTGGGCTCAAGGAGCGGTATCTCTTCCGACGCCGGTGGGCGCGACTAACGGATTCCCTCGCGCTATTTGAAAACTTCCAAGCGGAGGCTTCGTGGGCGAGCGAGGCGAGAGAAAACAGGCGGAGGAGTAGAAAGACAAAGACTATTCGTCGGAGGGTGAAAACACGCACACCCAAATATACCGTTCCCCGAAAATATTAGGTTGGCTGTCGCAGAAGCACTAGTATTTGAAGCAATCCAACAGCTAAGGTCTTACTACAACTTCTACTTAAGAATCGCACCATAAACCCGAAATTATTCCTAAGTCAAATGCATCACACATTCCCTATGTGGAACTGAAATAGCGACCTTCTGCTTGTGAAGCTTGCGCTCTACCTACCTGACAACGGTGGTCGGCAGAAGGTTTGCGGAAGCATAACTAGTGTGGTATAATCAATTCTCATGTGAATGTTTACTTCTACTTTACGTAGCGGCACATTAATGCGTAAAAAGTTAGAGACAATTCGTCATACAGAAATCCCAACTCAGACGAAAATAGTTTGTTTCTCCCATATTCAGTCTAACACTAAAGGAAAATATTTGAGCTTTCATTGAAGAGCCAACCATCACGCAGGGAGTGATTTCCATGACACTGCAAAGGGAGGAGCCTAGCGTATATTTCCTATGAAAATATACCATATATACCTAATTATCCTGTACTGTCACATATGGCTACAAGTAGTAGTGACACGTGTGGGAGCTTAACCACGGTGAATAGCAAAGCGAAGCTGTGTCAATTTGTGGACCCGACATTAGTATAGATCCCCTGAGGTCTGAATGCCATAAAATCTCTCTTTTGACTGCGACACTGTTCTCTCAAACAAGATTTTTCTTACGAATAAATTATGAATATATACATTTCTGATTTATTTTTGATCAGGTACTACATACATGGGTGTTTTCTAGTCTGTTTCCGCACTAATAGGCGCTTCAGACTGGGAAGAAAGGTTTAAGGATAGGAATGAAAGGGTGGAATAACCTTGGTAGGGCGGTGGTCTGCGCATCTGCCCGGCAGGTACCACAATAATCGATGGCAGAAGATTTATGTGGGCCATTGCTAAGATCGGGCATGATAGCTGAGCGAAAAAGCACAGAATTCATCAGTATATAATTTAATGCGGTCCCTTGGGAACTAATAGCTACGGTTGACCGAATTTTCTATTTCTTCGTATGGATTTCATGGACTATACTAATCACAAAGCACGGTTGAAAGCTTCTTGGATTTGCCTGCCAGAGGATCTCTGATGCGGGAGACCTCTAGGGTCTAATTTTGAATAACTACTCGATTAGTGCAAACAACTGGTGAAAGAGACAGAGCGCTCATGGGAAGGTCTTATCTGGGACGAGGTGGAGAAAGGAGAGGGGAAAGGAGTGTAAGGTGCTCAGTATAAAGGATAGGATCGGATAAATGATAATGGATATCCTTGGTTATTTTTTTATTCATTCGCCCCCTATTATCGGCAGCTGAGTGAAATGTGGAAGGTGAAAGAAGGGATTTCGTGGGAGGGAAAAGAAGGCCCACCCCCACCCCCCGGGCAGGCGGTATTCAATCAGAACCCTCCCTCCCTCTCGCCTCTAATATCCTGTTAACGCTCTCGGGAAATATTCACCGGCTCCAACACGCTTTTGTACGCGATTCGGCTCATTTGAATGCTTGCTTGCTTGGCTGCCGCCGAGCGGGATAGAGGCGGCCGGCGAGAAGAGCGGGAAATCAGGTTTACCCGTGTTTTCCTCAGAGTCGATTAAAAAAAAAGAGGAAAAAGTTGACTAGCGATAAGCGCCTTCCGTCAAAAGGACAAGCTCTCTCCGTGTTTTTCCCCCCGCAGTGTTAATATGGAAATAAAAGTGTCCTCTCGCAGAAATGCCAACGTCCTCCGAGTAAAACATTTTATATAGTTATTATGCGTGCGTATGCTCGCTGGCGGGGAACTTCGTACGTGCCCGCAGATATCGCAACCATTCTCTCTCAAATTAAAGGAAAAGCGACCGTCGAGATGCATGCCGTGTTCTCTCTCAATGACATTTACGAGAAAATGGGGAAAACGATATCTCAGTTTTCTAAAGTTTGTATCGAATATTTGGACCTGAAAGGTGAGAAAAGCTAAAGGAATTTTCCTTTAACAGACGCGGCAGAGAAAGGCTGGAACGGAATCACTCTAAACGTTGCAATAAAAACCATTAATAAGGAAAAAGGGAACTACAGTTGGAATAGAATTGTAGTGTTCGGTAAATTCCCGTGTCTTTGGAGGAACTCAACATTTTATAAATATTCTTAAGTATATTCTTAAATCGTAGATTCATTATCATCATAAATTCTGCACCAAAAGCCATATTCTGGAAAAATATTCCTAGAATTAATTTTATGGGCGTTGGCTTTCATTCAAAATATGCATTATATATGATAACGTTATTTTCAAATACAGTACAGTCATTCAGCCAAAATGAAAAAATGAGATATAATCACACAAATGTCTATGAATAGGGAGGTTCTAATGCCTGAACTCCGTACGACTTCGTCAGGCAAAACTTCCCACTTCGGATAGTTTACTTCAGTATGAAAACAAGAGAAATATAAGGAAGAACTACCCTGGTATGTTTCCTGGGATATCCCGAGGATACTGTGCCCGGAGTGCTTTTAACGGACGGTTTAACATTCCCAACAGGGTAAAACTACCGTTACCGAGCTCATGAAACGATTGAACTCTAAACTTCAGCACTCTGGGAAGGGCCAGATCCACTTACAGGCATCAAGAGGGCCAACTTAGTCTCGCAATCTCTTTGGAGTTCAGTAGAACAAGTCGCACTATCAAAGTGCGGAGAAAATGGCGCAGTTTCGGCGATGGCGATTGAGGAAGAGTGTGAGTGCTAATGGAAACCTATTTGCATCTGAATGAGGCAGAAAAGCAAAACAAAATAAAATCAGAAATATTTAAGACCACAAAACCAATCGTAGATGAAAGTATTTGGAGACACACTTGGCAGTTATTATTGCATGACGTAAAATGAATTTTTAATGAATTTTGCAAGAGAAAAAATAAATTTTCAAATAGCATCCTGTATGCGAAGTAGGTACTCAACGAAGAGGAGAGAATTTTTCAGGGAAAGAAATTATTGGTCAAAAATCAACTTTAGTGTGCTTATGTTCATAAACATGATTCTTGCCGGTAGCCTTTCGGTAAATTGGCGTTATGTTTTGCTTAAAGGCAGAAACATGACGCGACGATTTAATTGCAGAGTTAAATAAGAAAAAAAATCAGTAATTATGGATGGAGTAGTTGATGCATGGGTAAGGAATAGCATCATCAAGGACGAGCACACAAATGTTGGTAGAATGCATAAGTGAATTATTTCCTGGATATCACGACCACATACAGAGCTGATGGAAGTTCAGGAATCCACTCCAGAGAATTTATTGGCTATACCAAGTGACAACGCAATAAAAATACACTCATCGCTGGGTATGCCGTGTTATAATAAATGTATATTATATCGATAAAGAATTTATAGAAGACAGTAATCAATTTCCACGAGCCATAATGCCACCGAGTTCGGAAAAAAGTAGTATCACAGCTTCTCGAATTATGTGGCTATTCATTAACCGCCTCACTCAACGGGAAACGGCTTTAATTTAGATGATAATGTATGCAAAGTGAGTACCGCATGCCTATAGTAGTCGATATGCAGGAAGGGGAATGTTAATGCTTGTATATGATTTATTTGATGAGGAAATACTACGTTGCTTCCCGAAGGTGACTCAGCCAAAGGTGGACATTTCCCAATCGTACCGATTTTCCTAGTCAACAGTTAATTAGTGTCGCAATGGATAATGAATTATTACTCACTGTCGTGGAGTAAATATTTATTTATTCACATCGGTAGCATTGGCTTCTGAACGACAGTTTGCTCCACTAATTACGTATGAGTCGATGAAAGCATGAAATCCACGCCTACCAATGCGCCAGTTTACTTGGAACCGAAATCGTAATTTTGTACACGAAATCGTTAGATGGAAACGAAAAATGAATTTTAGTGAAAAAATTAATCTTCTAACCAGAGCCATTAATTTAAAAATCAAAAATTAAAATAAGCAAAAGGTGACGCCCACCGAAAAAGCTGCTTTGATATAATTGACGTAATTTTCCTCCCGTCCTTGACTGCTTTTAGGGGAAGGGAAGGGAGAGGAGGGGGGTTCTCGGAAGGTCTGCTAGGAGCAGATCGACAGTTGCGACAGAATCTACGCGCAAACGAAGCAATGTCATTACCCTGAGGAAGTCTCCAGCAGCGGAGACGAAACTGTTGGTCATTTTTATACTGTGACGCGGGTTTACCCAAAAAACAACGACGCCGAAACTCTATCAGATTCGGCAATTAAAAAAATATGGTCGGCCCTTACGAAACCACAATTTGCTTTGACCACAATTATGACCTTAATTTCAACAATTATGACCAGTTTGGCTCCCCGCACCATCCCTCAGCAATTAAGATGAGAGACTACGTTTTCTCTGAGTTCACGGAAAGCACGCCCTCCCACTCTTCGCAGTGCAAAAAATCCACGGACCCGTACAAAATAATCCCATTCCATCTATTGGAAATCCTTTATTCTGTAATGGATTTTCACTTGAAATTCATCCAGGTCTTATACGTAACCGTTACGTTGCGTTTAGGTATAAGCTTGACGGTGTAAACTCAAAAAAGAATCCTATTCCGTATATTACTAATATCTTCGGCTTTCCAACAGATTTTCGCGAGGAATATATCCATATAAAATGATTTTACACGCGAAGATACTTTTATTTTGTTGCATAACTCTTTTGGAATAAACCATATGAGAAAATAATTCCTGACACATTATGAGCCATTAAAACATCAGCCAGGAAATAAAAGTCGCTCGCATTGTCCTTGAAGTGTTAGTAGCTGCATTCCTTTTAGATGTTAAAGTAAGGTTAAAATAAATAAATGCCAACCTAATGATGCAATTAAATTAGAATAACATCGTATTACGAGGTTCACTGGCACGTAACCCCCGCGAATAACCATATTTCGACGATCAACGTCATTTGTCATCACTTCGCAACCTGCTATACTATTTCTGAACAATTTAATGCTGAAAATAAGAGCAGTTGTAAGAACAAAAACGAAGCATCTGGAGAAAAACCCGACTATAATTAGAATTGAATTAACTGAATCTTGTCGGTACCGGTACCGTAAAATTTTCCAATTCCAAAAGTGTGCTCTCATACTAAACTACTTACCATAATAGAAAGGGGTAGCCATGGCGGTGGGGCAAGATGATTCGGTCTTTGCCATTACAATGGCGTTGAAACCGTCGATCCCGTTTTGAGTGGGAACACAAGCAGTTATTCACAGCCTTCCGCTCACCCCGATAATGAGAATAAAATGGTTTCGTAACTCCCTTTTGAGTTGAGGTTTCAATAAGCCAGCATGCGCGTGCATAATGCCCTCATTAAATAATGGATGAGATTAGGAGTGAGGGGAAGGGGGAGGGGATCGACTTGATCCGGGTGTTATCCATAAATAAGGCTCGCACGGGCTTTTCAAGGCAAATGGGGGGGGGAGGGGAGAGCTTGCGATATAGGAAGGGGGGGGGGGGGGCTTTCGCCCTGGAGGGAAGGAAGAATTTCTTCTTCCTCTTTATCCTTCTCTCTCTCTCTCATTCTTGGAGAAGATCACGGGGAAGGGAGCGTCATTTCCTAAGTTATCAGAGGCAAAGGTCGGTCGGGCGCGAGAGCCTTGATTTCGGTCATTTCACATCCTCGCAGAGGATACGCAAATGTGAGTCGGCGGGATGAGTTCAAAGGATCCGTTCTCGGCGAAAGCCGCGCTCGACGAGGGCCAAAGAGTGTTCGGACCTGAATCACGCGGTCATCTCTCACGCCTTTAATTTAGGGATAGCGGGAACAGAAGGAGAATTCGGTTATTAGGCGCTCCATACAACTATGGTTACATCGCTGCCATCAATATTAGTATTATTATATTTTTTAATGCAATATTACCTTATTACATTAAAATTAACTGATATAATCCGTCATGCATCAGGGAGAAAATTTATTAAATTCACAGCTAAGGTGCCAGGATAAGTGTTAAACAAACTGCAGAACGGCAAGGGAGGTATGGGTGAAATTCGAGTTTTGAAAGATAAATGAAAAGAAAACAACTTTAGAACGAAATAAAACGTTATGAGATTCTCAATAACTAGTAATGAGTAACTCTCTCTTGATTCGGAATTGAATAAAATTAACAGAGTCTGGCGAGATTTCTTGGATCATATCTGACGATAGAAAGATGTCGTATTTGTCAATTTTTTTATTTGTTATAAGATACACATGGAATTTGGTATAAGATACCTGGTACAAGATACACTTGAAAATGGCATAGAGTGCCGTAGTGCCTTTGTCTTATGCCAAATTAAACAATGGACAAATACGACAATTCTTCTCATTCGCCATTGACTCAGCATTGGTACGAGTAGATCAAATATGGCTTAAATAGTCAATTTTTGTTCGAAAAAGAATATAGGTACAGAAGGAAAACGAGAAAGTGAGCACTAAATATCCCCGCGACAACAATCACTAAACCTGATAACGAAAATAATTGCTGGCAACCTTCGAGAGAGCATGATTTAACAATCGGTTGGAATCACTTCAGCTTAAGTCTACAAGAAATTTCACAGCGTAGAAGTAACGGAAACAAAGGCAGGTATATTTTTCACCTTTATTGTACCTACTTATTCTGAATTTCACGGTTACGAACTAGGCACTCATTCCAAAAGGTCTTTTATGACAGCAAAGGCTTGTTTTCTTAATGAAACTGTTCTCACGGTTCCTTTTTTGGCTCCTTAACTCCCAAAATCTGGGTCTCACACATTTGTCTTAAGTGGCAATTAACACGCAGGCGTTTCCGTTGGAGTGGCGTCCATGGTGGAATAGAAGTCACCCCCAAACTTGTAACGTGGTCGTGGCTTACATGCCTAACTTATTCTGGGAAACGAAGCGCTCTTAAGATGACTGCATTAGTCATTCCAAGTAGGCTATCAGGCTTGCCACTCCAACTAGGGCGCTATACAGGTTCCTCAATATTGCGGTCCAAAATAAAATGGCAACAACTAATGCTAACCATATGTATCTCAAGGTTCACTGATGAGCTAATTCACCAGGTCTAAAGCCGGCATTTGTGGCCGCAGAATTATTGAAAACATTTCAATAAAGGATACGAAGTATTTCTTGGTACTTGTAGAGCATTTCCATTGGTTGAAATGGAATGTGGTTGATAGTTATTGGTTATTTAACACAACTCGTGGAGAAATATATTGCTGGCTGGTATGATATACTGTGCTATGAGTTTACAGAGAATTGTCCTCAATAAGAAAATTGACCTAGGCCGGTCCGGGTTTTCATCAATGGGAGGCGAAGAAACTGGTGATAAAGGTTTTAATAGACTCAATTGAGATTCGCTAGGAGTTAACGCAGTCCATACGTTTTCCGCTCAGCGCAAGCCGGGAATTTTTGCTCGAGAACTCCAGGGGTGAATCACAATGGGTAAGCGGGCGATGAACACCTTGTAGCGCGGGACGGTATAGGAGAGGCTACAATGAGAAGAGCGAGATGGGACTCGTAAGAGATACGGGGAAGAGGAGATAAGTACCTACTTGCATTCCTTATCTTTTTCCTTCCAGCTCCGCTCTGCCGTTTTCTTCCAAGCCCCCCTCACGCCTCAGTCATTTTGTAACAGGAGTAGAGACGGTCGTGGAAGAGGGTTTTAGTTTTCTCCCCTTCTCGTTCTCTCAGCCGTCCCCCGCTCAACCCCTCACCCGACCCACAGCGCGGCCACAGAGGCTCGCTTCGGACTTCGGACTTCGGACTTCGGACTTTAGCTAGTAATCCTGTATCACCTTCCCGGATGTTCGTCCTCTGAGGTCGTGGTAGAAGGTTATATGAAGGATATTTTTAGGTAGTGGTTTTGATTTTCTTTTTTAGGTAGAGAGGTAATAATTGATGGAAGGGTTATTTTGTTTAGGGAGGGTTGACTGGTTAATGAGGTAAATGTTTGATATCTTGTCAGAAAGGTTATTTTATTAGGGTAAGGGTTGACTGTGGATTTTTTTTTTGGTGGGAAGTAATCTTAGGTAGGAGGTACTTGTTTAGGGTTTAATCAGGGAAAGGGGGAAGGAGTAATTTAAGGTTAGGTGAGCCTCTGCCAGTGCCTCGGTGGGGTGATGGTGGAATGGTTGGTATGGGTTCTGAGAGACGTAGCGTTGTAGGAACTGTAGATTCTAGAAGCTGATGTGGCAGATTTTCAGGTTCGTTGATTGTTGTGGTGATGTCTTCCGGGAAACGGGTAGGGAATGGTTTGAATGGAAGGTGAAGGGTTTTAATGTGGGTTTGTTGTTTAGGAAATTTAGGGATTTTGATTTTGGGTTTAAGTTTTGCAGGTTTTTTAGGAATAAGGTCTTTGGGGTATTTGAATTTCCCCTTGGGAAGGTTAGGGGACCAGAGGGAGGATATCAAATCATTGTTGGAGTATCGAAGGGATGTAAAATAATTGAGGAGGTTCCGGTCAATGAGGGTTTGGAGTTGCGGGATCTTTAGTTCCTGGTGGATATTAGCGTTGGGTATGTACCAAGGGGCTCCGGCTAGTCTTCTAATTATTTTATTGAGGCAGCGTTGGATTTTTTTTCTATTAGTGATATTGGTGGTGCTCCAGATGGGAGATGCATACAAAATTTGAGGGAAGATGATGGAGAAGAGGATGAGAAGTTTGTTGGTTAATGAGGTAGGACTATTGTAACATAGGAGAGGGTAAAAGGCATTTTTGGTGTTGGACACTTTGGTAAGGATGCTGTCTATATGGGCAGAGTAAGTAAGTTTTTCGTCAAGTGTCACACCTAGAAAGGTGGCTGTCGTCTTTTGTGGGATAAATTTATTGTACAATGTCAGGGGGAAATTGTCTCGTTTAGTCTTTTTGAACGTGAAGCAAAGCTTGGCACATTTGCCTGGGTTCATTGTAAGTCTCCAAGAGTCAAGCCAGTCTTCAATTAAGTCTAAGTGGTCCTGAAGGGCGTCGGCGTTTTTGTCCGGCCACCAGCTGCTGGTCGCAATGGTGGCGTCGTCTGCGTAGAGGTAAAGTTCGGTGATGGGGGTAGTAGGGAAGTCGTCAATATAAATATTAAAAAGAGTGGGACTGAGCACTGCTCCTTGGGGAACGCCGGTATGAATAGGAAAAAAATCGGAAAGGAAGCTATTGTGTTTAATTTGGAATTTGCGGTTCTGTAGGAAGGATTGGATGATTTTGATGAGGTTGTTGGAGATGGGGAGTTTTAAAAGTTTAAATATCAGGCCCTCATGCCAGACCTTATCGAAGGCCTGGCTGATGTCTAGGAAGACCGCTGATGTGACCTTTTTGTCGTTGAAGCCGGAGGTTATGTATTCAGTTAGACGGTTTATTTGATGAACTGTGGAAGTTTTTGCTGCGAATCCGAACTGCTCTTTTCTGAAAAGTCTAGTCGGGGTCGTCTTTAGTCGGGTAAGGATTAGTCTTTCGTATATTTTAGCAAAGGTACAGGTCAGTGAGATAGGTCTGTAATTGTTGACATCTGATGGATTTTTTCGGGGTTTAGGTAACATGATTATTATGGAAGTCTTCCAATTGTCCGGAAAGGAGGCGGTAATGAGACAGTAATTGAGGATGTCCACTAGGTAGAGTTTTAGGTTGTCAGGGAGAAGTTTGATAGCCTTCGGGGGTATTTTGTCTGGACCAGAAGAACATTTGTTCGGTAGGTCCTTAATGATTTTGTTTACTTCTGTGAGACTGCATAGGATGGGTTCTTGGGTAGGAATGTTGAGAAGGGATTTTGCAGATTCGTTGACATTGTCGTCGTCATCGTCGGTGTCTGAGTCGTCGTCTTCTGGCTGTCGGGCAAACGCCGAACGCATTCTGTTGGTAAAGGCTTCTCCGCGTTCGGCATCAGTGTTGAGGGTGTGTTTGTTTATTATTAAGGGAGGGGTCGTTTTTGTAGGGTTTCGTAATGTCCTGGTCATTTTCCAAAGGGAGTTGTCTGATATTGAGAGGGAAGATATTTTTTTGTTCCAGGAATCTTGTCTGAAGGACTTAATTTCGGATTTAATCAATTTGGTTATCGTGTTGTATTGTGATTTGTAAATGTTGTTGTGTGTATGTTGGAAAAGATGTCTGATTCTGTTTTTGTCATGTATTAGGTTTCGTATGTGAATAGGTAGTGAAGAAGTGAGCAAAGGGATGATTTTTTGTTTATTTTTGGCTAAAGATAGAATGCGTTGGATGTGGGACGTGAGGAAATTTATAGACATTTCAATTGAAGCCAGATTTGGTTCAATGCATGGAGGATTGAAAGAAGAGTTCTGAAGGAGGGATTCAAATTTTTTCCAATTATGTGTTACGTTGCTGGGGTGTTGGATCATGGGGGACACTTCCAAGGAGAAGAGTACAGGTAAATGATCAGAGGCGTAGTGGGGAATAACTTTGGAGGGGATGTCATATGGGTAGTTGGAGGAAATGGCGATGTCTAGGATGTCTGATATGTCTAAGTCTTTGGTGGAAGCAATGCGAGTGCATTCTTCCGGTGCATGTATTAGTAGGTGATGTGTGTCTGTGAGTTTTCTGAGGATTTTACCATTTGGGTTGTTGGCCCGACAGCCCCAGTCTGTGTGTTTACAGTTAATATCCCCGAAGACAATCGTCGGAAGTTTGTCGTGAAATTTTTTGATGAGAACGTCAGGGTTAAGAGGTTTAGGAGGGTGATAGGCACTGATTAAGTTTACTCTACCTAGTGTGGTCTGGAGCGTGATCCCTACAGATTCTAGTGTGGGACCAGCAGTTCGCAGTTCGGAGTGTTGCAGTCTCTGTTTAATTAGTATTGCTACACCTCCTCCTCTATGTGGGTCTAGAATATTTGAAGGAGTTGGTCGGTCGAAGCGGTATATTTTGTAACCTGGAACAAACAGAGATTTTCGCTCCAACCCGCCCCACTTATCAGCCTCTCGGCCAACTTTCTTCCGACATGCTCCCCGCCGCCTCCACTTCACTCCCGGCTCTTCTTTCTCTTCTTCTACAACCCCCACTCCGCATGCCTCTCCTCCACTTCCTCCCTTCCTCTCCTCCTTCCATTCCCCCTTCTCCATTCTCGCCCACAAAGCAGACACACCCCCCTCCTTGCCTCTCCTCAAACGTTCCCTCATTTTGCAATCCTTTGGACGGGAGCCAGAGGGAGATTTCGTTCGAAAACGGAGAGAGGGTGGGAGGGACGGCGAGTGGAGAGGACCGCGGAAGGATGGGTGCAGTCTCACACAAAAGAAGGGAGGAGGAAGAGCATTAGGTATCTTCTTGTGCCGTTGTTGTGTCCTTTCCCTCCCCGCCCTTTCTGTAAAGCACGGATAAATAGCAGTACACCGTAGGTGACCGCGCGTCGTGATTGTTGTCCCTCTCCCGCCCGAACAAGGCCCCCTTCGGCACTGCAACCTCCCCTGTCACACTTCCACTTCCTTCTCGTACGCCCACCATCCTGCCACTCCAGTTCCCCCCTCGCCCAAAGAGAAGTCAGCCGAGGATGACACGGCCAGTACATTGTTTCCACGCTTGCCCGGCTTTCGCGCGATTGCCTGCGCAGATAGATTTGGCACGGACCCACTTTCGCGCCAATCGAGCTCAGGGAATTTGTCTTGATCATATTTTCAATACGTGAGAATAATGTGTACGTGCCCTTATTGAAAATCTTTACTCAGCGAAAAACTTGAAACTCACACTTAAGGGTGCAGACGACCAAATTAAGTGACGGTTAGTGGGCCAGGACTCCAGACCCACTTTTTCCTGACTCAGGATAATGCTAGCCCGTACAAATGGCATTCAGAGGAGGGAATTTCGTGGGTGTTAGGGGGGATATTTTGCATATTCATGCTAATCACTGCTACTGTCTTGAGATTATTTTATAAATTATATTTTTACACAAAAGTAAAATGGATAGCCCGAGTAACTAACGGAATTCCGAGGTGCTAAGATCAGAAGGGGAAAACAGAAATCTCACGAAAACTCTGAAAAGAAAGGACTACCTTACCGAGTGGCACGGCTATCTTGTTAAGACCACCGGTAAGTGATTGTGTGGAACCGGAACGTGAAGAACTATAAATGAAAACGTACTTGGACTAAGTAGAGAAGGATAAGAGAAAGACGTATGTCGCCAGGAGAAGGGTTATCGATGGTGAAATGGAGTAAACAGCAGAGTCAAACTACGCTGACCTTCGACGATGATTTCCCTTAAGCTGGATGACACCATGGATAAACAAAATAACAAACCAACGTGTAGCAAAGCAAAACCAGCTGGCGATTTAAAGTAGACGTATGCCATGGGCGAAATACTTAGAGCAAATTGCCTGAGATGCATTATCTCGGTTATATTAGCGGCAAACATTAATTGACTCTCCCATGCCAATTGTATTTAACTTGCTGTTTGCCAAAGCCATCTGAAACTACAAAACGGGATACAAAGGTAAATGGATACGTACAACTCACTCTGTGTTCTTCTTGACTGGGCTGTCGGTTGTGAGGTATCGAACGCACTGCCTTCCTTTCATTCGACGGATTGGACGGCCAACCTGCAATTTCAGAGGTGACGCTTCGACCGAAATAAAATAATTTCTGCTCCCATCCACCCCTACCCTTCCCTGAGGTCCCTGACCGGTTCTGTTCTTTGTCGGGAAAGCACTTCTGCAATTCATGAGCATCATCCACGCGGAAGAATGATGAAACCACAGAGTATAAAACGGTGAACAAGGCACATGGAATAATGAATAGCACCGTTCAGAAGTATGCTGCATTGAAATTTACGCCGACCTCCGCCGTCAAGAGAGCTGAATAACTCGCGACTGCCGTGAGGTGCTATTTTCCATCACTCACATAAGTACGCTTTCTACGCTACGTTTGTGTCCCCCAACACGATACGTTTGTGTCGCCCTTTGGAGTTCTACGGCACAGCAGCGAGTCGCGGCAAGCCTTGCAAGTTCTTATAATCGCTTTCATGAATTCACAAACGATTCGAAACGCGGCCTTAGAGACTTCTGCGTTGATAATTACGAGGCGGTAGACTTGGTCGATGTATGAATGCACATTTTTTACTTCAGTGGCAATAGAGGTTCTTTTTCAAGTAATTTACGAAAATTATACTCCTAAATTTGGCGAAATCATTTCCCTCGTCGAGTTTCGATGAATTTATTTGGAGGTGTCATTCATACTCCAAGCTTTGATAAAATTATTATTGGGGAACTGCAAAATAACATATAAGGAAAAAATGAAGCTTACCCGGGTAATGACATTTTTACGAGATGTATTAAACAATATATGCCTCATGAGGATCTGTCAATAGAAAATAATCAACTTTTGGCTGGGAAAGAAAATTCTCTGGTGCCATTGGACGGAAAGTCAACGAATGACTAGCAGCAATATATTTTCGGAAGATTTAGCGCGAAAAATGCTTAATTTATAGGTATCACATTAATTTCGGGATTTTACAGATGAAAACGGTTGTTTTTTCTCACTCTTGAAAATAGAGGCTTCAACAGACGATTTATAATTGCATACAATCCAGTGTCTCCCTCTCTCTCTAAACCGAAATTCCAATAATGATGACGGATTTCCCTACGTAAATTCGTTCCAACGATAAAGCTAACATAGTTGCTTTGGTGAAAAAAACAATATCACCAAAATTGTATTGAAAGTTAAGTACCTGGGGTGTCACCACATTGAGAGTACAATCAATATTAGTTAGATACGCCAGAAGGAGCACCGACCAGGTTAACGGCAAGCCAGTAAATGGTAGATGGACTGACGGAAGAAGGATGATTAATGAGAGAAATTGATTAACACCAACTTTCAAAAATCCAGTTGCCTAAGCCACGAAAACAGTTTTACCAATGACTTCCTCTATGGGGTGGCATTAAATTCTTTTAACAAGTATGTTAAGGGTTAGGCTTGATTTCCATTTATAGGAATTGAATTATTACAGGAGATTTAGCAATCATTCTAATTCCATTCCGTTGATCTCTCAACCTCACAGCGTATCGTGACAGCGGCAATGAAAGAGAAAAAATATATACATATACAGAGTGTCCCATTGATCGTGTGTCATTTCTAACCTGTAATTTTAGACACTTCCTTTCGAGCCACAAGGATGAAATTTGGTACCTGGCTAGAAAAAGGATGTAAGTTTTGTTGAGTTTAAGCAAAATATGAAAAATATGACCTTTTGACCCCAGAAATAGGGTCCAACCTAAAATCCAAATTTTGCCTTATGGGCTTTCAATGTTAAAGTATTCGAAGTACAAAAAAGATGGAATTATTTAGCGAAACTTTCGACTATTAGGTTTTTGGACACGAAGAACACGATGGAAGAACTATTGAGGTAAGAAATGGCAACTGTGACCCCTGAAAGGTCACAGTCAAGGTCACAGGGGTTACAAAAAATGAATCACGGCTTCAAACCTGTCCAATCATAGGTTTAAAAAGGTGCCAAGGTCGATTTTAAGGTCTTCATATCCCTCTTTTAATCTCATGACCTTCAAGGGTAACTCAGAGGTCAAAGGTCACAGGGATGGAGAAAGAGAATCCAGGCTACAAACGGGTCGAATCATAGGTTTAAAAAGGTGCCAATGTCGATAAAAAGGTCATAAGATTCCTCTTTTCATCCCTTGACCTTCTAGGGTAACTCTGGGGTCAAAGGTCACAGTGATTACAAAAGGTGAAATGAGGCTACAAAACTTTCGAATCGTAGGTTTAAAAAGATGACAAGGTGGATTTAAGGTCTTCAGATCCCTCTTTTCATCTCTTGACCATCAAGGGTAACTCAGAGGTCAAAGGTCACAGGGATGGAGAAAGAGAATCCAGGCTACAAACGTGTCGAATCATAGGTTTAAAAAGGTGCCAATGTCGATGGAAAGGTCATAAGATCCCTCTTTTCATCTCTTGACCTTTAAGGGTTACTCAGGGGTCAAAGGTAAAAATGGTGACAAAAATTGAAATGAGGCTAGAAACGTATCGAATCATATGTTTGAAAAGGTGCCAAGGTCGATCGTAAGGTCTTCTGATCCCTTTTTTCTTTCCTTGACCTTCAAGGTTGACTCAGGGGTCTTAGGCCTTTGGAGTTTCAAATTTCGAAGCGGGGCTACAACGAAGCATTTGTTTAAATAGTGCCTTATATGATGGTAAAATCCCTCCTGGAAGTCTCTGACCTGGAACGGTTGGGCAGGGGTAAAAGTCCACCAGGTGTCGTGAAAAAAACATTTTCGGGCATTGAAGAAATAAAGAAAGAAATTACAACGTGTGTGAGTCCACATCTCCGAATATGCTGGAAGACATATTCACACACGCTTTTATCGGGCAATTTCAATTGTGCCTGGCATGGAATATCGGGTACGTAGAATGAGTAAAAATTGATTTTCATTCTTACTGCTTCGATATTTTCATTGTAAATTATAATATTGATTTTTTTGGATAACACCTAAAATACTTTTTTAAATAAAACGTATGGTTAAGTATTTTTAATTGAATAAAAGTAATTATTTTGAAATTACAATTAATTTTTTCATTGATTAATAAACTCTACATCAACGACTACCATATGACCCAGAGGGTTAAAGGGATGGAAGTTATGATCTGAATATCTTAACATTTACTTTGGCAGCCTAAATAATGTCATTCATATTATGTGTTTCACGTCTTGGCATATTTTACATCTGTGACCAATAAACTCAGTGTAGCCCTTTGAGGCCAGGAGACAACAAACAGGACCAAGTAACTTAATCTAATTCTTCGCCCTTTCGAAGCTAGAATTCGACGCGTCTAATGCCCTAAATCTAGGATACACCTAGTGACCTTTTGCCCTTTCCCAACCGTTCAATGTCAGATAATTCCTGGAGGGACGTTACCATCGTATTGGGCACTCTTTTGACCCCTGAGTAACCCTTAGAGGTCAAGGGATGAAAAGAGCGATCTGATGACCTTTCCATCGACATTGTCAACTTTTTAAACCTGCGATTCGACACATTTGTAGCCTGGATTCTCTTTTTCCATCCCTGTGATCTTTGACCATTGCATTGGGCACTCTTTGAAACCTATGATTCGATACGTTTAGCCTAATTTCACTTATTGTCACCTTTTTGACCTTTGACCCCTGAGTAACCCTTAAAGGTCAAGAGATGAAAAGAGGGATCTTATGACCTTTCCATCGACATTGGCACCTTTTTAAACCTATGATTCGACACGTTTGTAGCCTGGATTCTCTTTCTCCATCCCTGTGACCTTTGACCTCTGAGTTACCCTTGATGGTCAAGAGATGAAAAGAGGGATCTGAAGACCTTAAATCCACCTTGTCATCTTTTTAAACCTACGATTCGAAAGTTTTGTAGCCTCATTTCACCTTTTGTAATCACTGTGACCTTTGACCCCAGAGTTACCCTAGAAGGTCAAGGGATGAAAAGAGGAATCTTATGACCTTTCCATCGACATTGGCACCTTTTTAAACCTATGATTCGACCCGTTTGTAGCCTGGATTCTCTTTCTCCATCCCTGTGACCTTTGACCTCTGAGTTACCCTTGAAGGTCATGAGATTAAAAGAGGGATATGAAGACCTTAAAATCGACCTTGGCACCTTTTTAAACCTATGATTGGACAGGTTTGAAGCCGTGATTCATTTTTTGTAACCCCTGTGACCTTGACTGTGACCTTTCAGGGGTCACAGTTGCCATTTCTGACCTCAATAGTTCTTCCATCGTGTTCTTCGTGTCCAAAAACCTAATAGTCGAAAGTTTCGCTAAATAATTCCATCTTTTTTGTACTTCGAATACTTTAACATTGAAAGCCCATAAGGCAAAATTTGGATTTTAGGTTGGACCCTATTTCTGGGGTCAAAAGGTCATATTTTTCATATTTTGCTTAAACTCAACAAAACTTACATCCTTTTTCTAGCCAGGTACCAAATTTCATCCTTGTGGCTCGAAAGGAAGTGTCTAAAATTACAGGTTAGAAATGACACACGATCAATGGGACACTCTGTATACTGAGCAATTCATTCCTCTCCGAGTGGTGTTCCAGAAATTTACGAACGTTCCAGGCAAATGTAGATTGCTAACAGAACTATTTGCAAAAAAATATGATAAAAGGCTATTTAAATAATATGCAAAAAATCTTGCGGCCCAAATATTTATTGATTCCTTTCGGAAGGAGGAGAGGATTACGGGGACTCATCAGTCACTCAGGTGGTGAAAAAATTACTTTCCGTCCATCACAGCCTCACCTCAATCAATGTTCAAATAGGGCCAAATCTGAGGACGTGTCCGTTAAATAGCATTAAGATTAAATGTTGGTTATGATGGACATTTAACGCAGTTTGATAAGCTGCCGCCAAGTTCATTATGCTGTCAAAAGCAATCTCGAGAAGGCCAAACTTCCCCTCTCCCCGGCTGGATACCGGTTCCACTCCCTCGCCCGAGTCAATCCTCTCAACAAGATCACTTCTCCGACCTCGAGTCCCTTCGAAACACTTCCTCCCCTCTATCACACCCTCCTTCGCCTCCAGCATCACCGCTGATTAAACGAGTGTAAACTTTCCGGCGAGAATAAGGACAGATACTTCTGTATTCCTTGCTCATTTTCACGTATAATTATATCGGAATGTCGGTTGATACTCGTAATTAGCACAATCAAAACAATAAGGAATTTCCGGGAACAATGCGGAGAGAAATTTATTCAGTCTTGCTACTCTCGGGAAATACTAATTCAATGCAGACATTGACTTACTGTGGGCGTAGTAAAGCTGTTGTGGAGGGGGATGAAGAAAGTGCGATGGACAGAATGGAAGAAGGATGACGATATGGTGGGGAATTGAAGAAGTTGCTGAAGGGAAATCAAGACGTGATCGAGTGTAGGAAATTTGATCAAGTTATCAGGGGCGATGAGTTAGAGGTGTTCCCATGAATATTGAGAAAGTACGAAAGAGGGAGGCAGAGAATAGGCATTTTAGAAGGAATGAAAAGATACGACAATATTTCGAACTAGCCGCGAATGCCTAACCGTACTTACCTATAATTATTATTATTATTAATATTATAATTAGGTAGATATACCTAAATTTGATCTATTAGAATGAAAAGGTAGAGGCATGGTCATTTGAAGAGAGAAATAGCGATGAAAAGAGAATATTATAGAAATGTGGGGCGGAGAAGTAAAACTGAGGAATAGTTCATCAAAAATCCAACGTTGCTCGCAAAAAACGAAATGGTAATAAAAAATGCTACCTATAGCATCATAACCAGTCGTTTTTCAAACTTTCGGCTCGCTGATCAAGCCGATTTCCTCGACCACGAACTTTTTCTAGCCGGGGTGTTCAAAGTAGAGCTCCTTGGGCATTCCAGTCGAATTCCCCTCAAAGGGAAGGGAAAAAAGGAGACTCGGGAAGTCGCTTTGTCGGACGGTGTCGCCGAGGCGAGCCGGTCTGCCGGGGGAAGGCATTAAGAGGCGCACGATACAAAGAGAGACAAAGCGGGTCGCGAGTCGCTTGGATCGATGGATCGGATCAAGAGGCGGGCGCCCTGCGGGGAGGCGGAGCGGAAAACCACGGAATGGAAGACCGCGTGGCTACGGAGCGAAAACGGGTGTAGATAATTTATCTCTCGGTGAGCTCGGCCCCAAAATCCCGAAACTTGAGCACGAGTTTCGCGGGACATCTCGCGTGTTGTGCCATTTTTATCTCGATGGATTTTAACTTCTCTTTTTATTAGAATATGCGCTGTGGAAGGACAACGATACAGCCCACCGAAGTCGGTAACGCCATGGCCTGCTAACTCAAGAGTTGCCAATGCTGTGTTTGTCTTTGGTTTAGCAGTGAAGATTTTACTGTGCGATACAACTTTGTTTTTCCGTTGGAACTGCTAAATCCTAACGCTAATATATAGTATGACAATGATAAAACGACGATTGGTACCAAGTCTAAGAGTGAGGGGGAATCTATTTTCTTAAAACATAGATAACGCAAAATAATATTAACACTATGATGAAGATAAGTCAATGCATCGATGTCAAAGAGCAAATTGAACATGTACATTAATGCGTTTAATGGCTGGTGCCTAATTTATGTCACATATGTCATAGCGTCACAAGATAGATAGATGGGGTTGCCTTCATGCCAAATTTTGTCAAGCTAGTCTGCAAAGGAGTTGAATATTGCAATCGAATATCCAAAGGGTTGCAATAAACAATTATCCTTGAGACGAAATAATTGAATGAGAGTAGTATCGTTAACTACAGCCGATACACCGCAGTATCGCAGCGCTCAACTTCATACTCAGGGCGGCAGCGGGGAAATCACCGAACCGGCTTCTTGTTTTCCTTTCGGCTTCGCGTCACGAATTTAAGTTTCGGATATCTCAGGACGCCACAGCCGACGGCTTCAACACTCGGAGTGGGCGGAGGAGGGGGTGGAGAAGTGGCTGCTCCTTAAAAAGACAAATGATGACTGGAAGCCGAGCCGGCGAAAGGTGGAGGGGGGGAGGCTTGCCTTCATGCAACGCGGGTTGCGAGGGAAGAGGGCGTTACGTAAGCAAGAAGCCAGCAGCGAGGTAAGTGCCACAGATGCGGTTAAGTGGTTGACTAAAATGAGAAGGGCGCACCTCTGCAAAGGTCAGGCGCTGGCGACCTCCTTACCGCTCTCCCCGCCTTCTCCCAATGAGCGTCACACCTCCGCCCCTTTCATCGTTCTCCCCCACCCCTACCACACCTCAAGCAGACTGATACCCACGCCCTCATCTCCATAATTAATCTCGCCACCTATTTACTTACTTAATGCGCTCGAATTTCGACCGTCTCAACGGCGGGGCTCTGTGGGACGAGGGGAGATTTACTTTTCCGCTCTCCCGCCGATCGACTTTCATTCGCTGCTTCTTTCAATCCTAAGGTTGGTCAACTACGACCCTTAATTCTTCCCAATTGAATGCTACCTATCTGTAGTTATACATGGGAGGCAATCGAGAGCTTAGGTAATTTCTAGCATTAGTAGATAGTTTGGTCAATTTGGGATTTTTTTAGGAATCGAAGGAAAGGTGGAGAAAAACCTGACGTCGGCATAAAACTGTACATAGTGCACCATAGTGCAAGGAAGTAATGAAAATTGAAACTTTCAGAGTAGAAATTTTTGAGTTGTCATATTGAAAACAAACTGTATTCAACTCCAAGACCAATTCGGTTGTTGGGTGGAGGTCACCGAGCTCAGCGGCGAATGAAAATTTCAGACCATAATAGTATGGGCAGCTCTCTCTGACCGTTCCGCCACTGGTATTCAAGATTTGATACCCGTTACTCAGCTTGGGATTAGAAATGCGTCCTAGGAGTTTTCTCAAGGATTTTAATCAGGGATCTCCAGACTTGTCTGTTCTGCAAAATGAAACCGACTTCTTTTCTACAATCAACGTCTAGTTTACTCTGGAGAGGTTTAATTAGGGAAAACAACAGGGAACAACAACAGTACAACAACAGTACAGTCTAATGAGATACAATATTACGATCTGTGGATATTACACATCTTTAATGTAATTTTCTCTATTGTTTTATGATTGAGAGGAATGCCCAACTAACTAAGTTCAATTTGCCGCTACCTCGGGTGTTGTGAATTCAGACTTTCAGCCCTTCCCAGCTATTCCTACTCCTCCGTAGGTTTCTTCGTGCATTCTCCAGAAATGCATTTGATTTCCGGTGAAGGTTTCAATAATGAACTTTCGTAACAAAATATATTCAAATGAGTTATTGTCATCCCCCGTGGTCAGTTTGCTAAAGTGATAGTCCGTCATCATAAAGATCACTGGTTCGAATCCCGCAAAGGTCTCAGCAGTCTCTTATCCCTCAGAGTTTTGCTTTGGTAGAGACAGTCTTGATTGACATGTATTACCACTTTTAATTTTTAATACTACTTTTAGAACTATGTAATTCTCGTTCTTTAGGTGGAAAACAGGAATTTTCCAAGTCCCTAACTGTACTCTTCCTGCCAGAATTCCAGTAGAAACGTTTGAGTCATTAAATGCCATCAGGACAAGGCAGACGAATACGGGCAACAATCCCAAACCTCAGCCCAAGAGAAAAAGCTATCAAGGGGCAAGTGGGCCAATTATGTTGAAAATGCTCCCGTGCGACAGAAACGCTTTCCCTTTAATTCCCTTGGAGTAAAACTAAGGTTAAAAAATAATTTTTATTAAAGTCACTTGCCTTAATCTCCAGCTGCAAAAGCTGCAAAAATGTTCCGGAAGTGTCTTCAAGTAAAACGGCACTCAAAAAATAGAAGGGTACGATCGCAAAGAGGTGTATTGTATTCAAAATCCAACGCACGAAGCGAGGCGTGAGTGGTATGCACGAAAATGTGGCTTGGCGGTGAACAATAATTAACCATTTTTCGTCATAAAAAAATTGCCGTAAGGTTAATAATTTTTTGTGTTCTTTGGATTCCACGGGGAGTAATGAACTCGCCCTTCTGTGCGCATGACCTAAACTCACATCGAATTTCTCCAGTGAAAAATTGTCCCCATGGACGAGGTTTTTCATTTATCTGTCATATCCCTCCCATAATTTATCACTAAGAATTTTTTATGTAATTCCCGAATATAGAAGAGGTAAGATCTAAAGATTGGTTACTTTGTTCCAATACAAAATCATGGAAATGTAGTTATTCCCTCCCAATTCCATGATTTTACGCTCGGGTTTCACGGGTTATAATTCTTTAGACCCGAAATACACAGGAGTTTAACATGATATAGAAAGGCGTTATTCCGTGCCGAAAGAGATACTATACACTTATACGAGGACAAGAATCACAAGCACGGCAATCCATTGATAGAGCGCCCTTATTCACCTCACCAATACCATTGGGCAATTAAATATTTGATATATTACAACAGCTCGTGTATATTTTATGATTAGATATCATAACCCACGGAATTGAAGGTAATGCGTGTAAGAATTTAGCATGGAGTTGAGGAACCTAAAATTGCGTCCGTATGCAAATTCGTATGCGACCGAAAGAGCCATGGGGGTAATCCAATTTCTTTCATAACTAAACTTAGATTTCATTTCCCCATTCTTGCAAATTTTAGCACTGAATGAATGAAATTGTCGTGTTAACAAAGGGAAAGTTTAACCTGGAAGACACGTACGTTCATATGGAAAATGTCAATAAAATAATAAGGCGTATAGCTGTCGCTGAAAACTCGTTAAAAGTGAATAGCGTGAAGGCTTGAGAATAAAATGCGCGGAAATAGTGGAAAGTTATACGCGAAATAGAATTACTTTCCACAAAACAAATACCAACACCACTTCCTTAAATCCTCTGATGAGTGTTCTGGGGGTACAAATTTAAATAATCACCCGAAAAAGGTCACATCAAACGCATTTATTCCACGATCCACGCCAATGTTCCCTAACAAAGGTAAATGCAGTATTCAAGTGGAAACATATACCACCCGTTTGAGAACGTCGTTGTATTCAAAAGGAAAACGTGCGCTGTCACCGGCAGCAACATTTTACGACTGGAAACTTTTCCCGTACATAATAGCATGAGACTCGAAAGTTTTTGAGCAGTTAAGTGAGTGGGGTTCGCGTCTCGCCAACGGCGGGTTGAGGCCGGGTAAGCACCGCTCCAGCTGTCGAATCTCGTCCCACTCTTATGAAAAACACAACGAACTTACCGATGCACGTTCAGGGGAAAAAATAAATGTCCCCGGAAAGTGAGCGGGGAGGAAGGAAAGACAAGAAGCTCGTTCGGTTTGGGCGAAATGAAAAGGCGGCCCACAGCACTCGACTCGTAAGAGCCGCAGTACGCCACCAAAACCTCCATACTCCCAACCACTCCCAACCACTCCCCACCCTTCCGAGTCCATTTCATCCACCAACACCCCCCTCTCCTCCTCACTCCCCACACCCCATTCACCCCTCTCCAAGCCACCAATCTCCCCACAAAGAGACAATCTGAGAGGCAGCTTTCCTCGCTGAGTTCGGAATCATCTGCGGAGGATTTATTTATGCCTACGTTACCTCTCTGTTTCGCCTCGGAATGGTGTCGTCTAGTAGATACGTTCACCGAATGTCATCGTTTCTCCTGTGTACAGCTATCTAGAAGCAGAATTTATTCACCACAGTAACACACAGTGTTTTCGCCCCCCACTCTTTGATTCGTAATATGTATTATATACGCGCTCGACGCGGAAAAAAACAATTGGAATTTGCCGACAACTGTTTTGCAGATGGGCTAAGCAAACTGTATTTTTATCTTATTTTCTTGTCTTATTTTTATCTCTTTTCCGAAGAAATATTTTACTGAGTTATTTACTGATAGCTTTTGATAAGGATAATGGAAGTTTTGAATAATACTTCTCGTAAACCTTTTGCCATATTATAACGAAATCTGGTATGCTAATTATTGTGTATAAGTTACTGGTTATAAAGATTACTTAGCACGAATTTTCAACAACGAAAATATCATAAAAATTATCGCTACTATTAAACGAAAGTGTACCTACTCTCCAGGTCGAGTAGTTAATTAAACGGTTATTAGACACACCTAAATAGACCGGGACATAAATAGGAATAGTCAATTGGCCACATCAAGGTTCGTGAAATTATAAAGAAAACAACAAGACAGTTTGCAGAAAGGTTTCTCGGGCTTGACACCGGTTAATAGGCTCCATTACTGCCCAGAGACAAGACAGTGATGAAACAAGACAGTTTCATCACGAAAAAACAATGTTACGGGTTGGACCCACCTTCAGAAGTACCATATTGTGCTAATGCTCAACAAAAGAATGCCAGTTATTTAAACTAGTTATTATAAAAATTATTTAAACTATTCAAACTATTTTAAAATTTTATTTTAATAAACTATTTTTTAAATAAACTATTTTAAACTATTTAAGCTATTTTAATTTAAAACTGTTTAAACCAGCTATTTAAACTAGCGGGGCGTTTGGATTTCTGCAGAGAGATGTTGGTAACCCAAAAATATCAAGGGTATCCTGATGAAAAAGACGCAGCTAAGAATATTTAATGATATTTTTGAGAATAATGCCTCGCTCCAATGAAGTATCAGATCCCCATCTTTACCACGGGATAAAGTGGGATGCGTAAGTAACAGCACTTCACGGAAAGATGACGTCCGTTTGAATTCGTTTACATTTTATGGTGACGTGATCTACGACCATAACAGAAGGTAGAAGGCAAACTAAAAGTTTTAGTTATTCCGATTTCATTAGACATCAAGCAGGCACCGGTGCTTGTTAAGACATTAATAGGTCAGAAAAAGTAAAGAAATTTTCTTTTATCATATTTACCTTCCACTCTATTATATAGCCTCCAGACAATTTTTGCTAAAAAATCAGTTTTTGTCCTACATCCAAACAGTTGTTGAGAAGCAAATTTGGTGCCCGGTTCCAGCGGCATGCATGAAAGAGATACAAGATAACTTCCCATTGGGCTGGCCAGGAAGTTCATAATCCGATCATGGATAAATGGGTTAGAATCGCTCTTGCATCAAATTGGTGGTCGATTTTTTTGCCCCAGCACACGTCTACGGGTAAAAATCGCAAAAAAACCGTACTCGTGTCATCCTTGCCTCAATCTCTTACCATATGATCCACCACCCAATCAGCTAATGGCAGTCGGTAACTCCCTCCGTCTCCTCCTTGCTAGACTCACGCCCAGGGGTTGAGGATATAGTAGACGTGGGCGTGTATTACCGTCGTTTAAATAGCGGCGTTACATCGATCTTTCGCCCGCAAAAGCTTCGGGGACCGGAGGTTGGGGGAGGAGGAGTAGGGGTCTGGGAAGGGAGCCGGGGAAGGTAGCCCATCCCGACAGAGAGGTGAAAGTAACGGTGTTCGCCTCCGCCGACTCACAGGTACCCGCCCCCCTCGCCCACCCCCTATATATCCCCCCCTTCCACCCTCTTTCTCCCCAACCTACCTCCCCCTCCCGCCTTCCCTTCACGATTCGATATGTGACTGAAGATGGATTTTTTCCTCCCGTACCTCGCTGGCTCGCTCCCCAGGGAGAGGGAAGATAACCTCCTCTGCATTCGTCGTCACCGCCGCTCGAACGAAGTGGGAAATTCTCTCACTGAGAAGGGGGGGGAGAGCGTTATTTTGCTCGAGACGATGGCAGCCCTATTTTGGACGATTTTACTTCTATAGAGTTACGGCAGAATAAAGAAAAGGAAAGACTCGGTGATGTGTAACCTCACATCATACGAAAATATCGAAACAATAATTGAAATCCTATATTAACGACGCCTAGTCGTCATGTTCTCTGGCAAAAAGAATGAAAAGATCTTAAGAAGATACAGCAGTGTTTTCAGTCAGATAAATCCTTTTAATGATATCAGTGGGTTTTTCTCGTCGTTGTGATGGCTATAGCCGATGTTCGGTAGTTATTTTTTAAAAGGGGGATTAAACTGACAATGAGATGTGGAAAGAATAGTGGAAGTTGACTTGCAAATATAATCCTTTACATAGGTTGTGATACCTAATATTGCACACTTGCATAGAACAGGACACCGAACTGTATAAAAGTCAGATATAGCAAGATTCAGATGGCTGGTCAGTTATCGTGACTTATGATGTCTCTTCATATCACCCCTGGAAGAGAAATTCTGTAAGAGCTGGGAGTATCGTGAGCGAAATGGGACACCACAACACAACCAATGTCCACGGGATGATAGCCCTGTTCCTTAGCACGTGCGCCGGTCCCACAACGGAGTTCCCTGATGAGTGATTGGTGGAGACGAGTCTTGAAACGGCGAACAGAATTTGATTTGAGGCGATCGGGCACTAACGCCAGGGAGTGGATTGAGAAGGGTGACACGGGGAAGGAAGAGAACGGTGGTGACTGAATAATCTCAGGACTCATGACACCGCCCTTGTTAAAGTCATTTTACATGATCTTCATTTCAGTGTCGATTCACTACAATCAGGTTATTTAAAAACCTACCGCGGGGAAATGACGGAATTGCATTTGATAAATGATTGACTATACTGTTTGTTTCTGGGAATCGGAATGCATGTGAGATTTATTTATATTGGATTACTGGACCCAGCTACTAATCATGGAAGAATAATGCGAGTGCCAACCGTGGCACAGAAGGGTATTATTTCTTTTTAGCATTAGTTTTATCATAAATTGTACTCACGTCGAATACCCGGTATTTCGATAGATGCAACAGCCATTGCTGTCTCAGAAATGCGGACAGAGCGTGTCAAGACAGCAGCTTTCATTTGGTTTCATGAGAAAACGATGGCTGCAGTAAGAAAAATGAAAAGAAATCGCGCACGAGCCAAAACTGGAAGTAAGAAGGAGCGTAGGATTGCGTTAAATGGATCGTCTGAGACTTGTCCTGAAGCTCGCATCCAATTTACAGCATCTCGATCACAGTATAAGAAGCGAGCACCGTGCATAAATAAGCGATGGCCTTCATGCAAGCGTTCATGCGGATTACATGCTCGGAGAAGCTTTTCCCGTCACTCTCAGTGTTCGGTGCGTACGGCGAGTTCGTTTTGTTTCTTTGCCTCCGCTACAGATATCCCGCAAGAGAAGCGAACTGCGGTTTCGGTGAGGACCGAGTGTGAGTCATAAACAATCGCCGTGACCCCTCCACGCCATCGATATGCCGTTTCTCAGTGAGCAGATATTGGATTAAGCCACCGCTTCCTCCTTTCCTCCGACGCGTTTTTTTCTTTGCTCCCTTTTTTCTCGCCGCATATTTTCCGGATACAGTCGGATTGATTTTCATAAGCCGAGCGCTCGCGACGTCTGGTATGTTTTGTAAGTCTACCGGCACGGACGTCTCGAAAGGACTGGAAAAAATTACCTTGGCTATGGATACCCAGAGTCTCTTCCAGCGGAGCTCATATCACTGCTGAGCTGGCCAAAGTTTCTTTTGAAGAAAATATTCTGAGATTCTACTCCTTCGCGCCTAAGGTTCCAGGACATGAGGTCAAGTGCTTTCTGGCGCGTTCCTTTTTTTGATGCCCGTTTCGGAGAATATTTCTCATGATTAAAAATGGGCTTATTATCTTTTCAAAAATTAAATTATTTCCTCCTTTTAAATTAAATAATGGAATGCATGAAAATGTAAAACAATGTTAGCAACTTATTAGCCTTCATTTGTACACTTCGGTTTACCCACGTTTAGCAGAATTCCTTTTCAGCCAATTTTACAACGCAAATTATTAATTACTACACAAATATTTACAAACTATTAACTACATCTGAAGATATTGACCAGAGAAGGGGTTTATCCAGAAATACGAATGGATTTCGAAGGCCTTCTTCCGCTAACGCTGGTCCCCAAACTTTTTACACAATAATTTTACAAAAGAAAAAATAACGATTGGAAGCCAAAGTCGAGGAATAAATATCGATCACACCGCTAATGATATGTGAAACGTGTGCGCTCAAATTCCCTCCGATGAATTTGGATAAATTTGCCGGAATGATAATGTGAAGGCGAAGGAAGTGGTGTTCAAAGCGGCCATAAATTAGGACGCAATTAATCATGACGTTTTTTTGAGGGCTTCGAGGCAAGCGAAAGAATGCACCAATTACCTTTTCGAAACAAGGAAACCCTTATCTGCAAGACACGCTTTCACGTCCGATTTTTACGCACGAAAAAATTCAAACGGGTATGCGGGCGAAGGAATGAGTTCACGCGATTGAAGAATGCTCCGATTGCGCCTATGACTACTCGGACTCCCCGCTGAGAGAATGGATGCACAACGAACGTTCCTAGCTGGAGTATGAAAGCACGAGCAGTTATTAACTCTGAAGTGCACGTAGTCATTAAATATCATATTACTGCTTCGCTATGAAATAAGGCCTTACTGACCAAGATAGTTACTAAGTATACTTTTTCACTTTTAATGTATCCTGTGTGAACCAAAACCTATGTTTAAGTGAGAAAACACCTAAGGCAAATTTTGTGTAAGACAAAAAGTCTGCCAAATATCTGGGAAAAATATGTGGTAGGTTGGAGCCTATATCAATGGTTAGTAATCCTTTATCACAATATTCCTAAACACGGTGGTTTCAATACAATAATCCATCCATGAATTGGTGACTGATTTCTTTTTAGATCTTTATCGGAGACTTAATGATTTTCATTAAAAATGCCGTTTTCGAAGGTATTTTAGATGATGCAATAAATATTCCCTTGTATCGGTGGCGAATTCTTACTCATTGATAGAGTATTAATACAATCGGGCCGTATCTCAAATTTATCCTGACCTAGATCTATATCAGACGTACAGCCAATCATAGAAAAATAGGGTAACATAAAAAATGGTCTAGCCCAGTGATGGGCAAACTACGGCCTGCGGGCCACATTCGGCCCCCTGAAACGTTCTATCCGGCCCGCGAGGCATTATTCCTAATCCCAGTTCGATCCAAATGATGAGAACCTTTTGGAAATGCAGTCACAGTTCCATTCATCACATTCTCCTTCATAATCTTTCAGTCATTAATACGACTTGGTAACACAAAAAGCACAAGAATTGTGTTAAATGCATCATTTATATTTTTTAATAAATATACTGGATCGCCTAAAGTTTTTTCTCCTTTCCTTTGGCTCCCCTCTTTAAAAAGTTTTCCCATCACTGGTTTAGCCTATTATTCATTTAAATAAAAAACAAGCAATAAAATTAGTTCAAAATGCAATGTTTCAATAGCAGCTATTGAGTTTTAACCGTATTTGTTGCCCGAAAGTATGCCAGTAAATCAAAGCTGACGATTTTCTTTATTACTCCTGTCAACGAAGTTTTTATAACATACCTTCGTATGATGGTTCATTCGGGAAATATTTTGCTTCTTGTGAAGGATTAAAAATTGCTGTGAGATGACTTACATTAAAACCCCCGCATACCCGTAATTTAAGTAAGTAATTTACCCTGAGCATGGCGCAACCCTGGTACGCCCAATTCATACCTATGTCTGCCAATTTCATTAATGAAAACGTTAATGGAAATTTTTTTTAAACATTTATAACTATCTTCTAATGATAGTGATTAATCATTTCATCAAACATTAAAAGCGGACTATCAGTTCATCTACTTCCGCAAGATAATAAATGTTGCAGCTCATCGATACGTTCAAGCAATAATGTAGATTTCAGAGGAAATTATTTGCAACTAATATTTGAGTAGCATATGAAGATGTGGATCAGATCGGCTAAATAGAATTAGGGTGAAACGTAAGAGAAAAAATACCAAATAAAAATGTGGGGTAACATACTAATATACCTTCAAATGTCAGTATCCAATTTGAACGGTCAGTAACGTCAAATAGCTTGTTTTCTGGATTGCCATTTCGCGGGCCACTTAACTTGCGAATTTCCTCCCCTTGATTAGAGTAAGATATCGGTTCTCCTGAAGAGACGCTACTTGTTTCGATGGGACTTCTCTCCCACAAATCACTGGGGCCATATCCATCAAAGGAGAAGGAAGCGAACCCTCGCAAATACTAAGCGAACTGAGCTGCGCGGTCAGCGGCTTCTTAGCAAAAAAATCTCCTCTCTTACTCGGAATGTCTGCTCGATGGAGCCAAGTCCTATTTTATCATCCTCCGGTGACAAAAAATAAATTCACTAAATAATTTACCGTCAAAATTATTATACATGTTATCAGCTTGGCTTTTTGATCGTACCCTTCTATATTTCACGAAAATTAGTACTCTGGTGGCCTGGTGAAAGTAGAACTAGGGATAAAACAGCTCCAGTATTTACAAACCAACACATGAATGCGTAGTATACTATGTGATAGGATTTACTAATTATTGGCGATGAATTACTTCACATACACTGAGGTGAACATAATCTTTACAGATTTCAGTATTTATAGGTGCGAAGAGATAATGTTTTTCACCCGCTTTGTTTCCGAATCCTGTAAGTGACAAATACCCGCTGTATCATTTTGCTTCGATTTTTCATTACTTATAGCGGTTTTTAAGGAATCCTAAGGTCTAGGATACGCTCTAAATTTGCCATGCCGTGTTATATAATGTGATATTTACGCGAAATGTGCCTGCAGCTGGATGTGGGAAGCTAAATCGCAACTGGGAATGCAGTTAAACACAAGATAAAATTTAACGATTCCTTCTCTTTTCTTCGCATGGATGCATTGGTGAATTGCTCAACCAACCAAACAGTTTTACCCTCAGGCCGACCAAAACGTTCCCTCAGACTCACCTGGGAGGTACTGCGAACGCACGCTAGGGGCCACGTACGCCAGTGGGGAATGATCATTCAACGGGCGAGGCGAAATCACACTTCAATTTCGATGCAAATCAATTACCACCCTCTCGTGTGCAAATCCCATATTTGATCTCCATATCCGATGCGCCAGTTTCGGCATCACGGTGCTAGCTCATTGCGATGCGGCGCCATCACACTCGGTTCGTCCTAAACGCTATCCCCGCACCTGCTGCAAAATCCTAATCCAAAGTACCGCAGCTGCAGCTCAACTCACGCATGAGTTAGGGGATTTTGGAATACAGGAGAGGGACAATTATGATGGTCCTAAACTACAACTGTGCAAAACATTAACCATTAACATCATTAGCAATATTAATACCTGTAGGGTAACAGTAGTAGGCAGAGTTCGAGTACCGGCAGTAGCAGGTTTATCGGTAGACCACCGGTTCCTACCTGTAACATGATTTGATTTTGTCTTTATCCATTTTATACGAAATGTTTAATCCATGCTACAAGTTATGGTATAATACCAAATTATCTAACATAGATGTCGCTGAGGTTGTTTGGGCGTCGTGCGAGTTCTGAATGGGTGCATTGACTTTTAATTTTCGGGGACTAATGTCCTTATGGTAGGCAGGAGAAAACAAACCGCAAATACTTCTCGGACGGAGACACACCTCATTACAGCCCATTCATATTTTCCTCGCACATCGTCATTACGCCCAAAATGGCGGAGATTCGGACAGGCTACTCGCACGCCAACCTCTCACACCGGAAACTTAAAAGTTCTATCCGCGAACTCGTGAAAAAAAACTACCTCCGAAAAAAGGCGCTGGAGCTCGCATAATTAATGCACTCCACAGGAAAATTAATTAAACGTTAAAAA
Source organism: Platycnemis pennipes (assembly GCA_933228895.1). NCBI lineage: Eukaryota > Metazoa > Arthropoda > Insecta > Odonata > Platycnemididae > Platycnemis > Platycnemis pennipes. The sequence goes on from OW121853.1 coordinate 110,438,675, forward strand.
CCCGTCCCTAATGAGTTTCCCACCTACTTAAATTCACGGGATGGTTTCCTCTCGTATTTCTTGCTCTAACTGAGGCTTCAGCGTTCTCATCTTTGTCTACTATTAAGTAGCATAATGACTTGCAGTGACGGAAACGTAATCGAATAACTAACTGCCTTCAATAGGGAGTTTGCTTTTATGGATTAAGACTTCAAGTGCAAAGAACAACTGCAAGTGGCAATCAAACTAAAAGGTATGATGCCCAGAAAAATCTCACATTTTCGAAGTAAGATCCCACAATGAACCGTCCAACAAAAGTCAAGTGTTTTGGCCGAATGCAAGTTTTGAAGGAAACCTTCCCGGGTTTTCCACCGGGTCAGGTGGTCCATGGCCCACGTTTCGATGCTCGACTCGGGCACCGTAATCATGGACATGATGGACAACCTGACCCGGTGGAAAACCCGAGAAGATTTTCTTCAGCTAGTTCGCCGGGAAAACCTATGATCTTATGAAGTGTACCGGCACCCTTGATAATAACGCGGATAAACATGGTTGAATTCACAATGTTTTTTCAATACCTAACTCAGTTAATGTTCGACGCATATGTTATACGCCCACTATTTATGCAATAAAAATATTAATTTTTATAGTTACCGAAAATAACTTTATTAAAATATGTGCATTACACCAATGAGAAAAACGTTTCTTTCAATACGTTTCTTCAGAGAAGTGTTGAGAAAAGCATCGTAAAATCACAATTTCAGTATTCGCTATATATTTGCAACGATCACATAATTGATTACATAACCTTTCCATTTATTGATGAGCTTACTTTAACGAGGTTTATTCTACGATACTTAATTTCTACGAGCATCTGCATCGTTTAAAAAGTTTTCAATAGATAGTTTTAAAAATCTGATGAATTATTGAACTTTCGAAAGAATCGCAATTTTTATTTTCACCATTGCCATTTCATGAGTAAATTTCTGCTAATGTCGGAACCGAAATAGAATCGCGCAATTAACTCTCGGAAGATTTTTGAATATTAAATCTTTATCCTAAAAGAGTGATCTCGGTTAGTCACAGCCAGCAGGATCCCCGAATATCAAGATGTTACCCACCCGTTATTTAGTGAGCGCGCAGTAGAGCAAGTGTGAGGACGGCGACGATGCTCCTGTGCCAGCCCTTCGAGATCTTCTGGCGGTAAAAAAAAAAACAGAATGTAAAAAGAAACAAGGAGTAGAAGGACGACGAAGGCGCCTGCTCAATCTCTTCCCCATCTCTTTCCTCCCCCTTCTACGCCTCTTCCGCCCTCCCCCCTCACCCCACCCGCCTCCAGCCGTCTGTCTCCAAAAGGCTGGCCGACCTCACATCTCAGCCTACTCTCATAATCGCTCAAAAACGCATTTGCTGGCTACTGCTCTTAACCAGCGATCGGAGATCAGTTTTTAGAGGCCCGGTTCTTTTATCCATGATTAAATCCTTTCGTCACTTAAATATGAGAGTGGACAAATCTTCCGAGAGTAAATTGCGCGATTCTATTCCGGTTCCGACATTAGCAGGAATTTACTCATGAAATGGCAATAGTGAAAATAAAAATTGCGATTCTTTGGAAAGTTCAATAATTCATCAGTTTTTAAAACTATTTTGTGAAACTTTTTTGCTATCGTCCACATTAACTAATCGTCTGTCTAATCTAATTTTTCCCGCCAGGATTTTCGGGGATCACCACTTCAGATTGATGCCCACTTGAACTGATGGTTAGCGTTAGCCAAATGTTATAAAACCCGACGTAAGAATCACGCGAGTTTTACTGTCACCAGTCCAACGCGTCTTTCCATTGAGAGCGGTAATATTTATTTTTTTCGGGAAGCTACGCCCAGCAATAAGTTTCGCAACTGAAGGCCGCCTCTCCCTAATCCGCCTCCTTATTTCTATTTTCTCCATTTCTCAAACCAACCTCTTGTCAAGAGTCTACCGAGAATACTAAAATGTTGGATACTCTTAATTTCACCTATATTCAGCCATTTCATTTTTCTGTTCATCAAAGAATACTTTTTGTTATTTAATCCTCACCATAAAATTCTTTCTAAGGTATTTACGTCGATATCAATTTCCGCTTAACCCATGGTTTATAAATTATGGATGAAATGCACGAGTAACACAACTCTAATCTGATCGGTATTTAGATTTTATCAATAGGTATTACATATTTTTGAATTTTAGAGAAAATTTACGACTTAGTTAATGTTTAAGTCTATGGAATACTACTTTTGAACCGGCAATGGATTTTAAACCACCCTACCGCCTAGTGTTAAGTCAAATTGCTACAGCGATAATTTCCTCCATATGACGTCGTAATTTTTTCTCTAGAGCCCAAGTAGTTTCACTAGCTGCCAGATTGTAAATAAAAATCAGAACCTTCTTCAAACTTTGGCTCCAACGGTGGCTCTCCCTTTCCAAAAATATCTTCTACTCAGCTCTCGTCGCCGAATGAATAATATTTTTTCGTTCCGCTTCCATACGAACGTCTCCACCCTTTCCATTCTCCGTCTCATTACTCCAATGTTTTAAATTTTATGCCCACACTTAAATACGCCCCTCGTTCTCGCAAATGGCGCTTAATAAGGAACTCGTTACCAAGATTGTGTTTCACGCCAATGAGCACACAGTGGCTTAAAAATGCTAACTGCTTCACTTTAATAGTCCCGACGCATGGATAATGGATGGAAACAGAACAATAAACGAGTTGGAATAACAACCAACGAGAGATAAATCACTGGCGAAATTGCCCTCCTTTCGATTCTCTCAACGTTTTCTTCACGTGATGAGCTGGATACTGAATACAAGAACTGAGATTCGGAATACTGAGGTGTGTTTATCCTCACGTTCGAATTACCGGTCATAGTCAGGTGGAATTATGGATGCTAAACAGTGCGTATTCTCATGAAATTAAGAGCTTGACACAGCACTCACTCAAAAGTACACTTTATTCCCCTACGCCATATATGCTGTAGAATAAAATATTGTGGGCATGGCATCCTAATCGGTACGCGTAATCCCTCGTCTACACCTCACGGCTCAACGGAGTGTTTCTGCTTTGTAACTTATCAAGTCAATCATCCCTAGCTACTTAATACATCCACCTACTCTTACGTCCAAGCTATTTCAGCATTATTTCTTCCCCTCCGTCACAAGTTCTTCCCCGTTCGTCTTCCATTCTGCGAATCAAGATTTCTCCTTTCTTCACCACTGTTTCGTTTGAACTTCTTCCGTCTTTTTCTATGGATACTCTACCAGCAAGGTCCAGGTCTAAGAGTAACTGCGCACTCAGAAACTATTGGAACGGCAAACCGTCCATGTGGGTCCCACTCTTTGACTCCCAAGCGAGACCTATAGGGTAAAGCACCCATTGCCGGACACTCATTTTTTGTGCTCGTGGTTCATCCCTCACAGCCTCAGAAATTCTTCCACTAAACTGCAGAATCCTTCAAGAGTTAAATGCCCTACGGGTCTTTCAAATTTTGCCTGATTCACGCATCCTCCGTGATACCAACCCGGGAAGGAATTGATCCGAGGACCTGTGAGGCACACCTTTCGATCGCGTAGTATTTATTCTTAAGTACCCAACCTCGATAACGGAGAGTGGAATCAGCGCAGATGAAGAGCTGTAGGCTAATCAGTTCCAGCGTCCTATACATTGGCACCTGAGGCGACATTCAATCCACATCTCACCGTCGAACGCGAATTCGAACGTGGCTCAAGTACGTGCTTGATGAGGGGCGTCCTTTCCTCACCCGACCTTTTCACTTCCCCACGGGACCGGGTCACACGCCCGGCGCTCGATTTCCCTCACGTAAACCCTTCAACGCCACGGCACCTGGCCCGCACCATTCATTCTCATTACGAGCCCTTTCTCTTTTCCGACTCGATTCGCCTAAATGACCATGAGCGGCTCTTTGAACAGAGCTATAGGGAGGGCGCTCCTTCAAGGATCCTCGACTCGGATCTAATGAATCATTATCCCCCGCCCATTTGTTTCCAATGCCCAAGGTGTGCTTCGCGTGTGTCTCTCTGTATCTCTCTCCAAGTGCCCGATGCGACGCTATCTCGGGCTGCAATCATCGGAGAGGGGGACTTCCTCTCGGAGCGGGAACGCGTAACTAAATCCCCGAGTAATGGGCGCAGAGGACAAAGGAATGCCGGGACTGGGGAAAATGGCGTAGTCTGAAGGCGCTCGGGGCAGCGTTCCTTCGCCCGCGGAAACATACGGCGAACGAAAGTGAATTCATCCACTCGGGGCACGAAAGCGAGCTGAAGGCTAGCCTCGTTCTTTCCGTTAGGTGAGAGAATTCCTCGGCTCCGCAGGTCGCAAATTATGTCTAATAAACCATTAGGGGATCCGCAGAAATACGTACTACTGGCGGCGGAAATCACCGGAATGTTTCGGGTGATCTAAGATAAAGGTTTCAGTAATTGCGTGCTTTTGTGAGAGAAAGGATAAGGGAGTTGATTAAGCAGGCAAGTTGGATTCAGCTAATGACTCGCTGTGCTACATATTAGTTGGGAACGCTTAATTTAGTCTCACCTCAAGAAATATTATACCAATTTCCTTGTAATGGCAAGAGGCAGTAGATATGCGGTGAAAAAGTTCTTAAAATACATATTTTTGCTACTGAATAAACTAACGACTTTATCAGGGAAGTAAATTTATCGCCTACTGTCAAAAATTATTTGATAAAAATTTCAGACAGTAATGCGGTAGAACAAAGTTTTGAGGGTAAATGAAAGCGGTAAAGATAAATTCCGGGAAGTATGTTTTGGAAGATTCAGCGAGGAGACAGAATCGCGCCCTATTCCATTTGTGATTATCAAGATATTCCACCGAATGACGTCTGCCTCCCAGTCACTAAGAAGTCAACGCAATCCACAAAGAGAATAATATTAGCTCACGCATCCATGAGAAATATATAGGATTAAACTATTCCGCACGCCTTTCTCGATAATGAAAGAACAATATTCAATCCACAAAATGTCGTTAGAAATGCGAGTAACTTCCATCCGTCACATATCAAAGGATTTTCTGGGCCCAATATTAATTTTTATCACCTTTCTTTTCTGAACGATTTAAGACACAAAGGTGACTACTATTTTACTGCAAGATTAGAAGTAATAACAGGCATTGTAGAAGAAAATCACATCTTGAGTTGATGAATGTATTATATGTGAATAGCAGTTTTAAATGGTTTAGCACGATTTTGGTTTTATCTGTGAGCTGTGATACGGTTTGAACGAATAATGTCATATTTTCTTTTTAGCTACCTTAATTGGGTTGTGTACGAATCTGCCAAATATCTATCTGCCAAACCTAACAATTATACGGAGTGTCGTTCGCAGAGTCAGTCATGACACCCAATCCACCTAAATATTCGTTCAGGCAAGAAAGACATCGTCAGTAACCGGGTTATGAGAGCATTAGTCCCAAATTTTCCTGAAGAACTATTTATTGGTAGTGTACTCACCCTGTACGCTTCACTCAGGTCAAATTTGAGCCGTAGGAACTTCTTGAGGTGGCCGATGGTCACCACGGCCGGACACCGGAGGTATCGCTTGTGAGGGATGCCGGCGGCCTGGGCAGAGGGCGGTCCACTGGCCGGCGGGGGTGGCGGCGGTGGAGGCCCACATCCGTTTGTTACCTCACCATTGGGCTGCTGGGGAGGTTTCTGCGAGGGACGAGATGATAAGGCCTTTGGAGAAACTTGTCATGGAAGGCACCACAGACTGTTTTATATATGAAATTAATAAACCGAATGGTTCATAACCCGAACTTTTGGAGCGGAGGGTACGAAAATTAAGCAATTATCTCTATCTGCTACCCTCTTTCTATTTATGCGGTAATATTAAAGAGCCATTCCTGGAAAAAAATGTTGTCAAATGTCTCCTTTTGAGTGGAATGGAAATAAAATCATCTGATTTGGCTCGGCTTTACGGCAATATTAAACTTTATACGAAGTTCGATTTATTTTTATTAGTGAGATTTAATAATTTTAAACTCAGAAAACAACAGTTTCTCTGCTGTACATATTTTTAGCTTAGATAAAAATGAATTCATGAGAAGTCATTTCCTTGACCATGTCGTGGGTCGTGTCGTGGGTGACGTTTCCTATCACGAAACAGAACCGTTTGGCGAGCATACTGGAGCGTAGGTATCTATATAATTTGCTCAGGTCGCAGATAAAATCTTATCAGACTATTGTATATTCCATTGCATAGAGCCGATTTTTAGAGTGACAAACAATTCACTTATCGCGGCATCAACCGAACCAGCCAAGTACGTTTTTTCATGACTTATTATGCATTTTCTACGGGTAGGTAGTGTTTTGATGGAGAATCCAGCTCCCTTAAGGGCAGTCAAAAATGATGGAAACGGAGTTCCTGCTTCACTGGGAAGACCTCCGTTGATTTGCCGGACGGAGTACTCACCTCTGCCGGGTCCGTAGGCGTGGCCACTGGGGTGTCCGGAGGTGTCGCGGGAGCGGCTTCGTGGGGGGTGGCGCCTCCCGAGGCGCCCTCCGCACCCTCCTCCCCGGCGCCTCCTCCGCCTCCCGGCTTGCCGCTGCTGTAAAGCACACAAGAGGGAAAACAGAATTATGTCACGGCCATGCGCGCCACTCAACCCTCCCTCCGCTGAAGTGGGCGGGCGTTGACATGGGCAGCTGGAACGTTAGCGAAGCATACACCGACCGCACTCTCGGTCGACACGATTGGGCTTGAACGCTGCAACAAGAATTTTGATGAGTAAGCACTCTTTCAGAGTTTTAACTCTCTAGTCTCCAGCCATTCGCCGATGACGGAAAGGTAATCAAGCGCCCGCCGCGGTAGACATATGCCGGCCTGGGAATCAAAATATCGCGCGTTTGAATCCCGCCACGGGCATGGGTTCTGTGATTGTCTTAGTATTAGGCTAATGGCTAAGATATGTTTGACCGGGTAGTATAACCTTATTAGCTGGATTACCTTAAAATCTAATCTCTATTCAAGAAATTCACTAACATACTTTTTCACCGAGGTTAAAGCACGCAATGTAGGTTCGTGTTTATGGTTCAATTCCTACGAAACTGCGTTCTTTAAACTAATTTCTCCAATACTGAAAGTTTCATACGTAATACAAATATTTCAGTCCTTGTTTCTGCATTCCTTCCTCCATTCTTACTTGCTACAGCGTCACTCATTTTACCCATTAATCTCCCATCGAACGTCTGTTAGGTTTTTCCATGCACGTCCACGCCTTTAGCGCAATAAATTCAATGCATATTCACTTCATTCTAGTCTTGCATCACAACATCTAATGTTTTTTTTTAATGACCGATTCACTCCTAGCTCTTCAACATCTGTTTCTAGCGAAACTCTTCTCACTCAGATACACTGCTCCAACCACAACCATCGGACATAAAATGTTATTTAGACATAAGTACACAAGTTTTCCTTAGAGGAAAAAGAATGCTACCTTTAATAATGCCATCAACAATGCCCCCCAGGAACTATTACCGTCTAAGGATCAAAAGGTGTAGAGGCGGTAATAGGGATGAACAACTTGATGCTATAGAGTTTTTTTTTCGAATTACGTGGTGAAAGAATAAAGGATCGATCATACGGGTAATGAGAATTTAATAAGGCGGTAGATGGCGAGAGAAGTTAACTCCCTCAACACTTAAGAGGCTTTTGAGTTAATTTCCCGATATCTATGCGAGATAATCGTGGATGAGGTTAAAACACGGGCAGTATGCATGCGCTGTCCTGTCTCGTAGCCCCTTCGGGGCCGGGCGCAAATGAATTAGATGTTTGCCCATTATCTCCAGCTCTCCACGCGCTCACCCTCTTGCATAAAAAGGCGAGCAAACGTATATTTATATATGCACGGCCGAGCCAACGAGGGAAATAGCCACCGACTGCAAACCATGCAACCCAACTGCTGTTCGCCAGATCATTAATTGCATCGTTGTTTTCCTTCCTCCACCCCCTCTCTCCACTTCCGCCAGGTCGGAGGTAGCATAGCGGCCTTTTCTCTTGCCACGGGACCATTAGCGAAATCGTTCTAACCCACAACTATTCTACGACACTGTCTCAGGCGAATCTTTGTGGAAGTTCATCATATTAGGAGTTGAAGATCTAACGCTACAGTTTCCAGGTAAGATATTTTTTTGACACGACCATGGTTTCGTAGCAGGGATACACACTCAGGTGAAAAGTATGGACAAATAAGCAGTATGTATTACTTTAAATGTAAATTTTTCACCTGATGGTGTAACCCTGCAACGAAACAATGGCTGTGCTAAATGAAAATCTATGTGAAAACAGCAACGTTAGATATTTTACTCCCACAACTAATGAGTATACGGATTAATCCACCTTAGCCTTAAATGAAATTTGCATACATGAATAGCTGCTCCCTTAAAATCGCTAGAAGCATCAACTCAATAATTACACCTCTACAATAACAACTCTTACTGATGTATTACTTTTTACATTTACTAAGTAAAACCTAAATTGCACGCATTAGAATAGAGTACGATTGCACTAATCCCTTGATATATTAACGGATCGCTAATTTAATTGTAAATCTCTTGATATATCAATTTCGTTATCAAGATCATATTATACATCCTAAGTAGAATAAATACCGCGGCCCTGATGGCCAGGAGGTGATGGTATTTGCCCCGTCGTTTCTCAAATTATCATACGCAGTGTTGACTAAAAATATCAATCCATTCTTACCAAATAAATATTGAAAAATGTAATCGATATATTCGACGGCTAGTCCGATGCTGCAAGCAAAAAATTATCATGTTTAGGTAACCACCTAGCAATGTGCTAAGAAGAAAATTACCTAGAAAATTAATTTCAACATTTCTAGTGAAACTAAGTAACACGCCATGACAGTTCATGATACATAGGCGTACTAAAAATAAAAATAATTCACAGCTGGAGATCCACAAGCGAGACCTAGGATGTGATTTCCACTATACTTTATCTATATTAATTGATAACCATTACTCTCCACGGTAAATAAAAATATAATTACCTTCAGGCACGCGTGACACTCCGAAATAACGTACCTAACGGGAGTGCAGCCAGCAGAGAAAATTTTAAGCATCTCAAGTTGATTAGGTGCACACCACTTATAATCTACCGTTTTGCTCACTCCTGTGCTCCACCAATTAGGTCTTGAAGGAAACCGTTCGAGCGCTTTTGACTCCAATTGTCATGAAATCATAAACTCCCCGTGCCTCCTTGATCCCAAAGAAGCCATGAAAATTGATTTTGGGGAGAATTTTAACCTTTAAAAGGTTGTTATCCGTAGTCGTAAGTTAATCTCAAAGATACTGAATTGAATGACCAGAATTCTTTAATGACATAGGGCCATTTGAAGATTTTCAATGTATTTTTCGTGCCCGATGGACTATGAAACTCTTTCACGAAATCTTGCGGAAAATGTTTTTCATAGAAAACGTATTTAAATTTCTTCGAGTCATGCTGAAAGCTTAGTCTCTACTTATTTTTTATTTCAAAAAAGATGTGCAAGTGGACGTGTTGCCAGATGCCAAAATGTACGTCATTGTTGTACGTAAAAGCAAAGTATGAGTAAAGTGTTATGAACCGCGAAATACCCTCAGTAAAACACCTCCAACTAGGAATGCAAAGAAATATTCCAATGGTGTTGTTAAAAGTACGACATAATTCAAAAGCTAAATGATTAAGTGGGTCTGTAATATGATTAAGTGATTAAGTATTCCCATCGAATTTTGAAGGCTTTAAAACTGTGTTGAAAGGGTATAATTAGTTATCCAGGCAGTTTGTTCCATTCAAAATTTTTTACGTAAAAATGAAAACTTATTGGCATAATATGTATCGTTTCTCAATTTAACCTCCTGAACAATACATTCGTTCCTCAAAATGCTTGCTCAAAATTTGTTCCGTATATTTCACCTTATGTTGTTCCGTTTTTCAGATTTTGTACTTCACTCGTAGCAAACTATTCTTCTCCCATCACTTTCACGTGTTTTTAGCGAAGTAAATAACAACGAGCTAAAATGTCAGTTAAGTTGTAGTTGCTCAACGGGAGAAGCTTGATACTCGAAGGCATTGGAGCTATTCGGCTTCGAGAGAAACTCCTGAGGCAAGGGACACCATAGTTCTTTCCCAGGGATATTGCAGCAAGGCGCGGGAATCGGGCGATGACCTCTCAACAAAATTTCAAAAGAGCACCTCGTGAGGTAAACAGTGTGATGACACGAGGCGGAGAGAGAGCGAGTCGCTGCACGGGGTCGGCTTTTAACGCCCTAATCCACCGCGAAGTCACGAGGCACCGCCTCGGGTGCGAAAACTGCTTTCAAAAAGATAATAGTGGAAGGGCAACGTAATGAATTAACGCATCGATTTCCCGAAACCATCCGCCGATAAAAAAATTGACTTTTATCCAGAGGATCGTCTGAGTAGACGTGCTACAGGGATCACGGAAGCGATAATGTGGAAGATAACCGGAGAGGGTGGTCACGGATAATTTGCGAACAGGGGAAGAAATTGATTATTCGTCTCGGTGTAATGGATGGGCTTAACGGGATGGTGAGGGGACGGGGTCCTCATCCAGTTCGGCAAGAAGCAAAGACCAAAAGCTCACGAATGCGGCCCGAATCGAGACCTTAGAAAACTCATAAACCCGCCGTTCTTTCCCATTCTCTTGGACCGGTAACATCGCAAACCCCTAGGCTTGGCAAAGAACCCGTAACCTCATCACTTTAGACAAGGCGCTGGAAAGTGATGCGGTCTTTTACAAGAAATCAAGTATGTGATGGACATGGAGAAGATGTTGAAGCTCAGTATCCAATTCATGGGCTACCGACCCAAGGTCCTGGGTTCGATTCCGGGAAAGGCCTTTGGACTCGTTCGGTTAAACCCAAGCAGTGGGATTAAAGGGGTGGCACATCTCAATCGGCGACGGGTCACTTCAATTCCATCGTTATTTCAGTCGGATCGGTCTTAAAACGGTGTCGCCTTCTCTACTTTCATTAGGAGTAGGGTAAACGAACTCTGGGTTTCTGTCCACCGTTCTTTCGCTCCAGACGAAAATTTTACTAATATCCACCAATCCTTCAGGGCACTAATGCCCTCATCTGTCCGTCGACTCCCCTAAATAGCAATAAGAACAACTAAGATATACATGGTATTTTCAACAGCCTGCTTCAATTTATTGAGTCTTATTTGAGGATCCATTCCTTTCGGGATTTATTCCGTAGTGTCCATTCTGGGGTGACAACAGTTTCACGCTTATGTTCAGAAAGTTATTGAGTCTTAATTTTCGCCAAAACTTAGAATTCAGAGAAGTGTTATGCAAATAATAAAATCATCATCATCATCATCGGTCAACAATTCTAGGATTGGTTTGACGCAGCCCTGCACTCGATTCTTCTTTCGGGCAACCTCTTCATAACAACGTAATTCCTCTCCTTTCTATCCTTCACCACCTGTTCCATATCTCTCACACGACGCCTACCTTTGCCATTCTTCCCGTTCACTTTTCCCTCGACGATTGTCTTCATTAGGCCATCGTGTCATAAGATATGGCCGATTAGGTTTTCCAGTCTTCTTAAAGTTTCCAGAAGACTTCTCTTTTCTCCCACTCTTCTTAAGACTTCTTCTTTTGTCACTTGGTCAATCCATTTTATCTTCATCATTCTTCTGCAGTACCATATTTCGAATGCTTCCACCCTTTCCTTCTCCGTTGCTGTCATCGTCCATGCCTCACTGCCGTAAAGAAACGTCTTCCAGATGTAAAATAATAAAATAAGCCTCCAAAATTAATTAGCAAAAGTCCCAAGGAGGGCGTAGACGGGGGAAAATGCGAACGAGGTAAGGTTGTGCATTTCCATGAAGACAAAGATAAGAGGGCGGGAGAGAGGGTGAATGGAGGGGGTAAGCGCTCATGAATAAGGGTCTCTCGAAGAGGGAACAAGACGGTGGAGAGGGGAAGGTGGGGAAGGGAATGAAAGGGAATGACAAAAGGGGGAGGGGGCGAAAGGAGTCACAGCGACTCCGCAAGGCGGGCGGGCTATATTATCCGTGCCGAAGAGGGCGGCCTTCCCACAATGCATTAGTAAACGGCTCACCTGCCCGTGTTGTACTTGCCTCGGCGCACCTAGGGCATGTACTTTTGTGTACTCATTCACTACGTGCCTGCAGAGGCGCTCGCGCACACAACACAGAGTCCACTCGCCCAGGGCAAACAAAAGTGCAGGACACAAGGGTTGAATGCCTCGCGATCCCCGGCTCCTTCTCGGCAGAAACCGTGTCGGTGTCAACGTGTGTTACCGTGTGCCTTCGCTTGGGTGTGTAGACTCGAAGAAGCCGCGGGCGAAGAGAAGGAGGAGGGGTTTAATCACCTCCCCGCCCTGTCCCGACGTCGAGTACTCGCACCTAGTTCTTGCTCTTTGCCAATGGCGCCTTATGAGACAAAGGGGAAGGAGCGAACGAAACTTACGGAGTTGATGCCTTTCGGAATCATTTTGTGGGCATTCCTTTGGTTTCTAAGTTGGACAGTACATGCTCAATAAATTGAATTAGACTTTATACGAGAGAATTCAACTGCCTCTTTCGTGATTTTCAGGCAATGTAACGGAATCCGAACAAATGCTTCGACACCCTTATTGCTAATTCTTTGTTTCGTAGCGATCCAGTTTTATTTCCCTCAAATAAAACTCCAACTACCTTCCTCCTCTGGCATTACTTATGCTTTCCTTCCAGGAATATTAAATATATTCATATAATATAAGCTGTGAGGATTTTTTTTATCTCGACAAGTGAGGGAGGTAGTAAGAAAGCTAGCTCGCTAGTAAGGATGAATGTTAGTTAGAATGAATTGCATTGCTATTTCAGGTGTTGAATGTAAATATATCACGCACCAACATTTTTAGCAATTTTTTGAAAATCACACGAAAAGGAATACGGGAATGTTGCGGAGTGAAAAATGGCATTTTACCTTAATCTAGGATTCGCGTGAAATCATTATTTTTCGTTTTTGAGATTAATTCTCAAGAGGCCAGAGAATCCTGCCTCGGGCATGGATATGTTAGCCCTATAATCAAGCGGATTATTTACAGGATTGCAGAAAACCTTGGGGTTGGTATACCGTAAACCCTAGTTCCAGAACTACAACCGCAGCCCTTGGTATGAGAATAGATGAGTATTTCAGATAAAATTCCACAGTTTTTAAGCGGATATTTTTTAAATGCCGTGAGGTGTTTTTATTTTAACACTAGAACGCCTTTAATGCCTCTGAATTTCTTGGTTTATTACTTCCACAAATATTCTGTCACCACCCTGTTCTCTGCATGGAAATCCACCTTCTCGCTTTGCAGAAAAATTCTCTTCCCTGATAGGAAAAGAATGTTTCTTAAGAAAGGTTTTCATAGAGGAGGGAACTTGAATATACACCCTGGGCAAAGACTTGAAGAAACGGTTCGTGAAGATTTTTAATGACGTGCGTCAGATAATACTCAACTTACCAAAGAAGTATGTTTGAGACAATTGGACGAACTAGGGGTAGTATCTCTGGAAATGTAGGCAAAGAGATGGATAGACAGGGTAAGGTGGCTAAAGAAGACATTGGACGAAGAGGAATAAGACTTAGCTGGTGAGGGGGAGTAGAAGTTGGGAGGAATCCGAGGGAGGCAGAAAAATTGATCAGAGGTAGTACAGGAATGCAATATACATCTGAAGGATAAGTTTGAGGAGAGAATGATGCTAAGGTGGGGAATGGAGAAAACGAATAGGGTTGTCGAGCATCACGAACGAACGAAGAAGATACGAATATCTTGGGCAGAACATAATCCAGATTACTATTTATGTTAGGTTATAGGATTTGCTTTGGGAGGTAAGGATGGTGCCAAACACAAGTACAGACTGTCCTGGCAGGACACTGATGACGAAATTTTTCCTCTTCTTATCCCCCTATCGATCATTTATGTAACCAAACGATCGAGATTTTATATTCGCCTTTAATATATCTGTCCCAATATGCCGCGGTTACCAATCAGAGTGACACGATGGGTGGGAGGGTTTTTAGTTGGTGGCGAAGGGTTCTAGGAGATACGGCGCAGCTATCAGTGACTTCCCTCGGTCCTTCCAACTCCCGTCATTGCGGATCAATCCGTCGAAATTTGGGTCATAGCGTCATCTAGTGACGTATCCCCCCCACGAGTCGTCCCTCTCTCCCCACCCTTGTCCTGGTCTCTTTCGTCTCTCCCTTTTTCTCTCTCTCTCCATCTCTCCTCCGAAATTCCACATCACAGTCCCCGACCCGCTACTCGAACGCTCTAGAGGAAGTGGGAAATGAGGGCCGAAGACGTGAGGCTTGCAGACAGAGGGAAAGGGTCAGAGAGGAGATAGAAGCACGACATCCTTTTCTTAGCTAAAGGATCAGCTAATCCTGTAATGCAAAAGCATACTGTAGGCCTTAAGGCATTGCTAAAATGAATGCAGAACGATTTCACTCAAAGGCAAGACACGTTTTATCAATCTTCATTACTAGTAAATGTAAGTAACAGTGTTCATCTCAAAAGATGATCTGGCCGGTTACTGGGTACTTACACATAATACCAAATTCAATGGCGTGCAATCGAATGCATCGCAGTATGACGGCCATTTGCAATCACACTGCCTCTTGTGGTTTCCCAGAAACATCTGGTAATTTTAAAAAAATCAATAGGTACCTATATTTGACATGGATACGCACAAAGAGGCCTCTTTTTTTATTCTAACCCTTGGGGGCTGTTATTGAGTCGTTCTAGATTGTTTCTGGTACATAAATAATAACTCACTCGCACGACGTTACGTTTTGCACGAGATTGTTGCACTCGGGAATTAATAGAACGATTCAAGCACAACCACTATTGAATCCTGGATTATTGGCACAAAAACTCGCTAGATATAATCAAAACTCTACTGGGTACGGTAGATTCCTCTGGAACATCCTTCTTCTGCTGTGAATTTATCAAAATCTCTACACTATTTCGGAACCTTAGAGAATCCAATAATGGGAAAACCGAGACAAAATGGGTCAGGATAGCCCAGAATCTAAGGACTGTGAGGTGAGGGTATGCACACTATTCACAATTTTATTACAGCTACATAGAATTATATAGAAAACTCAAATTAAGAAAGACATTTGATCGCAAAAAGATCACGAGTCATGACGTCGAGAAAAAACTAAGGTGGAAAACATAGGAAGATAACTAAATTCACGTAGCATGAGAAAATGCCCACGTCTGATTCATCGTGGCATTAGATAAGCGATCATTAGAGGCGTCCCATAATTTGCCTTGGCGAGAAAGAACGGAAGAAAGCGGCCGCCAACATTCGCCACGGATTTCAGCTCCAATAACTTTGAAATGCAGCGGATCTATTGTGCATTCGGAGAGCCCCATGAACTTCGGTACCGCTACCGACGACAGTAATAAAATTCTTGCGACCGCCTAAGTGCCAATCCGATCCCCGGCGCGGCGGCTCTCCGTAACGCACGTATCGTCGTCCGCGGTCATTTCCAAGGGGCAAGACGTTCAAGGCGCGTCAGCGCTCATCAATTTATGTCATTCGGGGGAGCAGGAAAATCTGCGGTGACGCCATCGCTGTCGGCCGAATCGTGAGCGGCCCTTTAACGTACGCTTATCCACAGGCGAGGAAGTGTGAAGACACGCGCGGGGCATGTCGGAGGTATCGATGATGCCCTCGCGTCATTGTTTGGACGAAGTCTGGTTGCATTTACATCCCTTGAAATGCCAGGGTGGGAGTGAATTCGAGGGTAGGAAGACGGGATTCATTCGGTCGTGCGACCCCCTGTGTCAAACTCGTGCTCATAGGGCGGGGGCGAAATAGAACAAAGAGAACAGTGATTACGACCGCTCCCTCGAGAGCTTTTTTGGCCGCGCTGCCGAATGATTGAGGCACGGATTCGAGGAGGCGTCAGTGATCGCCCGCTCCAGTGCAGGGGTTGGAACTAAAAGATAAATAAAACTACAATTGCCAACTCCTGAAGTGCTGTGGCCGGGAGCTACCCGTTCCACGAGCTCCACGAGGGCTCCGTCTCTACTCTATTTCGTAACCTTAGGGAATAAAAAAATTCCGAGAGATTTAAGAAAGTAGAATAATAACAACCACCCTTCAATAAGCATTTCTTTGGGATTGTTCAGAACCCACGGAGGATCGTTCCCACAGTATTTTTTTCTAAATTTCAAGGACAACCCTTTCACAGGATAACGATCTAGTATAAAACCTGGAAGATGGTCGTGCTGAAAAATATTGGCGGGAGGAAAAAACATCAGCTCAGGGGCGAGATTTTTTTAAACATTTGGTCCAACTCCGGATGACTTTTGCGAAGCCGGGAGAGTTGGAAAATCTGGTTACAAGTCGAAAAAAAGTAAATAAATGAAGAAGGATAATCGTGGCTGAGCGAAATCTCTCTAGGCAATGGGAACGAACATCTCACGGGAAACTAAGCTCTGCTGGCAGTTGAGTATTAAATTTATATTGGGTGCACCGAAAGTGCATCGAGCATTTTTCACCGCGAATTACCAGCATGATATATCATACTACAATTAATATAGTGTATCACTGAACTGTATACCAATATTCCTTTCATTTACACATGTGGTACTTTTAACTGTCAGAACTTTATGGTGAGGTTTAACCTTTAAAAATTATCTCATATCAGGATGTAAGGCTATTGCAAGCGATGAGCGTTTCATTATTGAATAACGCAGTTTATTATTAAGTGCATAATTGTTACAGGATCATCGCACCTCCACTGGTATAGTTGGCAACAGGATGTTTTTCTCTTTGAAGCCAATGCAAAGATGAGTATTGAATTCGACGTCCGAGGAAAGAATTTTCAATTCCGCTCAGAGAATGCATTATACTTGCTCGGACATTGTTTTCGCAGATTAGATCTGGTTGGCACGGTTAACGGGGAGTGTCTGAAGTCATTCTTAACCTTCTCTAATACCCAAGATTTCATACGGCGTATCTTCGGAATTATTGAACAGCGCAATGAGACTATTTTTTTAGTGTTCCCAATCTTGTTATGTTGTATTATTCCATCATTCCCTCTTTATTAATTCACCTCCTACACCTCCTACAAGTTTCAGCACTGTCTCTTTTGCAGAAAATTTCTCTAAATATTCATGGTTTCATATTATCTTGCTCGACCTTTTCTGGACACTATTATCCGAGTTCGTTTTGCCCCTACAAATTTAATGCGAATCTAAATCTGTTCTTTACCAAGTAAAGTACATTTTCAGATAATATTTCGTGATGACCGTTCGATTAATATGAGATATATTCCAATATATTCTGCAGCTATAAAAAGGAAGACAGAAATTCCGTTTGAGTAATTACAAGCTGCACCCCCTAGAGCTTATAACTCCAGGGGCAACATAAAAATTTTGAGAGGAACCCAAAAGCTCCCCGGATTTTCAAACCACTTCCATCTTTCAGAGAATCTCTGCACCAGAATCTTGAATGGTTCCTGATTTCGCTGCAATAATACTTGAGCTATGAGTGGAATGGACTGGAAGAAAATAACTCGATCTGATAGCACTTTAATAGTCCCTGTAAGGTTGTAGAAACTTCCTATTAAATGTGTTAAGCTTAATTGCTGCTGGGTATTAGCGCGATGTCAACTGTGCCTACCAACTCAATTTAATGAGAAATGTACGTTACGAACACTATTAAAATTATTAGCAATCCACAATACTTAAAAAACGAAATAGTAATGGAACTAGCAATGCCATTATTAGGAGAATTGCGTTGAGCGCAATGGGAGGGAATAGGCGTAGGGGAGAATAGGTTTGGATGTCCCGTAGAGAAGCTCTACCTCCAAGTTGTTTTAATACTGCAAACGGAGACTTCAAGTTGGACTTCTTGCCCAAAGGGAAATACGAATGAGTGTCATTCCGTTCCCAAGATTATTTCAACAATTCTCGGAAAAGAAGGCCGTCGGTCGCTTCCCTCTCGGAGGATAAAGCGCCGTCTTCGGAGTCTTTTAATTCCGATAATTGCGAGGAGGAGGCGAGTGGGAAAAAGCGTGGGTGCGCGCGGGGGAAGAAACGATTTTCCGCGGCGGCCTATTACTTTCTTGCGATTCCCAACGGATCATCTCAGTCGGTTTCAATCTTGCACCCAGAGTGGGGTAGGGAGGAGTAAGCCATCGGTTGACGCACAGCCATCCTCTCCCCACCCCCACTCCCTTCTCCTTCGCCTCCCCCTCAGCCGCTGCACAGAACACTCATCCGGAAACTTCTCAGGATCCGGGGACATTACTCCGACGTCTTCATATTTCATTCCCTCCCTCGGCCACGCTCTGCCAGAGAAAGAAAGATCTTCTACCCCTCTGCTCACCTTTTCTTTTCCTTCTTGAAACCGCTTTTAACTTCAGCGGGTAGCCGCAAACGATCGGCATCACGGAATTCCTGTTAAACGTACGTATGCTCCGAAATTGAGATGAAAATGCAAATCAGGGCTTCCCCGCGGAGTTTTTTTCGGACGGATTTATATTTGGATTGAATGTATGATGAAACACGGCGCAATACTTGTTATACGTGTACTTCTGATGGTTTTCAAAGGTTTTTTCCGTGGAAAAAGACTTTTAAAACTAGTTCGGAGGATCATTATAATGATTGAAAGCGTGAGGAAAGATTCTGCGATGAGGTCTAGCTAGCATGCGACCAGGTCGATATACAAATCCATGTTCTCCCATGTTTATTTTATAACTAAAAATAAGTACATATATTTTTGAATGTCTTGCATATAAATAGATTTATAATAACTTCGGTGAAGTTATATTTCAAGGATTACTCAAAGAAAACTTCTTTCAATCTCTTAAACTGTGAACATGGATGTCACCCGTATGATCTAATGCAGGAACTAAGTTGATAGATACGTAGGTGAACCAAGCAATTTTTTCTATAGTTGGGTTGGGACGGTGCTGGATACGTGGCAGGAGACTAGCGTGACTAGTAGGCTAGCGTGTGAGAAGCACTTTTAGTACGATACACTGGGCGTCGGATTGGATGTCAAACTGCGGATCTCTTGGTGCCTATCCAGTAGGCTGATACCCCCTAGGGTTTTCTCTCCACCCTTCCCCGCAATCCAAATATTTTACCTATATTTACTCATCACCATCAGTAATGCTAATGATACCAGCTGGCGGTTGCCTTTCCTAATCTCAGTAACTTAAGTTGAGCAGTTAAATGTATAAAAAAACACTTTTTAAGTAAATACTACTACAGAGAGGGAAAGTTACTTCTCCTGACGATACACAAAGAGAAATTTAATTTTTCTTTGCCTCTTTACCGTTGCAAATACAGAATTGTACATCGAACAATAAGGGCGGTGGTAAAGGAGATGAAGTGGGTGAGGAGGAGGGGAGGGATGGAAAGGAGCGGCTCCGGATGGGGAATGGCGCCATGTGTGGCGCTCAACGAGAGAATCAGCCGCAATGAGTGGCGCCTCCTGTTAATTAACTCAACAATTACTTTTTGCTCCGATTATAGAATGCAATCTCCGGTGAAATCAAAAACACGAACGATAATCAACTAAAAATACTTTATACATCTTCATTAATGTTGCCTAACTCCAAACGAGAAGAGTCAGACACTGAAGTCTGTATGCATTTCTCGAGTTAGGAAGGAAATATGAAATAGTAGTACGTTTCGTATGAGTGGCTGGAGATAACGGTATCAGCGTAAGATAAATGGCCATAAGTACCTACTGACAAATGAGTAGGAAAAATTACCAAATTGAAGATCTCGTTCTAATCACGCACATGGATTAATGGCTTCTGGTATCTCCTAGGTTTTTAATAGAAATGCATACTAAAAGGTATTAGCTTCGAGATTCATTAGCTTAATACTCATATTTCTTTTATTTGTGAGGAAATACTAAGTCGACCCACGAAAGACAGTGACACGCATTTATTTGTGTCAGCATATTACAGAACCCTAAACTTTTTATACTTCAATGATCACCGTGGCGCTTAGCGATTAAATTGGCAAAATGAGTATAACCCAAACGATAGACGTGGGTGAGCCCATTTCTAATTAATGGATTTTATTCCTATGCAGGAGACTAAAAGATACATGAAATCGGAGGCATATCAAGCACTCTCTACCTCTAGCACAAAATGGTTTCGATTGGTAGGCTACGCAAGTTTACGCACATTATGTATGTACCGGATGCACCAAAAAATGAGAAAAAATTCATGGTTTTAAGTACATCATTTCGATTTTTATGACATGCACTTTCCACACTCAAATCAATTCGATATTCAGTCGCTGTGCACGAGGGTACTCGTTTACGTTACGACGTCCATACAAGAGGGTAAGGAAAAAAATGAAATGTTCGTTTTTTGTGGGGAAGAGTGGATTTTCAGCAGCCGAAAAATGACGCGTTTAGCGAGCCTCGGGCTCGAAGTGAGCCACGGAAATTTTTCCACCCCACTTCGAACGTACGTTCCCTCTCCATCCTCCCTCCCTCCCTCTCTCTCCCATCCCACCCCACCCACTCTTCCGTTCCTTATTCCGCAAATTTTGGTCGCACCGATATTCGTCCGCTCGGTTTAATTTATTCGTTTCCCCCTCGCTCTCTCCCTCCACCACGCGTTCCAAAATTGATGGAGTGCTCGCAGCGCATATCCACCCCCTCCCCAAAACTCCCTCCCACCCCCCTTACGAAGTGGATTGCACCGCCCGACGCCACCCACATGTGTGCATGCATGCAATATGCCGGTGCGCGCGAGAGCACATGTGTGTGTCTATGCACGGTGCATCGGAGGGTTGGGAGGAAGGGAGTGGATGTTTTCAAAAAGCCAAAAAGGCGAGCCCCGCGGTCGGGAGAGGAGAGGAGGAGGATACCGGCTTATCCCACCCCTGAACTGCACTCCGCCCTGTCGGCGCCCACCCAAAGCAGCTGCAGCCGTCGCTGGGAATTAAATTTGGATGGGGATGGAGGTGGGTGGGTGGAGTATGCCCGATCCCACCCCTCCAAGGCTCCCACCCACGAGCAGTGCCGTACCTAACCCCGCGTCGGGTTTGTGCGCATGATATTCCATTTCCAGTGCTATCAACGCAAAAGTAGCAACACCAAAGCGTAGGCGATGCAAGGGGATAACATTGAAAACAGTGTTGTGGTTAAAAATATCAATAAATCCATAGCATGATAATATATATATCGTGAATACGGCCCGAGTAGAAAATATGGATATCATGATTGCGTTTATAGATCTGTCCACAATGAATTACACGTAAGAATGTAGGTGTTACCGTATATAGGATTACATGTTAGGATATACCGTCGTGTTTGTTGTTTTTCCCTGAAGAGGAATGTGAGTCAGCAACATGTTGCTCAAGAGAATGATATTGCGTTAGCAAATGAGCTATTGAACTAAACAAGCAGAATAGAGACCTGATTCTTTAAGGACAATAATCCTACTTAATCGTAACAAAATTATGTAAAGATTAATTCAAGTTATTTTATTTCCAGACGATAGGCAACGTATACCTACCATACTATGGCATTCAATAAATTATAGTCTTATTTTTCTAAGGCGTAGAGATACAGTGGTTCCGGATGGAAAAGAATTTTAGGAAATGTTTCACTTGCTATCACTACTAACCACTATAGCACTGATTTCGGAACATTAATAATATATCATGTCACCGTAAATGTTATCATCTACCAAAGTCGACCACATCATTCATCAGGAGCCTCAGATATTGGTTATGGATCCTGACGTTTCTCAGCATCGATATGGAATTCGCTTCGACGCAACGTCGACATATCGTCACATATCACACCTATAGCCGCAGGGGCGCCGTCACCCTCTCTGCATTCTCGTTTCCCATGAATCCGCGCCCCACTACCCCCTCCAGCCCTTAACCCTCCCTCCGCATTGCAACCCTCCGGCCCCGTTGTTTCAATCAATCGATCAAACTGCAATCACCTCCCCTTCGGCTTCCCTGATCAAAAAGTCTCACCCCCACTCTCATCCCACCAAATCAAAAACCTCTCCTAGATTCTCTAATGAATCAATACGTTAATTATGCATTTCACCTCGTGCAAGTGTGGCAGATGCTTTTTTTTCTGGCGTATATATCGTGAAAGCCAGAGTTGTACTCTGTGGTTACTTAGTGGATCATCCCATAAAATGTTTTTAGTAGCAGAGAGACATACGGGCTTCGTTTCTTAGCTGCAAACGTAAGAGGAGCGCAGCATGGCCAGAAGGCAGGTGAGAAGTTATTTCGACGTGTTTTGGTATTCTGATCTGTAATGTAAGTACGTACATTAATTATATGCAGAACACGTACAATTTACTGTTCGTTACGAGAAGTATTTCATCCCAACAACCTGTGTGCTTTCCTGTAGCTCTTCTTCCGAGCAATATAAGCTCGTGCGAATGTAAAATTGAAATAAATGCATTCAATTCACGCCGTTAATTCTTTTTTCGACAGGGCGAGGAGCAAAAGGTTATTGATAATAACTATTTTGTCACATTGATCTTAGTATAGAACGCATAACTCCATAAACAAGAAGCAATTCCGGTCCAAATTCAGAATGCCGATAGAAAATAAAACCAATGGTTCATGCCATCCATCTTGGTTCAGAACTTTTCATCTACTCAAGCAACCATATTAGAGTGACAGCACAATGCCCTATCCTTAGTAAAGCTTTTCACCGCTTCTTTTGAAAAACGAATTGTTGAAGATAGACCCTACGCAAAAGACTACAGAATCATCATCTCTAGATATCTCATCAAACATCTCTGGAAGGGTCACCGAATCACCGATTCGGCCATCAACGTCTAACTACTTTATCTATACCCTTGACAGGATTATTTTTTTTGCATGAAACAATTTCTTCCGCTCTTTTCGAAAAATCTGAATGCTCAAAAAATATTTTGGAACAGCAGTGTTTTTGCATGGACTTCCTTCTGTTTAAATCTTTAATACCAAGCATTGTCTACGTTGAAAGCCGTAAACCATAACCCATCGGTTATAAGAATTTAAGGTATAAAAAGAGACCGTACTCATCTCAGACTGAACCCAAACGGAGATTTATTAACCAGAAAAGACAGGTACTTCATGGCAAGTTTTGCTGATGGAAAGTAGCACTTTCATTCTGTCGTGGATCTGAGTAATTAAATTTGATTTCAGCTGTTAAAATAAGGTCTAAATTTTGAGAGTGGAATACGACATTTCCATAACAATTTAAGGATAAGATCATCTCAAATGGAAAAAGCCCTGGCGATGTGACTCCATGTGTTATTCTAATAGGTTGTAACTTGAATGCTGCGGAAGATTTACTGCTAGATTACAAGCGACGTCTAATTCCTCACAAAAGGGCCAAGGAAGCAGGCTAGAAATATTTTTATGAATCTCAAACCTATATTTTATTTTATAGGATACAAGATCCCTGGCCATCCCCATCATTTCATGCTCTTCGGACATGGCTGATGAACTGCAATGGTAAGTACCAATAGAGCATTTGTTTCCTTTAACCTGATAAGAAGCAAAAATTAACTTTGTAACTTTGATTCTAATAGGGGATGTTCGGTGTTAGTCCACTTTATAGACTTCGACTGATTCATTCCGTAAGCGGTGTTCGCGGAAAAAGGTATCAAGTCTTTGCGATACGAGGCAAAACACAAAATGGTTACAAGCCTGACAGTCCGATAACATGAATTTGATGCTTTCACTTCTTTCACTTTATCAACGCCAGGAGCATTTTCACTTTTACCCTAATTTTTATAGCATCAACCAATGCAAAACCTCTCAATTTTAAACAGAGGAAAATGCTCTTGATTCCTCGTACCCCTTGCTCCTGTTTCCTGCTCATGTTAGGAACGTGAGGAGAGCATTCTAGAGGAATTCCCAGAATTTGAATTCGGAATCTATTCCACAGAGACCAATTAATCACCAGCATGACGCGATAAAAACAGGCGGCAATGAAAAAGAATTAGGTACATGCATTTAAAAAGCTAACATTGGATAGGAATACTGGGAATACGCAATTATAACTGGATTTTACACAGCAATAAAACTCGATTCAGCTGACTGAAATAAATGGTGTTTTATTAAGATATATCTCATGGCCGATATTGGTTATAGCACTTTCTTTGTCATTATTTCCCATCCTAGCTGCAACATTAAGATTCGTATTATATATTTTTTATTTTTATTATGTATTTATCAACACTAGGAGCAGATTCACTTTTACCCTAATATTTGTAGCATCAAAAAATAAGAGAAAGCACACTCTCCCCCATCCATCCCCCATTCGCGAATAATACACCCGGGCAGGATTCAAACTCATGGTCTTCGGATTGGCAATCCTGGGATTCACCCACCTCCACGGAAGCCAGAAGTATTATTTGGTTCATGGAAGGGGAAGCAAAATCATAATTCGGATCGCGTTTATCGTCCCCGTTGGAATGGAGCGATATATTTCGACAAACATCGTCACCATGTTGCTCACGGAACGTTTCCTCCCTCGAAAAATAGTTCAGATTCCTTCCCTCCTGTCGACTCAACGTTTGGAGGAACACAGGTGATTCCCCCGCGGCCCATAGAGCTCTCACAAATCAACCATCAGCTTGTCATTGTGCCGCACGGTCCACGTGCGTGATCGAAGGCCGTCGCCATTTTCCCCCTCGTTCCGTTTTCCCATCAAGCCTTCTTTGGGGCCCACATTCGGCGCACCTTTCCAGCGGAAAAAAATATCTCACTGCCAACCCTCCCCTCGCGAACGGCCGTAATGTCATGTCAGCATACGTTTTTTTTTTGGTCCCACCCCCGCCCCATAGCGTTCCCCTCGAAATCCACCCCTATATCTAGAAGGGGAGAGAGAGAGAGAGTGGTGGGAGGGTTGGTGCGTCGGCTAATTTCGCATTTTGGGGCGAGCACAAAGCAGCTGCCGCATTGTGGAACCCGGCGATCCCTCCCGTTTCTGAAAAAGCCCCTTCCTCCCCCTTTGCCCCTCCCATTGTGTTCTCCCAATCCGTGCCCTCACTCTCTCTCTCTCCACAGCCTTGCCCTCTCTCTGCTACCTCCTTGCTCACGCAGGAGCCTCACGCCCCTGACGCCGAGTTGCGTGCCCCACGCCCTGGGATGCCTCATGTGAACGCCCTCGAGTGATGTTCCAGCGGCAAAAATGTTTTCGCCGTCTTCTTTGGACAGCATCGTGGGAGACGTGTACGAACGGAAGTAGGGTAGATAATTTGAATCCACAGTGCACCTTGTAGTTGTACGTTGGCATACGGACTCTAAGCTAACCCAACTAACAATGTTTTTGCATGCTTGCTTTGCCATTTTTATCTCTTTTTAATTATGAAGTTTGGACTAGAATGTAATTTAACTTGATGGTTTCAGGCTCAATTTTGTGAACTTTCATATCCATAATGAAGAGTACAACTTGGTAACAATTTCACAGAAAGTTTTAATGTTTAAGACCGGTTTCGTCGAAGAGTCGACATCACCAGACCAGATGATATCAACTTTTCGACGAAACTGATGGTAACCATAAAAAAATTTCTGCGAAATTGGTACCAAGTTGTACTTTACATTGTAGAATATAATTAATAATACTTTTTATCATGATATGCATGTTTGGTGTGAATTCACCCCCTGCCACACACCATTATGGTGGCTTTCAGGGTATTATGTAGATGTGGATGTACCTACCTACTCGTACGGTGATTCATAATTGATACTTTTATTTATGACACTTACGTATTTTGGGGTTATACTGCCGATGCTGTTGAGGATCGCTGGGTATTTTTCGACCATGGGGAAGAGAGGAGTGAAAACCAATGTCGGCATCGGCCTACTCTTGACGTAAGGCCCTGAGGGCTCTACAGTTTAATGACCCAATCTCTTGAGCAGGAATTTAACTGCTCGAGTCCACGGAGCACCACCACTTATGGGGTCCGCAATAAGAAATATTATCTGTGCCACTTCCAAGATTCGTGGTGAGAGGCCAGAACTCTGGCTACTACACCAACTTCCTCTCTGTCGTATTAAACTAAAGATGATATTTTTTCAAAAGTTTAAGGAAATCCATTAATCCTTAGGAAATCCATAGGTTTGAGCAGAAATATATATCTTGTACCCTTATGGGGCACTATTATCTTGGAGCTTATTGTAAACAACTGGAATATATATTTTATTCTAAATCAGGTGAACAGTAAAAGGACAGGCAAACGATCAAAAGTAAAGATACCTTGAAAAAGAAAAAAAAATAATGTATGAAAGGAATTCAGCAGTGGGACTGCTAATGCTGGTAGGCTGTTGAACAGGTGATGACAGAGTGAAAGCCATTGTTGAAGAAAGAATGTTCGGGGAATGGAGTGGGAGGAAAGGGATGAAATTTTTATGAGTGATGAAGGAAACCAGTTTGTTAGGCAGTAAAAAGAAATATTGTCTGGAAAAAATCGGTGGAGGTTCAGATAATCATCAATTACCTAGATGGACGGAATACACCGTTCATTACGATGATAGTAATCCATTTGCATAAAGTGAGTTTATTTGAAGAAAATATAAGTTAGCACTCAAATAAGATTGGCAATTACTCTCGAGAGAAATAAAGTGAATTGGGAAGCACTGCAGGAATCTTCTCGGTGAAAACTGAGTAAAGAGAGCTCCCATTTCCTCCGTGGATATAATCGTCTTTCTTCCGTGACAACGAGGATGTGATCCGGCTTTCCGGCTACCTCAACGGCGTGCACGAATTTCACTGCATATGGTTAGCTTCCGTCATGGTCTTCCTTTTCTCTGCTAACGTCAAGATGTCTTGTAACTGGAAGGCAGGAAGATAATGAAAGGGATGCGGACGAATGAAACCACCAAGGGTAGGCTTCTCCTCCCCGTCCGCTGTTGGGAGCGGCTGGCACGACGGAACATGACAACGCCGTGTCAACCGCCGAGCAAACAGACATCATAATGTTCGTCGCGGCGGCGGCCACACCGGGAGGCGCTCGCAGCCGGACGTGATTCGGGACGAGCAGAGGTAAACCAGCCTCACGGAGGAAAGACGCAGTGTCACGGATGGAATCCGTTCTCCAACGGGACACTGGGTATACATTGCGGTAGCGGCCTTTAATTTCTGCAGTGATCGCCCAAATGGAGGGACGCATTCCCATTCGAAGATCGCGTTTGAAGAGCTCACCAGCAAACTTACGTTCGCTCTTTCATGCATCCAATCTTAATTTGCCGAAGGTAGCGATTTTCGATCGACACCTTCGCTCCAGTCTTTTTTTTAGAAGGAAAGAAGAATCGGTGACGATAAAAAAAGGCAAGCTTTCACATTAACTTACTTTAACCACCGATCGAGATTTCGAAGTCCCAACGTACTTTTCAATCAGCGTATTCGAACGAGGAAATCGCAGTTGGTTGTTATATAATTTTGGAAGTCTACGCGTGTACTTATATGAGTCGACACTAAGAATAGATTAAATGAATGATGCATTTGGGAAAATTGCTATCGTGAGTGGGAGAAGAAAACTATCCTTTCCACTACAAGATTAAATTAGAGCATGAAATTCAAAGCCTTTATAACTATCTACAATAAAATTTTAAGCCAAATGAGGAGGCTACAACACTGCGCGAAATAGAAGAATTCGGGTTCAACCACCGCTAAAGGCGGACGTTTTTCTCTGTAACAATACGGCGAGGATGTCTATTCGCTGAGTCTTCCATGCAGATAAGTCTTTCTGATTTCGAAGATGGGTCTACGCGTACAGGATTGCATTCTCTGCCTAGTTTCAGCCACATATCACCGAGAAATTGGTGAAAAAAATATACGCGGAGTGAAGTGGTTGTACGAGCGGGAAAAATGGTGGTGCGGCGCCGATAAATCGCCGCGGGGGGTAAAAAATTCGCCGCGCTGTAAACGGCGCAGTAATGTCTAAACACCGGGAGGAGAGGGGGAGCGGCGATAGGGCGGTGCGTGGGAGGCGGGCGCGGAAGATGAGGAGGGATAAATGCGTTGGGTTGAGGGGTAGAGGCAGGCGTGAGAGAGAGAGAGGGGGATGCGAATGCTTTAATGAAGTGCCGAGGCGTTTATGCGTGCGAGTTCGTCCTTTCGTCTCCCCCTCCCCCGCTCCCTTCCCCGAGTGCATTATGGGAAGCGCGTCTCCGGTAGTAAGGTTGAGGGGGCCCCGGTGAACATTTTGCCCCCAAACAATGTGAATATCGGGTTCTACCGAGGGTGTGTTCGTGTTTGTGTGGGGAAGAAAGATTTTCGCCGACGCCTCGGAAAGGGGGAGCTACCATCGGGTGATCGTGCGTGTATATGGGCGTTCTTTGTGCATTAAGATAAGGGTGGCTCGTGGGGTGGGAGAATGGCAAGGGGCGTCGCGGGACTTCTGAGGGGTGTGGGGAAGTTTGTATGCCGCGTGCGGTGGGCGACAAAATGACTATGGAAGTTCCTCCCGGCCTCTGTGATGCTCTCGATGCTGTCAACGCTTGAAGTGCTGAGTAGGCACTTCGATTCCTTCTGGAGACTCGAATGACTCGATTCACGTGTGAGAGAGGACGTGTCATTCAATCAATCCGCAAATTCGGAAAAACCAACTGCCCACATGGACGTTCAGCTTTCCATAGGTAACATAAGCATGTCGACAATTCTGTGGCTGCATCGATAATTTCAAAATTTTAATACCAAGACCGGACTAATATTGATCGTAATCGCTGGGTGTTTGAATAGCTGAAAAAGCAACCAGAACACTGCGGTATTATCAAATACCCAAGTTAGTCGAGAATACTCCGGTTTCGGAGAAAATATTTTTTTCACGCAGTACCTTTGCGTTTTCGAATAGCCGTCTTAGATGAGTAGCTATTTAATTCATACCACAGAACTAATAGGAAATTATGCCAGATATTCCTGTCCTACTACGATTTAATGTTGACGCTAAGTCATTCACATGCAGTCGCTGCAAATGCTTCACAAAATCTGCATAAAATAGAAAATGCATAGCAATTACGATGTGGATAAGTAGCGGTAATGACGAATGTACTTATTACGATAGCCAATTACGGTCCATCGATTCACCTTCATTTGGCTTTATACCTACACATTCCTGATGTCAGGGAAGAAATTACTTTTGTTTCGGATCACAGCACGTTTAAATTCGGTATTTATGATACTACTGCCACGGGTATGCAAAGGTTATTGTTTAAGTAATAATGCGGGTTAACTTTCCTGAAACAACTTTCTGTCAATTGTTCCGCACCGAAGACCATATTCACAAAGATTCATGGGGATTTTCCTTGCGTGTTTCTTAGGCCACGTGAAGAGCAGATGTAGGAGTAGGGGAGCAGCTGTGACCGCAGGAAAAATGTAAAAATTAAACCACTCTTCCTCGAGTATCTTCAGGGGAAAAAATAACTTTTTACTCAGGAAACGCTGATGTTTTATTTCTCCCTCTTAATATTTCATCTGGGCTAAAAGCGTTTAGTTTTGAACTCGTACTTCCCGGAGATTACCGCAAGAAAATCGACGAATATGATGTTTTGAATAATATAATACGCCAAAAACCTTTTTACTCCCCGGTCCACGTAGGATACTGTTTCATTGCACACAGTCCAAGGTAATTACCCCATTTTTCATTTCTCATGGGCGTTAGTGAAGAGTAATTTTATCATTTAAAGGGATCATTACTTGGCATATCAGGAAGAAAAAAAACTACAGCAGCCGATATTCTCACGTTTTTCTTTCCCGGCTTGATTTCATTTGAAGCTGTTTACTTGCAAGGTGGGATTATTCCACTCTGGCCACATCGAGACGTCTACCTCAGAGTACCCTTTCATCACTCCTTGTGGCCCACGAATAAATGAAGATTCATGACGGAATTAAAGTCGAGTATGAGCTTCTGTAGAAATATGAGTACGAATGGAATGTACAGTTCCTTCTGGAAATTCAACTGATTATAATTCTAATTTTCAACGCGCTCATTCGTCCTCCTTTACATTCACTTTCATTTTACAAATACGCAAAAGTTCACACGGAAACATCTACATTGAAATGCTCCGTGTAATTTGGGAACGAAATTATGAACCGCACATATGCAAGGGAAGAAAGAGAGAGAATGCTTAATGGAGAGTTGCTATTCTCGACAGCATAAAATGAATTCCCACTGCCAAACTTCTTTCTTTAGATGAAATATTTCACAGGAGATTCCATTACGGTGATATGAACACACAAAGTCAAAGTTAAATATCTATAGGTGTGTAATTCACTGTGTGCTATAATTTTCCGAAATGTTTTTGTCGTATTTAATTATTTCGAACAATCTATAGTTTGAGTAAGATTTTATTATCTCCGCATAGCTAGGAAAAATTATCTTGGCCAACCTGATGAGAATCATCTTCTATTTAAGGTTGATCCGTAGCGTGAGGAGTAAGACGTTTTTCCAGAGGATTTGCATTCCCAAGATGTCCTGATTCGATTCAATAGGAGCATGGAGATTTTCCACAAATGAAGAAATGCCCCATGCGAGAGATTTTATTCATATACCAAGGAGAGAGGAATAAGGATTTTTGGAACGGAGCTTTGGGTCGTAAAAAGGTTCCATGAAAAAGTGTAAAGGATTTCTGTTAAAAATTACAGCATCTAAGTAAGGAAAAATGTGGGTTCTGGGTGTCGTAAAGAGACAGTATTAGCTTAATCCAGTCCACTATGTCAATTACTATAGCCGAAATCCATATCCATAGCAAATCCATAATGATCCAAGATAGACACTCTTAAAGTATCATATAACCATAGATATTCAAATAAAAATAAATTATAAATTGGTACCTATGAAATTAAATTTAATGACACGTTCAACCAGTATGCTGCACACCACTGCTACTTTAATTTTCTTCAGTTGTCCTTCAGTTACTGAATACATTTTTCCTCGAAGGATATTATGGCATAATGCTGCACTCCACTTTTAGATAATGCACATGTAAGTCACAGGAAATACCCGCTTTGGGATATTTATTATTCCCTAGGAGCTTAATTCCCCTGCGTTTGAAGAAGTGAAACCCTTTCATCGCCGACACCTTCAATCTAAAATTCACAAAATTCTGACTGCGCCAATACATCAAAGGAGTCTTCGCAATATGTGCGGGTAGTATGGAGTGTGGAAGTGGTCAGGGGTTGTTCCCAACCCCCTCTTACGAGGCTGCCCCTTTCTCCGAGCCCACAACACCGGAGTCTATCTACCCCAACCCCTAATGCACACGAAGTAACTCTAAGCCTCACGTGACCAACTCCTCCGCAGCAAGAAATCCCTCCCGAGCGCTCGAAATACACACCCCCATTCCTTCCCTTCACCCTCCGCAGTCGCAAGCCCACCCCCGGCCGACTTTCACCCCCGACTCCCCGGAGAGGTACTCATCCCCTCCTCCCAACCCCATTGGGGTACGGAGGGGTGCTGCACGGCTTGGTTTGCCTCCTCCCTCTCTTTTATCGACCCCCTGGTGGGGTGAGGGCGTAGGGGGGAGAAATGGGGATGGGGAAATACAGGGAGGGGGTGTGGAGGAAGCTGCGCAGCCGTTGCCGTGGTAACGAGGAGTTACCTCCTCGTCCTCCCGACGTACCGAAACCCCTGGAACCTCCCCCCTCTAACACACTCCCTCTCGCAAAACACTCGCTTTCGCCAAAAAATAATAACGGAGGGGGGGGGGCGTGGGAGCGGGGGGAATGTGAGAGGTGGGGCAGGAAACAATCCATTTGCTCAGGATTCACTCCGCTCTCCACCCCCGCCTGCACTCCCAGCCCCTTCCCCCGAAAGTTCTCCCGCGGAGACTTGCTCTGGGGGGAGGGGTCGGCGAGGTTTGGGGGGAACAAAATACGGTGAAAGGACTACTGAGGGGGGTGATAGCGCTGGGGTCGACCGTTGGGGTTGGGGAAGAAAACAGTGGAGGAGGAAACGGAGCACAGAATTCTCTCTCTCTCTCTCTCTCTTCACTATGCGCCACAATGGTTTTCGGGGTATTTCATTTTCGGCGAAAATCGCGTTCACCCGCCCTTCCCGGGAACGCGTGAAATTTTTCCCGAAACAGGAGAGGAGAGTTCTTCTTTCTTCCCTCCCCTTTCCATATTCCCCTTTCACGTCCGTTCTCCTTCACTCTCCCTTCTCTTTTCTTCTCTCATCGGCCCACTGGGCGGGGGAGAGAGAGAGAGGTGAAATGAAAACGGGTCCTTTTCGGCGGATGGAGAGCGCAACGGCGCACCCCTCCCCACCCTTCACCATCGAATACTACCCTCTCCCCCTTTTACATCTATTTATTACATAAAATGTATGAGTGGAATGCCAGTTCTCCATGACTCTGGCTTATGAAGGGAAATATATGTACTTACAGAATCGTCTGGGCCCAGTTAATAGGATTCCAAACATTTTACTTTCAATTTATGATTAACCGAATTCCACCGTGACGGCAGCACGAATTAATTACTTCCTTAATCAATATTTTTGCCCAATTCGTTAAGAATACATAATTCAAAACATAGCACATCATGTTTGTAATAATCAAGAAGAAAACCTGGCCCGACCTGATAAGGAAAAAAATTGCATATCTTCAGTAAGTAATGCATCGGAAAAGATACCTTAATGCGAGGAAAAAATTGCTCATCAAGTAAAACAACATTCAAAAAAGAAATTTAATGTTACTGTTGAAAAATGCTCCAAGGATAATTACGAAAACGTCGCTCAATAAAAATACCAATACATTTTTTGGGATTTATAAAGCAAAGAAATGAGAGATGTTTGGTAGAAAGTATGTCTGAATTCTGTTCCACCCCTTATATTGTCTCAAATATGGTTTTGAGGAAAAAATATTTTGATGTAATCCTTGGGGGTAACATAAAACGCGGGATGGATTCGATTCCACTCAAGTCTATAATACTTCGAAAGCAGAATTTCCAAAAAGAAAAAATCATTCGTCTCGACCGTGACCCTACTCAGGTGCCTCCTGATTTCCTGGCTACGTCCTATTGCTAATTAAGCTACCAAGGCATCCCACCAGATTGTTTCTAGCTCATGTTTAGAGACTGTAAAGAAACAAAAGGCAGTTATTATATAGAGCGCTTGTGGGAGTCAAACCAACGACCCTTGGACTGGTTTGGACGGAGTTTTACCAACGTGACTACCTCCACTTCAAATGGTACGGGAAATAAGGTCACGCGATACAATGATTTAACAGGTAACTAATTATATTATGGTACCATTGATACATTTCAAAAAATGTTTTCGTACCCAGTATTATGTTATTCTCTTTAAATCTGCATCTTTCACTAACTCAGTATTCAACCCGAAGGTTGGTGGGATAGGTGAGAGTAGAGCACACACCGTACTAGGCCATTGGCGATTGAAATTGATATCTATATTTAGGGTTGAGCGTCAGTTCCTTTCTCTGGATCACCTGCGATATCCGAAAATGGTACCGGCAATCAGCAATTATACGATGTGGATTTTAGATTGGGGTTTCCAGAGAGAACCTCTGGTACCGGATTTGAACCTGGGACCCTTACGTCCGAGGCCGAGCACTCTACCCACTAGTCCACGGCCCCCTTTAAATTAGCACAGTGAACTACAAATTAATTTCTCATTACAATGAATACTTAGAGGTTAGGGGGACTGAATAGGCTGGGAACCCCTGGCATAGAACATTGCTTTCGGTACTGATCGCAGTACTCACCACAACCCGTCTGCCCCCACCTCCCAGGCTCATGCTTCCCCCCTCCCTCCCCTCTTTCTCTCTCTCCGACTCGGGTGCATCGGGTCGGGGCAACAATACGGCCAGGTGGAGGGGGTAGTCATTGATCGCTGACCCCCTCACCTTCCTTTCTCTCTCCCGCGCGGCCCCAACTCGCCCCGCCGGCCGGCAAAGCAGAGATAATGCGAGAGCACGTTGATAGATATCGACGGGGTGGGCGGACGTTGGCCGACAGGCTTGCTTGCATGCGCGTTCTATTTTCCGTGGCGCTCGTTTTTTGAGGACGCCATCGACGGGAGGCGTCGCGGCGTCCGCGTTATACCTATTTTCGGCACCTCGAGTGACGGGAACGACTGTATTTCCGCGTTGATCATTCAGAACCTGAGCTTTCATCACATATCTCCAAAAACTTGCGTTTGCGTTATCGCTGTTTTTTTTCATGTATTTTGGATAGCAAATCCTTCATTTCACAGTCATTACAATTTTGCCTGGCGCTTAAAAAATCAATAATTATCACGTTACTACGTAGATGTTAATCCGTGGATGTTTATCTAATTATGCAGTTTTGTACCTAGTAGTTGTGTGTATTCACTCCTTTACCACACACTCTTAAGATGGCCTGCAGGGTACTCAGAAGATTTATATGCAAATGAAACAACTTGCCTCAAGTAGAAAGTAAAGTTGATCGGGGAGACAAATGATTCAAGTATGGTGCTTCGCGTGGAGTACCTGTTGTAGATATGGATACTTCAACGCGAAATAAAGATCTATTCTCCCTCCCCTGAGCCATGAAGTAAGAGCTTGAAAATTATTTGCAAGTTTCCGCCGAAGTATAATGAAGGAGGATGAAAAAAATGAGACAAAGGTTAGTCTCATTCCTTGTTACCTGATGCCTCCGTTTGCCTTGTTACATTGTTGCAATGTTACAAGGAAGTAATGATAGGGATTTTATGGAAGGAAAAGAAATTGGCGGAGGTAATTGAAATCCGTGAGAATTAAGAAACTGTTGCATGAAGGAAGTGATTAGAAAGAATGAGATGTTAAAGGCGATGATATTATAAAGGACTTTAAGTAGTCGGGGAAGCGACCCAAAATACAAAGAAGCAAATTTTAAAGAGAATGACGTGGAAGGTGTAGTGGCTATTAAATGGTCGGAGATAACCTACGTTCACCTGTTAAACCAGGCGTCGTTAACGTGAATCCACGCCTATTTTTAATCTTAAGAGTACCAATGTATTGGTACATGCGTGTTAAAAAAAATCACCCTTTCGAGTGAAGGAGTTCTTCATTCAAGTAGTAATCATTCCATTCATTTTCAAGTTTTTTTATAAGCTTTCATTTTTCCTCTTCCGTATCTACACGCAATTATTTCTACATGTAAATTTTGTTTCAACAGATACCGACTACTTCAGGTCTTTAAGGTTAGATATTACTTTTCATTTTTTTTTTATTCTGAAGGATTTTAGGTGATGTCTTCGATGGTGTGTGATGAAATTCAAATACTTTATGCGAGAGTCATGGAACCATACATTGCATATAGCTCCAGGGCCTTAAATGGAAGATCGCCTCAATACATATCAAAATGGGGATTTCTGTTTACCTTTTTTTCCTTTTTACCGTCTATCTCAAAGCAAGTAATGGAAATAAGTTTTCGCGATGCTATACGATGATGTTAACCTACACGCAACTAAATTTTATTAGAACTTACAAAAAATAAGGATTAATATGTTCGGATTATAAGAAAGTACCTACTAAGATTATTTAATATTAATTGACATATACTGTCGATCGACAATTTAAACGTTAGCTCCATTTTTCCACGCTTATATTTTACATCGAGGGACGAGGAACATTATGTTTATGGCTAAATTTTCAGTGGGTGTTCAAATTATTATTTTCAAAAAGTCCATGATAGACAATTGCGCTCACTACTAAGAAGATAACTTATTGAGTCAATCCGAAATGGAGCCATATGCTATTGTCATAAGTACTTACAATTTAATTCAGTTCAGTGTTTTGTCTCCATTTAAAAGTACTATACTACGGCGAAACAAAAAATTCTTCGTGAATCTCGGAAAATATAGAGATTTGAGGTGAAGTTATCCTCATTAAATCCATTAATTGTCACCCGTGACGTATCAATTTGACACGACTAATTTCCAGCCGTTTTTAATAGCCAATTAAATTTACATTTAATTGCAGTTATCAAAGCCAATGAAAATATTATAATATCATCTTTATGCAGGGTCTTAGGCCATTGAGAAACAAAGATAACCGTTACATGAAAGCAATTACCGAGACTAGGCGTGTGTTCTGTAAGGGGCACCGGATGATGATGGCTTCATAAACGTTTATTTTCAGTCAATCAATCAAATCCTATCGCCAATCCCTTTCTCCCATCATTTTGGGATTCACGCTACGATAATAACGGTAATTTCCGGACGGACCTAATTAAATAATTTAATTAACATGTCTTGAAATAGAAATTCCACGATAGTTTCGCTTTCACTTAGGCATAATAGTGGGAGCAGAAGGGGAAGGATATAACGCTGAAGGCTCCCGGTGACAGTTAAACTGTCGTTGACAGAAGCTGAATTATTAAGTCTTCCCATGCGATCGTTGGGTACTTTACGAAGATTGGATATTATTTTGGCATATAATGGCCCGCGTTCATCTGCGGTGATTGCGATCAATCGCAATTGTGATTGTGATTGTGACTGCGATCAATCAGTCTCAGAAGCAAAAGCTGAAGTTTTAGGGAACTGAGGGTTTATAGAATTATTTCCGATCTATCCGAAATCACTTTCAATAGTAGGTATAAAGTAAAATTTCACGTCCTCTGGATGTTTATTTTGATTTTATTGGATTCGAATGTATCTTCTTCCTCCACTCACCTCTCACCGCGGGGAAACATATTTGGGCATTACTCGGTTGACATACGCATCCGTCAGCCGTTTTTGCAGCCTTCGGAATTCCCATTGACTTCTCCAGTGACTCACCGTCCAGATATGCCAGGCATCGCTTTTACTTTCCCTCAACTTATTGTTTCGACGGGCTTCCGGACTTCACCACATAAATTCCCGCTCTACGTTTGCTTTCCATGGACACTTGAAGTAACGACTTGTAAAAATACACCGACGGAAGACATGATATTTCTAAGATGAGTACCTAATGACCTTAATAAGGCTTTGAGTAGAGACATTTTACTCTTTTTTAGAACAATTTATGGGATTATTAGCAATATTTCCGAAACTTAGTCACTCTATGTACAAATTGGATAGACTGTGAAGGAAATATCAGCGTATTTGTACAAGGAAGTAGTTAATTACCAAATCATATTCGTCACTCTGACCATTCAAAACACACCAAACTCAACAACACAACCACTGCGAAACAACAGGCGTGCATATGACTAATACCACCAGTATTACCATTTAACTATACACATTTATTAGTAAAAAGACGTAGGATTTCTCTAATTGCCACAGTGTGGTTATGTAAAAATGAACGAGTCATAGGTTCGGTGTGCCTCGGAAAATCAGCAACCAGTAGTTCAAAGGATGAGTTCATCATTGTAATTTTAAGATATCCCATGCAACATAAAGTTGAGATGCTTTTCGAAGAAAATTTGCGGAATGGGAAATTATTTCAGATTTCCTGCAGTATTTTAGCGGTACAACTACTGCTTTCTCACGCTTCTTTAAACTCAGGGGGCTCCTGACAGCAACTCTAGATCGCAAAGGGTGGCCCTATCAGTTGTTGAACTTCTGAGCCGCATACTTACATTCACGTTTAAATTGACGTGTGTTCTGTACATCTTCCGGTGGAGAAAGAAAGTCATACTGATATTAACCAGCTCTTCTGCAACCGGGTTTCACTGGAGAAAAATTACTACGCTGGATTGTTTCTAAGCCCAACAAGGAGTGCGTGATATATCGATATTGATGTATCGCAGGCATCAATAAATATCGTGAAACACGCGATAGCTCAACACGATATGGAGACAAAACAATGCCTCACAATATCACTCAGTACCCTACTTTGTGACAGTTATCATGTGATACCCCGCTATATCCAAGACGCAACTCCATGCGATATTGCCAGGGAATATCGCCGATTCGATACACTGATTCTTTAGCGATATGAATCCTATATCGTTCAACGATATTCATGTCCGCATATCGCACAGCTTTAAGTCTAACCCTCACACTATCATCAGAGGTCGGTTGAACGGTAGGAAAAGAGAGAAGGTGCTTGAGAGGAAAGCCTCTTTGGCGACGTGGAGCTCGTCAGATAGGGACGGACGTCGAGCGCATTTATGCTTCCCGAAGCCGGAGATGGCGACCAACCCCCGGTAATCCGAGCCGTTGGGGCGCTAAAGGGGAAGGGTGATTAGATATTGGCAGCTTCCGTCGCCGCGAGGGATGACCTTCCCGCGTCGCCCCACGATCCCTGGCTTCCCGGACCAACGGCACCGCCACCGCGTTGGGGGAGGTCAGTCAGCGGCGGGCGCTTGTTTCCGAGTCTCCCCCCTGCACATCATCGTCCGGCAGCAACACACCCCCGGCTTTCCAGCGATGGATGCAGTACACACAGCGGGGGGGAGGACCCCCATTGTACCCTCCCCCCCTTCCGCACCTCCTAAGTGCTCACGCTCCCGGGATCCCATTGAAAGCGCCCACGGCCCCTCATCCCTCCCTGCCAACCAATCCGCGCGAACCGAAACCTCATTGAAAGGGAGCCTCTCCAAGCCCGCCTCGTCCTTCGTTATCCATCACCATCCCCATCCCCCTTTCATTGGACCCGCCCCCAGTCCCTTATTAATGATAACATGCTCACCCGACCCCATTTTCGCCCCCATGGCATTAAGGGTTCCCCTTTCCCCCTTCATTCTTCTTCTCTTCCGTCCCGCCAGAGGGAGGTACGCGCCGCAGGGGTTCAGGGTTGCCAGGCTACCAATCAAACCCCCAAAGACAGGGTGTCGAATCCTGCCCCTGTGATCACGGAGGGAACAAGTTCTTAGCTGGTTTATCCTTGCCGCTGGTAAGCTCATGCGTAGAAGCTCTCCGCAATTTTTTTCCTTCGGGAGGTCAGAGAATTTTGTTTCAGTCAATGCTGTTGTCAATAAGCAAGCTTTAATACGTAAACCAGCCAATTAAATCGAACTTAAACTTCATGTCGTGAACAAGCAGACAGCGGCGTTTTTTATGCAGAGAATGATTTGTCTTAGCGCATTAAATCATCTACTGACCCCATACATGTCATTAGATGTGCCAAAAAACGGCACGAAGGCGCGGGAGTAAAAATATACCATGGCGTTATTTTTATGTTAAAATAGACTTTTGCAACGGAAATGTTTAGATGTTAAATAAATATGTAGTTTCTTTCTGCATGCATTGAACCTGTTCCGATTTTCATGAAAGGCGTGCGTTTCATCCTTTATATAATGATAATCACTCTTCTGATTTGTATGCTCTGTTAGAAAATAGTGTAATAAATCCTCTATATCTTAAATATTAACCGTAGTTCTTATTTATTCTCCTCATCTAAAGCATTTTTCTGAGTTGAGGAATCAATGCGAAGCTATACGTTCACCAGGCTTTGCAGCATCACAATATTTTTCAATTACTTGGCCTACTTCGATAAAAATACCTGAAAAACGTCTGAGCTGAAGCGGTTCTATGTCCTTTTACATTTATTTATACCGAGCATCACCATAAAGATGATTAGATCTTTTCAGTGTGCCAGTGGGAAGGGATCCTCTCGCAGTGAAGCCAGAAAACCTCTCTTTCCATCGGCTCATCCTCATTTCGTAGCCCTGCCGCCACTCGCGAGTAAAGCGAATGGATTTCGGAGACCCTCATTCTCATCTCCAAGCCGAACGAAATATCTATTCCACCTCGCTTGATATTTTTTTCCTTCCCTCCCCATCCATTCGCCGGACCTTGTTGTGTTCCATTCTCCACCCCCTCTTCCATTTCACCCAATTCATATTTACGCACCCCCCCCCCCCCGTCTCCCACCATTCCTCCCCCCCGAGCCCTCTCAACTGGCGCCGTTCCTAAAAATCGAATGGCGAGGGAAAAGAGGAGGCGAGTTGGAGTGTGCGGGAGCTAGGAGAGGGAAGGAAAAACGGACGGATTGCCGTTGTGTTTCGGGCAGCTAGGTAACCGGAGGGCCTGGAGTTGAGATAAGCCCCGCGCGACGGTTGACAGTCATGAAACATCGACATTCAATTTACGATGCTCGCCTTTATCTAACAATCCCGAGCATTCGACGTTTTCGCGCAATCGGGGTACTTATTTCGATTCTATCACCACTTTGGGCTGTCAATTAAATCATTTAATGCATCTTATATTTTTCTCCAAATAGGTATTATAACGTGCGACATAATCATTTTTCACTAAAACCTAGTTCAATACGCATATGAGAACGTCATTGCTGGTGAATATTCATTCTTTATTCAGAAACATTCGGCAAATGCTGAAAACAAGTTCTTCAGTGTAATTTTTCTGCCTGCCCCTTCACGTTACTCAAAACTTCAAAGAAGAAAT
Source organism: Platycnemis pennipes (assembly GCA_933228895.1). Taxonomy (NCBI): domain Eukaryota; kingdom Metazoa; phylum Arthropoda; class Insecta; order Odonata; family Platycnemididae; genus Platycnemis; species Platycnemis pennipes. The sequence goes on from OW121853.1 coordinate 110,479,011, forward strand.
AGCTTTGTTGAATAAATATTACCTTAGGTAGTATGCACTTTCGGAAAATTTATACGAGTGATTCCGGTATAATTATAATGTGAAAGTGAAAGAATGGAGTTGAACAAAACGTGGAAAATCCAATTCTATACTGTTCGCACGGAAATGCCTAGCCAACAGTGATGAAAATGCTACATCAACATCAACGAAATTGTTCGAGAAAAATCATTATAAAAATGGAGTTGATATGCATTACTCCTCTTTCCTGGCGATAATAATGATAACTTTACCTTATGCGTGAAGAATGATTTTGGAAGTCGATTTTCGATACCGCAATGTTTTCCTTTCGATGTTCTATCATTTGCAAAAGTATCTCTACACCCTGGCAAGGGTCTAGGCACGTTGATACACCGGTTCCCGTCAGAACACCGAAGTTAAGCAACGTTGGGCCCGGACGGAGGTTGGATGGATTGTCCTGCTCCATATACCTCTACCGTGGTGCTCTTGTCCCCTGTCTACAAGTGGCGGGCAGGTTAAATGTGGGTTGGCAAAATGGATCTAAAGAGGTCTAAGTGCCAGGAGGGCTCCACAAGGCCCCCGCCCATCCTTCCAATTTAATCTATACATCCATATGCCCCATTATTTCATTGAATGGGGGCGAGTTGGAAAAACTTTTAAGGTTTGGCACAATCCTAAAATCTCTCACTAGTTTGCTGTAATAGTTTTACGTAGCGGATAGCCGAGAAGATCGGAAGTGGAAGCGACAAGGCTAGCGAAACTGGAGTCAAGTCAACCACAGGAACAAAAGCCCCAACGAAAGGAAATCACCGAAAGAATTCACGTTCACGCTCTCGACCTCAGGCTTTTCTTTCGGGCTCGTCTCGAGGTTTTTGTTCCAGCACGGAGTGATAGAAGCTAAATAAATCAGTGTTCAGACAAGCATGGTGTAGTGGTGTGAAGGTCGTAGGATCGAGACTCCTCCGGGTGAATTTTTTATTTCCTTTCCAAGTATTTTGATAGATAGTATTTCTTCATTGATGGATAAGTGTGTATTTATCTCCATCAAATTGGTAATTTTCGACCTGAGATCAATTGCGGAAACAGAATCTTAGATGATGTAGAGCCAGGACAGCATGGTAAAGTTGCGCCTATCTTTGAAGATGCATATTCTGGTCAACTTAAATCTAGTACCTATTGATGGCTATTGGTTTACATGAATATCATTGACTTCTCTTCGCTCCAGGCATCAAAATCAGTATGAAAACCTTCCAGTTCAAGAAATAATTCATCCTCCTTGTTAAATACGTTCTTCTCAGGAATATATTGATGGACAAAGTGCTATTTTTCTGATTAATGTGGTCTTTCTTAATATTCCAGCATCCAAATAGTCACTGATGACATTAGTTTTCCTTTCGGTATTAGTACTTATTCGAGAGAGAGAACCGTCTGCAGAGGTATTTTGCACAATTTAGGATAGCTTGTAGTTAGGGTAGAGGTAAGATTTTTTATAAGAACTGACGTTCCCTTGCTAAAAGCACACTAATTCCGAATTAAACTTGTTTAATATCAGTTGCATTCACACCTTATCAATTTTGGATTAAAAAAGCTAGAAAAATACCCTTATGAGTGCGGGTCTCTTGTACGAAAAGGCATTCTCTTTTTTTCGTTCCCATCTTGTGTGAGAAAAACCCTCGAGACGGAGACCGAAAGTTAAGACTTGCGATCGTCCTACCGACCAATGATCGGCCCAAGGAGATTGTGGACCAGTTTATTCGACAGTGCATTCCTTCGGTTGGGGCTTCTGTCCCTTGAGTTCATTTGACTCGTTTCGCTAGGCCTGTTGCATTAACAACCTTGCCTACTCGTCGGCCCCCAGAGACGTAAAGCTATTCCAGCTAAGGCCGAAGCTGAATTCCAACACAAAAATGTTTCCAAGTCGACACCATTCAATTCAAAGGTAAAATGGGGTGTGTGGGTGTATAGATACTTTTGCAAATGATAGTTCGTCTCGTAGGAGAAGGCGGAAAAAGGTGCAGAAGGCAATGCCTACCCTTCCTTTCGCCCCTCAGCACGAAACCCAAATTAGGGCTTGCCCCATTTCTCTCCCCACTGTTCCAACCCCTTGACAGCCCCCGCCCCACAATCCGGCCAACCAGACGGCCCTCCGCCCCCCCCATCCTTCAACCGCTCTCCCTTCATATATCCATCAATCCACGGCCCAGGTTTCATTCACCCTCCGCTCCCCCACTTCTCTTTCCACAACCTTGGGAAACCCGAAACCCCTTCTTCATCCCTTCCTATACGCTCATCAGACTTCCCTCCCCAAGGATTTCTGTGTCCCAGAGACGCTTGACTGATACCCTGGGCGGGAAGGGGCGGAAAGAACCCTTAAGGGTTTCCAACCTGACGGTGATGATCGAGCGTTGTCGTGTCGCACCATTTCCTTCCCCCCTTCTCAATCCACAACTGTCGCGGTACGAATATATCCTGTAAACTAAGTAGAGAGAGCTGTAGATGCCGCTCCTTTCTGGCTGATGAAACGACTGCGCGGCACTCGGCATTCCCAATGTGTCTTTAATAGGTTTGTTTTTATTTTTTTCGCCTTTATTTGTTTCCTTTTCATGAATTATTAATTGAAATCGTTAAGTCCTTCACGTGGCAGAGGAACATAATTGATGCCCGAGTGGACGCAGCTGCCTCAAGGGCAATTTAGCATACCTACCACAATATTTTTTGCGCTCTTTCGTAATGGAGGTCATTTTGTTCCGTGAATATCAAGAAGAAATTTATGGTTGACTGCTTCTCTGAAAAGTTAATCATCATCGAAACTGCTATCACTCGGTTAGATCACAGGCACTAAATAGGATAGTGAGATTGTAAGATGAGAAGACTTAAAATGTCTTTTTTTTTGCTTGCAATAAGTTATGATATTGGATGTGATCAACATTACCAAGAAGATAAGGGTGGTTGATGTTGTTTTTAGGTTACGCCGACATGTGATTATTCATGCTCAGCATGTAGTAGTAATTGTTTCCAATTTCTCGCATTTTTGCCAGGCAATCAAAATGTCATAATTGAGTAGAACAAAGTCTGACCTACGCGACGTCACATTAAAAAGAGAAATATGAAGCTTTTTTGCTTACTGGGTGATTTTATTTAACTTAATATCAAAACCAGTAACAAGTACACTATCATTACTACAGTGCCCTTAATGGAAGTGCTTCTTGGTGAGGAGCCATCCCCTAAAATTCTTTCTTATAGTGACTTGGGGTTTATGCTGAAAGAGTTAGCTACAAAATACTTGCCGGTATGTCATGAGAAAAACCATGATCGTGACAAAAATCAGCCAAGAAGCGGGTAGGGTTGGTGTGATGGCTCGATTAATGGCATCACGCTACTAAAGTCCTTGTTCAAATCCCGGAAGTGGCAGATTTTTTCACAGGTTAACCGTCCCCAATTAGAGTGTTTTGCGGAGAGCATTCGAGTTCAGTACTGTGTCCGTCGGATGGGATGTCCTCGTCCACTTTGAAGCCTTTCGTTAAGAGTAGTCTCATTCCGACGCCAAAATTCTCTCCACCCTTCGCCCTTGCCCTCCCATCTTTGTTTGTCCCGGTTTGAAGCACCTTTAAATTTAGGGGAAGATATGGAATCACTATTACGAAAATCATGCTCTTCACTTAATTACGCACTTCAAAGAGGAAAGCCTGGGCGAGTAATCTCTTATCCCTTGTGTAAGTTGGTTTAGCCAACAATTTATCCCCGCTACACAACTGATTTGCATACATAAGCGTTCTTTCACTCCGATTTTAGCTTAAGGGATCATTTTTTAAACAATTTTTCACGAGTTATTCAGAGGATATGTGATATACCAATTTTTCAAAACAATGGAATAATAAGAAAATAATAATATAGCTGTGGAACAAATTCATTTGGTGCGGCAAATTTGTTAGTCACCAAATGTATTTCGAAAATTTTAAAGGTCATGGGTCATAGAGTAACTCTGGCATTGTAGAAGTCCTTAAAAATAGTGGGTTTAGCATTTGAGGCTTTAATTCATTAGCTGAATGAAACATTTTCGTTTAATTTTGGGGTAAAAATTATATTTTTTACGTTGATTCTTATATTTTTTCTTAAGTTTAGTTATAAAATCAGTATGTCTGACTGCGTGTGCCCGTATAACGATCACTTATTCGCCTTCCATTCTATAATGTTTTGGATCGCTCTTAAGTATTTTGTCATATTTGAAACATTAGTTATCCGAATGAACATTAAGGTACTTGAACGATGACACTTTAATAACTGAAATAATCACAATATTATGGTAGCAACGGAGATTTTAGTGACTTCTTTAGTACTTATCCCCAGTAATGTGAATCATTATTGTAATCCCTCAAGTGATCTTAAATGAGCTGCAATCGTCTTTTATCGTTTAATACCCTAAATTTATCGGGAAGGAAAAAATAAATACTAGTTTACAATTTTCTGACGGAAAAAAACAATAATGATACGCAGAATCTTAAAGAATGATAACGATGTAAGGAGAAATTGATCGGGAAAAAGTCCACGGAAACACTTGGTTAGATATCCACCTTAATCGCGGACGCAATGCATGCACGGTCCATAACATCTTGCCTCCCCCGCAACGTTCAACGCGTGACCACGCCCACTTAGATAATCCCCCCCCCCCCCAGAGATTCAGATCTCTTTAGCACATCGTCCACTCCATGCACTCCACGCGAAAGGTATACGGCAGGGGCGAACACTACATTAAAAAGCAAACTCGTTAAACTTTGAGAGGAGTGGAAATGAAAGTCAGCCGCTTAGCGGGATGGAATTTAGAACGCCTAACTTCCTCCCTCGGAGACCTTTAGGCGATTATGGCGACAAAAAGAAGAAAAAAAGGGTTGAGACCCGAAAAAGGGAATGAATCTTTTCCAAATAATAAAAAAGGGTGAACACATAAACCCTTGAGAGAGCGAGATAGAGGATCTCATTCGGTAGTTAAAGTAATTGTTAAGTGAGGGCTCAGCATATCCTCTCGTTTTTTCCATTTTCTTTTTTTTTCGAGGCGAAACATCCATTACAAAGCTTTCGCATTCCTCCGCCTCCACTTCAGGTGCCTGACCCCTCATCCCCCCCTCCCTCGTACGTCTCACATCCTCAATACGGCTCGCCTAGGTAGCGCGGAGGGGTGAGAAGGGAAGTGCCGTTCGTGGACTTCGTTAATTTTAATGTCTCCTCTTTGGGATTCAAAACTTTCTTCTGCCTCTCTTCTGGGCGAGTTAAAAGGGTTGTTCCCCACCTACACTCCAACCCCATCCTCTCCCCATCTCAAAACTCCTCCTCCCTATGCCGCAGCGGCAGTAATTCTCATTTGCATGGATATTGCGGGGAAATGAAAATGGCGAAATTAGGACGGCGGCGGGGAGAAAGAAGGGAGTCGGAGAAGGCGAAAGCATGACCCTCTTTATCCATTTCATTTTTCCAGCGGCCCCTCAGATGAAGAGGCTGTCGTCATTCTTAATTACTTACGCACTGTAAATATCTCTCTAAATATCTCGCTCTATAGTACAGGGTCTAGGGATGAAGGGTTAGCATTTCGGGATTATCACGTCCGAAATCTTTAGTGAGGTGGTCACTCTTCTGTGAGGGTTGTGGGGGCGAAACAGTCACTGGGAACCATGGCTCCCGATGAACCATCGTTCTGCATGCGTCCTATCAATTTATCTCCTATTACGTTGCATATTAGTCCACATCTACTAGATGGCCGTCATTACCAAGCAATCAAAACGACAAAACATGCCTTAGGTGAACAAATGGGCTTTTTGAAATGGCCTGGGTGCTTTTGCCTCGGTTCTCATAGCGGGTTGAGACAATCTATCCGTTTCTACTTCCTTCTCTCACCAATATAAAGTTCAACTCGTGTCGATAAATCTATGACATTATTGACATTATCGAAAAGAGCCTTTACTACATCATTGATTTCACTGTATAACTATGATAACGGCATGAGTTACGTGGTTGAGAAAACCAACCATGCATAGTGCAATGGCGAGCAAATTGGCGTATATGGAAATGTAATAATTTATTCAAACACAAGTAATCATGGTAAATTGGTATAAAAACTATCCTGTGCTATATTAACGATTTGCGTGAGAAAAATTAATTATGTTAGTTTAGTAAGGTCATGAGTTTATCTACCTTGTTTTAGTTAGAGGGTGTTCAAAGCAGCTGACTCGGAGCGGAAGCATGATTATCTCCTCAGTTCCGTGAGTAAACTCTGGTTCCCCGGTCTTTAAAAGCCTAACGAGTTATCAGACTTTGCTGCTACAGTTACCTGTTGTGGATAAGGGAATAATGTTCCACGAGAAATTATGCTAAACGTCCTTAACGGCTAAACCGACATCACCACCGGCATGGGGCATTACCAGTTGCGTTGATACCCTCATTGCCCCGAAGATGATAGCTTGGAAGGCGCAAAGCTGCGTTGTGCCTGTAGGTGAATGTAGATTCTCCACTGTGACAACAGCCTGTAAGGAGCAGATTATTATCCATAATATCATCATTATTACTGCTCTGCGGAGCGGGAACAGTCCCTTCAATGAGCTCCGCTGCCGCCGGCACGAGCAGCTTCCCCTCGCCCTGGGTCTTCCCCACCCCCAACATCCCTCCTCCTTCCGTGAGGTCTAAAAATAAACGCTTGTTATCTGAAGATCTGAAGGGGAAAGGAGACTCATAGCGGATAATGACGAGTAAATAAATCGTTAGAAGACAACCACCGGATTTGTGAGTATTAACGGGTAATGTGGAGTGCAGTCATACCATTCACCACTTAAGAGCAATCAGTACACAGAATCACTGCGGTGGGAGAATGCCTGCGAACTTTTGAAAGATATATGAATTCGAAGCCAGACTTGAAGGCACCATCTGGCTCAAATGATACCCTCTATTTGACTGTAACAGAGCGTGTGTCCTCTCGCTCATTTTAACTGCATAATTTTTCAGAAGAGCTGGTACCTAGTTTACAAATGCTGAGGCACCACGGTTCTATTTCATGTAATCCTGTAATATAGTTGTCCTTTCATTTAAGTTACTAAAAATGCCTCAGTTGGTTCACACATGTTACATTAGAAGCATAATTCCGTAACTAAGCCAAGCATCCTTTCAATGCCTGGAAAGGTTTTGAGGACTGGTGGAATTTGGGCGCGGTGACCTGCTTCGACCATGAATTCACGCTGTATCATGCGTTCGTTCCGAATTCAAGAGCCAGGGTATGTGAATGGGGTGGCACAAATTTTGCCTACAGGGGTAATGCGAATCGATGTTTCGACATCTCCAATAAGGAGCAGATAACAAATCAATTTTAATTCTGGCCTACCTGCCTTGGCATCATTTTCCCCATGAATATAGCACGAATTATAATTGTTTGATTTAGAGTCCTAATCATGACAAATATTACTAATAGTTAATTCAGCCTCCTCGATTAAAAGACAGCATTAACCTACTCAAAAACAAGAGTTGGATCTACATACTAATTTTAAATTTTCTGGTCAGAAGATCACAGAGTTGGTACGAGAAAATATCGAGATAATTACTCCATAATAGTTTAAATAATAAATCGGTAATAATTACCCTCTGGAGTAGGTTGTAGGTTAGATGTCGGAGTCTTACGACACCACTTTACTTTTTATCCCTTAGTTTTTCTGAATACTCCCTTCGCTATTTCTCTCCTCAGGTTTGCATACATTTTACCTCGTATTACTCCCCCATAAATGTCCAATTCCCTACTATGATGTCCCAGAATCTCTCCATCTAATACCACTTTCAAAATGTCATCGTTCCTAATAACATGTTTCGCTCAACTTTGCCTCCTCTAATATCCTCCTGCAACATACTTTCTTCCCACACCATCTCAACAAGTATCTACTACATATCCTTCCTTCATCCTCATCAAAAACCATGCATCAAAAGACACCAGTATTATTTTCGCTCAATTCTTTAACGCCACTCTTTATTACAAGCTCTTCATTAACCTTTTCATGACATATTTACTTATTTATCCGGTGGCATGTTCCCTCCTGTTCTAGAACGTCTCTTTTACTGACACAGTTCTCAATATAATTTTTTTTAGTATGTCTCCAAAATTCATTTAGAGTGCAGCCTAAGTAACTAAAATGTTCCGTTTATTCTATGCCCACGTAATATTACACTTTTTTAAATCCTGAGCAAAAGTCTGCATGGGAAAATCAAGTTATTAAAATGCATTTTCGTCCGCCACATTAGGGTGCTTTAAAAAAACAAACCGGAGGAATCTTCTTCGCATCTTCACGCGGACATTATTAAGTACCCAGACGATAAATAATATGGGTATACGGAGCCAACGTATCAGTAAATGAGGGCATCCCGTGCCGGATTACCACGCACGCTCACGCTGTATCGGCGCGGCTTCGACCCTTCCAAACTGGCGTCTGAATTTCGGGGTTAAGTGGGTTCCGAACACGGAAGGGGGTTGGAGAGAAGGGTTTGTCTCCCAGGGGGATGAATCGAATTACGGGCGAGCACCGGAGGTTGCTGTGCTCCTTCCTCCCTCTCCTCCTCCCAACGCCCTCTCTCCCTCCCGCCCTCCCTCCTGTTGATTCCCGCAAGCGCATCTCCCGAGAAGACCTCGGTGGCGGCGGCGTACGCAGTTAATATGATTTGGAGCGCAGATTCTGCTCCCAAGGAAATACCCCCACGGATAGAGGGCAGGGCGAGAGAAGAGTGAGTGAAATGCCCGGGGCGAATTTTGAGAACGCAATTTCCTCGCCATCTCTTCCTTTAAGAAGAGCTCCCTCGCGATTGCGTGAGTAAAAAAAAGGGGTATCCTACCTTTTCATTTATGCCTTCGAAAAAAAACTTACTTCAATGATAGCACGCTTATGCCGCAGAGAAGTAATATTAAGGCAGTAAGGATGGAGGTAAGTAGCACAGCATTTTCCACGACCCGAGGATGTCTCTACTGTGCCTTATTCTAACAAAAGCGTTTAGGTTGCAATAATCTTGACATCTGTTAAGTTCAAAGAGACCAATACGGCTGGAGCTTTTATTTCATGAGAAATATATTTCTCGGAAAAACCTACAACTCCCCCCCTTTCCTAAATATAATACACCTTTCTGGTGCAGTAAGCACCTGAATTGTGCTCAACGTTACACACGTAGCAATAGTTGCAAGGGAGAGGCGATCAATAACTAAAGTCATATGAGCCGTTGAGGAGAGCTGTATAGAAGGATTATTTAAGGGAACGAAGGAAGGATGGAAAGTAACTTCTCATTAGCATAGTAACAAAAGGCAGCGCGTGTTCGTCGGACCCATTTGACGAATGGTCTTGTAGGACCTACTTGGGTCCGTTGTGACCCAAGTAGGTCCGGGGCTCTCATGAGAAACTCGACCGCAACCAGATTTAAGCCCCGGCCTTCTAAATAGTAGGCAAAACTTTATCAACAAAATTTCAATGTTTACTCCCTGTCACCCATAAGTAATTTTAAGAGAAATACGCCAAAAAACTGGCGCAAAATATCTTGAAGTATTAATGTATTCAGACCCATTTTCCGTTTTCTGGTACCAAAAATAAAATAAGCAATTGCTGGATTTTCATTTGAATGAAGTAATCTCCTTAAAGAGTTCGCCCATTGACCACATTCCCTCTTCCTTTTCCGCCACTTCCAATTCAAAACGGTGGGCCTTAAACGCAAGATAGTCCAATTGGATATTTGATGAAAAATTGGATAAAAACAGCGTAGTTCGAGGGACAACAACGTTTTCGAAATAGTGGGTTTCTCGTTCGAGAGAACTAACGACAGGATCGCTGAGTGGGGACGTTGATAAAAGACTGGTGAAAGGTCTTTTATGAAGCGTGGCATTGTATGGCTCAGAGACACGGACTCTATGAAAGAGGATAAAAGCAGACAGTCGGATTTTGAGACATGATGATGGAGGAGGATGGAGATGGTTCGTTAGGAGAAAATAAGAACGAACGAAGAAGTGATGGGTAAGTAAGGAAGAAAACGAAGTTGACTGAAGAAATTAGAAGGCAGAGTATGTGAAAGGCACGAGTAATAAGAGCCGAGGGTGTTATGAAGGATGTGAAGAAGGAAGATGTTCGGTGAGCGGGTTAGACGGAGGACAAGAACAGGCAGTTTGGATGGAATGATGAGAGGATGAGGTTTGTGGAACTAAAGAAGGACATCGAGTTAAATATGGCTACAGGAGAAGTATTCATACGTCTATATAGACCTGCCTTAACCATTGGAACACTATTGAACAGAATACACATGCTAAATTACCGCAATGAATAATATATTCGGGACTGTAAATGTGTTGAGGTGGCAGCACTGGCCCTCGCCCCCCTCCTTAACTTCCGAACCCCCGCCCCCAACCCCGTGAGTGGGTGAGCGGAGCTCTCACAAGATTGCGACGTCACCAGCATCCCATCCAATTTGTCCCGACATCGAGAGGACTACTGCCACTGGAACCCTTTGCGACGGAAGTACACTTCCCACCCACTCAAATAAACATGCACGTTCTCTTTCTCCTCTACTTGCTTAAGCGTGCTTACGTCTCCTCCTCCTTGTGCTTCACACCAACTTCCTAAATGAACGCCGTCAATGATCATCACTCAAAATATTTTGTTATTCTAGAAAATCGCAAATATCTTTCGACTTCACTGAACAGATTGCTACCTTGCATAAGATGTGAGTTCAAGAGAAAGGCAGTGATTTGAAGATCTAATGACGTAATTGTGCTGGATATTTATTTACTGGATGATTTTTGCTCACCGATAGTAAATGAAATGCAAAAAATAGAGCAGTGATGCAAAGCAATATCTATATTTACAATTTATCATTAATAATAGTTATAATCCAGACCAATATTTGGTTACGGAATATGTGAATAATGATCAGATAGTGCTTGCAAAGTTGAGATATCAGGATATTGTTTTTGAAAAACTATACAATTAGTACGCTTTAGCGTTAGAAGCCTTGTTTTTAACTAAATAAGTAGATATACATATATTCCGTTAGGAAAAGTTCGCACACTTGGACATATCACCATTCTGCAATTACGTATTTACCTATTCAACATCATTTATACTCAGAAAAATAAGTGATCACACAAGATCTTGCGTTGTACCACAAATCTTGACGTAAGCCATCACATATATTGCTAAAATGTTCTAATCTAGTTTTTTTATAGGTTGTATTTCCACAATACGTAATTGTGAATATTTTAAGATAATTTACTACACCTACGTCACGGTACTACGGAACCTCGAGAGTATTTTCTTTAGAAGCTAACTACTAATAGTACCGTGGTCGTATAACCTTCAGAGATGTTTAAAAAAAACTCTTATGCTGGACTGAAATAATACATTTTCTCGCTCGCCTCAAACAATGAGTAAGCTTTATCAGGTTGAAATCAAGCAACCTGCTTTATTATATCGTAACTGTCTGATTAAGAGTTCAATTTTCATAATTGATATGGAACATGACACGCTGTGAGTCCACATACTTTCTTAAAAAAATTCCTGATATATTTTTTTCCTCTCTCTAAAAGGCTAATGATCACTTAACTATTCATTGATAAATTCATCGCCCTCAGGCTTCGGTAGAGTCAGTAACTATATGGCTTAAAAAAAATAGTTAACGGCATCATGTATATCTACATTTATGGAGTACCCTGTAAGCCCCCCTCGAGCTTATGGCAAGGGTACGCAATAAGTATTTCGGGATACCTATTCTATTTTCAAAAGGTCATCATCTAGCATTTCTCTAAATTTAATTCAAGGCACCAAGTAAAAAACCCCAAATATCCAACGTTCTCAGGTCCTTCGATAGCGATTACCTATCGTGGTCATTACCTTTTTTTTCCAATGCACTATTACTTTATCGGAAAAAAATAGAGCTTCAGTAACCACTGTGTTAAGGTCATTCACGTAAAGAAGGAATAAAATTGTGTCTATCACCCCTCCATAAGGGAAAAATCGAAAGATCTTTACTTCATTGGATCTTACATAGCCTAAAACCACAATTTGTTCGCGAGCGTTAAAAAAATTCTCCCACCCAGCTTATTATGCTATTAGAATGCCAATTATTCTTAGGGAGAAGGGAAAATAAATGTATGAGGGCACAAAGATGGTTACCCGATGAGGCGAGGAGATTAGTTTTGCTGGACCGCTGCCGGCTTTGGAAGCTGGGAGGCATTGGGAGTTAAACCTTTCCACGAATCCACAATTTCCGCGAATCCAGTGAAGAGGGGCGCGGGGTGCGGAGGGGGAGGGCGTTTTGAGAGGGCATAGGAGCGGGGGGAGGATAAGAGCGATTTCCTCGGAAGCCCTCGAACGATTTCCTCGGAAGGAATGAAAACATTTATAGGATTGAGGGTAAGGAGGATGCTTTTGGGTCGGGTGGGCGCGGGGTTGGAGGGCGGGACTGAGTAAGTTGGCGATGGTTGAGTCTCGAAGGATTTAAAGAAAAATGCGAGAGACATAAAAGAAAGTAGAAAGGATTAGATTCCTGCGGCATTTTGGAATAAATTCATCTTTCTAGTGACTCCACTGATAAGTTTCCAATATGGAGCCGCAGAAAAATGAAAACGGGGAAAAATTAAATGAAATCATAGAGGAAAGCGGCAAGGGAATAATTCTAGCCGGCAGCCTCCCCTCAGAAATGTTAAGATAAACATCCGTATACATGTTTATTCATTTTAATAATGAAATACACAAAAAGTTAAAGGATACTAAGAGTGTATAAAAATTCACTGGCGCACTTGCACGCTTCAAATGCAAAAAGTCCTTCGGGTACGAAGAGACATGAGTGCAAACATTACAGCAATCAAGAGTGGCTCACTTTAACTTCTCAGCTTTCCGTCTGGGCGCGAAAAACGGCGCTCTCTGTACCCACCACTCCAAAAATGTTTCGTTCCTTTTCCATCTTCGTATTTTTTCCCGTCAAGTTTTCAATAGTATTTGCAATCGGACCTTGAACATATTCACTGAATTGTATGTGTTTATGACTTTATTTACTAATTTATTCACACGTTTATGGAGCGTTTTGAGTGCATGAGGAAGAGAGAAAGTGAATTTCTGCGTTAATATATGAATACGCTCACGCATATATATGCGTTCACGATCTGTAGCCCTTTCTAATCCAGAGAGCAACGGCTGAATTGCGAAAGAGACAAGGGGGGTAGAAGGGACGTTGGGCCCTCTTCATTATCCCTTCGCCGAGGGCGGCGGAAAAATTCTCGGTCTTTTTCATCTGTCCTGAACAAACAACCGTCCTATAACCCTCTGTCAGCCTTCCTTCCCTCTTCCTTCGCCCGAGTGCCCAACTCTCTCAATCCCATCATCCCCTTCCCCCCATCACACCACACGACTACGTAACCTGCGAGAAATGGTCGTAAAATAAATCTGGCGACGTGACTTTTTTTTTCCCGGCCAAGGGCGAAAGAATAAATTCGGTCCTTTTCCGAATGCTGCTTTCAAAAGTGATATTTTTCTCATCTCTTCATCAAGTGTCGCAATGAGTGAGCTAATGAAATAATAAAAAATGGTAATCTTGCACACCGTAAAAGTGACCTTAAAATTATCTAGATGAGGTAAAAAGTGAAGGGACCAATGCATTTGAAACCATATCGAAGAAATGACTCAAAATTCGTGCGAATGATGATGCTCTTTTAACAGATTTATCCTTCTGGGATTAATTCAATCTGAGAAGTTTTTCTCATGAAATATTTATGCTCCGGTTCAGAAGTTTCATTGTACGTTCTATTTAGACGATTCAAGAGTTAAACTTCGTAACGAAAGATCTTCATTTGCCTAAGTACACCTTGCTTCGTTTTCCTGAAACGTTTCCTGTCACTCCGACAGTGTGCGTCAGCCTCTTCTCCTAGTTGAAGATGTCCGAGAGCAAGGTAAACGAGCGCCTTGTCTTTGTTGATAGAACCCCGTCCGACGGGAACACCTAACCAGTAGCCGGGGAAACTCCTTCGCAGTATTCAAGTCTGGCGTCCAGCCGTGTTCCCCACAATTTCCCGCTGTGAATTGCAAATTGACTAATACGTCTTGCCTGCTGGCCATCGGTTACGGGGGACCGGATGAATGAAGGAAGGAGCAGGGCCTTGAGTGCTCCGTTCGCGCCGCGACCGAAAGCGACCCAACCTCCCCTTCGTCCCGTTAACTCCTTCCTTCCAGCACTCCCTGTTATTATTAACTTGCATCGCTGTGCATTGCGAGGGTGAGCACGAATTGAATCTGAAGCCATAGGGGTCGCAATGGAGTGCTAAGGGGGCGTGGAGTGAATGCGGAGGAGACAACCAATCAAGGACGTTGATTGGTCGAAGTTCCCATGGAAATAACAAACTAGGATCGTGTAGTTGCTTTTAGATTTATTTTGCTTTGCATAAAATGCTACTACTTCGTTCCTATAAGCAACGTATAAATGTAACTAGGTATTTTCTCGCATGTTTGACGTCCTTAGTACAGTATATTCATCGCTCCCTTTAAATCGAATGTTATTGCCTGAACTGCATCAATGGAATGAATGGAAATTAGAGACTGTATTAGGTATGCGAAGTTAGCGTAGCAGCTAAGGTTGGAGATGACCTGGCTACCGGTCACTACCGGTCGGCTACTGGTATCAGGATCGATTCCGACAAAATATTTTGAATACATCCTGTTCAAGGTCACCATGATCCTGTTAAAACCTAAGCTTTGTTACTTCTTGGTCTCTCTGGGAAACCAAGGGGTCATATGGGAGGAAAATGGACTCCTCACACTCTGAAGTGTAAATTTCTCACGCTGTGCCGTTGGGTTTGGGGTTCGGTGACCTCTACCCTCATCAGCCAGACAAACATTCGAGTTGAACATCGTAGTTTTGTTACAGCACGTTTTGCTACTTTGTTACCTAAATGAATATACATGACAGTAATATCATTAAAATCTCCAGCAATTTAGAGCACCGAATTTGCATTGGTCATTAGAGGTTGAGTTAGATGGGCTATGTTTAAATACTTATAGGCTTCATTCCTGAAAGCCATACGGAAATATGATAGGAGCTGGAATTAACGCTCTCTTTCCACTTAATGGAGTAAAAGCGAAAGAAAAGGGTATCGTATCAAAACGCTATATGTCTGTGACTTTTCGCCGAATCTCGCGAGCAGAGAAAATATCTATTTACCGAGATAAGCGCGCAATTCCTTGAGGTTTTCCAGGTTTATTAATGAATGTCGGATCAATTTGTCCACTACCGCCACGATCTTAAGCCCACCATCACTAAATCACTTAGGAAACGTAGTTAATGTCATTCCTACTCGTCGAAAATCATTGCCCCGCTTTAAGTGTTATATTTTTTCAATCCACCGGAGTCCATACATTCTAGCGTGATCCACGTAAATAAATATCAAATATCTTTGAAGCTGCCTTCTTAATGTCGCAACGGAGAAACTAATGATTCACACCCACGACATTCATCACCCTCACTTCCTCGCTCACTCTCTCCGGCAACCGCTATAAAATCAAATCCGAGCAGTGGGGATACAATAATTTGTCGCCCATAAAACTCACGCCCCACAGTGTCCCATCCGTCCCTCGGCCGGGAGGGGAGTTTTAACCCCGGAATGCGAAATCCGCCAAGACCACGTCCCGCTTTTAATTACTTGCCCGGCTTCCCCGAGCGAACTCTTTAAGGGCACTCATTTAGGGACGTCTTTTACCGTCCCAGCTCATTTGTTGGAGCGACATGAAAAGCCTTGTTATTAAAAAATGAAGTCTTCGCCCTCTTTTTCTGACTCCCATTTCAGCCACTTCAGTTTCTTCTCATTTCGGTAACAAGCGGTGAATATAAGTTATTCTCGAGACTCGGCGGGGAGCGCAGAAAATTTCTCTTCAAGCCTTTTTACGCAGTTAAGCCAAGCAACTATCTTACTCTGGTGAAGTAAAGCGATAAAATACTAATTTAATGAGGAATGGAAGCTTTTCTCACTTTTTGGGGGAAGTATGCATACAGTTTCGATAGGCAACAACTGCCGTCTTGATAGAATCGGAAACAACATATTTTTTACGCACTGCGGCTTCTATCTTGATTGATGATGAATCATGCGCTTATACTAAGTAAACTTATGTTAAATGCCATAGAAGTTGATAAATAATATGGTTGGTAGAGTAAATACTAGGTACTCATTGTTGTCGATTGGCTTTATTAAATCGCCTAAATCGAAATAACTTTTTGTCCAACAGATAAGATGCAATATCTACCGTTCATTATTAAATGCCATAAATACTAAAAAATATTTAACGCAGCTCTACAGTTGACTGTTCTATAAAAATACTTAATCATATTAACATATTTCCTCTTTTATATCGTGCATTGAGCCCCTCCATAGAAATAAACCCAGTAATAATTGAGAAATAGTTTTACATTGCTATCAAACATTAAATTCTGAAGAAAAAGAGTCCATAAAATTAAGCCTTATGTCAGCACGAATTTTTTTTCTGTTTATAACTTAAAACATTTAGCAAGCATTATGGGTTTAATTGTGCGGGTGGTCCAAGTTCAGAGATAAAATAATTTACGTAATTTTAAAATAATTGAGAGAACAGACAAATTTCAAACGAGTCTATCCTAAGAAAGGCCCCAAAGATACGAAGGTTACATTTGGAGAGTCAGATAAACATTAAGTAGCAACACCTATTTGTCCCAGTCGATTAGGTCCAATTAAACTTCGGCTGTTATTTCAAAGTTGTGTCCAACGAAATGTTTGAAGCGCGAGGGTTTTCCACCGCATGCTCGGGCATCTGTGTAAGGGCAACGGATAACTTGTGTGCTGGGAATTATTTCGGCGATCGCGTGACCCGCCATAAATATCTGAGGGAGAGAGAGATTAGGGCATGCCTCAGGGTTCTGAGCGGCGGCGCCGGGAACGCACCCCTAGTAAGTCGCGGCCATCTCCTCCACCCCTCGCCGAGCTCCAATAGCCATGCTTCGGGGAAGGAAGACAAAAGGGGATGATGGCATTCTCAATGGAAGCACGGGTGGGAGTGAATAATGAGGGAGAGGCTGAGAAGGAGAGGGGAAACGTCTGTATTTGAGGCTTATAAAAATCCTCCGTCACATCCTCCTTAACTGCTCACATGCTTCTCTAACTATGTGGGAATTTGCAGATATATCATTCACGCTGTACTTAATCCGGCTTGATGAGGTTTTAAATTGCTAATTAACAGTTTTAGACCGACGTAACTGATTAAATATTCCTTTCCTGCCCAGCTTGGCAATATTGTAACACAACGAGTGTGATAAATGACATTGATGTAAAGTAGTGACACGAAATGGATGCATAATGGCGTTTGATATTATGGGATTAAATCCGCAATGTCATTATCAATAACATGCTATGTTGTCCATTTTCATCGCGAAGCAGACATGTCGACATTTTGGAAACATAAATTTTGGAATTCGATGCTTGATACAAAACTAGAAGAGGTACCTGTTGAATTTTCACCAGAGGGAGATAAATCATAAATACATGCATATCTAGTATAAGCAGTTATGACATTTCCAATGATAGCCAAATCCGAACTTGTGTTCCCAAGCTGCCCATGGCTTAAATTATATAGGGGAATTCTAAATCTAACATAAAAACAATGTAAACGCATATCTACTGCCAGAAGGCAAACTGGTGCCTTTCCAAATATTAGAAGAGTTTTTCGGACCTGCCAGGCGGTGAGAAATCGAGGAGGTTAGAAGGTAAAGGAGGGGTCATACGCCTGCTAATCTACGGGAGACAATAAAGCCAGAATGGGGAGGCTTGGGAAGGATGACGTCTCTCCTCCGAGGCTGAAAGCATTTTTTCTTTTCCTCTTTTGGAGTTTAAAGTGTATCAAACATTAATAGCATATACATTTAAATTACATGAATATAATTTAAAATTTATATGTAATGGCAGATGATTGTTTTAGCTATAAACCTTCTCACAGTAATCTGATAACAATGAAAAAGTTTCATCGACGTCCATTGACCAGTTTTCCCATTAAAAGCGCACAAAAATCGTAACAGATAGAAGAAATACTACAATTTTTTTCATACATCACATAAATAGCCATTCTAACTACCATTACTACTCTACCCTTATCTATTTATTCTTCTATCACGTACGTAAATTCACTGTTTTGTTCTTCGGTAAAATGTCTAATTTTTTTCGAAAAGTAAAAAGAAATTTAACGATGAGCAACAACTCGTACATGCTATAATAGTTATGAAAGATAGTTCAACTTGGTATCTTTTCGTAATGAAAACGATTGTCAGGATGAGTCTGCGATGAGGAACTTGAACTTGTTGGCGAAACCTAGTCATACATTAGTAGAGTAGTCACTATTAAACCTTTGTGGATGTGCTATGAGAAATGGTAAATTAGAACAGAGGAGAAGAATGTGGGAATGCAGGCATTATATGCACGTGAGGGATGCAGGAAATGAAAGAATGAGGGGTCCATATGATCTTCGCTTCGTCCCTCCATCACACGCCCGCCTCTCTCGCTGAAACGACCCGAATTCCGGTTCCACGCTCACGAGAAAGAGGAGAAAAGTGACGGAGCCCTCTCTCTCCCCCTCCATCCCCCAATCACTTCTCGAAGCCACCCCTCACACCCGGCCAGGTGTGCACGACTCCCCCGCCGCTCGTTCGGCGTAAAAGCCCCAAGGTGCCCGGTCCAAACCGCCCGCCCCCTCTCCACGGGGACCGAAGTAGGCCAATCTCCGCGGGCTCTCCCCACTGCAAGGCGGCGGAGTGAAGGTAGCGGTCGGGACAAGAGGGTTGTCGGGAAGGAGGGAGGGTGGGGAAGAGGTTTGGGGCAAAGGGGTGCGTGGACCGGTTTGGGGAGGGTGGGTGCTCGTGGAGGCTGGAGACGCGAGAGGGCACCGGACTCCTGACCGGTTGCTTTCCTCTCCGCGGGTCGCTGGTTCCAAACCTGGAGGCGGCGAGGATTCCTCCATCTTTCGACTATCTAATATGCTCTCCCAGCCTCCCTGTCGCAAGGCTGAGGGAAGGGTCGCTGAGTTCCGCGAGAAGCTGAGCGGACCCCCAATCTCTCGGAATCTCTCCACTGTTTTACATTCTACTGGGATGGAGAACGATTCAATGACATGCCGTGCGAGGAAAACCAGTGAAAATGTATGATAGCACTGAAATCTTTTAAGTACAAAATCATAATGATGTAATAAATCATTTAGTTGAAAAAGTCACGTATATTGTCTAGAGGAAGACGCGAATTTTGAAGGCATTCGCAACATGAAAAGATGAATCTTACAAAATCGATCAAAATCAGAAAAGGCGTTTGGCACAGGAGTTGCCCAGGCCGAACTTCGGCAGTAGTAGATAAGGTGAGGGGTTAATATCGCAGTAAGTTTTCTGGATTGCAACTCTGAGCTGAATGCGATTGTAATCCGATATAACATTTTGTAAGGCATGCGATCAGGATTTTAACATCTCCCTTTTAACAATAATCGCCCAAATAATTCTTCGTAGTATTTTGAGTCCTTCGAGGCTTCTACTGCTTATATCGCACCATCATGACTTACGTCGTTACGCTAGCGACGTTACATATAACTCAAATATCAACGTATTGAGGCTAACGAAAGGAAAAAAAACAGCTCGAAACATGATGGTACTCGCATAGACAGGTGCTACGGTAAATCATATTATTTGCCTAAACAATATTATTCTTGTGGAATTAGCAACCATGATTATGCATCATTCAGACAAAAAATCATAGCAACGATGCTGCTATGATTTTTGCTTGCCCGAAAGTGAAAGGAATAAATAGGATAAGTCGAGAAGTGAGTTAAAACGAATTGATCGAATAACAAAGCAGCCTGTGTCAAACCGTGAAAACACTGAGTCCCGTACAACTCAACGATGGGCGAAACCAATGAATCAAATGCCAGAGGGAAATAACGACTAAATGAGATATTGCCGTAGAAGAATGGAAGGCGGAAGTTTACCAAACCTATGAACGTTTAATCATGACAGAGAGCTGGAAGCAAGCCGGCTACCGAGGTACATGCGAGTTATGATGTCGGTAAGATGAAGTGACCGCCTGCCTGCCTTAATTTATAGAACCTTACCTTATTCCTCAAGGTCTATCCTTAGGGTAACCGTGCCGTATTGATTCATTCTATCGCGATCTTTTACACTCTGGCATCGCCTTCACTGAAGAAAAAATTACCTTCAGGAGCAAACGGTAAAAAGTCTCCTTTTTGTTTGTGACAGCCATTAAAGAATTTTTTCCGCATCACCAGTCTGGCATATAGCAGCCAATATTTAGAGAAATTACGATAAGATATTTGACGATAATAGATAAATTTCAGGCCCATAGAAGTGCATCATCATAACAGTGTTGATATGCACACTATCTGTAAGTTTCCACGAAGAAAATACCATGAAATAAATAGGCCGATTACGGAAGCATTTATTAATTAAGTACTTACTTAAAGTTTCATAGAGAATTGACAGTTTTTTTCAAATGAAGATAAAAGGGAAACGGTCAATTATAATTCCGATAAAAGAGGTAATACTTTATGAATCGTGTCCGTAAAATAGTAGGTACTTAGTGTAATTTTTTCAGTTTTTTGATTAGGAGGCGCGTTGATGGTGACTATCAGACCCATAGAAGTCGGGAATCTATGGAACAATTTTCAGAGTGGAAATGCTATTAATTCTGCGTTGATTCATTTCATATTATGTAAACTATTTTCGGATTCTTTATTAATCAGTTTCATTCGGTATATGTCAGAGTATACGTGCAGGGTATAGCCAGTTGCTAAGAAACAATAAATCTTCTGTACTATATTATTCAAACGGAAACCTAGTTTACAGTAAAATATCATTGTAATTCCATGGAATATATCAAAGAAAAGAAGAGTTCACTTGTTTATTATAATAGACTGTGTTGTTGTAAGAGCACAAGAAATGTTGGGCGCTTAGTCATGATTGTATTCTATTATCGTAAGCAGTAGAAGAGAAAGGTGGAGACTCCTTAAAGTGAAAGTTTTAGCGTACTTCCTAGAAATCCCTTCAATTCGCACGACGCTTATTTCTGTCAGTTGTCGGTTTTATGCAGTTCCTCCGCCGCGATAAGTAGCTTCGCCTTGAAAGTTTCGATTGGAATTTACGAGAGGTCTCTTCCGATGCATGAGGAGAATATCTCCAAAACGTCCCCCGTCCCCATAAAAAAAACTCAAGCACCCTTTCCTTTTCGATGAGCCGTAAAAACGCGAGGACGGGTCGGAGGGAGAAGAGGTACTTATATGGATTCAGGAGAAGATAAGTGCTACAAAAAGCCGCAATCGTTGCGCACCGGGCGCCTGTGAAGAGACCTGGAAGTGCCAAATTTAATACGGATTCAACATCTAAAAACCTAGCGACGTCGATCATGTGTATTAATGATTACTGCGCGATTTTATTACCTGAAAGCGGTGATTTAATGAATGAATGACCATAGATAAATGACATGGAGATGATAATTCGGTCAACAGTCGTTAAGAGTGGTATAGAAGTCTAGTTATACTTCTCTGGATTATTTTCTTGCTACGTACGAAATAAAGACTAAAATTAAATGTATCTACACATAAAGTTTATAAATAAGGAGCAAGATAAATTAATATGCCATGAATGTCTGAAGGGCAAAATAAAACATACTCCTACGATCACTCTCCAACCATCCAAGATTTTTTTTAATGAGAAGTTGAGTCTTATCATTGAATACGGTGTTCTTTCCTGAGTGAGATACATGTGTTATAATTAGCGGTTCTAATATCTCTCCGAATGAGAAACTAGAGACTGCTTTGATTTCGTTGAGATTTCACAGGCACCACCCGGGGACCTCCGACAGTAAAATGGAAGTATTTTAGGGTACCGATCGAAATTAAGCACGCAAATTCAAAATTATTCTACCCTCAATGATGGTTTTTGGATGGTTCAACTTGCAAATCCTCATAGTTGAAGTCATCTCGAAACTATCAACCGACTTACCAACTACCAACTTACAAACGGCATCTCTTTTTTTCTTTTCATCAACATCTTTCTTTATCATTTTATTACTGCTTCATCAATTATCTCATCTGTCACCGTTATTATCCACGCACATACAGCAAAAGTCTTTCAAATCTCGTTCATTCTCTCCCTCTCAGCTGGCCTCGGTGGAGGCAGGGCGAATACTCTCATGCCAAGCCTAATCGCGGGTTTGAATCCACCTGGGTGGGTTTTTCTCCACCCGGGGCATGGATGTGCGTGTACTGTCAATTGTACAACATAATGTATGTGAAAACAATCCCATCCCGTCTCTCAAAATACTCGACCTCGTAAACGTTCACCGATACATTCCATGTTACTTTTTCACAAATCCCCTCCGCGCGTCGTCATAAACAAGCGGCGATGAAAATCTGAAATTTCTTACTGGCGATGTGGGCTTTTCAAGAAGCGAAATTAGGACAGTGGTGGTTCCGCAATGTCCAGTCTCGTGGCTGGGGGGATTCGAGCATCGCGTCCCGGGGGGGCTGAAGCAAATGGAGGGTCGTGTGCGGCCACGGTGATGAGGGTGCGTGAGCTTGGTGCGGGGGGCGGAAATTTTCGGAGGGTGTCCGTGCCGGTGGTGTGGGGCGCAGGTGTGTGGGGTCGAGCGTGGGCCGATGCTCGCTTTGGGAAGACAAGGAAAGGGGGTGGTAGGCGGGGATTTGGGAGCGAGGGTGGAGGGGGGGGGGGGTCCTGGTGGACAGAAATGGAGGGAAATAGATGGCACACCATTGGTTGAACCCCTTGCCTCCACTCTTGCGGACGCCGAGGGACCTTTTGGGGCAGTGAGCTCATTTAGCACTCCTCCAAATATCATTGTACTCTCTTGACAAGGGCAGCCATAAAATAAAACATGCTGGAGGAGAATTTGTCGCCACAACGCAAACGGAAAATTTAGTGAGATTTTCACAAAAGAATTACTTAATGTTCTATTTAAAGTAACCTGAGTTCTTTCACTTGCTAATATTAAGGCTGAGTCTTTCACTTCCTAGGTATTAAAACTGTGTGTAAAACGTTTTATCAAACATTTAATTATATGTATTCGGTGTCGATCCCTAAACTTGGCTTGGCATTCCACAACACGTCGATGAAATGCAAGGTATTTTTATAGTTCTTTCGTCCATGTTAATTTGACTGCGAGGAGATGCAATCTTGTAATCATATATACGAACTGGCCATGGTCGCGCAACAAATGACATCTCCCACCTTCAACTTTAGAACTTTTAATCATAAGAATTATACATGCAAAAGCCTAACGAAAACTTCGTAAGATATCATAATATCATTTGGAAATTGCGAATTTAGCGATGTTTACTCTTCAAAGCTATCTCCAACGTAGTTTGATTAATGTCGGGGGCACACATTTCAAGCTATATTTCTATGATAGTGATGGGGGAGTGTGATTGTCATACGTATAAAGTGAATTCTCACCAGGGAATTTTCAGAACGACAGTATTTTCATCATGTCGTTCATCATTTCAACCCTACTCCTGGCGTGATGGTAAAACGTGAGGAACAAAAAACTCTAAGGTGACATCATCAGATGCGCCTCCAATTATCTATGTGCCGAAGAAATTATTTTGGAAACATTCCACAGGTAGAAGAGAATGAATAAATGAATTTGTAATCAATATGATCCCGATATGTAGAATATCATATTGATTACGATGACATTTAATGGTACTCAGTTGAAAACAAAAGTAAATATCAAATATACGTCATGAAGAGCGAGTTCGTTTTGATAAGGGAACCCAGAAACACCTTCAGCAGCAAAAGAGGGCGCAAAAATGTCCGAAAAAGGGTTTAATTTCGGAGCAGGCAGATTGGAAACACATTATTCATTATTTATGATAAAATATTTGATCAATTTTTGGAGCCATCAAGCTGCCATTACGGTGATGAATTAATGGAAACATATAAAATCAAAAACTCGGAGTATGAAAGGGATGGTCAAATAATTTTTCCTTGATGCTGTCCGATCAAAAAATGTTTTCAATTTAATATAAAAATTCTCCCACATCATTTGGCCGAGGACCGCCATTCGGCTGAGGATTTTGACATTGGCTGGTATGTTTTGAATCGCGAGACGCCGTCGACGGGGTATTAATAAACCCTGAGGGGATACAGTAAAGCGAGGGTGTGAGTGGGGGTAAAGACAGTTGAATGACAGAGAAAAAGCGTGCGCGGACGGAATGAGTGACAAAAAGTCGCCATGGGCGAGAGTGACGGGAAGTGAGGGGGTTGAGGTGAGGGGTATTGAGAGGGTGGGCGAGTGGAATGGTAAAAATGGTTGAGGGGTGGGGGAGGGAAGTACTGAGGGGAGATAGTTAACCAAGTGTGAATAGCAGAGAGAGGGAGAGTGCTCATCGCTCTGAGAAATAAAGCAGAACGAATATATTACTTTAGTATAAGAGCAAATAATAGGGATGAATAACATTAAGTGTACTTCGTTTAACCTTCGTTTTCTAATACATGTATACAAATATAGGTTTGCTATCACGATTTCAAATAGGTCTGCAGGCTCATTATCGATCGTAGGCAAAAAGGAAAATATCTAAAAGGAATAACTTCATCATCGTCACTGGTTATCACTCCTAAGTCTAGTATGACGCGGCACTATCAAGAATCACCCTACAGCAAACATTTTCATGCTCATGCATGTTCTAAAGTCATGGAAAAGCTAATTTATTCCCTTTTGCATTTATCATTACCAGCACCATCCTCCATCTTCCCTTGGGTCCGCTCTTGCAGCCTGTTTTCTCTCGATGGCTACTTGCATGAAAAACTCATATGTTGAAATGTGTCCAATTTCCACGAGTTGTTAATGCCTTATTTTTTGGTGCCCAAATCGGTTTTATGATAACGTGTTCATTTTGACCATATTTTCAGCACTAACTAGGAGCTGATCTTCAAATGATAATATTAAGTTTCAAGTCATACGTTCAATAATTTTCATGGAGTATATGTGTGTGAGCCATATTCGATTGAAATATTCCGATTTGAGAGAAGACACATGGTTCAGAACTACACAAAAATTCAAAATGCCGAAACATTCGGTATGAAATTAACATGTTTCACGGTGAAATCAAATTTTTGGGCCTCCTCTTCCCAAACAGTAGCATTTATCCTAGCAAGTAAAATTCGAGGAAAACACACCTTTCAAGAACAGATGGTAGAAGAGAATGTCCTATTCCGAACGGGAATGAGGACGTTCTCGTAGAATGATAATGACCCGTCATTATGAGCCTTGAAAAAAATATAAAAAGAAGGCAAGAGAGAAGGAGTGCGAGAGAAATCACTTGTGTTAATCTGTTAAAAAAAAGGGGTGTTCGGACTTGATGTGATAGAAAAAGAAGCATCAGAGATAAGGTAGAACATAACGAGCACGTGAGGTAAGCGTTCAATTAGCATATCAACAGCGGAACTGACGGAGTTTTCCTTCTTCTTCAACCTTCTCCACCGGAAGCGAACGAAAAAAAATTAACTTCGGAATGCGCTTCCCACCTGCTCCGCTACGACCAGAGGTCAGACCCGGAAGAGAAGATGCAGCAAGACGTGACAGTCTCCTGTATCGGGCAACCGAAGAGACCTCGCGAGACTCGAATACATTTTGATGGAGGCGTACAAATCTTTTCCACCATTTAATGTTTTCCTGGGTGTTTATACGACTTGATTTCAGTTATACTTTAAATAAATATGGAAACGCGATACTAATGGCAAATATTATATGCCCTAGGATATTTTAACAGATGCTCACGACATGTGGACCACTAATAATTCAACTTTTGAAACCAAAATATGTGACAGTCCAAGTCCGTATAGTGTTACAGATTCGCGAAGTTCCATACTGGAAGGTAGGTATAGGCAGAAGGCTAAATGAGACATGTGACAAGATTCTTTGTGAGTTGTGAGGACATAAATGAACGGTCCGGGGATTATAATTTTCATACTATTGCAACATGTTTCATGAACCTAAAAGCAAAATAAACTTGCTCAAATCATCACTAGAAAATGTGGAATCGCCTACGTGCATATTTTCTCCAAAGCAAAAGGGCTGCTTTATTGTATTTCACTTAGGGAGCAAGGTTAAGGCAGTAAATCTTTCTTTTGAATACCCTTGGTGTGTCAACTACACACCTCAAATGTGGCATGGAATAGGAATAAATAGATATGTTGAATGCAGGATGATATTTCAAGAAATTTTAAGCGGTAGGCAAATTAGAGCGTTTAGCAAGCTGGTAACTGGAAAAGCGTTAATATATTGAATTTAATTGGCATTTGAAGCCTGCATGATATTAAAATATAAAGCACAAGAAATCCTCTTGCAGATTTCAGCTGTTAAAAAATATACTTATTATATAAAAAATCAACGTCACAAGATCGAGAAAGGGAAATAAATTTAATTTAACATGGAAATGTAAGAGAGATGAAGGTCAGCCCTTAACCTGCTTGCTTTCTGAATGCTCATCCATATGGTACCCTGTTAAAAGGGTCAATATAAAAAACATGCGTTGTACAACAAGTCTTAAGTTGTTTTAATATATATCCTCGGAGGAGGTTGTGAATTTTAAGATCACTCGTAGGTGACACTGTCTCTTAAAATTAAATTCGTATCACTCCCGCACCCATAATTTTTTCTCTCACTGCATTCGAAGAAGTAACATGAGGCTATGTATAATCCCTAAACCAACTTCCACAGGGGCTTGCTCCTCTGTGTTTAAACCGAGGAAACCTCGAAATGTGAGAACGTTTCTCAGAGAATAGGAAACTTTCCTCGAATAATGGAAATAATGAAGGCAGTGTTTGAAACTCATAATTCCCGGTGACGCAATTATCTTCCAACTCTACGCTATTTTACGATATGAGAATCCGTAAAAGTAGAGAAGACTTTCCAATTTCTGACGCACAGATGAATTTTCATCCTCTAAATTTCTAGGAATAGATACCATCTTTGTGGATCTTAACAATAACGAAGCCAGAACCAATACTTTTTAATCCGATTTATATTGTAAACTCGGCTACAAAACTGCTTTCATAACAGAGAGTAATCTGCTCTAAATAGATCGACAGCCGGTTTTCCCCCAAAGGACACAGTAGTCGAGGAAACTTTCAGTACACAGACATTTTAATGCATGCGTTCCATTCATCACCCATCATCTACTTGAAAGGCTGTCGATGCACTTTACCTACCGCTTTTATCCTCAACCAGCCTCTCCTATTTCGCTTTATATCCTCGCAGCAACATATTTTATAAACGGTTTACGTACTCCATTTACGTTATCTTCATTTTCCACTCAAAGAGGATACATAGTCATTATTTGAGTAAAAACTAACGAGAAATGCCAGCATTTTAAAAAGCCGATAAAAAAATGACCTGATGTTATTATTAACCAAATTAGTATGCTCAGAGAAATAAGGTGCTAAATTGGCACGTTAAATTGACCACTATTTTTTTAAGCTGCCTGTTTTCCGGCCATAGGAACCAAGCACTGCGCCAATTCTGTGGAGATGACCAGTTTTGGTAGCACTAATTGGTGTTTTCTGTCTTTCCTGTTACGGAGGAGTATGGTTCGGAATATTTATATAAATACAGCGCATTTTGTCTATGTGCAATAAAAGTATAAAACTTTTTTTTATGGCATTGGAACACTTTAATCTTAATCATCCTGGGTAATTAAGTGTCATCATTAATCAGCCACAGAATCATTTTCACTGCCTCCGATTTCATCTCCACTGCAATGGTCAAGACGAAACGAAATGACGGAGGCGTAGGAGGGCATTTTGTATGCATGCACAATCCTATGCACTGCCTTCACCGTGCCGGGTCGAGTTCTTTCCAAACAGTCAAGCGCCCGTCAGTGAGCTGTTACGCTCACGAGGCAAATGAAAGGCAAAGAGAGGAGAATCTCAACACCCGCCATTGACGGAGTCGTCTGTGGGGTCTCCCAACGCTCAACACTCGTCACTCCGCCTCCTCAAGCGCCCAGTCAACCTTTTAAGAAAGTTTATCGCTTCTTGGCGGGCGACGGTGGGAAGTGACGCAAGCAGGCGTCTGAGAAAGTGGAGGAGTCTGAGGAAGGGAGCCAACACCCTCGAATCGAATCCACAGCCTCGTCGGACGAATCTCGCCATTCCTTATCTCGCGAATTCCCGAGGCTTCGGAGGGCGGGGGATGAGTTCGCAAGAGCAAATAGAAAAAAAATCCCCTCAACTGTGCCCCCTTCCCGATCATAAATGACGAAGGATGAAGCCGTAAGAGCACCACTCTTCTCTCCGCACATAACAATAAATTATTTCCTTCGCAACCCAAAGCATTGCAGGATAAAGTGCACTCGGTGCAAAATGAGGGCGCGAATCCATTCGACGAGAGTAACAATAAAACGTGTACCATGATTCTACGAAGATGAAACGCAAAGAAACAGAAGACTTTTAAATGTACTGGGGAATCCGACGCTATGACGGAGTCTTGCGCCAAGTAAAAAAAAAACTAGAAATAGTTCACTTAGAATAGCTTTTTTAAAAATAATGCATTATGGACACACCGTATGGGAAATCAGAGGAAGAAATGGAACATTTTGATTTGAGTGGGAATGCATTTTTAAGCGGTCCTAGTACTGTACTTATAAATATTCATTTTTGATGTTTCACTACTTTTCGATGGCAGCTAAAACACGAAGGTTTACCACGCATTCCCGGAATGCACAGCATATTATTTTTTACTTTTATCCAATGAGCTAGGTTGAATAAATTATACCTTTTTGCGGTATTAATGATTTTCATCAGTATCCTTTTGAATTTATGGATTAGTATCCAGTATTCAACGAATCGAAACAAATATTTGGTGAGCACCTGAATTTTTAGGAATTTACTTTCAACAAGCCAAAGCTTAATCACGAAAAACTAAAGAAATTAACTCTAAAGACAGTCAATCTTTTATCTAAGCGCAGAAATGCGCAGCGCTCATATAAATCTCAAGTACTTCCAATCAAAAAGCTCCCACATGACCACCACGTTCAACGCAAAAAGTAAAGAAATTAACTCTCAAGACAGTCAATCTTTTATCTAACCGCAGAAATGCGCAGCGCTCATATAAATCTCAAGTACTTTCAATCAAAAAGCTCCCACATGACCACCACGTTCAACGCATGGTCAACGGAAACAAATAGGCTTGGGAGACACATGCCGATAACGAAGCGCTCTAATGAACCCGTCGCTAAGGAAATGAGACCGATTACGATCGCCCATCGCTCCTCCGCCAGCGTCTCGAGGCATGCCAGGGATGATGATACGGAGGGAGAAGCCAAGCCGACGTAAAAATGTTCAAGGGCGAGAAAATGATTCCCGTGCGAGGACTAAGGGCTGATTATAGTTAGTGCAGCAGGAAAGAGGTCCCCGAGGGTGGAAGACAATAAACCCCAGAGCCAGTAAAAATAAAACATGCTGCCGACCCCAAAGGGAAACAGACGAGAGGGTGTGAGGGGGAGGGGAGGAAAAACCAACGCCGCTAATCGCTTAAAAAGTGAGGAAGGCGAAGAAGGACGAGGCCGGAGGGATAATGTAAGAGGGGAGACAGGGGAGAAATATGGCGAATCGTAAAAAAAGGGTAAAGGTAAATTTGTCGGAAGCCAGAGGAGGGAGAGGATGGGGGAGGCTGGCGAGTGATGACGGGGTTGAAAATAGCATCCTCACGAGGGAGGGAGGAGGTGGGGAAGGTGGAGTAGAGGTGGGGGAGGGGGTGCGTAATAGGAATTCTGCTCGCGGTGGGGGAAGGGGGGGGGGAACGGCTGGCTGGGTGCTCTTCCGCCGTCTGGGCCAATGAAGAACGAGGAGGGAGAGGTGGCAGGGGGTGCCGGGGGACGGGGGTGGGAGGAGCCGCGCTTTATGGCCGGGGGTGAGGTTGGGGACGCGTTGGCGTTAATGAGAAATGGTGAGGGGTGTAGGGGAGGCGTGTGGGTGGAGGGGAACGGCATCCTTTCCCTTTCCTTTTCTGCACCATTCCCCCCCTTTTCCCTAAACAAACTTCCAGCCCCATGCCGTCGCCTCCAGGGTCGCCGCCGCCGCCTTAATCTGGAACGCTCCCATCCCCATCCCTTTCCTCTCACCTTCCCTCCCCCCCCTTCTCCCCCCCTCAGGGTACTCAAAAGTAAACTGCTCGCGCTCCGTGAATGTATGTGCATACATTCAAAGTTTGGGACGCGCGGACGCCTTCGACGCCACGGATTTGAACGAGGGCTACGCTTTGAACTTTCCACCAACCGCAGTGTCACACGAGTGAGGTCTCCCTCCCTTTCTGGGTCGCGGCTTAGTGGTTCTGAACCTGGCCAACGATGTTATCTTTCCTTTAAATCTCGAGAAGATTTCTCAGGATCGAAACCAAGCTAGCCAAAAACAATGAGATAGCACCACTCCTTTCCGCCACCCCCGCCCTTCCACGAACCGAAGGGGAAGTGAAGGGGGTAAGGGGCGTCACAAATCACTCAAAAAGATCTATTCTGGAAATTTGGGTAAAGATAACACAATAGCCATTCTGCAACCCCTACATTATAAATTCTAGATCCAAGTGCACACGTCCTCGATCAGGGAGCAGTAGACGTAAATAATAATAGCGAATATTCTCGCACTTTAGAAAAATTATTGAGAACTAGACATTTTTTTATGATATGAATTACTAATTAAAGAAAAAATTTTAAGAAAAGATGTCCTCTTATTTTTTATACGTTTTTTGCTACAGTGAAATAACAGTGAATCAAAATACTGGTAAATATTTAGGCCTTCGATATTTAAACTGGAGCGAGAACCTCGGAACAGGAAAACCGGTTGAAGGGGGAAACTCAAAGTTTTAAATTCACAGCTTAGGCATTAATGACTGAAAGGGACCTTAAAGAAGCCTTTTTTCGTAACTTGCAGCAATGTAACATTAAGGAAATGGCGTCCTAAGGTTGTTGGTTTGCTAATTACACTTTGATAGAATAAAAAAATAACTATCTTCGTTAGATGTGACGAATGCATAACAATTATTTCCGAGATTTCATTTCCAATCTGTTTCCTGTCGCATCACTAACGCGGACTCTGGCTGAACCATCCAAATTTCATCGAAGAACTGGACTTTTTTGTAGGTAAACTTCACCACTACTTTACTCCTGTCATCAAGACGTAATATGGAAAGTGAGGATCATTAGCACTTACCTCACGTAATATTCCAGGGAGAGACTTATACTGTCTTCCGGGGAGTAAATTATCCTTTCCACTCCAACTCCCCTTTCCTCAGGCGTTGTCAATGCCACTGTAATGAGAAAACGTAAACACTTAAAACATTTACCATTATTCAGTTATCAAATACAAATTCTAATCAACAAGAAAACTTGCACAAAATATTACCTACGTCGAGAGGTGGTTTTCATTTTTAAAATTCGGATATCTTTTTGGTATATCTTCCCTACTAAGGGTCACTTCAAAGTCAGCGCTTTAAATCAGTATATGCAGTCACCGTAGCTTAATTACCCAATATTTCCAACATTATTAGAGTGTATGGGTCATTTAATGTCTGCATATTCATCAAAAGAGAATCATGTACACAGCCCAAAGAGGATAAGTAAGGGATTTTGAGCGTGGGCCTCCTGAATAAAGATCATAGATATTTTAAGAGAGATAATATGATAAACAAGGGAATAAATTGTAAAAGGAGGGGAGAGAAAAGGAGTAGGAAAGAGCGCTGCTAACATTTCCGTCAGGCGGGGAAATTCTTTTATTGCACACTCAATTTTTCCGGCTCTCAAGGCCGTTTCACCTTATCCTCATAATTGATCAAACTGATGCATGAAAAAATTTTCTGTGAAAATTCCATCACTTAAAGCAAAGAATGCTAATGAAAAACTTCCCAAATGCATGGGCAACTGTGCAAAAAATAGACCATGTTCCACAATCAAGCATTCATCCATTTAATTTCCACTCACTGGGAATGCTTCAAGTTATGAAATTTATTGTTCCGTATAAAATGGCATCGATTTGAGGAAATACAGCGAAAGACTTCCTTGCGAAGATATTTTGCTCCACGAGTTACGTTATGCTTCATGCATGTGTTTGGCTGGAAGACGATTACTTGCGTCTGTCGACGGTTTGGAGCCATCGCGGCCTCCCTCAACGTGATCGACCGAGCTCGGGATTCCATGCCATCCGGCGAATTTCGTCGGTCCTCGCCAAAGACGTCTTTTTCATTCGAACCTTCCCTCAACACCGGCCGCGGAGGAGGGAGGCGAGGCGGGGATCGGGGCGGTCCGCGCATACATTTGCGACTGGAATTTCATCGCGGGCGGAGAGAAATTTCCTCGAAAAGATATTGCGTCACCGCGTGCTACCCGGGCGGCACCTTAGAGACAGAAGTCGGAATGAATTGCGAGAGCGAGCATCCGACCGAATCCGGCGAGCGGTTGCGGGCGGAGTGGGAATCATCAGAAGACGTAAAATAGTATTGTCTTTCATTGTGGTTGTGGTGGTGGTAAGATTGGGGACTTAATGGAGACGGATGGAGGGCGAGAGGAAACCTAGCGTTCAACTGTATTTGCAAACGAAACCACCCACACAGCTTTGCGTCCTAACCGACAGAAGGGCGGACCCGAGAAACTTGAAAAGCCCTTCTAGTAGAGTGGAGACGTGGATTCCAACGAAAAAATGTCTGCCTCTGCCGTATTTCTCACCCAGGCCCTCGGAATAATACTCTCCACGCCTCCACCCCTTTCTCCATAGATTGAGACTGAAGAAAAAGAGCCGGACGGGTTTTGAAAAACATACTAAGAGCTTGACGGCCGGATCAGACGGACCGGGTGCTAAACTTGATGCTCTCACAAGACACTCAATTGGATCTACTGTGGGTAAAAACCAGGGCCAACAGACGTGTCACGGTGAAAGGGTATGCCATGATAGCGCCGGAGTACTTCACATCTTTTCGATCGCGTGCGTTGGTGGTATTTGCCACTACTAGTGGCTAAATATGATTGATTAGTTAAGCATCAACTCTGAAAGGATGCAAATAGTTGATCGGTTAGTACTTACATTAGAGAGAGTAGTTTAAAAAGCTGTACAGAGATCAAATGTGGCATGCGACTTATCGTAATCCAAGTAAAGCCCTGGATTATCCCATGCTGAGTAATTTTATTGAAACCACGTGAAAAAAAGTGTTATTCATGTCTGGTACGATGTCGGGTAGCTAAACGATGCTGAATTACGTGCCTTTCATCTATACTTGCTTGGGGCTCTGTGATGTGAGACCGGAATAACATTAAGAACTTAGTTCACGTAATAGTAGTTCAATGTAAGGGTAATTCAAATTGGTAGGGGATAAAAGTTGTGATAAAGAGAAGACTGTGATCCACACATGGGCGTAGCCACGGTTAGGCAGGGTGGGGCGCCCCCCTCTGGCTCATTAGTCAAATGAAAAATGACAGGTCAACTAGCTGAAGGTGACCGTTGAAATTCAACGAGAGGGAGAAATACAATAAATACAAATTGTATTAAGAAATCTTAACATTTTTCATGAAGGAAAAAAAAACAAACTTGTGTTATGGAACTTTAACTTATTTTTGCCCCCCCCCCCCCCCCCCCCCCCCCCCCCAACCCCCCCCCCCCCCCCCCCCCCCCCCCCCCCCCGGAGAACATCCTGGCTACGCCACTGAATCCACATAGAGTATTTCAGCATCGCAACATCAATTCTCAGTTCAACGGCACTTCCTGGATTTTTTTTTCACTTCCAAATGAAAAAACATCAACATTTTATGCATGATTTGGATGATCAATCAATATATTCTTTTCTGGATAAAATTTGAATTTATGGAAGCGAGGGACAAATACTCTTGTAGCGAATTTTCTGTGCCCTATCTTTACTTAGATCAAGTAGGAGGGCGCCTCATGGTTTTACCTTACGTTAGACACTTGCGAGCCCCGCATGGGTCAAAGGTCCGCGAGAGGCAAAGTTTCCCTCGCGCGAATCGATCCGGAGCTGAAAGGTATCCGTCGCTATATTTTTCGCGCGGCGCTCCTCTTTTTTTCCCGTGCATTTCCCGCCTCCACCCGTCTAATCTCCAGTCGGGGGCGTCTCTCTCCCCCCACCCCCCATCCAGGCAACCCATGGAGCTCTTTACAGACCGGACGGGACGGTCGAAAATTGATCCGGCCGTCGGTCCAGCCCTTTTAATTAACATCGCGCACGAGGACGCGGCCCGCTCGGCCGAACGCGAAGCGAGTGCTCGGGGGATGCAGGGCTCAAGCGCTCATAAATCTTGAGGGAGAATGAATTCGTTCCGAAAAATACTTTGCACACATTTTCGGACATTACGCCACCCTTACACTCATGAACTAATGCACTCACTCATCAGCGAATTGCGCTGATGAATGAGGCTTACGTGAAATGGTCTCTAAAAAAATTGTACGCCGAACTGAATTATGAAAGTGTATAGAAAATGGAGGGACCTAATTTGTTTTTTTAAGGGTACCAACTGATTAGGTTATATCACATCGTCGTACTTAAATTTATATCAAAAGATAAACACAAAAGCTAAGGGCCAGGTAGGATTCTAACCCTTGCCCTTTTAGCTGCCAGTCTGGCGAGTTATGGACAACGGTTTCCGCCTGCCGTGGTTGAAAACGTGTGATGTGTATCTCAAGGGGTAATAATAGATTACAGATCTCTATGAACAATATAGCTAGCTATATAACAATATTATAATATATAGGGATACATTCATACTCGCATATTCTTCTTACTGAGTAGGTACTTTAGGTATTGCACACACAGATGGTTACAGTTCTCTGTTGGATAATTACGGAAAACTCGTCCAACACAATCCAAAGGAGTATCATTTGGGTATATCTGACAGAAATAATTCCACTTGAAAATTTAATTCTCGAGGCAATTAATTGGTTCTGAGTGGCTACAGGCTGAATGCAGTAGGAGTTCATCAAAATAGTGTCCGTTTCGCTATGAGAATATATACTTTTTCGATTTCTTTCAATGTTTTATTTATAAACGTCAATATCGTCGGCGCAAATTTCTGGTTGGCATTTTAATTCATCTGGCTTTTGACTCACATAAGATGACTCACATGCCTGCCCTACATGGAAATAATGGAACGTATTAGAAGAGAGAGACAGTAGAGCAAGATCCAAACAAGTTTCCGTCACTAAATAGCTGCGTAGTATTTACATAACCGTATTTTTAAGATTATTAATCAATACAGGAATACTCTATAATTTGGAATGGCTTCATAATCATTAATTGAATGTACATTAGTGTTCATTTGATGTTTTGAAATGATTGAGGAAGTGGAAAGGAAAATATTGGACTTGATGAGGGATTAATTTTGATAATTGGATGCGTCGCAACGGGTGTAAAGATGTGGCTACCGATATACTCTGAAAGCAGAAGATATCTTAAACCAAAGGCAGAGAGTGAGGAAGTCTTCATCAGTCTTTATATTAAATTTATATACGGTCTGGCGTTACTTTTCACAACTTCTTCGACATTAGAAAGAAGAAGTGAGGGCACGACACTGTCTTTGATTAAATTCGGTAAATATTACGAGTAAACATGGCCGTGGAGCTTTCAGCAGATTTTAAATGGGGGCGGATTTGGGAGGAGGGAGGGAAAACAAGAAGCAGAACTCGAGGTGCCAAGAGATAATTATGAACACGCTTTGAAATAGACTACACATTTCTTGCCGACCGTCGTTGAATATATCATCTATGGCATTTCACCCCAAACATAATTCAGTATCTATTTAAATTACCATTTTATTATCTTCACTACATGAGTTTGCAGCTTATTGAAACCAGTTCGATGATGAGTCTAGGCGTTATTAATTAGTATTACACGACAGTATACAACGATTTCAATTTTTTCTTTAGCCTTACCATACGGTTCTCAAGGAAGTCCTGTTCTTGAATTATTTCAAAGCGGAGTTACTTAAATTATTTCGGATCGAGATTCCACCGAACAGTTTTACTTTTTCGCTCATTTCTCTCAGAGAATACACTCGTCGAAAAATTATTTTGATTGTAAATTGTTTTTCAAGTCAACCTATTGCACCATTATTCTGTTACGCGGCATCTTCATCGTCCAAAGCCATCTCTTTATATTCCTTCAATGGCAGCTACATTAATCCGATCAGTAACGCTCACACACTGGACAATCCAAAGGCACTGGGGTTGAATCCCGCCTAGGGCGTTATTGTTGTTTGTTCTAGGATAATTTTTGATTGAATGGCGCAATATAACCTAAGCCGTTGAAAAGCATAAAAACCGATATCTACCAATACTCCACTCCATTCATCCTCATCTCCCGAACATATTAAGCATCATACGTGCAGTTGCTTTTATGGATTAGCATTCGCAAGGACTGACACGAATCCCTCCCCATATAAGAAAAGTGCTTTTAAGAGGAAACTATCTCTATAGTGTACTGCCCCATGTAATGCGAAGGGATAGGAGTGTTGGGAAGTTCGATGAAGGGGGGGAGGGGTGCTGGTTGAGTTGACGTGAGGGGTTGCTCCCTAACTCCCCCACCCCCTGCCAACCCGCCCCCACTTCGGCGATTACTACTAAGGCGTCCTGATCCACTTTGCACCCCAAGCCTGCTGGCGTCAAGGCGAGGGGTGGGAAATGTAGCGCTGTTGTCGCTGGAAATGATCGCCCTTGCGGAAGGCCTAGAGGGGTAAGGGCGACGATAAGGGTTTGCGCCAGGGGAAAAGGGTGGCCTGGAAAGTTAAGTCTCGGAGAGTACCTTCGGCATACCGAATCCCGACCAAGGTGGGACGAAGATCTTATTCGTGCCATACGCAGTGCTTTGAGATTCTTGGTTGCTCTCTATGAGTGCAGAGTGAGGGGAGATTTCCCTCAAAATTCTTGCTATTAGATCGCGGAAGGTGGTGGTGTCAGCATTGTTAGGACCACGATGACAACGAGAAAAAGGAGGCATATTCGTAGAACAGCACGGCGAGAAGTATACAAGGCTGCTAGGACCATAGTATGTTCACCGATGACAAGCATACATACTATAGTAAGCTATGGTTACTAACGCCAAAAATCCTCCGGTAATTAGAAGTGACGACTTCACAAGTGCGAAATCACATTCAAGAAAACGAATGGCTTTAGTTATAAAATGTAATGAAAGCAGTGAAATTACCAGAATATTTAGTTATTGATGAAAACTCAAGAACCGTTTCAATGGCTTTTGACAAGGATTTTGTAACCTATGTTATTAAGAAGTCCCTTTATGCCACCACCACCGGCAGCAGATGGTTTTACTTGAAGTGGCGAAATATATTCCAGCGAGAAACTATGAAAAGAGGATTCGCCCCAGCGGAAGGAAGTAGCAATTTATTATCCCGGAAGACTAATTCAAAGCAATTTTAAACGCATGTCGCTTTGAAACCGGAGGCGAATATAATTACCGCTTTCAATATGAATGGTTTTCCGGGAGGGGTGTTTAAAGATTCCCCTATGCACCCTCCTGATTGAATTGTATTCATTTGAATTGATTTGCCACCTCGGGGCAGAATTGAATCCAAGACTGTGAAATATTTATGGGCGGACGGGACTTACCCCTCCCTGAATTCATTAACGCCTCCCATCCCCTCGAAAGAAAGAAGAAATCATTTTACACCGGTATTTTCCACACGCTGCGCGGTAGGCGTGAAAATATTTTCTTGGGGAAAGTAATTGAGGAAAATATGGGATGAGTAAAACTAAAGGGATGAAGGAACAATTGGCCAGGGTAAAGGTAGGTAAAGGAATGATGAAAAAAATAGGATGAAAGTCATGCAGGGTAACTGAACGTAATTGAGAACGGTGTGATTTTAACGGCGCTGAAGAAATGAACGTAGCGGGCGATTTGAGAATACGAAATAGTCCCTCGACTTCCTTTTAGTAGTAGTTATTCGTGGAAGGCTAACGATAGCTGATTTGCACTCTTTAGGAAAGGTGAATGATTCAGTAATGGTAGGATTTTTTCAGGGAACGGGGGTGGGGGGGAGACCAGGCCCTGAAAAATACTGCACTCTAAAAAGGGCTAGTTTAACAATGAAAAATCTCGGCCACTCTCGGGACTCAAAGGAATAGGAATAAGAGGCCACGGCTTGCTTACTCCAAGCACCATACCAACCCGAGGTCCACGAATTCATTATTTTATTGATTTCAGTAAGATTCTTAAATCATTGAAATGTGATTGCACTATACTATTTGGATGAGTCTTAAAGGGGAGAGTAACTGCTGATACTGTATGACATAATCTTCCTCTGCGTAAAAACCGATACAACATCCACGCCCAAATATTGGTTCCGCGATCTTCTGCTTCCAGACAGGGGCGTTTCCGACTGGTCTACCACAGCCGATAGGTGTGACTGATCCGGTTGAGATGATATCTTTGAGGCAAC
The DNA here is from genome assembly GCA_933228895.1 of Platycnemis pennipes. Lineage (NCBI taxonomy): Eukaryota > Metazoa > Arthropoda > Insecta > Odonata > Platycnemididae > Platycnemis > Platycnemis pennipes. The sequence goes on from OW121853.1 coordinate 110,517,512, forward strand.
TAAATCTGGAGAATATATATGCCTCCATGCCTCCGAAAATTTAACAAGTTTGTTTAATTTTGTGTGTTTTCTTTTTGTGTCGCCTCATCTGTCTGCCCTGTGAATTTTATATTGTACGTCCAGTGGGATTTTTCACCATTATGATATATATATTATTTTTTTTCTGGAGGGTCAGAGAAATTCATTGCTTTGATCGGGAGTGATGTTAATCACGAAGTAACAGATACTGATTAAGGATTGGGCGAAAGAGTTAACTGCCTCTCTCAGGTAATCTTTTACCCATAAATACAGCCAGAAATGGTGAAATGGTGAGAGGGGATGATGAAACAAGACAGGAAGCTGAGAAGAATCGGGTGGGTGTGGTGGTTAAAGTACTGTCCAGCCATCCCGAGGTCCCGGGTTCAGCAGTGGCAGAGATTTGTCATTGGTGTACCGGTCCCTACTTGAACGCTATGTAGCGATCAATTCAATGTCAGTTCTTCATCCAACGGATGGGAATTTTCACCGTGGACGCCTTGGTTCCCTACGTCAAGAGCTGGAAAAATGTCGGCGTCGGGGCGCTCTCCGACCTTCACTCACTAAGTATTCATTCATATCCCCACGCACTCACTGATCATTAATGACGCAAATAACTTTAGTTGTCGGTCGCCTCCGTAAATAACAATAAACTCATGACTTGCTAAGTATCTCAAGTACATCTTCGCTTAGCTTTCAGCGTGTTGGTATTATAATGCGTTTTACCTCCCCCGTCACCAGGTAGGGCTCACATCTCCGCGACTGCGGGGCGCAAGAGGGAACCCTCCATTGAATTGCCCATTGCATCGCCGGCGCTTATCTCGAGCGGACCATCTCCTCCTTTCCTCCGCCTTCCCCATTTGCCTTCCCGGGAGGAGGGCAGTCAAACGCGGCAGAAATGGATGGAGCCGCTAATGGCGTCCATTTTGTCGCCCATAGGTGTCCTTGAAGGGGAGGGTGACGTGGATGCGCGAAATGTCTTATTCACCCCTGCGCCCTTCCCCCCTTACCTCGTTCGCAGCTTTCCCCATCCCCCTTCGCCCACTGAGGACCCCGCAGCCCCTCTCCTCCCACAACAAAGACAGGGAAGCATAATTCCGACCCCTCAACACGGCGAGCATACGGAGTAGCCGTCGTTTCGCATTAGCGATTCAGTGTCTTCTTCTCGCGCTCTCGGGGCCTTGGTTGCCCTGCGTGCTAAATGAGGGAAAGGGGCTCGCGAAGGCCCGACGCGGGGTCCCTTCGTGGCCGCATTACAGAGCGATTTCACGTGGACTCTGGAGGAGCGTGGAGTTGGCTGGAAAAATAACGAACGCTCTATTCCCCTCCCGTTTTACCCCGTACCCTTTCCTCGCACGGGGGATAATACCTGTTCTGGACGAGGAAATCCATTTTGAAGTCGATAAATGTCTTGGAGCTGCCCATAAAAATGCTTTCACGATGGGGAGGAAAATATCTTCGGCAAAAGTCCCCATCAGAATACATAATCTGGCTTCGGAAAGCTTGCACCCCTCACCCCCTCTCCCTATGAACAAAAGAATCGATAAAGCAAAATAAGTGCCAGCTATAAAAATGCGATTTTCATTAAATATTAATTTGTCCGAGGACGTGGGTGTTCGACTCGTCCTCGCTCGCAATGAAGCACTCAATAAGCGACATTAGAATTAAACAGGGATAAAACTGTCACGCAACATGATTGTATGGCTTTTACGAACAGATCGAATCACATAAATAAAAAAAATTATCGGATTTAGCATCGGAATTTAACGACGAATGTCACAAGTTCTGACTTTCGACGCTCAACCCCAGGATCTTTACATATTTATTCCCCTCTCCATCGCGCGCATGATTTACAGTATTTTCTACCATCAAATATTGAGATATATCAACTGGATATTAAAAAGCTTAACGACCTGAGCGCGATTTATCTCTTTCGAGATTTATTTTATTCAGCATTGAATTTTCTCACGCTCACATTATTTCTCTGATACGCATAGAGCCGTCAACAAAAACCCTTATCAAAATTCTACACCTAAAATCATTGCGATCATTTGAAATCGGTCATTGTAAATTCATAGAAATCATTACAAAATAATCTTTTTAAAATAAATCCACAGCTAAGTCTGAAGTTTGAGAGAAGCAATAAACTACGAAATAAGTTGAGGGAATCGCAAGACTCATGCAATAATTTTCATCGCATTTGTCGGGGAATATCTATAGGAAGAGCTCTTACATCTGACACAATAGTCCTGTTTCCAGTCTCCGGTGTTCCGCACTGGATAAGTTTTTGGGCGATTCTCACAAGTGTGCCTTGGAAGCAGAAGCGGTCCTAAGAGCGATCCATTTTTATGCTAATCACATACAGTAGTTATGAAGTATGCAAGCAGCTACGATATATGATTGCCTTCATCACTACATTCAACAACTCAGGGACATTTTGCTAAAATCTGTCATTAATATGCATTGATATATTTTGTAAAGTGTGGCGATATTAGACGTGATAGCTTAATACAAACTGTCTCTGTCCCGTTTTGGATTAAAAAAATTATGAACGATTTAATTAGTAACTGGTTAGGGGACAACAATATTCATACCTGTACAACTGTAAAAATTATTCAGTGCAGTTTCATGAATTCCAAATCTCGTTCATAAGCAATCAAAATGCGTGTAGCAATATGCCTTCGAATTCCTTTAGGTTGTATTTTTAAAAAGACCATGAAAAAATCAGTACGAGTATTACTATCAGTAGAATCACACCCATGCTTAAACACGATACATCTAGAAGGATTGTAGCGTCTTTCACGTGGCCGTAAATAATTCCGAGTCACGTGCCGTGGTATACTTAAATTATGCGTCTAGACTGGGCACTTCCGAGACAATCCCTAACCTTCCTTCCATGCTTGAGGGCATGGGAGATGATGATAGGAGTCACGGGTCAATCATCGACTGCCTTTGGGACGAGATTCAAGGCGGTCGGCAGGGGGGGCCTTAAACCAACATCCCTACTCTCTCTCTCTTCCCTCCTGAGTCGCGAGCGTGTATTGATGGACTCACTCCAAGCTCCGAGCACCTCCGCTATTATTTCCGCTTCCCCTTGACGAAGACGTCTCCCCTCAACTCGACGCAGAGTCGTGTCTCATTTATTCATCCCACTCAGATCCCGTTTCCCGCGCACACCACGGTCGGCCGGCCGCCTGCTCGCTCTCTGCCGACCGAGGGTCTTGGGTCTTCCTCATCCTCCGACGGGAGGAAGGAGACGAGCGCTTCACTCCCCGTACTTGTCTTTTTTCGGGCGAGCGAAGCACGATGGCGTCATTATCCCCCTCAAAACTTTTGAAGACGAGAAACCCGAGTAGGAATCCGCATGACACCGCGAGACGGCGAACCTTTACCCCGCAGCTACCAGGAAACTCGACTGGATTAGCGATGGCAATGGCCGCTTGTTACCACTACACGGATTTCCATCCTGTTTCGTAGCAAAGACGACATTATCATGAAAGATATCCTTAAGGAAATCTATTCACATAAATCTCTTTATTTCCTTTGCCTTCCTCCTTACCCACCGAAGTCCTATTGAAGATGCTTTACAGCGCATATATTCGATCCGTTACTGGGAGGAATGTACCTTGAAACGTACCCTCAACTTTACCAATTATCTCTTTATCTTTTCATCTACACGATTCATATTTAAAAAATAAACCACAAGTTTTGAAATTTTTCTACACGTGCATGAGTGATACTTGAAACGCAGTAGTTACGGTAGACAACTTCCTGTGTGTAATCTACCACAATCACTACATATCCGTGTAGGTTGACGGAGGTTTCATCTTGCAGCTTAACATTTTAGGCCACATGATTTTCCTTTCGCGAGTTGAAGATCAGCTCGAAAACGTTGGTGTCTGCTCAAGCAATTGAGATGAAAATCTGGTACGTTCTGAACGATCGATTGTCAACATCATCTGACGAAAATCATCGTATTGCGGTGTGGTTGGAGAATTTTACGTATCCGAATTCGGTGGGACCTAAGACTTAGGGGAAAGACGAATATGGATGTCGCGTGCGACTGGACCCCGCATAGACCTAAAAATTTCTGCGCAAACCATTTTCAGGAAACTTTAAATGAATATCAGTTTGCAGGTCCCAAACACATATTTACAACTTTTTCTCACACAATGATACCAGCATCTAAACGTGACTAGCACAGATAAGTGTTTCCACTTGTGACGAGGGCACAAATTATCAGTTCGTGCTTCTCCGAAGTTGACTCTCTACATCCTCAACGATGGCTAGCATGAAACCGGACAGTGATGTTATTCTTGAGCTCAGATAACGGTCAGGCATGGCCCCAACCGATGTGTAATATAAAATGTAATCGCTCACGGTAAAATAACACTCAACAACTTTGATGCTCTTAGCGAAATGTCCCTTTGGAGAGAGAAGCTTGACTGCAGCGACATACGTATTTTAACCGTAAGTACCGCATTCACCGTTGTAGAAGATTCTTTGAGCGTCATCCCCTATCCTCCCCACCACAGAATGAAGATGCGTGGATAACTACCCGCTCAGTGCTGTTCGATAAAGAAGAAAGCTCCAACGAACCACCACAAAGAGGGTCGACCTTTCTCCCCCGTTTAATACTCAATTTTCCGCGCCCGCGGCCTCCGCGCGTGGTTCTAAATAAGATCCGTGGATGGGCTGGAAAAGGAGGAGGCAGGGTTGGCGCCGGGAGGCGGGTGTATAATCGACTACCAGCTGGAGTCCACCCACTCTCCCCCTTTCCCTCCAGCTCCAGAAGATAGCGAAGGGGGAGATCGGCATTCTGCAGTTGGCAATCGGAAAAGGCGAGCCGGAGAGGCAGCCCAAGCACCCCTTCCTCCACGCTTTATCGCAGCCGTATCTCAAGTTCTACAGCGGAGGGCTGCGACCGCCCCATCCCCTGCTCCAGCCACCCCCTCTACCCGTCTCTCCGCCCACATCAGCCCGCTATTAATCTCCCCGCCTCTCCATCCATCCTTGTCTTCATCCCCTACCCTCTGCTGCTCATCCTCCCTGCCTCCTTCCATCCCACCCCTCTCTCCCACTCCCGCATCCTCGTATTTTCTTCCCCACTATCGTTCTCGCATCGCTATTCGCACGGGATCAGCAGCGCTGGAGGTGGAAAAAAAAGACGCCTTACGGTCTCCCGGTACTCATGTTTATTAATTCATCGCGTCGTCGACGTTAATTAAATTTGCTCCGCGGGAACATGCCACTGTTTAGAGGAGTGTCTCCCTCCCCCCAACGTTCCGGTCTCTTTCCCCGTCCGGAGGGGGAGTAAGTAAAGGAGACGAGGGAGATCGGGAGGGGGGGGGGGGGTGGTGGTAAGGGATTTTAGCGCGCCTAGTACCTGAAAATAGAACTCGGGGAGGGATGGGTGGGAAGTAGATGGGGATCTTTGGGGAGTCTTTCCTTTTTTAAGCCGCCGGAGAGAAATATAGGGAGAGGGGAGACGTGGACGATTTAGGGAGAGAGAGAGACGTGAGGTTTTAGGGGAGTGAGAAGTTGTTGGAGAGGGTGAAGTGTGTGAGCTTCCACCCCTTCAGTCTGCCCATTCCTCTCTCCCCTTTGCGACCGTTTGGGGTGGAATCGGCGACCACTTAAACTCGAATGAGTCGACCCCTCGCCGGGGAACGTGCCGGTGACTTGTTCCGGGAGAATCGAGAGCTGTGATTCAAGAGTGTGAGCATTGGGACGAGGGCCGCAAAGGGCGATTCTTGAGCCAAAAGCCGTCGTGGAAACTAGGATGGGGGCGAGGTCAATATAATCGAAGGTGTCTGATCAACGGATTGGGTTGCGCTCGACAATTAAGATCCATCGGTGCCAATTGATAAAAAATGAAGAACATGTTTACAAAGAACAATGTGAGTCCAGATTAAACGAGCAAAATTATTCACAGGGAATCTTGTACATATGGTATAATTAATTAAGAGCCATTTTCAAATAAAATTACATTTGTATAACGTCACTTTTACTCGTGCTAATATCTAATCTTTGGATGATTTTCAAGGTAAGAAATTATTCCACTTTACGCACTTCTCAACTCCACACATTTCTATCATTTGACTCATCATTGAACATCGTTAATCATGCATCAAAAATACATGGAGTTAATAAAAAATAATGGTTCTACATCCAACGAAGGTATTATGCGACAGTTTTTATTACTCGTTTTCAAATAAGATATCTTAAACTGATGTTAAGTCATAAAACTATATTTTGTGGGTTATCTACCAAGTTTTCTAGCTTCTGTGTGATGAAGATAAAATTAATTAGCCAATTAACTAACAAAAGGTTTCTGAGAAGAGTGAAAGAAAAAGACAACTGGGGAAAATTTTGAAAAGACGAGGAAACCTTATAGGATACATCATTAGATGTAATAACCAGCCTCCTGAAAAAAGTTGTCCTGGAAAAGGCGATGGAGGGAATGACAGGAATGGGAAAGGGTGAGCGCAGATGAATAAACTATATAAAGTTCCTGCATGAAGGGATATAAAAGAGAATAAATATCCAAGCCTGGAAAGTTAGTTGTCATAGAAAACGTGTGGAGTGGGAAAACGTGTGCTATGTGATGATTATAAAACTTTCCCGGGAGAATGAAAGGTGGCCATAAACAATGCAATTACTGGTTGAGGATTCTAAAAATTCAATTCAAAGAGAAACTTTCGGGGATAATTGTTAAATTGTGCGTAAGCATTTCGCGCGAAGCGTTAACTCCGTAATAGAAAGTAACTTTTGTTAGTCAGTAACACTGTAAAAGAGGTGTTCATAGAAACTTAATGTAATCAACTCGTGTGTCATATATACTGATTTAATACAGTGTATATACTGTTAGCATCAACAACAAGTGGTGCAATTTTCAAAGGAGAAAAGAAAAAATAAAGTAATTGTAAAGTTTTCTTTTTTATCAGTCATTATCTGACTACGACATTCTCTCGCTTATTATACAAATATTTCCTCCTTTGCAATGATGGTCTCAAAAATGATCAGTTTTGTAGTTCCAAGAAAAATGCCATCAAAAACTTCTCCTTCCAGGGAATGAGATTTATCATTCTGACGGTAGAAAGATTTTTTTAATTCGAGTATGCCTATGTACGGTGGAACCGGAAATATTCCACGTCGCTGCCGGTCGCAGCGTGCCCTAGGGCCATTAAGTAAGGGTGGGGAATCTAAGCGATAGGTCAGTTCATTACTTCCACGTGGGGCCCCAGTGATTTATTCAATCAGTTACTTAGACAAGTATGGGGCGAAAAATACATAGGACATTACAAAAAATAAAGAGTTACATTCAATCACCAAACACAGAGCTGAAATATCAGCATCATCATCAGTGTCCCACCAACTGCGTTACTTTCACGGACGGTTCCTGTCTAAGCTCTCCCCTACCGCCCTCGGAGTAATTCCAGAGGCCTATGTTGCTCCTGTTCTACCTTTTATACCTTTTAAATTTCTCATATCTTCTCTCAATGTATGGTAGAAAAATTTGATAACCCTCATTGAATTGGATGATGAATATAAAACAATACACGGTTAGCTTGCAGTATTTAAACAATCAAGGTTGAAAAAGGATTTGAATAGTTAGTTATATTTTTTGCTCACCGCAGGTTTTAATGAGATGCAAAACTTAAACTATCAATGATGCCATTCCCTACATAACATTAAATATTTTGTCCCTAAAACTTCGACTCCTGGAGAGTATGCTCACTAACAGAATCCTTAGCGATCCGGATCTTAGCGATACGGATATCATAAATAAGTGTACGAGATAGCAAGTTAATGTATTTCTCTCAAATCCGGGAGGAAAGATCTGGACTGCGGTCGTTTCGTAGGTGACCGGTTTTCCCGTCGAAACCACGAGACGAAATAAGGTGCGACCCCCGAGAAAAAACTTAAAAACTCGTTCCTAAAGAGCAAACGGCTCGAGCGGCCTTAGGGGAGGAACTCGGGAGATGCGTGGCACCTTTGTGTGCGCGGCCAAATCTTTGAGGACGGACGGGCGAAAAAAAACGAGCAAAACCCCAGCGCGGCTCATTTTTTTTTTAAAAGGTTACCCCATAATTAGGACACTGAATGCCGGCGAGAGGGTCTGCGGGGAGGTGGAGAAGTCTTCTTCCCTCCTCCTTTTGTCTTCGAGACAGCGAAACGCCCTCTGCGGACGGGGTACGCATGGGGGAGATGCCGGAAGACAGGAGGGAAGAAAGGGAAAAAGAGACAGAATGGAAAAGGGGGAAGAGGATGATATCTGAGAAAAGCGGCACTCACTGCATTAAAAACATAGCAGGGCTAAAAAAACGGCGCGCCGCGGTGCGAGGAAACAAAAAGAAGGCGGAGAGGCGGGTAGAAAGATAGGGAAAATTCGTGGGAGGAAAAAAGATCTCATGAACCAGGATACGAACCACGGAACTTTTCATAGCCTACCAATCTATCCACGAGGACGATGGTTTCTTTGATGCCCGCTTCCGTCTTATGAGTGCCATCCTAGATAACCCTGATGGAGAATAATTTCATATATGTCCTTCTAAATAATTTTGGGATGAATAATCCTGAGTGGCTTCGTATTTGCAGCGGGTCCAAAGCCAAAGATCCGTATTTTACTCCCAGTGTAGTAGATGTCCTTTTTCCTCAGGTAATTTTAAGAATTCCGCATGTCACGAAGGTAGGCACAGGTTATGGATGCATAAAAGGAGGTAGGAGGATAATGTAGGAAATGCAGATTCGCTAGAAAGGGGAAGAACAGGAACAACATGTATCCATAGAGGTAGTAATAAAATCTTTCAGCGATAGCATCAAATGTTCGTGGTTGGTCAGCTTCTTAGAGAGACGTAAAGTGGCTAAATGGCTCATCTCCCGTAACCATTCCTTCCATCCAATCCATCACAGACTCCAACCCTACCACCATCGCAGCCGACGCCATTTTAATTGACGTTCACTCGGCTCAAAGGAACGCATTAAAAATGCAAAAGAAATACAGACGAACTAACCCCGCGGTACCGTGATCAGTGAATACCGTGGTGTCCAATATAATCCTCACGGATTTAAAAGAGTCCATTTCGCAGGCAAGTTGATCCTACGGAAAGTTCTTTGAAGATTATAGCTGTGTCCGAAATCATCACAACATTAGGACTCGGTAATTGACCTTTTGCCCGCGACATTACTTACTAATTCCTTATGACTGAAATGTGATCACTTTTGACGAATATATCGATGGTAGTTAACCTGGAAAAGAACGAATGACGAAATTCACTTTTACTCTCGCAAATTATGTCCCTTAGCTTTGAGGCATAACTTATAAGAAATTATTCGGCCAAATTCAGTAATTTATGAAGCATAGAAAGGAAAACATTCTTTTTTTGACAAATTCCATTCATCGCACCCCCCTGCAAACTGCAAAAGGTACTTTCGTATCTTCCTTCCTTGATTTCAACAATGCGACGACTAAATCCGGCGTCCACAATGAAATCGCACAAAATCGAACACCACGGTAGCTGCATTCCTCCCCTCTAAGCGAACGCTTAGATATCTCACTAACGCATTTGGACGGGGCTTATTATTCGGAATATTAGCTTTCCTCTCAAGAATCTATTGTCAACAGCGGAAGGTAATTACGTGACCCTTAGTCGATTCCAGAGACTAATTAGAGTGCATATAAGCGATTAATCTTATATGCCAACACATTAAAAATTCCTTTAATAAAGAGAACATTTCCGTACTTTTCTATGCGTCGGTACCAATATTTCTGCACACTGAGCTTCAATATTTAGTGATATTAAGGAAGATAATGAAAATTAATGACGTTTTAGGAGCTATTCGAAGTACAAGAAATTGGCTCGTTTATCCATTAGTGATATCACTAGGTATTGCCGTTTATTTTACATGCTCATTTTGTACCATGAATTATTATTTCCTATGGTTGACTTGTCTTTCATTCTGCTGTCGGTCCCATGAATTCTATTAAAACACATATATTAATGAGCAGTAGTTTCTTTGAGAGCGGTGAACACGATAGGTTATCGGTACTCGATACGTGTCAAATCACGCGCATTGTGATGAAATCTGAAAAAAATGGGATAAGCGGAAACTGAAAATGAGGTAAACTGATGAAAATGGAGGCCTAGATGCTATCTCCAAACCAGATTTCACGACCTTCCGTTTCTACAGTTGCCAGGGAATGTCATGCCCTGGGAATGTCATAATAAACATGGGTAATTTGAAAGTATAAATAATGATACTTCCAACGGTGTCTTCCACACCCAATCGAGTCTCAAGATATAGACGGAGTGTTACCTTGGCCAAATGTAGGAGCATCGTTTTGGAAAAAATTACCTAGATAATTGCGCGCATTGTTCTCTTCGTGTTCTTACTTTATCCTACTTTTTGAGTCAACAAATGCTAAAAATTCAAGTTTCAAACTTAAACATAAGTTATTTGTTTAAAATCAAAAACATATGATAATTTTCGGAAGCCCAACTTAAAAGTAATTCAGAGCTTGAAGTATTGGCTGCCAATTACATAAAAGGTAGTCGTGACGACTATCTTTTACGTAATTGGCAGTAATTGTGACAATCATCACTCCTGTTAAGCGATTACTTACCACAAATTAAAGTACAAAGTGGTATGATCTAAACACCCTCAAAAGCTGACAGTGATGAATCTTAATTCCCATCTCATCCCTGGGGTATTAAGTGCTTTGTGTTCCCCTTAACTACTTGAGGAAGTCTTTCTACCGAGAAGGTTAACGACTCTCCTTCGAAAACCTCACAAATCCCAACGGAATTTGTTTTCGGTCACCTCGTTCAATTAGGCACGGGCTTCGATCAGATTAAAATTCCAAGGGACGAAGAATCGGATAATAGGAGCAAAAGGACATTTGAAAGGCCGAGATACGTCCGTCTAGCGGGCCATCCACGCAGCATTCGTCACGGGAGTATTGCGAGCGTTTAAATCCCAGGTAGCTGAATTCGGTCGACAGGGCCCAGGACACTCGATTAATTCCACGTGATTAAAGGTAATTCTCGGAGCGTAAAAAAAGTCGTTCCCGGTTGAGTAGGAATACTTTGAAACGAGCCAGGCTTTTGGATCATTATCTCAAATCACATGGTTATTGCGAGATAAGCCAATATATATAAATCGGATTTATTAAATGGAACTGCCTTTTACGAGATCAGAACCACGGTGGATTTATCAGACAGCGTATCGACGCTTGGATTCCTCATACGGAAGAAGTTAACATAAGTAGCAGTTGTTATCTGACTGCTTTACTAGGTATATAATTTACTGCGGTGCCCTTTTCCACGTTGCTACAAGAATGAATCAGGCTTTAAGAGAACACGGGGTATCTTCGTAATTTTTGGGTATAATCATCGCATGGTCTCATATCAAGTCCCAAACTCAGTTCAACTCAAGAAATTGAAAACTCAAGTCATGATATTTTCATCATTATCTCCGTTTGAATAACTCCTGAATATCATAACTCATCTAATAGTCACTTTGCTCTGTAGTAAAAATCGGTTGATCCACAAAAGGGTGTTACCTTCCGCATTAATTTTATGAAAAAAAAACGATTTTATAAAAGAACGATCCACTTCAATGAGGGGTAGGCTACAGCTACTAGGGATTTCCCTGTCTTTTACAATTAGCTGGATATGACGCGAATGGAAAACGACCTAAATGCATGACCTACAGTGGACCTCTCTTACATTACCTATAGAGTAAAATAACCAACTATAAGCTTAACACATTTTCACTTGATCAATTCAATACAAGCGTAGCAACTAAGTATTCATTCACGTGAAGGTGCTCTTTGACTTCATGCATTACTTTATTTTGGTGGACATGACCAATTACGTTTCTATCCCCACAATATGCAACCACCATTCCCATTTTCCGTGAAAGTCGAGTATCGTCCGCTACTCGGCTACTTGGTTTCTTGAAAAGTATGGATGAGGATGAAAGTTTTTGCATTGCACGTATGCGAAACCCCTACGATAAGGTTGGCAGCTGATGCTGAGTATCATGCTAGCGATTCCGATATCGGTTATTCTTCTCAGCGCAACCACTTTTACGTAGCTTCCAAGGACGATTCATTCCCCTTGTAACCTATGACGGAGTTCGAATGGACACGGACCTATTTATACAATCAAGTATGCAACACGATTTAACAGGACAGATATTCAACACACAAATTCAAATTATAGAATATACTCTCCCATCCATGCAACAACATATAGCTACAAATCAATACATGTTCCGATGGCGGAAACAAAGCAAAATATCTTCAATACCTCCAAAACTATCCACGTCACTTTATCAACCCAAATACCATATGCTCCGCCACAGCACCGATCGGTCCATACAGTTCCACACTTCGCCTTCCCACTCCTGCCAGTCAATGCACTTCTCACTTGGTACTCCCACCTCCAAAACTTCCTCCTTCCCCCAATAAAACAGCCAAAATTCCAACACCAATCTCCGCCTCACTCGTGTGACGTGCCGCTCTCGCTCCTCTTCCTCGACTCTCAGTTGTTGATTCTGCCCCTAGCGACCGCGAACTACTATGGCGGCCTTGCGTTATGTTACATTTGCCCCGTCGAAAGAAATTTAGAAAACATTGAGAAATTCTCTTTTGAAACCTCTAAAATGATCTATGAAAGGTGGCCCCGACACCTCTAATTTTAACTTAGGCTAAATTTCATAGATAAATTAAACCTCCTTATGGTCCGTGACTGTGCATCTTACAAACATGTATACACTAATAACATCAAATAAATATATATATACACTGATAACATCAAATAATAAGCAACGTAAATCCTTACTTTCTAATTTTTACAAACACCAAATAAACACTTCCATTTTATCATCATCATCATCACATATCATTACTTTCACAAATTTCAGTGGTCACCAAGGTAACCTTTGTCCTGCTCTATTCATTCATGTCCACTGTACAGCTGATCATTTGACATACCTCACTTTTATCACCACAGTTCATCAATCTCCTTCATTTCACCTCAACCTCAGTTACATGTTCATACACCCATACAAGCCTCAGAGGTAAGCCAGGACAATGTATACATTCTAAGACATGTCTCAATCCTTACAACATCAACTCCTATCCGTGCCAAAATGAACTCCTTATCTTAAAACATATCTCGAAAGGCATTTCTAATTACCTTGTAACTATTTCTTCCGCTACATATTCGCTGCCTAAGTCCTGCCCCTCTTACTATCTTCTTTCTCTTTCTATATTCTTTCTTTCTCTATCGTCTTTCCCCTTCCTATATCGTGACGTATTCACGCGAATAGCTAGTATTCAAAATGCATTGGGTGTTGTGTGGTGTGTGCGATTGAACTCCCCGCGATACGGCTTTAGATTAGATACATGGAAAACACCTCGGTCTGCTCCAGTCTCCGGATGTCGCAACATAAATGAAAATTTTCCCCGTGTGTCTTTTATCTCATATGGTCCTTCATACAATGGTAAGAAACCCTGGTAGATTTTATTTTCTTTGTGTGATACTGGGCAAGTACGGACCAACACTCTGTCCCCTACTTTTAAGTTTATTATCCCTCTTCGTTGTTTTCTTTCATTCCTCATTCTTCTTTTTTCTCCTTTTGCTGTGATACGGTCTCGGATCGAATCAATAAGATTTTGGATGTCCTCTTCTTCCCGCATGTTCACCGAGGCCAACCACTTATCCCATACGCGCTCAGGCTTCCTCCTGAAGTGTGCCTCTGTAGGCGTTACTTCTATCGTATCGTTAATAGAATCGTTCATGCATGTTTCTACTGCCGGTAACCATTTTACCCAGCGATTATGTGTGCGATGACAGAAAATCCTCAACAATGTTTTTACTGTTCGATGGTAGCGTTCCACCTGATTTCCTTGTGGGTGGCGAATGCTGCAGAATACTGGTTTAATCTCGTTCTCTTCCAATTTTCTCACCCAATTCCGACTAGTGAACTGTGTTCCCCTGTCGCTCAATATTCTTTTATATGCTCCCAGGCACGGCATGTGTTTTTCAAAAATGGCTTTAATAATTCCCTTGGTTGTCGCAACTCTTAGCGGGTACAATTTAATGTATTTGGAAAATGCATCTAAGGCTGATAATATGTATTGATAACCATATTGGCCTTTCGGTAATGGACCTACTAAGTCAACACAGAGGAGGTCATTACTCCTTTCTGGAATTACTGTCTGCAGATCCGTATAAATACTGACAGTGGGTGCCTTCAAACGCTGACAAACTTCACATTTCGCCGTCAATTTTCTTATCTCCCGATGGCATCTGGGGAAAGTAAATCTTTCCTTTATCATCGCGTATAATTTAGCTGCCCCCAGGTGGCCATACATCTCATGTGTTTCCTTTATTAATCTCGGGAATATTTCCTCCGGAACACAGATCCGCGGTTTGCCCCTTTCTTCTCGCACTAATCCCGCCTCCGTCATTCGGTATTCTTGATTCCTTTGTTCTCCTCTCTCCAATGCGTTAATGATATCTCTTTTCTGTTCTTCTCTCTTCTGTTCTTCTCTCTTCTGTTCTTCTCTCTTCTTTGCTTCTCTCTTCTTTTCTCTTCTCGCTCCATCCTTTCCTTCTTTCTCTCCTCTTCCCTCACTCTTTCTTTTTCTTCTAACCATGCAATAATGTTAGATCCGACTGCGGGAAACTCCATTATTTTAAATTGATGAGTATCGATATTTATTCCCTTCTCCTCAAATGCCGATCGTAATCTGTTAATTAATTCTTTCTTAATCCCCACGGTATCTAAACCCAGTTGTTTTAATTCCTCGACAATTTCTGAATTCTTTAATTCACCCAAATATTTAACAACCGTGGCCATTTTGCCCAAAACGAACGCCTCGACGAGAGAATTTACTTTAATTGTTGTGAATGCAATTTTTTGTTGACTGGACGCGCACGAACCTAAGCGTCCTTATTGACAAATCGTCCCGATATTGTTGACTCGCCTAATGGTTGCTAAATTCCCGTATTAAAACGCTTCCATAAATTCCGCTTTCTCAGGTCTTCCGCGTGGTATATACTACTAACGTTTCCCTTATTAATTTTGTTCGCAAACGTTAATTTAATGATTCGTGCCCTCGTTGAGCGCCAAAATGTAACCTATGACGGAGTTCGAATGGACACGGACCTATTTATACAATCAAGTATGCAACACGATTTAACAGGACAGATATTCAACACACAAATTCAAATTATAGAATATACTCTCCCATCCATGCAACAACATATAGCTACAAATCAATACATGTTCCGATGGCGGAAACAAAGCAAAATATCTTCAATACCTCCAAAACTATCCACGTCACTTTATCAACCCAAATACCATATGCTCCGCCACAGCACCGATCGGTCCATACAGTTCCACACTTCGCCTTCCCACTCCTGCCAGTCAATGCACTTCTCACTTGGTACTCCCACCTCCAAAACTTCCTCCTTCCCCCAATAAAACAGCCAAAATTCCAACACCAATCTCCGCCTCACTCGTGTGACGTGCCGCTCTCGCTCCTCTTCCTCGACTCTCAGTTGTTGATTCTGCCCCTAGCGACCGCGAACTACTATGGCGGCCTTGCGTTATGTTACACCCTGCACACAATGTGCAAGGATGCTTTCCACGAAAAGTCTCCTCTTGTTCTCAGCTCTCCTTCTGAACCACAACCGGTGGTACGCCGCTCCCACTTGAACCTCATCTCGCCTTTTGAGGCCTCAAGCGTTCCGCCCAATGAAAATCCGCGACTGCAGCGGACGTCACCACGTGCGCGTCAGTGAGGTGGTATCCCCACCCCGCCCCCTTACCACCTCGAGGAGAAGGAGTGAGGAAGAGAGGCCTGCGGCCCTTGTAAGGATTGTCCTCTCTCCCTTCTCCAACCCTGCCCTACTCCCTGGTCCCCTCTCTGCTCCACACCTCCTACTTCGACGGCGACACTCCATTATGGGAAAATAAGGAGAAGAATCTACATCACCCTGCACGCATAACGAAGTCCTGCTGATTACATTTCAACTTCGAATTATAAAAATTCCTGATAAAGACAGATCGAGTTCGAGTCATAGTTTAAATAAGGAACGACTAGGAGGGTTTTCAAGAAAATTAAACCACAAAAACTATAAGCTACAAATAATTATAGACGGGTTTTCTCCTCTTCATCTTTTTTCGATCTCATTATTCGGGAAAGCGAATGGAAAAAGGGCCAAGGCCTCATACGAAAAGTAGGTATGGAGCAAGTAGCGGAGGAAGACTTGTATAACTATGAATTGATTATCCGAGGGGAGAGCTTCGTCAAACCAATCTTGGGATTGAAACTATTGTTGATGATTGTTGGGATAGGCACACATAAAGATACATAATGTCACTGGCTGCAGGTGTACCCTCAGGGATAAACATAAGTTTGTCACTACATCGAGTGGCACAAACCACAGTGATGCCCATCGTCCACGACCGAGACGGGATTCGAACCGAAATTCTACGGTCTGGCTCGTCGCCCACCTGACTAACCAAGTTCCAGTCTCTTATCGTGTCATCGGTTTGAGTTACGGGGGAATCCGGGATTTCAGAATTTCGAATGCACTCACTCGATGTACCAGTTAATTGCTGTGCATCGCCATGGTTTTTGGAAATCGTCCAGGGTTCATGTGAAAAGGATAATCCCCAGGGCGTGCATCGACGGGGAGAATACCTACGGGCGCTTAGTGTCGCAACCAGAGTACCGCGGGGTGATGATGTAAACTCGGGATAATGACAAAACGAGCGGAGTGGATAAATGCCCGCGCCGCTAGTCCCTCCCGCGAGCGGCAATTCTGCAGTTCTGCAGGAGCGCCGGGGTGGGAGGAGGTGGGACTTCACATTGCCCCGTTGAGACGACTGCAGTTTTCACTCCCTCCAGGCCGCCACCGCTAACAGCGCCCCCCCCCCCTCCCATTCCGCTAAATCCCTTTCTAGCGCGCTGCCCTCTCGCCTTCCCCCCTTTTGCCTTCCGTCTTATTAACGCCGCTTACGCCGAGGAAAAGATTATCGACTTTTACTTGGTCGCGGCAGGCTTTTCATCCGCCATCATCTGTTGTGGCATTAAGCGGAAACCACCCCATATCATATGCCGAGATGGATCCAGAAACTCATCTTCGAACCCGAGAAAAAGTGTGGCCAAACTCCCTGAGAGATGATATATTAAATCAATGCTCTTTTTAATACGTAGCTCATTCTTCTAGATTAATTCGTAAATAATGTGAGTAACTTCCTGTCCATGAAATTATAAAATAAAGTTACGTGTCAATTTTTTGGCAATAGTATCGTAGTTTACATGACTATCATTACCAAGAAAAATACCTCTCTCTCGTATGTTTCATTTACGCTGACATTGCGTCGGAGGAAACAAGCTTAACAAGAAAGGAAAAGATTATCGACTTTTACTTTGTCGCGGCAGGCTTTTCATCCTCCATAATTTGTTGTGGCATTAAGCGGAAACCATCGGTGAACATACCGGCACCACGTGAATAAAATACGACTCAACCGGGTTCAAATGACTAAAGTGCGGGCGAAAATAGAGAGGAAGCATTCGGGGATAACTGAGTCGAAACGCTATTCTTATTCATTCCCTCTCAAATTTAAATCGGGCTCACCAAGTGAGACTTGGGAGCTCATCTGTATAAAACAAGTCCATTGTTAGAAAACCATGTCAAATGACAGCCGGTGCCTTTATGCTTGGTATAAACAGAAAAACCATTTGATATGACTATTTGTCTAGCCTGTTTTACATTTAATACACAAAATTTTGGTCTTAAATAAAGGTAATGTCGTTAGGGTTCGTTGAGAGAGTCAGGCAGTGAGGAAGAAAATGCAATAAAGAAAAACATTTATATTTTGTTTAATTTAGGGTTTCTATTTGGACCGCGGAGAATTCTCTTCGGTGCTCAATACAACTTGAACCCACATAGTCGCGAATACGTGAAACACTGGGAGTTATGGTTCATTTAGGGTATGACACTTGTGCAATGAGTGGTGACTTAAAAAATATAATCAATCCCTGATGAGTGAGCTTGTTTCCTAATGTCAGCGTTAATGAAACATTCCAGAGAAAGCTATTTTTCTTGGTAGTGATTTTCATTTAAACTACGATACTATTACCAAAAAATTGACACGTAACTTTTTTTATAATTTCATGGACAGGAAGTTACTCACATTATTTACGAGCATAATCTAGAAGAATGAACTACGTATTAAAAACATATCATAGATTAAATATATCATCTCTCAGGAAGTTTGGCCACACTTTTTCTCGGGTTCGAAGATGAACTTCTTAATAGATTGTACACATTTTCACTCGCAAGGTATTAGTTTCTCAATTAAATCACCATGCTAGAAAATCATCATTTCACTTCAAATCCAACGAGATCTTTCCAATTAGTATCTGGAGTCCAACCCTCGGTTCTGGATCGACGGACCTATAGAGGAGAATTTTCCGGTCTGTTTCCTGCCTCCAAGCCACCCCATACACTATTTTAAAGGTATTACTTTCGAACGAATAGGTTCAAACACCAGGATCGTCAGTGTTTTCCCCTCCTCTTGTGTTTCAGCGCACTTTCCTCAAGGGGGTGTTTGGAAAGGGAGGAGGGCGGCCACGTGACCCGAATGCACCCATACAAGCGCTACGACTTCGCCCCACTCCACCACCGACGACCTACTAAAGGCGCCGGCCGCCGCTGCCGCTCCCAACCAATACGAGCGACATGCCCTCTCTCCTATTGTGCGAGTCGCCGCCTCTCCCGCCACCCACTCTCCCCTGGGGTCACCACTCTTGCCCCCTTCACTCTCCCCCCCTCCCCCTCGCTAAAGTGGCCCCGGAGGACAGGAGCTCATTACTAGGGCCACCCTCTAACCCCCTTGCCTACTCCATACCCCCCTCTGCTACTACCCGCCCTCTTGGCCACATTCCGCCAGAGGCTAGTCCGAAAGGAAACATCTGAGGCGCAGAGTTGAGCGATATTGAAATAAGAATAGAGAATATCGATATGAAGAGCATATCGGGCATGTGCCACGATCGAAACTTAGGAGAGAATGGTCCGCACTGAGAGTAAATTAAACCATCACTAACGCGAATTAGGGATCCTGGGTAGCGTAGTGGTCTGCGCAGTGGCCCGCAAACCCAAAGGTGGTTTCGTGGATCGATTCCCGGTCCAGGTGAATTTTTCTCATGGCAATTAATGTGAATTTCACCGCCGTTCACGCGGCAGGATTGAAATATCCTTCAACTATCGTATGGTGTTGGATGCTCAACAGCTTTTCTCGTTTTACATTGAAGCACGCTAAATTTTCAAATAAGTTGATTTATCCAATCGTGCTAACGATTTCACGCATCGAATTTGAATTTTGCGCCGAATGCAACTTTCATTTGGTTCATTGCATTCAGACTGCATAAAATTATTTAGCAACACGTGAAACTCATTTTTTTGAGCCTCCGGACCACATTACATTGTCACCTAAATATCTCATATTTTTCCTAATGCATGATAATATCCCATTATCAGTGTCGAGCATAGTAGCGTCAGGGCCGACAAGGAATACTCGCGGGCTCCATTTCTCGTATCTCATCTATGCGGCCGAATGCCTCACCTGAAGCCATCTGCGAATTCTATCGCACGATCGTACCTTTAGTAAACACAAGAGCCTATTTCCCATGTCAAAGCTGTTTTTCCACATTTTCTCAAATTGTGAGGATTGGATCTCCTCCATTTCATGGTACACCTTGCCATTAACATGTCAGGGGAAGGCAGAATTAAACAGCGACGTGTCGCCACTGTTTAATTCTGCCCCTAGGCCACATTCCGCCAGCCCCGTCCGTGTCCCCGATCGGAAGGCGGTTCGCTTTAGTCAATGGAGCCCCTTGACGACTCCCTCTGGACCATTCTTCCAACTCTCTCCCCCAACCCTACCTTCCTGTCTCCTTCCCTACGCCCGAGGGAATGTAGGCGGCTCCGGTCTGCCCATTCACCCGAGTAATAATCTCCACATACACGTAAGCACGAAAAGAGCAAAGACTATTATGAAGGAAAAAGAGTGATGTAAAAGGCACTGGCCTGAAGTCTTCGGGATATCATTATTAGAAACGTAAACTAGACGAAAAATTAATACGCGTACTATATAAAAAATATCATTGCGTGATTGCTCATAATTTTCTTATTTTAATATCGACTGCGTTTAACGAAATGACAACAGCAGATAGCATGATATCACATAAATAGCCAAAATCATTTCATCAATCAGTCATCAAATAGGAAGACTGCAATGAGCAATAAATAATTTCTACCTGCTATTACTAGTATTATAATAATCCCCGATTCCATTTGTCCACTCTCTGTTGAAAAATTATTTCTCAATAAAGAGATGAAATTTGAGCGGGTCATAATATCAAATGACATCAGTGGCGATAGTGTGACTATTCACATAAACTACCATGCTAAAAAAATTCAACTGGATCAAACCACGAACCTTTGGCTTTCCGGGGCACTGCTCAGACCACTACGCTATCCAGGATAGATAATGCGACTAGTCAAAGACAAAAAGAGATGTTAAAGAAGAGAGTGATGACGATGATAAAAATATGCTTAAAGTCGGAGAATGTATTCATTGGTAAAAGCATGGAAGATCATGACAAGAAGCGATCGTTATAATTTAAGAACAAAAACTTAATATAATTCACAAAAATTGATTTTTACAAATCAAATTTTCCATAACATTTCAAACAGAAAATGCCTCGAAAATTGCTCTTCAAAGTCGAAGCATGAAGCGTTCAAGTGAAGCTTTTTTTTGTGCTGAGAAGTTTTTTTTTCTTTCAGGTAGTAAGTATCACAATGTGGCTACTTAGGGTGAGGCTACTTTCTGAGCAATTGTTTCATACGTTTTTATAGACCATAACTCTATTTTTTATGTCGCGTAAATTCTCTGAGAGCCAAGGGAATTAAAAGCAATTGCTTAAATCGTAGACTTTCTTTGCAAACGCTTCATGAAATAAATAAACGTTTTCTCAATTTATGACTGGTGTCCTCTTAAAAAACTTAGAAATGGGGTCGTTTACCATATTTTTTTAGCCGAATATGATAGAGTTTGTAAAATAAAAAGACCGGTATTTTTCAGTTTTTTGATCCGTCAATTATTTCTCGAGTTATAGGCGTCGAAAAACTAACGTTTTTAACCCTTTCGGAAAAGTGGGTGTGGTGCAACCTCTGACGTATAACGACTTCGTCTAATCACAACTGAGCCCGCAAAGCTACTTCGCTTTATCGCAAAGGGGGGACACAGCTGACTCGGCCAATCGGAGCAGTCACGACCGCATCTGTGCGAGCAGACCTTCCGAGAATCCCCCTCCACTCCCTCCCCTTCCCATAAGAGCAGTCAAGGTCGGAAGGAAAGTGACGTCAATGTTATCACAGCAGCATTTTCGGTGGGCGTCACCTTTTGATTATTTAAATTTTTGATTTATGAGTGAATGGTTATGGTTAGAAGATTCATTTTTTTCACTAAATTTCTTTTTTCGTTTCCATCTAACAATTTCGTGCACAAAATTGTGATTTCGGTTCCGAGTAAACGCCCCCATTGTGATATAAATGGCATAGCTTCTTATAGAAATTTCAGAGGCGAACAGAAAACGCCGTTGGAATGCAGGCCGATACAACAAAAACGACAAACAATCTAAAAATCATGGCTCGAAAGTTTGAAAAATATAGTCTCGTACATGTGACATGTGTGGAGGAAGAAATGAAAGAAATACTTGAAGATTCATTAGATACAACAGGCATGCTCAGTTACTTTCAGGTGACTCTACCAAGGATGGAGGGGGCTGCTGGATAAAATGCGCGATATAGTTGTCGTAAGGGGGCACACCCGTGGAGAGTGGGAATAAATCGAGACTCTTTCTACAGGCATCCTTAGCTTCCGCGCACATATATCTCGACGACAACGATGGAGGCGGGCGGTGTTCGTAACTCGCGGCAATGGCGCCGTCCACTGGCGCCAAGGTTCACTCACCTCAGGGCGCCACCTACTATCATCAACACACATCCGTTTTCTGCGATGTTCTCTGTCCCTCTTCCCATGGATGGCCTGATATCAAATGGTGTCCGGACTTGTCTTTGTTTCAGGCATAGCCACAACGTTCAACCGGAAGGTCAGCGTGGAGTTAGTCAGGGTAGGGATGTCACCAAGTAAGGAGCCCAGCGGTGTGTCAAATTCACACACATGAGATGGTGCCCCCCCAACAATGATTTCAGTGATACATATCTATAGACTGCCTTTTCATTGGAGGGTTGGGGGTAAGGAGGACAAGACTGGTGACCGTCTCCTCCAAACCTGACGCCTGGGTAGGCCCTGGTTGGTTGGGTATTCAACCCACAAATGAAAGAACCTTACTGGTATCCTCGAGGCAAATTGAAGTTGGTTTTTGGAGATAATTCTGACGCGGATGAAAGTCGCAAAAAAGATTCATATACCAACAAAGGGAGGCAGTGTGCCTATTACTACGGCTTCTAAATAATCCTTTCTCCTCAGGTCCCAATTTTTTCCCAAGTTATAAAAACATAATTGGTCGTTGCATTAGAATTGACAAAGGTCAATTAATATGGTCTAACCTAACTTAATCCTCATTCTAATCCTGAAGCAAACACTCATGTCCAAGGAGGGGTACTTACAATGTTCGTTATGAGGCTAGTGCGTCACCATCGTGACTACGGCGGCTGGCAGTGCATCCTCACGAGTGCTTCCATGCGTCGGGCAGTCGTGCATCCTTCGACGCCAACTCCTTGCCGCGTCATAATGCAAGCGCGGAACCTTTGCGCTTGCCCGCCACTCGCCCACACGTATCGGCAACTCCCTCCAGACACCCGGGCTTATCTCTCGACTTCACTTCCGGCGACCCACGGGCCTCGCCCACCACTCCTCCCATCTCCATGCCAAGGAACTTCCTTCCCGTACGCAATTATTCTTCCAAAGCACTCGCTCACTTTCCCCCTTGTCCTTCCAACACCCCTTCCCCGTCACGATGATCGCGCTGTTTCCTCCCTAAGTAAACTCAACGTCTGAAGAAAACCTTTCGTAGTCAGTTTTCAATCATAGAATAATATTATCACCTTCCGGTCATAGACAGAAAGATTCAGAAAGAACAGAATTTGTCAGAGTTCGTTGGTGACTAGTACTAAAACGGCTGTGAAAAAAATTATTTCAATGTAGTTGCGCAGCGTATTGTCATCATCATAAGTCATCAATCCTCAGAATGGTTTGACACAGTTCTCCACTGAGTTCATCCATGGGCTGATCTCCTCATATTTACGTATTTCTTCTCTTTCATTTCCTTCATCACTTGTTCCATATATCTCACTCGAGGCCTTCCTTTGCCATTCTTCCCATCCATTTGTCCTTCAACGATTGTCTTCATCAGGCCATCGTGCAGCGTATTGTAAGGAATCAAAATAAAGGGTCGCTGTCACCAGACATCAATTTATCCAATTACTTGGGAGGTGAAAACTATGACGAATATCTTAAAATTATGCGTTTTTGTCACATTATGGGAAATGCTTTTAATGATATGCAAATAGTATGCTAATTCATGTAAATAACAGCGATGCAAAAGCAAGCTATCGACATTCAACAAAATCTAAGAGATTAATCGGCTTATGCCAATCCAACCCCTCTTATTTTATAAGGCTTAAGGTAGTCAAACAGCAGTTTTCGTGATTTCAGGAATTCGACTTTTATTGAAGATGGCAGTCCTGGTAGAGTCCCAATCGTTTCTGTCGAGTAAAACATCCAAATTATCATAAATAGTCTTGGCAACGTATATCCTTCTGCCATCGGAAAGTATAGGAACCTCTTTGACAGAAGTGACGGTTTGAATTCTAGACCAGACCTATATGTGTGTTTCCATATCATGATATATCATTTATGCAAGACCTTTTCTTATCTCAGAAAAACAACTCGATAAGATTAATTTAATCCGCAAGTCATTTGACCTTCATGCACGCCCTAGAAATCCCATTTAACTGCTTACACCTCGCGATAAATTTTAAGAAAGCATTATGATATATAAATTTCAATCCGGTTTCCGGCATGGACACAGCACTACCTCAGCTCTGGTAAAAATCACTGATGACTTTAGAAGATCGATGGACAAGAAAGAGTTATTGTGCTTGTACTTCTTGATTTCAGCAAAGCCTTTGATTCAATAGACAGAGATATCCTTAGAGCAAAATTAGGGAGTATGGGCTTTTCTACCTCTGTAATGAATTGGATTACATCATACCTATCCCACCGGAAACAGAAAGTTATCTCAAATGACTGACTCCTGCTCCTTGTGGGCCGATGTCTCTCGAGGAGTACCTTAAGGCTCTATCCTCGGACCTCTTTTATTCTCTCTTTATATTAATGGCTGTCCATTATCGCGCAGGAACTGCAAACACCATCTTTACGCTGACGATTTTCAAATATATCTAAACTCAACTGTTGACAACTTAATTGATAATTTGGAAAACATCAATAATGATCTCGTAGAAATTAATAATTGGAGCAAAGCCAACTTCTTAACAATTAATCCTGACAAATCACAAGCCATCACAGTTGGATATCTGAGAATTCTTGCATCAATTAAATAATATGAGCTGCCGCCCTTACGAATAAATGGTGATCCAATTTCTTATTGCGAGGCAGTTAGAAATTTGGGAATATTGGTAGATGAAAACCTATCATGGTCGTACCATTTCAATAATATCTGTAAAACCGTCAATAAATCATTATTTTCACTTCTTAGATTGAAACATGTGATCCCCACATCTCTTAAGGCACAGCTGGTTTCGGCGTTAATTTTGCCACACTTTGACTACGCCGATACAGTTTATCAAGACCTATCACAAGAACTGTCACTAAAACTTCAACGCTCTCTGAATGCATGCATCAGGTTCATTTTTATACTACAGGTATCAGATCACATCACCTAATACATAAATGAACTATCCTCGTTAAAACTTAGTTACAAACGACAACTTCACACCCTCTCTCTTCTTTATCAAATTCTGAACTCTAAAACGCTTTCGTACCTCTTTGAAGAATTCAAGAAGCTGCAAAATGTACATGAATCTAATACGCGAGGAAGTCATAAGCTGGTAATACCTCTCCACCGGACTACTATCTTCAATAAATCATTCATTGTCACTGCATGTCGTGAATGGAATAAACTCCCCTTATCCTCAAGAAACTCTCAATCACTTCCATCTTTTAAAAGGGTGCTACATAAAACACTTCTACAAGTTCAACAGATAGGCACACGAGTATCACACGACACGGGCACTCTTTCAATGCATATGATAGATTAGAACACGCATGGCAAGATAAACGGCGCACATTTAACACCATGTTTTTGCATCATATCAAGTTTGTTTTTGTTTAGTAATTTTTCTTTAATTTCTTAATTTTTTTCTCTTCACCTTTTGTAACTTTTCTTTTCTTTGATTTTATATTTTATCTACTAACTTTCCTATGTACTTAGTAGGCTCATTTTTTTAATGAACTTTAATGATTATACGATTAGATACATTCTATCACATTTAAATCGTTTTTAAACACTAGCTTTGCTATCAGTAGGATTTTGCACGTTTTTCACACCCCTCCTTCTTGTGCGGGTGTTTTCCTTCAGTGAGTTTTTGAGTAAAGGATGAAAGCTTAATAATCTTCAAGTTTTTTCCACATTGTAAATTCTTTCACACACGATTTGTTGCGTAATATTGATATATTGAGAGTATATATTTCTATTGTATTCATTTATCATTCTTTAATTCCTATATGTATATTCTTTAATGATATTTTTTTTAAACCTTAGATTGTAATTGTTTTAGGTCTTGACCATTATATGATTTGTACATTTATTTTGACGAGGGGTTAGGTGGCAGAAGGGACAGTTTTGTCTCAATATCGCCCCAATAAAGACCTTTTATTATTATCATTACTATATATATATACTACTTGCAAAATTAGCGAAACTACCATCAATAATTCCCTCCACCACGAATCTAATAATTTGATCAAAAAAGAATAAGGGATTTTATCTTTTTTAAAATAAGAGAGCAAGATGTTATTATATACACCCAATAAATAGATGGCAAAACGGATGAGCAAGACTCCATCGGTGGTTTCTACTTAAGGGAACTACAACCATTGAAAGAAGAGATGCAAATGCCCTCGATTTCCAAAATTCTTCAACAAAAATATTTACTTTTTACAAATTCAACTTGTAAGTTAAATGATGGCACCAATCTCTTTCACTCCAATTATCGGTACTCAAAATAAATTTTAAACCACACCAATCAACTTATTTTTGAGGTCTTGAATGTGTAAACTTAACAATAAAATCCTCATAGCGTAATTATTTTTTCCGTCGTACAAGTTCGTATGCATAATTAATGTATTCAAAACTTTTGTCGCTAAACTTTTATTGTATTCCTATGGTTTTCTTCAAAATCCACGTTAACATGTTTTACTCCGTTTCAAAGGAAGGAATGAAAATGCTATGATAATGACCCTCGAGAATATACTACGCTTTCCACACATTTGTACAGAAGGCACATATTTTTCTGAAGTCCAGATAATAAGTTGTCAAATGTTCAAATTTTAGTTTTAATTCACTTCGCTGTTGCCAATTTTAAAATTCCTTTTTTATCATGTTCAATCACAACTGACAATGAAAAAAGTGCGCACGAAAAAGATACAAAATGTAACATTCCTAAAACTTTATTTGCAGAATCATTCCCCTCTGGTGATATTAAAGAGCTTCCCTCGCGCTACTGGGACTCGATTACTACTATTTTATGGAGTCCCGGAGGGAGGGCGTTATTAATTTTTCTTCGCTAGCACCGCTCGCGGCGGATAAAGATCGGCGAGGAGCCCCCTGTAATTTTGACCTTCCCGCGCAGAATGAGCGCTTGCTCGTGATGGCGACGTGAATAACGGAGATAAAGCTGTTACTTGGAAATGATTTTATATTTTTATAAAATGTAACATCATCCTTTTTGCGTTGCTCGTACAATTACCATGTCAAAATTAGCAATATCAAATGAGAGGGAGGAAGTGCCAAGACCATTAAATGCTGGCTTACGCAAGCTAAAAGTACTAAAGAAAATGGGACGACTACTTTGCAGTTAGAAAGAGAAGCATTTCGCGAAAACCTCTTTATGGATTAGGTACCAATGTCCTTTCGTATGGGTCAGAGACATGAACCGTCGGAAAAGCTGGTCAAAAATAAAAGAAAATTTTCAGCGATGGTGTTGAGGTACGGTATTAAAGATCAAAAAGGTCGAATGAAATGAAAACTTATGTATGCAGAGGAATGGAGGGAAAAATGTCTGTTGGGGGTAAAGTACAACAGAGAATAACTAAGTACATTGAGATGTAATGAGTATGTCAAGGTTGAATAGAAGGACCTCACAATGAAGACCAAGTGCAGGAATGCAACCAGCATGGGAAAAATAAACAGGGAGATAGAAAAATGAACCTGCATTTAACTCAGCTAGTAATGAACAGAGAATTATTATGGGTGCAGATAATCAGTACTAGGAGTTCAATATTATTACGATATCAATAACATTTTTTTATTTTCGCTTTGAGATTGTGCCGGAAGAGAGTTGGTAAAAACGTTCAACTTCACAGGGGTAAACCAGAATGGTCCTGAAAAAGGTAAAGTGCCCATTTGACAGTATTTTTTCAGAGAAGACAGGTTAATGGTATGTTTTCACATTATTTAATGCAAAATAACGGTTTCCACGAGGTTTTTCTAGAACGACAGTAATCCCTATCTCCCCGATATTTACCTCTCGCGCTCATAAGACTGCTCTCGAGCATCCAATTTTGCCATATTTTAAATAAATCTCCCTCGTGTTTTATCAGAGGCCAATCAAACTGGTGAACTAAATATTTTAATGCCTATCCCTCCAAATACGGAGCAAGGCTCATTTCGGGGCATTAAAACGATTACGGTTGGTTCAAAAATAATAATCCATCGTACGCACATATTGAAAACCGGAGCCGGTCCCCGAAAATGCTCGTTGGGTACCTCTGTTCCCGCGAGTACCAAGTCTGGCAACGCTGTAGGAATCACATATGCGCGCCGGGGAAGAGTCGGAATGAAGGGATGTGCAGGGAGGCGGAATGGACGGTGCATATTTAGTTAGTGCGTTTTAGTGTCACCGCGTATATTATAAATAAATACGCATCGTACGAGCGAGGGGGAGAAAGGGCGGACAAATTATGAATGCCGGGTTGGGTGGACGTTCCATGGGTAGAAGGGATGTGTGAGACTATGGAAAATATTGGACGAGTGCATGCTTCTCCGATTCCAATTAAAAAGACTCGGGGGATGCAGGAGACAGCAGGGAATTGTGGGGGAGGGGGGAAGGGAAGAGGGTAGGGATTATGGCGGAGCGGGCGTTGAAATCCATGTAACCGTTATCGAGACAGGGTTTAGAACTCTCCCCCCCCCTCCCTCTCTTTTGATGCAAGCGGCCCATTTTAATTGTCAACAGCGACCCGGGAGTATGTGGCGGACGGCTACATGACGTGCATTTGGTTCCCGACTTCCATTATTTTTCCACTCTTTGTCCTATCATTTTGTAGCCATTCACCATAACCTCTCCCCACCTTGTTTCCTTCCTGCGGGATCACGATTATATGGGGAATTGGTGACGCGCGTTCATAACTTGAAACGTTGAATTTCAGACAACGGGGAGCAAATTTCACTAGGTGCCTTCCGTGCTGGTAAATGATATCGCATTTGATCCTGTTTCAACGCAGCGTTTTTATTTTAAAAAATCACAATGACTCAATACAGAGGAGGGTAATACTTTTATTGTGTCTGTTGGACTGAACAATACCCGAGGTTCGATGGGACACATTAATATTTTAATGCGCATTACATATTTTTAAAAAATCATTTATTAAATGATTTGGAGAAGGAAGCTGTCTCACACCACGCTAGGCGGGGTTCCTTAATTCCTTCCTGGTGATGCCATGGAAATCATAATCGTGTTCTAATTAAATGTCCTTCATATAACAAGATGAGCATTTTTCTCCATATGTTATCACGAATAATATGAGTTAAATAATGTACATTTGTAATATATAACCTTTATTCTAAATCAGTATTTGAACATGCGTCTTACGTTACCAGCCCTCGGGGCGTAGTTTGGACTTCGCAGACTTTAAACCATGGCAGTGATGCGAATGCTTGAAATTCAGATGGATTAGTGAGTAGGAAGAGAAAGTATGTATCACGTCGAAAGGCGATTGAAAATTTGATCCTCCTGGCTTTTCACTTTCACTTGAATACGCACCACATTTAAATTTACGATTAAAACAATTACTTTTTGACACGAGCAAAAATGACGTAACGCATACAAAACATTCATAAATTCAGCTGAAATAAAAGTAGGTAATTCAATTAGATGCTACGAATGTTAGTTATATTTTCTCTTTTTTCCATAGAAGAGACCTTGAAGTAATCAACGACTCAAAAGTTTAAATAACCAAACCCATTTCGTTTAATTACGGTAGGTTTTGTAACGGAGTATCCCACGAATTGAAGAGTTGGCAACCCTGGAAGCATGAAGTGACGTCGATACTCGCGCCTCACCTCTCTCGCCCACTTTTCCCCGAGCACCTCACACACTTTGGATCCGATATAGATAATGTGCGCCCGCCGTCATCAATTATTAGCCAATTGGAGTCAATTTCAATTTCCGCCGGAATAAAAGTAAATGACCCCGGGAGCTTTTCCTCGGTACGCTACGATTCGGGGAGCGAGATATGTACCTGATACGTATTTTATAATTTTCTTTTATTTCCACCTCCCTGTATTCGAAATTAGTAGAGTGCTTCGGAATATTCCCAAATTGGAGCTCGAGGTTCTATCCCGGAATTAAACAAGCGAAAGCGACGGACGCTACGAGAATTAAATGAGTTCGAGCGCATGAAATTCAATGCGCCCACCTTCAAATTAGAAAGGGGATAGAAAGAAATGAAAAGGTATTTCATCCATACTAAAATCATATTATCCTAAAATCAAAAAACCATACTAAAATCATATCTTGTGCAAAGAGGTTCTCCATGTACGCGTTTCGTGGAACCGTATCTGCCACAAGGGCTGGGGAAAATGCGATGCGATAAATGCCAGGCTAGTTTCTTTTTAGTACATTTTCGTTTTAATCCCGGTCGTGCATAAACGCCATTCACGGAAGGGAACGCCTTCAGTTTTCTAAAGCTCACATATATATTTTTTATTTGGAACAACAATATTACTTCGAAAGGAGCAAACAAGAGCCAGTATCCATTTCGCCCGATAGGATGAATGTCACAGGGACGGACTGCTCTCTGAACCGTAATCTCAACTCTACATCGCTTCCAGAGTCGGCCTTTGGAAAGTTAAAAAAAAAGACCAGACTCGGCCAGAGGTAAAGAGAATAAAGACCACCGTATCCTACGATCACGAGCTAATATCTTTGAACGGCAATGAAACGAAATTGAATCCAATTCCATTTTGCTAAGTAAATGTATAATCGAGCCGGGTATATTTGCCTCACCTTCGATCGATATCCAAAAGAGCATCGACATTAAATAAACAAATAATGACCGCTATTCCTGCCCCAGTATTATTTTTATTTTAAATTTTTCGAGTGTGACGATCTTTTTCTTCTGTATTTCTGCTCTTCAAAAATCACTGTCAAGAAACAGATACTCTATTCCCTAAGTTATTTAAAAGGTCAAAACTACGCTATCGTTTTTTCTCAATAAGGAGAACTACTGATGGCATAATGGCATTGGAATGCAGGCGGCTATCACATTATTTCTTATTTTCACCACATTTTACAGGTCTCAATGGTGTTTCCCGTCACTAAGCGTCCCGTCAGCTCTACTTCCTCTATTCCGTCGTACGAAATAATGCTCTATAAACATTCATATGATCTATAGTGGGGACCCACTTATCCTGCTTCGCAAAGTCGTGGGCAATATGATACTTTACTTTCGTACCCTTTAAAAACTTGTGACAACGAAACAGTAACAGAAAAAATCATCGTCAAGTATATTACAGAAGTCAAAATAAAGTAAATCACCTTAGTGCCTGTCGTTAGAATGAATTTTAGAGAAGATATTACTCATCAAATCTTTAATACGTTTTTTTATTCCATGCGTAGAAAAAACCCATGGCATTAGTATGCAGGCACGTGTATGCAAAAGTACAGGGTAAAATTCAATTTCATTTGTTAGGAGAAATTTTGAGCATCTTTGTTCTATGCTATTTTTGGGTTTTGTAAAACTTTGCGGCCGTGCAATAAGCCGTTTTAAAACATTCTAGATATTAGATTTAGCCGTTGTGAAAATTAAAAGTTCCAGGAAAAAATATTTTCATTTCTGAGAAAGGCTTTAAGGCAGCCAAAGAACAAAAAAAGTGACAAAAAATAAAAATTTAGGAGAGACCCATGCCTCCCCAATGCAATTACTCTAAGGCTGTTTAACGAAACTGCACGCCGATATGGATCAATTCCACTGAGTATCGAGGAAATGAGACTGGACATTTGATGAAAAGGTAGGATTTAATTGTGCCACTGTTTTTTTCGCTTTCTGGCGCCACTCCCAAGGTAATACCCAAAGAGTCAGTAAACTTGATTACAAACCGACGGACAAAATGGAACAAAGTCTGCTCTAAAATATCAAAGGCGCTAGGATATTCCGAGAGATTTGAGACTCGAATGCCGAACTGATATAAACCTTTCGGCGAGGGATGGACGAAGTCCCATGTTGGTTATCAATCACCCAACCCGGTGTCGGGCACTAAATAAAATCAGATAACCTACCCCGTGAAGGGAGCCTAAATGGTGGAGTAAAAGCCTTGGTCCTCAAAGTTAGAGGGGAATTGTGGCCAGAAAAGAAAATGACAGTCCACGGAAGCGGAACGCTGGACCATACTTCATCGCCTGTAAAGTGAAAGTCACGTTGACCCACGCGTGTTCGCTTTAGCTATCAGACTGTTCACGCCTTTGGCACGTAAATACCGACCACTTGGAACGTTAGAGTTCCTCTACCGGACAGGATAGGATTTCAAGCAGTTCTTCTTTCTTTTGAAAGTTCTGAAAATTTCATTTTCGACCTTTTCTCCCAATTTAGTTCTGTAAGTAAGGGCCTTCCTCCCTTCCAGCCTTCCAAAAAGACAAACTTGCCATGCTCCCTCTTTCTATCTTTTCCCATCAACCTACTCCCTGCAATGATCTTCGGTACGCCATAGGCAGTACTTAACTCCTTGGTCCATCAGCTTACTCTGCATCCTAATTTCTAGCACTAACTTTGTATGCTTTCCAACCATGCGGAATGTCTCCACAATTTTATTCCTTTCCATCCATTGTGCTTTCCTCATTCCTCTCTATATCCGTAACTCAAAAGCCTCTAATTCTTCTTCTCGTCCTCCCCGGCGTCCTTATTTTTCAACAGTATAATAGCAAAAAAAAACTCTATTTTATCCCAGGCTTTCGTCATATATTTTATGAGTAAGCTGTTTTAGTCATCAGAAATCTCCTAAGTACGTTCTTGGAGCTAGCTACACCCACTTTCGTCGATGATGCTACTGAAGCGAGCAGCTGAAACGGTCAACCTGCTTTTAGCTCTGCTTAGGAAGTGCAAGCTTGCACTTCCGCAAAGCATCAAGCATCAGAGCAGCCGCTCCACTGCTGCTTTTAAGTTTAGCTTCGGTGTTTTTTCCAGAATAATCTAATTGCGTTTATCCTTTCGTTTTATAATCACAGTCCATCATCGCAAATTA
Source organism: Platycnemis pennipes (assembly GCA_933228895.1). Classification (NCBI taxonomy): domain Eukaryota; kingdom Metazoa; phylum Arthropoda; class Insecta; order Odonata; family Platycnemididae; genus Platycnemis; species Platycnemis pennipes. The sequence continues at coordinate 110,550,411 of OW121853.1, forward strand.
TTTGACTCACTGAAACCGACACGCATCAGGAGGAAATCGCAACCCCTAAACTAGAGGGTAACTGAAGCTTTGTAATCCGCCTCTCTCCATTTCTAGCTTCTTTATCCAGCCACATTGGCAGTGGCGAATTCAAGCGGAGAAACACCAAGGGCTACGGGCAGGACAAACGGAATCCAAACGGCGCAATATCCCTCCCTTGTGGCTACCGCAACCCTTACGCGATTGATTTTAATTGAAAATTAAATTTTAAGCCTGTTCGTGACAATTGCTTCAAAGGTACTCACTGGATCCATTGGTACAATCCCAACAAAGTGGGCCGGAAAAGCAGTGGAACTGGGTCGCAATCGCAGGTATAGTTGAAGCACCAAAGGGATTCTTTTTTGTCGTTAACGTTTTGCCCCCACAATTTTTCTCCACGAAAAGGTCATGCGAGGGATGGAAAAGGGGGTTGTGGGTCGAGGGAAGGGGAAGGGCGTGCAGGGATGCTTTCCGAAAATTTGTAATTAAAAAGGCCCCGGGAAGAATGTGAAAGTAAGGGAGCCGTGACTCGCTGCGGATTCAACAACCTCGAGGAAGATAATTACTTCATGCATTCGTTCCCTCGCCACTCGAGGAATTAAAGTCACAAGAGCCGTTCCCAAACATGGAGGTGCTTTCCTTAATTCCTTCCCGGGCAATAACTCCGCGGTTGGTTGAGAGAATAACGTCTCGTCCTTTTACGCGTATTACGGAAATCCATTTTTGGAACCTCCGGAGTAATTAGGGAAATGAAATGCTCCTTACTTGCTGGGTATTCTCTGTGAGGAGATATATGGATATTGTCGGATCGTAGGATTATTTTCCTTCATAATCATAAATAATGGCGGGAAAAAACTGTCAAACGTGATCGCCCGTGGAAACCTAAAAACGATATCTTAATGGCAATATCAAGGCAGCGTGCAATTACAAATAAATGCTGCTGTCACAAATTTTTTAAAAAGAAAAGGTGAAAGGTAGAAATGAGAAACTTCATCATCATTTTCAATTCAGGTGACCTTAGATATAACTAATTGAGGGTAATAACCTAGATTTCACTTGCTACTATGCAAAGCAGTAGTACCTTCGCAACGCCTTCTGTTTGACGTTGCCCATTTGTTTTCTCCATTTGGACCATACTTGACGTTCTCAAATCCGTGAAATTCTCCACGTAGCATTAACATATTCTTTGCTTGTTGCGCTTCCCCAACTTAGGCGCGAAAATTTCCTCATCTGTGGGTGGCATCTCTAATGACAAAAACACAGTGAATCTTGACAATATTACTAAAAAAAGTGTAAAGGGTAGCGTGAATGGCATCCATTGTCCTTTATAGCTCTTATGATTTCTACAGATATGTATCTAGAAATGCTAAATCATCCTACTGCTCTGATTTTTTCAGTTGAGGATTTAAGAAGAAAGACAAAATATTAGATGTCATTTCAGGCGTTACTTTGGGGAAGTTACTGAAATTCATAATAAAATACAATAGAGATATTCCACACTTAATTTGTAATAATAACCGACCCGGGTTTCGGCAACTCAGTGCCATTTTCTAGGTCTAGAAAATGCACTGTGTGAGAAAATGGAGTATTACTATTGTATTTTATTATAAAAGGAGAGAGAGAGATAAACGGAAGAGAGAACTACTACATATAATGTCAAGTACAACGTCATTTACCTTTCAGCCGCAATATAATCAAAGAGACGAAAGAGAAAATTCAAACCTCTCATTCTCATGAGTAGATACACGAAGGAACTTGGTTCACGCGAATCTTTCCCCAACGAAAGAAAAGGCTTTGGAGGCTCTGGACCATTCCTCACGTCGGAACAAAGTGGCGGCGGCGCGGATGAGAAATGTCGCGGTAATTACATTGTTTTGACGAACGCTAAAGTGGCATTCCGAATCGGCGGAAGGAAAAATTCCGCTCCGACTCCGTGACGAGGGGAGGGGAGGGGGGAGAGTGACGGGGATGGGGGAGATGGAAGACTGAGGTGAAAGCGGTGAAAGGCTAGAAATGGCAGCAGCCAATGGGAAAGGGAGGAGGGGAAGATGGATGGATATTCTGCAGGATGACCCATAATCCCTGGGGTGATTGTTGCGCGGTTGAGCAGGGGATGGGGTTGGGTGGATGAGAGGGTAGATGGCAAAAGGTGATCCCCGATAAGACGGTCCCACTCCTTGCTTGCTTCGCTGCTTTCTCCCGCTACTTCGAAAGGCCAAAGGAGCGCCCCCCCCCCTCTCCACTCCTCTTAATTACCCACCGCCTTTTATCGTCTCCCGTTGTTTGTTCCTCCAGTCGCGAGACGAAACCAAATTGGCGAAACCGGTTGCTTCTCCCTCACACCCCCAGTTAACCGATCGATTGGAGAGGTAATCCTGGAGTCCGATTCATTCTCCCACCCACAGGGAAAATTTCTCCGTCTTCTCCCCATCTAACGTTTTGATTTGTTGGGTAATTAAACTATCACGACGCGAACCATGCGAAACGGAATGCGATTCGAAGGTGAACTCCAAGCGTGCACACGCTTACAAAGCCGCGATGTGGTTTGTAAGCCAATTCAATTCTTACGGTTGTGCGCGGAAGCAACGTCCTAAATCTGCCAATTTCAATGACAGCGATTTTAAATTGGTCACAGATGCAGTAAAGGAAACTAAGTCAGGGTTGGTCATAAACTGATTATGTGCATCTAGAAAGAATCCAATGGCGGAGTTTATCTACTGCTTAATGATCCATTAAATTTGCCAAAGTAGAGTGATAAAAATGAAATGAATAGGTTGAGTACTAATGAAGAAGTTATAAGAAGAGTGGGAGAAAAGAGTCGTCTGTTGAAAAGTATGCACAGAAAACGGGGCAGCGTTATCAGACAAATCTTGAGACATTCTGGTCCACTGACGGCAATTACGGGGGAAGGCGTGAATAAGAAGAACGGTAAAGGAAGGCCTCGAAGATGTATTGAATGTTTAATGTATGCAACGTTTAATGTTCCTAGAGGTCATTACAGTAGACATCCAATGACACAATATACTTTTAAATAAATACGTAATTGATTGTTCGTACGATTGAAGCCGCTTCATGTCAAACAAAGTCTACTAATTGTAATCCTCGTCAGGAAGGAATAACGCACCTTCACTTGAGGTATTGGCACTCTAATCACTTGAAATTTAAACACCCTCTTCCCGTTACATGTATTTTGTGTTTTTAATGAACTTTCCTTCACCGATCGCACCTAATACTCAGTGAGCTTTGCCTCTGCTAAGTTTGAACATGTATAACTATTAATGGATATGAATACAACAATATATTTGCATCACATTGATGCACTCGGTGTTTCACTAGAAACAATGATAAGGTAATGTACAGATTGAATATATACTGTCACAATACGATTTCCACACTGCCGAAATAACTCCAGTAACGCATTATATCAGGATATACTGACTTCAGGTCAGAGTCTGGGGGAAAGAAGAGTGTCATGTTAGTACTCCTCGCAACACGTCAATAAGGTTTCCAGTTAAATCTTCCCATAATTGCACCACCTTTGTAGGAGGCTGAAAACCAAAATGGTTGACTGATTTTTAAGATAAAACAAGTGAACTGTTATGATACGTATAGTTTTTATAATTTAAGGCTAATTATCAACCCAACAATCCAGATCAAAAAGCCTGAATACAGAACTTTTAGTAGGAAGAGGAAAAAAAGGGATCGAGTTGGTTGCTAGAGTGCTGACTTCCCACTCGGATTCTTATCCGGCCAGTGGCAACATTTTCTGTGCTTCACCGGTCCCTACTTGAGAACATACAAGCTGGAGTGTAGGTACCTCAAGGTTAGCATTCCTTTCGTATGGGACGTTAAACCGTGGAGGGACCCCTTGGCACCTTTTGCTTAGAGTAGACTAACGTGAACAACGTGTTTTCCTGCACAATTCATCCGTTCCCTGAAAATCACCTGGGTCCGTTCAGTACCCTGAAAAACACCTCCACAAACATCTCTATCCATTCAGTTCAACACGAAATCAACCCGGGTTATGCAGTGATGAGAGTCGGCGTTCTAAAGGGCCTAGTTCGAACCCCATCTGCAGAAGAGATACCGGTCCCTAATTTAATGCTGCGTAGAGTGCACTTAAAGTTCAGCTCTCATTCTCTTTGAATAGGACGTCGTTATTGCTAAGAGTAGGCTAATGTCGATGCTTCTCTCCAACCTTCCTCTACTTCCTAAATCCCAATCGCTTTCCAAACTCTGTTCCTATCCTAAATGGCACAAGAGCCTTTGGTTGTCGGTCATATTTCCAAATAAACATGGTAACATCGACAGACGTTCGACATCGACAGAACTTCGACGCTGTGTCATTTGAAATCCGAGCTTGGAGTAGAAAAGATATTCAGGGAACAGAGAATATTTTCTTTAAATTCTTATTTAAATTATTTTATTTAAATTCTTTCGTGAATAACTTTCAGGATTTCCCCACGGGAAAACCATTACCTATATGAGTGTGGTCATATGGTTTTTTTTATGACTTTCTATGACTTCTCCTCATAGCCTCACGTACGACACTTTAGAGAAACATTTTGTGGAAGTGGCCATCTCCAATTTCCTTCGGATCAAAACCTTACATGCAAGGCAGAAGTAACGTGCTCCCTTTCATTCCTCGTCCTCTCGAGTGGCGATAAGCTCGGCGGAGAAAGTTGAATTACGAATGAGAATTGCATCGCGAGAGGAGAAGGATTAAGGCGTTCCTTTACGTCCCGTCGCATCATCATCTGCGGGAGCAGCGGCGAAGAGAGAAGCGACATAAAACGAGCGCTCCAAGTGGCACGAGATGTCCTTTTTACTGCCTCTCCAATAAAAACTCCCCCCCTCTTCCGCCTTCCATTCTCCCTCCCCCCTCTCTCTCCTCCCCCGAGATCCAATAAGGCGGCCCACGAACTAGCCGCTCTCGCAAGTCTCCGAAGTGCGACGCGGAAATCGAGAGGAGGAAGGAAGAGAACGGCCTTGGGGTGTGCGGATTCAGTCCCTCTCTCTCTCTCTCTCCCCTCGCTTGTGTGTGTGTGTGGGTACACAGCGTACTGTGCGTAGTGGCCGGTGTTCCGAGTGTGCTCGGAATGAAAGGGAACGGGACGCCGAGGAAGGGATTGTGAGGGGGGAGGGCTTGAAGGATAACAGGTAGAGAGGGATAAGAAGAGCAAAACTTCAATGTCCCGTGCGCTCTTTCGAGTTGGCGTCCGGCCATTCGCGACGCTTGATGCCAGGGAGTGGATCCGGCGAGGGGCGAGTCCGGGGGTGACATTCCCGTGTTTCGTGGAGGAGATGGCTTCGTAAAAAAATCGACCGACTGGAGCAAGGGTAGAGGAAAGCCACGTGTGTCCGCTGACATCCAAAATGCCCCTTATAGGCTCAAAATCTTTAACTCGAGTGATGGTTCTTTGTGAGTGAGCGTAAACACCTCATGAATTGTCAGCGTAGAGCAGGTACAACGGTAGTTGAAATGGTGGCACATGCCATCTGGGTATTGCACTGGGAGACCACACCGTGCCGGGGTAGCTGGTGGATAGCGAGAGACCAACCCCTCTTTGAGGTACGGCTGGAAACACATTTGTAATTTCATTAAATTCCTAATTGGAATCTGAGTAATTAAATACTCTAATTGTTTACTTATGAAGGTATTCCATTAAGTAACTGCTGATACCATTACTTTTGGAATCTGGGTGGAGAACATTCAAGTTCAGTACTCCATCCGTCGGATGGGACGTAAAGCTAAGGTGCTCTATTAAACGTAAAGAACATGCTGATTCCGATGCCAGTTCCCCTTCTCCCTTCCTTCTATCCCTTCTACTCTCACCCTGTCATTATTTCTCACGGTCCGAGGCGCCATTAATAGTGTGACGGACAACCACTGACGCACAGTGGGCTGAAATCGAAAAAACTTGCCAAAATTCATATCTCCTTTGTTTTTTTAAAATAGAGCAATGAAATTTTCACAACATCATGCTAGTTAGGTCTAAAACCTAAATCCAATGATTCGAGTCCGTAGATTAGTTACACCACTTTAAGACAAAATGGCGGAAACCATGAAATCCACTTCGCTAGAAATCACACCGACGGTAAATTAAAATTTCATTTCCCTGAAGGAGAATATTTCAAGCATCTAACAACAACTATCATTCACTAGCGGATATCGATGTTCGACGCATACTGCTTACCTTAAAATGTATTGATGCAGATATCGATACAAACATCGATAGAAAAAACTACTGAATATTGTTCAAAAATTAGCATCAGAATCTCATTAAATTGTGAGCGATGGGTTGAATTGTGATTCAAATCGGAATATTAAGAAAGAAAGCACTTTTAAGAATTCTTCATCTATACAATTTATCAGTTTTTACCTCACAAAATCTCTTCGTCTGACAATGAGTCCGAATCTACATCAACATTGTCCTCTGAATCTGTTGACCCCTCTATCAGAAGAAGATTCCGTACCTACTTGGACATTCTCCGTTTGTTTTCCAGAATTTCTCTTGTTAAAATTAGTGGATCCGAATTAGTAGCAATTTTTGGAAAATATCCTAGAATTCTTCTTTCCAAGACATCTTCCTCGAGTGGTGCTCCCTGAACCTTTTGATATCCTTTTGCCTGGATTCCAGAGATTCCTCCGAGAATCTTCCAGTACTGCAAAAACACTTATCCATGAACTGCGACAACACTATATTTATTGGAATCTATTGCCATCTTAAATTTTTTCGCACAGATATTGTAGCACAGCTGTATTCTTTGACTGAACAGCCTGTTCCGCAACTGTCAGCATAATGTCATGTATTTCTTTGAGAGGATATTTTTCAGGATTTATCTTCTCCTTCGTGGCGGTGTAATGAATCTGAACATAAAAAACTATTGATGATCATTTTTTCCACGCACGATTCGAGATCAGAACGCTAGACATCGCCTAAGTCGGTAATAATTATAGAGGTAATATTCAGATTATGTCGATAGTATTTTTTATTTCCTGCATGTTCAAATCAATGTGTTACTCGCATACATTTTTCTTAGCATTCCTTGGATTTAATTTTTTTGCATGCATGAGTATCTATTAAATTGTTTGAGGGTGTGTCCTGCATGACTGGGATTTGGTAGTTTTTTTCCTTTTTTTCCCTAATTACTTTTAAAGGTGTGGTGTTTGTTTTGTTTTGTTCATTTTTGTTTGTTCTGTCATTGTTCCTGGTATGGATGCACCCCCTGCCACACACCCTCGAGGTGGCTTGTAAGGTATGTCATAGGTATATGTATATAGGTTCACAACGTTATTTCTGTCAAGTTTCACGAATTTATGTGATTTGTCAGTGTCAAATACGAATGTCACATCGCTGCCAAGCGTCGAACCTCCCTCATTGCTAGAAACCTCCGAAGCGACTCTTGTATCTCTCTTTATAACTCAAATGACCCCTCTTCCTTCGCGCAAATGTGGATCAGCTCCACAAGACACCTCGCTGTCAGCAGTCTCTGTCGTAAAAGAGAAGCGATCGAAAGACAAGAAAGGCGCAGACGGTAAGGGCTGAGGATGATGTGGCAGGTCGGGCTTCCAGGAGGAAGCCCCGTCTGTGGGCGGGCGCAGTAATATTATGCACTCACTGGTGAGCAGGTGACATAATTGGAGCAGGTGCGAGACCACGGGTACGGAGAACGGCGTTGCCGTCTTTGTTTTGTGAATGGCTCTCCTCATGGAAGACTTCCGAGCGAGAAGGCGAGGAAAATATTCTGTACACCGTAGGAAGCGCGCAGTTCAAAACATTTTTAACACCAAACTAAAGGAAACTTCACCAAGTACGTCGTCAACTTGGGACTGATTCAGCTTACGATAGTTCGACTTGCGATCTAGCGTTTGACAGTGGCATGAGTGACACTGGTCAGTTGGATAAAGCTACCGAGTTCCTGAATGATGAAAAGAATATTAGATAATTTAGACACATCAGTAAGAATAAATAAATATGCTTAATGATTTATTTTTATTTATTTAGTATTAAATATGTTACGAATACTTTACAAATATTTAAACACCTGCCATATTGAAACGAGAGGGTTTAGAAAGGAAGTATTTCTATCTTAATCTAGGAACAAATTATTAATATCGGACTCACCTCCCAGTCGACTCACAACTGGACTGTTGGAATCAAAATCGGTCGAAGTGGATGACGGGCGGAATAATTAAATTCTTTGGTTGTGAAAACTCGAAGAGGGTAGAAATGGCTACACTCAGTCATGAATAAATAGCTCTTGAAGAGAAGAAATAATACCGAAATAGATTACCGGAATACGAGATGCGCATCTTCTGATTGGGAAAACGGTATTTATTTCGTACAATTATTGCCTTGTTTTTAAATTCCCATGATTTTGATGATTACTGAGAAGAGTATGATAGTCATAACCTAGTATTTTCTCTCCTAGATTTTTTCAGCTACCCCTTTGTTACACATACATAATTTCTTCCGATTCTCCCCTTAGATATAAATATTTTCATGTATTTGAGGCTTTACGTTTTCGTTTGCGACAGACAGTTGAACAAAAATGTCATCGAACAACGCTTGAGTGCAAAATTATACCCTTGCAAAAATTAAAGTTTTCATTTTAATCAATCGCACTACGACTGCAATTGCGCGATTTTGGATCATCATAGCTCTGTGAAATAGTATCTATGTAAGTTATGTTTGACACTATCGACATGGCTAACGTAAAGCAGAGGACTTTGCCTATTATCGCAACTTGCAGTGAGAAAGATTAATTGTACCTGGGCGGTCTCGAAATAAAAGAAACTCATAAACAAGCTTCTATTTCGTAGCAGGGGAGCAAGCCGACTGCGATACTTTTCCTGAGGGATTATCACGCGGAATTCGGTAAACTCGTGGTGCGTGGGCCTGCGTGGTTTAAATCCCCTCGCACGGGAAACAGTGTTGCAGTCGTAGATAAATATTCCCTTCTCCTCGATCAGTAATGCCTTGGAGATGCTAGCGACGCGGTGACCGCCGAGACGGTGCGTGGGCAGGTACTGGTATATCCATCCGCGCTATTGCGTGCAAATGCCAATTGCGCACGAGGAGGGTTGGGGGGGGGCTGGAATCTGGAGAGGGGAGGGGGAAGGAGTGGCCGAAGTGGTGTGGGAGGGAGTGAGTGATTTGCCAAGGCTCGCCTGTTATGTGGGCCAGCGGCGGCAGCATCTCGCCCGTCCGACCAGACAGACCTTGGCGAGGTTCGCAGTCGCCGGTGCATTTACAAAAGTGACTGGTGGTGGGGGGATGGACGCACGAGGGAGGGGGAGGGTGCAAGGGGATGGACAAGGGGAGGGAGGGAGGTGGGGTTGAGCGGGAAAGTTCATCAGTTGCACTCCACCGACGTGGAACAATGCCCGAGCTGGTGGACGTCACCCGCCGTCCTCCCTCCAGATATCCCTTACCGGCCTGCAGGCACGACTACACCCGCTGAACCTCACAACGGGCGCTTTCAAAGGGGAGGTGAACAGGATAATTAACCCACTCTAACATTAATTAACTCCAAAAATCAATATGAAGCTCTAATTCATTATGCCATGATGACTACTTCATCTCGTAATGTATGGTTATTTGTTGCGCGATAATGGTATTTATTGTCATAATAAGTAATAATCGTTATTGTATTATCAAACAAGAACGAATTTGCTTGGTCCATTTCTATTTAATACTCACCTTCATAATCTGTTCGCTCCACTTCGCATAGAAAAATATTTCAGATTTTAATGCAAATATAACTATTTTTATGCAACGCATATTAACCTACCATTTCAATGAAAAGCTTTAAACATCAATGCTGTTAAAAGGATTTAATCCGTGTTAAATTGGTGTTGTCAATTCATGGCAATTCTACGTCTGCAGACTAGGCATGTATGGGAAATTCAAAGAAAAATCCGAAACACCAACTTTTGAAGAGATAAGTTCAGGAATCGGTTTTCCCCACTTACCACTTATGACTAGAGAATTAAAGGAGTATAAAACTTGGAGGACGAAAAAAACTCCCATATTGTGGTTATTTTCACGCATTATCTTTCCTCTTCTACTACTCCTTTAGTTACTACCATCGCCCCTCGAACTACTTATCGATGGTACGTATTGAAATAGAGGAGGATATACAAATAGTTTACCCCTGACTGGACAAAACATTGATCAGTCCATGTAACACTTTCAATTCAAACCCCTCCAAGGACTACAACGAACGCCGTAAGGGACACAGGAAACGTTTCCAAGGCGATGCATTTATCCAGCCAATCAACCCCCGTCCGCATATCCTCGATTTGTTTGAAAACCCTCGCCACCCCTTCACGCTTTCCCTTCAGTGTCTTCCCCGATGCCGTCCCACCCCTCTCCTCCCCCGCCTTCATCCGGCTACATTCCCTCCCCACCCACATTCTCTCGCCGTTGTAATTACGGACTCCCGTCGAGTTCTCTCCGCTCGATCGCATTCCTGAGACTTAACTCGTGACAGCTCGGGAAAAATGCCGACGCGGGGAAATTAGGCTCTAATAAAAGAAGACAGGGGTCCGTGAAAAGGTGCATGGGAATGCTCATCGTGTACATAAATACCTGTCCCTATTAAATTAGTCGCGAGCTGAGTCTTGTTATGATAGACAATAGTTGGGTAATCGCAGTAGGTGGTTAGGGTAGCTTTTTATTCATGAAAATCGTTACCGGGAAGAACATTTTTGGGATCGGAATGCCAGTTTATGTTTTATAAAACAAATGCAGCTATTCCTTTTGTGAACGCGATAAGAAAATTAAAGATGTGCTGAAAGAGTTCATAGAATCCTCAAACAAAGGCTAACGGTAGGAAAAAAATATTTCGAGATGTCTAAAACCCAGAAGTTACGCGGGGCCATTCACATGCCAATTTTGTTAGTCCATTCCGTACGACGCTCAGTCCCTACTGTTAGGAATTAAGAGTGTTTTTGGTAGGGAAACTAAAATAATCATTCCGTAGTAAATATGATAAGCATTCCGGCATGGTTTTACCTACATCTAACTGCCAAATTATTCTCTTGGATTTAGTTGCGCGAGGATTAAATGGAGGAAGGTTATTTAGAAGGAGCATTACTTATAAGTTTTTAAAGTGAAAGAAAAGGTGCGAATAAATATGGCTTCGATTTCAAGATTCTGAGATTCATAAAAATGGGTGTAAGCTGACCGAAATTTATACTTCAAATTTAGCATTTCTGTCAAATGCAAAAATACAAATTCGCATAAAGATATTCACTAGGATTACATTTATCTGGGCAATATGACCTCCTGATAGTATCCCAAGGCTCTGTTCCCTGGGCTGCTACGACGTATGAAGCCGACTAATTTTCAAGTAAATAAAACTTTTGCTTAAAAAACTCATGCGTATGCTCCATGGCGGTAACGGATGTGGCACGGTCGTTTCTATATAGCCCGAAGCGCGTTTCTTCACCCTTACAACACACTTCTTGCAATTCCCAGGGTTCTCCTCTTCAATAACTCCCACCCCCGCCACCCCAATCCTCTCCCCTCTGCTTCCTCGCGGCATCAACGTTGCAACGCCAGCGAAATGCAGAATGCCGAGGGCACACGTCCGCAGTTTGTAGGCTGGAACGCGGCTGGCAATGCAGTTGACCCGCTATCGCCCGGGGTCACTCCTTCCTGAACCGAGATTGATTCAAGTCGCTATCCCTCCCGGGAAATTTTGCGGATAATTAAGGACCTGACGTCACACCTGCGACCGACCAGGCAGTTGGGTTGCAGTTTATGGCAAGTGCACTCCACAAACTAGACTTAAACAATTCTGATTCCTCAGAGTAAAATGAATATGAAGTACTCCCCGCGTTGAAAACACAAGTCTATTTTAAAATGCAGTCGGCGCTTTTTTAAACGTTACTTTAGAAATGATATGATGTCTAATCGAACCCTAAGTCTGAAATGAATTTCTCTATAGTGGTGTAACATGATAAAAAATAACTGTCCCACTTGCTGCACCTAATTTCTTGCCGCACAATTACATATTATTCTCTCACTTGTAGTTTTACATTTCGATCAGAAGTGATCGTCAATTAAATACATCCCGCAATGACAAAACAGATACGACAACATTTGAAACTCATTGCAATGAGCATTTTACGCTCTGTGATAGCTTTCACCTTAGTGTTTTCTTTGGCAGTTATTCTCCGTGAGGCCTGCATCTGAGAGAGTGGTCATCAGTTTTCAGTTATAATTATGGTGAAGAAGTAAAGAAGAAAAAAAATTTATTTCATAATGACTCCGCGACAATACTTCAGAGCCACACTCATGCAACATATGGTAGGGGACTATCATTCAAAAGCACTAATTTGAAATTTTGTTTACATGATTCCTTACGCAAGTTTGGCAAACACATTTGGAAACTCGATTTATTATGACATACGCACCACAGCTTATCATTAAATCGCAGTCCACCGCGAAATAACAACACATTATAAATTATTGAGCAATTATCCATCGTTTTCCAAAATGGGCGATGTGAATCCACGCGACACCTCGAACAGAAAATACCTAATTACAACGCATCTATTGAATCATCTTATGCCTTTTTGGCATCAGATATTTTTAACCTTATCCAGAATAATAATACACATTTTAATTAGAAAAACAGTATGACTTTACATCGAAAAATGTACTGCATGCGCTTTGCGGCACTTGAAAACTTGTGTGTCTAGGATATTTCCACAGGATTACCGTGAAAAATCTCTGAGTAACGAATGCGATGGACGTGCATTTCATCGATTTCCGGCCTCTAAGCCATAATGGGTATCCGTAAAAGTCATGGGTTGGTGAACGGCACTCATCTCAATCAGCAAGTTACACCGTTGATGGTTCTGGGAGAATAGAGCAAGAAGACACGATTGTTAAGATGTAAAACAGCTGCGAATATCTTGAATATCTCATGTTAACATCATTCGTGTGAGAACGCCAATGTCCTTTCCTTCCCGGGAAATAATTATTCCTATTAGCGTTGTTTTCGTTTTGTTATATCGTTTGAGTGAGACGCTGACTAGGATGGGACGAGAAGGGGAGGAAGCGGAAGAGGGTGGAGGCAGGGATTACGAGGGAAATGCCATCCTCCCCCTTCTGGCGGCAAAGGGGGAGCAGAAAGGAGAGACGAGCGGAGAATGAATGGCTTATTGTCGACTGGATGCAGTTCATACGCCTTCCCGGGTGGCGGAGAACTGCACCCTTCCAACTCGCTTGGAATAAAACCGGGAGGAAAAAGGCGAGGGTGGAGGGAATTAAGCAGACGCCTCTCGGAACTATTCCTCCTATTTTTTTTTTAATTTGAGGAAAACCGCAAAAGCACCACCACCAACCAAAGCACCAATACCAGCCTCGAGTAATCCCCCATTCCTTTTTCGGGCGGGGAGAAACTTGAGGATGGAGAGAGGGCGTTGAACCCCTTCGCGCAGGGTGATGCGGGAGTTAATACTAGGTTGATGGGCGAGGAGGATCTGGAGAAGAGGAGGGTGCGGGAAGACGGCGCGGCGTGCCTTTGGCGGGGGGCGGTAGAGGGCGCGGTGGGCGGCCAGGGGTGAAGCAGTTTCCCTCTGCTTCTCGCGGCCGGGGAGGATTACGGGGGAGAAAAATCCCGCGGTCTGGATTGGAGGGGTGGTGGTCTGCGGGAGGATAGGGAAGCTCGGTGCGGATATTTGGGCATTACGGGGGGGAGAAGGAAGAATCCAAAGACGATTAAAAAGAGACCCTTCCACTAATAGGGAGTTATTCGCATAGAGGATTGTCTTCGAGCGTATGCAGGGGATTAAAATGCGGAAGGGCTGGGTTCCGTTCGGTCGCTGGGAAGGACGTCGTCGTTCTGGGCGGAGGAAGAGGGAGGGCGCCGATTAGTGGCAGCGGACCCTGGCTATTCGCGATGACGCCTGCCGATCATTTTATTTAATACGCCCCTTTCAGCCTTTATAATCATCATCATCGTGAAATAATTGCAGGTGTACTTCAATGCATAATAGTTGAGTTTTGGTCATCCGAAAAGTGTTTCTGGTATTTATCACTGCGGAAAAAGACCGAATTCTGAGATGAAATGCTACTTAGAAGAAAAGGGACTGAGATGGCGAGAGGGTGGAGTTTTGGTAACGAAGGAGGAAGGTTGGAGAGAAACCCGGCGTTAGCATTACTCTACTATAAACGAAAGGCACTAAACGAGTCAACAGCTAAAAAAATCCCACCCGACGGACGGAGTGCTAGTTAGGAATGCACTGCACACGGAACTCAAGTTGTGGCCGGTTCACAATTGCAAGATCTGTAACTAAAAGGGATTCGAACCGGATATATCAGAATGGGCGGACAAGTTCTCTAACCACCACATTAACCTGATACTCCGAAAAGTGGTTGGAGGCAATTGAGGACGCGGCGGCTACTCTGTCAAAAATTCTCCCCATCTGGAAATCGACTCCTAATAGCAGAAATTCTATGCTCACCCATTTCTAGTTTTCAGAGCCCAAATTATGGTCTGAACCGCTGATATGCGGCATTCGGGAAATCGACTCTCATGTGGCCTCAGAGTTGTGTCTCCTATATGCATGACTCGATACATTATTGGTCACGGAACGGCCTACACGGAAGCATCAGACCTAGAATGGCGTTTGCTCAAACCGCAGCTAATCAAGGAATATTCGGGGTACCTACTCAAGGAATTTTCTGACGGAGGTTTTAGTCACAGAGTTAACATTTAAACGAAATTTAATCCAAACCATTAAATTTGAGATTTGGTACCCAGAACATAGATATACTGCAATGATTGGGGAAAAGGAAGGAATACTTTTATTTCTATCATATCGAGTCTCTTTTATAATGCAACATTACTGAAGCATTCGAAGGAAAAAATATTTTAAGCCCTACATTACATGCTGTAGATAAAATATCAAGAGTAGAATGGTGCTTGTCACAAATAAAGTTCACGTTAATGACCTGTTCTCAAATGGCTAAGAGATAAGATAACAGAAAATATCAATATTCGCGCGGGAATAGCTAAGTAGAGATCGTGATGGTTTCCACTTCTCGCTAAAATAGATCAAAACACCGTTTCTGCTTAGTGAGTAAAGACTTTTTATTTATGGAAATTTGAACTGATAGAGCAACGGAAAGTTGTACCTTACAGAAAATTCACGTTCGGCATTAAGACTGGATAGCTACGCAAATGATGGAGACTGCTTCTCTGATTATCGCGCGTATATTTTCGTAATTATAACTAGTGATACCACCAGTTACTCACTGTTTGGAACTTTCTCCGTTTCGACACCATTTATAACGTCGACACCCGCAGTCATTAAACTACTTGTGTAACGCAAAGTTCTCGAAAATCAAGCGTTGAAAAAGTCGCAGTAGTCTTCGGCCCATTCTACGTATACGTAAGTGTTTGCTTCTATTCTTTAACTTCAGAAACGAACCTGAGTTATTTAAATTCTTTCTTCAAATAAGACTACTTTAATAGACCAGAAGGGGTGTGTCTAAAATAATTCTCAACTAAATATTGAACTCGCATTTGTGTGTATTAAATATCTCGGTATATATTTGGTTGCTAAAAATTCTTATTTCCTGAAAGAAAAAAAGTGTGCCGGTTACAATTTCAGCCCAAATTCTCTCAGGTTCTGTTTTTAACATGTTGCTGGCATTTAGATGCATAAAAGCATCGATTGTGCTTTTCTATCTTCATTTCTAGGAACAAATTTCAACCAGCATTCTTTTTAATAAGAAAGGAATACTTGGTGTTTCCACAAATTTTAGGAGAAAACACAGTAATCCTTTCTTCACGAGGAACCGATTCCACCAAATGCTGACCGAAATTCGGAAGATGGAATACCTACCTCCCAGGAGTAAAGCCGGTACCATTACTTTTGTTAGAGTGGTAAACGCGGCATTAAAACATTTTATTCCATAATATCTTTCAACTGGTTCGACAGGCATCATTAAGAGATATTTTTTTCCACCTCATTACAATAAAAAATTACTTTGAAATGAGTCAATCTACCGCCAAGTGATGTAATTAGTTTAATAACATGACAAGCTATCTTGACACGCTAACGTTAGGCGAAGGCGAAATGATGAGGAGTACATAGAAGACGCCAGCAGGCAGAGGAGAAATAAAAATTTACAAAACGTGTCCTCAAGAAAACTAGTATCTTGGATTTTCGAATTAATGAAGTTATCCCGCAGGGTCTGCCTGGTTTAAACGGTAGCACGCGTTCGGAGCTATATTACATTGAAGAGAGCGAAGTTCTCCAGCTGAGTTGGGTTCTAAACTAAACGAATCTACTTTTCGGTTCAAGCGGCTTCGATAATCTCCCCGCGCGGTCGACTAAATGAAAGGCGGAACCAACGGATTACGCATCCGCCCCCCTTGACTTTCCTGGTTCCCCTCCACTACCGTTCTCCCTCGCCCTCCCTCCTCCACCCCCGGCCGTCGCCGCTGCAGGTCCGCGGGATAATCGCCCCGCGCTGTCATCCAGCCTCTCTCATCTACCTTCACGGCCCTTGACGCGCTTTGGATTATCATGCCCACATACGCCAGCCCGCGTCACCAGCACGTGCAACCACGGGAAGGCGATTAAGATCCAGTCCCATTAATATCCAGCGAGGAATATTACTCCTCACCCTCTTGAGGATTTGAATGAAATCGTAAAAAGGAACGAGGGACAGCAATTTTGCCTGCACTATTGTGGTCTCCGGGATGATGAGAGCATACGTTTCACTGTATTTCTTTCGCGGCTTCTTCAAAGGCCAGGGAGAGGTGAGGAAACGAATCAGTACAAGAGGACGACGATTGCTGACAGAGGTCGTTAGTAAAAGTAAAAAGACCTGTATAAACAACCACTTTAAGGTTCACGGATGTTAAAAATCGGAATTCAATAATAGTGAGTTACTTTTCAAACATATCCACAGACATGCATTAAGATAATGTTTTCATACGAATATTTATTTATTAATATTGTTTATAATTGTATATACTCTGTATAAATGTAACATGATCGAACAAATGGTAGCCCCACAACAGATCCACCTTAGGGGCTGTCAAAATGCTTCATTTTTTCTAATGTTATACATTTGTAATGATTTACTTTGGAAGCAATTAAATTTATGCGTGATATATAGTGCAGTAATCAGAGAGAGGTGTAGCCATGCTAATACCCTGAAACTAAGTAGGGCTAAGTAATATGTTTTAATGTATATTGAGACTTTGAGGCAACGTATCAATTTTTAAATGTCTTGCATGATTCCGTCGATGGTTACATGAATTGACGTAGGGTGGTTCGCGCTTCGCGTTCGGTTATTTTACCTTCGGGCATTCAATTTGTCATAAGGTTTTTAGCAGTTAATTTCCTAAACTCCCAAGTCCGGTTTAATGCCAAAGCAATAATATAATTCGCACGATTCTCTTCTGCAGCAAAAACCGAGAAACGGGTGCCATGACCGTCACGGAGAGAAAGGTTTTTGGAAATGAAAGAAAATAATTCCTCGAGGAAGAAAATTTTGATGCGAAGCGCGTCGGAAGCAGTCTCTCTTGAGTTCGTGCCTGTAATTAGGAAGGTGAAGAGGAAAAAATCACAGGGCCATAAATTGAAAAGCGGCAAGAACTGTAGAAGAAGGGGGAAGTCGAATAAATTTTGCTGTTGTGAGCATCTTTTTTTAATTCCTACTTGACGGTTTTTGTTTTTGACCTTCGTTTAGCACATCGCGTACTTATTTTCTCATATTGCACGTGAGGAGAGCTTCTTGCAAGGGATGTGGCAATTATTCACAATTACCAACAGGAGATGGCTGACCATGGATGCTGGTAAATGTACTTTTGGATGACTTGTACGATAAAGTTCACCGGGAAATTACTTACGATAATCCTGTGCCTAACACAATATACAGCTAAGGCATAGGGGATTGACCTCCCAAAAGCAGCGAACCGGTTCAATGCTGGCAAAGGAAACCGAAAAATAATTAGTATCTACCAGTCAGGTATGGCAGCCAGGTCGGTAGAGCTACGGCTTCTCAATATAAAGGCCGTGTGTTCGAACGTAACTTCGGGCATCGAGTTCGTCATTAAAGTATTATTAGTGGTAGTAAAATTAGGGTTAAGGTGCTCCAACAACAAAATTTATCTGCATCGACATAATACCCCGCAAGCCACCATAAATGTGTGTGGCAATGTATTTATGGATTCTCATCAAACTGGGGTAGTAATAATATACCAGTCTGAAGTTCAATTTTTAAAAGAGAAAAACATAGCAAAGCAAGTATGCAATATAATGCTGTTGGCTGGATTACCTTAAAGTTCTTACGCCAACATGCAACTACCCATGTTATATTGCACCATGTAACTTAGAAAGCACACGACAACCTAGCCCTAAGCGGGATTCGAACCCGAGACGCTGGGGTTGCCAAGCCAAGGGTTGCCGGCCTTGCTACCCTGGCCGATTGTTTTTGAGCTAAAATTGATCATGGAGAAAAATAAACTCAAAAGTAGGAGCACCTTGAAACCTAACAAGTATAGTGTTTCGATCCTGGAAATAATCGGTTATGTTGATCACCTACTTGTGCCTATAGCGACATTTAAATACACAGTTTACTGCCGAATGCATCTCCTTACATCGTGGGGTTGATAAATATGATGAGGTAGGTACTGAATTCGAGCGGCGGTATAGCATCGAATACCGTGCCGGCGGAATTTGATGCACGCTGCCCGCGTGACTCGTAATAGAATGGGGGTCCTGTTGCCGTGACAGCGAGGAAAATAAACAATGTGGCCCAGGAGAGAGAGAAGTTTCCTCACATCAACTCCTTCCTCTTGGTTCACCGAGGACTCTTTTTCGTTTCCCTCATGTCGTCGCCGAGCACTATCTTCTCGGATCCCTTTTTCCCGGATTCCCAGAAAGCGGTGGTGACGCTCAAAATCTCGCTCGATCCTCTTTCTCGAGCGTCGCAGATTGAATTCGATCTGATTAATTTCGGAGCGCGCGCGGAGTTTTGGGTTGAGTGCATTCAGATGCCGGTGGAACACGCTCGGTATTTTTGGAGTGGCCTTTCGGAGCATTTGCATGAGCGGTGGCGACGGCTCCGTTCTCCCACCGCGGAAACAAAGCAATCCCTCGCGGCGCATTCGTGGAAATTCGTGCACCGCTGTCGTCGTAGCTGCTTGATAGCGCACCCCTCGGCTGCAGGGGACCCGTCGATGCAGCACTCAACTCAAAGATAGGCGCTTTGTTTTTTTTTGTGGCGTATTTTCAGAGAAATAATAGCGTTTCGACCACAGCCTGGTGGAAATTTCCTTCCCCTGGTCAATAAAACAGTGAAGTATAGGTTTGTTTAAAGCTTTTTGAACATGTAGCTCAGATTGATATAATTTCCAATGCAAGAACACTATTGCAACTGGCAGTTTAAAATCCGGAGTTCTACTGCATTACTCTAACTCTATTTATTCGTGTGTACTATTCCTAATATATATTTCCTTTTTCGTAGACTGATCATTTAACTTTTTTCCCACACGCTTCCTTTCATTATGTAATATGTAACTACAATCCCCGGGTTTTTTTCAATTTTTTCTCCATTCACCGTAATCAAGTACACCTTCAAATACCTACCCTACTAACGTAGTTTTCGTAGCCTTTCAAAACTATAACTATATAGCAGTACAAATTTATTCAATACTGAACAATTTCTGTAGAATTTCTGCGCATAATTAGTAGAAAGTTTACTATGCATAAAAATGCAATAAATTGTAAATATTCAGATGATCGGAATGTATTGTCGAATCATAATCGTTTCGGAGAAAGTGACAGTTCCTGTAAACGGACAAGAAAGCAAGTAAGGCGCCAAATAACAGCCGAGTTACACCCATGAATGCTAATTTGGAGATTTTTGAGGCATTTTAAGTCTATCTGGTCAGTTTACTCTTGATGATAGGTGAAGGAACATTGAGTAGTCTAGGGCCAAAAATTCCAGCTGCTGACGAGCAATGCTTAGTAGATGGTTTACAAAACTAGAAAGACTAAACATACCCTCCAAAACGCGCAGGACTCGGGGAAATCGGTGAGATACTCCATTCAATCCGTTCTTATATTTACAAAAAGTTTGTCATTGTAAGGATAAGGGTTCCATTTCCATAATAGAGTACGGGCTCTCGAGGGACACCACCTTCATTAATTAATTACGATGGCTTTCATTATTTCGCATTGAATAAGGCTTTTTGCGCGCTCGAGAAATTGGCGGTTTCGGGAATTCAAGCGTAGGAGTGGGGAGGGCAGGCACAGCGCGGCGGAAGACCTTCTGAGGTCTCGTAAAAAACAGAAGAATGCGGGAGAGCGATAAAGAGAAAGGCCGGGATGGAGCGAGAGCCGTTCCCCTACTCCTCCTCCCAATTCCCTCCCCCCCCGTCCCTATCCCCTTCGCCCCCCCTCCCGGGGGCAGTTGGCCTCGCGCGGGCTGTGAGTGACCGCCCCCGACGTCCGCCGAAATTAGGCCACTAAGCCCCGCGCGCGCGTCCGGAGCCGCCGCCCCTGCCCCCCCCCACCCACTACGCCCTTCCCCCCCATCCTTCCCCCAGCTCCCTCCTCGCACACCGTCTCATGGCTACGAAAAGGCGGGAGAATCGGTGTCACCACCCGCGAGCCCAAACGCCTCTGTCCCGACACACCCCATGGGATGCTTCGTGGAAGCATGCCTGATCTGTGACATGCCCTTGCTCTTAGGCAGAAATTTGGGACGGGATGCTTTCCGGAGACAATACAGACATATGTTTTACTCTATCATACTTCTACAGCTAGATTGGATCATAACGACAAAATTAAAAGGAATGGATAGCCCAAAGGAGAGTTTTCAAACGTCATTTTCTCGCGTGAGACAATAATATAACTGATGCAATTAATAGAGAGATGATTAATTGAGAACGTTCAAACCGTTTTAGTTTTATTTTGCAATTCTGCACGGCATTCAATATGGACACCAAAGGCGAGTAAATATTTTCCAAATAAATGCTAATATTTGCGTAAGATTTGTGATGTCTCTAATGCATGATAAGATTGAACTTAAGTTATATATTGCTTGTATAACGACTTTGCCAACTACGGTTTATTATTTTAATCCCTTTAACTATCACATAATTACTAAATACAGCACTGCGCGCGTGACGGCAAAGCATGTCTGTTATTCAGTGGAAAACACCCGTGGGTGGGCTACGGACGTAGATACACACTTCTTTAAACAGGCTGTTTGGGTACTGGAGAGGGGTGGCCCAAGTTGAGAGTACTTGCGCCATCAAGTGTAGATGGAAAATTGTTGTAAAAAACGAAGTTCGCACGGAAAAGAGGAAGGATAGTGTGAAAGCATTGTCTTCCTCAATCCTCTGTAAATGAAAGGCGACAAGGATTCCACGGTTTAGCGCCCCAACAGGCGGGCAGATTACCGAACTTGTAGTTCTCTCCACTTAAGTCTCAGTAGGGACTAATAGATCGCCAAGTATAAAACTGAAAATCTCTCCCACTGCGGGGATTTGAAGCTGAAACTTTGTGAGACAGAGACATAGCCTTTTAGCCACCACGTTAACTCCCGCCCTCGGCCCACACCCGCATCCCAGGTGTTGTGTGCGTCTCAAATCAGGAGCGTGCTAGACGTTTGGAGTCACGCATAGATTCTCCGGTCATTAAACGAACTCAAAATGAACGCATTTTCGACAAAAGTTCGTCTATTCTGTTTCACATCATCACCCACGACGGGTCATCACAAGAGAGCGCGTCAAAGGAACGTTTTTACTCAGCCGAGAACTTATTCCACCACCCCCTTGCCTGGAAACAGTTTTTGAGAGAAAAATTAATAAGGCTGTCTCAGGTATATAGAGGCATTTAATTTCGGTATTATTATAAGCGACACTCCCAGTAAGATACTTTTAGACTTCCTACGCGTCTTATTGCAATCCACAAATTTTGTTAGCGAGATATTACGCGAATTCTTCTCAAAAATATCTCCCGTTTGCTAAAGGTAGTGAGATCACTTCATGTGATTCCCAGAGTTTTATTTCCTTTCAAAATCTCTTATTATCCCAACTAACGGTACGACCTATGACCTGTACATTCAACTTTTACAAACAATCTAGGGAACGAAATTTATAGGTTTTCCTGAATTTAGCAGTCATTGTCTTTCTCCCTATAATACAGTTATTGGTTCCTTTTTTGTCAAGTATTTGAAATTGGATACATTTGTATGAATGTAATACAATTTATTACCCAACAAAGAGGAGTAATATCCCCCTAATCCTTCCAAGAATGCGACAACGTTGTCATCTCACTGCACCAGCGGCATTTTCCAGATGAAATGAGTAAGGTTTGATCGCGAAATGGCTTTCACCGCACTGTCTAGCCGAGATGCCTCACAAAGACTCATTTATCCGATTCAGTAGCAAGGTCGGAGAGTTCTCCTTGATGGACGGCTATGAAGCGGAGTTAAACGCTGTCATTTAGATTCCCATTTGTCGGATAGCAGCTTAATGGATACCTATACGCGGTCAATTACGGGAATCAAAGTGTACCTCTTCCCGAGTTCCTTGAAGTTCTGACGTGTTAGTCCCATCCGAACATTTTCCCTTTTCTCAGAATTTTCGTCGCATCCAGCACATTGTCAGTTTTAGGAAGGTTTTTCTATGTAGCCTAAAGCAGTTCCAAGCTTCGTGACTACTTGCTCATCTCGCATGAAAGGTTACAATACACACCCAAGTTTAAAAAATGCTTTTATGAATATGGTGTGTATTATCAAGAAGGTTAGAGGGGTACATAATCATCTACGCTGATTCGTGAAGCAGGGTCGGCCATTACTATCGGCATAGACTGTCGGGCTTACAGTTATTATTACGGAATTCTCTTATGTGTTAAGTACCTTTTCCGTGCGGGTAAACTGAAAGGAGTAGATAAATAATGAAATGACCTTTTAGAATTCGCAAAGTAAAACAGTGGAAACTGCCTGAATGCGCAAGCCCATGGCAAATATGTAGTTTATTACTTAAAAATTTATATGAGCTGTTTGGAATGAAATTGACTTCCACTGGATAATAATGTATTATCGCTTCCCTAAAATAGTCTCAGGAAGATTGTCTAACACAGCTTCAACTAATTTTTGGAACGATTTACCTACTTTTTATTCATGTTTTAACACACATGCAATCTCCATAAGAGGACATGGAAAACGCAATATGTCATGCCACGTAGGCTTATACTAATCCATCCCAAGAACTCCCTTTCAGACTTCATTGTCACCCTAGCTTGCGTATGCCCTTTCCAATCCCTTCAAACCTCCTTTGGTATAACGGAACTCGTCCAACGATAGATATCGAATGTTTATGACCATTATTGCCGTAGTCTCTCCACAGATGATATCGGTCCCTTTAGCTGATGGCCATCTGGTACGAAAGCTGGTAATAGCGTCCAAATTATATCAATAAATTATTACAGCTCGATATGTATCGGTAATATAAGTTCCGCAATGGTAGTGTTCCATACCAGTAGTTCCTGTGTAGTGTCCTGCCTATAAGGATGTACACCCATGCACCCACACTCCATGCACCAATAAAGAGGGCTTTAATTTTTGACAGGAAATGGTGCAGGGTTAAGGAAGAGAGAACATGTTATTGGATCACCTTATCGAGAAGATAATGATAAAGAAGAGGAAATAGCAGTAAGCAGATGGGAGGATATCTCGTAAACGGGTAGTCTGTATCCTCTGCAGATCCCTGGAAGCACAGTTGATAGAAATATTTGCCAAACCAATCTTTATACAGCAGCTTTATGATTATTTACAACTTCAAGAAAATGTTTTCAGCTTCGTTTCATCTCTACCTACCCTATTTTTTGCGGGGAAGAGGATCAACATTTTAATCGCAGGCTGATATTACAGCCCACTGAGTTGAGTGGTTATATGAGCCTGAGGCATCTTGCACTCAATTACGAGTAATCTCAGTAAGAACACTGGATCAACCAAAACTTGAAATGAGAATCGGATGAAATAGGTCTTTGGCAAGTAAGTAAGTAAGCCGATTTGAACCTGGATAATCTTCCCGTGAACATAACTTGCGTTTCACATTCAGAATAGAGTTCTTTTTATTTACTTTTAAAAGGCGAGTTTTTTATTTTCATGGACTTGAATAGCTATGAAAATTTTACAATTTTAAAAGACAAGAAAGATATGAGTGCTGGTAGAGAAGGGGATCAAACTGTCATTCTGGAATAGCATTATAAGATATGAGAGAACTAAAAGTAACAGCAACTAAACACATCCTAGGAAGTCCCATCACTCTATTTTTAGGTACATGTATCTAGATGTGAAGAAGTTTCTCGATTGATACCCTCCGTATATGACCTGCAGTCAACAAGATGATTGCTTTTATCTTTATAAATCTACAGGGCATCACATTTTTAAGGCGATTTTTCAAAAAAATCAATTACTTATAACAGGGTCACAGTGTATTTATTTACTCATTATTTATTAATCCAGCAGCTTGAAAACATTATTTACTTCCAGATAGGCGCAACAGCAATTTGTTACATTGCTCATCACTGTGAAAATAAAAGAGCTAATGAAGACAAACAGAAACTTAAGAGCAGTAAGAGAATGGAATTAAGGGAGAGAGATATAAGGTACGGAAACGTAACTGAAAGTAGAAAGTGCAAGCGAGCGTCAAGGGTCGAGTGGCAGCTAGTCGTAAAAGCTATCTCATTTTCTCAGGAGAAGCGGAGAACGGTTTTACCCAACGGCTCCAGGGAGAATGCTATAAATCTGCACTAGATGTCCCAGAAATAGGCCAGGATTTTACGAGCACGAAAATTGAATATCCGTTCCGTCCGCCCGAAGCATAGGTTCAGGGGTGACAGCGGCAAACGCTTAAAAGTCATGTGGCCTTAGCGACCGAAATACGGCTTCCCTTTCGATCCATATTTTGCTTGGAATGCTCGCAAGATGACGACATCCTTCTCCTCAAAGTACGAGGTGTGAATTCAAGAATTCTAAATGAGACAAACGATATGCCCCTGAATAGAATTGAGTAATCTTTCCGCAGCACACGCCTGAATAGCGTACGAGAAAGTTATAACAGCATGTACCCTCTAATTTAATGAGTACTTATATAGATTGCTCATTCTTGAAATGACAAATTGAGTCTTTGTAATGGGATATTATTCTCAAGTCTACGACGAATGGAGGCTTCAACATTTTTCCAGTCATTTAAGAAATAATGAATTGAAATTTGTACAGCCCCTGACAACATTTTACCGGCATTTGTTTTACTCCTGGATGTTGGTCGATCGGCTACGTTCATATCAGGTGGACGATATCCTAACTAAACCCAAAATGAAATATCATCAAGTTATCAAGTTTTTGAGAAAAATCAAGCAGCGACGAAAGGGGAAGAATCCACCCACTTACTCAGCAGATTATTCAGATGGTTTGATACTGAACACAAAACACCTTTTCTAGTATTGAGCGTAGTCAAACAGAAGCTGCTGACGCGTTTGAAAGCACCTGAATCTCTCACGTATTGTACAATGAACCCGATAGGGTGTTAAATATAGCTATAAAACAGAAGGAAATGACGGAAGGAAAGCTCTTCAAAGGGAAAGTTATGCTATTTATGATTCGTACGAACCATCCAGCCTTGCCATTTCCCCCGGGCAATGGGATATGAAATAGCGAGGAAACTACAGCTTTCACTCATCGTAACCTTTAGCAAATGTATCAACTATCTTCATCACTCCGACGACATTAAAAAAAGTCGATATAGAATATGACTTTTTGCGGAATGGAGCAAATTTCACTTAAAGTAAGAGGATGCGATTTTAACGGCAATATTTTCACTAGAAAACCCATTCTGAAAAGGTGGAAATCGAAATGTAACACGCAAAAAATTGGAAAAAAATCAAAAGAAATATAGGCACATGAATATGCAGTATGCACATTGATTATGCTAATCGTTGCATTTCAAAGAGACAAATTCCCCCAAAGATGTAATAAATAGCTTGATTTCTAAGGAGGCACTCGGTACTAGATCTTTTAAGTGTGCCATTTTTCCTTTTGAACCCATGCATGTCTTAGAAAAGAATCCGTCCGTAATATCTCTGAATTATTTTGTACGATGATGATATGGCCGATGGGAAAGGCATCCTGCCATTCTACTTTCGAGTTGTTGCTTGGAAAACAGGAAAGATGGCTTTCATGAATACATATTATTACTTTCTCAGACTCATCCTGTTTTGTACCCATTTACATTACACTCCTTCACATTGGGGTTGTTAGACGGATTATAGGTCTTGAAGTGTTATCCGCGCAGGACGGACCGGCGTTATACTGAAAAATCCCAACCACTGCTGGGATAGGAAACAATGTTCTATTCACCCATTGTTTAGGAAATGGAATCGTACATCATTCCTGGAGAAAAGATATATGAATTCTCTATTTTAAAAATTATGACAAACGATTATGGAGGATGACATTCCACCCGGTAGTTTATAATATTAAAAATAATTGAAGGCATTAGTCGTCACTTGAAGAAAAGGAGTTATATTCATGATAAGGTATAAACAAAAACCAGGTAACATTTTCACACTGTACTAAACACTGACTATGGCTTCGAAAACTAAATGTAACTATCAAAGATCAAGTGTCATTACCGTGTAAATGACAGTTGTGAGAAAATATTGCCTGGTTTCCGTTTATTCCTAATCATGAATACCATGTTAAATTTTTATCGACCCAGGCCATATTTTATTCGGCCTAGTTAAAGTTAACCATCTGGTTAACAGGTCTGTTCAAGTCAAACAGATTAATTAATTGTTCAGATAAGTAAGCTTGTGGGTTTCCGGAAACCTATTGTGATGACATCAGAAATAAGTCAAATAAAAGTTGGTTAAAAACAGAATCGCGCTTCCACGATTAAACTTACATTTTAAAAATATTTTACAGGCCATTGTAGAAATAGGATTCGATGGCATTTTGAAAGGGGGCGGTTAATGGGCGGGGTTTTGCCCAAGAGAATGCGTGTCCGCGTGTGAACTCACCTTGCTCGGGGTGCTGGGCGTAGAACTCCCTCCGCCTCCTCATCTCCGCCTGGAACAGGCCCGGGACGAGTTTGTACACGATGTCCTGCAGTGTTTTATCCGGCCTGCGGGGAACATGAAAAATAATATATGAGCAAATGAAAGGGGCGCATTGCTAACACGATCGATGAGTGAGGGGGTAGAGGGGCGAGGAATGGAGAATAGTGGAGGGAGAAGGGAAGGGAGAGAAGAGAGGGAGAAAGGTGGGAGAACACCGAGACGCCTTCCGATACAATTGAGACGAAGTGAAAAGCTTTCTTGCCACCGAGAAGTGAAGCACTCTATAAATTGTTTGGAGAGATCTTTGTCGCTCTATTTTTCTGATTTTATTATCGAGTATTGACGCAGTTAATTTTTTTCCAGTTGTGTCAAGTTGGGGCTATGTGGCTGCTTTGTATCTAAAAGCGCCGGAAATAAGATGCAGTTTATTATAAGTATAAATAGTATTAATCTCGTAGTCATTGATACCTAATACTGCACAAAGAATTACGAACAAATGAGGGGAGAACTTCTTAACAGCCTTAACAGCCTTCTTAACAACCTTAAATATTAAAATAAAGACATTAATAGATAAATATATGAAAGTAAAAGAAAAATATTCAAATAAAGAAATGCAAGACACACAAAATTATTTAATGCTTAGATTTTACCCGGAATAACGCTTTAAGTCGATAATTCAACATCGTAGGCTTTGAACATGTTCAGCACTATCAAAAAATTTACGACAGGGAATGCTGCGTCCAGTAAATTAAACATCGTTCAACCGTTTGGTCCGAGAGTAATCATCATCTTTGCTCTCAACTTCCAATTCCCCAATTCAAAGAGTAAAATCAATCAAAGAAAGATACTTAGGAGTAAGGAAAAGGTGGCAAAAAGCTGCAAGTCAATAGGACGAACTTTACGAGCATTTTATGGGGGAAAGTACAAGTGGCTGGGTTGTCGGAAACACAGCTACGTGAGGAACTACGCTTGGAAGAATTTTTCTCGAGGAGAAAGGGCGAGGGCAAGGATGAGGAGGAGCAGCATCAGACGATTTAAAGGAGGAAAGACTTACGAGTTATCGGATTTAAAGAGAAACGATGATGGCGAACCTTTCCATACCTTGAAAACACTTGTTTCGACTCAGGGACGCGTTTTTATTTACGTCCTCTTGAAACGATGTCCGTCCCGGGCATTGGTTAATTGTGAGGTTGCTTCCGAAAGGCGCATTGTCACTCTCAAAGTAGTACATAATGGCAAAAACATTCGCGAGAGAAATTAAATAGCTTAGGTAATTATATTCTTATACTTTTGAGCAACCTCGGTGTTAATCGACCGACAATACTATTAGCCGTAGCAAAAAATTAATTTATAAAATATTCGTTAAATTAATTCGCAGAAGTTGTCAGATTAGTTAAATTAAAATGTAAACTCTCCATCGGAACCTGTTTGAACGTAGTCTTCTATGGAGAAGTCTCAATCACCATATTGAAGATTAATTGATCACAAGATCTTTGAAAGACTGCGTTAAATAAACTTGTTATGAATTATTTTTTCCACTGATCATAAAGTTTGTCACTAATTTCACGAATTGACTCGAAACTTTAAACGTATTAAAAACTAGACAAAAACAGTATTCGCAGACTCTCATTAATGGTACATATCTTGCCGTAACTACACAAATAAGTAAATTCGTGAGTAATTAAAACGTTAGTTATTTACTCAGCCAAGAGTCAAACGATGTCGTAGCGGATTATCAGCTTAAGTCTCCATTTGCATTGGCGTTGCTAAAAGTTCATCACACGTCTGTGAATGGTTTCCAAGAATCCGATCCAGAGATAAATGAACTTCTAATACATATTAACATAAATGATAATTTTAATTGTTCTTTATAACCTTGAAAGTTTATCGAGTTACAAGATAAAACAAATGTATAAAAATAAATTGATTAAAGTTGGCTACTTACTTTATGTTGAGGAAAGGCTTGGCCTTGTGTATCTGCGCGTCGCATATCGGGCAGAGGTTGTTCGTCTCCAGGTACCTAATTATGCAGCTCCGGCAAACTGTATAAGAGAGAGAAAGAATAACTTCAGAAAAGAGTACGTAAATTGTGAGTGATATACAGTGTCCGTGACTGGTTATTGGACCACTATAACAGACAGTAAATCATTTAACCGAAGCTAAAAATATACGTGTAAACCCTCTTTCCATCATTGGATTACATTAAAATTCTCGTTCACATACAAAGTTCTTATTCATGGAACAAAATAATCCTTAAAAAAACTGATTTGCCCTTACACTAGGTTTGACCAAACATTATGTTCTTAAAGTACAAATATTTATTTAAAAAAAACAATTGAAAAAATGTAATAATCTACATGTGTCAATACAACAAAATTCTAGTTAAATCTATGGATTTAGGAGCTGACGGGAAATAGAGTGGATCCTACGATAAATAATTCAGGAGACGGAATTCAAGGGGAGCGGTAAGTGAAACACGGAAGATCTATAAGGACACAGAAGACAGGAATGAGTTGATGGAATAGAAATATTTTATGAATTTTGTGTTAATGGATATGGAGCGAAAATCTCAGGAGATTTGCAGGGGCCACTCTGGGAGAAAAAAATCTTACATATTAGCGGTGATAGGATTCCATGAGTCTTATAATCGAATCTTAAATCGTTTGCAAGCATATTTGCGTAATGACCACACTCTGTGCCCAAATTCTGTCCCTCACAAAGCAGTAATGCGAAAATGCAACTATTTCAATTAATATAAGTGAAAACCGATAACCGAAACTCTCCGAAAAAGTACATACAATGGAAGATTTCTGTTAAGAAAATTTTCCTGGATATCACGGATCGACACTGTTGAAAAGGACAGTTAATTAAGTACCACTCTAGGTAACACCACACCTAAAGCACGTTGGAGTTTGAAGAGTACAAGTTCATGAGAACGATGTAAAATATTTTTATCAGTGCAAATCTTGTATGGGAGATCATATATTTACCACCGTGGGAATTTGCGTATTTAATGCATTCGAATTTGATATATATAATATTAACATTTCTATAATGCTTTGGCCTAATTTGGTTATTGCAACAGAAATTGTGGGAATTTACACTTGGTTTACTTTTAACGCCGAGTAACGGGCAGTGAATTAAACAGTAATGTCACCTGAAACTCTGAAATCAGTAATAACTTTCATACACGAACATTCCCTAGAGGAATTTAGATCCTAATGAAGGCGAAAAATAGGCGAATAAGGGCAAACCACGCCTTTATTATTTTCATCGATGACAGTGAAGGTACTAAGATTTGATAGGTACTAACATAAACTACGCCAGGACTACAACTTCTTCTTCCAAATAAGTTTTACTTTATCTTCGGTAAAAATATTGTCAATATTAAAAAGACACTTTCTAATATTAAACATAACATTAGGTCCCATATTTTAAAAATAAAATCTTCAAAAATATGAAAATTCTTTCTAAAAAATATAAAACATCAATCGTCGGCTTGGGGAAGATGAACACTTGAGTTACAGGAGAAAAAATCATTGAATATTTATCACGTGAATTTAAACCCGAAACATTAAACTGAAATTTTAAATTTCCACAGAACCCCAAAAATGTTTTGACAGGACATATGTATTTTGCGCCAGTTGTTCCACGATATTGATATTGTTGAGTAGAGAACTGAGCATTATAAATTAACAGGTAATGAGCTTCACAATCGAACCCCGAACTTACGACCAGAATCACACCTCGGCCGTCATACACTCATATTTTACTCCAATAATATTTGATAAATAAGACCGTTACTGGAAGGAGAATCCTGGTGTTACGGAGAATAGGGATGATGGGAATTTTAGATGGGGTTCAGATAGGACGCAGATGTGCAGACTCAATGAGAAGAAATGAGTTCGATAGAAGAATACATAGATGAACATTAAAGGTTCATCAAAGCAACCCCGAACACCAGTGATATAAAGAAAGCGTGCTCTGGGTAAAGCGGTGCAGAGTTTTTACAACCGAATTTTGTCTCACGTTTTTTTTTCAGTGGCTTGACCCGCAGGCAACAAAGCAATTTGGAGGGATTTAACGGAGAATAAAACAGGCGGTTCATTTCATTGAGGTGCGCGTTTAATGGGGCGAGGTGTTGATTTTTTTCCGCCCTCATCCAAACCCGCCCTCCCGACCCCCTCAATCATTTAGCCGTCGGGAGGTTTTTGCGTACGAGAGGTGAAAAAGAGCGGAAAATCGGATTTGCGGCGAAAAAAATCTCTCCCTCTCTCTCTCTGTTTCGCGTTACCCCCCTTTTTTTCCACGACCACTCACAGCAGATGTCGGAAGGGGAGGGATTTAAGGGGGGGGAGGGGGGGGGGGGTAACAAACACGCGTGGACCGTGGCGTCCGTCAAACGGCTCCCTTCGCCCCATTCAGCGTCGTAATGTCCCCGGACACGCCAACCCTCGACAACAGCTCTCTCCCCCTCTCTCTGTTTTCTTTCTCTTCTCCACCACCGGAATCAAAACCTTTTCTTTCTGTTCAGAAAACTGACTTGTTCGAGTTACCCTACAGCCTTTGCACAGGGAACTAAGGGCTGCCTCTACCGACGAAGTCGCAGAAATACTGAATAAGGTCCACCATTCAATAAAAGTTTAATTTTTTCACATTTTCACATCTTGAAGCCTGTAGAAAAACTAGTGCTTTGAGCTGCACTGAGCAGTGGAACTGAAAAACTGAGCTATTTACATAATCTGTATCATACCTTTCCTTTCTTCTATTTAGGGATTACCTCAAGAGATAGCATGAGGTTGATTGCGAGATTGGGTGCCACTAAGTACAATACTGAAAAGAAGCGTCATTGTAGCGAAAAATTGACGTGGGATGCGAGTTATTCCTGAAAATGAAATATGCTCAGTTTAAATTAACAGGAGCCTACATTCCCTATCTTTATTTAGTAAATTATGTAGGATTCCTATGTATCTATTATTGAGGAAATATAATTTTTGAGATAACGAAGGCTTCATGGTCTAAATGTGCGTCACTAAAGAATATACAACTTCTCGATCCCAGAAATAAGCGTTATTTTAGCGATAAACTGATATAAAGTGAACCGAATGGTAAAATGATAAAGGTAACAACTTGCCATTATTTAGGAGCTAAAGTGGTAACTGTACTATGGAATTTAAATTGCGAAGGTTTCTTAGAAGTGATGCTGCATCCAACTCCTTTAGCTGGAAAAAGCAACTTCTAAAATGATGGCAAAAAACAACAAAAGGACGATACCACATCGTTGATCTGCATTATCAGCGTATTTTATACATCATTGATAAATGGTGGAATTAATCTTCGCCTTGATTCATGCTGTCACGATGGCTTGTACTTAATGGCAACATTTTTTTCTACTCCTTGTGTGCGTTAATTGCATTTGAAATATGAGTGTGTATTTAGATTCTACCTGGGATAAAACTTTCTTTCCACATTGGCACCACATCAAAGATTTTTCATTGCGAGAGGACGTGTAGGCTTCAAATCTCCAGACGATTAATCATGTGAAGCCAGTGAGTAAGTACTTATTACTTAAGTATATATTTTACGGTGTACGGTAAAGCATAAGTAGCTGCTTCACTCCGGCCAAAATATTGTGCATATATGTGGCCCTATTAGGCACGAGGCGCTAACTTATATTGTATCAGTATGGATTTGCGCTTATTTTCGGAGTGCGTCAGATGCATAACTTCAAATTATACACTATAACATAGTGAAATATCAGTATCGACCAGCCATACATCACCAGTATGCAACAACATTCCATTAAATGCAGACCAAGTATCGAAAAATAACATTTAAAGAACACCGCGTAAATCGAATTTCTCGAAGCATAGGTATGTTGCATTGCGTATTTAACCTAATGTCGTAATCATTGAAACGGGAAGCCAAACGTCATCGGTTATAATCTCGCTTGGTGCATAGATGTTGCGTCCGTATAAGAGATAGGTCATGTTAGACAGCGCGATATAACCATAGCTGCTCAAGGGCCGCCGAAATGAATCCACCTCCCTCCGAAAACATTATTCCTTCTAATCTCGTTTACTCTTCAGATTATCTCGCTGGTCGCAAGACTTACCCTCTTCGCTCGGGCTCACCCGTTAATGAATTGCTCAGGATTACGTTAGATTACACAGTACGATATTACAAAATCATTTGTAGCACTTCCAAATCTAATTCTACTGCATAGCAAAAGAATGTATACATTGAAAAGAATTGAAATTGCGCACTAAAATACGGCCTTTACTCGTTTTCTGGATGGCAACCGGTCAAGAGCAAGAGTAAACCCGTAAATCAAACATTCTTACGCCTCTCTCTCCGTTTCTCTCTTTCTCTCTCTCCATCTTCTCTTTCTCTTCCCGCTTCCCCACCACGACTCGAATGGAGGACCTCCGAGACGAATGGAGGACTCCCGTCCTCCATTCGTCTCGAAGGCGTCTTCAAGAACTCTTGCGAAGCCGAGATAGGCGTGCCCTTCGCCTCCTCCCCGTCATTTCATTTATTTTCGTTCGATGAGCACTTCAGAGAAAAACCGGAGGCGGAAAAGATTGCGCTCTGTTATCACGGGCGAGGAAACGGGGACTTATCCCCTACCGCGAAAAACAGGCCTTGTCTCGTAAAAGGTCAAGATTTGAGAAACAATATGCAATGGCGTTACTGACGTCGTAATGAAAACAATTGTTGCGTTAATGTGTATGAAATCATGTCTAGAGGGAAAATACCAATGATTCAATGCCTTTGTTTTCCAGAAGTTGACAAATGATCAAGCGTTATCAAATTATCAATTCTCGGATACGTAGCTGTTTGGGATCGCAACGTGAAAAACTTTGAACTTTAAACATGGAAACGTTTTCATTGTATTCTTAACTCTGTCTTTTCCCTAGAGTTGCTTCACGAAAACCTAAAGATAAGTCATTCGGAGAATTAAAATAAAACCAACACACAGTCGAGAATAGGACATAAGGCACAAAGAGACAAGAGGAAACATAAGAGTTTACCATTTAAAGTTCCCCGTAAAAGGATGGTGTTTCCTGGCTGAAGCAACAACCATAAACAGTATGGGATGCAACCAAAAGCTATGACAATCGACACCACTAGAGATAGGGAGATTGTGATTGAGTAATTTTATGTTCCAGTAATTTACTATCGGCACATGCTTCTACAGCTCTCATCCTCGTTTAGACCACCTCGTTTAGAGGGGACAAGCCACATTTCCGTGTTTATTACTTTTTTTTTAATTCGCCTGGCTCACACTTTTTGTATTCTCTGGTTTTTAAGAAAAGACTTTTCCAATCCAAATTACAAAAATGGTGGTGATTTTTAAAGGATTTTATTTGTTATTTTTTTCCTTTACGGAAACTGATTACAGCTGTTATTCGCGACCACTCGAAAGTCACCGTGCAGTGAACGGCGGTCTGGCACTCCTCCCTTCTACCAAGATATGTTCACCCTCTCTCCACTCCTCATTTTCCTATTCTCCAACCGTCCTCCAATCTCGGCCGGTCGTCGAAACCGCCGATTTCAC
This sequence comes from Platycnemis pennipes, assembly GCA_933228895.1. Taxonomy (NCBI): domain Eukaryota; kingdom Metazoa; phylum Arthropoda; class Insecta; order Odonata; family Platycnemididae; genus Platycnemis; species Platycnemis pennipes. Next base: position 110,585,114 of record OW121853.1, read on the forward strand.
TCAATATGTACCCCTATCCTTACAAACATCTCCCCGATTTCGGAGATGAAGCTAGCGTGACCGGCGTCGATAGTTAGTGCTAAAGCTGACACTTTGCGGCAGCATGCTATCTTCGCAATAGTAGGCGAGAGACGCAGAAAGTAGGGAAGTGTGGGATGAATTAATGCCACATAAGAGGATGACCGACAGGTTGCAAGTGTTTGCAGTACTTCATGACTGGTATGAAACGGGAATATTCATTGAATTTTTCATGGCGACAATCTGTAGGAAAAAATACTACTTCCTCGCATAATTTTAAAATGCAGACATTTTGCTTCATTCCAGTAAATGTTAATCAGAAATGACAATTCTGTGATTTTAAGATCCATTTACTATCCTGCATCTCATTCAGTTTCCTAAGTCATGCCCAGAAATATACTTATTCATCGAGGCTGCACCAAATATTTGAATTTAGCTACAACCGCTCAACTATTTATTCTTCTCTTGGCCGTTCGATAAGGTCCCAGGTTATTCAGTATCCAAAATAAAGAATCAACATCTTTCGTTACAACCATTCCCTTGACATAGTCTAGTCCCATGCGATGAATCAAATGCTAACATACGATAAGTCCTACAGCCACTATAAGTGAGATCCATTCCATTTTCAGGGAAAATTTTTCTTTACCCGTGTCAACAAACAGCATGCAAAGAGAAATTGAAAAAAAGAAACATCTGTGAATTATCATTACGTATTGTGACTTATCATCCATTTTGAAATTTAATGTATGTCAAAAATGACACACAAGCTGTCCTAATCCTCTGATAAAGTATTAAAAAATTGCCAATTCTCATTGAAAGTAAGAACGGGAATTACGAAATGCGATTATGACTCAATGGCCATATCCATGTGGTGGACTCTAATGACTAATACATGTTATTTCAAGTATAGGAACTTTTGCCACTCGTATTCAAAATGAGAACTTTACCACAAAATCAAACGTTAGGGAGAACAAAAGTCCACAAAAGGGTCTACCACTTCAGTAAATTGGGGATTTGATGAGCTTCATAGGAGCAGTCGTATCACTATTGCCGGCATACAGTTCGTCCATTTTTTTCAGATAATTTAATATTATATTTGGTACCACAATTCCCATATTCTCAATAGTATGGAAAATGTAAATTGGAGGGGTGGGCTGGGGCCTTCTCGAGCTCCCCTGGCACTTAGACCTCTTTAGATCCATTGTGCCGACCCACATTTAACCTGCCCACCACTTGCAGACAGGGGACAAGAGGGGTAGAGGTATGGAGGGGGGCTACCCATCCAACCTCCGTCCGGGCCCAACGTTGCTTAACTTCGGTGATCTGACGGGAACCGGTGTATCAACGTGGCTAGGCCCTAGCCTTCAATAGTATGTTACTTATCTATAAGCGGCGGGAGTTAGAGAAATAGTGTGCAAAAAGGGACGTTAATGGAAGTAATTGAGCGTTCTATAATTGGCTCATACTCTTCTACCGTCAATCAGTGCAGGCGGGGGAAATATTTCGATTAGGTATCGGTAGCCAGGGCGTTGAAACTATTGGTCGCGGGTTCGGTTGCCGTTTGCGCAATGAATGTAGACTTTGGTTAAAAGTGAAACTTAGATTGGACGGCGCGATAAAACACAAACAGGTGGCGTACCGTAATAAACCAATTCTACCGCCAATCCGATAGGTATTCGTTGGATGTCGTGGAGCTTTGTTCTTCCATATCGCTGACGTGGGGGGTCTTGAAAGGCAGAGCATTTGAAAGGGGTCGCACTTCCTCGACCCCCGGCGTTCCCTTATTCATCCACCCCCGCCCCTTGACCTGACCAACCAATCAATGAGCTGACCTCTCGACATTTTGCAAGGGGAGTGACGTGACATTCGCCTCCTCCACAACGAGTTTCGGGCCCTCTTCGAGTGAAGCAAGCCGTGAGCCCGCGCACTGCGTTCGAAAGCGAGAGATAACATTGTTCCCTCCGCTCCTCACCACCATTGGCTTCGCCCGCGGAGCGACGGAACGTCGACGGGTTTATGTAATCCGTGGGACGTCAAGGGAACCACTGCTGACCAGCTCGAGCCAGAATGAACGTTCTTTTGTCAGGCTCGAAGTACAAAATGATACCCTCCTAATTTTACAACCTTCCGAAATATCTTCACCCTGAACTAAATTAGTAGTATTTACGATGAATGTTTCTCAGTGGCATAGAAAAAATTCGAACATGGTATCGCCAAATCAGGTTTTGCGTGATTCAGAACGCATATTTGGACGCATAGTTGGTCGAAAAGAAATATAGTTTTGCGGAGGTAAATATTTTGCCATGGGCATTTCCAGAAATAGCAACTACAAGCCAGCGGAATACGTCCTTTGCGTAGCGACCAAATGACGTAACCACGGGATATGAAATTTTAGCAACTGATAGAAAATAATAGTAACTTGTCTAAATATAATCATAATATTCCACTGGAGTGAGATCATGTGTTAATGTCTTACTTCATTGCACACTTATATTCATACTCACTCAACACTCATAGTAAAGCTTTCAAGCCAAGCACACAGTCATATTTTCACATGCATTCGGTTTAGGTGGATATATGGAGGGGTACGAGGCACGTGGTGTCTAAGAAGGAGTCAATTATAGGTATCTAGTGTATGTTTGTCTTTAAAGGTTTACTTGAAAATTTTGCGATTCACTTTAAGTGGACGAAAATTAAATTATTTCAAATAGTTGGAAACTAGTTGGTGCTTACTATGGAGTAATTGCAGCAACCCACGGCCGAAATTAAATTGCATATGATTTTGTGACAACGAATTTTAAAGATAGACTCCAATTGTATTACAGCGGAAAAGTATAATTCTTAGTTCTGGTCAGTTAAGAAAAAATTTGCGAGCGACAACCAAGAAGGATTCCAGGTACAAATGACCGTTTCGCGAGGGCCAACTTTTCCTTCATCCAAATGATATTCGTGACATTAAGTGGTCCGCACATATCACTCCGTGCGGAGAGTAGTGCCGCTCCCCCCGCACGGAAACACTTCCCTCAAACGTCGGCTCGAATGAATTCCCCTCGGTACCGACCCACCCCCACATCGATCTCGCCGCAGCCGCCTTCCCTCATCAACACTCGATGAGTTTTGATGAGGGAAAACTCATCGAGTTTTCCCTCATCAAAAAAGCAGAATCACTTTCTGCTTTTTTCCACTCGAGAAAAAGCAGAAAGCGATTGTCCCGACCTTACCCGCCACCCCCGTCCATCAACCCACCCTCTCCACCACCCCCATGAAAGGATGGATGGATGAATGCGCTGGATGTCCGGAAACTAGCAGGTTCAACGCCAGCTTGCCTCGGAAACCCTCGAATTAATGCGGGGAAAAACGAGAATTTTGTCCAGGACGATCAGCGCCGTCAGAAAACGCAATAGGAAACAAAACGTTCCAGAAATTGCAAGCACGAACGCTCGGTGCAATTGGATTTCTGTCGTGCAGACATAAAGATCAGTGGAGCTATGTTCTTCTTCTGTGTGCTAAAGGATTATGCTGAATCAACCTTGCCTCACCTTTGGAACTCCAATTTGATACCATTCGCTGCATTTCCCTTTTATTTCATTGTTTTAATACTCTATCATCTGATTTTGTTCTTGAAATTATTTCAAGTATTTCACTATAGGCGTACCCAACGAAAACCTTTATCCGATATTTACGAGCTCGGCTCAATTCTCCAAGCAATCATGGTCGTAAATATCGCATAATATATATGAAATCTAAGAAGGAAACTCCAAGAGACGTTAAGTCTCATCGAATCGCATTCATTAAATTTCGAAAGAGAGTTTTCGTTCCATAGTAAAGTTAGACAAAAGTGACAAAATAATCGAAAAAGAAAGCGGATCAAACGTTCATTTTTAAATTAATTCTTATGATCAACATTCAGATAAGATACAACCACAAAATATAACGCTGACGCATTTTTTTCCGCTTCGTACCTCTAATATCATTTATCCGAGGATAGTGATTACGCGTTTATTTCCAGAATCAAGCCCATGTGAATACTGGTGGGATATTTTATTGATATAAATATGAAGCCGAGCGAAGATCTCTCAGGTCAGGCCCTGCAAGACCTGACGCGGTGGAGAACCCGAGAGATCTTCTCTCAGTTTATACGCCGGGAAAAACTGCACCACTTGCGAAGCGAGTGATTCGATATTGGAACGCTATGAGCGATAAATGGAGCATATACACCTACTGAAAATAATGGTAATTATAACCAATATTTTATCAGGCAAAATTGCTAAATAGCAATAAATAATAGAGTAAATAATGTTATTTGCTCTATGCACCAAAAAGAACTCTTAGGGACTCACTTAGTTAATCGTTATTCAGGAAAATGACTTCCGATGGTGGTCGTGTACAGAGATGTATCATTATCAAGAATTCTTCCAATCAATGATAGTTTCCCGGAATCATAGTTTACTTTGAACACCATCTATTCATGTGGACACGCATTCATAGCAATACTTTGTTCTTCAGTTCAGAACACCTTATAAAGTCTTTCACCCCCGATCAATTACTTTTTCTCCTACTAATGCGTTATAAAGAGTAAATGAAATTATTACCACAGATCGTATGGGAGATGAAGGAGTAATTTCTTGAGACCGTGGCAGAAGTTAGGAAGTCGCTGAAGGCAATACGGGGGCTGAGTTCGTGGATGTAACAAGTAATTACGAGAGATGGGATTCCGAAGGTGGTTATAGAAGGAAGAGTGCGTGGAAAGCGTGGAAGATGAAGTAAGGGATAGGGAATTTCCGATGGAATCAAAACAGTCAGAGAGAACGGTAATCTGAAGAGAGAGATAATATTATAATGAATTTTTAGGGATGTAAGGATGGAATAAATCGGGGAAGGAATTCATCATCAAAACCTACCTGAACTTACAGAATACCAAATGATAATGATAGCGTTTATAATCTCTGAAAACTCGTTTCTTCCTATTATTTATTCTAGTAACCTGCTCGACATCACCCGGACATTACCAAAATACTTTCATTATTCCATTGCCAAAACGCACAACTTTCCACATTCTTCCCGTTCTCTGAAACACCTGCACCATTCCTCAAAACAACTCCTCCAAGATATGCTCTCCGTTTCCATCTGCCTGCCTCATAGTGTCGAGACTCTGATAACGAGTCATACACGTGCATATGGGTGCAGGTGAGCGTTTGTATGCATTTATTTATTAAAACGCACGTCGGCGCAAGTCTACCTGCGGACACATTCGCGTGGCGTTCCGTCAACGCGGCAAATTGTCCCCTTAATCCCGAGACCCCGGAGCAAATGGTGAGTTAAGGGGCTTGCAAGTGATGTCAATGAATATGGTATGAGGGAGACGGGAGGGTAAAAGGGCGAAGGGAGGCGTTGGAAAGAGAGACAGCTCCGGTCAGCCCATCCAACTTGAAAGGGCAACCTCGTCTCTCCGACACGAAAAAAACACACTCGATTGTGTCCCCCTGTGAATTTTTTCCGCGCCAGAATGACTAAGCAATTTTCCACCCTATATATTTTTTTCATGCGCTCGGAGCGAGCGAACTGAGGGCTTTGCAGCCATTGAAATCGTTGAACGTGCGTGGGAGAGCATTGCGCTCGTGGCATCATGCCTGACGGCCTCTTTAACCTTTTCAGGTTCTTAGGGCTCGACCCCGGTCGCGTGGGACTATTTAAAGGGCACGCGGATTCGAATAATTCGATATGAATTATAGCGTGCAGGTCCCGCATTAAAAATACATACCGACTATTTTTGCTCATAATCTAACCTCTCCATGAGAACAAGTGTGAAAAAAATTAGGATGGAGCGCTGCCTTATAAGGTAACGCCCAATTATTTCCAGACCAAAAGCACACTCTTTCTCAAAGTTTAGAGCCTAATAGGAAGGAAATTTTCCTAGGCCTAACCATGGAGAACGACGGGAAAAAAATTGCAAATGGAGAGGATTAGCTGCCTGTTAAAGTAATAGATGGAATACGATTGTGAGGAAGTCGATTGAAAAAACATACAAGATTATAAAAATTCTGAAGTATAAAACTTATGCGTTACCTTAAAAGCCTTTTTTAAAGCCTTAAAAGCTTTGTGCTTATGTCTTATCTGCTATGTGTTGAGCAGCAAACACAAATTTATGGTAGCAATTCCGATTTCTAGGGGTTTTATGTAATTTTAAAGGAATAAAAGAAGAAAATGAAGCATCTTCATTATTTTAATTGAAAATGGCATAGGTTATGTAGTTATAATCGATTTTCCTCTTATTCACAACAAAGTTTTCCATTTTGCTGGAACTTTCCAGAGGAAAAATAGTCCTCCTGGCCCGAGAATGGAACCTCGGACGTAAGGTTTGTCAAGACAGCAACTAAATTACCAAAGGCTACTGATTCCAAAGGCAATTTCCGGGAGTTTTCATAAGAGCTACGTCCAATAGATCGTCACATGACGACTCTAGCCCTCTAGCACTACTAATTTAAGTTTTACAATTCCAGATATGCGATTCTTGGACATTGGACTCATTTATTGCGTAGATATTCAATTCGAATGATTACGTGAAGCGTAACGAAGACAGACCGTTGTAAATGTTTGTTGAACAGCGTTCGGTGTATTTTACGTGAGTGCAGGCGGTGTAATATAACCTGGTAAAGAATTGGAGGACGAGGCAAAACAAGCCGCTGGTTTTCGGCTCCTCCCTCGGTTAGAGGGGTGGTGTTTCTCAAAATGGGCGATGCGTGGGCGGTTGTGGGCCCCCCCACCTCCTTCCTTCCGCCCTTCGGGCCTCGCCAGATGCGGAAGTGGGTTGCGCGCGACAGATGGCACCAACCCCCCTCTTGCCTCTCGGGCGTGGGCGACCCTCAAAAACAACCCCGTCCGACGCCGAAGCACCCTCGCACCTTCCTACAATCCACGTTCACCCTAAGGAAGTGATATGAACAGTCAGCCCCTGACCACTCCTCTAAGCATTACAACTATTTCCTAGTAGGGTAGGTTGTATCGTTAGGAAAAATAATAGGGAACTAAAGAGTAAGTCGGTGTGAAATCTTTATTTTTGTGGAAAAATGCCTAGTCATTTGGTCCGTCGTACAAAATCCACCTCATCTTGCATGGTTCTTCTCAACTTAGGACGGAGAGGTTAAACATTTCATTATCCTCAGGTAATAGAAGAAAGTAACGTATGTGATTAATAAGTTGGATTATTTTCTCGGAGACTTGACAGTTTTTAGCTAATTTCAACTATATGCATGAGACTTAAAATGCGTAACAAACATTTTCCCGAAAATTTGGAATTTAAATAAAAGTATAGAATTATGTAATGTCTGTCACGAATGATGATAGTTTGAAACTGTAGAGTAAGCTCCATTGTTATCAAGAGGAATTTAGTCAATTTCTAACTAATGCTGATACTTTTTGATCGTGTGCGCGACTTTAGTGATGACGGATACGGAGCCTTCCTCTGCATTTCTCCGTATTAATTTTTCTAACCGATTGCATTGCGTATGGAAGTAATGGAAACGGATGAAGAAACAACTGCCTTCGACGGCCGACGCACATATATATCGCGCGCCTCCTTACTTAAAAATTGTAAATTTTCTTCTTGTAATATTTTTATCGCTCTTCTCTTGAGTATCTGGCTTTTCAAATGCCTTCCTAGATTCGAAGTTTTCAGAGATAAATAAATCAAATTACATATAATTTTAACAATACATAAGGGAACATTCTAGAACTCATGGCCACTCGCACTCATTCAAGATTACTGGTATCAAATACTACGGGAACCTGAGTGTAATTTAATGTGATTGTAAATTATTTAAGTTATTAAACAATTAAAATTATCATTTAAAAATGTTTATCAGCTCTTTGCTTGATTTTTAATCAAGTCTCCTCATTTATTAGCACACACTGAAAACATACACGTCACAGATCCTTCGGTTTTCAATATATTCATTCAGTAAATACCTGATCAATTAATGAACAGGACCAAACTTCTTAATTTTAACGAGGCGCAGTAGGCAAATGCACTATAAAACCCATTCGGTGTGATGAATATGACACGTTTGAAGTTAAAATTTTTACAGCACTGCTCGACTGAAAAATGATGCAGCTTGGTCCTAACCTCTTCCTTTGACAGAAAGTTCCTTCTTGCGGTGGAGACTAAAGTAGTGCCCAAGAAAATCAGCACTGCATGAGTACACAACTTGGCAAGTTATTGTGCAGAGATAATTGTACCAAAACGCGGTTACCCTCGTGCGCAGTTTCTTTTCCAAAGCCGACTCTTTCACGGGAGGCAGGGCGATATACACCGCGGGCACGGCGTCAGAGGACCATCAAACGGCGAGCTGCAATCAATAGCGGGAAAATGCAGAAGAGGCGGAACTTGAATGCAGGAATAGATCCGCAGAGGCCGGCAAAGGCGCGGCGTGTTTGAGTCAGTGCGCTGCCGTCTAAACCTTCTCACCCGGGGCTATCGAAGTGCAGCGTTTGGAGGTCAGCGGCGATCACAGGCATGCGCCCTGCCCGCCCCTGGGTTTCCCTCTCGCAGCATAATAGCCGCGCTCATCCGAGCGGAGGCCCTGGCTGCAGCAACACGCAACCAACACCACTCACCTCCAAGCAAGCGTCGTCAATCCACTCAGCAATCCCTTCGCTAATACCGTCAGAATCGAATCAAGTACAGTGCAGGGAGCCTTTTGACGGGGCCTAAGAGATGGCGGCTCAAGTAAAGCATTTATATACCTACGCTGGAGTAGCATCGTGGGGTCTTGAGTGGCCAATCCCTGCAATCGCGGGCTTTGCGCTTCATCCCACGCCACCGTCTGCTTCAAAGTCGGGCGCTTTCGGCGAAGCCCACGACTTCCAAATTACGTTAAGCTCTCAAGAGATTACGGGCTGAGATGCGAGAGCGTAATAGTTCTGATAAGCGAATAAAATATGTATTCTGATAAATTGTCAAATATCCACTTCAGTTTACGCTATACAACATGAATATAGATGCACTCAACATTACACTCGCAAGCGCCACAAAAGCAACCAGCACTCACGACAATAAATGTGTTCAATGAGTGCCGTGAAGTGCGAATGAATATTATTCGTATGCGTATTATTCTCGCCCATTTTCCATTAATTTCCTCATTAAATCTCCTACACAGTTAACGTCACGCCTCTTCCTTCACCATCTCTCTAATTTGCTTAATTATTTTGATTTTATACAGAAGTGCGATTTGGAGACAATTCAGGCGGCTTAACTTTTCCTGCCTTCCACAGATGACTCAAAATGTTCCTCGCAATTATTCGTCAATTCCTCTTTCCAAGCTATGAAAGGTTTCAAAAGAGCATGTACGCAAAAACATGTTATTATTGCATTTGTTTTTCTAGCGAATGTTCGTAAAATGACTGTCAGCCTGCCTCACTTTATGACAGTTTCATAGGCGTGTGAGAAATTTTTACCAACATTATTAGTACACCATTTTTACAAAATCGTTCTCCTTCACATTCCTATATACATATTCATATATACACATTACTATATACATATTCATATATGCATACCTACTTCTATTCTCTCTCATGACCGACGGGCACCCCATTCTTTCTTACTTCCTTCATGATTCCTTACTTATCCAACTTTCTTATTCCTTCTATCAAAAACCCTCAGCGTGATAATTCGAGACTCCCCCATCACGGCCTCTCCATCGACCTCGAACACTTTCCCTATTTTCTTTCACCATTTCCAGCGCGTCTTCCCCTGTGTGCTCTCCGCCCAGATTGCTTCTTCCGCTCTTCATACCTTCATCTAAAGAAATCTAACGCATCCTTCTTCTTCAAAGGCACATACGCGTAGGAAGAGCCGTAAATAGGTATCACTTACCATTTCGTTTCCACCGAAAAAAAATTCGGAAAGAGATGGAGATAGAGTGTCGTCGATTTTGGATAGCACACGGAACGCGATGGGGTTTTACACTTGAGCGAATCCGAAGAGAAAAGACTGCGGGAGATCTTTTATTTCATCTCTACTCCCGCCGGAGAATAAACATGGACCGCCGCAGTGCATTGGAAGGGAGTAGAGCAGCGTGTTTGTGGTATGGGCGGCACAAACGGACCGTGTCGACGCAGTAGGGGAGAGTGACTGGAGGCGGTGTGTTGGGGCTCTTGGGTGGAAACCGACGGGAACGCATTTATATATATTTACAGACTCACATATAGGCGCATGGCAGCCCCAAAGAGCAACCGAATCTGAACCTCCCACGCCTCCTCCCCCCTCCCTTTGTTTGAAAGGCAACCGTTTTTTTCCCGTTCTTCCCGAAATCGATTTGTGCGTGAAAGGCCCACACCCTTCTCCTCACTCATACCTACACCCAACCCCATCTTTGGATCCCTTCTCGGTCCCGCGGAGGCATTTGCGGCGGGGAAAAGGGGGGGGAAAGGCCCTTTTTCCCTTGATTCTTCCGCTCCCCACCATGCAATGGTCCTCTTACTAGCCTCCCCACCCTCTCCCGCCCATTCCCCTCATACTTATCCACTTATCTCCGCCCACCTCAGGTTCTCCTCCCCCCTCGAAATTCTTCCGCTTTCTCTCTTTCTCCTCCCCTCTTCTCCTGGATGAGGCGCATTCGTGAAATACTTCTCCGGGACATGGCAGAGTTGGAAGGGGAGACAAATGTGTCCCGTGCAGCCCTCCGCTTCTCCTTAAGGGAGTGACTGGATGAAAGAGCGTCCGGTCAAAACTCGGGAGCGTGCAACAGTCGGGAAAGGGGTTGGTTATCTTATTCGGTTCTGTCACGTGCTTGTTATCTTGGATTTCAACCCTCCATCTGGAATCCGAACCCCTTAGCCCCTTTCCCTCTCACCGGACAATTTCGATACTACGCCTATTCGGCTCCGGCAAACAAGTACCGAAGCGTTACTCGAATACAAATTAGCTTTCGGACGCGATCTGGAATGGGAAGGAGTGTGGTTGATAGGAGAAGAGACGAAAGGAACCTAGCCATGCACAAGAAAGTTACTCAAGCGCCAAAGACATACCAACGTAGATGGAAAATGTTTTTATGAGTCATATAAATGGCTTTTCAAAAAGAAACCAAAAAAATATTAATTGTTGAAAAAGTAATTCATAGTATGTAGATACAATGACGCGTCATCAACTTGTCTAAAGAATGCCCTAATTCGACAAGTTTACACGGGCCAGGGTTTGGGAATGTATTAATGTTACAGGGCCACAATAATTGGTACGTAATACATGTTTTGGCATTGCATTCAGAGATTTCCAAGCAAGGATATGATTCACTGAATGCTCGTTCGGTAAGACTATCATGAATCATGAATGGGACTCATCTTGAATCATCTACAGGTTCTACTCTTCCTTTTCACAATCCGTAAACATTCAAGAAAAAGTATATACCTGATTTTATAGTAGTATTCGATTTGGTTTTTAGATTCTCCAACGGTTCATGTAATTTCTCAAGGTTCAGCCTCAGTTCTTCAATCTATGATACAACACTTATGCCCGAGCAGGATTCGAACCTACGACCATTTGCTTTCCAGAATAGCAAGGAATTGAATTGACCACCGAGGTCCGTTGATGATTTTATTTTGAGAGCTTATGTCAACGAAAGTAATGAGAGCATGGCATGTCTCTGGTAATTGATTAAGTATTTCCACCTCATTGATCTATTACTCGCTCGCGAGTTCTTGAAAATTATAATGACAGTTATTTAAGGAATGACTTATTTTTTCTTTCAAATAGATTAAGTTCAATTTTTCCGCCAATTTTGGGATAATAAATACCTTTATTATGAAAAATACTAGAACAATAATTACTTTTTAAATACGTAGGAAAGAGCTTTAACTAGGTAATGCTTTCTTAAAGTAGTAGACCGGATGCGGTAGGTGACGACACATCTAGTGAGACCGAAATTTTGCCGCCTAAGTACTCTTGTTACTTTGTACTTGTCCTCTGGTTTAATTCAAGTAGCAATGTGCGTTTCAGCACTTATGTGTCACCTTTGAGAAAACTGCTGAATTTTTCAGAGTACCTGTTAGAAACGCTCTATTTTAATACATAATTTATGATCACAAAGTACTTAAATTCAGATAGGCACACGCTACACATAAAGGGTGTACTCTCGTTTTTCACGATCAAAATATTAAAATGTTAGGTTTAATAATTCTTCCTATTTTATTCTCAAAAAAGGATCCAATTTGAAGATAGTTTAGCCAATCTTACGGCTTGCCGCGAAGATATTTCCAACTATTTCCCTCGGAGAAGGAAAATCACCACCGAAAATCATTCCGTCGACGAGCATTCATTCGCCTTGCCCGTTAGACAAGTGCTAATTTCCCCGGCACGAGGGATATTTTCCTTGTCAGGGGAAGGCGTCGGGTCTCACAGCAGGGGAAAAGGGCCGGCCGTTCCTCCCGCCCGACGACTCCTTGAAGCCCACGCCGAACAAGGCCCTCACTCCACGGGGGGAGGGAGAGAGACTGCGATTACAGCCGAGGGAAACCGATGTATCATTTTTTGGCACCCCTCCCACCCCCTGACTCCACACCGCCCACATGGTCCAGTCCCCCCCGCCCCCGCTAGTCCTCCACCCACTCACAATCGACTCCGGTTGCTCACGGATCGCTTGCTCCCAGAAACCTCGTCCAGGGCTAGTCCTTGGACCGCTTATGCCCCCGTCATTTCGAGGTATTTTGAGGAAAATCACTTAGAAGCTCAGCCTTGAGAGAGATCCATCATAGATTCATTCCTTCTCATAAGTCCTTATTATTTTGCACCCTGTTATCGATTACTACAGACGATACATCTTGGTTTGAAAATGCGAGAAATTCTCAACAACAGACCAAAGCCCTTCAGTACTCGTAAACATAATGAACAGTTAATGCTGCACATTTTACAATCATTACCAGTGATCATAAATGCTGAGTTTCTTGGACAAAACTCTCTTCTTATTGTTAGTTGAACGAGCAGAGCTATTATTATGTTCATGCTCATCTGCCATTCTGTAATTCATGCGTACATACTTTTTTCCACGTGTTCCTTCACCTACCTTCCTAAAATTGTCAAACCTTCACAGGTAGGTATATTTATTATTTGGTCATTTTACTGTAGTGGTCAGTAGTAGCGCACAGCAATAATCACAACAATTGGGCAGATAAGATTACTCGGATTATTTCTCCTCGTGACCAAATTTTACCAACATTAAAAAATTATATACCTATACACTATATAATCAGGATGTTTACTATCGGCAAGATTTGATTTAATTTTAACATTCAACATTTGCCACGTGCTACCGTCCTTCATCAATAATTCTCCTATTTTATAATGATATTTTGATGCAATACTTTTATTCGGGTAATCCACTCAAAGGGACATATTTCGTAAAAAAATACGCCGCTCAAGATGCTGGTTCAAATTACGTAGAATATCCTTGTCAGATTTGCGAGGTAGGTTGCGCGAAATCAGTGAAGAGAAATAGCTACTAAATTCCATTTCATAATTTACTTACACCTAAAACATCTGGGCATATCTGAGATTATCTTATCAGAGTTCTGTAATAATTCTTCGTATTTACTCGAAACTAACCGTTCGTTAAGATCCTCGGGGTTATAACTTCCTTAAGTCCCATCATGCGTTGACTGAGAAAAAGAGAAATATTTGCTGCGAGAATCCACTCTGCAGAGTAATCTTTTAAGAAGCCGCGAATAATTTAACTTTTTTCGGGAAATTAGTCAGACGAGTAGGTACTTTTTACAATGAGTGAGATATGAAAGTCTAAACCGGAAATTTAGGAGGCAATGTTGTTGGTTTGTGACGAGTAATTAGGGATGACGTGATCCTTAAGACCGTATTTTTAAGTAAGCTAGAAATAGGTAGGAAATTAAGAGATAAATGATGTATATATTATATTTATATAAAATAATAGATTAGAGGGGTGAGAAGAAAAATGATCTGAAGAGGGATTCTCTGGACGAAGGCATTGAAGGATGCAATTCAACATAATTACACACAAAGGGTAGTTTCGATCGAAAGTTTATAACCTCTGGAGTACGTGTTTTAAGCCGTCCGATTTTTAAATGACGTTAAGTATTTTTCCTCATTAATTAAAAAGTGAAAAAATTTAATGCCGCGAAAACGCGACGGCAAAGTATTGCATACCGGTTAATCCTACGTGTGACGTCAAACTATTTCCTCTACCAGCCACCAGGTGGTGCTGCGGACTGGTGGTGCTCCAAGTAGACGCTGCACTCCGTTAAAGCTTATTAACTAGTATCGGGGGTGTTTTTTTGCTTTCATTAATTATAATTAACTTTTATTTATTTATTTAATATTATTTATGCAGTTGTTTCATTTAAAAACAGTTAGTATTCCTCCTACAAGCATACCCCGTAGTGCGCCCATCGTCGCGTGACCTTCACGCCATGCTTCGCCGTAGCAGAAGACACTACGAGCAGGATGCCCTGGAGCCTATAAAACGACTATTAATACAATGTTTAGCAGATAAGACTTTTCTAGCGTTGATAGTTTTCACAGGCTATTACTAATACATATTCACTAGAGCTGAGGGGCCCTGAAATATTACGGTAAGCTCAGAAAACGAATTTTCCTATGCCTCGCAACGTAAACTACCTACCTGTTACGTCAGCAAGAAGGCAGCGCACCCCGCCATTTCAGAGCCTTTTCAAATGGCCTTAAAATTAACATTTAATTCTCTAGTAAACTGGGATTTCTCAGTACAAACTTTTTGCGTAAATTAAATGCATTTATGGCAGGGCACAAATCGCTATTAATGAAGTTTTCTTTGATGAAGGATTGCTGTATCTTATTGCTATACCCAATTGCTATACCTTAAGTCATCCCAAACGGTTGAAATTTATTAATGATTTTAAGGTAAAAAATTATCTAGAACGACGAATTCTTAGGTGAAATAGATCCTTAAAGACATAAACTCTGGATGGATCCGTAGGCGACACGCATTTGAAGATCTCGAAGAGATAATTTCTGGGGGGCCTAGGAAAGCACGGAGTGGAGAAGAATTATGCGACGCAATTAAGTCACCGCTAGCAAACCATAAGGTATACCGAAAGGCGGGGACCTGGCCGAACCATTAATTCGCCCGTCATACTACGGTATCGCGCAGCGGCCCACGCTCCAACCGAGGTGGGCCGCGTCTTTCCACGCATGCGTCGAAAGAGAAAAAGATGGCGTTGGCGGGAGTTCACTTCCTGATTGAGACCCTTAAGCTCTTAATCACTCATTCTAACCAAGGCCTTCCTTTTTAGCCGTCGGACGAGGACATGCTCACTGCTTAACATGACCATAACTTGCGGCCGCGGAGTGGAAGAAAGGGAATTCAGCGCCACTGTTATTGGGCAACCGCCGCGGCGCGCCGCACCAAGTGGTGACAGCAATCGCCGAGATTGAGGGGAAGCGGGAGCGAGCAAAGCGAGTGCGTCCAACGGCGCACTTCCCCACGGCATCACCAGAATAAGTCTAATCGACACAGCTTAGTCCTCTTCTTTTATTGGAATTTCCCAACTCTGCCTTGTATTTCCTGACTACATGCGTTGCCGCATTTAATCTTCCTTCATATGAGCGTAGTTTCTACAACTCTTCCTCCAGTTTAATTGGCTCTATACGTAAAAAAAAACTTACGTAGCTAAATCGGACACCAGTCTCCTAATCATTAACCCTGAGATTAATGAGTGGCTGTTATTATTATTGAGTAATTTCCTTCTGGTTATTTAGGTTCTGACGAGGCATGCTTACCCTGCTTTGCGTAGCATTTCCAGGAAAAATTCTTCCATGTACCTTTCATGGTCTCTCAATCCATCAGCGCCCAGCGTCGCCATATGGCACAGTCCAATTATGCCCAATGGGCAATTGGTAGATTTTAAAAAATGTCTCATATTTCTGAGGTGCAACAGAACTATATCACATTTTTTCAAGCAAATATTTGGACAAAAAATATACGGGCGTTTAGGGTTAAACAAGTATATTTTCAACATTGGGTTAGTTTGGTAACATAAGTACTTGTTTCCTATTTGGAGGGCTTTGCTTCCAATCCCGACGGTGATAATAATTTTGCCAATGTTAATTGATCCCTAATTCGGTGCATTACTCTGACCGTCGGACGAGACGTAAAATCGCTGACCCATCAGCGCTTTTCTGGAGAGTACACTAATGCCCGCTCCAAGAATCACCACCTATCTCTGTTTCTGCAATAAATCCTACCTGCACTCATCATCAATCACCAATCCTGGTTGGCGCAAATGACCTTAGCTGTCCATCCCCTCCACCTAAAAAGCGCTTGCTGGTATTTACAACGGCTCTGTCTTCCTTTTGCTACTGACTTCTGTTCTGGTATCTTGCCATTTCGCTCCCCGTACTTTCCGCCGGCCGTTAGTCAGTCGACGAGTCCACCAAGCTAGTCTCTCTCTCTCTCTGTGTGGAAGCGGGAGAGCTGCGAGCAGCAAAAAAGGGTTTTCTAGCATGGGACATATCTCACCCCCTTCTCCAACATACGCGCTCACACACTCACACACGTACCGACCCTTCGCTTCCCCATTTGACTCTTCACCGACACTGGTCTCTTCCATTCGCTGCTGCATTCCACTCCCGACAGGAATGACAGAAAGAGAACGAGAGAGAGAGGCGCTGATGCCGTAGACGCCCATCATCCGAGCGAAATAATCGACTGCTGAGGATCGCTGGCAAGAAATGAAATGCGTTGAAAGCATTGAAATGCGCTTCGCAGGAGAGCCTTCTCTCTTTCTCTCTCTCCGCCAATCTGCTTTGGGTGTTTCCCCGCACCGCCCTCAGCAATCCGCTCGTCTTAGATTAAAAATAAAAACGGACGTATTTACGGTGATCGCTCGGTTTTATCGAGTGCGTTTATCTCTCTCTCTCTCTCTCTCTCTCTCTCTCTCTCGTTTTATATTCTTGGCGGGAGAGGCCGCGAATTCAGCATGCCGCGAGCAAACGAGATATTACTCCGTCTCCGATTCAACCGCGCGTTTCGTCACGCTTGACAGCGATGCTCGCAGAAATATTGTAATTTAAATTCTCCCCATAGTGGAGTCGCATTTCAAAACCGTTACACGGTTTTGAAATATTCCAGATATAACACAAATATTCCAGACGCGACAAATTAATAGGTGATGTTGCAACTTATAATCACTCGGGATAAGTGGTTGCTTGTAATAGCTCATTATGGAAGCGTGATCCAAAATAGCCTGTAATTATTTACAAGAAAAGTTGGTGTTATTGTATCATATATGAGTAATACTCATATGACAGTGTAAAGACGTCAAAAGTACGTGTACGCTATTCCTCATACACAATTTAGGGGCAAAAAAATCATACATTTGTTTTGGAATTTCTCATTAGCCATTGAAATATGATATTTTAATAGATTCCCAATTCCAGATTATTTAATGTATAGATGGATTATGATGACGAAAGTGCGCACTGAAGGAAATTTTTCAAAACGCGTGAGTTTTATACTCTTCCGGGCAATTTCCCAACATATGCGGCCGAGCGCCCATTAATGATGGAGAAATCGTAAGCAGCGGAATCAGGGACCGTTCGCAATTATTAGCGAGCATATGTATGCATATATAAATGGAATGGTCGATCCCGAAATGGCTGGATTAAACCCCCTACCACAAAAATTAAAAACTCAAAAAAAAAAAAGAATTAAGCTGCCGAATCGGCGATAGTGCTTGGGTTGCTATGAGGCCATTGGAGTCACATGGCTTGTAATAGAAAAAAAATAGAATTGACGCCGGAAAAGGGAGGATATGCATGTCGTGGGGGTGTGGGGAGCTCGATGCACGGCACGAATACTTTTGGGGGCGATATCCCGAGTCGAGTGGGAAGGGCAAGCCGGCGGTCGGGGGCGATTTTAATTCCTGAAAGCGTCCATCGATGGGGGAGCGGGGGTGGGGATGGGGGCTGGTGTTTGGGGGAGGGGTGGGATATGAAAGGCGGGAGACGATCTGCGGCCGGCGTTGAGCGTCCTTTTTAATTATTCAGCAATTCAAAAGAGAGCGCTTAATTTTTCAAAAAAAAATAAATAAAACGCGTATGTATCCGTAAACACACGTCCACTGGTATGAAAGGCAGGGCGCTTTTAATGCGAGTTCTATCCCGGGGAATTATCGTGCCCGGCGAAGCGATCTCCCTCCTTTTTACCCATCAATTTTTTTCCCCGCACGCATGCGCACACCGCAAGAGCGCGTGTCTCGGGTATTACATGTGCATAAACGGAACTCTAACAAATTATCTTTCCATTTAAAAGGCTGCGTTAAGGTCAAAAACATTTCTCCGCCAGGGGTTGGTAGGCGACCATAGTAGTCAAGTTGGTAGCGCTAGTAATGCTAGAGGACGCTGAGAACAATCATGAAGTTGAAGTTTTCGAAAAATCAAAATAAACCCCAAGTCACGTTAGGAATCAAATATGCAGTAAAAATAAAAAAATATCTCAATTAAAATTTGCTATTTTAAATTGCCCTAAACAACACTAATTTATTCATATTCATTAAAGGACACTGTTGTTCCGGCACTAAATTCATTCAAGCAGGTCTTGCTGACGCATCCAACATGCAAGAGTAACAGAGGTACGATAGAAGCAATTGAGAATTTTATAATGAGTTGTTAATTTTGTTTGGTAACGTTATACAAATACTTCAAAATATACAATACTACAAAAAAGAAAATTAACATTCCCTCATTTTTCTGCCCACCGTAACTGCCAATTGAGGCTCATCTCAAGCAATGCCAACCTGCGCAACATCTTCGAAACTACTGAATCTCGTGACGTTTATGCTGAAACTAAACGACAACAGGACTCTAAATTGCAAAACCAGACAATATGCTCCCTCATCATAAGATTTCTGCAAACAATGCTTAATTAGTAGTTAGTCCCTGCTTGTTATTCCTCACCCACGTAGGCCGTCTCTTACCTTCTCCATTATCCGAATGTTTGCAGATTTTTGTAGAGGCAGATACGGGAGTAGGGTCTCCACTTTTACATTTTGACTATGGATTAAAAACATATTTTAAAGTGGTGGTAATTAATCGCATCGTTTACGTCTAATTAATTACTATTTAACAAATATTGATGTTATGTGATATATTGACATATATATTGGTTTCCTACATTACGCTGACATTTAAATATTCATATCATTCAGAATATCCATAATTTTTCTCCCTTTTCGGCACCAACCTAAAAGTCACACCTTTTTCGTATTTCTCAACTTTCTATTGCCTCTCAAAACTCCAACCACTTCATTGCCTTATCATTTCTCCAACCAACAACATTCCCGCTCCCACCATCCTTGTTTTATATTTTCTCATTCGTCTTCACCCTTATCTAGCTAACCTTCCTTATTATTCTCCACACTCATGTTTCAAATGCCACTAATTTCTTCTCCTCCTCTTCTCGCAAAGACTAGGATTCTAGACCACACATTGGCAGGAATAAACAGCGGAAAACATCCAGTGTTCCTGTCAAATATTCTCTCGCAAGTGCGAGAATGAAAATTGGCTGGGGAAGTCTCTTTGTTGTTCTACCTCCCAGATTGAAATAATAGAGAAACTAGGAAGCGCCAAATATTTGTTTCTCGGACGAATTTCCACCCGTTCGTGCGCCCAGCACCGGGTCTCAAGACTGAGAGACAAAACTGTTTGCAGTTGTAGTCAAGTTTCTTTTTTAACTGGAGAGAGAGAGAGAGATGCGGGTGGAGAGGAGAAAGAGAGTGAAGAAAAGACGCCAGTGTGCAGAGAAGCGGGAACGAATGAAGCATCAAGCACCAGCAGCCAGCACCAGCAACCAGAATCGCCGCTCACAACACACATCACAGTCTCCCCCGCCCCTCCCACCTTCCGTCGCTAACGAGGCCACGGCCGCCGCGTGAGATGGCGGCGTCTTCCCCCCCTTCCCTCTCGCCACTCTGCCCCCCCCCCCCCAACCCACCCCCTTCCTCCCCCGAGACGAAATACGCACGACCCGGGACGCACCCACGCACGCGGCCAGACGGGAGGTGGTGGGTGTGGGAGCCACCCCTCCCCCACTTTTCCCTGGTTGAAGGAGAGGACTAAAATGAGAGAGGGAGGGATGGGAAAGAGAATAAAAGGTTCTTTGTTTCATTTTTTTCTTCCGAGGCGTTTCTGTTTTCGGACGCGGCGGCAGGAGATGCCTCCCAGGAGCTGCTCCCACGTACCACGGGAAGTATTGTTTCATTAGCTATAGCCTCGAAGGAAGAGAATCAGATTCCAGTAGTATCTGATCCAGTTAACAGCAGTACTCAGGTTGGTTATTTAGGGGAGGCGACCGACAGCTGAGGTAATTTGCGCCAAATAGGATAGGTAGATAATTGGGTAATGGTAGGAGTTTTCAGGGAACGGAGGAAGGGTGGAGTGAAACCCGGCGTTGGCATTAGCCTATTCTTAACGAAAGACGACAAGGGAACCACGGCTTAACGTCCCATCCGACGGACGAAGTACTGAACTTGAAATGCCCTCCACTAGGTACTGAAGTGGGGACCGATTTTCCACTGAAAAATCCGCCACTGCCGGGAATCGAACCCGGGCCCTCGGGATGGGAGGCCAGTACCAATCCGATCCCCAGCAATACTCGTACGATGCCTTATAATCGTTGAGCGTTCAGGCAAATCAGGTAGATTCCAGCGATATTGCGTGGGATTGTAAATACTATTCATGTAAAAGTAGGCATTTTTTCACAAAAATAAAACTTTACGCACAGTCATCATCAGATGAAATATCTGCCTGGACTTGCAGAACTTAGTGATACAAGTCCAGTTGACAACTGCCGCTGAGCTGCTGTGTGACTCGGCTTTGGGATTAGTGGTTGCACGCTCTAATTATAACATAAAGTATGCAAGTTTCCACAAAGATTAAATCTTTACTCCACCGATCTAGATCTATTTTTTAATGCAGATATTGGTAGTGTAATCAACAGAAGTGACTTTACCAGGACTTATATCACTTTCTGATATCAAAGGTTTCATATTCTTTGGACTCTACAGTTAAAGCGGGACTTTTGATATAGTCACTATCTCGATTTAATGATTAATTGGTTAAGTGCCAGTGAATTTTAGGTAAAAGTTATTACCACGTAAATGCATTCATACGACCATACATGCGTAACACCAGTACTAATCCTTAATTAACTGACTCATTTTGAGTACAATTTGTACATCTGAGGAGAATGATGCTTCTTCTCTGTGACTGCATAGCTCAGTTAACAAAAAAGCGAGGTTGCTCGCACAGGTGGTTATTTTTTACCCCCTTTATCAGGTCTGCATCTGTCCCGCATACTTGAGGCTTATCGACGGGAAATGCATGTGCTAGGTTTAGGCTGCGGTCGATGAAATTCTGTTCTCGTTCTCTTACTAATGCGAAATGAAACTTCCAACACTCCTCCCTGAATGCGAAAAAATGCAAGGGCAGCGAAGTAAAAGTCAAGCCAGACACACGAAGACCTTCGCAAAACCATTCCGAAAACGTTGCTCGCTTGAACACCCCGGGAAGTGGAAAAATGACGTGATGGAACATGAAACGGATACTCATAACGGAAAAACCGCCTCGCTCACCGCAAATGCCCCACCTTCAACGTGCACTGATTTACGCGGGAGTCCATATCAATGCCAATCACGACTTCAACCGTCGATTCACGTCTCCGGGAGCCACTCTCTCTCTCTTTCTCTCTCTCTCTCAAGGATAACATCCCCGTCGCCCGTCCGCCAGGGGAATCCGAGAGATTCAAGAGGCTTGTCCAATCCATCAGTCTCGAGTGAATGGTGGGACCGAGGAGGAAGGAATGGGCGGTGGACCACCGGCAAGGGACCGTCGCGTGCTCCAATCCCTCAACAGCCCAATAAATGAGTCCGAACCGATTCCCAGGTCCGATTCTTTTGTCTCCGGCACGAAAGGCTGTGTTCGGAGCGTGGGAGGGAAATTAAGCGGGCCAGGGAAACCGTCGCAAATTCCTTTCTCCGGAAGGGTTCGGAGGATGCGACAAACCTTGACAAGAGGAGACAGGGAAACGCCAAGCATTTCCCGTCACCTTTTCAATCCTTCATGTATTATGGGTTCAGTCCTACTCCATATGCAGTAAAGACCATTCGTCGCATAAATAACAATATTTAGGGTTCAAGAACTAGCGTTTGAAATTTCATTACTTTGGGCACTCTATGATTGATGTTATTCTACCAGATGGGGTAGGTTTTGATGGAGAATTCCTACTTTTATTTGCATTTTATACAACAAACGACACAACCGCAATGGTGATCCTCTCTTAAAATGGTCGTTTTACCGACCACTCTTCATATTATCCAGCAGACCTTTCACTTCTCCATTAAACAAGAATTCATCAATTACCCAGTCTCTTTCATTCATGCTCGAATTTGACGTAATTCGAAGTCTCCGCAAGTTAATAGATGCCTTGTTACTTTCAAATTTGCCATCAAATTTCGTTTCCCAACCTTTTAAATAATTATTCCTTTAATAATTTTTCAGCTATAATAATGAGTCATATGGCCTAGGGAGATCAAGGTAGGTAATGTGTGAATGGGAACGGTGGGAAAGAGTCTATTGTACAGTTCATTCTCAAGATTACTGTCATTTATTTCATTTTCAATGGGACAAGAATATAAAAGTGCCGCCAACATCGATTTCTTTGCTCACAATTAGTTGTACTGAAAGCCCATTTTCGGATTGTTTATATTCGCTGCCTACACTCGTAATTGGTATTCGATGTTTCATGTGCGGTAAATAATTTCAATAATGCTGACGAGAGAATAGCTCACATTTTTCCAAATCCGTTGTACGTAATATAATCCACATAAAGAAACTAATATCTTCATCTTCCTCGTATGCTCATCCCCTTTTCCCCCGCCAGCAGCACAAAAAGACACGTATTGACGTTGAAGTCATTTCCAGCAATCTCCTCGTCTTCAACCGATGGGCCTCATATCTTCGCCTCACACGCTCAATATTTCCTCCATAAGTGTTCAGAAATCCTCCAAAGCCGACATGGGGTGAATTACGATTTGAAGGGCCTTAAAATTGACAGGTGAGAGATAAGAGCGGGAAAAAAACCAAGTAGGGTACACAGCCAAACCAAGAGTTTTATTAAGTATTTATTCCTCCGTCCCGTTCATAAGCTGGAAGAGTAGGAAAGCGGAAAGGAAACTAAAAAGAAAAGATTCGACAGGAAGACAACTGTGAGGGTTCTAGTGACAGCTGCCCGGGAGATATAGGTATATACGGCTGAGGGAGCACCTTTTTTGTATCGGTCTTTTGGGAGCTTTCCTCCGTTCCAATTTCACGGAAAAAGTTCACTCAAAAACAGATGCGATCAATACATTTAAATCTTAACTCGAAGAGAATTTACCGGCATTCGCCCAAATAAACGGAAAAGTTTGATACCAACCGTTAGTGTTAATAAACAATGATTTCGTTACCTTTTAATACGTAAGAAATTAATTTTTCTATCACTGGTACGTGATCCTTCCCTTTTTTTTCGTTTCTTTTTTATCAAACAAGTTCTACATAACGATTCTGGTACAATTTAAACTATCCAAACCGGATCGTACACTGCACTGCAAGTAATAAATTAAGCATATTGATATTCCCTCAACGGAAAATACAATGAAAAAACAAAGAGTATTACATTCATTTCTTCTTTCTTGAAGTGAGCTCGGGCACGCTTTATGCCTCATGAATGAGAAAATATAGTAGTCAAGATAGCACTCGATTTGTAAATACGATCATTTTTCTTCGAGAATGACAAGCTTAATAATGAAATAGAGTTGGCAAACGAATCATCTCAAGCACTTAATCTCACTCGCTGTAATATATATTTTCAATTTCCTATAGCCATCTCCATTAAACGCTTACCCTGAGGGAACTCAAACCGCCTATTCTCTGACTACTCATCTCGGTTGATATGCTGACAAAAGAGCTTCCAAGAACTCTTCAGTGAGTGATACATCTTATGGAGGATGACATAGGATATTCCTGAACATTGTACTTAACTACTCACTCCTGTGCATTCAATAATGGAAGATTACTTAATATCGTCTTTGATAAACGATTTAAAAGATTTCAACTAATTTCTATTGATATGTGGTATGATTTAAATGGAGATAAATATACCCAATGTGAGATGAGATTGCGATTTTCTTTTTCGTTTACTTGAGATCTAGTACCCATTTTGTAACGGACATAATTCCTGTTCGGAAGCAGAAGGATACGTCGGTGTGTTTATGTTTATAATGATTTTCTCAAATCGTGGCAAAAAGATTAGTATCGAAAAGAGCTTAGTAGGGAAATCTGTTAAAAAGAGGAAAATGAACATAAACCTTTTTATTCATGAACCAAACTGAAAAAATAAAGATTGTTCTCAAATTAACCCCAAGACGATACTTGAAATGGAGTCAATTATGAAATTTACGCTTTTCATGATATGGTCTCAATAACTTCTTTCATAGCATTACCTTTTGCCAGGGGTATTTCCCATGCTGTAGGCTTTCTATTTGGATTTATTCCACTCATCAGAATCAGGCGTATAAAAACAAAAGAAAGAGCTTCGCCGGCTGCGAACCCCATCCCCAGATTATAACGAATCGGATTCGGAACGCGGATTCCGGCACAGTAACGACTCCCGCCTGGCGGCGAACGATATTCCGCTTCGGCAACTTTGGGGATCTCCGGTTCCTACACCGTCAATAATTCCAATCCCTTTCCGCCCTCTTGGCTCCCGAAGATAAACGTCGCTTTTCATTACGGGCTCATATTTCCTGATTGATAATTTCTTTTTTTTCACTTTTCCGTTCCTATCATCCAGTTCCATCTTCTTTTCACCGCCCTCGGTAGCCGTCCCTTTTGTGATCGGAGTCGGGGGGGATTAGCGGTGGTGAGGTTGGAAGAGGGCGGCGGAGGTGGATTTTGCCTATTGCATCCCCTTCTCCGAGGACGGGAAGGACGACGGAAGGGAGAGAGGAGCAGTCACTCGCTAGCTTTGGGAGGAAAGGTGGACTTCCTCACCCCCTTCACCCTTTCTTTCTTCTCCCTCCACCCAGCCCACCGCAGTTCCTTCTGCCCCCACCTCCGATCCTGCCCACGCCCCACCCTCCCGTCCCGGCATACAAGGTCGGAATGAATTGCGAAGCGAATATATATTAGCTTCGGGTTTCTCGGCAGCGATCAAAGGTGGAGACCAACTTGTTTTTCCCTCTCCCCCTTTCTCTGACTCCCTCACCCTCCTCTCTTTAACCCTCCCCGCACTTCAAATATCTTTTTCGCCACATCTTTTTTTCTCACAACCCTTCCATACCCTCGTGTTTCCCAATCTCTTCGTCTTCTCTTTGACTCATTTAGCCTCGACCACCCGAGCTTTTTTAATTTGTACAAAACATTTGTAATACATTTTAAATACATTTATTTATTTGAAGTAGCACGCACCAAGGCTACCTTAGCGTACCTTGGCGCCCGGGGCTAACTAGATGGTAGCCACCCCCCGTAGAAAAAAATTATTTTTTCTTAAACTATAACAAGATGTTTTTCAATTTTGACGCCCTCCCCCCTTTACGGCGCCCGGGGCGGCCCCCCACCCCTTGGTACGCTACGGTTCATTTGTTTTCTCTATACTCTGGTCACCTTCTGTATTCTCCTCCAAATTTGTTCATGAAACTCTTCAATACCAACGCGAAAATTTCGACATAATTTAATTTTTGAATTTCACGTACACCAACACCACCAGACTTCAAAGTCGTTATGAATTGCACGAATCAAGATGGTCCTATCTTACCGTTCATCTCTGACTTCAACACGTTTATCGCTCAAGATAAGACGAAGTGCATGTACGTATGTATATACATGCCATATATTTCCTTTCATTAAAAAAACGAAAAAGAATAACGAAATGGCACGAGCGAAATAAACGGAAAGAAATTGAGTTTAATACCGTCCCAATTATAGATGTCGGAGTATTTTGAAATATTAAGAAGGAGATAAGGCTGGACGAAGCGGAAGAGAGGTGAACCTCGACGGAAATAACAAGACCTCTGAACTCAAGTGAGCAGATTTGGTGGCCAATCAGACATACGCACGAGAAAGCTTCAAGTTGCGTAATTGCTGCAATTAAATGAGGATTTGATTGCGCTTTGCCTTCAACATGCATCGAATGCTTGGGACGACTCGACAAAGAAATATTTGCATTGTGAATCACATAGAAAACAAAGAAGGGACGCACATTTGCTCTAAGGAAACATGTTGCTAATGGGCAAACACGTGAGACTTTAATCTCCCGGGAAAGTACATACCGTGTAACTTTATTCTGGATCGGTAATAGATAATTGTAAGCTCTCGTTTAAATAGGTGTACTATGCTAAATGCTTACAGAAATGAGCACAAGGCATATAAAATAATCACAAATTGGCCGTAGATAGCTTTCGATCACCATTTACCACCTTGATGCAGAAAGTAAGTTACAATAAGTTAAAATAAGTTGTCAGCAATAAGTAGCCAATACCGAATATTCATCAAGGAAAGCTGTAATTAAGACATATATCATTACTAAGGGGCATTCGATACAGATATGTTGCCACAAATAACCTGTAGATGCAGATAAGTAATTGTTTCTACGGAATAATTGCGGTTGCAGCATGAAAAATACTTATTCATGAAAAATAATTCTTTAAAACACACAATTGTTTGCCATAAATATTTAAACATAATCACTTCTCGGTATCATCGACACATCTTCAATAATGACTTCTCTCATAGATCACCCATTTCCAAACACTCTTGGCACGACATGGAACTAACTTGCACAGACGTGGCGCGTACGATGCGATTTTAATCCCGTTTTCGAGGAGCAAGCAACGTGTGTGTGCGTGAAAACGATCCATGGGGAACGAGGCGCAAGGCGATGGAAGTGGGCCATCCATACCTGGGAGGGAAACGGGGACGCGAATCAATCGACTCCCCACAACCTCCAGACCTTCCTCAGGCCCTCGCTCACTCCCACTCTTTGGCCCATTAAATATTTCTGGCCCGAGCGCCACTGGGTCGTGAGGGAGCGGGGGAAGGAATTGAGATAGACACAGGTGAGTGACTGATGACCGCGGGTCACGCAGGGCCATCGAAACAAAAAGCCATTTAATTCGGGCTTTTGAGTTTATATCTACACCGGCCTGTTATGTTACCCAGCAGGTCGAGCGGAAAAATGTCTGTAATATAATACGAATTCTTCAGGTATACATAAAAGGTGTGCTCTGAGAAAGCAAATCCGGGGTCAGATATCGCCAAAAAAATATATTAACTAACTGCTCCGGAGAAAACGACACAAGCCTTAACCATATATTGGATTCAAGTATTTATTCCTTTGGTATCCTAATTAATGGATGAGATTGAAGATTAAAAGGTGAGATTGAAGGAAACCGTTTGAGAAATAAGATTACCGAGATAGTAGCCGTTAATTCCCATAAATGAAAACCAAGATCAGTGGCTGCGATATTCTGGCAGGGTTGGAAATAGGTTAAGAATAATTTTTATTTTTCGTTTTTCGCAAATTCGGTTAACACTTCTGCACGACCTTTTATTGTTTTCATGAAAATGTTTAAGTTTCCAAGTTCTTCCACCATGATATGATCTAACAATTAGTCGGCTATCAAATTACAGTAGCATTACAAAAGGAGGGGAATTTCCGTGACTGATAGCAAAAGAGGGACATTTCATAATTTACCCTTTAAACAAGCCATCGGAAGCAAGGGAAAATAAATTAATTTTAGAGTAATAGGGTAAAAAATATTTGCTCCTTCAAAACTTTCGTCTCATAAAAATGGAATGGTTAACGCCGTAGTCAGTGATCGCAACTATTAAAGTGCCAAATTATAGGAATACTGACATAAAATATTTATATCCTCATAAAGTATCCACGGAGCGCAGTATACAAACCTTCAGGTGTCTATAAATAGCATATACATTGGTAATATAAATATAAAAAAGGATTGGCAGCAAAGGCTATCTGATATTAAACACATATCGTGCAACGAAAAATCGCTTAGCTCAGGAGTTATAAAAAGATGCCACTGCAACAGGATTATAGGCATGACCACGACCCACACAGAAGCAATTGACTTATTAATTGACGATAAGGAGACTATGTTACCAACCAAATCTATACCCTCCCCATAAAATCTGCTTCATTATTCTGGGAGGGCCAGTAATTGTCACTTTAAAAGATATTTGTTCTGAATGCAAACATTAGCTTAACAGAAAAAGGTAAATGGGAATCTATGTAGTTAATATTTCGAGCGAACTCGATTAAAAGATATAGGATTGGCAATATTTTGTAAAAACATTATCGATTTAGCGATATTAAGATTTTACAAAGCAAATTAGCAGAGTAAATTTTAATCATCTACCCGAACCACGATCATTTGACAGCAATATCTTCCGATGCGTTCACTGACGTTGTGTGTGCAAAGAAGAACGATACATAGACTTTCCAATATTTCAAAATTCGCACTTGTAATTAAATGATTCACTGACCAAATGTTTTAGTTAGCTGATATAGTCAGCGGGTTGTGATGAAGCGGCCAAATAGTTCTAGACCGTTTCTCATGCCACTAGACCGGAAATAATTTATAGTTTGAGGACTTGATTTTAGAGGCCACTATTGTATGTAATTACTGCATAATTGTTTAATAAGGACAAAAAATACAAAGATTCCGCAACATCAAGCACCTTTTCCTCTATCTCAATCCATCATAAATTTATCCTACTTTTTGAATCACTTCACTCCGTTTCAAATGATCGCTTGCTGAGTTCCAACTCTACTCCACACTAAAAGTGCGTAATTCTTTTTATAAAAGGCTTTTGACGTCTCTACAATTTAATTCCCCCCTTCCATCCCCATCCTTGCATCTTTCCTCCCGGTCTTATGCGCCTGTTAGTGCGGAAACAGACTTGAAAAAACCCTTAAAAAATGCTACATTTACTTGCTCTCAATTGCTATGTATTCCTCGTGTTCCAAACTGCCATATATAAATCCTCTTGTAGTTGGAAACTAGCAAATACAGGACTATTTATTTTTTTAAAAACTATCTTCATTATTCATACCGATGGAGGTGGTATATTTGTGAGTGATCCCGAGAACTTTTGATGAGCATTAAATTATTATGATAGACGAGAAAATATCTCTTAAAGGTAAAGAGGCTTCGGAATATGGCTGCAGGGAAGAAAAAACTGGGAAATCTTTTAAATTCAGAGCGAGACCTATTATTTGCATGAAAGTTATCGCATATAATCAAGCATTTAAAAACTCGTCCATGCAGAACAGGCGACCTAGAGAGGGTATTGGAAAGTTTTGACTCTTTTGAAATCCGAACTAAATTGATAACAGGCATAAAATCATTTCCTTGGTACAAAATAGTACTGCCTGCTTCTATCTACTATTATAGCTAAGGGAAGTTTCCACCAAGCATGAATTACAACAATAATTTAATACACATTTAATCAGAAAATAACCCCATTCTCTCCCTATCCTTAGATTAGCCATGGATCTATTTATGGTTTTGGAACTTCAATTTGCGGATACGCGTTTGGAAGATAACGTGGTGGAGGTTCATTGTCGCGGATTAAAAAAATGAAAGAAATAACATCAACTTCATAATCGCCTAAGCTCGTTCCAATTATGTCTTTCCGGAGCAACCCCGCCATGGTTTCCGAAACTCTGCTTTGTCTCTACCTTGTATCTCTTCCCATTCCCCTACCCACCCGCTCCACCCTTCCTCCCCCTCTCCTTGCCCCCCCCCCCCAGCCGCCCTCTTCGTCCAGGCAAACACCTCTCCTCCCTCACCTAGCCCCCCGTTCAGCTCAAGGACTCCTCAAACCCACAATTCTCCTCCGCAATCTCCCCCTTCCCTCGCTAAATTTCCAGTTTGGCAATCACGTGCCCACTCCGCCTCAACTCCCCACTACTCACCCGATGCCCTCTCTTTCCTTTTCCCTCTCCCCTCCTCGCCCTATCTCCTCGTCCTTATCATCCGTCGGCTGAGAAAGGAACACCACTCTTCCCTCCCAAGCCTCGTCCCACGCATCGCCCACTTGTCGCTCGCCGTCCGGCCCTTCTTGCATTCTGCTCGCTCCCCTTCCAGAAACTTACAGTTCCCAGTTGGAAAGCTATTAATTTAATTCCCCAGTCGATCCTCCTCTCGAATCGATGACTTAAATCCGATTCCTCCACGTCTTGATTGCGATCCTGTGCTGTTATGATTCATATCGGCGGTTAATTATCGTCCCACTACAGCGGAAGCAGTGGAAATGCAGGAGCCGACGGAACATGTTTCGTGCTTGGACGAGAATGGGCATAATCAGGAAAACTGGGAGACATACAGAAGCCACGTTATTCATCAAATAGTGTGGCGTGGGAATTCATGATTGGGATCAGGCAATAACATGAAGAGGTGGTACAAGACCATACGGGAGGCTGACTGTCATTACGGCAATAATTAGTTATCGAAGCGAATGAATGAAAGGGAAATGGGAGCTATGACATTTGTGACGTAAGGGTGCTTGATGGAGGGAGGAGAGTGGAGAAGATAAACGAAGAAGGCAGACAAAGTCACCGAGGAGAGGCTATTGATATTAGGACAAAGCGAATGAGTTTTGATTGTGGCCAGATGTTACGGATAGCGAGCTGAGAAAAAATATTGAACAATACGGTGGGTGGGACAGGCAAAGGAATCACTGACGCAGTAGTATGTGCGAGAGCAGAACGTGTTAGGTTGCAATGAAAGCAACGTTTTATGGCGAGCGTTGCCAGTCCCACGTCAGAGTATAGAAAATCCGGTGTGATTAAGGAGTCCAAAACCAACTTATGCATGTACAGAGACTGATCTCATCACCCTTCTTCCATCTATAGGAGACGACCCCAATCGCGACCGATGCAAAATATTTCCTATTCAAGCGTACGAGCTTACTCGCCTTACTCACGCAGGAAAAAGTAAACAAACTAGTCTAGAGGAACCCATACGCTTGACTGATTGATAATAATTTAAACATGACTGAAGCTGACGTATATCCTAAGCTTATCACATGATAAACCTCTAATAAGAGTGGAATGCGACTCAATCTCTGACACGGGATATCCCAGTTTTCCAGCACCGCGACCCTTCTTTCACAGTCATTAAACAAACAGATCGCCAGTGAGCGCCAGATCAACCAGGGGGAGTTCCGCTACCTCCCCCCCGCCAACAAAGCAAGCCTGTTCGCTATCGAGTCGCGATGAAAACTGCCGGCAATTTGTTCAACGCGGGGAGAGATTCAACCGAGCTCATCCTCTCATTCAACAACAGAGATAATCACTTTCACACAAGGTTCAGTCAACAACGTAACTACACCTTTTTAAGAGGTTGGCAGCATTTCCCTTGGGCCGGCAGGATAATTGATTTCACGATCATTGGAACTCGACAAAAAGGCATTGTAAAAGCTCCGTAATGGCAAAGCCCATCTTGTGGCTGGACGATAAGGAACGCCACCGAGGAAACCTGTTTCAGAGGACTCACCCAACGTCCTTTAATGGACTCCGGTCAGTCGGGGCACACTGCCCCTATTTTTAATCTGAAGTCGATCGAAACAGGCGTAGACCAGAATGTCCATTATCACTCATCGAGGTTTGAACGTTTTACTGGTTTGGAAATATTGATAAAGAGGTTTTCCGGTTTTACACCCCCAACACGAATAACACAGATCATAGCGTTTTGCTTAGAAACTGTTCCTCACAGTGGAACTGATTTATTTTCACCAAGGCGTAAGCATATTACGCTTCACTCTACATTTATATTCCACAGCATAGTCTTTGTTTTGATGGCGTTTGTGAGTTTATGGTCAGCTTACCTAAACTTTAGCCCAATGTTAACAACATTCATTCGATTCTTTCAACAATAAACAATTATTCACCCAAAAGTAAAGAATATCTTTTTGAAGCTTTCTAAGCTTGCTTGGCGTGCCTCAAAGGGGACGGAATAATCACTGCCAACCTGTTCCTTTCATTTTCTCTCAGGGGCTAGTACCCGCGGGGATGCTGATTGCGATATGCTAGGATCATTAATTTCGCTGTCAAAGGTAGGAATTAAGGACATACGTCAGAAGGAAGGCTGTGCTGTACAGGTATGAATATGAGAAGAGCACGGAGATAGGTAAGACAACAGAAGAAACATAATAAAATGACCATAAGAATGAAAACATTTAAACCAAAATTCTTTTCGGCATCTGAGTTCAGTTATTCAGAATCTGATTTGTACCATAGAGTAGCAATGAATCATAGTTCGATTGATTTGCAATCGCTAGAAGAAACTGAACAGTATATATTCGATTTTGGCTCTTTTCGCCGTTCATAAGCTGTCAGCGTCAGAGTTACAGCTGATGATGAGGCTTTCCAGATTTTCATAAAATATAACTGCCGAGGCCAGGGCAACTTAAAACATGATTACGGTAGTATTTTGAAGCCTGACACATCAAATTATTATTAAAAAGAATGAAGAAAGTTGATTAAGAGGGAAAGTTTATACAAAAACTCAAAAAGATATGTTATCGGGAATGACTTCATAGGATATTGAAGACTGCAACGAAGTAAAATAACTAGGATAAAGAAGTCTTCTTGATCCGGGGTCTTGACTCCGATAAAGGTTTTTCTCTAATTTACTGTCTTCAAACGCGATCCTAATTTCCGATAAGTCGCAGAACAAGGGGTCTTACTCTAGAACACATTTTCGCAGAGAATCACACCGTTTTTCGGTACAAAGTTCATGCGTTATACCATCGTTTCTTGGAAAACGTTCGAATCACACTCTTCGGCCGTTGGTCGATCCTCTGGGGGAGGCCGTGTCACGACTCTTGGCTTCGCGAGGCGCGGAATCAGAGGCGTGGCGGTTGGGATCGAGGGCGCGTCGGATCGGTCGCCTTGGCGCCCGTAAAAAAATGACGAGCGGACACCGTCCGGAACGCAGCCGGTGATCGATACCCGGTAGGAATGTGACAACAGGTGTGCGTGAGAATGCATCCCACCCCCTTCCCAGCCTGCTCCGCGACAGAGGAAGAACCCTAAGCTTGCTGGGCTTGCCTCAAAGGGGGCGGAATAATCACTGCCACCCTGTTCCTTTCATTTTCTCTCAGGCGCTTGTACCCGCGGAGACGCTGATTGCGATATGCTCGGCTCATTAGTTTCGCTGTCGAAGGTAAGAATTTAGGACGTAAGTCAAAAGGAAGGCTGTGCATTATAGGTATGAATATAAGAAGAGCAATGCGATATTAAATTCTTGATGCAAAGAAGTCGATGTGTCGATATCGCATTATATTCAGGAATACCGCATGGTATTGATAATAATGCATCATCCCTCACATGTCAGGCGCGTTGTACATGGCGTGTCATCCCATATCACGTTATATCGCATACCCATGGTCCTTATATTACTTATATTATTTTATAGGGACCTTGCGCATACCACTGTGACCGTTCGCTCATTCAGCTTTCGAGTTCCATTCATTCGGTCGCGAATCGGACTTTTTTCAGTATTTTAGGCGCAATGACACTTGGAGCCATTTGCTTTCAGACCGCGGAAAACTAAAACGATTCCGCGGAAAGCGGTTCTAAGAAATATTTATTTTTATCCGAGATAGTTCATCTCCTAAAGGCTCATTTTAAAATAATTGAAAAATGCAGAAAATTAATCTGGGTTTATCAACACAAGATTCAATGACTAAGTCATGAAGCATGTATAGAGTATAAAGAAGGGTTGCGGTCAGAAATTGATTTAGGATTAGCTATGAAAAATCAACTAAAACCATTTATTAACGGCGAGATAATACTCCTCATGCATCATAATAACTAGTCATCAATTCTAAGTTTGGTTTGACGTAGCTATTCACGCGGTTTCTCAATCGATCAAGCCTCTCCATATTCATATGATACTCACTTTATTTAGGCATTCAATTGTTGTTTTTTTAATTCTAAGATGGTTATTCCTTAATTGGCCTCAGAAGCCCTCCTATCTACTCCATTCATGTGTAATACAATACAAATAATAGTGCTATTTTCTTGCACAGTAAATAAAAATTCTTGCGATGATGGAATGCATTCGTAAGAGAATCAAATTTTAATCAAAAATTCATTCATGCGCGACATTAATCACTGGTGAAAGAAAATTATTTGAAAAATTTAACGACGGTTGCTGAAGTTAGCCGTCCTGTAAGTCTTGGCTCTTTATTTCTGCGTAGTGAAAAATGCGTCAGCTATATTATATTATAGACTTACAGTTAAACATTTTGAGCTCCAGGCAGTACTCGGAAAGTATACTTTAACAGACATTTCGAAGAAAATTGCAGAACTTCTTATCCATGGTTGCAACTAAATTACTTTTCATCGTCATCACATCGTCAAAATCCGATATTTTCACAAATCACCGACAGCGTTACCTTTAACATGACGGCATCAACTTTTCTTACCTTTTATTATTAAATGATGAAATAATAGCAGGTAAAATACTACCGAAAAAATGAAAGTCGCGTTCGGTGACGCTGATATTTATGAATTATTTTTGGGCGTTACTCGAACAGACGATCACACCCAAAGAGTTAATATTACAGTTTTCCATTTAGCTCTGTACCGGATGTTGTCGGCGACCCATACCTGTCTTCCAAGATGTTTGTTTGTGTGGTCGATCTGTTTTTGTCTTATGGCGGGACGTCCGGGCTCCGGGAATCGCTCCAATCGGGTGGGAATGGCTTCCACGCCGTCGCGCGGCCATTTCCCGCCCTCCCCGCCGCACGTCACGGCACGGATCACGCCCGCCGGCCACTTTGGTTCATCGGCGTCATGTGTGCACACGTACGCCGGGAGGGAATCAATATTTCGCGCGGCAGGTGAAGCGCGGCCCCTCGTACCGGATGCTGGGGTTACAGGGGGAGGAGGGTGGGCCGTTCTCCCACTCCCCACCATCTCCGCAAATGGACACGAGGGTTTAGTCCAAAAGGGCGGTGGTAGAAGCACTCTAGGACATGTGAGTGACGATTTTAGGGGTTGAAATCGTAGGCGGAAAGATACTTATGCATCAACAAAAAATACCAAGATCTTGTTATCCCGTACTGTGTTCGCAAACTTCGTCAATAATATGTTAGGAAGAAATAAGGTGTATGTTCGTTTCCGGGATATGAGTTATTAGGAGAATGGTGAATGTTGAGAAACAAAAGACGCAGAAGCATATGGTCGGCTGGAAAAGGATACGACGGAAGATATTACGAGTCGGAAAAGGGGAAAGACCATTAACTCCGTTTTTGAAAGTTGCGATTTAGAGAAAAGAGTTGGGTGAGAGTAGATTGGGTGGAAACGAATTCGGACCGCAATAGGGAAGTTAGACGATATGAAGAGTTGAAAATCGACATTACAGAGGATATTAGTAGAGTTAGGTGACTGAAATGAGTAAGAGTATGGATTACCGGCTTGCTTTTTCTTTACAAGAATCCCCTCCTTCGTCTCCCTTTCTGTCCATTGCATTTTCTCTCCCCTTCTCAAAGCCCACGTCTCTAAAGCCTGCACTCTTATTTTTCCCCTCTCTTCCCAGGGTCCAGTCTTGGAGCCAAAGAAGTAATACCACGCTCCATATTTAATTATTATCCATAGCATATACTTCCAGCCTTTGTAATGACGTGTCAAACTGTGCCTGATATAATTTTCTACATGAATAAAGATCACCTAATTTTCCTGCCAACGTGCGTGATATATCTCTATCCCCGTCAGCAAATAGAAACAAAAAAGTGAAAGAAATTATTTGTCAAACCGTAAGATTACGAGTATTTTTTTTTCCTCGCAGTAGCGATAACGCTTAACTCGTGACACAAATTATAATTTCTATTTTACGCTTGTTTCAACAATTTTTTTTAATTCAACTTTATTCAGTGTCACGTGATATTACTATAATCTTCTTCAGCCACATATCTCAGAGACGGCTTGTCGGGTAATATTTCGATGTAGATGAACTAACTCAGTTAGTTCATCTACATCGAAAGATAGGTCTATCCTAAAATTGCGCAAATGGCTTCAGCTCTCGGTCTTCTTCTCCCAATAAGTGCTACTGGCTGTGAAGACACTGGCTTCGCAGCAGAAGATGGGAGGGAGATATGAGGGTGGGGATGGATATTCCCCGTTCGAGCCGCAAAACGGGTGCAGGAGGCATTTCCACCCGCTCCCCTCCTCCCAGGCTTGCCAGAGAAATCGCACCCACCCCGCCTCCCACTGCTTTCACCGCTGACACAAAGGCGCAGACACAGCGGTCCGCTCGAGAGAATTATGTCGATGCGGAAGCTTCCACGGACGTGTCGCTTAATTATTTATCGCCGACAATGTACCCTTCCCTCAACGCCACACTTTTCTCTCCGCCGATACGAGCGAGTACCCTGTGCCGACCCTTCTGTCCCTAACCAACCGTTACCACATCCCATCTCATACCCCTCGGATTGGAGTCTGCGTGAGTTAAGGAAGCTTGATGGCAGAAATAGATGAAAAAAGACCTGAAATCGTAAGTTGGTTTAATTTCATCAACATTAGTACTACATCTCCCGTCACAAGGTGGGCATGAACTTCATAAATAAAACGAATGGTCAGGTTTCACTAAGTAGAGTTTCTCCATGACGGGAAGAATAAAGACACTAGGTTTATTCCAATTTTGAATATTTATTCGTAGGACCTGAGTTTCAATACATTATATATCATCTTCAAATGCGAATACAATTTCAACAGCTTAATTAACTAGGGTTATTCATTTTTCCCACATGCAATGATAATTGATAGTGATTTTAAAAATCCATTTCTGGCTATTAACTACTTAAAATTTAATATTGTTACCTTCGTTTGTGAATTTTAGACGGTAGTTACGTCAAGTAGCGATCGGTCACTACGTACGAATTGGACTTCGGTAACGAAAAATAAGCTTGAACTATATTTAATCATTTTTCGAAAAATTGGGAATATTCATTGCGCAAATACATTAATTAATGGGTTTTAGAATGCCGACTATAGGTGAGAAAACGCCACAAAATCTCTAATCCATAAATCACGTCAAGTCCAGTCTCCCAAGACGGAAATGATATCAATATTTCCTCATTTAACAAACTACGTTCCTATTTTTTTAGGTTTCTCACTGCATCAACTAGACTTAGGGAAGTTACAATTATTTATTTATAGTTTCCTACCGGTTTATGAAATCAATCACTGCTGTCCCTACCTTTCCCCAAACGTCTCCTCTTTGACTCAATATGGAAGAAGGCTGATTCATTTAATCAAAATTCCGCCCGAATATGAATTAATTATGTTTTGACAACCCGTACATTTTTAGCGCAGAAGCATAGGTATCTTAAAAAGTACAAAGTATACGTATAAAGTATACAAAAGTCCAAATATGTTTTCATTTGTGTTTGTGTACCAAAGACGACACATATTGTGAAGAAATAGTAGCAAATCAATGTCGTTATATACCTACTCATAAAGAGAATCAGAAAATAACAATGCCAAGTCAATTTTAGCATTAATAAGTGATTTTCCACGAAGCGTATAAGCTAAAGAGTAGTAATGCTATCCCACGACGAACCCAAATTAATGGAAGATAACCCTTTCATTCAAAGAATACTAGAAAGTTAATGAATCCAACAATATTCCATAAACGAAGAGGTGCTGACGAAGAAAAACACAAGTGTTTGGTAAGCATTGCGTAGATTGGATTTCATTACATTAGATTTCTTACACGTACATTAGATTTCTGGGAGTCAGAAAATAGGGGATGAAAAAGTATATTGGGTTATTATGTCTTAAAAACGGTGGTGATAATTATCAATGTGTCCATCCACACCGATTGCGAACGGTGGAATCCTGTACGTAGGAAAAAAAAGCCAACAATCCGGATATCCTGTTTAATGCCGAGGGAACTCCCGTTTTCTCGCTCGTGCAAGAAGAAATCGGTATGACACGCGGAAGTCTCGGACGCATTCCCGCTCCGCGAGTAATGAGCACGAGCCGTGCACGCGCGTGACTGCCGCCGGGGATCCCGAGTCACGACCCGAGCGGCGACGGTGGGCGACGCCATTTGCCGGCGATCCATCAAATTACTCTCGGCGGAGAGTCAGCCGGGTGGAGGGGTCGGCGGGGGGGGGCGTTTTGCGAATTGTGGCTCCCGCAGAACTGTCTGTCCCCCCGCTCCCGGGATTACGGTCCACTGCACCCGTATTTCAATTTCATTCGTTTCCGTTTCGACTAATGCCCGAGAGCGTGAATCCCAATCATTTCTCGTTATTATTCTCATTACTATTAATGGTATTCTGCCGGTTAGTATAAAATTTTAAAAGTTATTCCACAGATTAGTAACAGATTTTTCCATGGGTGTAAAACTATTTTCAAGCGATTACATTCCGCTCCGATGTTTCCTTCCGACAAATATTTTCTCAATATCATTCCTACCCTTCCCCCTTTCCAAAAAAATGCCTCTAAACGACGGATCACAATGTTCTAATATTCCTGATATCAAAACGCAATTTAAGCTGATAAGGGCACCACTCGGAAGGGAGATTCCCACACTACTTTAGGTTAAGGTATTTTTATAAAAATTCGTAAACCTTTGGCAGTATGAAATAAGGTCTTGAAGTGCTACTACCATCTTGAAGTCTTTCAGGCCAATAAGCGTCTCTGTGTAACGGATCCGCCTCGTCTGAGATCTGCCACTTCACAAAAAACCATATTTAGAGCCCTTGAATACGGGGAAAGAACGGTAGCATTCTAAGATGTTGCCCTCCTCCTTTAAAAAATTCTTCATCACTGTCCAAGCGGATCTGATGTCGCCGCCAAGAAGTCAGCAAAACTCCAAGAATGAAAGGGGAAAATACTTGAAAGTGATATTTCAAACGTTTGTTCTTAAGTTTGATTAAGATTGCAACGAAAAGCTTACATCCGGCAACAGTAGTCAGACCGGCCTCTTAATAATAACTTAAGGCGTTCTAATGCCTGAGGATGTTGTGTTCATACAAGTATTTCGCTTGATTTACGTTTGACTGTGCGATCTAACATACCTTTAGCGCCTCAGAACTGAATTAGACTGCTAACTATATATTATTTTCCTTATCTCTTTTACTTCTCAGCTTTCCTCGTTGGGGCATGACTCCCTCTCCTCGGCTGGGCGCACCGGTGTATTTGTCGAGGCGGGCACAGCGGCGGTATGCATTTGACCAGGCAAGAAGCCTGCACACAACTGGCGATCAGACGCCAATTTGACTGGTCACTAATGGCTATTTCAATGGCTGCGAAAATCCATGCGCGGCGAGATATCACAAGGTCCCTCGCCAGTGTCGTCGCAGCTGTGAGGCGGTCAGGATAGAGAGCAATGAAGACAGCTAGCTTGCAAGAAATTTACGAGCGGTGGTGAAGTCGCTTCAGTCGGAGTTCGCTCCTCGGGCAGTGCGTGTGAGAATTCTGTGCGACCTGAACCATCGACCATGCACATTTTTTCCGGTGCTTTTAGGTAATCCACTTTACGCTGGCTCTAATTAAACAGCTCAAGGAATGTGTGCTTCGGAGATCACCCTAGTGACCATCACCATCGAACTTCTTTCCGCTCTGACTGATGTGTTTTCGCGTTAAAAAAATTCTACAGCGAAAGCGCAAGTGTCCGCAGAAGAAATTCAAACCAGTGCAATGGAGTAACTCGACGCCGACAGAGTATGCTGCACGACGGACGCAGATGGAGTCAGGAAGGTTGGGCGTGGAAGGTGGCGAATAATCAACAACGGCAGTTTCCTGGCAGGTGAGTAACGCAATCTATTATGTCCTTTTCTTCATATGGATACTTGTATTTTTATAACTCGGGTTATAGAGCAGTCAAAAGACCATGGCGTACGAAATAGTCAAATTATACTTTTATTTAGTCATCGCCGCCCATTATATGATTGGCCGAACAAGAATGCTTGTACTTGTGACAAACTCCATTGACATGACACTTTAATTGGTCATATGATCGTTAAATTGCTCGCCGAAAATGGGGTCTATACACAATCAAAATTCTCAGCAAACCTACTT
This sequence comes from Platycnemis pennipes, assembly GCA_933228895.1. Classification (NCBI taxonomy): domain Eukaryota; kingdom Metazoa; phylum Arthropoda; class Insecta; order Odonata; family Platycnemididae; genus Platycnemis; species Platycnemis pennipes. The sequence goes on from OW121853.1 coordinate 110,625,292, forward strand.
CATTTGATTTATTGTACTCCGATATTAATTGCATTTCGAGTGAGATATATCCCTGATTATTCTTTAACTGAAGGCTCGGCCTTTAAAGAAACGGTTTTGTTTATGCTATTCTCTTAAATTTTAGGTAACTTAGTCTCCATCAATTCTAGAGCCTACTTCAATACTTGGCATTCTTATAACCTTTTTCCCAAACACATTACCCTTTGTAATATGGGTAGTAAAGCTATTAGGTAAAAGGGGTCTAAATAGGTGACCCAAAAATATGATAGTCCTTTTTCCCATTGAATTCAATAGGGTTCTCTTTCAATTCCTTTAAACCAACCTGGCTTAATTTTCGCTCAGGTTATCTTTAATATTTTCCCTCAAATCCATAATTTTGCCGCTTCAAAACTCTCTCGCTATTCCCGAGGGTCCAACTGTCACTCCCATAGACAATATGAACGGTTTTTTTGATATCCCTGATTATAAATATTTATTGATTGGATTCCTATTATGAACGATGCATCGGAGGAAATACGAACATTAGAATGAGCAATGTTTCAGCGGGCAGTTCTTTGTAATTTTCACGTGAGAGTATTGCGAGAACGTTCATTTTTTTCTATAAATATATCATTTATCAATTATTATCACTAATGTCCCCTACTCCGATTCATAACTCCAATTCATTCTTCTGAGAGAATTTACACGTTGGATTACTGCAGGCATGTGATGATCATAAAAATTTCCTACGCAACGAATTGTTCATTTCGCGATTTTCATATTGTCTAGTCTCTCTAAATAGCGCATGGAAAGAAAAGCTTCCCTATGTTTGGTAAATCTCTATTCAGATATTCAGGTCTACTGTAATTTAATTTCAAGCTTTCGCAAAATAATTGGAAAATACATAGAATTCACGCTGACATGAATGACTAGAATGCGCGCTATTTTTCCTCTTAACCCCAAATCCAGACTCTACATGGCTGCTGAAAGCCGGGATCTCATCTAGAAATGAGAATACTTTTCAAAGTTCAGGTTAATCAGCGAGCAACTAGTAATAGCCCCGTCTCTCGATTTTTATCGGCATCACACATAAATTAAACTGTTTAACGCAGCGGCTTTTGCTGGTAATCAGTCCCTCTAAACCTACATTAACCCGCCTTAAACCCAATGATTTATTTATATCGGTAAATAAATACGTCGCCAAACTATTCCAGACAATACTCTCTTTTGGATTAATCTGACCCATGAATGAAAATTAAAAGCGACATTAATTAATTATGACTTCTATGATGTCCAGCGAATGCGTTCTTGATTCGTTCATTTACTCTCACATTTAACTTAAGAGCTCAAGTTTTTATAAGAACAAACTTTTGATTGAAACGTTAACAAATTTCAATAAAAAGTAACTTTTCCGTACCACATCCGTTCTTAACTGTCGTTACTAACACTTGGTACAGAGGAGATTATCGCGATGCACCTTCTGAAAATCCATCAATTTTTCACGCGTCGACTGGTTGCCATTTCGTGCACATTAAATTCTCCCGAGATAGTAGTCCGCGTGATGCTTGGGAGAACACGCACGAGCGTGATGACGGCGCAAGAGGGTGGGCATACTCACATGAGTGTAGGCACTCGACGATGGTGGTGGCGTCCACGAGGTAGCCGCCGCACAGAACGCAGGCCAGGTGGGCGTTGACGTCCCTCAGCTTGACTCGGCGAGTGCCGGGGGCGGCGGCCGGGGGCAGGCCCTTGGCCTCGCCGCCCCCCGCGCCCGGGCCCCTCGACTCCTCGTGCGGCATTCTCGCCTCGATGAAAGGGGCGGCTCCCGCGAAAACACCTGCGGATTACACGGTAGAGAGGAGAGTTGATTAGATTTGACGGCTGCGGGAGGGTAGGGGAGTTGTTGGAGGGGAAGAAAACTCACGGACTGAGAGTAATTCTTCCTTCAGACAACAAACTTCGCTTCCAAGATATGCGTTGAACATGCACAGCCATCCATACACACACAGGCAGACGGTTGGGTAGGGGTGGTGTCGGGTGCTTGGTTTTGAGTATCGGAGATACGGGGCTTTGCAGCATCATTAATTCCTGAGGTCAGGGGTTCAATGACGGTCGAAGACATTCAGTAGGTATTACTAGGTTCCCATAGAGTACAATTATTGTTTGGTAATCCAGTGATTCGAGTTAGAGATTTCTAATTGGAAGCATCGGGTTCGAGTCTGGTGGAGGGCTATGGAAACCCAAAATTCAAACCCAGCTATCTGATTTTCTGGGTACTAATTCGTGGATACCATAGGCGGCACAGGGAAAAGAATTGTCCTCCAGCAATGATGTAAGAATTTCTCATGATATAGGGATGAGCACCTACATGAGCTCTGCCTTTACTGGCAGGGCCAACTAGATCAAGTGGTTGAACACAGCTTATGGTTGTTATTCAGTGTTTAGGCGTTATAACTGCTAACTGTTAACTGCTCAGGTTATATCGCAAAGATCTATACAGTTAGGTTGATTGTTGGTGGTCATACTTGACCACTTCCATGGACTTCGTTTGGACACTCCATGGAGTTTCGTTCATGGTAAAACATAATTAGAGTTCAAATATGTCATCATATTGTCTGTCGTTAAGTAAATATATTTAAACAAAACAAGTAATGATAAAACTTTATTCAGTGTATTTGGGCCACAAAATAAACGTTAATAAATCCTGTATTGCATAACTTATCAGCCAAAAAACAAACAGTCAAGCACTGTCCCAATTCGATTCGTTATATTATCAGGAAGGAAAGAAATAGCAGAATTTTCCTCGGCGTTTTAATGGCCATTTTGAGAGAATGAAGATAGAGGCTTTCCTTTTTCCCTTTTTTAAACCTCCGAACTAGAGAGCTTCTGTCAACGGCTAATAGATAAGCGACTCCGAGTTCTGGCGGTTTTTTCTTCTTTCCTGAATTCTCGATAGGAGCTGAAAGCAGCCCGGAGTAAACAATTTCCGGGTGATAAGAGCAATGCTTGGAAGATGTTTCTTTTTTTTTGCTTTGATTTCTGTTCCGTTAAAAGGAAAACTTCATAAGAGCGATTACTACAAGCCGCTCTTTTAGTGGAGAGGTCCTCTAGCGATCGGTAAGATTGGCATCACGCTTAAAATCTCATCTCTTAATAATAGCGGAATTTCTGAGGATAATAAAAAAACATTCACCTTGACCGGGATTCGAATTCGGATTTTCCAAATTCGCGCCAGTTGATTTAGTAATGGAAGTTACCAAGGATTCCTTGGCCAATGTGCATTTCCAAAGCCTAGAAATCTTCACCTATTTCATTGTATTATTATCGTCAGACACCCACTTGCCGGTAATTTTCACATTAATTCCAAGTTGAGAGACGATTGAGCAATCGTGCGATAGAAAGCATGAAGGCACGAGATTTGATATTCGCACACCTCTCTCAACTAATTGGTGTTATCTTCAGTTACTTTCATGACGCAACGTGGCAGACTTATCTTTATGTATTTTCAAGACAATGCCTCAAGTGACAAAAATCTTGCAAAAGCACGTAATTTTGATGATTTAATAAGATGATTTGATATTTAATAATGAAAATTACATCATGGTAATGACTTGATTATCCATCGAACTTGTGTGAGGAATTTATTTAAATCTAAAATGATACTTTAAATTCTTAGAAGACAATAAGGGTAACAAAAACGTGCATGTAAAATAATTTCCAGATTGTTCCATAACATGTTGAAATCCTTGAGTGAGTGAGGCAGGCATTTCTTTTTCTTCTTTGCGTAAAACAACTTAGCTGATCAACAGCATTGTTTTTTTCGCAATATATGTCTAATGTAAATTAAGATGATATTCAATACCAAAAGAATGTGATTGGAAGATACTTCAAATGGTTCTGTAAGGTTCCTTTTCCCACTAATTTATTTAAGATGTCCCTGTTTCCAGAGTTTTAAAATCACCTGAGTTTTCCCAGACTGCTCGATTTTGTGTCCTCTTTGCCCCTCCGTATTCCTGCGTTACCGCATACACCCTGCTAAACAGCACCTTTCTTTCAGCCTTACACCATGAAATCCGTATAGGGGCGCTAATCGCTTCCATTTCGAGTGGACGCTTGACAGAGGTGCCGACGCGGAATTTGCGGCCGACGGCTCACATGCTAATTGGGGGGCGTTGTGGGGTGAAGGGGAGGGGCTTGAAGGGGTAGGCGAGGAGTCAGTGGGCGGGGGACGCGATACTGATAGTTGCCTCGCGAATACACAAGGCAACGATCGCTCCCATCGGGGCCTGAAAAAAGAGTAAGACAGGTAGGAGAAAGGCGAGGAGAATTAGGGTCACCGTACATCGAGTCGACCGCCAGGGGAACGATTGCAAAAATGCGAGTGCTTCTCAGGGGCAGAAAAGGAACACGCAAAGTGTGACCGACTACTGCAGAGAGAAGGGCTTCAGGCACGCGTGTTTATCTCGAATACTCCCACCATGCAACCAAGCGTTTATCGTATCGCCTGACCAATGTCTTGAGGTGAAACTTTCGCGAGTTAGTCCGGAAACGTTATGCAGGTGTTCCGGCAGCCGCGTTCCTTCTGCTCTTATCTCGTTACCTCATAAACAGTTTCGATGCAAGATTAAATATAGTACACGTTTGTCAACAAAATCCTCATACACTTTCAGTTATGACGGACACTTTCTCCTTCAATACGTTTAGGCAAAAGCATGTTAGTAACTCCACTGTTTTCAGCGAAATTATGGTGAGTTTAGTGATTAGCAACAACACACCCATCTCGCTATGCTATAAATATGGTCATTAGGATGTCCTTAATAGGCCGTGTAGTATGACTGACTTTTATTCAGGAAACAATTATATCAAATGGCCCATAATCGCTCTATGTTTGCGTACGCACTAAATGATTTCGCTCGCGAAGAGTAGTCTATCCAATATTCATTATCTTTTTCAGCCAAGGAAATACGAAGTTGTTGGCAAGATTTAAGTTCGAAGGTCCATAGTCTTTTAAAGTATTAGCTTGTTAATCACTGACTAACCTTGATTCTTTTAATAAAAATACTCTTCATGTTAACCCTCTTAGTGCCACGGGCCGATATATCGGCTTTTGCTCCACGGCCGAAAAGTGCCACGAGCCGAAAAGACTTGAGTTGTCTTCGGAAACCATTTAAACCATTTAGTAAACATCACTAACTTAAACTCCCCCATTCTCTGCCAACATTTTATTCATATTCCTTCTATCTACAACCATTCACAACTCCAGCAGCCTTTCCGTTAAATTCAAAGTGGAATTCTCCGTGCTCAGTACTCAAACACCCTTATCTTCTACTCTTACCCGTCCAAAAGTCAAATTTCGGAATGCGAAGATAGTTAAAACTTGATTTCCTAACTTAATATTCTAACGTCTTTTTCTAAGTTTCCTTGCGTAGTAGATACCTAATATTCTCGGTAAATCTGAATACAAGACGAAAAAATCAATGCTTATTTGTTTTGCATTAATGTCAACGTGGAAAAGTTAGAAGAAGACTACATTTTCTTCCACTTGCGTCTTGTGCCAGTGCTGCAAACGTCTATTTCTAAGGAAGAAAATAAACTCAGTTCTTCGGTCTTATCGACAATTCAGAACGATGCTATAGGATATAAAAAAGGGAATTATTCCTATGTCGAGTTATGATGAGTAACTGAAAATTGGTCACTTGAAATTTCCAATCCAGTTAGAAGAGGATTTTGCTGGTTCTTCAGGCACAGTGGTGGGGTATTCGGTTATCTTTGCTTGAGCGGAAAGAGGGTGGGAGAGGAGGGGTGGAGTGGGGGGGTGGGGTGTAATGGAGCCGAGACGTAAGAAAATGATTGAGAAGAGCTTGAAGTGGTAATGTCTCGCACCCTATTGTGTTCCCTTGGATTGTCGCTGATCATTTAATGCACGACTTGAATGATTGATGGTACCTACGTTTTATCCAACTAAAATATGGACAACAGTTATCACGTATTTATGTAATTTACCGCAACTTAGGTTGCTGAAGAAATATCCCGGGTTCGAATCCGTGAGACCCTTGGAAATGTTAAGCCAAATCCAAGCTTCGTTATTTTCAGGGTACCAAACGTTTTTGAAGATCCGCATGTACAGGGGCGTCGGAACTATTTTCGCTGAGAGCGGCCAACCTTGAAAAGGGCCCACATTTTTTTGCGGATAGGAGGGGGTAGAGACTACAATTCCGCTAAAAGTGCATATGAAGGTGGTAGAATATACGTCAGAAGGGAATAGGCAAGCTGGATACAAGTAAAATTTAAGTTTTATTAATGAAGACTTATTTCTCAAGGGCCCGGGGCAAATTCTGGGCCGAATGCCCCCCGTGCCCCCCACTTCCGACGCCGCTGCACTTGTATCATTGAGAAAGGTACTGTCTCCCTAAACTGATGTGCGAATTGATACACCGTTGGTTTTAGTATTTGGTGAGACCTGTTCTCACCAGCCAGAACTACCTACGAGTCGAACACCACTTTTTACCGTGGCTGAATAAAGATTGCCATGCCCTGAAGTTTTCCGACGAACTTTTTTTAGCAGCCTAATAACCACCTAAACCAATTTACGTAATCAAATATACTCCTTTAGAGCAATACAATCCATTACTCCATCCTAAAATCACGCTAAGAGAATAAATTAGCTACACACAACTCTTAATGGCCATACATATATTATGTAACGCTGAATTTCCACCTTTTATCCCCATTGCCCTCGCTCCCCTAAATTGCGTAACGATGCCGGTAATCCTAACTTTTTGTAAGTGATAAAACAAATACTGTTTAAAAATACCTTACATATTTCTCAATACTATTGTCATTCCTTAATTATTAGTAATTCTATCGCTATTTTTTAAAATTCAATGAATTCATTATGTATCTCCCAACATAATCTTGAATAAATTTTAAGATAATATTTTCAGTAATAACGTTAAACATATTTTGCGAACCCCAATAATAGTTTAGACTAGTTTCGTATTACTAATCCGTTTTTATGCATTATATGTAGTGCATGTTTGGTGAGAATTCACCCCTTGCCACACAACTTTTTGGTGGATTGCAGGGTATTATGTAGGTGTAAACAACGGAAGGCAGATATTGCCATTAGTGCATTGTCACGGTCACATCTTTGGTCCGACCTCATCTTCCTTTTCGCATTACGTATCAGGCCTCATCATGTAATTTCAGCAGTTGATTTTTAGCCCTGATGTTTTTGCACTGAATTTAGAATCCGTATCAACAATCTAAACCGAATAATGTAATTAGATATGCTCATGTACTGAAGTTTAAACCACTGCCTGATCCTTGAACAACGCCAGAAGAAGAAATTGGGTAAACACCGCTTTTGATGCCCTAAAAGAGCGACCTCGAGCTCCAAGGAAACCACGCCCAAAGCGAACGAATCCTCGACGCGGCTCTTCAATTCACGCGATTCGGCTCAATCCCCCAGTTCTCCCTCTCCTCCACGCACAAGGACACGCGCGTGCTCCCCCTCCCATCGACATCATCATCATCATCATCGCCCGGGAACATGTTTTTCCATTCGAATATGAGCTGGGGATCTGGGAGGGGGGAAGGGAGAGGCGGAGAGCGTGAGTGAATGCTGCGCGTACGGCGGTGATCGAATGTAAGCGCGTACGCACGCCCCGTACTACTACTACTACGACGTCCACGCATCCAATTTCCATCCCGGACGCTCACGCAATGTCATTGAAATCGGGAGAGGGCGTGGGGGAGGGAAGAGATGATGACGCCTTATGCGGATGATGGGAAGGCCGTGCGTGCGTCATCGATCCCGTGCCATTTGAACGCCGAGTGGGAAGCGGAAATGTGCGATAATGTGTGATTAAGTGTGGGGGGGAAGGAAAGGATGCGGTCCAGCTAGTTCTGGTCTCCGAGGTAACTCTATTGGGGTAGCTGTAGTAATTCAGGAGATTCAACCCGCGGCCAAGGTCATTTGTACCAATGGGGTCGTTTACCGTATTTTTTTAATTGCCGAATCTGATAGAGTTTTTAAAATAAAAGGATCCGTATTTTTCAGTTTTCTGATCCGACAATTATTTCCCGAGTTATGAGCGGCGAAAAACTGATGTTTTTAACCCTTTCGGAAAAGTAAGTGTGGTGCAACCTCTGACGTATATCGACTTCGTCGAATCAGAACTGAGCCCGCGAAGCTACTTCGCCTTATCGCAAAGGGGGGGGGACACAGCTGACTCGGCCAATGGGAGCGATTTCGACAGCATCTGTGCGAGCAGACCTTCCGAGAACCCCCCTCCACTCCCTTCCCCTCCCCTAAAAGCAGTCAAGGACGGGAGGAAAATGACGTAAATGTTATCGCAGCAGCATTTTCGGTGGGCGTCACCTTTTGCTTATTTTAATTTTTAATTTATGAGTGAATGGTTGTGGTTAGAAGATTAATTTTTTCACTAAAATCCTTTTACGTTTCCATCTAACGATTTCGTGTACAAAATTGCGATTTCGGTTCCGAGTAAACGCCCCCATTGGATAGATAGGTAATTGGGTGTAGGTAGCATTTTTTTCCAAGAAACTAAGGACTATTCAAGGTGCAAGAGGTGATTGATTTGCGGGCGGTGCTGTAGAAAGAGCATCCTTTTATTTTAAGTTACCATTTTAATATTTCAAAGGCCGTTTATTAGGATGAGATGGGGAAAAAATGGGCTTTCACTATTCGTTTGCAAGCGAGTGGACCATACTCGGAACAACGCTAAAGTATCATATCAATCATATTTTCAACAGTAAACGGCTATGTGAAATATTTTATCAGCTTAGCTAACCTTTACTTGAATCGAAAGACTCTGACAGAAAGGAACTGAAAAACAGCATAATTGTACTGCAACACAATTAAAGTACGGAGAATAAAAAAAAGCGACAATGATCAAGCTAACGTGAACAAATTTGCTATCTTCCGATGGTTTGTTCGTCTTTTAGCTAGAATATTGGTGCATGCGAATGGTTGATGGCTGTCTTTGAATGCCTTTGTTTGACTCATCAGGAGATATGTATCAAAACGATAGTGAAGTTTTGCATAACAGTGAACTCAAAAATGCCTCTCATAAATAATAAATAACCCGCGGAGAGAGCATATTTAGTCGAAGTTTTAGTATATCCAGGCGGCTCATCGAATTCTTCCGGAAGTAACGACATGTTTCTCATCACGCTCTGCAGTGGCATGCGGCTACGCTAAGTCTCCATCCCATTTTGCATTTCATTGCGGTAGCGAAAGTAAACTGTTAACTATTCATTGGAAAAGCACATTGCAGGGACAATTCATCAAATATTCAGGGGCGCTGACGATGGACTCGCGAACAGTTATAGCAAGTTATCAAATGGTGAAAACATGAACCCAGAATTATGATTCTGTAATGATGCGAGGCGTCCAACCTCGATTCCAATCGATTATTTTTTTTTGTCTAAAACGATGGGATGCCGACGACGAAAAAATTAGGGTTAATTCCGTGGCTCCATTGGAATTGTTGGCCGTCGTCGGAAATTTCGAGCTGCGAGCCTTTCCTCCCTTGGAGGATAAAAGGGGGATGATGGGGTGAGTGGAAAGGAGAGGAGTGGGGGAGGGTGGAAGCAAGGAAAATAATAGAGTGGTGGGGGTGGGCGGAAGCGGAGGGCTGTGGAGGTCCGGGGCACGAGCGGTGGCCAGGCGCCTCGTGTGTGCAATCGATTGGCGCCGTGTGTGGACAGGGGAGCGCTATTTTTAATTGTCCCTTTTCATTCCCACGGGGTGAGGGGGGGAGGGTTGGATGAGAACACTCGCCGCATTGGCCACCCGCTTGGCAACGGAGCCCGGATGAATCAACACGAACCGGGCGAAAACTGCCCCCTGGTGGAGAGAAATATGAGTTAAAATGCCTGCAGACGCGCGGAGGGGTGTAAAAATAGAAAAGCAGCCACCAAAAAATATGAAAATTCTACCAAAATTAGGCGAACCAAGCGAGAAAAATCACAGAACAACGCTAACAATGTTACCTCGAAACTATTGGATAATACCTGGGGGAACAATTTTTTCTAAAAATCCCAATCTCGTGCCTCCTTTGGATCTGAAATGTTACGGCGGAAAGCAACAACAGTAACTATAAATATGCATTATAATGTTTCAGTGCACTCGATCATACCTTCAAATTAAGAAAACATGTCATTTTGCGTAAAGTCCACATTTAACACCCAATTTTCACTCCTTTTCCAAAGGCCGTAACGGCGGTTTAACTGTCTAAATGTAAATGCATTAACGCTATCCAGGGAACGAAGCCGTACGTGAGCCGAACCGGGTGAGACCACGCCCTTGCGCCTTACCCTGGACACCTCTGAAAGGGTAATTCAAACGGTAATTTTACTGTTAATTGATATATAATCGATTTTTGCGAAAAATCATATACGGGCAATTGATAGATGAGTAGTAGATGCAAATAAGTGCTATCTTTTTTATCCTTTCCCAAAATCTCTGAAGAGACTTCATACCGTTAAAGGCATCCACATCATTGTCATATATGATCATCAAATGTATTGTTGTAAGTATACATATCTCAACTCTTTCTTCTATCAGGTATCCTTTTTAGGCCAAATTGTCTTCATCCCTTCGCCAACTTACACTCCCTGAACAATATATAATGCGAGGTCTTTTCTTTGCAGTTCTTCCCATTCGATTTTCTCTCAACCGCTGCCTTCGATAGGACATCTTGTTTCACGATATATTGAATATGGTTTTCTAATCTCCCATTAAATATTTTCATTTGATTTTCAACCCTCTTCTCTAAAACACTTCTAAAAACTCGTTTTTTACCAATTCGTTCCGGCAATTTCTTTCGTTTAATTCAGCAGAAATACCGCATCTAAATGCTTCCTACTTTGCCTCATTGGCGTCTGTTTTTTTATTCCGCTCCAAAATAAATCCTTTTCCTTCAGATGCAGGTTATCATAAAGCATGGCCTATTTCAATGCAACTCTTCCCAGAAGATTGTTGATCCTTTTTGTTATTGAATATTTGCTCGCTATTTACATCATCGCTGAATGTTCGGCTTCCCACGCATCAATATTTCCAAACGCATTCAAGCTCCCTCCATTAATATTCGTGCTACCATTTGTAATTCAATGCGCCATTTACCTTTGGGTGATACGTCTTCAACATTTCCATAAATGTCTACTGCGCAATGAATTCAAGAAATTTTGTAAATCTGACAGGATGCAAATGTTCCTCTGGGTCCACAACGTAAACGAGCCAAGGTATTCTCATTCGCCCCGCGGTCGGTTTGTGGAAGTCGCATCTGGTATGGAGTCCGTCAAATGGCTTCCGGGACGTGATGACGAAAATAAGCGCTGACCTCCGCAGAGCGTCGCCGGCATTAGGAGAGGGATTCCGGCAATTTTGTCGGACCCGGGACCATGCACGGGCCGCGGCTAAAATAAATAATCTGCCGCGCGGGTGAAGAGAGGTAGCGGCAAACCTGTCCAACTTAGGCACTCTGGGAATTCATGGGCGCAAGACCACCATTCGTGGACCTCTTCCCACGAGGAGTAGCTTTTTTTTAAAAAAAAAGAATGAACCATTCATTCGTTCGGAGTCCAGACATTGCTTTTCCTGGCCGACACACGAGAGCGATTGTTGAAAGAAATCCTTTCTCGGACACGGGGGGGCAACCGCTTAGATGCGAAGGGCACGGTCCAGTCGGGACGTATGCGTTGGTCCGTCGGGTAGAGATGAGTGTGGGGGCAGGAAAAGGGTTCGTGGCATCTCCACTTGAAGAACCCTTCCTGCCCCACACCCCCTCCTTCCATTCCTTTCCCCTTCAACCCGGCACTCTTTTCACGCCCACTTGATGGGCAAAGTTTCCGGTTTTATTTCCTCCACTCCCGCGCGCCCACGCCCGGGGAAAATAAAACGAGAGGGTAAAAAAGGGAATTCTCTCTCCCTTCTCTCCGAAACCGAAATGAAAAGATAAACCTCTGCCTTCCTCCCTCTCTCTTTTCACATTTCCTTCCCCCCGCCTCCCTCCTGCGTTGAACCGTCAGTGGTCTGCCCTCGTAAAATGTGCGGGCCGAGGTGGGGGTGACTGAGGGAAAAGAGTTCGCGCGAGAATATTATTTTTTCCCGAGGGAGGGGTGAAATCCGACAAAAATTCCATTAATTCTTTTTCCGCCCGACTAGAAGTATGCGCCGGGCTTTCGAATTAATATATATATAACGAAGCACGCATCAAGATAGTGGAATAAGAGTAGCGGAATTGGTAGTTTTTTCTTTCGTTTCCATATTAGGGATTAGATTCGTCAATTGATATGTTAACTACTTAATCTGCGTTTGCTCGATCAGTGTTGGCACTTCCACGTCGATTAAATAGTGTCCGGAGTAAGATCATACAACCAATGTTCCTTAGCGATGCTAGGGTCGTGTGGTATTTTTTGACAATTTTCTTTTTAATCTAATGATGCCTTGCCCCAAAGTTTTGGTTTTGTAGCCGATGTGATACTCTCTTTTGGCCTTGAGATTGTGGAACTAATCAAAAATAAATTATAATTGCCAATTTCAACTTTTGAATCGTAAAATTTCAGTTAAAATTTACAGCGCTGTTCTAACACTTGGCGTAAATGAAATGAGCAGTGGTTGACAGAGCAGGTGGTAAATAACGCATAGATGTATGATACTATAGCAGCTAAATATACCTATAAACTAAAAGGTTTTCCACTACATTGACATATTTAACAGCGTAAAATAGTTTATATCCATCGAATATTAATAATGATTTTTCTTCTTAAAACAATACCCTTACAAGCAGGTCCTTTTAATAGAGACAAAAAACGTATTAACTTATGCGTACATAATTTCAATAAGCCAACATTTATTTTGATTTGTTCATTTTATTTGCCTTTCCCCGCGTTTAATAATGACCTTTAGCCCTTAACATTTGTTCCCTTTTCCTAAATGAAATTTTAAATAAACACGGGGGAGTGAGAGGTGATTGAGAGTGGGGAAGCAGCGCCGACCCACAGAGAGGTGTGAGTATCTCGCTCAGTGTATCTCGCTCAGTGTGACCATATGGGAAAAGGTAGCAATTAAAGAAGGAAGGTGATATGTTCGATTGAAAGTATAGACCCTGGCGTGATTAGATTGGAGACCAATGCATCGTGATGCAAGAAGATTCGACTAGTATGCACGAGTATGGGCAAATAAGACCCTCTTCCCGAATTCGAATAAAAGGGCATAAGTATTTGGGTTCAGTGAGAATTTTTTATCGGAATCGCAGATAATATCATTACGTTTATTTGTTCATAGTCCCGATTTTAGCAGTTATTAACGCTTTTTAAATCCCTTAGCTCCAGCGGTTCCATTTATGTTATTAAGTAGACCAATTTGCCTTCAGAAATTGGTGTCAGAAACGAACTCGATTATTATGTTTTCTTCGAAGTATTTGTGGTGCCCTTTTTCATGGAAGGGGACTTCCATACTTGTTCTTCCAGTGGGCAACAATGAGTCGCGCGCTACTATAATCTAGCATCGCCAAGAAAATAACCACTAGGATAACTGAGGAGAATACCGAAACCAGAATTTACGATAAAAACAATCAACCATTATCGCTTAAATATCCTTTGGGAAGCAAAATTATTCGTATTTTTGGGTTTAAACTCCATCATTCAATTTCTTATTTATTTTTCAGTTTATATTTGGCTTAAGCGTGTGAAATATTTGACACTATCTTTGAAATTGAATACCTTTATAATTCTCAAAGCTGTTTAAATATCCTGCGCGCTTAAACGCGGCTTTATACGGGACAATAAACTATTCAGTGTGAAGAAGCGCCAATATGTGGAATTTAAACGAAAGAAAGCAAAGAAATAGAACAGAGGCAATTTTCTGCACAGTCGTAAAAGCGTTTGGCTAGTTTTCCAAATAATCCGTTGCTCCTTACGATGAAATTTTCAGCGCATGCATGCATGCTCTGTATGTATCTCTGCATGCCTCAGACTGCGCAATCGCAAGCCTCGAGTAAAAGACGTTACGGTCGTTCTATTCAAACTGACTAAGGAATGTTTAAGCTATTAACCGTTCATTATTTCAGTATTTCCTGTCAAGAGTAACATTAGGAGCCTTCAGCCTCAAGTGCAAAATCCTTGCCTTATCATGTTTGCATTTCGCACTCCATTTGCAAAATACGTGCATGAACATGAATCACAGCATCTGCATCTAACGATTTAATGGACGCGTCAAATGCGAAATGAATCATTTAAACGATAGTATTTTGACTCAGTTCAGTTCTTCAGTTTGCTGCCTAAGATTAGCTTGGGCAGGTGCGAAGTGCTCATTACGTTTACGTGTTCTATCACGGGACGGGGAGTTGAATGGTGGAAGCAAATGAAATCCCCAAAATCAAAGTGGGGTATCATTGCTTGGCGTTATTACTTGTTAACAAGCATCCAAGGCCAATTTTTAGTCGGCTTGTTTCCACCACGAACTCTACCCCTCAGGGTACAATTACGACCAGGTGGTCGAATTTTCGGATGGAACCGCAGGACGTGACAGTGTATCGTGCCCTTCGCTCGCAAACCTTTTATTTTCGGGCACCACAGAGGAAGAGAATCGAATCTACGGATGTCTCCGCCCTTCCTAACCCGCCTCCGCCCGATCCCATCTACACAATTTCCACAAAAACAATAATCCACGTCCCGATGCCCGGTTTTACACTCGCACACACCGCTATCCGCGTGACTATTTCCCTTGTTTACGATTTTCTCCGCTGACATTTGCCGCGCACGACGATACGTGGGTCAGGAGAATTGAAGGGAGGAAGTCGGGACGAAACCTGCCTCATACGTGAGTCCAAAAGGGATTCTTTTATAATATATCTCCCATTCCCTTGACCGCCTTCAAAAAATTCGAAATCCGCATCGACAGCTTGATGGCATGTGAAGAGAGGAGATGCTACTTATACTTAAGTACGCGAAGCTCATTCGACCAATTCTTTAGCTACTAAAAAGGTAATAAGTGCATAAATATTTCCAATACCGAAATTAAAATATACAATAAAAATAAAATTACCAAAAAGAATTTTAAAACTGTAACAATAAAGAATCCTCAATCCTCTCTGCTATTAAGACCTGTATCCCACCAACTCCTGCACGAGAGATGCATTAGCCATGGTGTGTGCAGCAGCATATTACCACTTCATCCGGTAGGACCCATTAAAAGGAAAGATTGCAGTAACAATTCCACAATTCTCCCCCTTCCTATTTGGGAATACCATGGATGATGTCACTTTAATTCATTCTCCATAGTATCTGAAATAAAACTAGGTTACACTTACTGAACTTTCGGCACTCTTACCTACACGGCAACCCATGAAATTACCGAACAAAACAGTAATTGTTAAATGGGCCTGTTTGGAGCGGTGGTTAGAGTACTGGCCTCTCACCTACGAATCCAGGCAGTGGAAGATATTTTTCATTGGTAAACCGTCCTCTACTTTAGTGTCTTGTGGAAAACATTCGAGTACAGTAATCCGTCGCGTCGGTCGGCTGGGACATTAACCCCTAGGCGTTTTTCGATAGAGCAGGCTTAATGGTAGCCAGGAAAGAAAGCTAGGAAGGCTAGAGATACTAGTCCTTGGCAGTATACGGTACGAGGCTTTCTCTCCACCCTTCTTCCTTTCCCTTCCACTCCCATCCTTACACCCTTCCTCCCGATCCGAAGCACCTAAAAGTGCGGGAACACACTAGAAATCACAGATGAATAATCGTTAGCGATATTCACTATTTCGCTCCGACAACTTTTTTTTGGGTTGACTGTAATTATGTAATTTATGGTAAAATCAAAATCTATCAATATGGTACTACTTAGATTGTCATATACAGTCAAACTCATTTATAACGAGCACGGTTAAAACGAGATCTCGGCTATTGCGAGGAAAGAGAGAAGGGTTGTTTGGAAATAATGCATTTTATGAGCAATATATAACGGTTAAAACGAGACTGTATTAGAGAGCCCTACGGTTATAACGAGCAAATCATTAGTCCAAATGAACGAGCAGTGGCTGTACTGTCGTACCAAGGACTTTTTCTTGTAAATTTAGCATGTATGTGGATAGTTTACTGAATAAATTGTTCATTTTGTAATGTCAATCATCTTATATTAATCTTTGTTATTTTATCACCTCTGCATAAGAATAGTATGTGTGTGAGCGCGCGTGCGTGAGCGTGAGAGAGGGAAAGACAGTGAGTGACAGTAAATGTTGCTACTCGTAACGGATATAACGAGTAACGGATATTACGAGCAAAAGAATTTGGTTCCTTGGATCTCGTTATATCCGAGTTTGACTGTATATGGCGAATGGTCGGCGAAACATTTGCTAAGTCGACCCACCCTAGTTCGATGACGTCTCCAATTTACTTAATTTGATGATACAAAGAATACTACCCACTCCTTTCCGCTTTATGTGTGGATACCGCACGCTTCCCTGAATGGAGTTCGGAAAACAATTGTTGAGCCTTTCGATGGATGTACCCTGGCGTAATCGAACATTGCGTGCTGGACGGCCTAAGCAAATTTTCCTGTCTGTCTCTCAGACTTGAGTCTCAATCCTGTCGATGGGCCGCTCGGGAGACATTCGGCTGGTATCGGAGGGAAGATTCGGATCTTTATGGAGTTGTCCCTCGCGTGTTGAGGGGGTACCCGCAGGACCTGCAAGCCTAATCGACCTTAAAAGGCCTCCTCCTTCCACTCCTCCATTGCACCCCTCCACCATTCTACCCTCACTCACTCACTCAGTGAAATCCTCAGCGTTGAGTGGAGCTCTTTCGAAAACCTTACTCTGCCTCCTCCTCCCCTCGACCCTGGCTTCACGAGCGACGCAATACCTCCCTCCCCTCTCGCTTCTCTCCCCTCCCGTCCCATCTTCTCCTCCTCCTTTCCCCGAAACGCCTCCCTCATCCCCTCACCGAACTCCATCCAATCCCGGAGAGGCAAGGTAAAGAGACAGATGAGAGGAGCATGCTTGAGGTCGGGATCTCGAAGCTGCGACCCTAAAAATTATATTCCCCATCTCCCTCGTAAACTTGCTCCAAAGATAAAAAGATTAACCCAGGGACGAGGAATTTTCGGCGTGAATAAACTAGTCACCTGTTCGACGAATCGGAAATGTATTCCTGCTCGGGTAAATGACATACGACGGATACGGTTCTATCACTTGAAAATAAATTTTACACTACACAATCCACCGAAAGATGTAAAATGTTGTTAAATACTTTCCACACCTTCCACTTTCTTTCCCTACTTTTATTCCATAGCGACCCAAGCTGCCCTCTTTGCGAACGTATTCAAGTCACCTAGATGACGTAATGGTATCTCACCGGACAGTGTTTTGGAGACTGATGAACAAAGTAAACGAATAAACATAATGATTCTTTCAAGCAACGCGCGAGTGGGTTTTTATGGCTGCATTAGGACAAATTATATACGACCCACGCAAAAGTACAGCAGTCGAGGGCATAGTCGGGAGAAAATCCTCTTGCACGGTAGCACTGGACAAGAGAAATGTAATCACTCAAAATAGTGGCTTCCATTCTTTCGCGAGGACTTGTGATATGCCCCTTCCCGACCGTGATCGATGTTCGGGAAGCAAAACTACGAGCAGATTGAAATCAGTGCACGGGGAATAAGAGAGTACGCTAATTTCGACAGACGGCTAGGTCCACACGAAAACAACTAGGTATGCAATAATTTGAGTAATATTGCAGTGTCTGTCCTACACAATTATAACTTGACAGTTGGCCTCCGTAGCCAGGTTGGTTACGCGCCGGTTCGGCGACCCAAATATTACGAGTTCGAATCCCGTCCCGGGAATGGATGTAGTGTTTATCCGTAAGTTAGACGGTGAGGTATAATCTGAGCAATAGTTAAAGCCTTAATATTACTGTCCGATAGCTTTAGATTGTTGAATCTGAAGCGAGTTCAAATCCTATGTGAATTTGTTTATTTTAGCCATTCAATTAGAAATGTAATTATAAACAGTAGGATGGTGTACGCGACGGAAACGAATGCCTATCGTGGAGTTATCCCCTAACAAACACCTTACGGTGGCTTGCAGGGAGCTGGGTCGATGTAGGTAGATGATACGTGCCTAATCTACGAGGGATATCTCCATCCTTCCAGCTAGAACCTTTTCCCTCTTCTTCTGCGTCCTAATTTTTGGGTGGATGAGTGCGTCGAAGGGAGCGGTTCGGGTGGCGAGGGGAAAAGAGGGAGAGAGAGAGAGGAATAGGGAGGGAGGGAGGCGAGGGAACTAAGTGTAGGCAGGAGGGAGAGGAGGGGAGGGGGACAGATGGGAGACGTGGGCCAAAAAAAATGGATCCAAAAACGCCCGTGGCTTGCTCTTACCCCCTCAAATTGGAGGGTCTTTCGGAGGAGGAAGCGAGAGAGGACGCGAGGGGCGGCTCGGGGAAGGGCTTAAAAAGGGCGGATGTTGAGGCGATGGCGGGGAGCTGGGGGGAGAAGGGGTTGGATCGGAGAAAGAGGAGGTAGGAACTTATCGGTCCTCTATTTCGGAAGGAACAGGGTCGTTTTACGCAGTTGTGGGAAGGTTGAAGGCGAGAAGAGGATGGGTGCCGCGATATATTGAATTGGAGAGCCTGTAGCGATGCTAGGAAAGAAAAAAGGCGTCTATATGCTCGATGGAATATCGGTTCGAAAACTGCATTTACTCTCATGGGAAGAGAGTACCTTGTGTTTTGAGATCTAGATTAAGGTCGTGTGTTGAATTACAGTAAAATAAGGGGGGAGATTGGCATTCAAATAATATCAAAATCTGATTTAAATGACTATCGTAATATGGTTGGTGAGATCTTGATGATAAAATTTTAGAGGTAGTTTAAGATGAGTATTGTTTTAAAAATCAAATTCTCACAAAAATAACAGGCAATAACAAGGGTAAAGTGACCGCGGAGATGAGTAATTAGGACTGTTACAGTTTCTAGGCTTATTTAGCAAGTATAAGTGAGACTTAAAGTGTACCAAATTGAACGATGAATGCTTTCCATACTTCTTCCATGCTTTGCATGAAGTCACAACTATTTGTTGTTACAGACAAAACATGTTAATTGCTAGAGTGCAACATACACCCTGTCAAACACCGTTACGGTGGCATCTAGGGAACTGTGTACTTATAAATGAGTACAGGAAACTACTGAATGCCTGAATATTGAAAAACCTGAAGATGGCTCCACATCGAGAAAATCGTAACTTTATGCGTTAAAATGACTATCTGTTGTAGTTAAATTCACCACATGCAGCCAATAAAAACCTTAATTTATTAGGTTCTTAACGCATTAAATATGCAATTTACTACAGAAAAAAGTGCAGGGCAAGATAATGCATTTTTTCAGAAAGGTTTAATTTTTATTTTTCTGCAAGACGTAATTTCATTGACTGACAAAACAAATTATGCTTCCGTCACCTATATACTGGGAAGTACCAAAATGACATAGTTTACCAAGTCCATTCAGTAAACTATAATAGGTATCGCAAAATTGGCGAATTTTAATCGTACAATTTGTAGTTCAATTCTTTCTATTTGTCCTCAAGAGTGATAAACTGATAATAGTGGGTGTATGCCACATAGCTACAATCAGGGACGCAATTAGTGCTTAGAGAAGATGAGGTTTCTGATGCTGAGGTTAGTTCACAAGGCAAGTGCAGTCGAATGCTCTCGCATGTCTAGTCGCTGCCATTTTGCGATGCGGTCCCTCTGTAATTGGGTCCCGGAACAATCTCCCGCAACCACGTTGATCCCCCTTCCATCACTGCTTGTTACAGAACTGGACTTCGTTCGTCGAGGCAGGCCTTTTATCGTACATCGCTCGGAAAACGGGAATTCGTTAGTACTCCGTGAATGCCAGGAGCAATGAAAGGTTGACCCGGAAAATCAAGAGGTAAGGTTTTGGCGCGCTGGTGAAATTCTGCAAACCCATCTCCCACAAGGTTAGGGCTCTAAGGGGTTTCGTAAGACTATCGTTTTCATCAAAGGCTTCTGCTACCAAATGCACCCGACATTCATTCTAGTGTTATCATGTTCAACTTTACAGTCCTTTATCATTTGTGTATTTACTAGCAGCTCTATAAATAATTACATTTCCTTCTTGCATACACTTATCCCTCAAATGAACTTAATTTTACTAGAGGAATAGAAATATAGGTTAGATAATCTTTAATAAACTTATATACGTCTTAACTAAACAATAAAAGAAGATATATGTAACATTAGTTAAATACATTATTGTTCTTCTTAAATTATTATAATGAAACGATACACTTAGGATGGTGTATCTATACTCATTCCATTCAGAGCTCCGAACAAGAAACGTTACACCCTAAATAGGAAGGAGTAGTGGTATTTTCATTAGTTGTCATCCAATGATAAAAGGGTTATCTAATTTGATTCCCACTCTTCACGCTGCACAAAGTAAGCCTTTAATTCATTTGAGTCATCTACACGAACATTCACTAAGCCTTTATAATTCCGTTCCTCTGTGCTAGGTTAAACTACGCGTCAACAAGACGCATTTGTTAGGGTGCACGCGTAGAGTGGAAAATTAATTTAATAGGAGACGCTTCTGCGTTTAGAAAAAAATCTGAAGACGCTTTCGGCGAAAGGTTTTCAAGCGGAATGGCCAGGTGTTGGCTCTTAATTACATAAAAAATGAAATGGGAGAAAAATGCTCATATTTACTCTGGCGGACTAAGTAAACAACAGGACTAATTAATTTTCGTGAAGATTCATAATTTATTTACATTCCTGTCGTTTGTTCGGAAAAAATATTACGCGCTGAGTGACATGATAAACCTGAGGGATATGAAAAATATACCGCGAAGAACGAGGAAAATATGCTTTCTTCTAGGGTAGTGAAATAGGCGATGCGAAAGCAATACGTTTTACTGGTTTTTAGGCTTTACGTTTCTAACTCATTGAATTAACGACTTTACATTTCTAACACATTGAATACTGTAACGCTTCTCAGCAAATTAAAAATTGTGTATTTATTTGGTACATAATGTCACATGTCATAGCAGACTATTGTTAATCGGAGTTGAATGAACTTATGAGTTAAGAAACGTTTAAATGATTTAGGATACAGTTTTTACGTCATGTGATTTCCAATCGTATATGCGTGATAAACTACCGTCATAAATTTCGATTTTAAGAATTCTGTTCAATTTTACATGTTAGCGATAAAAAAATACTTTCAAAATACTAAGGGCAACTGTACCTATGTAGAGGGATATAACGGTATATTAATGTAATTAAGGAAAGCAAATTGCATGTTGTACCATGTCGATTGCATTTCCAATCATACAAAAATTCCAATCCTACAAAACTTAATACTTTTACAAGTGATGAAATACACTTTATAAATAAATGAGCGACAGAAAATAGTGTTACTATAGGTGGGCGTATTTAGCATGTTCCAGCTTTGAGGGAGTGTGCTGGATGTTTCAAAGGTCGTGTGCATCTCCGTGCAGGCCTGGGGAATGACGAGGGCACGGAGCAGGCGGAAGGTAGGAAGGAAGAGAGGATCGGTGTGGGCGGTGTACTCAGGAAGAATGCAGCATGCGTCGGGAAACTGCGGCGACGAGGGGTGGAGGGTGAGATTGGGTCTCCGGTGGCGTGCAAGGCGTGGGGTTGTAACGTGGGTGTCGGGGGTGGGCGGGGTCGCGGAGGCGAAAGGTCGCGGGTGAACGGGGGCGAGAACACGACACCGAGGTGATCGGGGGAGGGCTTCACCTCATAAATTGAATGGATATCGCTCAAACAGTTGCGTCATCAAAGACCACCCTCAACGCCGCAAAGCCATGGAGGCTTGGTTACTCCTCATTCCGTTGATGTTCATATATTTTACGAGAGGGAATTCCATTCACAGCTCAAGTAAGCTTGCGTCGGTTTGAGTTTTCTGCGAGGTAGGGCAACATAAAACCAAATAAAGCGATCCTAAAAAAAAAAGAGGAAATGAGTGAAGATGTTAAAATGATGAAGTCTAAATGAGTTCTTTTCAGGGAAGGAGATATTTTAAGGATGAAGTTTAAATAACTTATTTTGGTTCATTGGGTCATATTTCATGAAATGAAATTCAACATCTGGTGACTGTTTTGAAAACTATCGTCAGTTCTTTTACTTGCTGATTGCATTTATCGATGCTTGGAGGTCGCAGGAAAGAATTAATTAAGAATTAACTCCGTTGATGTGATTTTGAAAACCCGTTTCCTGGTAGAAGTTACGTATATACCTGAGCCGAAATTTTCATGTACGAATTTAATAGTTATACGTGTCCATATTTAGTACTTTTCTAAAATTTTAGAAAAGAAATAAGCATATGCTTCCACTTCAGATCATTTTCGGCTTCGGAACTTTACTTGACATTGACGTTGTATTCACAAGTAGAAACTGACGAAATATAATTTTTATAATCGAATTTGTAATGCCAAGTCTGTACTGACAGAGTATTTTCAGGATAGACAGGTTGGTTTTTGGGTAGACCTTGCCAAAATTTCTTCACTTCCTACTTACTTGGAGGAACCATGCTTCTCAGTGATTTCTTATCATAGAACCTAAGATATTCATTCACAACACCTTCGGATTTCTATTAATGACTTCGCAATAAGTTTATTTAAAATGGGAGCAAAATGACCAACTCGGCATCAGATCCTTCATTACTCCTCCAACCTACTGTAGGCTATGGTTTATCAGCGTATAAAAAGATGATTTTCCCATCATGCTTACGGGCGAAATTCTACCCACATGTTATAGACGCATGTTCATGTTTGTGATTTAATTAAATGCATTGAGTTATAGGTACATTTTTAATTTGCGTAAAACTTTTTTTTCAGGAGTTTCACTTAGTTCCCACTATTTGTTTTCCGTAGGCTACAATTATTGATACACATGTCCATCAATTTGTATAAATCGTGTCGATCTCCCACGTTCTTTATTTTAAATTTCAGTTTTTCCTTAACTAAACCATCCGAGTTGAAAATGGGGACCGCGTTAAACGTCCATGCGGTCCATTTCTCAATAAATCCGGCACCTTCCGGAACCCGAGGCCCATTTCGGGGCGACAGATTGATTCCGTTCCGCGGACGGGGAAAAATGAACGAAACACATAAAGACGAGCGGAAAGCGAAAATGAAAAGGGTGAATGTCTCCTCGTGCTTTACTGCGGGGGGGTAACTTCATTGTCACCCCTGAGGCGCATTTTTAAGCGTAATTACAGCAAGGGGATATTGAATCGCGCGCTAAACCCCTTGAAGCGATGAGAGCGAGCGAGTGATCGATTCGCGGCCGTTCGGAACGGCAACAAATCGTCCTCCATGGCCCCCTCCCCACACTCGAGAGGCCCTTCCTTCTCCACTCGTTTTATCGACAAGGCCGTGTTGACATTCCGCGTGCTGAAGTATTCTCTGTTTGACGTACGCACAGTTCTCGTCTCTGTGTTTGCAACTGGCGTGTCTATTCGATATCTTGTAAATAACTGATAATATGGACTCGGATGCGAAGGAGTGGACGAAACTTTTTGTCTTTTTTTATCACCCTCTTCTCATAGGCTTTTCGTTCGACAGAATAATTTTAACCTTGTGCGGTCGGTAGGGATAAAGGATCACAGAAACGATACATTCCATTCTTTGCTTATCGAAATTTTGAATGTTACCTTGTTTAATTTCGAGTGTACTACTATACTAGTCTTAAAATACTTGAACTTCTATATAGTATCCTAAAATTCAACGTTTGGGTGTGTCACAAGGGATCACTCCACGCCATGCTTGCTTATCGTCCAATACACAATTCTACTGTTAAAGACTAGATAACCGATTTTATCACCAAACAAAATCAACCAAGGAATCTTACTATCGTAATATATATTTATTTAACTGACTTATGGAATTACTCAGCATCTATAATTCAAGTCCAGAGTGGCATCCTTGTTAGTGCTATCGTTCACCAGATTCCTTTCAAGGATCAACATCTAGTTACTGTGATTGTTTCTTAAGAATACGAAGCCATCAGTAATTAATCCTTGCGGTGGCGGAAAGAGCTAATGCTGCCGAGATTCGTATCATATAGCAATGTAGTTCAGCATGTATAGTATTCACGTAATACCCCAACACTGATATACGTGGGAGTTCCAGAAGCTAACTCGGTCAAAACACAAGCTTCTCCGCATCACATAGATCTACGAAAAAATTGTTAAGTAAGATACGTTTGAAAAATGCTTCTTCCGGCGGCATTTTGATTAATTCTTTACACAATGCGATTCCCTCGGAAAATAAATCATCATTATGCCTACAGTTTTTCTCTGCAGGATGTAAAACAAGTGTTGAAGCGAACCGCGGGAAACAAGAAAACTTTTTTGTGGCATAACTTTTTTAAATGTAGAATTCACATACTAACTTTACCAACTGTCACGGGTTTGTCACCCTGGGAACGCTTGAAGTCTCTTGATGGCGTGACGTGTGCCATGAACCGCTAATTGACGCGGGTAGACGGGAAAATATCCACTGTCTTAACCCACTTTTTCCTCGGATGCAAAAACTAGAATAACCCGCGGAGTATCGCAGCATTGACTTCCAGCTCTCACCGGGAGACGGGGGAGCCCATAAATCCTGTGTCTGCGCTAGACGGAGAAAGGATAGTGAAGGGGCGGGCGGAATGGTTGGGAGGGAGGGTTTTGGTTAAGGGGTGGGCGATAGATGCAGGGCAGGGGGTGGAAGGGGTGTGGAAGGGGTTTGAATCGATGGGGCGGCGAAAGCTCTCCCACGGAATTGAAAGCAAGAGCAACCAGCCACCGACACCACGCCTCCACCCCCACTCCCCCCCCCCCTGCTCCCGTCCTGCGTCCCTCCCCCTCATCACCCCCCCCACTGCTCGCACGGCCCCCGGGGGGATAGGAACGGGGCACTCCGGGGACGGATGGCGGGGAGGGGGCGGTTGCGAGACGGAGTGAGCGAGATGGATTGCCGAATAAAGAATGGGGCTGGATGGAGGAGAGAAAGTGATTTCACATTCCGAGAACCCCACGACTGGAAGCTTCTAGGGCCTGCATGTTATCTTGATAACTTGATACTTCGATGGAATCCGCCATGTCAGATCGGACATCCCGGAAGTCGGTGATATAACCACGGTGAGGGGGGAGAGGCCTTATTTTTCCAAGGTATTAATCTCGGAGGTTTTTTCGCGAACTTCCGCTCAAAGTATGGGTCGCGGATTTCTCTCCGTGAGGATTGTAGGATAGCCTTGATCCATTGAGGCCGAAGAAATAAACAAAATTCATTTGGGCGGTCTACATTTGCGAAGTTTGAGCATATAATATCTGTACCTATAAATGAGAAGTATTTTAAAAATGAGGAAACACATCTGAGTAACAGGGATATGCAGTTAACATTCTTGAGTCTAAACTGTGTTTCAAAGATAGACAGATGTTATAAAATAATTCGCGAACCATTGCCACCATTACCGAATCTGCACAAGACATTGCTTCATCACGAAATCTTTATCTTCACAGAGAAACCAAGGTTTAATTCACATCTGCAATGCTCACTCGCAAGAAGGCTCAGGGAAGGAATACCGAAGAATTTTGAAGATCTACCACGAAAAGGTTTTTCAATGATTACTTTATAGGATGTAAAAATGCACAAGCTACCCATTTTTTCTCCTAATCTCTCGTATATGATTCCATTTGTTACTGTATCCAAACCCGTCTGTTTTTTAGGCCAAGATAAATGTATTTTCTTGCGTTAAGTTTTACTCCTGATGGGAGAACTATTAACATTATATTAAGTCCGGCCCGGCTGGGTGGTGGCGGCGAGATTAAGTCCTCGGCTAATCCTAGGGTCGCAGGTTCGAGTCCCGCCTGTGTGGGTTTTTCTCCACCCAGGGCATGGATGTATGTCAAGCTCTGTTGGTTCAGCCCCTGGGAAACCTGATGGCAGGAATATTCCTATTGGGATCCCAGAGGTATATGGACCAACCGGATAGTCCGGATGCAAAAAAGTGATAATATACGTCGAATTCATTGGAATCACCGAAATCACGATCAATGAAAATTGCTATAAATAATAGAGGTAAAATGTTTCCATGCATTAGTTACAAGGTCGTCATATATTTTTTAGATTTAATGATCAAGTAAGGCGGATATCAAAGATACCAAACGGATATCAAATAACCATGCGGATATCAAAGCATGTCCAATCAGAATCCATCGCTGATCACTAATAGCGGAAATGAGTGGTCAGAACAGTATAGGAAATTATGAATACTTATTTTTTTGGAATCAAATATGCATCTTCTTTGTGATTATCGGATGGAATTGTCTCGTTAGACTGAGCTAAAAAGGGGATCGGGTTGGCGTGGTGGCTAGAATACTGGCCACCTATCCCGAGGGCCCGGGTTCGAGTCCGATTTTCAATGGCAAGCCGGTATCTACTTGAGTGCCTAGTGGAGATCTTTTCAGGTTCAGTGCTCCGTCTGTCGGATGGGACGTTAAGCCGTGGTCTCCTTGGCGCCTGTCGTTAAGAGTAGGCTAATGCCGGGTTTCTCTCCACCCTTCCCTCATTACCAGAAATGTTCCTACCATTACCCAATTACCCACCTATCCTATATGGCGCAAATCTCCTCAGCTGTCGGTCGCCTCCCCTGAATAACTAACTGTGCAAAAAAGGAGCATAATATCGCATACAAACAAAGGGAAGCTGAGAAGAGTAACTGGCATGAAGAACCCTACGCTCCACACAAAAGGTAACGAAACTCCATTTCTGTAATTTTCACGGATTTCTTCATGCTCACAATAGAATCCATGCTAGAAGGAAGTAATCCAGCGTATAATTTGGGTAGAAATGCAGAATAATTGAGCTACAGTCGATTCCTTAAGTCGTAGATTAGGAACTTAAAATGCTCCCAAAAATGGGTTAGTATGCCGTGACCATCCCATAACAACAAATCACCAGATATAGGTGTACTCAGCCCGAAAATTTCTCATTTATTAAGAAGAATTAAAATTAAATATGGGAGAATTACAAATAAGTAATTGACATATGTTATCATCACTATCCAACAAGCAGAAACTTCTTTCATTGATGATAGTATAAACATCAATTTATTATTATTAGCAATCTTTTTATTTTCCCGGTTTCTTCATTGATTCAGACACTTTGGAACTATACGATTGATAAATGAAATAGTATATTTAAATACTCCAGACAATGTATTTGAACCGGAATTCATCCCATCTGAATCCGAAATTGAGAACTTTACTGTGTCATTATGTAAGTAAAATGTAATCTAACTTAATTACTAGCAGGAAAATTATGCAGAGAGGGAGAGAGACAGACTGATTGTTAAAAATATGTTTCAAAGTGTACAAAATGTTCTGCCTAAGAGGATCTGTTTTTAATCATTTAACTTCTCCTAAAGTTCTCGCTATGACTTCTGCGATGGGAATAAACTACCGTGATTCAATGTATCTGTGTCCGACAAGCGGTGAACCAGGAGATAGCGAACACATATCCAGGGTAAACAGCAGTGCGGGGCAACTTCAAGCCAGCGTCAAATCACCTTACTGCAGCTAGCAAAGAAGCGTTTGATCAGCATCCAGGCAATTCCAGGCCTATTCCCGCTCACTCGAAATGAAAGGTTATTTCGTAATGGGGTGGCTTTGAGTGTGGTACCGTGTATGCATGAGCGAACGGATGTGCATTCAAAGGCACCTAAACATCGTCCTGGATCTCCGCTTTGATCTTTTGGCGAGGTTCCGAGAGTGG
This sequence comes from Platycnemis pennipes, assembly GCA_933228895.1. Taxonomy (NCBI): domain Eukaryota; kingdom Metazoa; phylum Arthropoda; class Insecta; order Odonata; family Platycnemididae; genus Platycnemis; species Platycnemis pennipes. The sequence goes on from OW121853.1 coordinate 110,653,103, forward strand.
GCGCTGTCTTCCCAGCCGCTTTTTGTTTCGTGGACAGTGTTTATCCACAAACGAGGTTCGCTGGCATGAATGCATGGAAGTCTACAATTTGTAATCAAGAGTTCCTTTTCTTATAATTTTTACCGAAATAGATAATTTAATACCAACAAAATCAGTAAAATGATCACCAAAGTCTAATTAGGCAATTAAAGATTACTCAAGCAACAAACATGCTTACCTAAGGTAACAATGCCGGTGGTGGCAAATAATATATCTACTATTATCTTTGTTACCATTCAATTAGTTTTTATATAGAATCTGTTCTGTAATTTCTGAATTCTTCCGTTCTGAATTCTGTAGAGCAGCAGAATTCGCTTATTAGGTACTCAGATTGTTTAGATAATATCGTACTTACTAACCCAAACTTAAATCTGAACACAACGCATAAATGCCGCGGATAGGATTCGAGCAGGCGACTCTCGGATTTTTATTCCGACTCTTTGCCGACTTAGAATCGGAAACTGTGGTCGGTTTGAATCGGCTAGAACTAAGTCAACGATCGCTAACTTTCCGCGAAAACTTTAACTGAGACACCCGCTAAAATTTCACAATGGAGGAATTTTCGCAGAGAAAAAAATCAATCGCCTAAACCGGGGACAAGAGGTTCCGGATTCGAGTCCTAGTCAAGGCAAATGGTTTTTCTCGGTGAAAATGAAGATATTCTGCTATAACGTAATTATCTTCCTATATTTCAAGCATACTTTGCGGTTTAACTAGCGGAGATTTAACTCAAATTGAATAATTTCGATAATGTGTAGCTGTAAAGCGATTACTCCGGGGAACATTGGCCACTAGTAATAAAATAGATCATGGTGCGATCGCTGGAATTGACGAGAGTGGAGATAGTCGGATACGGATGAGAAACATTCTGACTGATTTAACGACTTTTAGTAAAACGATTTAATTACATTGCCTCATACATTTTACTGAGGTGTGGACATCAAATTAATAAGTTTATGAGAGGTATAAAAACTGCATACAAATTAAAGTACATAAAATCGTGGATTGTCGATTACGGGACAGGTTCCTCTGAAAAGACTAAAATACCGCCAAATTCTTTGGTTTCAAAGACCATATCTAATAATACCCAGGTATTAAATTTACATTTAGCATAAAAGGGCATCTAATCCTAGTTTAATCCCTAAATTGCGTAGAATATAAATAAAATATTTTACATAAAAATATAAATTTCACCTAAAAATTTGAATAAAATAAAAATAACTATTGACTACTAAGCAATATCAATCTTTTTCTCCAATCGTGTAACCGTGGTTGCTGGCACGAAATTTACCGGAACTGTAAAATTTGCTGTATCCAAAACTATTTGATTAAACAATAAGAATTACTACAACATTATTCTTTTAGAAAGCAAAAATATTATATAAAACAAAAATAAAAAGATCATTAAGCAAGGATAAAAATTATTTTTTATAAAAAGTAAAGATTAATATTTAAATGAATACGCTGGATAGCAAATATCTTGAGAAATAGTTAGCATATTTCCTGCCCTTCTTATAGCAAAAGATTGGGGCATTCATCTTAGTTAAAAATAACTATATACGAATTAAAAGGGGCATGCATGCATGGAATGGGTGAACTTTTCCTGATTCCGTGAAGCAATTTTTCACCGATGCAATCTGAATATTTTGATTAGAAATGGACGATCCATGGGTAGGTGCCAATATCCCCACTCTGATTGTGGTTATGACCCTTTTGAAACTGCTGATATTTTGGTAGAATGCAAAATGATAAATATCGGTGAATTAACTGAGTTTTAATCTAAAAAGAGTTTATAAACGATACACATATCGACTTAACAATTCCGTACAATGTAGTAAAAAGAGAAATAATCTTGATTTGAAGTGGAATTCCAGTTCCGCTAAGGGTGACAAGAAGGCCAATAGTAGTGCGTCGCGAACCATCTCGCGCGGGGTTAATTATTTGAGAAGACCCACTCGCTGGATCAGTAGTACAAATTCGTCGCCCTCACTTAGCGACGCTCTCCGCTTTGGGGGAAAAAGGAGAACCTTCCACGCCCACTCTCCCGTACAGTGATGTCCCTATTACTTGCGCTTCGTCGATTTACGAGGAGATAAAGACGTTTGTGCACATAAAGTGTTGACGGCGTCGCTCGGGCGTCATCGGTGGAGTGTATGTGGGAGGGGGGGGGGGGGATGGCGGAGTGTTTTCGGGGAATTGGGCATCAGGGAGGGGGAAGGGGGGGGACGAGAGGGTCGCCAACGATCTTCGCTTCGTAATGGGCACTTTTGCGTACACCGAACTTGTCCATCGAACACGTTTGGGGACCATGCTCGCCAGAACACGGCTGGTTCGATCAAAAAGAGGGAGGAAAATTAACCCAAAGGATTTGGCGTATTTTAGTCTTTTCAGAGGAACCTGTTCCGTAATCGACAATCCACGATTTTATGTCTTTTATTTGTATGCAGTTTTTATGCCTCCTATAAACTTATTAATTTGATGACCACAACTCAGTAAAATGTATGAGGCAATGTAATTAAAGTCTCTCACATTCCATCGCAATCGTTTGCTTACATTAAATAAGAAAACCATTTATCCAAAGCATAATTTGGCGTTATTCTTTTTAAGACGCTGTTTGAAAATCAAACTATCCTTAAAGAGTCTTTAGAAGGAAACCGTCAAAATTAAATTGGTTCGATTTTGTAGTATACGTTTACTGATTGTGTAAATCCATTGGTATATGTAAGACAACGAGGTTAAACGCTTTGTTGACATTGTGATATGAATGATTTTGGGCATCAAAATTAATAAATGATCTGTGCTTGTTTACTTTCTGAAGTAGAAACTCGTCGATATCAACAACGGGTAACTAATTATAATTACGTTACCAACATATACAACTGGGGATTCATACGAGATATCCTGCTCGATATATCGAGACTCTGCAAATTTCTTTTTTTATAATATTCGCCATTCCTCCAAATTAAATCAGCCTACTAAATGACATCTGAGTATCGTTTCTTTGATGCAGTACATTACGAACTTCGCCTTGTTCCCTTTACGTCGGCCTCGTCAGTCGTGAAACTTTCGGGTTAGTCGTGCGTGGCGTAAAAAGTCCAGTAACAACTTCCCTACTCACATTCTCCCTTTATTCCAAACACTTCACACTTCGGATGTGGCGTAACATATGTCGACAGCCCCTCGCGGCCGTGCTCATATGATGAACCATATTTCTTCTAGTTGTCTCCGTCGATCCAGTGGTTTCACTTCTTTCATTCTCTGTGTCACTCCACGATTCATCATCATGGCTTCTCGCAATTGAAAAATATTTTCCAATGCAAAATGACTCCAGTACTTCAATTATTCATTTTCTTGTCAGAAGGGAAATCAAATCGCCTTCACTTTTTCGAATTTTCGACGTGTCCCGGCATTCCAACAATGGCGTTCGCGAGGCCCCAATGTCCACGTTGATGGACGGCAACTCTTGATCAAAGATTTGGTCAAAGTAGCGGCCAACAAGCTGAAAAATGGCTGAAATATGAATCGAGCTTGAGGAATGGCAGAAGCCACCAGAGAGCATCACCCTACCCATATAATGTTCTGTATAAATGCTTGAGAATTGGATGCATTTTTCATAAAAATGAAGGCAAAGGCTTCATCATAAAATAAAAACGTTTTGCGAATATTTTACAGCGGGATCAATATTTTTTAAGTTGATCACGTTAATACATCTTATTGTATAATTATCAGTGGTTATTCTATTTGATCATATAATTACAGTATTATAGCAAAGCTGAAATAACTTGGGTTTATGGGGAGATTAGGGATAATATGCGACGAAATATTTATTTGATAGCATACTATAGTTTTTGTAAAACATATATCAAATACAAACTTATCCTGCTGACAGATAAATACGTGGAAAAAATTATAAAAGCACCTTGTCTCCGTTTTGGAGTAATGAGCCTATTAATATAGTCAGCACGCAAAACGCGTTAAGTCAAGGGCAATTTCGTCGAATTGAACGCAGAGTAGGTCACTTATTTGCTACGACCTTTGGTACGTTGGTACAAGATAGACAAATATGCTAGCTATTTTCAAAGAATCGCCATTTTCCAAGGTTTTCTTCCAACATAAGGCCATACACGATGTTCCTCTCCAAAAATCCAGAAATTTAAATGTACCTACGTCCTCAGGATTGAGAGCCAATACTCAAGGCACTACGCATGTCCGATATCCCGAGCCCGTTCTACCCTGTTGTTTCCTTATTATTCTCCAAACTTTTGCTCCATAAGTCACCTACGCATGTGCTATCTTAGCTGGCCGCGGTTGTCAGGTCGGTAACATACCCAACTGGCAACATGAGAGTCACGTAATTTCTTCTCGGCTTTGGGTGTCGAGTTTGTCTGAGATTAGGAAGTTAGGAAAGAAGGTGCGATATGATTGTAGCATCTGAACACCTAATTATGGGATTATGGAATCAAGATCGCGAGACATAAATCTGACACGGAAACAATAATTTATTATTTTTTCATAATTAAGCAGTTCCACTAAGCCACGAAGTGCACAATGGGGTCGTTTACCACATATTTTTATTGCCGAATATGATAGAGTTTATAAAATAAAAAGACCCGTATTTTTCCGTTTTTTGATCCATCAATTATTTCTCGAGTTACAGGCGGCGAAAAACTGATGTTTTTAACCCTTTCTGAAAAGTGGGCGTGGTGCAACCTCTAACGTATATCGAATTCGTCCAAACACAACTGAGCCCGCGAGGCTACTTTGCCTTATCGCAATGGGGGGGGGGGGGGGTGGGGGGGCACAGCTGACTCTGCCAATAGGAGCAGTTGCGAAAGCATCTGTGCGAGCAGACCTTCCGAGAACCCCCCTCCACTCCCTCCCCTTCCCATAAGAGCAGTCAAGGACGGGAGGAAAATGACGTCAATGACATCACAGCAGCTTTTTCGGAGGGCGTCACCTTTTGCTTATTTTAATTTTTGATTTATGAGTGGCTCTGAAAAAAAGAATAATTTTTTCACTAAATTTCTTTTTTCGTTTCCATCTAACAATTTCGTGCACAAAATTTCGATTTCGTTTCCAGGTAAACGCCCCCATTAAGTCTATCCACTTTCTGTAAGTACATTTATAGAAAGTTTGATCGAAAAAAATATGATGTCTAATGTATTTTATCCGGATGTGGGTAAATTTGCTTATCAAGGTCTTTATCCTTCATTTCATAACGTAATTCTCACTGAGGAATTTGATTATAAATTTCACGTTTCCAGTATATTAAAGATATTGTTGGAAGGAAAAGAATTTTTAGCTCCAGTAAAATGTGAAGCAAGTAGAATTATTAAATTCACACGGTTAATTATATTTCTTTCAAACTTTAACAGTATAGATGATGAGGCGTTACGCAACAGGCTTCTATTCGTCGAGGCTGAGACGCCGTATTGGGAGGCATTCGCATTCAATAATTTTCATTCTTAAATGGATTTAATCAAAAGCGGAAAATTTCTCAGGGTACGGGGTGTCGAAGTTTAGCTGTATCTCACCCTCAAATTTGTCCCCGGCGGTTATGACGGAGATGGCTCTCCCAAATACTTCATGTTTGAATCTCCGCTCCTTTGATTAACGCCTTCCGTGAACCCCATCCCCGCCCTCCGGCCGACGGAGCGGCAAAAGAGTGTGCGCCCACGCGAACCGGCATTTCAATATCGTCAACACCGTCCCTCTTCGCTTTTGTTTCCGGGTCACATTATTTAAGGGAGAAAGGTGGGGGGGGGGGGGGATTGCGGATACGGAACAGTAGATCCCGACGGACGGACAGAGGGGGTGGCTTCGTCCTATAGCGCGTACATGGAGGGGAGGTTAGGGTGGGAGATATTTGATTTGTGAGACCTCGACTGAATCTGGGCGGAAATAAATTTCTCCTCGCGATGCTTTCGCCGACGCGTTTCCATTCCCGTCGCGACGGTAATGGAAATTTTCGCGGAGCTGCCGAGCGGATTCCTCGCGGAGGAGGGAGGGGAGAGATTGAACATGTTGTGGGGAGGAAAGACAAGAGGGGAAAGCTTACCGTGATCAATTGTGGCGTCCCTTCGAATAACTCAACTCCCCTCCGCCCCAACGATCCCGGGAAAGAAACAAACAGATGGGAAATGTAACCAAAACACAGAGCGTGTTTACGCGCCCGTGTTGCCCGTCGCCCCAGGACCGGCCCGGGGCGGGTATTCCTCGCATGTAGTCGCCTTCATTTCTGCCACTTTTGCGCAGGGATGGGACGTGTCGAGGAGGCGACAACCCCTTGATTGTTGGGGAAAAATGTGGGCGTTTAGTCGGAACCGAAATCGCAATTTTGTACATGAAATTGTTAGATGGAAACGAAAAAAGAATTTTTGTGAAAAAATTAATCTTCCAACCACAACCATTCACTCATAAATCAAAAATTTAAATAAGCAAAAGGTGACGCCCACCGAAAATGCCACTGTGATAACATTGACGTCATTTTCCTCCCGTCCTTGACTGCTTTTAGGGGAGGGGAAGGGAGTGGAAGGGGATTCTCGGAAGGTCTGCTCGCATAGATGCTGTCGCAATCGCTCCGATTGGCCGAGTCAGCTGTGTTCCCCCCATTGCGATAAGGCAAAATAGCTTCGCGGGCTCAGTTGTGATTGGACGAAGTCGATATACGTCAGAGGTTGCACCACGCCAACTTTTCCGAAAGGGTTAAAAACATCAGTTTTTCGCCGCTTATAACTCGAGAAATAATTGATGGATCGAAAAACGGAAAAATACGGGTCTTTTTATTTTACTAACTCTATCAGATTCGGCAATTAAAAAAATATGGTAAACGACCCCATTGTCGCCTGGAACTGCGATCCGACGCGTTCGCATTTGTTTCCGCGAAAAATTTTTCAACTCCTCCAGACATGTGACTCGAGGCGTTACGGGCGGATAGTCACGGAACGGAGGCCTTGCGCCGGTGGACTGTGACTGAGTAAAAGGGTGTCGGGAGTGGAAACCCATCGGGGTGTCTTCGTCGACGCGCGTGCACTGAAATGGAAACGTGAAGGACGACGGTCAATATCGGATGACATGTGTATAGACATACTGCAGCGCCTCCATATCATCGAACGGTGTAACGTCCTGGACAGCTAGATCCCACGCTGGAGAGGAAAGAATTTTAATTCAACGATGAATGTAAAATCTGGTTCCGAAGGTAGTCTTGAAGAGAAAAAAAGAGCGATCGTATGTATGGTGGAATTGGTCTCAAGGCTCTAACAACAGATGTTAAATCGTACCCGAATGGACCACTTTAGTTATATTCTTAAGCATTGGAATGAAACAACATCCATACCTTAGGCACGATTCGAAGCTGCCACCCTTTTATTATCCGGCTCGTAAGTTACCGACCTAACTACTGCGGTCGGCTCAGATTGCCAAAAACAAGGTGGAACTGAGACAAGGGCTAAGGATTGAATCGGAAAAGTGGAAAAAAAAACTCTTCACTGACTGCGGTGCGGATAGACAAGTGCAGTACTCCGTCCGTGAAATGGGAAAATGAACTGTTGACCCCTTGGCGCCTTTCGCTAACAGCAGGTTGATGCCTATGCAAAAATTCAATAATGTTGAGTTTTTAAAGGAATTTTCATCAGCGCGCATTCACCCGTGCATCAAATTGTTACGCCAAGCTTCCATTCCATAAAATATTCATTTAAGGTCTTATGGGCCTTTTTCAATTCGGTGTAGAGAGCTGTGGATTTGAAAATTAGCCCCTACCGCCCGTCGCTCCTCCCCGCGCGGGCAGCGAGACGAGAACCGAAAAGGAAGCGATTTGGTCAAGCGCATTGATAATCATTTCGGTTCCGGTCCGAAATTTTCGCCATTTCGGTTCGACCGGTGGGAATGGAAAAAAATGGAAGAAAAACACAGTTTCAATTTCCGTCGTCGAGATGAAGAGCGGGAGAGCGCTTCCAATGGCGCGAGGCAGCCGTTGAACTTACTCCCCTTCACGCTCTCGTCTCATGCCCTTCCGTTCCGTTCTCTTCATCCGCCCTCCCTTCCTTCCTTCTCCTTCCCTTCTCTCCATCCTGTTCGCCTCTCTTTTTCCGCGCCAAGATATGATGCGAGGTCAAACTAATGGTGATGAGTGAGGAAGGGCTCCTCTCTCCGTGGTAACACATATCCGCGGCTAAGACAAATTATCGGCAAGTATGTATATGTGATTAATATTACGTGTGCAGGATTATCGCCATTAGCAATTGGTCGGGTTGATTGCAGGAATTTTAAGGAAGATGAGGGGAAAGATAGAAACACCCGGCGCCGGCCTTAGCCTGAACTTTTCGTAAGACAGATTATTACATAATTACATTTCTATTATTGCATATATGTAGCTTCTTTGGTGACGGCTTACCTATGCCATGCTTCAACGTGGTGGATTGAACAGTTCTATGTTAATGTAGATGAAAGGGCTGGCGGTTTACCATCCAATCCAGCCAAGGAATACTTCAGCTGAATCGCTCGCCAAAAAGGCAATCAAGTAGAAACCGGGCATTTCGCTGAAATATATCTAACACAGTAGGAATTTGACATCTAGTCTTCAAAATGGGAAGCAAGTATTTTTGCAGTCACACTAGCCCCTTACCCGATTATTAATTGAGCTCATCTTAGATGAAGCAGGTGTGGTTATGTGTTTTACTTCGACTCGAGGATTGCAAGCAAGCCGCGAAGAATCTTGACGAAATTACCCGCTAAAATGTACAAGAACAAAATTTTCGTTGATTAAAATATCTTTCGCGTTCACTGGAATTCAAACTCGTGCCCCCTGAAATCGCTTTCTTCTCTCCTGTGGGTATCTAAAGCCTTTAAAAGAGAAGGACGCTTTGGAAGCTTCTGGTTGAAGAAACTGGTGCAAATTTGGAGGATCTCAGTCGAATCTCAGCAAAGACGAATGGTTTTTCTCTGCAGAAATATTTCACTCCAACCCAACCCAGTGAATAGGCCGCCGGCTGGTCAATTTACCCTTTTACAAACAGTAATCTGGTAATTTCCGAGATGAGTTAAAGAAAATTATTATTAGTATTCTTCTGGTGACGGAATGTCTAAATGGGCATTAAATTTTTCTTCTACATTTCAAATGATGACCCTCTTTAGCCCCGCATACTTTCTACATTTTAAAGAAAAAAGAGGATATAACATTATAAATAAATTTGCCACCTCCACATTCGTTGTCTGAACAACTTGTTTATTTCTTCTTGACGAAGGTCACGCATGAATTGTTTACACATAGAGCCACAGTAATCAATGTTTACGTAGAGAAGACGTAGACTCAGCTCGCCTTAATGGTGCAACAAGGTAAGAGTGAAAGGTTGTATGCGTAGCTAAATTGTCACAGACGGTAGCAGTAGAAGTAACCTAGGATTTCAGGTGCTTCAATGTTAATATTATGTCGCACAGCCTACCATCAAGTTTTATATAAAATATACAAACACGAATTCCACATCCGGAAAAAGAATCAAACGCACGGATAGCAAAGGACACGTTACCCACCTCGCAGGCTGCAGACAGCAAAATCTCGCCACCACCTGTGACCGTCAACGAACGCCGTGGGCTTGCTAACACCTTGTGAATCCGCTCCTTTTTCTCGTGTTTCTTAAGCAGCTCTTCTCACCAAAACTTTTTTTATGTACCTTTTTTTCACAATATTTATTAAAATTCTTCAGACGGTGGAGACATTCCTGTTGTGTTTCCCAGTATTTATTTTTTCATTACACGGTGCTCCATAACTTCTCTCTCTGCTGAATGTTTCCCATCCTTTTGTTCGCGGGGAAAATTTTTCGCTCGAGTGAGGCAACTTCCGAATGTTCAATAAAATGTAGGAGGGAAGTTTGGACCGCAAATTGAAACAACTATTCTCAGCCCGTTCTTGGGAAGGCATTACTTTTCGTTGCGCCATCAAATTCTCCCGTTTTTATTCCTTTCGTGTGCCTCTCGACCCATTCTTAAAAAAAAACCGCCGCACAACAAGCATCCCACTCCTCAAGAAGTTTCCTGTTCCCCAGTGTTGGGAAAAAGTTTTCCGAATAGCAGCGCCTACTTCTCTCTCCCTGGTCTGAAGGCTTCGTTCTTCCCCCTTCCCCAGCGATATTAATACGAGGGCCGCAGTCAGCTTCTCTCGCGTCAGTTCTCTTCTTTCCGCACTCGAAAAACCAGCGATGAAGCTCGGAGTTCCGAGTTTGAGGATTCGGATGAAGTCCTTAAAAGCCGCTGTTGATGACAGGGAGCGTCCAATTTAAACGTTCCGATGCCTCCCAGGATTTTTTATGTGCTCCACTCGTTTCCCTCGTCTCCCTTAACCCATGATTTTTCCTTCGTTTGCATTGTGTGTGCAAATTTTAGTTTTAGTGACATCGTAGCTCTCTTCATCATATTTTACTATTCCTTGTTGTGTAAGAAGAGATCGAGTAAGTTATTTTTCAAATTCTTTGCCTCATGAGTGTAAACGATGAGTTTCCAATTAACTGGCTGGTTTATTCAAGGCATTTCATCTTAATAATCAGGTATTTACACGAAAACAAGTCCACACACCTTTCCCCGCATTAATATATATGTAAGATGTATTAACCAGCATTTATCAGATGCATGAATTTATCTACATATATATCTACGTATGTATTACCCTGCGAGTCACTGCGAGGATGTTTGGCAGTGTGTGAAAAATCGCAATGCGCAATTCACTCGGGCAAATAAGTGTAAACGGTACTAAGTTATGGAAATATATTAAATATTTATTCACGAGACACAAGCAACAAAATGGTAAGTGTCTACAGGACAGTCGTTCTGCGTGCTGAGAGGTTCATCACCGAAAAGTTATGATTTCTATCAATAAATGTCTCGGCTTCTGCTGAACAATGGAGGCGGGCACAGAATACTTTGACGAATACTTGACACGTTGAACTATCCAATCATTGCCTTGTAATTTGCATTCAACTAATGCTCAAGACGACTCAGTGTCACAAATAAATGAAGACTGACTATCTTTGTTATTTTTACTAAGGCAGGTGACTTAAAGCGTATTCATTTGCGCCGTTTTAGGCGATGCAGGAATTTGGGAGGAGGTGGGAATTTAGGGAGTTGAGAAAAGGTGTAGAGAAACACGGCGAAGGCATTTAGTCTACTCAAAACGAAAGGCGCCAATGGATCAGTTTTACGTCCCATACGACGGGCAACTTAATGAATTTGAAATGCTCTCAAGAAGACTCATCTAGAGACCGATGTAACACTAAAAAATGACCTTTGCCGAGACTAAAAGCCCTAGGGATGTGAGGTCAGTACCGTGGCCACTATACCAACTCGATTCACGAATGACTATCCAAGCACCGAAATTAAATATTTTGCCTCGGCGTGAAACAAAATCTTGTTCACTATATTCACGCGTATGATGAGAATGAGGGTGACACGAAGTGTCTTTATATTTGAGTCGAAGCTTTTCAAAATTAATTCTGACCCCCGCGAGCTCTTTCAAAGTCGGATGGATACTGTATTAGATAATGTTCTGATATCGCCTGCCCTCGCAGATGTCCGACAAACCCCTCAATGTATGTCCATCTCTCCGTCGACTCCAGAGGGACGATATCTCCTCGGGAGGGGGTGGTGAATGGAGTGAGAGTCTAAGCCTCGTTCATAATTCATGAGATTGGTGGCGGGGGGTAGGGGGGCGTGGGGTTTTGGAGAGGGGCTGGGGGGGGGGGGGATTTGGGAGGAGAAGGTCTCCCACGGACGAGTGGAAGGGGAGGGAGGAGGGGGAGAGTCGGGGGAGGAGTGGGAAGGAGAAGATAGCGAATCTCTTCGGGCAAGAGAGGGGACGCTGTGCCTTTGAAATCCAACATTCCCGAGTCCGCCGCTCTTCAAAACGATCATAAAAAAATGTCGTCTCGAATCCACAAATCGCTCGTACCACATACGCGAGCGCACGAATTATTTTCCTCCTCCCAATATTGCTATCCGCCGCTCCCCTAGACCTCAAAGGGTTTTCGCGACCGCGAGTACTATTTGTACATTTATTAAAAAAAAAGGCGGAACGTTTCCCTTCGCTCTTCATTTTTTTCCCTTTCCTTTACTCTTCTGTGTGCGACTTGATTTTATGCCATTCGTCCCCGTCGTCGCTATGCGGGAGTTCGCCCCTTCGGAGGGGCGAGGGCAAGGCGGAAGGGCCGGGGAGGGGGTGAGTTCAAGAGCGAGATGGAGTTGAAAGGAGACGGATCAGAAATGAGTTTACTTCAAAAGTCAACGGCATCAAAGTTTTCTTATACGCAAGCGTACTCACAGAAATCCCCATACGGGAGAGTCAGAGGAACTAACGTGTACGGGCAGAGCCGCTGCGGGAACTCTAGTAGAATCGCTCAACTTATGCGTCGGACAACTTTTGTAAGGAATGCATTTCTAATTCGTATTAGCTGATTCTTGGAGATGGTAAAAATCCAACGTTGGTAATTAGTAATTCAAATGGCCAAGAATATTGCTATCCCTACTATTACTTGGATTCCATACACTTAAAATCTTTCCCAAAATATTGATTAAAATTATTTGTTTTTATGTTTCTTAGATCTTTGAATGACATGCTTAGGAATTTGGTTATTAAGTGTCTTTGAAAGTTATTTCCTTAAATATAAAGATGAGAATAACTATTTCAAAAGCGCCAGAGTCAATACGAATGATAGATAGTGGCAAGTAAAGTGAAGATGGTTAGAGATTGGCTCTTATCGAGATAAGAGTCAACTTTGAAAGATATATTAATAATAGCTGACGTGGTATAAAATAAATAAACTGAAAAAAAGTCTTAAAATTAATGTGTGGCTTTAATATAGCAAAAGTTTACTCCAAGCGTGTGACTATAGCAAATGAAGCACCCTTTTAGATCTGTGAGAACAATGGTGAATTAACGAGTGCCTGAATTATCACCGAATAATAGAAGTAGGAGACCTGGCGTTTGTCTCGTACACTTTATATCAACGACGGACGAGTCAATCTCAGAAAACAACTGCTCTTCATTCAAGAATTGTTTGATTAGATTTTCTGTCGATGAAAAGCAGGCACTTAGACGGTTATTTTTAACGCTCCATTTTGCAGCTTTGCACCAATTAACTCGTGCGTTACCTAACGTCAACTCAGCGAGCTCTGTCTCCCTTTATCCCATCCAAAATCCATTCAAAGAGGAGCAGGCAATTACACCTTCGCCACCTGCGGCTTCTCGGTAAGAGCCCGGCTTCACTATGGTCCTTACTGAGAGATCCGTCTTTGATCCTGTGACCCCAGTGTCCGCGACTGAGCGCTAACTCACCAAGCGTCCCTCGCCACAAGCACAGCTCCCTATTAATGCGTACATAAAGATGGGCTACCCAGACGCAATCTGCCACAGGCCCATGAAACGGCACTCAGGGTACGGCAAAGCAGTTCCCTCGTCACTTCCATTTTTCCCAAGCTTCTTGGTCGGCGATGAGCGACGGACACTCTTCCCTCCCACAGAAGAGTTCACCGATGACGGACATGACGGCCGTTTCTTTGTCGAGAGAGAGGGGTTAATCCTTGTGTCCTCCCTTCGACAGGGTGTGACAAGCCGAGGCCGTGCACCGGATTTCCAGATGTTTGGGTGCGTGAGCCAGATATTACGCTAGAGTACTCATTAGATGGCTAGCGAGAAAGATATAAAACGCACCAATTGAAGAACAACTTCCTTGTCTTTGCTGTTGGGTACGACACGCTCTCATTGTCAGTGCCTGACGAGAGGATATGTTCTCGAGTTATGACAAATTTAATGTAAATCCGCTCGCAGAGGTGTAAGAGCACTGGCTTTACAATCTTACTAGTCCGAGTGCTGACAAATAATCTTACCTGATGTTCTCGCCTAGATGCCAAGTAAAGAGCAGTCGAAGTTCAGTACTCCCTCCGTCGCGACGCGTCGTAGAACTGAGGATCCCTAGGCGCCTATCACCCAGTAGTTAAGTGCAAGCTAACACCAACGTCAAGTTTCTATGCACTCCTCCTCCTTCGTTTCTCATCATTTCCTCACATCACTCCTTCCTCTCTGTGGAAACATTAAGAGCGGAATTGTTTCGAAGCCACTCACTATGATAATAAAAGTTATATAGCGGAGAAAACAAGGAAATCTGTCCCCGTTAACATGTTTTGTTAACGCCTTTAACAAAACCACGTCAAATCTGTTAAATACGTTGAAAATTCTTAGACTTAATCTTATTTCCTATCTTGAAGACTTTATTAAGGTTATTAGGAAATATATCGGGATATTTTACTCGAGAGGCTTCCTCTCACGTCATGATTTAGAAAGGAGTGCAGTAGCTACGACTCCTCGGGATAATAATGTGGTGGTTTCCCCTTGCCTTCCTCGTCGCAGTACTACAGCCGTTAAAGTAAATGTTACCACGCCAGTAGTGGAATGAGTGTCGCTGTACCGACCACTGTGGTCTCCACCTTCACTCATGTGAAGAAGAGCTGCTGCCCTCTCCTCCGGGTGCAAGGAAGCATAATTGTTGGCTGCCTCCTGTCACCAAGTCACTGCATCTTCACAGATTTCTGTATCATTTAAAGGCCTATCTTACCAAATGATAGACCAATACCACCACGGAGTGCCGCCGCTTTTCGTCCACGACTGCATACTCGACGAGTTAACTCGCTTATCTCGTAGCTAACCTCTATATCTACCGGTCGACCCACCATCCGCAACCCGGTGGACGCACACGCTGGCTTTAAGCTCAGCCCCGAGAGGAATTATATATATGAACCAAATTTCTCCAAACACTAAAGCAACATAATGATATGGACATTAAACAATTGAAGACTGTAAGGAGTTCTAGAAAAAGTAATTCATCCACCTATCACATTAATCTTCCCAGTCGATCACCAACCCACCGGAATATAAATCGTTTCTACCTCATCCGGTTGACCTCTCCCCTACCCCAGCCTCCACCCCCGCCGCCTCCCTAAGCTCTCACAACCCACTCGGTCCCCAACTTCCCAATTTTTAACCCCTGGTGACCTGCGGCCCCTCATCTCCTGCCCCGACAGAAACGGCTTCGCTCCTTCCCACACGTTCAAGACTAATTGCCACTCATTCCTCACCCCCATCTCCATTTGTACGGCTTATTTTCGTATGCACGCCATTTGACGCCGCTCATCTCTCATCGGCGAGGGACAGTCTATGCTTCCGCTTGCTCTACGGCAGGAGCACAAAATAACAGAAGGGCTCGGTCGGTGGACATATACTCTGTGTTTGATTCGATTTCTTTCCATTTCTTTTTTCTGCAGGACGATTATCTTCGTAATCCATTCAAAGAGCCGCCTAACATTATAAATGTAACGCAGATTCTAAAAATTTAGTTTCACGTGCCTAGGTTAAAAATGAATGCAACCTATGAAACTAAATTTTACGAAAAAGTTAGTTTTATGAGTTGCTAATGGGTAATTAGGTGAATTGAAAATTATTATATATATACCTTCACCTTTAATCTTTCAAGGACTGAGAATTAAATGAATTCACTCGAAACTGAAATTGAGTATTTTGTGAAATTACTTCGTCGCCAAAAGACACTCAACTACTTTATTTCGAATTTAAAAAGTACATAAAGGTCTTTTTCCGCACATGGGGTCCGCCCCGAATCTTATTGGCCTGCTTTTGGTGCGCTGTCAGCGGTGGCCCAAATTTTTCGACGCGATAAGGCCTGATATGGTCGAGGAGATAGCGTTCCCATCGATTATTCATTCTCCTGCCTTTTGAAAAGGAACACCGGGTTCTTTATGCATCGCCCAAGATGCGTGGGAAAGTAAGAGGGCGGATACGTATGTATGAGAAAGGAAATTACAGTTACAGGCGGGCACTGACTTTAGGACCTTTTGTTCACTGAAGCAGTAAGTATTAGACTGTCATTACGTAGTATCGCAATTCCAAGAGCGTACCGGCCGCGATAGCCACGTGGTTAACCCAAAAATACCTTGTATTTGTATGCACACAATCCTAGACACAGCTGCTTCTCTATTTATAGCAATCTGAATTATTTCATATTCATAGATCAGAAAGGTGAAAACTTTACTGAAAAGGAATACACGAATCTCTAGCTTAGCGGTCTGTAGATTCATTCATTTATGCTTTTTCATAGACAGAGACAAAGATGGCTTCGTAAATTAAAAACGGTGTTTACTGAAACAGATTTAAAGGGGTTAAATTCAACATATACTATCCCAAGGACACTAATTACCAAAATATAGAAATGGTAATGTTAATCTTAAAAAGTATATCAGAATTGAAACTACTGAGCTGGATTATCAATTTCTTTTAGAGATGAAAGTTTGTCTTTACCATTGTCTCTCAGAATAAGCCGACGTAATCATCTATGCAACTTAGGGATTACAAGCATTTGAGTAGCGTTCACTTTTTTGTCAACATGGCAAAAAACTGAGAGCAACAATATCATTAAGCAGCAAATTGGAGATTATTTTCTTCATTCATGAGAACCTGAAGTCTAACACAGATATCCCAGACCTTACCTCTCAAAGTTTGAAAAGTTGGGCACGGTGACTGCGAATCGTGTCCCTTCCTGCCTTGTTAGACCGCCCAGACTAATTAGCCCGCGAGCCGACTAAGAACATGTTATTAATGAATATTGCACGATGCTCCGACGGATGACAAGGACTGTCGCGTCGCGACGGGGGGCGTCCTACACACCACCGGACAGAACAAGACAGCACACCAACCCTTTTGCGTTCGAAACCTATACCGAAAATCATCAATACCGAATAAAGCGCTGAGTCACAAGTCGTGGAAAAGTACAAGCCATGACCACGTAATCACCGCATGGTACTTGCGTAAAGGAATCAGGTTGGTGAAGAGGCTAGAGCAGAGACCCATCTCTCTAAGCTACATCTATAGAGACTCCCATCCCTAGGACTAAGTTTCGAGTCAAGACAGTGACTGAGTTTTCAGTGGAATCCCGGTATCAGAAGTAAAGTATGTACAACTACATCTACGTAGTACCTTGAGAGACACTGCAAGGGTTTGTGGCTGTAGGAGAAAGAAAGTTTTTTTTTTACATGCGACTAAGAGGTACAATGAAACGACTCCACTAAAACAAGTTTGTTATGTTTTTACGAGCCACGTGTAGCTAAACGGATAGTAACTATTTGAGTGCCGAGTAGAAAACACATCGAGTTCAGTACTCCGTCCGTCGTATGGGGCGTTAATTCATGAACCCATTGGCGCCTTTCGTAAAGAGAAGGCTTTCGCCGACGCTATGTTTCCCTTCACTCTTCCTCCGTTCCCCTTCACTCTTCCTCCGTTCCCTGAAAGATTTCCAATCTTTTCCCGATTACTCTATTCTCAACGGAGCAAATGACCTTAGCTGTCGGTCGCCTGCCCTAATAACAACTTGCATTACTGTTTGGTGATTGATCACCACTCGCACGTCACAAGAGTACAATCGCAAGCCCCGGAAATTTGAGAGAGAAAGAGAAGTGTGTTTGGGTTGAATCCGTGTGCTGACGTCAGAAGCAGTGAAACTCATCGTGCGTCACTACTTATCGCAAGAGTCAGGTCCGCGAGAGGAACTCAAGAAAATAAACCCAAAGTTGACGCGACATCCTCAACTACATATATTCATCCATCCCAGGGGTTCTCTCCATGGAGAGACCAATGTTGAACAAACGGTTGCAAATGGTAGAAAAGTCATGTGATACGCCTCAGATATAGACTAAAAAGTTTAGAGAACGAATCATTTTGAAGAGTGAGAACGTCTTATCTGGCGACAGTTTTTAGAGCGGGAAATCAGCAAGAGAAGAAGGAAGAACTCTTCCATTCCTTTTTCGGACCAAAATATTCGGGCTAAAAATGCACTGGATAGAATAAGCCGAATTTAAAACCAGTGACTCAACGAGAAAACCACTCGTCCGGCATGACACCAGAAATTTGGTACGCAATAAAAAAAACCTATCACTGTGTCATTCGGAACTCTTTGTGGCTTCAAGAAGCGAAACGGTCGAAAGTAGTCGGTTTTACTGTTGCTCTTTTTTTTGCTACGAACGGGAATATTTGAGTTGGATGATTTCATTCGTAATATATCCTAATATATACGGCGGCCAAAACCTCAGTTCGACACTCATCTGCCCTGATGACGGTGCCCGAGTCGAGCATCGAAACGTCGGCCATGGACAACCTGACCCGGTGGAAAACCCGAGAAGATTTTCTACAGCTAGTTCGCCGGGAAAACCTTTGACCTTACATCCCTTTCAGTTATGAAAAAAACACCAAGGGTGGGAGATCCAACCATCGTAAAAATATTGTATTTGGATGAAATGAAGATAATAAATTTTTTATTAGCTAAAACGTACCACCTTTAAAAAAAAAACTTTTGGAATTCTAACAATGACTTTCCATTACTATTCTATCTCTGATGCACTATCTCGACATCCTCAACTATTTGACATTGGTTGCTTTTTCTTTTTCGTTAGGAGGTTTTAAGATGATTTCGTTAGTGCTTATGAATGAATGACGAGGAGGAAATGGGAAGAATATAAGAGGCAGTTTTGTTAATTTTGCAGCCAGTGTAAAGAGCTAACCGAGGAAAATAATGCAATGAAGTGACTTCTTTATGGCTGTCTACATAACGTTATCAAGAAAATGTTTACTGATTGGTATACACGTGCCGTAGCTTGAGGCTGATGCAATATGGACAATGATAACGAAGATAACTAATTAACATATTGATGATCGCAAGAGAAATACTCCCTCCATCTTCCATCTTGGCAGCCTGCGGCCACCGCCACCAAGTCTTCCCCGTCTGCATTTCCCGTCGCGTCCACGGTCACGGACGGCGGACGAAACCAGACGTAATACTTTCCGAGGCGTCCGATTACGACGCCGACAGGATCCAATGGAATCCGAAACCTATCCGCGATTAACTCCGCGCTCTCGGAACGGGCGGACCCTCTCGGCTCGCTTCGTGACCGGACCGCGGACGGCTTCGACAGCGCGTGCTTCGGCGGCGTCCGGTTTCGCCGCGGACCTCTAAGGGTGGGTGGGTGGGTGGGAGGGGGAGCGGGAGGCGCCGGACGTTGCGCAACCGGCGAAGCAGAGAAGAGACTCGGAAAAAGTGCGCCGTGTCGGCCGCGAAGGGCCAGCGAAGTTGAAAGCGGAGCCGCCCGGTCATGGAAGGACGCGGAGGGGATGGTTTTAGCGGGTGGACAGTGATTGGGATGAAGTAACGCCCGCGACTCGGGCAATAAATTAGGCGAAAGGAGAAGGAAGGAAGGAACGTCTCGGCCTCCCCGTCTCTCCTACCCCCTTCAAGCTCGTTCGGCAATCCTTTCCCCACGTCCCCTCCCACCCGCTATGCAAACGGGTTTTTGCGGAGGAGAGCGAAGGAGTTCGCCCGAGATGCTGTGATTGCCCCACTCTCGGCAACCTCATCACGGCTCGACCTCTCCCTCCACGCATGCCCGCTTACAGACACACACTTACAAACGACCTGCGCAAATGCCTCCTCCCACCTCCCCATCACCAACCCCTTATACTTCGAGCAAGGAGTTCGTGACGCGAATATAAAGGGCGGTGGGAGAGGAGGGTAGGTTGGGAAGTGGTGAGAGGGTGGTGGTTGCTCTCCGCGGAAGGCTACCCTCTCTACTGCGTTAAGGACGGAGGACAAGGGAGGGGCGGGGAAGAAGATGGGCTTGGCGCGACGTGAAAACACGACCCCTGCGAGGAGGAGCCACCGCCTTCTCCTCTTCTTCCCTTTTCAACTCTCCGTTTGCCGAATGGAAGCCGTTCCCTTCCCAGCCGGCAGTCGGAGCGGCAAATGCGAGGGCCGCGCGCCGGCTTCCGGATGTGAATTGCGCTGCATAGCGGTAATGAGGAGGTATTCCACAGTACGTGCCTTGCCGTCCCATGCAAGTCCGGAAGACGCGATTTCAAATCTCTCCTATGCATGTTCACCCGTGAAATGGATACTTCGTTTACCCCTTTGATACCCGGATGGCTTTTGCATTATATTTAATCATTCACCCTCGGCCAAACTTCCTCAAAGAATATTTCTCCTCCTCGATTACGCAGATATTACCGACGGCATTTATAGGATTAAGCCATCATGAAACGGACCGTGAAATGCCTCAATAAGCAGCACTGCATCTCCTCACAAACATCGTGACAACCCCCATTTCTCTCCCTCTCTGATGTGATTATTGTCACCAAATTATGAGGTTCGTGGAATATAACTGCATGAAAACCAATCAAATCTCAATCATATGACAAAGATAATATTCAAGTCCTAGTTAGCATTCGAACCCGCGACCTATGAGTTAATGTAGCATCTTTTCTTTACGGTGGCAATTTTAGCTGGCGCGTGCAAACCTTAGTCGAAATGTTTTCACTCTAGGTAACTGCGTGGCATGGATGACATTTCTCTAAAAATAGTTTCCAAAAATTGACTATTTTCTACGGTAAAACACTTCTCAGTTTTGCAGGAAGGCAGCTCATCTTTGCAGCTATCACTTTCGCAAATTTTTAGACGTTGGAAGGGGGATTCACACAATTTTGAAAAATTAAGTGACCTTTTCATCACATTAATGCCAGAAACATTCAACTCAAGACTCACCCGCAACTGTCAAGTTGAAATCCAAATTTTGCCGAGCACATCACTTAACACGTCTTTTAATGGGAAAAATTTGCACGGATAAGTATTACCTTTCGGAAAAAACCAAAATGACCCTCAAATTAGCAAACGAGTGCGACATTACATATACTGACGCCAGTCTATTACGAAACTCCTTTTACGGGAACTTGATAGCGGCATTAAGGTCCCAGTACTTTCCGTAGACGAGAAATTATTCACCGGAGGCAATTTTGACAGAAAACTCGATTGTCCGCGTATTATCCTCGTGTCCTCACCCGTGATCCACTCGCTTTAACCGACTTTCCACATCACCACCCCTTCTAAAAACCCTTCTGACGCAGTACCCTTCGTGCGTGGCTTTCGAAAGGGCGGGCACGCTGGCAAATTTTCCGGACGCTGCACGGGCGAGCAAAAATAACGAAGGCGCACGATATTTTTTTTCCATTTTATTTCCCTTCCACCTGTGTGAGAGAGAGGCACGGCTGCCTTTCACCCCCTTTGAAGTGTCGCCCGCAGAGTGCGTCGCCAGCTGCGCCCCGAAAAGAGCGCCACCGCGCGGGAGGTCGGGTGCGGTGGCGAGCAGAAATAGGGGTTAACGTGAGGTGATATTCGAAAGGGGGGGAGGGTCGGGTCGCCGTAGCGCACGGATCATCCCTTTCCGGCCCTTTTGGCAAATGGCGAGTGGGTGAGGGGCCCTTTCCCCCGCCCCCATTGGATTCAAGCGCGAAGGGAAGGGTGCTCGCGTGGTGTTGGTGGGTGCCTAGCGGTGTAACGGTGGCGCTAATTTTGGAAGTCTCCACGCACGGCTTGGGGCAGAGTGAAGGATTTTGCGCGGGTGTGAGGAGGTTTCTCTCGTGGGTAGCTTCGCGGGAGGGAGCGCCAAGGTCGCCAGTCGCGCGGGTGTGCACCAAAGATCCGTCCCAGGGCCTCCGCCCCGTGGCATGTTCGCCCGTGAGTAGCGCGTATTTCGGAAACGTCGTCACCCCACTCGAAAATGAGAATAAATGGGAATTCACCATCTTTCCGTTTCCCTAACAAGTTTAAACGCATTCTATCTGTGGTTTACGAGTCATTAACCGCACTTTTAGGTGCTTCAGACCGGGAGAAAAAGTACAAGGATGGAAATTGAAGGTTAACGAGGAAGGGTGGAGAAAAACCCAATGGGCATTAGCCTGCTCTAATGAAAGACGCCAAGGGGACCACGGCGTCCCAACCGACGGACGGGGTAAGGTGCGCCAATGCTCTCCACAAATAAATTAATTTGGGCTGGGCATTCAAATTACCTTCCACTGCCGGGATTCGAACCCGGGCCCTCTGGGTGAAGGGCCTGTACTCTAGCCATTACACCAAACTTACTCCTACGTATTTTACACTTCTGTATGAATCGGAGCTTAGACAGTTTCCATGCATGGGAAAGGGGTGGGATGAGGAGAACTGAGCGCCGCAAATGGGTTGCAGAAAATAAAACGAACTAGATATGAAATAAGGGATTTGCCGCGAGAGAAGCAAATTTAAGGATTGATAACAAGTTGCAAAAAATCTTAACGGTTACCCGCTGAGTAGCATAATGGTAGTTTACTCGGAACCGAAACGCAATTTTGTCCACGAAATTGTTAGATAGAAACGAAAAACGAATTTTAGTGAAAAAATTAATCTTCTAACCACAACCAATCACTAATAAATCAGAAATGAAAATAAGAAAAAGGTGACGCTCACCGAAGAAGCAGCTTTGATATCATAAACGTCATTTTCCTTCCGTCCTTGACTGCTTTTAGGGGAAGGGAAGGGAGTGAAGGAGGGTTCTCGGAAGGTCTGGTCCAACAGATCCTGTCGCAATCGCTCTTATTGGCAGAGTCATCTGTGTACTCCCCTTTGCGATAAGGTGAAGTAGCTTCGCGGGCTCAGTTGTGATTGGACGAAGTCAATGACGTCATAGATTGCACCACGCCCACTTTTCCGAAAGGGTTAAAAACATGTTTTTCGCCGCTTATAACTCGAGAAATAATTGACGGATCAAAAATCAGAAAAATACGGGTCTTTTTATTTTACAAACTCTATCAGATCCGGCAATAAAAAAATCCTGGTAAAGGACCGTATTGGCGCAGATAACAAAATCATTCACTTCGAGCGGGATTCGGGCCTGGAACTCGCAATAGGTTCTTTAGCCAGTGAAACTATAAAGGCATCCTTTCACCATTTGATTTTCAACGTCTTGAAAAGAACAGGATGATAGACAATCAGGCGGACACATCTATGAAATACTAATTCGAGTAAACCGGCTTCGAATCCCGGTCAAGTTAATGATTTTTTTCTCGTGGTAAAATCTACTCAAGAGATTTTAATAATGGCTTTAAGTATGTACATAAGGTGCTCCTACTGCTGGAGCAATAGCACGTCAATAAGCCTAAGGTTTATTCAAGACAAACACGACTTTTATGTCCCGGAGGGGATTCGAACCCGGGATTCAGGGTTACCGGGCAGGCGTCCAAAGGAATTGTTCGTTAATAATTAGAAAGGATGAGCCTGGGAACCCTTTTGTTTGAGCCATTGCCCTTTTTAATATGCTCACAGTTGAAGAAAGCCGTTCATTGGCAGAAAAATTATCTGAAAACGAAATGCATGAAGAGTGGATTTTATTTAATGCGTTTTAGATATCTTCAATAGAACATAAGGGAATTAAAAAATTGCCACAAAAGTTGTAGCTGTTACTGATTCTTAATTTAAATGTTGTGAAATTGGTAATTTAGGCCATGCGGAATCCGTTTGTCCATTCCATTTCGGTGGCACTGACTCACGTTAGCGTTTAGCGGATTCGAGTGGATTTTTTTCGCCCCTGAAATCATACGTGTTTTTGCATTACATTTGAGTGTGGTCAACGCTGGCCATGCCCAATCCTTAATCTTAGGGAAACATTTCGTGTCATGCACGGGCAGTTGAGCAAATGAGGCAAACAAATAGGAAGGAGTCAACACAATGGCTCAGGAAAAATAGGGGTTTATCAGTAAACAGCAAAATCATGTAATCCAGCCGGAGAGTAATTTTAAAGTTGTCAGGATAGAAATCCAGCGTAAATATAAAAAGCATTTTTAAGCAGGTATACAGCAATGCTTCTGGTAAAACATTCAATAATATACCTACATAGCTCGCAGTAAGTACTTCCATAACGGGCAACAAATTAACGCAATTAAATGGCATCCATGGACAGCTATTGCACACCTGGGAATTGAAGAAGCGGCAGTAAAGTGCTAGTGTCATTTTTTTCAGTGAACGAAACCTTCTCTGCTTATAGACGATATATCCCTTCTTTAAAAGTGACAACTGAGTAGGTACCTAGCATCTTCGTCGCATGAAACAGTGTTTTGCACTTAGTTCGGAGGCATTCGGTTAAGACATAAAAAAATGGTGATAACGCTTCCCGAAGGTGATGGCCATGATTCAAACGCTACAACGATCCTAGTCGCCATACGTTGGGAGTCAATTAATAAAACGCGAGACTGTTGAGAAATGTAAAAGTGAAAACGCTAGAGGTATATAAAGTGCACAATGAACCCCTTCACTTTTTAATGGGTGCTTGTAGTACCTCTCCACCAACTCATTCCGCGCGCTCATGCTCACACTAGCGCTTCGCTCTCGTCCCACAGCAGCGTGGTCTCGCGAAAGAGATGATCGTAGGTGCCACTTAACTCGCGGTTACGCGTGTGGGTGGAGCGATTAACCAAAGAAGTCACGGTGAAGCATAGGTGTTATACCCCTTCATCATACTGTTTTCTTGGCTGTCACGACAAGGGGTTTCGTTTGGGTAGATATTACTGCGATAAATTCTTTAGGTAACTAGGCGGCCTACGCGATTTAAATATCATTTCCAAGGTGAAGGGGAAATTGCACCAAATTGCACTTAACCGAAGTTGTTAGTTTTTACCGCTGAAAGGTATTTTGAGAATGAATGATGTTTTTAAAATACTTTTATAGGAATTGAATGTGTTTTCATCCGGTCGGCGTGTTCAATACATTTTAAGTTATTGCATAGAGATGATAATTCATATTAGATGTCAACCAGGAAGCTACTGGATTCCTATCACGATGTCCCGGATTTATGTCCCAGTATCGGCAGAGTTTGTCTATGTACGACCTTTCACTACATGGATGCCGCGTGAGGAGGAAAATTCAATTTTGGTACTCCTTCGGCAGGATGTGGTTCTCAGCTCAGCACCCATCGAAGCCTTTCGATGAGTAGTATAGGCTAACACCAACGCCGGATACCTTCCCTCCTGTCCCAAAATCCAACCCATTTAAAGTCCTCACATATTCGCTGCGAACATGTTCGCTCCTCATAAAAAAAAGTTAGCACGGAAAATTCATCGGAATGAACGTCTTTCGAGGGGATTCATATCCGACAACTCGTCTAGCCACCGAAAGTCATTCAACGCCGAACGTACCCGCTTTTGAGACACCCCTTGAGGTATTTCTCAAGCAAAGTGGGCGGAGGGCGTGGCGATTGATGAGGTGACCACTCCCCTTGGCCTCAGTGCTCGACTCCCAATCCCAAACACCCACCCACACCTTTCTCCCTCTCTTTCATCCCCTACCTGTTCCCCTCTACGATTCTTCCTTGAAATAGTGATATCGGCATCAGAAAACGCCAGTGTTTGATATCCTTGGGTAAATCAGGAAAGCATTAATAATGCGTGCCGTACTGAGATACGATTCAACCTCTCGTTCCCGAAATATTTCTGTACTAATCGAGCTTAAAAATGCCAAGGTCAGCAGTATTTGGATTATCAGTAATTATTTAATTAATATTTTTTACCTCCCCCAACATATAGGGTTAATTTTAAGTATATAGTTGACTAAGTCCACGACAATGGAATACTAATCCTCCTCCTGCATTAATATACTGCATCAAACTTTCAAATATACTGGCGTATCTCTAGTCGGCTAAAGGAATCACCTAAGTGCCTAAACAAATCCCTGGTTGAACGCTGGCAATGATGGACACCGCGTGGAGAAAGATTTCGAACAGTTACTGAACTATGTGAACTCACTGGAAATGTAAAATGAAAAGTTGTCATTGTTTTATGATTTCGGTGTTCGTGGAAAAATAGGGTTTAGCTCTCTCTTTTAAGGAAATGGAGCACTTCCTTGTTACTTTTTCCGAAAATTACTCTTGTGAATGGGATCAGGGGTAGTATTTGGTTTAAGAGATTGAAGATATCTAACGACGAAACCAAAATGTCTCTTATGCGAAAACTTTTCTATGGAATACGCCAATTTTTCCAGGAAAAAATAGATATTGTTACAAGATGAAGTAATCAGTCCGTTGTAGCTTTCTAGCTATAAACGGATTAGGACAATGAGTTGCCAAAATATACTCGTTAAGCTAGCTGTATATCTGGATATGATCGGTAAGAATTTTGGGATTTTAAATTTTTTTAACTCTTGCAGTGAAACCATCTTCGCAATGGGCGTGGATAATGGTCTATAGTTGCCATTCGAGACGCGTGCCACAGCATCGAGCTTCTACGGCGCGAAACCGATAGACAGCTACGGTACCGTTCCTGTCCATGCTCTCAAATATCGCCCGCTCTTCCCTCATCCGTGTACAGTGGTGCCAACCCCGGAAGTGGGCGAAGTGACAGCGGTAGGAGAAGGGAATGGAAAAAGTAACGGCCCCGCGTGCGGCGCTCGCTGTGCTGTCGCGGCTGTTCCGTATGGCGCTGGAGTGGAGGGGCAGGGGGTGGAAAAGTTGGCGGAAGGGGGAGAGGGAAGTGAGTGGAGAGGGTGTGGCGGGATGGGAAAGCTGAGGAGGGGGTTGGGAGCTAAACGAACGGGAAGAACAGTACCATCCAGGAATAACAGCACGCGCCCGACGCCATTATCTAGAAGAAAAATTGATACGGGGTCCGGGACGGCAACTGTTCTCCATTCAGGCTTCCTCGATAAGGTTTTCGGACGGCTTGAACTGAATTGACACGATCCAACGTTTACTAAATCTTTCACGAACACTGAATGAACGAGGGCATTCTGGATGGCGAACGAGACTAGAAGTCGAATAATTATTCACTTATTGCTAAACTAGAGTTTCACTAGAACTCAATGTATCCCTACAAAAATAGGAATTTTTAGCTATTTCAATACTGGCAACAAATTACTGCGTTAAATTATAATCATATACATATATACACGTTATCTATCTGCAACAAGGTTGACAGCTAAAAAGGTGACAAACTGTCTACGCTGCTAATCCCAAAACAGTTCTTATTCAGACTTTTCTCACTGCATAAAAAACATATATATAAAGATCAAGAGAAACGATTTAATACTGCATGACATTTTGATGGCTTCAAAGATATATTCTTGGTAGACTGTAAATGCGATTATGAAATCCCCAAAGCGATAGAATGAACAGTAAAGGAGATGATCACATGAGTTGAACACAGATTAATATAAAATAGGGTTTCATGAAGACTCGCAGGCAACGGAACCTGAAAAGGCTGGACCACTGAGTTAATGATATTTTTCATGCAAGACAGTTAAAGAATGTAAAAGAAAAAAATGTTCACTTTAAGTGTGCAAGGTAAAATAATTTTGAAAGGGAGATACAAGCATCTGAAGAAAGCAGTAGCGTGAGGCTAACGCATTCATTTCCTAGAGAATCAAATAAAATGAAGACAAGTCAAGGCGACGCGCTCTCGCAGCGCTTTCGGCCCTGCTGTGTTGTAAATATTATTATTCTCTGTACTTATTAGTTCTTTTATGACTTTCATAATGTTTCTGCCTTGTGGCACCCTGTTTGTGGAAAAGATGGAGTCCCATCATGGAGCAATCTGGCCATCCATTGCCAGATACGGGCATAATTACGCCCGCAAAAGATCTCCAATCTAACGGTGGCGCCCTTCTGGCGCCCCCTGACGCTGCCCTTGGCCTTGCGTCCTGGAGTCATTCCCTTCCTGAATGACAACCTTAAAAAACCTTTTCAAAAATCACAAAAATAAATAATAAAAAAATATAATGGGCAACTCCCACTACAAAAAATTATGAAATAAAAAAAAATAAAAAATATATATAAATTTTTTTACGCGTTGCTATTTGCACGCTTTCATTTTGTGTTCTTTAGCATTAGTTCTCCTCTGAGATTTTACATTATGTCCGTGTTGGACTCATTCGCCACTGTATGGCATAGTTTTAAGTTATAGTATTAAATTTCCGTTTCTCGCAAACCCACACATACATACTCAACGCAAACATTCACCTGTCATTGCTCTCGCTTTATGTTATGCTACCGGTAAGGGTGAGCAACGCTCACCGGTACGGTTTAATATCGTGCCTGTTTATGGCGCGGTCAACAACTTCGATGCGGCAGGCGCTTTGCACTTGGTTATCCATCGTCTTCTATCGATTCGATCGAGTGACAAACGAAGAAGTCTTAAGAAGAGTGGGAGAGAAGAGATGTCTACTGAAAACCTAAAAAAGAAGACGGGACAACTTAATAGGCCACATCTTAAGACACGATGGCCTGATGAAGACAGTAGCCGAGGGAAAAGTGAAGGGGAAGAATAGAAAAGGCAGGCCTCGTATGAGGTATACGGAGCAAGTTGTGAAGGATGTAAAAGAGAGGGGCTAAGTCAATATGAAGAGGTTGGCCGATAGAAGAATCGAGTGGAGAGCTGCGTCAAACCAATCCTAGGATTGTTGACCGATGATGATGATCTATCGATTCCAGAGGATACTCTACAGTTGGCCACGTCGAATCTCTGGGGAGCAAAAACCCTCCATCCATCCAGTACAAATTAGATCAGGCCCATGCCTCCAATCCGAAATTTTCTTCCCTTTCCATCCACTATCCTTTCCCTTTCATCCTCTTATATATCCCAGCCAAGCTCCCTGTGCAACCCCTCCCCGTTTTCGATTCATCCGCCACAGCCCTGGCTTTCACCCTCAGCCCTCCGTGCCACGGTTAGGAGCATATTCATATGGTAACTAACTCCCAAAAAAGCGTTTTATTCCAAGGGGATAGGCGAATCAAGTTATGGTTACAATGCAAGAGATATTTAATGCATTACCATGCACATTCTCTGATTTATGCACCGTGAGTAGTGGAAATGGTCGCCAGTAAATTGTTTACTGGTCCACAGTTACTTCTTTGTAGCTATATAACGTTAATGTGACAAAATTCATCCTGCGAACTCATGTATCGGATCGGATCGGATGCCTTCGTTTCTATGAACACGTTTTTCGAAAAATTGGTTCACAGTGATTTTATTTTCAAATAAAATTATTGAAAAAGGATACATGATAATTTACACAACATATGAGTGAGAAATCAGTGTCGAAACTATTTTCAAGATGGGTGCGACTAGAAGACAGTAATTTAGTGAAATTTGATTCGCCAGTGCGCGTAAATCTAGAGAAACACTTGCCTGCTTAATATCCAGAGATTAGAGGGGTTTAATATAGCCGATTGCGATTAATTTAGCAATCTTGTCTTCTGAAATTATTTGATATCAACAATTTTCAGAAGTGCGCTAAGTTCAAACAGACGGCAATTTAATGTGTTCCTATTTGTCTAATGTTGAGGATTCGGAATAAATTCTAATATTCTACTCTTTTCTTGTCACTTTCCCCATTGCTTTCTCCAGCTATCCATCTAGCGATGGCGATGGTTTTGGTTCAATTTACGTGGGTAGGAATTGATTAATTTTGCCTACCTAAAAAAGTTCTTTATCTGCAGTTGTTAAGACGGTGTAACAAGCACCCATTGACCCGTTCTGCGTTGGCGCAGCGCATTCCAGTCTGAATAATATACCCATCGAATTTGATATCAAACCTCAAAATGACGCATTCCATTGCATCGGAATAAATTATGGAAAGCAAAGGAATTCGATCATTGCTGCAATCAGCGGCATTTGGCGACGCATTTTTTAAGGCAGATATCGCCGGAGGGTAAATTTTTCCTAGGGCACCGGAACTGCCCGACAAAGATAAAAGCCTTCCGAGGCTGCTGCAGGTCGATTCCTCTTGCCCGTACTTGTCACACACCAGCCAACAATATCTTGCCTGACCCATTTTAATGCATTCCCCCTACCCTCTTATTCGCCCTCCCCTATACGTAAATATTTGGGATCCCCCGCTCTCCACAACATTCGTACTCCCCGTAAAACGAGAATGCACTCAGTCTGTTCCCCGCCAAGTGGTGCTATCGCCTTTTCTCACACTGGAATCCCTCCGTTCCCTCGTTTTTCCCCTTCGCGCGCCCCACGCGCGATCGCCACCGGCAACACCGACTCCCGTCCGTTGTTGCCGCTTTTACCGCCTGATACCGCACGTCCTTTTTTTCGTCTAGCTCCTCATTAGCAAGAGCGCCTCGGAGGTCTCGGAGCCGGCGAGGAAAAATAAAGAGAGAAGGCGGTTTCGACAACGGTAATTGAGTCGGCTTTGGACCTTTCTCTCTTTCTCCCTCCCACTTCTACCTCGCGCGCTCAACATCTTTCGCTAATTTCAGCAACCGTTAAGCTATCACCGAATGAGCTAATACCAATAATTTCGAACGACCCATCACCATACGTTTTCGGTCTGGGCTCCCAGAATATCATTTTCCCGCAAAACCACAGTGCACCCAGCGCTTCCTTTGGTGAACTAATTTTCAGCTAACAATGACTGAGATACAAAGATTACCGAAAAAGTGATTTCTCTTCTCATACGCGTAGTGAGGACGCCTAAAGTTCAAATTTGAAAAACGTCCTATCAGTCGAAGAAATTCTCACAGATCGTCGACGCCCGGTTGGACATTCATGTCTCTTCCACTTGGTGAAGTCGTTGTTAAGTTGTAATTTGCAGCATTATAAGCAGTAATATGGTGAAGGTTCAGTATACAACGGTGTTTGCAGTAACGATGGCTTTCAGGTGTAAAATATATCTAGATCCAAAGAAATTGGTTTCGCTCCTATAGCTTATGTTAAAGTAGCTATTTCCCATGACTGGATTTATGAGGGACTCCAAATTATTGTACATAGTTTGCATTGTATTGTACATGACTCAACCGCTCTGAAAGTGTTGTTCAATAAGATCGCAATTGAGGTAGCAGTGTCAGCATTTAGTTTGGTTGTGCAAGGGTGTATCGCACACTCTAATCTAATCTTAAATCTAAGAAAAATCACTACATGCATGCCAAATCGAGATTCATATTCCGATCTTTTGGATTGCAAGGCTATAAATCGCCGATCTGGTTACTGCGGCCGGTACACATCGTACTGGATAAGAATACTGCAAGGTATTTTATCTCTTTGCGCGAAGCAAATCAAGCCCCAAGAAAAATTATAGAAATTAGAGATATTTCCCGTGTTATTTATTTCTTTACTATGTTATCTTCTGTTAAAATGTTCGGGCTCTTTAGGCAATGACAAAGACCCCGAGACTCATTTTCCGCAATTAATTATGCATGTCAACTTCCTTGTCACGAATACTGCGGTTGCTGAAAAAAAGAGCTATGTGTATTTGAATGTGCCAGAAACGGAAAACGGAGTTCCATGCATCGCACCGTAGACAAGAAGCACGTCTCCGACTTTATATCCGTGGGATGAAGTGCTACGAAGAAATCTGAGAATTAAAAAAAAACTTGGAGTCGGCAATAAGTCTATAAGGGGGTGAGTCGCCACACTTTTCTCGGTCTATCGCGAAAACACACATGGCGCTTAGCTAATGAGAGGCATTAGGAGGCGCTACCATTAGCGACGCCATGGCGTAGTAATCGAGAGCCATTTCATCCGCTAAAGGGCAATTTATTTCCACGCGCGTCGTGATCATGAAGTTAATCGACCGATGAATATCACGGCTTCATCTTTTTCCTCCTTGTGAGTGCATTCTTCGGTTATTGGATGGTCGTCATTCCATCAATAGCAATTCCACTTAAATGCATGGTGGTGCAAGGGAAAGCGTGCGTAGGATTAAAAGAAATAAACCTAGGCTGACGAATATGTTTTCCAAAGATACGGTTATAAGGTTCTTTTCAAGTTCTACACTAAGTGCGATAAGTGTCTTTCTTCCGAATATTACATTGAGATCAATAATTTTTCATTCTCTAACATCCATCGGCAAGAATTGACAGGTGACATTGATAAAAGAGAGTAAAAGGAAAGAGATTTCCGTGGTTTTTCTGGAATTGAAAGAAAAACACTTAAATGTTCGCCATAATTTGGTCAGAAGGTTAATTCGTGTGATATGCGATTAATTTTACCTAGCCAGCAATTTTTAAATGAATTTATTTTTTAGAGGAAGTGAAGGGGTGGTAGGAAATGCGTGATTTCATTTGAAATTGCCTTCCAGAGAGTAAAATTCACTGAAAGACCCCCCTTCTTCACTGAAAGTACGACCCATATCCACAGGTATTATTCAAAATATTACGGTTGATCTACTGGTTAGGGCCGCATTGGATTCAATTGCTAACCTTTATTTTTTTATTGATTTAACCTTCCATATATTCTCAAATGCCCTAAAATTTTATTTTTATGTATCTGTATTTTCTCCATTCAAATCAATATACATTTCTCTTTTTTCCCATCTTTAACGCCCAATTTTTCCTCTGTGTCTCTTATGCACATAGAATTCTAAGTCTCCAGTAACTACCCTATCGTGTTCCATGAACCACAATTCTATCTTCTCCTAAATTCTAAGTCTCCAGTAACTACCCAATCGTGTTCCATGAACCAAAACTCTCTCTTCTCCTAAATTACTTTAGTATATTTCTTGCTCAATAAATATTCCAAGAACTTCTTCGTTTGCCCTGTCCATAGTATTTTCTCCATTCTTACACTCTTTTTATCGCTGTTTACTAAGATTTATTATCATCTACCCTAACCTGCGTTTTTTTGGGGCGTTTACATGTTTTGGTGAGGTCATGTACCCCAAAGTTTGCTCATAAATCCATCAATATCTTCATTAACGTTT
The DNA here is from genome assembly GCA_933228895.1 of Platycnemis pennipes. Taxonomy (NCBI): domain Eukaryota; kingdom Metazoa; phylum Arthropoda; class Insecta; order Odonata; family Platycnemididae; genus Platycnemis; species Platycnemis pennipes. The sequence goes on from OW121853.1 coordinate 110,685,730, forward strand.
CCAGGGCATTTTCTGTCAAAAGCGTGGCATAAAATACGTAAAAACGACATAAATCGCACTTTTGATGAATTACTGTGAAACTTTAGCTGAAGCGATTTATTTCTCGCTCGCACCCTCTCGTTTCCTGAAACCCAATTTTTCCGAGTTCATGCTTCTCTACATTGAATTGAAGGCTAAATGCATTAAGGGTAGAGTTGAATATTAACTACGTAGCTTCACGCATCATTGTAGGTACCGCGGAAAAAGTTTCTTGGAAATGCAGTCAAGTTCATATAATTCCTGTAGTTGAATAAAAAAAAATCATTTCAATTCTTAAAACTCGAGAAATGGAGAGGATTTTTTTTATGGCGGCCGGTATATTTTCACCCCCTTTATTAAAGTCAGCTTGATCATAATAATAACTGAACGCGGAGATGCATTTAGCGCCGAAATGCTATGCAGAGACATGAGGGTGGGGATAGGAACCGAAGAATGTTCTCCATATGCCACCCCGACTCATCAAATGGGTGCACTGAGTTTCGCTGTGTCGAGGGGAGCTGCGACGGTCCGCGAGGAGATCACGGCGGCTGGGAAGGGAAAGCAGCGGAGGGAAGGAGAGGCAAGGGGCGGGAAGGAAGGGGGTTGACGAGGCGAAAAAACACACACGCACAGTCGCGTACGAACGCAAAAAAGAAACAAAGCGGCCAACCTGAAAGAGGGAATGGGTAGAGGGGGGCACCTTTAAAGAGTGGCAATTATCCAAACAACAGAGGTCGTCTCGGACGTATGACCGGTTATTCTCTCGGTCGTTAGCCACTTAACGCTCGGTCCCTGCGCTTTTGCGCGGGAGAGGGCGACAAAAAATACAGCGTTCCTCTTGGCGCGATATCTACGCTCCTGGCCCAAAAGGGTCCTGCCTTTCGCGTCCTCGAGAGGGTTCGGTGGTGGGGTGGGAAGGGAAAGGGGTTGAGGGAAGGGAGGAAGTGCTAAAAAAAATGTGAAAAAAATGATTCCACGCCCCTCGGGAGTAGTCACCTTCCGCGCGGTGAAAATCTCTTCATCACGAATGTCCCTCGCCCTCAACCAGAGGTGAGCTCTTCCATCCACCATTCCTCCCCCTCCGCTGACACAACTCGTCTGTTCCTCCTCCTTTCTTTTCTCCCGGATGAAAAAAAAATCCTCGCCATTAACGTTAGCTGAATCCCTCTCCCCTAACTACTATTTATACGCTTAAGGAGTCGCAATTTATTTCCAATTACAAATATTTAAGTTCGTGATTCGAGGAGGGCAAAATCATTTTTTTTTTGCGCCAGGCGAGAATTAAGTGTGAGATGCCGTGGGGCCGACATTAATGGCAACGCTGAAGGTAAGGAAAAAAAAACGTCTCTCCTACTTGATTCGCGTCGTTCGATTTACATTAACGTTCCTCGTAGACACCCATCTAGTCCCTCTTCCACACAATATTTCTAGAGACGTTAGGTTTTTATCATGCTTCCAGAAATACACTCGATGTAACTTGTTATTTCCTCACTGGGAATGGCTGAAAGGAAACTCATGGAAATAGCGTAGTAGCTTTTATACCAGTAAGGAATTGTACGCAGGTGAAATTGCAAGATATGGAGCAAAAAGTATCATTGTGGGAAAGCAATTGGCTGTAATAAATGATAATTTCGCCCGCCAGTGACAAGCCTTTGAATGCTTCGCCCCTGGAATGATCATCATGTGATGACGAAAGTTTACTCACAACGGTACCTTGTTCTTGATGGTGCTGTTAGTGCGCCATAGTGGACATAAAAACGGAGAGAGGAAGGAACTCGCTTGGATATTGATACACTCGACGTGAAGAAAAACACATTCCACTCTATCTTCCGCTTAAAACACTCCAGGTTTTTTTCCTTATCGAATCATCAGATCTCATCCAACCCTAATTTAAGGCGCAAGCCGGAGGCAGGATATTTCTTATCGTAAATTAATTATACGAACTCCGCTAAAAAGATAACAACGAGTAATTAAACACCATCGTGCTGGTAATTAGCGACAAGGCCAAGAATATTCTGCTGAGAAAATTTATCCTTATTTTTTAAGAAAAATATACTTCTCTTTATTTCTTGAGGGGTCAGAATCATTCATTTTTCATCTCATCTTCAATGTATGTTGTGATGACCGGAGCGGCTTCGAGAACAGATTTAGGGCAGGTGTGGCGAACCTTTCGGCGATTGAGTGCCAAAGTTTATGAAATAAGAGTATACTCGCTCGACTCGCGTGCCAAGCCATCGAGTGAGACACATGTATCAATTATTTTATGTCTATAAGAGGCATAGGATGTTTTTATAACAAAAAGCAATAATTTTTAAAATTATGTTCACAATTACTTGTTTTGAAGTTTAAATATTTTATTAGAGTGCATAACAAAGGTAATTATATAAATTAAATACTACAGAAAATCTCTATCAGTCATTTATTACATTTTTATTCGGTGTAGAATAACATGATTTTATGATACAATTAAATTATAATACAAAAAAGAAAAAAAGTGACTGGATTAAATTGTAATGATAAATATTAGTCGTCAAATGACGGAGTACCCATATAAATTAAAGAATCATCTATCATAGTTAGTGTGATTTCTGTTGTTGTTCAGAAGAAGTCAGATGAATCGTATCAGGTTTATATTTTGTTCTTTCTAAAAATTACACAATCTGCACTTAAAGCATCAGTTAAATTACTCCTAACATCGGACTTGATTAAGTTCATAATTGAAAATAATGATTCACATGAGTACGTAGAGGACAATATCGAGGAGAGTATTGCCAATGCTTCAGTTTTCAGACTGAAAATTTTCAGGCAAGGAAACAAGTGCACAAAATAGTCAAACGCCATCAATGGCTACCGCTGATTCTAAATACACGTACATCTTGCCAATGTAGCGCTCCTTCTTCGTTGAAAAATTCATGAATGTTTCTCTAACTTCAAAACCATCTGCTCTTGCATACCATACACGCCGGAAAATATATAATTGAATCGTATTCATAATGTGGCCACTGATGGTGCTCTAAATATGCATTTCTCAGTATATGTGCAAACAACATGCTGTAATTACAAGTTGTTCACATGTTTCAGGTGTGACAGCAACGGGAGAGTGGAATACTCGAAAAATGTGACTCAATAGTCCAAACGCATTTTCCGTTACTCTGTGATTACGTTTTAACCAGTAGTCGAAGATGACTTCAGATTTTTCTCTTCGAGCTGTTATTTTACAGTACGGTTTCATGCCATGTTTGTGTAATATAAAAGATTCATCTGCAACTGTAAGGGAACTACTTTATTCGAGCCTGGATGTCTCTCATCTGGAGGAAATATATTTCCTGAAAGCACATGTTTCCCCAGGACAGACTTCGCAAAAATTCCACTGTCCCCCTCTTTTCTACATGTCCCAACGTATATCTATTGCTATACATTCACAGTTGGCATCACCCAAAGCAAGTAATGCAACAGAAATGTACTCCTTATGATTGAAAAACGTATTCGGCGCTCTTCTTTGTCCTCCCATCTGAAACTTAGTCAGATCAAATTTAGTTATTATTTGGACCCTGTAATCTAAACTCACCGTGAAATTGCCCTTAGCACCCTCCCAGCTCTGCGTTCCGAAATAATTGTTCTGCGTGCCACATTGGGCACGCGTGCCGTAGGTTCGCCACCCCCGGCCTAGGGGAAGGCCGAGGGAATTTTGATGCAAACACAACGTTATGGACTGGAACTGACAGTCCAGATATACTACCATCCGTAATCAGGCGCGATTTCTTTCGGGAAATAATATTGAATTTGAATAGTTTAAGATTTGTACGGTTACTCAGCGATGTTCCTCAGACATAAAAAGAAGTTGAAGTTCCCACATTAATTCCATCGCAAAGGATGAGATACAGTAGTTAACTTACAGTTTATTAGTGCAACAAAACATGACTTTAGTTTTTTAAAAGCAGTATCGCCTAGCATTATTTAATACAGTACATAATGTAATGAAAAATATCACTGTATATATTCTATCTCTATTCTGCCAGTTGTCATTACTATTCCAATGTTTTAATTGCCGTAGCTAATAGTCATATAAGCTCTCAGTTGAAACGAACAACCTCTCACCGAACGGTTTTATTCCGAATAAACAGCACAGCTGCCGAATCTAGGAACAGTAACCCTCGACTGTCTTCAAAAGCATCGAAAGGATTTGCCTTTATTCGTCTCGTTAAGGGCTGTTATTGTGAAACCCCGAGGATGTGAGGGGCGACCTAGGCCCGCGGATCAAAATAAAGTTACACACTAGCACAAACACACCGCCGCACACAATACATATCTCCACCATTTGGGAGCACAATGTGCTTGTAGGCATTCATGGGACTCGCCTCTGTTAAAAAATAATAATGGGGGAAGATAAAAAAAAGAAAGTGTAGCAGAGAGCGGTTTGTTCGGGCACGCATTCGGAGCCTTCCTCATTAATCAAAGCGGTCGCGTGTACCGCTACTTCGCACGTAGATATCGCGACAAAGGGTCCCCACCCCCTCCCATTCCATAGCCGGCCCACGGAGTGAGGCGTCAATAGGGGCCGAGATGGTGAAAGATGCAAGATCATCGCCTCCACGGGAATGAAGAAGGCTAGATTCCTTTCACGGCCCCGCGTGATGGGCGGTGATGATGGTTATGATTTGCATGTATCCACGAGAGATCCTCTCGCCCTTTTACTCCGACTTGGCCAAAGGGGACAACGGGCCTCGACTTTCGTTGGCAGGTTCTCATTGCCCGAATCTTCGTTCCCCGCGACCTGACACCACTTCCCCAACCCCCTCCCTCCGGCCTCCAGCCCTTATATGGGGTGAAATCACGATCCCTGGCTTTCCTTCATCCTAGCACACGCGAAAGACCCCTCTCACAGTTGGAATAGCGTCTTGTTGGAATTTCAGCGCCGCGCGGCGTGGATTGTACGACGCAACTGACTCGGTTTCGCCAATCTTCAGGTTACGTTACAAAAATGTATCACTATACACCCATGGACAAGCAAGGGGTGAGGACAAGGAAAATGGGGGGAAGGGAGGTAAGGGAAAAACCGTTGAGGGTGGGACAAGTCTGGGATGAACAATTGCTAGGTGCAGGCAGGGGGAAGGCAGAGAGGGATTAGCTGCTTTGCCTACGTCGTGACGTAGGGGGGATCATTAGGTTTTCTGTTTGCCCTATTTTTAATGGGATTTTATCCACAATTTTTCGCTGCAATACGACATTTCCACAGCTGCAATGCAACGAAAGTAACGTGGATAAATGTATTGCCCGGAAGAAAATGGATAACTTTTCTTCTTCAGGGGTCGACCCTGCTCGATCGAGCAGGTGTTATTGTTTGAATACTGACATTTCCCCAGGATGCCCGGGTTAGGTGGCAGTGGAAGAATTTTTTCATTGGTAAGCTGGCCTCTTCTGAAGTGGTTAGTTAAGTATTGCAATCCATTACTGCAAGCGTTCATTATCTTGTATTATGTCCAATTAGCCGATATAGTAATGAAGCCTGATCGGCGTCTCTTTATCGGAAGTAGATTTGAAAGAAAAAGAATATATTTATGCAAACGTTACAGTGGGAACTATCTCTATCTAGTCTTGCACTCTACCCTTGTTTAGCATACATCCAGCCACCTTAAATCTGTTTAATGAAGCTCAACTATTTCTTCTTCTTCCCTATTAGTTTTCTGTTCTACTACGTGCCGAGCGCACAGAAAGTCCATGCTTCTGATGGTCTTCTATGGTTTATATCACATCAACAGCCTTCAAATTTCCTACAGTGGCCTTCTTTTCAACCTAGATGGAAAAGGCGACTTTTCGTCTCAATCTCGCCTCAATAAAGACGCTTATCTATCTATCTATCTTATCAATACTGCGTGTTTCTCCACGTTTTTCTGTTCCCTTAATTTTCTCCTTCGCCGAGTCCAAGAGGGTTATGCCTCCAATCTAGACTCATTTTCTTCACCCACCACAAAGCTAAAGTATATGTAAATGTTGTCAACATTTTTTATTCAATTTTTCATTTCCAGCATGTATCATTGCGCTGAAAGATATTAATACGTTTATGTCTCAGAATCAACTTTACCCTGGAGTATAAGTATTACATTTTAACGTAAGATAGGATGGCACAGCATCGACACATCGTAATTATACTTTTTCGTCTACTCAATTATTACCCATTATTAATTTCACCCGTTATCTCCTTATCACATTAGCATTTCGGCATTTAGTGTAACAAATTATAAAATATGGGCAGCTTAAATTCATGATACAGTAGTAACACATATTACCGGTCTATAACAACCCCGCAAACTAATACTGATTCTCAGGTATACGGGAACAGTGACATTAAAAAAAAAACGATGGAGTTTAGAATACGTGTTTAAATTTTCGGGAAATTAATCCGCCCTTTAATTTTGTTCGATATTAAGCCTGTTATTCAACCTTTCATCTGATCTTGATTCCCGGCCTGGTTCTTTCAACAATTAGGACGCAATCCGCTGCACTTATCACAGCATCTTTTTGAGAACATGCTAGCGATGGTTTATCATTCCCCATTTCCAATTCGTATCATCCTTTCGTCTTCCTTCCCATGCCCCTCTCAACCCCCCGCCTCTCCAATCACTCTTTCTTCCCTCCGCCAAGCGATGGGCAGGCGTATAAGGGTTGCATTGTGACGGGAGGGCGGGGAGATTGGAGGGGGTGGAGGAGGAGGAATGGGTAGAGGAGGAGGAGGGAGTTTGCGGGCTTACACCTGGGGACGGGAGGGGGAGAGATATTAGGAAAGGGGAACGAGGGGGAGGGATGTGGGGGGGGGGGGGTGATGCGGCGTTGTCAAGCCCCATCGGGGTCACGGCGCCCGTCGGCCCCGTTCCGGACCAGTGCGGCCCGGTCGGCAACAGCGCGAGGAGAGGCAAGAGCAGCACGCGAAGAGGAGAGAGACACCAAGGCGGATATCGAAGAGTTGAAGAAGAGGAGTGAGAGGATGTGAAGGGCGAACTGGGATGACTGACTGTTTGGGGGCACAGGACCCAGCGATGGTGACAAAGACAGCATGCGGCACGCGCGCGGCGTTGGCAAGCCGACGCAGGGAGTCGCTGCTACCTGCTCAACGATTCGTCACCCTTGGCAACTCCTGCTGGCGGAGACATCAACGGTATTGCGTTGTTTTTCCAAAAGGGGAGGCAAAGCGAGATCAATCAATCAATCAATCCTGGCGGATTCCCTCCTCGTCGATGAAAGTCGACCGTCGGTCCGACAGTGTCGAAATTTCGGCGCAAACCTCACGGGTCACCGGACGCCGGGAACGTTCGTCATCACTTGATGCACTTGACCCGCCTCGGACGTGGACCCGCTCCGCTGAAAAGCGCATGCGCGCTGGGTTTTGAAATTCCAAAGAGGGCAAACGTGGCCACGTCTCCAAAATCGTGGATCACTTGTGGGCCGAAGCACCAACAGCCGTAATCATAGATTCTTTATCGTCGTACTGGAGTTCCTCGCAAGAGATGCAAGGAACAAGTTGAGGAGGTTGTAAAAGAGCCATGAAAGAGGTTATCCGATTTTTAAAAAAACTTTAGTTGGTAGCTGAGTCAAACCAATCTTAGGAATGATAACCAGTGATGGTGATGATAGCTAAGTAGAAGATAGCTAAGTGTTTCACGCTGTTACGCTTGGCAATGTCATATACGCCTCTTACCCGTGCGATGCCGAAATAGTCCGATTCCTTGATAAGAGTAGACACTAATTGAGACATGCTTTCGCAGGCATATCCAATCAGGGAGATCAGTAAGATTTGCGGGAGTTTATTAGTTGAAGAGCAGAAAATATGCATAGTGTTTCATTTGAATCAATCTCTCATACTCAGTTGGAGATAAAGTGTGAATTGTTTGCTCTTGGTCGCCACCGTTGAGGTGTTTCTGTTGATATACTGTTCTTTCAGCATGAACATTTTTAAATACACATAGAAGGTAGTGACGACGGCTATTTTAGGGTTTATGAATTAGGTCAATCGTTCATATACTCTATTAAATTTGGTGAATCAGAGCAACGTCTATAAAAATATTGGGACAACCTGCTGTGTATTATGATTTCATTATTTCCCCGCTATTCGATACTACGGTTCAGAGCATGAGGAAGGGTAACAGGCATTATTTCCATTTACGGTGACAATAACATCTATAGAGGCATACGTTGGGAGCTGTCAGTTGCTTGAATGGAAACGAAAATGCATTAGCAATGGCATGTCAATGAAAAGAGAACTTACTTTTTAATCGACTGAACCAGTAATGTACCAACATACTAATTCTTGTAGGTACTCGTAGGTACTACTAGGAAGGTATTTTCCCGCATTTTGAATAACGCGAGGAAGTCATCTCAATCGTTACGTAGGTTACACATATCACCGAAATTCATGTTTGAAACACCCGTTTATTTCGTTTGATTAAATATTGAAACACCCATACCTCTGGCAGAACAGATCTTTATTGTTAGATACGACAAGGTTTTACTTAGCGAAAGCAGAACCAGTGGGTTCATTCACCTAAGCACACAAACGTTTAGAACAATTTTTCTTCCTGCGCTAAGGGTTTCCTCACGCTCTTCCCCAAAAATACTTCTTTAATGGCATGTTTACATCCACCTCCGCTTAAAAATATCACAGGAATGAATCCCTCAATACGGAAATATGGAAGCGCCGCCTGTTACAAGAGGCAACGTAAGCTTCCTTCTCCTTATGGAGCACTGGCCGTAAATCCACCGCCCCAAAACGTGATTTTGACCGCGTTTTATCACCTTGGATCGCCGGAGGCCCACTTCCGCCGAAAAAGGTGTGTTATGGCCGGCCCCCACTCTTTGCAAGAAGGCCGGCATTCGCTGGGGATCCGAGCGATAAGCCCCAAAACGATCGCTGATAGATAGACTGTCGGATTCGCTTGATTATGTGATTCAGCGGCCCACTATCCTCCCTCCTCTCCCTATCAGCTCGATCGACACAAAATCCACTTCAGGCGTTGGGAGTTTCCACCGGAATCCCGCGAGAAGGCCCCAACGAGCCCTCAATTCCTCTCGCTTGGCGACTGGAGAACTTAACGGTAGACTGGCACGTATTTATGTTGGGTGCACGAACTGTGTGCTCCACCCCGACGGAGCCGTATATAGAAATATTATGACTTCGCGTCGCAAGTTACGCCTCGCATAAGTTAATGCTCACGTCTATCCTCTTCGACCTTTCATCCAAGTTGAGTGACTGAGAAAGGATTAGTGCTTATTGCCTGTACTTATTCCTAGTAATGCATGCGTTAATGGCACAAAAGGGAAAATAACAAAAATGCAAATACAGGAGAGGTTCGGTAATGGGGCTATAATCCGAACGACAGGGGTTCATATCCCGACGATAGCAATGCTTAGCAGTTTTAGTTGTAAGATCATTTCAGCATCATTACACAGAACAGGGTGTTGAACATTAAAAGCTTTTTGTCCTTCTGCAAGTCGGTAACAAAGCATTTATTATTTATTTCACTATTTATACCATTCAATGACAACCTAACTAGAATATAGAAAGTGTTCTCTTGAAAAGTATCAGGATGAAAATGAGCTAGAAAAAATTTGGAAAGAATTTAGCACTTCAGTCAGGCACGTAGCCAAAAGTTTTCTTCGGGGGGGAGGTGGGTTATCTTACTGGTAAATTTCACTGTTTACCTTGTAATTAAGCAGTTAATTTGACCGGCCACAGAACAGAAGTTCAACGCATGCGTACATAATAGATTGAAAACAACAATTATTAGCCTCACAAACTAGTGATCACGTTTCAAGACACTTAACACTTTAATTATACACAGTATTTCGGGAGGGGGTGGTGCTGAAATCCCTGAAGCTCCCCCTCTGTCTACGTGCCTGATTTCAGTTAAAACATGAAGTGAATGGAAAAAATAAAGATAATATGCTCGTCACGAAAATTACTGCTACTCTCTGGTTTGCAGGAAAAGCAACTGGAGGTATCTATGGGAAAAATGGTCACTCTTATTAAAATAAAACATATTGCCCAACTATGGGTCGGTTTGGTTGATGAGGGTAATGGGAAACCTAACGTCGAGTGAAATTCACACAAAAAGAAAGGGTGGGTCAGTCCATTTTCTTGTGTCGCCTGTGTTTTCCTTAAGGTTCTAGCAGCCAGAAAAACACAGTTCGAATTAAAGAGGACGTGACCAAGAAGAATAGTCCCGCATTTGAAACTAGAGTCTCCAGGTATCCGACCGGCCTAACACGCCTGTCAGTTATAATGAAGAGTAAACATTTTCCAGACGGACCTAATGATGAATGTATGAATCATTTTTACGAATCACTACGGCTTTTCCCAATTTTCGATTACATACAATTCATTGCGTGTTGCAAGACGCTGAATATCCTTCACAAAAACCATGCATGTAGCTTGTCAATGTTAACTCTTCTCCATTGGTTCCAAAGTAGAAAGCGTGGACATTGCATGTACCTAAAACGTCTCTAGTTAGTTTTGGAGACTGCGATTTCCTCTGAATAACAGGGACGAATCGCGATTCTACTCCACGCGCTCACCGTAGGAGTCTGGTGTGATACGCGACTTGGCGAGAAGTCGAGCTCTGGGAGGTCGCAAATTCAGGGCGAAGGATCCAGTCCGGTTCCCTTTCCGCATTTGAGCACCCAGTTCTGTCAGCCCAAAAATCGGACATATTTTCCATATAAATGCCGAGGATGCTACACTGGATTCGAAAAAAGATTTGGAGTTCGTTACTCGACAATAGTATTGCTAAATATGTAATGGTCCAAAAATACACCTTGAGGGAACATTTAAGTAATTAACTTTTCTTTGCCGGTTTATTAATACGCTTAGGGATATTTTAAGATGAAATATGTAACAGAAAGGTGAAAAAATTAATTTCTCCTGCGATCTCTACCAACCATCTAGAGGATTTGGAGAAAAGGAGTAAGAATATAACGTGTGAATCTGTCAGGTAGAACTCGGGAGGCTCCGGACAAACAACATAAGGATCGTCATGGTTGGCTCTAAGACGCGCCAGAATAGGATTGGAAGGATAATGATGAAGGTGGAGAGTCATCTGGCGTCAACGTTAGTCTACTTAAAGAGAAAGCTATCAAGAAGTCCAGGGTCTTAGGACCTACGCAACATAGGACTTTCTGAACTTGGACCACGGCATCCTATTCGGGATTCCTAAGAACTACCTACCAGGATAGGAACCAGAAACTTCTGGCAATAAAGTTTTAATGTCCTTACCTCCCACCCTCGTGCACTCTTGCACACGTCTTTCATATCCGGTCTTCTCTGGGTTCGGTAAACCCACGAAAGACTGCAGGCCTTTTCACATCCATCCTCTCTCCAACTCTCCCATTCCCCTCTCCCTACCTGCACTCTTCTCACCCTCCTCCTCTTCCTCTCACCCCAGAGGGGTGGGCAATAAGGCGGAATGAGAGAGAGAGAGCTAAAATAGGGGGAGGGGAGAGGAGTTGGATTTGCTGCGTTTGGGGAGGGGAGAATGAGGAGGGGGTTGGGGAAGGAACCCGTAGCCTCGTTCCCAATGTCCTTCCACTCATTCGTGGCGCAGGCCGAAAAACCTTCGAAAGAATTCCACCGCCCGCTCTTTCAAGTCGTGAATGCCATTAAAAAAATGTTGAAACGGGTGCGGGGAGGGGGAGATGTAGTGGAGGGCAGCGGTTAGTCTATCCGAGAAGTGGATGGAGGAGGGGGATTGGAGACGGGAGGGGGGTGGGCCGTCAATATCCGACTCTGCTCGGGTTATCAGATCCATCCGTCTCAATTCAATGCGATCAAATTTTATCCGCGCCGTGATTTCCGTGCTCACTCGAGACGCGATTCTCGGAAAGGGTATCGGAGGAATTAAGTGGAATTGAGAGGGAATTAGCGTGCTTCGTTTCGCATCGGATACTCGCTGCAAATGTAGCGGGGAATCGGAAAGGTTGGCGAGCTTCCTGAGGCGCAGCAATTCAAGTGTCTAGAGGACCTGATAAAAAATCGGCGTGGATGACAATAAAACTGTTGGAAGCGGAGGAAAAGGTAAGTCTGATACTGCATCACAGAAGTAGGACTGATTGGATTTTACTTCCTATGACGGCGGCAGCGTAATATAGGATGACTGTACTTCGATGACCATAAGATTACGTCGTAGCAAAGTTGAAAAGTAGAAAGTCGTCAATGGACGATAGCATAGATGAGCGAGTAATCCTAAATTCAGGAAAAAATAACCGAATTCTGAATTGAACAATTTTAAATTTCTCCTTTGACGCGAAGTTTAAGACGTACGTAATCCTACGGCGTTGCATAAGGTAAGACGTAACGAATACTAATCCTTAACTCCGAGTCTATTTCATCCGGTGCCAAAACCTTTATGCCATGACATGGGTAAAGAAAAAAGTATTTAAAGAAGAAGAACTTCCACGATGAAACTGAGCTAGCAATAAATTGGGAAGGATTCAAGACTGCAATCAACCAATTCAGCAGATGGAAAAAAATGGAAAGTAATAGAAATTGAAGATTTTTTAGTTTTGCACATTGCTATGGAAACTCCTTGAGGTACACATGTCTCCCATTCTTGCGAAGCCTTGTCGGAGAAGAAAGATTTCTAGTCGATCAGTTCTTTCTCTCTGATTGTTTTAGGTATGGTGTTTAAATACAAGTATTTTCAAAATCACGCACTCAGCCAGTGTGAAGTAGGAAGATACTTAAAACGCCTTTCCTGGTGTCGAACATGATCCTATCAGATTAGAGGCCAAAGGCTCTTCTCAGTGTGACAGAAGTCCTTCACGTGATCCAAATGGAAAAGAAAATATTTTAAACCCATGCTCTCGCCGCCAAGATTCAAAATCTCAGATCGTAACACAGACATCATTCGGGAGTTCATAACTGCCATCTTATTTCCATGGAAATGGGCGTTTCGGAGATTGTCACGGCACATATATTTCGAGTCTCCCACGCGTTACGTCTCGTGTTACACTCGCGTCACCGTGAATTACCCTTTCCCTCACGCCGCTCACCTACAGCGTTCAGCGCGCGGCCGCAGGCGAGCGAGTCAAAATGGGCATTCGTCCTTGCGGCCACTTATTTCTATTCACCTTCGACCCCCTCCTCGGCGTTCGCAAATGCGCGCCATCGCCCGGCCATTTAATCCAGTTGTGAGCGAGCAGCAGTGCGGGAGACCTTTAAATAATGGCCCACGTGTTTTCCGATTCGTTTTGGCGTGGGCACATAATTTAAGGCCGGGTAACCTTAACAAGTTGTCCAGTTTTGGCCACATTGAAAGACTGGCAGCGGAAAGGGACGTTTCAGAAAATCATCCCTCTCAAAGAATTCAAGACACTAAATAATCGTGCCTGTTGGGTGGGTAATGATTTTTATGGAGTTAACTCATACACATAAATATTTCTTATTTATTCTTAGGTGCGTTTAGATTTATAGGGTGCGTCGACAACTATGGTCATTTTGCACCACGCACAATCTAATTTATATATTAAATACATTATTTATTCTTTCTGAACTACAGATCACAGATCTAGATCTAACTCTACATCTGAATGTTGAATGTTTAGGGTAAGGCTAAAAAGTACGAAGCAAAACGTCCTATGAAATTTACACAGATGTTAGTGGTGCTGGCTCCTTTTCCTCTACCAACTAAGACTCCCTAGAAAGATATATTTCTGAGAAATGTATATACTCAGCTTGTGATTGAGTAGAATTTATACGGAGAGGCTACCACCAGTTTTTAATCGGAGACATCCGGTCAGTAGCTCAACACTCTATCCTCTCACTGGTCTTCAAACTGTCCATTAAGCGTTACTCTTGAGTACGTATGTGCAGAAATTTTATCGTGATAAATATCATGTTTTCGCGTGCGTGAATTATGGTAACAAAATTACAGTATTCTGGGTGAACTATTTATTTAATTTCCCAGGACTCATTTTATCTCGTGCATTGAAATGCGTGAATTTTGCGGCACCTAAATTTTCACGCACTTGTGCGTGAAAATTTAGATGCCGCCCCAGAATAAAAGGTCGTAGGTTTCGCAGGCATTTATGGGTTTTACTGCTAGCAACTATACCAGGCGGCGTGGCAACATGGAAATAGGGACTAATAGCTCATAGCTGTTTATTCCCGGCCTGAAATCAGTATTATGATAGCTTTTAACTATCTTAGTATCATATATTAACAGGAGATTAACAAGGATGGAACAGTTGCTCTCCAAACTGACTCTCACACATTGAGGCATAATAAGCGTGTATTAGTTTTACCCTAACTTATCGAATCTACCTTGCCGTGCATGATTAGTCATGCCTCTGGGGAAGACCATAGCATTAATTATCTGATGGCATTTTGCTGTTCTCGCTATGTAATAAATAAAAATTGTTTCCATCTTGGGATAATTTGGTCGAAAATATGGAACTACTATTATTTGCAGTCTCTAGTTTACGTCTCTTTTGATGTTTTGTGAAACAAATTGGTTTCATGATGATTTAGCAGATGACATTTATGTGGTTTCTTGACGTAATCCCCACTGTCGAGATTTGGGCGTTCAAGTCTCTGTTTGTAAACTTTGTCGCGCAGAGAAAGAATCGGTGGGTGTTCGCAGCTGATGAACGCTCAGAAAGGCCAAACGGGCGCTTGATAAAACGCCCTCGTGCGAGATTGTTCCCGAAAAACCAATCAATCCAATCGCCGAGTGTCTGTTGCTCTGGGGGCTTTGTCGCTCTTTCCCGCTCCCACCTCTCTCCCACCTTAATTACCAGCCTTCCATCGAGGGAGCTGCCCAATCCCTCGTCCCACCTCCCCACTTATCAATCCCATTCCCTCCTCCCGCTATTTGCCCCTCTTCCACATCCACGGCTCGGCTTTATGCTTTCGAAAGGAATGAGTGTAAGGAGAAGAAGGCCACGGCCGACTCCTTTTCACTCTCCTCTCCCTCACCCTCCTCCATTCCTCTTTCAACGCGGGAGTAAGTGAGGAGTTCGTAAAAAAGGAGGTTGGTTGGCCAGGTGATTGTGAACATTAGAATTCTACCTGCGGGTAGGGCTGCGGTATCCTGTGATAAATCGGCTGAGATATGCGAGGTTAACATGGTATCGTAGCGTGATATAGAGAAGGCAGCGATTAATATTAGGTGGGCACTTACTTTAGATACTTATTATGCGATGTATATGATAGTATTAATTTACATTGCGAAATAGGAATATCGACAATATTGCTTAATGAAGTCAGTATTGTACGGTTATACAAAATTCAGCGCGTCTTACCCTTGTGAGTAAGAAACAAAGGATGGAAATTTCCAAAAAATTACAATGATTACGACATTAACATACCTAGTCATTTTAATTACAATATGGCGCTTTAATCAACTCCGAATCAACCCTTCAAGAAATCGAAATCACTGTACCCCTAATAATAAACTGTGAACCCTGTAGAAAATGTAAAGAAAAGTGTTAGCGATAAACTCCATTCTATCAACCATTCAGTTGAATAAATCGCGAGCGATTCCACTTTAAAATCGGATATAATAATTCAAAAGGAAAATAAGTTTTATCTTCCACTACAATAATAAAAATATCTTCCATGGAGATGATGAATTTAGTCATGATATAGTAGGTAGATATGGAATTGAATTAGTCGTTATCTCAATCCTATTAAATATAATTATTGTCCATTATCACATCAATCGTTTTTGGAAAAGATAAGACAATATATATGGCCATGATTAACTTCTTAAACAGAATTTATAATTTAATTAATATTTTTTCAGAGTTTCAGATTGTTCCAAAGTTTCCCAACGCAATGTTTACCTCGTAATTAAATCTGCCAGCTAAGGTAGCCAGGTAGATAGCGTGTCGGATTGACAACGTAAATGTCATGGGTTCAATTTCCGCCACGGACACGGTTGTTGTTTGCCTTACGATTAAGCTTCGTAGAAAGTTAGGTTAGAAGGTATGATAGAACCACAGCTGTTTGATCACCTGAAAATTTAACTGTAATTAATTAAATTAATGAATTACAAAAAGGATTTACATTTGAAAACTTTCAATTAAATCCAAGAGAAAGAATTTCTGACGCCAGTGCATTCTGGAAAGCCTCAGGCAATACAGGGCAAGGAACTGCCGCCCTCCTACCTGTGTAAATTTCACACGCTTTACAGCTGGAACTTAGTAAGCTCCATCTTGTACCCTTGCCTAAAGATCACCCTTGGGGTTAAATACTTTGCTTAACTTTTAAATAAAAGGTGCCAAATTCTCAAACGCTGTCACTGAGTCTTGCTGCTATGCTATTCTCCCTTTTGAAGCCGGAATGTCGGAATCATATCAAGAAGCACTTTTGGTATCTGCAGTAAAAGCAAAGAAATCAACTTTAATACACACCTGGACCAATAGAAAGACATAATCACAATGCTTTAAAATTAACAACAGGAAACTAAGTCGAGAGAGAGCACTGATTTTTCTGAATATACATGTAAGCAGCTTCAATCAAAACCGCGACAATTATTCATATGTTGCAGATGTAGATAGAAATCTGTCCTGATTCACCAATTAATAAGATCAGAACTTAATCTCTCCCGCTAGACTATGTGGATGTTTATTGGAATTCCAGGACAGGCCTTAGTTCAACGAAAGTGTTCATTGTAAAGACAGGAGCGTCTGGCGGTGTTCCCATCAAATTCCTTAATTTCTAACCTTGAGTAATGTTGAATGACTTTCGGCTCAGCCACTTGCCTAATATCCAACCCGGATGGCCTTGCTAGTTAAAGTAACGGAGAGGAAAAATTTCCCCCATTCCTGCAGCTTCGGAGATTCTCGGAATCGTTTCTCGCCCCAGAGGGGACCGAGAGCAGGCAGCTCACGACGTCGACGAGTTTTTACACAGGACAAAGGCGAGCGAGTGGCAAGGGGACGATGTTGAGACTGGCATATGAAAAAATTGACACCACATGTACGATATATGTGAGTTAGCAGCATATTACCATACCTCAGTGCCTCCTGAAACGGCTGAAACGTGAAGCTCTCTAATTGTAAGACAATTCATTAAAAAACTATTTTGGCTCTTGCCGTGATTAGAATCGTTCGTTATGAAGATAAAGTTATGAAGATAATAAAGATATCGACTCGTTATGAAGATAAAGTGATACTTGATGTAAATCTCTTGGCGACAACAACGTTCGTGTTTCTAATTATGTTACTCATTTCCCATCTACGCTAGCTCATTTATCGGCGGAAAAGGCTGTTCCTCCAGCCCAGTCCACGGTTTCTTCTCAGTTAATGTGGTATGCATTTCCTTGGCCAGGCAGACTCGATTCGTCCTTGAAAATCGCATCCTGTGCTGGCTTTGGAAGTTCCGATATCTCTTGACCGTAGCGGTTGAAGCAATGCAGTTAGCTCTCTCTGTCCATCTGCTCCGAAACTCGTTGCTCATGTGCTACCATTGGAAAAAAAATGAAAATTCATGAGGAAGAGGTGTGAATTTTAATTTTAGGTCGAGTATCAACAGAGGAGTAGGGTGGGGAGGAAGACTCGTGGCCAAAACACACTTAATGCCCCTTTACCCTGCTTCATGAATTTTCATTTTTCGAGGACTGGTGGATTTTTCGGTGTCGTGCCTCGCCGAGAGGGGTCGTTTTAAGTTGCTTAAAACGTAACGACCACGCGCCGCCGGCTCGTAATGAGTGGAGAGATGTTAAATGAATTTTAAAATCGTTCGGTGAGCTGCGCGGCCGACGCTCTGGGGTTGGAACAGTGTGGTTTTGCGTTTTCGTGTGGTCGGGAAGAGAAAAGAGGGAGTAAAGGAAGGGGTGACCCTTTTATTTCCCCAAACCGGTGAATTTTATGCGAGAGACTAATAATTACTTTTAAAAAATGTATGACTTGTGAGCCTATATTAATATCTCACCATTAAATGTCTACCTACCGACTTTCTCCATTTAAATCACGCTCAAATCGAAGTACCTATAGTGTCAAATATGATATTAAATAGTATGGCAATAAATTTGTGTTACTTATATCATTATCATCGGTCAACAATCCTAAGATTGGTTTGACGCAGCCCTCCACTCGATTCTTCTATCTGCTAACCTATTCATATTAACGTAAGAAGATTTTCTAAGAAAGAAGCAGCACAGAGAAGAAAGAAGCACAGAGTGAATTTCTGTTTATTCATACTAGGCCTGCCTCTTCCATTCTTCCCGTTACTTATATGCTATAAATAATTGATACCTATGCGAAGTCTAATGAGAACTTATAACTCACGGCCTTAGGCAAAAAGTGGTACGTATTTATTAACATAATAATGCACATTAATAAGGAAGAGTAAACAGAAGGAAGACAAGTGGATTTTTGGCTGCAACAAGTCTTACAATTAGACTGAGAAATCCGTCACGCTCTTGATGGGTCTTAAGGGTGGGTCTTACTGCATCTAATACCTATTTTCTGATTTCCTTGAGAGGCATTAGGTGTTTCTTCTACCTGTTCCAATTTATTTGATCCCCTTGCTTAAAAAAATAAAATTGATTGCCTATATCGTAGCAAAAATTTAAGTGGAGTAAATATACAAGTAGTTTTCCGTTCAATTAGCATGACACGTTAGGTCTGCAATGTTTAGCGTTATTTATTTTTATTTTAAAATATTGCCGGTGAAAGAATTCGTAGCGATAGGTGAATAGCCAATTATTAGGAAAGAATTACCCCACGAGTAAACTGGAATGATGAATTGAATGATAAACCCGAATGATGAATTAACCACGCATTATGTGTCTTGGAATTTAAAAAGTATGTAATTATATGAGCCGTATTCATCTCCTTGATCAATTGAGAGATTTGCATCTAATCGCAGACGGGTAGCATGCTAGTGCTAAGCGCAATGTTTTTAGCCAACAGAAAAGTTTCTATTAGTTGATTAGCATGCAAGCAACAAGAAAGGGTAGCATCCCATTTCTATCATTTGTTCGAGGCGATTTCTTTTTATCACTTATTGCCTCATTCTCTTTTGGCCATATGGTCAGTTATGTCAGTTCTAGTGGAATACATCCACTTCCGTTTCTCATAGTTTCGTAATCATGAGGCGTGGAGGAAAACAAAAAGATACCTTTTAACTCAGTATCTATCGTTCACATAGCGAGAAAAAACCAAACAAGGTTATATATGTATACCATGTATTTTTCGATAGTGAATTTGAAAAACGCGTGCGCTCTCAATACCTCTTCCGGTATCCAGCATCAACAGTTATGAATTTAGTATATTTACGATTTGTGGGTAGAATAATCAAATCTACCATAAAGTACCCAAAGGTTTTGGCTTGCAAAATTACAGTAAAGAGCTCCGTGTTTTGCTCTCTCCCCGTTGTTGGGAAGGAGAAAAAACTGTTAGCGAATATGCGAGAAATTTCCGCCTGGGGCTATTGTGAGCAAACGAATCGGTTAACCGCAATGCTGGCGGTTTTTTCTCGTCCTCCGCCGCAGAAACCTTAGCGGGTTTCCGACATAATCACGACTTGCGGAAGGCTTTCCCAGGGCGGCGGCAAGCGCAAATCAATGAACATACCGAGCGGAGAATTGCACTCATGGTAATTTGCTCGTAGCTGCTCCCGCGGTAACCGAACCCATATTTTCAGGACCTTGGCTGACGGCATCAGTAGAGCACGCGACTAACTCGTCACGCAGCGAAGTCGTCTAAGTCTGAAAATTCGCGATGAGTGGACGAATAATTTCAAATTCGAACGAGTAGCGCTGCTTTCCCGAGAGTTGAAGGGCAGCGTAACAAATTTGCGGCATATCGTCCCCAAAATCCTGAGTCGCACTTTCCTAAGTACCCGTGAGAGACGCACTTTAGCGCTACTGTAACTCAGCGTTAAGTACTAATTAAGTCATGTGTCAGATTCACCAGGGGGTGAATCATTACAAAACGCACCACGTACACTTACAGCTAAGATACATTTCAGCGATTAAAGAAAAATGATGCTAGTTTACCATGCAAAAGACGCGACAAGCGTCTTCTTCATCAACTAAATGGAATAAGTGGAAAATGAAATTTAGTTTTGATGAATACGTTAAATGATTATTCGTAAGGAAGTTTCCAAGAATGTGTTAAACATTTGTTTTAATTCCATGTACAAATACATTTTTTCATTTTTACATGGGACATGCAAGAGTGGAGTGGATTTGGAGATCCAAGAATATTTTTAGACGTATTAATAATTAGACTGCTTACATTACACTTGAGAAAGAAAAAAATAGGTCTCTTCCATGAAATATTGGTATTCAATTTCCCTCAAACAAACGAGAGTTGATCTCTCAATCCCCGCCTTTGCGTACTAGGTACAACTTTCACTTGCGCTCGATTATTATAAAACGACCTGAATTGAATAAAATGGAGCGGTAGAGCATGCTAAATGTATGTGTGCCATTACCGTGCTGCGCTAACGTATTTCTCGCTGTCAATGAGTTAGGCGGAATCGTTAAACCCCACGCACGATCACGATTGGCGATCACTCCGACTCGTGGCTAAACTAGATTTAGCTCGGCGTGTCCATGCGGTAATCAGTTTACGATGCGAGGCGGGACAATTCGGTTCCAGGCGGGTCTGGGGAGTGTGTGCTAACGCGGCCATACCTTCACCCCCCACTGCCATCGTTTAAAGTGCGGCTGTGCCCCGTCCTCTTGGTCAGCGGTTCGCGCCCTTGTCTGGCCGTCTCGGTCTGTAAACGAAGAGGGCGAACTATCCGATGGGTCGACCTTCCTTCCCCCTTCGCACGTCCGGGCGACGAAAGCTAATTGCGAGGAAAGCTAAGGCCAAAGGAGGACGAGAAGTACATCCGTGCGCGGAACGAAATACGAGGCTACAGGATGGACCTTGACCAATCCCTGTGCTAACACGAATTCAACTCGTAATGTTAGCAAAGGGTGTATTTCTCTGAATATTAGTTATGAATTTATTTTCCGAAACCGTGAGGAAAACCTGAATCCATTGTTGTCAAAAAAATATCAATTTGTTGAAGATGTTGCTCGTTGCAAGTTTGTGAGATTTCTCCTTGTGAAGGCCTCCGCGGTATGATGCATTTAAAGATTCATCTTCCGGTGTTTCTCCGCGTTTTTTCAATTGTTTCAAGCAACAGTGTTGTCGACGTTGCAGTTGGCGTCTTCAGGTCAGTTTATTTCTTCATGACTGAATGACTTCCCTGCCTGAAGACGCCAACTGCAGCGTCAACAAAACTGTTTAAAATAATGGAAAAAAATGCAAAGAAACACAGGAAAGTATGGATCTTACGGTATGTCCTATAAAAGATCTTACAAACAAATACTCCAGATAATGTCAAAAAGTGTTGCATTAAAGTATTTTCCTTAAGCAGCTAAAGATGCGTCTACGGAAGTAACTGTTCGGCGAAGACTCGGCTCCAAATTTATCCAAAGCTGTGAATCACGGGAAGGCGTATCGTTTGCATGGCATGCGGTGGCCATGAATTCCGCGGCATCGTATTCCATGGATCTGCACTGCAAAATCTGTACTGAAGGCGATGGTCAACTACCGGAGTTCACAACCACGTCGTGCGTAATTAGAATTCTATCTACATTACTTTTCATTTAAAAAACATCGTATTACTTATTTGTTGTTGGAAAAGTTTTAAAGGGAACAAAACACTTTGGATAAAAAAGTCAGTCAAAAATGCTGTTGTCTTCAATTTAAAATAAAAGTTGGGCTCTATTTGTACGCGACGAAAAAAATTACAATAACTCCGGACACTGAAACTAAAGCGAGGAATGTGTGTAGTTTTGGGCAGCAACTAAGTTCCTTTTTCAAGAGAATCTTTTAGCGATGGTGGGGTGCTATAATTTTGCACTCCGTGATTGTGAACCGAATCCGCACGCTCCGCAGGTCACACGTGCCTTCCCAGCGGAGGTCACGCCTCGCTCGGGTCCTGCTTCCCGAAATCGTGGGAGGAGGCGGATGCGGAAGGGTTATTGGGGAGTGTGGTGGGGAGGAGGAGGGTGGGGAGGAGGGGGAGAGAGAGAAGAGGGGGTGGAGAGAGGAGGGGAGATTAGGGGTGGAGGAAAGGAAGGAGAGAATCATGAACACGGCCGGGCGAGAGGACCGCCACGTTTCGCAGACTCTTCTTTCGCCTCCTCCATTATATTTTCCCATTTCGACAAGTACGTGGTGGACTACGATGTAGTCGGTACTTGAAGTTCAGTACTTCGTCCTTCGGATGGGACGTTGGACCGCGAACCCTTAGGTGCATTTCTTAAGGAGAAAGACTAATGTCAATGCCAGTTTACGTGAAAGTTTTCCCAGGATTCTCAAGATTGTTTCGTAATTTTGGGAGACTAGAGTGCCGTGTAGTAGGTAATCCTTAGGGAATATTAAATGTGGCGCCTAGTCGCCATTCTAAACTGTAGGCGGATGCCGAAACCAGGTTTCCCTCTGACTAAAACAAAACATATCCTATATTCTTCTTTTTAACGTTATATTTACTTTCTGATGCTATGATTTCAAAAATAGGCGTGTAAAAGATTTAGGGTTCTCTGTACGTGAAAAATCGAAGGAAAATCGCCACGCGGAAGATTAAGAAACAAATATTTCGGACAAGTCGAGAAGGATCTGGAGAAGAAGTACTCAAAGGACATAAACGAATTGACATGGGATAGAGAGGAATGGATGGCGGCAGTAAACTGGCCCTGTGATTGAAACACTAATAATTATTTACGTGCGTTTAGTAGCAGGCAGCTGCGGCGAGGAGATCCTCAGCCAGCAAGCGATTTTCACTCTGGAACGGCGATTGGTGTACGCCACTTCTTGGTGTACCGCGTGAGGGAAATTACGAAGAATTTTTATTTCCCTACAGAAGGAAACGTTGCCAACAAATCCGGTTCAATTTTCTCCCTATTGAGAATGATTGTGGCAAGAAAAAACAGATTTAAATAGTTTTTATTTGCCAGACTGAAAGTGATTAAGGTATGCACAGTGAAGACAGTATTTTACTCCTATTCAAGTTTCTAATTGATTGTTATAAATAGAATTAGCGATGAATATAAGATAGTCAAGCACGAGTTTTGTTCTATTAAGTTCTAGAATATAAATGACATAGGATGTTCCATGCATGGTATTATTTTAATTAATTACTGAGACCATTACGCGGTGGCACGACGTTCAGACCTTAAATGGGATTATTGCCCGTTTCGCTCGGCACCTTTCATGCGCAGTCCCGATAAGTCCTGCAGTCTAATTCAAATTGACTTAGTGAGCTGCATTGCTGCACTTCTGCACGCCACAGAATATTGAGACTCGGCGCTGCTAAGCATGGCGCAAGCGCATGGCTAAATCCAATAAATACGTGGCATAAAATTTGCGTAGTCGGTAATGACTGCGGAGTGAAACTCTCTAAGTATTTCCTGCGTACCAGATTAGGCAGTATCCATACAACTTTAAATTTTAATAACTCTGATTGTGCAAGATACACTTTGTGATCTCGGAGTCATGGTTTACACAATATTGAATCTCATTGCATGACCAATTTTGATGTCCATTGAAGCAAAGAAACACCACCTACCTCCAAAAATGCACTGTCCAAATGGGACAAAGTACTCCATACTTTTTTAAATAATACTATATACTATAAATGAACCACTCTAGTCTTAATTGGTACACAGGATGAATGCCCCACTGTAATTTCCCATGAGACCCTATGGCTAATAGGGTCAACCTTTTTAAACGATTTAAAGACGCATCTAAATTGTTGTGGACTCCTCTTACCCCTGCCACACACCCTCGAGGTGGCTTGCAGGGTATGTCGTAGATATAGATACTGAAGGGATGATGAAATGGGAGAACAAAGGCCAAAGAAAAATTGTCAGTAATATAAAATTTGACATGATTGAAAAGGTATCACCTAAAAAAATATTCCAAATCAGTTATGCTGAAAGCTCAACACAACCAGGTAATTAAAAAAAAATTTGCCAATTTACGAGGTTCTCCAAACTAGTCGACCGACATAGTAAGTCGCATCGCGGTAAACAAGTCGGACGGTCGCGTGGGAACATATTTTTTCACAACAAACTGGCGCAAGCCGATGAGTTACATCAGTTCGCACGTCCGCGGACAATGCTCTTTGCGGCGTTTTCTGAGGATGGGTGATAAAAAAAGCAGACCGGCAGGAGTTGGCTCCACCCGAAGACCGACGAGCGTTACCCCGAACAACTTCGACATCCTCCGATTGTTGATTTTCGACGGGGAACTTCCTCCTCCCCCCACCCTCCCTCACCAGACCTTTTCCCCAATCCCTTCCCTCCCTCCGCGGGCTGCCCCAACCCCATCCACTCCCTTCCCGTAGCGATTTTCGCCGCCAAACTGGAGGTCGTTACTTACCGCTACGCCGAACCCGACCGTTTTCCGACTCGATTTTTTTCCCTCTCTCCCTCCCGCCTCGTAAATTGGCGTTCCCAAAGCAAGAGCGAAATGATAGTAATTCTTTCAATTTCCCCGACTCCTCCCTGCCTCCTGCGCCACGAGGGTAAACACAAGTTTACTCCACGTGTGCTCGAGTGCACCGGAGTAGGTGTAACTTCAGCAATTCGCTCCGCGCCCGTGATTTCTTTATTGCACTCCGCTTTTGCTGCAACGGCGATCGAGCTTAAAACGTGACACCCAACATGCCGAGGGAAAGTTATAGCACCGAAACATTTTGTTCTTCTTTTCGCGGGAGCTGACACGTGGGTGGTACCGTCCGCTGGATTTCACGCAAACAAAATATTTTCAACCTGCCTCCAGATATTCAGCCAAATATTGCTGTTTTATTGTTTAATTTTTACGATTGGTCAGGGGATGGTCAGAATGCAGACATCTACCCGATTCTAATCTAAACTTCACAATTGAAAAAAGGATCCGACTCTACTTTCATAAAGCGTATAAAGCTAAACGCCACCCGTTACAAGACAAAAATGATTGAAATACGTGGCTCAGTTTTATTTTTATGATTTTTACTACTACGAGAAACTACGCTTGCCGCTGATGAAGGTTTTAACAAATGTGATAGGTTGTTTGCAAACTGGCATTCGTTCTATGCGAGCTTTACAAATGTCAGCGAAAGGAGTTTTTTTTTGTGATGAGGGAATATACGTGGCATCGCTAACTTTTTGTGTTAAAACTGCGGGTGGTTAGCTATTCGGGTCTCATGATATAACTTCTCAGACTTCCGACTAAAACTGATAGTGGAATTTGCGCAAATCAGTTAATAGACTGTAGAAAATATTTAAAAGCTAAACTAAAAAACTCTCCATCATACAAATTGGGTGCTAGGAAGAATCCTCAGGAAGCCTCTGAGAAGTTTTATTAATATTAAATAGTACCAAAATAGATATCTGTAATTTTTTAAAGGCACACTAACGTTATTAAAATTCAATAGAACTTTCTTGCTGGGGAGGCTGTTTCTAGGAAAATGAAGTTGAGAAACGATCAAAGTTTTTAGGGAAGACAAGGCAAGGGTAGGTATAGTCAAACGTACCAAATTTGGTAGAATACGTAAGATAATGATGATTTCCACGAAAAGAACCATTGAAAGTCATAAGTACCACGAACATGTTCGCGACGATTAATCTTGGTGAAAATTGTCCATGAGCAACCTTGTTTCAAAATTAAGTAGTGAGCCGGAGTAATCACAACCAATTAGTCGGCCCAAATTATTGATTTGCTGCCAAAACGGGCGTGAATCAGTGGTATAATTCCGAAGTGAGAATATCCCTGAGATGACATCGAGTGTAACGTGCAAAAAAGAAAACAATTAGTACCTACAATTACGTCCACCGATGAGCGTAACGTGATCATTGAAAATTACAAAATGTCAAAATCCACTCAAAGACATACCTTAGAAATGCATTTACGAATTCAAAAGAAAAATACTTGAACATTTAAAATCGAAAAGTCTTTTGGTCGTACGTAAGAGAGGTACATACGTCCCCTTAGCGTCTTTCGTCAAGACGAAGCTAATGCCGACGCCGGGTTTTTCTCCATCCTTCCTCCTTATATCCTCCAAAGATGATGATGACGTGAATCACTTCTCTTGTGGAATCTGGCAAGAGCCCTAAAGTGAGGCAATGAATGCGTGAGGGTTTTTGCCACCTCAGGGCCATAGTAGGAGACCCATCAATGGGGAAGGTGGGCTCGTAAAGTAGTGGGCCGTTGACCGCGATACTGCTGCTGCTGGAAGGGCCCGAAAGGGGCGAGAGAAGAACTCCTCCAGACCCTGAGAGCTAGGGGTCGTCACTCTCCCCGCACTTATCACCCAGAATGGGGCTCCCACTAGAAGGGTCCCTCACTCCCTTTCTCCCAAAACCTTTACCACGTTCTAACCAGCCGGTGGCGAAGGCCAACTTCCCAGCACCCTTATTTCTCCTTTCTCTCATTGCTATCCATCCTCCGCTCAATGCTGTGAAAACATCCGACTATTCCGCCTGACAAAGTGACCGCCACGGACAATACGACCTGAGGGACAGAATGCAGTTGCCAACTGTCGTCGGCCTCCCACCTCGACCCCATATGCTCAGAGGAAAAAAAATACACTCCGAAAAATCCCTTTCGAATTTCGTACGCGTAGGAAAATAACTCTTTGAGAATAAACTTTCAGAAGAGAACGGCCAGGACTCTATATACTAATATAAAAATCTGTTCTAACAAAGCGATCGAGACTGTTTTTCTTTAGATAGAATGTTGAAAACCTCGGTCAGCATTTTTTTGCTTAAGAGAAAACAATTTTTCTTGACGCTCGTTTGCTGATTATGCCAACGGTTACATTCGAGTGGCGAATGACGGAAAAACTTGACTACATAGACCACAGGGAAAAAATTACCATTAAAAAAAGTAAAAGACTACTTACTATACTAATAAGTTGTAGTAGTTTACGTAGTGCTATTAAGTGTGCATCAGAAACAAGGTCCCTAGTACTAGCACTATAAAAGATAGAACGGAAAAATTCAGAAAAATTCAAGCATAATTTTTACTTAAAGAGCATCAGAACTATCAAATCATAACTTTTCTCTATATGAACTCCTCCCTACATGAATTTGTAGCGTCAAAATCGATAAGACACTACCTTCCAGCCGAAGAGAACTCAACGCGCAGGCTTGCAATAGTGAAAAATAATCATGACAATAATTCCCCCTTTCAATTAGATTGACTTCAACATTAATATAAAATTAGTGCCGTAATATTCTTCGATCTTTTGTTAATTGACTATTTAGTTGCCATCGGGTTACATCGAATGATAGTAATCGAGATCTCGGGTCGCTACCAAGGAGGGCAATAATCTATTGTTGCATTACGACGATTAAAACGGTCACTGAGGTGCAAATCATTCATCACCACTACGCTCTGCGCCTACCACTATGTACTACCACCATTAGGTTCTGCGAGTCCTTTTCCCCACCACTCTCGCCTCCAGCCCTTCTTCCCGGAACGAAGCCAGCCACTCGAATGGCTTATCGATTGTGATTACATACGGCGCGGATGATGATTACTCCATTAAATCCTAGCCCGATGGGCATTTTCGACGGAGGGAAAGTGTGAGCAATAAAGTGAAACTGGCACTTCTCTTTCATAACTGCGATCCTAACTCTTAGTTAGCCATTTCAAAACGTGATTCAATATGGATGTAAAAAATCGCCTTCATCACAAAAACCTTCTTTAAAAGCTAGGATTCACGATACGGAAATAATTTAGTAGTTTAACCTCGATAAATATTAAGTACTAACGGCATGATTAATCAGTTGGAGTGATTAAGGGCTGTAATTAGTAGCACTGATGGCAATGAGTAAATTTCACAATTAAAAATGTAATCTGATAGGGTAATATCGTAGCACCATTCACTTTGCATTATTTTTATTGCATTTAAAGCAACAAAAATTAGCTCCACTGTGGTTCCTTCACGCCTATCTTAAATAATGAGATGCCCTGGACATTTTTTTACCCCAAATCTTGAGCAATCAATAATCAATTACAGTATCTTATAGTGAGCGAAGAAGGATCTTTTGCTTCTTGGGGTGATTTGAAAGTATCATTCTCGGGTCTCCATTCGGACATTCGGGTGAGAGGGTCCATTTTACCCAACGTTTCTTAGTGACTGCATTTCGTACTATCGATGCTACACTTCGCCGCATCTACTCAAAGACTGGTGGACGAATGCATTTAAAACATATCTACCGATAAGAATAAAGAATTTTAGCTCGTCCTTGATAGCGCCAAAAATAAATCATAGGAAACATTATTTTGCAGCCGATAGTGGCAACATATTGAAGAAAGTAGCGCGGAGAGGCAACATAAATGGTAAAAATGCGTGCCACCAGGCTATTCAAAAAATACAGCGAGTTGACTAGCAAAGAATTCACTAGAACACTGATAGTTATCACCTAGGAATTGCTAGAGAACTACATCCAATACTACTCGAAATGGGATGGATCGGTGATAAGAGTTAATGCTACAGCTTGCAAATCATTGCAAGTTAATGTGGCGCTAAGCCTTCATTATAGTTGAATTCGTTAACGGGTTCACCCTACTAGAGAGATGTTCCTATGCTTGGAAACCACTAAATTCCACACGACGCCGAGGGACATGACTCTCTCTTTTCTTGACAGATTGGAGGAGATAAGATTTAGGAAGTCCACTTAAAAGGGTCTGCTCTGAATCTTTGGAGCGCAGGTAGTCGGGAGTCTCGTGCGAAAGCGCTTTATATATGGCAGTTAGAACTCAACCTTAAAAAGTGTGTAGCTATCAATTTTTGGAGGAGGAATAATTCGATAGAGCGATCCTATAGAATTAATAACACAAAGATCGAAAACGTTGAAACCGTAAGATATTTAGGTGTAACAATCACTAAAGATTTATCGTGGGGAAGACACATAAGGGAGATATGCGGCCGAGCGAAGAGAAAGCTAGGATTTATAAAAAGAGTACTTGGGAAATGTGATGAGAAGACAAAAGAGCGATGCTACTTTTCACTAGTTAGGCCCCACCTTGAGTATGCAGCCAGTGTATGGGATCCTAATGAATTAGGTTTGATGAGAGAACTAGACAGTGTGCAGCGTAGAGCAGCTAGGTTCGTCAAAAGGTGTTACGATAGGTTGAGTAGTGTATCAGAATTAATACAAGAATTAGGGTGGGAATCATTATCAGAGCGTAGGTTAAAGTCCAGATTAAATCTATTGGAGAAATTTCAATCGGATAGCTTTACTGAAGATGTTAGGCACATATTAAAAACACCAGCGTATTATGCTAGATTCGACCAGATAAATAAGATTAGAGAGATAGATTGTCGTACAGATAGATTCAAAATGGCATTTTTCCCCCGTACTATAAGAGAACAGAATAGGCAGCATAGGAAAGGGATAGGTAGAGGAAATATTTTAGAGTATTCTGTAGTGCATGATGCATGTATTAACCCCTCAAATACTATAGATACTAACAATCTAGTTGCATGAGACCCTTTAGTTGCTTGCTTGCATGTTAGTAGTGCATGCTTGGTGATCTTCACCCCCTGCCACACACCCTCGCGGTGGCTTGCAGGGTATCGTGTAGATGTAGATGTAGATGTATAAAAGCAGGGACGGAATGTCTTCCTCTTGGACTTCCCACTGCTTACGCCTAACGCACTCAACCTTCCCCCTTTCTCCCCTTCCTCAACCGTCCCAGCCACCCACTCACGTACGCACAGACGAACTAAGTGTAGGGAAAAAGGGTCCGAGGCACGCATGTATCTACATAGAACACAACATATGTACGTACATACAATACGCGACCCCCACCCACTTGGACCTACTCGCCAAGCGGTAGCTTTCAAAGGGGAAAAGAAAGGTGTTGCCGGCCACTGGAGGACCTTCCGAGAAAGGGAAGGGACAGTCGTAAACTCTTTCTTCTGCTCTCATCCATCCCCTCCCTGCCTATTCATCTACACATCTTGAGCACCACTGGAGGTTAGAGTATAGGAATGGGGTGACTCCACACCGACCTAGTACCACACTCACGCACAATCTTATTTCTTAATATCTTCTCTTTTCTCTCAGGGTGGACGCATTCTCCAAGGATATACGGCTACTTTACACACAAAACATCTTATACCAAAATATTATCATGCGGGGGAAAACATAAACTGATTGCAAAATATACTCTTGGTTACATGCGAGGAAATGTCTTTAACTATTATACTTTCCCGTTGTACATTTCGGCTCGGTACTACATCTGGTTAGATATTTTTGTGGAATAAACTATGCATAGCTCTTCCACCTCTGCAAACGTTCATAGCTAAATAACCATCAGCCTGATGTAATTTTTGTATTCAAAAGTGTCCGAAACCACCACCGTAACTTAACGTCTACGTGAACTGAAGGTTCGCCTTAACCAACTGACGGAAAGTAAAGGTTCTTACAAACAGGTTGGACAGATTCATTTGATATAGCAGGGTGTTCATTGTGAAACCATTTAGAAATTCCCCGAGTTTTCCAGGTTTTCCAGGGGAAACGTTTCGTTTTCCAGGGTAGGTGCTCTCTAGTCCTAAACATACGCATTTTTGGCTACATATTGCGCATGGAGCAGTAGTTATAGAAGAAGTAGAAGAACTCCAAGAATCAGGAATAGTTGGTTGATTCATTGTGATGCTGTGTGTAACATCTTGAGATACTGCTATTTGCCATACGTAGCGACCCTGAAATTTCGCTAATGGGTGTTTTCGCGATTTTTTAAGAGTATTTAAATTGTTATTTGATGTTATAAGCCGTGATAAGTTGAAATTTGCCATTTTAACGTTAGCGAAATTCACCGAAATTTCGCGAATAACTTTTATTCGCGAACAGTATTTGGCTGTTATTGCGATATTTTGCGCGAAATTTCACATTTTTTTAACCCATCGTATGATATTTTGCGAAAAAACAAATTCTTTAAGTTTTATTTTGATAGGTATGTATATAAGAACACGCAATGAAAAGTTTCCGTCCCATTTGGTGAAAAAATGTTTTCAAAACTCATGGTGTAATACATAAATACATAGATAATTATTTTTTACGTGACCACGCCGCTATCATCAGTCTGATGATGCGCGTGACCATGACATCTGCATATCCCTAGATCGCATTTATGGTGGCGGGGTGGGGGGGGGCATCGTTTTCGTCGCGTCGCCGAAATATGACTTGCGTAGTATTTATCCCGAAAGATTCTTCAGAAAAGTTACCATTCAAGCAATTGCGCTGATGAAAGATGATTTCAGCAAGTCTGCGCAAAGCATTAATGGGACCAGT
Source organism: Platycnemis pennipes (assembly GCA_933228895.1). Classification (NCBI taxonomy): domain Eukaryota; kingdom Metazoa; phylum Arthropoda; class Insecta; order Odonata; family Platycnemididae; genus Platycnemis; species Platycnemis pennipes. The sequence goes on from OW121853.1 coordinate 110,717,040, forward strand.
AACTACGCTAGACAAGGGTATCTTAAATGTCATAGCGGCTGGACGAAGAGACGAAGTTGTCAATTGGACGTAAATATTTAAAAATCACTTACAAGCGGCATAACTATTTTGTTTGCCGAGCACACGCTAACTGATAATGTAAGAGCTAGCAGACTCAGTTCACATGTTTAATTTGACTTGATAGGTACATATAGGATAAATACATAGATAGGCACTTATTAGGATGAACAGTTAGGTGAGGAGTTTCATAAGTAAGTCGGTATCTGAGATTACCTGCCCGTTTGAATTGTTATCGGAGCCTAAAGGTTTTTGTAAACGAGAATACAGCTCGGTAAACACTACTAATTCTGCTCCTAAGCTGTTAATAGTTGCTCGCCGACAGTTCACCTGTGATAAACGAGAAATGTGTTGCGATGATCACATTGACACTTAGGTACATACATCCGCTCGCACTTTCACTTTCCCTCCGCTCACCATCGTGCAACCGGCGAATCGGATTTAGCAAAGGAAGCAGGAGCGCTCGCCAGAAGCGAGAACGAGACGGCTATCGATTGTCGGGAAAAAATAACACTTCAACGACTCGAATGAAAAGGAAATTTTTCCTCCACGCTCTCCCTTCGCGTGGTGCTTGAACGACACAAAGTGTGGCTCTATCGTATTTGCCGGATTTATGAAGTTCCGTTGAAGGACGCACAAAGCTAGCTAGTGATTCAATCACTTTCCGTTATCACAAGTTATCTCTCACGCTTTGAAGAAAATAACAAAAACGTCATGTTTTTGGCAGAAGATTTAAAGAGGAAAATTTTACTCCTCAATCACCTGGCGAATTCTCTTAGATATCTGCGTCACAATACGTGTCCTTCCATAGCTAAACATCTTTTCACGCAACAAAACCGTACACTCTGACAGTCCTTTCGAGGGAACCCCAGAGTAGTGGATCATTTTTTCCTTATCCTGCGCTTTCTAGGTGCATATTTGGAGTCTCATAACCTTCATTCGTTCTGATGATTCTGGAAAAAAAAACAAAATAGAAAATTCTTTTACCAGTAAGTGTCGTAATTTATGTCTGGTGACAGCCACATTCCCTATATGAGTTTTGGAAGGAAATCTGTGCTAGTAGACTCCTTTGTGCCCATGCATATTATAAAGCATTGACTGGCGATTGGTAGTGATTAAAACATCACATGAACTAGTATTTCCCAAATTATTTTGTGGCTAGTATTCCATTCTCTTATCCTGTATTGTCTTCCTTCCACTCGGTACATTCTGCTCTTGTTGTAATTATAACCGCACCAGGGTAAGAGTAGGAAAGAAGAGGCGATATCTGATTCATACTCCACCCCACAAAATCCACGGGAAAGAGTAAAAGAAGCTGATTCACAGAATACGCGTACTTTCTTATTATCCACAATAACTTATCGCACACTCCAGAACTGTAGGATTTTTCCACTCGTTCCAAAAACTAGTAAAAAAAACCCAGACGAGGTATTTACAGGATCCAAAATTCACATGCACGTAACCAATTACCCCATTTTCTTTACCCTTCGCCTTCATTTTTGTAGAACTCCGTCATACTGCATTTTTGTTTCGTGGAGCTTTGGAATTAAGCCTCCTTGCGTTGAATTCTTATCATCAGCTATTCTTTGAGGGTTGCGCCGGCTGGTGAAGTTTATGTAACCCACCGCAATCATCGACCCTCAAGATTGGTTCGTGTGTCGTTATATACAGTGCTCTCCGGAACTTCGCCATCAGCTGGGAAGCGACGTCGCCCAGAGAACAGCCCGCCCCGGAGCCGTAATTACCGCGCAGTAAATTTCACCACGGGCGAGACGAAAATCCGTCCCCACCCGGCCCGATGCGGAGCCGTAGCAGGGGAGGAGGGATGGCGTCAAGTGGGGTGGCTAGGGTACGTACGCCCTCTCTCCCTGTGTGCCCGTTTACCCCCGCTGCGATCCCTCTCCTTCTCCTTTAAAGCCAGCGTCGTCACAGCGACGCCACTTTAAAAGTGGAAGGAGACGAAGGCTAAGGACTCGGAACGGGGAGAAAATTAAATTGGCAATGGAAGAGTGCTATTTTTTTGCATTTGTATAGTATTACAATGATCATCTCATGAATTCTCACTAGCGTAGTGATTTAAACAGTTTACAAGCCCTTGATTTCAACTACATTTAAAAAAATAATATAACTAACTTTTGTAAAGACGAGGTAGAAAGGAGAAATAGTTTTTTCCAATAAAACGAGCACTGGTCTGCCAACTCAGCGTCCAGGTTCGAATCTGGGTGAAGTTATATAGTAATCACTACGATGATGCATTTTGGGTGACTGATGTATTCTCCTAGTCTTTCGTTAAGAGCAGTTTAATATTGACGCCGGGTTTAAGCTACCCTTTCTCATTTCCCTTCCATTTCCCCCCTTACTCGAAGAGCATGAGCGACTTGGGGCAACTGATGAGTGAGCGGGAAGAAAGAGATCATCGTCATTTTCTCCGTACTCCGCATTAAAAGTATGATGAACGATCACCAAGTCGACATTAATAAGTGATTTATCCCTCCTCAGACGGATAACTGCGTTCGTAAGTCACCGCTCCAAGGTTTCTCATTTCATAATCATGAGAGGTAATGCAACGAAATTAACTACCCTGTATTTGCTTCACGTGATGGGTTATCAGGCAACTGTTGCAGATGGGAATTTGTTTTTGAACTTGAAAACCCGCACTCAAAATAAAATGATTCCGTGTAATTCCTTCAAGACAACATGTCGTTCATATCGATTGCAAAATAATGAAATCGCGTGATCATACCTGAATCCTCACGTACATGCGACGATGAAACATAAGATATGCGATCTCAAAATAAGTTCATAAGCAATTGTTGAGTTAGAAAATCTCTTAAAAACATCATATTCTCATGAAAACAGCGTATAATTTACCCTATTATTTGGATCTATAATGCAGCATTGAAGCGGAATCTGGATGTGAAAATTAAACGACCTTAGCCTATGTATTTACAAGCATCATAGCCGCAATAATAGCGTCAGGGTATGAGCCAATTTAGTTTATCACGAACTTAGTGATTCAACCCGAAGGTTGGTTTTGATAGGTGAGAGTAGAGTTCACTCCGTACGAAGCCAACGGGGTGTGAAATTAACACATTCAGGGTGGGGGGGTCAGTTCCTTTCCCTGAGCCACCTGCGATTTCCTACGAAGTTCTGAAAATCGCTTCGTGAGGATTTTAGATGTGGGTGTCCATAAATGCTTTTGCCCGGGATTTGAACTCGGGACCCTCCGGCCAGTAGCTCGGTGCTCTACCCACTAGGCCACCACGCCCCCCCACTACATAGGTATTCGTGGGGAAAATCCCAATTCCGTATCGTTGGGTAATGAGGTTTCTTTCTCGCCTCATGTTGAGAGATACAAATTGAGAGGGAAAAAAAGAAACGGGAGTAATAACCTTAAATCCATAAATCCTGTAACGGCTTAAATAACTACCAGCTCTTAAATTTAGGAAATTTATGCAGGATTGAGATCGTGTTATCAGATTACTAATGCGCTAAACTTCTGAAACGACATCCTGGCCCCAAATAGCCCTTTGCGTTTCTAAGGCTGCAAATCTATCGAAATGATGTGCGTCAACAGTATTTGTTCTCAACGAGAGGTGTGAGATGGATGAAAGTATTTGATTTGGGGGAAATGATGAAGAGCACATTGTACGGAAGGGGCTCCAATGCGTCGAAGGGAAACGTACGGGAATCGCGCAACACCCTCCCATGTATGTACCACTCTGCTTGCCTTTGACGAGCGAGCAGGGGAGGTAATAAGCCCGGCCACTGCTTAAAAGGCCTTCGGGCCGTCACAAGGGGTCCGCGAGAGCCCTCAAAGGGCGACGTCGTCGGTGGTTGGAATGCTGTCGCAGGACGAACGCGGCCACTGGGAGGGGTGACGTTTAATTGAGAAACAAAGGGATACGTCCTACACCACACCGCCCCCATGCTGGAGAGGGATCGAGGGGGAGGCTCGGAAGGGGTTTGGCGGGGGAGGAAGGGTGCTCCACTTAACTCGATTTCAACCCCACGTATTCCTGCTCCACACCGCTCTCCCGTCTCATCTATCTCTTTCTCTCCCCATTCCGCCCTCCCCTCGAGGCGAAGCCCCGCTGCACCGAGCCAGGGGTTGAGATACGACCACAGGGTCTCCTCCACCAGCCCTTTTCCACGAATCTTTCGTAGCCGAGGAGATGAGCAACGTTGAAACCCTACGCTATGAGGCTCAGTGAACCGGGCACATTAATCACATCACCTTTTGCGATATTATTCGACAACTCCCTCCAGTTTTACGAGCTAAAACTAAGCTATGGATCAGGTTAGAGTAGTTACTAAATTAGTAGCCATTCAATACGTGGGCCCGGGTTTGAAGCCCGGTCATGGATGACATTTTAGTAACATGTTTTAGATTTACTTAGGGGCTGCGTTAGGAGCTCTTCAATTTCCTTACTCCGCAGTATGTAGTAGTAGTTATTCAGGAAATGTGACCGGCTGGTTTGGTATTTGAGCCATTTACAATACGTGGGTAATTGGAATGGATAGGAATTTTCAAGGAAAGTAGTTAGGATGAAGTGAAGCCTGTCATCAGCACTACTAGTAGTCTACACTTAACGATAGGCGACAAGCATTCCACAGGTTCACGTCCCATCAGGCTAAAGGGGGAATGAACTCTAAGTGCTTTTCACGCAGCATTCAAGTAATGTGTGGTATGCTGATAGAAAAGCTCGGCCAATGACGGGATTCAAACCCAGTCCCTTGGGTGAAAAGCCAGTAGTCTAGCCACCACTACAATTTAATCCTGCCAACCTGATAGTTTCTCCAGATATTTACGAATAACAAATGTTAAGATTGAGAGAAGAATATCAAGGAGGCAGGGGTGAGGGGAAAAATAAAAAGCTCTTTGGGCGAAATGACGGACGGAAAAAAACGGAGCTGAAGAAAAAATTGCTCAGAGTCAGATTATTTTTCGAGCAAGTGCCTTAGTAACCGAAAAGGTGCGGCAACCAATGGAGGAGAATTAAAAAATGTATTTAGATAAGTATCAATTATCACATGAAGCATAAATAAGTATTTGTAGTTGTCCAAAAAGTTACTCTTGTCAGGGTAGGCGATCGACAACTAAGGTAAATTGCGCCACGTAGAAGCGGCAGAGACAAGAATATTAAGGGAAAGGAGAGAAATCCAGCGTTAGCCTACAATGATAAGCGCCAAGGGGTCACGGTTGAACGTCCTATCTGAAGGTTGGGGTACTGATTCTGGAATGCTCTCCACGCAGGACCCAAGTGAGGGTCGGAATGCTGATGGAAAATCTACCGTAACTAGGATTCAAATCCGGGTCCTCATAATGGGATGCCAGCACTGTAGCCACAACTTGTGTGTCGATATTTTCGGATGGCACGTTAATCCGAAACTTGTTTGAGCCTTTCATTGAGAGCAGCTTAATGCTAACGCCAGGTTTCTCTCCACTCCCATTCTACCTCTAACACTAATCCATCGCCTCCCTTGACATCAATAACTTTTCCAACCAATACAAATATCATTCATGAGCTATTTGGTAATTTAAACTAATCTAAATAAAGTTTTAAGAAACTCTTTGATAGGTTGCAGCATTTAATGGGATTTATACCTTCTAGGATTTATAAAAAGAATCTAGGATTTATAAAAAGACTAGGATTTATAAAAAGAGTACTTGGGAAATGTGATGAGAAGACAAAAGAGCGATGTAATTTTCACTAGTTAGGCCCCACCTTGAGTATGCAGCCAGTGTATGGGATCCGAATGAATTAGGTTTGATCAGAGAACTAGACAGTGTGCAGCGTAGAGCAGCTAGGTTCGTTAAAAGGTTGAGTAGTGTTTCAGAATAAATAAAAGAATTAGGGTAGGAATCATTATCAGAGCGTAGGTTAAAGTACAGATTAAATCTTTGAGAGAACTTTCAATCGGATATATTTACTGAAGATGTTAAGCACATATTAAAAACTCCAGCGTATTTTGCTAGATTCGACCAGATAAATAAGATTAGAGAGATAGATTGTCGTACTGATAGATTCAAAATGGCATTTATCCCCCTATACTATAAGAGAATAGAATAGGCAGCATAGCAAAGGGATAGGTAGAGGAAATATTTTAGAGTAGTGTGTAGTGCATGATGCATGTATTAATCCCTTTAAGACTATATACGCTAACAATCTAGATGCGTGAGACCCTATAGTTGCTTGTTAGCATGTTAGTAGTGTATGCTTGGTGATCTTCACCCCCTGCCACACACACACCCTCGTGGTGGCTTGCAGGGTATCGTGTAGAAAAAAAACCTTACCTAAGGAATTAACGCGAAAATCAACCTGACACTCGGAGCAATTTTCTGCTTGCAGTCTTAATTTTTTTCGTCCGCCGTCACGCCCGAAAAGCCTGTTTTCCCCCCAAATGCATGCCTCCCAGATGCTCTCTCATTCATAGCTTTCAACGTTCTATTACCGCAGCACCCTCTCCATCACCTTCCGTCATCTTTTATTAACCTCAAAAATATTCCTTCCTTCCGCACCACCATGTTCACGATGTCTTCTTTTTTCACCCCTATGTCTCTAAGTTCTCCATTTTCTATTCATCCTGAAGCTTTGGAGACTACGGTATACAGATTCTTCTCCATACGATTAAAAACGCTATATAGAGCTACCTCTCAGTGAGACGCTGAAGATTCTGCATCTCGGGTCGGGTCGTAAGCATCTGAAGCGGGGCTCTAATTGAGATTCTGATACGGTCCTAGATTCCAAAGACTTCAAACAAAGTCTTCAAACCAGCTGGCGTAAAGTACATTCGCCGTTGGTCTTTTGATTTTTCCTGTTTTAACTAATTTTTAATTTAGCGAGAGGTAAACATTATTCTAATCACAAGCGTTAATAACGGATGTTGGTGAGAATTAAAACGTACAATCCGGTCCATCTTCACACTAGATTAATCTTTTTTTAACTCGAGGGTCACCGCCGTTTCAGTCAACGCATTAGCATTGTTTTAGCATTTTTCCTTCAGATATATTTCTAACAAGTTATTTTCCTTTCAAGTTGACTACCGTTAACGAAAAATTACTGCCTCATCTCTCTCGATTCGGTACAATTTACGACTAAGACGCTATCTTAATGTTTTCCGTGCTAGAATGACGGATCATCAGACGCAATAGCCAAACCAACCACCAATACCTGCGTGTAGGAGCTCAAAAAAATTCCGAACCCGTCCCGTTTCACTGAAAGAGAGACGGAAGTGCCGCCTTCAACTGGTTACCGAAATTAAAAAAAGCTTCCTTCCGAATTCGATGCTTTTCAGTCCGAGACTCATCCGGTAAGATAGGGATCGTCCTTCACAAAACTTGAAGCGACGAGATTGACGGAGTAAGTGGTGCGGGGGAGAGCAGAACTACACTGCACCCTTCTCCATATTGCCAGCGCCGGGAAAGGGAAAGTGAGTGCAATATCCTCTCGCCTGGCTCGCGGGGGCGCTGGGGGCGACACGGAGCCTCGGGGAAGGGGGGGAGTGGAGGAACAAAAGAACGGCTAAGTTGAGCGATGAACCGGCGGGGGTGGGTTGGAAGGAGGAAGGGGGAGAGAGACATAAGGGGGCCGAAAACTCTGAGGTTAGGGGGGAGAAAGAGAGCTGGAGGGGTCGGGAGGACGCCCACGTGAAAGGGACTGATGGGGAGGTTGGGGTGTTGGCAGCGAGACGAGGCTGATGGGGGTTGCGGAAGATAGGTCAGCACATCAAGGATTGGCATTCGGATGGAGCGGCCGTACGCGATGGCAACTCATCCTCCGCCTAGGGTTGAGGCATCTGACGCGTGACGGTAGATTTTTCTTGCGGCTGGATCCCACAATACCGCTCGTCTCCCTTCATCGTTGTCCTTCATGAACCAGCACTCAATAGGGTTGTTTTATTTCACCCGCGGAGGAAATAACCATGGAATACAGTCCCTGCCACATAAAGTTTTCGACCTCGGCGATCGCTGTCTAGCAAAAATTATGTGAATTTGAAATATTATGCCTTTGAACCATGAAGTATGTTACATATTGCACAGCCTCGATTTCCCAAGGTTTCCTCGTATATTTTTTTATTTGTATTTTATTTGCATTTTGAACGTGAACGTGTTAGTGTAAATAATGTCGTCAAGAGATCCTTGCACACAATGTTTCCAGCCCACCCGTATAGAAAATTTGCGTCCATGACATCTTCTCAGTAACGCATGCCAAATCCATTTGCTTTATCATTTTTAAAGGGATGGAAAATCGAAATAGAACTGAATTCTCGTCCCGCTTCTTTCTGAGTTTTTCCCGCTTTGAGTTTTTTTCAGTTTTGTCCAACGCCAATAAAATGATCAAATGGAATTAACGTTTTCTCAACCCGCGAATCACTGGAAAACAACTCTACTTCCTTCGCTCCTCCCTTTTTTTCATTTTTCACTCGTACCTTTTTGCCTTTCGTGTAATCTGTGAACGGAAATTGAAGAGGCAGGCGTTTTCTCGATGGGTGTACCACAACCTGACCGGAATGCATTCACTTTGATTTAATAGCAACCAGATCGAAGTTAAACAAAATTGCAGTCGCTAGAATTTACTTTAATCGCCCGAGAATTCTACCCGTGAGATAGAAAGGAAATAGAAATGGAAAAATATTTTCCATTATTAGATTCAATTACTTGATTTATTATTAAATAATTGTAATGAAATCCAACGAACCTAATTTTTAAAAAAACGGAAATTAACAAAAAATTCTTCATTATCAATAATTTACAGTAGTACGCCAGAATATATGTTGTAAGTAGGAACGCATTAAAGATGGTTGGCTTCAATAGAGAATTAAAATTATAGTTCATAGAATGCTCAAAAAACAAGCCCATCATATGATTAGAGAGCAACGAAAAGATAGCGTGATGATATCAAAGCACTGCAACAATATAAATTAATGCTTCTTTATTTTATTTTTTTTCAAGCTGGAATCATCCCTAAGTGATGAATTTCCCCTGCAAGGAAACCGATGTTGCAGCTGTCTTCCGAGTGCGGTCGTTCGACTCTTATCCATTGGCGCACGACCCGTGAAAGAAACCATACATTTGGGCATTTTTAGCACGAATCAATAACTTGCAATACTTGAAGCATAGTCAAATCGAAAATTGCATGGGTGGATGTGTGTAAATATAACGGGATATTTTTCACGCTGTCGTTCATGCATCGGGGAAGGTTTCCAAAAAAGCAACCGTCCGTTGTTTCTATGCTATTTTCATTGTTCATGTATGTATCAATGCAAATAGGTTGCACAATATAATGTGTGGTGTGAGGCGTCCGATAGAGTTCTGCAGATGGGACCCCACCCGAAGCGAAAGGCGGGTGAGGTCCGCTGGGAATCGAAGGAGGGATTCCCATTCCCACCTCCCCCCAACCCCTTCGGACGGTCCTTATTGATTGATTATGGTGTCCCTCTCTCTCCCTCCTCTCGGCCTTTCCTCCTTATCTTTCTTTCCCTCTGCCCCCCTCTTGACTCTCCCCCACCACGATAACCCACCCCACCGTCCTTCCCACACCACACCCACTTCGGCCTCCCCTCGTTTTCGGATATGGAGTTTCCTTGGCGAGCCAGACAGTGTTTCGGACCCCCCTCCCACTCCACCCTCTTCCCTTAATTGATTCCTTCCTCTTCCGCTGCAACCCCACCCTCCTATCCCCCACCCCCCGCCCTCGCCACTCTCCGGGACTAGACTACTTGGGAAGATTCGTGTAGCAAAAAACAGAGTCAGGCCCTCAAAGCGACATCCCTCTTCGCCACATCCCGACGACGTCCTTTTCCCCAAATAATAGTCGTCAGAGTGCCACAATGGAATTCGGAAACTCCCTGTTCTCCGTGGCGTGGTTATGTGGCATTTTGGACACTTGATTTGGACACTCATTGATTTCATGATTTCTCCGTCTCTAGAGATCTGGCTTCTTGACATTTTATTTCTGTCGGTCATAAAAAATCGCGTAAGAATTTTTGGAAAGTTATGAAGTCACTTATCTCATTACAATGAAGTAGAATTCTACTTTCTCTACCCACAATAAACATTTCAGTATTTCCTCCTACTTCCAAAAATTTCTTTCGTGCATTTATTCAAACAAGAGGCATAGTTGAAGAATATTTATCGTTTAAATGCTGTCGCAGGGTATATTACATAGCCTAAATCGATTAGGATTCATACTTAATACTCTTTTGCCTTCTTCGCAGAAATACAAACTAGTTTTTATTTTTAATACTGCGTAATTGAAGTGTCTCTTCTTTAAAAGTTTGAATCTATATATTTAATTACATTTTTGGATGCCTTTTAATTTTTTTATGACCATAGTCGCATACTAACAATCACAAGTGCGACTATTAGTAAGTAGCACTGGCCAAGCAGAGATTTTTTCATAGTCATAAAAAAAACGAGTAGGTAATGATTTAGCCAAAATGTGGCCAATTACTTGTTTCGGAAACAAATATTAGCCGAGTGGTTCGGTGGTGATTTCCGTAGCATAGTACGTGAGGAGAGAAGAATGACTTAGCATTTGTGGGAGGAGCGAGAGTTTTCAAAGGGACGAGAGTTTCGATTCGGTGAAAAAAGAAGCGTGGGAATGATCGTCTCCCTAACTTGTTGTATGGCGGTCGGTCGGGCGACGACGTGGAAGTCCCCATGAAGCATCTCACAAATTTCTCCTGAATCACTCCAGACGCCTCGTCTTTGGGAAACTGCGCAGAGCTCGGCAGGAGCTCTTTAATGGCTACGAGACTCGTTATTGGCCCAATTAAAGTTCTGCTACTAGCGCGATTTTGATGCGCCAGTACGTGTTTATTATTTGCTTACTTTTTGCGATATATCCCAGCAGTGGAAAAGTAACTGAAGCCTACCCGTCGAACTAGAGTAGAAGAGCGAACTTGGGTTTTTCTAATACCTGAATAGAGTTTCTGATAGAATTTCAAGAGCAAGAAGAGCAGCAATGAATATATCTTCACCCAATACCAATATTTACATATCCTAGTGCGTTTGTAAGTAAATTTATTGAAAAGAGTAGGTGGCGTACAATTAATTAATGATTCCAACCTTAAGAACTTACGCAGTTTAAGTAAGGAACTTATCTCATAGAAAAGTTATTTTATGGCTTCATGCATTTTCAATTTTGTCTGGGGAAGATTTCTCAGAGTAGTCTCACTCGACTGGCCGCATAGCGTGAGCAAACGCTGCCTTTATTAGAAATACAAGTAAAGAAAGATGTTTTAAGGTTTCTTCAATAAAAAAGATTATTACTCTCATCAAAAGTGAAAGTGCAATAGACGTAGGTGCGTTGGACAGGCTGGTAAAGTCTGCCTCGAAGCCTAAGGATCACGGGTTTAACAGCTCCTTTCACATCAAATATCGTTTTCTTTAGTTTTATGCTCATACTATATGATACAACATTACCTCGGCATTTCGAATACTCAGGAAATAATTATTCTTACTGCTACCAAATACATTAAGGAATATATAGAAAAGAGTTTCGGCTGGAAGGTAATGTAGTATGGTAGTGAGACATGAACCTTGAGGAAGAAGGGTGTGAAGACAAATAGGGTATTTAAGGAGCAATACAGGAGGGGATTGGAGAAGTTACGATGGGCGGAGGGGTAGACAAATGACGTGGTGATGGGGATAGTGGGGGAGGAGGGAGGGATGCCGGAGAAAATGAGGAGGAGGGATAGTGGGTGAGCCAGTAATTGAAGGTGCTCGATTGAAAGCCATTAAAAAAGGATATTACCAGGGAAGAGACGAAGAGGGAAAGAAAGTGTAGAATTTTTGGATGGCATAAATATGTAAATGTATAGCATATGCTGAAATAAAAAAGGAAAAAGTGTACGACAAGAGCTCTGATATGTGTCAAACGAAGGTAGAATTGGTCAATGAAACCTATCCTGACTAGCAGAGGACTTCTTATCTTACAACCAGCACCAACCACAAATGTGGCACACTCTAATATGCGACCTGCATTCGGAACCGTCTGGTAGGAAGAGGAATTATTGCAGTTTCGGGCGCTGGGCCTTTGACCTAAGCGAGAAATGATTGCCGGCAGATCCCACCAGACAGCCAGGATTTCAAGGCGTCATTCGGACGGACGCTGAGTCAACATCTGTCGTTCTCAACCATTGCCGTCCTCGAAATGAATTCAGTGGGAAAAAGCAATTTTCTATTTCGGAGCGTGCGGACTATTCCCTCCCTAGAAGCCAGCCCGGGGGGTGAATCGGTAAGCCTCCCCCGGGCACCGAAACGCCTCGTCCAGACCCCTCTCCCCCCGGATCTTGTGAAGGAACCGACGGCCGTGTGGCATTAGGTGGGAGCACGTATTAGGTCGGGATAGTGGGGGGTGGAGTTAGTGTAAGGCTTCCAGTCTTCCAACATCACCCCGGCGGAGCAGTGTAGCCTGGGGCAGGCCTGAGTGTGGGAGTGTAGGGATTGGTATTGGTTTGGAGGGGTCACAGTGAGCTGATATGGAGGTGCATTCCTCTCGAAACATCTTCAGAACCCTCCTCACGAAGCCTCTCTCAAGTACCAGTTTCCACAGCATTAGACCCCCAAGGTTAGCTCAGAGCGGCAGGGCTTGAGTTTAAGGATGAAGTAAGCCTTGGTAACGTAGGGCCTGCTGTAGTGGTAGGTAAAAGCTTAGAGTATGTATGTACTTACTCTATGGTAATAGACATCATAACAGGATATAGGAGGATAATTTGGTGAGCCTAGTTCGTTATTATAGTTGCAAAGTCTACTAACGACTGTAAGCTGCAACCTTGTGCTCTAAATTTAGGAAATACCATATTAAACGTACAAAAATGTTTAACTTATTAATAAAAATTATATTACTTTGCAGTTCATAATTAGTTATTTGAACGCGTCTCGTACCTTCCAAGCTAACACTGGTGTTCTCATTACATCATTGTCCATTTCAGTGCATGTCCCTACCTACTGCAAATTTTGTGATGATTCACGTATGCCACACACCTTTCGAGTTGGCTCGGCAACTACTCTGTAGATGTAGTTGTATATACGACATAGAGATGAATTCTATTTGTTTCTATGATAAGACAAATAATTTTGTATTTTACCTGTTTCCGTAGCCCTGAAGGTGCTAATGAACGTTAGTGAAACGTTGGCATAGAACTCCAATCCTGGACAGACAACAATTATCCAGATATTTATAGAAGGTTAATTTATTACTCAAATGGTAAAGGAATAACTTTATTAACGATAAGGTTATTGAGTTCGTTACAGCATCTTTTTCCTCGCATTTTTAAAAATAAACATGTTCTGTGGAGAATCGTTTATTCTGGAGAACAATCGAATCAGAAACTTTTGAAATGGAGGCTCTGCACTTCACCGGGATTGACAATTTAACGTTAGTAATATCCCGTGTTGAAAACGAGTTGCCGTTATTTAGTTCATTAAAGTCGCACAATGGGCAAAAATATATTGTTAGTATTCAAACTGAATTAAGGTTAAGTCTGGGACGGATTAAGCCGTTAATCTCGGTTCCCCCAGGTGACGTTGAAGAGCACCACCAGCCCGACGGAGGGAAAAAAAGTGGGGGAGTTCGTTGAGCCGTCGGTCGGAGAAGGGATGATGGGAAATTCACCGCTACCCCCCGCGCCACATCACGTGACCCGCCTCTCATTGTTGCCGGTCGAGGGAAAGAAGAAAGAGGCCCGCCGCGCGGTTGCACTGCCGGCCGGCCGGCGCGGGGTGAATGAGATGTGGGAAATTTCGGTGATGGGGTTATCCGGGCGGGACTTTGTGGGGGTGGGCGGGGGTTGCACGAACCGGGGCGGGGGTTGGCGCCGTTCGGCTTGGCCTGTCGAACGCGCGTGACCGCAGCGCCCCAAGCAGAGTCACGAGAGGCCCAACCCTTGTCTCCCCTCTAATTTTCACGTTCTTTGATTTGTGCAGGTGAATGATTTAGTTCCACAGTTTTCTGTTACCCGTTCCGTCAACCATTATCATGAATTTCCTCCCTCCCCTTACAGATCTTCGGACGGTTCCCACCCATAATCCCCATACCCTTTTTGTGGGGTCATCTAAGGTGTAGCATTTATAAATGTTCCGTTTGTTCTGCATGCTTTCCCAGCAGACATTTATACCTTAATCTGATTAGGGTACAATAGATAGGGTGATTAACAACCGAAGAAGTTCTAAGAAGAGTTGGAGAAGAGGGAAGTCTGGTCCTTCTTCTATGAGAAGATTTCAACAATCTAATCGGCCTTTTATTGAAGCACGACAGTCTGATGACGACAAGAAAAAATTTAAGTAGACGAATGGCTACGAATTACCTCGTATCAAATACATGGGGAAAATAATGAAGTATTATATAAAGGTGAAGTTGTTATATTATAGGAGAACCCAGTGGATAGCTTTGCCAAACCATTCTTACGATTGTTAACAACAATTTTTACTTTGGTTTATCAACTACATTCGTGAATTAATTTGAGATTTCGCTTAAGGGACGATCTTCATCATCATCGGTCAACAATCCTAGGATTGGTTTGACGCAGCCCTCCACTCGATTCTTCTATCGGCCAACCTCTTCATATTAACGTAGATCCTCTCTATCACGTCCTTTACGACGTTCTAAATAACTCATACGAGGCCTGCCTTTTCCATTCTCCCCGTTCACTTTTCCTTCGACGATTGCCTTCATCAGGCCATCGTGTCTTAAGATATGTCCGATTAGGCTGTCTCGTCTTCTTTTTATAGTTTTGCAGCAGACTTCTTTTTTCTCCGGCTCTTCTTAGGACTTCTTCATTTGTCACTCGGTCGATCCATTTTATCATCATAATTCTTATGTAGCACCATATTTCGAGTGTTTAAGGGACGATATACACACATAATTGAATTCTCCTCTTTTAAGGGGTGCAAATCATTCACTGCGGGATGTATATTTGAATTGAATTTGATTGTCGGATGTAATATTTCGTGCATAAGTCTTAACATAGGTATTTCATAGTCAGTCTGTGAGTTTTACATTAAAGCTTGCCAGCAATCCCTTCACACGTCATTATTTTTATGCTACCGTTCCAGCACTGAAACTTTTTTTCATCACCTGAACTGGTCGGAATCCGTTGAAGAAGTGGATTCAACCCGCACAGCGCTCTCCCTCAACAATAAAGATTCCTCTTTTCTTTCCTTTTCCTCGCCTCTCAGTATCCGACGCTCCCGATTCATCCTCACACTAGAACGGGCGTTTCCTCCCTCATACTCGTCCCTCCCCGACAATAATGTCCTGCTTCTCTCCAGATGCCTCCCTTTTGTCAACTCGTCGTCACCCTTTCCTCGAGAAGGAGTGCCCCAGAATAATCTTTTCTTCTTCACATCCACAGGTACATCCCATCAAAGGGTCCTTTGTGGCCTTTCTCTCCACCGCGGCGAGTGCCTCGAAGCGTGAATGTCTACCCAGGCGGCGAACAGGACCCCTCCAAGGTATTGTTCAGTTTGCGGTCACTAATGGACTCTTCACTAATTACTCCCGAAATGACTCGCGGGTCATCAGTGAGTGGGATTACAACTTTTTTTAAAAACTCTCCCTCGCCCTTCCGAAAAGAATCCGAATATTTCCGATTTTTTTTCATTTCGTTAATTAGAATGGATCTAAATCCAACAGATATACCTACATAATATCTGCCTTAAAAACATAATATATCTACAGTATTTCAATTTCATTTAAATTACTTTCTTTTAAGCGTCTATAAATCAACCCTTAGATGCTTTATGAAGTTTCTGGGCGGAGAAAGAAGGAAACAGAATTTATTTTCTCTTAATCGAACTTTATCCGTGCCGTTATCTTAGCAGAGATAATCTTCCGATGTCGGTACTGTTCAATTACTGCTACGATTGACTTTGGAACTGAGAGCCACACTTTAGAGAATCATTTTACAACTAAATATATTCTAATTACTTATCCCCTTACTATATATTTCCGTAATCCAAGAGATATCGATGGAAAGAAGGCAATAATTAGAAAAATGAAGTCGCTCAGTAAAGCGAGATGAGGGCATATTTATTGATATTGTGAATATATTTTGATATGGTTCCCAGCAATAAAGCAAAATGAATGGGGAGATAAAGCCCCAGGGTTTTGGTGCTAACAGGAAAAATAGTTCCACCGAAAGCTAGTTTCTTGCTTTCCGGCACTGTGTATTTTTAAAATTTTAACTCTTTTTTTATATTCAGGGTGGATTATTTGGTGAATTCTGAATATTGTTTTTTCAAAAGCTAGCTTAATATTTACTTTGACTCAATGATTACGGGTAACAAGTTTTAATGTCTCAATAGAATACATTTAACAAGGTATTTCCGCATATGTCTCTCACTCATCTTCCTCGCCAATTCGGTATTTTCTACAGAAATACAACACCAAAATGCAGACAAATGGCATAGGGTTATTGTGCTAACAGAAAAATGGCTCTATCAAGAACTGTGTTTTCCTTTAACTGTTATCTTTCCATCTCAACTCTGATTTAATAATGAGGCTGAAATAATTTGCGAGATTGATCATTAAATATTTCGCTTTTAAAATCAGCATATTAATTCAATGCAGTAAAATTACCAAGATGTAGGTGATTTCACGAGATACTTCCGTATGAGAGAGAACATTTTTTTTCTCGCTCACCTTCCTCATGATATTTCATTCCGCCCTGCTGAGCTGCTTCACATGGCCACGGTGATGCAATGAATGCGTTCTAGGCTTCCCGGAACGACTTCCGCATGTCCCCTAAAAGGCCTCAAGAGTTCATTCATTCGCTCCAGCAAAGTACGTTCCCGTGCTTCCGAAGGAACGAGCGCGACAGAAGTCGGAAAAAGTTCCTCGGGGGTGGTGGGGTGAATGTGATGAGCCTTGGGAAACCCGAGTTTTCCCACGGCCCCAAGTTGGGAAGGCCCTTTTCCCATCGACGCCAGTTGTGCGCGAGCTGGCCGATAAGGTATAAAGCAGTGCAACGCATCGAATTAGTTATGAAAAATGGCACGCTTTGCGATGCTATAAGCGGTACCTGCCGGTTACCAATTCAAATTCATTTTCCGAAGTGGAATCCTAACCATGAGGAATTTTCAAACTTGTTAGGTATGACGCCTCTCTTATTCTAACACTCTTGCCCTCAGAAAAGGAACCAATGAGTGTATAAAATGAGACAATCTTAATGTATTCCATTTCCTTGGGGAGATGATTAGTTAGAAGAATTGAGTTTAGGAATCCATGCGTATCTGCGAGCGTCTCTTAATGTATTTACATACGAGTATAATTCTTTCACATATTTCACCGTTCTGTCAGTCACATTGGCTTCGCCATTTGGTTGGTTATTCAGGGGAGGCGACCGACAGCTGAGGTCATTTGCGTCATTTAGGCTAGGTGGGTAATTGGGTAGTGGTAGGAGTTTTCAGTAAACGGGGGAAGGTTGGAGAGAAACCCGGCGTCGGCATTAGCCTACTCTTAACGAAAGGCGCCAAGGGGAGCACGGTTTAACGCCACATCCGACGGACGGAGTACGGAACTTGAAATGCCCTCCACTAGGCACTCAAGTGGGGACCGGATTTCCGCTGAAAAATCCGCCACTGCCGGGAATCGAACCCGGGCCCTCTCTAGGCCAGTACTCTGCCACCACGCCAACCCGATCCCCTGCAATTTGATGAAATGCAATGTATTGAGAATGAGCCTGAGTGTTACTTTAAAAGAGCCGTTTCATTCGCCTTTTGCATGAACTGCATTTTTAAAGAATCTAGAAAACTTGAGGATACGCATTTGAGCGATTGCATTTTTTCAATGCAGATCTTTAAAATTGAGGAGATGAAATGTTTATCTAGATGCATTGTCTAAAATTGCATCTAATGAATTAATGGTGCAAATTAACACACCCAAACGCATTTCAAACGATATGTGACCGTAGTTGTAACCAAAATGTGACCGAAACGTCGAAAGCGTAAATATCCACAATTGTCTTGGTTTGGGGCGTTTGGGGAGGGATTTCACGCAGCGATGATCGGGAGGGCGGAGGGCAACGGATGCTCGGGTCTGCCCCCTCCAAATCCCCGGTAATCACGATCGAGTCCGTCGGAAGCCTCCCTCCTCACCCTCCCTCCTCACCGTCTCTCGCCACCACACACGAGGAGGAGGTTGGCGAGCAGATAGCATCGGCGGCGGGGCGAAGAGTCCCTTCCGTCCCGCAACCGAAGCGCCAGCGCACCCCACCACGGTCTGGCGGGACACTGAAAATCGAGGCAAAGGCGACCCAGCAGAGGAAGGATGGCAGGTGGCAGGGATGGACAAGTGTGTTGGGAGAACGATGCTGGAAGGGGGGATGTTTTTTCCAAACAGAAAATATTGTTCTGAATATAAAATTAATAAAGTACTCTCCGTTTCATTCCAAGACGAAAATTGCGCGAACATTTTTCAGCGATGTGACACTAGAAAATATTGTGCTTTGGATGGGTTAAAATTTAAAATAATAAACGATTATAGACCATGTTTAATCAACGATTTTAGGTACACACCTTCGATTGATAAGGAGGAACTTGCCTGGCTCCCGGTGAATTTGTGTACACTAATGGACTTGATTGTATATTCCTCACAACTAAACTGGAGAAGTAGGTAACTTTATAGAAAACTATTCCCCATATTGCATTAAACATTTATTGAGTTACAATATTCCAAACTGCGAAAGTGAAATTGGAGCCACCTTGCGAACAAAGCGTCGATGCCATCCTTAAAAACAGTTTCAATTGGATAATTTCTGCAACCATTTGTTATCAATAAGCCTTTGGGGAAAAGGACGGCCTTCTTACGTGATACAAACTGATTCATCTGTTATGAACAATAAAAAAGTAGTTGTACAGAAATTTGTATTGGAAACGGTATCAGTCAATGAATGCCTAATGCTACATAATTTATTAAATTATGATGAAGGCGATACTTTGTGGGAATTACGAACGTTAAACATGGTAAATGAAACAAACTTTGTACTTTTCACACAGCTTTATAAATTCCCCGATCGATTTCAACATATATGCATACATTATGCCTAAATATCCTCTGGCAAAGTGCAAAAAATAACGCAGGATGATGTGGGCATAATGAATACTATTCGATGATTCGCTTGACAACTCTCTTCTCGGATGCTTACCCCACAATTAGCCATGCGAAATGTCTGCGTGATTTGGGACGTAGATTAAGTTTTCACAGGTTGTACGGTGAGCGCTAGGCTCTTTAGCGTGCCGCCGGAAGTGATTGAATGATGGATTGCTCTTACACTGGCTTGCTGCCGGGGAGTGATGCGTCGAGGAGTCGGCGTCGGCTGAGAGGGGGCGGTTCAACGGCCTGGCGCACCAATTAACGTGGCAGCACCACCCCTGGCGAGCACCACGGCCGACGACACGAGGGAACTCACGAGCGAGCCAACACCCCTTAGATGGTGATGCGCCTTTAACCTCTTCCACCGCAACCCCTTTTTCCCTGTCCCTCCCCGATAATTCCCTTAACGTGAATCTCACTGGAGGAAAACCTTCGTCCTTGTCTAAGCTTTGAAGGCACTTGGCGACCGAGGGACGTCGCAATTTCGGTCCGAGGTTTGATGAAACCAAGTGATTCATCTCCTGTGCGAAGCAAGCATTAGAGATCCGACTAAAAACGAGGTTTTAATTTGGAAAATTAGCAGTTGAGAATGTAATAAGAGTGTATTCAAGAGTCGCAAACTGGACGCGAGTACTTTAGAGAAGTCGCTCGCTGAACTGCGCAATAGTAGAATTTCCACCGCGAAAAATATCTTGACGGGGACTCGAACACAGAACCCCCTGGTTTTACGGCCAGGGACTCTGGCCGAAAATCAGGGGGTTACGGGTTCGACTCCCAGTGAAGGTGGATTTTTACTCTGCGGAAATTCAGCCGACAGAAGGGTGATTCGAAAATACAAGATCTATGAACGAAATAATTTGTTAGATTGCCATTTAGAAGGATATGGTTGGAAAACACCCAGAACTAAACCCCTGCAGACAAGATTAAACTTAATAGATATATTTGAATCCTATAAGATGGTGGCAGACGACGTTATAATATTTTATACCCACATTTCTTAGCAGGGCTGACATAAAAGACAAAATAAAAGTAGACTGCCAGACAGGAAGATTAAAGAATTTGCGTTTCCCATCCCTGATGTTAACAATACGAAAAAGCTATTTGCAACCCAGGCAATAAATGTTTCCCTTTTCATAACTTCGCTATAATTAAGTTTCTTATCCTTGTGTCAATTTTTAGAGGACTGTAACTTCTGCCACACCACCTTACCGCGACTTACAAAGTAGATGTGAAGAA
Organism: Platycnemis pennipes; assembly: GCA_933228895.1. Taxonomy (NCBI): domain Eukaryota; kingdom Metazoa; phylum Arthropoda; class Insecta; order Odonata; family Platycnemididae; genus Platycnemis; species Platycnemis pennipes. The sequence goes on from OW121853.1 coordinate 110,737,436, forward strand.
GGCATGTTCGCCAAAAAAATGTGCTATGTACTGCAGGTCAAAATATACCATATATTTACAGGCGAACAATTTTGAATTATTTAATACTTAATTCATATTGCCACAACAACAGGGTATAATTAAACAAGTAAACGAGTTACTAATATTCTGACTTCAAGTCGGGAGAGAAAATTAAGCGCTCCGCACTCATTACGGTAAATGGACCGGAAAACCAGACTTCCTTCACTTAAAGTGAAGGAGGTCTGGTTTCCTCTAGTGAATTTCAGGGCTCTCTCGCGCCTAAATGCACCTCGGAACGGGAAGAGTCGTATCATGCTGGGGTGGTCTAAGGAAGAAGGGAAGGTGGAGAAAAACCAGGCATCGCTATTACCTTCCTCTTGACGAAAGACGCCAAGGGGTTCACACATCCAACTAGACGAAAGATACACTTAATTTGGAATGCTTTTCACATGGCACCAAGAGAAGATCGACACTAAGCTAAAAAATCTCTGTTGCGGTCGAGGTTAAATCACCGAACTTTTCTTGGGAAGGAAGTTCTCAAGTCACCATATTCTCCATAAAAAATGACACTGACAGGAGGGTACTTCGAATCCTACTCCGGGCATGAGTGGAATTGTCTCACAAGTACGTTACGACTAGTGTCCGATAGTGCAGTTGTAGCAACTAATTTTACAACGCCTTGTAGTCTTTCATGATTACCCCGTGTTATGAAATTCTCTGGCATGCTCTAGAGTACCCAACCACCAAGTCGGCAAGACTTATACATCGCGGGAAAATAACTTTCCAAAAATACGCGTCGGAGCGTACTTCATCGAGCTTAAGTGGCTGTTCTTCGATCGGCGATTTGAGGTGCACCTAATTTTCGTGGTAGGAACGCCACCAAGTGGCCTGCTCACCCAATATCTTTCCTCGGGACGAGAAACTGAAGTCGGCTAGGGGGTTGGAACGGTGGGGGTGGAGGCGGGCGGGAGCGAGGAGGAAGGAGCGAGGGAAGAGGGTGTGCCGTGCATATCGACCCGAGTGGCGAATGAAAAAAAGAGACTGCGAAGGGGTGGGAGAGGGTGGAGGGCCCGCGACTTGCTCTCGCCCCAATCCGCTCCCTATGTGAGATGGAATGTCTGCGGGTGTTTAAGGTGGATGAAACGGAGGAAGAGCGAGGCGGAGGGAGAGATAGAATGGCTATGGGTGGCTTCCGAGGGCGCTGAACGGAGTTCTCGCGGAAAAGTTAATCACAGGCATCTCCATCCCTCATGTTATTTCCCTCCTTAAAATTCTGATCTGAGAATCCGAGGACCATAATCATTACAACCTTCTCAACGCACAATTTGTGTGTATAATTAAATGTACACAAATTATCTACCAGCCGTCGAGTTCATAGTCCTATAAGATTTAAAATTATAATTGAATATAGACAAATATAGTTATCGGGTGGAAAATGATTGAAAAATGATTTTAGATTCTGTAGATGGCTAGTTTATGCGGTGTCTATGAATCCTGGGGAAATAATTATGAAAATGACCAGTAAATACACCAACCCTGTGGCACTAAATACATTTTGAATTCATCTCGGACTTTTACTAATAGAATACAACGCCAATGTTAAAAGTTATAGAGAGTTACGAAGTTTGTGGTCAGTTTGCCTAAAAACTAAATGTCATTAGCCAAAACCCTCTCCATTACCATCCTTGTTTTACTTAATTTCGAACAGAATATCAATTTATTCTAAATAAATTATAGTGCATGTAATAATTATGACATGACACTTTTCCACTCAAAGATAGGAAAAATTACATTTTGAGGAATGCGAAAGAATCATCTATCATGCTAGGGAATGAAATATGCAATAATCTGAAACCAATTTTTAGAGGTCATCACGGCAGCACTGTTGCCATCTTTCCTACGCAACACTTGTAATTATAACGCTGATTTGGAAACAGGAAACGTGTCTGTGGATTGACGGAATGCAACCATACAAGGAGGGAAAAGAGGAAATTTTTTTATGTGCAATTACAAAGTCAATCTTTTCATTTATAATTTAAAGCAAATTCCATGAATTCACGCCTACTACTAGCAATAGGATTACAGAAGGGCAAGTTGACGATTTCCCGGCTTCAGGAGGGTGGAAAATAAAATAAGCATTTTCATGTTTTGTAATATCGTCATGTAGTATAGTCAATTCTTAAAATATTTTGGTTAGTTAGCTAGACTAAAATAGAAAATTATTGAAGCAAGTTAGTTAAATCGGAAAAAACCAGGCTATTTCCCAAATAACGGTAGTCACTAAAATTGAGGTAGCAACGAAATTAAAAATCAAATTAAATAGGTATTTAATGAAAAAAACTGTTTCATGGGGGTGAAAGTTATATATTACGGAATCATGAAAAATAACTTGTGAAACCCACATTCAAATATATTGCAACGACCTAGCCTTCGACACATCTTGTCATCTTCGAAATGTCGAAGTTGCAATTTCATTTAAAGTGTCGAAACTCAGGCACAACAATAAATTTCTATGTGGAGTTCACAAGTAATTTTCATTTTTCAGAGTTAAAATTTAATGGTTAAACAAATAACGAACATCTACCCGTGGTCATCACCCGAAAGTTCGACTCCAAACAAATTGATCTATTTAGGACGTGTTAAGAATCCTACCACAGATACAATATCGATATTGGCATCAAAAATCGCGTTCTACGAATTTTCGTCCAGGACCACGCGGGATTAGTCTGCGCTTCGACGCGCGAGTCCCCCCAGTCGATATTTCGCCACACCGCGCCATTTCCCCACTTATAACCCACGCCTTTTATTCACCCCTTTGGCTCCCGAAGGAGTTCTCCCCATCGGAGGCCAACGTCGACGGGTAGTGTACTAGGAGGGTGGGTGAGGCAGAGCGAGGGGGAGTGGGGGTGGGGGGGCCCGTGAGAAGGAGAGGTGGAGGTGGAAGCGAGGGCCGCCGCATGCACAAGCACGTTTACAGCCGCGAACCTTGTTAAGGCCGCGCTCCAGAGAGGGGAGAAAAAAAAGTTGTTTGCTCTCCTTTTTGTATTTGCGCTCTTTTTTATGAAAGGAGTAAAAAAAATGAAGGAGGGGCTTGTTTATTTTTTTTCGAACCCTGGCGCTCGCCTCTCGAAAGCACGACATGAAAGGGCACAAGGGGTGGGTGCTCCTGGAATGCCTTACCGCGGGGCGTAAATGACTGACTGGGTTATTCTTTTCTTTTTGTAATATTTATGAACTCCCAGCGGTCGTGCCGTCAAGGTGGGGTGTTCCGCCACAACGTCCAGTTAAGAATGACCCGAAGGTATAACAGGATACCGATTCCCTTTCAACTAGTAGTGGGTGGAATGGGCGAGTTGATCATTGCTGATTAGCCGGCATTCTAACGATTTCTTACGCCGTCGACGACCTCTTCTCTTCCTTACGGACCAGGGAGTCGGTGTGAAAGTGCTGGTCTCTTTCCGCTGGATTTCTACGGGTTAAATGCCTCAATTTCGTATGAGCTAATAATTCGAGAGCGAGTTGTTACTGATCACGGCAGAAATATTCTTTCCCATCATGTTCCGTTCATTAAGGGTTAAAGTATATATTTTTGGAGTCATACAACAGTGACAGCGTTGATAAATCACGAAATATTAATATATTGATGTAGGATCTTGTTTTTTCCCGGCGTATAGTGCTGGTGAAGTCTTCACGGGTTCTCCACCGGGTCAGGGAAACGTCGGCCTTGTCAATTGACACTTGAAGACGGCTGTAGTATGTACATTCTCTAGCCCTCTAGCTTCTCTACCCGCCGCTTGCCGTCTCCCACACATAAGTTACGCACTCGTCCAACGTATGCTGCCCTTCCCCAGCACCTTATTCACTTCGGCCGGGATCACAATGAACGTATTCTGACGTGACGTAAACGGACGGTGGCTTTGTTGAAGTTAGGAGAATGGGAACGTAATGAAGCTAATCACGACGCACGGACGGACATTGACGTGCCGCCGACGTACGTTGAGGAAAGCTTGCCAAGGTCTAGCTTTCCCGTCGCGTTGGTTTCCGTGAGCCAATCACGAGTGACTTTAAATTCAAGTGATGGTAAATGTTAGGATGAGGGTGACACTTACAAAAAAATTTTTTGACCACTGAAAATCGTCCTTTTTCGATGAAAATTTCACAACACAACCTGCTATGTTCAAATTTTACTCACGCTAGAAAAGTTTTAGGAAAAGGTAAAAACTTACGGTTTTACACCAATTCGAACCCAAGAGGTGACAGTTCACCGCGCCGCCATATTGGAAAACAGCAATTTCCAATCTGCCGTCGATCGTGATACACCACCATTAAATTCTCCACTGACTCACTCTGCTTCCCAATAATTCTTATGTTCTACTGTCAATCCCCTCTTCAACAGCCTATCTAGAAATACTCCTTTCCTTTCTTTTATCACCTGCATCCGTTGATCCATTAATCTCCAAAGCCTCTGATCTAGCCCCTACTCTTTTCTACTGTACCTATATATTAAGTAACAGCTTATGTAATTCTCCCCATCTAATTTGTCAGGGCTTCACGGTAGAAAAATTGTTAACTCACCGGTCTGAATACCCAAAGGTGGGTTCGAACCCCATCTCAAGCATAGATGTTGTGTTTTGTCTTAGGACTATGGTAGACGTTGCAATAGAACCCTAGCAGTTGGAGTACCTTAAAATACAATTCTACTTGTAATAATCTAAAGCTTCTCCGTTCCTCTTACTCTCTGTCACGCTCATTTACGTATTGCCTCCATCTTTTCATAAACCAAATTCCTCAAAGTCTCAATCTTTCCTCCTATTGCTTCATCTAATATCAACGGAGTAATAATTTTTGCAATAGTTATTTGGGGTAAGCGACCGGCCACAGAGGCCATTAGCGCCAGAGAGGACAGGTGGGTAACTGGGTAAAGGTAGGAATTTACAGGGAACGGAGACTGGATGGAGAGAAGCCCGGTATCGGCATTAGCCTGCTCTAAACGAATGGCACCAAGGTGACCTCGTCAAAACGTCCCATTCATCGGACGGAGTACTGAACTCGAATGCTCTCCACAAAACACTCAAATACCGACTACACTACAAACTACGGACAATGCACTACAGGCTTGTCAGGTTGAAATACTCTAGTCTGCAGCGCATGATACATGTTTTAACAACCAATCCTTTTATTACTGTGAAGATACTAACCATCTATTTTAATAGAAAGATATAGCAATTTTCCACAAGTTAATTGGAATTTACTTGTGGAAAATTGCAATATCAGATCACGCCTTAATCTGGTCTGTTTACTAAAGTAGCTACATGTGACCCTATTATGTAGTATATTTCCATGCAGTAGCTTGTTTTCATGTCACTGTGCATGTTTGGTGATCTTCACCCCCTGCCACACACCCTCGCGGTGGCTTGCTGGGTATCGCGTACATGTAGATGAAATAGGGATCGGTATGCTAATGAAAAATTCGTCGGCGCCGGGATTAGAACCGGGACCCTCGAGATTGGAGTCCAGGGCCTTGATCATGGATCTTCATAAGGCCTGCGCTAGCGTTATCGTTATGTTTAATGTAACTTATGTCAGAGAGAACGTGATCTCCGTTCTTCATTTTTCGCAAAGCACTTCAAATCGCTTATCACAATCAGTGGAGCGAATTTCATAGACGGTTATTGTTAACCCTGCGCTACTCTAGGGGTAAGCGTTAATGATAAAGATTGTGATAACGCGAAAGATACACCCGTAATTCCACACCGGTACTCTATAGTCACCACACCAAGTCGATCCCCATTTGGACTGTCACGCCCGGCTGAAACCTGTATTTGTATTTGATCAGCACCGAGGAATAACGAATGAATTCCAGAACTTCCATGCGTTGTGGTGCGTTGGTGAGGGTGGTGGCGCACCATCTCCACCACCTTCCTTACCCCACCCTGCCCCTCCAAAACCTCCCTGATTCCTCCCCACCCCCTCCAGACCCAAGCACTTCACCTCCGGCATACGGATGAAGCGGCCATCAAAGTTGACGATACGCCAAACGCAAGCCCATTTGAATTTCAATAGATCGATTACCGGATAAGGGGCGATGGATGGACGGATGGATCGGGGGTGGGGGAGGAAGATGAAGGGGAGGAAGCCCCGGTGGCGCCAAGGAGGGCGTCGTGGTGGTTGTGGGAAGTGGATTCGGTCGGTCTTACTCGGCGGTCAAGTCCGTGCACGTGGGTGTGCGTATCATAATAATAATCTATGGCGGCACAACTGCCAACCTTCGAATTTGTGGACATCGGGAGTCTGTGGATCTCCACCTGCTCGGTAGCGAAGCCACGGGATGACCCCCTCTTTAGTTTTCCCATTGGAAGGGACGCACCTGAGCGATGGCCCCTCGAGGCAGGTGACGGGTTAGATAGGACGAGCGCCAAAAAAGGGGAAAAGATTAATGTTGCCTCAAAGCGGATGATTTATGAATGGAACGGAAACAAACGTTGGCTGAAGGAAAAGCAGACATAAAGTAGTGAAATTTAGAAATGATTACGTCACTTCTATCCTGTACGAGATTAGGCGTGAGAAATCTATTTGCTCAGTCAGATTCTCTCAGTTATTTTTCAGAGCACTGTGGGCGTGGAAGTGATATATTCTTCTGATGATTGCCCTCCTAAATTTAATTCTATTTAATCAAGGTCTGAGGGTATATTTCAATTTGTTAAGAGATTTGTTCATCGATTGGTGGAGGATAAAGTTATTTTCACAACGCCACAAAAGTAAAAAACACTACGCCTCGGTTTGCACGAAGCAAAAGTAAGTTTTATTATATCTTGGTGGATTTTACAATGCTGAAATGCAAAGATTGTTTACCTAGTGGAAAGTATTCAAAATGTAAGACGATACCTTGCAATTCTTCTAGTTTTATACCTATCTGTTAGCTCATTCCCCATATACGAGCTTGCGAATTCTCATACAGTTGGGTCAATTAAGGATTTCTGATTTTATCGTGTTATCACTTATCCCCTCATCCTATTTGCGTTGAAATGGAAATAGTGTTCCACTAGTCACAACAGCAGGTATCTCCGATGAATCTCATACGAATCGTTAATCTAATTGTAAGTTATCAACATAAATGAATACATTTTCCTGATGAGCCTAATTCCTGGGTTCAACCTTATGTGTTCCTCGGCTTTCTATCATATAATTGATAATTTTTCATGAGGTCGATATGTTCTCACGAAAAGTCTTCATTCCTCGAACGAATAGACAATATATGAAATGACTCGTATAGCAAATTAAGTATCAGGTCTTTAAATATTTCAAACTTCTAATTGACTTACAATCAACTTAATTATAATTGTCTGTCACTGCCTTTTATTTATGAATACAACTCTATTCTATTCTATGTGCTGTGGGATGAAGAATATTTCTCAGAGGCATAAAAAATCGACGATAGAATGAACACGAGCGTTACCTGCAATACTATATTTACTCCCCGAATAACCTCGAGATTTGCACTGATGATGCTGATAATACCGAATCTCCCTCCGCAGTCAAGTTTTGAATTTATTCAACTAAAGACACGCGCATGAAATAAAAAGTAAAACAATCATCTATGCATCCTCTTTGGACACAAACGATTCCTCTCAGTATGCATAAAGAGAATCTCCGGCAGTGGAAGTTGATTTTCTTCCTTGTTTATTGGGCTTCCAGACGTTCTTTCCATTCGCATGCAAACTGTAGGCAGTGATTCACGACGTTTTTCGACGCTGGGTGAGAAATGGTCATAGAATGATATTCGAAAATTCCAGGCAACCTCTAAAGCAAGGTCTACGGGCTCTTCGATAATGGCGGCGCTAAATACCCCGCGCCTCTGTCATTCTCGTCACGTATTTTTCCTTCACACTTTACCGAATTCCCCTTCCCCGCCTTTCCCGGTCCCACCCACCCCTGTCCCTGCCGCCCTCCCTGCGAGAGTAGACACACACACACACAAACACACACGAGGAGAAGACGCGTCTACTTCGCTTCCCGCTGCGCTGCGGAATGTCGATAAGGAACGAGAGAGAGCTTCCATTGTAAACACGCCCTTGCTAAGCCGAGTATTTGCCTAACCATAAAACTAGGAGTCTGTTCGGTGTCGCGGGGAAATATTTATTGCCCCCGCCCGCCCCGGTAGCGAACCGTACATACGAATCCGCTCGGAAGCCGTTTCCGAATCCTCAAGCACTGTTGGAGATGACGTGCGGATGACGAATTGGGGGAAGCATGTTTCCGAACAACCTTTGGCTTTGCGCTCACAACTTTGGCTACCGGCTCCGGCTTCATCCGCGTGCTTGATCACCATTCATTCATTTTTTTCTATTATTTAGGTACGTCTTTTTTCCTAGGATACTGTGCAAGTAATTAGTAACTTGACAAATTGTTTTGCTGCCTAAATAGTGTAAGGAAATGTGATTGGAACAAGATCTTGCTTGATCTATACACAATTGAAATCTACCACCGACCCGTTTTTTTTTTTTTTACTGCTCCACAATCGATCGATGTCAACGTGAAAATAAGCGTAGACACAAGGTTGGCTCTTGGCTGGTTGAAGTGTGGATAATATGAAGAGATAGTTTCTTCAGTTAACTTTATAATTTTTCAAATTAGCGTCTGTGAAAATAAACTTTAGGATATAGGAACTACAGCTCATTGTGCGAAAAAATATTGAATTTGTATGATTTGAAGGCCAAAAGGTTTAAATTTTTACTGGATTTGTTGTCAATCGCAGTAGGTTTGGATTAATTATTTATTGAGTTTCAAGTCATTTGATTCTATCCTGAGCTATACATAATTTCCAATTACTTCATCCAAATAAAATGTTTAACATTTCAACGCATCTCCCTCATTAACGAATGATTATTTCTTTCAACTCAACTTCATTATCAACGCATTCAGTTAATCCACGTTCTACAATTACTATTTCTTCCCCCCTACTTCAATTTCCTTTCCTCCCTCCCCTAGATCAACATTCTGTTTGTTTTTCTTTCCGTCCATTCCACTGTCTCCCGCCTTCTCTGGATTAGAACACTTGCCTCATTTAGATCTTGTCTCTTATCCGTAATGTCACGAAGTGAAAGCAAATCATCGCCACATTCAGATCTGCCATCAGGTTTGCTGTCTACATTGGTAAAAACGCAGTGAGTTTCCATGTGATTGAGGATTCAATAAAAAATATTTTCTTCGTATTTCGCAATGTCGGAGAGTTATCGCTTGAGGAGACCGCGTCGATATTTAATTAAAATGAGTAGCTGTGGTAGCGACGAATAAGTAACTCAAAGTCGGTTTATTTTTGTCTATCAGTGAGATGTAAATACTTCGGCTATCATCGCCCGTATTCGTTTATTTTCGGATATTTACCCGAGCCAGTCTCTATTGTCTCACCGTCCATCTTCCAAACGGCAGAAACAGAGGTTGGTTCACGTAAAAAATGAAAAACACGACCTGATGAACTTCGAAGTCGACAGTAAACGTTCGACGTTGGCGCCGGTATAGTGAAAGCCTCCGTGATACACTGATCTGGCGATCGCAGCTCACATCTCCATCTACACGATACACTGCGAGCCACCGCTAGGGTGTGTGGCAGGGGGTGAAGATCACCAAGCATGCACTACGAACATGCAAACAAGCTACTATAGGGTCTCATGCAACTAGATTGTTAGTATCTATAGTGTTTAAGGGGTTAATACATACATCATGAACTACAGGCTACTCAAAAATATTTCACCTACCTATCCCTTTGCTATGCTGCCTATTCTGTTCTCTTATAGTACGGGGGAAAAATGCCATATTGAATCTATCGGTACGATAATCTAGCTCTCTAATCTTATTTATCTGGTCGAATCTAGCAAAATACGCTGGTTTTTTAATATGTGCCTAACATCTTCAGTAAAGCTATTTGATTGAAATTTCTCCAATAGATTCAATCTGTACCTTAACCTACGCTCTGATAATGATTCTCACCCTAATTCTTTTATTAATCCTGAAACGCTACTTAAACTATCGTAACACCTTTTAACGAACCTAGCTCACGTTGACGCCCGTCGTCAAACCGGACCGAGTGTTCGCGGATTCCGGTCGCGTGCGGACCATTTCCCGCGGGAACCGGCGAGCCTTCTGCACGTCCCGGGAGGGATGCATTCCGCGCTCTCTCGCCGACCGAGGGTTGATCTGCGCGGTCGGCTTCGGGACGTGCACGACAGTGCACTCAGTCCTTAGCGGCGGAGGGGAAAGCAGGGTATCACGGGGGAGGAGAGGGGTCTCCAGGGGGTGTGAGAAGTGCAGGGGCGGAGGAGAGGGTACGAGAACGCGAGTGCACTTGCCGGAGATATATCCCCCACGATTGTTTGCACAACGCCACGACTAGCCGCCTTAATCGCAGCGCGAATATTACAAGAGAGCGTAATCGTCGGTGAGTAGGTACTCGTTGAGTTCCAGCGGATTTACTCGTCGCGAGATGTTAATGAACTGAACTTACTAGCTCAATATAGCTGAAGCGCCTCATTTTTCAGCTGTATATTTTACCGATGAAATTGCGAATCATGGCAAAAGGTATACCTATGTTTTAGTTCTCTATCTCTGGCGCCATTTGGCTGAATTTTTACATCATACCTAACGTACATTAGAATTTACTTCGTTTGTCCCGCAGGCATATGGTTTAATGCACAATAGATACCGTGCTTTATTAGTGCTTAGATTTAAATACGCACAATGGTAATCTGTGCCATAAATATGCTTAAAACAGCATATTTAGGGCACAGCTAAATCCAACTGATTGCTCATCTAATCTGCACATGGTGCGCTATGGTTAAAAACAAGGATTACACAATTGTTTATTTGTTGGGAATGGCAACACCGGAGTTTCTACCCCGTAGATGGTGACAATGTCGAGAGAAAGCTGTGACTGCCATAGAACATCCTCATTTTTAGAAAGTTGTAATCCTCGCTTTCTGCGATTTTTCTCCCGGGTGACAGCCGGTGGATTAATAAAAAAAGTATTGTCATTCTCGACAGCCGCGCAGAGGAACGCCGATATGGCTTGGGGGTTCGATGCGGAGCGAGTGAAGGCGATGAGGGTGGAGAAAATTTTCGTCCAATCGGGAGTTTGGAGGCTAGACGGTTAGGGGGAGGCCGAGGAGAAAGGGAGAGTGGAGATTATTTTGGGGAGGATGCGTGGGCGGAGGCGGGGGTGGGAGGGGGAGGGCTATTGTTGCTGAAGCACCCAAACCGAGGTGAGAGTATCGGGAACGGACGGCTCGTGAATTCGTTAAAGAGGAAGAAACTTACGAGACTTGGGGGACGGAAAAGCTGCCCGGCATATCAATATACTCGCGTCGAACTCCACACAATTGAATGAATTCCCTATTATACCCCTCTGACGTTTCCCGCCTCCATCTAAGGGCCAAAGAAATCAGAACCTTAACTCTGAAAATACGACGATTCTCCTGTAACTTTCTAAATACCTTAAGTATGAGCAAAATATATCTCTTAGTTACAGCAATACCCTTGCACGGCATAAACGTCTCCAATCACACGGATTGGACCATTTAGCTTTTCCGGAGGAGTTGAAAACTAGAATAATTGTATTAATTTGATCACGAAGATATATTAGCGATTAAAACGCTATACGGAGGGGTTAAAAATGTGTATACATAAGTGTAGCTGTTTTAGATTCTCATTTTTCTTGTAAGAGTATAATAATAATTGTAAATTAGACGCAAAATGAGATTTCGTAGTATTTTACGTGTACTATAAAATATCGTTAGTGTTCTCATGGACGAAGTTTCTGGGCACCAGAATTTCAACAAGTTTTCTGTGAATCCTAAAGCTTTATGAGTCGGATATAGAACTTTGTATCGTGTGAAAGCAACCAATAAATAATTATCCTCACGGTGGTACCTTTTTGGAATCGCTGGAAACGATAGCGCGCAGGACGAATCTCCCGCTGACGCAAAACGAATAGGCGAGCGTAAGTGTCTGGAAAGGCTGTGCAATGATGCGGCATATCGGCTGCGATACGAGATACCATGAGGTTTTTCGACGATCTTCGATGTACGATTAAATCACGAGGTAGGCAATATCATTCGACGTACAATTCAACGCGAGATATACCTTGTCATGCCATGTACGGTATCTACATCTACATAATACCATGCGAGCCACCATAAGTCGTGTGTGGAAGGGGGTGAATTCACGCCAAACATGCATTACATATCATGTATAAAAAAGGATTGGTATCAATATACTAGTCAAAACATCATAATATAAAAAAAGATAAAAATAGCAAAGCAAGCATGCAGTATTATGATGTTAGTTGGGTTAACTAAAAGTCCTTATACCAACATGCAACTACCTATGCTATCCATTGATACACTCGTATTGGATATATTTACCGCTATTCATATCCCTAATTGTACGAGGGAAAAAGGACATTTTGAATCTGTCAGTTCGCCAAGCAATTTCTCTAATTTTGTGAACATGGTCCAGTCTACCATAGTATGTAGGAATTCGGAAAAGGTTTTTAACGTGATCACTGAAAATATTATTTTGGAATTTATTAAAGAGATTAAGTCTGAATTTCAACCTACGATCTGACAATGATTCCCGTTTTAATTCATTTAATACACTGGTTACGCTAATATGGTTATCGTATCGTCCCTTTGCAAATCTTGCCGATCTTCGCTGCACACGTTCAAGGTCATTATTCAGACCGATTTCGTAGGAATCCTATATACTGTCAGTTGGGGAATCTATTTCTCTAATTTTGTGATTACGGTGCAGCCTAGCACGCATCACGGTATCACGCAGTATGCGTAATCATACGACATCAGGCGACTCCGTGCGATATTTTCAATTTCGAATCCGATAAATCGTAGCATGCGGATATGAAGGATATATCAAAGAACAACATTGAAATCACACAGGCTTGGTGCGAATGCCACCCATTAAGAACGTCAACACGGACAGCGCCTGATTTCTCCGGTGAGAGAGTCGGCGGTCCACAGTTTCCGAGGGAACGGTGGGCGGGTGGAGTCTTCCGCAAGGAGGGAGGAGTTGCGGTGCACCCTGGGCAGAAGAGTGGAACCCCCAAACTACCCCCCCACGCCAATTTCATGCACCCGCCATTGATTCCCACCCTCCGCCTCCCTCCCTTACCCTAAGAGAGGGGAGCAAGGGGGAACGATCCGAATAATAAAGGTGGAAAGGGCAGGGTTCATCGGTGTTCTGCGTCAGGTAGCGGGGGGGGGGGGAGAGTGATTCGTGGAATCGAGACGAGGGTTGGAAAGAGGGGTGGGGGTGCGAAGGGAGCGCGAGGAAGTGTCCCATGGGAATTATAGTGCTGGCAGCAGAAAAAGGGGGGAGGGCAAAGCAGAACGCGGATTGGCCATTGTTGTTGAAGGGTGAGTAGGGGATGGGGGGTTAACAGGGTTGGGGGTTAACAGGGTTGGGGGTGACCAGGTGCCCTTCGGATCAAAAACCGGCGGCCCGAACGAGCTCTGAAGACTTGGGGGATCGAGGGGTGAGAAAATGGGACTTGATCGGAGTGTGACAGTTAGTGTTTCTTTCTTGTTGGGTCATGTGACGTGCCGTAACAGCGGCGGCTACAAGTGTTCTTTAGACTGTACGTACTCGTGTCTCCCCCCTTCAGAGTTTGGATAGTTTAGCACGAATGACGCTTGTTTAGTTCTTTTGAAAACCGATTTTACACAACCAGGAGCCAAAATAAAATACCCATTGTTGTGGAATCCATCGAGAGCCTGACTTCTGGAAAGTAGCCGGGAGTAAAATAAACTCTTATTCCTATAAATTACTGTTATTTGTCTTAGATAAATCGGTAGAGTACATTAATTTTGTTTTTCCCCCTGGGATTTTTTTATCCGTTTCCTCATTCATGAACAAAAATGTCCGTGAAAACATGGACAACCACAACCACTATAACAAACTCCCTCACAAATGCCTCTTTCCATCGTGGGAATGTAAGCAAATGGAGGAAGTGAAACCTACTATCAGAAAATCGACAGTTATGCAATAAAACATTTTTACTGGAATACTCTAACATAGTTTGATGATATTATCCGAAACAAATGGTAACAAATGAAACAAATATTTATAATAAAAGCAAAAAATATTTGTTTATTATAAAATATTTATGACAAAAAGCCATACCGTTTGTGAAACAAGTGTTTAGTTTCATTCAAGCATTAATCAAGACTATCGGAAGGCATTCAAATACCACGCAGCATATTCTTATGAATAGAACCTCCCTGAGTACCTATTAGTTAACTTCTAAAAAATCCCGACTTCAACCTTTAGATGAGGAGTAATCGTAGGCAACCCAGTTTTTATCTAAACTATCCCCATTCAAAGATGTAATGAGTGTCAGCGTGAGAATCTACATCTGGAAAAGTGGATTAGTAGCATGATTTTAGTCGATTTTTTATAACAATTTAAAAATAATTAAAAGGCCGGCCAAACATGCATGGGCGTGATGTTAGTTGGGTTAGCCTTTTTTTCGACCTGCAACTACGTAAGCTACCTTTTGATCAAATTGTGTACATATTATTGAATATATTCACAGCTTTTAAAATCCCTAATTTTACGAGGAAATCTGGATGGAAACCAGGCAATTGGCGAATGGATATTATGAAACAATTCATGGGCTAACTCCGCGGGAAAGTAGTTATTTTTACCTCAGTAGCTCATTGCATTAGGCTTTACCTTGAAGGTTTTTGGGCATTTCGAGACAATCGGATCCGTTTGCAGACAATCTAAACTGTCCTTAAACTGCTATGATTAATTATGCATGATTATTCTGCTCCCTACATGGACGAAAAACTTGGGAAAAATTACTCGGAGAAAGTTAATGGAAAAAATATATTAGTAAGAGTAGTACTTTGGTCAAAAAAGGCGACCATCAGAAAACACCTTTTGTGCCATTGGGGGTGGACAGGTATTTGATCCCGGTAATTATTTGAAGAAAGAGAGGAAGGGTAGAAAGAAGAACGGCGTCGACTTAGCGTTATACCTCAAAGTCTTGCATACACACATCCAACGACGCACAAAGGAATTTCGTGCAGGAGAGTTTCAGGAATACGCGAGTGTGTATTCTATGAAGCAAGGGTTTTCCAACCCTCATTGGTTGGAAACAGTTGTTATTAGACTTATCAGTTTACATAAGACAGAGCTTTACGTAATATAAAGGGCACATAGGTAGTGTTTTCCACGAATTCCATGGCCTTCAGCATGCCGAGATATCACAACAGGCGCCTATGCAGCGTTAATATTTCCGTGCATCAACCTCCTCTCTGGTCGATTAGAGCCACGGATGCGTCCAACGCGAAGCCCCCTACTGCTGGATACGCCTGCCCCATATTGTGGGGAAAGGTGATGGGCAGGAGTTGCCGGCTCGAGAGGGTGGGGTGTGAGGGAGACCAGTGTGAACAACATATTGCAGCGTCAGCAGGGAGGTCGGCCCCGGGGAAGGGGATGTAGGCCGATGGAATCAGGGGGAGGGGGAGGCGTGTGGAGAGAGTGGTGTGGGGGAGGGGAGGGGCGGCAGTGGCTTGCTCGGTGAGACCCACTTCACTCACAGAGCCCCCCTCGTCCTCCCCTTCCGGGAATCGGCAATAAATAGCCGAAACCCCCCTTTCTCGCCCTTCCACCCTCATCCCCGGCATCCTTTCCCTACCTTCCATGCTCCCCTCCCCCTCCACATGAGGGTTTTCGGACGAGAAAGGGGTGGAGACCCTTCCCTGTATGTTATGCCTCCCCCTTTTACCCTTGACCCCTCCCATTTCGCCCCCTCGGCCCTCATGAGGGCTTTCGGAAACTTCCGCGCCCCCTCCTCCGGGAGGGCCGTGGTCTTCTCATTCGTCCATTCCCGCCCGCTCCCGGCGTCCCCTCCTCTCACCCTCACCACGTCCCTCACGAGCCCATTCCCCACCCTTCGCCCGCAAGGGAGTGTACCCTCGAACCCCTCCCTCCGTTGTTGTGGGCCCCCAGGAATCCCATCCACACAACCAACAACACGCACCTTTTCCTGACGCTTCTTTTTACGGTCTACCTCTTTCCACATACTCTCTCCTCCTCCCCGCCCGGCCTTTTATAACGTCTTTTTTCCCTTCCCGACGTCCTCTCCTCCTCACCCTCTCCCGCCCTCGGCCTTCCTTCCCAGCATGCTCCTCCCTCCCTCCAGCCTCCCAACCCCCCTACCTTTCCCTCGCTCGGGGTCCGACGGCTGGCACCGCTCCAAGGTGCCCCGGGATCTTATCCCGCCCGTGGATGGGTGGCTCGTGGGGGTTGATGCTCGAGGGTGGGGGAGGGAGGATGATCAAGAGGCCATTCTAGGAATGAGAACGGTTTTCCTGGTTCGAGAGCGACTGCGGAAAGCGGGGATAGTAGTTGCGGTCGTGCGTGTTGAGTTCCTCCTGTTTAAGTAATTGAACGCCTCTCAACCAGCACTCAATTATTTGCTAATTCGACATAGCCTTATAACACTGGCTAATGGAAAATCGCGTTCGATTCGATCTTATTTTTTTGGCACTGTGGGACATCCGTTAATTTTAGCATAAATCGGTTTTAGAGATCCTGCGTAGTTATTTTTTTGCGTCTAAAGTTATCCATAGATTAAGACAAATAACATCCATACCCGAGGCACGACTTGAACCCGCCCTTTTTGCGTTAGGATGATCTCTGACCTATCGGGCTACCTCAACATGGTTGACTTAAATTTATAGAGAGCATTAACATTTTGACCAATAATGTCTCAGCAAAATGATCTTTGTGTACAAGTAAATCCTGAAAATTTGCCGCGATAATGCGAACAAAACAAAAAAAAAACATTTCTGACTTGGAAATAGAAATTATATACTTTGTGTCACTGGAATGGGTCGGTTACTCACTGTATGATTCTCACCAATCGAATAATCAGGAAAGCTAAAATAAGAGAGAAAAGGCACTTCTAAGGAATAATAGGCTTTCCGATGTAAAATTTCACAGACTGAAAACTTTGATTGATATTTTATATCCTATTTTTAAATCTACGCGATTAAATACTGTATCCATACTTCCTTAATGTTAGCATTGGAGACTTGCGTGATCGTAAAAGGAAGTTCTTCCTTAAATCATACTTTTAAAGGACTTAAGAAGTTGTGCTCTGCATAAAAAACCGAACATGAAAGTTTAGAACTAGAGGAAAATTTTAAGCTATCACAACACTACCGTTTGTTGCTCCATTAAAACTAAAGAAGACGTGCCTTCGCGTAATCTCTACAAAATTTATTTTCCCCCTAATCCCAGTCCGCCTACCTCTTAGCATACCAAATCACTCCCGGAATTACCCGCAGACGCCCACGATACTCGCCGACCCTTAAGTCAGGTGCGTTGGGTGTTAATGAAGTGATTGAGTTTAATGAAGACCCTGACCCGTCACTCCCTTTCTCTCCCGAGTCGAAGACATGTACGTGTTTCGAGGATCCACAATGGAAGTGAGCCAGCCCAGTGCGGCGGCAGCTCGGGGAGCAATTGCCTTGCCCTGGGGAACGCCCGACTTCCGCCGCGCGGCTGAAGTAACGGAGGCGGGGAAGGTTAACTAAGAAGTGCTTTATTGGGGTCCACCCGTTCGTTTTTTAAGGGAGGAAAAAGACGTGAGGGCTCCTTTCTCTCCCTTCCTCCTCGTCCATAAAGTAGAAAGACGGTGAGAAAAAGGGACGGCTTACGAAGACGAAAGACGAGGTGGGTCTGGCGTCTCCACCGTCGCCTCTGCAGTAAAAAAATAAAGGAGAGGAATAAAAAAAAAGGCTCAGCAAAGTCTCCCTCGTCTCTTTTTATTCTTTTTTGTCCCGCGGTCCCGCGGGGACTGTGGGAACAAAAAAAAACACGAAACAGAAGAGCGACAGGGAGCGCGCAGGAGGAGAATTCGCCGCTTCTTGGCACTTACCTTTTGAGCCTCCTCTCCCTCCATCGTCTGCTGTTGCGGCAATCATTCCCGGTCAAATACCTGCAGCTATTTTATATACCACCCTTCACCTACCTTTGCGGCACACCCTTCTTGCCTCTACGCTACGAAGTGCAAAGTAGCAGGTAGCTGGAGAGCTAAACTAAATAAAAACATATTTTTTTCTCTGCAAACAGCAGGATTATGATGCGACCAATAATACGCTTATGCTTATCGGGGCTTAAAGTTTGCGACTAGAGATGCAGGTCTAAATGAACCTTTTATTGGAAAAGTAATTAAATAGACAAAATTACAATTATTACTTACATTTATAGAGTCAACATTTCCAGAACAGTAAGGAAGAAGAAAATTCTTATTCCAGGGACTAATTTCCGTTATTCATTATAATTGTTTAACGCTGAGGATAAGCGATGAGAAACCATTTAAAGTCGCACAGTGCCAAAAAAAACTATATTAACCACTCTCCTACGTTACTTCTAAGATAAAACGTAATTTGGCTTGAGTAAAAACTTTTGAGGAGAAATAGCGTAGTTGTAACGACTCTACGACTGTACACAGCTCCGAAGGGAACGCAGTTTTTATCATTACTATATCTTACTATTACTTATCGTCTAATACTACTAAATTATGCTGGAATCTATCAGGGGTACACGTAGATTCCGTCCTCATTAGGCGCGCACCACCAAAAATCTTTCATCGCCCCTGGCAATCGATGAGAAGCCAATTCGCACAGCGCATAGGAATAGCTATGCGGAAGGGGAATTTGAGGAGGATGGTGGGAGGCGGGGGGTGCACGAGGAAGTGAAGAAAAAGGGAGGAAATCGGAGCCGGGATGGGCGCCGGTAAACGCGCAGTTGCGCGGCGCGCATGCGCACCGAGGAAGCGATGACGATCTCCCCGCGGGAAAGTGCGCAAGTGGTGGGACACTTAACAGAGGGAGAGGAGGGTGGCACGCACGTGACCGCGCAAAAGTACGGAACGCATTCTCCCGTTCCCTCAAGTGCCGTCGCCCCCGTGCCTCGAAGCGCTCAACATCCCTCACTCCACCCACTCCTGCCGAGAAAGAGGGTATTTTTATTACGTTGTATTTTTTTTGCCTCGAATCCACTTCAGAGACCGACTACCAGCGCGGTGCTTTCGATCAAACAGGTTAACGCGGGGGCGCGACGATATCGTTTCGATAGCAATCGATGCCTCGATGTGGTGCTAAATCTGCGTTCGAAATGCGGCATCCGGTACGGAAGGAGCATTATCACCTCGTACACTCCCACCGTTTGACGCTCGAATTAATGTGGATGGAATATATTCGAGTTTGAACATTTTGGGAAAAAGTTTCCTCGAAAAATGGCCATGAACTGCGAACAAAGTCGACTGAGCAAGATGAAGGGCTGAAGTTTCTAGTACCATTGTCTTCCTAGCGGAAATAAAGTACGTTATTATTTTACAACAAGGATTATGTTAAATATAAAAAGTAGCCTTTAAATAATAATCTGAAATTTAAGTACAATAAGTGGTGAGAAATTAATATCGGTATGTACCTATTCTTCGCAATCAAGAGGGGCTGAAAGGCAGTCTGAGTACTATTTGGGAAATGAGTGCTGAATTTGTTTAAATTCTGGCGTATAATAGGATCACTCACTCGCTCAGTGATTCAAACCGAAGGTTGGTCTTTTATAGGTGAGAGTAGAGCTCAACCCGTACTTAGCCAACGGCGTGTGTAATTCACACTTTAAGGGTATGGGGGGACAGTTTCTTTCCCTGAGCTACCTGAGATTTCTTACGAAGTTCTGACACGCAGAAAATCGAATCGCGAGTACTTTAGATGGGGCTGTCCAGAAAGGCTCTTGCCCGGGATTTGAACCAGGGACCCTCCGGTCAGTAGCTCAGTGCTCTACCCACTAGGCCACCACGACCCCCTATAATAGGATATGGAGGAATAAATTGCGGAAAT
Organism: Platycnemis pennipes; assembly: GCA_933228895.1. Taxonomy (NCBI): domain Eukaryota; kingdom Metazoa; phylum Arthropoda; class Insecta; order Odonata; family Platycnemididae; genus Platycnemis; species Platycnemis pennipes. Next base: position 110,757,367 of record OW121853.1, read on the forward strand.
GTGGCGGAGGAATCTTAAGAAAGCAGTCCCGAGACAGGTTAACCAAGGCAACTACCTCAAGGAACTCAAAGTGGCAATGATGCTTCTACTCCTAGGGAAACATAGGTCTGATCCAAAGACAGAGAAGATTAATGGAGAAATTTTGAGGATGTTATGAGCGATAAGACCCATAAAAATATGTCGCCATTTGCAGTTGACAAGGATATAACATTGTAGGAACAACGATTCCCCTCTTACTTTTATTCTTAGCTTCAGTTGGAAATCGTGCACGGGTCAAATTATTGCATTTATTACTATTTCACAAAGGAAAAACTTTCGAACTAAACGCTAAAGAAATATAGATTTCGAATTTCTCTCGTCCAAGGAAAAATGGCGAGGAGTGGACGTCTTGGGAATCCGTGACTTCAGGGAAATTCTCGACTATTTTCATGGATAATTAAATTCCCAACTTTCTTTTCCTCCTCAATAGATTTGACCGACGGTCACACGGTTTCACAACCGCCATGCCCGAGGATCGAAACATGATCCTGAAACCTGGTTAGGTGGAACAATAAATGTTGGAGAGGAAATGAAACTGAGAAAAAAATTATGTTATTACAGTCGTGTATTCCTGTGGGGAAACGCACCGGCTAGAGCCAGCGTTGGTGGTGAACCTGCCCTAAGTCTTTGAGTCGGAAGACCAACGGCTCCACCGACATCCGCCCACTATCTGGGTGTCTCGCGGGGGAGACGCTGCCACCACGGCGTCGGCGTCTGGCCTGTGCCGCCGCGACGCGACGCCTACGGTGACTCCCCGCCCCCCCCCCCCCGCCCCCCCCCCCCCACCTCATGCCTACGACCCACGCCACGGCCTTCGTAGTTGTGTTTGTGTGCGGGAGATAGTCGTGTCTGCGTGCGTAGCCGGTCACGGGAGTCACAGGAAGGAGAGTGGGAGGAGGAAGGGGGAGTTCCCTCCTCCCCCACGTCATCCCCCTCAGTCTACTGGGGGCTCTCTCCCCTCCACGCGATAAGCCTCCACCCCCTCCCCCCCCACCGCTTCCCCGATGGCAAACGGCTCGCGGTGGTGGAGAATTTCTTCACTGCCGTCCGTCCTCGCGTCCGTGCTGCTAGAGCTCGCGAACACACATTGGCGGGAACGAGAAAAATGTGTGTCCATTTATGCGTGGCGGGGAATAAAGGGGAGAGGCACTAAGAAGTGAGGCAGAAGTATTCCTCGCCAACGCTGCAGAAGTTATTCGCGGGAGGCGACCGACGGCTATGGTCATCTGCGCCATTTAGGGAAGGTGGGCTTTTCGGTAGGGGCAGGAATTTTGCAGGAAGGATGGAGTGACCCCAATATGGATATTACCCTGCTCTTATCCAATAGTTCCAGGTGGTCCATAGTTTTACATCCCATCCGACGGACGGGATACTAAACTAGAAGCGCTTCCCACACAGCACTCAAGTAGGGAGCATACCGACAAAATAAATATCCCTGCCACTGCTTGATATCCAAATCCGGGTAGGGGTGAAAAGCCAGTGGTCTAACCTCTAACCTAATCCAACCTAATTCCGCCAAATTTGTAATCCTCCAGCTAATTTAAAATAGATATTATTTTTCTAATATAGTGTAGTCCGTGACTGCTAATCCCCACTCATGTAAGTCGTCTCAATTTCTTCGCATGCCATCCAAATTGTAAAGTATATCTCTTTAAATCTGCATATCTACTGTCAGTTTGTGTACGATTTGTCCCTTGCGTTTTATTTCCCTTTTTTCTTCCCCAATTTCTTCGACAAACCTGCTTCCTGTCCCCTACTACTATCTAAATAATTTCACCATCGTCTTCCCCTCTATCCAGCTTACCCTAACCTCTCTCTTTCCCTCCCACGCCTCAAGCGCATCCCAAGTTTTGATCATCCTCTTTCCGCTTGAAAAAATGTAAAGACGAAGATCTCACACCTGCTACCGCGAACCGTTCCGTGGATCGTGATAACATTTAGCAAGATTCAATGGAATTTATCAGGAAATGTGAATGAAGACGTAACAATTAACTCAGTAATTAAAAGACTCCTTTCAGGCGTGATGTGGTGGAATAACATACTGAAGTAAGATTGGCAATTTTCCACAAAAAATTCCAAAGAATTCCACAATGAATTTTTTGTGGAAGAATTGTTTGTGGAAAATTGCCAATCTTATTTAATTAACTCAGTACTCTTCATTATGGAGCTTTTTTATTGAGTTGTGTATTGTTAATCTTCAAAGTCAATATCCCTAAAATACGTGGAAAAATATAAATAAAAGTAATCACTAACAACTTGAAATATTTCACAATGACATTTAGATATGTCTCCGGCAGTATTTGGGTGCGTTTATGGACCCCAACATTCGGTGGACAAATCGAGACCGGAGGGCGCGAATTTCGAACCACGCTATGAGTTACACACGGCCTATCTCCTCATTTCAAGAGAACTTCAGAGATTCCAGTATCTCGAAGCCCCAATTGAATCGATTAAATATTCATGAATGGTGGTCTCTCGGGGAACAACCGAGGACTGCGACCACATTAATGCATTAGAAATTGGCATACACGAGAGAATATGTATTTTATCTCGTTCTTAATCCGTCGTATATTTTTTTTAGTGGAGCAGACAGCAGAGAGAAGTGCTCCTTGAGTCCCAAAACTTCCTATTAGTCCATTTCCTCGGCTACAAAGGACGCTTATTGGCGAAGCAGTAATTACTACTACTTGTTGAAGAGGGATTTCATGGAAGATTCCAGCCGATAGGTCTCCTTTCTTCTTTCTTCCGTCATGCTTACCCAAAACGCCTCCTTTTATTGCACGGTCATTCGACTTACAACTTCCACTCAATATCCTCATCCCCGATTCCTCGTTTTTAATGACTCAAACAACTGTTTCTCTTCTTCCACAGCAGCTGGTATATTTCGTCTTTTCCCATTCCTATTTATAAAAAGGCTCTTATCAAAGTTAACACCCTAGTGTCGGAGAACAGGATTTAGAACCACAAAACATAAGTCTCTACATCCCCATTGTTTAAAAACAGCTCTTATATATGTATACAAATAAACTCGTTATCAATGCGCGCATTGTAGCCGCTAGATTACTCTGTTAGTGCTTCTAACTTCCGATTTTATCTTCAACGCACGTCCTTTTAAAATAGGAAAGAATCGAGAATTATTCCTTCTGATCCACTTCCATGTAATGCTTCCATTTACTTTCAATCATGCATGTTCCGATTGTCTGCAGTTATAGTGCCTATATCCAAATACCAATGCCCTCTCCTATTTCTCAAGAATTCCCGTGTTTTTCTTCTAAAATATATCACACTTAATACTTGTCCTTTATTGTAGGGTTTAAATCATACATAAATAAGCAGTTTTTCTTAATATTGACAAAGTAGTTTTTGAATTCTTAATTAGGAGCAATATTTAGGTTAAGTTTCATCATGCCAGGTTAAATACTGACATTAATGTTAAATCATAGATGCTGGAAACCATTGTGGATACACTTAACACCTGTTGACGTTCATGCCAACCTGCGATATAACCCAGAGTAACCAACAGTCACATTAACAAAATATCCAAAGTAAATGACATTTGATATTAACCAGAAAGTATAAAATAGCATGATACCGTTTTTCATGTTAGTTTTTACGAGCTAGTTAGTTCATTCGCGACTAATGATGCGTGACATGCCGTGCGATTCATAATTGCTGATAAGTTATGCTAATGTCGTTTTTATTTAAGTATTATAATTGATGTAAAACCATGATCCCAGAGCGACGTGGCAGAAGTCGATTGGTTTGAGAGACAGTCGAGTTCGGGGTCTGAAAATGTAAACTTGACCATTCAGCGAGGTCATCATTAAATTTCACGGGGAGCGAGTTATGGGGGGAGAATTACACGAGTCGGTGCGCTCAACTGACCACAGACGACAACCACTTTCTGGGACGCCAGGTTTTCAATCTGCCCCCATCGTAGCTCGTGGTGACGATGCTGTGCGTTGGCACGAGATAAAACTCTAAACATACCGCACGGAAAAAAGGAAGACGACGTAGTGACGCTCTTCGTTTCTCTTTTTTTTTCATTTCTCTCGTTCGACCGCGTTGGCTCCCCGTGGGGGCAGACGAAAGGCGGAAAAACGGAATCCTCCCGAGAGCGAGCGAGATACGATTGGCAACGTGACACTGGAAAGTTTCGGTGTCGACGCACGCGACTGGGAGTCCAATCAGCAAAGTTGAAAGTATCGGGGACGAGGGATAGATAGGACTCGGGACGCACCCATAAAAAACTTCACTCGAACTCTGCGGTGACCGGTGCGGAAACATTATAATGCTGAGTTAACTACGCCTTTATTCTTGATGATCAATTGGCCGAGAGGTAGAAAACCCAAACCGAAAGAAGTAGCGATAACATTCGATTGAGATGAGGACTGAGCTTGTGGCTGGACGAGATGGAATTTCTCCACCCGGGTCGAGTGAAACAGGATCGAAAATAACTTCGTGACTCCGATCTTAAAAAAAATCCTTAAAAAAAATCCTTCCTCTTTATTTCACGGGCACTCAGCATTTCGTGTAATCTTCAGGTATGGACTGTCAAACAATCAAAATCAGTGTCTTCAATATTTAAAACGAACAAACACGTAATCTTAGGTCCTATTTTTAAGATAAGTATCACAAAGAAATAGTGGTTGATTAGAGCCAGTTTTTTTTTCATTAATGCCTTATGTAAACTTTACTGCTTAATATATTTTTAAAGGAATGCAATAACTTTTCAGGGATAATTTCTTCATCTGTCAGGAGAAACCTAAATGCTGAGGTGGATTTCCTCTAATTTAGTTGTCAGGACGTATGCATTCATAATCAACTATGTCAGTTACCTGCCAGTGTATTTTTGATACCGGAAAGGGAAAATATGAAGAAACATGACGTAAATCTTTGTGGAATCGCTGTTATTCACCGCGCAATAGTCCTCAGGCGTTTAATGATGGCATGAAATCGTAAGATTGCCCACGTTGTAAAAAACGAGAACCTGCACCTCTTTCCGCAAAGGCAAACAATTCGTGGAAAGTGTCATTCTTTACCTGATCTTTGCACGGCCTAAGCTGCCGGACTTGTGCGAGTGCAAGGAACGAGGTACGAACCGAGGTGGTCCAGGACACTTTTTTTTCGGGAGGCTTTAGAAAGAGGAGTCGGACGACTTGGAGTGGTCATCTCTCAGATGGATCTTTTCGGAGAGAGGAACGCCGTAAAAACATAACGGACATGGAGAACGAACGACTTGCCGTATAAAAGAGAACGACCCGTTGGTCGCTGTTACATTTCGGAAATGAGAGCGGACTCTTCTTCCTCCCCTCCCCCTCACACTTTGCCCCACACGGGGCCGTCGGTATAATAGGGCGAGGGGAGGGAGAGGGGGAGGGAGAGAGGGATAGAGGGAGGGAGGCGTGAGGAGATGAGGCGGCGGCGGGTTTACTAAGAGGACCGGCGAGTTTACGTAGGGCGAGCATGCAAATCCGACAAGCGGACAACTGGTCCTTCTCCTCCTCCTCCTTCATCTCTCCACCCCACCCCTCTCTCTTCTTCTGCTCTTTGCAGAAAAAAGTGCGAAAGAGAAGTGAAGAAGGAGGAAGGGGGCAGGAGGAGACGAAGGCTCCACTCTTTTGCCGGTTATGGGAGAACGGGAGGGAGGGGGGAAACTGGAGGCAAAAGTGGACGGGGTCTGCCTTTCACACACACACGACACACACACACGCAACTCACTGGGAGATGGGGAAGACTTCCCGTCCCGTTGGTTCGGGAGAAAGAAGTCTGCCGGCTCTCACCGGGAGGGTAATAAAATACATATATACACGATCATATATACATATAGATAGTGAGACCATAGGCTGCTTACCCCGCGCTTTCTTCTTCCCGCCGCTCTCCTCCCAACCTTCCCCGCCGGCCTCTTGCCTCCTCCGGGGGCTCTACTCGTCTCCCCTCCGGGTAGACGTAGCGAGGACGTCGCTAGCGATCACAAAGCTACGCCGGAACCCATGTCAGCGGGCCCGGTCCGTACGCTGCCCCGGCGACTCGTCGGCGGTTGGATCAGACCTCCGCCGACTCGTAGCTACTCATCCAAGATGCAACGGCTCAACGTGCGTGAGAAGACGTGGCGGCTGCGTTGGAGCGAGGCTGATGTACGTGGTGTCGTTATCAGTCGCGAGCACGTGCGTGACAAGACAACACGCCTTCAAGGGGAGCGGGGACGTCGGAGGATTTGGAACAACACACCGCGGGAAGGCGGGCAACACCCAGAAGTCGGAACTTGGGTGAACTTTTTCGGCGAGGGGAAAACCACAAACTCGTCGAAAACAGAGGCGGAGGACAAACTTGAACACTAAATATACTCAAAAATTTGAACCGGCAATGGAAAAAAAACTTGTTACACACTAGCACAAAAAAACTTACACGAGCACTGTAAAACTTGCACAACACCGAGTGAAAAAAAGTATCGCAGTGCCTCCCTTAATCCAGGGAATAGGAGGAGAACTGCGGATACGTTTCACCACTTCGAGGGATACATCCGAGCAAAAAAAAAAAGAGACGCCGATTTTGGAATTCAAAAGGCAGCGGCACGAGCGAAAAGGAACTCTGGTACGTTTAGCGGTCTCCGAACGATCGTCGAAGGCTCTAACCGAGACGAGATCGGCGAAGACGGTCACTTAAGCCAGCCACCGACGCGGAACTGGTAGTGGTTCCGATCATACATAAAATTGCATATCCACGAGGAATCGTATAAAGACCGCGGCCAACTTTTATCCCCCCTCTCTCCCTCTCTTCGAGGCGAAAAATCACTTTAGGAAAACATTCACTTCATCATCAACGTCCGGAGTCGTCTCGTCAACAAGTATGACAAAACTGACACATGGAACGCAAAATCTCGAGCAGGAGGGAGAAATAATATCGAGGGACACTTTTTCCACAGCTGTCGTTAACGGTCGCTTCCCCTACGAGGAGGAAAACACTTTTTTTCGCTCTCGAGTCGGAGGGATGGCAAACCACCAAAAAAGGAACTCGCACACTTTTTAGTTATCCCAAGACCGTATCCACAATCGCGACGGCGGGTCACATCCAAAAGGCTCACTTTTGCTTCACTTCGCGTAGCGTCCGTCGAGACGCGCGCGACGAACTTGCCTCTCGAGCGTCGGGATCCCGAGACGGGTGGAGAGGAGGAAAAACTTCAGCGCAGAGCGGCGGCTCGCTCCGTCGCTCCCGTCCATCGCGGCCAAGCACGGCAAGCGATCCACATCGCCTCTTTCCCGACGCGGGAACACTTTCTCAACTTTCGACACGAGGAACGGACGAACTTTTCCTCGCATGCGAAATTATTCCGCACTTCCAAAAAACTGTGTGGATTGCGTGAGGGAAATATTGAAACAGTTCCTCTCGACACGTCCGTGTCTACGGGGCACGGTCACCTTCTCGACTGCCTCGATCTCTCTCGTTCCCCGCCGCCGCCGCCGCCCGTAGGTTTTCCAACCCACCCTCCCTCTCTCTCTTTCTCTCTCTCCCTGTCTCTCACACCCCCTCCTCCCCGTATGGTCTCCCTCACCCCATTCTTCCCCTTCCGCCCCTCCGCGGAGAACACATGGAGCCACACGCTGGCATCTCTGATGCCTCTCACTCCATATTCCCCCCTCCCCCCTCACTCAAACAGTTCCCCCACCCCACCTCCCTTCCAACCGACACAGCGGCGGAGTGCCCCTCGTTTGCCACCCCCCCTCCCGGCCCTCCCGCCTCCTCCCCCTCCCACAAGGACAGATCCAACCAATCAGGAGTCCGAGTCGGCAGCTGACGTCACCTCCCTCCCAACCTCCCTGCCCACCCGCCTCCTCTCTCTCTCTCTCCACTTCCTAGCCGAACCTCCCTCCCTCCGCTCCCTCTCCGAGCTAACTCGTATTTCCCACCCCTCCCTCCGAACTACGAGTTGAAAAAAAAAACACATGCACACTCTCCCGCTCACACAGGCGTAAAGGTTTTTTCCCTCCCGTCCCCCACTCCACTCCTTCCCAGGCCTGTGGCGGAACCCCCACCCCCTCAGCCCGCTTCCCCCCCTCCCATCTCTCCTCATCCTCATCTCCCGTGACAACCCACACCACGAGACTCGGCCAAGTCTCCCCTCAACCTTCCCAGCCCTCACACCCTCATCCCCCTCTAACAGCCTTTATCTTCTTTCAAGTCTTATGGGGTGGAGAGGGATTTCGAAGGGGGGGTTGGGGTGGATCCGAGGGGAGTGGGAAGGGGGGACCTGATGATGGGGAAGAGCATGGGGGAAGGTTTTGGAAAGTGGGAAGCAGGATGTTTGGAGTGGGGTGTGGAGTTGGGATGGGGAAAGGGAGGAATAAGTAGGAGGTGGAGGACAGCTGACGTGGGAGGAGGAGTGAGTAAGAAGGGAACACGAAGCCTCCTCCTCTCTCTCTCTCTCTCTCTCCCTCACTCTACTCCTAACTACCCCTCTACTTCCCCTCCAAAACCACACGGCCAGCTTTCCTCCCCCTCTCGAAGTCGGGAAAGTGTGGCTGGCTGTGGGGGTGAGGCAAACGGTTCGTTCGTCGGCCGTAGTCTCTCTCTCTTCTTGTGATTTACCACCAGGTGGCGGGGAACGCACTCGTGAACGCACGCACGGAACCGAAATGGTTGGAAGGAGGGTGGGGGATGGGTTAAACGCCCCTTTTGCCACCCCTTGATGGAACACCCTCCCCCTTTCCTCTCTCCCTCTCTCTTCCACTCCATCCCTCTCTGACCCTTCCCACCGTCAATTCGGGTTGAAAAAAATGACGCCCCTCAGTGCTCGCACGAACACACACACACACGCATGGAAATTAATAATACTCGCGCATGCACGCGGGCGACGTGGAAAAAAAACCCCTTCGGTTTTTTTTTTCATGTGCCGCCACCGACCACGCCTGCGTCTGGGCCGTGTCATTTCAATGCTCTTCCGCTGCGTGGGCTGTGCGCACTTGCCGACGGTGTCAGCTTTCGTCCGAAGGGGTGGATGCGGGATCAAAGAACACACCTATTAGAGTTAGTCTCGATATTATGCTTTGCTGACGCCTATGATGGAAGAAAGAGCGTTAGGAGGATGAGAGAAAGAGCGTTTCATCGATGAAAATTAACAAAAATGTAACGTGGGAAGCAAAAAGTGAAATTTCGATTAATCGAATTCCTGAGCGAAGAGGTGACTTGATATTTCCCCTTATTTCCTTATTTGCCCTATTCATCGGTTTTACAGGTCACGATTACGGCTAAGATGTTTCTCTCGCCGTAAATAATGCGCTCTCGAGCGATTTATTTTTATTTTAAATAGCGTAGTTTTGAACAGTACCTATACAAGTACTAATCCTTTTTTTATGCATGTTATGTAGTGCATGTTTGGTGAGAGTTCACCCCCTGCCACACACCTTTATGGTGGCTTGCAAGGTATTATGTAGATGTAGATGATTCTTTTTGCAAGTTTAGTCTATCAATTAGCCTGTTTTGTTATCCACATTACATTTAATCCATGTATCTAAAAAAAGAAGAAGGTGGAACGCCTCCAATGGAATTTCGGTTAATTCAGAGGGATTACAAGAGTCAGGTTTTATAGCAACATGTAACAAAAAATATCAATTCTAGAACGAACAGCCCATCGAATGTTTTTGAACGTTTCAAACTCGGAGACTGTGCGTCATGCTGGCGCGTTACCGATCAGCCGCGGCTTGCTTCCTTTGGACGGTTCCAAAGCGTTTAATATTCAATTCTTGGCAATATCGGTGACCTCTTTTTTGTGTTTTTAAAATTGAATATCGAGAAAAAAAGAAGCAACGGTGGCCATGCTGATCAGTACAAGAAATATTTACTTTTTAAGCCAACCATTTCGTTTGCATGATCGCCACACTGCTTTTAAAACAATTTCAATAAAAAATGGTAAAACATGACGCAGAGGAAGTAGATATGTCACTATGTGGGCAGTCAAATGAAATTTCACAGCTAAGGAATGTGAAAATGACCACATGCAGCATAAATGCGTTTCACGGTAAGCTTAATCTGATGATCAACAATTAATTCCCTTTCAATTGACTTAATAAATGAAGTCTTGTCTTCCAAACAATGGAATAGTAAAAATAAAATATTGAACATTTAATAAGACATGAATATTTTCTTGATAACCCAATAGAGAGAAACGTAATGGCAAATACGACAAGAGGAAGAATCAGGGCTTCCTTACTACGCAGCATAATGAGGGTAGCACACTGCAAAGCCGTATTGGAATGAACTCATTGGCGTTATAAATAGATAGAAATGGGCTACAGAGTCGCTAACATGGCATTGCTATTCGAAAAAAAGGCAAATGTAACGTCATTCGCTGGAAATTATTGCAATATACGTCGTATCAAACGGTAAGTGGTCGCGAATACAATTTGTGTCTAATATGAAATATGAATCTTCACAGAATCTCTTCCACACCTTTCAAGTTAAAAGGGTGTAATAAAAAATTTTCTATTGGAAAAAATGCGAACATTCTCCTTATTTGTAGCCAAAATAAGGACCAATTTAAAATTACGGTAATGGCATGCATAGATAGCAACGCAAGGTGGTGTAGTGCTGTTTCTGCTCGTCAAAAAGTTCGGAAGATTTTTTCTTGCATAGTTAAGTAGGTTTTTATCCGATCCATAATGTGTCTCGGTCCTAAGTTTATAATTAATATCTGTTCATTAACTTATTTTCAGCATCCGATTAATCCATTTAAATTAATCCATTCCAATCCTTATCGTATTCTCGAATAGTTTTATATTTCTGCGACATATACCTTGCCAAGAGGGGAACTTTTTCTTTCTCTTCGTATAAAAAATGTTTGCATAATAACTGTTTCAGAAGTTTCCTCGAAATACGAAGACACTAATGCACTGATAACCGCTTCATATAAGTTTATGCTCTCGAGGGTGAATTTCAATGTAGGTATCTGCTAGTCGGAATTGGGCACTGTGCCGTTTGGCTTGCTTCCCCTTACTACAAGCTGGGAAAAGTGGGCCAAGTCCGCCATTTTGCACAAAAGAAGACTCCTATCCATCATCTTCTTTTGTCATCGCACACGTATCGCTGAAAAAAAACGAACATAAAACTTACAAAGAAATTCCAATATTGCAAATGGTTGTATTTTTCAACAATTTTAGCCGCCAGAAATCTCTTCCCATGTATCCATTTCGTGCTCTTCTCTGAGAGTGCATAACAAGTGTTGGTATACTGTGCCAGCACTAACCATTTGTCCGACTGTATATCCCGTCTTGGCTCTTCTCTATGTATCTGCCTGAATTTTTCTCGATTAGATGATTTCAGTAATATATTGTTGTTATTGTAGTTGCTGATATCTATATTGCCGTTAAAATTAAGAGATGATTACGAAAGAAAACCTTTTGCCGTCCCGCATAAAACATACTTCGGTTTCAAGATTCATTAAAGTAACTGAATGGGCATTTGTCAATGCGATAGTAAAGAGCGGTAGGAGGCAGGTGAATTGCAACACGTACGGACGCAGGTAATTGATAAAGTCTTTTAAGTGTAATAGATACAATGTCAAGAATTTCAAGATGGTAAGTCTTAAAGGTAGTTGTTTCAGGCTTAATTTGGTGGAATATCATAGCGAAAGAAAAACTGGCAATGGCTGGTGTTGTACACCGAAACCGGTCAAATTAAATATCCTTATTCTTGTGGAAAATTGCCAGTTTTTCTTTCGCGATGGTAAGTCTTAATCGAAAATTAAGTTTAGGGAAGGTACGTAGATCAATTTAACTCTCATTTCTCAACAAAAAAACACTGTAATTTATCATTATATACATATTCTACCTATGTAGGTTGATGTACGAATAGTACTCGCGTGCTAATCCCAACGGATGATTGTCGTCTCTTTACTTCCCAGCCATTCCAATCTCCCTACATCAAATCCCTCTTTATATTTTTTTATCTGGTGACTGGTTTCATAATATCCAAAACATTCTTTCTTTTACTCTTTCTTCCACCCTTACCTAACCAACGAAACATTCATAAACCTGTCCAAACGTCCTCAACCCATCATAGTTGTCAATTTCGGAATTCTGCGACCAATTTTCCTTCTCCTGCTATCATGTTTGACACCTATGAAATTAATCTTCTGCTTAGAGCTTATCCTTGCCGGCCGAATGGAAATACGTTTTAAATCATTCTCTTCAGGCATGACTCCGTCGTTGGCAGTTTGCGAGCAATCATCGGTGCCTTGCACTTCTGATCACCTCGCGATCGGCATGAGCAGTGGGTCGTCGGTTTCCCTAAGATGTACGCGTGCGTGCCTTTGCCAAACAATGCAGCAATCCATCTATCCCAATGGTCTCGGGAGGAGAGCGAGCGGCGTAGAGCGACACATTAAATTGCCTTGGGAATGACCGGACATTTCATGCATGCTTGCCAATAGTGAATGTCGGTGTCGTGCATTATTCTCGTGCTGACTCGTGCCAATAATTGGACGACGCCCAATTAAAGCAAACTCAAATGTCAGCGTGTAGTGATCATATTTCATCCGTGTAAAATACAGCTGGGCAGTAATTAGATGCGGCTTACCTGGCAATACTAAGGAAATACACGGTTCAGTTAACATTTCCGAAGACGGGCCGAGCTCTGGCAACTTGAGGTTAATTACTGCTTCATCGGTGTGGGTATAATGGTATGGTGTTTATCATTCATGCTTCACAGCGGCATCTTTCAATCAAAACGAGGAATATGATCCACGATCCGACTTCGCTGTGCTTTTTGATCTAAGGTCCTAGTCTCGGTAGAGTCAAACTATGTCAGGTTTTGCATGGAATTCTGAATTCAATTTATCAATAAATCTTACTTTTGTGCGGTATATGATCCGGCAATATCATTCAATAGGCTTATGATGAAATTGAAACGAATATATTTTAAGCAAAGCTAGAAATGTTACCATATTGATCGACGCTATTGGCACAACTTCTTTGAATCATGATCATGTGAATGAAAATAGTCTTAAATGTATTCAATAGTTTGTCAATTGCGATTGACTTCCCTGCTACGTGCTAGACCTTCCTAAACATATTGCCTTTCAAATAATGTAAAACGATCATACTTACTCGTAGGCCCATTTTGCGCAAGTTACTTTTGAGTAATGAACTTATCAACTGTGTGAAGTAAAAAAAAAATTCTGTGCACGACATGGATTTGGTATGAAAACGTCGCCCACAGAAAAGGATCCCCTTAGTTCATTATTTTTCAATCGAACGCCGATATTCATTGGAGTGAACAACTGTGTTAACATGTAATTGGGCTTATCAACAGTAATTTTCATTCGTAAGTATCGTGCATATATGTATTACATGAGGTGTTTAGTGTTAATCATTAGAAAAAAATTTTTACTTCCGCATAGAAAATTAATTAATTTGAGGTCAGTGGAGTTGAATTGAGTTCCAAAATGATTTTCTTTTGATTTATTTTTATAATTGTTTAAACCCGTGAAGAGTCCTGCCTGTGAAACTCGTGAATTAGTTATGATCAGGGAGTTAGCCCCTAGGGACTTTACTGAACTGATGAAATGATAGCCATCTAATATTAATTTTTTTTCTATTGAAGGGTTTTATAGATTCTGAACATTTATTTTATTTTTGTCTTCCCCCATCATACAAGCCTTGTCTTACCTCACTATTGCCCGGCATACGTTCAACGTTTATAGACACAAGTGTCTCGATTTTTTATGAAAATTGTGTGTTTTCGCTGGCACAATCTTGAATGAAATATTTCTGATTTTGGCTGATACTTTCATTTTAACTTTTGCATTAATCAAAATGCAGAATTTTTTCCTTCAGTGATCGGGGTTAATCAAGCATGGGATTTTTCGTTGAAAAATAGGTCTTACTTGATGCAACAAAGGGGTTATGAACGATGACGATGCTGGCGATCAGCAGCTATCTTTAAGCTCATGCACTATAGAAATGAAAAATGAAAGAACTCAATAGAGACCTGGTTTTTGCAGAAACCTCTGATCAATGAAATTAGTTTTATTCATTCGGAAATAATTTAGGGTACTTGAGTGAAGCTAATATAATTAGCAGTTGCTCTGCTGACCCAAGCAAAAGTATGCATCTAGGAACAACAAAGGTAGAGCTTACATATACATCTCCGTAACGCCCTGTGAGCCACCGCAAGGGTGTGTGGTAGGGGGTGAAGTTCACCAAACATGCGCCAATTACATGCAACCATGAGGCACCAAGCCATGCGGCCATGCAATGATAACATGGAACTAATAACTATCTCTACAGACTTATCTAACAATATTTCACCCAACTATCCCTTTACTATGCTGCCTATTATACTCTCTAATGGTACGCGGGAAAAATGGTATTTTAAATCTATCGGTATGACAACCTATCTCTCTAATTTTAATTATCCTTTCAACATAATATCTCGCATAATACGCAGCGGTTCTTAATTTAGGTATATCCAGCATCTTCAGTAAACCTTTCCGTTTTGAATTTCTGCAGGAGATTTAATCTGTGCTTTAACTTACGATCTGAAGGCAGTTTTACACGGGGAATGATATCATGCGCATGACGGTCATGCGTCGTGTAAAACGGAAAACTCCTTGAATGAAAGTAATTCGCATGATTCCTTGAATGATCGCATGCTGGAAGCGCACGATGTCCGTCTATTTGTTAAGAGTGGTTAGAAAAGGAGTCAAATTAAACAAGTGCCAGACGAAATTCAATCAGCTGTACTTTTTGTACTTATCTAATATATTGGTGTGCCCATGCATAAATAATGCGTATATATAAGCTTATATAACTCTCATAGGTAATATAAATGGGCATGCACCAGGTGAAGTTCTTCAATTGTTTATTAGTTTAGTAGGAGTTTGTAGGAGTTTATTATTATATATTTTGCAGGTATTTGATTCTCTTGATTATTCTTGTGACAAGTATATAGCGATAAAATATTAGAACAGAATATGAAAACCAGAAGTGAAAAAAATGCATTAAAATTTTCCGACTGCACTTTTCTTTTGTCTCTCATGCCATTCATGAGGATGTCACCAAACTGTTGTTGTAATCATGACTGCCACGAACAGGGACAAATTAAAGCAAATAGCTCGTATCTAACCTTAAAATAGTTCACTTTCTTATTCCGATAGATTCTCCTACACACTTCAAGCATAGTTATGTACCCTAATAAATTCTTGTTGAGTAATCAGGTATCGGTACGGTCATGGATACGATTCACCCGTCGCTAATAATCTTATCGTGACAGGTAGCCGGAAACGAATTGTAAAATATCAATGATCACCATATAAATCGAAGGGTGAACAAGCTATGTATTTCATGTCACAGAAATTGCTTCTCCAGTCGTCTTGTCCGATCTTTCATAGTCATGTCAGGTGAGATTTATATGCAGTACGAAATTGCTCTTGCGACTTTCTTAATCAATTACCTTAGACCTTACAGTCCTTTAATAACAGTTCATTTCGAACAGGCCTGGCATACCTAGACCTCTATTTCTCCTTTTCTTATTTGTCTCCTTCTAGCTTTCTCGTGGCTGCCACCATTGTAATGGATACTGTAGCAGTGGATACAAAAATTAAACCTTACCGATCCATCATTATGTATTTATTATTATGCCCAACCTAATTCTTGTATTAATTTTTATACATTGCTAAACCTATCGTAACACATTTTAACAAGCCTAGTTGTTCTACGCAGCACAATGCATAGTTCTCTGATAAAACATAAGTCATTCGGATCCCTTAAACTGGCTGCATATTCTAGTTGGGGCATAACTAATGAAAAGGAACATTACTCCTTTGTCTTATCGTCACATTTCTCTAGTACCCTTTTGATAAACCCTAGCTTTCTCTTGACTTGGCCGCATATTTTTCGGATCGTCTCCCCACGATTGTAACACCTTAAGTATGTATTGAAAAAACACCTGTAAGTACCTTAGGGATTGTACTCTTTCAGTTGTCGTTTTACTTATAGTATACGATTGCTCTTCCGAATTATTCCTCTTCAAAAAGTGGATAGAACACATTGTTTTAGGTTTAGTCTAGACTGCCAATTGTAACATCACTTTGAATTTTGTATACCGTCACTAAACGCAAAAATAAACAAGCTTTAATTTGAGGTGTTTCATTTTAAAATCCTTTGAGCCGTCTTTGAGATAGGTATTAGTCTTCAAACTCGAGTGACGAAATTTTGCAACGGAACTTCTGAAAAGTAACATCTTTCTTTTGTCTTCTCGTCACATTTCCCGATTACCCTTTTAATAAATCCTAGCTTTCTCTTGGCTCGGCCGTATATTTCACGGATGTGTCTTCCCTACCATAAATTTTTGGTGATAGTTACACCTAAATACCTTATGGTTTCAATACTTACGATCTTCGTGCAAATAATTTTATAGAATCGCTCTATCGAATTATTCCTCTTCCTAAAATTAATAGCTACAGACTTTTTGAAGTTAGTTCTAACTGCCAATTGCCGCACCACTCTTGTATTGTATCTAAATCCTTACTCAGTGATTCACTATCTTCTACATATAATATACCCCTGTATACTACCGTATCGTCTGCAAAATGTCTAAGCTTACTACTAACTACGGTTCCCAAACCGTTGATTCATAAAAGAAATGGAAGCGGACCTATTAAAATACCCTCTGGAACTCCCGATGTGACTAAGTTTGTGTCGGACATGATAACATTCATAATGACCCCTTGCTTGTGCCTTATTAAAAATTCCTTTATCCAACACACAACGTCTTTATCAATTCAAAAACTCTCTGATTTCATGATTAATTTGTTTATTTTTACGAATCAGCCAATTTCTTTTATTACGAAGCTTACATTTTATTCTTTCTCTAAAGATATTCAGCTTTTTGCTATCAAATCCACCGTTAGACTCGGTGAAAATTTTGGTGTCGTAGATGTACTATCCCAATCTACGCTTCTTTGAAGTTGCCCATAGTAATTATTTGCTTTCAAATCTTACTCCATCTGTGCTATTAATCTTTGTATTCTCATAATCAACCCCTTCTATTCTCACTTTTTGTTGATGACATTCTGGACTGTGTTCTCCCATCAGGATGTAACATCTTACTTTATGCTGATGATTGCAAAATTTTCAGGCGGGTTGGTACCTCTTCTGACTCCAATTCCCTCCAATTGGCTCTCTCCTCGGTTCTCTCCTGCTGCTCTACTTGGCAGCTTCATATTAACCCCTCTAAGTCAGCTGTTATGACCTTCTCATTGAAGCGTTCCTCCCTTTTTCATTCCTATACCCTATCACTAAACCCTATTCCTCATGTCAATTCCCATTGTGACCTAGGGGTAATCTTTGACCCCAAACTCTGCTTTCATGAGTACATTGAAAAGATTATTGGTAAGGCAATGGCAGTTTTCATGGTAACGAATAAAATAAGACTTTTTGTCAATTCCACACTTTTTTAATAACCGACCTAGGTTTCGACAAATATTTGTCATTCTCAAGGTTTCCTTCTCATTGAAGCGTTCCTCCCTTTTTAGGCCTTCCCTACCGTCATACTGACATACATGATCCTTTTGCTCTACGTACGATATTTTTTGGATGTGTCCTCCCTCTTTTAGAATACTGTGCGCCAATTTGGTCAGCCGCCTCCCCACAACCTTGAAACAGCTTAATCGACCTGTCAATTTCTTTCTTGCCATTGCCCGTCATCGCATCCCTTCCCTCAGAGATTCTACGCGAGAATCTATCCTTTCCTCCCTCGCTATCCCCCACCTCTCCCTCCGCCATGCTCTTTGCGGCATGAAGTTACTCCACAGTGTTTGGAGTGGTACTCTCCGTACCAATGACCTTCTTCCTCTCTTCCCACTTCATGTTCCTCCTCGTTCCACTCGCAATAGTTGTCTCCTTAAGATCCCCAAACTTCGTCTCTCAATATCCCAGCGTTCCCTATTCCAGCGTATCCCGAAAAGTTTCTACTCCTTAGCCTCGCATTCACCCTCACTGGACCTCTGCTCCTCGCTCTTTGTGTTCAAATCCGTAATTACTAATCAATTGGTCGCAAACACCCCCTCTTCTCTGTCTACAGCCCGCTAAGTCCCTCTCCATGTTTTACTTTTTGTTTATATGACTAATATGTTACTTTCTATTGTAATCTTCCTATGTATTTATTGTTTATTTTTATTTACTATTGTGTGTCCACCAATGTAATTAGCCTTAGTGCCGTTTTTGGGGACTTTTTCAAATAGGTAAATAAATTATGTTCTAAGTTCATATTGATCACATCTCCATTATGATTAATATGTTATGTCTCGTTTTAGAAAGTAGGTGCTGCGTTTGGGGTAGACATTTACTTTTGGGAATCTGCGAAAGCACTATTCATGCCTCGAATAAAAATCGCGAAAATATAGGTAGTCTCTTTTTGTCTGGGGACAACATACGTACAAGATCAAGACAAAGTATGTATCGCCAAAATCGTACTCAGTATATTTGAAACTCATCTGAACGGGTACCGCAAGGAGTCACATGATTACGATTGCTCAATGTTCGTAGTACCTATGCTTTACAATACAAATGACATTGCTTTACTTGATTTCATACCTCTTCATGGTCATAGTCAAAGAAAAAATACCCTTTTTTGTTCC
Source organism: Platycnemis pennipes (assembly GCA_933228895.1). Classification (NCBI taxonomy): domain Eukaryota; kingdom Metazoa; phylum Arthropoda; class Insecta; order Odonata; family Platycnemididae; genus Platycnemis; species Platycnemis pennipes. The sequence continues at coordinate 110,776,040 of OW121853.1, forward strand.
AAACAAATCTATTGTAGCCATTATAGTCCTATTGATTTGAATATTTCGGAAGTAATTAATAAAGTGGGTGTAGCTTGGTGGGGGACTGAAATCAGTATGGGGTTTGTGTTTCGTGCTGCGTCGAATATTAAATATGCGTGCTAATCGCTTGTTCGAAGTGAACGAATGACACTTTTGAATTGCATTGAATGCTTAGATGGTAATGCTGTACCAGTAGGTATGTATATGGATGTTATAGATATGTCGTTGATAGGAAGTGATGCAAAGTTCAAAAGTCAAATCCTCCCCTTAGGCAAAAATGGCGCCTGCATGTTCCTGCAAACCCATGTTCCGCAGTAACCGTATATGAGGACAGGTGAAGAGTGCATCCCATTCAGACTTTCTTATCTTGTCCGACTCTACTAATTAAATAAATGGCGGTAAAATTCTGTCGATTGGAGGAAAAAGCAGGAGTTGAGTGTTTTGGTATCATTTTGTTCACCATCTGAGAGATATGCGGTCAACCTCATGATATGCTACGCCATTTTGTAAATCTATGGCAGAGATGACTTGCCACTATCAATATTCCTCTTTTGGCACGGGAAAACTCTTTAAGAACCGCCTGCAAGTGCTGAAGACGTAAACTGATGGAATTCTGGTATGGTAGAACGTGGATAACAAAATACGACCGAAAAATGTGGATGGCATAATTTGTTTTCATGAATTAAGCTTATATTTTACCGATATCACTGTCACCAAAATTACGTCGATGTTCGTAATGACTTAAATCCCTGATAGGATATAAGCTGAATAATTTTTCTACAAAACTGAATCGCTTTTATTTAAAAAATGATAATTTCTCTCAGTCATTGATTTCCTTTTTGAGTTTTTTGTGGTTTTCAGAACCCAAATCGGTTGACTTTACCAGTAGAACCCATCTGTGGTAGCTAAGTAGAAGTAAGTTTCGTATTAATTGATATTAACACTAGGCTGATAATGGTTCACCATCTGCCACACACTCTTTCGGTGGCTTGGAGGGTATGGTATGCATATAAACACAAATACGCAGTTTTAATTAAAACACGCTTTCTACAATCGTGTTTGATCCCTTTCCGTCAATGTGACAATGTCTTGATAACCGTACCACATATCTCGAAAAACGTTTTAAAATTATTTAGTGGTAGTTGAATCGTCATTTTCTGTTAACATTATTTAAGATTTAGCTGGAGTGAATGTGCGAATTTTTTTATTTTGGAAGATTTGGAGGAAAGCGTGTAGAATATTCTTGTTGCAAAGTCACGTACCAAACTGTGGCTTTCTTCTATCCGGGAATGGTGTTTAGTTTCCAGAGATTAATTTGCATTAGTACTACTTTTAGTTTAGTGTTACCGAAAGATAACTTTTCCAAACTTCATAGCTACATACAGGATATCCTTATATTCAACAACACTCATCTTGTTGCCTATATCTCACATACTCTCCATGCCGTCAAAATCTTCAACCTAATGAATCCGTCAACGCCATTGTGAAGACTTCGCTACCTGCATAAAATAATTAATGAGTGAAAAAAGAATTATGGTTTTGAATGAAAAATTAAATTAATGGAAGTACTTCTTTAACTCCACCATTCTCTTTTGAATACCTTTCTGGGTTCTCTTTCAGTTTCATTGGCAGCCAAGGACCATAAAAGGCGTTTGTAGCTTAAGACATGTTCGAAATTCCGCTCTGTTTTTCTAGTATTTTATGATATTTAAATCTAATAACGACCATAAATGAGACAAAATTAGTTTGTAGAGCAAAACAATTTAAATCGCAACAGAGACAAACTTTGTACTAGTGAATAGGAGGGGGGTATGGATTGGTATCTTTTTAATAGGCGGGAGAAATAGAATGCCCGCCATTTTCTTGTGTTTGAATTCCTTAGATTCCCCGGCATAAGCTTGTATTCGTAAATTTAAATAAATGTAATTCTGCGTGACTCGCCCCAAGTGAAGGCCGGATTCGGAGACAAAAAGAGCGATACAAAATTCTCCGTCTGCCGTCGCCATTTTGTAAAACGGCAAAAATCCATTTTTCCTGCTTCATGGTGGAAGAAAAATTATCGCTCGGAGGTTAATCATGTAGATGTATTCTGGAATGTGTTCGCAGTTGTATTCATAAGAATTTAGGGTGGGCTTCAAGCCTTTTATTATAAAATGGCGGCTTACGAGGAGCGAGCTGAAAGGGTATCGGGCGATGGGAAATTATCTCACTAAGGTCCCTTATCGTTAAATGTTTTAGGATTGTTTTAGGAATAAACGACTATTATTTAATTTATTTCAGGGGCGATTCTTCACTTTAACTGGCTTGATGTTTAAAATTGGGAATGGAAAACTCTCACGGGGCTCATGTACCTACGTGAAGACAGTTACGTGTCACATTCTGTTGTTCCTCTCTGATTTTACCTGAGTGATTAAAGCTATGTGCCATCAATTTATGTTCAAGATACATTATTTATAGTTTTTAATGATTGTAATTTAAAATTAAACTAATTTTAACCTGTTTGCTCATTTTCTGAGAGGCTACTAGTTATCGTATTTCCCGCCTCGTAAGACGCACCGTGATTTTTTCCTGTTAAATTCAAGAAAAATTCAAAGTATTTTAAAATGAACAATTTAGAGGGGAAGAACTGATAGTTTAATTCCAATATCATCAAAAATATCAAAGGTTATTCGTCTTCGAATCCCAGAAACTCGCCGTCACTTCTGCTAAAATCATCCCCACCGCTATTTTCTCTCGAAGCGTCTCATTCCTCAAACAAAATGTCTTCTTCACTCTCATCTAATGCGTTGCTGATTCCATATTTTTTTAAAGACTTAACAATAATCTCGCTCTTAATTGGCTCACTCGCAACATTAGAAATCGAAGGCCATTTGATTCTTCCTGTCGGTGTCGGAGTTGGCTCCGAAGTAAACTTGATCCATTCTTCGTGCATAAATCCCATGAATTATTAACTGAAACGTCCGGTGGCTGTAAATAAGTAGTTAAGCCAAAACTGCTAGGTCCAGCTCCATGGTTTTGCTGACTCTGTTATATGTGCCTTAAAATTTTCGCATACTAATAAAGACGGTTTCTTCAGGCCCGCCCTGGTCATCGCCCAAATCAAACCTTCTGTAGCCACAGCTTCATTCCTTCTCAGTCCATCCAGCCTTTGGGATGGCCCTGAACATGAATTCCATGTGGAATAGTACATACATTTCAGCAGCGTTTTTCTCTTAAAGGTTAATGAAGCTGAGAGTTTCGTACCGTCAGCACAACATGCAAAACTACGGTTTAACGCGTCTTCTCGTTGCTAGAAGCCTTCATCATTATTGTCTTAGAGTTTTTTGCGTCCACTGTTTTATTTGATGGAAAATCAAACGTTAATGGGATCTCATCTACGTTCTCTATCAGTTCTCTCTCAGAACACATTTTTCCCATATATATGGAATTCTATAGTCTTTCTTTCGCATTCGGCTTTCAGTTTTTGTGCTATTGTAGATATGGTCGGCATGAAAAGACCATTTCTTTTCATAAATCTCTCGCAATATAACGTAGAATATTTCAGAATTATTTCTGCGTCTCTTTGTTACATTTTTCATGAAATTTCGTTTGCGAATGCGAGGTTGCCTCATTTTAAGTTCCTCAAACTTGGTGATATTGTTCCTTCCAAATAAATAAAATTTCCATTCCGGTTTGGATTTGGCATAAACGGTGGTCTTCAATTATGATCGATAGATTGCTGAGTGGGGATTTCACGAAAAGAGTAATGAAATTGAATGGCTTAATATAAGCTGGACTGAAACCAGTGAATACCTACAGCGTGAAACTTAGTAAATACGTGGACGTAAACGAAAGAATTTTTGAAAATTCACATCGTGCTTTTGAGTTCTGGGTCTGAAATGGAGAAGTTAAGGTGGGTGGAAAGCTGGATGAACATAAATTGCTTGAAATGGCAGGAGAGGGAAGGAGGTTGAGAGAAGAAAAAAAAATTAGGAGAAAGCAGGTCTGGTTGGGGCAGGTACTTAATGGCAAATAATTTTGAAGGGCGTGATAGAGTAAAGATTATTGGGTAGGCGGAGTAGAGTGAGGAGATAGAGGTAGAGAGTAAAGGAAGGTAAGTCTGGATAGAATGATTGGAGGCAGGAACTATGCAGTACAGAAGAAAGATATCGTGTGAAATGTAAGGGTCGTGGGAAGAATTAAATGTCTATGTAGGCCTAGCACCTACACCAGTAGAAAACTAATAATAAGTGATAAATGATCACTATTCATCTAATAACTTATTATCGTTATTATTTTCAAAGACATAATGAGTTCATAATGTATGAGCTCCTAAAAATCGTAAGGCCCCTCCCCTCTCTGTCGATAGTAAATCGTAACAGTCTCGCAAAACATCGCAACCCCCGTTGAACTCCTTGAGCACTACGTAGTTAATGGATGGTCCCTTTCGTCTCTATCTCAATTGAGGTATTTTTTCATTAAGTGACTGAAAAATTATGTAAAATCTGAATTCAACCTCAAGGAGCATTTGGGAATAGACAGGAATCGGCCGTCAGCTCAGCAAGCGTAGCAGGCTACCTGTAATTGGAAAATATGGCATCACGATGCTGCGGAGCCATCGGACTTACTACGCCGATTTTCCTTGTCATACCATTAAAAAGGTCATATATAATGTAGCGGCAATGTTTTATACTTTTTAAATACTTATACGGTTGTACCGTAATGAGGATGAATTCAATGATCCGTTTTTCAATCTTTGTGGGTTTTGACTCCAACATCGTAAGTGCCAATCTTGCCATTAAAAATTGCTTTGTATAATAATAATTTATTTATTCCTTTTTTATATGCAGTATTTTTACATTGCATCACACTTTTTTACATCACATTTATAAAATTTAAGGAAGTTTTTTAGGTTACCCCAGAGATAAATAACTGTGCGGGAGTAACCAAAATTACCGTGCAAAAAATTGAAAAGAACAAAGAATATGTGTACAAGTTGCAATCAGTGCTATATTAACAATATCACTATTTACATCATTTTTGGCAAAAAAATCAATCTCATGGGAACTATTGAAAATTATTTCAGTATCATCCAACTCAAGGAGCAATACTTTGACTTGTCTTAAGCAGTATCTAGTATTGTAATACATCCACATTTTACCCTGGATTGGCCGTGTATTGTGCGTGGAAAAAATGAATTCTTGTTTCAACAGTTTATCTCTCTTAAAATTACTATTTATTTCCATCCTGCTGAAGTGTTGTGGGCATAAAATATCTCTTTAGTGTCTGATTAAATTCGTGTGATTTAAATGTTGCAATGCGATCGGCCGCAATCAATGCAAGCTCTGGAATTCCAGTTTGATCTATAAATAATCCCGTCTAAAGAAGACTATGGGGGATCACTTATAGCATCTACGCAAATAGTTTCCAAAAATATGTTCTTTAAGTACTGAATCCTATATCATGGCCTTTTTTAAGTAGCAATACATCCATTGTTGATGGAGGCTTCCGCGGAGTGGTGCAGTAGGCGTAGCAAGATTTTCGGGTTGCCCTCCGCGTCGATTCATCTTCGAGACAGTTTCGCCGGCGTTGGAAGCAGGCGTCTTCAGGTTTGAGGTGATGGGTGCAAGTATTTGCCCGTCTTATATAGGTCTTGGTTTCGCCCAGGTGCGTCCTGATTGGTCGGTAAGTGGAAGAGTCTCTTCCAGGAGTTGTAGAGTGAATAGCTGTCCTACCTGTTGAAATGTGATGTTTTGGCTATTTCGATACCTGGAAGAGACTATTCCACAAACCGACGAATCAGGACGCACCTAGGCGAAACCAAGGCCTATATAAGACGGGAAAAAACTTGCATCCAACACTTCATACCTGAAGACGCCTGCTGCAACGCCGGCAAAACTGTCGTCTCGAATATGAATCGACGTGGAGTAATACATCAATATTAATTCCATCATTAAAAGTAAACACTCGTTAATTGGATAGTGTATTAACTACATTTATGATAGAAAAGTAAATACTTTTCTGCAGACAATGAAAAGTATTTAAATCTATTTGAAGAGAATAATGATACCTAATCACTTATCTTTCTATTCATCAGCCTTTGAATCACAACCTCGTAAGTTTTGACCTTCTGTTGAGTATGTTAATTCTTAATAAACGACTGCATGTCGGATGGTTTTCACGCATATACATGGGCACACTTTTTAGTATTGAGATGAAAATCCCGAGTAAATAATAAAAATTATAGTTATCAATATTACATACCTATTTTTTATTTATATTAGTATATATGATATATTCATCGGACAGCAATCCTAGGATTGGTTTGACGCAGCTTTCCACTCGATTTTTCTATCAGCCAGCCTCTTCATATTAACACAATTCCTCTCTTTCATATCCTTCATGACCTGTTCCATATATTTTATAGGACGCCTTCCTTTACCGTTCTTCCCGTTCACTTTTTCACTTCACTACACTTCACCGTTCACACGATTGTCTTCATCAGGCCATCGTGTCTTAAGATGTGGCCGATTAAGTTGTCCCGTCTTCTTCTTAGACCACCGACTTCTTTTTCTTTTCTCCCACTTTTCCTAAGACTTCTTCGTTTGTCACTCGGTCGATCCATTTATCTTCATCATTCTTCTGCAGCACCACATTTCGAATGTTTCCACTCTTTTTTTCTTCGCAGCTCTTATTGTCCATGCCTTACTGCCGTCAAGAAACATGCTCCAGATGTATGTACGTCCTGATGAACTGTTTCCTTACTTCTACGAATTTACTATAAATTTTGAATGAAAATATTTCCTTCGTTTTCCAATCCGTAATTTCAATGATAACTAAAAGGAGTTAAAATTCATGAATAAAAAGAAGCGAATTCGAATAGCATTACGTTGGATTTGAAATTACAGTGTACCTGCTAAAGTTTCGGTACTTGAATTTGTCCTAAATTATTAAATTCCACGGATTCTCGACACATGAAGGCAGGTACTCTAGGTACTTTAATGTTACAATTGACTGGTGGAGCAAGTAGTGCTACGGCGCAGTAGTCTCTGGGTATGATCGCTTGAGCATCATAACAAGGAAGCTACATGTAGCTTTATATTAAGAGCTCTGTTCAGTACTGCCGATTGTGTAGGATTCCTTTATTTGCAGCAACGAGTCGAACTTGTCTTCTGGGAATTAGGAAGTTAGCTTGGATTAGAAATGAATTCTACATGGCTTACGACTTCATAAGCACCCATTGTTCCTGTTTATGAGTGAGCGGAATTCATTTCACAAGTTGCGCCGCCATTTTTCACATCAGCGCAAATGGGTAATAGAAATGGTGTCGCTCTTTGTCCTTTGGAATGAGTGTGGCGCTTGCCAGACAGATGTGATAGAAAATCTCCACCATACGTTAAAAGACATGTAACTTGGCCAATAAGTTCGTTTTTTCAATGTAGGCAATTTACCTTTTTCATGAAGGCACACTTATAGACCGGCAGCTGGCAACCGACAATACTTCTCTAGTAATAGAATAATTTTGCTCTATTTTCACACCATGTTAGTAATAAACTATTTTGCAGTTAATCGTTAATTTTTGAATCTCTTTTACTCAATTATGTTATTGCTTATTTTTATTGTGATATTTAGTCTCAATTCAAGTGAATTACCAGTTCTTATGCACTCTTAGGTTAACCATATAAGGTTTTATTATTAGGTTTCTGCTACAATTACAATTTACGGCATCAAGCAAAATGATGCCTTCTGGCATTTTTTACACTCTTGATAGTTTCTATCTTTGGTGCCATTTTATCCAACCTGTAATATTTCTATCACCTTATGAATTTATCTTATTATTTTCCATTTATCATTCTACTTCTAGGCACGATTTAGTCACTTGAATCAGTGAATAATGTACATACGTCCTATTTTGATATTAGTTTCGGTCAATCAGTTATATTTTTAAGTAATGGAGTTTCTTCGTTGCATATTTAAAAAATTCTATTTTTAATGGATTTAAATAAGATATTCTCTGATAAAATAAATTGAATAAATCTGTAAAAGGTGATGACTTTATCACGATGGTATACCTAAATATACAAAAGAAATAATCAGACTTTTAATTTCAAGGTGTTTTACTTCGTATACTGAAAAACCTTCCTCTTTGTAATGAAGGAAACGAGGATCGGATGGGTGGGGTGGCTACAAGCGCTATAGGACTATCATTCTGAGGTCCTGGGTTCTACTCCCCTCGGAAGAAAATTTTTCGGTGACGTACGTATTACTCAGTGGTGCTACTTATAATATGTGGAGAGCACTTTGAGTGCAGTTCTCCGTCAGTCGGATAGGACGTGATACCATGAGTACCTTGGCACCATCCGTTATAGCAGGCTAACACTAGCAAGGGCTTTTCTCCTCCCTTCGTCCTCCCCCAAAACATTCTTTCCCATATTCAAGTACAGACGTTTTGTAAAAGGCACTAACGGTAGTTGGCTGCCTCTCCAAAACAACAACAACAACAGCATGGAGGAACATTTAAAGTCACGCGTGTTTTGCTTTTTCTATAGCATTGATTTATTAGCCAGAAATTAAGTAATGTTATTGAAAACGTCCTTGTGAAAGCTTATGAAATGGCATTGTTTTAAACAATTTGGAAATGGAGGAGTGCCCTTTATCAATTCTAATGCATAGTTTTCTCCTGAAATATGGAACCGTAGGTACCACAGCCTTAGATAGCTCCTATTTAATCTATATCCCAAAATGACATTTTTGGGCAGTATTTAACTTTTAGCAAAATCATCTTATTAAAGTTTGAGCTTTGGGCTGGAGAGAGTTGAGTGGGGTCGTTTTGTGAGTGAAATCACTTTTTCTTCGAGAGTGTTGTGCATACAACTCGAGAATTGATGGTTCACAAGACCATCCCCTTCTGCGATATCAGATCCCTTGCGAAAAGAAAATGATAGTTCAAGCTATAGTAGTTATCTGTTATTAAGCGGGCTTTGATAACGAACTGACTAAGAAACATAATTTGGCTTGTTTCTCCATTCTTCATCATATCCTGGGACGAGTAGGAAAGACGTGACTTAAAGACTATCCCTTACTATGAAGAGATTGAGTGCCTCAATATTTAGCTACCTGTAACTCGCACAAAAAAGAGCAGGTAGATTAGCGGAACGAGTACGTTTAAATTTTCCAGAGTCTTAAGTCCGGGACGGGAAATACATGCATAATTATTTTAGAAGCGCGGTAACCTTGGTGGGTAAGCTCTTTTACTGTTAACATTCTTGCCCGCCTGATGTATGTACTTTTTGTAATTATTGGTATCGGATAATGCCGTAGTAATTTTCACTCTGCATGAGCAAACGAATTAATCAGATACTCGTGCTTGTAACGTACGAGGAATTTCTTGTAGGTAATTGTAAGCGATAAAGGGAGTTTAAGGGGGAGATTTGGAAGAGCAAGATAAGTTGGATGACTAACTAGCTAAAAAGGAAAGAGACTTCAACTAAAGAGGACATCAGCGACAAGGAGATTGTGAAGGTGGTATAATAGAAGAATAATAGCGAAACGAGAGTGAGGGAGCAAGAGAATGAATAATTTATGTGAAGTGAAGGGAGTTAAAGAGCTTGCGAATCTTGAAATATGTTAGAAGTATAAGGAGAAGAATATGCGAGAAAAGTCATGCTGAGCGATGAGAGGAGAAGGAAAGCAGGGAAGTCTATTGAGGATAGAGATATGTCCAGTCTATGGAGGGAAGAGAGGGGAAAAAGTGAGGAATAGATGGAATGTATTAGATGAAAGGAAGGGAGAAAGAAAGAAAGATAATCTTAGAAGTAAAAAAATTATGGAAGAGGGCATTGGCGGAAAGTGAGGCGAAGTAGAGGAGGCGTACTTCTTAAAACCTCTCCTATCCAAATATTGCTTAAAATCATTTGCGGCTGTGACAAAGAAGTTAACGCCCCCCGCCCCTTGCAGTAACACATGTGAGAGCTTATCGTTTCTTGAAGCGACGCACGGTTTTCTCCACTGATCCATCCATGGCATGGAACTGAGGCACATATCGTTTTGCGAGACCAGCCCCGGGTTCCGGCGTCTCTCTCTCTCTCCTCATCCTTATCTCTCTCGTCATCGGCTCGGAAGAGTGGAGAGGAAGAGAGAAGGAAGGAAGAGAGAAGGAAGGAAGAGGCACTCACTCTCATCGCCCCGAGTCTTCCTTCGGCCACCTCCCCTCCCTCCCCCCCCCCCCCCCCCCCCCCACACTTCACTCTCCCCTCTCCCTCCTCCCCCTCCTCCGAATCTGTCCTCGCTCGCCCCGCTGCGCCCCCTTTCTGCCCCCACCAACCGCCCCATCCTCGCCCCTCCTCTCCCCTTCGCCCGTAGTCACGCTATGAATTATTTATTCGCTGCTGGCGCCGATGCTTTTGTTCCCCTGACCTTGTCCCAGAAGGCACCTCTCCTCTCTCTTAAGAGGGAGGGCTCGAAGGGGTGGTTTCGAGGGTTGAGAGGGGTGTTGTGTGTAGGGAGTGTGGCGGGGAGGGGGGGTTGGTGGTGAGGGGCATCGAAGTCACCCCTTTCCGAGGCAGCTGCTCCCGCCGGGCGTCTTCTTGTTTTATTTCTCCCTTCCCTCATCCCCTAAGTCCTCGGACACACCTTCTTCTTGGCTACCTCCCCTCCGCGACACTCCTCTCTCCCTCCGAGAGGGCTCTTCTTAAAAGACCTGCCGCTCTTTACGGAGGCACATCCTCCCCTCCTGACCGAGAAGATAATCCTCCTCATCCACCCGCAGGGCCGCCCCTATCTCTTGTATTCAGCCACTCTCCCGGGTCCCCTTCGGCTGCCTCAGGGCTCGAGAGGACGGGAGATATTTTTATTTTGCTGGCATACCACAAAGACACTGGCCGAACTGCATTCAAGGCTTGACCGGAGGATATGCAATCCATCCCTTGCATCTAATGCCTATCTCACAATAAGACTCGGTGGCGATAGCACCACATAAAATGCCGTGAAAGGAACTGTGGGACAGTATGTTTTCTTCGCATGCCGGAAACTATTTTGCATTTTTAAGAGGAATATAAAGCCAACCAAAATCAGTAATACAAATCATTGGGTAGCTGAATTTATATGTTTAAAAGTAGGCATTAACTCATCAATGCTGTAGTAATTGAAATAGTTTTAAATTCTAGGCATAATGCATGCCTGATTTTCCCCCGCCACTCTTCCTTGCGATGGCTTGCTGGGTATTGTAGGGCGTCGATATAGATGAACAATTAATTGTTCAGCTCGCAGTACCACCATCCATCATTCAAATCATGAATGTGACCATGAAATTAAAATGTACGTGAGATTATTCTTTCATTACTATCTTTGAGTTCATAAAAGGTATGATAATTAAGTATACGATTCACTTAACAGTGTAATCAATTTAGCCTTCATACAGATGGTCATGAACTATTGAAGCATATTCCTAAAAACTAAACACATTTCAACCATTGGCATCAAAGTTTATGTTCCATAGATATGCGTTCATTGTTAGAACACTTAATAATCATAATTTTCTTCCATTTAATTGACTTTTCGGATTTTCAATCCTTTGAGGAAATTTATTTTCATCCAATGTGCTTGACTTCGACGTAAGTTCAGAAAAGACTTAGCAATTTACAATGAAATTGTGTTTTTTGTAGCCGGTGTAGATCGTTGATTGTTGCTGCTAGACAGGCGGGTGTTTAAACGTATTTTTGCCAGCATGATGCCGGTAATCTGTAAATTTTGAATATTATACGCTCCTTGAAGACATTTCTTCGAATGCATATGCTTGTATAATGAAGAATTCGAAATATGGTGATGAAATAGTGTGAGGAGATATTATACACCTATTTTACCTCTTGAGAGAAAAATTTATAGTTTGTTGTTTCATGACACTGCCCAATGAATGAATTAATTTATGAAAGCGCTATCTTGAAATGTTAAAGTATTTTGAAGTCTCATGATTGCCCATTTCAGGCACCATCTGTGGGTGCAATAGAAGATAACAACTAGGATGCTTTCAAAATCCCTCTTGCGATTGTTTCAGTATTGATAGAAATTTTACCTATCCTAATGCTGAACTTTGCCATGGAACGTCAGTCAATATGCAGCTGTTATAAGTTCCAGAGTCTAACGGAAATAATGAAAAATATAAAATAAATTGAAGGTTATTTTACACACCAGCGAAAGTGCGAGGAGAATAGATTAGGATCATTTCATTGATATTTACTCCAAGAAAGTCACAACATGTAAATAGTCGAGTTCTTAAGACCTTCAGAATGCTGGTTGATAACCGTGTGCCATCATGATTCTGTTAGGAGCAGGCATCACCTTATAGCCATCATCCTCAATAGCTAAAAAAATGCATATTAGTACACTACAGACACATTGATTTAAGAGGATTTCGGTAAATTAAATGTGTATATTTTAGTGTATTGTGCTTTGAAATGGTAAAATATTACATGACATTATGTCTATAAAATCCGTGACTATAGGTTCCGTGCATTATATATGTTATTTCGATATTTTAAAGTGAAGCTCTATTTGTATTAGTGAGCACTTGAGTAGTAAATGAAGTACAAAGCAAAGGCTGTCGAATTTCCTTTTCATGCGTCATAATGGTAATTTTTTAAGATGGAGTTAATGTTTGTGCATGAAAAATTATACTCTTTTTGGAAAAGACCAGCACCACGTTAAATTTCGGACACTAGTAAATTTCGCAACCTTCAAACGTTTTTAGATTAGATAATGGAGGTAGATTATATTTTAAAAATTAAGCAATGTTTAAGAATGAGTGGCACCAAGAAGAAAGATGTGGGACGGTGGAATCCAGCATCAATTATTCATGGCAAAGACGTCTCTGTATTAAATGTTCAAGCTCTACCTGAATGAAACGCATTCAGCGGTTTTAATTTAAAGAATGGCGCTATCAGATGCAAGAGAAAGGACCACCTCGTAGAAAGCAGGTTTAATGGGCGCATTTTTTTGGAAATAAATGTCTTCGACGTCGTCAATTCCTTTTCTTCATTCATGCTTTAAAAGCATATAAAGACTAAGGAATCTCCGTCTGGGACTTTTTCGGAGATATCATTCTTAATGCCCAAATATACGTCCTGTTGGAGGAAGGATAGATGGTGGGGAAGATAAGAGATTAAATTAAATGGCGGCCAGATTTAAAGAGGCTGAAGTTTCTCATGCGAGAAGGAAGGAATAAAATCGTCCACGGAAGCAAAGAATTTACACGCCACTCCCTATTAGGTACTTTGCGCTTTATACTTGTTTAACAAACTTAGAATCATTAATTGATACCATCTTCATATTTGATGGATCTATTTGATATTTTTATCCTTTTGTAAACTATTGGTATGTATATTATGTTCCCTTTCTGTGTCACTGGAGTACTCGGGTATGACGTACGATACGTCGGGATCATGGGGTTGTACCATTAGCTAGATTGGATAGTTAAAAGATTCTTCGTATAATATGTGTGGATGTATCGGTTGCTAAAATATATCCTTCCTTTTACATTATTGTTTTTGAATTGTCGTTTCATATCATTATTCTTTTTTATTAGCTTGGGAATTTATTAGGTAGATTTTCCAAGACCAGCGAAAAATCAGTTGAGAAATTAGGCTGTAAAATTCTCCTGTAACGCCCAATTGAGATTTGTTGAAGTTATGGTACTTGATTCTGGACTAAAACGAACCTATTGAGAAACATCACTATCATTGTTGGAATATAATCGATTGATGGCTATCAAGTCTGTACAAATGCCATCAACATATGCTCTCATTGCTATTGTACATCAACTTCGATTGACGTCTTTTGAACCCCTGACATTCCATCTTCCACATCATTTGTATCTACCAATATTCGTCTAGGTACATACCTATTCCATTGCCTCTTGAAATTTGAATCGTATTTCTTGAAAAATAATTCAATATTCTATAAACTACTTACTCCTGATAAGAGTGATTTAAAGATAATTGTGCGTAGGAATGTTTTACGACTTCAATCAGTGGAATGTAAGAGAGAAGTACAGTGTTAACAAAGCTGAGGAATAAACATGGGGAAAATGCTGGATACAACTGTTAACATTGATAAAGTGTGTGGAAGGAGTACGCAATATTTGTAGAACTTTATCAATAGCGTTAGAAACACTTTTTATGAGTTTTCTTTGTGTTACGCTCTTTTTCATGAGACAAAGTAACATTAATAGTAAGGGTGGTTAAGAAAAAGGGAAGAGTCAACATTAGCGTGAGTCCTTCCCCCTCGAGGACACACTTCACGCACTCCTGAAACTTTAATTAATATTCCGGGCACAGTAAAGTCTTAGTCAGACACGTAATGAGACTAATTTCTCTTCGAGTTTGAACTTCTACCACAATGCATGGAGTCTTATTATTTCAAAATCACATAGAGTGATAACATTTTAAATTACTCCGACAAAACCTGTCAGTTTACTGTTTTGATTTTACATTTTTTTCAAGTGATTTATGAAAAAACACCTAATATGCTTATTTTAGGATATGGTATACCATGTATATTAGGTATATGATACACTAAGCAAATCCATGGAAGCTCTACCTATACGATGGAGGTGAATTAGTGGGAAGAAAGAATTTTGCGATTAGGAAACAAAATCTATAGAGTAATCAATTTTCGTTAATAGAGGAAAGGACTAAATATTGAAGATTAATTTATGTCTAGGACAAAGAAAGAAAGAGTTTCGGAATACGAAGAGTAACATTAATAGATAAGAATTCATTGTATTATCAATATATATAATGAATGCTGAGACGGCACGAATTATAATATCAGACAGGGAAAAATAACTTGTTGGCACGTGACAGTGTACCACGCGAAAGAAATGATGAAATGGGTCCCATTGGATAAAATAGCGAATTATTACCACGCATACTTGATGAAATTAAAGACATTGGCACATAATGAAATGATATGAAATATAGTGTAATTGTATTAGCTGTCTTGCAAGTCACAAAAATTTGGCTATTTATTATTACTGGAAGTAGACCAAAAGAGAAGAACTGTTTGGTAGGTTCTGGTTAAATAAGATGGCTAGTTAGTGGTTTTAATTTAAAAAATTAGTAAGTAATACGAATATATTGAATATAAAACGGAGATTGCAAATTTTTCAAAAGTGACGCTAAGTGTCTACAATCTTATTGGGAAATTAGTGGGGAGTGATTACTGAAAAAGACATTGCCAGCCTTAAGAGCTAGGGAACAAATATGGACTGTTGCTATGATATACCAAATTGGACTAAGGAATGGAGAATATAGCCAAACCTATCCAGACGTCCTTGAGTATATGATGATATTGACGTATTTAATCAAAGCTAAGGCCACTGTGAAGGTTGTAAAAGTCTAAATATGTGTTCTATAAATGAAAATATTTGAAAGACTTATTGCAAGAACGTTTCTAGTGCATTTTTCGATTGATCTTATTATAATAGTATAACCTTAACCAGAATTCTCTTAACTTACACATAATTTCAGTCATTCAAAATATTCATTCTTAAGTCAGAATCTAAAATGATGGACTTTGCAGGCCCCCTCGGCGGTGCACGGCAGGATTGTCAAATAATAGGTGGAAAGATATTTTGGACGTACTTAACAAAAAATAGGAAGAGCTTTTTGGAGTGAACTTACAGGAATTTCAAATGGAGTGCAATTACTTTTATGTACAATCGCGTGATTTCACATTTTGAAGACATAGTGAGTATTCTAGACTGTTATAGACAACGTAGGGTGTATGTACCTAATGGAGAAAATCCGTGAGAAATTCCCGCATAAGAAATCTAAGGTGGATTTGAGCATGTTTATTTCCTATGCCTTTTTCCTCTGAGAATTTCTTATGCATATGTCCTCCAAGCATTGGTCTAAGGTCTTAGAAGCTATCTTTGTCTGAATGATTTGAAACATTAATTTCGAAGTACGGTAAAATAATGACCCACATCTTATTTTATTCTGGTCTTCGCTATGAACAGATTCGCATTTTCTATGCCCCGATGTACTGACGAATTAGAAATTTTTACTGCCGACAAGTCTTCCACACCTTTTCAGTTGCTTGATGCTGCGCTCGTTGCATTCCGCAATAACTTGGTTTACGGTAGCCACGTTATTTCTGGATACCGCTTCACCCAAGTACCATGTGGTTAAATAAACAATTCACAACGAAGACAGCATATCTCCGCTGTAAGGTGCTTCGGCAGGTGATCAGGTTGGTGTTATTACCAATGTGTTAGGTGCAGGAGAGTGTGGACATGCTGTTTGAGCCGAAGGAATGTCTAATGAAAGTTTCTGCGGAGATAAGGGAGAAGCTCATGGAAAACCAGACGGAAAGATAAGGCTAGCGAACATGCTCGAAGGCAAAAACGTTTGCTAGGGTCGTAATGGATAGCGGGGTTGGAGAGAAATATGAGTAGCACGAGAGGAAAAGGTTAGAGTATGCAAAACAGAAATGATAAGTGTGAGAGGGATAAGAAAGTAAGGTGGTGGAATATTTCAGGGGAAAAGTGTGCAAAGAAGAATTTTAATTAACAATTTGCGCAGTTGCTTGCACCGGACAAAGATACGATATCCAACGGATTTACGTTTGCATGCAGGTGTGTACTACAGCATATGCAAATAGAGGTGATTACGTAATCCTTCTACGCATTGGAGTTACATTCCATCCACGCCTCTGTCCAGCCTTGGATAAAACTTTTCGTTTCCTGAGTGCAAGAATTTCTACGACCTGTCATTACCTAGCAAAGATCTCTTATTAAAATATTACTTTATCTCTTAAAATATATTTACTGATTTATTAAGTATTATTTATTTCGTCGTTCGTAGTATATTTATTTCGCAAACCTTAAGGTCGCGGGTTCGAGTCCCGCCTTAGTGGGTTTTTTCACCACTCAGGACATGGCTGTGTGTGCTCGTCTGTTGTTGCATTGTTAATACCCCCATGTAAAGGCCACATGTGCTGTTTTCGGTGGTAGTGGAAAATAAATAAATAAATAAATAATTTAATTAATTTCTAGCGAAGATATTCTTTTAAATGTCTTTTTTTAGTCGCCTATAGATTTTCCATTTCTCAATTCCAACTTAAAATATGAAACCAATGTGACTCCTATTATTCTTAAGTAATAAGATAAATATTTCTAGCCACACAATCCTATCGTTACCTACTTACTACAACATCAGTTTTATCGATTATTAAAATAAAATTTGCCACTTGGATAAAACAGCTATGCGTGAATACCTACAGCTCCTAATTACAAGCTATAATCAATCATACGTACAGACAAGGCACAGAAAAAAAATGCTTGTACATGCGTGTCGCGCATTGAAATACTTAATTACCTAAAACTATTACACCTGTATATTAGCAACTCAAAAGGCATTAATTGAATAGCTAAAAAAAATTGGCTCTGATGAAGTCAAACTTAACGACACTTTCATTTTGAAGTACATATCTCCATGTACTTCATGTGTATTGCCATAAAAATGAAGGTGAAAAATTGTCATTCCTAGTCCCGCACAAGTTAAAAATAACATCATTGACTTTTTGATGTGTCACCAGCGTTATGACGCATTGGGTTTTAAAAATATTGTCTCAAATATTTTGGTATTTTGGTAAAAATCCAATGTAACCACTTTTCCGCTTATTCATATGTAGTATTAAAATATGGATAATTTCGTTCCCGAATTTGAGTTGCCAAATTTGTACAGATATTTATTTCTTTTTTTTAATGTTATTTGATTAAAATTTACGAAAGTGCTTATTTTATATACAAAACAATTTAATTTTTAATCTTTACTGTCGCTAGTCTAATATGAGCGTCTCGAGAAGTAGGTGTATAATCCGGTGACTCATTTGCACATCAGGTCGATCATTCAATCACCACCTAAGAACATAACACATACTTAGGGATGAGGGGGTAAATTTTCTGAGTTTACTTTCTTAGTAATTGCAACACACTGAGGAAAATTCTTTACTACTGTAGTAAAATCATTTCAATGGAAAAGATCAGTTTTCCCCGTTACCTCATACCGGGTGATCAAAAAGAAGTACTAAACAATAACATATTGCATTCCTCACTGTTAGATGCCCTGTCTTCGAATTAATTAAACATTCTCGGTATATTCTTAGTTCCTTTTTTTGTAATTGCTAGCCTTATTGAGTTCAATGAATTGCAAAGAATTTAATGTTGCATGAATCAGCTATTTATTGATGCATATACTGATAAAGTCGGGCCCTTTAATCCGTGTGTACCATACTATGCAACAAGTCCAATGTGCTGTAGTCCTCTGTAAAGTAAAATTTCACAAAGCGAGTGTTTTTGTATTGTGTCGTCTTAGTAATGTTGCTATCAAGCATTATTTTTTCAAAATCATTTAGCGTACATTAAAATTATATGTAGCCTAAAGTCGGTTATAAAATTAGGGACACCATAGTTTCAGGAGGTATATCTTCCAAGAGAGAGAAACAATTTTAATTCAGTAACTTTATTTTATAGAATATTTATTTTTACGTTTATTA
Source organism: Platycnemis pennipes (assembly GCA_933228895.1). Lineage (NCBI taxonomy): Eukaryota > Metazoa > Arthropoda > Insecta > Odonata > Platycnemididae > Platycnemis > Platycnemis pennipes. The sequence goes on from OW121853.1 coordinate 110,794,595, forward strand.
ATAGGGATCAAATATTTTTGTATCAGTAAATAAACGTTTACTAAACTTTATTTGAAAAAAAAGAGCCAATTTATGGGCCTACAGATGAAATGATACAACTTTTTTGCTTGCTGTTCCGTTACCTGTACTCATAATTTCATATTTCAACAACAATAAGCAACAAATGAAGGAATTAACTTTTTTATTCATTACAGTATTTGCAATAGTTGTTGTGAAATTTGTCAAGCCCAATTAACTTTGAAACGGGCAATGCAACTGAAACTGTGGTCGCCGTACGAATATCAGCGTTAAGAATATTTATTCTGTATCTTGCACCGGACCTAAAAAATTAAAATACATAGCGGAAAGAAGAAGATGTGAGATATGCACTGAATAGAATTTCCAATACGCTAGGATGCATTAAGTCTAGGGATCAGCTTTACCTTCCGCATTGGACGTAGGGAGGAGGGGGAGAAGGCCCAGTCCACATGTCTTATCTTTCCGCCTCATCACGGCTTCGCATTTCCTCTTCCATTTCCACCCCACGTCCTCCCTTTCAATTTTCGTCCTGACCGAAGGCGATCAGCGAAGAGTGCACACCGCCTCTACCTCCACGAGGAGACAGTCCCCTGGAAATGGAAAGAAACTCTCGGCGTTATGATCCAATCTGGCCTCCTCTTCGAGGGACGCGCGAACGGACGGCAAGGGCCGGTAGGGGTGGCTGAAGAGGTGTAGGCCGAGTGGAGGGCGAGATGTTGAGGATGGTGCGGAGGGAGCGTCTGGGAAAACTTTTGCCCGTCTTCCTTCTCAAGTCTCCCCTCTACCGAGCGGCAGACGGCTCTCCTCCGCTATCCGCCGCAACCCCATCCAAGCCGCGACAGACCAACGCCCCTCTCCAACCCCCTCTTTCAACCCCTCGCTAGAGTGGGCGTCCGTCGCGTCCGCTCGCCAAGGGGAGGGGGTGATTATTTTCAAAACGCGAGAACTGGAATGATAGCGACGCTCGTGATGTCCGTCCTCCCGGTAATCAAACCCGGACACTCGAGATGTGAAGAATTTACTCTAGTTAACACACAAATCCAATCCCCTTTATGGACATATACTTGGTGTTAGTAGTCTCGAATCTCCGTGTGATTTTTTTCGATTGACAACTCAACACCGTTAGGTTCCATTCCCATCATTGGACGGAGAGTAACTGTTGCTCTCCGTTCTTCATCCACTCCGCATTCATCATCGTCCAAACGAGCCGCCAGGCTTCAGGAAATGTCAAGGAACCGGCCCGTAACAGAAGTTTTGTACTGTTATATAAATACTCTTAATCTTCGTAATGCGTCGGTGGACTGAGTCGGCGTGTATTGATTCATATGCCGACAAAGCGGTTAGGCACGATGCATATCAATGATTGATGAGATATTATAGATCGCATGTACTACTAACACCAAGTATATGTCCATAAAGGGGATCGGATTTGTGTGTTAACTGGAGTAATTACTTCCCATCTCGAGTGTCCGGGTTTGATTACCGGCTATGAGAAGATTTTTCATTGGCAGAGAGTTACCAATTGAGTACCGCCTGGAGAGTACTTTATGCTCTGTACTCCATCTGCGGGGGGATGTGGGTGGAGACCTATTGGGTAGAGCGCTGAGCTACTGACCGGAGGGTCCCGGGTTCAAATCCTGGGCAAGAATTTCTGGACATCCCCACCTAAATCCTTGCGATTCGATTTTCTTCTTCTCACAACTTCGTGGGAAATCGCAGGTGGCCCGGGAAAAAGAACTGGCCTCCCTACCCTGAATGTGAGAATTTCACACGCCGATATCTTAGGATGGGAAGAACTCTACAGTCACCTATCAGAAACCAACCTTCGGGGTGAACAAAACTCGATCCGTAAGATGGGATATTAAACTGTGGTCCTCTTGGTTTCCTTTCACCAGGAGTAGGCTTACGCCGACGTGTAAACTCCAAATCTTCGCTCCAAAAATCTTACCTTAATGCAAATTCCTCTGTATCTGTAATGGGGAAAATGACCGTAGCTGCCAGTCACCTCTGATGAATCTGCTACAACATCCTATATGGTCACTAACGGTCTATCGTTCTGAAAAGGACAGTACAGATGCAAGTCAATGCGAGGATGATACACGTGCAATATAGATGTCTGTTTGCATTAATGCAAGGTTTCTTGAAAATAACTTTTTAGGCTAAATATCGAAACATATATGGGGAAAAGGCTGTCACATCAAATATTTAAGCATCATCGCTCTGTCGTCTACCTTGCTTTTGATTACATTTACCATTGCAATGAGAGTTCTAAAATATATTGTTGGTGTTTTGAGAAATAAATGACTTTGAAAAGAGCCTTAAAAATTTTGCTTTCAATTCACTTAATATCGGTGTTCTTATATGAATGCAGTTACATTGCGTATGGATATAATGGTATCTATAAGAAGTGAGTTTAATTGGTCTTAATCATAGTTGGTGTGGTAATAAATTAGGCGAAGAAAGAAAGAGGATTGAAATCTGGTAATGCAAGGCACTGTTTCTATTTTTTAATGCGCCTAATATTTTAATTGTTGCTAGTCGTTACTATTACTTGGAACAAAAATGTTACTGTTTACTGCTCTCGTTTGCTCTCCTAGCCGTAGGCGCTAGTGTATTAATTTAGCATAAAAACCCTTTTCCTTTCTTGCTTGTAATTTTTGTGATATTCAGTGTCTTCTTTGAAATTTAAAAACATGAGTTGGGAAAAGGCTCATGTCATTTCTTCCTGGAGGGATTCAATTCCCTCATCTCATTTTGTACATACATATTGTCGTACTCGATGAAGATCTCTTTTAGTGGAACTCATGGCAAGTTTCAAAATGGTGTTCATCGACGTCCGTATTTTTTCCTGCGTGTGCAAAACGAAGAAAACGTGTCCGATGGAAGTGTTTGCGCTCAAAGCGTATTGTAATAAATTGTAATGTACGCTATTCAAACGAAAATATACTAATGTTAGTAATTCATTTAGATAGATGCATCAAGATATATATTTTTTTATTTCTCTTTGATTATCTTTGGTTTGCGCTGAAAATATAAATAAAATGCTGAAGCACACGCATGTAAAATAATTAGAGGAAACTTTTAGCATTGGATAACATGTCTCATTTTTCTCAAACTTTTCTTTCCCAAAAGTAACAACCTGCGACTGGATAGTATATCTGACTTGCGGTGAATTGTATTTTGTGCTGAATTGGAAGACTATCGTGGTGTATGTGGATAAAAATTGAATAAATGTACACGTAGAATAAAATGGAAGAGAGGATTCACAAAAAGGAGAAGTGTTCTTTACATATCAACACAGCTGCTTGAGAATGAGATGAAAAGTTTACGACACTTGACAGCACAAAAAGATATTCACTAGAATTTGCGAGGAAAATGTGGATCATTACTGCGTGAACTGGAAAAGGTAGTAAAAAATAGTGGAAAAGGTAGCTTATTCAATGGATGATGAAATTGAATAAACAATAAACAGACAATTTATACAAGATGAAAAGTAAAACAACTACTCAGTGTAAGGTATTTACGTTACTATTCGCGAAATAACTTTCCAGAATTTGAAAATAAAAAAAATGCTGAGAAGCAATTTTAGAGTAACGAAGATTAGAAAGATAGAGCTATATACTGAAATTATTTAGGGGGATGACTTTTGGATTTACGAATAATGTTGTGTTCAGATGTGAAGACTACATGTATGAAAACAAAATGCATGGGAGAACTTCATTCACGTCAAACTTCATATCTAACCGAATTTGCTCAAGTGAAAAGAACAACACAATAGAGAATATTGAATTATTAATTCATTTGGCAAATAAAAGTGATAGGAGGGTGTGTTTGTGCTTAAGTGAAGAAATAGCATTACCTTTTTTACTAACTACTTGAATACGCTTGCAATAAGTTTATTAAACAGAGTATCAATTGAAAGATATTTAATACCAGCTAATTTTGAATTTAATTGTTTGCAATCAGGAAGCTACTGCAACCACTTTAGGTGAGTCTATCAACTTCGGGTTGCTGGTTTTGGACCGACCTCAAACTTAAGAGATCAGTGGCAATATAAGCGTACTCACTCGCCGAATAGTTTGTCATATAGTGGAACGGTGATATCCGGCGGTGGCATGTCTATCTATGGGTAAATTACAATGGGAAGGCTTTTTTGGAATGGACATTGTTAAGTTACGAGGCTTGACTCAGCGGTGCTACATTTTTCAGTCATTTGATGTTCCGCTAGGCTCAGTCTGGAAGTCATCGTGTTCGGCACGAACGGGGGGACGAGTTGTGAGTAAAAAAGTGAATAGATATTCGGCGCACGGAAAACGGGCCCGACCAAAGTTCGACTTTGATCCACACCTTCGGAATTCAAGGTGCTAACTATGCAAGCAAAAACTAGGCTCTCATATATCATGTACATAAGGCCATTCATCAGACGTACAACGTCACCTGTCACGGAGTCAAGGGGCGGATATAAATTTGCGTTGATGCTACATCCATGTTTCTTAGTAATGGACCTCATTAACTTCTCCTTATGCGGAAGTGAGTTTCTGAGGAATTGAGTATATCTTTTTTTGTAGATGGAGAGCTTTTATCGTGGATTAGAGCCAACTCACTGGAACGGTTGTGATTTTTCTACTGGTATATGTTAAAGTTGCAACATCTGTCCTTGCAGATATCTTAGGCAGTATTTACATTACTAAACCATGTAAAAATCAATCCCTTCTCTTATTTTCACTTATTGTATACTTGTATTATATATTTAGTTAGGCAAGTACTTAATTCTGTTTTTTCCTGCAGAGTCAAATTTTGTTAAATGATTTATGTTCCATAGGACATGGTCCTAGAACAATAAACATTATTATTATTATTTTCACAATGTTTGAATACAACGCTTAATATTGATAATTGAGAATGCTACTACCTATGTTTATCGCAACTTGGAGCGGAGATTGGTTGTTATTATGGGATTCCACTTTCGAATGGATGTTATTTGTACGGATCCCTGTCTTTTAAGTATTTCATTCAGTAGAATGATGTTATACGAGGATCATATTTCAAGTGACTTCCAAAAAATAATCATAAATGTTGATGGAACAGAAAAATTTACTGTGAGATATTAGAGTAAATAAATATTTGCCTATTGATCTAAACTAAGTTTATCATGGCGCGACTATCGGGCCTCTTACACACAAATAAGGCGACTTTTCGGATACTGAGTAGGTGTAGATGATAACCTTTGTCCTTTTCAGAAAATTCAGTGAAATTAAAAATCGCAGGACTTTTTATATTGTTTAAAAAAATTCAATTTTTATCGATATTAATTCTTAAAAAAATATTTTTGATGCATATAAATTTCGTATCATTTTGTTCTATAAGAGTGAATTTTGGACTTTTTTCGTATTTAGCTTGTAAGAGGTTGTAGGTACTTTAGATACAGTGAAGCAAATTTACTCTGTCTTTGAGACAATACAGCAAAACTTAATTTATTGGTTTAATTATATTGATAGGTTATCATAATGCCATTTTACGCGAATACTTTTATGGAACTTAGAAAGAAGGTATTTAATAAATTTTCCCGGAGATGATAGCTTAAGAGAAGAATGCAGATTTATGGAAGAGAACAATTTTTGGATTTTTTTCTGTCCTTAATATCATCTATTGTTTTAAAGGTAAAATAATGATTCATTCTTTGCGATGATGTGAAAATGATTTCTCCAGTAACCATTTATCGATGTTTGAAGAAACAAGAAACTAATAAAATTATGGCGAAGTGTCTGTTTTCTCATGCTGATTTACTCCGTGGCAACATGAGTCACATGGCATTGTACAGCAGCATAATAAGTAAAGTATAGAAGCGTTATAAATTTGATGTTACAAAGAATAGATGAAGTTAAATATGACAAATGCAGAAATTCTAAAAGTGGGAGAACGACGTTGCATGAACACAAGAAATCCGAACAACTTAATCTTAATATCTTGAGACGGACTCATGCAGAGACAGCGCATGGCAAAGGAGAGCCTCGTTTCACATATAAATCTCACAGGTGGTGGATAAAAGAGAGAAAAATTGTGTCAATTTAAAGTTACTTTCCGATAGAAGAATCGAAAAGAAACTGCGTCATCCTGATACAGGAATTGAGTCTACGGCAAACAGATCGTAGGATTCACAACTAGGGATTTTTTTCCGCGAGTTTTTCCGCGTGAATTCCATCGTTATAGTTTTCATCAGCGCAGCATTGAAGGCGTGTTCGCCTGGATATTTCAGCGGAACGCTAAAGAGAAGCGCGCGAGGCGAAATGTGTGTCACTCCTGCCGCACACTTCAGATTTCCCTTCACTTGGATTTCAAAGCGTCCCGCCGCCATCTTGCTTGCCCTCGTTCCTCCTCTTAATTCCTCACCTTGACCCAAGATGTTCCCGTCTCTTATCGAAAGGAGGAATGTGTTGCCTGGGCACACAGATAGTCGCCTGTTTTTTATGCTTTTCATTTGTCTTACCTTGACCGAAGCCTTTCATGTCAATTACTCTCGAAATATCTTGTCTTTGCCCCGAAGAACCACTGTGTATCTGATAAATTCGATATTGATCTCGACACCTTTCATTCCTGGCAACACCCAAATAAATCTAACCGGTGACTATCCTTATCTGCATCGACATTTACATTGTGTGTACTCTACAAACCACAGCAAGGGTGTGTGACGGAGGGATACTGTGTGTCAGACGTTGGTTGGCAATATTTATCAGTTAGAATTTATTTATTGCTTGATCAGTAAAACGGATTGAATATCAATGGTGCTAAATGACCTTAGGTGTCGATGCACCCTAAAAAACTAATTCTACTACTACTACTTGAATATCAATCTGTATCTTCAAAATGGTAACAATTGGTTTCTTGTTCGCAAATCGCAAATATTGACCGTTACTTTTGCCGCTGCATTTGAAGTTTTATTGGTACGTTTTCCTAGGATTTTGATCCACTTGCGCATTTTACATTGACCGTAAACATGCGGAATACATATGATGCGCCATATTCATGCAAATAAAAAGCTCTGTTTTTATTTATTTCTTAAATTTTTGACTGCTGGTAAAGGGGTATTGTTCTGAGGTTTGCTTTCAGTCCTGCAGCCGGTAAAAAGATTATAGACTTAGTGTTTTCTGTTTTTTAGAAGAAGACACATTGAATTTGATGGGTAATTTAAGTACTGCTGCGTAGTAGAAGTTCGTTGTGCTAGCTTTCGAGTCTGCTGCAGGACGCATTATCAGTGACAATTTGACACTAAAAACTCGGTTATATTTATGGGGTAAAATAGCCCCTTCTCCACTGGTAAATATCGTCGAACTTTTTATTGTCAACTTTAATGTACCTGATAATGGATCCTGCAGTGGCGGCGGAAGCTAGGACAACGAAAATGCCCAAAACTAGGCAGAATACCCGCACATATCCTGCCGATGATGCCTTTTTCCTTTCTGCCTCAACTGAGCTCTCTCCCATCCGTTGTAAAATACGTCTCAAATATGTCTCTTAATAACCAAATCATGTAAATCGGTCCCATGATATGGAAATGGCATGCGTTAGAGGTTGAATGAGGCCTACATCCGTGCTGTTGCGGAACATGATTTGCAAAATGGCTTGTGATTCCGGTTTGATATTTCTTGGAGTACATGCATTTATCAAGGCGCTGAATTTTTAAGAGTTTTTCTGTTTTAGCGGCAAAAGCGGAGTGGCAAGACATTCATGGAATAGATCGATTTTGAACAAATTATGTCGCTCAAATGAGAGGTCACCAAGGAAATACTCCAGTATTTAAAACTCTTGAAGATTTGAAGGTCTTGTTAGAAGAGATATAAGCTGAAGTTGTAGTAGGTACTTCTATAAATATGTTTACTCAATTTTTATCAGGCCTTATAAGGTTCTTTTATATTAGTGTAACACTCTTCTTGGATATCTTCAAATAAATTTCACTTTTCGGTTTTGCGTATTTGGTGGCACCGTTTATACTTCATCAAATACATTTTTTTTTCTAAATTTTCGCGATTAAGTATTTTGATACAATTGACCCTCTTCGGCATTATTTTTCCCATCGTCTCACTACTTATAGCCCATTATTTTCTTTGGTTCCCTCAAATTTCTCCATCTTTTCTTCATCCCTTACTTCGCAGTTTGCATATCCCCAATTTTACATTCCTTTCAAATAACACCGGAAGAAATATCACCAACGTCTTCTTGGATGTAGGTTTCTTCTAACAAATAGCCAGCACGGGTTTTAACGTGGTTTCATGGTTTAGATGGTAGGCTTAAAGTGACGGATTGTGCGGGACAGCAGAGTTTATAAAAGTGATCATGCATTGTAAAGGTTAGGTTTTATTGCTACTTTAAACAGTGTCCAACTAAAAATAGTACCAACTAAATAAATTACCTCATTTTTGTCGTAAGAGAGTGCTCAAGATATTTCTATGTCAACGATTCTTAAAATTTTTCATTTGAAATACTATTTTAGATTTCTCAGCTTTCTCTTATCGCTTATCCTTATTTGACAAAGATTGATGTCAGTGCTGAGCTCCAGTATTGGTGGCGTTCAATTTTCACTTTGGAACCGGTGCTATTGATCCTCTTTGCCAAGCCCTATATCCGTCCTTGACGGATGCGAATGTGGTTTTTCATGTGTCTGGCAACTAATTACTTTACCACTCCTAAGGTAGGTACTGAATACTCAAGTGCTCATACATGACTAGGAGTTTACGAGAGATATTGACCGAGGTAATCCAAGTGAACTTTTATCAGGTCGTTGGGAACATGGAGGAAAATTAAGTATTGAGTTCAACGGCATGAGAGATCACGCATTCGAGGCAGTGAGAGAATGCATACATGCACAGCTTTTCTTTCTCTCCTGCTTGGTTACCTACATCTGTGCTAGGATTTGAGGAATCGCCCGTTCTTGAGATAGTCGCAAATTAGGTGGGTTTTAGAAGACAAACGAGTGCCCTTTCGATATATACGCCTCATGCACCATGAGCCGTCACGATTGTCTGCCTGAAGATGTACCTATAGTTAGCAGAGTTAAACATGCAATAATAGGGGTTCGTGAAGTTTACTCCATCGAGAGCCTAGTATAAGGAAGTGGGAGACGGTGAGCAAACGCTCTCCCTTCCCAGTTCTATGTCGAGCTGCACTCGACGGTTGAATTCTCCTCCAAATTTGCAATGGAGTGCCACATGGCATGTTTGAATAATACACCTTTTACTAGACGTTTTGTGCGCATATTCCATCCCTTAAATTTTGTCATAACTCTATGCTCTTTCTTTACGGAAGCACCATGTCTTGTGTCTTAACTGATTTGTTAACTTTACCACGAGAATAAGAAAAATTGTGGACCTTTAAAGATTAAAAAGGATGTTGGCAAGATGTAACCTTGGCTCCTTTTTGCTGGATTGTGAAGCAATATGTTTGAGGGAAATTGATAACTGAAGTTAATTAATATGGGATTGTTCTTTTTATAATTTTTCAGTAAGTAATTTCGAGAACTTTCTTTCGTTGTTTTTGAAGGTAAGCTTCAGTGTCTGAAACATATTTCAAGGTCTCACCATCTCTATGACTAATTATAGAGTATCAATTTTAATAGTTTTTAATAAACCCGTGATGATATCTGAAGCAATGCTCTTATCCAATGGGTGGATATCGACTTAAACCTATATTTAATTCATAAAATACTATTTCCTCGAAGGGCATCCTCTTAAAATACAAAAACAATGTCCTATTTAACGTAATATGATGCCTTTTATTCACTTCTTTATTAAGGTAACTAGTCTATCTGTTGAAACACGTTTCTTTCTCTACCATGTGAGGAGACCGCAGTTACATCAGTCTGCATCTTGCTCTGTCAATGACTCCTTAACTCTCACTTCTGGTGCACTAGCACTTCATGCGCATAGAGCTAGCTCGCAGCCACGCACGTCTCTCGGGGTAAGGGGGGATGAAATACGACTCTGCTCCGGCGACGGCGGCGTCTCTCAATATCCGTTCACCTCAAGAAGTGTACGCACGCCCGACCAAGATCGAGCGACGTGAATTCGCTAATGTATTTTTACGCCTCCTCTGGGTTTAATGCGGATAAACTCAAGGGTGAATGGAATTACTTGGGAGAAACGAACACATGTCTCTCTCTCTCCTTTGCTCGCATTTCTGCTGCATGCCGAGAAAATTCCGTCGCTTTCTGAAATTTGTTACGTAATCGCCTCCGTGTCTAGTCGGCTCTCCATTGCTCTCTAAAGGTTAAAGTTCGAATGTTCCCACTTGTATCTGCTGTAATCTAGACTCTAACCAGAGACATTATTGTTCTACACAAGATCGTTTTACACTGCGAGTTATTGGCCATATATCGCGAGAAATTCGTACGCCGTATATTCAAATTGTGAGCTTGCGTACCAGTGAACACGTGCCAAACTTATGAAATGAGATAAACGAGTAAAAACTATCAAATAGGAGTAAAACATCATGGAGAAAACGAGTAAAATTCATAAAAATAGATCAGAAGTGGATGGTACTAAATAATACTACTTGATTACTGTTTCGAATTTGAGTTATTTTGCATACCTTATTTTTGAACGACTTTGCTTTGATTATCTCCTGAAGAATAAGATTTTTTTTCTGGCTTACTGATAAGTCAGGTAATTGGTAAAGGTTAAATATTGCAGAATAATATTTTATGGAATATAGTTAATGATATTTATTGCTGTTCTTCACCTGGAACAAGGGGATAATCCATTTTTGGTACTATTTTCTAAATTAATTAGTTTTTTAATTTTTCAGATGTCTTCAATATCTTAAGAGGAGTGTTATTCGCAGTCATAATTTTACAATAAGCCGTAATAGAAATCGCAGCTCACAGTGAAAGTCTCTCGTTAGGAAAACGCTATGTGGAGAATGGTCAATAACTCTCCATTATTCTGTATATAATCACGACTGTAACTGTTTTTTCGCACGAGAGATTAGCTAGTGGTTTGTCGTTAGAATAGGTAAAGATTAATTTTATTGATACTGTAACTGTTTATGACCTGTCCATGAAATGTACTGCCAGCAAGGATCTTCGATGTCTGTTTTGCGGGACATAATATTTATTACTGTTATTGAAGTAATCTGGAAATAGAATCTATTACCCTACGACGGAGGTAATTTCAGTCAACAGTACAATCTTTTATTGTATATATATCTTGTACTCCACGATTTACCTCTGTCACTTTAACTATCGTTTACGTAAGGAAATTGCCTGGTAGGTGTCTGTTTAATATACCCATTTTTAGCGACCACTAAACCACATTATTACAGTGTAGTCAACAATTTGGGAATAATTAATTTGAATATGCTTTTATTCCTAAGAAATGAAGTCTTCCATATGAAATACCATTAATTGCTCGGCATGAGCAATCTAGTGAGGATCATTTATAGGGATTCGCTGCTTGTCTGGTGAAATTTTATAGAGTTTGTAAAATAAAAAGACCCATATTTTTCCGTTTTTTGATCCGTCAATTATTTCTCGAGTTACATGCGGCGAAAAACTGATGTTGTAAACCCTTTTCGGAAAAGTGGGCGTGGTGCAATCCCTGACGTCATTGACTTCGTCCAATCACAACTGAGTCCACGCAGCTACTTCGCCTTATCGCAAAGGGGGGGACACAGCTGACTCTGCCAATAGGAGCGATTGCGACAGAATCTGTGCGAGCAGACCTTCTGAGAACCCCCTCCTCTCCCTTCCCTTCTCCTAAAAGCAGCCAAGGACGGGAGGAAAATGACGTCAGTGATAGCAAAGCAGCTTTTTCGGTGGTTGTCACCTTTTGCTTATTTTAATTTATGATTTATTAGTGAATGGTTGTGGTTAGAAGATAAATTTTTTCACTAAAATTCGTTTTTCGTTTTATCTAACAATTTTTTGTGCAAATTTGCGATTTCGGTTCCGAGTGAACCGAATTATTATGATTTCAATAATGCCACGCCCTCTTTTTAATTTAAATTTTCAGAGGGGAAATTCATCACTATCCTGGAGAAAGACCTTACCTGTGCGAAAAAAATTGGGTCTGAAACCATCAACTGCATCCTCTCCTGTAAAGGAGATTAAACCAGTCTCTCAGATTAGCTCAAGTGCTCACAAAAAATATTAAATGGGGAACGAAAACCCTATAAATTAGCTCGGTTCACCGGAGGGTCCCAGAAAAGAATGCCGTGCCCTTTCAGGCTATGAGCCTAATCCCTAGCTCTCTCAAATTTCGGTGAGAAAACCGGAAAAATGTGATCGATGGTTTTCGTGAGGTCATGGTCGTGAAATAGCGAATGCTTGGAGATGGTGAAACAGTTTCCGAGTGAGACCAACCAGGGGTAAGTGTGCCGTCCGGGGGACAAGGAGAGAGGGTATGCTGCGCGAGCACAGGGTGTGGCCCCACACCCTTGCCGAGGGCAGGTGTGATCCGTTGCCGGGACCTTTTTTGGCCCGTAATCTCCGCTGGGGATGGAAGTGGTTTTTCTCGAGCAGCTTGCTGGATCCTCGAAGTGAGGGTACGGGAAGATGGTCCTCCACAACCCGAGGGGTGGAAAGCAGGAGGATCAGAGGAGCACCCGACTTATGATCCCTTGAGGAGAATGGAATGTGGGTTCAGTAAGTTTGTGGTGAAGTTAGGTCCAAACCCACTTGATGTTTAAATCCAACTCAATTCGAGGAGTGGAAATATCCGATTTCGCATCTGGAGTTTTACGCGCTGCCATCTTTGAGGGAGCTACTAGCTACGAGCTACGAGCTTGAGGGAGTAGGTTCAGTGGGGCACTTACTGCTGCTGTGGTCAACAGAATTGAGTAAATTGAGCCCCTCGTATGGCTGACATAATTAGTCAGAACTAGTAAACATAATTAGTTAGCGCATCCACCCAAAAGCCATATATAATTCCTTTACTACAGGTATGTTAGGCATTGAGTGGCTATTTTGGTAATTAGCTCGCTTGGTGGTCAGAGTCTCTTCATTCCGAAAGAACTCTGGTTCACATCCAGATGTTCGAGGATATTTTCTGGAGGAATGTTCCTCTCTTAGGTAGGTACTCTATGGAAGGTTTTTTAAGTTCAGTGCTCCGTCCATGTTATACGTTAGACGTTAGACGTATGTAGACGTCATACCCGGACATGGACCCCATTGCGCATTGGATTGATTGTAGGGTAGTGCGGAAGCTGGGTTTGACTCCGCCCTTCTTCCATTCCCGACAAATCCTCTTTTATCGTTGGAAATCACCTATTTTTGTGCCATAGATGTCCTCAGCTACCGGTTCTTCCGTCCCTCAACAAGTTCCCTCCCTAAAATATAATTTCGAATAGAATTTGCTAATGCGAAAGAAATGTGGTGAACTTTCCGTAAAGAGAAAAAATTCGCCAAAAACATTGATTGATATGGTGTCAAGTCGTCAATTTTCTTGACAACAGGTTTTTTATTTGAAAATTCCTAAGGGAAAAACGCTTCACGGTTTGGCTTGCCGTTCTTTATCGATAGGCAACCTGTTATTGTAGTGAATGGAAAATTAATGAACTGCTAGGCGTAACGGGGAAGGAAGGAAGGTAGGAAGGTGGTGGAGAAAAATCGAATGTGGCGGAGCTGGTGAGGCGTTGGTATTTTGTCTTTCATGACTTTTGTTTCTGCACTGTAATGGAATATATTTAAAAACTAATTCAATGACCATGAAAATATTACGAATGAAACGTAGGATTTACTCTAAAACGTAGTTCATTTAATAAATAACTTATTGGATAGTATTAATTGGTGATATTCTGTTCTATTTATAATTCAAGGCTCTAAATCACTCCTTAAAATATAGGAAAGATTATGATTTTCACAAAAAATAGGCACATTAACTGAGTAAGAACTTTCTGATCGAATATTGGAAAATCTCTCTCTCTCTTCCCCCCCCCCCTCCAGAGCATGGGTAGGCAAAGTACGGCTCGCGAGCTACATGTGGCTCTTTGAACACGCAATTGTGGCTCGGAAGTACGATTGAAAATGGAAATGAAACTATCGCAGTTCCATTAAAAAAGCATATAGTAGGTATTCATCACCATCGGTCAACTATCCTAGGAATGGTTTGACGCAGCCCACCACTCGATTCTTCTATCGGCCAATCTCTTCACATTAACGTGATTCCTCTCTTTCACATCTTTCACGACCTGTTCCATATATCTCATATATTGGAATTTGTACATGAAAGTAGCATATCAGCTATGGCCCTATTTCGACCGTAAATCGTGTTTGATGAAATGACACCATTTACAAAACGGACATTAAAATATTCTCTCAGCAAATGCTAACTTGCTGCACTTACACCTTACAAATGCTCACTGCTCATGCAAAACCTTGGAGAGCCTTATTTGAGTGTTTTTTTTAATTAATAGAGATGTTATTGATAGGCATTATTACTTTTTATAGCATACCTTAATTTTCATTTTATAAAAAAATATTTGATAGCTTTGGAAAAAAATTTAAGTCATCGTCACGGACAGGCTTGGTTCTTCCGTCTAAGGTTTGCCTACCCTTGCCCTAAAGGATAAAAAAATACCCACTACTCCTGGCCACCACGCTCTGCGCTCGTAATTTTCCCCTCGCATCAGCCTCCGGCCGTGTGATTAGCCACTAATTCCTCGAGTCTCGGGCGATTACGGTCACCCGGGGGACGTTAAAGAGCTCCCTCCCCCTACCGCCCTCACACCGCTTCCGCTGTTTGCGCTCGAGCCGCTTGCTTTTGGCACATGCGCGCGCGCGCCGCTTCCCGCTGCCTTCTTTCGTAAACCTTGCGGCTGGCCTCCCTCGAGTGGGGGTTCCCAGGAGAGGGGTTGGATTCGCCGGGAGGGAGGAGGCTCCTCGGCTCCCTCGTGCAGGGGCATTTGGGGTGGGAGGGGAAGGTGATGGTGACCCTTGGAGGAAGGAACACCTTCGGCGGTCAGCGGCGTCTCCCTCCTTTACAACTGCACGCTCTTCCCCGCTCGTCCGCGGCTCACCTCTCCCAGATCCGTCCGCACCTGCTCCGCTCCCCCCATGCGGGACACCCTCCCTGAACCCACGGCGCTCTGCCCATCCATCTGCCTCGACCCCCGAGAGGAGTGGATTCCCAACGCCATTCCTCGCTTGCCCAGACATATCTAATGTGGGGAAGGGGATGGTTGTAAGAAGGGTCTCCTAGTCGGCGTGAGGCGGCGATGTTATCTTCGCCGCGCAAGTGATTCTACGCCACATTTGCGCGGTCGGTCGTCCGGAGCGGTTGTTCCTCTCGCTGGAGAGTGTTTCTGAGCATTGGAGGCAAGCTTTTAGTGTGTTCACGGGAGTGAAATCATGTCTAGTATGAAATTATTCGCAGTGATTATTTGCTATTATGTGTTGGTTTTTTAAAAGTTGGAGAAGTCTAGGGGCCCAAGTCTTGCATCTGTCGTTACTCTATAACGAATGAAATTTGTCGTTATAATAACGTTATTCGTTTAAAGTTACACGTTCATCCACGTTGATAATAAAATATGACGTTTTCGTTGGTAACAAAAACGTCAATACTTATTCGGTGAGCGACGAAAGATTCAAGACTTGGGCCCTAGATCTCTGTCCTTCTTCAATGCTTGGAAAAAAGTCAAAAGAGATGGGTACGCAACTATTTTCAGCAAATAATTCAGAACTAAGTAGCAGTAAGAGCAGTTTAGTAGAATGAGCGAAGATGTACTCAGATAGAAGCCAGACAAAGAACTTAAATGTGAGGTAGAAAATGAAATTTTCCCTGCCTGAAGACTTGGTGATAATAGGAAAATATAATGCAGTTGATTCAGCCTTAGGTTACGATTAAGGTGATCACAATGGAATGAAAATCACGGGTGAAAACACATGAAAGGGAAATAGGCCAGCGTTTTTCGAAATTTCTGTCGGTAGTAAAATAAAAGTTCTTATTATATTGACGAATATACTTCCACGCCTCACTAGAAAGCGTACTTGAGTCAATTATTAACTTTGAACCATCACGTGTCTTCACTTATCTTGTATGATAAGTGATATCTACTATTTTCCACAGAAAGAGAATAAAATTTATCGCCATGTTTCCTGACTTATTGTATCCATAAAATAAGTGGACAACTATTGACTCTATCACTGAGCACATAGAGGTTGTGCTTATTTTAGTTTTTTTAAACTCCTATTAAGATAATTTTATTTCGTTATAAACATAGAAAATATTGTATTCTGCAAATATTACATCTGGCTACCATAGTCGTGTTCTCGCCCCGTTATGTAGTATCTCGATAAAACTGCTGGAGACGCCAGAGTTCGCTTCGCTTGTTAATGACTCCTTGAACGATGTCTGGTCCGAATCACCTGTCACTCCAGTGTCTCATGCGGTCGAACACTTCCTAAAACAGCTGCTTCCTTCAGATAGAATACGTTTGGCATTAGGGTCGACAAACTCTGGTGTAGTTGCCTTTCTCTGCTTGAAAATATTCATTTATAAATAAATTCAGCTTTGGCATTAATTTTCATTTGCCTATCCACAATTTCCATGTGGCTACTGAGCCTTAGAATTAATAATTAGGTCGTGCGGGAGTCAAAGGATATCTGCGTAGTACAGCTAATTACAACTATAAATGCAAAAGCTTGCAACTCGAAATGGCAAGGTGATGGCATTTAACTGATTAAATCAAGGATTATTGAGGTCCCACCAAGGCACAAATAATAATGAACGAGAAATTCTGTCAGTTTAGATTTTCGTGTTCGGATTGCTTCCACTCCTCTGGGTCCATTTTTGAAACTCGAACGTGACAAAGATTTTTCAGTGGTGTCACGGTCATCATTTGCGTGACGTGTGGAGAGTATTCCAAGTTCTTACTCTGGCCGTTGAATGAGACAGATGAATAAGATGGGAGGTTTACTAAATGTGATAAAAATTCCTTGCCCAAGTAGAGAGACAAATTTAAGACACTCAACAGGGAGTTGAATAAGTTCAATTCAAGTCGATAACTTCGAAAAAAGTTGATAGCGGTTTATGAGGGTAGTATCTCTGATGTAATACCTATCACAATCCAAATTAAATTGAGGTAGCTGTCATCACCTTATATATCATCATTACTGGTAATTATGATATAGGTCCAAAAATTGCTTTGACGCAGCTTTTAATTCATTTCGTTGCGCTAAACCCAGTGAGAGCTTCAGTCTCACAATAAATTGCAATCTATTGCGCTTCAAATCCTATGTACAATAACGTAATCAAATATTTTGTAATAGAACCTGTTGTTTCGATTACGCTTAGGACTTAATGCTTTAAGTATTCTTTCCATTGGTCTTATACATTAGGAAATTCAATTACAGGAGATTATCACTTTAGCAAGTGAAAAGTGATTAGATATACTATGGTATTTATTAGCCTTATGAAAGCTCATTCAATACTGAGAAATATTTGATGAAAGGAGGCCTTTGTGAATTATGTGAAGCACATATGGACCAATATTATGTATTTCTAAGTGTAACTTCAATTTTTAGCATCTTTAATACGGACATAACTATGACTTTAAGTTTGAAATGACTGGGAAATGTTTTATGAAATGACTCAAGCATCGATATGATTTTTTCCTCTATAAAAAACGTTACATCTTTTAAACGAAAGCTTCGACGGTGATGTTTTGGGCATTATTTGTTTAGTTGGTATTTAGCCCGCGTTTGAATTTACATTTTTTGGACAAACGCGGATTAATCCGGAAAAAATCAATTGCTGCACAATATCACACCTGTTTGCTTAATCGGTGAAAAAATACACGGTCTAACTGAGTTCAACCTTAGGTCACCTGTATTGTTAATTCTACCGCAAATAGGGTGTAGAAAATACGTTGAACATGATGAAGAGCGACGGCTTAAAATTATCGACGCCAATCACCATTTTTCACCGGAGATACTTGTATTATGGAATTGATTCATCGCCTGCCAACATTGTGCTAGGAATTTATATGTTTAGAACCAGGTTATGGCTGAAGTCAAACAAATTATTTTGGGACTTTCATTAGAATAGCTACTTTATTCATCCACTGGAGGGAAGTGAAAGTGATGTTGGCCGTTTCTCTTGGCAGCTAGGATACTTTTACGCCGCAAACTCCAGTATTGAAATACAATCCTGTAGATAATCTTCCCGGTTTCTCTGAAAAAACCCTGTTCAATTTATTACTCCGGTCCCCATTAAGTAAATTAAATTACGTTCGAACCAATTGCCGGTGTGTAATTATTTTTTTCCTTCGTTGGTTTTTGAAACGGGTCTCTCCCCATTTTGGTTTAATGTTCTGAGGAAATGATCGTTTTTGCGGTGGTCTCGTTTCTAATTAGTGGAGAAATGTATTCGATGGGTATCGATAGGTTTTACGCCAAGAAATTATTGACTACAGAACCACGACTTTTTGCTCAAATCATTGGAGTCTGTGGAAGAGGAGACTGGAATAAAAAGTAAATTATCGTCCTCTTGAGCACGCGTGGAAAAGTGCCAGAAGTAAGGCTGTGACCGAGGGATCTCTGGTTTCTCTTTTTCTTCGGGGGAGTGAGAACGAGGGGAAGTGTAAAGCGTATAAACATATATTTCCCACCTCTTCTTTTTACCAATCATAAGGTCTGTTTGTCGTTTCTCGAAGATGGTACGGCGGAGATAACAGCGAATGTGTGCAACTACCTCATCCCAGCCTACCAATAATATAATTCCTCCCTTCTCCCCATGATTTTATCGGCATTTCCTTCGGGGAAATCTCTTCAGGGAGGGGAAACGCAAGCTCCGTGCCCCGGAAGGCCACCCGACGGTTAGGAAGTTGAGTTTGGGTGGTAGCCGATGAATTTCCTTCCCTCGTCGACGTGATGAAAGGGGGGGGATGTGGGAGGTCGGAGGAGGTTGTAAGAGGCTCACTGCCTGGATACCATGTCCGGGAGGAAATTGATCTTCGCGCATTAATCGTAGCAGCGTTTATCTGAGGTTCTCGGTCTGCCAAGGGCGTGTTAATTTCTCGCTTTTCCCGCGCACGACGGCTCTCAAGAGCTCTCGGGAGTTGAGCTCGCGAGGCGGGGAGAGTTGAATGTGTGTGGGGATATCGCGGTCAATTTTCCTGGCGCGCTGCAAATTGACGGTTACCGCGGTGAGTTACCGTTGCAAATAACGATTTGAGAGACGAGTGTCCCTCGAGGCCATAATTACCGGTGCTTTTGCCAAATGCTTAAGTGACGGTGGGGGAGATACCATGTTTTGTCGTAAATTCAATTTCGTCGAGTTTCGTCTCGAGAACTCACTTCACGAGCGCGTGGCCGCGTTTATCACGAAAATTTGTCGATTTAGTGAAAGGGTAAGCGGATTGGATCGTTTCAGGCCTTAGAATTATATTCTGTCTGATGCTATTATGTGGAGGAAGTGAGCAAATATAGTACTGTCACGGGAATGGGAGTGAACGAATTTTATTCCTCCAGCATATTAATTCTTTTATCAATTCAAGCAACTGCCTGCAGTCACGAGTTTTAGAATCTCCATGGGCTTGCGTGTTGCGTAGAGCGCACCGATATTACTCTTGGAAATTGAGCTTGAATCGTGTCTACATTATTCTATACACACTCAGTCAGCAATCTATGCTAATACTACTGTAGACTCACCTTTATTATTCTTTTAGTTATGTCTCCGCAGTGATTTATATGTGTGACAGAAGTTTTTCTTCGTGCTGTTCTCCCAAATTACGCAAAAATAATTTCATCTTAGGATAAATGGGAGGAATAATACGATATTAATTAGGGATTCAGGCCGTTTATATTCTTGCTGAATGGGTGTTCAGTGTCATTTGGCCTCATTCCGTCCTCGTGGACAACTTAGCCAAGACCCAATGCATGACATTTGGATTGTAATGCTGCGCCCACCACCGCAGATGTTTGCGAAAATGACTTCCTTCTATTATTGATTAATGTGAAAAGAGACCAATAGGTGCTTGGCTGAGTTTTATTCCAACTTAGAGCAGGTGCCTCATGCCGGCGTAATGGTTACATTGGAAACCACCAATCGCTTCTTGGAAGATGATGAGCATAAAAAGGGTTCCAAGAAAGGAAACATTTTATTTCCCCATGGTTGTAATCAAGATTGTTAATCATTGAGGAATTATTTTCGCTTATTGTATCATTTAATGAGATCTATTTCTCTTCCCCCTAACCAAATTCCGGCAATTACAGCTTCCAATGGGATGTGTGTATCATCGCTTATGACGTTTGAAGGAACCTACCCTACTACAGTTATGTTATTTTATTTGCGGATTTTAGATTATACTCCACGTCTTTCGTAATACCTATTCGCGTAAATTTGGGGGGATCCTTGTTTTCATATAATGCTTGGCCTGGTCCAAACCTACCTACCAATAGCTTTGATAACTAGGTTGAGGATGAGGGAAATGGAACTAAATTGAGAGGAGCGTGCCCTTATTGTGTATCTGAGCAACAAAAAAATCTCATACGGGATTGTAACTCGAAGAAAAAACTGGGATATTTGTAAATTATCCTGTGTTGAAGAAATTACTATTTCACATGTACGATCTCATTGTCAGCCTGAATGAATTAATGTTGAATCATTGTTGCACTACGTTTCCATATCAAATTTGCACAGATTAAAACGCATTTTGAAAAGTTTGATAGTTAAAGTTTGCTTGGACCTATTTCGCCTCAGTGACTTGTGATCTAACCGGTATCAAGTTGGCAAGAAATTGGTACTGATGATATTTTTAGTTCCTTCAGCATATTTACCTTGAGATCCTAGTTTAGAACTCTCTTGCTCCATGCTAACATTGGAGGAACTCGCTAAATTTTCTGTTTACAGTATCAAATACAAAAGTGGCGCCTGTACCATGCGATTTCGACAAGATGAAGGTAATTTGCTATCAGTAATTGCCGTGGTCAATCCTAATGACTGACAATAAACTCTCTTTTTTCTTTCATTCACGCATAAGCATGCTCCTGACAGGAAGCTCCGATGTCTAACCGAGAGGCAAGTTGAAAGTGACAAATCAGCGGTCAGAAAGGGTAAGCAGTGGATAGTACATACAAGCTTATTTTCCCCTCCTATTACAGACAACCTATGCATTCATATTTTAGTCGTGATAAGATTGTCCTTCACTTAAAAGGTTTTTTCCCTGATAGGGACACCTCCCAGTTCGCATTTGGGTGGGATTTTCTTCCTGATTTTACGTGGTATTTGCAACAGCACCTTACATATTACTCTTTTGAATCTATCAGTGAAAATAAGTCACGACTACGATAATCAGTAGAGTATTGAACATCCAACGGACAATTCAGTATTCAGTATATATGTTTCATGTGATAACGGTATGATTTGATACGCATGTGATGTCGCGTTCCGATATTAGTCGAGGTTAGAGGAAGGTCTGGAGATAGGGGTTGTTCCGCCGTATGGCAACGTCGCGAATTATTGCGAATAATTAGTTACTTTTGGTTTTTAGTGGTTTTTCATTCATTCAAGTTTTCCCTGGTTTCAGTATCCATGCAGGAATCCGATACTTGATTTCTTTTCGATTTGAATCAAGTATCTTTCAAACAGCTGATTTAAATCATCCAATCACATTTTCTTAAAATTGATCAGTAAAATCATACGTCCAACTTATCAATCTCCCGCGTGTGACACACACACAAGGCTATCAACAGTGTACGTTAAAGTTTTTTGACAACGAAGGTCGGGTTTCTGTGATGCTAGAGAACTGGCTTCTTATCTTGAGGACGTGGGTTTTAATCCCGGCATACGTATGGAGTTTTCATGGGCATATTGGTCCTTACTTGAATACTTTATGGCGGACACATCAAGTTCAGCACTCTATCAGTTCAGGCTCAATTCTGCCGACGTTTCAATAGGTGATGGACGATGATGGACGACTCGCCCATTGAAACGTTGGCCGAAATTCTGAGAGAGGGTCTGCAGATTCTGACCCGGTGGGGTATCCGCATACATATCCTTCGCCAGCACCACTAACCGGGGAAGGATCCGAACTTCCTTCATCAAGTTCAGCACTACGTCCGTCAAGTGGTACGTAAATCTGTGGACCTAATGTCGTCTTTTGTTAAGAATAGGCTAAGACGTAATCCCAAATACGTCTCCAATCTCCACTGCTAAAAAAAATACTAGTTACTCCTCTACTAGAAGTAGTCCCTATAAACCCTACCACATCCCGCCACTTGCATATCCTTAGCGCATATCCTATACTTATCCTTAATTCAACATCATGACAGGAATGTAGTGTGAAACTTCCTTGCCTCCATAGTTATCTATGGCGACCTTTTCGCAGGTCTCGTTAGCCAGGAACGCTGAAAGCCTTTCAAAATTGGTAGCCTGGAAATTCTAAAGTCGTAAGGGCCAATCTTCTAGAATATCGTGTTTTCCCTAGGATGGCGTTTAGAATTAATTAACTACTAGACGGAGCGGTTGAACTTAGGAGATAGGAGAATTGAAAATAGTTTTTCTACTACTCAGTCTCTTCACATACGGGAGTGTCCGTTGATTATGTGAGGCGTTTAGGGGGGAGGGGGTTCGAGCCAAATCTCACCCAATCTCACGTGGGGGAGAAGGGGAGAGCTCTCGGCAAATATCACGTACTTTTTCCGCAAGAAACAATGTAAAATTGCGAGAAAACTAGGTTAAATTAAGTAAAACATTTTTCTCCACTAAATATGGCTAAATCCTACACAATAATATTTATCGCGGTTATGCGAACGCCACGAAGTAGCCCCTCAATTGTTTAGCCGCCACCGGCCAGCCAGACGCGCGACTCGCCGAACGCTGCGGCGTACGAGCCGGGTTAAGCAAATTATGTTTTTTTTTAAATAAATCCAATGGAATCAAGCACATATCGTATTTACACTAAAAATACGCATTAAAAAATATATCACGTGAGATAGGGGGGGGGGAGGGGGGAGCAAATTCTCACGACATCTCGCCAAGGGGGTAGGTGGGTCGAAAAATCGCCTCACGTAATGGACGCCCCCAACCTGCCTCACTTCTTCCCAATATATTCCTAGGAGTTCTTTACGGAGCGCACTCTACCCTTATGAATTTGAATTTTTCGAATTAGAGATGCTGAATTAGATCTATTGCAGTGGAACTGCATAATCTCGGTATGCACTCCAGATGAGAAAAGTAACTTTTAGTTTTACTTTTACGCTGGAGCAAATTCCCGCGATTAGCTTAAGGAACTTAGATCTCTTCAACGCAGTGCTTCTTTTGGAATGATGCATTTGTTACATGGTAATCTTAGGAGGTATCGTCTACATCTACTAAGTACCCTGCGAGCCAACTATTCAATATATTTATGGCTATTCATTTCCTTTTTCACATGCACTAATAGTTCAGTACTACTTTGGTGTACATTATTATTAATATCTAGCGAGACAGACTCTACATAGTTTTATTTTAACTCAGCACGCAAGGAAATATTTATTGAAAACTACGAAAATACCGTACAAATGATAGTTATGTGAACTCGCAAAAAAATCTGCATTATATATCATATTATCTCCATGACCTTTGGTTTAAACTGTTATTATTCCTTTCTATATGTGGCAAGAATTATATTTAAACCTCTCCCTCCTACCTTTTATCTATCTAATTTTACCTTATTATGCTTATCGCAACACCTTTATACAATGCAACTCCGACATTCAACCTGCACTGGGGTTTTTAATATAGGTATCTACCTTTAACTTCAATTAGGGAGATATCTCACTCATCTCTCTAGGGTCTTTCGTGAGGGATCGATTTGGCCCCCTTGGTCTCTTCGGATTCTGCCCCTGACAAAGGCAAAGGAAGCAAAACTGCCTGCCCTGAATATTTTTCCTCTTTGCCGTCGGGGCGAGCAACAGCTCTCCCGACGAAGCCAATCACTTCCCGTCCTCTCTCCGCCGCCGTTTTAATTCCTCCCCCAGCGATCGCCATCTCTCTCTCTCTCTTTGGCCGTCGATTCCCCTTCCTCTCGAGAGCGACTCGCCTTGTGAATCACTTTCCGCGTGGCTTCCACCCACCTACCCACCCCCTCCCCCTCCGCTCGACCACCTTTAAAACCCTCCCCGCCCCTCCTCTCTTCTCTCCCCCCCCCCTCGCCCCGCCGTCCACCCCGACAGTCCTCCTTTTGTATGCAAATGCTCCCGAAGGACCGTTTCTTGACCCCGTATTTCCTCCTCCTCTTCAAAAAAAGGAGGAAAAAGTATACGCGAGGTTTCACCCCCTCTCCCCTTTCCCTCGGCTCCAATCCCCGCTCCACCCTTTCGCGGGTCACCCGAGAACACATCTCGCACGCATACGTACAAGATGCTCTCCCTCTCCACCCTCGTCGTCCTTCATTGTTCTCCCATTCGTAATTCGCTCCTCTTTTGTCTTCCTCCTCCGTTCCACCCTCTCCTCTTATCCATTCTCTCCTCCTCTTCCCTTCGTGTCCGTGCCGCGCAGTTGCCTTTTTCACGCGGGCCGCCCCTCAATAGGATGGGCTTAGCGGATCATGCCCAAGTTGGCAGTCCGTCACGGTTACCAGAGACGTAGATAACACGAGTCCTTCACCTGGCACTCTTGAGCGAATAGCTGTTACTCCATTTTCACTTGACTGAAGAGTAATTTTAATCTTTTCTGCATGGGAATATTCATCAAATAGTGAATTAATAAATGACTGTCACATTTCATTGCGCATGAATATTACTCGTGTGTTAACATCAAAAAGCACCTTTCGTGTCTTTACATTCTGATAAACACGGATTTTAGACTAAGTGAGTTTTTGTCATATTTCACCTCGCGTCAATAAAATCACATGCTCCATCAACAAGCTTTACCTTAAAAATGGAATCGCCGATTCAACTTTTAAGGCAGGTATTTAAAAAGAGGATTTACAAGTAAGCAAACAAGAGATCCGATATATACTGTGTATGCAAATATGCCAACGCTAAATTATTCACTGAATGTTACTGCTACTGTACTACGTAACGTCTCTCCTAAATATAGAACAATCCTCTTCCACTCATCTGGTATTATTACCATAATCACTGAGGGTTGGTGACTTAAAAATGTATTCCTTCCTAAAGTAAGGGAGAATTCATTTGATTCTCTTCCTCTCCAAAAAAAGGAGGAAAAAATATACGTGAGGTTTTACCCCCCTCTCCTTTAACCTCGGAACCCTCGCCCCACCCTTTGACCCTAGAGGAATAGGAAATTCCATGAAATGAATTCGCCGTTATTTAAACATGTCATTGAGAAACGTCGTTTTCCCAGAATTAATTTTGAATGGAGATACTGGAAAATCTTTTTAACCATTCCGTTTGGTGAGCGAAGTACTAAGAGATTAGTCTTAAGTGGATACCCGAATTAAAGAGATTTGGAAAAAATGTGTCTCTGAATAAAGTAAAACGTCACGAATGATATTATTCTCTTCACCCATCTCACTTATTAAGTGACGTTCTTCGTCACAGGAAATCAAGTGAGTCCTTTTATCACCTTAATATCACCTATCACTCTGAAGTATTTCACTTGTTTTCCTGACTACTAAAAAATGCAGCGCCATTAATTAACGCTGGATACAAGGCATTCATTGATGCTGGAAATAAATGGCTCTTCTTGTCATGCACACTTTGATTTCATAGCTCGTGAGATTTGCACAAGTTTGCATCCAGGCGCATAATGAATACTCTCTCCATGAACTTGGTGTGTAATTGAAATTTACTTCCCGTGAAAAGGGTAAAAATCATCTTTCTTAGATGCAGCCTAATCCAAATCACCAATCGATCCCTTTCTCGAGCCCAGGATCCGATCCCTATTGGCCGAGCCAAGTGTGCCCGTGCCCTTAAAATTTGTGCCCAGATTATTCGTCCACATGTGAATCTATGTCCTTGGTTATCCAAACTCCGGGCTACCACACCGTCGAAAAAATCCCTTTGTCATGACTAATCATGCTGTAGTTTATGCCTATAAAGTATCGAAGGATCTATCAACTCCCGTTCACCTCCGATTTGAATTTGGCAATTAACCTTTGTGAAATGAGTTATGTATTCAAATGTGTTGAGTAAATTTTAAAAATTCTTGTCATTCCAATCCTAATCATGTGATTGATACGATCATTTTAATATAATTTTGTTTGAATACTTATTCATGCTCATTATTTCCTCCTTTTACCCGTAACCAGTGGCATACACAGGATTTCCCTCCAGGGGTTTTCATTAATATTTGTGTGCATCATCATAAACTGATATTTAGATTAATATTCTCTAAAGCAATAATGAAATTAGCAATCTCTTTTCGTGAAGACAATTCAACTACATTTTCAGCCCAATGAACAAAAATCTAAAAGCTAGTGCAAAATATAAAAAATATAGTAAATTATGGGAATGTTTTTGGGGGGATTTAAACCCTAATCTAGAACCACCTAGTCCCTAGTAGCCCAGTACCGCCCGTAAGTAAAGTTAGTTACATGTAAACACATGAACAGGTACTCAAAATGTACGTACAGTGGATATATATTGTCTTCCCAAAAATGTATTTCCTCGTTGTTGATGTAAAACATTAATTCATTTCCGTTGTTAGCGTTTTCTTAAAAAGGCTGTATTTTTTTTGGTCATACCTTTTACTATTTCATGAGTGCGAAATAGAAAAATTGTAACCATTGGAGTTAAAATACGTTTTTACCCTTAGCATAGTGAACATCGATTGAGTACGTGACTGTAAGTTTACTGCCGCTGATCGCTATACAAATGCGGTAAATATATACTTGAGAAATTCTGAGATAAGAGGAAAAATTTTCATGCAATATTTAATTATGCTTTCAAATGTGTTTTGAATGGAATATTTAATTATGCTTTTCAAATGTGTTGATAATGGTGCACCATTCAATAGGACCCATATTTTCTTTGTAGACTTGGTGAAATACCAAAAAAAGTAACGAAAGAAAAAAGCTTCGATAAAAACAGCCAAGTTAGTGTATTTGTTATTAGTTAAAAATGAAGTTTAACGAATTGGAGTTATTTTTTATTCTGGAAATTAATTCCGAGCTTTCTTTTGAATATTTTCAGTGTTGTTATTGGTATTTATTTGAGAATATTACACATTGAGTTACTCTGTACTGTCTATTAAAAGGTGAAAAATTCTCTAAAAAAGGGTTCATCATCATCATCATAAGTCATCAATCCTTAGATTGGTTTGACGCAGCTCTCCACTGAGTTCTTCTATCGGCTAATCTCTTCATATTTACGCAATTCTTCTCTTTCACATCCTTTATCACTTGTTCCATATATCTTGCACGAGGCCTTCCTTTGCCATTCTTCCCTTCTACTTGTCCCTCGACGATTGTCTTAATCAGGCCATCATGTCTCATGATGTGGCCGATTAAGTTGTCCCGTATTCTTCTTAAGGTATTCAGAAGACTTCTCTTTTCTCCCACTCTTCTTAAAACTTCCTCGTTACTTACTCGGTCGATCCATTTAATCTTCATCATACTTCTGTAGCACCGCATTTTGAATGCTTCCACCCTTTTATTTTCCGATGCTGTCATTGTCCATGCTTCACTGCCATAAAGAAACACGCTCCAGATGTACGTTCTGATGAATTGTTTCCTTACTTCTACGCTTTTATTTCCAGCGGTAAGTAGATTCTTCTTTTAATAGAATGCCCTTCTCGCCTGTGCTATTCTGCTGACTATTTCTTTCTTGCTTCATCCGTCGTTGGTTACTCGGCTTCCAATGTAACAGAACTCTTTCACCTCTTCCAGCTTTTGTTTTCCTAGTTTAACGTTGGTTTTGGCCTCTTCTCTCTTGCTTCACACCAGTATCTTAGTCTTCTTATTGATCTTCAGCTGCTATCTGGCCATTGATCTTTCCATGGTTATCAGCATGTTATTCAGATCCCTCTCTGTCTCTGCTATGAGTACTACGTCATCAGCGAATTTCAGCATGCTAGTTTTTTCTCCATGGATATTCACCCCAGAAGACCTCTCTTTGAAAGCATTGATGGCTCTCTCGATGTAAACATTAAAAATTACTGGAGACAGTGCGTAGCCTTGTCCTTCTCCTTTCCTTATTCTTGCTTCTTCACAGCTGGATCTAGATGTAATCACTGCTACTTGGTTTTTATACAAACTGTGGATAAATTTTCGATCATTGTAGGGCACTCCAATTCCTTTCAGAAGTCCAAGCATTGAATCCCAATCCACGTCGTCAAAAGCCTTCTCTAAATCTACAAATGCAATGAACGTCGGTTTGTTCTTCTCCATTCTCTTCTCTATGAGCAGCCTAAGGGCCAATATTGCCTCTCTTGTACCCTTACTTTTTCTGAATCCAAATTGATCTTCATCCAGGAACTTCTCTGCTTTTCGTTCTATTCTTCTGTAGATAATCCTTGTCAATATCTTAGATGCATGTGTTGACAGGCTTATAGTTCTAAAATGTTCCTATTTCTCCGCTCTCTTCTTTTTGGGAATAGGAATGATGATGTTTTCCTCGAAGTTCTTGGGTATTTCTCCTGTTGAGTACATGTCGCAGATGGTTTTGTAAAGATGAGTTAATGTCTTCTCTCCTACATTTTTTATTAGTTCTGCAGGAATATCATCAATTCCAGAAGCCTTATTCATCAGAAGGCCCTTTAATGCAGCGTCTAATTCCGATCTTAATATTGATGCTCCCATATCATCTTCTTCGATCACTTTCGTGCTGAGATTTTTTCCGTAGTATAACTCTTCCAGATATTCATTCCATCTCTTCACTTTGTCTTCATTTTCAATCAAAAGTTCTCCATTCTTGTTCCTTATGGCATTGCATCTCATGCTCCGTTCTTTTAAGTGGTTCCTCACTATCCTATAGGCAGTTTCCACCTCTCCAAGAGAAAAGTTGTTTTGTACATGCTCGCATAGGCTCTTCATCCACATTTCTCTAGCTTTCCTTGCTTTACGACTTATTTCGTTCCTTATTCTTTTGTAGCGAAGCTGCCCTTCTTCAGTTTCCGCATTCTTGTACTTCCTTCTTTCTTCAATCATGTCTAAGACTCCTTCCATGATCGTGGCTTCTTCTTGGGAACTTTTCTTTTTCCAAGAACTTCCTTTGCGGTTTCCTGTAGTCCATATTTAACATTTTTCCAGCGCTCTTCCACTGATTTCTCAGCCAGGTCCTCTCAGGTTGTTTCCCACTGCTTTTTGAAATGCCTGCTGGTGTTGAGCCTCCTTTAGTTTTTCTATTTGCCATACTTTCATAAAAAGGGTTAAGAGAGTGATTTCGAAAGGAAGTCGAACGATGAAGTGGTAGAGATGGGAGGAGAGGGTAGGAAGTTGATTGATGAGATTAGAAGAAGATGGAAGTTCTGGATGGTGTGAGCTATAAAGAGCGAGCGTTTTATGGAGGACACAGTAGAGGGAAGAATGTTTGGTTAGAGGGGAAGAGGAAGGAGAAGAACGGTTAGGAAATGCATGGACCTGATATGAGACATCGGGTGAAATTGAGGGGCCGTGGGAAACATTTTTGACTTATTTTCACTTGATGGACGCTAGTAATAAATATTGTACGTCTTCTGCTCCTTTTGGAATTGTTTTTCTCTAGTAACTATTTTACTACGATGTTTTTCTGACTATCTAATAAATAAAACTATTGCCTTGGAATATTTTTCATTTAGTTCCACTGAAGTAAGAAAAAATTTCTTCTTCTTCTGAAAACCTTTGAATAGTCATTCTGAAAAAAAAAACCTTCTGAACAGTGGAAGAGTGAATTTGGAGTTCAAATTTTTTTAGTGGTGTTGTAGTTTCTGGAACAATGTAGTTGGATGCTTTTCCTATGTCGCTACAAATTTCACGGAAAAAGCGATGACGTGCTCCAACGCGGTTAATTTCAGCAGGTGAAAAATATTAAAATGTGAACGATAAAAATTTTAAAGCTACCAAAAATTTAGATAATATTTGAATTGATGCTAAAATATTTGATTTCAAATAAAATTTTAAATGATTTAGATTTTAACCAAAATTTTAGTTGCAAATTGTGTGGAACCAAAAGTGAAAGTTACTGTTTATTTCACTACTTTTCATCTCAAAAATTGCTATTTTATTTTAGAATATCATCTGGCAATTTAAATGATTAATTTTCAGCAAGGTTACTTTTAATTTTTTAGTCAAATGTTCCTATTAAACGTATCCATACACGGTGGGGGAACAACTCTTAATTTTCCTTATTTAATGCGTCTCCAATACCTCTTAATCCTGCATATACGAGCTCTGGATCCACTCTTATGTGACCATACTTTTGAGCATTAACCTTTTTACTATCGAAAATTTTCTATTATTGAACACCTCTATCGAAGCATGTCAATGGAATCAATGTGATGAAGGATAACGTCTCGTTGCATCCTAGTTGTAACTTAACACTAGGACGCCCGGACTTCTCGACATCATTCAACGCCCAAATGGGGTCATTTTGACCCCCGGTAATTAACAAGTTAATTTATCACAAGGCATTTATATTTTTAGTGTTTTTTCATTAAATGATGTCCTAATTCTTCACATTCATTGATTTTTTCAGTTCATTATTGTAATATTTTTCTCGATATAACTATTTATTGAAACACCAACTTTGAGTGTTGGAATCATTTTCTCGATTTTCTTCAATTTCATTTTTTCTTGCCTAAAATGGTGACACGCAGTAAACAACAAATGTCATATACTTTATTTAAATGTATTTATTTATTGTTTTTGCAGTTTGAACTGTTGAATTATGAATGATTTGTCCTACCAAAATTAGAAATACCATCAGAAAAAATGTAAAAAAAATTTAGTAGCCTAATGACAATAGTTTTCATCATCATCAGTATTTCAATCCCATGATTGGTTTACTGCAGCCCTCCATTATGCCCTATTTAGTGTTAATTCCCTCACACAATGGTATGCTTCCTCTTACACGCCCTTCTTTATTTGCCCCATATACTTGCCCCTTGGTCTTCCTCGCAGGTCCTTCCCTTCAATCTTCCCGTCTAATATATTTTTAACTAATTCATTGTGCCTCAAGGTATATCCAATCCATCTGTTTCTTCTATGCCGTAGGGTTTTCCACATTGTCCTTTCTTCATCTGCTCTTCTGTACACCCCTTCATTCCTCACTTTATATGTCCATTTAATCTTCAACATTCTCCTCCAGCTCCATGTTTCGAAGGCTTCAATTCTTCGCTAGTCTGCTTTCCCGATTTTCCATGTCTCCATCATGACTCCATACGATAAAGGGCTTCCTTGTTTGCAGCCGTAGGTTCTTTGAGCACAGTAGTTGTCTCTTCTTCATAAAAGCTTCCTAAGCTTGTGCTATTCTTTGCCTGATTTCCGTTGAGCTTTTTCCATCCGAGGTGCTGTTGAGGCAGGTGAATTTCTCCACTTGTACCAAATTCACTCGAATTGTGATATTTGCCATAAGCTTCTCTCTTCCGCACACTAGGATTTTAGTTTTCTTCTTGTTGATGCTCATATTATAT
This sequence comes from Platycnemis pennipes, assembly GCA_933228895.1. Taxonomy (NCBI): domain Eukaryota; kingdom Metazoa; phylum Arthropoda; class Insecta; order Odonata; family Platycnemididae; genus Platycnemis; species Platycnemis pennipes. Next base: position 110,826,100 of record OW121853.1, read on the forward strand.
TCTCGAAGTACTTGGTCCATAGTAGTCAGGGATGCATGTAGGTCCTCTAGACTTTGTGCTACAACTGCGATGTCATCAGCATACCCGAGCATATTTTTTTCTTCGCCATTCACCTTGATACCCTTGATACCAATTTCCTCTGTGTCTTTTGTTGCTTCTTTCAAGTATATATTGAATAACGCTGGGGAGAGGTTGCATCCTTATCTGAATACTTCATTTATTTTGTCTTCTATCTTCCTTCCGTCTTTTATTTGTATTGTGGTGACCTGGTTCTTATAGAGACTACATTTTTTCTTCTATCCTTATAGTCCATTCCAATCATTCCAATAGCTTCCAGTATTTTGAACATCTTGTTCCATTCGAAGTTGTCAAAGGCCTTTTCCAAGTCCACGAATGTCACATACAACGGCTTGCTTACGTGTATCATTTTCTCGGCCAGTATCCTTCAGCTGAGCATTGCCTCCCTAGTTTCTTGGTTTTTCTTGAATACGAATTGATTTTCTAAAAGATTCCCTTCGATATTCCCTTCCATTCTTCTGCTAATAATCTTAGTAAGTATTTTCGATGTGTATGTCACCAGGCTCAATGTTCTGTGCTCTTCGCATTTCTCTGTCCTTGGCTTCTTCGGGATTGCAATCATTTCACGCTTCTGGAAATTCTCTGCTGGCCTTCCACTGTCATAGCTATCTTTGATTATTCCAAGGGTATCTATTGCTTTGACCCCGAGTGCCTTGAACATAGTGAATGAATATTATATCAAATAGTGAGCTTACTTTTAGATCCACCCCTCCTAGTGTCTCTACTGAGATCATCAAACGGGTACTTATCGTCACATTCTGAGGATTATGTTTATTCTTCACAAGTTTCAAATGTCAGCTTGCCGTCGGAATTGTCAAATGAACACTCTCCACAATCTGACTCATCTTATTGAATCTTATGCAGCCCCGCAAGAATGTCAGCAGAACATTATGCTGATCTTTGAGAAATTTTTGATTACAGCTATCTTCAAAATAACGATCACACCACATATTCGTCCCTAGAAGCCGTGACCAATGGGCAACAAATACACAAACTTCATTTACTGTAACTGTGAGAATGAGTTCTAAGTTTGAGGATTTACCTTGTGGAACCACTCGATTGGAAAATAAAAACCAATTGTACATTCCATGCAAAGGTTTTATAGATTTATACCATGGTTTCGACAATATCAATCTTGATAATGACATATATTGCCAAAATCATGGTAGTAACCAATGAAACCTTTGTGTGGAATGTACAAAGTGGTTTTTTCTTTTCCATTGTGGGAACGAGTTTTATTCTCCACTCATCATCCGAAGTGAGCTAATCAGATTTGGAGTCAACTAAGTAGATAAATTCCATACGAAAGTGGCAAACAAAATTGTATTATTCTCACCCCACAGAGATTGACAATGTATGATGATGTCAACAAAGTAATTACTAAATATTCCACATGTAAGCAAAACGAAAAGTGAGGACGTGATGGGGAAAGGAAACAAAACTGTTTTGGAAACTGATACGAACTTGGAAGATAAGTAACTGAATGAAAAAGATAAGATGACAGAGCAGTGAACACATATGCAGCAGAATGTTACAAAAATGCAAATAAAAAGACCTTTAGCAGAGATAAAGCGCGCAAATGAACGCTTGGGTCAAAATGACCCCATATGGGCGTTCAAGGTAAAATATAACTTAACTCCTCAATGGATTATTTTAGGAATGTAAAAATTTATGTAAGTGAACACCTATTAAAATTATTAAAAGTCACGAGAGGAAATTCTGTTCTCTTAAAAAATGAGATCAAAAAATAAATTTAAAAATACGATTGGGTCAAAATGACCCCTATGGGCGTTCTAGTGTTAAATAGAGATACTTATTAGAAAATTGTAAATTTAGTGTGTATGCTATATTTCGTTGCTCTGCTTTGCATCCAAGTGTTCGATGAGTTTTTCGTGAAAGACATCCAGGAAACTAACATGCCAATGCTATTTTCGAAACTACAAAAAAAGTAGTGATAAAGGATAATAGACGTATTACATATTCCTCTCTAATTTACTAACCTCAGTAAATAGAAACAGAATAGGTTCTCCATGGAGAAATTTTTACTGGGCATTAACTCTCTTGCCACTTGGGTAGGAAGCCATCAACATCTACATCATACCCTGTAAGCCACCATAAAGGTGTGTGGCAGGGGGTGAATTCTACCAAACATGCACTACATATTATGCATAAAAAAGGATTAGTACCTATTTATATACTGTTCTAAACTTCACTACTTAAAAAAAGATAAAAATAGCAAAGCAAACATGCAAAAACATTCTGTTAGTTGGGTTAGCTTTAAGAGCTCATACTAACATGCAGCTACCAATGTTATCCATTGCTACACTCGTATTGGATATATTTACCGTTATTCATATCCCTAATTGTACGAGGAAAAGAGGATATTTTGAATCTGTCAGTTCGGCAATCAATTTCTCTAATTTTGTGATTATGGTCCAGTCTACCATAGTAAGTTGGGGTTCGCAAAATATTTTTAACATCATCACTGAAAATATGGTCTTGGAATTTGTTTAATGATTCCCAATGATTTGGCAATGATTCCCAATTTAATTCATTTATTGACTGGTTACGCTAATAAGGTTATCGTACCGTCCCTTTACAAATCTTGCCGTTCTTCGCTACTCACGTTCAAGTTCATTATTTAGGCCGATTTCGTAGGGATCCCATACACTGGCAGCATATTCCAAATGAGGTCTAACAAGGGCAATTTTTTTGTGTTAAGACTTAATGTGAGCTTAGTTTAACATATTCCTGAATTTCATTCTGTTTTCGCTATCGTCGTCGGAAATACGTGTTTTTCACCTCAGGACATCACGTCATAGGACTAGGAACAAGTCCCGGCTGCTCCTTTTGAACAAGCCTTCATGGATGGAATTATGCTCTTTCTCAGCAGAGGGTCGTGACGATCCGTGACGCCGCTATATATTACGTTTCTTGTTGATGTTTTCGCGAACGACACGTGACATAATAGTTGATCACGCTGTCACGGTTGACGGAGTGCTACCGGAAGTGCTGCATGATGCAACTCGGGGAGAAGCGGATCTCGAAACCGGTGTCAGCATACTTTTCCGAAATGCACCCGACCGGCAGCGTTGCCACTTCCTCGGGTTCCAACCAAGGCGCTCGGATTAGAAGCTCATATCCCTGGATGCCCTTCTCTTTTGCAGTGGAGTCCCTAAGGACTGAGCAACTGTTCAATTATCTGCACGCTTCCTAGCTCATTTCATTTCCATGCATCATACTACTTTTCTAATATGGGTCTCGATATTGTATTTAGATTATTTGTGCGAGAGTCGTTACTAATTAGAATATCATATTATCGGTTTCTCCTCGGTGTAATAGAAAGTTGTCAACAATGTACATTTATATCTCCATAATGTATTTATTATATTTTCTCATGCATTTTCCCATCACTGCATTACTGCCTTTGAATAATTTTGATGTAGATTCCGAATTACCTTCATTAAAATTGAGGTGGAAGAGTTCCGCAGATATTGCGATTCGATATGGATCCTGATGGATGCACCGATCGTAATCAGTTTATGTCGTCCTCTACATTCCGTAACCGTGACAAATATTTCATTTTTGTCCTTCAGTCGTTAGTTTGACGAGAATGTATTTGTGACTAACGTTGTTAAGAAGCTTCATGTATTAGGATTACCATTCCTTTCATTTAGTGACATAGTTTGATGCGATGGAAACTATAATATATATAATTTGAGATAGAGAATTCATTTCTAAATCTCAATTTATACGCGGCTTTGAATTCTAACGAAATGAAATGTCAGATAACACTTCAGTACCTTTTATCAAGCTCTTAACCTTGAAATATCTGAGATAGACAAGAAAGTAATCCATTAAATCTCTTAGAAATTAATTACATACTAATGATTGATGAGGTCCGGTTCCCAATATTTGTCACTTAATTCCAAAAATTCAAATAAACAAATCCTAATATTTGGTTCCTTTAATTCAACATTAATTGAATGCCATTCATCGGAATATATCTGATGTTCAGAAGTGAGTCTCGAATACTAATACGAGTCTCTGTTGAGTGAGTTTTATTTAGTGTCTCATTTGATTAATTTAATGGCATTATATTCTTTTCGTGAGTTTGCATTCTAATGTGTAATCCCTTCCTGAAATCGTTGCTTTTCGATACCTATTATAAAGAGTACAATAAGATGATAACTTCCCCTCCTTCTAATTCGGGCTACACAGAAAGTTAAATTTTATACATTTCTGTTTCAGGCGTTGATGCTCCTAGACATACCAGAGCGAAAAATTATTAGTTGTGGAAAATAACCATATTTTATAATGCTTTGATGCAGAATTGTGATTGGACATTGATGTTATTTAGTTATAGTTAATTAGTTGAGAACATGTATTAAGTTTAAATTTGAGTAGCACTACTGATATCTTCACCCGAATTGGGTTAACAAAGTTTGGAATTTTAACATTGAATTCCCCTATCGTAAATCGTCACCAAGTTCCATCATTAATTTTCATTGTTACAGTATTAATTTTTGGCAGTTCTTTTGAGTACTCCCAAAGAAATAAAATCACTCCATTCGTCATAGGCTTAAATTTATCTTAAATGCAGTAAATGTTCTCTCCAAAATGTCGATGAATGTTCAGAGTGCATAAAAGGCTTTTACCTCTTTTTGACGCGTGATAAATCTCAAGATATCTCTTAGAATCTTAATCACTCCGTATTAATGGTCTCCTACAGCATCAAATACCCATCAACATAACGTTTTCAAAGTAACCTTTGAAGTAAGTATTAAATAATCATTCCAGATTCCGGAGACTCGAAACCTCGATACATTCTTAGGTGTGCCGGTTTGTATGGGTAAACCTATGCATTAAGTGTGCTGTAAACATGCTCGTTCTTCACTCATTGTGATGTGCCTGCAATCAGTGGGGTAAAGGGTGAAAATCCTAAATAAAGCCGTTGGGGCAGAAAAGCTATGATGAGAGAAGGGACTTGCGAGGCTATGCAACGGAGGGACGCATTATTGCCGTTGCGTGGCAATAATGACCTTAGTCATAAATATGGCCACCCACGTTCCCTGCGGGGCACTCCGCTGATTCTCCATGCGGGAGGAAAATTGCTTGCTCTAAGCAGGCGTGTTATAAATTTCTGCACAAGGTTTCCTGTCAACTAGATGGAATTTTATAGACATCTGCAGACTATTCAGGAATTCTCATCCGAGCAATATTATTCCTGGTGATTGTGCAGGAAGGTATATTTATATAAATAACCTCAGCAGATTTTTTTCATGCATCATCATCATCAACATCATCCGGGAATAGTTTATTGCGGTTCTTCACTACTATCCTGCACAATCGTTCCTTCACGTGCTAATATATTTCCTCTATCGTAATTAATAATGCATCCCGTGCATCAGGGCTCCTCCTTACATCGTGTTTGTAATTTACTTAGCGTGATGTTATTCATCCAGTGTTGTCCCAGTACGTGGAAGCAGCTCCCCTTCTCACGAGACGAGCTGGAGCGCTTATGTTAACAATCTCATGCAACTTAAAACTTGATGAAAATGTCTTCACCATTTGAGAATATACTTAATATTTAATAATTACTTTCTGCAAGGGCAAGAGGCACCACAAGGAATTCCAAGTTGATGATTGCCAGTTAATATTTTGTTATTCTCAGAACATATGGACCCTCTTGTAATACCATGGCGATGAAATAGCCTCTGCGTGTACATAAAGAAAGGGTCACAGTCGATTTTATGCCATAAATTTCATCAGATATCCTCGTCAAGGAATTCTATGGGAAGTTAAGAATTTTCAATTTCAGCAATAGCCCTAAATAACAATGAACCAACTCTTGTTAAAATCACTTAAATGTGGTGATAGTTAAAGGTAGTAATATCGGTTTCTAAGACAAGGTTTAATAGTAAATCATGCAGGCCATTATAAAAAAATTATATTCTAGGAGATATGTCTAGGGGGGGCGGAAAGCTAAAAGAAAGGACGATACAGCTGAATAACTGGTGGGTATTGTTTCACTTTTTTCTAAAGAAAGAAATCTTTGAGTTATGTCTAATGCTATTTATATTTGAAGAAAGAATATTCCCATGACGTTCCTTGTCAGTACCATCATCATCACACACTAAAGGACTTGCCTTGTCGTAGCAACCATTACCAGCTATCCTTTTAATATTGCGATAAGAACCACATTCCATTCATTTCTTTACATTTATAAGGTGTTTTTTCCTCAGTTTTCCTCTCTTTGTCAATGCCAGCTTTCGATAATTTGTCTATTAAACGACTTCAATGGGAGATTATTTTATCCGTTACAATAGGCTTTAGGTTATTAGGATGGAGTTGACCGAAATTTTAAATGGGTGTCATGAAAATAGTTAGGTTTCTGTCAGTCCACATTTAATGTCGTAAACCATTGATTTTATTAGTTTACGTGAGCATGAGAGGGGAAAGGCAATAAACAAGATAGCTATCAGATAAAAAGCTTGATAAATCAGGGCTTTCTCCAGCCATTTGACTACGCATAAATTTGGGCCAAATACTTTTGCTTTAAAGCCATTTCATAGTAGTTCATAGGTCAAACCTGTATCTACACCTACAGATTCCCTTGCAAACCTCCTCGATGATGTGCGGCAGAGGGTAGTCGTTATGAAGCCTGCACTAGAATCTGAATTTATACTGAATGATATATTAGTACGAAGCAAGGTTACTTTGTTTTAGAAATCTGCAGCTAAATGACTAACGATACATAATTATAATAAATACGAATTTTATAAAAATTTTGGTAGTCTGTGTTTATATCAGGAATGTGAGAGTGCAGTTAGTGTGTGGAGTGATACCTCGGCTGACAAGTAATTCGGCTAATGAGGAGTTTTTTCGCTGCTTTTAGAGGTCTGCTAACGAATATGGATTTATAGAAGCAACGCTTCAGTATATGTGCAAGCTAACGTAGATACTAAACATTGAAAATTAGGGAAAAGAATGATAAAAACTTCGTATTCACTTTTTCAGGTTGATAGTATCTAGTGCCTGATTTATTATCAGTATAATAATGCGAAATTCATCAATAGTCAAATAAGTTTTGCTCTATTCCTCTTTAATGTTTATTTGTGTGGACTTTACAGAGTTTGTTTATTTTCGTCATGTGTAAGATCCACAATGTGTCTTCGCATTCCATTCAAGACATTTAATTGTCTACATTCCGTTTTCCTTTCTCCTTGGCTATTTGTATCAGCCTTGCTGAGTTTTTACTTTTTTTTTGCTTTTTTTACTATGTTATGATAATGCGCAGCTTTCAGATAAAATAAAACCATTTTTGTAGAAATCAACGTGAAATTACGTTCTGTGTGATTCCAGGACAAAATGCCTTCGTAAGCCGACGTATTACTGTATCAGTATCATCAAGACATTTTCTCAGATATACTTCACGCTGGGATAGGTTACAAGCCGTTCCATTACACATATTATCCAGCTACTATGATGCCTTTCATAAGGCCATTTTACACGATACAATTTTTTGTACAATTTCTTGTACAATCGCTCGTATGAGGAAATTGTACCGTGTTAAGTGGCAAATTGTGTGAACGCTTGTGCGAATGTCTGAATGACTGAACGGGAAATGGAACCTGTTCTATTCCATTCAGACAAACATTTAATTTCGTTCAGTTTATACAAGCGTTTGTACAATAAATTTTACAAAAATATTTATCGTGTTAAGCGGCATATAGACTATTGTGTTTCAGTGAAAGAACGATATTATAAATACATCTGTCCGCACGAGTCTATCTCTGTAATCATGCTTTCTTAATCGGATCAAACTTAATGCGCAGGAGCTCTTGCGATAGTTAATGCGTCATCGGAAGACAGGTCTATTTAAAATTCCGTCAAAAGGTTTCAGCCTAAGCTGTAATCCACTATCTGATTGCGATTCCCAGCCGGGTCCCCCCCAACTAAGCTCCCGGGTGAGGAGAACGACGTCTCAAATATTCAAGATGAAATCGATAGCGGAAAACATGATCTCCTCCGAAACTTGCACCCATGTCGGCGATTCCGATTTCGTGAGGAAGGGAAATTTTTCTCGGGTGGCCGGAGAAAGAATGGGAGAGGGAGAGCAGGCAGCAAGAAGGATCTGTTTCCGCGCGGTGCCATCTGCTCGAGTCGGAAGCGAAGACTCTCTTCCCCTGCGGTCATACACCAACCAACTCGGCTTCGCCAAGTTGAAGAGCGGGAGTGGTGGGAGGCGGTGGGTCGGGAAGGTGTGGGGATGGTCAGGGGGTGGGGGAGGGGGTAGAGAGGGGTGGGAGAAGAGTGAGACGAAGTAATGCGGGAGAGGATGCTCTTTCCGCTGCTCAAAGGTGCATGGGAGGAGTAAATCATTTCCTCGCGTCTGCTGCGCCCTCTTCTCCCCCGCTCTCCTTCCCCCTCCCTTTCCCTCCCCTCCCTCTCCCTCCCCTCCACTCCCCCACTACTCGACCCGTGGCCCAGTTGGCAACATTGCATGCAAAATACTTGCGACCTCGCTCCTTCTCCCCCATCCCCTCTTCCCTCTCTCCGCACTCTTCCTTCTCCTCTCTGTTCCCTTCCTCTTTCTAAGGAGGGGAGGAAGAGAAGTTCGTGAGAGGTGGAGTATGAAGCGGGAGGGAGGATTGGAAAGGTTTTTTGGGCATTTGAGCGGAAGTGGTATGTTAGGGGAGGGGAAGGAAAAGGTTTGAATGAACGGGAACGAAGAGTGCGAAGCGATCTCCATTGGTAATGAGGAGATGTACGCATTTTTTTTTTATTTTTGGTAATTTGGGCACATAGGGACTCTTTGGGGCATTGGCGGTCTTTTCGCTTGAATTTTTAATCAATTTCCGTAGAAAAAATGTCAAAAAATAATTAGAATTTTACGAACGGCTTGAAAATTTTCGCACAGACGTTAATTAGGACATGCAATGGAGGAAAAATGTCTTGTATCAATTGGGGCAAACCTTTTTTAAATTTCGGAAAAATATCCGTTTTCATCCTATAAAACTGAGAAAATAATTGTGAATTTCATTCAAAAATCGTATTATTTTTATTTCTAGAAATGCCTACCAATGAACAAGGTGGTTGTGATTCTAGATTACGGTGATTACGGTCTATTCCTTGAAATTTAGATTAATTGTCTTAATCACTGATTTTTGGTCTAGAGATTATTTTAGTTTCTGGTAATTTTACAGAATCTGCATAGCTTCTCATAGCATAGCATGAATCTTCAGCATATCTGTGTGTAATTATTCTCATTTTAGAAACCCTTCTTTATTAGCTCGGTCTGTTCGATTCTTCATAATTTTTATGTAGGATATATAAATAAGTACTCGCGTATCTTAATTGCTTGTAATATCACCATATTTCAACACAGATAACATTCGGAATTGCAATAAGGTCTGCCATATTTTTTTCTCCAATTGTTGACAAAATATAATAAATAAATAATAAAAATAATATCCAAAAGTCCGAATAAAAAAAATAATATGCCCCTTTTCGTCTGAGGGGTGTGTATGGGGAGAGTGGTGGGGAGGGAGGTGTCTAGAATGGACGGAACGGGAGGATGAGTCCCGGAATGTTCAGCATCTGCAAGAGCGAATGTCAGCGAAGAATCCTCTATTCTCTTCCTTGTAATACCACCACGTGCACAGTTACGAAGTATTCAGCGAGTCACCCGTTGGGATCCTTGCAGAGAGTGATTCTATCCTAGTGATGCATTGGTTACGTTTTATGTCACAAATATATTATGACTTTAGCACATTTATGACATAATTAATATATCTCCATAATATATTGCAAATCGTGTGTGCAAGTAGTGTATTGCAATAAATAAAAAGAGTGCTCTCCGTGAGCAATGCTTTGGTGTTGACCAAGTTTCTCACAGCTCTCACGTCATTACTCGAAGCCTGTACAGCGCTTAAATGTGCTTCAAACCGGAAAGAGAATAAGAAATGGATAAGAAAATAAAATTGGAGGTACGAAGAAAACTCTGGAATAATTTTAAGCGTGCTGGTAGCGACATACCTCAAGGGGTACATTGTATATGTGTTCCTTTTGACGGACGGAGTACTCAATGATTTCCAGACGGTATTCCAGTAGATTACAATGCAATATCTGTCCGGATTGAAACGTAGGTGGCAAGTCATTACTCTTGCCACTCTCAATGTTCAATATTTCAGGCTTTGAGAAATAGCATTCAAAATTCACTCGTTGTAACAGAAAAGATATGACGAGAACTAGCAAGAGAATGGTTTAAAAAAATCCTTAGGTGATCACTGGGAGGCGACAACGAGGTTCTGAAATGAGCTCAATGCTAATGCATCTTGTGATTTTACAAAATTTTCAGGTATTTGGATAGCTCACGTTCCCTTTTCCCACACTACCACTTTGTGGTATGTTTATATATCTTCCACCTACATTTAATCCCTTCGATTTTATTTCCCTGCATTTTATTTCTACCACCTTTTCGTTCATCTTCCTTTCCACACAATATGAATCCATTTTCTACACTCGCGTCTCAAAAGCATTTAACGTAGGATTATTCTCTCTTCCGAAAAAACAGAATTCGTACGATGTCACGCTTCGTAAAATGTATGGTGTGGTTTTAATTATTGTTTTCTTTTCCTCTTATCTCAAATACACTCTAATCCACGCCCCTTATTAAACACCTCCATTTTCAACGCTACATCCCTACTCATTTTACCTTATGATTTATATGATATTTAGGTTAACCGGCTGTTCCTAAGTTACACGCCACTCCAGCTTGATATTTTTATAACACCTTTACTTTTCAAACATCTTAGTATCCTCGTATATTGATGATATATCTACAAGTGAATTTTTCATAATAGGCCGTAAACGCGCATCACATTCATTACGATCCATTCCCTGTCAAATACACAAAATATGGTATCTATCTCGGAAACAAATTGTTAACCCTTTATTTTACATTCGTTTTCCATTTTTTATCCTTAATTATTCCTCCAGAGTTAAAGTAAACAGGATATGTAAAAAATCACCTACCTACCCGACCGGCGTCAGTGTTTATTCCGGTTTGCAGCATGGTATCTTTATCACCGGGTTTTAGTGACGTAGAGGTATGTAATAATACGTCTTTCTCTTTTGTTTCTCTTCATAAAAAATGCATTGCTTCTCTAATACTTTCAAAATAAGTAAAATATTTGCTGTCATATGCCATGTGGAAGTCTACGAAGTAAACAAAGGCATCATGAGTCGTTATATTGTTTCTTCTGTTAACTTGTTCACAACTACCATTGTTGCGTCAAGCCTTCCGTTCCTCTCACGAAGCTTAAAGTGATCATAATCGTAATAGCTATTAACCATAATTGCTCTCCTCCCAGTAATAACGATTGAACTACTTTCTCTCCGGGAGAAATTACTATCCTCAAGCCTCATGGGCTTTTACTTTTTTAAGAAATGAGAGAGAAGAAAGTAGTCTCTCGAACTAATCTCTTCCTCTATGATTCTTCGAAATAACTAAAAAATCTCTTCTCACCATTTACACCTGGATTCCTGAGAAAGTCTGTGAACGTATGATGCATTCATGGAGCCTTGAATCTTTTCTTTCTATGGAGCACCTTTTCTGTCAGATCATCTTTTATCCTCAGTCATGCCCTACTTTTCTGAGCAATAGATGTTCAAGGTAACCGACTTTCCTACTGTCTATTGTTCATTATATTCATCATGAAATTCCCTCCCACTTTCCATGGATATCTTGCGATGTTTTCTAATCTTATCTCTTACGGGTGACGGTACCTTCTTTTTAGTAATATCTAGAACTTCACAACTTTCGTAGATGTTACGTCATGTTCTGTCTTCCCGAACTTTATAAGTGTATGACGTTTCTATCCACTGTGCTATCTTTTGGTTTCCTTCCTGAGTTTATTCAGTATCCTCTTATTTAACTTGGTTTCTTATTTTATTTCGAATTCCTCCTTGCCACAATCCATCGGTTCCTTATTTACGTCGAGTTTAACATCCCATCTGTTTCCTCTGCAGATATTTTCTTCTCTTTTATCTCATTTTCCCACTTTCCTGTCATAGTTATCCTTTTCTCTCGTTCACAGTCACCTTTTAACCTCCTAGTCATTACCGTTATTTAGTATATATAATAGTAATTTACTATATTATAAAATAGTTATCCCATAAGGATGGGATATTGTTGTGAAATGGAGAATGGCAATATTGTGCAAAAATTCACTTCATTTTGAGTATGAATTCTTCCCGCTATGCCTCGACGGACATTACTTTCACTCCAAGCCATTTATGTATCCTTCCCTTTGGTACCACAACAGTCCCTTAAGACCACCTCCGTACCATCCTGGCACTTCGAATGGGGTATTTCCACGAAAATGTGCTCTTAATCTGCATTACCCTGTAGCAATCGGAGAGGCTAATCTTTGGAAGTAAGGAGAAAGTTAAAGAATGTTATTCTGAAAGACAATTTATTTATTTTGATTATATTTCCGTTGCAGGGAAAATTACCTGATAATGTTATACTACTTCAAAGTATTGCTCTAGGACAATTTGCTTAAAATCATGCTGGAAAAAATAAATTGCTATTCATCAGCTTTTAGATTTCAAAATGGAGTTCCACAAAGTACTACAGAAGCATTTTTCCATTCCATTGTAATAATTTAACTTGTTGAATTTAATGTTGTCACGAATGTGGCTATATTTTGCTTATAACCCATATTCGCTTGCGTTACACCCATGTCTTGTTTCGTAGACAAAAACGTTGTAGGTCTAAATGGCTAGAAAGCGGAATGCTTCCCCTGATTTTGGATAAATGCCAAAGGAAAATGTCTCTTGGGCCGTGGGAAAAACCACTTACATTTGTCTTATTTTGTCATTTATGATAACCATTGCCAAGACAACTGCGCTTCCCATAATTACTTTTTTGAGAGAAATTTTAAGAGAGATATTTAGAATAGAATCGTTCTCATGCGGAATCGAGTCTATCAAGGAGTACGCTTCATAGAAGCTACCACTCAAAGTGATGTAACCTATAATCTAAGAAAAATTGCGATGCACAATTCAGTGTAAGATTTTTTTCTCTGCCACGCAGGACGTATTACAATGGCGCTGAAAATTGCCTAAGGAATGAATTCTTCCCAGGTTAGGCTTTTTCCATTAAGTAATTTTCATTGCGCAAGTAAGCCGTTCTTAGCGAGAGTGAAAATGTTTCAACGAGGCGGAGGACGGGGAGAAAATAGACGAAGAGATCGAAGACGTAGTAAAACAGCAGTTGGATGGTATTACTTGACGATACACTGAATTTTTCGTCTTGCTTACTTCCAAATATTATCTTATTCTGTGCCAGCCAAAAGTTTATATTACCATTAAGTGCCTATATGGTAAAAAATCTACCGCTAGTTTTCCCAAGATGTTTTGCTTCGAGCACATTTGACGAATTCGTTTTCAGTTTTAGCATGGGCCTTTCAAGATAAAATCCCTGTGCGAAACAATTATTGAACATTTCAACAGTAAATTGGCCTATTAGTTGTATCCAATAGTTACTGCTGAAATTTTTAGCAGTAAATTGGGCCAACTGTTGAAATTCAACAGTAGCTGTTGAAAACCATAAGTTTTCGCAAAGGAATGATAATACCTTTTTTAAATTTCTGATGCTGCAACGAATGAACAATTAAATTACTTTAGGAATGATTTATAGCATTTAAATCAGTTCTCACCATCGATTTTGCATCCGTATTTTCTTTATATAATATAGAGAGAAATTAAATCAGAAGTAGATGTATTTAAATGGTGGAAGGATGTCATGGTTGGTAAAAAGAAAAACACAATGACTTCCACAAAATATATTAATTCCCTAATAAAAGTGCATGAATTAATTTCGTGGAAGACACTATTCGTTTTTACCAACCATGTATACAAATGCTTAGAAGTAAAACTATAGTGTGTACATCTTACGTGAGAGACTTATACATTCATAAATATATAAGATCTTTTCTGTTGATAACATACAGCATAACCGTTCACCATAAATTGATGTGCCACGCGAGCCAGGGTGGAGAGAAAAAATCTGAGAACCTGCAGATATTGGAAATCTTAAATTTCGCAGATCTTGAAGGAGATGAGAGATGAGGCTTGGAAAGGTACGAATTCGGTACGAAAATCACATCGTGATTTCGTACGTATCGTGCCCAAGATGCTATTTTGTACCGTAATTCTGGCCACATCATTCCATACGTTAACGTACTGCCACCTTCGACCGTCGAACCCCTGAAAATCCATCCCCTGCCCCCGTCACGCCTCCCCTCGCCGCTTTCCGTCGGCACATATCGCTGCGGGGGATATTCTGCCTCGCTTTGAAATTCCGTCGGGGAAACGAGGACTCGGAAGCCCAGCAAAGGAGCGGGATCGCCCGGAGATAGAAGTTGGCGGGCGGAGGTGGGCGTAGCGAGTGGTGTTGGAAAGTTGGTCCGGGGATGGATGCCGGGGGGTGGGAGGGAGGGAGGGAGGTTGGTGGAGGGTAGGCTGTTCGATTTGGCGGATCGCCAACTCAGGGGGAGGGGAGGAAGAGGGAGTGGGGAAGGAGAGACCCCTCTCCTCCCCGCTCACACCCCCTCCGGCCCCGCGACGTAACTTTTAAAGGGGTTAGGTGAGGTGTGAGGAAGTCTCGCCCACGCCCCCGTCAAACAAGTGGGCAATCCTGTCCGTAATACATCTGCAGTGGCGACAGAGTAACCCATCCGCAACGTAACCAGCAATACTGAATATTCGTGCTTTGGAAAATCATGTTTTAAGAGCAGGCGAACGAATTTTCTTGAGATGGTGAAATTTTGTGGTGAATGATCGGTAGAAACTGATTTTCATGTCTAGATTTCGGGGCAACGTAACTATTAGGTCATTGCCAGATTAATTCAGCGCGGATGACCTTTCTCTTCGCCATTTTAAAAACATCTGCGCTGTCGTGACCTATCATTTTTTTAATTATTCGCGCATCATACCTCTATTCAGGAGTATGTTTACGTGCCACCAATAATATGTGTTCTCCCGCGGTGCACTTTTCAGTTCGTTCTACAATTCTCAAAGTATTAAATGTAGCAAATCTTTCTTTCTGGAAAGACAGTATTTGTGAAGAGCTCGATAGGGCTCATGGTTTTGTATTGATCGGTTGGTGTATGGAAAGGTGACGAGGAGTGATTGGAAGCTTTAGAAATGTAGTTGTGGAGGAGATTGGAGAAAGCGGAAGTGATGGAAGGATAGGAAGACGAATGAGGACATGAGTAACGAGGTTGAGTGTGGGTGCGGATAAAAGTAGATTACTGTCAGAAATTAGGGGTAGGAAGAATAGTAACTCGGGGCAAAGAAGGTCGTTATCGTTGGTATAATGCTGGGTAAGTGAGAACGAAAGAAAAGACAAAATAATGTGGATATATTGAAGAAGGTAGGTAGTAAGCCGCTCTGAGTAAAGAAGTGAAACAGCTGGAATGTTAGAAATGTGAAGAAGGCTAGGGACACTCTGTCAAAACGTATCCTTAACGGTATAAAACTATCAATGACAATCAATCATTACATGAAAGCATGCAGAGTGTATGGAAAGCAAAAGAGGGTTTTATTGAAGGAAATTTTGATTAAATTGAAAATAAGGTCAGAGATAACATATGAAGGTCGAGATTGTCATTGTGGGTATGGACTGTCCACAATACTACTAATTTTTACACACAATAATACGATACTTTTGATGATGATCTTCATCTCGTCTACGCATGCTGAAGCTTTCAATTTATATTATTGGCCCATTTTTAAATTTAGCTAACGGCCAACTCGCTGGAGATATAACACTATCGCCGGCGCAGAGTTGAGACGCGCGAGGGACAAGGCATAACTGTGCCGGAGCGCCCACCAAATCGCTTGGTCATAGGATTGGCTGGGACCCTCCAACGTCGTTCTTGTTTGGACTCTGAGGAATTCATTGAATTATTGTGATTTAAATCTGCCGAGATTTTTTCCATGTACTGAATTTATACTATCACGAAAAAACGGCGCAGTAAAATTCGCGGAAAGTTTTATGCTAGATAAGGTGAATATCCGGAAGTGAGCGTGGTAATAGAAGTGAAGTTATATTCAGGTTTTATTAATACAAGCAGATAGAACGGGTTCTTGGAAAAAACATTGCAACCTATGGGAAACAATGGTTGAGTAATTCTTTCTTTTAAAATTATTTTCGCAACATCTGAAAAATTTAACTCTAGGAAATCTATGCTGCTTCATAAAATATATATTTATTTTTCCTATTATTGAATTACCAGAAAACCCACTTATTGAGTCAACGAGGAACTATGAGTATAAAAAATAATATATCTTCCCCAATGCACTAGTTAACCATCAAATTAGTTCCCAAAAACATTTATCCCTCTCTTGCTTAGCCTTACGACCTGGAATAATCATTAGCACTTCATTATCAGTTCGTACCCT
This sequence comes from Platycnemis pennipes, assembly GCA_933228895.1. Taxonomy (NCBI): domain Eukaryota; kingdom Metazoa; phylum Arthropoda; class Insecta; order Odonata; family Platycnemididae; genus Platycnemis; species Platycnemis pennipes. The sequence goes on from OW121853.1 coordinate 110,842,657, forward strand.
TGTGTGGTGCAACTGATGGGCACACCTATAGGTACCTGGTAGAAACATGAACTTTTCAAGCATTTCTCCTGCCTGCCTCCACAGTAGCAGATAATGGAAACGGTAGTTTGAATTCGAAAAGCCATATCGGCCCAAAGCGCCTCCCAGTATGCATGGCTTTAACAACTGAATGAATATGAAAATCCTATGAATATTACTGTTTCGTAATAACGTGAGCGGCGCGAGGTACAATTTAGGCTTTCCCGGGATAAATTCAGTGAATTTTTTCCATGTAAATCAGATTTAACATAGTTAGTCACTTCCTTATTATCAATTCCGCTATTTAGCAATTTTTTTCTTTTGTTGAATGGAAAATTGACTTCAAAAATACGGGGATTAAATTATTACGGCGAAAAAATACGGCATCAAGTGCTGTATTGCATAAATAGATAAAGCTGTATTTCTCGTGGTTATTGATAGCATGAACATGAAGAGAGGATGCTCCAAATGTTTTTTTATTTCTCGTTTCAATGCTAAAATGACGAATCATTTCGTTTCCGAGATTTCCCTTATGGATTGCATTTTCATGACTTTCGAAAACGTAACTGCACTATGAGAGCATGCTCATACCGACGGCAATAAATTATTGAATCCGTAGTTATAAGCTCATTGCGGAGACTTTTACGTCTGTCAGGACATCACGGTGATTACAGAATGGTATTCTTATTGAGATCTCGGCGTCGCGTATCGCGAATGGCCGAGAATATCTGAACGGTCTTTGCGTTGGGTTCCGTTTAAGGCATGGGCGTTGTACTTTCCTATGATGGATAGTTTCGGAGTTAAAGAGCTTCATAGTCGCTTAGGGGCTCAGTGCACTTACTCTGCTATTATGAATCAGAAAGCGTAAATTGTGCTGAGCGGAAAATTTCTCGAAGGGATTTCCAGTCGCTTCAACAGTCGTGATTTTCTTCATTAGGCTCCATTCCGGAGCAGATTACCAAGTTCACCTCCGTCGCGAGAATGACCTGCAGTTTGAGTGAGGCTCTGCCGTCTTCGGAAAAAGAAAATAATCTCTTTTAGTTTTGATTGTAGATTTGTCTCCTACAGTGAAGTGTGTTTGAAGTGAACGGCACACGTCAGGCAAGAAGGTACACGACCAAACGAACAAAGTATTGTGCAGACGCCTCATTTATGAGAGATTCTCCAGGTTTTCCCAAAATGTCCATGATCCAAAATGACTCATATTTTCATCAAATGTCTTAAATAAGAATTTACATTTTGCCGTCTTCTCCTTCATAACATCACATTCTAAGCTCTTTATTCAAAAAGTAATTATTAGTTCGCCTTATTGAAAATCGGAAACGTCAATCGGAGAAATCGCGAGTATGTTACCATCGTTAGAGAAGCAAAGGACTGACTCTCATTCTCTATCGCTCAATCATTCCTTAGGCCAGCATCTTTCAGCATAGAAAATATGATGTGAACTATAACTCTGCTACTTTTGGTTTCCTGATTTTATTTTTTCATTCATTGTACTGCATACATTGAGGTAAAAAAATATTTTTGAAATAAATATCAGTTTTATGGTCACATTTATTTCATCTCTTTATACATGCGTCATTATGTGGTGGTATTCATATAATGATTTATAATTGAGGTTGCGACGGATATTTGTGGTAACTAAGGTACATGCGGAGAAGTGTTTCAGTGATTACGTTCGTTAAATTTGGCAACACAAACTTATGAATCAACGTAAATGGGACTCAAAGATCAGCGGAGATCTTCTATTGAGTTAAATACACTAATAGAATTCGTAACTCCATTTTACAACTAATGATACAGTTGAAATTTGTAAGGTTCTCTTGTAAGCACAGGATACTCCGTTATAGGAGAAATATGTATTGATGGAAGCCGAATCTAGTACATCTCATATTAAAACGTTTTAACATTAGTTCCTGCGTTGCGAATCACTTAATACGAACGAGAAAAAACGAGAAATTGGAGTTCGCAAAATATTTTTAACAGTGAAAATATAGTCTTGGAATTTAGTTAAGAGATTAAATCTGAATTTCAGCCTACGGCTTGACAATCATTCCCATTTTAGTTAATCTAATAGACAGGTTACCCTTATATAGTTATCATGCCGCTCCGTTAAAAGTCAGGGTGTAGAGCAATGTCAAACCATTCTTCGGATTGTAGCCTAGTGATGGTGAAACACACTTCGACGAAAGGAATGCTGTAATTCTAGTGCTTGTGAAACATCGCCCAGTCAGGGATCACAAAGTGAACAAATGTTACCGGAGGGGTGTAGAGGGATTAGCCATTTTGCTGAGCGCGGCATAAAGCTGAATATGTGTGATGAGCAAATACCGCTTTCCGTCACGAATAAAATATTTTGTGGCGTTGGGAGAAGAGTGATTGGGGTGAGGTTGGAGCATGAGGAGGCGACGTAAGGGAAAGGGAGGAGGAAGGTGACAGGGTGAAGCGTGGGAGCCGGTGGAGGGGGTGAGGAATGCGAGGGAAGCGGCTAAAAATAGATCGAAGGGGTTGGGGAAGTGTGTGGGGTCTTGAAGCGAGGGTTGGGATGACTGGGAGACTTCCACCACCTCCCGTCCCGTTTGAAAGAGTTACTCATTGAGTGAGAGGTGAATATATTCACAATGTCAATTCGTGTACGGTCATGAAATGAATGGGGCGTGTACCCGGAACCGAAATCGATATTTTGTAAACGAAATCGTTAGATGCAGAGGAAAAATTAATTTTAGTGAAAAAATAATCTTCTAGCTAGAGCAATTCCCTCATTGATTAACAACTAAATCAAGCAAAAGGTGACGCCCACTGGACGAGCTGCGTTAAGGATATATACGTCATCCATCTCCCGTCCTTGACTGGTTTGAGGGAAAGGGAGGGGAGGGGAGGTGGGGGCGGAAGGTCTGCTCGCACAGATCCTGTCGCAACCACTTCCATTGGCAGAGTCAGCTGTGTCCCCATTCTGATAGAGCAGGGATTCCCAAACTTTTTTGTACTACGCCCCCACCTGTTAAAATGGAAACCTTCCACGCCCCCCTTCACAGTAAATTTTTTGGGCATGTGAAAAATCAAGTATTACATTGAAAAAAACATGTATTTTTACTATCACAAAATACAACATTATACGTTTCGATTCAAAGGAATACTGTTAAGAGAAAAAAAATCGACAAAAAGCTATATATTTTTGCTATAAAAGAGTTTTACACAAGTGGATTGTTAATTTTTCTAAACGTCAAGGGTGATGTTTAAAAATCTACACCATAAAATTAGTTAAAGAAATGTATGGATTTTATTTACTTGGAGGTTTTTATTTTTAACTGGTCTCGCGCTCATGCCCCCCCTGACATGTCTTCACGCCCCCCACTTTGGGAAACCTTGTGATAGAGCGATGGAGTGTCGCTGACTCAGTTGTGACTGAACGAAGTGGATGGCGTACAAGTCCTTTGCACGACCACTATTCGGAAAGGGTTAAAAAAATCAGTTTTTCGCCGCTGATAACTAAATAACTAATTGACGGATCGAAGAATGGAAAAATATGGGTCCTTTTAATTTACAAACTCGATCAGATGCGGCAACAAAAAAATATGGGATACAGCTCAATTATGGAGATCATAATACGCCATAGTTACTGAAGCTAATGTAATAATCAACGATTGTTTTTCTCAGTCCTCTTAGCCTGACCCTTGTGACTTACAATTAGAGATGACGGCAGAGGAGAAGCCAATGCTAGGAGCATTTTAAATGTGGTGTTATAGAAGAATATAAATAAATAGGAGACACTGAGTGACAAACGAAGAAGTCCTGCGAGAAGATTGGGCAAAAGAGAAGTCTGCTGGAAATTTTGGAAGGAAGTTGAAATAACTTATTTGTCCAAATCTAAAGACATGACGTTTTTTTATGAAGACAAGCTTCGAGGAAAAAGTAATAAAAATATACTCCTATTTTAGGTGCTTCAACTTCAATAGCTATAGGCATCGTCTAACCTAAGGTCTTAATCGTAAAACGGCAAAATTTTCATGCCCTGGGCGGAATTCGAACCCACGATAATTGAATTTTGTAGAAAATAATACCGATGCCAACAGGTATATATTGGCACACTCCTATGCCGATAGTTCGGTAATAGAGTCTTCCAAAATATATTTTGGCACCTGTTGGCATCATTATTATTTTCTTTAAAAATTTTACACAGCCCACAAGCTCACTTCATTGTCACGATACTTGAGTTGGCAGGCTGGCGCGTAGTGTTTGACCTGGCTAGCGTAGCTGGCTGAGAGGGAAGAGTAAATGGAAGGAAATGCAAAGGAAGGCTTCGGATGAGGTATTTAAAGGCAGTAGTGAGCGAAGTAAAACGAAAGAATTATAAAAATATGAAGTGGTTAGTTCATAGAAGAATCGAGTGGAGAACTGCGTTAGACCAAGCTTAGAATTAATGACCGGTGATGATGATGATATTGAACGCTGAATACACCTACATTCATGCAAACCCTGAAAAATAGTAGCTAGACGTTAAAATATTTTATGGAATTAGTAAATTTAGAAAATATACTATTTATCAAGGATTGGCATCCATTCACAAAGCACATATATAGTTGCCGGATCAAAAACAGTGTAAAGTACGAAGCACGTGTAAACTTGTTTCTGATCTATGTAAAGTAATTTATTGAAAATTTATTAATACTGCCCGTTGCTTGATTTTAAAGCGTCTGAGAGCATTCATACGTATCTCAGAATTAATTTCGGAAAGGTAATTATTTCTTTCCATCCGCGGAGTCATCACAATAGAAACATTTACTGAAAAAGTTCAGTCAGAATACGAACTAATTTGATTGTAATTTCCATCTGAGGTCTTTAAGCAAACGAGAGACGTCAGAATAATTATCATAACGACCTTAAATAAGTCAAGGAAGGATGTAAAAGAGAGGAATTACGTTCATACGAAGAGGTTGACAGATAGAAGAATCGAGTGGAGGGCTGCGTCAAACCAATCCTAGGATTGTTCATGATGAATAAATCAAGCCGATCTTCTCTCTACTTTTTAAATTTTATAATCTCATTTACCAGGTACAAATCAAATGTTCTTGTAATACCTCTATTGGCTTTCCTGCACTTGAAATTTACTTGTACAATTTAAGGCAGCAGCCCGTGAAACCATAAGGATGTTAATTAATTCCAAGTTCTAATGCCCGCAGATATACATGCTGCATATTAGGGAGTGACACTTTGAATACGTCACACATTTCTAATATGGCCGCCTGTGAGAGAATTGTTTTCTTGTAGATTTTTATTACTATGGTTCATATGGTAGAACAATGGCGTTCCGTGTAGCGTCATCGTAGGGATGAATGCTAGATAAGTTTTCATGGAACTACTCTTTTTTCGACAGTTATAACCTCTTAATTTCATAACTTTTATCACCGTGTTTCCCTCGTTAGTCCAGCTTATATCCTATCTCCCATTATATATTCCCAGAATTCTGTCATTTTCCTCCATCATCCTTTTTCCCAAGTCCTTCAAAATGGCCTTGGATAAGCCATAATAATTAATCACTGCTAGTATGTCCATCCTCCAAATCTATTTTCTAATTTCCAGGAACATTCTCTCCTCCCCAACAGCGCCCAAAACCACTTCATTCGCCTTTCTTGTCGTCGATTGCACCTTCTCCTATCTCCTCCATAACGTATCTCAAACCCCTCCTTTCTCTCCTTATCTTTATTCTCTGAGGTGTAAATTTCGTAAATCTACTCGTACCTAATATCCTAGGAGCCACCGCGAGGATGACTGGCAGTATAAATGCTACATGGTTAGTATCTTGTTGCACGTGACATTCTATTTCACACACGAAACAACATTATGTTCTACCATAATATTAAAATCTTCGAGAAAACATCCACCCTCAGACATGCAACCATATTAGAATTCTTGGATATATTCAAATTGTCGCTCATTTACATGCAGTGTGTATATCGTTTGAAATTAGAACTGGAAATTGATAATCGAATCTATTGGTAACCCGCGAATCTCACTGACTTTTTTAGTTTTCCCTTACCTTAACTCCTGGCTGAAGTTTATCCCACCCTTCTTTCACCATTTCTCCGAGAATATATTACAGCTGCGTCCCAACTCGCCAAATAGGTGCCTAAATCCCTGGATTTAGAGTGGACGCCATCTTGAACGATGTCCAAACTCGTTAGGCATCGAATGTTGGCATCTTTACGGGCTGCCGAATTTAGGATACATGGAGTGTATCCTAAAACATCGCCATGTTGAAATTCCCAGGATTCTCAGTGATATTTGCGTAACTTCGAGGCATATGCGGAGATGGAGGCAAAGAGTTATGTATTTAGTTAAAAGTTATATGGCCAGAAACTGTTTAATTTCGTATTTTGTAGGAAATTTTTTGATTGATTTTGATTTGCTTGATTTTTCATACGGGATCAATATGACAACCAAAGTGACCTTAGTGGTATAATAATAACCTTGATTAAGTAAACTTGCTAAGAAGCAGAATAGTACAACTAAAAGTAAACAATATCTAAGTTTAATAAATTTGGAATTATCGAGTGAGGAATGGAATACGGAGCTAAAGACTAATATTATATGTGATAAGAGAATAGTTATCGTGTGATGATTGTTTGGTAGTTGAACTGCTTATAAAAGTTTTGAAATTAATCTAAGTTTTCAAAAGAGGCGAAGAAAAAAATTATGGTGGTTATTCTATGTAGCAATGTAATATTTTCCTGATTCGGAAAAAAATATTCCTTATTTGTTAAAATGAAAAATATATTTTTATGATACACCAACGATCTATCCAAACGGAAAAGGTGAGAATACTGAAATAGTTGCAACTAAAGCGCAAGCCATTACGATGCGCAAATAAGAATATGTTGCGGCACCCATAAAAACGACTGAATTTTGCGTGGTCGAAAAAGAAGAAAAAACATCAAACTAATTACTAACGAGAAATACAATCATGTATATGCTAAATTCACAGCGTAGAGATCATTAATTGCTATTATTTTTATGTATATAGTAAGAAAGATTAAATTCCAAGATATTAAATATCTTGGAATAAGACTGACACATGATCTTTCCTGGGGTAAACATATACGTGAAATAATTGGTCAAGCTAATCGTAAACTGGGTTTCATTAAAAGAGTATTGGGTAAATGTGACGATCATGTACGAGAAATCAGCTACTTTTCCCTCGTTAGACCTCATTTGGAATATGCTGCCAGTGTATGGGATCCCTACGAAATCGGTCTAAGTGATGAACTTGAACGTGTGCAGCGAAGATCGGCAAGATTTGTAAAGGGACGATACGATAATTATATTAGCGTAACCAGTCTATTAAATGAATTTAAATGGGAATCATTGTCAGATCGCAGGTTGAAATTTAGACTTAATTTCTTAAACAAATTCCAAGGCAATATTTTCAGTGATGATGTTAAAAATATTTTACGAACCCCAACTTACTATGGCAGACTGGACCATAATCATAAAATTAGAGAAATTGATTGCCGAACTGACCGATTGAAAATGTCCTTTTTCCCTCGCACAATTAGAGATACGAATAACGGTAAATATGTACAATCGGAGAGTAGCAATGAATAGCATTGGTAGCTGCATGTTGGTATGAGTACTTAAAGCTAACCCGACTAACAGAATGTTTTTGAATGTTTTCTTTGCAATTTCTATCTTTTTTAAATAGTGTAGTTCTGACTACTATATTAATACTATTCCTTTTTTATACATGATATGTAGTGCATGTTTGGTGAGCAATCACCCCCTGCCACACACCCTTGTGGTGGCTTGCAGGGTATTATGTAGATGTAGAAAGAATTTAAAACTTAAAGTAGAACTGGTTTAACTGACGTAAAACAAAACTTGTGGATGATTAGCAATGCTAACAGATTATCCTACCTAAAATATCGGAGTAAAGAAGTTAGTGAAAAAGTTATAAATAAGAGGGTAAAAATAGTAATGTCAAAGCAGCCTAATGAATTAATAACTGAATAAATGAAAGCACTTGAGCTATCGCCTATAGGACTTCACCCCAAACAGTACCACCTATATGAAAGTTAATACTGTAATAAGCCGAAAGTTAAATGAATATTAGTGGAAATTCGTAGAGAATATATATAAAAAATATAAAAAGCAATGTATATTAGTCTTTATGACACTATATTAGTCTTTATGACACTTCGCCTGAACTGTTTCATTTGGTAATCATATCGTGTACTCAATAGGTAACACAACCACTGAGTAGGCTGTAAAACAGCGTGCTGCCTATTCGTTAGATGGCTAAAGTAAAATCTTCCTAAATCCACTTACTCTAAATCCTATTGCGTTTGAAAGCAGCTGAAAATGTACAGATGCCAGCGGACAGCCATGTCGTGTCCCACTCCCTATTACCGCTCAATACGATTGCCCATCAGCTTCTCTCACTTGCGCCTTCTGTGTCATGTATACATTCCGGATCACTATCCTGTCTCTCCCGTACTCCTATTACGAAGTCTAAACTTATCGTCCCCTAGATATTCGTATGCTCTCTTTCCCATCCTTCTGTTGATAGCTAATAATAATGATAAGAACGACTTTTGCCGCGTGGGAGATTAAAAATATTGTCTCTAGTCTCATTCCTTTGTTATCCTCTTTGTATAAGTGCTCCAAATATACCTTCCACTTCTTTTCCGTACTAAATCAATATTGCAGTGCAATATTCAAGCCCGAATACCACACAGCTTTATTCCTGTCGTCAACGTGTTACAGAGGACTAAACTTCCCCGAGGTCAGCCTGTGATCATCACGATACGTGTCCTGAGCATGGGTTGGTTTAGCGAAGCTCTAAAACAACCCCGCACCCTCTTCTTTCCCATTGAAGAGGAGATGAGGGCGAGCGAGGGCAAACACAAACATGGTGGGCGGCGGAGGGAAGAGTCGGGGGGATTCCGGGAAATTACCGTGGAAGGTTGAAGAGGGGGCTGCAGGGGGGGAGGGTGGGTCCGTTTGTGTGCAAGCTAGGGGAGAGAGGGAAGAGCCGGACGGACGGACGGTGGGCGGGAGAAAATAGTTCTGGGCGTTATTTGCGTCCTCAGCGCTGTCCTGGCGGTACGGGAAAACACGTTATTTCACCTACGAGAGTAAACACATCGGGCGCGCTGCGGAATATTTACGTTCATCCGCGTGGAAGCCATTACTTGCGATCATCGCAAGGAAATAATTTGTTGAAATAGAGTCACGATCGTTGAACATGGGAGGTGTTTAATTAGCTGATATTTTATTCCCCATCGCCGTGGCTGCGCACGTCCATATCAAGGAATGAGTTATACATTTTCGTTTAATTTGCCTCGATTTTAGTTAACACCCCTCTCCTGATTAAATACGTTTGTAACATCTGCGGCGATTTCTCATCTGCATCGACGCGATATCATAAAATCCAAAAGTCTTCTGGTCGTACGTAAGGGAAGTGAAAGGCCATAAGTCTGCGGACCATTCACTCAAAAATTATATGGGTGAAATGTCCACAAACACTCTTGACAAAGTTAACTTGCTGAATTCCGTCTTCCAAACAGTTTTTAGCCCACCTCTCGGAAATTCAACTGTCGTGTTACCTGACCTCTTTCAGCGGCTGATGCAACCAATTGAAATTTCCTGTAATGGTATTGAAAAGTTACAAAGATATAAGCCCCAACAAATCTCCAGGCCCTGATCAAATTCCCTCCAGCGTATATAGAGAGTTAGCTTACGAAATTTCCCCCTACCTTGAAATAGTATTTAATAAATCCCTGACCGAACACGTCGTACCGATGGATTGGATAGCAGCCGATGTAACACCAATTTTTAGAAGTGGTGATAGGGAGCAGTCATCTGACTACCGACCTATATCCCTCACATTCATTTCATGCCGAGTCTTGGAATATATAATTGTCAGTTCATCCATGGGGCACCTAGATAGCCAGAATTTATTGTCCAATGTTCAGCATGGTTGTCAGTGATGATGTTAAAAATATTTTACGAACCCCAACTTACTATGGCAGACTGGACCATAATCATAAAGTTAGAGAAATTGATTGCCGAACTGACCGATTCAAAATGTCCTTTTTCCCTCGCACAATAAGAGATACGAATAACGGTAAATATGTCCTATCGGAGAGTAGCAATGAATAGCATTGGTAGCTGCATGTTGGTATGAGTACTTAAAGCTAACCCTACTAACAGAATGTTTTTGCATGTTTTCTTTGCAATTTCTATCTTTTTAAATTGTGTAGTTCTGACTACTATATTAATACTATTCCTTTTTTATGCATGATATGTAGTGCATGTTTGGTGAGCAATCACCCCCTGCCACACACCCTTGTGGTGGCTTGCAGGGTATTATGTAGATGTAGATGTAGATGGTTTCCGGAAGAGTAGATCACGTGAAACTCAACTTCCACTCTTTTCCCACGATATTTTAGTTTCTGGCGAAAATAATATTCCAGTGGATGCAATATTTCTCGATTTCAAAAAAGCTTTTGACAAGGTGTCTCATACCAAACTAATTTTGAAATTAAAATCTTATGGGTTAGACAGTAATATTATATCATGGATAAATGATTTCCTACGTAACCGGGTACAAAGGGTTGTTTTGGACGGTGTTACCTCCTCGGCAATTGAAGTCATTTCAGGTGTCCCATAAGGTAGTGTGATAGGTCCACTCCTGTTCCTTCTATTCATAAATGATATCAATAAAGTGGTCAAAATTAAGCTTCGTCTATTTGCCGATGACGCTGTGGTGTACAGGGAAATTATATGCCCAAATGATAAAGATATTTAAATGATGACCTACAAGCAATTGAAAAATGGTGTGATACATGACAGAATTAAATTTAAAAATGTGTAACAATGAATTTTTGGAAAAAAGAATTGTTCTCCTTATAGCACGTACAAAATAGGTAATAATGAATCAACAAACGTGGAATCCGTTAAATATCTTGGAATAAAACTGACACATGATCTTTACTGGGGGTAAACACATGCGTGAAATAATGTGTCAAGCTAGTCGTAGACTGGGATTCATCAAAAGAGTATTGGGTAAATGTGACGATCATGCACGAGAAATCAGCTACTTTTCCATTCTTAGACCTGATTTGGAATATGCTACCAGTGTATGGGATCCCTACTAAATGAATTAAAATGGGAATCATTGTCAGATCGCAGGTTGAAATTTTAACTTAATATCCGAAATAAATTCCAAGATAATATTTTCAGTGATGAAGTCAAAAATATTTTGCGAACCCCAGCTTACTATGGTAGACTGGACCATAATCACAAAATTAGAGAAATTGATTGCCAGACTGACAGATTCAAAATGTCCTTTTTTCTCGTGCAATTAAGGATATGAATAACGGTAAATATATCCAATACGAGTGTAGCAATGGATAACATTGGTAGCTGCATGTTGGTATGAGCTCTTAAAGCTAACCCAACTAACAGCACGTTTTTGCATACTTTGTTTGCTATTTTTATCTTTTTAAATGGTGCAGTTTAGACTAATATATTAATACTAATGATTTAAATGCATATGTAGTGCATATTTGGCGAGAATTCACCCCCTGCCACACACCTTTATGGTGGCTTGCATGGTATTTTGTAGATATAGATGTGAAGTGATTGCTTTGAGGGGTAGCAAGGTGGTATTTGCGTTGTCAAGGAGATCGGGGGTGTGTGAGATAAAGATGCGTTTGATGTGATTTCATTTAAACTTAATGATTTCTGTTCATGTCGTGATTACGAATTCAACGCTGAAAAATTAATTTATTATAATGAGCTTTGTTCGCAGTTTTATTTCAACTTCCTTCACGCACTCCTGAATTTATTTTAGCTGTATTTTTCATCTTTATTATTCCATAGCATGTTTATATACTTTCTAAGATTCTTAGACCTTGGATAAATGAGTTATGATATGAAGACTGCTTTTTATCAGCAGAATTGTATAGCGTACTATTTTTCTTTAGCTAATTAGGAGGAATGGTTATTGGCCCTGTTCAGATTAGGTGCACATGCAAATTAATATCATATTTAATTTTATTTTTCACTGTAAAGGTACTCATTATTATGTGGAACGGTTTTACAGTGAAATGTCCATTGATGACCCTCGAATAAAGTTTTTATTTCGTAACAAGTAACAAGACATTCTTTTAGCAGACAGCTGAAAACGTTACCGCAGCATTCCACTCTTGCTTCATGAAGAGTAATATGTTGATTTTTATCCGATATCAATTCCATCACATAATCACGTATATTTGGTATAGTTTTTCAATACTGAAATATAATGTTTGATGTATTGCAAGGCGTTGAGAGTTTTTGCGTGTTTTACTCATAATTATTTTGTTTCTTAAGCGCATACGTATTGTCTGTGGATTTTTATTTCGTAGTTTTTCATTTTCACTTTGCTATTTCCTATTTTTTTGGTTTAGAAAAGCCCTTGTTAAAAATGCCAACGTAGGTACTTAATATGATTCATTGAGTGATTAATAAGAATTAATTCATCATCAACAGCTTTTCAGCCTAGTGTGGGCCTTGGCTTTCCTTATTATGTATAAGCCTCCGTTCAGATCTTCCTTCCTGTCTCCTTTGTAACTCCCAGCGTCCGCATATCCTTCTCAACATCCGGAACCTCTCTGCATCGTGGTCCACTTCTCCTCCTGCTCTCTTAGATCTAGCTGTTGACTAGTAGTTTGTGCATTCTGTCATCTCCCATCCTTTTTACGTCACCCAACCATTCAGCCGCAGTGAACTTGAGATCCTAACTATGTCCTTCTCTTTCAGAATTTGATGTAGATGTAGATGAATTTCATTTGTCTCCTTGTTAATTCTCATTGTCCACATCTCTCCTTCCCTAACTACGAAATACATTCTCTTCCTGACATTTAATGCTTATTTTTTCATCCTACTTCAATAAAACCCACGTTCCTGCTCCGCATGTTTTACTGGCTTTATCAGAGCTTTACAAATTTTCAGATTTTTGTACATTGACATAAGTGTTTATTTGAGAAGAGGTGCATTTTTGAAAAAGGCTATGTTTCCTTACATTTATTTTCTGGTTGATCTCACTAGAAACATTATTTTCACTGCGGAAAAGGAACAAACTTTCAACAAAACTTTTTATCCACGACCCGTGTTTCAACAGTTTCTGTCATCTTAATTTTTTATTTCCTCTATTTAGCATGATTTTCAGGTAAATACATTTTCAAAATCCCTTCCTCAAACTATTTCTTTCCAATTAACATGTTTAGCAGCTCTGTGACATTGACATTTTCATGTGTTTGGTTCTCTCCTCCTTGACACTGACCATTTTTTCATTTTCTTCAATATTATCATACGTTATTAATTATATTATAGGTTACCAAACTGGTTTCATTTTTTGAAATTTATCTTAGCAATTAAGTTTGTAAAAGTATGTTTTGACATCAGAATTATTTCTTTAGGTCTTCATAATACCACTAATCGTTCATTAATCTTAATCTCATGGTAATAGGCTTATAATTGAGAGATGAAATTCGAACCCATGAACTTAGGATTGCCATGCCGGAGTGTTTGCCGAGTGCTGCCGACAGCCAACCAATGCTATTAGTGTGTATCGCTACTAAGAATTAGTGATTAATGTTCTCTTTTCTTTTATCTGAAATTATTTACTGACGATTAAAATTCAAATGATTTTATCGTCAATATACGATTATCATTTTTCAACCGTTGGTATAATTTGAATTTCATATGGATTATGCCGCATTGCTTCATCGTTACAAAATACATTCATAAATTTTCCCTGCCAAGACTATCAACCACCTTCTCGCTATCAGCCATTATAATAAAGCCATAATTATTCGTGATTTCATTTTACCATTATTTTCTTGATATTTTATATTATTGATATTTTTATATACATATTTATGCATAAATGAATATTTATTATGTATTGATATTGATATCGTTTTGATATATTATATTATTTACAACACTATTACTTCCTTAAATTCTTTTGAGTGATGTTCATCGTGATGCGTTCGTCCTTTTCTCCAGCTATCTATGAAATACTCAGGGTATCGATAGTGTGTCATTTAACTCTTAGCCATATAGAGTTTACCTACACTTACTTTTACTACTGTGGAAGATGGTAGTCCCTAAGTATATTTGATGACATAATCTTTTTGATCATTTGCTTCACGGCTTGCATTTGGTCACAGCTTAGCATGCAATGTGAATTATAATTTCTATCTGCACCCGGGTCAGACTCAGCGCTCATTTTACAGAAATATTTGTGGTTATCTGCCAAAGATGCTATGAATACCCTTAAAAAATCTCATGCTCACATAAACGAAGTAGGCCTAAAATATAAATTATAATCAGCTCTCTTCACAATAACTTTAATTTGATCAAATCTTGTCCCATATGTTCCTCGCAGGAAAAATTGACACTTTATGCGTTAACTCAAACACCACTCTAATTTATTTTGCTCCTACCCTACATGAATCTAGAATCTGTTCGATAGTTTACACCTCTCATTCTTGTTGTATTTCTCTTTGATTTTTCATTTGTAACCATACCTATTTACCGTGCTGGTTTTTTTAATACGTTTTAAACAGCGTCGAAAGCGATTCGCTTTTAATATCTGCTAAAGATTTAGATTGTGTTTCACCCTACCATCTAATAGTATACTGAAAAATGTATCATTGCATAGTTTGCATGTATAGTTTCTCCTCCAATTCTGAATAATGTGAATACAACTACTTCATATTGGTCCCATGTACGTCCTCTTGCGGGGCCTAACTAGTAAAAAAATGGCGGCATCCTTTTTTCTCTTTATCGTATTCCCAAAATCTTCTTTTTTTATGAAGCTATCTGTTGGCTTGACGGTCCAACGACGTTTAGCTTGCAGGTCACGTATTGTTTATGCTTGAGGCACTACGCTATGCTGTGGAGTGTTGCGTTCAAACTGGCCAGTAGAGTACATATACTCTCCCCTGCCACTTACCCTCGAGGTGGCTTGCAGAGTACTACTCTGTAGGCGTAGATGTATTAATCTTAGAATTTTCTATTGGCATTACGTTTAATCTATTGAGATATATTTCCGTCTGAATTCGTGTATAAAATCATCGTCCGTAAAAAACACTGACAAAATCAGTGCCTTTTAAAATTCCTAGCATGCAATAGCATTCCTTGCAAGGGAAGGCCATTGAAAAAGAGGGGTTCGGGTTGGTGTAGTGGCTAGAGAAGAGTCCTCTCACCCCGAAGGCCCGGGTTCTAATCTCAGCAGTGGAAGATATTTTTAATTGGTAAGCTGGGAGCTTGAGTGCATTGTGAAGAGTATTCTAGTACAGTACACCGTCCGTCGGATAAGCCGTAGCCCACTTGTCACCTTTTGCTAATAGCAGGCTAATACCTACACCGGGTTACTGTCCTCCCTTCCCATCCTGCCTTGTACTTTTCCTCCCGGTTTGAATCACCTTTAAGTACGGGTACGTACTTGAGTACATTAGATCCCCGCTTTACGTTAGGTTCACTTTACAGTGTGCATGCTAGGAATTTTAAAAGGCACTGATTTTGTCAGTGCCTTTTATAAGACCCCTTTTTTTAAGACACTTGAGCAATTGAACTTGATTACAGCATATTTCTTAACTATACCTACTCTATTGTGTGCCACTGAATGCACAGTCGTTGGTGTAGTTACTGCGATTCCTCAATCTGTTGCACTCAGATTAGACTAGGGGTTGAACGCCAGCACATCTCCTCACCGTCAGTCATCTTCGGCTTCTAACACACGCCACGCTCAGCGACACTGCCAACCCCTCAACCCTCTTCCCACTAGATTCCTCCCCCGATGGCCCTCGCCAACAACCCCACCTCTCCCTCTCTTTCCATTCTGCCCACACTCCACCCTCAACTCCCCCCTCCACCCTTGCCTCCTGCTCGCCCTTCTCAGTCCCTTTCTTCTTTTTCTTGTTATGGATTTTCCTGCGTCGTCATCACTCTATCGCCCCAACACTCTCCCTCCACCCGTGTATTTCAGTCCCCTCCCCTTGATTCACTCTCCCCATCCCCCTTCCCTGAACTCCTCCTGCTCGCTTGTCCTTGAGGACAACAAGTGTGTGCTTGTGTGTGACCGGTGCGTGTTTTGGGAAGGGGATGATTGGTCCTCTGATGTGGAGGTGGCTGCCAAGGGTTGAGTTTTGCTGCAGGTTAATGCTCAGGACAAACTCCTGAACGTCTGTTGTCGTAGTTAGATGATGTGACCGACGTCATGCTCTATTAAGCATTGGAGAAGGGGTAAGAATTATCCAGGGGCCATGGAAGGGGTGGAGAAAAACCAGGAGTTGACATTAGCCTACGCTTATCGAATGGCGCCTAGGAGTTCAACGACTAACATCAATTCTGGCAGATAGTACTGGACTAGGATGCTCTCCACCCAACACTCGAACACCCAACCCAACACAGGAAAACATCTGCATCTACGTAATACCCTGCGAGCCACCACGAGGGTGTGTGGCAGGGGGTGAAGATTACCAAACATGCACTATTGACATACAACTGGGATATATAATGGAGACATGCTAGACAATAGGTTCATATGCAGCTAGATGGTTAATATCTACGGAATAAGAAATAGATTATTAATTGTTATCACTTTCATCATGCACTACAGACTACTCTGACTATATTTCACCTACCCCTTTGCTACGCTGCCTATTGTTCTCTCTTATGGTACGCGGGACAAATGACATTTTTAACCTATCGGTACGACAATCTATCTCTCTAATCTTGTTAATCTGATCAAACCTAGCATAATACGCAGGGGTTCTTAAAATATAATTAACATCATCTGTGAACAAATCGGTTTCTAATTTACTTAAAAGGTTTAAACTAAATTTTAACCTGCGTTCTGATAGTAATTCCCATCCTAGTTTTCCTGTTAAAATTATAACATTTATACAATTATCATAACAGGCTTTAACAAATCTAGCGGATCTCTTTTGCACTCGCTCTAATTCTTTTATCATATCTTAATATACATCTAAATCTACATAACTAAGAAAATTATTACTATAACCAAGATCCATATCCAGGATCTCGGTACCAACCCGTTCCCTATTTCCGTTTATTAGTTACTATTTATGAACTTCTGGCTCATATGCCTGTCACTTGTTTGGTGATTAATCCATTGATATAGGTAATGTACCCCGTGCTACACCCTCCGCGTGGCTTGCAAGGCACTGTTTAGTTCAAGTGTCTATAACGTAATATACCTATATAGACTGCCACGTATGTTTAACAGAACCATATTTCTTAATGAGTATTAATAGATAAGATTGGAATGTATACCGTAGTGTTGTTTTGCGATAGCATTGGATTTCGTAATCCCAATCGTACTTCAACCAATCGAGTATCTGTAAGAAATCAGTGATCCCGCCAATTGCCAGAGAAGGCAGCATGACAGAGGACGATCGCTCTCAAAACATTATTGTGATTTCCGATTTCCTTGTGCATCTGGATCAGTCTCTATGAATGAATCTCCCGTTTTTATATTTACCTAGAGAATTGCGTATCTCCCCAAGTTTCCACAACCCAATTTTCTCCTGATATTCCTTTTTGCCTAGCAATTTCTTCGAGTGCGGTAGTTTGTCATGAGCCAAGTAGTGGTGATGGAAAATTTATGTGATGCTAATTATCGTATTCGCAAGATAAATATGATAATTATTCGTAATGTCTTGGAGTAGGCGTGGCCAGAGGCGTCCGAATACGCCCCTTGCATTAGAGTAAATGGGTTTCCAGATGTCTGCTAAGAGCTTCTTCCGGTAGCACTGAGAAGAGATGCGTAGTGAGTGTACTTCCCAATTGTTATTATTAATTTGGATTCTACCGGAAAAATCAGTGCTCAACCCGAAGGTTGGTTTTTGATAGGTGAGGGTAGAGCTCACCTCGTACTAAGCCATTGGCGTGTAAAATTGACACAGTCCGGGTAGAGGGGCTAATTCCTTTCCCTGAGCTACCTCCTTTCCCTAAGCTACCTACGATTTCCGCCACCTCGACCCTTGTTCTACTGGCTATAGTATATTTTCTGCCAGTAATTCTACTGTCCTTTCTCTGATTCTTGAATGCCCCAATCACTAAAAATATCCTTCTAGAGATCAGGGTTACTTCTACTTCTTAAAAACCACTTCTCCATCTTCCACGCTTTTTTAGCATTATCCATTTTATACTCCTCTTCAGAAATTCCCCGTCTTTAACAACTTGTTGCATCCACCTGCTTAATCTCATTATGATCTTCCCACAGGGTCTCAATAACTAGTTCGTCCTTTCTTCCCGCCTGTTCGTCACACTTCTTTCTCTTCAACATACAAATGTCAAAACCCGCCATTCTCTTCTTTACTTTTCTTCCAAGGTATCGAAAACTTATACATCAAGCTTTAAATACTTTAAAAACATCTTTATACTCATATATTTGTATAAGTGTCGATTATAAGTTCTCGTATGTTAATTACCCGGCAAATAAACGCCGCTTTATGACTTCAAAAACTCTAAAGTGAAGGAGTTAAGACAAATATATTTTTGGTGATATTATTCTTACGGTTGCATGGTGCAATGGAACCGCATTCCTGTTCATTAAATGGACTGTGATACCATGGACCACTCCGCTTCTTTTGTTTAGAGTAGGGCAAATTAGGGTTGGAGCGGAGAAAGCAAATACCAACACCAGATCTCCCTCCACGCTACCTTCGTTTCCTGCAAAATTTTGCTCATTCGCAGTTACGCATGTAACCTAAATGGAGGAAATGACCTTAGCTATCGGGTGCCTATTTCAAATTGCTGACTAAATAACTGTTGGATTTTAAAGGTTATTAGAAAACAACTCCGTTTTTTCTTGAGCCAGCAAGGGTGCGATTCCAGTATGGCGTAACGTAGTAGATGTGTGTAGCGGTTTCCTTACCGTGTCTTTTTATTCGTATTCAATAGGTCTAACCCGTTTTCGTGTCTCCAGGCCATCTACTTGCATTATTCTCTATACTTACAACTTTTATCGGGGCATCGACTGTGTTCATGGTTAAATTAGTGATTCATTATTTGGTTTCACTTTTTTTTATTGTTTATCATTGGGCAACACAGTATCAATCTCCCTGTAATCTTACTGCCTAATATACACAATTCTGGAGTTGAATCTCATCATATTGGTGAAGCGTACTCTTTTCTTTGATATACTCAATTTTCTCTTTTCCTCCTCACCTGTCATACATAATCGTTTTCACTTTTCATTTTCGTTCTCATATCTTCGTCATTTCACATTTTACCACCCCTCTATTTGTGTGGTAACGTAATGCATTTCCACAGATATTGAGAAAGATGATGGAAGTGGTCGAAGTTTCCCAAGAGTGAAATTATTTTTTAAGATAGGGATCATTAGGATGGGTACTATAGTTTATTCATTCCTTTTCCAAGCATCACAGACACTTGTAGTTACTGACAATCTATCGCAATTATTTTTAACCTTTCCTAACATCTCGGCAAGGTGGATGAATGGGACGGACTACTGCACTTGCGGAAGGTATTTGCAGTAGTCCGTCCCCACAGCACTCAAGTGAGGACCGTATGCCGTGGAAAAATTTCCTCAATTGCCAGGATTCGATCCCAGGCCTTACGGGGCGGGGTGGGAAGATAGTTCTATAACCGTCACACGAACTAGCATTGCAAACATCATGGATTGCCAAGAAAGTACATTTTGAATAAATAATATCTAGCGATATTTTTCGTGCACTTGCAAGGTCGACGTTAAAAAGATTTCAATCGATAATTTTGTAAAAATACGAGGAACTTTACAAAACTAAATATTCGGATAACCACTGTAAATAAATAGTTTGACGAAATAATTGCCTCTTGAGCAAAATGATATGAAGTGGGACGATGGAAATTACCGTGTGATTGGCGAAATTGATGCCTTGAGATATAATTTTCCCTGTCCTCGAGATCTATAACTTCATTGACCTTGTAACACTTACGTTTAAAATAATCCCATGATTCAGTTTAAGGCCGGAAATGTAGTCTTTTACACTAGGATTGTGAGCGGTGAGTGATTGCGGTGTATTCGGCGTATTCCTTTGCCACCAAACTTTGCTTCAGCTTACAGGGTAATACGTCTGCATATGCGTATATATTAGCGTGGATATGAAGAATGAAATTCATGTTTTGTAGTGTCCGGGTCAATATCCGGCAATTCATAGTTTTCTCACAAACTAAAGTTTTGTGCATTCCATGGGTATAAATATTGCAGTTAGGCTGCTTTACACAATGGGAGCTAATTTTTTGGACACAGTTTGTTTTACAGAAGGAACTGGATGAGCTACCAGGCGTGTAAATTTCACCTGGGATAAAATGATGTCGCTTATCATTTTGGAATGAGCTCTTCGCTGAGGCCGCGTTTTTTTTCTCCTAACAAACCGTGCGCATTGAAGAGAGATATCTAAAATATCTAATATACGATTTCATCAGTGACTCGAAGTTACTAGAACCCGAGTGGGTATCCTTATCTTGTTGATGAAAATTTAAAATGGAATCTTATTGGCAAATTTTAAACCGGAATTTTTCTGCATTATGTTAGCAATGTTATGAGAGCACCCGTGTATAACGGTCGACTTATTACGAAAACATATTAGGACAGTACAAATTAGACTGTGGGTGGTGCAAAATGACCTTAAGCCGTCGACGCAGCCAATAAACACCCAATACTACTACTACTACGAAAACATATGGGAGAGATACACTACCGTAGCGATGGATTTGATAATTACTTCATCCAGCAAGAGATCTCATAACAGGCATCTGAGTTTCAGAAAAACAATGGGTTCATTTAGAATATTTTCTATTGTCGAATGTGATAGAGTTTGTAAAATGAAAATATCCGTATATATCCATTCATCAATCCTTCAATTAGTTCTCGAGTTATAAGCGGCGAAAAACTGATTTTACAATCACAACTGAGACCGCGAAGCTCTTTCACCATACCACAATGGGGGACACACAGCTGACTTTCCCAATGGAAGTGGTTGCGACAGGATCTCTTCAGGCAGACCTCCCCTCCCCACCTCCGCTCCCTTCCCCTACTTCCTCGAAAGAGTCAAGTGGATGGCGTAGATATCCTTAGCGCAGCTAGCCTGGTGGGCGTCACCTTTTGCTAATTTTAATTTTTGATTAATGTGTGAATGTCTCTGGTTAGAAGATTCATTTTTTCACTAAAATTCAATTTTTGTTTCCATCTAACGATTTCGTGTACAAAATGGCGATTTCGGTTCCGAGTAAACGCCTATCGTATATGCCTCGAAAGAATATTGGAATGGAGAGATATGCTTTCTCTTATACTTTTCAGTACTCAGAAGAACCCGTTATTTTTTTTTAGAAATAGAAAATTTACTGTTCCGTAACAGAAAATATTTTTATAACAAACTCACACATAGAAGTTAGTTGGGAGCTAAGTGTCCCCCAAGGCAATCGCCCTAAAAGTGGGGACACTTTAAAAAAGAAAAACGCAATACTTTTGTCCCAGCTTTCAACATAATACATAAACATATATACCTTGTACATAGCACCATAAATACAAATATATAACTTTAGGATAGGTTTTCAATATGACTCAGTACAAAAATATACATACAATAGGAATAGCAACATCAACCTATTTTAAGATATGAAGCAATTTACATTTTCTATGCACAGTAGCCATTGCTTTAAGCATCTTAATAATATATTCAAGCTCTTTACATTCTTGACATTATTCGGTAGCGTATTAAATGAATAATGAAATGAATGAATAATTGAAATAAATGAATTAATTGGCCCTAAATAAAGCTAACAATGTTTGTATAATGTTAAACAGGGCTTTGGCACAACATAACAAGAATTGCTTCTAAGTTTATATGAGTGAGGTTTTTGATATATTTTGGGCTCATTGCCACTACGGATAAAAAATAATCTTAAAACCTTGTACATATACTGGTTGTACCCATAAGTGCCTTAGGGGTAATAGCCCTAGCGACGTAAAAACAGGGAAGGACGGTTCAAGGCGACCTTTTCGGGCTATCACCCGGAAAATACCCTTAAGAGCATTTTCTGCTCTTTTTAAAGTATTTTGGTAGGCACCTCCCCAGCATAATAACCCATAGTTCACCTTCTAGTGCGCTAATGCATAATAAATTGATTTTCGAAAGTGTATGGGACATTTGTTTTGAATAAAATATAATTTAGTTTTGCAATATTTTAAACTATTTGTTACTGTATTAATGTGGTGTTGCCATTTCAAATCCTGGTCCAGGTGAATTCCCAAATACTTATAGTCAGTAACACGTTCTATTACAATACGTTTTAATCAAGAAATATCAGTACACTCCGAAGAGTGATACTCTACGTTCAAGTTGATTTTGAAGTGATTGCATAAATTAAAACATATATATTTAGTTTTCTCACTTAATTGAAGTTTGTTTGCCATAAACCATCTGCTAAGAATATTTAAATCCATTTGCATGTTATATTGTATTGCATCTCAATTCACACCTTCATAACTTAAAACTGGATCGTCCGTAAAGGCAGTTAGTCGTCCTTGGAAATTGCACTCGCATAAATCATTAATATAGATTAAAAACAAAATTGGTCCCGGCACAGAGGCTTGTTACACACAACAACTAATGAACTCAGATTTACTATAACTATTTTTTACCCTTATTCATTGGGAGCGTAACTACAAGGAGCTCTGAAACCATTCCAGTGGAATACCACGAACACCTGCTTGCCTTAACTTCTCAGTTAAGATTGTATGATTTAACGTATCGAAAGATTTTTTTATATCAACAAAAAGGCTAGCTGTGTGTTGATTGCTGTTTATTCCCTCATTAACAGGGGTCATAAAGTTTTCCAATGCTTCCCCTGAATCTTTTCCACTGCGAAACCCAAATTGTTTATTACTGAAATATTTGAATTGGTCCAGAAAAGATAATAACCTGTTTTTAACAAGTTTTTCAAGTACTTTAGCGAATACGGACAACAAGGAAATTGGTCGATAGTTTTGTATATTACGTATTTTGTAATATTATTATTGTAAGTGTAAAAACGGCTCTTTTCAGTAAGCTAGGGATTACACCATTAGTAAAACTCAAATTACAAATATGACAAAGTACATCCACTATATCTGAAATTATTAATTTTAAGATTATTAATTAGAAATTAAGAAGGCATTAATGCCATCAAATCCTGCCGATTTTCGAGAGGAAAGGGTGCCAACTATTTTCAATATTTTAGGAGATGTGACTGGTTCAAAAAGAACGAGTTCGAACTATTTCTATGTGTTTTAAACCTAATAGGCAAAGAAAGACGAATTCCATTAGAGTTAATTACCGTCGGTTCAAATGTACTAAGAAAATAGTTGTTGAACTTCTCCGCTAAAATTTTTGAATCCGTTATGAGTTGGTTATTTATTTGAAGTTCGTAATTTGGAGTGGTTTTAAGTTTATCCCCGGTTAGTTCTTTCAATACATTCCATTGCTCCTTTGAGTTACCTTTAGATTTTTCAAATTGTTGCATTTGATACGCATTCGCAACATTTCTCAAAGTCGAACGTAACAAACTTCTAAACTTTATAAAAATATTTCTCAGGTTTTCAGTATTTGGATGGAGGCAAACTTTATTATTTAAGTAGTTCTTCCGTTCAATTTTTTTAAAGTAAGAAATCAGTCAACTACGGTTTTTGTTTGGCTGCTTTGCATTGCCGTACTTTTATCCGCTCAGACGCCCTTAAGCAGCTATTTAAATGATCTACGAGTAGTGCAAAACCTTTAGATCCGTCATTCTCCCTGTATACCGAGTCCCACTTTAATTGCTTTACCTTTTCTTTAATTACTTTATGACAAAAATACATGGCTTCTGGGTTGTGTAAGTATTATAGGGGAGAGCGGGGTTAAACCGTACAGCGGGGCTAAACCGTACACCCAATTTCCGGGACTAGATTTGAAGGTAGAGAAGTCAGATAGGTGTCGCAGTCCAGCGACGGGCCACGCAAGTTTGCAGGAGTTAGTTCATTCTTCTGAGCTTACGAGTGTCGGTGTTACACTGAAAAAAGTTGTTTTTGTGTGTTCTCTTATAATTTTGGGGCAACGCCAAATAAGAGATAAGTAGAGAACCTTTACTTTCAAACTAGTAATTATCAGACCATAAGAAACTACTGTTCTAAAGCTATCTTTTGATCACTAGTTATGATAAATTAGGTGATGGGTTTCGAGGTTATGTTACAAAATTCCCACGAGGTACGGGATGGGGCTAAACCGTACAGACGTGTACGGATTAGCCCCAAATGGTTTGTTATGGCATCATTATTAGGCTGGAATTTATGAAGGAAATATCACAAATATTATAATTTAATAGGCTTACTTTACAACCTGGATTGGAATATGACGCTAAAGGTTCTGAAAGAAATTGGAGTATCATACAATGACCTAATAGTTATCCACAGCTTGTATAAAAACCAGGTGGCCATAATCAAATCAGGACCCAGCAGTACAGAAGCAAGCATAAAGAAAGGAGTGAGGCAAGGAAGTGCACTGTCTCCCTTATTATTCAATGTCTACATCAAGAAAGCCATCCAAGAAGTCAAAGAAAAGTCTCCGGGAGTGAATATCCACGGGGAGAAAATCAGCATGCTACGATTCGCCGATGACATCATGGCAGAAACAGAAGGAGATTTAAAGAATACACTAGGAATATGGAAAGAACAATGACCATATATCATCTGAAGATCAATAAAAAGAGAACTAAGGTATTGGTATGCAGTAGGAGAAAGGAAGCCAGCACCAATGCTGAACTAGGAAAATAAAAAATCGAGGAGGTGGAAGAGTTCTGCTGTATGGAAAGCCAAGTAACCAGCGATGGGCGAAGTAAAAGAGAAATTGCCGGTAGAATTGCCCAAGCAAAAAGGGCCTTTTTCCAGAATAAGATTCTACTTACAGCTGAAAATACAAGCGTTGAAGTGAGGAAACATTTTATTAGAACATACATCTGGAGCATTGTACTATATGGCAGCGAAGCATGGACAACAACAGCAGCAGGGAAGTCCAGACTGGAAGCATTTGAAATGTGGTGCTACTGAAGAATGATGAAGATGAAATGAATCGATCGAGTGACAAACAAAGAAGTGTTAAGAAGAGTAGGAGAGGATAGATGTCTACTAAAAACGCTAAAAAGAGGAAGGGACAACTTATTGGGCCACATCTTGAGACACGATGGCCTGATGAAGACAATCGTCGAGTAAAAGTGAACGGGATGAATGGAAGAGGCAGGCCTCGTATGAGGTATATGGAGCAAGTTGTGAAGGATGTAAAAGAGAGGAGTTACGTCAATATGAAGAGGTTGGCCGATAAAAGAATCGAGTGAAGGGCTACGTCAAACCAATGATGAGTCTTACTTTTCCCCTATTCAACCAAGCTTTTTTTATAGAGTACAAATATTTGTTGAAATACTTATTACCGTAAAAATATTATTTGAAATACCTTATTTATTTGGATTCAAAAACATGATTTGGCAGCAATAACAATGAGGTTTTTTCCAGATGGTCCGTAAATATCATAAAACAATCAAAAGAGCTACATGGACTGAAGAAAGAATGGAGTCCGCTCTTGATGATGTCATAAAAAAACATTAAAAAATTAATGGAGCCAGCCAGGGCTCACAACGTACCAGTAATGACGCTGAGTGGTAGACTTAAGACTCATAACTCAAATAAGTTAGTTTTGGGGCATATGCCTGTATTCATACAAGTGCAGGAAAATTAATTAGCTGAACAAGTTTTACCTCTCGCTTAAGTGTTTTATGGAATTTCCTCCGTTGAGCTCCGCCGCTTGGTTTTTGAATATGCTGAGAAAAATGGCAATCTACACCCATTTAACAAGGCAGTTAAATTAGCAGGGCAAGATTGGCTTCATGGATTTTTGAAGAGGAACCCAAGAGTCAGCGTTTGAAAACCGGAATCGACAAGTATGAGTCGAATTACTGCGTACAATGAAAAACAAGAAGTGGATCTTTTTTCTCCAACCTTACACCTGAAATGGACAAACACAAGTTTGACGTATCACAAATTGGTCACAGGATCACATTGACAGATCGGTCTCAGGAGACGTGAACAGCCCTACTACAGCCCATATGGATTTGGAAATGACCGAAGACCCAACTCCTGATCAAATAGACTAGGGATCTACGCAGAATTCACCCATCACGTCTTGTACGGGCAAAAGACCTCAAGC
Organism: Platycnemis pennipes; assembly: GCA_933228895.1. NCBI lineage: Eukaryota > Metazoa > Arthropoda > Insecta > Odonata > Platycnemididae > Platycnemis > Platycnemis pennipes. The sequence continues at coordinate 110,868,969 of OW121853.1, forward strand.
TAAGCTATCTTTTAAATCTCTCTGCCCCACACCTCAGTCGGACACAGTGAAGGCAGGCCTAACTTCAAGACAACAACATTCAGTTATTTTTACTGTCACCAAATAAAAAAAATTGGAAGAATCGCCTACAGTGAAAGAATTAAATCAAAAAAATTCAACAACTGCAGGCCAAGATGAAAGTTAAAAAAGAAGAGCAAAAGTATCAAAGAAAAATAACAAGATAGGTGTACTCAAAATTAAAAGAAACTCTAGAGCAAGAAAACCCATGTCTAAGGTAAGAGGCTCTAGGAATACGACCAACAAAGTCCAAAATATTTCTTTGAAATCCAAAAGTCGAAATATTATGTTTGATGATTCGTCATCAGATCAGAAAAGAGAAATTTGTCAAGATCATTCTTTTAATGATATGGACCCACAGGCGTCATTTCATGGAGGAGGAGGATTGCTAAGAGAAGCCTCGGGCTCAAACGACATATGCCTCATGTGCGGTGAGTTTGGCAAGGACAAAGAACTGTGGTTTAGGTGCTGCACGTGTTCAGGGTGGGTTCACTCAGCTTACAGTGCTGCCGAGTCTGCAGATAAATTTATTTGTGATTTTTGTTTTCATGTAAAACTTAAAACATTTTTGTTTTATAAAATTTTAGCACTTTTCGATTAACGTATACCTAACACTTTCATACCATTATCAGTTGAACTATATAGTTGTATGTAGTATTAATTGAGTATCTTAAGTAATAAGTGATAAAAGATGCTGTATGCAATAATTCATAACTATTTACTTCCCTAATCACGAGATTTTTTTACTGTACGGAATAGCCCCGACCCCCGGGGCTATTTCGTACAGGGACATGTTTTTTTATTAATTAATTTAAAAATATAAACAATGAAATAATTCAAATTTCTTTGTGTCCAAATGGAAGCCAATGATCCATATTACAATTTGCCTATTTTCTTATAATTTTATACCCAATATTAGCTGAGAAATAACAATTTTCGCTTAAGTGTACGGCATAGCCCCGCTCTCCCCTACTGGTTAGTTTTGTAAGTGTAATCATGTGTAAGTGACAAAGCTTTTGCTGAGTGGTCAGTAATTTCTAAGTGCTTGACCTCAGCATGAAAATCACACTTATAAGAGTTAAAAAACCGAACATATACATGTTCTAAACAGTTTGCTGTTTGTTTTGTTATTCTGGTTGGTTCATTGACTACCATAGGAACGCAACAGATTAGAGTATTGGTCGGAGTCAATGCTGGATTCCAATATATTAACATTCATATCACCTGTGATAGCTAAATTATTTGTAACATTTCTTATCAAAGGTTCGAGTTCTCAGACATATTGGGATACCGACACCTTTTGATCTCGATAAATAGCAAGTAGATAAAAAACAATATATTCAAACTTTAGATTTTTGAGCAGACAATCGGCGGACGGTATGTCACATGAAATCGTTTCGTATTTTATATTAGTTTTAATGAAGACCATCACACCTCTTGCCCTAGACAAGTTATTACAACTGGCGATTGAGTTATAGCCATTCATTTAATACAGATCAATTTCATCATTTTTTATCAAAATTTCAGTCTAAACTATAGCGTCAGGTTGATCACATAAGCTACTTAAATGCAATAGAAGCAGTTCAAAATTACTTCTCATGCTTCGAATGTTTTGTTATATAATTAAAGAAGCTTTTTTTTATATTGAACGACTTATTTAGATTTTGAGAAGTCATTAGAAGGAAATTCATAAATTTGAAATATCTTCCAGGCTAGTAAGAACAATTACTGGATCTTTTACTTCTTGCCGCATTAGGATTGTTCCCCCTCTTACTCACAAGCATTTGTACTTATTACTCTTCTTTGCTTCTTTGGCTGCATTCAAAACGAGTATTCTTCCTGAACACAGCGCTTCATTGACGTACACAGGCACATCCGGAACGTCCAGGTTGATTTGTCGAGTTGAGAAGTCTCGTTTAACTCTTCGCATAGCTAGGAATTCGTCCTTAATGCGTTGTTTGACGAATTTCACACTGAATCCCCCTCCTATTGCCCTTCCTGTCCTGGTTTTAAATCGATAGCAGTTAACTATGTCTTCGACACTCATTTTCACCCCCAATTCAACCCCTTTCTTACACGTAACGTCAGGCAGGCTTTCAGGTACTATTAGGATTCCATGTATTTCGACCGTATTGGAAAGCAAACGCTGTTCTAGCTCATTTGAACGATGGCACTGAATTGCGAGTTGCTTTTTTAACAATAAATTCTCACTGTGAAGAGAGTCCACTTTAACACTGCATTCGTCCAGTCGCTTTCCTAAAGATTTGATAATCTTAAACTACTCATCCAGCCTTTCGTACAACTTATTGATGGAATCTCATAAATTGGATTCGGTTATTTTTAGATCTTTTTTTATCTCCCTGCACAGTCGTAACACCTCATCACTCGAAGTATCACTAGGTAGATCCGATGATCATCGATCTCCCTATCCAGATTCATACTCAGCCTTTTTGCCTGATTACAATTACTAAACTTCCAATTCTGATTGCTGGCGTGTATCGCCTCTAATTCACCACTGGCCAAGGGTATATCCAAGCAGTTCCCGTGACAGTTGTTGCGGCAGTCCACACACGATACATAAATTGTAGCACGTATAGATTTTTTACGCGCGTTACATTGAGGCATTTTGATAATTGCAAGTATGTATACCTCTAAAGCAGGGGTTACCAAAGTGGGGGGCGCGCCCCCCCAGGGGGGCGTGAAAACATGTCAGGCGTGAGCGCGAGACCAGTTAAAAATAAAAACCTCTAAGTAAATAAAATCCATACATTTCTTTAACTAAATTTATGTTGTAGATTTTTAAAATCAACCTTGATGTTTAGAAAACTTAACAATCCACTTGTATAAAACTCTTTTATAGCAAAATATATAGCTTTTTGTCGATGTTTTTCTCTTAACAGTATTTCTTTAAATTGAAACTTAAAATGTTACTTTTGTGATAGTAAAAACACATGTTTTGTTGTCAATGTAATACTTGTTTTTTTCACATGCCCACAAAATTTACTGTGAAGGGGGGCGTGGAGGGTTTCCATTTTAACAGGAGGGGGCGTAGTACAAAAAATTTTGGGAACCCCTGCTCTAAAGCTAAGTCACTGAGCACGGCATGACCTTGTCTCAAGATCGCAGCGGAGAGACGTCCGCTCGAGACGAGAGACCACGACTGACTGTCATTGACAAAAATATTATAAGCTGTTGGATCAATTTGGGCTTTGCACCATTATGTCTCCAATTACACTGATAAACAAAAGTTTTGGGTAACATTTTGGAATTCAACACATGTTCTAGAACAATTGAAACGAATAATTCGAAATATGTAAAATATATTTGTCTCTGCCACCCACCTCTATTGAGATAATTGCCATCTATCATTTTTATATGTTTTACATTGTATCAAGGCAAACGACTCGCAGACAGATGTTTCACTCAAATACATGCACATTTTCACTTTAACTCGTGGATATACAATATACTTCCTTAATGAAAGAAATGTTTGTTCGCATCTCTTGGTTCTAGACTTGCGTTTGTGCTGAGCATTTTGCATGTCACACTGCACTGCGTGTAATAGTACACGTTAAGGCATCGCAGCATCCAAACGACCATGATAGCGGGACTCTCATCACTGAGATGTCCTGAATAAAATGCACACCATGTTCATCGATGGCTGAATCTAAGTTCTCAGTCAAGAAGTGAGGATGGGGGTTTAGGAGATGAATTTTAAGGGACATGTTGCCACCCAGCTGTCTGAAAGCCCTTTTGTTTTTTCTGCACATCATTCACATACTCATAAAGTTTTCTCGGGCTTCCCACCGGGTTGAATATTTATATAACACCAACGTTTCAACGGACGAGTCGTCCGTCGTCTTCAGGGTGAGTTTCAGGGTCCATCGTCTTCAGGGTCAGTTCTTCAGTTTCTCACCCTGAAGACGATGGACGAGTCGTCCGTTGAAACGTTGGTGTTATATAAATATTTAACCCGGTGGGAAGCCCGAGAAGGCTTTACGAAAATGATTCGCCCGGAAAGAATCAAATCATAATTCACATGCTCAGCATCAAATCATAATTTCCAAGGAGATAGGCTACGGCTAACATAAATGCCACTCGTGCAGTACCTTCAGTCTTGGAAATGGCTGTCAGCAAAGATCTTCCTTATTTGTGGACCTATTCTTCCCCTTTCGCATTATTCAGTTCCTGAAACTCATTACACAGGTTTGGAAAAGCATCCGAATCGTTATCTAGCGCATTTATAAGGCGCATCTTTATGTGAAGCAGTGCTTTGATTACATATTCACGAGTAACCAGCGGCACACGTGGGACGTTTTTTCCTCCTGGCTGCATTTTATATCTAGTCCGCAGATTCTTCTTTATGTAGTGGTGCTTCCAAATTCTGCTGCCCCAATTGTAGAAAAAGCTGCATCAATTGGTGTACCCCGTCTGCATTCCAATTTGAGTAGTGAATACTTTTACATCACCACATATACACCAATTGTACTCACAATAGCGTATTTTTTCAAGAAGTAGCGACATGGTTTCATATATCTTTCTCAGGTGAGCAGAATATCCAATAGCTACACACGCATACCTGTTTCCGGTGTAATAATATAGCCTTCAAACTTGTCATAGATGATTCGATAGACAGTTAGAAAATCATGTTACCAATGGAATTTATAGGTAAAATTTTAGTCCATAAATTAAAGTTTTTACTCTTGGTAACAATTCAAGTTATGCATTCTTGCGTCAAAATAATCAACATCATGCACATAAGATTATAAATAACATTTACCAAATATCAATCTCACGTGATCGTTAAATTCAATAAATTGACCTTGCAGGAAAATAAAATTATGAATGTCAGAATTTACGAAAACACGGGCATAATTAATAATAACTGTGAAGGTAGGTACACAGGCTGACAAAGTATGTAGCAGGTTTTCTGGACAAGTAAAACATATTTTCCATACCTTGTCCCTTTCCTGAGAGACACTAAGGGTAATTAAGTATTTATTTCACTTCGCAGGAAATAAACTTTAATATAGTTAAAGAAAATTTGTTTCCAAACAAATTCTTGTTAAAACCGACATAAAGACTGCCCATATAGAAGTGAAGAGCCCCGTCTATCTGTGATTTAAAATCTGCACTCGCACATATAGGCGCTTCAGACTGGTAGGAAATATACAAGGTTGGGAATGGAAGGGTAAGAATGACCGCCGCAGATATGATATCTTATATACGATTTTCACCCGCCTTATATTGTTGGTTAATTGCCACCTTTATACGTGAAATATTGTTATTATTAATGTGTCACTAATTTGAAACCATTTCCCTATGTTGTTGAAGGTTTTCCGCTGCATCCACATTTTTATTGCTGGGTTCAGTCAAGGTTATTAGCAGAGAAGGCTGGTTGTTAGTAAATAGCTAATAAAATGCAAAAAAGACCAATTTAAAAACCATTATAAAATATAATTTTAACGGATATGACACAATATACATAAAAGTATAGTAATGTAGTATTGGAATTATTTGGATGCTTCCAAAAAGTGTAAAAATGGACGGTTTCATTGGAGTTCCAGCCTAGGTACTTCTGTAGGGAGTATAAGTGTTTTCACAAAAAACGAGCAAAATGTTTTGCGTAGCTTTAAGAATAATGATAAATGTTGTCCCATGCAAAGTAAAATGTTGTTCATATCTTCAAAACCTGACGCGAAAGAACAAAACTGTTTTAGTAATTTAAATCAGTATGACATGTCATATATCTTCTGGTTGTCTATCACTGTTATGGTAGAGCCTGTGTAGGAATAAATTAAGGTGCTTTTGAAGAAAGATTATCAATTTTGACTCAATACATTTCAGTTACTACCAAGCTCAAAGGTCGATGGTATTCAGGGCTATTTAATCTATTCAATCTAATCACGAACTGAAGTAACATTATTATCGTGATTTTGGATTTGTAAGGATCTTTCATCTGAAAAAGTTTAATTTTATGGAATAACTGAAAAAATAATGAGATCACAGAATATGTGCCAGGTTTTGACTCAGCATAATTCTCAGCTTTTTTTTATGGGAAACTATTCTTATACAAATTTGAAGCTGTCATAAGAAAAAATTATGATACTCGCATGCTCCCGTGAGTGGTTCCGAAGCGTGGCAGCTCTTTTCTGTGCGATGCGATCTAAATCAAAAACGAAAAGTTCTAGAGACTACCAATAATAGTTATTTTTTGTACAGATACTGCATAAATATCCCCTACCTACCTTGTGCTCATATTTTCATTTAAAAATATTAATGACCCATAGTGTTCTCTACAATACTTCATTTATTTTCTCTCCCTCTCTCTCTTCCCTCCCTTTCTTAGCCTCAACTCACCCCTCTATCATAGTTATTTTTTCATTCTCCTATGGTTTTTTCTTCCTTTTGGAAAACTTTAATTCATACTCATTCGTACTCAATTCCGTCAAATCCTCATCTCCAGAATATCTCTAGCCAAAGCTTCTCCGCCTTCTAAGTTTTGCGATCAAATAATTCTCTATCAGAAACTACATCACTCTTATCTTTGAATCTTGACTTAGAACCATATCGATAGTTCCTTTACTATCTAAAACGGCGATACAAACATTTTGTCCCATCCAGCTCATAAACCCGGTTATTTCCAAAATCCTTTTCAGAAATGCATTTCTTCACCTGTGATAAATTGTGCTCGCAAACTTTAGCATTCAACCTAGCAGCCTAGACTCTTCTCAATTTCATTAATATGTTTAATTTATTTACCTGACCTGATGATGACTTTAATCGTCGAAACCATGGTCGTTTTAATGTGAGATAAATAATTGTGGATGTACAAAGTTTATCAAATCTTTCCTTATGCATAGGTTTTTTAATTTCATTAATATATTTTATTAATTTCATTGCATGTTGGGTTAGATAAATCCGCCGTTGCCACCATAAACCCATCGAATTTCACTTTTTTTCCCGTGAACGTTCAACGGGAAATTTCCCGTAGGAACCGAGAGACCACTGACCTCTTGCTGTAGTGGAGAAGCGACAAGGGCAATGGTTGGCTATCTTCCATGGAAATGAATTCATTGATTCAATCCTCCTCACTCCCTGCTTCGCATCTCCGTAGTAGACAAGTATGGACGAGTGTTGGATCTTCAGCCCCTCAGACCACCAGAGCCACCCCTTCCCCCAACTGCTTTTCCATTTTCTCTCTCTACAATGACTGCGCACTGCATTCGTCGAATTGGAAGTGGGTGTTGTCGACTGGGAAAACCAAGGAATATCCAATTGCATACAGATGTCAATTTTCTCCTAACAGCATCTTCATGTAAACTTTACGGAGATTTTTCCGAAACTATCATGAGCCAATTGAATGCATGTATAAGTAAGGGAGCACAAGTTAGAGCTGGTGAAACAGCAACTTATACGCACTCATTTATTGGTTGCGGAGAAAGAGGTATAGATTGAATGAATTTGAATGAATGGTCGGCGAGTGGGGTCTTAAAGAAGGGCCAGGTTAAAAGTCTGATACAGAACGCTGCATACTTTGGCTCTGAAATGTATCTGACGGAAATAGAATGTCGGCTTTTAAGATATGGGTGGAGAGAAGGCTGGAGTAGGTATGATAGTGGGCAAGAAAGACAAATGAGAAAGTGCTAGGGAGAGTAGGGAAGAAGAAAAAGTTAATCGAATATTTTAGGAGACAGATTGATTGGACTGAGAAGCAAATAAGGAAGGATATTTTTCAAAGTAATTATAGAGAAAAGAATATTCGTGGGAGTAGGAGAAGAGTAGACTGTTTGAATAAAATGGTTATAGATAGAAGTTTTCTATGCTAAGTCAAATATCAAAGTATATCAAATAATATCTGGAGTAGGATAGTGTAGTGATGGTGTAGTGATAGAAATTATCTTACTGCATTGGAATTATTTCCCGTCTGCCAAAAATACCTAAGTTGGTAGAACACCAATAAATTTTATGCCTTGATGAACCATAAACCGAAATTCCAAGTGGTGTAATTACCATAAGAAAAGTTACGATTGCCTGAAAACAATACACATCACTTAGCAGTATCTTTTTCTAGTGTTTATCAACACTGTCATTGCTGAGTATTGATATGTTGCCAACGGATATATTTTTAACGGATGTATGATTATCTAAATTAATACCCTCTTACGATAAATGAGATATTAAAAAAAAATTCAATTTCCGCAGGATTTTTCTTGTTAGCTACCAGTCATATTACACGAAAGTTTTCTTTCGTCAGAATGATATCGCTGAGTTGTGCCCTGATAACAAGTGCCTAAATATTTACCCTCATCAAGTAATTCCAACCAATAAGTAGCATACTTGGGTTTTCGGTGCTCCAACTTCGGCTCTATCACGTCGATACCTGAGATCTTAATCCTCAGAGAAGCCGGCCTACGTAGAGATGGGCGATTCGGTAAATTACCGCGGTAATTTTCGTACATTACCGCGGTATTTTACGTCAATTACCAACACCCCTGAAAATTACCGTAATAAACGGTAATTTTCAGAAAAGTTCTTTTTCAGAAAATTTCTTCCTCACGAAGAAACCACTAGAATAAGTGATATTATAAATTAAGTAGCAAAACGATTTTGTTTACATTGTGTCCGTGATTAATTCAGAGTAAAATAACAAATGCACATTGCGCAGAGGTATGTCTTTGGAAGGAAAATTTATCATAGTATGACAAAAGAGAGGCAAATTGCGTGTTGCTGCCAACTTCGTTATAATTTTTTTAATGAGTTATAATGGATAAACGTCGTGATATGTTTGATACAAGCGTCGGCATTTGTATCTCAATGCTATTTGATTTCGTTTTGAGTCCTTTGATAAGGATTTGCAGCTCAAAATTTAAAATAACTGGAAAATTACGGTAATTTTCGAAAATTACCGTAATTACCCACGGTAATTTACCGCAATTGAAAATTACGGTAATTTACCTATCTCTAGGCCTACGTAGTCAGGGCCTCGATCATGGATCTTCCTAAGGCGTGCGCGAGCGTTATCGTTATTTTTTGATTTAACTTATGCCAGAGAAAACGTGATCTCCATCCTTCCGTACAGCACTTCAAATCGCTTATCACAAATGGTGGAGCGAATTTTATAGAGGGTTATTGTTAACCCTGAGCTACTTTAGGGGTAAGCGTTATCGATACAGATTGCGAAAACGCCAAAGATGCATCCGTGATTCCACACCAGGTCTGTACCAACTGGCCTGCTAACTCATACTTCACGGGATCGATTCCCGCCCAGGGTATGGGTGTTGTGTTTGCCCTTTGTTCTAGATGGATGGATGGATCTAGATACCCTTGGAAATTATACCGGGCCATAAAACTTTAGCCGTTCCCTCACCGAGTTATTCTTATGACGGTAATCTCATTCAACGGTGGGCGTCACCCTAACACAATAAAATACAACGACTATGTTTTAAACCATAATCTTAAGTAACTTGCTGGCGAAATGCCCATTGTGTTCCCATTATGGTATTAATAATGGCATTGGATAGAAGGAAAGTAGTATTGAAAATAAATATCAAATCATTACCAATTTCTTTTGTTCTATGATTGCAGCAATCGTTTCTAAAATCTGTGCTTATATTTTTAACACTTTTTCTCTATCAATTTTTTTATACCAATGCATTACTTCAAAAAGTTCGTATCCGATGTCGTAATATGCTGTACGAGATGGCCCTGGAATCTTAACAATTATTTCGCAATACATTTTGTCCAAATCCGATGACCACGGCCATCGCATCGCCATTTCGATCATAATCGTCTTGTTTGTAGGTACAGTTACGACTTCACCGAAACGGTGTAATAGTTCCGTTCCCATGGTTCAGTAAGAAACGCTGAACATTCAATAATCTATTTTGGAATCCATAATGTACTTCAATATCAGAATTTTTTGCTTTTAGTGGACACTACTGAGAATTGCTCAGCTATACGCCCAGTCGTGTATCGCTTTTCCAAAGGGTTGTGAAATCAGCTTCCGTTTTGCACGCGTTGACATGTTAGCAATTTAGCGTATGATCATCGCCGGGGCTAGAAGTTATTGTAGCCTTGGGTGTATTGGAGTGTGAAAGGGATTATTCTCGATCATATTAATTTTTTTCCGTAGAATTGCGAAGTACCCGATCCAGGTACGTGGCGAGAAATCTTTATCGGCATTGACCCACTCTTCACGAAGGACAGCGTTGGTGTCACAGTCGAGCGAATATTGGGACAGGCATTTTACTCCATCCCCCCATCAACTGTCCTTCACATGAGGCGGCATTATTTGCTTGATGGCTTTCCACTGATGGACTCTTGAATGGGCAGTTTGAAGGCGAAAACGAGGGCGAGTTGCCATATCCTACGTACTGGAAATCAATTTTACTCTTGTATTCTTCTTGCTGTCGGCAGTTTCCAAGCCCTTTCCAATGTCTGCGTCGCGCATTTGTGCGCTTTTCTGCGATAAAACCGGAATATTATTTGAATTTCAGTTTAGCGTCCGATATAATTCGTGCCTTTTCTCGCCTCTCCTCTGCCAGGAGGGGCAAAGATTTCTGTGCCATTACAGGAGGAGCTTAGAGTCTTGCTCTAAGAATTTTGTATGGAATGTCATTTCATGCATATGAATTATTCGTAGATGATCGTAATTTCAGTATTTTACTTGCATTGATTAGTCTACGTTTGATCAAAAATCTGATATAAAACATGCTGATAGAAATGGCGTGATTTGTTCCACTTAATACACACACACATACACGAGAATATACCATTGATAGGAAACTATTATCTATATTTCTCCGATTTTCTACTAACGGTCTGAAAATGTACACTTTTTAACGTTTCTCGGAGCATGCTAACAAGGCAGATGAAGGTAATTCAAATTGGAACCCAATGGAAGGATTTCGTTACGGTGGTGAATACACGATTATGCATATGTTATTTACCCTGTGTATATATATTTATATGTTGGTAAACATTAAAAACAAAAAATAAATAAAATAAATAAATAAGCCTCATGCATATGCTGATTTTGCTACACTGAACCAAAGATAGTTGATGTTAGAACAATGAAAAAATTCAATCATGATAACATCATTATCAATCTATCAATTATTACCAACCTTATATCATTATCAATTCTAACATGCGAAATTAAAAAAATTGTGACAGATGTTTGAGCCAGATATATGGACGTACGGACGCCTACCTCGCGCCGTGGCCCCAATTTCTTAAGGGCGCCTAAATCTTATGAGAGAAATTAATGATTCGTTTCAAATTTGGAGATGCGCCCAGTAATTGAACCAAAAGTTGGGCCCAAAATCAGTCTCCAATGCGTTTGCCTCAAATTTGCAATCGAGATAGTGGTTACGATTGCTAAGGCCCGACGCTTGCACGAGTTAGCCGGTAGATCCGGAAAGTGAACATTTGTGAGAAAATTCAAGTTAGGTGTGAGTTTTCTTTACTTCAGAACTTGATCATTCTTATACTAACAGAATGGTTTTGCATGTTTGCTTTGCAACTTATATCTTTTTTAAATAGTGAAGTTCTGACTAGTATATTAACACTATTCATTTTTTATGCATGATATGTAGTGCATGTTTGGTGAGAAATCACCCCCTGCCACACATCTTTGTGGTGGCTTGCAGGGTATTATGTAGATGAAGATACTAGTGATACTTTTACATTTTACAGGTTGAACTAAATACTTCTTGAGAATGCATACTATTGTTGTTGGTATTTTCCAGCAATATTAGCGTAATTCGAATTATATAGCAATATGTTATATCTTCTCCACGGAAATAGAGGGTGAATATGACATGGTATCATCGTACCTTTGTGCACTATTTTGTACGAAAAAAATAAAAGAGGCTGTTATTTGAAAATTAATGAGTTTTACGCAGCATTTAGCAAGAGTTGCCTCCTAATTACTTAATAATTTTACAATTCCTTCCATTGAATTTTAACGGAATCTTTCAGTTTGTATTGTACAAAGGTTTTGCCGTATGGTATCACCAAAAGAGTATGTATAGTGCTCCACAGTTGGACGTGAGGATCTTTTGACGCCTTTTATAACCGTAGACTGATTCCGAAGTCAAGTTTCTCTTCAATCATCCTCCTTTCAATAGCAGATATTCCACAGAGAAAAAAATCATCCGCCTTGACCGAGACTCAAATCCGGACCCCCTGATTTTCCCTTATTCTAGTTAGGCGAGTACAAAATGTATTCATTCATAGGTATTTGAGTATTCGAATTGATACAAGGGTACGTGACGTATACATGAGTACTTGGACGAGTAAATACATGGAAACCTAAATGAGTAATGTTCATCCGCATGAAGACAACCATTGCCTTGATAAATACTTGAAGATTGGAATGAATACCACTATTTTTATTCAACTTGGCAATGATACTTTAATCTCAGTGTCTTGAGTATTCTCAATGTTGAAGAAACCAGTTGAATGTCATGTTTTTATGGAGGTGCTCGGGTACTCGAGTTTTCATTCCTGTTCTCGTAATGTAGCGTATTCAACCATGAATTCTCCGAAGCCCTCGCGGTGAAGCGAGTAGTTGGCTATATATTCTTTAGAGTATTCCTGTTCTAGTAATTCTTCTCAAGGTAATCATTGGTGATGTTCCCATTTATTCATTCAATTACTCAGAAATTTATGAATGAGTAGCACCTTTCTTGGATGTACCAAAGTCAGTGTTTCAAGGTTTCATACAGTTTCTGTCTCAATATCATAAACCGCAGGGTTGGCTTAATCTAAAATGTTTACCTGGTCGAGAGAGTATTCCAGTGCCCCACCCTCCCCCACTTGTAAGAACCCTGAACTCTGTTGTAACACACATTCACCAGTTAGCCATAGAAGTAAAAATTAGTTAGTAAAAAATGTCGAAAAATAGGTTTTTGGACATGAAGTAAGTTGTCAATCCCCGAACGGACGGCACGCTCTCAACTCACTGGTGTAATGACTATGCCATACCAACTCGATTTCTGTCTCACACTCGAGGGAGTCCGCCGATGTTGTTGCTTCAGTCGCTCTGGAATGAAAGCATTCCCACCACAAATCACCCTTGGTGAAAAAATGACGAAGATACACCACAATAGTCGAGCACCAAAGGAACGCCGCGAAGATTGAAGGCATACGACACTGTTTCGAATGCTCCCCTCCAAGGGGAAACACATTTACTACTTCGTGAGAACCAGTGAAAGGGAAAAGGGAGATTATATACACAACTTTCCATAATTAATGTGCAGTTACAAATAGGCCAAAGTTTAGCTTGGAATAAAATAACTTATAACGCCAATTGTAGCAGACATAGACCGTGAGCAATCTATTCGGGAGGAGAATTAAACACGCCTCATTCCACAAAAACTAACTTTTCAATATCAATTTGTGTGTATCATTACCGCTAATGAGGTAAGTAATAGTAATCTGGGTAGGTGACCGACAGGTGTTGTAATCTGTGCCAAATAGGTAAATTTAGTAAATATGTACGAGTAGGAATATTTTAGGGATTAGAGGAAGGGTGAAGCAAAACCCGACGTTGGAGGCGAGATTCCAAATCGCAACCCTAGGTTTGCCAGTTCGGCAAGTCAGTGACGTGGGTATCTATCCGGGTAACTCTTTCCGCCGACAGGGAAGGGCAAGACCATTTAGATTTTATACGCTAACCCAATATAAGTCCGCTAACTTTGATTAACTCAGTACAATGGAACCGTGACAAATCGGTATAAACGGCGCGAGGAATCTTTCGGATCATCGGACTACCCATTGAATAAAACGAAATGTTTGCAGAACTGCAGCGTGTACTAAGCGCCATAGATGCCCGTCGATTCCTCTGAAATAAATATTTACCATACGAAATACTTGTTTCTACTTATTTTAGTGGAAAAATTTGAACATAAAATTTTAATTTATAGCAGTAGCAGTAGTAATTCATGGTAGGTGGGTGAAAATTTATGTCATTTCCGTTATTAAGGTGGGTAATTAGGTAGAAGTACGAATTTTTCAGGGAGGGATGATGGGTGGAGGGAAACCTGGCGCCAGCATCCAATTGCTCTTAATGGAATCTACCAAGGGGCCACGGTTTTATGTCTCATCCTAAGAACAGAGTACGACCAAAAACCTTCTAATTAACGGCCTTGAAGTGCTTTCTGGACCGTTAATAAGAAGGGTGTACCGCTGAATAATAGGCCAAAGCCTAGAGTTAAACTCAAACGCTCAGGATAGGCAGAGAATTTATCATCTCAGAGAAGTATAAATGCGATGGTGGTATAAGTCGAGCAGCCAGGTGACAGCCCATTATTCAAATGCCTCAGGCAAAATAGGTCTCGCGAGCCACATGCAACTGCACTTTGAGTACGTGATTGTGGCTCGGAAGTATCATTGAAAATGGCAATAAAATTAGCAGTTCCATTGAAAAACCATATATTGGGTTTGAAATGAAAGTAGCAAAACTTCATTGACTGATTCCGAATTCTAATTGTGTGATAAAAAAACACCATATACCAACCGAAAATTCAATCAGAAAATGTTTACTGCTTACACAAAACCTAGGAAAGCTTTTTTTGAGTGATTTAAAAAAATTTAATGGCGATATTATTAATACTATTACATTTTATAGCATACCTCAATTTTAATTTTATGAAAAACATATTATAGTTTGGCAAAGTACCCTAAGCCATCGTTATGGATAGGAGATTGAGGCTATTAAGGTGGGTAATTAGGTAGAAGTACGAATTTCTCTGCCTAAAATGTTAGCCGACACCTGCCGGGTGTTTGATATATGCGTAACTTTGAGGAACTACATTCGTGAAATTGTAATCGCTGAAATTCGGCTGCTTATGCTAACAATAAGACTCGATTCAGCGAGAGCCGCACAATCGTGGCTTTTAGTGCGCACAACCATTTTTCATTATTATATGGCGTTTCTTTCCTCTAATCTCATCTGGCAACACATGCTATTGTTTGGTTCTTACTAGAGTGTGCAGTCAATTTTACGTTCTCTTCAGCAACAGCGTTGGTATGTACTCACATATGCTCGTTTCCAATTTCTTCTTTTTCCAAATATTCTCCTTTTTTCGAACTACATATCCTCTGTTCCCTCAGTTCGTTCATATTATTCGTTATTGTACTAAATACATGTGCTGCATTTCATTTCAAATTCGATATAAACCTTGAGCCGTTGTGTATCATTTTTTCCATCATAATGGAGATTTACTTTCATCTTTATGCTTTACTGTCAGCTTTACTGTCATCAGTATGGAGAAGAATTAGTGCAGCATTTGAACATTACTCATTAAATAATGGAGATCAAGAGCTACTTACAATTCAAGAGTGTGGCAGTAAGCATGGACGATGACAATGGTAGAGAAGAAAAGGGTGGAAGGATTTGAAATGTGGTGTTACCGAAGTATGACGAAGATAAAATGGATCGACCGAGTGACAAACGAAGAAGTCTGGGAGAGAAGTCTGCTGAAAACTCTAAGAAGAAGACGGGAGAACCTAATCGGCCATATCTTAAAATATGATGGCCTGATGAAACAATCGTCATGGGAAAAGTGAACGGGAAGATTGGAAAAGGGTGGTCTCGTATGAGATACATGGAACATGTTGTGAGGGATGTAAAAGAGAGGAGCTACGTCAATATGAAGAGGTTGGCCGATAGAAGAATCGAGTGGAGGGCTGCGTCAAACCAATCCTAGGATTGTTGACCCTTGATGATGATAAGCAGAAAACGGAATCATTAGGTTCGGGCTACTTGGCCGAACCCTTGTTAATACAGAAGATTATCTTTTGAACTAGCCTCTTCTTTGTCAAATGGCCTAATACTTCTGGAAAGTTATTAACATTATGACATTTTACGATCCACTTTGAATGCTACATTTCAGTGATATTTAAGACCCTCAAATAAGACCCGGTAATCAGTCCAGTCTGACGTAAGTTATCGAAGCGGATTGTTGTTGCAGAGCGTACTTCAATGGGGAGAGAGGCTACAATGGTGTAATATGTATAGGTACCTTCATTGAACAAAATAAAGCATTGAGGGCACACTATATACATAGCCATTTCAAATCTGCTTACCTATCGAATCTGGAGGTTCTTTTTTCGAATTTTGTGGGAAATATTTTCCTCTTGCACGAAACCACATCGGTCAATAATCCTAGTGTTGGTTTGACGCAGCCCTCCACTTGATTCTTCTAGCGGCCAACCTCTTCATATTGACGTAGCTCCTCTCTTTTGCATCCCTCACAACATGTTCCATGTATCTCATACGAGACCACCCTTTTCCAATCTTCCCGTTCACTTTTCCCATGACGATTGTTTCATCAGGCCATCATATTTTAAGATATGGCCGATTAGGTTCTCCCGTCTTCTTTTTAAGGTTTTCAGTAGATATCTCTTCTCTCCCAATTTTCTTAAGACTTCTTCGTTTGTCTCTCGATCGCTCCATTTTATCCTCATCATTCTTCGGTTGCACCATATTTCAAATGCTTCCAGCCTGGACTTCTCTGCTCTTATTGTCCACGCTTCGCTTCCATGTGGTAGAATGCTCCAGATGTATGTTCTAATGAAATGCCTCCTCACTTCCACGCTTTTATTTACAGCTGTAAGCAGAATCTTCTTTTATTAAAATGCCCGTTTCGCTTGGGCAATCCTACATGAATCCAAAAAGAGAGAATGGGAAATCTTTTCAGACCGCTGCTTCTTAACATAGTTCGGGGCCCACCAAGAGATGATACGGCCACTGAACTTCATTGTTTATCATTGTCTGGGAATACATTTTGTTGGTGGGACGTTTAATTCTACTCCTTTTTGAGAGCTAGAAAGAACGATATCACAGATTATTACGTAACGTTTGTCCCCACGAAATGCCTCGTTGACATGAATCAGAAAAATGGCCTGCTTGGTCTCGCGTGCATCATGATAACTCTCTCTTCGACGGATTGGAACGCAGCCAGAATGTTCTTGGAAATCTTGATAACGGTCCCATCTTGAGCAGCTGCAGCGAAGTACGCAAAATCTTCCTTCCACATCTAAAAGAGGCCAAATCAAGTCTGCCTATCGACTGGGATGAACGCTTTTTTTCCAAAGTGATTCGGAAAAATTTTGTTGTTGTGCGAAACCACCATTCTTCTAAAGGATTTGAAACATGATTACATGAAAGATTAAATGATATATGTTTCTAGATTTACGTGGTTAATAATTGTCGCTGCTGATGATTTAGATTTGATTACTTCGAGACACACGCAATATAGTCCCAATTTAACTAGCTAAAAATCCCTTGAAGTAGCATTTATTATCTTAAATTTTTTTAATACGCTCGGTATATTGAATACAAATGATTAAACATTTTATATCCTACTCATGTTTATTGTAACTTCTTTTAAAACCTAAGATTGATTTTGTATGTTGAATTCTCCGCTCATTGTTTTTATTGATCAATCTCATCATACCCACAGCTTTCTTCCCTTTAACACCATTAACTGTTTATGCTACATATCTTATACGGAATATTTTTTGTCATTCTTCCCATTCAGTTTTATCTCGATGCATGCCTCATGAGGACATTACAACGACTCTTTTGTGTACTGAATTAGACGATTGTGACGCATGCTCGGCATGTAAATCCGAATGCAATAACGTTGGTACCATCGAAAGGTGTTTTTGCTGTACCTATCATGTGCAAGTATAATGATAATTTTAAATCAGAAGCGTATTAGAATCAAACTGGAGTTCTCATTCAACAGCCTTGGATTAAAGTTAATAGCAAATGGTTAATTTGATAAATAAAAATGAGTCGAACGGATAAATAGTTTCAGATAAATATTCTTGACGGTAACTCATAGTAGCATGGAGTCAGCTAAAGCCATAAACTATTAGCATGGCTAAAAGGTCCTCTTCGTCCACTTTTATCGTGTACCCTGCTAGACACCTCAAGGTTGTGTGGCAGGGGCGATACACTAGGTTCATGCAACCAAAAGATTAGTTGGTCTATATATGGAAGACCTAGTATAAGGTAGACATTCTCCAGACACACATAAAAATCATTAGATAGTAAAAAATTATACAATATTCAACAATAATTTAAGCATTTCGTTGAGCTGGCACAGAGTTTTTACATCATGAATACCTACGAGAGTAGGTTCCGTACATGTACCTATATGATCAGCGGGATCCATCCGTTTTGCCCTCTACCTAAATGTAAAGGAATAGAAGAGTTCTACGCCAGGCACGGTTGGAGCGAAAATGGCAGAGCAATCGTGTTTGTCGGAGAGGAGTCACAGGAAGGAGGGGGGGGGGGCGGCGGCGCGGGAGAGAGAGGAGGAGGAGGGGGAGGTAATGGGGCGAGGGAGGGGAGGGGAGGAAATGAGCGAAGAGAGAGGAGTTCCGAAAGGGAAGACGAGAAAAATGGCCGAGGGGTTGGGGGGAGGGGAAATGGAGGCCACCGACTTCCGGTCCTTTGCCTCTCCCCCTTCCGCCCTGGGAAGGGACGCCTCTCTCCGGAGACGCGAGCGTACGTAATCCGGTCGCCGCAAAACGACGCCTTGGGGGGGGACTGCCGCGTCGTTTGCGATGGAGAAGGGAAGTGCCTCTCTTTTCGGGGAAGTGGGGTTTGCGCGTGGGGGAGGAAGGATCTCGACTCTTCTCTTCAACTCAGAGAAGCTTGGTGAGGTTTTTGAAAAAGCTTTGTGATCAGCGACTGTGTGTCGCTGGCTTGCTGGTAAAAGTCGTAATTAAATAATTAATCGTAACTTTGACTTCTAAATTTATCGTTTCCGTGAATTTAAAACCGACCTATTTTACAGTGAGATTAGAGATCCGTTGTGGAACAGCAGATTTTACCTTGAAAATAGGTTTAGAATTTGGTTGCCGAGCGGACGGATTTAAATGTTTCTTTCATTCTGTGAGCTATGATAATAGGTGTCATTAAAGTAGGATCAGTAGGTAATGTAGCTTTGCTTAAAGTGCATCTAAAAAGGTTACAAATTATTTTGAAATAAGTTAATTACACCCCTTCATGCCCAATTTATGAAAAATTTTGCGAATTTAAAGAAATTGATACCACTAATAACTACATCCCATTTACAATACAAAATACAAATCGATTGATAAGTTCAGTTTCAGTCTTGATTTGGGGGAAGTTGTTGCTATGGATTTCTGAAATAACAGACGTGGTTAACCTCCTTAGGTTTATTTGGCGACACGACGCGTTTACGCACATGATTGGCACCGTGTGGTGAAACGCGTCGTGCTACCAAATGAGCCTGAGGAGGGTTACCTCGTCTGCTATTTCAGACAAATCATTTAGCTAAATGTTCCTGGTACACGCATAGCTATTTCGTTTCTGTCGATGAGTTATCTTGTGTCTGTCAGTGCTTGCATGAAAAAGATTCACTCCTCACCAAAATTTTAAGACGATTGTATTCATTTATTCATTTTACCCATTCTTACGCAATCAATTTTGGAATATTAAATTTCCTTTCTGTGGTTCTATCATCCCCCAGCTACTTTTTATTAGATCTCAACTACGTACTTCACGTGTCAGCTAGATGACAGGAGTAGAAATTACATTTATCAAATCGGTTTTCTCTCCCAATATCAGCAAATCACTATCGATTTTCGATCTCATCAGTCTTTCTCTTCTTCGACTACTTATGCCCGAGGGAGAAAAGCCCTAATATTTTCACATACGTTGTTGAAATTACAGCCTCGAGAGCAAAGTTTCCTAAGGTCTAAGTAAAATTTAAATGATGATATTGATGAATAAACTATTGGGATCATAAATGTTGTTTTTCCAGTTATTGGATTGATTACGTGTGTGTGCTTAAGGTTTTTCAGGCGTGTTCCTATCTTGCGACACCTCGTTTTCTCACCCTTCTCCGAGGGAAGTTGTTACCTAGTACCCTCCACCAGTGGTCCGCCCCGCCTCCACACCTCCGCCACCCTCGCCCCACTTCCTCCCCAAGAGTTTCCACCTCGAGCAACTCAATTACACTCGAATTTATCAAGGAAGACGGCCACGCATCTGCGGGACGGTTTATTTCATGGACGGGGGAGCGGGGAACGGGCGAGTAGCCTGCACATGTTATGAAGCCTGCCAATGAGGCCGCCGAAGCCGAGCGAGAAAAAATAGGGGTTGAGGGCGAGAGGAAATGAAAGGGCGTGGGCGGTTGGTAGGGAAATAAAGACAGCAACCCCTGTTACCCAAGGGTTTGGGGAATGTTTTCAAATTTTTTCTTAGTGTCATTTTTCTCACCCTGCTGAAACACTGAAGCTCCCTTATTAAAACTTAGTGACTTGGTACCTAGTTAGTATTTGTATGCATGTACCTGACGGCCGAAACCGGTTGTACACATAAATCAACGAGTAGAATTCACAAAAAGCAGTCTCTGTTTTACTTGCTCCGTGTTATTTCTGGCACGTCCTTTGGTATTATTTATTATGGCTTATTCTGTTGTCTCAGTGTTTAGCTCGGGAGTGAGTTTTAAAGATCTCCTGTGTATTGAGTCGCTTCGGCGCTTTTAACACACGATACTGCGGAATTATTCATAATAAATAGAAATGATAACAATTCTCTCCCCGCACACCTCATCAAATCTCGACGTGTTTTGGCTTACATGTATAGATTTTAAATTATAGTTTTCCCTTGCAAATGGCACTTTCGGATCGATTCTTTACTAATATTGTTAGTGGAAAGAACCTAGTCCATGTTTATAAATCTTCTGGATTTCTAGACTGTTAACAGTATTATTATCCTCACAGCTTAATGGATCGCTACTACCTGATAGTAATTTCAGCGCACGCAAATGCTTTGTTTCGTGGATATCACGTGATTATTTAAACCTTTCTTTGGGCTTACATTTTTTTCCAAATTTTCCACATGAATCCTGTGAATTTGCTTGCATATATTCATGTGGTGTAGGAAGTTATAATAAACTTTCAGTAAGGGTATTGTAACTTTCTTATAGTAGGTATTATAAATAGTGTAAACTAACATTTTCAACTAGGTATATTTGGAAAAAAAGAGGAGAAGTTGGAAAAATAATGAAAAATTGCATGGAGGTCGTCTAGAAGGAAATAAACGTGTTGATGTTATGAAATTTAATGTTTCGTAAGTGCCTGACGGAATAGAAGAATTCAGATTTTTGTTGGAATGCAGATAGAGGGGGCAAAGCAATGGCCTAGGGCTCAGTATAAGGGATATGAGTTTTCGAGTTAATAAACTACACGGTAAGGGACTGCCTAAGACCTACTTAGTGAAGTACGGATCGAGTTGGTATAGTGGATTGAGTAATAAGCTCTTATTTCGAGAACCCCAGTTCGAAGCTCTGCAGTGGCATTTTCAATAGGTAAACCGGCATGAGTGCCGAGGACTCAGAGACATGGGACATTAAAGTTGTGGTCCCCTGAGCGCTTTTCGTTAGGAGCAGGCTAATGTCCGAGATAGGCCAATAATGGGGTCGTTTACTATATTTTTTTATTGCCGAATCTGATAGAGTTTGTAAAATAAAAAGACCCTTATTTTTCAGTTTTCTGATCCGTCAATTATTTCGCGAGTTATAAGCAGCGAAAAACTGATGTTTTTAACCTTTTCGGAAAAGTTGGCGTGGTGCAACCTCTGACGTCATCGACTTCGTCCAATCACAACTGAGCCCGCGAAGCTACATCGCCTAATCGCAATGGGGGACACACAGCTGACTCTGCCAATAGGAGCAGTTGCGACAGCATCTGTTCGAACAGACCCTCCGAGAACCCGTCTGCACTCCCTTCCCACTCCCTTCCCTTCCCCTAAAAGCAGTCAAGGACGGGAGGAAAATGACATCAGTGATATCAAGGCATCACCTTCGGTGGGCGTCATCTTCTGCTTATTTTAATTTTTAATTTATGAGCGAATGGTTGTGGTTAGAAGATTAATTTTTTCACTAGGTATAATTCATTTTTCGTTACTATCTAACGATTTCATGTACAAAATTGCAATTTCGGTTACGAATTAACGCCCCCATTAAGCACATATCGTTAGGACTAATTGAGTTGGGCTTGTAGTTTCCCAACCCGATGGTTCGGGTTTGACTCCATGCAGTGGTAGATTTTTCAGTGAAATGCAGGCTCACACATAAGTGCCGTAAGGAAAACAATTCTTGGCTCATATTCCGTCCGTCGAATCGGACGTTAAACTTTGGTCCCCTCAGTGCCTTTAGCTTAGGATACTCTAATACCGACACCAGGTTTCTCTCCACCCTTCTCTTCCATTACTTTCCCATCCATGTACCTTTCCTCCGCGTCTGAAGTGCCGTAAATTGCGAGACGGACTAGAAACCTCCAATGAGATATGCATAAATGCATGAATTCAGTTATTGCTTTTTTGTGAAATTTTTATTATTTATACCAGGAAAAGTTCTGAGTCTTTCCGAGGCAATGCAATTGGTGAAGCATGTTCGGTTTTCCCAATGGGCCAGGTTATCGAAATCTGGTGACTTTTCGATGTACTATCGCGCTGTACATTCTCAGGGCTGCGACTATATGTATATATCCTCTTTTGCAGCCATGGTTTTCCGTTTTTAAGTGACATGGTTTAACTTCAGATGCTACAAGTTTTGAAATTTTTATTGTCTGCCAAACAGGCATACACATTTCAGTAAAAATTGTTGAAAATTAGTAAATATTGCACAAAATCTCTTAGATCTGTGAAACTGCCGTCCACGAAATGAGGGTGGCTGGTTAGCTTCCCCACCTCAAAAATTTTGATAGAAAAACGATCAGGATATAGTCTCGATCCATGCAATTTATCAAATTTAGTCGTCAACCAAAAGATATGATTAGAATACAGTGGATAGTCATCGAGGATGAGTGCACATATTCGTAAAATCACTGAAGGCGGGCTTGGTCTCTTTAATTGAATGCCATCGCTGGAAGTTGAAGTGAACATTATATCACAAATAATAATTTTTGTATGGGTTGATAGGAGCTATATTCGGAATTAAAACTCACGATACAGATACATATGTCGAGAAACGCTTAGCGATCTAATAGCCGACTAATCGAAAGTAGACCTCAAGTGGTTCGACAGCATTCTCTGTAGTATACACCTTTTCAGCCATGGGGTGAGTGGCAGGTACCCCGCGATGGAGGTTCAGTATTTCTCTTGAAGAAAGTGGGGAAGATGGAATAGGCGTGCGGAAGAGGAAGAGAGGAATGGGCTAAATGACTGAGTGAGGTTAGTTCCTATTGTTGGGTAATGGGATGACATTCCTTTAAATGCAATAGAGAAGGGATGGATTTGGAGTTCCGAACTTTGGTTTTGGGGTGAGTATGCCAACTTAAGGGAAAGGTCATCGAAATCAATAAGATCAAGAGCTTAAGGGTCTTAGTCGTGGAGGTCTATCACTCTACTTTCCTAATGTCTCCATATGGTTACGTTGAAACGTGATATTGACTTATGCGTACTAATTTGAAAAGGATTTTTTGAATAACTTATGAAAAATTTATATGAGACTGGAGAAAAGAATCTTATGTTAATTCGGAATAAAAGTAGGATCAACCTTATCGGACAAATTTGGGACACAGCTTCATGAAGACAGCCGTAGAGGGAAAGGTGAAAGGGGAAATTTGTAGAGAATTGGCCCAGTTATCAGATACTTAAGCTGGTTACTAAGGATACATGGCCAGACGCGGTGGATGTATTGGAAACGCACAGGCCTGCCAACACAAGGGTCGAAAGAAAGAATCCTGCCTTGGACATAGATGCTATGTAATCTAAGCAAGGTCTACTACTACATCTACACGATACCTTGCAAGCCACCGCGAGGGTGTGTGGCAGGGGGTACTACTACTACTACGAAGAATTGAAAAGAAAAGAATTTCCTTTGTTTATATTTAGAAGAAGGTCGACGGAAGAACTGAGCTGAGAGGTGCATTAAATCAGGTCATGGGTTGATAACTACTGATTGTGATTCGTATTTTCATGGTTCAAACTTGAATCAGGTCGAGATCCTAATTTCTTCTTTCACTTATCACACCCCTATCGATGGATATGGGCGGTTCCAATCCGAAAATCACATGGTGATCATAACATATGCTGCAGGATGAACCCAATATGGAAGATCTAAATGATCGGTGTATTTTTTTCCGGAGCGATTGATTCCTGTGGATGTTATGAGGGGCGTAGGGTGATTGGACACGCCAGTGGTGAGAGAAACAAGAGGCCAAGGGGGAGGGAAAGGCCTGCTTTGGGCGAGGGCGGGAGGGGAGCGTATGGGGAAGGGAGACATGGGGGGGATAGGAAACGATAGGGGCGGGGGTGTATGGCAGGGGGAGCGGTCGTGTTGGCTTGGCTGCCCCAAGATTGATGAGGCACAAATATTGGCTTTGGTCGACGCCGATGGTGAAGATTGGACGGGAGTCAGATGTCGGAAAAGCATGAATCTCCGGGGTTTTTTCGAAACCCTACCATGGAGTTTTCTCTGCGCCAATCCAAACCTCCGGTAGAAACTGAGCCCAGGGCCAAGAGTGTGTGTGTGTACAGGGAACTCAGGCTATGTTTCCAGTTACTCGAGAGAGATGACTGTAAAATTCATCTGGTAGGCAGGTAATTGGGTATTGGAAATAGTTTTCCAGGGAAAGGAGGAACACTGTATAGAAACCCAGCGTCGGCCTTCTCTTACTCTTGATAATAGGCGCCTAGGGGTCCTCGATTAACTGCCCATGTGACGGACGATGTACTGCTCTTGAAGTTCATTCCATATATGACTCATCCATGGACTAGGATTACACTGGACGAGTATGAAAGTGTCCGTACAATGATTGAAAGGTATTAAAACCAGTAAAGAAAGCATTGTGAAGGCAAAAACAACGACGATGACGGTAACTCATGCTTAAGAAAAGAGAAGTAGGTGTATTTATGCAGTTTACAGTAGTTACATAAACGCAAAAACGCTGGCTAAAATTAAATATCTTCTCGTTGTACATAATTTAAGTACGGAAATGATGTATTTTTCTCTTCTGATGCTATTGATGCATTACGCAAAATAGTATTATTAATTCCAATGAAAGATTCATCCGTAATCTTAGTTTCTATATTATATATGAATATTAATGTTTTAATCATTTATGAACTTCAGGTTTTCGTTTACCTCATGGGTTCCGGTGATCGCGGCTTGTATCCTCGTATCGGAGGTCTCTATGCCTGTAGAACCCAGAAAAATCTTTTTCCTCAGCCTCACTTATGCCTGATGAAGAAGAATAACTTGTAATTGGTAAGGGTAGCAATCCTCTCGCCTTGATTTGCGTTGCAAAACTTTCTGCTGGTTTTAAGTCTTTTGACTTCATAATTCCATCGTTTGGATTTTTTTTACACAAACTGTATCCACAAATTTAGATACGTCGGCAACACGGAGCATAAATTAGTATTTCAAAGTTAAATTTCACGAATTTTGATTAATTTTAATATCTATAATTTATGCTTAAGATGATCTTGATTTCTATCACTATTGTTGAGAAATACGTGGCAGCAGATGAACTGATGTCGGTAAGAATTAAAAATTGTGTTTCAGGTTAGGTTGCTCATATCATCTGTATAATCTTCCCATAAAAATGATTCACTTATAAATATCACCTGCTGGGTTACTTTACAGAGGAGAAATTTTCAAAAATTGTCCGGATTTATTCAATTTTTCATGGAAAACCTGTATTTGAATGATTAAAATTCATGAACACGAGTTTTACTCACATTTTACAGGACTTCCGTGGATAATATATTTATCTTCTTTAAATATGAAATAATTACTGATGGAGTGGGTTGACTTATCAAGGGAATTATATATGCTAATTCACCAGGTAATTACTCTCATATATTGATCAACGGTAGTATTGAATAACATCAGTTTCCCCTACGAACCCTTGTGTGTAATTCTTCCCAAAGCACACAGTAGCACCTCGTGAAATGGTTACTATCGAAATGTATTTATTTAAAGGCGTACTTTTAACAATTGTACAACTGACGAGAGGTGGAATCCAGTTGCAAGGGAATGCACAACAGTTGAATATGAAAAGGATCGGAAGGCAATTCATAGGAAGATGCAAAATAAATAGAGGGTCGATTTGATATGCTGCATGCGGGATGGCATTGGTTTCTCACAACTAGGGTCAGTGTTTGAAACTCGGCAGACACAAAGATGTTTTCATTGTTTTTATTCAGTTTTACACCAGTCTCCACTTGATTTCCATTTGTAGGCAGCACTTTGAGTACAGTACTTCGTCCGTCTAATGGGATATTGAAGTGCTAACCCCTTGGCGCCAGTCCTAAAGACTAGTCTGATACCGACGACAAGTTTCGCTCCATCTCTCCTCCCTGAATAACTCCTTCCTCATTATAAATGTCATCCTAATTGTGCAATTGATTGCATAAGTCAGTTAACTAGCCAGAATAATTACTACTTTTGGATGGTAAAGGTCTCATCCTTAAGAGCTCAAGAGGTAAAAAATATTAGAATTACATTGACTATTCAAATAATTATTTAATAAAAATTGAAATGCCTGAAGTAGTTTACCTCTTTGGTTGAGATAAAACTATATGAAAGCTAATATTCCCATTCATATATAAACATCAACTATAGAGAGTTGACGAGTTTCACCCGTCATCACGCAACAGGAACAGGCAACTTTGACAAAGAAACCATACGCAATTCTGTTTTATTTATTTATATTACGTGAGTATCTTAAAGACAGACTCCTGTTTAATGTTCTCTTTCTGGCTGCTAGTTCTTTCTCTTGGTAGCCCACGATCCGGGCACCAGTGTGGAGCGATCGAGGTGTGGATTCATCCCTCGACACGGCAGCGTAATTTGTAAATAATTCGGCTTCGAGGAAACTCGGGGCTGTGAGAATATTATCCTTTTTTGTCGAGATAAGTGATCTCTCGGCGGCCGCTCACGGACATTCGTTCAAGGCGATAAGATGGAAAGGTCACGCACCGTTCCCTGCGTTCTCTCTTGGGAGGCACAGCTCCTGGCGAGAAAGAAACGCATGCGGTGAAGTGGGTGACTGGTGGGCGGCTGCTGCCAGCGCGGCAATCTCTGCTCCCTTGCCCACTGCGGCGCAGAAGGGGAGTGGAGGAGGGGAATGGTCGGATCCCCGGCATTGGTAAATAGTTACCCACTGTAAGTGTAGGATATTTCAAGCCTGCCGGAGAAATTCACATTAATTGCCATGTGAAAATATATTCACCTGGACCGGGATACGAACCACGGACTTTCGGCTTTCCAGGCCACTGCGCAGACCACTACGCTACCCAGGATCCTTAATTCCCATGGCAATTTCACCGAGGTTCAAGTTACTAGATTCTGATGTAATGTGCCGAGGTTCAAGTAACTAGATTTAAAAAAACAATAATCTAGTACCTTGAACCTCGGTAAAATTGCCATGGGTAGCGTAGTGGTCTGCGCAGTGGCCCGGAAAGCCAAAGGTCCGTGGTTCGATTCCCGGTCCAGGTGAATTCTTTATCATGGCAATTAATGTGAAATACCCACTGTAAGGCCTGAACAAAGTCTGAATGGACAGTCTTCATTTTCGTCGAAAGGAAGTTTTAGCCGTTATATATTATAGCAACGGATGATTAAGACAGAGATTTAATCAATGTGCATTTTTAAAATAGTTAAATTTAACTATATATTAATGGATAAATATTAAATGTCTACTATCTTATGGGCATAATTTATGCAATGTCATAATCAACGAAGCTGAAGAGTGTGTACATTGCAATCGCCATTTTGAGCCGTATTAGCCACAAAGAAATGAAATATTTCTGCCAAGACAAAGAATTCGTAAAAAATCAATTCCTTGTAATCGGGATTTTTTGTGTCATCATCATTAGTTATAAATCCTGAGATTAGTTTGACGCAGCTCTCCTCGGAGTTCTTTTATCGGCTAATCTCTTCATATTTACGTATTTCTTCTCTTTCACGTCCTTCATCACTTGTTGCATATATCTCACACGAGGCCTTCCTTTGCCATTCTTCCCGTATTTTTTTGCATAATGTTGTGAAACCGGTGTAATTGGGAGTAGGTGGTAGTAGTAATAATGGTTTCGTAGCTGACTCCGGCCCGGAGAAATTGAGAAACCCAAGGCCCCATGAAACATTGATTCATCCAGAATCTTTGGTCTAAATGCCTCATTAGTAAGGGGCTTATTTTGGTAGTAGGATTAGGTTTTAAGGTGCTATAAGTTCTATGGCTATGTCCCAATATCCTACGTAACCTTAAAGCGGAAACTATTAAAAATCTTAAGACGCCTTCGAGAGCTAGTGTTTGTGAAAAAAACAATTCCTTACAGAACTGATATTTGCGAGGGATGCGGAAGATAAAATAGACGTCTAAAATGACAAAATGTACAAAAGAGTCATGGAAGAAAAATCTACATTGAACTTTAAGACAGAGAAGGAGTAGACATATTTGGTACATACAGAGACATAGTTAATTGGTCAAGGAAAGGAGAAGGAGGGAGGACCCCCTCACGAGGGAGACGAGGGAGTTATTTTGTAATCTCACCTTTTTAATGACTCTTTGCGGGAAGGCGGGAGATCCGTTTCTCTCTCTTAATGATCGGCTCACGGATGGTTCGTGAATTGTCGAAACTTCTGTCGTTGAATAAACAAACAAGTGCCTGGCAACGGCGACCGCTTTCTTCAAAAATGGAGGAATACGGTGAATGTGAGTGACAAATTGTTTGTCCCTATCATTTTAATTATTCGGATGGCCTGTCAAGATAATTCATGTCCGATAATTTCCTTTATACCAATATTGTAATTTGCATTTGTTTCTCGCTACATTTTACGTTAATAGTGTTTCATCATTTTTCATTTTCTCAATAGTGTTTCATTCCGGAAATCATTTGTTGATAATATACAATTCGTGATTTAAGAAAGTTTAAGTTCTTCATGTTGTGCAAATTCCAAAAATACAATTTAGAATCGTTTGTATCTTTCTCGCTCTTGCCTTTTCTCCAACTCAAGCTTCAAGTGGAAACGATGGTGGCTCCATGTCACGTTCTTTATGAAGATGAGATGGGAACTAATGGCAGGCGGAGATAATGAAACGGATCAAGAGTCGAAAGATACGGATCGAGCGGATGAATCGTCTAAAAGACCAGCACATGACCGGCAGTTCACCGCTTGAGATCCGAAGATGGTCACGCCGCCTGGGTGGCGGAGTTTAACTACGAAAAAGCGACATTTTATGACGTATTCTCACTAAAGTGAGATTACAAAATAACCCCCCAGGAGATAATACACGGGCCAAATACGTAATGAGGGTTTTAGGTGATAAGAGATACTAGGATGTAGCTGAGCGAACATTGATGAGTGAAAGGATGCAGTAAACCAATCATTAGATTGAAAAACAATTATGATAGACCCTACTTAATTTTTTAATCAGGGATTTCCACTGACAGCAGTTTCCTTCACCGAACCCTATTAGTCCATCACTCCATACTTCACAAACAGTCCTTCACATAGAAACTTCAAATCCTTAGCCCGATTTTCGCTTTCCATCTGTCTCTATCCAATTCATCTCCCAAAATTAATCCATCCTAAATTCATGCATCCGTATCTTTCCTCACGCCATCCAGCCGACACTCTCTTTGTCTTCCTCGTCTTCTTCTGGTTCCAATTTTAAAGTGACCTCTGTGATTCATCGTCACTCATACACTGAAAGTGACAATGAACTATAGTAATCAGCAACTTAACGTTAAGATTAACCTAAACCTAAACTGAAAATCCATTCTCATGACGACATTAGTACCCTCAAACTTTGCCCAATGGGCGCCTTATCAACTTTACCACAAAGAACGGCAACACGGTTCCCCTATTCATTCAAAAAAATGCTTCAGACGCAAAATACTTTTCATCTTGAATTTTGTTTTACCCAGGGTGGAAAATAAAAAGCGTAATTAAAATAGAATGGAGAGAATAATAGTGATACACTTCTTTACTTAGATCCCTCATTGATCTAGTTTTTTTACATTCAAAAAGTGTAATTAGGGGTATCTCAGAATCGGACATACATATAATAAACTAGCTGGAAATATGCAATGTGTATATGAATAAGGTTGTTTTTTAAATTCACCAAAGCGTAGAGATAGTCGTGGCTGTAATCAGTAGGTCTCTTGCCTTTCCTTGTTTGGAAGTGAGGAAATATTGGCGGAGTGTTTGATTCATTAATACTTTGGTTATTATGACTTCTTCTTAGTCTTAATGTTGAGGAAAACATTAATAATTCATACTATTGATACGTTTTGCAATACATCTCCCCGTTGTATATTTTTGCTCGATTTCCTTTTCTTTTGTACTTTCCTGGATGTTTTTATGAAAGAAACAGACTTTGCTATGGCTTTAAAGTTAACTCGCGGAATCATGTGAAGAGTTTTTGATGTAAGCATTGTGCGTATATAATTCTTAAATACCTAGTAATCAACAAGAAGAGCCTCAATTTCTGACTTTTCTTGAATTTTGCGATCTCAGAGAATAAGTTTGGGTAAACGAAAGAGTCATCAAAGATTGTCATCAACGATTAAAAATCGCAAATATAAAAAAATATCAGTGGTGTATCTTAGAGGCGGGAGATGAAGCGGCCACCAAGGTAATTTAAGAAATGACGACAACCATGCTGACATGGCCGATCGGGTGGACGGTTATGTCAGACGAGGGGACGCTGTCGATGTTCATTTCAATGCATAAAACAAAACCAGTACAAACGTCTGCGCAAAATTGCTGAGAGAAACAACTATATCCGAGCTGTGAACCTTTAAGACTTTCTAAAAAGGTTGCTTACCCCGATGGAGTTTCAAATGCAGAGGAAATGTGCGAAGCTAATCTCCAAGCCCTACTATGTCACGCAATGTCACGAATCATTTTATCAGTTTCGAGTGTTCCTGTTTCTGGGAGAGAAATCGTATGCAAACTAACGTGCATATTCGGATTCAACGGAAGCTCTGGCTATTCTCGGTGGAAGATGTCCGAGAAGGGGTTGGGGGGCGAAGGAATAGTTGTACGTATGTACGAATACAACAACACCTGTCTGGTGCCTTGGAGAAAGTAGGCTCGTGCAGTGGGATCCGCTTGTTGCCTACAGAAGCTAAACACATCCTTCCACAGACTTAAATGTTAACGCGAAATCCCAAGTTTTGGTTTTCTTGAATGTATCTGTAGACACACATCTTGGGCTATCGGACAACGACAAAGAGGATGGATTCTTTTCTCAAACCATTATTACACCACATATGGTGATCCTTTGCATTAAATACAGTTAGAAAATCACCATAAGTAAATTATTGGGACCTCAGCGTATGCTAATATTATAATACCTGATAATAGCGTACGTGTAACATACGAGTGGGTCTGTATCCAAATCTGATGAGTGACTTGCGAGTTTCCACTTATGCATTACCTAGATGTTTTATCCATTGATATCTATCTCTTGATGATCATCTTTGTTCATATACTTTTCAACGTGAAAATTTCATCAGTGATTTCAAGTCTGCACGTTAAGGCATTTCAGACCGAGAAGGAGAGGTGTAAGGATGGATTCGGAAGGGAAAAGAGAAAGGGAAATGCCGACCCGATTTTGATATTTGTCTACTCTTAAAGAAAGGAGCATAGGTGTATATTGTTTTACATCCGATCGGACGAACGTATATCTCAGCCAATAATTGCTCTCCATACGGTAGTTAAAGTGTAGACCCGTATTTCATTGAAAATTTGCCCCAGAAGGCAATCAAACCGGAACCCTCGAGTTGTGAAACACTAACCGCCAGACGAACCCGGTCTGCCCTAACGATTTCAGCTTCCTTATCAGTCAACGTACAGCATTGTACACGATCCTCTGAGTAGAACTTATAAAAACAGTCCTTAAGTAACGTTTTTACTTTCAATGTGAACCAAGTTTTATCGAATTGAGTGTGGCTCGAATTAATTTGGTCTTAACTAGGCTTTCTAAATAGAATTCTTGAGAGGATACAGAGAGGTTTTTCTTTGTGAGTGGTTGATGGAGCGGGTGCGAATAAAAGTCAAGGTTGGAGCGTTCTCCCTTTCTTACGGATGGGAGGGATAAAGACGGATGGGCAGTTGGAGAGTGCATGATAGGAGGGGGTTCAATTCTGGCGACAGTGGGGAGGCAGAGATAACGGAAGCACTTCCGGCGTCTTGAAGAGGCGATAACGAAAGGAGGAACACTCTTTTACTTCACCTAACAGCAGCTCCGCGTAAATATGAATGGAATGTAAAGAGACATAAGTATCATTTGCAAGTGATTTGGATAATTACCCCACCTCCCTCCCCCCGCCGTGAAATCGAGTCGGTTTAGCGGCCTTTCACCTCATCATGCTGGAGGGCTAATTCCCAACTATTTCCGTCACTTTGGGAATACCTATTAGTCTCTGACTCTCAATTAAGAAAATGCCAAACATACATAACATATTTATGGGACGCTGCGCTGATTAATTTTTAAGCCCTCTATTTAGTAATATACGATAATAAATGGCCATTCCTTAAAGTAAACGCCTGATATCAATAGCATCTTCGTGATAATGTCCCTGTTGAATTGTAATGCATAGCTCGGAACTGCCATAGTTATCTTTTTTCACGAACCCATTGAGTACCTTAACTGGCAAATTGCTAACAGGAGGATCATAACTTCTTGATTAAATCATAGCTACACCGTTTTTCAAATTACCAGTTCTAAAATGCCGGTGACTGAATTCATTCTCGAGATGACACAAAACTTTGTTAATATTTAATCTTCCCTTTCATATTAGTACCAGTGCTGGAGTTATTCTTATTTTCTCCGGATATCCCCTCTGAAGTTTCTCTATCTATTCGGATTTCCTCTCCGGTTTCATTTTTTCTTCTAACTTTAATGGCATTATGTCGCTTGTCCTCTTTGCACTTAGGTTTGTCCTTGCTTCATACAATTCTAAAAAAAATCTTAAAGCTACAAAAATGTACGTGTAGGAGGAAGTTTTGGTTCAATTCCACATCTGTTAATATTCTTTTTATTCACTTTTCCCTTAAAAAACGTCAACTATTCTTTCTGTCTTCGCTGGAGCTTCCTATATCTAAATATATAAAGTGGTAATCCCGTTGTTTAAGTAACGGAAGGTCTTTCAAAAAGTATATTTTGAGACATATTTTCAATATTTTTTTATTTTGTTTGTATTCTAACAGTATCCTAATATTGAGCATGGTGTACCAAACTGATTGCTCTGTTGAAACATATGAGTCTTGTCAACGTGTGTATTTGCCAGCGAACGCCAAACAGCACTTAGAACGCCGACGATCCGATCCTAACTTCCCCTAATTTTCATTTTAAAGTGCCCTTATTGGATTAGGAGCTTCAGTGGAGTAATGCAAAAAAGAAATTTATATCCTTTGTGCGTATGTTATTTTGCGCGGAGACTAATTCCACCTATATTGTACCATGCTATCTACGACGTGTGATTTTCCTTGAATGAATAACCATGGTTTAAATATCCTGAGCACACTTCAACAATTGAACTGTTAGACGTATGCCATATAAGAAATAAGTGAGAAAATAGAATCCTTTGAGGAGAGCGTGGAGCCACAGATGACCTGGAGTTACATCTCCCCGAAATTTGGTTATCTCCTGATATAAATCGTAATATTCCTCTGAAACTATGTTAGTGGTCTTAAACGAAAGGAAACTGGTCGTTTCCTTCCTTATTATTTTCATTTGAAATGTTCATCACATCAAGATTAAGTCCAGCATGACCCGTTTCACTTTGCCATCTATTCAATTAAAAAGTTTGATGCGAAAACACAGTATGGTGGGCTCATATTGGCACAAATAAGAGGAAAAAAATAAAAGGCGATTTCAGGAGTGGAAAAACGGGAGATAAATTTTCGTTTGATACTCGAAATTTGATCAGATGAGATTGATAAGATAAGATGAACGAGAAGGATAAGCTCTCCGTTGAAGCCTTCTTGGTATTGCTCGTCTCTCTAACACTTCACCTCACTTTCCTTCGCTTTATCTTTGATTTACAATGTTTACTGAGATCAGATGAGAATCTCAGCGAAAATTTGATGACAGTTTTAAATCAATATGCTTACGTTTTCTACAAGTAGGCTTGTCTGCAGGACCATAATAAGACTACAAGAAGACGAAGTACGAGCCAATTTTTTCTGCGTAATTGTATTTTGGATTGAAGTTCACATTTCTATGAAAGAATAGGACAGGTCAGAAACAATGTTTAGTAATATTTTAGTGGCGGCCCAACGCCGAGGACTGAAAGACTGCTGACTGGAGGTACTGTGTCCGAAACACGGGAGAGGCCTTTTCATACGCCCAGCTGGAGCCAATAATGTTTTTTTTCTGGACAGCCCAGATATTACTGGGAACTCGGAGACAAAACTCGGAAAGGAATTGGCTCTCCTACCTTGATATCTGTTTTTCACTTGCTGTTGGGCTAAGAAGTTGATATGCTCTACCTTCATCAGTCAGACGAACCTTCGGGTTGAACGCAATAATTTTATAAATAAATCATCCTGAGAATCCATTTTTATAACCATCGTATGTAACATAGAGAAGGAAGACATTCTAAATTATAATTTTTGGTATTACTTGTCCACATCCTAAAGATTTGAGGATATCTACTCATTGCTTGTACGTTACCATCCATCCCTGACAGATATATTGGTATACAGCCATGGGTCCTAAAATATAATTCATAAATTGCATTTAGTTATCAGAACTTGCGGTTTCAATCCTCTCTCTCACCGGAAGCAAAATAATATCGACAAAAACGCAAGTTGTGGAGATATTCTTTTCACGTAGGTCCGGAAACTTTTCTGTCTCCAATTATATCCACCTCCGCTCCGCTCCGCTTTGAGGCGCTCCGTGGTATTCCTTTAAATTGGCCCCGAGACAACGCTGTCCCCTATTTTTTTTTTTGCCTTAAACGGGTTTTTCATTTCTTTTTTTTCTTCCACTCGCCAGGTATGTCTTCTTGTGGCACGCACTCATTCTCTGCCTCGTACGATGTGCCGGGAATTGGAGAAAACATAAGCGAGGAATGTAAGGGGAAAAAAATATTTTACTCCTGGATTCCGGCGCCGTAAATATAATTGCCGTGCCGGCAATCTCGACCAGATCTATGGGGTATAAACTTGCCATTCTTCTGTCGTATGTCGTGATTGATTTTTAATGGTTTCTCGGAACATTTAGAGAAAACTTTTATCATACCGAGTTTGGATATTACTTTTGGTGGGAGCTTTCCAATTTGGTAGTTCACCGTCTCTGCAACTTCAGGAAGTCCTCCGAGAAACTCTTTTATCTTCCGTCTTCCGAAACTTTTCCTCAATCACCGACCCATACGCCTTTCTACCCATCATCATTTACTCCATCCGTTTCTGCAATTACTCCCGGACTTAAAGAGTCAATCTTCCACAGTGCAAATGGATTTTATCCTCTCTCCGTTAACTCAATTGTCATGTTTTATTTAACCTCATATCCCTATGCTCATTTTACGGAGGTCGTGTTAATTTTTACTTAGTTCAGGCTTCTTTACCTTGCAGCACCATGGCATTGTATGTGTCATAGGAGTAGCTTCAGTTACTAAGCCATAAAAAACTCTTCTTTACGTGCTGGAGACCGAGCAGTGATATTAGAAAACGATTTAATTTTGGAGTGCTTCTGCTACGTTTTATCTAAATGATGGCGGTACATACGCTATCCAGGACGCATGATAGTGATCTCAAGATATATCCTGCAATGTGTACGAAAATCTATAAATTGTTAATGAATGCGTGTGCATACAAACACAGCACAAGTACATCAAAATATAAACTTATGGGTGTTATTTACACGAGAAGCAGCGGTCACCTTTTACGAAATATATCGCATTAAGGCACTAATTTGATTGTGTTTCCATATTTCCAAGGCTTTTTCTTAATTCAATCTGTAATTTCATTCAATGTTTCAAAGTAGATAGAGAAATAGTGGTGGATTTTATAAGTAAAAATGCAGTGAAGAATCCAACAAAAATAAAGAAAGTGTTATTAGAAAGTAATTAAAATGGACAATGTAGTCAAGGGGGATGATAAGAGAGACTCAGTTTTCAGAATTCGATGAAGCAGTAACGGATAGGAGAACAAGTGAAGCTCACAGAATCGATGATGTTACTGCTGGCCTAATTAAAAGTGCGGGAGAAAAGACAGTAAGCCAACTCCTGAAAACCATCGGCGATATGCCCTTAACCAGGAGAAATACTGACGAACTTCTACAGGAATATCATGTAACTACTCACGAAGAAGAGAGAGAAATGCGAAAGTTTAAAGACAATATGCCTGACGATATACTGCTCGAGTATATCAGCGAGGAGAGAATTATCAAAGAATTTGAAATGTCAGACAATAACCGAATGATTGTTATAAGTTTGCACAAAAACTAGGCGGCTGTCGGGGATCGGGTTGGTGTGGTGGCTAGAGTACTGGCCTCCCATCCCGAGGGCCTGGGTTCGATTCCATGAAGTGGCGGATTTCTCAGTGGCACACCGTTTCCTACATGAGTGCCTAGTGCAGGACATTTCAGGTTCAGTACTCCGTCCGCCGGATGGGACGATGAGACGTGGTCCCCTTGGTGCCTGTCGTTAAGAGTATGCTAATGCCGAAGCCGGGTTTCTCTTCACCCTTCCTCCGTTCCCTGAAAACTCCTACCATTACCCAGTTACCTACCTATCCTAAATGGCGCAAATGACCTCAGCTGCCAGTCTGCCCCGGCCTCCCCTGAATAACGTAACATAGGTGACTGTCATTGAATCTGGACCAATCAGTGAAGAAGGAAGAATGTAGGAATGAGATCACGTAATGCACTTAATTTTTAATTCATACCTCACGAAAGCTATCAAAGACGAGGCTTTGGGAGTGAATATCCACGGGGAGAAGATCAGCATCCTGCGATTCTCCGATTACCTAGCGGGGTCATGGTCGAGACAGTCTTAAAGAAGACTCTAGTAAATATAAAAACGACAATTATATTTTGAAAATCAATAAAAATAAAATAAGTTGGTGGTATGTAGACGGAGAGCAGAGGCTAAGACCCGTGAATGCTATAGTCATTATCACAAACGCAGATATAACAATCCTAATATTAGTTTGATTCACTTCTCCACTCTATTCCCTTATCAGCTTATCTCTTCATATTTGTTCAATTCTTCTCTTTCAATTCCACAACAACCAGCTCCAAGTTATTTGCACTGAGATAACATTTGCCATTTAATTGTTCCAAATAGTCCTCGCGTATCTTCACTTGATTTTCATGTTAGGTTAGTGGTCCTCCATTGTTGTCCCCCTTTTCTTGAAGTGTTCTTCACCATCCTGTGGGCATTTTCCATCTTTCTATGCACGAGGTTGTTCTATAAATATTCGCATGGATCCTTCATGCACATTTATCTAGCTTTCCTTGCGACTTATTTCGTTCCTTATTCTCATGTAGTAAAGATTCCATTCTTTAGTTTTCGCATTGTTGTACTTCATTCTCTCTTCAATCAATTCCGATTCTTTTTATGTGTTCCTGGGCGTCTTGACAACTTTTCTTCTACCAAGAACTTATTTTTGGTTTCCTTCAGACTGTTTAAAATGCTATTCCAAATCTCTTCCACTTATTTCAAATACGGGTACTCTTCTAGCTGGTTTTCCACTGCCTTTTGTAAGGACAGCGATCTTGTGTCTCTTCCAATTTTACTATTTGCCATACTTTCTCCGTTGTTTACTTCTGTTTCTTGATTTTTTCAAATGGAATTTAATCATCACTAACAATGATATGATCTCTGTCGATAGTCATCCTCGGGTGATATCACCCGGGGTATGGTATTATTTGGTCATCCTCGGGTAGCTTTGGTAGTCCTTCACCTGGTTTCTTAATGTCTGCTTCACTTAGTCAGTTTGAAATCTTCTTTGA
The DNA here is from genome assembly GCA_933228895.1 of Platycnemis pennipes. Classification (NCBI taxonomy): domain Eukaryota; kingdom Metazoa; phylum Arthropoda; class Insecta; order Odonata; family Platycnemididae; genus Platycnemis; species Platycnemis pennipes. Next base: position 110,907,009 of record OW121853.1, read on the forward strand.
TTTCCTGGATTTTCTATGTGTATCATTTTAGTATGTGGTTTGTAAATAATGTTTCCCACAACTCATTTGTGTTGTGTGCAGAAATTTAGAAGTCTTTCTTTTGTCTCTTTCCAATTTCCCAATTCATATTTTTACTATGCTTTCTCCGTTTATAATATTTAAGTTTTATGATCCTCATATTTGTTTAATTACTTCCCTGATATCATCATAGACGCCTTCCAATTCTTCAACTTCTTAGTCCGTTGTAGGCATGTAAATCTGCAACACAATGGTATCTGTAGGCTTGGTTACAATCTTTACTGTTATTACCCTTTCACTATACCGCATAAAGCTCTTTACACTTATTCCGGCAATCTTCCTGAGGATAATGCTTGCTCTCGCTTTACCATTTCGAGATCTAGTGTGGCTTCTCCTGTAGCATTCACTCCAAAAGTTTCCCTTTCCCTGGCCACATTATTTCGCTAATTTCTAACCCACGAAAAACATATCTGTCCCTAATGCCGCAAATGACCTTAGTAGTCGGTTACCTCTCTCAATAACAGCATCAACGTTGGTTATTCCAGGTTTGTAGAGGAGTACCTCTCCTGCCATATGGATAATTTAAAAATACCATCTTGCGCGTCATGGAAATGAGATCGTCATAAGAATCATTATTTCGGGGTCTTCAGGCGTAATGTACATGAGCAGTTAACATTGTACAAAATCTGAAAGTTGAACTTGACTCCATCACTACAAGTTTAACTAGGTACATCATTGAATGTGCAATGGTCTTAATAATGAAGATAATTTAAACAATTGTTAACACATTGAGGAATTAGATTCTTACGTAGCTCAAATACTTTTTTATGTTTACGTTGATGTATAGCAAACCTAAATATATCTAAACAATTAGTAAAATATCTAAATTAGCTGAATACAAATACGGATTCTTTGATTTGTTGCCTGCACATAATGGGGCGTTTATTCGGAACCGAAATCGCAATTTTGTACACGAAATCGTTAGAGGGAAACGAGAAACGAATTTTAGTGAAAAAATTAATATTCCAACCTCAACCATTCACTCATGAATCAAAAATTAAAATAAACTAAAGGTGATGCCCACCGAAGAAGCTGCTTTGATATCATTGACGTCATTTTCCTCCCGTCCTTGACTGCTTTTCGAGGAAGGGAAGGGAGTGGAGGGGGGTTCTCTTAACGTCTGCTCGCACAGATGCTGTCGCAATAGCTCCTATTGGCAGAGTCAGCTGTGCCCACCCCCCCTTTTAGATAAGGCAAAGTAGCTTTGCGGGCTCATTTTTTATTGGACCAAGTCCATATACGTGAGAGGTTGCACCACGCCACTTTTTCGAAAGGGTTAAAAACATTAGTTTTTCGCCCCTTATAATTCGAGAACTAATCGAAGGATCAAAAAACGGAAAAAACGTGTCTTTTTATTTTACAAACTATCTGATTCGGCAATAAATAAAATATGGTAAACGACCCCATTATATACCTTCTGTCTTTTCTGTGACCACTCAGCCGTTGTCACCCATGCAGTTAGTGTATTGAATGGTACTCCGTGTGTGTAATTTATTTCAATGGCTCAACCATCAGCACACGACTTTCTGCGTATTTCAATGAAAAAAAGGAAAGCGTTCGTTCGATCCAACTGGATGCTTCCGATTCCGGTCGCCAAGGGAGTGGAGTCTTGATATGCATTTAACGTGCGCCGACGGGCCTCGGTTCGCCCCGCTCAACGCGACGTCGGAATGGCAATCGGCGATAACAAAACAGCGTCGGCGTCGGGTCCGCTCGGCCGCCCGTGACCGCGTCGCGTCAAGCGTGGTAGTTTTTTTCTAACGATCACACCGCGCGCGGACTAGTGCGGCGTGAAATGAAAACGCCGCACATTGGGCGCATTGATTTCCCGGAAAATGCCCACCGAGAGGAGAGTGATGTAATGACGAGGCGGCCAGCGATCGCACGTTTTGCGGCTGTTGGAATCCCGCTCCGATGGACATAGAAGGGCCTGGACATATCCCTCTCCAATTCATAATCCCCGTGTTGAAAAAATACATGCGCCTGCATTGTTCCCTGCAGTTCATCGCAAAATTGTGCAGAAGGGGTTGATATGATCCGAGGACTGACCATCCGCATCACATGGGCACGGCATCCGCTTGCAGGAATGGATGAGATACCTTCTCTTATTTCACCTGCATCAAGAAGGATCCCAGAGAATGTGGCAGAGAATGAAGCACCACCAATCCTACTCTTGCGTTAGTTAGTTATTTATTCAGGGGAGGCAACCGACAGCTGAGGTAACTTGCGCCATTTAGGATAGGATGGTATTTGGGAAATGGTAGGAACATTTCATGTAATGGAGGACGGGTGGAGAGAAACCCGGCGTCGGCATTTTCCTACTATTAACGACAGACGAAAAGGAGACCGCGGATTACCTGAAGTCCCAACCGACGTACGGAGTACTGAACATCACTGAATCAAGTAGGGACCGGTTTACGATTGAAAAATCCACCGTTGCCGGAAATCGAGTCCGGGCCCTGGGAATGGGAGACCAAAAATCTAGTTATCACACCAACCCGATCCCTTCCTACTCTTGGTTACATGAAACTAATGTGTAATGTCGTAGTGAAAAAACACATGTAATAGCTAGCCGGACGCGAGGCACATGCAATTACATAATTGGACTTATGACATGTGTCAATAAATGATTACAGACTATGTGGTACGATAAATTTTATTGATGGACGAAGTATTTTATTCAATTAACTACGATCTGTATTACATTAGAAACGCAGTTTACATGCTTTAGAACAATAAAGTATCTTTTATAGCTTGTTGTTAAAAATATTTCATCGCTTCTCGTGTAAAAAAAATAAGGAATGAGTATGGATCGGTTATTTTTTTAATTCATGCGTTAATTAATATGATTAATTTCATAATAATATTAGAGAAAGTCATTATGTGTGCACTTTGTATTGTTTTTGAATCTCTCTGAATGTGCACTTACGTATTTGAATCGTGAAGAGTAGTCCGTACGTGCTCGCATGACTGAATATTATTAGTGTTAGGAACTCTAAAAGCCAGCCGAAGTAGCCAGACTAGTAACACGCCACCCTTGAAACTCAAAGGTCGTGGGGTCGAACCCCGCTCCGGGTATTAAGGACGTGTTTGCCCTATCTTTAAGCTTATATTACGTGATATGAACCGTATAACCTCAGTAGGCAGAGTACATTCATATTTCCTCAGAATTTTACTGTTAAAATAATTTTAAATTACAGATGTCTATAAATAGCGTAAATATCTTAACTGATAAATCTCTTAACTGATAAATATCTTAACTGATAAATAAAATCGTTTAATGATATGTTTCTTGATCCGATTTGAGAGTCTGAAAGACGTTTTCATGCAGTTTCTCAGTCTTCTCATCTTACTAATGACGCTATTATGAGACCTATAATAGATGTTGGGAAAGAATGATAGCGAAATATTTTAGCACATATAGGGAGATGATAAAAAATAATATTCATAAATAACAGGGAATAAATCTGCTTCGATCTCAGTGAAAGGAATTGCCCGTACTTTTACTGATGTCATGCCGCATGCAAAATATTTTCCATGACATTAAATTTGGTACCAAAACAATATGGCTTCTTATTTGTGCAGTTATTTTGCTGCATTTTTGTGCACTTAAAACGAATGTAAAACGTTAATGCTAACATTATTATTACTGATTTCAGAAATTAGCCACAATATACAGCTATGTTAGTGAAAAATGTTTTTAGTACGTTGGAAAGGTCTGCATGGGCTGCTGTAATCTTTTGTAAAACGGATTCAAAACTCCTTACAAAGTGATGAAAAATTTATCACCCGGTGAACAGTGAAATAGTCTCTGCGATAAAAAAATCCAGTCATGCCTTTACATATTGATATCTCATAGCCCTCATTCTTATTTATGTTACCTAATTGTTATGGGATCCAGTGAATTTTAATTATTTCGAATGACTTTATGTAAAAGATAACGGTAGACTTTCTTTACTTATCTGGGAGAGCTAAGTCTAATAAGGATGTGGAGTCGTTTCTTTCCTGATTCACCCGAGGTTTGATATTCATGGATACCCACCGTCCTCCTTTTTCATTGGCTTCATTCAATGGCTCATGCACCCGCCCGGAAAATCAGTGGATTCTAGGTTGGAATCCCGGTCAAGGTGGTTGATTTTTTTCTCTGTAGAAATTTTGTTTTTAGCATATCACACATGTAACTCCGTAAACCTTTTACGCAACTAGTTCACAATCCTTGAATTTGCTCAAATTTTGGGTTTTCAATTCTATGAGTCGAGGAAATATTAATAATAAAGGCCCTTCGATATATACAATAATACAAAAGACCTAAATATCATAGCTGCTGTAGAGCTGGAGTAGTACAATACGAGTCGAGAGAGTGCTCCTGCTCCCTTCTGTCTCTTCCTCCCTCCCCTCATTTCAGTTTCTAAGGGTAAAGAAATGGACGTACGGATTATTTAAATGAATATAATGGTCAAATTTTCAGCGCCAAATATTGCAAGGTGTTACTGAAATTTCTTTTAAGCCGTGATAGCTACTATATGGCGGCGTGTCTTTGGCACGAATGAAATTCCCATTCCGTTTTAACATTAGTATTTTAATCTGTGGAACCCAAAATTAAATTTCCTTACGGCTTAACACCGCTGATCTTCTGCAAGTAAAAATGTTATCCTAACAGAAATTGAGAGTTGATTTGTTCGGCAAAGAAAGTTTTCAGGTTAAGAATAGAAAGAGAACTCTTCCAACAGAGTTCTCCATGCTTACTGAAGAATAAACTTGCATTTCCGTATCTCTAAAGCTGATCCGCGAAGCTTTGGACATAAGAAAATGCAAGTAAATTTACAATAGGAACTCCAAATCAGCCACACGTGGGACCCTGCTTTGAACCTAAATAAAAATGCAATGACTACTCCTTCCACTCCTCCCCTTGACATCCTTTTCCCTCCATGAAACCACTATATCAACTCCACCAACTCAAAAAAGTGACCAGCAACGGCCACGAAATGTCAGGTATCACACCTGGTAAAGTATGCGGGGTACACCCGAACAACAAATATATACAGTCATTTACACCATTAAGAAGCGCCCGTTTTTTATGTGTAGGTAGGCTTTTCGTGGTCACGGAGGAAGAGCGAGGTGAGACCCTGCGTTGGTGGTCACATAACTGAAACTGTAATTCTCAGCATTTTTGGCATCAAGTACTGGGAAATTAAGGCAATAGAATAGCGTACTAGTAGAAAAATATTGTGGTAGCATTGCATGTACCGAAGGTTCTTGTACACGTACACAGAACCAGCAAACAAAAGAAACTGTTACAAATGAGTTATGCCAAGAAATCATCTATTTTATGTCTCATCGGGCGGATGGTAAAAATGAATCTGAGGTGCCTCCACATAGCACTCAAGTGTGGACCAAGATTCCACGGAAAAATCTGCCCGTCCGGGACTCGAATACGGAATATCGGTTATAGAAGGCAACATAAAATCCACCGACCAACCCTTAACACTTTATCCCCCGCTGCTTCCTTTACTGAATACAGAAAATTCTAAGTGATAAAAGCAAAAATAGTGACAATTCTGGGTGTAATGTCATATCACTCTTTGAATTTGGTTCGTGAGACATCCTCATAGTTGGTTTCAAGTCTGTTCCACGCCTAAGTCAATCAGACTGGGAGAAAGATGTAAGGACGGGAATGGAAGGGAAAGAAAGGTGAGTCGTGGACAGGAACCTAGTATCGGCATTGCCCTGCTCATAACGAAGACTGTACTCGATTGTTCTCCACAAAGCAGTCAATATCTTAGAATAAGACTGACATGATCTTTCCAGGGGTAAAAAAATACGTGCAATAATGGGGCAATCTAATCGTAAACTGGGATGCATCACAAGAGTATTGGGTAAATGTGACGATCATGTACGAGAAAATAGCTACTTTTCCCTTTTTAGACCTCATTTGGAATATGCTGCCAGTATATGGGATCCCTACGAAATCGGACTAAATAATGAACTTGAACGTGTGCAGCGAATATCGGCAAGATTTGTAAAGGGGCAATACGATAACCATACTAGCGTAACCAGTATATTAAATGAGTTAAATTGGGAATTATTGTCAGATCGCAGGTTAAAATTTAGACAATCTCTTATAAAATTCCAAGATTATATTTTCAGTGATGACGTTAAAAATATTTTGCGAACCCCAACTTACTATGGTAGACTGGACCATGATCACAAAATTAGAGAAATTGATTGGCGAACTGAGAGATTCAAAATGTCCTTTTTTCCTCGTACAGTTAGGGATATGAATTGCGATAAAATGTCCAATGCGAGTGAATCAATCCATAGCATAGGTAGTTGCATGTTGGTATAAAGACTTGAAGGTAACCCAACTAACAGCACGTTTTTGCATGCTTAGTTTGCTATTTTTATCTCTTTAAATATTGCAGTTTAGACTTATATATTAATACTAATCCTTTAGATGCATATGTAGTGCGTGTTTGGTGAGAATTCACCCTCAGCCACACACCTTTATGGTGGCTTGCAGGGTATTATGTAGATGATGTAGAATGAAAAATACCTCCCACTGACTGGATTCGAACCCAGGCCCTCCCAGTGAGAGGTCAGTAGTCTAGCACTACAGCATCTCGGGTACCGACTTCAGTTTACCCTGCGGCATCGGATAGTTTTGGTATAGCGGGCGTGGGTGCAGTCTGCGCACACATCCCCTTATGGCATGGTTTCCTTGCCAGATCTTGATTCGGTCTTTGGAAGTGTAAGGATGAAGGGTGGAGACAAAACCTGTGCCGGCGTTAGCCTGATGCCGCGTTAGCCTGGCCGCGACGCGCGATCGAAAAATCAAGTTTATTCTCGGCGTCGCAAACTTTTTTCAATTATTTTTACGGAATAACCTAGAAATATCTTCAATTTATACTCTGATGAAGTATCCCAGAGACCATTTTCCGAATAAGGATTATATTGTCTACTTAATGTAAAATTTTGTCTAAAAAAGGGTTCGCCATTTCGTGACTTAATAGCGCTCAAATATAGGCAAACATGTCTGAAACTTATGCATAGTATAGGCAAAGTACCTGTCTGTATCTAAGTAACGGGTAATATCTATGAAAAATGACTTACCATTCCATAATCAGAAATAATTTGTGTGTGTAAGTGCCAAGTTTCAAGACGTTATCTAAAAAACAACAGTTTTGGACTTTTGTCCGGCCAAGTGCGATTTGAGCCCACTGTGCGTCGGCTTTAGCCTGATGTTCACGATAGTCACCAAAGGGACCACGGGACGGATTCCCATCCGTCGAGCGGAGTAGTGTACTCGAATGCTGGGGCCGGTTTACCAGTGAAAATTATCCTCCAATGCCGGTATTGAAATCCGGGTCCTCAAGGTGAGAGGCCGGTACTCTATCTAACCACTGCACCAACGCGAACCCTCGTAAGCTCTCTGCTCAATGGCTTATTTTCAAGGATGTCGCTGACACTTTTCTCACAGGCAAAGGAAGCCAATAAGGTGGAAACGGTTTGCGAAAATTACCGGGAAACTGGAGTAGAGCGTGTAGCGTGAGAGAGGAGGGAATTAAACCCTCGGGGATGTGCGAATGGAGAGTGCATGGCGGGGGTCAAGCTAGTGAGGGGTGAGAGTGGAATCGGGCGGGCTTGGACGGTGCTGCCGCCTCTCCCACGTGGTGGCGGCTTAGGTAGTTAAATTCGCCGGGGGGCAATCCGTTGCGGCCGGATTCCAGCCCTCGGCACACCCCGGCTTGTAGCACAGGGACATTTGACTCAAGCGATTTAGATGCATGCCCATAATTATTACTGGTGCTCAGCATTTTGAGAGAAGCCCTTTTAACTTTCCCTAGCGAGAGAATAGAACTAAATGGCTCATTCACCCATCCATTTAGTTTGGAAATCAATGTCAAATCGCAGATTGGAGTACGATCCAAATCCATGCAAAATTTCCAAAATACTGTTGGTTTTTTTTTTAAAGTCATATTCATCCCAATTTGAAATCCCATCATATTATTATAAGTAGGGCAAAAAAGGTAAAGAAGGAGAGGCAACGAGACGAAGATGCTAAACATATAATTTTTCCCAGGGCTTTGAGGGATAATGTTATATACGATCAAAGTGACTCGGAAAAAAATTAGTAATATGGTTATAGTTCATTTTAAACTTGTTTGGCCAGTTTATAGGCAAATACAATTTGGCATTCTGTATCTGACTTTTAATGTGTAACATAGAAGTGTAATTTTGTATGCATTTTCTCGCATTTTGTAGTGTTAGCTCTTTATGGTACTTATCTACTCTGTCTTACCCGCATGGTGATTTTAAGAAAAACGATGTCCATACTCTATGACCTTTGTGGCAGAGCAATTGAATGTTTAGCTGCTCCCACAAATTAGGCCAATCGCGACATTTATTCTTACATTAAATATAAATGCATGGCAAATATAGCTGCAATGGCGGAGATGGGACCGAAGCCGCGATCATTCGGATTTCGGATCGACACCTAACCGACCTGACTGTTTTCCGCCTACCCGTACGAACAAAAGTACGAACTAAAGGCAAAGTTTTCAGTAAAATCGGTAGCATAGTCACTATTGCGTAATAATAGTGTATGAGCAGTAATGTGTCAAGCCATGCAACTCATTTTTGATGGCTTTTAGTGCCCAATGTGGATAAAGATACCCATTTCGTTTTATTTTACGTTAAAAGGATGTATAGTTCTCGACGTTACCCTGCATGTTTTAATATGCTCTATAGTACCGGAGAATAGTGTAGGTATAAGTTGCGATTTTTCGATTATATTTCTAAATTGTTTGCTCGTAGGATTCCTTGGCGTTGGGATAGCAATTTGCAATTTCCGGGTTTCTTTCACGTGAGTGGTCATTTCTGTTGATTCTTGCATTATTTATTTTTTTTAATCTGAAAATTTTAATATACGATCGCATGAATGTAAAATAGATGTCTTCTGCTCCTAAGTACTCAAGCGAGCAAGTTTTATTGTTAAATTAAGTAATTTCATTTGTTAAGGTCATTATATTCTTGTTTCGTTTGATTAAAACGCTCTATATTTCAATATGCGATTCCGTGAATGTAAAATAGTCATTCTCTGATTCTAAATATCCCATTGAATCCATGTGATTCCGTCAAATAAAGGAATGTCATTTTCAGGTGCGACAGATGAGCCTTATGGAATTCAAATTGAAGAAAATATGCCAGTAATTTCTCTGGTCGGTATTCACGAGCGTTTAATGTGAATCGCTCAATGCATAATTCAGTAGGGAGCGAGTGTCATAAATCAAGGCACGGAACACGAATAAGTCAACTTGGATGAAATTTGAGCACCGCAGCAGAAAACTCTGTGGAGATGTTTCCATGGTGATTTGTGAACTGAGTTTGGAGTTGTTTGAACGTACATAACAAATGCGGCTATTTTAAATATGCAGGTATTCGCCCAACGCATTCACCACTTTTAGTCGAGGAAGAATTTGCATTTGGCGACGATGTGGGAGAACCAGGAGATCGATTAAAATATCGGTGATCTACTATTAGTGGATGCAAAGTGCACCAATAACCATTTTCATCAAAATAATACAAAAATTGGTGAATTAAATGCGATGGAATTAATTATCCACTTTATCAACTTTTTTTCAATGCCCTAAACAAATGTTTTTGTAATATTTCACCACCCATCTCTATGAACTTTTAAGATTTTACATGAGAAAAATGTTTTCATTTCCCTCGCCTTACTTTACAATAATTTAGCTGATTTTCTCTCCACTTATTTTCCACTTCTTAAAATCAGGCTTTTCCCTAATACTAATGCTCACGTCGCATTCGCTACTACTCTGACTGCTTCAACGCTGACGTTCCCTTGAAAACATTGTGATATGGAGTAGTACGTATCGATCGAATAGGGCTAAATAATCTGTATTATGGTCGCTTTTTTACGCTGATGTAATCGTAACGCCATTTCCCAAAATGTAGTCATACATTTTCCTTTGAGGCGGAAAGTATATCTCGTGAAGTGATCCATTTTTATGTAAAGTAAATCATTCAATAAAAGAAAATTGAAGACCCTTTCACCGTACTCTGTAATCATTTGTATATTATAGTATAAACAGAATATATTTATTGTTCTCCTGCTGATACTATTACATCTTTACTCAAGTCGTGCAAAGGTATCAGACTGTCAACTACTTTTTCTAGTCTCTACTAAATTCTTTAACAAATTTTATGCTTTAGAATTTTCCCTTTTTCTCTGGTTTATTGTAATGTTTTAAAGCAACCAGTTTACATCGTACGGGTCGGTGCTTTCCCAGTGAATCTACAGGCAGAAAATTTCAGTAATCGTTACCTTAGCCAGATCCTTCATTTTCCCTAGAAATGAATGTAGCTAAATATCCTTAGTTTACTCTCTGCTAGCAACTCCAGCCAATGTTTTATCGGGAAAATATAATTATGGAAGTCAATGTGTGCTCAAATCATATTCGGATTTCGTAATACATTTCGTGAAAATTGTACATAAATTGTTTTTCAATTTTTTTCACATTCGTAAAAGTTTCACGAAACGACACGCATGCAAGTCTCTCCTCGAGATATCGATGGAAGACGTGCTATAAGTAGGTATATTATTATCTTATTCTGTTCGTTAAAACCAATAATCTGGTGGAAAGGTAAAAATAGACTGGTTTTAGGCCGTGATTTTCTGCGACGTTCCGGAACCTACTTCATGGTCACGAGAGCCTCGATCATGGATCTTCATAATGCGTGCGCTAGCGTTATCGTTATTTCTTGATTTAACTTATGTCAGAGAGAACCTGATCTACAATCTTCATTATTCGCACAGCACTTCAAATCGCTTATTACAATTAGTGCAGCGAATTTTATAGACGGTTATTGTTAACCCTTCGCTACTCTAGGGGTAAGCGTTAATGATAAAGATTGCGATAAGGCGAAAGATAGATCCGTGATTCCACACCAGGGGGGTTATTTTGTAATCTCACTTTAGTGAGAATACGTCATAAAATGTCGCTTTTTCGTAGTTAAACTCCGCCACCCAGGCGGCGTGACCATCTTCGGATCTCAAGCGGTGAACTGCCGGTCATGTGCTGGTCTTTTAGACGATTCATCCGCTCTGATCCGTATCTTTCGACTCTTGATCCGTTTCATTATTTCCGCCTGCCATTAGTTCCCATCTCATCTTCATAAAGAACGTGAAATGGAGCCACCATCGTTTCCACTTGAAGCTTGAGTTGGAAAAAAAGCAAGAGCGAGAAAGATACAAACGATTTTAAATTGTATTTTTGGAATTTGCACAACGTGAAGAACTTCAGAACACCGAGTTTGGCAACAGATAGCGCTAACGACAAAAGCTTCGACAATTCACGAACCGTTCGTGAGCCGATCATTAAGAGAGCGAAACGGATCTCCAGCCTTCCCGCAAAGAGTCATTAAAAAAGGTGAGATTACAAAATAACCCCTCAGGTTACCAAGGAAAATGGCGGGCTCAATATTGCTTCCGATGAGAGGAAGGCCTTCGGCGCGAAGAAATTCATCGCAGAGTGCTCATTGAGGAGTCCTCACACGAGTGTGTGGTGAAGGCCTCTTCCCCCCTCTCAGCTAACGCCTACACAGTTGGCCAGGGGTCCCTGGAGAATGTGGGAGGCGGTCTTTCTTTGTCCGAGGGCGGACACCCACGCAGGGAAAACCCCTGGGGCCTCGGCACCGCTTTCGTCCGGCCTTCCACTCGCCGACACTCGACATTCCTCCCCGGCCGCCGCCGCCTACACAGAGACAACCACCCCTACGACAGCACGTAACATCCATCCATCGCAGTGATGGAGTGGAGTGCCACTCTCCGGATGCATCCATTAGCCCCCAACCAACACCTCAAATGAGCGACCCTTCCGCACTCTTAATGGTTCCTCTTGCCTCCCCGTTTTTCCTCATTCACTGACATTCCCACTTTCAAAGCTTGCTTTGCGTGCGGCCAGAAATGTGATGAAGCCATTGCTCGCTGTAAAAGTGCTTGTGCAGTGCATGTCCCGTGTGAGTGAAATGAAGTGGTATCGCATGAGAAGCTGCCTTGTAACGCGGAAACCCGTCATGTGATTGGTGGTCCAATCCCTTCAATTAATGCTGAAATGCTGCATTCGTTCGAAGAACGTCATGAAGCGTGTCCAGATTCGTAATGCCATCAGTTTAGATGTAAAATTTGTTCACCTACTGTTGTCTTCAGCGAAGGGAGCTTTGGGTGAATCTTTCGGCGACGCCATGTTGAATTTATAGAAAAAAATCACGAGTGCTCTATTTCCACCTCTTTTTTTTTAAGTGCACAGTGGTATTAATTAATCCAAAACATACCATGAACCAATAGGAATAGGGAAAATCTGATATGACAAAACCAAAAGAAAATCTGATGCGGGTGCCGTTTTATTTTAATGAATGTTAACAATAATTCCCACAGTCCTTACCACCGGTGGGAATATTTTTCCCTTCGAGGACATTAGGTTCCTTAGATGGTAGATGGACCGTGCCTGATTCGAGATGCCTGATTAATTTAGACGCTTCTTTTATCTGTATGATTGTCTGCGTGACAGCATTGCTTAAATGGTGCGGAGTAAACTCCGATCGCACGTCCTTATCGTGACTTACAGGGCTGTGTACGCAGACTCGCGTTTTCATTTTGCCTCCAACGGTCGGGCTTCTGGAGATCCACAACAATAACCAAGAAAATGGCCCTTTCCGCTTTGTTGTGTTAAATCTTCTTAAGAGTATTTTATATCTTATTAACGCTGAGAATGAAAAAATGTAAAACAGCCCTGTATTAGAAAGGCCATTAAGAAGGCACCACCGAATTATGAAGTACATGACATTTTTATGAAAATTTCAGGACAATTTTTTGGCCCTCTTATCGATTGGCAATATAATTGATTAAAAATCGATTGGGAAAAAGAGGAGGCCTTTCCATCATATATTTGAAGAAAACAGACATCGAAAATCAGCTATTTTATGCGTGATTATACCGCAGAGCATGGCTCTTGCAGCAACATTTGCAGATTATTAATGTAAAGAGAAATGTCGTTTTGACGAAACACTAATATAAGGTTCGCAATTTTGCGTAGAATTTAGCGTTGTAAAAAAGTGCTCACCTTACTACATATGTTTAATTGATATTAATAAGTGTTTGCTGGAAAAAAAGCAGAAAAGCCTTAGTTACATGAAAGCGGCGTTACAGAATTTTGTTATCATTGGCAACGGTACTTGTGACGGAACGTGCTTACAAGCCTATTTACTAACTTAATTAAGGATTAAAAAATATAAGAAGGACCTTACCAAGGTCCTTATATTTTTTATGTGATTTAAATATTTCATTGGTTAATGACAATGTGTAATTAATACCATTGCTTCGAAACTGTAGCAGCGTCATTTTTGCCAAAGAGTTATTAATAATATCAATATATACTAAAATTTAAAACAAAGAGTTGTATTTGCTAGTTAATAGTTTAAAACTAAGTAATAAAATATTTGACCTATTTTAGAATACGTATCAGTGGGTTTGAGCATGTAATGTATTCTCACTTCAAAAATTAAACATGGCAACAGCACGTCAATCATGTTTCTAAGTCAAAAAGAGTTAAAAGAGCTTGTAAAAAATAGAACTCAACTACAACGCTCTATATGATAGCATACTCGTACAATTATTGTGTATATGTTATCACCTTATAAATGAATATCCATATAAATGTTTTTCTGGATCGGTATTTGTTCATTAAATAACATAGCTCTTTTATGGGAGTTTGAATCGCGGAGTCACAGTGGAACCTCCGTAATTAAGTCTGGTTGTTGACAAAATGATTTAGATTATTTTATGACTGCTAAATTTCCATCACCTATTGAGCTGAAATTCATGCATAAATTTTTATGCTATACAATATTCTCAGTCCATATTGCAAGTAAGATTATATATTCCCCATAGCCACTAATTTGAAAAGCATCTTTGCTTTCCTAGGTACACTGAAAAAAATTGATTAAAATTATCATATTTTGAGAAAATTCATAAAATAGTTCAGTTCATATGGAACATTGAATTGCACAATTATTTCTATCGATACCGTTTGGTAAAAAAATTTGGTGAAAATTATCAAAAGTACGATAAAATTTTTCAAGAAAAACTTGCCTTCTCCGGATAATTTTACCAAACTAGTGCGATATTTTGGAGGGTATGACTAAATTTATCTAACAAAATTTAGCATTTTTCGTTTATTTTACCAAACTATTTGATGGTCAAGAAAGGTGATATGTTTAAATTTATCGAAGAGAATAATCATCGTGATTTATCTCACCTAATTAATGTGTAAACTAATCAAACATATTTAATGTTCTAACGTTATCAAATTTGAGGCAGTAAATGGTAATTAAATTTTATGACATTATTATAATATAAGATACCAATTATTAAATACCTAAGAAAGAATCCGCCAAGTCCGGAGAACCTCAGGACTTCAGCAGGCTTCGCAGCTATTATTCCATCGTTCAAAACTTCGCAGACTCCGAACAAACACACAACGCATGCAGGTAACTCACGTGGTTCACAGAGTGGACTGCAAGGCTTGTATCTAATACATCGAATATCATACACTCAAAAAAGAGGTTGGATGAGGCATTTAATTTTAACTGGATAAGAAATAGTTGGCCCGAATATCAATTGTAATGGATACGATACCAATTTCATTTCATGCTCTCGCAAAGAGTCTAGTTTCAACTAAATGGATTGGACAGCCATTGATATTGTTAACCCGTTCTGCAAAGTAGTATTTCCGAAGCGCACAGCTCCGTTTCTATAAACAATACAACAATAGACAAATTTCTGTAAACAGCGCGACTATCATGCAAGACATAAAAATCTATCAAACAAAATCTCGACGAGTCAGATGCTGTTAATCAAACGCGAAGTCGGGTCTTGGAATTTACCGAAAGCTTGGCGCAGATTATCAAACTCCTACGGCTCTCGAGCCGATCCAGTAACTCTAGACGAAATGATTCGTGTTTTCAAGTAAATTTCATAACTACCCAAATGTTTAATATTCGGCTACCAAATCGTTCAATAAATGTTATCTATCGCATGGTTATTTTCATTGAAAATGTAAAGAGGAAAAATGAAAAGAGGTAAATGTGAGCTTAAGGGTCACGAACTTTAAATTTTTTTTTTCACCCCTAAAAATCGCCGTTTTTCGTTGAAATTTTCAGAACACCATCTACTAATATGGCAATATACGGTCGCTAAAAAATAATTTGAGAAATCGAAAAACTCACGATTTTACAGCATTTCAAACCCATGAGGTGAGTGTTCGCAGCGCCGCCATATTGGAAATTCCCCGCGTCTGCAACAGATGGCGTTGCGTATGTTGAGTGGAGTTTCTGCAGTAGAGACACGTTCTCACCGACAACACCTCCTCCCCCCGACCGGGGAACGCCGGAATCTCGCTAGTATGATAACACTTCGTCATGCACTCCAAAAACCACACTTTTGGGTAAAATCACACTCGTCAACACTCAAAAAAGGGTATTTTAAAGAATCCCCCCCCCCTCCCGACCAAACCCAACACGTAAACCACACTTTTGGGTAAAATCACACTCGTCAACACTCAAAAAAGGGTATTTTAAGGAATCCCCCCCCCCTCCCGACCAAACCCAACACGTAAACCACACTTTTGGGTAAAATCACACTCGTCAAAACTCAAAAAAGGGTATTTTAAAGAATGCCCCCCCCTCCCGACCAAACCCAACACGTAAACCACACTTTTGGGCAAAATCACACTCGTCAACACTCAAAAAAGGGTAGCAGAATCGGGGGAATTGATGGCAGAGCTAGCGGAAAGCACTCCGAAAGAACATGAACGGCAAGCCATTGCGTCCGTACGGTTCAGAGGCATCAGAGCGACAATGACACTATCAACAACTCAACAATGACACACATACCAAAATCGCGAACGCAGATCGCGCCAAAATGTATATCGCGCTAAAACAGAGGCAACAAATCAACAATGACACATTCCAATACCGCGCCATAACGCAGGAGTCCGCAGGATATAGGGAATAGGTGAAATATTGAGGAACCCATCTAGCGGTGGTCTCGGGAACAACCCAACATGGCGTTGAAAAACATCGAGTTTGAGATGAAAAATGGTGATTTTCGGATTGTTATATCTCATGAAATAATGGCACTGGAGCAATGTAAGTCATGTAATAATAAATCTACATCCTTCTTCTACATAACACAGTTGGAATGAAAGCGGTAATGATCACCGTTTTTGCAGGATAAATATTCAAAGTTCGTGACCCTTAAGCTCACATCTACCTTAATTTTAATCGAAAAGTATCCTATCGATCTTGTTCGATTGTATCTGGCAAACTATTTTTTTCCCGTTTAGGTACTGGAATGGCAAATTTGCATTTTAAGGATTCTGTATATATCCTAATGTGAGTAGTGTCTTCGTCACTAAGCCGAGTGGTGTAACGGAATCTGAAGGAAAAAAACGTTAAACATTTTAAGGAAAATATTTCAGTAGCATAAGCATAAGGGTAATGACTGAATTATATAGTATCTCATGAGTTCCAAAGGCTGTTTTGCGTGCAAAAAGAAAATTGTATAAAAGACTATCTTGAACCTTCAGTAGAACTTGTAAAAATAATAAAATCAATGTTCCCATAAAAAAAGATATCAATGAATGAATAGAGAGCAGTGAAAAATGCTGAAAGTGGCAAAAAATGAACGCATAGGAAGGTTAACATTTTTAAAATTACTGCACGATGGCAGAAATATAGCTGTCATCCGAAGCCTATTTCCATATTTGATTTTTCGTATTATATTTATTGGGGTGAAATACCTGTCATCTGGAGAAAGATGCCACCGTGATTATGATTTCTGCACATAGTAATTAGCAGAGAGGCGATGGAATTTTTTTAGAGAACCATTAGCCATTTTATAATTGAAGCCAGTTTCTTTTATTTTTTTAGGAAAGGATTCATCGCTTTGAACCCTCATTTGGAGTCAGTAGCCGTGAAAGGCATTATTATAGTAAAAAATACCTTGAGGAATATTTCCCTCTACTTTGCTCGGTGTCGTTCTACAAATCATTAACAGAAGACAATTTTTCGTCTACTATTTTGACCAAAAATTTTCAAAATAGCCTTATAAATTTCCCTATGCACTCCATGCGTTGATTATTTGTCTTTAACGTGTCTAATGTATTATCAGAATTTTTACAAAGTCGTTAACCATTATTAAGATTCCTATTTATTCGTGGGCATACGTCATTGCCTGTGGCACATGCAATCTCACATCGTGGCCTGTTGGATGCATAACCAACAGGTTATCTAATGTAGGTGCTGCAATAAAATGATCGCAATAGAACTTGAATTGTAGTTGCTCTAAGGATAAGATTTTAACGCATCTTCTAGCCTATAATCTTATCCATATAAAAAACGCAAAATCTATGCCTAGAAGTGGTTAAATGAATTACGCCAATGCATGTTTGCCAATTAATCAGTTTTGATGATAGTTTTACTTTTATGTATAACTTCCGAAATAGATGTGCTTACCCAAAGAGCCTTACTCTGCTCGCAAAACGTGGTTTGCCGAAGATCAAGGTCTTAATGCTTAGACGATAAGGTAATTCGTGTTTGGCGATTATTGGACCCTGCTTAAGGTGCCCATGGAAGCTTGTGGGATACTCGCTGGATTTTGGCTACATCCTGAAGTTTAATGGCGGCCCCAATCTTCCATGAGTCATCCTGTGGCTATAAAATGTTCCCGCCCTCAAATTTTTCACACTCTTGAATTTAATTGTATGGCAGACGATCGATAGAAAGGCTGTTGTGAAAATCACTGAGAGTAAAACAGAATTTTTCCCAGTCAGTAATGGATGCTAGCATTAGAATAACATATCTCATCAAACGCGAGACCTAGCCTATGAGGGCCCGTCATTATTGACTCAAATAAGGTAGGCATTTATAATGCAGTTGCGGAATATTGGAATAGCTTTGAGATCCGTAATAATTAAAGATTTTATCGTTCAATTCTTAGATTCCACAGTGAAGGTTTAAGTGTGGAATACTAAATCAGTTTGAAGCCAATCACAACAAAAGCAAGGTAAACGGGAGATAACTGCCCCTTGACCATGAAGTGTAATTTTTACACGTCGTTGGGCACGGTTTACTTTCTCCGTCATCAACCAGGGCAGTTTTGGAGGCATTCATTTTAGAAATAAACAGATAATGATGGCGTATTAAAAATATTTAGTACTATGCCCAAAAGTAGTGTGTACTTTCTGTATGTAACTTGATTTTACGGAGTTCCGGCTATGCTCAAACTGTGCGCCGCTGCATTCCAGGAAGCGTCACATATTTTATTCAACCCAATAAATAAAACTAAAAGATTCATGAGCTCAAGCGATTCGGGAGATTCCGAATCGTGTTCTTTCTCAGCAACACTAAACTTCAAGCGTTCTTTTGTTGTTTTCAAGTCCGTACCTGTCTTTTATGGTGCATCACACCGGAAGGAAAGGCACAAGGACAGAAATGGAAGGGTAGGAAGGAAGGTTGAAGAGAAATACAGCGTCGGAATTTTTTTTTTTTCATTTTTCCAAAGTCACCGATTGGTTTTTCTCGGAGAGAAATTGCTCTCAGTTATCGAGAATTCTAATAGTAATTCGGGAACAGATTGAACTGGAGAAATTGGTTTTTAGGCTAGCTTTGGATCTATTCCTACCGTAAGACGGAGACGAGTGACAATTCAAGAGCCACCAATCATTTTCAATCCAAGAGCACTAATTAAAAATATTGTGCTTAAAAAAAGCGATGGTGTCATTTGGACAAATAAGGAAAACTCAAGATCGCGTTTGCTTGCGAATGGGAGATATGTTCAAAAGTTAATGTTACCGTAATGGAAGTGGTTTTGTCTGTTCATTACAGGCACAGCATATCGTAGGCAACATGATAAAGGAAAATCATAGTGCTTTTCGCTCACCCTTCTTCCATCCATCTTGAGAAGAGAGAGACTTTTCGCGCCTCTTTCAGTCTTCTTCGCGGCTTCGGCAGTCGGCCACACCTCCGGAAGTGACGCCGCGTGCCGTCCTACCCACCCCTTCCGTCGCAACCCCTCCTGCCCCCTCCAGAACACCCCCTCTCGTTAGTCCTTCCAACTCCTGCCGCCTCCGCTAGACTCCTCGCATTCCTCTCGCCTCTCGCGCTCATTAAGCAAGCTGACCACGCGTGAGGCGAGCGGTCAGCATCGCCGATGGACACTCTCCATTACGTGTGAGGGAGTACCCGCTCGGTAAATATTTTCCCCTGCCTAACACATTTCGCTGTCGGTAACAACGTTTTTTTCGGAAGAATGCGGACAGTAATATAATTTGAAAAGGCTCAAGAAACATTCGAAATATGGTGCTATCGAAGAATGACGAAGATAAAATGGATCGACCGAGTGACAAATGAAGAAGTCCTAAGAAGAGTGGGAAAAAAGAGAAGTCGGCTGAAAACTATAAAAAGAAGATTGGGCAACTTAAGACACGGTGGCTTGATGAAGACAATCGTCGAAGGAAAAGTGAACGGGAAAAATGGAAAAGGCAGGCCTCGAATGAGTTACATAGAACAGGTCGTAAAGGACGTGAAAGAGAGGAACTACGTTAATATGAAGAGGTTGTCCGATAGAAGAATCGAGTGGAGGGCTGCGTCAAACCAATCCAAGGATTGTTGACCCTTGATGAAGATGATGATGGCTCAAGACCGATTATCATCATCGAAACATCAAATTTCCGGCCCGAAGACCCATAACAGTCGTTAAGGATATTAAAACAGACTTTTTCACACCATATATTAGTAATCGCACGTGCCCAAAATAATATGGGATCGAATTATTATATCTTCGATTCCCTACGGAATACCTAAACATCATTTCAGAATGGGGTCTTTTACCATGTATATTTTGCTGTGAATTCTTCTCGGGTTTTCCAGTTTCCTCGGGTTAAGTGTTCAATTGCCAACGTTTCATGTTTATTTTATAGCCGAATCTGTTAGAGTTTGCAAAATAAAAAGACGCGTATTTTTCCGTTTTTTGATCCGTCAATTATTTCTCGAGTTATAAGTGGCGAAAACTGATGTTTTTAACCCTTTCGGAATAGTGGGCGTGGTGCAACCTCTGACGTATATCAACTGTCCAATCACAACTGAGCCCGCGAAGCTACTTCGCCTTATCGCAATGGAGGGGGGGGGGAGTACACAAGCAAAAAGCAAAAGCAAACACAGCTGACTCTGCCAATAGGATCAGTTGCGACAGCATATGTGCGAGCAGACCTTCCGAGAACCCCCTCCACTCCCTTCCCTTCCTCGAAAAGTAGTCAAGGACGGGAGGAAAATGACGTCAATGTTATCAAAGCAGCTTTTTCGGTGGGCGTCACCTTTTGCGTATTTTAATTTTTGACTTATGTGATTTATGTGTATTTATGGTTGTGATTAGAAGATTAATTTTTTCACTAAAATTCTTTTTTCGTTTTCATCTAAGGATTTCGTGTACAAAATTGCGATTTCGGTGCCGAGTAAACGCCCTCATTGGAAAATACTATTTTATTTTTCTCTTTCAATCTCAAAAGATTTTGCGGAGAAAATGCATGTTCTGAATCTTGTCCTTACGAGAAAAAATTAATATCTGAAAATGTTGAATTGAACATTGTTGAGCGTAACCAACGACTCAAAATTCACGGTGTCCAACCTTTGAAACTTCTCAGGGGAATTTTTAAGGCGACCAGAAAGGGTTTGGCTCAAATTTGCGTGAAATATAGAATAGAACATTAATCGATCGCGTGAATTTTTTCACATGCTGTCATGAGTGCAAATGCAATTACAAATAAACGTAAACGAGGCATTTTTATTTAAGGCCGTTATGCATTTTTCCTCAAGCTTTCCTCCTCCAAACAAATCAATCGCTTCAAGATTAAACGAGCTTGAGGTTATCGTAAAGGACATAAAAACCTATATAGCCTCTGAAACACGGGTCATCTCTGTTTTACCCATTAAACGCCTTAGCTCTTATACGTTATTAGGAGTCTTTAAGCTTAATTAATTATTTATTTTTTCATTTATGGATGCTCTTTTTACAGAAAGAATAACTGAGTAAAACTATTCTAATGAGTTGCTAAGACTTTTCTAAATTGCCACAGGCTATTTACTTGTATTTAATATTTAACAATGTATCAAAAAAACCTATGAGAGTTTTTGAGCAAGAATATAACCGGTCGAAATTTCGTTGTAGCTGAGATTTTAAATCCAATGCAATTAATATTCCTCACGTCAAATATCTCCGCAAATTGCATGGATTTTGAATCGATATTTAACGCGTTGAGATGGATACGCCAACTATATGAACAGTTGGAGTTAGGTATCTGAGAAATTATTTTTTAATATTTTTTTATGATATGCTTCTGCTAGCCATAGCGGTTACGCAATTATATATGTAATTCGTGCGGAAAAATAGAATGTTTTTGCTTGCGTAAATAGATGTAGAACTAATTTTCTACGGCAACTGGGAAGAGGAAAAGAAACAATCTCATTCCATTAACCCTCTTATATGACTGCATGAAACGGGTATTGCTCTCATCTGTGTATAGTAAAGACCACCAGATGGTAAATTTGGTATATTTTTCAATTATCGAAAAAAAAATTTTTTCTATTAGTTTTCCTTATGCTTATTTGGTTAAATCTAGTATTTATCCAGTTGGCCTAGTCTAGGTTGGCTGGTTTTAAAATATTACTATATTTTAGTACCAGCATTCACACACAAAATGGCACCAAGAACTCCATGCATGCATAACTTCCGTTATTAAACAACAGTTTTATGGAATTAATTTTACTCCATTAAAATTACTGATAAAATTCATAAATTATATTTAATTACCAATAAAGAATAATCGAAAAATTACGATTAAACTATTCATTCTAAGGCGCTATTATGATTTTTGGTGAAAACTGCACAATAACGGATTTTCTATTTTTCTCGGTACTAAGCGGAATGCCACGTTTTCCGGTCTCCTCCTCTATCCTCCTGGCCGAATTATTCAAGTTTTATAAATTTAATATGTAGAACAGATATTGTCAAAGAGAATTATTGTGAAGAAATAATTAAACAAAATTTACGCCTCCGAATGAATTGACGAAATCTTAGCTCTCCTCAAATCAAAATTGCAACTTTTTTTAATCTCCGGACATATGTTCTGGAAGAGGTGGAAATAAACGTAAATGGCTGTAAGCAATTTGAATAAAATCGATGTGAAAGTAAAGAATTTTTTCCTTTAGTAGGCCACCGTGGAGGATTTTGGGTAATTTGTTTGAAGTTAATTATCCTCCTCTTTAGACTATGCAACTTCTCTCGCCACAGTCATCCGTTCTTCATTCCGCTGTTTCATATATCCCCTCTAAATGGACCCTGGCGACACTGCATCCGTCCAACCCTCCCTTCCTTTCTCTGCCAGCCTTGTCTTGGCACCCTCACAATGTGATTTCCATTATTCAATGTCCCTCGATCACCGCCCTTTAACCGCACCCTCCAACTTAAGCAAAGCGCAATGCTTCATCACGCTCTCCGCTCGGAACAACTTCCTCCCACCTCCCATTATTCTTAAGGTGTCCTCATTACACCTCATCTATTATTCACCGCTGAAGGGGCCGGGACCGACAGATAGAGATAAGAATTGGTCAGGGAATGGAGGGAGGGGGGAAACCTCACGAAGTCATAAGTCTGTTCTTAACGAAATCATCAAGGAGTTTCATTTATCTGAGAAAGATGGTAATAGTCCATTCTGGCGGAAATATAACACTCTAATTATTTCTATATGATCTCTAATAAATCTCTGTAATACGCTGGTATTTTAAGAAATATTTTCTTACGAATCTTCACAAAATGTACTCGTATATACGAATACATTTTCTATACTTTCTCTCAAGGGGTTCAATCATTTTTTCAACATACGACCACGTGGTGTAAAGAAAAGTACATAGTCCCTGGAACACTTTCCTTTGTACATCAGTTACATCTATTCAGCACGTATACACCCCAAAATTAAATATTTATCACCATATCCCTCCCGTGGTCCTCTGATGAGAATTAACCGGAGCGCAATTAGGTACTTTATTCTTTTACCTCCGAGTGGTGTTCCATTTTCTAGATCTTGCACCAGCGTAAAAGTTTTTAATGTAACTTTTAATCTTTCTTTATGTTAACTATTTCTAAGTTGAAGTTCAGTTTGCTTTGAGGAACACATTTAAACTCCTTAACTCTAAGAACATTGCATAAATCTCAGTGAGTTGAGTCCATCAATGAAGTTTGTTAGCTTTAGGCTTGATGCATTTAGGTGTTATCTACGTACGTATGTAGTGCCTGTACATACATTGATGGCGAAGAACATCGGTATGTGTACGTGTAGATGATCGGTTAGGGTGAAAGCGCAAAAATCTTCGTTCGCGTCCCTTTCTGAGAAGTCAAATTTGTGACATGTATCTTATTAACGTTAGGAGCGGATTCCAATATTCTGTAAATCACCTAGCAATGTGGCGTATGTGAAGTGTTTTGAGTTCCTTGTAGATTAGCAGTTGAAATTACTGAGTCTTATGCGGATCATTGGAAAATTTGAAGACATTTGAAGTAATGTACTGCTCGATATTTTTTCGATTATGTGAGGGCATCATATAGATTTGGACCTTTTGGCTATGTGTAGGATGTATTAGCATCCCCACTCTCTTACTCTGGAATCAATTCCGTAGAACTCGCTTTTGATGTAATTGATCGTTGAATACGTTCATCCAGGCATACTTTTTATGACATATGTGTAAGGACCTAAGATGACGAAGTGCTATGAATGTATTCAGCTTTTTTTTTAGGAATATCTGACTTCAGGCTAGGAAATGCAAACGTATGAAAAAAACATTTTTTTATGACACCTGTTGCCAAATCTCAAGGGCATTTGGTGATATCGTTGTGAAAGAGAATTCTTCTGCATTTCCATAAAGCGTAACTATATTTATTATTACATTTGTCAGCAATGCCTGCTTGTTATTACTTCCTCATAATGAAGCCCGTTATCATAACCTTGGAAATATATTTCTGCGTAAGCATGGAATAGAAAGGGAATCATGTTAAAATGGCATTTGGGTAGGAAAAAGAGTAAGAAATCTCTCCCGAAGAAACAAATAGCGTAGGAAGGAGCCTAATGGCAAAATCATTGCTAGAATGAGTAGCGGCACTCCATAAAAACCTTTCCAAACAGGTAGAAACCATTTACCATGTATGCCTTCTTGCATACATTATTTTGCAATATATATACTGTTTGCTAGATGTGCTAGTGTGATGGTCAAATGGGAATTGAATATACCTGGAGAATATCAGATGAAATCGAAGACTCGGGGTGATAGTTAGGGTAATTAACGATGATTTTTTTTTAAAACTTTCATTAGCCTTTAAACTTAATACGCGTGAGCTTATTTATTTTAGACATGTTAACCGGTTTTATTTATTTGTTTATTTTTGTTTGCCGGCAATAATCTTTTAATGATTTTGCAGTACCTCTTCGGAGTTAGTGTATGGGAATTAGTATTGCAGGTGAGGTTACAGAGTTCCCTTGTTAACTTTGTTGTGGCTGTGAAATAAGTTGTGACTATTATAACATTGTGATTGTATAGCCTGTGATTATAGTGCATGCCTGGCTTGGAGTCGCCCTCACACACTCTTGATGTGGCTTGAAACGTATGAGTCGGTGAATGTTGCTTAAAAAAAACTCATTTCAAATTCGACCTTAGCTAAGGAATCCCTACTTTGTCGGAGTAGCGTAGCGTGCGTAATGGACCAAGTGGTGAAGTCGCCGTGCTACGGATGATGAATCATGGCTCTAGTCGCCCAAATGTGGTCGGGGGGAGGGAGGGGGGGAAGGAAGCGGGTGTGTATTTTCGGCTTCTCGAAGGGCGGAAGGGTTTTTTTTTTCGGGAGAACACGAAAAGGGCGTGGAAGAAGTGGAGGGTGGGGGCGGGAGGGGGTGAAGGGGGCATAAGGGCGAGAGAACAAAGGGGGGCGCGCCCCGGGGGGCGAATGGTTAGCGTGGAAAAAAGCGGGCCCCCGGGGGCGGAGGGCGAGGGCGTCGGGGCTGCGCAGGGGCGTGGTTAAGCCTTGTCGCTCGCCCCCTCCGCCCCCGTCTGCGTGAGCACCCCGCCGACCAGATTGGTGGTAATGCGGCTGTTACCGCCAGTTTATCATCTCCCGGCATCCCTCATTCCTGGTGGCTCCTTGACGTGCGTTCCCGCCGAAGATGTAAATATGCTAATACGTTGTACCTTGTGGGAGTATTCGAGTAATTTAATT
The DNA here is from genome assembly GCA_933228895.1 of Platycnemis pennipes. Classification (NCBI taxonomy): domain Eukaryota; kingdom Metazoa; phylum Arthropoda; class Insecta; order Odonata; family Platycnemididae; genus Platycnemis; species Platycnemis pennipes. The sequence continues at coordinate 110,932,483 of OW121853.1, forward strand.
TAAAAGAGAAAAATATATTCGAACGATAATCGAGTTTCCGATGCATTCGATTACAAAACCTTTTCAGAAATAAATGGAAGTATTGAGCTCACCAAGGAACGAGCGATTTGAAGATGATTGATTACGTCTACATCTGTATACTGCCCTCGTGGCAAAAAAAAAAGTGTTTGGTATTGCTTTTAAATAGGTTCCCCCTCAACTTTCTGCTCGTAATTAGGCCTTACTTAAATGTGCGATGTACCATTAGGTTTCATGAATCGGCATTAGTAACTATTGCTAGTAAATTTTTTCATTTATCACATTTAACCTTAGATCAGCCTGATGCTGGATAATTGTTCATTATAAATAATGATTAAGTCGTACATTCTCACACTCAAATTTCCACTAAAAGAATCTCTCTAAACATTTTACGCGAAAAATTCTGAATTTCTTGCCCTTGAATATATCGCTGTTGAAAACGTCCTTCCTCGAGGTCCTTGTCTCTGTTCATAACCTGACAACTGCAAGATGCAAACGCCTAAGAATAAATAAGAAAAGTTTTTAATCCCATGTATAGATGAAATTTTACTTCTTATTAGACGCTTTGAAGTAACATACGATAAAGTACTTCAATGCGTCAAAAATATACAATTTGAGCCTCTCGGATATGCTTAAAATGTAGTCACTATTCTCATTTTGCGTGTGATTAACATAGAATATAGAATTTTTGTTTTAATTCAAATATTTTGTGACTTCAAAATCTAATTCGCAATCCAACGAAGGGGCTGATCTTGTAGTTTAATTTTCAGAGATAATGAAAAAGCACAAGGCCATCGTTAGTTTTTTTTTCAGAATGATCTGACAAGCATTCAGTCGTATATGACACACGAAGTTCATTGCACCACCACAGAGGGTTGCGCTTGTTTTCGTGTTTCACATCTACATCTACATAGTAATACCCTGCAAGCCACCTCAAAGGTGTGTGGCAGGGGGTGAATTCTCATCAAAAACGCACTACATATCATTCATTTAAAAGGATTAGTATTAATATATTAGTCTAGACTGCAATATTTAAAAAGATAAAAATAGCATACTACGCATGCAAAAACGTGCTGTTAGTTGGGTTATCTTCAAGTCCTTACACCAACATGTAACTACCTATGCTATCCTTTGCTACACTCGTATTGGATATATTTACCGTTATTCATATCTCTAATTGTACGAGGAAAAAAGGACATTTTGAAATTGTCAGTTCGGCAATCAATTTCTCTAATTTTGTAATTAGGGTCCAGTATATTATAGTAAATTGGGATTTGAAAAATATTTTTAACGTCATTACTGAAAATATTATCTTGGAATGTATTTAGGAGATTAGGTCTAAATTTCAACCTGCGATCTGACAATGATTCCCAATTTAATTCATTTAATATACTGGTTACGCTAATATAGTTATCGTACCGTCCCTTTACAAATCTTGCCGATCTTCGCTGCACACGTTCAAGTTGTTATTTAGACCGATTTCGTAGGGATCCCATACACTGGCAGCTTATTCCAAATGAGGTCTAACAAGGGAAAAGTAGCTGATTTCTCGTGCGTGCGATCATAAGTTCTCTCTCCAAACTCCTTAACGTTGTTTTATGAGAGATGTCATCGACAGTTTATAAAACATTATATTTCAGTTTTTACATGGCTACAAATCCTACTTTACAGTTTAGCAGGAATTCTGTGCGCAGAATATAGCGAAAATATGCTTCGTCTGTAATGGCCGCTGCAGTTCACTGAAAACATTTAAGTTACAATTCCGGAATGGAAGGAAGGAAACTCCCACTCCCTTATATAGTTTGCACCCCCTGATTAGGTTTGCAGTCTCCGCCGTGGTACACTTTAGCACGAAAGTCATCATTGAGATATCATTTCAATTCTATCCTCGACAGTTAATAACCAAAAATTTCATTAATTCACGGAAAATATTCATTATCCCTGAAGAGGAGGGTGTCGAGCAGCTCAAGAGAATTATTTTGAATTGATGTCGGTGTGTCATTTTTATTTTGGCCAAAAGGCAACAGTTCTTCTTTATTGGGATATAAGTATATCATTTCGTCGTTTGTTTATAGTATTACACTCTCACCTCAATTCTCTAAGTTTTCCATGCAAATGCAGTGGAAATATATCTACAATCTGTTGTATTAGTTATCATAGAGTGGCTATTTTCTTTATATTCCTGTAAATTGGCTCCATATCACAATAATTTACGTAGGACAAAAATGACATGGGAAATATGTTCGTTCCAATATATACCCATGGTCAAAAATGATACGAAAAAAGAGGATCTGACCCGTGAGATTTCCAGTACAAAAATGGTGTAATGGTGTAATGGTCAAAGCACAGTTGCAGTTTTTATTTTTTTTTGTTTTTATCAGTTTTTACCCCTGTGCCCTCAGAATTGTATTTCGTAGTTTGTTTTGAATTCATTTCAACTCCATTATGTCAAGAAAGGGGTGAATAATTGCCTTACCTAATGCCCACCCAAAAAGGCTTTTCTGAGCTAAGTGGAAAGGACTTTTAAGTCCTTATGGAAAGGATGATGGGAAGTGATCGTAGACTTTTGAGATCTGGGTTTAGATAAGAACAGACATATTAGAATGTAAATTACGCTGCGGCATGCATGAATGGGCATGGAGAAAATTATTTTGAAGATGAAGAGAAGAAAGAGTCGGTGGATAGAGCGATTTAAGTTGAAGGAACATCGATGGCTGAGGCAGAATAGTGGAATGAAAAGAGCAAGACATATTGGATTGATTGAAAAGGAGGTCCTAACGCTGAATTAAAGAAAGAAATAGCGTAAGGAGCGTTAATGAGTGGTGACAAAGAATGGAAAGAGTTGATATCTGAACTATAAATAAAATAATTCGTCATCATGTAAAAAGGAAAGATTTAATATAATGTTTATCATAGAGAAGTAATGAAGTATAAATGCATAATTTGAATGGAAAGTCTACCCGACTACACTGGATTATTTATATAAATATTAAGATTTACTAAAGTGTTCACATCAACCAAGGGAAACTAGTAGGAAAAACATCAACTTCAACAGTTGAAGGAACTTACTTATTACCCTGAGCGTTAATTCGCGCACCACTTACACTCGTTAGCAGCAATGCTTTGGCACATTCGCCGCGCGAGGTTCGAACGGCCGTTTGCCACAGCTGAGAGAGCTTGCTCGGAGGAAAGGAAGGAGTCGACAAGCAAAGGCGAGCTGAGGCGACTAGAGGGTTGAGAGTTGAAGCGGGGGATGGGGGAAAAGTTGAATCGACCGCCGCTGTCACGACTGCACGGTCGTGACGCCATCCCCCCTCCTCCCCCTCCCTCGTCCACGCTACTCGGCTACGCTCCTTGGCTACCTAGCATCCGCCACCCCTTTCCCCTGAATCTACCCACCCCACACAACTTCCCAGTCTCGTCCGCCGCCAACTCATTCCCTTCCCCTCCGAACATTCGAAACAAACAACCCGGGGTGGGGAAAGGGTCGAGGTGGAAAGAAGGGTCTCTCTCTTCTCCCCCTTCCCAGCTATCGTCCCTCATTCCCCTCAGCCTTTTTCTCGGAATCGCAAAAGGGGGTGAGGTGTAGCTGTAGGGAGGGTGAGGAGCCGAGGGTGTGAGGAAGAATGCATTCCGACAGCTTCGGTCGCTAGGCTACCCGACCGCGGTTGCCCTTCCAAGCTCTCGCCCGAAGTCGGTACAGACAGACCGCCACCATCGGTCCTCGCTAAGGGGAGGGAGGAAGGGGTGAGCGGAGGATGAGGATGGGAATGGGGTGGATGGATAAGATGCGAAGGAGCTGGCTGAAGGAGAGGACGGGGAAAGCTTACTAACAAAAGCAATCGGTACGAGAGAGCGGGCACAAATCGACGCACATTTGAAGTTTTCACTGTAGTCTTTCATTCACGTGTCTTTCGCGAAAATTGAGGGTTAGGAGAAAGGGTGGACCCAGAGTCAGCTTTAGCCAAATCTTTAAAAAAAAATTCACTCATAAACGACCCATCCCTCGAATGGAGTACGTTACTTGAAGTACTCTCCACACAACACTCACGTAGGAGTTGGTGCGCCAATTAAAATTCCGCCTCTATTAGCAATTGAAATCATTGGCAATGTGGAATTTGCCATAGTCCTTTCCTACGTTTCTCTTGACTTGCCCATTTCCTGAACTTTTTCTGTATTCACATAAGAATGAAGCAATTTAGAGCGTGATAATCACTCTTTCAGTGTGAAGGGGAAAAAGCGTCTCGTTCCCTGTTCCGCTTTCTTAATTACTGTCCCATCGTCGACCAATCGAACCGCCTTCCTGTCAGCCCACAACGAAGCGTAATGTAACTACTTTCAGTAACGGATTTTAGGTATTGTGTACCTACTTCACTATAATATGATGATGTATTCCGAGGTGTCGCAACACTGCATTGATAAGAGCTGCTTCTGGCTTGAATTGGGAGTCTCGGAAAGAGAAAGGATTGGGAGGAGGATGCGTATCGCATGTGTGAAACATCTTGTGCAGCGAGCCATAAGGAAATAATCAAGACGGAAGCAGGAAAGGGCACGCGCTAGCAGGAAACTCCAGGCCACTTCGAGGCAAAAGCTCATTGGCCGAGAGCGAGGCGGAAGAGATGGGTGTGAGGAGGATACTGAAGCAACCTCGACAAAATTACGAGAGAGCATTGAAGCATTCATCTGAGTGTTGTCAAATACTTATCCCGAAAATTTTCGTTTAGCACTCATTTCGTGCCATGTGATTACATTAGACATCTTTCCAGTTCGCGAAGAAACTTAGAAAAATGCATACCAAAGTATACAAGAATATCTCTCTCAACCATAGGCTGTTGGGTACTTGAAAATCTACAATTAGTGGTAATTAGAGTTGCGTAAATGAACTAACACCCTGGCGATACGTTCTAATATGTCTATAGATCTTTGTCAAATAATTCTATCTAATGATTCTATCTAATTATTTCCTTGTTAGACCTCTTTGGAATATGCTGCCAGTGTATAGGATCCCTACGAAATCGGTCTAAATAATGAACTTGAACGTGTGCAGTGAAGATCTGCAAGATTTGTAAAGGGACGGTAAGTATGTAAGGTTAACCGGTCTATTAAATGAATGAAAATGCGAATTGTCAGATAGCAGGCTGAAATGTAGACTTAATCTCCTAAATAAATTCCAAGATAATATTTTCAGTGATGACGTTAAAAATATGTTGTGAACCCCAACTTAATATGGTAGACTGGACCATAATCACAAAACTAGAGAAATTGATTACCAAACTGACAGATTCAAATATCCTTTTTTCCTCGTACAATCAGGGATAGTGGTAAATATGACCAATGCGAGTGAAATAATCACTGCATAGCATAGGTGGCTGCATGATGGTTTAAGGACTTGAAGGTAACCAAACTAACAGCATGTTTTTGCATGCTTACTTAGGTATTTTTATCTTTTTTTAAATAGTGAAATTTAGACTAGTATATTCAATATATCCTACTAAGGATAACACTACATATAAACCTTTTCATGCATGGTATGTAGTGCATGTTTGGTGATAATTCACCCCCTCCACACACCTTTATGGAGGCTGGCAGGGTATTATGTAGGTGTAGATTATTCGGTGAGTTTTAGCAAACTCGGTTCAGCGTATTGTATGTAGTAGGTACTTTCGCATTCGTAGGACCTTAGTTGGAACCTATAAGAAAGTCTACTCATTTCTTCATGTACACAATATTCTACAAGATATAACGAGGGAATGTGGCGGGGAGTGATCACCAAACAACCAAGATGATCTATACACGTGTAACTAAATCCATATAATGCTAGCGGCCAGAAAATCTGATATTAGTTATCCACTTACCAATGCAGTGACAAGCTGCGAAAAGATTAGACACTACGGAGCGATTTTCTATTAATTTGGATTAGGTTCTTTAAATTTTTAACTAGAATATTTGTTACATGATATTTGCGATGGTACGGTAATGCAACGCTACAAGAATAAAGAATAATCAGGTGTATCTAAATTAATATAAGAATTATGTTTGGAAACATTATCAAAACGTAGGTAAAGTACAGATCCAATTTCATGCAGAAATTTAAAACTGATAGGTTAGGATGTTAGATATACATGTATATTAAAAACCCTTGCGTATAATGTTAGATTTTACCTGACAAATAAGATTAGTCATACATATAGATTAAAAATGTCATTTTTTCCCGCTTATCATTTAAAACATAATGCTCAGCATAGCAAAAGGATAGGTAGGTGAATTGTTAGAGTAGCTTGTGGTAGTATCTCTAAGTTGCATGCTTAATTGCATGGCAGTTACATTCAAGGAAGTCTTGGTAAATCTTAGTTGGATGTAAATGGTGCATATTTGTTGATCTTCCTCCCTGGCATACACCGTCAAGGTGGCTAGCATGGTGTTACGTAGATGTAGATGAAAGCTTGGCTTAATATATATACTACTTGTACTTCAAGCTCGACACTTGTTCGGATGGTGCATATCTCTCCGCAGAGAACCCTTTGGCACTTTTCATAAAGAGTAAGGTAATCCTAATAAAGATACAGAGTTTCTCCGCCAGTCTTCCCTCCGAAAATATCACATAAATATTAATGGAAACCTATACTTCAAGACGTAGAGTGTCGCTTTTTCCAGTAAAATTCCCTACTTTCAATTTTATGGTTGTTAGTTTTTAGGCCGAGATATCAATTGATCCCATTTATCGAACCGATTACATAATTGCTCAGTCTCTCTCCTTAAACTTCATAATTACTACGAAACATCTTATTTCAAGTCCTACCAATTCCACCTTTACTCCGGCTCACGAAAAACATGTAAACATTTACAGCAGCAGAGAAGAGAAGGGTAAAAGCATTCGAAATGTGGTGCTACAGAAGAATGTAGAAGATTAAATGGATGAGGAAAAAAAATTGTTCAAAAAACACTTTAACCTATAGTACACATTGCAATTCAATGAAAAATGTAATATAAATGTTTTAATTAAACGTCGACGTCTTATACCTGAATTATCTTACCAAAATTTTTAGTAAAGTATGGATAAAAAATAATGATGTGGACATGAATATGATGATATTTTGGCATTTTTGGAAGTATTTTTCCAAAATTTTACAGAATCCTGATTCAGCAGAGAAAAAAATTGGCATTGTCAGCAATATGGGTTCGTTCAGTATACTATGAAACACAAAGGAATTTTGAATTATATTTTGGTGCAACCATTGGAGGAAAGAAAGGAATGGAAGAAACAGAGGAAAGAAATCAGTCATGTTACCAAAAATGACTGACTTCTTTGCAATCGACTGAATCTACTACTCTAATGCAATTTATTGAATCAATTGCAATTGTATTACTTATATTTCATTTGAATACTGTTTCACATTATTAGTCAGTGATCTCCAATGAGATAGACGTGGGATCAAGATCGATTATAGTGAAGTGAAAAATCTACTTCCCAGATAATTAAGTCGAGTTTTATGATAAAACTTGTGGGATGCAGATTAGGAAAAAATGGATAATTATGATTAATTTTTCTATTTTACGGTGGAAAGTGGGCATTACACTAAATTTTCATGTGAGGATTTACGCTAGCCATATATGAGTTTCCCAATAAGAGATACCTAGTGACTTCAACACAAAATTGTCACTAAAAGGTCTGGTATTTAGCGTGGCGATATGTGCTTCTGGGACCAGGACCCTGGGGAAAAGAATAAAATAGATTTGGAGGCCTTCCAGGTGCTGGTAGAAGGTTAGAGAAAATGTAATGGTATAAAGGGGAAGGAATGAGAATGATTTTAGGATGTTGGGGAAGGGAAGAAAGTCGCTGAAGGACAGTTGGAGGAGGTAGGTAGACGAATGGAATAAGTAAATAGGGTTAATATTATTCTGAAGGTCGTTGTAGCTGGAAGACGCAAACAAAGGAAAAAGTATAAGAGGATATTAAATTGGATGAGAGGTAACATCCATGACTGACGAGAGAAATAATGTAAGGCTGGCCCTCATACACACCTTGGAGCTACAGAAATAAGCAAACAACAGCATAATTCGAGGTGAAATTGATTAAACGTGACCATGATTTCACTGAAATACGTCATAATGGGGTGAGTAACTTGGAAAATGGGGACTTTGTGTGAATAGTCCATATGGGCAAGTAGTGGAGTGAGAGGAAGTGGAAAGGGTTTGGCAGTGGGTGGTAGTGAGAGACGGACGCTATTCACTTGGCGATGTGCCCCGTGGTGAAACTATTATTGGGAATCATAAATTACATTCGGAATCACGCTGTGCTCACCAATCTCTGTTTCTTCTAGATCTCCCTGGTATTCAGAAGCAAGCGGAATGACGTGCGAAATGAATTTTAGCTCACACGGCGTGGGAAGTAAAGGATTTTGTTTAGCAATGCATAGGTCAACCATATTTTCGGCAAGATTTGTAAAGGGACGGTACGATAACTATATTAGCGTAACCAGTCTATTAAATGAATTAAAATGGGAATCATTGTCAGATCGCAGGTTGAAATGTAGACTTAATCTCCTAAATAAATACCAAGATAATAATTTCAGTGATGACATTAAAAATATTTTGCGAACCCCAACTCACTATGGTAAACTGGACCCTAATTACAAAATTAGAGAAATTGATTGCAGAACTGACAGATTCAAAATATCCTTTTTTCCTCGTACAATTAGAGATATGAATAACGGTAAATACATCCAATACGAGTGTAGCAATGGATAGCATAGGTAGTTGCATGTTGGTGTAAGGACTTGAAGGTAACCCAACTAATAGCATGTTTTTGCATGCTTACTTCGCTATTTTTATCTTTTAAATAGTGCAGTTTAGACTAATATATTAATACTAATCCTTTTAAATGCATGATATGTAGTGCATGTTTGGTGAGAATTCACCCCCTGTCACACACCTTTGAGGTGGCTTGCAGGATATTATGTAGCTGTAGATGTATTTACACTTTTTTGCCTCCTTGCACCCACATTCCGGAAAACTGGCCACTAGGCTACCACCCTGCGCGAGTGTGCCAAGGGGTAGATGGAATGAGAGGGCAAGGGTGGCTCTTTTTCCCCCCTCGCCCCTTATTTCCCCCTCCCACCTATCGCGTTTGAATTGTTTTTGAGCGCGCTGCCTCACTCCCACCCCACACGCTCTTACCCCCCCCTAATCCCGCCTCCCTTTTTTTCTCCGTCATTTTCCACGGAACCTTTTCTTCTCCCTCCCGTAATTACCGATATGTGGCTGATGACACAGTGATTGAGTGTCGGGGGACTGCCCCTGAATGGCAAAAAGGCAGCGCACGGTCGACGGCATTCCGATGCCCGCGATGAATACAAATGGGGGCGAGAGGAAGGGTTGCCAACTCCCCAAGAGTTTGTTCCGGATGGTGGAGAGAAGGGTGGGTAGCTAGAGTACCGATTACCAACCCTCATACACCGGGTTAGCACCCGGGAAATTTCATCAATTTAGGGTCCTTATTTGGACGTGGTGTAGGGAGCATCCCCAGTTTAGGGATTCTCTCCACACTGCCTCCTTTGGTCCATCGGATAGGACGTAAAACTGGTCCGCTTGGCGCCTTTCATAAAGAGCGTTGTCGACTCCCAGTATCTCCCCACAATTTTTTCTTCCCCCACCCTTCTTTCAATTCCACGCCCATTCTTCGTCTCTAAGAGAAAATAAGGCTGGAAACCACTGATGAGATGGTATTCCGGGAGTTGACCGTTCCATGAGTAAGAATTTCCTCGATTTTCCCGAATATTGGAGCGTAGCATACAAGAAAACAAGTACCCTGAAATTTATGTTCTTTATTCATTAACACTATAAATGCACATTTTGATCACAATGGGTTTTGGCCCACCCAGAGGTATACTTTTTGTATGATATAACATAATTTCTCCAGAAATTCCTATACATTACACATGAGGGATAGTAGGTATGCTGAATTTCGAGAGGATATTTAAGGGTTGTTTAGTTTTCGCTTCCGCAATATTGAGCTATCGATTTTAGAACAACCCGTTCATTGGTTACCGATCTAGTGTGCAACCCATAAGCTGATCGTGTAACTGAGTGATAACGGCAGAAAAACACCTACAAGAATTTTTTTTAATATTTCAGTCCGATTCCCGGGAAAACCGGGAGAGTTGGCAACCCTAGGGCGAGGGCGGAGGAAGGAAAGGGTTGATAGCGATCGGGAAAGAAGCCTGGCCACGCAAGGAAGGTGACGAGGGGGAGGTAAAGGGGGGGTGGAAGGGGTGTGAGGGAAGGAGGGGCGGAATAGGGAGGGACTGTAGCTGTGGGAAAAGTGGGCAGCGGAGATAAATACTGCTCTGCGGGAGATGCAAGCGAATCGATTAGGGCAGCGAAATTGAGCGCATTAAACACCCCTCCCCGAGGATCGCTAGGCCTTGGTCTGCATCCAAATGCTATACTTTGAAGCCTAGCGAGTGATGGCGGCACGAGCTGTGCGGAAAGATACAAAGATAAATGATTATCTTTATTTAATCAGGCGATGTTGAGATATGATGCCGTTCAAGCAGCTTTTGACCAACTGATATCTTGTAATTATCTACCGCTGAATGGCGCTGATATATTATGTTTCCAAACGCAAAACTTTCATATAGCAAGCCTTATGCCCGTATGATACTGTCCAATTCATTGGCCAATGCGACGCATTACCGGGCGTAGGACTGGACAATATGTTTGGCATTACAGACACCAGTATTGGGCGCAATATTGATGGTAACGGTGCTCATATATCCCGAATGAGTACCCCACAAAATATTTAAAAAGAACATTGCGACTCGCCTGTTTATTAAATACGAGATAGAAAATGGTGATGAAAGTAGGTATAATGTAGGTATAATGTAAAGTAGGTATGAAAGTAGGTGGAAGTGGTCCTAATACGGTTTATGGTCTAAATACCATAATAAATACCATAAAACCATAAATATGGTTTGATGTATGAGGTACTAGCATTTGAGGCAAGTAATCAATTGGTTTATAAAGTAACTGCTTAGAAAGAAGAAATGGAGTAGTTGAGCTAGTGCTTACCTTCATGCTGGAAGCTGTACTGTTTTTTGTCCATAATCCTCATTACTGCACAATCGAAAACTTTTTCATTTGGATGGTTTGCATTAAAAAAAAAATATTGAATAACTTAAGGTACTTTTGTTACTATTGCATCAAAACTGACATTTAAAAATATAATTTGGAGAGGTTGATCAATAGATATTTCTTACCCGTAGGTATTAGTGAAAGTCAAACGTTCAGTTGGTCTAAAAATGGGCTATCTAAAATGGTCTCAAAATGGGCTAGCCCATATTTGGACCAATTTTCAACCTCACATCAATTTGTTTTTCATTCCTGTCTTCACATTTAAAATTTATTTTGGTCGTTCTAATTTATTTATATGTTTTTCATTCCTGCGTGAAGTTTTTTGATAAACGCTTATTTTCATCAATTTAAGTAATAGATATTCCTAATGAGCATAGTTAAAATATTAAATGTTTCCAATTTTTTACGTCACCTTCTAAATCGAAGCCAAATGACCAGAAAACTCTTAGCGCAAATTATTGGCTAATTACGTCAAAAAGCCCGTGCCCTTTGCGGGCTCATTTTTTTGCGTGAACGACTTTCAAGAGAGTAATCAACACAAAGTTAGTTTCCTTTTCTTAAGATGCCAAGAATATCAGGAAGATGTGGGACCCAGAAGGCATGGAAGAAGGTTGCCGTAAGGTAAAAGAAAATGGGAACTCTGAAGGTTTCCAAGGAGTTCAATGTGCCCCGAACCACTCTTAAAACTCTCAGCTACAAGAGTTATTTTTTACGTACTGAAATAAGCTTGGACGAGAGCCGTACTTGGGACATGATCTTGAGGAAGCACTTGTTTCCTACCTACTCACAATGGAGCACGGTTTTTAGGTGCACCATCAAGGGTGAGAAGCAAATAGTGTACCAACTTGCGATAAGGACCAATCTGCCTGTTCTATTTAAAAATGAAGTTGGAGGAAGTGTGGGCGGATCTGAACCGTCATAAGGGTCGTCATTCACTCCGGAAACCATGCGGAACTTCCTATGCCAAGGCTTTGGGATTCACTAAAGAGGATGTGGACGCCTTCTTCACCATTTTAGAGGTAGTCCATGGTAAGTATAAACTCCCAGCCTCAAGCACAACGTGGACGAGAGGTCTGTCCATTGTCCAAAGTAAAGTTCCGTGCGTTGCTGGAAGAAAGAAGAAAAGGCAGATTGCTGCTCTAACTTCCGCTAAAAGAGGCGTAACGGTGATCGTCACTGCCTGCATGAGTGCCACCCTTTGGGATTTTCCCCGCACAAATATGAGTCAAACGTTGACGAAGGGGGCTCCACCTGGTGCAGTAGGCAGGGCGCATCCATCTGGCTGGGTTCAAAGTAACCTATTCACTGAGGGGTTCATTACTTTCATTCAAGGGGTCAAAGGGTCATTTCACGTCAAAAAACGAGACCCGATGACCCATGACCCGATCATCTCCAATTTCCAATTTCATCTCCAATACAAATATATGTTTCCTGTTCGTGCATTGGTATGTGCGCAAAACCGTTTTCCAAAATATCGAATTTATCGAGAGTTATAGCTATTTGTTATTTATAGATTTTTACAATTAAGCTCTTAGCTTTCGCCCTTAGCTGTCCGTATCTATTGATCTAACTGAGCTATAAATCTCCAAAAAAGCTTGTTTTAATTGCAAAAAGTTGATAATTGATATTATAGGGAGAGATTAAAACTTGTAATAGGTTTTTGAAAATTTTCAAAATGTTTTAACTTTTGAACCCGAGTTGCAAAAATACGTACCCCATCGATTTTTCTAGTTTTTTTATGGATTAATGTGTCTCTAGGTTAGTGAAATCACATTAATGCGCAATTCATAAATTATTGCGTTAAAAACTCCGAAAGAATCGCATGCAGAGTACCGAGCGGCCCAGCGGCGGATCTGTTTTCTGTTTGCTCAGCGCTGGAGCCTTCTGAGGGTAGGGGAGGAAGGGAAAATGGAGTAGAGACGGGTCTATGCCTGTCTCGGCCAGGGACTATTGTCTTATGTTGACTAGTGATAGAAAAACCCAACCCAACCTAGCTTATTCGTGTATTGCGAAGTGCGTACTGAGTCGTTATGCCGTCTTCAAGGCATTTCTATATTGGAAGTTCTTTGAATAAGAAGTGTTGTGATGGTGCGCTAAAGAACTCTCAAGACTTGCCGTCGCGGGAGATGCATCTGTTGGAAGTGAGATCAGGTGTGCAGGACGTAGCATTGGAGCATGATGAGCAGTTCGGAGTATTTTACGCCAAAAAACAGACATGTTGTAATCCTCTGAATCTACATCGGAACCTCTGTATTGCGGGCTTACGTGAATTGAGTTCAAACCTGAACGATAGGTGTAATGGAGTTCTGAATGGTGTGATCCAAGGACAAAAGCTTTGCAAGCAATGTTCAATAGGAGTTTCCAGGTTTTTGGAGAAGAAGGACGCTAATGCAGCCAGCTGCAGCAGGGCTACGTCATGTGCACCAGTTGCACCTGGCGAAACATCGAAAGCTACCGCAGTTCGAAATGCAGGGGAACCTTCGCGGGAGCTCAGCCCAGCGCCGTCGTTATAGGCCAGCAGCCAGGAGACGCAGGAATCGTCATCCTCCATCCCTGAAGTTGAAGAAACCGCCGATAGTAGTGGCAGTGCATATTCTCCAAAGAAAGCGAGATTTGTAAATATTACCAAGACTTTAGAGCTATAAGGAGAATCGCCAATCACCGAGAAGAAACTGTATCGGTCTAAAAAGTACCCTGTGCGAAAAGTTAAGAAATTCAACACTGTTTTCCGAAAATCATCTTGTGTTCGGTTTCATGTAATTGTTCAGCGCCAAACTTCAAGGACCTATGCATGCAACTGCAGGGCCAAGGAAATGAATTGTTTTGTATTTAAAGGAAGGATAAAAATATATCAACATGGTCTTTTAACTTCTCTTCATGATATGTATCCATGTATGTATTGAATAATATAAGATCAAGAATTAGAATAGGAGTTACTATCAGAAACGTAGGTAAACATGTAGGCTAAACTTTAAAAATACATTAAAGCCGATTTGTTTTCAGATGAAGTTGGACGGGTTAAAAACCTCATGCGTATTATTCTGGATTTGATGGGACCAATAATATTAGGGAGATAGATTGTCGTGCCTCCAATATGTCATTTTTAGCATACGCCATAAGAGAGTACCTAACATAGCAAATAGGCAGCATTCCAAAGGCATAGGCAGGTGAATAATTTTTGGAGTAGTCTTTAGAGCATGAAGCATGTTTAACATTACTAACCCATGCATGTTAGGCAAATAAATATAAATATATATTGGGAAAGCCTTTGTAACCAGTAGTCTTTTCGTAATTATGTAGATACTAACCATCTAGTTGCACAAAACTCTTAATTCTAACATATTTTTATTGAGTAGTAGCATTGTAACTCTTATTTGCATGTATGTAGCGAATTTTTTGTGAGCTTCACCCCCTGCTACACACCCTCATGGTGGCTCGCTGGGTAGTACGTAGATGCAGATGTTTGGATTCGGTTCATGCTTCGGCATCGAAGTAAAAGTTTATCATACAGATATCTCGGTATCCATTTCCGGTACTGGTAGACTTATCATGCGTATACTGTGATTACTACATGTGTACGGTGTTGGGCGCACTTCAAATTCAGCCCTAAGTCCATCGGATGGGACGCAGAACCATGGACACCGTGACGCCTTTAGTTACGATCTGACCCTGGTGGAAAATAAAGATATTATTCTATCCAAATATCCATCATTAGTTGTGAAATTAATCTTAGTAAAATTTACGTCTCCTAATAACAATATAATCAAATTGTGATCTACGTGAATTTTAGCATTTACTGGTCGTTATATGTAAATCAAAAATATTACTGTAAAAGAAAATATTTCGAAAATTTAGTTGTCTCTTTAATGCTAAAGTTTGGATAGTTGACGGATAAACGTCTTTGAACAAGCAATACATGTAACTCCTTGTAAATAGAAGTACATTATAATGTGAGTCAATGTAATACTAGAGCTGTCACTTCAGGGTCCGCAGAATTCATATGAAGCGTCCCTTACCTCTGGTATATTGTTTCCGCTTCCAATCAGTTTTAGGGATAGAGAATGAACAGGTATAAGTGCACTCCAATCGGGTTAAGATGGCCGTTTCACACAAGGCTTGTCGTTGCACAAACTAGAGAGGTAATTGATGGACAATTAATGAACGTTCCGTATACTGCTCTCCTGCTTTTAGCCTTAGTATCGCCTCTTTCTGCCTGATTTCATGGCTAATCGTCTTGGGGATTTGGTTGGTTTGTGTTAGATATATTGTAGTGTCCATTAATGGGGTAGTTATTGTTAATATTTATTTATTCTTAGTTCCCATCAGGTACGCAGGGGTCGAGGTAACGTGAGTTAGTGGCACACATGTTCACATAAATCAGCTGCACTGCAAACTACCTATTTGAAACCAACCTATTCGGTTGCTCTATTATAATCTATTACTTATCGCTGGAAAAAATACGACGAATTCTTCCCTTATGACATCTCTTTAATCTCATTCACATGATCCATTCGAGAGGTACGAGGGGGGTCTAAGTATATTTCTACCACCTTTTTTACAGTCGTTAATTTCTCATTGAATATGCTTGGAACCATTTTCTTACGAATCCTAAGTGGCGGTTTGGTTAGTTTACATAATGTGTTATGAGGCGCAAATAAATTGAAAAAGATCGTACGCATGTCACGAATAACTCAATCAACGGATATGTTTGAAATCAATTTTTCGGTACCTTGCAACTCCCGTTTTTTAAAGGCAAATGTTTAGGCAGTGAATATGATTTTTTTGCTCAAATTATGGGTTATTCATGTATTCACACCGTTCAATAAGAGCTCAACATTCCAGAGGGATTGCAGGTGACACATTCTGGCATGCAAGTCTACCATGCAATTAACTCTTTGGAGGATCATCCATTCGCAACTCTTGCCTATCATATTTATGCCTTCTTACGCATCGACAAGTGGATGAGGCAAACTCCACATTACAATTTCATGAAGTTGTCAAACTATCCACCTTCTTAATGGGATGTAAACACCTGGAAATTAACGATCATGATATGCAAATACGCGGATATTCGTGATATATAGGTGTATCTAGCAGAAATTTTTCCGGTTTGTTAAATTCATAAATCAGCGGTGGTCATCCAAAGGGACGACTGAGCACATTAACGTTTGCAATCAGATTAGTGAGGCTATATACTCAGTGGAAACTTCATCGTGTCTGATACCATAAAAAAATCTTTTACAACACCATAAATTAAAAAGCTCTTATCTAGCTTGCAATATCGTAAAATTTACGTTTTAAGATAATAATCTTGCAGAAAATTATGAAAGATACTTTTTTTATATATGTATTTATAATTCCTAATTACTATATTAGGTTAAATAATAAACATAAAATTAGAAAGGTAGTTACTAAGATATAGAGGGGGTTATTGTACATGAAATATGAAGTTTCGTGAAGATACTTAGAATAGATAGTGCAGAATTTATCCATTTTGGCATGCCTGTATTAACCTCTAAACGTAACTTTATATAACTGTTGTTTTCTGTTATATAACTGTACAGATTTCCTTGTATGTTTGGAACGTAACCGAAAATAGTTTGGCAAGATTTGCACAGAATTTATCAGGCCTGAGGAAATAAATAATTTTGAGGAAGGAAGCTGTATTACCTACATAATCAAAAGCTTCTTTTGTAATATTAGTTTTTGACAAAAAAATTGGTAGCATAATCAATACAAATTTTGTTTACTCATCAGTACTTACACCTGGTGTGTAGTCACCCTTTGCCACACGCCCTTTCGGTGGCTGGCTGGGTAAAATGCAGATATTTATGTAAAAGTGTGAGTTTAGTTCATCATTATCTACGATTCCCGAAACCATGTTGTCAGTATTATTTTTCAGATGCCGAAAACGGTTGAACACAACATTCCTCACTGCAAAAACCTAGATCTTAATTACAAAAACCATACTGGATTTTATCAATCAATCCTGGCTTTTCGTATGCTTATAATTGAACCAAATATTGACAATAAATTACTTTCAAGAACGAAATTGATGACAAGGGTCACTTTTATTACACGACCAGATGTCGGCAAAAGAGGCAACTCATTATTTAATCGTGAAACCTTTCTTGAATACTGGTTGAATGACTCGGAAGTTATCACCGAAGGTGCGACAGATATGAATTTTGGAAAGATAAAATAAATGAAGTCAGTCATAGGGTAGATAAATACATAAATTAAAACATAAATAATTAAATATGGAGAAAATTTAATCTATCATGGGTCTAAATGCACTTGTGACAATTTGCTATGCGGAACATGAATGTGAAAGGAATTGACGATTACGTGCTGCTTACTCATCTTTATTGGCTTCACGTAATTACACTGCCGAAATCTCAAACGATGGCTGAAAGGCTTCGAGGGATAAGGGTTATTCTAACGTTGATGATTCCGCTGACAGTGGGTCTTTACTTTGCTGCTGCATTTTTTTTAAACAAATCTTTAGGCGGCACCTATTAATTTACCACTTACTTTAAAATGAAGCTCTCCATGCATCACCATCACACAGATATTGTATTTTAGACCGGGGACACGATTTTATGTTACGCCTCCCCGTTTTCCAATATAATCCCACACAAGATGTGTGACCTGTTGGGCCTCTGCCATTCCCTGTCACTTGCTGTATATGCTTCCATCTTATGGTTTACTGAGCGTTTCAAGTTTGGGTGATACCTATCAGCTCTTCTAACGCAATGAACAAAAAAAAACTTAGCCAGTTAGGGCGTTCTGTGAGAGTCTTAGCCATAAGATCTCAGGGATCCTGGTGCAGGGTTTTTGGAAGGCCTTTCCCTGGATTGGAGAAAAAAATGGGGAAATCATCTTTGCGTGCAAAATGAGAATGACATGGGAGTGACGGTTTTGACTGCCGGAAAAATGGTCGATCGGCAGGGGTCCCAAATGTCGGGGTTGATGGTCTGAGAGTTTGAGTTTTTGCTGGGGGAGATCAATGGGGACAAAAGAGGAAAACCAAGGCAGGTAACTCAAGCGTCCTCACTGGGTTCAGGCCGTACCACCATCACAAGCACTGCTTTTCATTCGGCGTCACAAGTTCAAAGCTGAATTTGTATTGAAAATCGTTTTGATCATCAACAATAAATATCGGTGTGGAACGAATCGAAAGCGTGCCGTGAAAAATCAGGCAATATTTTTTTTCAAAATAGTGTCAGTATGAATGGGTATGTCCGCTGGAACTTGGGGGAATATGTTGCAACCTATATTTAAAACCAGCAATTGAGAATTAAATATCATCATCATCATCAGTATTTCAATTATAGGATTGGTTTACTGCAGCCCTTCATTCCACCTATTCAGTGTTAATTCCCTCCCGCCCTGGTGTGTTTTCTCTTTCACGTCCTTCATTATTCGCCCTACCTTACTACCGCCCTTACTACCTATTTTTCATGCAAAACTATACAAACCTTTTCTCTCTGTAATACCAATATTTTTTAAATAATTAAATGTCAATATCTATCCGATTAAGAAGAACCAAAAAAGGCTGGCGAGGAAAGAAGATTGCTGGCGAAATTAATTGAAGGTGAACAGAATAGGTACTTAGGGAAATTGGAAAGCTTAAGGCCGTAATCGAAGATAGAATGCATCGTCGGATGAGTTAGAAAATGTAAAGGTATTATGGGTGACATGAAATAAAGAGAAATTCAAGGGTAGGAAATTGCCGTACTGAAGAAAGAAAAAGAGTAGGGACGGAGGCGATAAATGACGGCAATTCAGATTAGAAGCACTCCATCAAAACATATCCAGAATGGTGGGAAATTAATGTTTCTTTACTTTGCCACTGAGTCACACGTGTTACTCATTTGCAATTCGTATTTCCTTGGGGCTTCAAAAATTATCTTTAGAATTATTGAAATAAATTGCCTAAATGATTAAGTTATACTGAAGTTAAGACCACAGCATAGACCAAAATTTATTTCCCTACAAGACACGTGCTATTGCGCCTTAATCATTTAACGATCATTGCTCACGCGCCGTGGATAATGGTGTTCGTATGCAAACCATTTTTTTCGGAAACCGGCATCCAAAATGTAATTGAGCAGTCACACACTTTCCTCTCCATTTCCACCCCAGGTTTTCCCCGATAAGTCAAGTTCGGAATCGGCCATTTATTGGCTGGCATCATGCCATCGATAGTCGTTGGGGAAAATAGCTCCTCGACCTTAGAAATTCGTCCCCAGTTCGTGGCGGTGGGCCCGGGATATTTATTGGGCTCGATAAAGAAGCGTACGAGACGGTCAGGACCCTCTGGGGGTCTTCACCCCTTGTGCGCCGGGGACGTAATGGGGGTTAGGATTCCTAAGGGGGAGCAGGGGACGCCCGTGACCCTATTGTAGGGATGAGGCGTCGGAGAGACGAATGGGAGAGGATGTGTGGGGAAGAGGTGGAGGGAAAAAATTGATGCGGCGCGGTGGTTCAAAAAGGGATCGGGGTAGAGGTTCGGAGTGGTCACACTCGGGAGGGAGGGCGTATGTGTGGAGTCGGCGATCATAAAAGGAATAATGAATAAGGGATTTCCCGATCCGGGCTCTGCTTGGCGGATAGTGTCGCTGTGGGGGACCGCGGCGGTGGAAATGAGATGGCCTCACTACCTTCCGTCGATTTGGCCCTCCTCGGCGCCAATCTGGCTCGGTAGTTACCGAGTTTCTTGCTCGAATGGAGGTTGAAATTCGGTTCCATCTATACTTAGGTCTTACGTATCGATCCACACCATGTAGGCGTTTCAGGAGGTAGGGAAGAAGGTATTTAGGTAGAAGAAGGATTTAACTATCCTGCATTTATGTGTAGTAACCATACGGAAGGTAGTATCCGTACCATGTATTTCTCTTCGAGTTTGCTGTGATGTCTGAGAGGATGGCTGCTTCAATGATTTTCTCTGCTGAAATGTTGAAGATAATAAGGCAAAAACATTTCACTCACGTAGGTACAAGCTAATTTTTCACCGGCATATAATATGCAGTAAGTTTTCTCAAGTCTTCCACTTGGATAAATATTTTATAGTTTCCGACGTTTCGGAGCAAGTGCTAATTATCATTTGCCCTGTGGATAGAGCTCGTGTTGGACCCCGAAAGGTCGGGAACTGTAAAATATTCATCCTGGAGGAAGACTCGAGGACACTTACTGCATTTCACTCACCTAAAATATCCATTACTACAGCGAGAAAATGATGTATTCTATCATTCGTTACTCGCTTTTGGGTGACTATTGCTCCCATTATCGAGGCTATCCTTGTGCCCGCCAGTATAACCATACGAAATCCATGTGCAGCAGGGTTGGGAGAGGGGACTCCAGGGAAGACTGCAACCTTTGGAATCGGTACGGGTGGATGCTTGCATTAAAGACGGGATTATAATAAGCAAGCTGTAAGGAAAAGGAATGTGAATTTGAAAGTGTCGTTAGAAGTAAGATATCTTAGGAGCGCTTATGACTTCAACGATATTTGAGAATAATATTGGGATGAGTTAGCAAATAGAATCAATGTAATAGGGTGTAGTAATAGCAGATTCACCGTAAGTTATGAATACACAGTAAAAACAATAGCTAAAGTAATGGATGAATTGTTGAATGATTGAGTAAAAGAGGAAGGGTCTAATGCATCTGGGACCAATAAAGCTACGTTTTCATGTGGGCGTTTTTGCGTTGAGTTGACGCTGCGTTGTGCGTCAGGAGAATACCCTGTTTTCATGTCACCGGCAGCGCCAGCAGCAACGCACCAAAACATATGACGGTGGTAAACCGTAGTATACGTGAGAATCCAGCGAAAGAATCACGTGACGAACAAATGACAGGTAGAATGCGTTGTTCCTCGCTCTGACGCAGCTGCGTCAACGCAGAAAGATGAAAGTTGACCAACTCCGACGGCAACGCAGGCTGCGTTGGCGTGCTCGCTTCTGATTGGTGGCGCAGTGTGCGTCAACGCAAAAACGCCCACATCAAAACGTAGCTTAACTGTATATTCCTTTTTATCGGAGGGTCTGAAGTAGTTAGGGCCTTTTAAATGTACTTTTTCATGGAATATTTCACTATGAATTCCGCATTTTGAAGGGAAAAGCACTCCAATACATATCAGACTCTGCTATCTCAATTTCACTATCTTCCGAATTCCCCTCCGCTTCTTCAATATTTCATTTGCTCTATCTAGAACAATGGTCTTCATTTTTACTGTTTGATCAACAAAATAGTTTCTTTTACCAATTTAATATTTTTCCTGAGGGTCCTTTGAGGGTGTTACAAGAGGGTGTGTATTCTTGAGAGCTTGAATTCAGTCATAAGATGTAACAATTCTGCGGAGGATTTTAAATAAGAAACATCAATTGGAGAGCAAGGAAGGTAAGAGACGACACGAATAGGAGGGTATTACTTAGCTGGGACCATTCACTCATGCACCAACGTTGGCAGAATTCTTAGGGTGATGAGATTCCCACCCTTAGCTTTAACAAAGTTTAGAAATATTGATTAGACACACAATATGTTCCTGAAAATTATTATTTTAGCCTATAATTTGGTGGGACTATCTACAGCCTATTATGAAAACGAATATCAATATGTAGGTATCCGGCCTGAATCTTATTTGAAGTTCAGATTTAAATTAATCAAAATCTATATGTTGTCCTTTGAGGAGTCTACTTTACACGCATTAAACTGTCATTAATATGTGTCTACCTATGTGAAGAAAAGTTTTGCAGTTCCTAAAATTTTTCGTAACTAGGTAGTATACCAGGCGGTCCAAGACTCATTGACTCTCTGGATAATACTATTTACTGGAGGATTTTTCCGACCATGAGCTGAAAAAGTTTAGTGTAAAATTTGTAGGCCGTTTCGTGCTTGGAACTTAACATTTGGTTTTAACTGTAGTGTTTTCAAAGAACTGAAGATCACTCGGAGGTAAGTTGTCCCTGATTATCTTCACTGAAAATTACCATGACGAAAATATCTTTGCAACGAGTTGATAATTTACGTTTCAGATGTTCTAGGAATAATATTTCATTTTTTCTTGCGGTGTGCTAAATACGGAATCAATGATTTCGTGGAAAATTGTTGTGAAAATATAGGTATGCATGCCAAACTCACGCGCTTAATCAGTATTGTGATATATAATTGTTTACGACACCGCAAGTTGCTGTTATGGAAACTAGAAACCTTTCAATTTAACAAAATAGTTTAATCCCAGACTAGCTCAAATAAATACACTTCAGATATTACACTTTTCAAATACGTCACCTCCTTTCAGATATCTCTTACACAAAACAAATCAAAACAAAATGATACCCTTCTTACAGTTAGAATACAAAGACACAATAAATCTCTTCCTTCTTCAGGCTCTTGTTGAAATAGCATAGGCAGGCCATAGACCACTTTATCACTTTCAGAGTCACTTCACTGATCACTGACACTCACATACAAATAAATAACCCTCTTAAAATTAATACATACAGGTTTTTAGTGAGGAGTGGACCACTTAATTACGCGTAGGATCTCCGATGATTCCTAGGGGATCGGGTTGGTGTGGCGGTTAGAGTACTGGCCTCCCATCCCGAGGGCCCGGGTTCGATTCCCGGAAGTGGTGGATTTTTCAGTGGAAAACCGGTCCCCACTTGAGTGCCTAGTGGAGGGCATTTCAAGTGCAGTACTCCGTCCGTCGGATGGGACGTTAAGCCGTGGTCCCCTTGGCCTTTCGTTAAGAGTAGGCTAATGCCGACGCCGGGTTCCTCTCCACCCTTCCTCCGTTCCCTAAAAATACCTACCATTACCCATTTACCCACCTATCCTATATGGCGCAAATGACCTCAGCTGTCGGTCGCCTCCCCTAAAAAATAACCAAATAATCCGATGATTCCTCGTCTGTCTCCTCGCAATAGCTGCCTCCGTCTGCAACCCTGAGATTTCTCAGCCTAGATGGTTGAAGACCAGCTCCTCGTGTGTTTGGCTGCTATACCGGAATCCTGTCCTTTGCAGATTTCCCTTATTTCAGACAACTCCGCGACGTGGATTTACCTCCACATGGACCGATTGTTAAAATTAGACCCCCCGAGTCGCCTTACTGTATCCTTTATATAGCGAACTTGTTCAAAGTTCGGCCAAAATTACGTTTCTAACTGCGACGACTAACAATCAAAATTTGTTACAATCCAATTCAGTTTGGTTTTCGCTAAGTATTCTTGACCACCATGCGAACTATCATTATCGCCCATTGTAGAGGCTGGCGCCATATTTTCCTATCTCTCTGTAGAAAAGCAATGATGAAAATCAAAGATGGCGGTCCCTTGAATTTCATGCATATAGTTTAGTTATAAGTTAAACATGGCTCGTAAACGACATGTTACAGTATAGAAGAGTGTTGAAGTCGATTCCACGTAGAGAAGTGACAGTTTCAATCCACGATCCCATCGGAGAAATTATGAAAAAGAGTTATATAGCCGGACGAGGATTTTTCCTCGCTCTAGGAATTTCCATTTTGGCTTAGCGATATTGAGTTACATTTCCACCCCGAGAAATTTCCTTTATTGTTGTTTCCGGTTCGGGCACTTGGAAGAAACTTCTACCCGAATGAAAGCGTGCGACTCTTCTCCATCCCGTTCCCACGCGACTGTTCCCTCAATCACTTCCCTCACCGCCGTCCATCCATTTCCAGTCGGGAGATTTTATGGCTCGCCACTCTCGTCCTCCTCTCGACCCGCTTTTTCCGATTCCGAGCGCGAAAAACGGCCAGCCGGGAATTTCCAACCCGCTCGCCTGTGTTCGTTTCTCCCGGCAGGATTATTCCCGTCATCAGCGATCGTGGGAGAGGGAGTGAGAGACGAGACGGCTTGGGCGAGTTGATTTCCGAGGCGGTGCAGAAGTGTCTTATTATGCGCGGGAATGCGGTGTGACTTTCAATTCGCCGTCCTCGCCGGGGAATTGTAATGCAAAGGAAGAGACCGAAGAGGTTCGGTGCGGAGTGGAATGGGACGGGAGAGGGTGGGAGGGAGGGGTGGAAAGAGCTACCCCCTTCCTTCACCCGATTAGGGAAACAGCCCCGGGCTCTCCGACTGCCTCTTTTTTCCCCTCTATTCCGAGGGAAGCCGGCGGAGACATTGAAGAGGAAATTGCTTATTTAAGAGGCAAAAGGTTTTGGTGGGATAATTGGATTTAGTCGGACACAGATATGAAAGGAAATATTGGGAGGGGGTTTATTAGTGTTATTTGGACAAGATGCTTTCAATGTAATTGGTTTCAATCGGCTTAAAGCAGTAGTTGATTTAATGCGTAAAGAATATGGTCGCGTAGAGTTTATGTAATTAAAAGATTATTACATGCCCCTATGGTCCTGTCATAAAGTCCGGTCTGATATTTTCATAGTATGAGAACAGTCGTGGATAACTTTTACCGAAAAAAATCTCTGCATTCACACATCTACTGACTTTCTGATATGCTTTTCAATATCTAAAATATCTTGATCCCCACCACTAACAAAAGGTTCATACAAACTGCATGTTTACGTCATGAAAATATAAAATAAGTCATTATAAAACCCAGGTTGTGTGGCAATTCGAAACTCTTCGTTGAATCGAGTTATCGATCCAGGGTTAATAGTGCCCCCAGTGTTCGTTTACATCTTGTAATATTTATTACATCACATGTATTCATTTTAAATGACATTCATAATATATAAAATTCCCTCACGTTTTACAATGTGCAGTAAACCCAAACAGCCTTCAAAAAATAACCGCCACTCTTTTGGCCCGCACAAAACAGGCCATACACATTTTCACTTTCGAGCTACAACACAACAACAATATTTCTTCCCCCACGGATGATGATAAACACACACACACATCAAACACCCTTCAAATGATGCACTTTTACATTGGCGTGTCACTTTACATCCGCACTTCACCACGTCTCTCCACTCCCATTGTTTAATTGATAGCCCTCGCCTCTCACGATGGGCCTTGACGGTACCTAGAAACGGATGTTTTCCTAAATTCTTACATATTGCATTGTTGATTTGTTGCTTTCCCGCGTCGGTGACCACACTAGGAAAACAATGGATGAAATGGCGGCTCAAATGTTATGTCACAATGTATATAGCATATATTGAGGCACCGTATATGTACATTGTTGTCAGTGTAAATCACCGGGCGGAAGTAATAATCTATTCTCGTTTACCCTGCAATGGAAGTAAATTCCGTAGAATGTACTTCCATTCACTTTTCTATGTTTTCGATGCAATATTTGTAATTTAT
The DNA here is from genome assembly GCA_933228895.1 of Platycnemis pennipes. NCBI lineage: Eukaryota > Metazoa > Arthropoda > Insecta > Odonata > Platycnemididae > Platycnemis > Platycnemis pennipes. Next base: position 110,957,934 of record OW121853.1, read on the forward strand.
TTTGGTCTTAGTGGAAGATTAGTTCCAAACGGTATCAAAACAAAATACAACCGTAGGTAATGGAGTATTGTGTGTTGAGTACTATTGGTACCGTATTGAGTACTATTGGTACCGTATTGATGTAATCATTGGAGAAGAAGACCTTGATCAACGATATAGTTACACGAGTAAGGTGACCGACGGGTAAGGTCACGCATTTTAGGAATTCAATGAGTGGAAGAAGAGTACTGGGAAACCCGGCGTCGGCATTAGCCTGCTCTTAACGAAAGGCGCCAAAAGGGACACAGTTTAACATCCAATCCGAAAGTAGAGGAACTGAGATTGAAGTGGTCTCCACACAGTATTGAACACCGGAATACCCGAGTAAAAATTTCTGCCACTCCCGGGATTAGAAACTGGGACCTCGGGATGAGAAGCCAATACTCTAGCCACCTCACCAACCCGATGGTAAGGTTATCAGCGACAGCAGTAGATGGCTTTAGATTAATTCCAAGGTAATATTTCATGTAAAAAAAGGGTAATACAAATAAATTCCACGATAATATTTTCAGTGATGACGTTAAAAAAATTTTGCGAACCCCAACTTACTATAGTAGACATAGTAACAAAATTAGGGAATTTGATTGCCGAACTGACATTAAAAATATCCTTTTTTACTCGTAAAATTAGGGATATGAATCGCGGTAAATATGTCCAATGCGAGTGAACCAATGTATAGCATAGGTAGATGCATGTTGGTATAAGGACTTGAAGGTAACCCAACTATCAGCATGTTTTTGAATTCTTACTTTGCCATTTTTATCTTTTTTAAATAGTAAAGTTAAACTAGTATATATTATTACAAATACTAATCCTTTTTTATGCATGATATGTAGGGCATGTTTGGTGAAAACTCACCCCCTGCCACACACCTTTATGGTGGCTTACAGGGTATTATGTAGATATGTAGATGTAAATATCCTAGTTGCATGTCAATAGTGCGTGTTTGGTGATCTTCACACTCTGCCACACACCCTCGTGGAGGCTCGCAGAGTATTACGTGGTCGTAGACGTAATTAGTAGGATCTTTAGGTAGCGGATAAAGAGTGGTGGGTTCAGTTTGATCTCTCGTCCGACGGATTAAGTTCTGATCTTGAAGTAATTTTTACACGGCGCCTGCGGTTGTCCATGCTGCAAAGCAGCATTTTGTTTCAGGGGATGCCATTTGCATGGCTTTTGCCCTATGCCTTTTTTTTGACTTACCCAGTCAAATGAAATGAGGAAACCCTTGATAATCAAACTATTAGTCCATTAGTGTGACTATGTCGTAGCATGGTCTACGACATAGATCCCTGTCATCTTTTTTGTCTACGGCCAGCTGTTTTAAGATTTCTTTGTCTGACGTCTTCAGATTTTTTATATAATCCATTTTTAGATTTTTTATAACGTCCATTATTGGCGTGATTCCTGACCTTTTGTATACCTCGGTGTTTTTAATTCTTTTCTTATAAAATAAGATTGATCTTATGCATTTTCTTTCTTGTACTTCTATTTGTTTTATTGCTCCTTTGTTTAACAGTCCTCCCCACGCTTGCACTGCGTACAGTATTACCGGTCTAATGAATATCTCATAGATCTTTATTTTTATCTCTTTTGGCGTTGAATTGCTTCTCAATATTACTGATAGATTGGCTCTCATACCCATTGATTTTGTTGTAACTTTTTCTATGTGTTGTCTCATTGATAACTTATTATCGAGTTTTACTCCCAAGTACGTGACTTCATTTGTCCAATCTACCGGCTGTTGTCCTATTCTCAAACAGGAGCATGTCGGGTTTTTTGTCTTTGGCCGTGTAAAAATGATTGCTTGTGTCTTGTCTGTGTTTAACGATAGTCGCCACTTTTTATACCAATTTACCGCTTCATCAAGCCAATCTTGAGCGTAATCTTTGGCCATGTCAACATATTTGCCTTTTGATAGCATCACTACGTCGTCTGCATATAGTGCTAGACCCGTCAGCCAATTGTCCTCATTTCTCGGAAAGTCGGACAAGTAAATGTTAAAAAGGGTTGGTCCTAAGACCGAACCCTGAGGAACGCCTGCGCGGATCGGCCTCTCCGAGCTGTTCTCGTTCTTCCATTTTACTTCGAAGGTTCTTTCTTCTAAGTATGATTCTGTCCACTTTGTGAGCCATCTTGGTGATTTTGTCTGTGTCATTTTATAAAAAAGGCCTTCATGCCATACCTTGTCAAATGCCTTCGAAACGTCGAGGAATATACCTACAGTTGTTAGCTTCCTATTGGAATTGTCGCTAATAAAATCAAGGACGCGGTGTATTTGGTGAGTGGTTGACATACCTTTACGGAACCCGAATTGTTCCGGGGGTAGGACGTTTTGTTTTTCCAAGTAGTCGTTGAAGAACCCAATTACTACTCTTTCCAGGAGTTTCCCCAGATTTGGCAGTAGAGATATTGGCCGGAAGTCTTTCGGGTCTAAAATCGTTCCACCTTTCTTGGGAAGACACGTAACAAGTGCTTTTTTCCAGATTTCTGGAAAATGTCCTATCCGAATGGAGGCGTTTACTAAGTTCGTGATGTAATTTATCGCCTGTGGTGATATTTTCTTTATCACTTCGTTAGGAATGCCATCTATTCCCGTGGCCTTCCTATTAGGGAGGTTTTTAATTATCGTTTCCACTTGCTCAATCGTAACAGACGGAGTTTCGCTCTCCTCTTTCTCCCATTCTTTGGTATTAATTTTGAAAACGGGTGTTTGCATGCTTGGTGGTCCGGGGTTGAAGGTCCTCTCAAGGCTGTCTGCAACGCAGTTCGCTTTTCCTTTATAATTTGTTATAATGTTTCCACCACATTTGATGTTTGGGTCTGCAGGAGGGATTCTGCGCATCTTCTTAGCAATTTTCCATAACGACCCGTCTTGGACGTTTAGCGTCTCGAGCTGTTCTTCCCATCGGTCTTTTCTGGTTTTGGCGATCTCCTTTTTTATATTTTTAGATAGATCTTTGACTTTCTTCTTCAGGACCAGCGTTCCTTTTGATTGGTACTGCCTTCGGAAGAAGTTCCTCTCTTTGATCATTTGTTTAATGTCGGGCTTTAATGGTAGATAGTCCGCGGGTCTCCTATTTTTAATTGGAATGGTTTTCTTTATTCCTTCACTTATAGCGACCGTAATGTTGGTTGCCATTTTGTCCACGTCTTCGCGATTATTTGCCTCTTGAGTTTCATTTTCAAGGGACTTATCTCCCTGAATTTGTCCCAATTAGTGAGCCCGTAACAATATCTTTTAGGTCGTTCCGGCAAGGTAATGTGCGTTCTTCCTACATGCAGTAGGACGGGATAATGGTCGCTGCTGAGGTCGTTCATGGTGACGGCTTTAATAGGCTTCCTGACGTTTTTTGCAAAAGCCAAGTCAATTACACTTTTCCCGCCAACCCTCGTCGGTTCCTCAGGAGCGATGGCTTTTAAACCTTTGCTTAGCATATAGTTATGTAGTTTTATGCCGTTTTTGTTGTCTCCTGGGCAGTTCCATGTCGTATGTTTACTGTTGAAATCTCCGCCGAAAATTGTCGGGTCGTCATTTGTTAAAATTTTGTCGAACTCGTCGGCTACCATCTCTTTCCGCGGTGGTAAGTAGCAGGAGAAAACGTTTATTTCGCCAATTTCGGTCGAGACCGATATGCCTACGGTCTCTAGATTGTCGTTATAAATCTCCGGGAGAGGGTTCGTCACAATATCATTTTTTGCTAAAATGGCAACTCCGCCACTAGCTCTTTGAACGCCATCTAGTGGTCGATCCTTTCTGAATATTTCATAATTAGGGACCTCCCATTGTTTATCTTGTTTTAATTGAGTTTCGCTAATGAGGCATATAGCTACATTAAACTTATCCAGGAACGCAATGAGTTCATCTGTTTTATCTGCGATGCCACCCTGGGCGTTCCAGAGGGCCATGACCAGTGATCTCTTTCCATTTTTACGGCAGCCCATAATTTGAGATCGCTTCAAGGATACTTCCCATTTTATTCATCATCGTATTGAACATCTGCATTTGCGCCATTATCATCTTGTTCAACTCCAACATTTCTTTTAGCATTATTTTTATGTCCTTGTCTTTCGTTTCGTTTTGGCGATTTCTTTCCGAGCCCGTGTCCGAGTCCCTCGAGGTCACCGCTTCTTTGTTATTTTGGTTTCCTGCACGCGAACTAATTGTTCTATTTTTCGGGTGTTCGAGTGTCGCATTTGTGCCCAACGAACCAAAACCCCTTGCTATGGTTTGATGATCGACCCGCTCCGCCGTTTTACTCTCGGTCGCATTTACGTCTGACATCTCCGCTTTCTCTCGCCCTGATTCCGATTCTTCTTCGGCACCCGAGACGAGATTTTTATTTTGACACGCCACCGCATTTGCTCCCCGCTGACTGATCTCATAAATGGGTGTTCTTTTTTCCCACGGGTTTTCTTGCGGTGGTTTTGCCTGGTTCCCTATATGGTCGCCATTATTGCCTACCTCTTTTTGGAATTTCTGACGAGATTTATTTACCTCTTCAAGTTCCTTGATGTAGACTTCGCAGTCGTGGGAATTCGCTTGGTGGTTGCCACTACAGTTGCAGCATTTAATGGGACGGTCCTTTGGGCAGTCTTTCCCTTCATGAGCCCCTGCGCAGTAATAGCAACGAGGTGCTGCCGTACAAAAACGTGACCCGTGTCGATAACGATTGCATCTATAGCATCTCTGAGGCGTTTTATAAATAAACGGAACAATTGTTACCGGGTGACTACAGACGTATTTTATTTGCTCTATAGTTCTTGGATTAAAGTTATCATTTTTATGTACCGTCATAACATACGTCCCGTTGCTTTTGGCTGACATTACCCTAACCGCTACGCAAGGGATATTTTGGCTAATCAGTTCGTCTTTGATAAACCCCGTATCGATATTATAGTCTAGTCCATGAATGACGTATCTGGCAATTTTTTCCCCTTTTGCTGCCCATGTATGTATCTGAGCTTTTTCTTTGTTTAAAAATGCCTTAATTATGTCATAGTCCTGCTTTGTTTTAAGTTGAAGCCTGGACCCGTCATTAAGCTTTTTAATGATAAACGTTTTGTCTGTTACCATGCCCCTAATTTTCATTATGAATTCTGTCATGTTATTTATTTTATAGACTACGATCGGTGGTGGCCAACTCTTTCGTGTGTGGCCCTTTGTTGTGTTTCCATTTACATTACTGTTTACGGTCCCATTTTTCACCTTTGCAGTATCTGCTCTTCCGACATTTAAGTCCACTTCCTCCAAGGGCTCAAATCTATTTTTGGTCTCGAAGTTGGCTTTCTTTCTGCACAAACTGCGGACTGTCGCACCTCCTTTTCTTCCGACTCTGTTCTACAGTCTCAAACATACTGCTTTGAACCCTCCTCATCAGTTCATCGTCATCTATCTCCGAGTCCTCGCTCATGATTTCGATCTCGCTTACGACATTGTCCATAAATTTCGTCCCAGTAACACTTGGACTCGTCACATTTCCTAGATTTCCGTCGTCATTCTGGTTTCCCGTAAAAACGGAATTGGCATTTCTAGTAATTTCCTGGTCTTTAGGCTGATTATTATGCTTATCAGTTTGGACTACAATTGGTTTCACGACCCGACTTATTTTCGATTGCGGTGATCTCATCATTTTTAACACTTAAGAGAGTTAAAATCGCGACAATAAAGAATACATGTCAAATTAATAAACCAACCCACAACCCTTCCCCGAAGCCACTATGGCCCCTACGGAGTCCCCTGCCTCTAGCCTGTGGGAGGGATGTCAGCTGGTATGATGTAACTCAATGAAAGACTGTAATGGCGGTCCCACTGATCTTCACCGCATAAGCGGGTCGGGCACAGTGGGCCCACGCCCAGTCCTTCCCTATCCTGCACTCTAGTCCCTACCAAGGGGAGCCTCCCGGTTTCCCTAGGAGTGCAAGGAGGTTCACTCCGTTGGATCTACTCCAACGAAGGCCCTCTTCCAAGGGTTGCCGGTGACACGACCTTCTTGGGGCGCAGGCGAGACGCCACCCGGCAGTGAGAAGGAGGGGCTCAGTTAGCCTCCCCCACCGGGCGCCCTCGCTGCGTAGTGGCAGGAGACTCCACAACCACCCAACCCTTTGAATCCCAGAATTAATTAAAACCCGTTTGATGGTGTAAGACGTCTTGCGAAGTTTTTAGTTCGCCACGCCACCACTGCTTATCGTCAATTGGTATCCCAGAGGACTACGTCCGTTGACCGGATTTTCAGGTCCGTCACCTCCCCCGAAGTAGAAGCCGAGGACTCCCGTGATGTCCCGTGAGCTGATGACAACCGACCACCGCCCGTTGTGACCCGTTGAGTAGCTGATGACCACCGAGACGACCGCAACCGCATCGAAATAATCGAATACACGGCGCTTAAAAAGGGACTGATATTTAGATGAAAAGTCTTTTCCACTGCCGGGACTTTGAATCCAGGCTTTTTGTCCAGGAGGCTTGTACTCCAGTCATCGCACCTAATCTGTCCTCAATGGCAAGTTCCCTGTTTTGTTTGATTAAAATGAAGTTCATACATCGGGACGATGTATCTTAATCCATTTCGATTCCTAATACAATTTCAAACTTGGTCTGGATCCATTACGGCTTTTGAACGGGTTTAAAGTACACGGTAAACAACGAAACCATACTTGATCCCAATATGAATTGTGTTCCATTAGCTGTAACTCTATACAGACCACAGGATATCAAACCTGTTAATGCGGGAAACTAAATGAATCCAATCTGACTGGACTAATGTGCCGATTGGTCCCAATCAGGCATTGTAACATCGGTGCCAGCGAACAGTTGTTTAATGCTTGTTCGTTCACTGTTTAAGAAATTGAATACTTTTAAAATAATCGATTTCATAGTGCTAATGTTATCACTCATTTTCATGAAGCTGGTGAAGGCTATTCGGGTAATCCGCCGGGTCACACTCAACATTTATACCCACGTTTCAATGGACGTGTCGTCGATCATCTCCAGGTTTCTTGCCTGAAGTCGATGGACGACTCACCCTTTTAAACGTTGGCAGAAATGCAGAGTGAGACCCGGTGGAGCTCCCGAATAGCCTTCACCATCATCAAACGCTGGGAAATCATCCGATCACTCTCCATTTTCATACAGTTCACTGTGGCATGTTATAGACATGAATGAAAATTAGAACCCTACCGTCACTGCGCAAGTTACAGAGTTTTTAACCTCAAAGTTATCCTGCCCCCACCTCATTAACTTCTTTCTTCACGTTGATTGTTTCGACAGTTTTTACTGGGATAGGTTCAAGGTGTGAAAGGGCAGTCTCCTAAAATTCAGACTGAGTTAAGGTACTTTTAATATTGTTTTATACGCCCTATTTCTCTTTTTTTGGCTCTACTTTCAAAGACAAATGCTGCTTAGAAATGACATTAAGATGAAGTCAACTACTTAGCGTCGGATCAGTCTGGTTCCTTCAAATGCGTTGGAACATGTAGTGATCGGCCCAATTTCGCTTTAAACCCCCATTCTTTATTCATAACTAAGAAACTCATTTTTTATATTGCGTTTGGTAAAAGGCTAAGCCCACACAACAACCAAAACCCCTCTAAAGGCCTGGTTACACGATACATTAACACGTACGAGTTAATGTGTAAATGCATGAACGCGAGAATGAACGCGAAAATGCACCGTGTAACCACACCAAAATGTACAAATGAATGAATGCGTGAACAGAAAATAGAACCTGGTCTATTTGGTTCATGCATTCGCACAAGTTCGCGCGGAAACCAATCACGCAAATGTACATGAACCCGTACGTGTTAATGTATCGTGTAACCAGGCCTTGAGATACGAGCAGAATTTGTAACTACAACAGTGTTGCCCAATAAAATCTTTCGATTTATTCATACGCATTATTTTACGTCGATGCGTGTGATTGGTATTTGTTTACTTAGCCCCTCGAACGTAATGTATTCACCTGGGGATAATAGCGGCCTTTAATTGAAGAGTGCGCACGAGGAACAGTCCGCATGAACAGTCAGTCGTGAGGTGCTGATTCCAGCGTTCAAATCACACGTGAGTGCTCAGCAAGTGCAAGCGAGTGCATGCGTGAATGAGCTCACGTTGAGAAGCGACACGTTGAATGGCGATTGACGACAAAGTGCTTCTCAAGGGCACAATCTCTCCAACACACGTTGGTGTTCCTGTACATGAAAAAAATGCGTCAAGTTTCAGACGTACGCTCACGAGGGAGGTTAGCCAGAACAGGTGTCTCATTTGTGATTAAGCCTGCGGTGAATTCCGTTTGCGTGCTGCTCTCTCTGTTGTATTCTACCTTCCCTATTCCGAAACCATTTAGAGGCCAGGCAGGTTTGTTAGGAAGTATTTAAAAATCTATTTTAAGAATCACAAGGATGTTTCCTCCCTTTGCTCTTGTTCAAACTCAAATGAATGAATCATTCAATACCGTATACTTCCGTTTGTAAGATTCTGTTTTTTTTACGCCGGATGCTGGCGGATGACTGATGGTCCAGGAGCTAAGGAGGAAGGTTATCGGATGGGGTGGTCATCAACACCGAGATCATTGAGGCTAGTTGTTAAATCGTGATATATTTGGAATTGTTGATGTGAAATGTTAATAGGTATAAAGGTGGGAAAGTGGGAGCAGAGGTTCGAACTTGGAATTTATTGTTCATCTTATCTTCTTTAATTCTTATCCTTCTTCGAAGTGCACAGGTTTCATTTGTTGCAAAATGAGTATTAAGTCTCATTCGATCATCCTTCTTCGAAGTGCACAGGTTTCATTTGTTGCAAAATGAGTATTAAGTCTCATTCGATCCCAAACAAACCTCTGCTATTCAATTTAACAGCACTATACTCTAATGCATGAGTATAAATTAGCTGCTTTGTTTATCAATTTTTACGCCTTTCAATGTAGGTAATATTCATATTATTGCTGAAGATGACCTCCTAGGTTTTGCGCATTCAAGGGCACAATCAACTAATTTGGGTATTCATATTTTGTTTAGATTGTGTAAGTAAAATATTATGGTATCCAGGCTTCCTATCACAGTGGCCCAGGTTTGAATCCCAGCTGAGACAGAGATTTCATCGGTATAACAGTCGGTATAACATTGCTGCATTGTGGAGAGCATTTCGAGTCCGTTGGGTGGGACGTTCAACGGGGAGAAAGAAATGATGATGTCTTAGAGATGTCCGTTTTAGAGGGGAAATGTTAGTAATTATTCATTCGCCTTGTCCGTTACTCGAACCCGGACCCCCTTTTAATTTGTTATAAGTATGTGAGTGATTGAAACGTTAGTGAATGATTTTTTTCTCTGTGGAATATCGTGCTTGCTATCGTGCAATTCAGCGGGTAACTCCGCTAAAGCTTTCGCGGCTAGATCGCGAGCATTGAATTTGATATTTTTCATTGGCGATCTCAAAAAGTTTGTAAAATAAAAAGACCCGTATTTATCGGTCTTTCGAAAGATCTAGTTGATGTCGAGTCATAATCAGCAAAAAACTGATGTGTTTAACCCTTTTGGAAAAGTGGGCGTACGAAGGACTTGTACGTCATCCGCTATGTCCATTCACAACCGAGACTGCGCAGCTCCTTCGTTCAATCACGACTGGTAGACAGGGCCCTCTGCCAATGGAAGTGGTTGTTAGACCCATTTCTGGTTATTTCGAAAGGCATTGCAAATTTCACTAAATCGTAATTTGTGAATAAGCAAATAAACTTGCGCACACTTTTAGTCACACCAAAATGTTTGCGAAAATTTTACGTTGCTCAGTTATTTTTGGGTTATTTGCAGGATGCGACAGGATCTCTTAAGGTAGACCCCCTCTACCCACATCCACTCCCCTCCCTTTCCCACAAAACAGTCAAGGACGGGAGGTGGATGACGTAAATGGTCTCAAAGCAACTTCTTCGGTGGGCGTCACCTTTTGCTTATTTTAATTTTTGATTTATGAGTGAATGTCTCTGCTTAGAAGATTAATTCTTTCCCTAAAATTCATTTTTTTCCATCTAACGATTTCGTGAACAAAATGACGATTTCTGTTCCGAGTAAACGACGCCCCCATTGCGCGAACGACCCAAGTCAGTCACCTCCCCCGAATGCTTACTACGCGGTGGTGAGGGTGTGTGTGGAGGAGGAGGGAGCGGGGATGAAAAGGGCCTGGGATTCTCCGCCGGCCACGAACAACGCTCGCATAATTAGGGCGTTTACTCGGAACCGAAATCGCAATTTTGTACACGAAATCGTTAGATGGAAACGAAAAAAGAAATTTAGTGAAAAAATTAATCTTCCAATCTTCAATCATAAATGAAAAATTAAAATAAGCAAAAGGTGACGCCCACCGAAAATGCTGCTGTGATAACATTGACGTCACTTTCCTCCCATCCTTGACTGCTCGTATGGGAAGGGAAGGGAGTGGAGGGGGGTTCTCGGAGGGTCTGCTCGCACATATGCTGTCGCAATCGCTCCCATTGGGAGAGCCAGCTGTGTCCCCCCTCTTTGCGATAAGACGAAGTAGCTTCGCGGGTTCAGTTGTGATTGGACGAAGTTAATATACGTCAGAGGTTGCACCACACCCACTTTTCCGAAAGGGTTAAAAACATCAGTTTTTAGCCACTTATAACTCGCGAAATAATTGACGGATCAAAAAACGGAAAAATATGGGTCACTTTATTTTACAAACTCTATCATATTCGGCAATAAAAAAATATGGTAAACGACCCCATTGGGATTCCCACTCCGCGCCCTCAAGCCCTAACCCCTCCGAATGCCGCCTCACCATTTTATTTTTTTCTTTCCGGCTCGTGCAGGGTAGTCTCTTCCCTTCACCTCCGGTAGAGGGAGGGGTTAAGTGGGGTGAAAGGCTTGAGTCAGGGGTTAGGGAGGAGGGTAGAGCCGAAATTAGTCCCTCTGCTGGTGTCTCAAGGCGCCTTGTCGCAACCTGTTGATCCTCCCTCCAGGGATAGGGAGTGAGAGTTGGGATTTGGTCGGGAATAGGAAGAGATGGAGGGGAGAGCCCATTCCCTCTTCACCATCGACTTTTTCCCCTCATTTTTTCCGAGACATATTTCAATCCGCTCCCCCTCCCCCACTCACTCTCTTAAGAAATTGATCAGGACTGCGATTTAACGCACCAGGGATTCTTATAGACCGGTCTTTCTTCCTCCCTTTTTGGTAAATGTTCAGGATCCATTAATATTATTAATTAATATGATTTATTACCGGTATACGAGAAGTGATTTCCTGTTGGTCTGTGAGACTTTCATCCGGAAAGTAAACACTAATTAATTAGATATTTTATTAGCCTCTTAAAACGTTTAACACATCAGTCATAAAGTTGGATGAGGGATGGATTGCCAGGAAGCAAAATGGCGAAAAAGTGGGGGAATTCTGGCTGAAATATATGCTAAAGGGGAAGTTTTCCATTGGCCACTTCTACCCTTCACTCTCTTTCGTTACGTTTTAATGCTTCTTTTTTATACTTCTTTACTCTTTATGCCAGCATATACCTCATTTTTCCTACATTCTATTCAAATAGCCGATAATTTTCTTTTATTTTTCTCTGGTTCTACCCCAATAATGCCCTTCTGTAAGCCAACGCTATTAGATAATTTCTTGGTCCATCACTCACTTAGTCTCCTAATTTCCGTCGGCATTTTTCCTACTTTTCATTCAGCGGCGACTCATTTGTTTACCATGGAATATTTTAGAACGCTCTCACACATCGTATACGGGTATCCAAACTTTCACATGGATCCTATCTTTGACATGATGTTCTCATGCTTTCGCGGCTATCTCGCGAGCTTTGAATTTGTTATAAGTAAACACCTTAGTGTTTAAATGTCGGTTTTAACCTCGTGGACGGTGGCGCCATGCGCACGACTTCGGCTGCTTAGTGACATAATATGTCCAGCAGTCCGGTAACATCTTGTTCTTTTAAAACCTCTAGAATTTATGCAGAGAAAGAGGAAGTCTTGGTAGGTCAATTGGTAGCGCACCTGGCCGGAAATTAGGGGGTCCGGGATCGAGTCCCTGTCAAGACGAATGATTTTTTCCCTGTGGAATATCTTGCTAAGATAAAAAATGTGGTAAACGACTCCTATTTGGAATAAGGACTTTACACGAAATGAATAAGGGGTGGAGATAAATCCAAAGTCGGAATCAGCCAGCCCTTTCCGGGTGTATGGTTTCATTTTCACTCCGACGGAAGGAGTACTGAGCGTAAAGGTACTCTCTGAAAAACACTCAAGGGTGCCAAGTTGTGCCAATGGAATAATGATTTTCTAGGTACTTATTGAAATAAAACTATAACTTTGTGATTCCATCGATTCGCTTATTTAATATATCACCAAGGTTTCAAAGTCCTGCGTCAAAATCTAAGCCGTTTGATTTATTTACAAAAGACATTACATAAAGGGGAGTAGCAAGTTTTATAATGTTACGCCCGATGCAACATGTTTTGGGTACTCTAAAGCTTTACTTTCTGACCGGCAACACATCGTTCATGCCGTGGGCGGGATTTAAACCGATAACTTACGGGTTGTCATGCCGTTCTCGCATGACCTCGTTCAAAAATATTATTTCCGTGATTCTGGAAGGCTACTTTCTGTTACAATCGTACAATTCAAGCAAAAGTCTCTTTCGAGATCTCGTATTGGGGAGAGTTCTACCTATACCACTGCATGCAAGATATAATTGTTGAATTAATACGGAATATCTGGCATATATGAAATTAAAGCATTCGTGTTCCCGAGTAATTTTCAGGCAGAACACTACCTTCTGATGCGTTTGCAATCACGATGCACTGGAAAAATTCACGAACGTATGTTTCTGTTAAACAGCATATTGGACGAAGGAGAATGTGTATCCAAAACAGGAATGATGACGATTGCTTCAACAAAGCAGGAATTTAAAAAAGAAGACATCTCATTTAACATCTCCAAAATGCCTGGAGCAAAAATAATTCTTAGTAAAAAATCTTGATGTGCAGTGGAATGGGTACGATACCTAACTCAGGGGAGATATAATGAAATTAGAGTGATAGCCGTGTTGTAGGCGGAATTAGAAAGGGACAGTGGATGATAAAGTAATTAGGACATCTGAGATGCTCTAGGCCTTTACTGGAGGTAGAATACTGGGAATAAGAAGAGGAAAATAAACGGAACGTTTTGACTCGCATTGACAGTGATGGTTTAAATCGTGATATTGAGTATTAGAAACGAATTGTTCAGAACATGCAATCCAAGCACTCTGTCTAAATAAATCATCGGAATAAAACTCATGGTAACCTAACTTTTAATTTTTCATAGAATATTTTTATTCCCCTAACGTTTATTTCCTAAACGTTTTTTAGATGTGGAATTATATACGATATTTAGTTTATGGAACCGTCCTTGAAATCGAGAGCAGGAGGAGGGGAGGGAGTCAAGGTAATTTATTTCCCAATTATGCGTGGAGGAAACGGCTAGATGCACAGGATGCGTGAGTGAATGTGGGACTTCTTCAAAGTTTCCGAATGCAATGAATTCCTCAAGAGGGAATAGGAAAGAGTAAATGTCGAGATTGACCGTTTTTGACGAATGAAACTAGGGGATTCAACAGTTAGCTTATCTGGGGGTGAGTGTCTCACATGGAAATTGATTTTGTAGCATGGGCATCCGTCAAAGAATTGCGATTCTCAAGGGAACATTCGTAAGTTGAGAATACTCGAGGGGAGGTATTCAGTTGAGGCATGAAGAAAATATCTGTGAAATTTTTAGCATGCAGTATGGGTGGCGTTGTATCGTTTGGAGAAATATTCCGTGCGGAAAGAGGATGGATGGAAATGGAAGGATAGTGAGATGTGGGTTTAGTTGCACAGAAAGAAATACGAATGAGGACACGTAAACGTGGTAGCAGTTGGTCAGAGTAATTAGGAGGGGATAACGAATAGAAGGAAGCGGATTTTTTTTATGTAATGACTTTATGAAGAGGCTTACAGATGGGGAGAATGTTGGGTAAGAACAAAAGAGGGAGGAAAAGAATAGGAGCTCTGAATGTCAGTGAGAATATATGATTTAAGATTATATTTAAAATCTGAATATTGAAGGGAAGACTTAATGTGTGAGAGATTTGATTTATGAAACATGGATGAATTTGGAAGGGTGTATTGGTGGCGAATAGCAGTTTCTTTTCACTTTCATACGAACATTGGAAGATCATTTATAATTATTGCTTCTAAAAGTTGTTTAGTGATATATGCCACCTTTTCAGGTGCACCAATAAATAATAAATATTAAAATAACCTCTTACAGCGTGAGTGGCTCTTCTATTACTGTTCTTTTCTGTCATTTTCTAGTGATCTAATATCTTAATATATTTTGCTATCTCTCACTTATGCCGACCGTGACTGAGAGGTTCATGGCAGATGCGAGATATATACTAAAAACCCCTCCGTATCATGCTATATCTGATCAGATAAATAGGATAGAAAGATTGTCGTAACTATAGATTTAAAATGTCATTTCTCTTACGCACCATAAGAGAACATAACAGGCAGTATAGCAAAGGGCCAGGTTAGTGAAATATTATAAGAGTAGTTAGTGGTGCATGAATGGGGTCGTTTACCATATTTGTTTAATGTCGAATCTGATAAGGTTTGTAAAATAAAAAGACCCGTATTTTTCCGCTTTTCTATCCGTCAATTAGTTTTCGAATTAAAAGCGGCGAAAAACTGATGTTTTCAACCCTTTCGGAAAAGTGGGCGTGCATACGACTTAGTACGTCATCCTCTTCGTCCAATCACAACTGAGCCCGCGAAGCTACTTCGCCATATCACAATGGGGGACACACAGCTGACTCTGCCAATGGAAGCAGTTGCGACAGATCTATGCAAGCAGACCTTCAGACCCCCCCCCTCCACTCCCTTCCCTTTCCCTAAAAGCAGTCAAGGATGGGAGGTGGAGAACGTAAAAACTCTCAAAGCAGCTTGTTTGGTGGGCGTCACCTTTTGCATTTTAATTTTTGATATTTGAGCGCATGGCTCTGGTTAGAAGATTACTTTTTTCACAAAAATTTATTTATCGCTTGCATCTAACATTTTCGTGCACAAAGTTCCGATTTCGGTGCCGAGTAAACGCCCCCCTTATGTTTTAGGATTACTAAATTGTATGCCAGGGAAATGTAGCTAAATATATGTAGATAAATGCTTACATAGCCATTAATACCTTAATTACTATGTAGACTATAACCATCTAATTGCACGTAACTCTTATACCTAACATGTTACCAAGATGTATTGTATTGTAGCTCATAGTTGCGTGTCGGTGTTGCATGTTTGGCGATCTTCACGCCCTGCCACATACCTTCGCGGTGTCTCGCAGGGTATTACCTAGATGTACATAGACCTAGATGACGAAGAAAGCGTTGAAGGCTGCAGTAGGTGTGGTATCCGTGCGAGCAATTGAAATGATCTCCAGGTTTTCTTACTGTGATAATATGCTATTTTGTTGAATGCACCTTTTGCATATATGATAATGATTTATCTCGACTCACACCCTCGAGATATCCTGCAGGGCAATGTGTCATATTATATTCCGAGTGAAGTGTTCTTTGAAATTGGAATAAAAACAAACTGCGTGTAAACGAAGAAGGAGAACGTTTGGTATTCCCAGTGTCGAAGTCCAAGACTTATGATGAGGTTAGCTTATCGGGGGCTCTCGAAAACAAGTCGTTATCTAAAGCGTAGCATGCGGTCACCCCATCGAGAGAGGTTTTTCCCGGCAATAAGCGCGAATGGGTGATGAAATGAGGCGTGAGGCATGAGATTCCGTCCAGCACTGCTTTATCCGCGTGAAATATGTCGTCCCTTGGAGGGGGGAAGGGCGGGCGACAGTCCATTCGCCAAATCGTTTATTTCTTTCCGCTCCGACGGGCGAAGGGAAGCGTGTCCCCGCGCGATATGGCGAGGGGAGATATTTCGAAGAGGAGATAATGGCAACCACGGTTGAATGGGGTGGTCCGATGGGGTTGGCGTTCTGGGAGGCCCCTTGAGGGATTAAGGAGGCGTGATTCACGCTCTTGATTCCATCCCGTGACACGCATTGGCTCGCTCCGGTGAGCTTCCGTCTCTTCAGCTCCCTTCTCTCTGGAGCTGTTTGAGGGGAGTGCGGGGCCGAAGATCGACCGAAACCGTGGTCACCATTATCCAGCCACTCCTACTCCCTCCGCAGTCGTGTTACGAAGGGATGATTGATGTGGTTCGATCTATCTGGTGCATTCCCTCCTCGCCTGGCACATAAGGGATCTAAAGCATACATATGCGATCCCGAGGAGGAGTCCCGCGGGTGCCATAAAGGGTTCAGAAGGGCTTCCATCACACTGTCCTCCAACCGATCAAGTCCATTGCGTAAGCTTCATGTGTCCGTATTGTCCGTGCTTTATTGTGTAATTTTCATTTTCAAATGTAGTGCTAGTGGAGCAGGTGTTTCTAGCATATAACTGTGGGATTGAGGACCCAAACATTAACAATTATTATAATGACATGTACCTATGGATTTAGACATGCGATTGAACATGTGAATTAAACATGCGCAGCCGAGTTCTTTCGGAGCGTTTAGGTTTATTATTTACCTGAGGATGGAGAGCGAACCCACCTAGTAATGTAAAGTCACCCTATAGTTTTGTCCCTTTACTCTAGAAATGAAATCAAGTTTAATTAATGGGGTCGTTTCCCATATTTTTCATACCCGAATCTGATAGAGATTGTAAAATGAAAAGACCCGTATTTATCCGTTTCTCGAAACGTCGAGTCGATTGTCGTTGTCGAGTTATAATCAGCGAAAAACTTGTGCCTTTCGGGAAAGTGGGCGTACAAAGGACTCGTACATTATCCACTTTGTCCAATCACAACTGAAACTGCGCAGCTCCTTCTCTCAGTCACAATGGGGGACACACAGCGGACTCTGCCAATGGAAGCGGTTGTTAGACTCCATTCGGGTCATATCGAAAGCCATTGCATATTGAACTACATCGCATCACATAAGCAAATAAACTCACAATCAGCACACATGTAGTTAAACCAAAATTTATACGAAAATATTTTGTTGTTCAGTTGTTTTGGGTTATTTTCAGGATGCGACAGGATCTCTTCAGGCAGACCTGCCCTGTCCACCTCCTTTTTTCTCCCGTTCTAGTAAAGGACGGGAGGCGGATGACGTAGATATCCTTAACGCAGCTAGTTTGGTTGGTGTTACCTTATGCTTATTTTAATTTTTGATTTATGAGCAAATGGGTCTAGTTTGATGATTTTTTTCACTAAAATTCATATTTTGTTCCCTTCTAACGATTTCGTGTACAAAAGAGCGACTTCGGTTCCGAGTAGACTCTCCCATTATGACTATAGTGCAGCAAAATTGTAGATAGATGTCTCCAGTTTATTCCACCTACATTCCAGTTTGGTAAATGGTAATATGCAGCACGTCAGAAATGGCAAGTTAATATCACACTTCCGGTTGAAGCAGGACTGTCCTTTCCTACCTTTGGAACTCCAGAAAGAATAACACATTCGTAACCAACTATTTCTTAAATGATATGTCATAGCCGACTTTTCATTAGGTAGCATAGATTTTGCAAATGTATAAACATTGCCCCGAAAGCCAAGGTAAGCGTGGAATAGGGGCCGGGATGGTGTTGGTAGTAGTAGAGTACCTACTGGTCTCTCACCTTCAGGACCCGAGTTCAAATCCCGGAAGTAGAAGATATTATTCATTGGCAGATTTGCCCCTATTTGAGTGCTTTGTGGAGAAAACTCGAGTGCATCACTCCCACCACCGGATGGGATGTTAACCCGTGTTCCCCTTGGCACCTTTTCTTTAAGAGTAGGTAAACGCCGACACTGGGTTTCTCTCCCCCCTTCCTCCTTTCCCTCAATTTCCATCCTTGTACCTTTTCTCCCAGTTTGAAGAGCATTTTATGGTGGGGACAAACTTGAAAACACAGATGAAAGGGGTGAGTCTACACCGGACCAACTATCTTAAAATCAAGAATTATTGAGTTGCTAACATTACACCTATTTTTAAAAGCGGTGGTAGGGAAGACCCTGATAACTACAGACACTCACGTCAATCTCTTGTAAAGTATTTGAGCATATTGTAGTCAGTTCGATCATGGGGCATTTGGATAGTCAGGGATTGCTCATAAACACCCAACATGGGTTCCGGAAAGGTAGATCTTGCGAGACACAATTAGCTTTATTTGTACTCGATATTTTAGTCTATGGTGAAAACAGTTCTGAAGTTGATGCGATATTTTTAGATTTTAAAAAGTCATTCGATAAAGATCCTCATGATAAAATAATCTTGAAGTTAGAAAGTTTTGGTTTAAATAAAGACGTTGATTGTTGGGTAAAAGAATTCTTAAGTGGGCGAGATGAGAGGGTTGTCATAGATGGTATCATGTCGGACACAATCAAAGTCGCATCGGGAGTTCCCCAGGGTAGCGTAGTAGGTCCGCTTCTATTCATTTTATACATAAACTATTTGGGTATTTGAGTTAGTAGTAAGCTTAGACTTTTTGCAGACGATGCGGTAGTGTATAGGGGTATATCAAAAGAGGAAGACAGGAAATCGCTTAGCAAGGATTTAGATGCAATTCAAGAGTGGTGCGACAAATGGAAGTTAGAACTTAACCTTAAAAAGTGCGTAGCTATCAATTTTTGGAGGAGGAATAATTCGATAGAGCGATGATATAAAATTAGTAACACAAAGATCGAAAGCATTGAAATAAAAGGTATTTAGGTGCAACAATCACTAAAGATTTATCGTGGGGAAGACACATCCGGGGAATATGCGGCCGAGCGAAGAGAAAGCTATGATTTATAAAAAGAGTACTTGGGAAATGTGATGAGAAGACAAAAGAGCGATGTTACTTTTCACAAGTTAAGCCCCACCTTGGGTATGCATCCAGTGTATGGGATCCGAATGAATTAGGTTTGCTCAAAGAACTAGACAGTGTTTCAGCGTAGAGCAAGCAGCTAGGTTCGTCAAAATGTGTTACGGTAGGTTGAGTAGTGTTTCAGAATTAATACAAGAATTAGGGTGAGAATCATTATCAGAGCGTAGCTTAAAGTGCAGATTAAATCTATTAGAGAAATTTCAATCGGATAGCTTTACTGAAGGCACATATTAAAAACACCAGCGTATTATGCTACATTCGACCAGATAAATAAGATTAGAGAGATAGATTGTCGTACTGATAGATTCAAAATGGCATTTTTCCCCCGTACTATAAGAGAACAGAATAGGCAGCATAGGGGGATAGGTAGGGGAAATATTTTATTGTAGTCTGTAGTCTGTAGATGCATGTATTAATCCCTTAAATACTATTGATACTAACAATCTAGTTGCTTGAGACCCTATAGTTGCTTGTTTGTATGCCAATACTGCATGCTTGGTGATCTTAACCTCATTCACAGACCCTCGCGGTGGTTTGCAGGGTATCGTGTGGATGTAGATGTATGTTAGTTACTACGTTATGGGTTCTAATATTTTTATTTTTTTTATTTTTAGGGTAGATGGTAGGGTAGAGAGTAGGTCATGTAGTGGGGTAAATAACTTCTCGTTGCCAGTCGCCTTATCGGCTAACATTCATGAAAGCAGAATTGAACCTCAAAATACTTCAGACATGACTAGAGCTCTCCCTTGTAGCCTTAATAACAGTCGAGGTGAAAATATTTCCGTTGCGGTAGTTAATTGCCGAAGTCTTAAAAACAAGATACCTGAGTTCCATCACCTTATTCATACTACTGATGCAGATGTAATTATAGGAACTGAAAGTTGGCTGACAGATGACATTCCTGACTCAGAAATATTCCCCAAATCTTTTAAAATATATAGAAAAGATAGACATAACAGAGCAGGTAGTGGTGTTTTCATTGCAGTCACGAACTCAATCATTAGCAAAGCAGTAATATTTCCCGACAACCCCTTAGAATGTGTTTGGTGTTCATTAGCATGCCCTTATTCCAGATCGATATCTGTCTGCGCCTTCTATAGGCCCCCAAACACTGATGTTGAGTCATTATTAGAACTGGGAAACCAGATAAATACTATAACGTCCCGTAACAGCGAACGTAATATAATAATAGGTGGAGATTTCAATGCACCATCAATAGACTGGAGAACATATTGCTTCAAAGCTGGAGGAAGGGACAAAGACATTTGTGAGACTCTATTAGATGTTTTCTCCAATAACTCCCTGACACAATTAGCTACAGCACCTAATAGAGGGGACAACACTCTTGATTTACTGGCAACCAATATCCCACAACATGTGACAATGATTGACACGGTTGATGGAATCAGTGACCACAGAGATATAACTGCAAAACTCTCGCTATCTTTAGATAAAAATTTTAAACAAAAAAGAAAGTTTTATATTTTTAAAAGAGCAGACTTTGCTAACTTTAAAATTTATTTAAGAGATTCCTTATCGGATTTCAAAAAGTCTTCCATAAAGGTATGTACCAACGATTCATGGAAGTCGTTCATTAATATCATGCGCTCTGGGATCAACAGATTTATCCCTTGTAAATTCAAAAAAGAAAGCACTGAACCTAGGTGGTACAATGCCGAAGTGAGAAAATCCCTGAGACGGCAGCGAATATGTCACGCTAAAATGAAAAAAATTAGTAAACATATGCCCACTGATGAGCGTAATGTAATTATTGAAAATTATAAAATTTCAAAATCCACTGCAAAGTCAGCCCTTAGTAATGCATTTGCAGAATTCAAAAGAAAAACACTTGGGGAACAATTGAAAGAAAATCCAAAAGTCTTCTGGTCGTACGTAAGGGAAGTGCAAGGCCATAAGTCTGCCGTCCATTCACTTAAAAATGATAGAGGTGAAATGACCACAAACACACTCGACAAAGTTAAATTGCTAAATTCCTTCTTCCAAACCGTTTTCAACCCACCTTCCGGGGATTCAACTGTCGTGTTACCTGACCTCTTTCAGCGGTTGATGCAACCAATTGACATTTCCTGTAATGGTATTGAAAAGTTACTTAAAGATATAAGCCCCAACAAATCTCCTGGCCCTGATCAAATTCCCTCCCGCGTATATAGAGAGTTAGCATCCGAAATTTCCCCCTACCTTGAAATAGTATTTAATAAATCCCTGACCGAACACGTCGTACCGATGGACTGGAAAGCAGCCGATGTAACACCCATTTTTAAAAGTGGCGATAGGGAGCAGCCATCTAACTACAGACCTATATCCCTCACATCCATTTCATGCAAGGTCCTAGAACATATAATTGTCAGTTCAGTCATGGGACACCTAGATAGCCAGAATTTATTGTCCAATGTCCAGCATGGCTTCCGAAAGAGCAGATCGTGTGAAACTGAACTTGCTCTCTTTTCCCACGATATTTTAGTTTCTGGCGAAAATAATATTCCTGTGGATGCTATATTTCTCGACTTCAAGAAGGCTTTTGACAAGGTTTCTCACAGCAAACTAATTTTGAAGTTAAAATC
This sequence comes from Platycnemis pennipes, assembly GCA_933228895.1. Classification (NCBI taxonomy): domain Eukaryota; kingdom Metazoa; phylum Arthropoda; class Insecta; order Odonata; family Platycnemididae; genus Platycnemis; species Platycnemis pennipes. Next base: position 110,979,491 of record OW121853.1, read on the forward strand.
TTATGGGTTAGACAGTAACATTATATCATGGATTAATGATTTTCTGCATGATCGGGTTCAAAGGGTTGTTTTGGACGGTGTTTCCTCACCGGCAATTAAAGTCACTTCGGGTGTCCCACAAGGTAGTGTGATAGGTCCACTCCTATTCCTTTTGTATATTAATGATATCCAAAAGGTGGTAAAAAGTAAGCTTCGTCTATTTGCCGATGACGCAGTAGTGTACAGGGAAATTCTATGCCCGAACGATAAAGAATATTTAAATATACAAGCAATTGAAACTTGGTGTGATACATGGCAGTTAGAATTAAACTTTAAGAAATGTCTTGTAATGAATTTTTGGAAAAAGAATAGCTCTCCTCCTACCACTTACAAAATAAGTAATAATGAATTAACTAACGTGGAATCCATTAAATATCTTGGAATAAGACTGACAAATGATCTTTCCTGGGGTAAACACATTCGTGAAATAATTGGTCAAGCGAATCGCAAACTGGGTTTCATTAAAAGAGTATTGGGTAAATGTGACGATCATGTACGAGAAATCAGCTACTTTTCCCTTGTTAGACCTCATTTGGAATATGCTGCCAGTGTATGGGATCCCTACGAAATCGGTCTAAGTAATGAACTTGAACGTGTGCAGCGAAGATCGGCAAGATTTGTAAAGGGACGATACGATAATTATATTAGCGTAACCAGTCTATTAAATGAATTGAAATGGGAATCATTGTCAGATCGCAGGTTGAAATTTAGACTTAATCTCTTCCACAAATTCCAAGGCAATATTTTCAGTGATGATGTTAAAAATATTTTACGAACCCCAACTTACTATGGCAGACTGGACCATAATCATAAAGTTAGAGAAATTGATTGCCGAACTGACCGATTCAAAATGTCCTTTTTCCCTCGCACAATAAGAGATATGAATAACGGTAAATATGTCCTATCGGAGAGTAGCAATGAATAGCATTGGTAGCTGCATGTTGGTATGAGTACTTAAAGCTAACCTTACTAACAGAATGTTTTTGCATGTTTTATTTGCAATTTCTATCTTTTTTAAATAGTGTAGTTCTGACTACTATATTAATACTATTCCTTTTTTATGCATGATATGTAGTGCATGTTTGGTGAGCAATCACCCCCTGCCACACACCCTTGTGGTGGCTTGCAGGGTATTATGTAGATGTAGATGTAGATGAATATTATTTTAAAACTAAATCATATTGAAATCGCAAGGGATAATACAGATAAACCTGTATCGTGCCCGAAAAATAATATTTTTAGGCATATTTTGTAATTGGTAACGTAAGAGTTATCGATTTTCGGTTTTTAAATGCATAGACCTGTCGCATTTTGCCGTAATATGTTGTAAAATATGGAATGAAATATCACTAGAAAGCGATGTGCATCTTGCATTACCATATCTTTCTTATACGCAACTGGGGGTCCTCTTTCTCGGTCCCCATCCTCTAATCATGTGTGGTATCCAACCACTCTTGGGTACTCTTTGAGTTACATTTATTTCCCAGGGGATGAGGACTGGAGAGCGGATCGAGTTAATGACGCGGGGAAAGGGTCTGGATCGTTTCTGGGTATAAATTTGAATAAGGTTCCACTACAAAACCCTTCCAATGTAGCGCTGTCAATGTTTTGGAGTAGACAATATGAAACAATCGGTACAATAGGAATATTATCGAATTCCATTCGGGATATAACGCGAAAGCCTAACGGAGTATTTAGTGGAGAGCTGCATCAAACCAGTATTAGGATTCTTAACTTATAATGATGATAGAAGGTGGAAGATTAGAAAAATATCTTTGTATTTTCGTCAAGAGGTAAGACCTCGAGAAAAGAAAGGAGTAGACCAGGCAGAAATTGCGTCGGTAAGAACACCTATGATAATTGTCTTATTTCAGGCTTGTGGTAAGTTGTCAAACAATTGCTCTTTTTCTAAGCAGTTTTTGTGAATTCCAATCATACTGACCCATACTTATTAACTTGGCGCATTCAACAAAAATACTATTAATTTAACATTATTTTAATAATTAATCAATCAATTTAACATTCATTTCAGTCTCATTCGATTTCCCGGAGGGAATCGTGAACAGGGCGTGACGACAACCCTACGCCGCGAAGCTGTAGACGATGATCAGTAACGGGCGCCATTCGTCGCCTTCCGCCGACGTCACCACTACGTCAGACGGAAGGGAAGGCTGCCACGTGCTATGGCTTCCGGGCCGCCGCCGTACCCGTGAGTGAAATTCTTGAAAAGCCTTCCACTCCGCTTTTTTCTCTCCGTCTCTCTTCTCCCTCCGCCGCTATCTCTCCCGTAGCTTTCTCCTCCTTCCCCAAGATACCCTCCCACTCCCGAGCCCTCCTTTGCAGTCCAAACGAGGAGTTTCCTTTTTCCCGATGGAGAAAATCTGAGTGACGTCGTCCCACACCTCGTCGCCCGTGGCAACGCTCTTTGGGAACCGGAGCGCTCTTTTTCTCTCACATACAGTAGATGCACACGTGCGTATGCATAGTAAAATGCGCGATTGGCCTCCTCCGTTTCTCCAAAAATATAATGGGTAGCATAGAAGTCTTTTATCGTAACCTAAGTTCAAAGTACCATAATGATTTTCGTGAAACTGAAATATTATTGTTTTCTTATAATCATTTTCTTTGATGTAGATTACGCACACTTGGTGCCTAAAAATTTTATTTCTGTCACGGGAAGAAATTTTTACTGACCATTTCATTCCTTCAATTATCTAATTGATCCAGTCTCTCTTCCGACGATTTGTCTGGCTGGTAGCCCTATTGAGCGAGAGTTTCATTCTTAGGTTTTTAAGCACTTAACAAGATTAAGTACGATTATAACAAGATCAAGGTTGTAAGATTCTATCGCACTGATCAACCTAGTAATGATATCCTAAGTGAAGCACCACAAACTGTCCGTCTTTGGTGTAACTGGCAATAGTCCTAAGCTTCTCCCAGTTCCAAGGTAACAGTAATTTCCGGCGGAAATGAGGAACTATTCCATAGTAAGTGCCTGAATTCCTAACTGTCATATACAGTAGTGATGTAAAGTCACCTATAGCATGCGTCATGTGAAATTATCTGAAGTGTTTGATTGTATATTAATCTCTAAGTTTCAATTAACCAACTATGCTACCTAAAAGCACTTCACTCAATTATATGTTGACTATTTTTCACTTAAAAAATAGATTTATTATCTTGGCAGTAAAAAAACTGAAGTTATATTTTCTCTTGATTTAATTAGCTTATTTGATTGAATAAGTGTAGTGTACGAAGGAGAGTATATGAGAAGGTTGGAATGGTGGGTGTGTATGACGCTGCGAACCTGTAAAAGTAAGAGAATTATTCAGGTGCTGAAAATGATTGGTTATATCACTTGTGTGAGATGGCAGTGGGTAGAAAATGTGATAATTAGGACTTAATTATGTAATTATTGTCTGGGTGGCTGATTTATGAATTCAGGTGAAACTATACAAATTCAATGCTGTATCTTTTTTTGCGAAACATTCACCCCTTGCTCTTATTGTACCAACGAATTTCACCAACATAAAAAAAATCTTTTTGCTTGGGATGAACAGCTGAACGACACACGCTCATCAATTTTGGCCAAGAATGAAAACTCATCGGGGCAAAATTCTGTTCCGTGCAAAGTCACGAGTTCTGCAATTGCATCTCAGCGTACTTACTTGTTACATAGCGTAGGTCTTAAGAAATTTCATCGAGTCTCTTATTCACTCTTCGTTTCTAAGCTGAAATTACTTTATAACTCTTAAGAAACAGTTTAACATTAGGAATTAACAAAAGAAAATATTTATATTAGCCGAAAGGCATCTTTCAAATGCACATCCCATTTGTTGTTTTGGCAAGTGAGCGAATGCTATGTTTTGGCATGTCATTGTTCATGTAATGTTTGTACAGCATGCAATACCTGCAATCTTAAAAGTCTTCATGACGAAGCACGGGTAATGCGGAGAGAATCCAAGTCTATAATGTACCTGCTGCTATTATATCTAATTCAGATTTGGAACCGATCCTATTGCGTTACTAGCACGCGTTAAGACATCAAAAATGCAATCCGGTATGCTTTTCTATGCTTTTATTGTAGAGTAAATTTGCGTGGATGATTTTAAAATATTCAGTCTCCTTTTAGGGGAACTGTTATCAGCGGTGAAATTTGCTTCTTTCAACGGTTCAATAAAAGCGGCTTCTGTGGCTTCAGCCCCCCGAAATTTTTCCCAATAATTTTTCTGTTCTGAATTTAACTGGGCATGATAATCCGGATTACACTGCGTATAATTCAAGTGTTAAGTGTCTTGAAACGTGGTCACTACTTTGATGCATTTGTGGGGTTAATAATTGTTCTTTTCAATATAATATGCATGTATGCGTTGAACTTTTGTTCTGGGGCCGGGCAAATTAACTGCTTCATAACAAAGTAAGCAGTGAACTTTGCCAGTGAGAAGAGATAGGAATGTGCTCTGTGAAAGGAAATACCAAGCAATAAAAATTAAGGAAAGAGATTTGTAACATGTCGGTACCGAACAGGCAAGGCTAATTTGAAGTTACGCTATCACTAGACTTACCCTCCCCCGAAGCAAATTTCTGGCTACGTGCCTGATTACAGAGTAAGTGGTTTTATTGAATACCAATCGATTTTCAGACCAGGAGACTACCTTTCCTCCTTTTAAAAGTCTGTATTGCTATGGTTAAATAATTGCGAAATGATTTGAATTCTGTTTTGTATTATCATTGATATTCTAAATACGCAGGAGTTTAATGCTCAATTTACTTCTTTTTATCTCGGCTACCTTAATCGTTAAAGAGTTGACAACTACATTCATTTCTTACGGATCACAATGAATTAGTGGAATTAGTGGACGTGTTATCGTGTTTATGCATTTATCGTGTTTCCATGTCTTTCCATCGGTCTTCTTGGACAAATGGTTATTCCTGCTCGTTCCTGACACGAGTGTTAATTTCTTCGAGGACAATACAATTACCAGCATCACGATCATCATTTTGTAGTCTCCAATTCATTGACAGCATCCCAGTGCTCCTTTAGCATAGCATCGCCCTTTTGGACTTAGATGGTACATTTTTCACCACATCAACTAGCATTCCCCTTCAGTTTATTCCAAGTTCCCAAGGACCGCCATTTGCGCCGTCGAACGCTTTTTTTTAATGGCCAACTCTGCTTCGCTCTTTCTTTATATTCCTCCCGCCTTGGGGACGAGAAATCGAACTGATTAAAAATGGAAAGAGGTGAGTGGGAATGGGAAATGGGTTACGACTGTGTAATGGCCATTATCACGTACGAAATGGTCTCTTAGTCGACGAGCGTAAATAATCTGGTTTATGGTCTCCCAGTGATCTTCAATCGCTTCTATCCTTCCCTCTCTTCCCTCGGCTCCGTTTTTTGGCGCAGGCGTGCGTGAGTTTCATGCAATCGTAAAACGGATTCCTTGGCAACGATCCAGATGTGCAAAGACGCGCTTAGACGTTAGAGTTTGTGAGGGAGGTGGGATCTTAAAGAGTCATGAGCTCGCTTGGGAAGGAGACGAGGAGAGAAAGGCATTAAATGCGATCCACTCCCCCGGGACATCATAAGTGGTGCGTGTTGTTTTCCTTTCACCCTCTCTGGTATTCCCTTTCCTTAAACCACCGTCCTTTCGCTTCCTTTTAACTTTATCCTCCCTCCCGTAACATAAGAATGAACAGTTTGAAAATTGGAGCTATTAGCCCACAGGGCTGTACGAAATTGTAGTTAGTAATTTTATAGGGGAGACGACCGATTGCTTATGTCTTGTCAATACGTGCTTGATTGCTCAGGGTTAAAAATTCATCAGGCAGTGAAATGAGAGGGGAGAGATACCCGGCGTCTGAATTAGGTTGCCTTTAGACGAAATACACCCAAGGGGTCATGGTTTAACGTGCCATTCGACGGCCGGAGTACTGATCTTGAAATTCAACACTGCATCCAAGTAGGGACCGGTGTATCAATGGTATAGGTGCTACTTCTGAGATTCATACACGAGCCGTCACAATAGAAATACAGTATTCTAGCCTATGCACCAATCCAATTCCTTGCAGGAGTCGCATTGATTGCGGTATGTAGTATTAATATTTATGATACTTTGTATGGATCACGACGCACAGCTAACATGCGAACGGAAAGATAAACGGGAAAAAGGGTCGCAGCGCCCGTCTGCTCGGACCAAATTCTGTATTTTGTGTAAAATATTTCATATGCTTGCAAGAAAATGGACGCGGAAGTAGAGGCAAAATAGAGGGTATACTGAGGGGGTTGATAAACACAATGGTTTTGGTATTTTGCGGTGGATGGAATGGAACTGTGACCTTCAAAACACTTTAACCCTCGACGAAAACTTTTCCGGTATTGAGGTTGAAGAAGACAGGATTGTTTTCTGAACTCCTGATGCACAACTTTACACTACTTGACGGCAGTGAGGCATTGTAAGAAACACCCGCGGAAAAGACACTACCGGAAGCAACTGGATATTGATGTTACCGCAGAGTCATGAATATGAAATCAATGGAGCGGATGTTTGATGAATGGGTTCCAAGAATTGACGGAGAAAAAAGTTCAATGAATATTCAGAAACGTAGATGGGACACCCAAATAGCACGATTCATGTGTCACGATGGTTTGATGAAGTTAACCGTCATAGGCGAAATTAATTAGACGGATTTTTATGGAAGGTTTTGGATGATATGAAAATATATTCAAGGCATTATGCATTGTGCTTTTCTTTGCGTGAATATTTCACTTTCCACTATAGATTGAAGAATAATGCGAAAATTTATCGATAAAGACAAATAATTGATGCCTTAATAAACATTGTGATTCATTCATTCATTATCCGAGAATAATTCTGGAGACAGTTTGTCTGCGGTTTTGTTAGTTGTATCATTGATGATCAAATCGTAAACAGAGACGGTTTCAAGTTTACAAATATTTTCTTGGAGAAATAATTCTGGAGTAGTCGAGAGATTAGAGCCCACGCAGTTTGCGAATTCGAAATTAGTAGGTATAACATGGGAAACGCTTACATGTTTTTACTCTACAGACGCGAGATCATACGATGCCTGGCGATATAAGTGCTACGGTGTCTTCATAAATTTTGTACACGAAACTTAGAGAAATAGAAGAATAATGATTTATGTGGATCATTATATCGGCGATAGACGAAGCAAGAGGGAAAAATAATTATGGCTGTTATGGGTATATAGGATCGATAGCTGAGGTCATGGCTTTTATATATTAATACCATACCATTTATACAATAATTATATTTATACCATAAATGCATTTATATCATAAAATCATGTTTGAGAGGTGGGGAAAGGTAGGGATATTTAATAGGGATGGAGGAAAGATTGAGAGAAACCCGACATCTGTGCTAGCCTGTGAACTCTACACATTATTTCCTCGAGAAAGGATTTGTTTACTTCGCAGATTTTATGTAAAAATTTGTATCCGAAAATTCGTATCATATTCGAGTGTTTGCATCCAACCTTAAATCAAGTTCCTCTATAGGCTCCTCATCGCTTGGGATGTCGAAAAGTTTCATGTAATTCTGAGAAGGCATAATGATAACCAGGATATGTTGTTCAGGTTCAGAATCAAAAGAGACGAATGGTTGGGGTTGTAATTGAAGTTTCCACCCCTTGGGGCGGGGCGGTAGAATGCGTACGGGAAGGGTCGCTATGATCTCACCCTCTGCTTGTCCTGGAGCGCTCATTATTTCTAGGAGTCCGGCCGCAGCACGTGCTACTCTTGACAAGTGCGCATGCAAAGAGGCGAAGCCCCTCCGGGCACTGCCCTGCCAATGCCAGTTGAAGGAGTGGCGTGTATTTACACGCGGTTTGAGTGGATGGGTGTCGATATTGCTCCAGAACTCCGCACGTGACTTCAAGAAGTAGGGAGTGGCCAAATCCACTTCACATAATCAATAACGGTAGAGTACTTCCATGGATAGCAACATCGAGTGGGAAATGGCTCTCCGAAGAAGGACCGCAATGAAAAATCCGTTAAAGATAAGTGATAAGAAGTCGCTGAAAGCAATCAAGCGTTTACTTTTTGGCACAATGGGGGCGTTTACTCGGAACCAAAATCGCAATATTATACATGAAATCGTTAGATGGAAAGGAAATTGAATTTTTGTGAAAAAATTAATCTTCTAACCACAATCTTTCACTCATAAATTAAAATAAGCAAAAGGTGATGCCCACCGAAAAAGCTGCTTTGATACTATTGACGTCATTTTCCTCCCGTTCTTGACTACTTTTAGGGGAGGGGAAGGGAGAGGAGGTGGGCTCTCGGAAGGTCTGCTCGCTCAGATCCTGTCGCAATCTTTCCTATGGCAGTCAGCTGTGTCCATCCCCATTGCGTAAGGCGAAGTAGCTTCGCGGGCTCAGTTGTGATTGGACGAAGTCGATGACGTCAGAGGTTACACAACGCCCACTTCTCCGAAAGCAGTAAAAACATCAGTTTTTCACCACTTATAACTCGAGAAAGAATTCACGGATCAAAAAACAGAAAAATACGTGTTTTTTTATTTTACAAACTATCAGACTCGAGAATAAAAAAAATGTAATAATGGACCCCATTGTACTTACGGTTTCGGCTAATTGAGGAATTATCAGGTACAGAAAAAAAACAAAAATTATCAGGTGTTATGAAGGAATGAACTTTTAGAAATGAATTAAAGGCATGTGGTACGGTGACTCAATGCGTCTTTGGTTTTCCAACTGGTCGTGACAGTTGTATATTGGATTGCGTACATATTGTGGAACGATAGTCCTAGTTTTCGTGTACCTATGTCACTGGGTTGTGGCTATGGTAAAATTAGTTTTACCCTGGAAAGTATTGCATATTTAACGTCCAAACGTCGATGATTTTCCGTTCTAGGATACGATGGATAATCAGAGGGTGTTTTTATAGGGCTGTGCACTATTATTATAATATGTGGATTCGAAAGTTAAGGTCTAAAATGAAATGAGTAACACACTCTTATGGTGGCTTGCAGAGTATCATGCAGAAGTGTAATAACCTTGTTCAATTTTTAAAGCAATACATCAGTATAAACATACTTTAGATATGGTTAAAATAGATAACGTCCTAAAAAATCCCCGTCGCCATGTTGATGGACACGTGACGTCACAAGACATTATTGTACATTTATCTTGTATACCGAGAGAGAATCGGCATAATGTCTTTCTTATTTTACTCTGTGGAACGTCTGGAAACGCTCAAAACCTAATAACGACAAATGACAATGACATAACGTAATGGACTATTATTTATTGCACCAAAATGTTTCATCATCAATCAACCCGAAAAAAAAGTATTTTTTTTCTATGCCCAATGCCTAAAAATTCTATTTGAATCTAATTGACATGGAACGTCAGTTTTTTCATTTGACAACTATTTACTGTCGAGAATGCTATTTACAATATTGTATCATTTAATAACAATCCGTGGTTACAATTATTCACTGTGTGCGCATTCACTAATAAGAAATAAATACAAATATTAATTCAATATCTACGTCATGGATCGTATTCTACGTCGTAGATAATGTATTTAAATATAAATTAATATGATGAAAATGTTATCCGGAAAATTATGAACTGTAGTTTCGACATAAAGTAAAATATTGTAATGAAGGATTTAGTTATTTACTGGCGTATAATTAGTGTGAAATTTTCACCGGAAATCCATCCAGGGAGTGTATATTTATGTTAAGTAATTTTTTAAAAATTAAAACTAACTAAGAACCTGGAATAAGAATACATATACATCTACATCTACATAATACCCTGCAAGCCACCATAAAGGTGTGTGGCAAGGGGTGAGCTCTCACCAAACATGTACTACATATCATGCATGAAATTTGTAATTAAAAATTAAAATAGCAAAGCATACATGCAAAAACATGCTGTTAGTTTGGTTAGCTTTAAGTCCTTATACCAACATGCAGCTACCAATGTTCTCCATTGCTACACTCTTACTAAATACATTTACCGTTATTCATATCCCTAATAGTACGAGGAAAAAAGGACATTTTGAATCTGTCAGTTCGGCAATCTATTTCACTAAATTTGTGATTATGGTCCAGTCTACCATAGTAAGTTGGGGTCCGTAAAACATTTTTAACATCATAACTGAAAATATGGTCTTGGAATTTATTTAAGAAATTAAGTCTAAATTTCAACCTGGGATCCGACTGACATACCTGGTGGATATCCCTAGAAAGTTCACACATATAATGCTGCAGATACTTTAATGCTGACACATTTCATTCTTTTCATGAGGATCGAAACAGTAACCCTTACGTGACCTGGAAATTATTTGCTAAAAGCTCTTCTTCCCTACGTGCTGTTGAGGCGGAATTGAAAAAAAATATATTTTCTCTGCTTATATGCTCATGCAAGGGATAAATAAATAAATAAAAAATATATAAAATATCCTATAACTTAGATTCCTTCATAAGTCATCATCGGTTATCAGAAGAAATAATAAATTGTGAAGGCTATTCCAGCTGCAGCTTCACACCTGTCGTCCGTATGAGGGTCGTTTAAATCGAAGGCAGCAAGTTTCACCAATGTATAAGCCCAAAGACGTGCCATATTCATATCTTAGGGAGGGAGAAGATTCTCTTTCTTGACCTACCCGTAGTTCATCCGTAGGTAGCACAAGTTCACTTGTGGGTTTAAAACAGGATACTCTAGCCGAATTTAAGCATCTGTTCTCTAGACAGTAGCTAAAAGCTCAATTCACACCTCTACCACGCCTAGAGATAAGCGACATTTTAAGTCAGTATTAAATCGCCAGTATCTGGTGCTATAGGTGGTTATGATAGTATCAATACCAGATATTGCATATTAGAGGTCGATTTATATTGAGCGTCTTTATTACAAAGTTGACTTTCGAAACAAATTATTAAAAATGCCTTTCAAAAGTATTTGTTTTCCGTGTTCTCTTCCGTTATGTTCTTTGGTACTATAATCGAAAGTGGGATGATACAAGACATATATAAATTGTGTGCTTGTATTTGTTCATTCAGCGAAGCATGGACAATAACAGCAGCGGAGAAGAAAAGGGTAGAAACATTCGAAATGTGGTGCTACGAAAGAATACTGAAGATTAAATGGATCGACCGAGCAAGTAACGAGGAAGTCCTAAGAAGTGTGGGAGAAAAGAGTAGTCTGCTGACAACTCTAAAAAGAAGAAAGGTCAACTTAATCGGCCATATATTGAGACACAATGGCATTATGAAGACTATCGTCGAGGGTAAAGTGAACGGGAATATTGGAAAAGGCAGGCCTCGTATGAGTTACATGGAACAGGTTTTGAAGGATGTAAAAGAGAAGAATTACGTCAAAATGAAAAGATTGGCCGATAGAAGAATCGAGTGGAAAGCTACGTCAAACCAATCCTAGGATTGTTGACCGATGATGATGATTTTTCCATTGAATTATCGCAAAGATTGTGAGCAAAAAAATACATCTGACGATAACTAGGAGACCTATCTCAGGAAGAGGAAAAAAGCGTTAATTTCCCACTCGAAATATTTACATCTCTGCGTTATTCTCCAGAGTTGCTTATTAGCACCCTCGATAATAATAGATTCCCGATCGCAAACTGGTTGATGTGAACACTAATAGATTTAATCACGAACTCTGATTTAATTTATTAAATTTATCTGACAAATTATAATTTTGAATGTTGATCTATCGTGATATTAATATCCATATTCTGTGTGTAGGCATGTCCTCTAGTGGATCAATATCCATTACACAATATCAGATATTGATATTTAATTCCAGGTTATTTCCATGTATAAAACCATTGAATTGAAAACCACTGTAATAAAATACTGCTTAGGTCTACCAACATCGCCTGAACTAAATGAAAAGGTATTATAATGTAGACCCACATTAGATATGGATTCGCCAGTTCTCTCCTCTCAAGTACTCTCGGTTTTCAAGTTTGTATCCGCATTTAAAGCCGTTTCAGACCTGGAGGAAACGTATAATGATGGAAAGGAAGAGTGAAGAAAAAAACTCGGCTGCTCTTCATCTACATATACGCAATACCTTGCAAACCACCGCGAGTGTGTTTGCCGGGGATAAAATTCGCCAAGCATGCATTATTGAATACAACTAGGCTACTACCAGAGCCACATGCTGGATAGTTTGTATGGTTTGGCCCCCAAAGAATTCGAATAGGAACCGGCTTACCAATGAAAAATTTGTTTCCCTGCGGGAAATAGAACCGGAGCCCTCGGGGTGAGAGGCCAACTACTCGAACCACCACCCCAACCAGACCAAGTCGTCTGTACAAGGGATCCTATCCCCATCCCTTCCATTCCTATCCTTATACCTTTTCTCCCGGTCTGAAGCGCCTATTAGTGCGGAAACAGACTTGAAAACACCCATGAACGTCTGTACAAGCAGCTCCAGTTAAGACTGCGTGGGTACGCCGGAGAGAGGGAAAGGAGATCGAATGCCCGGGAACCAAGCGTGTGACGAGAGAGGAGGGATTGGGAAAGAGAAGTCTGGGTTTGAGGAGACCCTTTGGGGAATGAATACATGCGTGTACAGAGAGAGGGTGAGAAGTGGAAAAAGAAGCGGTGGGAAACGCGCCCCCAGTCTCCTCCTCTCTCCCTTCGTGAGGCGATGTCCCTTGCGTAACTGGAAGTGGAGGGAGACGTGAGAGGGTGAGGGCGTGAGGGGGGGTTGACGCAACACGCGGAAGGTAATTCGCGTCGCCGCCGCCGCCTCCTTTTGAGAAAGGGACAAGTTGAGATGAATGGGTTCAGAGGCCGCCCTCGTACGGCGGCGCGCACGGAGACGAACTGAGGAAGAAGTTGGCGTCGGGAGCTTAAACAGACTGAGAAAGGAGAAGTTTACTTAAGAGTTGTAATGCCTTGTCTTCCTGGTCCCCGGTAGCCATGACTAACTGCCTTTAAGTTTCTAACGGATCATGTATCCACGAAGAAGAGTCACGCTCGTCGAAGGGGAGGGCGAAGGTGGAACCTTTTCTTGGGAGGGCGTGGAAAAGGGTAGTTTCCTTCTATTTTTTCATCGTGATTGAAAGTTTATAACCTCTAGAGTACGCATTTTAAGCTGTTCGATTGTAAAATGACGTTAAGCATTTTTCCTCATTTAAAAAAAAAAATGAAAAAAAATCTAAGGTGTGAAAACGGGACGGCCTACTATTGCATGCCGGTTAATCATATGTGTGACGTGACACTCTTTCCTCGATCGGTATAACGCTGCACTCCACTCGACTTTCCTATCAGCTCGTATCTTATACTTGCATTATATAATCATTTTATCTTATATTTTTCCTTTTCTCATCCATAAGAAATTGCTACATATGTCAATGGTAGTATTAAATGGGTAACTTTTGTGGAATAAATATTGTCATTAGTTCTTTTATTGATCAATGGAATAATATACAGATCTTCTTTGCATCTAGAAATTAGGCCAATCTAAATTTTTGGGTTCCGTTGTCAAAATTTTGCTTAGATTTATTAGCACATTTAGGACTTCAGAAACTGGATAATAGGAACATTATTTGTAGTAAAAACAAGAAATTTTCAAATATAGGACAAATTGGTAGATTATTTGTTAATACAATCATAAGCATTATCACAGCCATACTTGAAATTACAACTAAGTGTACTATCGTGTACTATATAATTTAAGTTGTCTTACATTAAAATGATCTTCTTCCATGTCAGGATAATGTCTTGCATTTCTTGTTGTCTTAGATTAAAATGATCTTATTGCATGTCAGACAGTAATTTTCTCGCTCATAAGTCAATGTTTATTTTTGATACACAACGCTTGGAAAACTACGGGAATGACGATAATAGTTTGGAGGTTTTTATAAAACTTTTTATAGAATTATAGGAAGTTCAGTTTTCCGAGGGATATCATTTGGAAAAGTAATCATGGACAGGATACTAAAAGCATGTTTTTTACGTACCAGAGGAAATGGCAGAACTTACTGATTCCCCTCTATCTGTAAAATGGATCATCCGAATGTGCTTATAACGAGTCTTAGAGTAGATAGTAATGAATGATTTCCGGGAGTTGGAAAACGATTTCTTCAAAGGTTGTTGCAAAATGGTGACTGACCTTGGGATAATTTAAAGAAAAACGTTCGTTTTTCTTAAAATAATAATTATTTATTTTTATATTTATTTTATCATTATCATTATATATTTATTTCTTTTATACTTATTTTTATATTCATTTTATATTTATATTATTTTTATTATTTATGTTTATCATTTATTTTATCATATTTGATAAAAAATTTCATTTCTTCCATAGGTAGTACTTTATCTCAAAATTCCATACATATGTTCCATTTCAATAGATTTCTCATTAGTCACTGTGATGACGACTTCAGATGCAGTGCGCAGTTGAAACCAGTAATAACTGCATCGCGAAAGATATCATGACTCGGGGTTATTGGTGTCCATCTAGTCTTATTGTGAACTCTTTAGACAATGTTGCAACACTCACGTTTTGTTGCAAAGTAAAGGATGTGAAACGTTCGTGGATAAATATGGATACATTTGAGAAATTATCAGTGATTCCAATTTCAATAGATCGCATTGATATAATGTAGAAACATAAATTGTAACTAAGAAAGGTATTGATAAATCTATAAATTCTAAAACTGGCAATGAAAATATTATATTAAATCTGGTTACAAATCATTGGACTGGGGCATAATATTTAATATTTTCAACCATGAATAGGCTAGTGTTCCTCCAATAGAATGCTTAAAACACCCTGTAAAAAGGATCTTCGTGTTTTATATAAATAACTTTTTCGGTGAATTTTACTTTTCTCATTTTTAATTAAACTAGCATGTGTAAAAAAACAACTATTTACCTTTATATAGTACTGAATTTTATGAGTTTCCTCTCAGATTTCATGAAAGAATCATCATTTGTTTCCTGTAGATTATATTTGCGACTATAGGTATCTGGTTCCCAAGATCACTAGGCTAAGCGAAGATCATAGGACTAATGGATAGTTGATATGCCTCTAAATAACACAAGGCAACGAAGCATATTATATTAATTCTCTACGGTAAATCATTTGATTCCTGTTTATAACACAGAATTGACAAAAGATTGAAATAATTCATAGAAGACTTTTAAGATGCATGCATGATGATGCAATAGTTGAAGGCATAGACATGGGTTTGATGGTGGTGAATGTCATTTCATGGATTGAATAAAAATATTGGGACGAAGGAAACACGTGGTTTTTAAAATGTCTGAAGCTGGATTGTTGCATGAAGGACCAGGACATTGCAGAAATTATTTAATATCTTTCGTGAATTAATCTAAATTCTTGTTTTTTTGTTTAGTTGGGGATTCCTCTTAAAGTCTTAGTAGGTATTACTGAAAATAAAATTATCACATCTCTGTATTCTCTTTATAGGCAGACGTTAATCAATGAAAGTACGCGTTCGATGGAGTGTTACATATTGAGTTTTGTCATTCCTTGTTTCAAAGTTTTGGTCGGAGTTTTTTTACCTTAACCATATCTAGGTATGCCCTCCATTAGGTCTATTAGTTTACATCTAATAAGAGGTATATTCTCATGACTTCCCGTCACTAGTATATGTATGAGAAATAGGTATATCGAATGGAAGCGATATTTTCAATTTTAGGCTTAAAAGAATAATTTAAGTGACAATTTTTCCTTTAAAAGTTACCACTCAACACACAGGGTGTGTAAGTATATAAAGTAATGATAATAAATTCATTTTGAAAAAATTATTAGGGATATCGCTAAAAAAATTTTCTAGTCTTCAAAGTATGCTCCTTCAGCATCAACACACTTCTGCAGGCGAGTTTTCCACGCTTCGTACGCTCCCTGGGAATCAGCAACCAAATCATCCTTCAGATGTTGCGTGCAAGCCACTTTGACAGCATCCAAGGTCCCGTGGTGGCATCCTTTGAGGGTGGTTTTCACTTATGGGAAGAGAAAAAAGTCTGCTGGGGCAAGATCGGGGCTGTAGGGAGGCTGGGGAATCGTTGCGATGCCATTTTTTGCCAGTTTCAAGCGTTCCAAGAGATCTTTTGAAACGGCCTCACGGTTGTGCTGTTGCTCGACCGTCAAAACTTTTGGGATAAGCCTGGCGCAAATCTTCCTCATCTGAAGATCCTCAGTGATGATCTTGTGCACAACCATTTTATCCATTCCCTGCTTTTCCGCGAACATACGAACGCCTGTCCGAGTTCAGAAAATGTCGTACACTTTCTTCGTTGTCTCCGGTTCTTGAGGTTGACGGGCGACCTGCGCGGGGCTCGTCCTCCACGCTCTCCCGGCCTTTTGTTCCACCTAAAACTTGAGCTTGTGATAAGCTTTCACTGCCGTACGCTTGCTGAATCGTTTCCAGCGTTGATGCACCAGATTTTTCAAGGCGAGCACAAAATTTGATTGCATAACGCTGTTCAATGTTTCGCTGCATTTTGAGTTTGCACACACTTGTTTGCAGACCTCCACGCCACGCGTGATTTTGCCTCCACCGAAGCCAGCAGCCTGCTCACGCACTATAAAACTCACGCACCCTCACGCACTAACTGGAAGAGAGTTTAATTAATTTAAACTATAGCCATTATATCACTAAATGAAAAACAGAGGGAAATGAATAGGTTTACGCGAAAGAGGAAAAATTTTAATTCTAAAACGATGTACCGCATTGTACGTTTTATGGTTTTTAGTATCTATTAACAATAACAATTTAATCGCTATATTGAACGTAGATAAAAATGAAAAACGTTGCGTGAAAGGTGAGCCAATCTTAACGCAAAAACGATATTTTACATATAATGTAGCGAGGCTGTTTAGTATGAACTATATATTTCAGTAAATAATAAAAATTTTAGGAACATATAATTAAGAGCATATAATTTTAGATAATAGAGGTTCTTTTCAATTTTTGATACGGCCCATATGGGCTGAAATATAACCGTTTTTCCTTGGTTGAAGAACGGCGAAAATTTTTAAATTCCGAATCATGGTTTAAAAACAAGAATTTTATAAACAAATTTGAACTTCTCTTGTTGAATTCGAATTTTCATTGACGAAATCGCACCATGGCCATTCCAAATTCCATCACTCGCTGCTGTGCTTTGTTCTTGCAAGTTCTACCATTACCAACCAGACTGACTTTCGGGTTGAACACTGGTTGTTAGATAATGCCGTCAAGATCTCACTCGCTTTTACACAATTAAGAGGCGTGTTGGGGTCCAAAGTTTTACGTTTCCTCAAGTGATCTTGCACGTAGCATAAGGTCGATATTCCGCTGAAAAATGTCCACTTCTCCAGGGCCTTGAACTGTGGCCCTAGGGATGTGAAGTTCGATATGTTATAGAAAGATATTCCACAGAGAAAAAATCTTTCGCCTTGATCGGTACTCGAACCCGAAACCAATGATTTCCAGCCAGGTGCTCTACCAGTTAAGATAAGTCGAAATTTTAGAAGCTTTAAAGGAATCAGATTTTGCCGGAGTGTTGGACATATCATGTCACAAAGCAACCGAAGTCGTGCACATGGCGCCAACGTCCACGAGATTAAGGCCGACATTTTAACACCAAGGTGCTTACTTAACAACAAATTCAGTATGTTATCTTGCGAGTCATTTCCAACGTACGTGGGAGGAGTGGTTGGGTCAGCATGGAGGATGGCAGAGCTCTATCAACCCACACCGAGATGATCCTCTCCCTGAATATTGCCTAAATTACATTCAGGGTCGCATCCTCTGACGTTAGGATCCGTCCGGCGCAGAAACAATTGAGTCTAAGCCAGCGCACCGGCCTCCCTCCCACTCCGTGGGCGTGGATAATGACGCGGGCGTAAACGGCCGTCGTGATTTGCGGCGAGCCTTGATGGGGTCGCTAAGTGACGGGACCCTGGATCTCTCGTCCTCTTGCCGCTAATGCGCCCTCACCAACCTCCGTCATATTTCCTCATTAAGGCGGAGTGATAGGCCTCGCTTATCGGGAACGCTGGCTAGGGCGTTAATGCCCGAGGGAGGAGGAGGTGTTTGGGGGTTTCATCGAGGCTCGTTAAACGCGTATGTCGGCACGTTTCAACGCATTCTTTCGGCGTGTGGCCGCGGTGATCCCGTTGTTTTAACGCGGTCGCGAGTCATGATGCGTCAGGTTTCGTGACAAATGGCACCTCCTTCAATGGGGGCGTTTACTCGGAACCGAAATCGCAATTTTGTATACGAAATCGTTAGATGGAAACGAAAAACGAATTTTAGTGAAAAAATGAATCTTCTAACCACAACCATTCACTCATAAATCAAAAATTAAAATATGCAAAAGGTGACGCCCACCGAAAATGCTGCTGTGATAACATTGACGTCATTTTCCTCCCGTCCTTGACTGCTTTCAGGGGAGGGGGGAAGGAGTGGAAGGGGGTTCTCGGAAGGTCTGCTCGCACAGATGCTGTCGAAATCGCTCCCATTGGCCGAGTCAGCTGTGTCCCCCCCTTTGCGATAAGGCGAAGTAGCTTCGCGGGCTCAGTTGTGATTGGACGAAGTCGTTATACGTCAGAGGTTGCACCACACCCACTTTTCCGAAAGGGTTAAAAACATAAGTTTTTCGCCGCTTATAACTTGGGAAATAATTGTCGGATCGAAAAACGGAAAAATACGGGTCCTTTTATTTTACAAACTCTATCAGATTCGGCAATAAAAAATAAATGGTAAACGACCCCATTCTCACTCATCTTCCGGAGGGACGTGGTGGGACTATGGAGCGGAGAATCTTTCCTGCCGGCAAAAATAAAATATTAACCATGATACTTACTCTTTTAAATTCCTTTGATTCCTGTGCTTGAGGTTGACTATTGAAACTGTAATTTACACTGAAAAGTTTAATTTACGTACGAAAGGTAACAGTGCTTACACCATTAATACCATAATCAAAAGGAATTGGAGACCATGAAAGTCAATTGAAAGTAAACAGTTACTTAGTTGACTTGCGTATGATCCATGGAGAGTTTTTCATTAGGTAACTGCAAACCATATAAAAAAGATTTGACTTCTTTAGTTGCTGTCGCGCTGACAACTTTTGAACACGTTCCCATAAAACTTCTTCGAATATGTCACTACTGAAAAAATGTTCAAAAGATATGCTCAAAGGCTGATGATACAAAGTATCTCCCTCATTTTAACTATCGGGAAAAGGATATTAGGGTGATATTTTTCACGTCTGCTCTTAATATGAGGAAAAACTCAAAAATGGCTGTTCTCTTGAGAAAGAGTTCTCGGGTTTCACACACGGGACTGTGTTTTCTCACATTAATGAGCTTTTGAAATTCTCCCCTGTACACTGTTTTTAGTTCACTTGTGATCAGGAAAGACATTAACATTTATGTAGGTTTCCCTTTATGATTTAATGTCATTTCACTCGTAGCACGCATTTCCTTGTACTCCTCTTGATAGATTCAACCACGCATAAGGTTACCCAGGATGGTATACGGTGGATAATATTTGCCCTTCATTCTTGCATATTGCTGTGACATTACTCCATAGTTAAGGGATTGCATAAAAGTTGTTTTTTGTCAAGAAAATAGAAGGTATTCGTCATGAGTTAGGAAGCAGAGGCTCTTTGTTTCTATGTTTTCATTTGTGGCTTCAAATAACAAAGCACTAACTTCCTTCGCAATTTTACATTTCTTCAATCTCCACTGTTCTCTCTGATTCCTTTTATTCGATGCAGCTGAGTAGGTCAGCGTTAGACGAAACTAGATTTTCCTCTGTTATAGGCTGTGTCTTCAAGTCTACACTATAACTGCACTGAAACAATTGAATCAGATGCGACGAGACGCTGCTCCTCCCACGTTGTTCACCATATCCTTGCATTTTAAGCGCAGAATTACAAATGCGCAGCTTTCAGGATGGCATTCTTATGACAGTTGCTCTGTAAGTTTCATGTCTTACAGCAAGTTTTACATTACCAGTTGTTACCCAAGACTGAAATTATTATTCCTGATACATAACATCCTGATACATCCTTTAGGGCAGGGGTTCCCAACCTTTAAGCAACTGCGTACCACTTGCAATTTTTAGAAATTATGGCGTATCAATAGTCCTATATTTTTTAGATGTATATATTTACTCTCGGAAAAGGTCCCAATGGCTAGTTTTAATTTAATTAAATTACTGAGAAAACTTCATATTTAATTATTACTGCACTTGTATATCGGTTTTGTCAACCCTTTATCAAGACAAAAATAAATATACATAAGATTTTTGTCAAGTTTTGTTTTGCTAATTTTTATTTAAAATTATATAGAGATGCTAGCGACCGGCAGATGGGCAGTGAAATTTGCGAGCTCACGCACACAGAGGCTCTGACTAGTCTATCGCTCACAATCGCTCGTATCACCCACGCGTGGTACCACCACTGGTGGTACGCGTACCACTGGTTGGGAACCCCTGCTTTAGGGCATACATTTTTATTTGAAGAATACCATACTGAGAAGTCTATTGCCTGTAATATGATTTTAAAATTTAATCAGATATTTAATTTCACACAATACTGCATTAAATTAGGCCAAAAAAGTCTTCATCATTGTGTATCCGTCAGCAGGATAAGATGGTAACGCAATATGCTATAGCAGATTGCATGAACTGGACCAATTCATTCTTTCTTTATCAAAGCAAATATCTTTTTTTTAAACCTTTTCGGCGCACCTTACAGCTATAGATATTTAAAGAAATTAATATCATTTCTTGTGTATTCAAGGATGATGTGAATGGACTAAAGGGCCCAGAGGTGTAGTGTTACCGAAAGGTGTAGTAGGTAAGGTGGGTAGGATGAAAGTAAAAACTTAAAGATAATAGGATCGAAAAAAGGGAGGAATAAAGTTTTGGACGAAATTCGTTACTAGTAGAGTAGGTGGATTTGTGGGGATTTAAATGGGAGGGGACACGGATGACCATTTTTTTATCGTAGAGTAATCGTTGTACGGAATGGAGATAAGGTTGGGTAATATGGATTTCAAAGAGGGAACGGTATGCATCTTGAGCTAAAGGTTGAAATGTTTAAAAAAATGTCATACCTACTCTTTTATCTATCCTTAACTACCTAGTATAATGAAAGGTAAAAATCTTTGGTAGATATACGGTCCAATTTACCATAGTATACTGGGCGATAATCACAATATTAGAGAAATTGATTGCCGAAATGACAGATTCAAAATGCCCTTCTTTTTTCGTATAATAATGGTTAAAGTTATTTCTTGAATTACTTTAAATATAAATAAATCCAATAGCATAAAAACGAGTGTATCAATGGATAGCATGGGTAGTGGCATGTTGGTATAAGGACTTTAAGCTAATCCAACTAATAGCATATTTTAGCATTCTTGCTTGGCTCTTTTCATCTTTTTTTTAAATTTTGAAATGTAGACCAGTTTATTATTACTAATCATTTTATACGCATGATATACAATGCATCTTTGGTGTGAATTCACCCTCTGCCACACACCCGTATGATTGCATGCAGGGTACTATGTAGGGACAGAATATTGCACTTTTGTAGTTAATTCAAATCTCTGTGGAAGGGGGTCAGGTAGGTGTAGTGGTTAGAGCGCTGTCCTCTTACCCGGAGGGTCCGGGTTTATTTCCATCTTCATTAGCAGACATATTTCATTAGCAAGCCTGCCCCTACTTGAGTGTTCTGTGAAGAGCACTCGAGTTCAGCACTCCGTTCGTCTAATGGGCTGTTGAGCCGTGGTTCCCTTGGCACCTTTCGTTATGAGTGGGCTAATGCTGACGCCAGGTTTCTCTCCATGCTAAAACCTATCCTAATCTTCCATTGCCATCCTTGTTCCTTACCTCCTGGTCTTTGGCATCTTTTAGTGCGGGTACTGTCTTGAAAACCACAAAAGAAATCCAAATCTATCTTCTATTGCTTTGACCTTGAAGTTTGGATACCGAGAACACCGTGCGACGGAAACGAAATAATTATAATATTTATTTTTCTGTGGAAAGGCCACCTAGGAAAAAATAGACTATAAACATATAATAACATAAGAGTCGGAAATTATACAATAATATCTAATAGAAATTACATACAAAGCAAAAAAACAAATACAACTTGGAAGTTCCCAGTATATTTCAATTAGATTTGTGTGCATATGTGGCAAAGAATGACATTTAATGGTATGATTTATTCATAAAATATTCATAAATTTTGGTTTTAAACATTGTAATGGTACGCATACAACTAATACTGGTAGGCAGTGAGTTCCATAACTTAATGACATTAACCAAAAAAGACTTTCCATAAACATTATCTTTATGAGAAGGATAGTGGTATCTATGGTCAATGCGTCTAGTTTTTTATGCACATACCTACATTTTGTGGTCTCTCAGCAAACATATTTAATAAATAAGTTGGCTTTTTGTTCTGGAATAGCCTAAACAAAAACACTCACAGAAGGTATGTCCTCCTGAAGGTGACTGGGAGCCACCCAATTTCAGAGAAAGGGTCTGATATGCTCATATTTCTCGTGTCCAGTACAGAGTATAACTTTTAGAGAAATTCCTCAGCATCTCCATATTTTCGAAATTGGACAATTATGGGGGAGCGTTTGGAAGCACCATCTGACTGGCTGTACCTAACAAGATACGATATGTTGATTATATTCTGATTCGTTTGTGAGAAATCCTAATTTAGATGTTCCCTTTTTGCAACCCTCTCTTCCTTTCAACCTGGCTTCCTATTCACCCCACATCCACTCATCTCCCTCCTCCGCTCAGACTCTCCTAGGATTCTCCAATCGATATCTTCCAACCCCTAGCGGCGAGCGGGAGGGGGAAATAGGGCTGGTCCTTTGCAACCCCCATCATTTGCTAGAGGCCCTCCCTTCCGCCGCTCTGACATGTTCCCGGGGAGAATAGAGGGTGAATTTTGAGCTCGGGGGATGGAAGAGCGGGGGAAGGGAACAGGGTCGAAAGGGAGAGATCGACTGCTTCATCCCCTCTCTCTTCGATTTCATCCCCCGTGTTCGGAACTCTCCCCCTACCGCTCCGATTGCCCGACAAATCTAATCTACCCGTCAGCTTGTGCGACGGGCAATGGGGGAGGGTTTCGTGTGGCGCGGATGTCGGAAAAGGGAGGGGGTGTTTTTCCCGGGGGCAGGGTGGGGAAGAAGGGAAGTGGAGAATGCACGCAGGTCTCCCCCCACGCGTGCACTTGACAGAAAAGGGCCGTGATTAGGTTGTGTGCGGCACTTGGACGGTGAGCCGGGCATGAAACGTCCCCTCCCTATTTTCCCTGTTCGGGGGGAGAGGGTGAGAGGGAGAGAAGTGGTGGGGGAAGTATGGAAGAGCGTGCGAAGGGGATGAGGGAGGCGTTGATGAGGGGGGTGAACCGTCAATGCAAAGAGTTTCTCCCTTCCCTCCTAATATCCACTCCTCCCCATTATCTCTTTCTCCTCTCTCCAGTTGCAGCGTTGACAATCGCTGCATTGAAAAGGTCGACGACTTCGCGAAATCATTGCCTTCTCACTTCCACTTCCAGGTTACGTTAGCTACATCTAAATCTACATAATACCCTGCAAGCCACCATAAAGGTGTGTGGCAGAGGATGGATTCTCACCAAACATGTACTACATATCATGCATTTAAAAGGATTAGTATTAATATATTAGTCTAGACTGCAATATATAAAAGATAAAAATAGCAAAGTAAGCATGCAAAAACATGCTGTTAGTTGGGTTAGCTTCAGGTCCTTATTCCAATATGCAGCTACCAATGTTATCCATTGCTACACTAGTATTGGATATATTTACCGTTATTCATATCCCCAATTGTACGAGGAAAAAAAGGACATTTTGAATCTGTCAGTTCGACAATCTATTTCTCTAATTTTATGATTTTGGTCCAGTCTACCATAGTAAGTTGGGGTTCACAATATATTTTTAACATCATCACTGAAAATATGGTGTTGGAATTTGTTTGATTGATTGTCTAAATTCCAACCTGCGATCCGACAATGATTCCCAATTAAATTCATTTAATAGACTGGTTACGCTAATAAGGTTATCGTACCGTCTCTTTACAAATCTTGCCGATCTTCAAAGGTCGCGACAAAGTGAGATAAGATAACACATAAAGAAAAAACACGAGCCAAATCCACAAAACTTTTGTGGATTTGGCTCGTGTTTTTTCTTTATGTGTTATCATGTTTCGCTTCCACTCCATATCGCCTGAATCTTCAGAATTTGTTTGAAAGTGAGACAAAACAATTGATACGTTTCACAATTTTCTGAGTAGTTGCTCCTGGAATATGACCGACAGCAAAAGTCATTTGCACAATCGATGTGGATAGGAGAGTAGATAATTGGATATTTTCCAGGAGCGGAGGAAGGGTGGAGTGAAACCCTTCGTTGGCACCAGCCTATTCTTCATGAAAGGCACTAAGACACTGGGCGAAAATCGAAAAAAAAGCTGGACGAAATCCATATCACTTTTGGTGTCAGTGTAGAACCAGTATTTTTCAGTTATTATTGATTTTTATCCCCTAATCCTAATCCAACATTAGCTTTCGTGTGGACCTATCAGGGGTTTCTTTGAAACATAAAGGTGGAAACAGTGAAATCATCTCCCTCCAATGTCTATGGACCTCTTGCGAGGGGTCTATGGTTTAACATCCCATCCGACATACGGTGTGCTGTCCTTGAATAGCTCTCAACACAGCTCCCAAGGGAGAGGCGGTGCACCAATGAAAATACAGCCTCAATCGGAATCCAAACCCTGGCCCTCGAAATGCCAAGCCAGTACCCTTACCACCCTCATAGATATGATCTCCTTTATGATAGGTCGGTATATAATTTAGTGGATGTAAGTTTTTTCACGGAACGGAGAAAGTGTAAAACTAAACCCACGGTCGGCATTAGTCTACTGTTAATGAATGATGCTAATAGATCAACATAACATCCCTACCGACTGACTGGGTACTGAACATGAGGTGCTTTTTAGAAGCACTCAGGTAGGGACCGATATGTTTAAATGGAAAATCTCCGGCACAACTCGATCCCATTCACATTTTTTGTGCCAATTGAAAAAAATAACACTTTCACTGAAAACGCGCATGGTGCAGTAAAAGATTAAAAGTCATAAGTTTTAGATGAGGTGGTAAATATATTTGTTACCAAATATTTTTCTTTGTCCGAGGACCTGCCTACAGAATCCTAAAAATTCTTTACACTTCTCTGTTCATCCCATTTTTGAACTGAAAAATACTAAAATCCGGATAAAGAATCGAAGGTGCGAAGTTGGTGTGTATTGAAATTTGTCTCGCACCAGAAGGCTCAGTGAGTTGAAACTTGTAGCGTATTAAAAATACTGGGGAAACGTGGTATACATACGTGGAAATTTCGTATCCAGAGCAGGCATGATAAAGAATGAAGCAAGATGGCTGAATGTTAGAAATCTAAGGCTGGTAAGGTGTCCAATTATTTTCAATAGCTATTGAAATCACAGCTAATGCCTTACTGGCGACTGGGAAAATGTCCTAGGAAGCGCAAGAGGCGTGCAATTAGTTCTTCTAGCAGTTCTGTGATATTTTTACTTTTAAGCATTCACGGGGAATAAATATGGTAGATAAATATGGAACAGGCATGTCTTTTACCTTTTTGAAGAAATATTAGCTGTCAACGTAATACTGGGCGCTGAACTCTCGCGTATATACTTACGGCGATTCGTAGAGAAGTGTCCATTCTACCTTGCCATATGGCGTATGTATCGTTTTGAGAGAGTAAGTTCGTATAATTGTATTGCCTATTTTGTCGTAGCTTATTCTGCGCTTAATCTTGTTTCAGTCTGTAACTGGAATCCACAAACTAATATTTTATTTTATGGTAGTTCATCAATGGTATCTCATCGTAATTTATTCCCTTTTTCGTTTTTGCTTAAAACTGAGTCTTTTGGACCAAATACCAGCTGCGTTTTTGCCTGTTTTGTCCTTTCTATACCACTTTTTATCTTTTATCCTTAGCTATTTTTTTTAAGCTGATAATGTTGGAAACATCAGCTGATCAGCTTCCGCACGTGGAAGTGAATTCGATTTTTTTCACCCGTCAGATAGTCCAGAAATACTTGCAGATTTTTGTTTCCCTCAAATTTGATCTAATGTTTCCACTGTCACGGGGCTAATTTTCTTCATTACAGTAATTATCAAACAGATGTTTCTTTTTATGTGAAATGAAAATTTCCTTTATGAAATCAAGATATCTTCTGCGACGCATTTACTGTAGTTTCGAGGTTATTTTGACTTCTTGGGAAATAAAGGGCATAAATAATAGATTTTTGTTTGATTATTTTTCGGGCAATCGAGCTTTCCGTACTCCTTCGAGGTCCAGGTATCCTTGGTAGAAGACCCTGACGCAAGCCTATCTCCGACGATAGAGCGTTAAAAATTTATATATAATGATAGCTATAACTAAAAATGACCACCAGTTTTTGGAGATAATCAAATTAACTCGCTCTCAACGCCTCCCTTCTGTGGTTATTGGATAATATCGTAGTCATTTAGTCAATTATTTTGTGATTACTCGATTCCGAGCATTATTACTTCATTTATTATGCCCTTTCATGCATATAGGTATGTTTAAATCTGTGATGTGACAATGTTGTTTTCACAGAATACGAAAATGTATGAATTAAATTAACAATGTAGGAATTATGCTTTAACTCAACTCATCATTTCCATTATCATATTGATTATTATATTAATTATACGAGCATTTTGTGTTCAATGCATAATGATTAGGGCCAAGAAAGGGAATTGGATTATCCATCGCTGCGCTTGTCATAAATTAAAATAGCCCTTTTTGTCATCATTTGATTTTCGTTTTTCATTTATACGGGGCTGTGGCTGCAGTTTGTATGTAATTAAATACGCAAAAATAATGTTGAAATACATGCAGAATTTCATACCCTTTTTGCGTCATTAAAATAGTATGCAATCACTTAATGATGCATATGTTTAATTTAATATCTTTGATGCAAAATCTCAAAACATGAATTAGGTATCTGCAAGCATAGTTCAATGGAAAGGTTAATAACATCATCGAAGGTAGAAGAATCACCCTGGCGGTGTAGGAGTTTGTACGTAGAGGATAATAGAGCCATTGAGTAGAATAGTATATACAAGACCTGTGAACAGCTTTTTGGCGTTGTATTGTACGGCGCCCAAGCATTGAATTAAAGGGCAAAGGATGAAAATAGACAAGGGACATTTGTGATGTGGATGTGGATAGGGATGAAGAAGGTATAAAGTAAGTGGAGAAGAAGACGAATGATGAAGTGCTACATATGATGGGAGAGGAAAGAAAATTAGGAGAAAGCAGGTTGGATGGAGCCGGTGATAAATGGCGATGGTTTTTGAAGAACGTGATAGAATGCTGTTCTGGGCAGAGGGAGGAGAAGAACGGGTACTTTGGATAGAATGATGAGTAGCTGGAGATATACGGGACTTATTTAGGGCATCATTTGAAAAATTGGGATCGTGTGAAGAATTCAAAGTTTATCTAAGCCTACCTCAACCGACAGACCATGAAAAGTAATATTAACCAATATGTATCTTCTCAAATATTAGTATTTGCTTTCAATCTTGACATGAGACTCAGCCAATCAGGTGAAATGTTTTCCTTAAATATTGCTTATTCCCCTTCATTCCCGAAGTGCCACACGGAGGGACAACACTTCTCTCTCTATAAACACTTCCTCGTTGAGCCCTTGTGTATTTTAGAAATCCGTATCCGGAATCGAGTGTTCCGAGTTCTGAGGACGCAACCCAATTAAATCACGGAACGATGACTGCAAAATATTGAATATTCCGATATGTCGACGCACTTGCACTGATCAGCCATAATTGGCGCTTTCCAGGATTGGATTTCCGGGAATCGGACCGGGAATAGGAGGGCGTGGGGGTGAGGGGGGTGAAATGTGTGAGGCGTGGGGGAGGGAGATGTGGAGTGGGAGGAGGATGAGCAGCAGCGCCGCCCTGCCGTGAACCACGCGAATTGAGCAGGGGGATGGGGGGCGGGGTTGATGGAAGGCGTGTAGGCGGAGGGTTGGGGGGGGGGGGAGGGTTACGAAGGGCGTGGGAGGCTGGAAATGTTATCGAATGGGGGGTGGGGAAGGGCGAAAATGTCGCTGCTGGGATTGGAAAGGGGAGAAGGCTATTGAAATTCGAGCGGAATTTTTGAGAGTGAAAAAAGTTCGGGGCAGGGGATGATGGATCCCATTTTCGCTTCGATGGAAATTAGATCCCTCCCGTGCCTCGCTCACGTTTTCGGCCTTGCCTTTCAAATTTAATTCACGCGATAATGAATTATCGAGATCGTTGCAAATATAATGTCCGCCCGCTGCGTTTTGAATGATAACTATTCTCCGGTTTTTTTATATCGTATCGATTGACCGAGAGACACGCATTTCAAATTTGTTCCCTTAATTACCCGGCATTAATTGGTAATTTTCGGTAGTCAATGTAGATTTGATGTGTGGTGTGGACGCATAGCGGCTTCGTTTGGCTGCGAGTCGGTTTTCTTTTACAGATTTTCGGTTGGAAAATGTGTTTGGAAACGATAGCGTCCATGTAAATAAAATTTGATAATTGATTACGGATGCTTATGTACCAGTAAATCAATTATTTTAAGTGTCACTTTGAGTACAGCAGGTTTTCTCCTAGATATTCCCTTAATTCCTGCCCATGTGTTTATTTGTGTTTATCATCGGAAATTAAATTAATGGAAATTGTTTCAGAAAATAGGCCAAGCAAAGTAACTTAAATAAGCCCCAAAAATTCCCCAGGCCCTGATCAAATTCCCTCTGACTTCTGGAGAAAATAATATTCCAGCTATATACTTCTCGATTTCAAGACAACTTTTTACAAGGTGTCTCATAGCAAACTGATTGTGAAATTAAAATCATATGAGTTAGACAGTAATATTATATCGTGGATAAATGATTTTCTACATGATCGCGTGCACAGGGTCATTTTGGACGGGGATACATACCCGGCAATTGAAGTCACTTCAGGTGTCCCACTCCTGTTCCTTCTGTACATAAATTATATCAATAGGCTGGTAAAAAGTAAGCTTTGTATATTTTCCTTTGACATACTAGTATACAGGGAAGTTCTATTCCCAAACGATAAAGATTATTGAAATTATGACCTACTACCAATTCCGTGTTGATGTACCTTCAAATTCTTATTGTTATGTAGCCCTGTAGATGGAAGTATTAACCTCCGAAACTTCAGCAAAGAATAATATTTTTATTCACCATTGATCTATACTCGATAATTGGATGGATTTAGAATAGAGGTCGATAAGAGCAGCACTCTTCTAGCAATTGAAAAATGGAGTGATACGTGACAGAATTAAGTTTTAAACAATGTATAGTAATGAAATATTGTAAAAAATGGTACTCCTCGGTGCACTTACAATATAATGAATGATAAATAAACAAACGTGGAATCTATTAAAAATCTTGGAACTAGACTGACACATGATTGTACCCATCTTTCACATACGTGAAATAATGGGTAAAGCTAACCGTAAACTGGGATTCATCAAATTAGTACAGGGCAAATGTGTCAATCGTGTAGGGGAAATCAGCTACTTTTCCCTACTTTAGTAGACCTCATTTGGAATACGCTGCCAGTATAGGGGATCCATACGAAAAAGGACTAAATTATGAACTTGAACTTGTGCAGCTAAGATCGGCGAGAAGGGTAAAGGGACGGTACGATAACTATATTAGCGTGACCAGTCTATTACTTGAACTTAAATGGAAATTATTGTCAGAACGTAGATTGATATTTAAACTCAATCACATATCTCATACGAGGCCCTACACTCTTCATTTGACAGCGTCCTTCATCAGTCTACCATGTGTGAAGATATCTCCATTAACTTTGCCCCGTCTTACCGTTAGAATTCTCATCAAATTTCTCTTTTCTCCCAAACTTCTCAGGACGTCTTCGTATCTCATTCGGTCAGTTATTTTATCTTATACTTCTCCTGTAGAAGCGCATTTGAAATATGTACTTGCCTTCCCTAAGTCTGTTTTTGCCCATCCATCGATGCCATAAATAGTCACGCACTATTACTTAAGTCAAGAAAATTCTTCTCTTGACTAAATGCTGTCTTAGCCTGAGTAATTTTGCTTGCAATTTTCCTTCTTGCTTTGTCCATAAATGTTTGTTCTTCCTGTCAGTATTAACTATCAGTAACATAAATAGCAATGGCCAAATGGCATTTATATATTAATATTTCCTTATATTAGAATAGCGTGACAATTTCAATTTCATAAAATATCTGGTTTAGTACAAATGGAATAAAGATGTTATCATTGCCAAACTATTCTGTTGTTGTCTTGTTCTCATGGTATCTCATAGAAAAATGAATGGACCAAACACATGATAGTTTACACTTCGCGGGTTTACGTTGAACACGTGATGAAGAAACTCCCATTGGGATGGGAAATTAAGCTCGAAGCCTTGCGATTTCTGGGAAGTTGAATTCTAACCTTTGAGCTGATAACATTTTTTGCTGGCTGGAACCAATTTTACTTACAACTAGTTTAATTCCCTGGTTGAATTACTGTCGCACGTCTATCCTTAATATCACATGCCTTAACACCCTTGGATCCTAATACTGCAGACTTGGCGGGAAATATAGCTACCCCGGATTGCACGCGGAGCCAATGACTGAGGTCGCTCCTAAGCCCACCTGATTAATGCGGCTCTGTTGTCCTCCACATTCTCTGGTGCATTCTTCCTGTATTGTTCGTAACGGCTGCTTTGTTTGCAAATGAAAATTGTCTAATCGCAGGTAACTGAAATTAGAACATGCATAGAAACTTAGAAAGGGGAAGAATTTTGTTGTAACTGTTTGTAGAAAATGTACTTCATACGATATTTGATCAGGAAAATATCAGAGTTAATGTTGCTAGTTAAAATACTTAACTTCTTTTGTGTGAATTGGGACGCTTAATTTTTCTCAACATGCATCTACTGTTGGCATATTATAAGCCAATGAGCATAGCAACTCTTTCTAAAAATCAAAGTAAATGCAAATGCTTTAACTATTGTCACACACAAGGGAGGATTTTGGTATAGGTCAGAATTTAAAGAAAACGACTCGTTTCTTATATTTGTGCAACACACATGGACATGGCAGGTGATGCCGGTTGGTTTTAACAAAGCAGTTTTAGTACAACGCTTTGTAAAATTGTGTAGATATATTTTATAAGTACTAAACTCATCGTAAGTAATGTATTGGGGGTTTGTGGAATGAAGAGAGAAAAAATGATAATGGTGGTATGGTTATATAGACTAAATCCCATTGAACAATTTACCCATTTACGGAGTAATAGTAGAATGCAATTGAACAGTTTAGACAACATTAGTTGAGCAGGTGATCAGAAGGTGAATGGAACGGACGTGTCACTGTAAGTTAGAAGGTGGATTCCTATGAACGTGATATGAGGCAAAATAGGATGAGGGTTGCGTAGGAATTCGTTGCGAATATCAGATGGACTTTTTGCAATTTGAGCGTAAAGTTACGCTTTGTTAAATTTCAAATTATTATTTGCATACCCTAATTTGCTACAATCAAGTGTTTTAATAAAAATAATTCATTTTTTTGCAAATTAAATTTCTTTATGACACACCAAAAAAGATATAAATGCTAAGATTAAAAATTCACAAGTTCCAATTGTGGAAAAATTACATTATAATACGGTAGTTTCATTCATCAAGCAGGACAACAGAATTTACTTTTTGAGATCCATGCCCAAAAATAAATGTATTCATCATATGTAAACACTTTGATTGCAGGAATCTCAATCAATAAGAAAATTAAATGTTAATTCTAAGTTCATTTAAAGAACTCAGAAATAGCAGATTGCGTAGACTTGTTGCCGACGTAACAGGTACATATTTATGTAGCGAGGCATAGAGAATATTCGCCTCCTGAACTTACCTTTGTACTTCAGAGCCCCTAAGAATTAGTAAACATATTTGAACAATCTCCCATGAAAATTATCATAGCTAGGAAAGTGTCCACCTTTAAACTTGGTGTTCTGAGTCGTTAAATAGGATACTATGCTTCCTGCTCGTGGAGTGCTATGCAGCCGCGAGGCTTGAAGTAAACTTTGCACTTCCATGGATCAAGTTCACCTCAACTTAGTAAAATGATTACTAACTGTTTTTAGAAGAATAAACGGAATAAAATTTTTTTAATTAAATTGATGAAAGTAAGCCATATTAAATGAACTGAATAAGTATTCCTCAGATGCTTGTTAATAAGCTTTCATGGTGCGCACCGACTGCGTAGAAGCATCTGCAGCACTGTCTGGCGGTTGGGAGAGAAAAGAGTGTACGTACCTTTGACGTCACACGTATAATGAAACGACATGCAGTACCTAGTATTTCGTTTCATTTTCGCGCCGTTGAAAACTTTCAATTTTTAATTAATGAGGAATAATACCAAATGCAATTTTAAAATTGGTTGGATTTAAATAGTACCGCAAAGGTTATCAACTTTTGATCAAGGTGATAAAAATGCATAAAACAGCATTATTTTTGAACACGGGATCAGGGAAGAGGACAAAAGTTACAGAAGATTATTTATCACGGTAATGGGGTCGTTTACCATATTTTTTACCATTTTTATTGCCAAATGTGATAGTGTTTGAAAGTAAAAAGACCCGTAATTTTCCGTCTTACGGTGCGTCAATTAGTTTTCGATTTTTAAGCGGCGAAAAACTCATGTTTTTAAACCTTACGGAAAAGTGGACGTGCATGCGACCTCTTACGTCATCCACTTCGTCCAATCGTAACTGAGCCCGCAAAGCTACTTCGCCTTATCGCAATGGGGGACACACAGCTGACTCTGCCAATTGGAGCGGTTGCGACAGGATCTATGCGAGCAGACCTTCTGACACCCCCCTCCATTCCCTTCACTTTCCCTAAAAGCAGTCAAGGACGGGAGGTAAATGACGTCAGTGATATCAAAACAGCTTCTTCGGTGGGCGTCTCCTCTTGCTTATTTTAATTTTGATTTATGAGCGAATGGCTCTGGTTACAAGTTTAACCTTTTCATTAAAATTCATTTTTTGTTTCCATAATACGATTTTGTGTACAAAATTGCGATTTCGGTTCCGAGTAAAGGCCCCCATTGTGGTAGCAAAACATTTGTGTGACTAGAAAAGAACTAAATAAAGGTTTACAGCAGATGGGAAAAAGTGGGTAAGGGAATAAAGGAATACTGGTGGGAGCGAAAAGGAAGGGAAAAGAGAAAAGTTCATGGATTTGTGCTACCGTAACCCATACATTGGTAATATGGTAATGCGAGGTAGTATAAATAGCAATTCTTGATGAAAAATAATAAATATTTAGATATTTTCGAATATGTACAATGATTAATACGAGAAAATCACAGTATATAACTACTTTGTTCGAACAGCCTTTGCTTTATGACTTAGAGTAGCTTCTCTTTTATCTCTCGTTGTATCACCGCCAACTGTCCATTAAAGCCATTAATGGAACTAATCGGCGCAATAGAAGTAGATGATTGGCCAGCTTTGCGAAGCTAATACGTGTCAGAGTAAGTATTCGGAATACTTTTGCTTTCAAAATACGAACAGGTATATATAAATGTTTGACACATGAATGATTTTGAACTAGATTTACATTTTAAATTCCATTTAAACTATTGTAAAGCTATTTATTCCTCTTTTTAATTTATCATTGCCCTTTGGGGGTAATATCGCTTACCTTTGTCGTCTTTATGATTTGTGGGGTAAATAGGTAACAATTTTCACCAATCGTCTGGCTTACGTCTATGCCTATTTAGGCATCAAAATGTGCCGTTTGTTGTATTCTGCTATAATAATGTTGCCGACCGTGAAACTAATTTCCTACCTGTCATCAAACCTCAAAGTGCCGTGCTCATTCCAACTATTATCCCTTTAGTGGCGTATCTTCTTGGGTATTTTTGCGGTCTATTGCTCGCTGTTGGAGGCGCTTGAAAAAGAGGACCAGCTCGGAAGAAGTAATTGAGCCGCTTGCTTTCTCTCATAAACGTTGGTGGGTAATTGATTTGTGAGGTTTTTTGCTCTTCAATGATGGTTGAGATAGCAATTATTTCTGATTGGTACGGCTCGGGAAGTAAGGGAAGCGAAAGATAGGATTTCCACTTCCTCAAGTTTTTTACCGTAGCCTATATTTTTCTCTATGAGAAGTCACATTTTCTTGGAAAACCATCTTAATTGGGTGTTAACCTATTAAATAGGTAGTGCATAAAGTGCTTCTTTGTGGAAAATACATGCTACAAAAAACCAATCTTAAATTATTTTCTATTCATTAGAAACTGTCCAAGCTATTTAAATAATATCGTGATGATGTTAAGTTATTCTGAAATTACTTCGAAATATTCAGCATGATAAAAAACTATGTGAGATGGTAGAGTGAAAATATGCTGTGATTAAAATCATTCCTAGCAGTCTGCAGTTTGGAATGATAAGGTAGATAACGAAAACATTTTTTGCTGACTCAGTAATTGTAAAAAAATTGACATTCATTGAGTCATTCCTGCGTTCGTGTCGAATGACCACTTTTTTTTTAAATAATACATTTTAGTAGACTAAACCTCTATATTTATTTTTTCTACAAGCTTCACAATTTGATTATCAGTTTTTCATTCATTTAAAATGATCAGCTATTTTATTTTAGTTTTGTATTGCTTTAGCAGGATTACCCAGGAGAAAAAAATCATTCAACATGATCAGGGCACGCACCCGGAACTCCCGAATTTCCATTAAGATACTTAAGCCAGCTATGCCACCAAGGCAACCTTACATCCTCTGGGATTTAAAGGCTATAAAGGGATATATATTTTCTCGGCAGGTTCGTAATCCTTGAATTTTAATTGCTTTCTCAATCGTTGTATCCTCCCATACCGCGACTAAAACACTTCTTTCGTTAATCCACCTATTCATCTGCTTATTGCTTGTGCTCTGTCATGAAGATTTAGCAGTTGTACTTAACGTAAGTTAAGTTTACGTTAAAGTGATGGCTAAAACCATTTAACTTTATTTTTAAATGCATAGTCAAATTTTTCTCCGTCCAAAAACATTATTTTGGAGGTAACCTGATATTATTTAGGTGGTTCATTAAGTTTTCTTTTAATTATTCCCCTTGAAGGTAAAACATATATTTCTCTCCTGGGAGCACTCTTATTTGTTTTGATTGATAATTTTTATTTCTTTGTTTGCGTAATTGTCCTAAACTGGTATTTCAATTGACTATTTTCCAT
This sequence comes from Platycnemis pennipes, assembly GCA_933228895.1. NCBI lineage: Eukaryota > Metazoa > Arthropoda > Insecta > Odonata > Platycnemididae > Platycnemis > Platycnemis pennipes. Next base: position 111,014,939 of record OW121853.1, read on the forward strand.
GATTGTAGTTTGTCCTTTCTCCGTAATTAGCAAATTATGATGACCATCTTTTGATACCTGTGCGTTTTGTCTTTGAAATTTAATACGCAAATGGGTGAATATAATTTTGTTTCAAAACTGAGGAATCTGGATCATTTATATCGATACCTAATTATAAGATGTATATGTTAGGCTATCTTATACTTCAAGGACACTAATGTAGCTTTAACTTTGAATACTTCACATCTTCTTCGGGTGAAACTTCTGTGAATTCCGTCTATTTCTTTAATGGACCATACATTGTACATACATACCAACATGCCTCAAGCATTTCGCAATCTGCAGTGAAGAAAAATAACGTCTTGCGATAATTAATCTGACACGCTTAAATGGCTTTCTTTTTCGTATGTAAAATAATCTTTAAAAACCTTTTGAATAAAGTATGAATTAATGACTCATCCGGTGCACTAGACCATAGAAATATGATAATTTAATTTATTTATCATCGTTTGTTGCTCCAACTATGGAGTGAAATTTTCAAAAACTTTGCCAGATGTTGGATAACAAAAGGCAATTTGATTTCAGCCCAACGCCCAGTTTTAATTGAATGGAGGGCCCTTCATGCGGAACCCTCACAAGTTTGACGATATGCGCGCACATTTGGAACTGCAGCCGACCGATGAACTCATCTGACCGTTACGTGGAACTCTTACAATTAAAAATTCATATCGTTGGAGTAGAATAAATTCGTTATTTCCATCGACCACAGTATGCGCCTGCATAATGAGTATTTCCGCAAAGAAATGCACGGAGTCCACATTTTTAGGTAAATACAATTAAAAAGTTTCATAAATGATAATTAAAAATCCATAATTCCACCGTCATTTGGGCATAAAACTTCCTGCTAAAATAACGATTTGGTTACATACGTGTAATCATCCCAGTGTTTTTATTTCTCCTACCTTTTGAGATGATTGCAATACTGCGTTGCCTGAGGCTCTCATAATTAGAGTTTTAATGAGTGAAGAGTAATTAAAATATTCAGTAGGGTATACAACGCGAAAAAAGTAAGTGGGCACAACATGACAAGTCACGAACTTTTAATTAGTGCATTTACGAGCATATTCTGTACCATTACAGGATCATCACCTATATCGATCATTTACCATGTCATCTTGAGAAGTATGTCCTAGACGAAATCAAGAATTCACGGATAGAATATCCATAAACGATGCAATAATTATTTTATTTCGTCAGTTTTCCAATGTCAAATTTAATATATTCGCTGTATGAACAAATAAAATTGCGTATCTATTACATTCGAATTGACGTGAAGGTTAGAGGCTCCCTCAGCTGAAATAAAAACTTATATGGAGGCTTTTTAAAACATTCTCTTGTTTTTCACAAGATGAGAGTGTTTAAAGTACTAATATATCAGCAGTCTTCTATCGTCTTCAGAGTGCATTCACTGAAACACTGAATAAAGTTGAATAAAAGAATGAGAATTTGTTTTTGGGGTCAGAAAATCGAACTTTTATTTGACAAATTTTTATCTTCATTCAAGTTAACTAGGAACAAATATGTAGTTTTCGATTCGTTGATAAAATTTTGTGCCTATATATGCATGGAAAATCCAACTGCCATGCACAAGTATGCATATCACAACCACTATTAAGAGACTTCACGACATCTAGGTCTAAACGCTGTAAAAGGTGATTGCTTAGTTGGGGTAACTTTAATATGATCGCGTTTTTTTACCGGCTCTCTAATTAGTGATGACATAAACTGTGGCTTCCCTGTCACCTCCTTGAATGTGACTGTTCCGTTACAATAACCATGATTATAAAATGTGAATGCGATCACATTTTAGGGACTGGTCACGTCCTGTGATGGGTATTTTTGTTCCTTTGCCAAACGCGTTTCTTACGTTCCCGTTTACCAAAGTAACGGGTCCACTGGGTTCGTTCCTTTCGTGGGTCCAATCGGTCCTTTCGTTCCTTTCTTGGGTCCTCTCGGTCCTTTCGTTCCTTCCGCTCATATGGTTCCTGACGTCATATCGTTCCAAAGGAAAAAGATATGTTATTTAATGAATAAATGATTGAAAAATACCTACCTATATTGAAATTCATCTATAAAGTGATAACGCATACACAATAATCGTATGAGTGTGTTATTTTATAGCACGTTATAGTTGTATTCTATTTTTCACAAGCTCTTTTAACTCATTTTGACTTCGGAACGTGGCTGACGTGTTGTTGTCATGATTAATTTTCAAAGTGAAAATGCATGAGTATGCCTATTATTACGTATTGTAATCTCACTCAGTGATACAACCCGATGGTTGGATAGGATAGGTTGGAGTAGAGCTCACCCCGTACTAAGCCAATGGCGTGTGAATTTCACACATTCAGGGTAGGGCGGCCAGTTCCTTTCCCTGTGCCACCTGCACGATTTCCTACGAAGTTCCTACACGCACAAATTCGAATCACGAGGATTTTTAGTTGGGGGTGTCCAGAAAGGCTCTTGCCCGGGATTTGAACCCGGGACACTCCGGTCGGTAGCTCAGTGCTCTACCCACTAGGCCACCACGACCCCACGTATTCTAATATGGGTTAAATGTTTTCTTACTTAATTTTAATCTTTTCCCTTGTAAATACAACTCTCTTGAATTTTATTAATATTAATATATCCTAAAAATATTTGGCAACAATGACTGCTGCTAACATTTGAAGGCATTGTTATTAATTATACCATGTTAATAACCAAGTAACTACATAAAAATATTAGAAGGACCTTGGTTAGGTCTTGTACTAAATTAAGTGAAAACACGATGCCTTTATTTCATAATTTTTAGTTATTTTCTCATGCGTAGGACGTATGTATTGATGAAAAGAACCGAGGAATTCAATAGCTACTTTTTCTGGCGTAGAATGGACTGCCAAAATTTGAATGTACTATAAATATATCATAGATATCGTTTAGAAAAATATTATCTCCCCTTAAAAATTTTTTTCCAGACATTTTTCATCTTAAAGTAATTTTCGTTTCAGTTGACCTACCAACCACGTCACACGTCTTCGCGTGAAGCCACCTCCACCTCCAACAATAATGAAGGAGAGAAATATAGGATTTATTAAAAGAGGAGGTACTATAGAAATTTGACAAGAATACTAAAGAGCGAATTCCTTTTCACTATTTAGACCCCGTCTAGAATATGCAGCCAGTGTGTGAGAAATGAATGACCTAGGTTTGGTCGGGGAACCAGGTAGCAATAAGCGTAGAGAAGCTAGGTTTGTTAAAAAGTGTAGCCATAGTTTTAGCAGTGTATCAAAATTAATAGAAGAATAAGGTTGGGAATCATTATCATATCACGGGCTAAAAACATATTAGATCTCTTTCAGATATTTACAATGGATAGGTTTACTGAAGATGTTAGATATGTATTAAAATGCCAGATTTGATCAGATAAATTGATTGCCGTACCGATAGATTTACAATGTCATTTTTCCCATGTACTATAAGAGCATATTGCATTAGAGTTTACTCTAGCGGTGGCTCTTAGTCGCATGCTTATAATTGCATGGCAACTATTAGTTGCATCTCATTTGCATGTAAAAGTTGCATGTTTGGTGATCGTAACCCCTTGCCACACAATTCTGTGGTGGCTCACAGAGTATTGAGCAGGTGTATATGTGCATACATGCGAGGTGTCTAGATAATTTGTTTGCAGTTTCAAACGGACGCCATTTTGATGACGTCATCATTCGAGTCGCCAGGGATGTTTTTGTGCTTCTCACAAAAAGACGATCGGATAGATACACGTTTACGTAAACGAAAGGAAATCTCTCCATCAAGTGTGACGTTTAACGAATTTTATGACTGTATATCCTGTAGTCATTTTCCCCTGTCAAGGTATTTCAGACTTGGATTATGAGAATCAATTCTCAGTTTATTATAGCTATGTTGGATTGTTTGTCATTTGGACTGTCTTACCAAATGTTAGATGACAGAACTGAAATTCACAACTTAAACTCATTCAGTTCACTTGCTTACAAGCAGGTAAACCCAATGGTGCGTAAAATGGTAAAACCGTGCTCTGCGTCATTCATTGATAGAAAGATGACAGCTAAAGGAGAAATAAAAGAAGAATTATTTATAATTATTTTGTTTGATAACGAAGGAAATTCCAGGAGATAAAGGAGAGTATTTTATCGTTATGGAACTGAGAGCTAAAAAAAACTAGAAAATCAAACTGTGTTGTTTAGGAACAAGCCTGATGCTCTCTGCTTAGATCTTAACTCAGTAAGTATGGATGAATTTTTCCAATCCATACTTACATTTTCCAAATTGGGTACAGGGGGTTCAGCCACCTAGATATTATGGTATCCACTGGTAAACTTCATCAACTTTTTCTTGAACAAGGTCGGCTGGCGATCTATCTTGCACTTTCATTCCCTAGCTTTGGGCTACTTGTTCACCGCACAGAAACAAGATAAAAGTTTATTAAAGAAGAAAAAAATAAATTTACATGTATATTGCTGACTAAGCCATGTGAAAATTAATTTATTGCGAAACATCAAATTGTCATTTTCGAACTGAGTGTAATTAAGTGCAGCGAAGATCGGCAATATTTGTAAAGGGACGGTACGAAAACTATATTAGTGTAACCAGTCTATTAAATGAATTAAAATGGGAATAATTGTCAGATCGCAGGTTGAAATATAGATTTAATCTCCTAAATATATTCCAAAACAATATTTTCAGTGATGACGTGAAAAATATTTTGCGAGCCCCAACTCACTATGGTAGATTGGACCATAATCACAAAATTAGAGAAATTGATTGCCGAACTGCCAGATTCAAAATGTCCTTTTTTCCTCGTACAATTAGGGATATGAATAGCAGTAAATATGTACAATACGAGTGAATCCATCCATAGCATAGGTAGTTGCATGTTGGAAAAGGACTTGAAGGCAACCTAACTAACAGCACGGTTTTGTATGCTTATTTTGCTATTTTTATATTTTTAAATAGTGCAGTTTAGACTAATATATTAATACTAATCCTTTTAAATACATGATATCTAGTGCATATTTGGTGAGAATTCACCCCCTGCCACACACCTTTATGGTGGCTTAGGGTATTATGCAGATGTAGATGTAAATGGTAATCGAGTTGATGTGGTAGCTCGTGTACTGGCCTCCCAATGCCCGTTATTAATGGTTCATGCAGCCAAACCTAAAACCCCAAAATCCTACATAACCTATCTTAATACCTCTAATTATATCTTCGGTTCATTCTATATTAGTCTGGTTATGTGTTGTATGGGAATTTTATTGCCACAAGAAACAAATTTGTTTAGGCAAATCGGAGTCACATAAATCGGTCTGTGAGAAAATTAAATTTTCGATATTTGCATTAGACTCGTACAAAGATTATTCGTGCCATGGCTATCCTCTAGAAAACTATGTAGTACTATACACAAATATTTTGTGAAGATTTGGTTGTGGTTTATTGGTATTACACATGTACGTGTATATGTAGAATATCAACAGGAACTATTTGTGGCTAACGCATCAATATTTATCTGCGAGAGAAGGTAATGCATCTAAATCTCACTGTTCAGTAGTCGATGGTGTGGTAAAAGATTGTAGAGGGTGAAAGGTGCTTCTTAATTTCATTTGGAGGAGGCAATCAACAGATCGTTTTCTCAAACTTCAATTTTTTATTTTCATCTCAAATATTCAAGATAAGGTGAGTTTTACACATAGCGATCTTTGCCGTAAATTCAGAGTTGGGCATGTACGCCTATCTATAGGAGAAAATTTGCTACGAAACTATCTGCAATAGGAGAATAAAATAGAAGACTATTGCCGTATTCGGACAAGTCAGTCTTTAAAATTGAAAAAACCGATGCAATTTAGGAAGCTAGACTGGTTTTAAATGATCAAAATAACTTTGTTTTTCCACACAGGTTAATTAAAATAAAATTAGGGTTCGACGAAGCTCCTCATCATCAGGTGATCACGTCGAAACCTAGGTCGTCTTATTTTATTTTAATAAACCAATGTGGAAAAACAAAGTTATTTTTATTATTTACAATGATTAGCAGATTCCACGAAGTCCCACCCGAGACAATGAAAAGCTAGACTGGTATATATTCATGATCTACGACACACACCACAGTAATAACTTGAGTTTTACTTTTAGCACGGAGAAAATATTTCGATAACTGACATTTTTATTTAGCGCATTTCTCTAATAAGGGACTCATTACGCGTTATTTGCTGGGTGTTTACTAGATAATTACCTAGAAAAGGAAGTTTAGCATGTGGTTTGAAACGGGAAGAGCCAAATTGACGAGAGTCGATGTGTTAATTTAAACGACTGAAGACCTGAAAGGAAACAGTGCTTGAATTTCGTTAGAACTTAGTGGTTGAATATAGCCATTCATTATATTCAAAGGAATCAATTTCCCAAATGGGAGATATTGTTTCTTGAAATACTAATGTTTATAATTCCAGGCCTTCACCTCACTTCTTTATATGTTACTTGTTCATTCATTTACGTATTACATAGGCGATAAAAGCAACCCCCAATAAACAAAAGAACAATGAACTTCATTAGAAGCTCTTCGAATGAGGTTCGAGGAGGAAAAAGAGTGAATCACCCTTCAGTTAGAGGAACACTTGAATGGTCTTTGTTTCTCAGGATTATTATATGACGTATGCATAACCATAGTCAAACTGCATTGATGCAATAAATCCTTTCATTCTGGTTTAACGTTTCAAGTCACTGCATAGAGACTTTTCCCGGGAGTGGTGTGTGGCGTAAGTACGTCATATCGATCGAATGAGCCCCGTTCCTTGGAAGGCGAAGTTTGATTACATTTTAAATCAGTGTCACTGCTGCAGTAAACAGTTCGCGGCGCCTTTTGAACTCCCCTAAGTGCCTCCTCCTTAATGTAATAGCGCCGAGCTGCTGACGGCGGAGTTCCCGGAATGATCCTCCTTGAGCTCGCGAACTTGGGTACGCCCACTTGTGTCTCTCGAGTGGCGTCGTCGCTTGTTTCTTGCCGCGGAACCATCCTCCCCTCCCCCACTCGCAAACACACTCTTTGCAGTGCCCCTTCGCAAGCAGGGACGAGAACCTCGCTCCTTAGGGAGTTGAAATGCTCTTCTCTACGAGCGAGGTTCGCGGTGCGTTGCAAGAATCGTGACATTGCCTCACCCTTAAATAATCCTTCCCCCCCTCACGACTCACTCCCCCTCTCATCTCCTTTCTCCCTCCACTCCCTCCTATCCATCCTCCTCAACCCTCTTCACAGAGCGTTCTCGACTCGTGGGAAGTGAAGGGAGCCACGAGGGAAGAAGCATTCGACTGCGGCTAATGCCACCTCTTTAGTTCCCCCTTTCCCCGCCCAATCGTTCATCGTTCCCCCGGGCTCCTTCGGAAGGGGTTGCGGTACGGGAGGTGGCACCTGTGGATGCCAACGACGCACTCAGTCAGCCTCGACTTCGGCTACCCCTTCTCGGGGTCGCGGAGGTTCATTCGGATGTGGTAAACGGTGGGGAAGGCTTTCATCTCCGGAAAGGGGGCTTGAACGGAGGAGAAGATGGAAAACAAATGCATTTAATGAGGGGGCAATGCTCCCTCGGAAGTATGAGGGAGTGGGAAAGACTTCAACCCCTCTCGCGCTGCTTGTTTTGTGGCGCGTAGGTCTCTTTTATTTAGATATGCTTCTGGACGAAGGGTCAAGGGTTCGATTCTGGTTTATGTACATTCGGGCACGCCAGGATAAACCACCTCGGAGAGATAACGTTTGTAAATTTTAGGTTTATTTAGATTTAAATTAAAGAATGGTTGTTGATATGGTTAGAAGATATGGTTGTTGTCGAGTAGCTAGAGTAATGGATTCACACCCCGAAGTCCAAGGTCCGAATTCGCAGAGCAAGTGAGAGTATTCAGTTAAATACTGATCTCCACTAAAGTGCCGTAAGGGAAGTAAAAATATGGACTCCATTACGTCGTCATCCAGTATTAAAAAGTATATGTATTCAGAACATATACAAAACCTACCATATAACACGTTTTTATTACTATCTTAAATACAACCTTGTTTAAAACAATAAATGTTAAACAGTATCCTTCACTAATGTAGGACATGAGTTAGTTTGAAGTGGACAGAAAAGATGTATTTGATCGTGCTTTTAAGTATTTCACTTGGAAAAAATATTTTTAATTTGGCCTAAAATGCGTTTTTCAATTAGTAGGTATATACCAGATAGTAGGCTGTTTATATGTGTTCCTATATTTATTTTTATATAATAAAAGAAAGGCCGTGCCATACCAGAGAGCTTGTGATAGATTTTTACAGATAAACTTGTTTAATAAATCTTGAATATAGAACTCAGACGTACGTAGTAGTAACCTTGAGGCACGGTAGAGGAAAAAATAGGAGCCAAGAATTAAAGAGAGGAAAATATATGCGAAGACGATGTAAAATTATTGAGAATTCTAAACAATTACTGGGGTTACATATTGTCAGAGATTGATTGGGCAGGTCTGCATAAGAATGAGGTGCTCTAGCAGTTATTGTAATAATGTAATGACGAATGTAAAATGTGACAAGTATTAATTTACGGAAGATGAAACCAGAATAATTTCATGCTATAGAAATAAATAGTCTCCAAATCGTTATAAATAAATAATTTTTACAACATTTTCATAGTTGATGACGTAACTTATCTATCTGCAGCACATTTGAATCGGTAGTAAGTCACTCGTCATTCCTGCAAAATGGTGGTGAACTAAGCTTAAAAATCCTTGATGTAATGGTTGCAAACTGGTTTTTGGAATATCGACGGTATATTAAATTCAGAAGAATAATATGAAATTAAAAGGTTGTATTGCCTGTCTAATATGCATTGCAAATATATGTTAAAATATCAGTTCCTTGAAAAGGGGCGGCCATCTTAAAAACTGTGACGTCACAAGGCACTACGGCAAAACTTGGGTACCGTAGCCTTTTCGATGATAGTTGTGTCTTTTACATGCATGTGGTAGATGAAAAAGGAGAAAGAACGTGGTGATTCTGGAATTTGCATCATGAAGACTAATTGGGATATAGTAAATGTGAATTACAATAATATTCCCAAGTCACTATATTAATGGTGACCGAGTTTTTAAAGGACGAAAGATCAATGATCGAAGCTGAATGCTCGTGTCGGATACTACTCATGAACCACTCCGACATGATACTGGAAAGTACACGCGGGCCTTGGCGTAGGCGGTAGGCCATGGAGTAGGTCATTATCCTGGGTAGTAAATAACATCGAAATTACCTTATCAGTATAAAATATGAAATGGTCAAACATGTTAACCCTTTGCACTCAGATACCCATGATTCATCAAACAGTAATTACATCCATAATTTAAAAAAACGTAAACTTTGCAATTAAAATAAGCTGCTATCATAAACTCCAAGAACAAAATAATCAGTAAAATAGACATATTTCAAAATAACAATATTCAAAGTTCATGGTGTTTCATTCAATGCACTAAATGAACATTAATAAGTGTATGCGTAGTATAGACCATCCATAACGATATCTACTCAGAATTAAACTTTAGAAACACATAAACTCTATTGATTCACGCAACAGCGAATATAAGGTGTTGGTAGGTGGAGATTTCATAGCCTTTTAGAAAATTCATATATATTTCCCTCATGAAGAGAGATATTTTTCCAAACCCCGTACCGATCTCGAAGGAGAACTAGGTAGGGTTTTGTATCATTCAGTTAGCAGTCTGATACAACTCGATAACTCAACTTATTTCCCCTTTGGTTCTTCCTCCCGACTCTGAGGTAGACCCTGAATAAAAATGTAATGAGCAACTTATTTCCCTAAGGAAGTATCAGTTACAAATAGGCATATTCAAATTGTAATCACGAAGTTTACTCTCATAAGGCAACCTTCTCCTTTTCCCAGTTAAGACCCATAGTCCCTGAGTGGAGGACAATATCATATGCTCCTAAAGGCCTTATTAGAGTTTACAATTTTGCCTAAATTTCTAACTGCTATGCGAGAGAATGTTTATAGGCTCAGGGATGCTTGGCGGCAAAATGTACGTAACTATAACGAGTCATCTGGTGGGATACTTAATCACTTAAAATCCAACTCCGCTTCGAATGACTGCAAACAGGTGTATATCAATGTAATTAGAAGTGTAAACAACATTTTTCACACTTTTGATAACAAATCCATCATTAACTCCATTCATCACATAATTTACCCTGAAAATGACGTTATGTAGGTATGATTCAGTCATACAACACTTGAGGCTTAAATGCTAGTTTTAGCTGAGAGCAGGCAAAATGTTCATTTAATATTCTCAGATCGAAGGATGTGATAGCAATAACGAAAATGGTGGCAAACAGTAAATTAAAAATTGTGTAGCTGGACCTGAACTCTAAATGTAATCTCGTATATGTGCCGTAATCGTCAAACATTACTAAACTTTGGCTTTCACAATACTGCACATGGAGCCATAAGATGAAAAAGAAGGTGAAACATGATTAGAAGTCCTTTCACTTGCAATTTGGAAATGTTGAAGACTCGAAATTAGAGTAATTCCAATCAGGGACAACTAAGATATATTGAAGGCTCAAAAACACCGGGAAAAATATAACTAGGAAATCTTGCGTTTCTCGCAGATTATAGAGGTGACAGGTAGTATTAAGGGTAAAGAAAATGGGTGAAAGGGTTCCTTGAGAAAGGGTTGTTTGTAATTCCAAGAATTGCTTACCACCTTTTCCAGGGTCGATCCGAACCTGAAGTCGTTAGCGTGGGTCTCGCGCTGCTAATGGCCCGGACTGTGTGTGGACAGTGTGGACAGTACTGGACACGTTTGTAATGGCAGTGTTGGGAGTTTCAGGAATGCATCTTATATTGTTTAAAGTGTATTTTCTGATAAACTCAACCTACCGCAAAATTGTCGAAAGTCTATTTCTTGAGCCTGCACAAAACATTCGATATTTATTGCGGAAATGAGCTACCGTTTTATCCGATAAATTGACTCTGAAGAAATATGCGATCCAGTCATCATGATAAAATATAGAATTGAGCACATATTTTACAATTTTGAGGGACCATCACATTAATTAAAAGGAGAAAGGCTCTATTAAAGCAACTATTCCAGCTCTATTAAAGCAAGAGTAATTCCAATCAGGGACAACTAAGATATATTGAAGGCTCAAAAAACACCGGGAAAAATATAACTAGACTTCAATGAATCTGCCGCCATATGAATTTACGCTAAATATTAATGATGACTCTATTTTGGGGTTAATTTCAATCAAATGACAGAGGTGATTTACGTTCTTTTGTAGATACTTATATTTCTTACAGTTCTTTTCAATATCAACTAGACTTATTGTATGGGGTCGTGGTGGTCTGGTTGGTAGAGCACTGGGCTACGGACCGGAGGGCTCCGGCTTCATATCCCTGTCAGTCTCTGGACACCCCCACCTAAAAATCTTGCGGTGCGATTATCTGATGGTCAGAACTTTGTGCGAAATCACAGGTGGCCATATAAAGTATTGAAGAAAATCAATTTGGTCGTTCTTACTTACATGGATTGAAAATAGATTTTTCAAAGTTCAGTAATTCAACCTTAATATTAATTTCATTCATTTTATTAGCAACACATTATCTTTGCTTAGGTTTGCTTACGGAGAATTCAATTCAAGGTTTTAATAACATTTCTCCCAAATTTCTCAAACTTAGGCGTTTTAGCATAATTCCCTTTAATCTTATAAATAAAAATGGATTGCGCATTTTGTTGGTAAGCGGTTAACATGGATAATGGCTGGACCGATCTCGCTGAAATCTGCACAATTTGTTCATCCCCGTTCCGGGACGGTAAACGGGTTATAATATATAGTGTAGGAATAATGCATGAATTTTAAATTACATTTACAATTTTTCCCATAATATTACACGGAGTTTTACATTTTTCACGGTGCAGTGCTCTCATATTTAGTTCATTAAAATACTTTAATTTCTACCGATAGCTTTATTTTTCCTTCATCGGAATGTCGAAACTCTGAATCTTATTTTTTCGATGTTTTTATGATAAATCATCCAGTTAACGATTAATTACGCAATTTAAACGATTTTTGTAGCTCTTTAAATGGGTCTTTCATTGTTGTCTCCGATCCATTTCTGATGTAAACAAGCACCGCATTTCGTGCTCGAGGGCTATAAATAATGAGTCTTTTATTATTGTTGTAGCAACCAAGAATTTGGAGATTTCAAAAAGTGCGTGATTCCGCGGTCAACGCCAGCCGATGAGTTAAATGGATGTTTGAAGTCGTCCGTTTTGTGGAAACACGTCAAGACTCTCATATTAGGCACAAACATGCGTGTCGAGTTGCAGAAAGACGAATCTGGAGAGGTATTTGCTGAACAATTGCTGGACATTGGAAATGGAAAAATACACATTGACACTCCCACTGGCTAAATTGAATTTCAAGATTCAAAGCGAAATTCCTGGCGAATTCATGACGTACAAATCGGTGGATTCCGTTACTATCCAAGATGATGTCGTCAACTATCCAACCGAATTTTTAAACTCGCTGGACTTTCCCGGATTGCAACCTCACAATCTCCAATTAAAAGTCGGATCGGTAATCATAATGTTGCGGAATATCAACCAACCACGTCTTTGTAATGGCACCCGGCTTGCGGTGAAAAAACTGTCTAACAACGTCATGGAAGCAACAATTCTTAAAGGAAAGTACAAAGGAGAAGACGTTTTGATACCACGCATCCCAATGATTCTAACCGACATCAAACGCTTGCAGTTTCCAGTGCGGCTTGCATTCGCAATGACAATAAACAAATCGCAAGGGCAGTCATTGAGTGTTTGCGGCATTAAACTTGAAAATCTCGGAAAATCATCAGCTTTTATTGTTTGCGCCGCAAACAACAAAACGAAAAATGACGTGTATCATACAGCGTTGCATTAACAAAAAATATTGATGCCACTGCAAAGAAATAGGAACAAGGCATTTCTTTTCTTTGATTATAGTTAAACATCGATCTTGCAATCGAAATTGAAATGCACATATAACACCATGATATTCGTGTGATTTCAAATTTAATGGGAGAAAATAAGTCATTTGGTTGACATTAAATTCTGACTTTTTTAATTTTATATCTATCTTAACATATTAAAAACGAGAGATTTCCCTTTTCTTTATTTTCCATTTAATCAGACTGTGCCACCGGAACGCGTGGACAGGTACAGCTATTAACAATATATATCAATTTGCAATGGGAAATTTAAAAATAGAGCATTGACAATGAAGAAAAACTTCAATTTAAACATTTACATATGATAAATAACTATGCATAACTGGTGGTATTATGCTGATTGAGTAACTATCCACGTCAAGTGTATATATTTTGAAATGACCTCGAGCGAAGCTGGGGGCATTTCAAGTACAGTACACCGTCTGTTGGATGAGACGTTAAACTGTGGACCCCTTCGTGCCGTTCGCAAGAGTAGGCTAATGCCGACGCCAGGTGTCCCTCCATCCTTCTCTGTACAGTTTCCCTTGGCGCATATGACCTTAGTTATCGGTCGCCGGTTTTAAAATACTACTATTACTAGCGAAGCCTGGCATTTTCGCTAGATTTATATAGAATCCACCTACTAAAATAATGAGCGATTGAGAAAGTCATGTACACGAAGTCCTAAGATGTCCATTTCTCGACGCAGTTTGGAACTTGGCATTGCTAAAATAACTATTCAAAATTATATATGAAGTCTTAAATTGCATGCTTACAATATTCAACTGAGGCATGAAATCAAACCAACGGATAGACCTACATTTGTTGAATTTTCTGTAAAGATTCTTGCTGACATGCTGAAGTGACTTCAACATCAACGCTGACATCAAATTTCGAACAGGTGCTGCTCAATCACGCATTAATTTCATATTGATGCCTCGATAATAATTATTTCTCGAGTAATTGACAAATGAAATCACGAACAACATTTTCGATGACTCTGTATAAAGATGAAATTAATATACACTGGCAGGACAAAGCCTGCCGGGTTTAGCTAGTATTATAATAAAACTCTAAAATCATGGCAACAAAATTTTACCGATTAGTTATCATAACAATGCAGTGATATATAATACGTACCAATCCAATCACTGTGACGAGTACGATTGATAAGATTGTTTACATTCGAGTCACCCAGATCAGTTAAATATTGTGTCACGGTTAACACAATGAGATATATTTTGAGTCTTACGTAACCTGCTGACTGCTCTATTCAACTGATATCTTAATTTTTTCATGCATGGTCAATTAGGGAAGGAATAAAATTTTACACTTCCATCCTTCCCTGATTTGTTGCTTCACCCGACCGCACAAAAATTGCGATACTGGGTCGTCATCACTCGCAGTCTCCTTACAACTAATGTTTTTGAATGCATAAAGCTTAGATACTATCGATAATGCACTCATATCGACAATAATTTGCTGGGCTTAGTTGAAAAAACCACTATTTCTTTCAAACATTTTGTTCGTACTTTACGGGCTTTACAAGACGACTCCTCACAAATATGTCGAAAGTGGCCACTCGCGGCGCTAGTTGTCCCCATGCACAGAATCTATTGAGAAGAGCTTTTGGTAAATAATTTCCAGACTAGGGGTCGTGCTTGAATCGTTCGAGTTTAATTTCGGTACTAAACTCATTGGTATGTTTTTACATGGCGTTCTGGATTAATCCTTATCGGAATCAAACTCGAACGAATCGAGCACATACATCCAGTTAAGGGATACTGAGCATATCGTCAAAAAACTCATATAATTTATCACAACAATATATTACCAACACTGGCTTAGTTTACATCAAAACTGCGGTTCATACTCTTCTGGTTTACATTTTCATCATATCTTTATTCAAATATTAGTATAATAAATGCAAAGTATGAATTGTGTTCATATTTTTACCTTTTAAAAAGTAGTTTTGAGAAAGGTTATAAACAGGGTTTGTACTTAAATAACATGATATGGTAATAAGATCCAATTCAGTGTTAAAGCCTTACTTTCGCTACAGAGGACGTAATGTTAGGTAAAAACCTTTCATTTTTGACTCCTGAAAATAGTCGTGCGTCAACACTTCACGGAACGGTTGCGAGATTATGGTGAAGGGCAATTGGTATGGCTGAAGTGGAGAAGGCTGGGCGGGAGAACATGTGCGATGTCCGAGGAATCCCATTCAATGCAGATTTTAGACACTTCACACTCGGGAGGTGTGAGTGGGACAGAGGTGGGTAGATGAGGTGGCGGGCTGGAATTTGGGACGAGCCGGGATTGGCCCCTCGCATGTCACGCCGACGTCATTCATCCAAAAATCCTTTTGTCGCCCCTGAGTGAATTGCAGCGGGTTGAATACTAAAATTAGAACAATGCCGTTTTCTTCATATTACTCGAATTTACTATTAGTACTTATTATCTAATATACTAGTACTACTACTAGTAATATTAGTAGTATCATTATTTTTATCTAAATAATCAATCTCTTCTCTGCTCTATTTCCCGGCGTTTTCAGTGTGCATTGTTCTCCCTATTTTCCGAATCCTGTACATATGGAATGGGGTCGTTTACCATATTTTTTATGACCAGATCTGATAGAGTTTGTAAAATAAAAAGACACGCATTTTTCTGTTTTTTGATTCGTCAATTATTTCTCGAGTTATAAGCGGCGAAAAACTGATGTTTTTAACCCTTTCGGAAAAGTGGGCCTGGTGCAACCTCTGACGTCATTGACTTCGTCCAATCGCAACTGATCCCACGAAGCTACTTCGCCTTATCGCAAAGGAGGGACACAGCTGACTCTGCTAATAGGAGCGATTGCGACAGGAGCTGTGCGAGCAGACCTTCCGAGAAACCCCCTCCACTCCCTTCCCTTCCCCGAAAAACATTCAAGGACGGGAGGAAAATGACGTCAATGATATCAAAGCAGCTTCTTATGTGGGCGTCACCTTTTGCTTATTTTAATTTTTGATTTATTAGTGAAAGGTTGTAGTTAGAAGATTAATTTTTTCACTTAAACTCGTTTTTTGTTTCCATCTAACAATTTTGTGTACAAAATTGCGGTTTAGGTTCTGAGTAAACGCCTCCATTGTGGATGGTTTCCTAATTAACTGCAATACCAGTGTAGGAGTTTATTTTCTATTTACCTCGGATTGGCATTTTGTAATTATCTTCTACTAAAAAAAAAACCATATTCAAATTTATTGTCCTATTTATATTATCCTAAGAGTGGTTTTAATCAATTCCTCCACTTAATTCAATTCTGCTTACTTAATCATACTGGAATGTTCTTTATCGAATCCTTCATGACCTTCACTATATCCTCTTTGACATTCTTACTGTTCACTTTAAGGTGCAAGTAGCTCTAGAAGAACGCTGTATAATTCTCATGTCTCAAAATGCTTGTAGTGTAGAGCAGATAGTGTATTTTTATAGTTTTTTTTCAGATTGGCTAAAAATGTATTAAAATCGCCTCGACTTATAAGAGTGTTATCAAAAGATTGCATCTTAAATATCATGGATGCATATTAGGCGGACTGAAAATCGGGAAGGTAATTTCGGCTTCCTTCCTGTTATTTTCTCTCGGAAAGTAATGCGCAAGCTTGCTCGTGTTTGCCGGGCGACGGAGATATACGTCCTCCGCTGCGCTGTTTACAGAATGAATTATAAGCTCCAAGCTATGCTAGTCAACAGGAGCGCAGGAAATAATTACTCCTACGGGTATGTGGCCATCGTAACGGGCGAATGGGCACTCTCTTGTAATTATGGATATTCAATCACCCTGAATTGGCTGATAAAGCGCCACCTGTCTCTAAGTAACGCTGAGAACTTAAATAGAATATCGGAAGAGGATCCTGGGAGAAAACAGGACGCGGGTTGTCAACCTTCGATGGAGTGAGGCGTGAGTCTTTGCAGTGGGAAAACTGGAAGAAATGGTTTAGAGACAAGGGTTGGATTGCTGTACGGTAAAAAAGAAATTTGGCCAAACTAATTGCAATAAATTATGATACGAAATATGTTTTTTGGTTTGGCACGGCCAAAATCACGATATGAATGGTTGCAGCAATTTAATAACTTTCCACTCTACATTTCCTTTCCCCTGTAATATTTGAGACGGATTAACATTTTCTAAATGCGGAAGTTTCCGGATCCTTCCCTGCTTTCCCCTTTTTCTTTGACCTGACCGATATGGATACTTTTTTCCTTCGCTGCCGGTTACTCGTTTCTTTGAATTCTGAATTGAAAGTAAAAATTTTGTTATGCACGTCCCGCATTATATTCATAGAAGTATCTCTCTCTTTTACTGTTTGGGAAATTATATGCCATACTTTAGCATGAACATTCAGAATAATTATGCCTTCATCATTTTATATAGGTACTATGAATTTTAGCTATATAATTATTCATCTTTTCTCCTTGTTTTTCCAAATACCATCGCATAGTGACAATGCACGATAATGATAGTGAGACTGATTTTTTTAAGACTCCAGTATAATATAATCTGACATAATTAAAATATACATTATAAGTTATAATGTATATTTTAATTATGTATGTAGTAGGTATGTTATAATTTATAAAATACCTACTTATATAAAATTTTTATTTTTGTCTTAGGATTAGGATAAGGAATAGTACGTTAAACAATACGATATAGCCTTAATAGCTGGAGCATTCAAGTAAAAAAACTGCTCGAAAATGGACGTCGTCCAAACTTATACTGTTGAGGACAAAAAAGTTTAAAATTTTAAAAAGCTGGGATAAACACTATTTTCCATCATTGTTGTACTAATGGGGTTAATTCCTGCTGCCTTTGAATGAATGTGTTTTTAGCCCTTCGTTATCCATACGGCTAGACCGGTATGGTTTTCTACTCGGTACATGGCTCACATACTAAAAGGAACCATGGGGCATACCCTACTTCAGGCTCACGGAAAGGAACCACACTCTCTTGATTCGCGGTAAATACGAGGGCCGTTCAATATGTCCTTAGAAAATAGTAGAAAAAAACATTTATTTTTGGGTAGATTTTTTTTTTATTTTTCGACATAATCTCCCTTCATTTCAATACATTTTTCTAAGCGTTTTTCCAAATTTTTTAAGCCGTCCAAAAAGTAGGATTTCGGAAGCTCCTCAAAATAGGCACTGATTTGGGCGATGACCTCTTCGTTAGACTTAAACCTTCGTTCGCGAAGCCATTCTTCAAGTTTGGATACAAGAAAAAGTCACTGGGGGCCAAATCTGGTGAATACGGTGGATGCTGTAATAATTGGAACTTTAACTCCGTAATTTTGGCTATCGCAACCTCGCACCCGCGCATTGTGTTGATGAAAGATGACCTTTTTCCGTTTCAAATGAGGACGTTTTTCCTTGATTTCTTCGCTCAGCCGGTCCAGTAACATCGCATAATACTCACCTTTTATCCGTTCTCCCTTTTCCAAGTAATCGATGTAGATGATTCCGCGTGCATCCCAAAACACCGTTGCCATAACCTTGCCGGCCGATTTCACCGTCTTTGCCTTCTTCGGAGCCCGTTCGCCACTGAAAATCCATTGTTTTGACTGTTATTTTGTCTCTGGAGTGTAGCAATGTATCCTCGTTTCATTAAAAGTTATTTATCGACGCAAAAACTCCTCAGGATTGCGACGGAAAAGCGCCAAAGCAGCGTCAGAGTCGACCACACGATTGCGTTTATTCTTCACTGTAAGAAAACGCGGCACCCATCTTGCCGAGATTTTTTACACACCTAATTTTTCGTGCAAAGTTGAAGCGACTATGCCTTGCGTTATGTCTGTGGCCTCAACTATTTAGCGCACTTTGATTTGTCGATCATTTAAAAACATATCGTGGATTTTGTCAATCATTTTGAGGGTAGACACTTCCACAGGGCGTCCGGAACGATGTTCCTATTTTGTGGATGTACGGCCACGTTTAAACTCATTCACCCAATTGTAAACAGTTGCAAACACAGGAGCTGATGTGCCATGAACTTTGTCCAACTCAGCTTTGATTTCTTTCGGCGTTAACCCTTTTAAATAAAAATGTTTTATCACCGCGCGAAACTCACTTTTTCATATTTTTTTATAAATAAACATAAGTTGTTGACTACAATCGACAACAACAATGAAACTATGAGATGGATACAGCTGGAACTCTAACAGCTGACTAGTTAGGAGTGCTGCTTACTGGGAAAAATTCATTTTCGATACTACGAGCGCAATCTCTAGGATTTTCTAAGGACTTATTGAACGACCCTCGTACCTCGCGATCTAGATATATATTAGAAATTGTACATCTCATCCCCAACAAAGCCAGAGGAAAAGCTAGTGTAGCTTATGTGAGGACTATTTAATTGGAGCTTGGTATTTCCTCATGCGTGAATCAGTATTGTGACGGAACGGGCTTGATTCTCCTTCGCCCGTTGACTCGTCGCAGTCCTTACGCCTTCGAGTACTGGAACCCTTACCTTGGCCTCGACACCTCGTCTCCTTCGGACTTCCCCGGGTGGGAACTGGTTTTGAGGAAAAGGGTGATCGCGACCTTTGTCGCGTGTTTGAGAAGGGCGCCACCTCAAAACCGCGGCATCGGACCAGCTCAGCCAGCAAAGCAAGGACGATCCAAATTGTTCGAGGGTCGGGGGGACTTTAAGCCAGGGCGGACGGTAAAACAGTGAGGGCCGTATGACGTGAGCGCGGGAGAAATTACGCGAAGCGTAATAATGAACCTCTGCCTTTTTTTTACAATTGACACAAGCAACATTTATTCAATGAAATGAGCATAAAAATGAACACAAAGGCACTCTACAGCTAAATAACACAGGTCTTAATGACTAATGAGGGATGAAGAGGTGAATGAATGGCGAGACATAAATGGTACGAAATTAACAAAAATGAAATAATAACCCTGTAACACTTTGTCCAAATAAATGACCAAGCATAAAAAAAAATATAATAAAATAAACTACTAAATGGAAAGAACTACACGTTCCTCGTCCTTTTATGAATACTAATGATGAGGACGGGAGTAAGTGATACAGAAATATGGTCCCGTAGGACTATGATTGTCCACTCTTGGGATCAGTTTGACTCTTCTCTTGACCTGAAGGGACTTTAACTCTGCTTGGATATCTCGTACACCACTTATGCTGGCGCACACGGGTTTCACAGTGGGGAAGCGTGAATAAGAGGGTTGAAAACACATAGGATTGGGGAAATACGGGTGTGGCGATACTTATTTGTGAGTTGGTGTGGAGCTTGACGGCGAAATTCAGCGTGGAGAGACTGCACCGTTGAGTTTCCGGTATGGTGGCGTGGAGAACGGAATTCAACAACTCCTGTTGAAATAATGCACCTTCCGACTGAAAGGAACTCGTCCAACCTTTGGTTCCGGGGATGCGGCGACCCGCTACCTTTTGCGGTCTGTCACCCTTATCTACCCGAAACCGCACCTCCTCTTTGGGGTGCCGGGATCGAGGTCCGCTGCGTCTGGTTCCTCTTCTGGGGCAGAACGCAGGAAAAACCGCTATGGAATGACTTTATCAATTCCTCGCGGAAGTCGTGGTGATCTCCGACTCCAATTCTCGCCTCTCTCTCCGTCCACGCTCTCGCCTGGCTTCACCAGCACACCTTTGAGCTACTCTGCTCGACTTCCAATCACCAACTGCCAACTGCCAACCGCCAACTGATATCTCACCCGACTCAACCGTCGGCGTTCTCCTTGTAACGCTCATCTCTCACGTGACTACAATTCAAAAATCACCAATAGACTCACGTCTTACACTGCCCAATGACCTGGGTAGACACAAGTGGCGTGATTCTTGTTCTTAAGAAATCCAATGCACAAGACAAAGGAACATTTTACCAGATATCCAAAAAAGAAAAAGGCAGGCGTTCATCTCGCTTACGCAACGGGGACTTGGTTCGGGACGGGAATGACCGACGCGCGGGAGGCGCGACCAGGGAAATAAAGATAAGACGGCCAATCCGTCACAGTATGGAAGTTAAAAAAAGCAATTGGTGAGATACTACTCATACCAGAATGCTTTTAACTGTTTCTCTGCTGGACGTATTTAAGCTGAATGTTTTTAGCTTCATCTGTGCAGACATGCACTCACAACAGATTAATATATACAACTTAGCCCAATGGTTAAATCTAATGCTATATTGATATTTTCCTAACTGCAGATTTTGAAGATTATATTTTTCTAACATGCGTGAAATGAAGACTTTTCAGACATGAAGACATCATCGACTTGCAGCAGACGATTACATATCCCCTTAACACCAATAATAGGGAAGGTAAAGATACATGGAAGAAGAAAATAGTTAGAAAAACATCGCTTTATTAAAACAAGAAAATAACAAAACATTGTAAGACTTTTCATTTAGAAAGTACACACTGTAACCAGCGACGGTACGAGGAAGGAAATAATAAATTTGATAGCGCTGCGCGAAAGGCTTCTGCCAAAATAATAAAATATTGAGTGTGAAACTGAAATAGTAAGCCTGAAATAGGAAAGCCCCTCGTTGTGGACGTATATCGGGAGTAAACGCCTTCGCGATGGTGAATCACGGGCAAGAGCAGCAGGGGAAAAGACTTTAAAATTCAGCTTCACGAAAGTATAATTTTACTGAGGTAATAAACGTGCTCTTATGTTTGGGAGGGATTGAGATATTGAGGGATATTATTCGGGAGGGAGCTTGTATAAGGTGGTAGAACTGCGGTTCTACTCGATTTCGCGAGAGTCCTCGGATTTTAAAGAATGATTTTTAAATGGGCGTGGATGGTGACGAAAAAAATGATGTAAGTATGCAGGGGGAAATAGAAATGTCGTAAACATTTTGGGATTCACATGTGGTATCAA
The DNA here is from genome assembly GCA_933228895.1 of Platycnemis pennipes. Classification (NCBI taxonomy): domain Eukaryota; kingdom Metazoa; phylum Arthropoda; class Insecta; order Odonata; family Platycnemididae; genus Platycnemis; species Platycnemis pennipes. The sequence goes on from OW121853.1 coordinate 111,036,902, forward strand.
GTATCTTGGGATGGGATAAGATGGTTTCATTAAGACAGCCGTCGAGGGATTAATGAAAATATGGATTTGCTACAAGATGCCATAAAATACAAGATTAGATGTATGGATCAAGTAGTGAAGGATGTGCAGGGATCATGCCCGTACGAAATGGGCAAACTGCGGCTCGGGAGCCACATCCGGGTCATTAGGTACGTACATGTGACTCTGAAAGAGAATTGAATATATTCAGAAAACTCATTAATGAAATCACGCCTTAGTATCAAAAATTAAAGCAATTCTGATTGATATAACTCGGTTATCAAATTGAAATCGTATCTTTTCTAAAGACAACGACTAGGCAATTATAAACCGGACGTACTGGAAGATTCGTAAGAAATACAATGTATTAAAATTAACTGGAGTAATTTTGAGTGCTGAAAAGATCTATTCAGTGAAATTTATTTCTATAGTAGCTACTAATTTAAATTTTCATCATCAAAAAATGTATATTTGGCTCTCCCATCACTTTTAATTTATTGTGGGTGCCAGGTTTTCTTCTTCCGTCTTAGATGCCTGACAACCGCTGTATTAGGGGGTTCGCTTTTGAAGAATTAAGTTTAGGCTGCATAAAAGACCTTGATGGAATTTATGATCTACATTTTCTTGACACCCGTCAAGCTACTGCGAGTGTGTCTGGCAGAGGGTGACTTCAAAACGGGCATAAATAAATCACCGTCAGGAACACAACCCTATTTTTACTGGCTCTGTTACTTTGTTTAGTGTTAATGTTACAGATTTGCCTGGGAAATGAAGCGACTGCACTTGAACATTAAAACTACGTTCATGTGCGAAAAATGCACAATTTTTAAACGAGTAATTGAGTGCACATGCGTATCGTGCGAGTAAATGTGGTAATGTTGACGTGTAGTCTCATTCCAACATGTGGTCGAGTTCGCGTGGTGGCATGACTACTGGCCTCCCATCCCGGGGGCCGGGTTTCAATCCCGGCAGTGGTAGAGATTTCTTGGTTGATATGCTGGATTCTACGTAAGTATTAAGTGGAGGTCACTTCAAGTTCAGTACTCCGTCCGTCGAACGGGACGTCAACCCGAGGACTACTTGGCACCTTTAGTTGAGAGCGGGCTAATAACGGGTCTCTCTCCACCCCCCTCCGTTCCCTGAAACACATCTGCCTTTAAGCAATTACCCACCAATCTCAAATGGCGCAAACAACCTAATTTGCGGCTCTCCTACCCCGAATAACTACAGTAGACCCTCTATAATCCGGCACTGCGCCAGTCCGGCACTCCAGTAATCCGGCGTATTTTTACGGGCGTGGTGGGGGTTTTAAGTTGAGACACGTTACTGAAACTATTGTAAACAAACAACTAGCGATCACTCAGTTGCCTCGCCGTCTCGTGGTTTACCCGCCGGCATACATATTTACCAGTTTTATTCGTGGTGTCCAGTGTGGTGTCGAGTGCGGTGACATTTTATAGTCTAGATTAATTTATATTTCAAGATATTGATGAGTGAAAATGTCTCAGTGTAAACGGAAGCACAAAACTTTAACACTGATTCAGAAAAACGAGATTTTAAATAGACTTGATAAGGGTGACAAGCTTACCAACCTAGCAAATGAATATGGAGTCGGCCGTGCTACAATACATGACATACGTAAGAACCGGGACAAAATTAAGTCTTTCTGTGAAAGCAGTGACAATGTTAAAAGTGTCCGGAAAACGTTGAAAAAGGGCGAGTTCCCTCAGGTTGAGGATAGCCTATATGCTTGGTTCATTTAGGAAAGGAATAGGCACACACCAATATCAGGGGAAATTCTTAAAGAAAAAGCAAAGATATTTTACGAAAAAATAATAGGGAAAGACGATTTTAAGGCTAGTGAAGGATGGCTTGAAAAATTCAAAAAACTGTTTGGAATTCGTTTGCTAAGTATGACAGGTGAAAAACTTTCTTGTGATGTTGCTGCAGTCGACCCATACAAAGAAAAGTTCAAAGAAATCATTAATGAACTAGGACTATGAACTATGTTGATTCTTTTATATATTAAACAATAGTTTGGAATTGTACAAGTCCAATAAAACACGTATTTTGTGCATTTAAATGTTTTTATTAATGAGCTTCCAGTAATCCGGCGTTTTCACTAATCCGGCAGTACCCTGGTCCGATATCTGCCGGATTAGTGAGAGTCTACTGTACAATGTACTATGAAATCCATCACCTTAGGTGGTGTCAGTCGAGGATTCCGTGCTCTCCGATGTCTTGCGAGTCGGTTAATTGGCGACATCGCTGCCGTGAAGTGGTTCTCCTTCCTAGGCGTGGGTGCAGTCTCGCTAGCGAGTGATTAACGATTTGCTGCTAATTGCTTTAGGGCGTAGGTAGTGCGCACAGTCGATTCAAGAAAGACAAATAATGCTCTTAAAGGACTGTGTCTTGGAATTAATTAGTGAAATACACTCCTCCGTCTTTCATCATTACCCACTCATTCGTTTGGTGTTAATTTGACCGATTTTCCTGGGAAAGATACTCAATCACATTATCAAGTAATTTATAGGGTCAAAAACGTTAAATAATATGCATTCATCCCTCGCAAGCATATGCAAGCTGTCTATTTCAACTGGCATATTCCGCCATTTCCAATCAGTACCTGATCTCTTTAGGAAATCTTAGGAAACTGAAGGTTAGTTATGACGCCCGTTTCATAAGAGAACAACGTACTTTTTGAATATTGAGCGGATGCATGTTTCTTTACGGCAGTGAGGCATGGACGATGACAGCAACGGAGAAGAAAAGGGTGGAAGCATTCGAAATATGGTGCTATCGAAGAATGATAAAGATAAAATGGATCGACCGAGTGACAGATGAAGAAGTCCTAAGAAGAGTGGGAGAAAAGAGAAGTCTGCTGAAAACATTAAAAAGAAGACGGGACAATCTAATGGGCCATATCTTAAGACACGATGGCCTGATGAAGACAGTCGTCGAAGGAAAAGTGAACGGGAAGAATGGAAAAGGCAGGCCTCGTATGAGTTACATAGAACAGGTTGTAAAGGATGTGAAAGAGAGAAACTATGTTCATATGAAGAGGTTGGCTGATAGAAGAATCGAGTGGAGGGCTGCGTCAAACTAATCCTATGATTGTTGACCCTTGATGATGATGATGATGATGAAGTTAAGAAAATAAATATATTTATCTCGCCCACATGATATACCAATCTGTGATCATATAAAGGGTAAAAATCCGCACACTTGCGTCAAGTAAAATTAATTCTAAAAGATCTGTTAGAATTCTAAAGATAAATTACGAAATGTTTCTATTGAAATTATTTTATCAATTTATTCTCTTCTCGGATTCTCAATTAACATTTATTAACAGTTCATTCTACGTATCACAACTTTCCTAAGCCATTTACGATAGCATGGAATTTATAGAGTCAAGACCGTTAAATAGTCTGTGGCCATCCCTCACGTGTCAATCAAAGGTGTAAGGTTAAAACGACCGGATTTAAAACTACAATCGTCTGTTTGATGCTGATATCGAACACGAATTTCAACATATTTTAGTGACTCAAAAGGCACTAATTCTCTTATTGTTATTTCTTATAATCATAAAAGGTCTATTAAGGAAGGATCGAACGTGACTGAATTCTATTCATAATGCCAACGGGTTTTTTATTTATATAAATATGAAAGTTTCACAAAATGTATAAACTCTTTATTTGGATTATAGAGAAAATAATAATTTCATGAAAAATGTACTCAAATCGCAATAAACATCTGCAAATCATTTTTGTTAAGTTTCCATTGATGAAACCCAAAATTTGCCTTATCTAGTTGCGTTTATTGGCGTTTCATGAAGCGATAGTCTCAAATCCATCACAGAAAATTAAGGTGCTAAGCCAGTTAAAAGGGCAGGACAACGAAATACTCTTAACCTCATGGTTTACAGCGTTAAAGCGTATATTGCAAGGAGACTTGGAAGCAGTCTGTCGCATTGAGCGATCACGAGGAAAGTTTGGCGACGCTTACGTACTTGCGGATCCTCTTCTCTGTTCCCGGACAATGCGCGCGGGATATATACAGCCTCTTCTATAGTGGGCGTGCTCATTTTCCTTGCTGCGTACGGGACCATTAAGTCATAAAGTATTTATATACTTTTTTGCGGGATCCTCGGACCGTGTAGTCATCTCTGTGTGGGAAGGGGCAGAGTTTGGACGAGAACGAGGGGGAGAGGGGAGGGAGAGGGCGAGAAAGAGAGAGAAGGAGCGGAGGATGAAGATACGCCCTCGATCAATCAAAAGGGTTCGATTCTCGAAGTTGGCAGCGTGGAAGTTGTTCGAGGGGGTTGCGGGGTGAGTGGGCAGAGGAAGGGTGAAAAGATTTTTCTTTTAGGAGAGGGGAGCGAGGGGGTGTAAAGTGATGGAGATTCGGGCGAGATCGTTGCCCTCGCTTGGCCTGCCTACGGGCGGCGGGGGGCGGCGGGGGGCAGGAGGAGGGGGCGAGGCGAGCAGAGTGGACAGGCACGATTTTTCACACGTCCCCCCAACTCCTCCTCGACTCTCTGTTTAATGCTCTCTCCTCCGTTCCATTATCCCATTCCTTCTTTCCCTCTTTCTTTCTCTCTCGCCGCTCGCCTGTTTGCGAGAGTACCGAAATCTCGGCAGCTAAGCGACTCCTCCTTGTTTCACCGTTGCGGACTCTAAATGCGTGTTCACGTTCCTCCGACTATGTTCTTTTTTCTTCCGCCATAACCTGGCTCGCATCGGCTTTTACGAGCGTAAACACGTAGGAATAAGCAGACGTTAGTTGAACCGGAATTATTTTTTCTTTAACAGATGGATGAGTTTCTTGAACAGTAACATCTTCATTTTCTGTATGTCTAGAAAGTGTCCTCGAGGGTAAAAGGCCGGGGGTGGACATATGAAAACATGCAGGTCGTTCATGCAGTATTAGATTCAATATTATTCGAGAAGACCTTCATTTGTTATCCATGCATTACGCGCATGGAACTATTAGATTAGTGTCTACGTAGAAATGTCATTTTTATTAATTTGTTTGCACGCATTGAGTTACAATTCTCAATAGGCATACCTGATTGCAGATATCATTTACATCTATGTATCACCCTGCAAGATATCTTAAGGGTGATTGGCATGAGGTGAAATTAAATAGAGAAATTGTAATGTTATTGGTTAATTAAATATAATTCAATGAAAATAACCCGGTGGAAATAGAACAATGTATTCACATAAGTACGGTACAAGAGATATACTTCTCAATCTAAAGAACATTAGGAACAATATCAACAGAGAACAATGGCCAGGGACCATGACAGTTGCATACACGTATGAAAAGAAAGCAAAAGATGAACGAAAACACGTCAACATGAGGAATTGTTTAGTCGTACTTTTTTCATAAACCAACAGAAATGAGATTTTTATGCATCCACCATGCTCGTGCAACAAATGAATAATTGTAACGTTTATTAATGGGTTTGGAATAACCTAGGGTTAGTTTAATCGTAACAAAGAGTGCCAGGGGGTCCACGGTTTTAATGTCCAACCCGACGAACGAAGATCTTCATCTGGCATTCAAGTTAGAACCGGTACCTAGTGTCCAAAAACATCTCAGCCACTTCCGGGACTTGAACCCGGGTCCACAGGGGGGAAGGCAGTGGAACTACCTCATCAACCCAATCCACAATTTCGATTGGGCCATTTGGCGTAAGCCTCCAAATAAAATGGCCGGCGAGGAAGCGTGGTGACTTGCTCTACGGTTTGGACATTCGGGGGTTCAAATACAGGCGAAGCCTTTGGGAAATCCAATTAAAAACGCTCTAGTTCAATTATTTGATTGTCTAACGTTCGTAGCCGATTAGTTCGTTAAGTAAAGATCTTATCCTCTACTGTCTTATGAATGTGAGAAATTTGTTTACCTTAGGCTTTTTACCTGTGCTTATATTGATTTTGGGGAGTTATTTTACAATGCTCTAAACACGTTTTGAATCGAGGACAAATTATAATATGAAAATTTAATTCCAACAAAATGCTTACTAAACAGAAACGCTTATGGCATCAATGTTTGGAATTCCAAACAGTGGTAGGTGTTAAAATAAATGAAAAAGATCTTAAAAGAATAATGCAGGTAAGACCTTATCTATCTGAGTATCAACCTGCATTATTAAATTATTCTTTGGTTTTTGATATCTCTATAAAAAAACTTTCTGAGGTTTCATACGTGATTGAGTGGAAACGTAACATAATAGAAACTGAAAAATGAGCAACTTCCACAGAGAGAATTATTACCACAGGAAATGTATTTCTCTGTGGAAGTTGCTCATTTTTCAGTTGCTATTATCATAAACTTGTTCTCAAGTTTAGTTTGTATCTTGAAATCATTTACCACTGCCCCCTGCCACAGACTCTAGAGGTGGCTTTCAGGGTTGTTAGTAGATATAGATATATATTGATATCACTCCTAGGATTAACTAGTTCTGAATATTTATGTTTTGCTCACCTATATCGCACACGATAACAGTATCGATATCGATATTAGCCAATACATTTTTTCTCCAGGCACTTTCCGAAACGATGCTGGCAATAAAAAATTGCCGTGGTGGCCATCCTGACCATTTGAATAATATTTCTGTCAATAACGCTGTAACATTATCGAAAATCGTAATGAATTGCTATTGGAGCTAGGCGTAAGTACATACTTACAATTCAACATCTATATCACGCAAGACTAATGTTTCCATGGCAAAATAATCCTTCCTTTCAGAACATCATTTGTTGTCGTAAAAAATACAATTGCATCGGCACCATTTTCTCCAATCGCCTATTTATTTTTTCACTAACAAAGAGATCATTCGCTTGACAGAGTGATAAGCAGTCTATTTGTTAGAGGAATAACATAGCTAGCAAATAGGCTTTTGTAAAAAAATATTATTTCGTGGTAAATATGCCTTCATTATGGTATCTTGACCGCCTATGAACAACGTACTGTTCGGGGATTATGAGGCTATCAGAGGCTAGTAAGTTTTAGAGATAAAAAATACTTCATACACACTCATCAATACTGTTTATGTCATATCTTTTCTGATCAGCAATCAAGCATTAAAAGAACGGAATCTTAAATTCATACTTTCGGCTATCTCTATCTTCAATCCGTAACATGCTAAAGATGATGCGTAAAAGCCTTGTCTATTAGGGCATACGGAATTGAATTCTATTGGACATGCAAAAGGCATTAAATGAAGAGGAAAACATCTGCAAGAGGAATAACCTCGGGAGCGGAAAAACAGGAGGATTGTGTAGCAATGAACATTTTATTTGAGTTAGCTTTAATTGAGTGACAGTAAATCTTGTTGCATCCACCGGATACGGGCATCAAGGAATTTTGAATAATGTTTCCACCGCGAAAAAGAAAATGCTATCACTTAATTTGCCATTTTGAAAACCCTAAAAAAATTAAAGTCACGAATTCGAATTCCGCTTCGGGCATGAATTTTGAGGTTGGCTTAGCTAAAAGGTTGGTTTATTCGGTGCATTATATAACCTAAACAGTTGGAGTGCCTAAATTTAATTCTTTCTCCGCTCTGAATATAAACTCTGAACTTGAATACCGTTGACGACCACAGTTCCTGACGAGAGGGAAATTAAAATTGATCCTAATTCGTTCTGCTGCTGCCATTTACAATTATCTTCGCCGATTTTTCTTAAATTTAATGAGATCTCATTAAATTGCTCATTAAACAAGAGCTCGCTGCGTCCTCTCGAATTTGGACAAAGGAAGTCCAGAATGCGAGGCATAAAAATTGCGTCCATCTCCTCTTTGTTTCCGAATGCTCCCTTCTCTTCATTCCTCCAACCCCCTTCATTCCCCCCTCCTCTTTTCCTTCTGCCCCTCCTCTTCACCCCTTCCTCCCTGCCCTCCTTCGCTTCACCGCCCAATCTCCCCCACCCCCCTCCCTCTCCTTTCCCCCCTCCCTTTTCCCCCACACAAATCCACGTTCTATATTTAGGCACTCCTTATTACGATTTACGTCTCTTAATTCTCCTCTCTCCTGCTCTCTCAGTCCATCTCTTTTCGCAATGACTGCTTTAGACTTTTACCTCCTCCGCTCAACACTTTCCTTATATCTCCTCTCCCTCTTGTCCTCTCGAGGAAGTTTTGCGAATCATTGCCTAAAACGGCCCTGACCTCGCTAAAGACGGAGGTCAGCACCTCTGATTGCAGGGCATAGTCTCTGCAATATTAATCACTAAGGGATTAAAATGCCATGCACATTTTTGTATTAAGTCTGTTTCTAAAATATGCTCTGGAGATTTAGTTTTATTTCAAAGGATTTTGACGGGTGGGTGGCTAATGCATGATTTATTTTCATCCATGATTGGGAATAATTCATGCATTTCCAGTTCGCATTGTCATTACACAAAACTATTGATTTTCTCTTTAGGACACTAAAATTAAAGAGAAGAATACTTGCGTAGATTTGAAAAGAAAATATCTGTTAATTGTTCCTGGTTGCAGATCGATTGAAAATTTTTGACGATATTCTTATTTTGCTATATCCTTGCCAGCGGAAGCACAAGGTCTAACCTCTCCCATTTTCCAATAATTGGGCTCAAATACGCATATAAGTCACTTCTCACGCATTTTTAATATCCACCAGTCTCAAACTCTCATAAGTAAATGTGACATCAATAAAAAGTTGAAAACGAAACGTTAAATTTCTATAGAATATTTTTGACAATAAACTACCCAAATTTCTTACCTTCTCAGCACACCTTTTTTACCAAAAGCATTGCTGTTCGCGATCTGATCATAAAAATGAGTTTGATATTTTTTATCACATGGGTAAATTGAAATAAAAATACGATTAAATGCGAATTTCAAGTCATGGAATTACAGTTTCTTATGGTTTGTAAACGGTTTATTTTCATTATATCTCTCGTAAATGATTTATTTTCATTATATCTCTCGTAAATACGATTCAACGCAACGAATACTAGAACAAGATCTCCAGAAAGAAAGAAAAGGAACATGACCCATTACTAAATTTCTAACTGCGTTAATTTCACCGTTTTCGGCCTGGGATGAAAAAAATTCAAAATTGCTTTTGAAATTTACTGTTGGCTAATTAAATGTTTATGTAGCATTGAAACTTGCTTGCTGCTTTCTTTTTACTTCACTGATTGCACTATAACTAGCATGAAAAATCTATATTTTGCAGTGCTTGTTTCTCAAGAGGGTTACCATGGATGTCATCCCTTTTTTGCCAAATGAAGCGCATTCTAAGCTGAAGAATGAATAATTTACGCAATGTAGGTAAGTTACATTTACCTTCTACTATAAGACAAATATTCATTTCATATTTTGAATATTGCTCGAAAAAGATTGCCTGAAAAATTTATTTTCCTATGATGAAAAAGCGAAATTTAATTTTTTTATAAACAATCTGACAGCCATGCAATTTAGTAATATTGAGTGTCTATTATGTGTTTTTTTGCCAATGATAAAAAGGATCCTGGGTGAGATGAATAACATAATAGGAGAATTGCAAAAGTTTAATAAATTTTCTTACGGGGGAGAATTCGTAAGAGTCATCCGAGGTAAAGGTATTTAAAAGACCAAAGAGTTAGTTGATTGGCTGTGTGGGCGTATGTCGATTACTAGAGCAGTTATTCTCCCATGGACAGTTATCCAATTATGAGATTACTAGAATGAAGGGAAAATAGTTTTGAGAAAGATATATTCGAAGGTAGGGGAAAAATGATATGGCCTATTTTCACCTAACATGAATACTAGATTACCAATATATTAGGAATATTAAAAGTAGAAAAGAGTACTTTATTGGAAGTCTGCGAAATGCATGGATGCTTCAGTTTCCGTTGTACCATTTTTCATTCCCTCTTCGGACTGGCAGCAGTCAATTTTGGAAGCACGCAATAGATGGCGGCCCCCGCGCGATTTGCTTTCAAGGAAGAGCTTGAGAATTGAACATTGCGTGCAGAGTGAATTTAAAGAACCAGTCATGCATTATTCTCATCGTACCCGACACACAGGCATTGTTATTCTATCGTGACAGTATATTGACCAATTATATAATTTGATTATACATTCCTCAAGGTACCATTTTCTTTCTCGTTTATCCTAAATTGCTGGAACAATATTTTAAAGAAAAGTAACATTCTGGCTCTAGTTATTTTTCTCCCAAGAACTTTCTTGTTACGATAATAATATGCCAATAGTTATCTGCAGAGTTAAATGTCTTACTTTAATTAGGCGAATTAAACAACGTTTTATGCCGAATGTTTTGGTACTAAAGAAATTGATATATATATATGTCCCTGCGACAGATTAATGCCTATTACAACGGCATCGCCTAAAACTAGAGGTTGAACCGAAGTTTCATTCAAAACAAATATTGACTTCCCTATTTTTGGTCCTCACAAGCTGTTTCCTGATATGAAATGAGCTGTTAATAGTAGTTATTAATATATGTTTTGAAGAACTTGATGAAATATTGATTCAGCGTTCTTCAATAGAAATGGAGAAAGGCATCAAATCTATTGTATTTTTAGGTAATATATTTTGATAACATTAAAGACTAAAAGAAATATGTATCATGAAGTTTAACAAAAGCTTGATTAATTAGGTAATGGATATTGAGATCAAAATGTAAAAAATGCTAATTATTTTTGTTCATTACTTCTCATTCAATAAATTAATTATTTTTTGATAAATTTAATATTTAATATTTCTGTCAATGGTGCATTTTTCTTATTTATTATTATAATTAATGAGCCTTAGCTGCGAATTAAACAACGTTTTATGCCGAATGTTTTGGTACTAAAGAAATTGATATATATATGTCCCTGCGACAGATTAATGCCTAACGGAACTATATGGTTGCCAAGAGAAAGATATAAAAACATAAAATAAATAAAAAATGGAATCATCTCTTGGTTGGTATGGTTGAGGAAAAATTAGCAGAATTCCAACTAGTAACAATCTGCCCGTTTAAAACAGGGGTGGAAAAATTATCAAGTAATCTGGGATGAAATAATATGATGCATATAAACCATAGAAAGAAGCTATCCGACACCCAAATTCCACAAAGCTGTTGAAAAAGGTAAATTGAAAAAACTCGATCATTTCAAAGCGTTAAATATGTAATGTCACTGTGGAATTTCTGGGTTTTTCTGATAGTTTCGTAAGGATGATTTGTAAGAGAAATGAACAATATTATGAAAACCAACATTTTCCTGATATCATTCAAAGTTTTTATAGAAAGCAGTTCATTTGATTTTTAAGTTCATTAATTTCTAAGTTCATTTAATCTTTAATTAATTAAGTTTCATGATCACGTTTTTCGACACTCAATACTGATAAAAATGCCCTCAGGATGGTTAATTACGTGCGTATGGATGTCATTAAGTCAAATTCGGTCGAGTGATGAGGATATTGGTGATATTGTCACAGGAAAACTGTCCCGTTGAGCATTATTCCGTTAGATAGTGATATATGTGCATTTAAATATGGGTCATCAATAGTCCATGAGATAGGTACAGCAGATCACGATGATCGATTACCATCCTCAAAGCTTTCCGTCAGGGACATTTTCTTCTGGGGGGCCGCGTGTTTTCACCTAAGCCAATTGATTCGTTGAGTCCGATGTGATCGTTAGCCAGGCATTAGGTTGTAAAAAGGAACGATTTTCCTCGGCTCCGCATTCTTTATGAAATGAATACGTATCTGAATAACGAAATGGGCTCTTTGGTAGCCTGAGGGTCATCCCGTCCTGCCGATAGAATACAAGAACCTCTCTCGTCTCTCACAGGCAAGAATGATCCTCAACGGCAACCCATTAAATAAACACTTCAAGCCTTTCAAAACCTCCAACAACGTTTCTCTCTGTCGGCGATGGTTTGTTTACATAAAGATGCCGCAGTGACGGATATTAACGATCTATTTGATGTCGGTCAAACAGCTGCTCCAAGAGAGAGAACCTTTGATGCCTTCTCCCTGTCATTTGCTCGTTCCCTATTCTTAGATTCGCAAAGGTGATTGATGGCAATACTTTTATCATAATCCTTACTTTTGACATGGATATACCTATGATGAAAATATCCGAGTTCTCGTATAATTTTTAAGTCAGTGTTTGAGACCTGTAAATTTAGTGGTGTAAGAAAGGGGCATTGGGACATTACGTCGCCTTGCTGCTATGTAGAAGGAGAAAGTTTGCAATGTTACTTGTCTTACTAATACGGTTTCAGAGGATTAAATGTGAAAAACGTAATCGAATGCTGAAAATATTGGTTTCAATGAAAGTAGAATTATACTCGTTATTGATTGATCAATGTATAAACCGTGTAAACTATAAAATAGTGCTAAATGTACCTACTCTTTGAAAATCCTACTTATGCTATTTTGTTTTTGTAACAATCACCCTTTTGATTTATCAGCGACTGTCTTACATAATAGGAATGGCGTTCTTTATAAGAGCTGTGCTTATCAGTTACTAATACCGTAGGTGCATGATATTCCCATACAAGGTTAGCAGGTGTGGTGGTGCCTCTTCCGGTTATCATAGATAAATAGTTTTCTTAAGGCCGTTTTACACGCTGACTGATACTCGTGCAGCCTGCTGCGAGAACACTTGCGCAAGAAATATTGCACCGTGTAAAGCGAAGACTTGCAAGGAGAGACTGCGCCACTGCGTGAACGAATGCGAGTAAATTAGAACATGTTCTAATCTGATGCATACATTCTCGCAATTTTCGGATTTTTTCTCACTATATTGTCAAGATATAGCGGAAATGAACTGCCACCATAGCGATTCTAGCGATTCAGTAGGTTGTTGACGACTGAGATGGGTGTTTTTGTATGCATTAAACATTTGGTGCATTTAGTGCCATAATCATCAGTCGGAAGATTAATCATGTGAAAGCTTAAATGCCTTCGTCAAGGAAAATGCCCTTATATCTCATTGCAGTGGCCAACAGCCATGCGTTCGCTGTGAAAAATATGGGTAAATATACGGGACTAGGATGCCCATTATTTTGTTAAGAATATGGTTTAAAACATATTTTAAAGTGGTTGATATATGGTGCATCGTTTACGTCCAATGGAATCGTTTGCCACATTTCTTTTATTGCCGGATCTGTTAGAGTTTGTAAAATAAAAAGACCCGTATTTTTCCGTTTTTTGATCCGTCAATTATTTCTCGAGTTATAAGCGGCGACAAACTGATGTTTTTAAACCTTTCGGAAAAGTGGGCGTTGTGCAACCTCTGACGTCATTGACTTCGTCCAATCACAACGGAGCCCGCGAAGCTACTTCGCCGTATCGCAAAGGGAGGGACACAGCTGACTCTGCCAATAGGAGCGATTGCGACAGGATCTGTGGGAGAAGACCTTCCCCATTCCATTCCCTTCCCTTCCCCTAAAATCAGTCAAGGACGGGAGGACAATGACGTCAATGATATAAAAGCAGCTTCTTCTTTGGGCGTCACCTTTTGCTTATTTTAATTTTTGATTTATTAGAGAATGGTTGTGGTTAGAAGATTAATTGTTTCACTAAAACTCGTTTTTCGTTTTCATCTAACAATGCCGTGTACAAAATTGCGATTTCGGTTCCGAGTGAATGCCTCCATTAATTTCCAGTTGACAGATCTTGACGATATACATTATATTGACGGTGCTCCGTCACGAAATTTTCGACGCTTGCGATATTTATTACATCACGGAATTTCGCGGACGACTACCTAAAATGGAAGCGACATTAACTTGAGCAGTTTCAATTACTGTGCAAAAGGGTCTTTATAGAATCGCGCATGGATTTTGTGTGGCGATTTCCGAAGGGGCTTCAACCAAATACGAATCAAGCACTCCCTGGTCCGAAGGCCGACCCTTCTATCCAATGGACAACATCAACGTCTCTTGAGTAAATAGCTGGAAAAAATTGTTTCTTTCATTTCGACAATTGTATATTTGTACTGATATTATATAAGGAAAGCTTTCGCTTTCTATAATCCCGGCTCAAATGTGAGTGTCCAACTCCCTTAAAGATTTTCGGCAGAAGGCAACGATTTGGCATTTAAACGCAAAAGAACTAGTTATTTTTATGATAAATACACGGTTAATACTTTTCTTGACAAAATCACGTCATTTATTTATTACACCTGGGCAGTGTATACTTGATTGCCGTTGGACAGAGGCCGGCTCTAATTAGCTGTAGAATATTGTGAAGGTCTTTTAGAGTAAATGTCATTCTAGATCGGGCGACTGATGTTATCGCTGCAATATACATGATGACGTATATTAGATGAGGCATATGTATAGAGATTCAACGTATATAGGCAATCATAGGCAGTATCAAGCGTTTCATTTCATTATTTTCCATTTTTTCTACAATACCCTGTTATTGTATATTCTAATCACTTACTATGACCACAACCCTATTCTCTATCATCTGTTATCGCCTTACTGAAGAACTTCTGTTTAATAAAGTTGGTGTTCTCATTTTCAGTATATAGTTCGACTGTAGCTTCATGCCCTCCATGCTACTGCTGGCTGAGTGTTTTTTCCGCGGAAAGTGTGTTCCTTAGACGTGTTTTTATGTGAAATAGTCTGGCTTGTGCAATTTTCCCCACTATTTTATTCTTGTGGGCTGTAAACTTCTCCGATTTCTCCTCTCTTCTTACTCTGTCTTCTCTCACGATTGTTGATTCTGATTCAGGTTACGTGGAAGCGAGTTCTCCGAGTGGTTTTTCTCGCTTTTTCCCCTGGAACTCGTCTCCTGGAACGAGTTTACCTCATTCATGTAGTTTTCATTTTGAAAATTAAGACCCTCCTTGATATTGCCAACGGTTTGGAATTTTGACATTTCCTTCCTCGCACGAGCCAGGATTTGGTGGTCTCAAGAGGCTTCCGTTGGAACAATGCCAGCGTTGAAATGAAGGAATCCCGGACTCGTCGCCGAAGTGGACGGGAGCGATATGTACGTGAACGCTCGACCTGAAATGAGTCCTCCCGCGATGAACAAACAGAGGGTACCGTTCAAACAAGCTATTGTGGGATATGCGCGCACAAGGCACGGGCGTGTATGTGTATGAGTCGGATGTCCAGGTGGATGAAGGGAGGGTGAGGCGTTGTCCTCCCTCAACCACCCTTTTGAACGGCGTTCCTGTCATCAAACCCCTTCCCCACATTGGCCAGCACTCCCCTCGCGACCTGCGGCCCACACGTCGCCGTCTCCCCTCTCAGCCAGTCTCCAGTGCCTTGTGGTATCCAGACCGCGTCGGTAATGGTGGGGAGTGTAGGGAGGGTTGGGAGGCGGCTTGATTGACGTGACAGAGCAGCCCAACACCTTTTTATATCCCACCCTCCCCTCCTCAGCCCCTCATTACCAATTCTCCTTCGCAGGGCCCGACCGGCCGCGTCCTCCACCCCTCCGCCCAGGGCCTCTCCAGTTTAGCTGTTGACCCCCACACACTCGCTCTCTCCCCCTTCAACCCTTCCCGACGGGTCTCCCTTTCCCACACGCGATCCCTTTGCCTTCACCTCCCCTTCCCTCCATCGCTTCTCCTCACACTTCCTTCTCGACGACGTCGCTCCAGAGAGTGCCACCGATGTCAGCGTCACGAAGAGCAATTGAATCCGTGGATCGGCCTTGCCCGATCATGTTTATCTACCCCTCAGGACTCCATCTTTCTTCCTCGTGAAGATGTGGAAATCTTGAAATGGAGAATTGCGTTCTTATTTAACACTT
The DNA here is from genome assembly GCA_933228895.1 of Platycnemis pennipes. NCBI lineage: Eukaryota > Metazoa > Arthropoda > Insecta > Odonata > Platycnemididae > Platycnemis > Platycnemis pennipes. The sequence goes on from OW121853.1 coordinate 111,052,673, forward strand.
ACGAGTAGCTATAGATTGAAGTTTATTCCATCCTTAAATGGTATTGACATTCCATCTTTCCGCATTTCTTTTGTCTAAATCACGCCGCAAAAATAACGTCACTCCCGGAAAACATTTAGCTTCAACGAGGAAGAGGTATTGTTTGCTTTGTACTCTTTGTTCCCATTGCCACCATCATCTCTGGCTGTCAGGCATAAACTAGGATGTGCATAGCACTCGACTGAAATCCTGCTTCATCTCACCTCTTCATATTAACATAATCGTCTTTTTTCATCCTTCACTAATTGCGTCACGTATCCATATTTTATTTGGTTCTTCTAATTTGATTTCCATGGATCGCTCTTCTCTGGAGACATGCAGGTCTTGAGATGAACCCGATATAGCTGTCTTACTCTTGTTTCAGAATTTTGTTGGGATTATTTATCCAACTGCTCTTCTGCACTAGAAACACACTACCACTTTCATATCCTCTATTCTCCTAACGTAATTAATGTTAACCAAGGAAAATGTTATCAATATAAATACAGTCAATGACCTAAATATTTAAAATTTTTGACCTTTGAATCAATTATTTGATTATTTTGAAATCCTTACTCCCTTCTTCATTGCCTTCAGTATTTATAAGGCGTAACCACTGTTTCATTCTCCTTTGGCTCAGCCTTTGAGGTATTCTTTTATGCTATCGTGCATGAAGAAGTCAACAAGCTATACATATTTTATATGAAACCTCTGAGGCGGCCAAGCCCTGACTGGAAACCAAATGAATAACTTCAAAATACGTTATTATCTTTGTATCCCAGAGTGAAAATAGATTTGTGTTACTAAAAAGTATATGTTGATAAACGACATCATATCAAGAGGAACAATGGAATTTTGACTTATTTTTCGGACTCTTGGTGTTGCGACGGAGAAACTTAATCCACATTTGGCTCAATGAGGAAATGAATGACAGTTATTTTAAGAATCCAAATAAGCTCACTATCTATGAAATAACACGTTTCCCCCTGCTCTGGAATAATATCTCGAGAAATAAAAACCTGTTCCTCCATCAGCGTGGGAAACAAGTAACCAGCAACTCTATTAGCTTGAACTCTAATGTAAGCAACACCATATTATAATATTTGTGATTGAATCAGTGTGAAAAGGACGAGAGAAGATGCAAAAGAGTTGAATGTTTGATAGCCGGGAGGAAAGAAAGCTGGGAATAAGGTGATGGAATTACAATAGATTCGGTTGGGTCGGATGGCTCATCAATATTTAAAGGGTCCCTCGTGAGGTGAGAACAAGGCGATATCAGTAGGGGAACTTTTAAGAATAGGGAAGGCCATAGTCGTTTCAGACTTCCGTCAGGTCAATAGCATTATGGAATTCTTAATAATGCATTTTAATAATGAACGTGTTATGGGCTGGAATTGAACAGTACTGTAAACTTCTGATTATCCATCCCCACGATATCCGGGCTGCGGATTATCCGTGCCTATTTAGTGTATCGGCCATGGCCTCAGAGGTAAGTAAACTTTTATTATTTTCCTCCAGTCATGACTTTCACTTTGTGCCTAACGACTGGTGCGGTGTCCTACGCCGGGCATCGTGCCACCTAGGATGGCGGCAAAAAGCTTGGCGTACATTTCATCTGTTACATCTGCGTCAATGAATGTGCCACTTTGTGTAACACCTAAAATATATATACATTTATAGTGCTTCTTTTTTTTCTTCTTTTTGCAGTCTCTTCGTATTGCATTCCAATATTGTTTTTTATAATAACTTGTGTTATGGAACGGTTATGGAACGCTAACTTATTTTTGTCCCCCCCCTCCCCCCCTGTACTCCCCCCTCGAGAACATCCTGGCTACGCCACTACTGTCATCCTGTTATGGAATTAATTTCATAACTCTGGATATATATTAATTATGTGAAATCATTTGTGTTCCTAAGGGACGAAATCGTCCCGGAATAATAAAATTCTATTCTATTCTACATTGCGAACATCTAATTGCGGCCAAGACAGCTCTATTGAATTATTTTCGGTCATAAAATGCTATTATGTGCAGGGAGAATTTTTAAATTGGCAAATAGTGTTGTTTTATTAGGGAGTATTATTATTTTGGCGGCGCACAGTAGAGAAATGAATCAGGAAGTAACCGAACTGCGGATTATCTGTGCTTTCCGATTATCCGTTCACCCTTTACCAGTTATTAGCACGGAAAATCGGGAGTTAACTGTATATTGAAGAATATGAATTGAAGGAGATCTTGATGGTGTGGTAGCTAGAGTATTGGCCTGCCATACCAAGGGCCCAAGTTTGAGTCAGCGGCAGAAATGGTAATGCTCATCGGAATACTGATTTCTTCTTCAGTGCTAAGAGAAGAAGATTTGGAGTTCACTGCTCTGTTCGATCTCTGTCGGATGGGAGTTTAAACTTTGAACCTCTTTGTGCACATTTTTAAGAGATAATATGGACGCCAGGTTTCTCCCCACCATTCCCTAATAATTCTATTTCCTACCGAGTTACTCACCTCCCCCATATAACCAACGGAAGAAATGAATTACAATGCTTTCTCAGTGTATAGGGGAGTAAAGATTTTCATGGCAGTCATCTAGGTGCGATTTTTGGGGTTCTCAAACTTCTTAAAACACCACAGAAGGCTTCTTCTAGTGAACTCGGCCTAATGAATTGCTTAAATCTCGAATACCGCGAAGGTGAAACCCATTGCACACAGATTTCAGTCAAATATTACACCATTAAGGATTTTTGAGCGAATTTCGTTAACCAGCAAGGTATCATGAATACGACGCTCCGCTAGCAATTTTGTATTCCAAGCTCTCCAAATAATTTTTCACTCTCAAAGTTGACACTCTTCGTAAGTGAATTTTGTGTGTGCATTTAAATTTCTGTCACATTATTATCAGCAGTTAAAGGCAAGCAAAAGTAGTCTTGTGTTTGCCAGGATTATATTTGAGCAAGCTTTCTTTAAAGTTTTAATTTATAAAGGGAACCCTGGTGCATACGTTCCGCTATAGCGTATTGCAATTGCGAATCACGATTAACTTAATTATTTTGCCTGAAAACGACTCACGGATATTTTCCATCATGTAAGTCAACTTGGAGGACACAACATTTTGACAGCAAAGTAATGATTTATGTTTAAGTTATTGGGCATAATCATTACTTTCATGCCGTAATAAATTCTGTGCATAAATTTTTTACCCGAAAAACTTAAATCTTAAAAATTTTACATCTACCGTTGGATAATGACCCCATCTACAATCACAAAAATAGAATATTGTTTTCTTTGAGTGTTAAATAGCCTTCGAGGAAATGCTTCATATGCCTCAATTAATCAAAAAATATCTAACGCTTTATTTAAATAAGTATCTATCATCAGCTGGCAAAATATTACCTTAATTAAGGAAACACTTGCTGGATTTTATTTTACTTATGTTTCTTTAGGTTTTACTTATAAATTTAACTTATGTGTTTTTTTAAGCATCGCGAAAAGTAAAAAAAATAATTGTGAACAGTATATGCTCACTTGTCATTTAGTAGTTTTACGTGTAAAATAGTTGACTCTATTCCAGCTGAATGGAAAGGATTTTTCAGTTGTGAAATAACTAGTTGGAAATAAATGAGTATAATTGTGAATGCTGTCCATCAAAAAGTTAGCATACTGACTAATAAGGCAGAAAATGGGAAAAAAAGACGTAGAAATTAAGCAGTTTTCTGGCAACTGCGTATTTTTTTTACCTTTATTATCTCTTTAATGTATTAAGGATTAAAGCATTAAGGTCAAGTCGAGGATTTTATAAACTTTATTTACCTACCATATTACATATTTACTGACACATTTTACAGTACCTACGTTACAGAGTACCATATGATTTGCTTAAATATTTTTACGTTACCCTACTCGATATCGGTGTCTGATCAAATACATCTTCTCCAGCACAAATCTAATCGTCCTCTTTACACACAGATAAGCTTCCTCAGTTTCCTCTCATCCGTCGCGGCTTACGGAATCACCTTGCCTCCAAGTGTTTCCAACTACCGATGCTGCTACTGCAGAATTTTAACCTGATAATTTTCTTCGTATTCTCTGACACCTCTTTATTAATATGTCTTTCCTTACATTTACCTTCATAGTTCCTCCTTTACCAGAGACCGATCTTTAGTTTTTGTCTCTTCTAGTTACTTATTTTACTAAAGATAGGGAAAATAGAAGGAAATAGATTAAAATTAATTTTTATGAAGCAGAGGGCTTACTTTAGTCCGCTATCCCACTCCAATGTGGGCGTTTAATCGGGACCGAAATCGCAATTTTGTACACGAGATTGATAGATGGAAACGAAAAACGAATTTTAGTGAAAAAATTAATCTTCTAACCACAACCATTCACTTATAAATGAAAAAATTAAAATATGAAAAAGGTGACGCCCACCGAAAGATCAGCTTTGATAACATTGCAGTCATTTTCCTCCCGACCTTGACTGCTTCTAGGGGAAGGGAAGGGAGTGGAGGGGTAGTCTCGGTAGGTCTGCTCGCACAGATGCTGTCGCAACTACTCTTATTGGCAGAGTCAGCTGTATCCTCCCCATTGCGATAAGGCGATGTAGCTGCGCGGGCTCAGTTGTGATTGGACGAAGTCAATGACGTCAGAGGTTGCACCATGTCCACTTTTCCGAAAGGGTTAAAAACATTAGTTTTTCGCCGCTTATAACTCGAGAAATAATTGACGGATCAAAAAACGGAAAAATACTGGTCTTTTTATTTTACAAACTCTATCAGATCCGGCAAATAAAAATATGGTAAACGACTCCATTTAGTTGTATTTTAACCATAGAAAATAACTTCTTTTGTGACGTAGGTGATTCAATGACACATTTTTCGAGCAATTAAAAAATCATCGTGCGGCCTGAAGGTCGCAGGTTTCACCTTCCTTGGCTCCATGTGGCAAGAGCAACGCTATCAACGAATCTCCTCTCCTATACAGTTGGCCCAGCGGATTTTTTCCTGCATTAACTCTGACAGGCTGACGCCTTTATCACCAAATCTCTTAAGTGGTTCTGAGCCAAGTGAGGCAGAAGGGACGGAGCGACATGGCCCAGCTATGACCAAGGAAGTCATGGAGTCACAAAAGCCGATGGACTCGGAGTGTTTGGTGGCAGACAATCTCACATTTAAAAAAACTAAGGGCTTGAAAATAAGAAAATTGCTCCACAGCTGAAAGAGCAAATCTTTCTTTCATAGCGTGAAAGTTTTTTTTTGTGTATTTGAGGTTTATGTTACGTTCTTTTGGGCTAAATTTCATGAGGGGTCGTTCATTTCCTGAAAACTTGATATATCTCGTTCGTTTCATTGCATTCAGGAATGAAACTTTCGCGAGACACTCTCTTAAAATGACTGATCCTAAATCAGTGAGCAAATATTTCTTTAGTAATGATGTTGCCTAAATATATTCTACTATGGCTGATGGCCCAAAAATGTGGCTTAAATGTGAAAATGATGCTGGGTAGCCAACGCTTCCACGTCTTCGGTTCTATCCAGTGGATATGTTGGGATTCAGAGATATTGAAACATTGATGGAAAGTTTTATGATTTGATAACCTGACTCACGCGATAAGGGTGGGTGCATTGATGAATTTCCAAACTTTTCTTTCCAATGCACTAGATTATCGAATATGTAGACATGCAAGGTTTCTAGCTTGCTATTGCTTTCTAGTTACTGAAAGTTTCTTCCCCAAAGCAAAGTGCTTTTGAAGTGACAATCTCCCAGCCAGTAGGAGAGAAAGCCGTTTACATTTTTCCGCCGAAAACTTCGAACTAAAATAAAACATTGATAACTGTATATTTGATATGTGTGTCGTATATTTCATGACAATAAAAAGTATATTTTTCTATGAGATAAGAAATTTGTGAATACATACGCGATTAGTTCAGTCACATACACTACACTTGTAATTAACACTCGTATTTCAATTTGTCAGCAATATTCTTAGCCTTTATACTCAAGGTATTTAGGATTTGTCATGAGAACTCGTATATCTGACTTAAACCCCCCACACGTAGACCTTCTTCACTGAATGCCTCACTTTGTCATGCAGCGCCTTTCCCCATTCACCGTCTCTTCCCCCAACCCAAACCAACCCTCCTCTAGTCCCGAGCGTAATAACTCGCTTTTATGAATGCCTTTCAACCAGCCTGCTCTTTACGATCCCTTTCTCGAAGATGATGGGAGGTGACGTGAGGGCCTCCAAGGGAAGAATTCTTTCTGCGCCGAGGGTCGTGCGTTGTGCAGTGGCACAACGACTTCAGTCGAAAGTATTCCGACTACTGAGGTTACACCATAGCATTGAACCCTTGCTTTACCCTAAGATTAAGTCAATATTATCTATGCATCGTTTAAAGATTTCAAGTTTTGATAGTAAAGAGTGGCTTTGTAGTTGGTCTTTTTTTTAATTTTATAAGACTCGGGTTTCTTCAAAATTAACTCTCCTTGTGAGATTTGATTTTAAAGAAACTAGGAAACTATCTCTCAGGATTACCGTGATAGATAAATAACGGTAATCTCAGGATATTTAATCACGTCAAATTGTTGGCTGCAGCGATTACGGATTTATGGGACTGAACTCATAGATCTGAAGCCTTGAGTGAGTACCTACCTATAAATGATTTTCCTCTCATTTACAGTTATTATCATATTGTGATGGATGTTCTTGATATTTTCGGTACCTACTTCTTTGGCGGTGATTATTTTAAATTATGGATTCTTATTAAGCAGCCCAAGGATTTAAAATTTCGGACTACCTTGAATTCTGAATATATTCACTCAGGAAAACACCGCTTCATTATATTTCTGCAGACAAGCGAGATAGTGCCACCCAAGTTTAGCACGGGCAATATAATCAGTCGGAATGGACCAAAATAAACAGAGACCACCTTAATCGAAAATGAGTTGACGTGATTAAATATCAATTCGCGTTAATCACGAGTTTATATTTTCATATGTTATTGCATAAATTCAAAGTAGATCCATGTTTGTTTATCTTAGAGTAATTGCTCATCAAGTCAAAGGCCGTGATATGATCACTCCTCTGCCGATAGTATAACTTCCTCACGTTCATGTTTCCTACTTCATACCTACCATTTAGATCATTTGATTGCCATTGGATTTATACCGTACCTACGCATGTTTACGACAAAAATATTTTACGTAGGAGGATTCTATCCCGTCCTTGTTTCATAATTCAAATTTAGAATTTGAGTAACATTTATCAAATACTCAGGGTAGTAATAATGTGGTGTTTACCCAGGTATTCCGCATCGTAATTCTGTAGCCATTGATGTATGTACTTCTTACCATATTACTAGTGAAATGAACGTTTATCGACTTCCTTGGATTCCACCCTCCTTCATGTCCGTCGAATTGGACATAAATCCAAGGTCTCCTTGGCGCCTTTCATTATGAGGAAGCTGATATCACGCCAGGATTCTTTTCGCCCTTCTATCCCCATCCTTGTGCATTTCGTTCCGGTTTGAAGCGCCTATAAATTAGGGTACAGACTTGAAAATACAGGATGATGAGCTATGGTCCCTTCCACCAGATCTTTGAGTGGAAATGAATGGAAGGGAGTGCAAAAGCAGCCCTCGGATTAAACATTCCGAGCACGCCGACGTAAAAGTGGGCAGTTATATACATATCGACTTGACTTGAGTATTATTTTACCTGGGCGGGATAGGACGTAACCGTTGGAGAGAGATTAGCGGTTGGATGAAAGTATCTGGCGTCGCGCGACCAATTTGAAATCGTATTTTTCTTGGAGTGCGTTCTGGGAGATAACTCTGAAGTCACGACCGAGAAGTAAAATCCTTAAGTAAAATTATGCTATTATTTATAAAATGTAGGGCACTACTTATAAATTGCGGATAAGACCGTGTGTTACTGCTCGTGCACTCGTTATATGTATAGCTAATTGTTTCAAAAGATTAAATTAACGCCAAATTATGTGTGCGTAATAGCCCTGGACGTCTAAACCCTCTATGTATCAACGTTCAGCATAGAAATTTTGCAATTGCATTTGTGTTTCCTGCCTGGGCAACTGGTCGTAATTAATTACGATACCCGTAAGAGGGACATTAGTTTCAGTATCTGTGTCAGAGCTATTATTCTCATTGGTGGCACCGATTAAGTCGCTGTCCGGCAATATCAAAGAATATTAATTGTATCCGGAGGTAACGAATGGCAATATTTTTTTGCTCCACACCGAACGGCAAGGATTTCCTCAAACCAAGACCCCCACCCTGATCGGACCTGCTACCCCTCCTTAAGCCGTTTCAGGCTTGACGTTAAAAGAGCAAAAAAGAAACCGATCGTCCTTGCACGCGAGGGCTTGCGTGGGTGGGGGGACGAGGGCAAACGGGGGTAAGGGGGAATGGCTCGTGGGGGGGGGGGGGGGGGGGGGGAAGGTAGGTAGGAAGGGGGAGGAACGGAGGCGAGCCGCAATTCTGGCGACACCAGGGCGCCCACGAACAGGGTGTCAAGTTTCCCAACTGCAGCGAAAGAAGTTTCGTCCTCTGGACGCGCTTGCTCTGCTCCAGGCATCGGAATAACCTCCAACATCATCTCGCCCTTCTACCAATTTTCGCGAAGTTTCCCCCCTCCCCCCCCTAGTATCTTTTGGGCGTCTCAGGGATGACGAGGAGGTCCCGGCCCCGTGCATTTTACGCACGTGGAAGAGGTAAATTTTTGTTTTTCTTGTAGTAAATACGCAACAACTGTTAGCAAAGGCCGATCGTAAAAAAAATAACCTCAGTGGAGGGCCAGAGCGACAGAAATCTCACACCTGAAGTTCGGTTTGACAGGTGTCATTTTTAGGTGTCACCTGCTGCTATGCACGAAGGCGTACGAGAGTCTCTCTTTCAAAGCGTAAGGGACAGTTCCTTCCTCTGGTTGATAGCGAGTACCGGTACTCTTAAAACTACTCATATTCTGTTTCCTTTGATATGTTCGGTATTCAATCCAGTGGCCATTCCTTCCCTGCTGCTTAAAATTACGAAAATATTCGAGCTTTTCCTTGTAATTTACCAAATAGCTTTGTTTATTTTGGAACAAATATGAAATTTGACAATTAAACTAGGAGTTCCTGCGCAAATTTGGATTTGCATTGCATTTACTAGGGAAAGGAACTAGAATGTTTTCAAAAACCTACCTTGACTGAGCTATAACCTGTTTTTGGGCTATCGTGAGATTGTATTTCCTTCAAGGCTGATCGAGCTTCAGATGAAAAATGAGGATTGGCGTGATGAATAATACCAGACATTCTACCTGAAAAATATGAAGGCTGCCTTATTAGGGTTGAAGTATGACAATACTTACTTATGTTTAACAACGTACGAATGAGGGATTGACAAATTTTGTAGAGCTAAGTACAGGTTTTGTCAGTTTATGAGTAAAGAAATATGATAGATTCTTGGAGAGTTAGAGGATTATTGTTATTGCTTTCGAATGTAAATTATTTTTTCTACGAACACCATAAATGTGCCTTTTGATCAGTATGGATATAGGCCTACCTAGAAATGATACAGTGTTGTTTTTAATTTTCAAGAACCAGTCCTTATGAGAAGTTATGTGAAACATGCACCCGATAGTTCAGTAGTTCTCAAACATTTTTTTCTCCATAGCTCCTATCACTCATATTTATTATACTTCCTCCCACTATTATGTAAATCCAATGGTTTATATCAATAAATAAGCATATTATTTTAAAAAATTAGTCTATATTGATGTAGATAAATTTACCACTTGTGTACTAAAAGTGCCATTTTGCACATTTGATGTGATATAATATCATTACACTTAGTTGAATAGTGTTCCTAGTCCCCCATCTGTTATCATTTGATTACCCCTGGGTGAAATTTCCCTTATTGAGAACCATGCCTTAGATTATCTAGGTCTTGAGTGTAAGTGGAAGGAAAAATCTTCAGTCCGGGAAACAGGGTATTTAAAAAATTAAGTCCGATTCCGGGAGTCTCCCGGCCAAACCAGCGGAGTAGGGGCAAACTTTACCTTAGCTCAACCTAAAGGCTGGTATGGCTCATGAGGGTGCTGTAAAATTTTCATATTAGGGAAGTAGGATGTTTCTTTCCCGATAGCTCTAGTTTCCCAGCAAGATATGGAACCCATAAAATATGTAGAGTAGTATATGAACTACACACTTTAGTAACCTTTGATAATATCAAGCCTACTATCGACCAGCTACCTTCACTATAGTTTATCCTGCACGGTCTTTCTTGAGATCAGGAAGGTTTTTCAGAACTATAATGAAAGGTATTATTTTTACCCTCCACAGCACTAATTAAAATGGTGGGATGCCAATCTACTTCAGAAATAGCTGTTCTGTAAATGTTGCTACTTTGAAATAGTGTTTTGATTTATTCAAGATCTAATTTTTTAAAACTTTTCCAAGAAAACAAATATTCCAACCACATCCTTCAGGAATCTTCGGTCATTAAAACGCTCGAGGGACCTTGGGCTAGTAGTATGTTTTCTGCGAAGACCTGGGTACAAAAACTATCAGGAAACTCAGTTTGTGACTTAGTCTTACCAATAATAGTTTTACTTAATGACTAATAATACTTAATAGCTTTACCTAATAGTGACTTAGTCAATAATAATTTTTATTATTTCGTGGAAAAAATTCTCAGATATTGCTGTTGAGAAAGGGGCTTACTGGAAAGAAATTCAACTTAAATTCTTATGAACTTGATAATTATATGCTTCTTATGTAATATGATTTGAGACTTTCCAGCTGCGAAAAAAGATAATAAATTATAGTGCGAATGTTTTCAATTGATGTTTAAGCAATTAAGCAATCATTTAAGTAATTAAAACTCCTAGGTTTAGGTATATGGTAAACATCTCTAATATCTAGTATTGTGTAAACCGGAAGTCTAGTATTTGCGCGAGTGTTCGTAATTGTAAGTTTGAAAGGAGTAACTAGTCGCAACCGAGTCGGAGGCCATCGTCTTGAAACATGCTCCATCTCCGATCTAGATGTTTCTGGATTGGAAGCCTGCCTCTCTAGTGTCGGGTTAGGCACAGCAGACTCCTCTATTCCTTTTCCTCTCGGCGACTCACCACTTTCCCCTCACCTCGGCGCTACCGTGCCGGAGACATCATTTGATACCACACGAAGAATCGCTTGACGTGCCAAAGGCAACCTCAAAGGGAACACCACATCTCACTCATCCCTTTCCACTGAACCCCTTACCACCAGGCATCCTCACCTCTTCGGTCTCCGCCTTCTCCGGTTTCACCTCGTCCCTCAAGGCGACCCTTCCTCCCTCCAACCCTCAACTTCCCAGCGAGACGTCCCCTTCCACCGACCCCTCTCCCTTGAATGCTAACCCCTTCCTCCCTCCATCGCCCTGCATCCCTCGCATCTCACCGATGCCCGCCTCCCAGCCACCTTCCACCCCACAGTAAAATACCCTCCGGGTTCCTTTCCCCACTCAATCCTCCTCCAACCCCTTTCAATTCATTTCACCCCCTCCCTTCTTTCGCCACGGCACGCGAGGTTTTATTTTACAACCCCCCCTTGTCGGTGCGCAGGAGTTTTTTTAATCTATTTCCGTGTTCCTTGCCTCAAGATTTTTTTGCCCTCTCACCCCTTCCTTTTTTGTCTCTATGGAGAATACTTAGAACATGGATGTCGAGGGGCTGGTTCTCATCTCATCAGAATTTTCAAGCATTAGGTAAAGCATGGATGGATTTAAATCAATGCTTTGAAGGCATATAAGACCTGGAAGAAAGCAGCAAAGATGGGAATGAGAGGGAATCATTAGACAGGGAAGCAGTCAGTTCATTCAGACAGGAATCAGTCGGCTCTTGACGAAAAGTGCCATTAGAAACACATTTTAACGGTCCATATGATGAATGGAGTAATGAACTTGGAATGCTCCTATAGCATCAAAGTTCCAATGGAATATCCTCTAGGTTTTGAACTCGGTATCCGAGTAACTCCTTTAATATGGCAGGTGACAGTTTCAGCAACTACTAAACTGGAATGGGTATATCATCCCACAATTCAATTCAAGAACATGAGGTGAAGAATTACGCTACCCAAGCAAACGGATACAAGGAGAAGAAAGCCTCTCAGTGCGGATAAAAAGCATAAACACAATAATCCAGTGTTGAGTGGGCCAGAAAATAGGTCCTTTTAGGAAAGGGGTGACTGTAAAATTTGGGTTTTTGAAATGAGGTTGTGGAGACGAGCGGAGTAAGTGAACTGGTAGATGATTAAGAGATTGTGGGCAAAATATATACGAAAAATTAATGCTTTTGCTTTAAGAGCGAAGGAAATCTTTATACTTAAGGTTGGAGAAAAGTTAAATCGGTCGTGTAATTACGAGGCAAATTCAATTAATTTGATTGATGACACACAAAAAGAAGTTCACCCTGAAGTCGATGGCGGTCTTAGCCCTCAAAACATCTCTGCCAAACACTCCGAAAAAACGGTAGGAAACCCGGGAACTCTTCCTCCAACAAGACATTTTTGGTGTGAATGAAAGCGAGGAGCTGGTTGGATAAGAGAGCGCAAATTTTGCTTAGTATGAAGGAATATAATTGGGACTTGTTGCGGCATGCAAGGAAATATATGTAGAAGGGTGAAGAGAGACTTAGTGCAAGGCAACCTCTTGACGCTCGGCAACAAGGCGAAGGCAAACTATAGGGAATGGTTCTCTAAGAGTATATGAATAATTTGAAAATTTTCTGTGTTGTGACTAATAATTTCAACCTGCATTCAAAATATGTCCTTACACTAATACCTGTACCTGAAGATCGTTAACTCCGTTCATCGGCTCACTAAAATAATTAAACCGTTAATAAAAGCTTTCACTTCTCAGCTCTATTCTTCTTATGCAACGCCTAAACGAGCGCAGATCATCGGTTTTCCCTTCGCCGGCCGATTTTCATACGAAAATAAGGATTTTACTTTCATGCATCTCTTCAAAATTCCTACACGTAGGAAATGTTCAGAGAACAAAGGATGGATGGAGAGAAACCTGACGGATAAGGGATACTTCGTTAAATGTTGTAGTTGTTAAATAGTATGATGGATTGATTTACAAGTTGTTAAATATTATGTTTGGTAAATGATTCAAATGAAATAGACTGTTCGAGCGCTCAAAGTCCAATGGTAGTGGACACAATGAAATGGATCTAATTAGCAGACTTTCCACAAAGGAAAATCCTCTTTGACCTTCACTCTCGATACTCGAACCCGGAATCCTCAGATTTCTGATCGGGTACTCGGACATTGAATTTCTAGTGAATTTAATCTGATTAGTCGTATGTAAAATGCACCCAATATTAAAATCGAACACAACAACGAAAGGAGTAATGACTACTGATTTCCTACCAATGTAATAAGGCATGTAAGTTAAATTGAGGGAGGTACGTGCGGAAAAAAACTCCACAATTTCCATTTACTAACCTAAGGGATGTAGAGTGATCCTATTAGATACTAAATATTTAATTGATTATCGTTGAAAATTACGAATATGGTGGGAATGCAGTTAAAACGTATCGGATGATTCTTAATAAAACTTGAAACTGGACAAGTGTCATAGATATTCTTGCAATTTTTGTTAGTTTTCAGGTAGCCTCTGCCTACTATTTTCCATTTAATTATGTTGCCTCTCCTCATACTGCATAACACACAAACCTTTCGATTTTTTTTCCTAGATGTTTCTCTCTAAAAATTCCTAGTATTTTGAGGTCTTTATGCCATCTAGGCATCTCATTACTATCCCACCCACCCTCCTCCCTGAAATGGTAAAATCTCCCATAAAAACCAGTCTTCAACACCAACTGCTTCTTAAGTGTCCTCCGTTCTACTACGTTTCTTCTTTTTAGTTTAACCCAGTAACTTTCTGTCTTATTTTATTTAATACTTCCTCATTCGTCTGCCTCTCTATTTGTCTACCTTCCTTCACCTACCGAGATTTCCCTCAAAGTTTCAAATCTAAAACTTTCACTCGTTAATTTATCAGTAAGGACCTGGTTTCAAAACATTCGCTGTCTCGCTCCTTATCAGCGTTAACCTCTGAAAAATACGAACACGTTGAGCCTACCAAGCATCTTTCATTAATTTTAGAGCATAATCGATATTAAATCTTCATGCTTAAAAATACCAGCTCATAGTAATTTAAGAATCGTACCTGAAAGAAAATCAGAAACATATCTGTCACCGAATATTTTTTAGGTACAAAAATATTTTATCTGGCGCTTTGGAGAACAGTTTCCGGTATCCATCCATGACTTCCATCCTTGCCTGTAAAGTAATCTCAATGGTCATGTCTCCTAATTAAAGACCTTGAAATGAATTTAAAGCGTTAGTTCTGGAGAAAAATGCGTGGTTAACGATGGTATTAGTGTCTGTGGTATTGTACTTACATTATCTTCTCGGTCCACTTCATGAGTTTTAAGAGTGGATTAACGAATATTAGGTGACAAAACTCATGGGAGGGTAAGTATATTGCCGTGCAGTAAATGAGAAGCACACCGTCTGTTTTTCGGACGAATGCTGCGGAGGTTATATTAACCCTCTCCTGAGCTTGCTCGCCCTTCCCTCAATGGAGAGGTAGAAAGGGTGGCAACAGCCCCCTGATGGAAATTTAATGGGATTTCGTAATTTGGGGGAAAGGATGGGGAGACGGGAGGGGAGGGAGCCCGGAAGGAGAGGGGAGGTTGCTGGCGCCCAATCGATAACAAAGGCCGGGGAGGGGGGCTGGGAGCGCCACTTAACCGCGTGGGGGCCACGTGGGTGGATGGCCCGATAGATGGCGTGCCAATCGAGGGGCCCGCAAAGCGCATGTGCCCTCTCCCTCATCCGCACCCCCTCCACCCACCCCTGCCCACTCCTACCACCCCCTTGCCCTCTCTCCTCCTTCCAATTCCCCCACTTCCTCATTGCGGTTTCCCAGCCTCTCTCCCTTTCCCCAAACCCTTCGAGAACAAACTCTCCCCCATTTGATTCCTTCGAGGAGCATTTAACCGAAATTAAAACCCCACCTCTCCCACGGTTCCACTTCCCTCCGCTTTTTCGGTACTCCCTTAATCTTCAAACCTCTTGGTAGTCACCCTTTCTGTGGATACATGACTTTTTTTGTTTATAATTGAGGTGACTTCTTCTTGTTTACTACTTCTACTCCTATAGGTTTACTCCTTCTACTTCTACTCCACATTGTAAATTCTCTCACACACTATTAGGTATGTAATATTGATATATTGTGTATATATATTTCTTTCGTGTTAATTTATCATTATTTAATTCCTATAAGTGTATTCTTTACTTATTTTTTTAACCTCAGATTGTAATTGTTTTAAGTATTGACCACTATTTATCTTATATATTTATTTTGACGAGGGGTTAGATGGCAGAAGGGACAGTTTTGTCTCAATATCGCCCCAATTAAGACCTTTTATTATTATTATAGCTCTCAAGAGCTTTCGCCAAGATATCGTAGGTGGAAAATCCATGGTAAACCCACACGTTGTTAAAATTCCATACTATTTAAAATTACCAAATCCATGAATGGCAAGTTGGCCTGGATGATGGTAAAGGGTCTCTGTGGACATCCCTTTGGGTCAAAGTAATTACATTTTTTAAGAACCCGAACCAAAATGGCAAATAAACAAAAAACTTTCAACTATATTGTGACGGTGACTGTCTAAGAAATGGCTTACGATTTTTTTGCTCATTTTTTTATCGTTTCATTGCGAGTCCGCAGAACTGAATAACTTATAACTACTGTCTTATTAAGGTAGGTTTTGATGGACATTAAACTCTTCTTATGACCTCTATCAATAAAACGATGCCCTTCTATAGCTACGCATATACCCTGCTACTCATTAATTTGTCTGTACGACATTTGTTTATTCTCCGTCTTGCCCAGTTGCTTCCCATTAATCACGTTTTTCAAACACCTTTCCTCTTATCATCCGTTTTATCCACTATCTCCGCATTATCATAATTTCCTCAGTCAAGATCCTCTCCACCCCAAATTTCTTAAACTTATAGACTCGCCTCACTTTTAGTCCACCTTGGATTCGCCAT
This sequence comes from Platycnemis pennipes, assembly GCA_933228895.1. Lineage (NCBI taxonomy): Eukaryota > Metazoa > Arthropoda > Insecta > Odonata > Platycnemididae > Platycnemis > Platycnemis pennipes. Next base: position 111,068,789 of record OW121853.1, read on the forward strand.
CCGTCTTCATACCAACTTCTCAAATGGGCCAATTCCATTTTCATCCGAGTTCATATTTCCGTGTCGTACAGCGCCACGCGTATATTCTTTACATCCATGCGTAGTAATTTACATTTATTTGCAGTCCTCTTGCCGGATAAGTGTGCGCTATGAGGCAATTTCAAGTAAAATGAATGCGCTTGGGTTTACCCTTGCTTCAGCGTTTGGATTTAGTGGAAGTATGGAGGATAGATGGAAGCATGCGATTTTGGAATTCATCTTAGCTCCATCTGCATAATGAAGTGGTGTTGGAAAACCTTGTCAAAGATTTCTGCGGAAGACCAGTTCCACTTTTCCTCCACCTGTTGGGCCACCTTGCCGCGCCATGCGTGACTCTTCTGCCACGCTCTCTCATGATTATCATTTTTCGATTAGCCTCAGGTGCACTTACAGTAGTAGAGATAGCTTTTTTAGGGTTAAGGTGCCTTAACTGCTAAGGATTTTTACCTTGTAACTGAAGATCCTAATACTAAGACAAACAAAATACATCCATGCCCTTCATGTCAATCTTCTCACCGGTCAGGTTGATCACTAACAGTTTGCGGTCAAAGGGAGCGACAGAAGAATTAGAAGAAGGCAGCCGTTCGCACTTCTGTATTTCTATAGCAAGATGTTCCACAGAGAAAAAATCATTCGCCTTGACCGGGACTCAAACCCGGACCCCCTGATTTCCGACCAGGTGCTCTACCGTTTAGCTACCAAGACGTCCTCTTTCTCTGTGAGAATGAACGAGGCTTTAAAGGAACTAGGTGTTACCGGTCTGCAGGACATATAGTGTTTCAAATTCGGCTTAACCTTGTGGACGGTGGCGCCATGCGCACGATTACGGCTGCATTGTGACATGATATGTCCTGCAGTCCGGTATCACGTAGTTACTTTAAACCCTCGTTGATTTCCACAGAGAAAGAGGACGTCTTGGTAGCTCAACTGGTAGAGCACGTGACCGGAAATCAGGGGGTCCGGGTTCGAGTCCCGGTCAAGGCGAATGATTTTTTTCTCTGTGGAACATCTTGCTATAGTGCAGTTTTCAGCGGGTGACGCCGCTTAAGTTTCCGCGGCCAGTTGGCGGTCTTTGAATTCCTTCTGTCTTTCTGTTCCACTCTTCTAAAGGACTTCCCACATGGCCCCTCTCGTACCGTATCTATCGTATTATTCTTCTCCGTTTCCATCGTAAATTGGATATTTTGGATGCTGGTATGCGGGATATGATCCAAGAACGGTTCAAGAGCATCCGGTCCATGTGGCCATATGATAAACGTGTCATCCACGTATCTGTAAAAGCACTTGTGTCTTAACGGAGCAGTTGTATGGGCTCTTTCCTCGAAATCCTGCATGTAAAAATTCACAATGCGTGGTGACAAAGGGGATCCCATCGCAACTCCGTCGGCCATTTCATGGATGAATTTAAGATGGAAACTGAGAAAAATAATATGAAAGCCTTTCTCGATGTCCTTATCCACCGGAAGGAAAATGGCAAACTTGGCCACAGCGTTTACCGTAAACCAATGCATACAGATCTCTCCTTAGTCATCATCACCCTTCTCAGCTCGGCGCGGTCCTCTCCACACTAGTACATCGCGGAAGGCCATTTCCGACGACGAAAATCTTCCTATGGAATTAGAGCACCTCAGAAAAACCTTACGACAGAACGGATTCGGTGAACGGCAAATTTTCTTTGCTTTCAATAGGTCCTCTAATAGTAAAAGGATTTCGAATTTTGAGGATAAACACACTAAACCGACAGCCAGAGCCGTCTAACCATATGTTTCCACGATATCTGAAAAAATTTCGAGGGTTCTGAAGAGGTTTAATATTGACACCATTCACACACCAATGGCCAATTTAAGAGGTCTTTTCGTGAGAGCAAAGGACCCAGTCGGTTTAATGACTCCGGGGGTCCATAAAATACCCTGTGAATGTGGCGAGGTCTATGTGGGAGAGACAGGTCGAACGATTTCCACTCGATTGAAGGAACACCGAAGACATTTTCGACTCGGACACCCGGAGAAATCAGCGGTGGTTGAACATAGCCTCCTAGCCATAGTCTGAACCATCGCATTAAATGGGACGATACGAGGGTTCTCTGGCGCTCGGAAAAAATATTGGGATCACTTGACAAAGGAAGCGATAGAAATAAGAACGGAGAGGAGGAACGTAAACCGGGATTCGGGCTATACCATCATCAGCTCGTGGAATAGAATCCTGAAAAGAATACAGATTGACAGAGCGAGGCCAACTATCAATGGCCAAAGTTCAACGGTCAACGGTCCTCCAGCTCAACAATCGGGGCTCGACCAATCCCCCACCGCCAGCGACCGTATGAAACCAGCGGGCAGTTTAGTTTCGTGACATTTGCCTTGAGGATGGGTAACGAGTCGCTACCCGAAGAGTCGGCAGCATTACACTCACTCACCCGATGTAGGGCACGAGAAGAGTTCATCACTGCAATTCACCGGGAAAGCGTGAAATCTTACTTCACAAGCCTCTACGGCGAGGAAGTACACCGCAGTTTACTCAAGTTAGAAAGACTGCAAAAGGAGAAGGCGAGACTTCTCAGCTCTCTTGCCTTTCTTTTAAGATGTCGCGACGAGGATACTATCCCTACCTTTGCGCGAGTAAGGTCAGCTTTGAAATCACCAGTTGTGAACCAAATATTGAGACGGACGAGTGTGGCTTTGATTCGCGAGAGGATTCATGATAAAAGAAGATTGCTTGATGTCAACGCCAGTTTGTTATCCCTCCATCTTCACCTTGCATCTTTACTCTCACCTTTGGATTGGGAGTACATTGACATCAATACTTCAGCCATGGGGGAAGTCCTTTTAATGAGCGAAACAGAAAGACAGAAGTGCAAGTACGAACGGCTGCCTTCTTTTAAATCGTCTGTCGCTCCCTTTGACCGTAAACTGTTAGTGATCCACCTGACTGGTGAGAAGTTTGACGAACCTACTTTTCCGGTGCTTTCCAAGGGACTGAATTTCACGCCAACGCCTATACCCATTCCGTATGTGGAATTTATTGGTGGAGTAGAACAGGCGGTCTGGAAGCTCCCAAGAGGTATGGAATAAGGGAAATGAAGTCTCAGATTTGCTCGATAATATTGCTCCATCACATACTATCACAATCAGTGTATTAAAATTTATAGTTTAGTTATTATAGTTCACAAGGAATATCAATCTAATAAATCATAATAGAAACAAAGTAATAAGAAATGGGTTGTATTAGAATATTTACAATATGGTAAACGCTTGCAAGTGAAAATATTCCTTTCCATGGTAGAAATGAAAGTTATTATGGAAATCTTTTTTAAATCAAGAACGGAGTTCAAAGTAAAAGATGAGAAATAATTTAAAAGAAAAGAGACATCTTCTAGATCAAATTACCCATGGTGATTGGAATTCATATCTGAGGTGTACCTGCCGCACTGTAACGCAATTGCAATCTATGCCGAGATGAATTAACTTGGTAGCCGCTAAAACTATCTAACGATTTTAGAACGAAGGTTTCCGCGGTGATGGTTTGATCTCTGCATTTGTTCTCGGGTTTTCCTCCGACTGTTGTCCAAACTGTTGTCCACAAGCCAACCAACGCGGAGGAAAACCCGAGAAAAAAGAAGCAGAGATCAATCTAATGATTCTTCCTTGCACACGTGGTGTTTATATACGATCTTAGTTTAATATATCTTTAAAGAAGGAAATTCCCTTCGCTCTTAGAGTGATCCAGGTGTCATTAAATCTTGCGCAATACATATCCATGAAGAGTCTTCTAGAAGGAGACTTTCTACCCCACCAACCCGAATGTTTTGAAAGGGGGTGAATGAGAGAATGCGAAAAGGTCATTGCTGATCACGAAGAGAAGATAATATATCTTGATTGAGAGAGAGAAAGATCAAGGATGCTGGTTTTTACGTGGATTTTCAAGCATCGTCAGGAAGAAACTTGATTGCAGCTTCCATTAAAGGCTCTTATCTTCATATTTCGTCACAATTGCAGACGAGAGTGGGAAAATCTTTCAATGGGGTCGTTTACTCGGAATCGAAATCGCAATCGGGTCGTTTGCCATATTTTTTTATTGACGGATCTGATAGAGTTTGTAAAATAAAAAAAACCATATTTTTGATCCGTCAATTATTTATCGAGTTATAACCGGCGAAAAACTAATGTTTTTAACCCTTTCGAAAAAGTGGGCGCGGTGCAACCTCTGACGTCATTGACTTCATCCAATTACAACTGAGCCTGCGAAGCTACTTCGCCTTTTCGCAAAGGGGGGACACAGCTGACTCTGCCAATAGGAGTGATTTCGACAGGATCCTTGCGAGCAGACCTTACGAGAACCCCCATCTACCCCCTTCCCCTAAAGCAGTCAAGGACGTAGGTAAATGACGTTAATGATACCAAAGCAGCTTCTTCGGTGGGCGGCACTTTTTACTTATTTTAATTTTTGATTTATAAGTGAATGGTTGTGGTTAGATGATTAACTTTTTAACCAAAATTCGTTTTTCATTTCCATCTAACAATTTCGTGCACAAAATTGCGATTTCGGTTCCGAGTAAACGCCCCCATTTTGTACAGGAAATCGTTAGATGGAAACGAAAAATGAATTTTAGTGAGAAAATTAATCTTCTAACCAGAGCCATTCGTTCATATATTAAATAATGAAAATAGGCAAAAGGTTACACCCACCGAACTTGAGACTTAATACATCATCCACCTATCATTCTTGACTTTTTTCAGGGAAAGTGAAGGCAGTGGAGGGGGGTGTCGGAAGGTCTGCTCGCACAGGTGCTGCCGCAACCGCTTCCATTGGCAGAGTCAACTGTGTGTCCGCATTGTGATAAGGCGAAGTAGCTTCGTAGGCTCAGTTGTGATTGGACGAGGTTGTCGACGTAAGAGGTCACACGCACGCCCACTTTTCCGAAAGGGTTAAAAACAGAAATTATTCACCGCTCACAACTCGAGAACTAATTGACGGATCGAGAAACGGAAAAATGGTCTTTTTATTTTATTAACCCTATCATATTTAGCAATAAAAAACTATGGTATACGACCCCATTGATTGCAACAGACAATTAAAGAGGATGAGAATATGAAAATTTAGATATTTAACTATATTTTTTTAAATTTAGACATTCAAGTAGCTTTGTATTCAATTTTTGCCATAGTTATGGTTACGGGGTCTGATAAGGCCATTTGCCCCATCAAGGATAAATAGCTATTTGTGAAAATGTTGTCCTTTTTTAGGGAGCGGAGGAAAGGTGTCGAGGATTAAGAGCCCCGCGCTCTTTACGAAATACTTTAGGAGCCATTTGAGGGACAAATTAGGAACTGAACTTGAATTTCTCTCCACACGACAGAAATAGGGCTCGAGACCAGTGTTCTATCTACCACACTTATTAAATCCTCCATAATTAGATTTTCTTGACATAAATAAACGGTATTTGGTATCGCTACCCATTTTAGAATTTTTAATTCAGGTACATGCCACTGCCTCCGAGTTAAAGTGGCCAATTTGAATATTTTTGTGTATGTAATTTTTCAGACTATTTATGTAGCGTTTACCAAAAATAGTTGGATATCACACAGTTATTTAACAATCTTCCTCTTCTTTATTGCTGTGTTACTTACCGTTTGTCTCCTTTCAGCTTATCTTCATGACGTCTGGGATCTATCTTTATTCCTTGTCTATTTTCAGCCTTCCTTTCAATGTTAATCAGTGTCACTAATTCCCATCCCATTTCGTCTCAGTACGTCCTTCAGAGTATGATGCTTGATTTTAGATTACCGTTGTCAAATGCTCTTTTTATTTTGAATCTCTATATTGTATAATTGTCCATTCTTACATAAGCCCATGCAATAAAAATGAATATTAAGTAGTAATAGTAAGAAAGTACGAAAGGATAAAATGGAAGGTAGTGCTAATTTTGAAATGGGAGCACTAATAATAGAGGAGGGTAGACGGACAAGAACATGCCAATCAAGCAAACGTAGATATGCATATTGTGGAAGAGACAATTTCGCTAACAGAAAAATGACGTTAATCAGGAAAAGGTCGCGAAAACGGTAAAACCGTGAGAAGAATGACGTACTTTAAAAAGATCAATATAATTGTCAATTGGAAAATTTGTATTTTCTTCACGATGGCCCAACCTCTGCCTTGTTTGGGGGCCTGGAATATAGTCATGAGTGGGCCATAAATTTAATAAAACGATGACCCAATAATTACATTATGGATTTATGTGTACCAAGGCTATTAAAAAGCTAAAATGGAAGTGTTTGGATTCATTTAAGTAATCATTTTGAGATTTTGCTTTGCAGTGAACGGCTTTATTGCTCTCGTTGGATTTCTCAAGTATGATACATCGTTCGACATCATAAATGATTATAATCAAATTTATAACAGAGTTGGAGAAACATATTTGTGCCGACAGTCAGGTCGAAAACGTGCCGGCTTGACACCTCACAAATGGAGGGATGGACTCCCGTCAATTCACGAGTGTTTGTCAACGGCATAGGCTTAGAGTTATGTTGCTCACGGTGCGATATATCAGCAGACCTAAGCAGTTGAAGCGTCTTAAAAACATAAACCCTCTATTGCTACTACTATCCACGTGTGGCTCCGACTCTGCGGTAACGTAATTGCAAATTGCAGAGGGATGCGTGGGTATTGGATCGCTAGTGGCGGACGTGTGTTAAGTGGGTGGGAGGCGGAAGGGGGGGGGGGGGGGGGGGGGAGAGCAATCACGCATACCAATTGCAACCTCTCCACTCCCCTCTCTCCTTCCAATCGTAAATTCGACGCCGTCCCGTGTTTACTCGCAGATGCTCGGAGCTGAGGATTAGTCGTACGGGATCGCTTCTTGTTCCTGTAATTTGGAGTCATAAAATACCCCCCACCAGTGCACTCCCACTGCCGTGCTCTGACGAAGTACCTCCACTCGCCTCTCTGTCGTTCTTTTGCAGCACCTAACCAAGCTCTCATCCCCCCCCCTCTCTCTCTCTCTCTCTCTCTCTCTCTCTCTCTCTCTCTCTCTCTCTCTCTCTCTCTCTCTCTCTCACAAAATGTCTCGATGCACACAAGGGTGACGATATCCTCTATAGCCTTGTATTGTTTTGTTGCTAGCAGCCTTTCCGATCATTGACTTCTTTGAGGTCAATTCACCTAGGTACAGGTTGTACATATTAGTATTATATCGGTTAAGGTGGTTGTAGATGGAGATTAAATTTTTCTTGAATAATTCAACTTTCCTCAAACTCATCAATGATAGAGATATATTGGCAAAGCATTTTACCTTTTTGAAGTTGGAACATTGCCTGCGGTGATGGTAAAACTGTTAGCTTTACTGGTTACATAGGTATGAATTTCGTGAGAATGAAACCGAAGAGCTTAACATAATACAAAAATGTTTATGCTCGAATTATATCGTACGCTGGTTTTTGCTGATGACTACTCAGACTTATTAGATAAAGTCGACGGTATTTAATGGAGAAATCCGTAATTTCAAAGTACGTGCCCACGGTATCGTATACTTTATCATGCTTTGAACGCCAAAAATTAAATCACAATTCCTCTAGTTTCTTGTGTTTCGTAACTTTAATGTCTATTCCCGCACAATAGAATTTATCACATAAACTGCGTTTAAGAGCCCTGGGATGCCTTTGAATATTGTTTTAAGAATATATACTGCGAAAAATTCTAGAAATTTTCTACTTGAAGCACAGATACAGATTTTTTTTGCTGATTACGGCTATGGAGAGATAAAAGAAACATTTGCTATAGATTCTTCCATCAAAGTACTCGGAGACCGGATTCGTGTTGTGGCTATTGCTCAGGATTCTCACCTCCAGAGTCCAGGTTCAAATTCCGAAGCAGGATATTTTCGTTTCTACCTATATTGGTCCCTGCTTGAGTACCTACCGTGTGGAGGACACTGCACTGCAGTGCTCCGTTAGCTGCATGAGGTGATAAATTATGAACTACTCAACTCGCCTCCTTTTGTTAAAATCAGACTGATACTCGTTTCCTTAATCACCCTGCCTCTTTTGCTTGAAAATTTCCTTCCTCCACCTAATGCTCGCCTTTCACGCTATTTCAAAAATGACCACTGTTGTCGGCCACCTTTCTCGAATAATTTACAGCGCGATTCTAAGCTAAGTAGTAATTACGTTAAATAAACCGCATCAGGAGGGATTTGGATCAAGCGGAGTAATTTGTCTGTCCACCTGAAAGGAGGTATATTTATTTGGTATTTATAACTACTCCATAGGATTTTTCTGAACACTTTAATATGATATCCTGTAACTTAACGCCTTTGCTCTGTCGGAACAAAGTAATGGAGTAATCATCCATTGTGTAAGACGTGATGCACAGAAATTGTAACGTTTTGAACTCACTTTAATTTTTACCATGTAAAACAAAGTTTATTTCAAATTATATGCTGGTGACTGACAGTAGGTTGACTTGCTAGGCTGCAAACTCTGGTGACACTCTTTAGGAAATGGCAGGAAATACGCTGCTGTTACACGTACTAACTTATTTCTATTGACAAATGAGCCCAATGTTATTCATACATCCTTAGAAATTAACGTATACGTGGCTATCACTATTCCCCCACCCACGTAATCCGCTTAAAAATATCTGTATTACTCGGCTGACTGCCTGTTTGATATCTTGTCTTCAGCTATCCTATCAGAATTAAAGGGTCCTCTAAATAACTCCTTTCCACAAGCTATACCACCAGTTTCTTAATAATTAGTAGTAACTTTGCAATTTTAAGCAGTTATGAAAATAATTTAGGGACGACTAGTTGCGCTAAGATTAAACATTTTAAAATATTTTACTGGTACTTGAAAATGTTGAATTTCAACGAATGTAGTCGTAAATTACTATTTTATCCTTATGTTGGATAGTTGCAAAGTTAATTTTTGCAAAGGGTCAGTTTCAACACCTTAAACTGCACGTTTCTTTCTTTTTTCTTCCTCTGTTATTTTTTAATAAAACCTCCTAGACACTCCTATTACCTGTTCATATCTAAGACCCGCCTTCTCATTTCGCACAAAATATTCAAATGAATAATTTTTCTCTTCCAAAAAGTTATTTCAGTTTACAATTAGACATTATATTCATGGATTTAGATATCAGTATTCTATTTTTACAAAGTTCATAGCAACTAGGTAATGAAGCACCCAAATCCAACAAAAGAGAGCAATGTATTATCACCGTTCCTATGATACTCTCCATCCTTGCAATATGGAAGATAATGATTTTATTTCGGAAGACGAACAAATCATTTTATTTCATCAATTGGGGTGGGGATGGGCTTAAACATCTGTGCTCACCACGCGGAAGACTTACTGCAGTTTCTGCTTTATTTCTCATCGTTTTGATGTTGAAGAGCAGGTATTAGACAGTAAAAATCTAAGGATAAAATTGAATCGAACGATCCTTAGACTTCTATACTTGATAGGAGACTATTTTTAAGTAGTGATCATTAATTATCCGGCTTCTAGCATTTGACGTTAAAAATATTTTGCGAACTCCAACTTTACCTTTACCAGTGGGGTGTTTAGACCCACCAAAATCATCTTTTTGCACATATTTTCGCCCAAAAGTACTATTTCAATCATTAGTCACTCGCCACTATACTTGCAAGCGTCCCATTTCAAGTAAGCTCACGAAGTATATTGTCTGAGTTTAACTGTATGTATTATTGATTCATATTTAGATAAAATGCCGGATAATTAATGATCACTACTTAATAATAATTACTTATTATTTATAGAAGTCTATCTAGCGTTCTATTCAATTTTACCCTTACATTTTTTCAGATTAAAATTTTAAGTATTCAATGCAGTCAACCAAGGTTCTGTCATAATATACTATGAATAAACCAACAGGTTTTTCATGAGTTTTTGAATATTTTCAACTCGCATTTTCTACTTATATTAATTTTGTAGCGTGTCCGTCAGTCATTCTGTATCCCTTATGTTTTGTTCTCTCCCAAGTTTTGAGCTAAAAGTGTAATGTTTGGTTCGTTGAGTGTAGATTCTCTGTCTGTATGATTTGGTAGTAGTTTTGGATTTTTAGCAGTTTTTGGTGCAGAGAAAAATGGAGTTTTCTCCTGTCTTTTATGGGGAACATGGGAAACCAGTTTCTATGCAAATTTGTTTACGTTGCTGAGTAAATGTGTTTACTTTTTTGGTTTAAGGGAGAAAAACTGGATTGAAGAAGTTGAAGAAAGTGGAATTAGTGTCATCAATCAATTTCGTAAGTATGAAAATATTAATTGACGTTTGCTTTTGATTCATTTTTAGTGATAGTCAAATAAAACAATTTTTGACTACCGGCCCCGATCTTGTGTATGACATGTGAATTACAAAGGTAGGCGTTTTGAGGTAGGTACTTTTCTAATATTTGAAAGAAGGTTATAAAACGTTTATTATGTATTTATGTTTGTTGGTAAATCAGCAGGTTAATTCGAATATATATTAATTTTTTTGCGTGTCAGTCAGTCAGTCATTCTATATCCGTTTTGTTTTGTTCTCTCCCAAGTTTTGAGCTAAAAGAGTGAGGTTTGGTGCGTTGAGTGTGGATTCTCTATCTGTATGATTTGGTAGTAGTTTTGGATTTTTAGCGGTTTTTGGTGCAGAGAAAAATGCACAACCATGGTTTTTGAGAGTAGTGGGAGTCAACATATAATAAAAAAATATGATAAAAAAATGTGTAGAAAAAAGTACACAAACATATAGGATAATTAGAGTGGGACACATATCTCTATTTATAAAAGAGCCATTTCCTTCTCTCTGCATACGAAATGCTTATGTAAAGTGCTTGCAAAGCAAGCAGCAGGTCTGCTAGTCGGCAATTTGAGATTAGAAACAAATATTTGTTTCTACTGCTTTCATTCTACTGCTTAACTAAAAACACTAGCTGTAAAATATTTTAGTGCATTATAAATTACCAAAGAAAAGTGCGACAAAAGCATGAATATTAAAATAAACGTGAAGAGTGAGAATAGATCATGCATCTCTTCAGCTTTTAAGCAATGACTCCAGTTAAAATTATATCACATGATAATGCATTTAGGGCAAGCAAGAAATCCTGCGTCAGCACATATGTTACCGCTAATAAGTCAAATTTCAATATATAATCAGCCATATTTTGTAGTTTCCATGTGGTGGCACATGGGCTTCCATATGAGGACAACGCGGATACCTCAAAAACGCAACAACTTAATTCAGGTCGTCCCGGTACGTTCACCTTCGTCCAGAATGCTGCGGCAGGCACCGAGATGTTTACTGTGGCGAGTACGTATATTGGTTGATATAAAACTTAAGTAGCATGTTGCAGATTTATCCATAATTTCAAATCCATTGGAGTTCAAGAAGTGATCACATTTTATGTTTCACTTTTTACTCCGATATGTTGTCCTTGTTTAATGCGATTGCTGCTCTAACAACCCTCATCTCACGTAAAAAGATGAATGAGCTGCCATTACACCCTCGGACTTATTTTTTTTAACCGTCGCTCGACGGTGCTAAACGCCACCTACCCCGCCTCCCGCCTTCACCCGTGACATTAAGGAGGTTGGCTCGCGACTGCTTGAGTCAAGTTGTCTAAGGAATCTTATTAATTTAAGTACCAGTATATGCCTGTTAAGTGATCCTTACTTCAAGTTGTCTAAGGAATCTTATTAATTTAAGTACCAGTATATGCCTGCTAAGTGATCCTTACTTCACAAAGAAAATTACCTAAGCTATTGAAAGTCATAAGTATCACAAGAAATACGATGGAAAGTCGAAGGATTTATTTTTTATGATAATTTTAATCAGCTCGAAGAATGGAGTCAATTCAGCATTTACTTCACAGAAATAAAATCATCTACTCAATGAATTTACTAATGTTTAACACCAGAATATTACTATCAAACGTTATATTTTAATGTTTTCTTGAAATATTCTATATTAACTCATTAGTAATGATATTATTCATACGCCAACCGTTTTGGCTACAGCGATCGCAGTGCCAATTGAAGTCAACTAACGCATTTCGTCTGCTATAAGCGCAGAATTTGGTGGATTTACCGAAAATTATGGTGGGTTGATGTCTTTTTTTTCATGTCATTTTATTCCTTGTGAAATTACGCATAAATATTTTTTTTGCAAAAATGACATGTCACTATAGTATTTTTAAACGCTATATTCCCATGTGATGGCCATTCTCGCCGCTAATCGTACGTAATTTAAAATGCAATTTGTGCAAAAAGGAGTATGAGTTGGTATAATTATCTTTACTTTATTAGATAGAGGAACTTTAATTCTATAAGTGCTAAAAATATAAAATAAATGACATGACTTTCACTTTTCGGATCAACCTCCTTAATAAGAGGGCAATCGTCCACTCTGGACCGCGTACTCGATCCCTGATTGGCCGGCGGTTCCCACACTGTCCGCATTCCGGAGGGGCCTTCTCTTTTTTTTATGATAGACGAGGAGCGGTCGGATGTGCATAGGCGTGTTGGGAAGGGGGAGGAGGGAGAGAGGAGTTGTCGAAGGGAAGAGGGTTGAAGAGAGGCGACCGACGTCTCTGGGAATGATGGCGAAGAGGGGGTGATGAATGAACCTGTGGGCTTTGGATGGAAGAACGGGTTCCTTGCCTCTCTCCCCCTCTGTGGTCTCCCACCCCCTCTCCCATTCTATCCGCCTCTCCCCCCCACCTCCCACCCGCTTCGCCCTTCCACTGAATAAGTAGTCGCTCCATCTCGGTCGTCTCCCGCATAAATATTCCTTCGCGGCGGAAACCGAGGCGGTGCTCGCAATTTGAATCGGCCGAAAGAGTCGACGGAGCAAATGAGGGCCGGGAGGTCGCGATAAAGGGGAAGGAGATGGGATTATGAGGTCGGAGAGGGAAGTGGGAGCTAAAATAAGGGCTTCGCAACCATTATGTATGTCTAGAACTGCATAATACCCTGCAAGCCACCATAAATATGTGTGGCAGGTGGTGCATTCACACCGAACATGCATGAAAAGGATTAGTAACTGCATTCTAGTCTAAGATTCACTATTTAAAATAAGATAAAAGTAGCAAAGCAAGCATCCAGAAACATGCTGTTAGTTGGGTTAGCTTAAAGTCCTTATACCAATCCAATCCTTTTGTACATAAATGATATCCATAAGGTGGTAAAGAGAAAGCTTCGTCTATTTGCCGATGACGCAGTAGTGTACAGGGAAATCCTATGCCCAAACGATAAAGAATATTTAAATATTGACCTACAAGCAATTGAAACTTGGTGTGATACATGGCAGTTAGAATTAAACTTAAAAAAATGTCTTGTAATGAATTTTTGGAAATAGAATAGCTCTCCTCCTAGCACTTACAAAATAAGTAATAATGAATTAACAACCGTGGAATCCATTGAATATCTTGGAATAAGACTGACACATGATCTTTCCTGGGGTAAACACATACGTGAAATAATGGGTCCAGCGAATCATAAACTGGGATTCGTCAAAAGAGTACTGGGTAAATGTGACGATCATGTACGAGAAATCAGCTACTTTTCCCTTGTAAGACCTCATTTGAAATATGCTGCCAGTATATGGGATCCCTACGAAATCGGTCTAAATAACGAACTTGAACGTGTGCAGTGAAGATCGGCAAGATTTGTAAAGGGACGGTATGATAACCTTACTAGCGTAACCAGTCTGTTAAATGAATTGGGAATAATTGTCAGATCGCAGGTTGAAATTAAGACTTAATCTCTTAAACAAATTCCAAGACCATATTTTCAGTGATGATGTTAAAAATATTTTGCAGACCCCAGCTTACTATGGTAGACTGGACCATAATCACAAAATTAGAGAAATTGATTGCCGAACTGATAGATTCAAAATGTCCTTTTTTCCTCGTACTATTAGGGATGTAAATAACGATAAATATATCCAGTACGAGTGTAGCAATGGATAACATTGGTAGCTGCATGTTGGTAGAAGGACTTATAGCAAACCTAACTTACGGCATGTTTTTGCATGTATGTTTTGCTATTTTTATCTTTTTTTAAATATCGTAGTTTTGAACAGTACCTATGCAAGTACTAATCCTTTTTTTATGCATGACATGTAGTGTATGTTTGGTGAGAGTTCACCCCCTGCCACACACCTTTATGGTGGCTTGCAGGGTATTATATAGATGTAGATGAGATATATGTCTAGAACTGCATAATACCCTGCATAATACCCTGCATATTACCATAAATGTGTGTGGCAGGTGGTGAATTCACAACGAAAATGCATTGCATTACATGCATGAAAAGTATTAGTAAATGCATTCTAGTCTAAACTTCACTATTTAAAATAAGATAAGAGTAGCAAAGCAAGCATCCAGAAACATACTGTTAGTTGGGTTAGCTTAAAGTCCTTATACCAACATGCAACTATGCTATCCATTGACACACTTGTATTTATACCATTGGATATATTTCTTCAAAATTGCGATTATAAAATTCGTTTTGCCTATCTAAAAATGAAACATGTAGATTATAAGGATATACTTACAGTTATTCATACTTCTAAATGGGCGAGGAAAGAAGGACATTTTTAACCTGTAAGTTTGACAATCAATTTCTCTAATTTTTTTGATCATGGTCCAGTCTTTGTGTTTAACGTCATCAGTGAAAATATTTCATTGGAATTTAGTTAAGGGACCTGGTCTAAATTTCAACCATCGGTCTGATAATGATTCTCATTTAAGTTCATCTAATAGACTGGTTACGCTAAACAGAATTTGTAAGCACCAGCGAGGATCGATTCAAGCTCCTCCAGCAGGAGAGTCGCGAAATACCTCCTCCATAGCATATGGGAAGTGAAATAAATAGTCACACATCTTTGTCCGTGTAATAACTATCGTGGTTTTGAAACGAGGAGTTGAAATTACCAAGAATTTTCTACAACTAATGGCGAGAGTAAGAAATAATTTCCAGGTTACCTCCTTCGCTAAATATGTCAAAAAGGCACTGGGTATTGGCTTGTCTTCGGAAAGAGGCATCTGAGTGAGTGTGAGATTAAGTGCAAATCAATTGTAAACTCATCGTGAAATTGAAATACAGAGAATGTTGTCGGTAAAATAAGTAGGATTGAGGCTATAAAAGAGTGTCATTTTCTGTGACGAAGACCCCATTGTTTCGACATTTACAAATCCCTGCCAAATGAATTCAGTGAAAAGAAAATATCGAGGTTTTTTTCCTTTTTGATGAATTTAGTAGTATGATTTCCAAGTAAATACACACCTACGTAAAGCAGCATTTTTCTTTTATGAAATAATCAGTCAGTAGGTAGTTTAGGTCATCTAGATGGCATCTAGAGGGAATGAAGAAAGGAAGATTAGATGAATTTGAACGTCAGAAAAATGTATTAGCCAAGTTAAAGAGCATACGCCCCCGCTGAAGTATGGAGCTCATGTGCGTTGAGCCGTTTTAGATTTTGTGTAGTATTTTGAAGAGATTCTTCACATGTAAAAGTAAAGATCAGTTGCATTCAGTGCTTGTCACTTCGAATGTCACGTTCAATCACGTTCAAGAGTTGACCGTAGTATTCTGTATTTAGTTGAATAATACCAGCAGGATTCAACGGAGGGAAGTAAAATGTATTTGTATGAAATTCGGAAAACTAAAAACTAGTACTTCGCATTCCATAATTTTCTTATTGTATCTTCGTAATCTTAGGCGTCTTTTTACTCTTTGTACAACTTAGAAGCTTTTTTTCACATTGATCATAAAGCACTACTACCTTTTCTGAAATTTTTTTATTCCGTGGCATTTTCCTTGTACCTACGATTATTTTGCTGTATTTGTTTCTACCCTAAGCTTGTTATTCAGATCCTTATTTTTCTCGTGCGAAAATACTCGAAACGTCTCTTATCTTGGTTTTTTTCTTTTACTTACCAGCATATTTCTTTTGGATCAATGACTTTTTTCTTCCGTGTAATTTTTGTTATTTTTATTTATTTTACTCTCGCCTCTTTTTTCGTTAACTTGTTTAGTTATTCTTTCACCCTTAAAATACCCTGCTTTCGATTAAAACTTGATCAACAAACTTCCAGCGTTCATCCGTTTTATATCTTTATTTCTATTGGTGTGCCATTTTGAGCATTTAGCACCTTGACCATAAAAATCTGATAAAGAACTTCAGCCCCTGCCAAGTAATGGTAAAATTTTGCAATAGCTCCCGGCATCTGTGCAAGTTGAAGACAATATTTCCAAAGCTATGCCAAAATGTTAAAATATTTAATTAATGTAATATTTTTGATAACTCCCAGTATCTCTTAGCATCCCCCATGTATACCTAGTTCCTAGTTAGGTGTTATATATCTAACTGATTCCTTATGGTGTTTAAACTACGTGTGTCTATGAGCTGACTTATTTCTACTGCAAAACTCTTTTCTCGCTACGGCCAAATATCCTACACAAGCATGTGCTGTGACTGTGTCTAGTAGTTGCCAAAGCCTAATTATTTGATCGGTGCCTTTAATATAACGCGTGGGGACAAGCCAACTGGAGTGATTACCTACTCTTTGCATTTTTATAACGTGACACCGCTATAAATACTGGTGAGCGTGATTTGATAGGTACCTCATATGGGTCGCAAAACAGTTTTCAGCCGCATCACCAAGAAATTAGAAACTGCGTGAGCTCTTTTCTGGCTGACTTATCCTTCGACTAATTTGACAGGTGTGACCATAAGGTGGGCAATATATGCATCTGACTTGCCTTTTAGTGAATCGTTATTATCTCTTAATGAGATACGTATATTACCTATACGAGGGAATAAAGCTTTATCAAAAAGAAAGTTATGCAAAAAATAGAAAAGGAGCATGAGTAAGGAGTGACTAACGATGATAAAGGGACAAGTGGAAGAGAAATTATCTCATCCGAGAGAGATTTTATTCGGAACAAATGGTAAAGGTTCAGTGAAAATTTTAACTGGGAGTTTGATCTAGAAAATGGGTAGATATGTTCGCCAATTTTTCTCCTTTGGGAGAGATGAAATCAAATAAGAGGCTCTTAAGATACGTGCCTGAAATAGAATGGAGAGGTATGATTGACGGAAGGGAAACAAAGGTAAGAAGCATATTTGACGAGAGATTTACCGCAGGAAATAGAGAGATAATCAGTGAAAAAATGGCCAAGTAATGAAAGGAGATGCACTGTTCCAGAAGATTGACTTTAATGTATTAGATAAAAGAAGAGAAAATTGTTAACATTTTGGGCTGGTTGTAAGGAAGCCGGTAGAGCAGGTGGCAAATATTTAACCTAACGTTCGAATGCAAACAATCGAGGACTGGTACTCACGCAGATCGGTAGAATATCACCCTAATTCTAAATATTTATTGAATTGGGAAAAGGGGGAAAATTGAGGAGCATTTAATTCAGTTGGCCCCATTCTGTACTGTAGTTTATATCCTAAGGTCTAGAGGAAAAGGAAAAAAAATGGGTACTTACGAGGAGGAATAATTGGAATGACATCTTGCGTCATTACTCTATCATTGCATGCCGGGTGGCAACATTTATTAGCCTGGCTTTAATGTGCCAATTTAACACATGCCTTAATGTAAGCTCAAACAACCAATCCATCATCTATTATAGATGAAAATGTCAGTTTTATATCTTCTTTATACCCTCATATAAGAAGTATACACTATTGTTTTTTGTGCTGGAAGAAAGTTGTCTATCGCATTGCTAGACTACTGATTTAAACGTGTTTCCCATAATTTTTATCTCAAAGACTTGATTTCCTTCGGACTACTAACATGTACGTAGCGGCTGGGCAAATAAAAATTCCTCTCAAGCCATCAGCAGCCACTTTTCGTGACTGAGGAGAATGCGCCATTAATTACGCGCGGAGCAGACAGTCAAGGTGAACGGGAGTCCTAGGTTCGACTCCCTTTCCCGCCGCATCTCTCTGGAGGACAGCGGTCATAAATTTCCCGTGTAGGGTGAGGGAGAAGGGGTTTGGCTGGTGGAAGAGAGTGGAGGAATTGCATTCGGCTCCTCCATATCTCCTCGCGCTGCCGAGATGTTTACTGTGTACCGCAGTCCCTCCTTAGCATTCTCGTTCGTCAAGTAAAAATGGAATACTACGTACCTCTTAGCGCTATCTCGATCATGTGAAAGAATTATTAGTTAGATTGATGTTTTTTAGTGGACACTACGGTGAGATTACACTGGCCAGCAAAATTTTACCTTCTGCATATGACTCGGTGATATATGACTGGTTCCTTCAACCCAAAATTAGAAAAATCAACGGTGTAGTGGTTCTGATTTAATTTTGAGGACAGGACATTGATGTTTCATGCTTTTATACTTTTTTTCCGATTTATTACCCCGAGTTTGTCTCCGGGCTGCCAAAAAAATATCTCAAACCAAGAAGACCCGAGTGAACCCACCTACACGTAAAATAATACAATAAAATATCACGGAGTGAAGTAGAAATTTTTGTTGCATATATTTGAAAAAAGGCAGCTTTTTGTAATTTTATGTACTTTATATGAGAAAAAAGACGTGCGCAATGATATAATAAGAATGAATGGGTAAAATGCGTTTTAGTTTACAGTTACTATATGTACTCTAAACGAAAGTACATCATGCTTATGGGCTACAACGTCGTATACTGCTTAATAGATGTTTGACCACGCACCACATCTGTTTGAGAGCTCCTCTACCCAATCAAACCAAAGAATACCAAAGATGAATTCGGAGTGTAGCATCTAGCTATGCCATCTTTGTTTACGCCTGTATCCCCATGCCGATATTTCGCCGGTTTCACTACGTCGGGTTTCTCCTTCGCCAACAAGTGAACCTTTCAACAGCTAGGGAACATGAACTCACGTGAGCTCTCTGGATATGTTTCAACGGAAGGACTAGAATGAATAGGTGCGATATCTTGTTCTGCCGAAATAGAAATCAGAAATTTAAATATGTAGACGAAAAGAGTGAAATTTTGGTGGTGTGTCTGAGCAGAGGAAGCGGCTCATATTTTTTTGAAATCGAAGTGCTTTACATTAAAGTAAACTGATAAATGCTAATCACTCTATTGATAAGTATTACGTTTATATTATTTAAAATCCGCTTCATCATAAAATTAGGACCAGCAAAAGTAAGGTAAATGGTGTGATTTTGAAACAATGGCAAAATTAGAAATAGTCTCAATAGAAAGTTTCAATTTCTTTCCTATTTCCTCTTTCTAAATATGTACCAGAAACCAAACCAACCCAGCCCAAAACCTGTATTTCCCTGCATAGTTGTGTGGCCCTTCCCATGTATACGCATGACAGTCGAGTTCAACAACGCCTTTAGTCATCAAGGTGATGGCTTATCAAGAATGGAAAATTTACCAAATGTCGGTAGTTTTGTTCAATATTTAATTTTTGAGATCCAATCTCAATTCCACTCTGATAATAAAATTCATAAAATATTTACTTTGATGTGGCGTTTCCTTTATTTTTAGCAGCATTCAATTCTCATTAAGTTTTGCAAAAGAAGAGAACATAGAACTCAGTTAAAATTAACTTAACATGTATTCCTCATTATTCCGTAGCAGTTAAAATATTAGTTCTGTAACGAATCCTTAAATTCCTTGACTTTTTCTTACCGGGAAGTGTACGTAACTGTGTCCGGCGAGACGTTGTGGAACGATATCATGATAAGACACAAGTATAGCACTTATTCCAAAGGTTTTTATTAGTGGTACCATGCGTTTCAGTGGTTAAGGCATCTTCAGGTAGGTACCTGATAATGGCTAAACCGCTGAAACTCGTTGTACCACTAATAAAAACCCGTGGAATAAGTGCTATACCTTGTGTCTTACCGGGAAGTGTGTTAAAATGATTTTCAAAATTTTTTCTTAATTCATTTTACTATGTAGATGTACTGTCATCGGATAAATAAATATATACACTTCGGTTAATATTATAAGAGATTAATATTAATATTTCTAGGATTTTTGTCGCATTTGTTGTGTTTCTGACAACAGTTTATCCCCTCTACCTGGGAGAGCCTTAAGGTCGGAAAGACATTTTTGTAATTTATGCCTTAAATTTCTCTTACCAACCTGAAGATGATAAGAAGTGAGAAACTATTGTCACAAAAACCATATACGTGACGGAAATCCTTGGCAATTATAATAATAAGAAATTGATTAGTCGTGGAAGCCTTTAAAATAATTACAAGACATTGCTATCTACCGAATAGCGTAGCTTTATTAAAGCATTCAAGCTATCTCCGCTTGCACTACCCCTTTTATAAAAAGCCACTTTCACTACAACGTCTCTGTTTTCATCCAAACAACTTCCCTTCATTGCAATGATTATGATGTTGCTTGATCCGGGATGATAACACTTTCTGGTAAACCTACGGATGGCAATCTTCAACGAGCTCCACTCCAAGATAATCGACGCAGACACTTAACGGAATTAACCGGCTCAGTTTTAATTTGAAGGCCAACCTCGTAATAAGGCTTAAGCTCTTAATAGTAGATTGGCTCTCAGGCACGGTGGAGCATGAAAACGTTTGATTTACATTTTCCGGTATTCCCTTTCTCAATAAAAGTTACTTGTTTAAAAAAAAATGGTCTATAAAATATCCGATTTTCGTAGGGTAATTCATCTTGGTGTTCAGCAGAGAATGTTTAAAGGCATGCGAGGGATCGCAATTGTAAGGAATCTGAGCAGTGCTCGGATGTCATGAATGCTAAAGGCATATTTGACTGGGGATTTGCTGCAGGAAATTGAGAGATACTTAGTGGATAAACGGCCAAAAAATGAAAGGAGATGCGCTGTTCCAGAAGATTGATTTTTAAGTACTAGATAAAAGAAGAGACAAGTGTTAACATTTTGGACTGGTTGAAAGGAAGCCTTCTTGGGGTGTTTTCAAGTCTGTTTCAGCACTAATAGGCGTTTCAGACCGGAAGGAAACGTATAAGGATAGGAATGGAAGGAAGTGAAACTACGTTACTACGGTGAAAATATTATTTACCTCATTTAACAACAGAATCTACTCGAGAAAAGAAAGAACTAAAATAAGTGTGCAATGTGTGAAAAATAATGCTGGATACTCCCATGTTTAGGTGTTGTTTTACTTCACTTTTCACTGATGAGTTTTAGCACAACCTGTCACGAAAGGTACCATTCTAAAAAAAACTAAGGCAAAATATTGATTAAAAATGATTCAGTTCATCTTTCTTAGACATTCACCCCAGATTTTCAACCATACAGCTGTATTGTTCATAAAATTAATTTTGTTATTTTATGCTGCACAATGGAAAGGTTTGCTCATTAGCCGTTTGTGGATTTATCAGGTTAAGATGAATAAACGGAATCAGCCATGAAGGATGGCAAATTGAGGTGTATTATCTAATTTTCATTCTATATCATTTTTCAAGTTAAACTCTATGAAAAGGATATATGTAACTGCAATGGAGCTATGAGAAAGACATTTTTGATGATTTCTTCTAATCTCTTTGGTTAACCTCAAATTTTCCACATAAATGTCAAAGGCATCCAATTTATACTCATCCTTTATCGGCATATATCAGAATTCTAAGCCATGCAGCATTACACTCCCCATTTGTTTCCAATAATCTTTTCGTTGCATCTCTCTCTAATGAGGGAACTCTTCACTAATTCCATTGTTCTCGCTCCCTTGGCCACCAAAATTCCTCACGAGATGCCCCAACTACATATACTTAATGTACCGATTTTCACCTAAGATAAATGAAATACCTACTTTACAATTTATAGTTATTCAAGCTGTAATGTAACTCAAGAAGGAAAGAAAAACAAATCCTTCGTCGATTATGCTTGCCCAGGACAAAAACACTTTTCAATCTTGGGCGAGACAGGAAGAGAACAATAAAATGAAAAACCAGGATTATCAGATCAAACTAGGGAATTTGTATATTTCAGAATTACCAGACAAAGTACTGACCAAAAACTGCTTGACCTAAATGTTCATCAAGAACCTGCGACACAATGGATCAAATGCGAGAAGAAAAATGTCAAATCTCGAAAAATGCCTAGGGCCATATTCAGAATCTCCACTGCAGTCGCTTCTACTGTTTACGTATCTCATTTCTCTCTCCTTCCAGTCAAATCGGTGAGCACATTCACCCTGCACAGTTTGTATTACCACGTTGAATACCGCCTCAGATCACATTGAGGAGAATCTGTACGCTCTTTTGAAATTGTGATAGAGATTTATGACGCAAGCAGTGGAAGAGAGATTGTAGTTGAGATTATGATATCTCCCAGCCATATTCAGAGCATCAAGTCAGTTCTCAGCACTCTCACTAATTTGTGCATCAATTTGAATCGTTTTAGGGATTTTAGGGCATAAGTAGTAGAAGCAAGACTGTTGTTGAGATATCATTCCCTGAATCTCGAGTTCTCGCGAAGGACGTAGGAATATCTGCGCTCAAAAACAGGTCGAAATTATTTTATATTTTTTTCGCAATGTTATCAAATGATAAGTTATATAAAAAAGTTACATACAAAGTTGACACGAAAAATATTACAATATATATTTAATTAGTGTCGAAATGTTGGTGATACTCCTCTTCGTCGTCATGCTCGCCTTCCTCTATAGTTTCGTCGCTATGATTTTCATCTAGAGGTAAAGATGGTGGACGTTTAGGAGTGTGGTAAAGAGGTGAAGGAGATCCATGTATTGTTGATTGCTTATGAGGCTTTTGTGAGTAATGAATAAAACAGCTATGTTGAAATAATTTAACTAATTAGCATTTAAGTGGAGGCCGCTCAATGTCTACCACTCGCCGTCTCGACTCGAACATAGAGAGTGAGTCAAATCAGGAGCATTTTTATTCGGCAAGGTCAAGGGGAAATGGCGTGATTTAGGATACACATGATCGGTAGCGTTGGAGGGGAGGAAAAATGAGATGGGTGCATAGGTGAGGTGTATTTTTTCAATTGGAGCATTAGGAACTCATTTCCGACTTTTTGCATAGGTGAAGATTTTGATCTTCTTCCGCCTTCAGGATGTGAGTGGATGGTGAGAGCGGATGTGGTGAGGAAATGGTGCGGCCCAAAGGATGCAGGCTTATATAGCTGTATTTAGGAACACTACGCATTGTTGGCGTCGTTGGCGCACATGTCGTTAAAGTCTTTCGGCTAAGTCCGGAGGATAAACAGTCTGCCGAGGGGAAACTTATCGTAAGAGCGAAATCAGAGAAAATAAAGGGGGACACACCAAAAAATGTCACTTATCTACTCTTCTCCATTCATTCCCTCTTCCATTTCTTCCCATGTCTCCTGCAAATGATCATTGAAAACCAACTATGAATTCTGATTGTGACTGGGTCAAATTGAATGGACTCAATCCTAAGCTACCACTCGCACATGAGTAGAAAGTTTCGTATCCGAAGGCTTCTACGTTAGATTTTCAAACCAATCTAAATTTACAGAGTTATCATGTCAGCTACCTCGAGGGTGCGTGGAAGACACTACAATCCCAAGAATGTCAACCGCGTCGTTAAATGACTAAACCTGAATAAACCTAAATTAACCTGACTAAAACCGTCCATCCGTTGGGAGGGTTGGCACCGCAATCTTTCTGTTGCGTTTGGTGTGAGATACAGCAGATTTGCAGTGCCATGAATGCCCCTCACGAGGGTAGAATCAGTCTGGTCTAGGGTGGGATAAGCGGGGCGTATTCCTCCCGACCCCAGAAGAGCCGCGCCCTGCCGTCGGCGACCAATCGCCGCCCTCCCTCTGAATCCCCCTCTCCGATCCCCTATATCTCCCTCAACATCCCGCCGTCCCCACTTCCCCCTCACTCGATCAAAACCCCTTTCCTGTACACCTCCCCACACCCTCCGTCACGTCGACTCATTTCTCACCTCCAACCCTCCACACACTTCCTCCTCCCCATACATAATCACCTACCCCACTCCCGTCTCCAGCCATCCTTTATGCTGCTCCCTCCTCCAATCCCTCCGCCCCGTGTTTAATCCACCCGATTAAATCTCAGCAATCCTCCGTTGATGGTGTCAATCGCTTCCTCCCCTGCTTCCGAAGAACTGTCTCGTTTGGACGTGGGTCGTGGTTGGTTGCGATTGGCTCGATGGATGTTTAACTGATCTCTGATACCGGAAGGGCAGATTAAATCTCCGAATCGGGATGTGTGTAAACCAGGATCGTAGCCAGAAATTTGCTTCTAGGGGTGGCCAGGTCTAGTGTAGCGTAACTTGAAACAAATCAGTCTTGCCGATTCGTTGCCGACATGATACAAATCTCTTCCCTTAATTTTCAACGCTTGGTATTTACTTTCACAGTGCCCGTTCCTATCTCTTCCCACTGGTAAAGTCCAATGCTTACCTTGTTATGCAGTTATACCTTGCTTAGCAGTTAATTTGAACGGCCCCAAAAGAGAAATTCATTGAATGCATCCATATTTGATTGAAAAGAACAATCATTAACCACGCAAATGCATCAAACTAGTGATCACGTTACAAGGAGCTTAACACTTGAGCTATACGCTGTGTAATCCGGATTATCATGCCCAGTTAAAATAAGAACAACAAAATTTTTGGGAAAAAAATTCGGGGAAAGGGGGCTGAAGTCCCCCCTGGCTACGTGCCAGGTGTGAGCCGTAGAACTTACTGCATCTACATATACTGAACACCCTGCAAGTACAGCAAGGATGTTTGGCTGGGGATGAACTATCACCAGGTATGGAAAATATTTAGTCCGTGTATGCAACAGAGAGGTTATAATGCTACTAATTTGTTGAAAATATTACAGATGCATAGGTTAGGTACTGTTATCTACTGTGGAGTTAGATTGAAGCATTCTGAAATCGGATTGGATTAAATATCACTACATAGCTAGATGATAGATTTGTAGTAGGCCCATAACTGAATATCTAACGTATGTAATTCATATATTATACAGACCTACTCTTTCCCATTCCTATCCCCATCCCTTCCATTCCTATCCTTATACCTTTCCTCCCGGTCTGAAGCGCCTATTAGTGCGGAAACAGACTTGAAAACACCCCAAGAAGGCTTCCTTTCAACCAGTCTAAAATGTTGACACTTGTCTCTTCTTTTATCTAGTACTTTAAAGTCAACCTTCTGGAACAGTGCATCTCCTTTTATTACTTGGCCATTTATCCACTAAGTATCTCTCAATTTCCTGCAGCAAATCCCCAGTAAACGTATGTATGTAAATACATTCAAAGCCGTTTCCCGTTCTCGGAGACAACTCGTCCATTTTATGAGCATTTTGCTTAAAAGGTTAAGATGAGGAAGATAACGAACAAGATGACTGCAATGCGGATAATTAAAGATTGCCATTAGTCTTAAAAACCGGATTGGTAGGAATATATGCTGGATGCCCAGTTTGTAGAGTACCTGTTGAATGGATTCAACCTTGCAAGCTTATAATGACTGAAGTGTATATAAATGCCAAGGGTTATAAATTCTATAGTGAATTCAAAGTCAATTTGCACCTTAAATAACCTTTTATCTCATTTTGGGCCATAATCACTTAATAGCAGGTAACGAGTGTTGGCCTCAATAACACGATTTGGAACACGCTATAAAATATCCTTATATTTGCATGCACATAATATACGTTTCATTATAATTCTACACCCACCACACTACTGTTGTACAAATGTCCTGTACTTGGTGCGCTGCAAGCCTTGGTGTGTGTGTCCGTACGTCACTAACAGGATTACACTAATGTAATGGACATTACTATGCATTATCGGTTTACTGCTTAGTTTAAGAAAACCACAGTGCATTTAGCACCTGTTTATGCGGTACAACTTATGATTTCAAAGTATCACCAAGCGGGACAGAAATTGCGTAATTTGCATGTCAAAGACCCCGGGATCTATGCCTTAAGCCATTGTACTTCTGCGTTGTACCCCATATAATCTTTTGTAAACACGCAAAATTATCCCAAAAAATATTACCTATCCTAATTAGTTATCTTCCCGGCAACTATCATCACGTATCTAGCTGTTCCCTGTCGTGCACCGAAAAAAATTGCATTTTCAATATTATAAACTGAATATCTATCTCTATATTGCTTTTGTATTGAACTTACCTACCATGGCACGACGCAGATTTAATAGTACTCTATTAACTCCTCCAGTCGACAGTCTATATTTCCTGCAGGGGACTCAGCCTGTTCTTCAACTTACTCTCTGATAATTATTTCTAATCTAATTCTTCGAACAATTCAAATGCACTGCTAAACTGATCATAAACCTAGAAGCTCATTTCTGCGCACTGTCATCCAATGTCGAGAGCAAACCTATTCCATTCGAGTACACTATATTTTCTCATATTCTAGAGATGGCAGCACAAGTGCAAAGTAACCACGCTTTTCAGTATTCTAATTACATTTTCGACGTGCAAATCCTATCTTGTAGTCGGCTTTACGGACGCGGAAGTAACATGGGAACCGTGCCGGCATGTGGAACCCAAGGTCGATCTCGCATTGGATATTGGTGTTGCGTTTGTTGTAGGATTGAGTTTACGATTAATTTACGTTAGATGGTACGATTACATTTATATAACGTTATTAGCATTAACTTGTGTAATTGCTTCATAATGAAATAATTCACTACTTTTCTTTTCCTCGTTTTTTTATCGACGTCTGACCGATGTTGCGGTGAATCGTAACCCTACAGGTACACAAAAAGTTGAGGAAAAATACATATTTTTCCATCAAGTTTGATGTAACCTTTGCATTTGGAATATCTTATAACATATTATCGATCATTTCCTATTTGTATAATACAGCGCTTGAAACGGAAGTGAAGAAACATTCGTCCCGAAAAGTTTTCCGCTCCAAAATATTTGTCTTGTCCCAAAATTCCCGAAATTTTTTTCGTTTCATCTTGTCCCGAAAATTTTGCTACCTCAAGTTTTAGTTATTTCTTTGAGTGCAGCAAAATATTTCATTGTGGAATAATTGTCTTGATTTCGGTATTCATTTTTTTTACCCTGGTTGATTTGAAATATTTTACAATAAAATAACTATAAGACCATTGTTACAGCCTACCGCGTACATTTTAGAAGTTTAGGACAAATTAAATTATTGCTGATAATTTAGTATTTTACATCAGGATTATATTCCGTATTAAAATCACCCAACTTAGTGATAATCGAGGTTTAATCAATTACGTTTTCTTATTAAAATTATTAGTTTATTCCTTCCATTCGGTGTATTTGGATAGAAATACTCGATCGAATATTCGTAAGCAGTGAAATATATTTCGTTGTGATGGTAATTGGAAATAAATACATTCATTCTTTTTTCTGACTCACTCTAATTAAGAATTAAAGATATACTTACTTATTATGAGTCTTTAGATATAACTCTTTATTTATTAAAGATCTAATTAAAACAATGCCAGTTTTTTCAATGCATTACAGTAAAACCTGTGCATTAAATTTGTCTTAACTCTAGATGTCGTTGATGTTTCCACTGTTTGTCTAAATCTAGCCCAGCTAGTTATCTTCTTTTTTTCTCAGTATAGGCTTGAACATTTAAATGAATTTAGTGCAGCTTTTTTCACGTAAAAGGTTTCTTCCTCCGGAAATTTTCGTTTTCTATCGTTCCAGAACACATTTTTACAAAGTATTTTTGTCTCTTACCGTCCTGCAAAATCTCATTACACATTTTTACAAAGTATTTTTGTCTCTTACCGTCCTGCAAAATCTCATTTTTCCAGGTTTTTTTCGTTTCATCCCCACCTCCTTTTCGTCCTTAACTTTTCGAATCATCTCGTTCCAATATTTCTCTCCATCCCAATAGTTTCGTCCAGTCTTGTCCGGACATTATTTGCTTCCTGAAAATTACGTCTCGTCTCGTCCCAATTCTTAAAATAATTGAAATGAGTGTGAACAAACTTTTTTCGTTTCATCTTCTCCAGAAAATTTTGCCACCTTCAGTTTTAGTCATTCCTTTACGCGAAGCACAATTTTTCATTGTAGAATAATTGTCCCGTCCATAAATTTGCGTCCGCTCCGTCCCAGCAAAACCTTCACGTCTGGGACGATTACTTCGTCTTGTCCCAAATCGTTGCAAGACCTGGTGTACTACCCTGGACAGGACCTTGGGAAGCTCTAAAGCCTATGCATTTAATAGGTCCTTTGCTATTGACATTGGATTCGTTCATTTTGTAACATCAATGTGTATCAATGAATAGCATACGTAGTTGCATGTTGGTATAATGACTTCAAGCTAACCCAACTAACAGCATGTTTTTGCATGCTTGCTTTGATTTTATTCTTTTTTAAAATTGTGAAGTTTAGGCTAGTATATTGTTGCTAAAACTGTTTATGTATGGTATGAAATGCATATTTGGTGTGAATTCACCCCCTGCCTCACATTTTTATGGTGGCTTGCAGGGCATATTATGTAGATGTAAATCAATTTATTGAACTCTTCTTGCTTCAGCTAGATCTTAGAGAGGTGGCTCTCGGGGTCAGGCACGTAGTCAAGGGGGTGGGTGGGTGGGGGCTGTTGGTGCTTCAGCCGCCCCCGAAATTTTTTCTCAATAATTTTGTTGTTCTTATTTTAGCGGTGAACTTTAACAGTGAGAAGAGAAAAGTATGGGCACTGTAAAAGTAAATACCAAGCACTGAAAATCAGCATATATCTGGCTACTTGCCTGCTGATTATTCTGATGTTTAAAAGTCTAACAGACTTCTGATATCACGCGAGAGGTTCATTTTATGATGATGAATATGACGAGTGTATTTTTCTCTTGAGGAGGTCACGCTGTGAGACCCAAGTAAGTGTTCGGCCGTGGGAAAGGTGACTGTGGCGCATTCACTGGCTCGAGCGCGACCATTTTGACGATCTCTCGATTTGGGGTCGGGCATGATGGGAAGGTGGGGGCGATGGGAATTGGAGTGGGGAAGGGTGCGTGTAGACGACCAGACCATCACGCGAATTCTTCATTTCCGGCCGGTGGGTGGGCGAGTGGGTTTGCGTGTCTCACGGATCCCTAAGACATGAAGACTTCCTCACCTCTGGGATTTGACGAATGAATCATCCACTGCCGCAACCCGTGAACCAAATGCTTCTGTATCTTTCACTACTAGTTCGTCCATGCATATTATCTGTTGGGCGTTCTACCTGAAAAATATGATATGAACAGAATTTGAGAATGAAGAACCAAACTGATTCATCTCGGTTACCCTTGCAAGTCTTCGGCAAATTTTGGCGAGTAGTAGACTTGGATTTAAGGTGCTCCAACAAATAATTTATATCGAACTGTATATTCATGTATTTTTTATACATTCATTATTTTCATGTACTTTCCCCTTGCCATACACCCTCGAGTTCGCCTGCATGGTAGTCAGCAGATATAGATATAACCAAAGCTCAAGACAAACTCAACATTCATTGCCAAGTAGGGATTGGAACCGATGAACTACGGACTGGCAAGTCGGCCGGTTATCTATAACATCTATATCTACGTAATATGCCGCGAGCCAACGCGAGGGTGTGTTGAAGATCACCAAACGTACACTACTTACATGCAACTAAAGTGCTACTTGTTAGAAAGGTTTTCTCTAAATATATTTATTTGCATTTCCCATGCATACATAATTTAGTATTAGATATTTAAACATGCTTCGTGCACTACAGATTAGTCCAAAAACTTTTTGCCTACCTATCCCTTTGCTATGCTGCCTATTGTCTTGTCTTATGATACGCGGAAAAAATGGCATTTTAAATATATCGGTAATACAACCTATTTCTTTGTACGTATTTGTAAGATGAAATCTAGCATAATAAGAGGAGGTTCTTAATATATATATCTGGCATGTCCAGTGACCCTATCCGTTATCAATTTCCGAGGGAGATTTTACCGGCATTATAATTTACTAACGGATAATGATTCCCAAGCTAATTCTTCTATTGATTTTGATACACCGGAAAATCTATTGCAAAGCGTTTGAACACGGCCTACATCAACTACGGCTTGCGCCCACTTGGTAATGGGGTCGTTTACCATGTATTTTTTATTGCTGAATCTGTTCGAGTTTGTAAAAGAAAATCACCCATATTTTTCGGTGTTTTTATCCATCAATTGCATCAATTCAATTACATCTGGAGTTATAAGCGGCGAGAAACCGATGTTTTTATTCCTTTCAGAATAGTGGGCGTGCATGCGACCTTTTTCGTCATCCAATAAGTCTCAAAGCAGCTTCTTCGGTGGGCGTGACCTTTTGCTTATTTTAATTTTTGATACATGAGTGATTAATGGCTCCAGTTAGAAGATTAATTTTTTCACAAAAATTCATTTTTTTTCCATGTGACAATTTTGTGTACAAAATTGCGATTACGGTTCCAAGTAAATTCCCCCATTCAGAAAATGCCAACGCCATTAAGCCTTCAGAGTATTAGTGGTACAGTTGATTTATTGGTAGAGTGCTCCAAATGCTAATGCACAGAACATCAAAAATTCTACCTTAAGTATGCCCCCTGAATGGCCGATATAAATTTTATTATTCGTTATAGATAGTATTTACCGTAAGCTTTGAAGCAGAGAGAGAAGTGGTACAAGTCATCCATCGAAACGTCGGCAGCCTTTTACCCGGTAAAGAACCCGAGCCACTTTCTCCGACTAAATGTGCCGGGAAGGCATCAAAACTTGCCTCAAAGGGGAGCTATTAGCTATATTATCAACAATACACAGACATTGGTATACACCATGCTCATGGTGTAAACGGATGGTGCTAAAAAAGTTCGTCCAAAAGGGATGCCGTAAACAGATTTGTTTTTTGATATGATATTGAAAGGTACTAAAAGAGGGATCGAAGGTAATTCTTGAATTTAGATCGGCTATTTCATTCGGAAAAATGATACGGCTTAGTTTTTGCGCTACTTTCAGATCAAATAGGTTTACATTTGGTAAAACTAGAAGTATTTTAATGAAAGTTACTGCGGGGTTCAAAAGGTAAATTTTTTATGGATTTATACCGTATTCCGAAGTCGACCGCTTTCAAAATTGTTGTCTTTTGGGACGCAAGAACGTTATGAGAAACTTAAATGAAGTCTAATTGAAAATAAGTGTAGCAAGATGAAAGAAAAATTGTAGTATAGTTGTACGTCAAATATACAGTAGACGTTTTGAATATACGCAACCGGGCGACAAGTTCCTGGTTTAAGTATGCTAAGTCTGTACTATATTAAAGTAATAGGATTTACTGTATTTGAAATAAAATTCATTAATACGTATCCATAGTAAATTAATTGACGCCACTGTGATTAAGTTGAAGAATTGAGACAAATATAACATGCACAAAAGGCCAGAGAAAACTTTGTTTTTGCCGAAAAGGTGGGTTGTACCATTCACATAAACCAGAATTGGGGCCTCATTATCAACAATAGACAGACACTCGTATACACTTCCCCTTCTAACCTCTTTTGTGTCTTCTGGCCTGAAAGTGTATAAATAATATTATTATTTCTGCAAAGGCCCAGGTATGAGTCCAGGCAGTAATTATATGTTTACATTGGTTCAAATTATATTTCTGGTTCCGATACTGACTTAGAGCCATAGCTAATTCCATAATAAAAGTTTGTTTTTGCCCCTTTGTGAAAAATATTTGAATTTCTTAAAACAATTTGTATTTATTATATTACTCTCTCCCGTTGAATTTCAACGGGCACCTTCAGCTAGTAGTACATATGTTATTACTTTAATAATAGGATGACTCTACAGCCGGAGTTCATTGTTAGCAAATCATCATTGGTTCAGAAAGAGCCGTTTTTGCGAACCTATGATAGGTTTGTTCTTGCGAAACTACAGTAGGCCTTTGGTTTGATGATATTTTATTTACGGGAGAAGGTGGAGTTCAGGTAGACGCAGTTTATCTTGACTTTAGAAAAGCGTTCGATAAGGTGCCCCATTTTGAGTTGCTCGCGAAGTTAGACATCTACCGGATAGACAATAGCACTGCAGGCTGAGTGGGAGACGATTTAAATTACCCCATTCAGAGAGGTTGGTATCAGATGTTGTTAGCACAGGTGAAGTAATAGTTACGTTGGTTGTTCCTCAGGAAAGCGTGATAGGCCCATTTTTGTTTATGCTTTACGTAAATTGTTTGAACATTGTAGTTAAAATAGTAAACTCTTTTTGCCAACGATTTGGTAATCTATGGAGAAATTAGAAATGTAGGTGACAGGCAGTATTTCGCAAAGGATTTAGAATTGATTGATGATTGATGTGTTACATGGAAGATTGAATTAAATTTGAAGGGAAGAACGGTAGTAAACTTGTAAAAATTCTCCGAAATACCTACTTAATAAATCCAACAAAAAATATCTAAAGTAAAATTATAAAATATTTACGAGTCACCATCACTGAAGATATGTCATGTGGAAATACATTAGGGAGATAATAGTCATAGCAAACCGTAAACACGGTTCTATGCAAATGCATTGAGAGTACGAGAAAGAAGCTACTTTACACTTATCAGGTCTCATTTGAAATATACCACTAGTATATGAGATCAATGTGAGGAAAGTATGATGAAGGAATTAGGTTGAATGCAAAGGAGTTCAGAAAGATTGTTGAAGGCTACTGTGATTTTATTAGTGTTACTTGTTTAAAAGAAGAACTAGGATGGAAATTACAATCAGAACGCAGGTTAAAATTTACGCTTAACCTTCGAAATAAATAGAAGCCAATATCTTTCGAATTATATGTTAAGAACCTCTACATATTATGCTAGATTTTAATAGGTAAACAAGATTATAGAAATAGATTTTCGTACCGATTTAAAACGACATTTTTCCCAGGTACCATAAACGAATACAACATCCAGCATAGCAAAGGGATAAAAAATTGTTGGAGTAGTTCATTTGTGCATGAAGCATGTTTTAGCATTACTAACCCACGCAGGGTAGAGAAGTAGGTCAGATAAATATATTTAGAAAAAGCCTTCTGACCCGGTAACCACAGCATTACTATTGATACCAACCATTATGTAGACAACCATATAGACAAGTGATGGGCAAACTTCTTAAAGAGGGGGTCCAAAGGAAAGGGAAAAAAAATTTGGCGGGCCAATATAATGTACTAAAAAATAAAAATGATATATTTTACAAAATTCTTGTGCCTTTTGTGTTACCAAGTCATGTTAATGACTGAAAGTTTATGAAAGAGAATGTGATGAATGAAACTGTGACTGAATTTCCAAAAGTTTCTCATAATTTAGATCGAACTGGGATTAGGAATAATACCACGCGGGCCGGGATAGAACCTTTCAGGGTGCCGCATCTGACCCGCGGGCTTTAGTTTGCCCAACACTGCACTACCTGCATGTGACTCTTATATCTAACACAACTTCTTGAAGTAGTAGCATTGTAGGTCATATGTTAGTTGTATGAAGTGGTGTAAGTCTGGTAATCTTCACCCCCTGCTACACACCGTCGCGGTGGCTTATCACGTAGATGTAGATGTTGCTAATATTGTGTGGTAGACGTCAAACAAAAGTCACCTGCCAAGCCGTAAGAGGTTTGGCAGCTATATTGAGATCGAAACGTAACAATTTAAAAAGTAATGGAAGAGAAAAGTAAGCATACGAAAACGTGATATTAGTTGGGCTAACTTAGTCCTTATACCAAAATACAACTGATATTCTATCCATTTGTACACCTGTTTATATACTATGGAATACATTTATCACTATTCACATCCCTATTATTACGAGGAAAAAAGTCATTTTTATTCTATCAGTTCGACAATAAATTTCCCTTTTTCTATATTCATGATCCAGTCTTCCGTAGTTTGTATTGAAGTTATCAATTACATCACCACCCCCGACACGGTGATTTTTTGATAAGGCTTTTCATTATAAGCAATATTGTTCGTGCAAATATTTTGTTTCTTCGATTAATTGTATTTTAGATTTTCCGATTAAAAATAGAAACTGTGAAGTAGAAACTAACATACATTTTGAATTCGTAGTCTTAATAAATGCTGGCGTTTTTTCATCCTACGTAGCCAAAGAGCTGTTGTTTTGTATACGATTCCGTTGGAATTAAATATCCCGTTCACTTTTTTATCCCTTATGGTTCGCGGAAAAAAATTCTAAAACGTGATTTTTCCGTAGAACAATCTCTCTCATTTCGTGTTCGTAAAGCCATTGAACGGAAGAGGAAGTTAATTTATTCGATAAACGGGCTGACTTTGAATTTAGTTTTTCATAATCGGCCGTAATTATAACCACGATATTGTAACTGATAGTACGATAGCGATTGCCCTCCAAGTAGGATTTTGATCGTGAGTTAGACGTCTGCCTCATGTATGGGTTTATATTATGATTAAATGACAGGAATTATGCTATGATTAAATTAAGGTGGAAGGTGAAATGTAAATTTATCAACAGGCGCACCTTAAAACTAAATTATGTTAACTATTCAAGTTCATTCAGTAGGCCTGTGACACTGATACAATATGTTTATAATGATCTTTTCATATCACTAATATCTTCGCAGCATATGCCCTTACTTGATATTGAAATAATACCTCGTTCGAATGATTTGCCTGCTA
The DNA here is from genome assembly GCA_933228895.1 of Platycnemis pennipes. Classification (NCBI taxonomy): domain Eukaryota; kingdom Metazoa; phylum Arthropoda; class Insecta; order Odonata; family Platycnemididae; genus Platycnemis; species Platycnemis pennipes. Next base: position 111,103,428 of record OW121853.1, read on the forward strand.
TGCACAGAAGGTCGTAGTACCACGCCATTTGTAAACTTTGGTTATTTAAGTCACCTTGGTGGTTATAATTTTTCGGAATACCATTATGTCTGTACAATGGTTGGAAAGATTTGGCATCTCAAGGGCACATGTGCCAAGGGAGGAGTAAGGTTGCAAAAAAAATATGAGGCTAAGGTACAGTTCTCTTTTCGTAATTTCGGCGGGGAAGAAATAAATGCCTTCCTGTATTCGTTGAACATGCCCTTATGTGGAACATTGGCCCAATTAATCTTCGGAGCAACGGACATGTTCAGGACGGCAGAACCAATTCCGACCTTCCCCTGTCACTGCTTCCAGGAGATCTGATTGGATTTAGTTAGACACAGGGCCGATTGTAGAAGATTGATTTCGCATTCAATGAAGTGTTATCATTTCAAATTTTTATTAATTATGCCGATAAATTAGGTTGATTGATTTTTTTTTTCGGTTGGCCCGAGGTTGGGTGGATTAGGGCCATGCGGAAGATTGGGGGAAAGAATGGCCGAATCGGATCCATTCGTCACAGAGAATGAATGCCTCGTTCCTCTAGTTCGGCGGGAGGGGGTGAAAAGGTGTGGGGGGAGGAAGAGTACCGACTGAGTGAGAGGGAGAGGGGAGGAAGAGAGGGATGAATGGTGGAGGGGAAGGGGGAGGAAGGGCTTAAAGATAGCCCCGTGCCAAGCTGATTCCCTCCAAGGACGCCTCAAGGGCGACTTCGTCTCGCGTCCGTGGAAGTGGGGAGGGAGGGAGGGAGGGGAGGTGGCGGTGCAGGAGTGGGGCTGGAGGGGAAAGGGGGGTGGGGAACTATCTATCGCTCACGTGATCTCTCTGGAGTACGTGGCTTCCCACAGGAAGAGCTTCCGCATTCATTTTCAAGAAATGCTATGATTAACTCGTCACTGACCCACGGGTGACAGGAGAACCACTGCAACACTGTACTACTACTACATTCGGTGCTATTCTGCTCTGACCCGCAACAAAAGGCACCTCAGACGGGTAGGGATGGTAGATATTTGATGGGAAAGGAGGAATAACGGAGAGAAACCATTGCAATGTCTGCATTGACCTGCTCTTGATGAAATTCGCCAAGTGTCATCCACAGTTTAACGTTCCATGCGAAAGACGGAGTACAGAACATGAATTCCTCTCCATCCGGCCCTTAAAGGGGGTCGCATAGAACAATATGCCACTGCCCGAAGTCCAACCAGGGCCCTCGGCGTGGAAAGGAATCACTCTGCAAGTACAACCCAATCCCTCTTTTTGTGCCGATGAGGCCGTGAAATCGGAAACTGAATGTCGTCTCTCTTTCACCATTTAAGTTTCGAAGTCGTGGAAATGTATTCAAGCTCTAAAAACCGAACCTTGAAAAATTTCAAATGAAATACCTGTTTTGTACGAGATAGACTTTCGTACTGAACATGATAGGGTATGTATTAAATGGATAGGTTGTTCAAATATTGTTAGAGTCGTCTAAAGTACACGAAACGTGTTTTTTTAATTAATATTTCATGCATGGATTTGGGAAATATAAATCTATGTATTAAAAGAATTGGCTTAACAATCAATCGTAATTACATCACTATGCAGATACAAATTAGTTTCATGGGTCTCGTGAATGCATATCTAACATGTTTTCGTAAAGTAGTAGCATTGTGGGTCGTAGTTGCATGCCATTCGTGAGTGTTCGGTATTCTTTCACTTCTTTTGGCGCATTCCCTCGTATTAACTCGAAGATTGTTCGCAGATGCAGAAGTTTTGGTGACCTTCATTTATGCGTGCTGCTTGGTGTAACTTTCCTTCATGTTAGAAAAGCTTCCCTACCTCAGTTCTATTAATACAAATTATAATAATGATATAATTCTTTATTTAGTAACTTTAGAATTATAAAATCCTTAAGATAGATAGATAGATATTTAATGCTCAAAACTCATACATAATTTGTACAATGAATAAATAATTGAGCTCTAGGTAGCAACCTGAAAAAAGCTCGGAAGATCGGAGTACACAGACTTCAACGCTCCGGGGTGGATTCGAGCCCGCGACCCTATGAATGACAGGCGATGGATATGCCCCACTCCCATCAAACGCCTACATCTACATCTACATAATACCCTGCAAGCCACCACAAGGGTGTGTGGCAGGGGGTGATTGCTCACCAAACATGCACTACATATCATGCATAAAAAAGGAATAGTATTAATATAGTAGTCAGAACTACACTATTTAAAAAAGATAGAAATTGCAAAGCAACCATGCAAAAACATTCTGTTAGTAGGGTTAGCTTTAAGTACTCATACCAACATGCAGCTACCAATGCTATTCATTGCTACTCTCCGATGGGACATATTTACCGTTATTCGTATCTCTAATTGTGCGAGGGAAAAAGGACATTTTGAATCGGTCAGTTCGGCAATCAATTTCTCTAACTTTATGATTATGGTCCAGTCTGCCATAGTAAGTTGGGGTTCGTAAAATATTTTTAACATCATCACTGAAAATATTGCCTTGGAATTTGTGTAAGAGATTAAGTCTAAATTTCAACCTGCGATCTGACAATGATTCCCATTTCAATTCATTTAATAGACTGGTTACGCTAATATAATTATGTATCGTCCCTTTAAAATCTTGCCGATCTTCGCTGCACACGTTCAAGTTCATTACTTAGACCGATTTCGTAGGGATCCTATACACTGGCAGCATATTCCAAATGAGGTCTTACAAGGGAAAAGTAGCTGATTTCTCGTACATGATCGTCACATTTACCCAATACTCTTTTAATGAAACCCAGTTTACGATTAGCTTGACCAATTATTTCACGTATATGTTTACTCCAGGAAAGATCATGTGTCAGTCTTATTCCAAGATATTTAATGGAATCCACGTTTGTTATTTCATTATTACTTATTTTGTATGTGCTAGGAGGAGAACTATTCTTTTTCCAAAAATTCATTACTACACATTTTTTAAAATTTAATTCTAACTGTCATGTATCACACCAAGTTTCGATTGCTTGTAGGTCATCATTTAAATATTGCTTATCGTTTGGGCTTAGAATTTCCCTGTACACAACTGCGTCATCGGCAAATAGACGAAGCTTACTTTTTACCACCTTACTGATATCATTAATGTACAGAAGGAACAGGAGTGGACCTATCACACTACCTTGTGGGACACCCGAAGTGACTTCAATTTTCGGTGAGGTAACACCGTCCAAAACAACCCTTTGAACCCGATCATGTAGAAAATCACTTATCCATGATACAATTTTACTGTCTAGCCCATAAGATTTTAATTTCAAAATTAGTTTGCTATGAGACACCTTGTCAAAAGCTTTTTTGAAATCTAGAAAAACCGCATCCATTGGAATATTATTTTCGCCAGAAATTAAAATATCGTGGGAAAAGAGAGCAAGTTAAGTTTCACATCATCTGCTCTTTCGGAAGCCATGCTGAAAGTTGGACAACAAATTCTGGCTATCTAGGTGCCCCATGACTGAACTGACAATTATATGTTCTAGGGCCTTGCATGAAATGGATGAGAGAGATATTGGTCTGTAGTTAGATGGCTGCTCCCTATCACCACTTTTAAAAATGGGTGTTACATCGGCTACTTTCCAGTCCATCGGTACGACGTGTTCAGTGAGGGATTTATTAAATACTATTTGAAGGTAGGGAGAAATTTCGTAAGCTAACTCTCACTGTAAAAAGTAGATCTGATTTTAAGGCACAAAAGCGATCTGAATTTCAGATGCAACAATTTTAAGACAGGGTATGTTGAATTTCAGCAGTATTATCTTGTCTAAAAATAAGGCAGGTGAACGACTGAAAATCAGACCATCCAGAATCCTGCTCCCTCTGCTTCCTGCTTAACTACTCCTGTACCAACCATTCATGTTCCTGCCTCTTCCGCACCTTGAATCCGTGTTCCTGCCTTACAACCAGACAGCGCTTAAATTCAGATCGCACTGAAAATCAGATCAACTTTTTACAGTGCTCTATATACGCGGGAGGGAATTTGATCAGGGTCTGCAGATTTGTTGGGACTTATATCTTTGAGTAACTTTTCAATACCATTACAGGAAATTTCTATTGGTTGCATCAGCCGCTGAAAGAGGTCAGGTAACACGACAGTTGGATCGCCGGAAGGTGGGTTTAAAACGGTTTGGAAGAAGGAATTTAGCAAGTTAACTTTGTCAAGAGTGAACCTATATAGAGCCTATAAGCTAGGTGTGAGGTCTGCGGCAACCTCATTGTTGCCTGAGTTCCATGTTACGTACTAATATGAGGGGAAAGCAAGAACCGGATTTGACTAGGCGAAACGGATCTTAAGTTTGCCACTTCACCCGGGTACGCCATGGAACTCGGAATGTGAAGATTGAGTAAGGTTCTTGTATGATAACATCCTTCTCCAGCCGCTTTCGAGGTGTCCAGTTAGTTTTACGACGACTCAAATTAATGCTGAGTTTGATATGCTATGGCAAAGGTGTGAAATCCCGCTTATTGATGAGTTCTTGAATAATTTACTAAATAGTGCTACCGAAAACTTTCGCTACGAAATCGGAGTCAGAAACACCCCCCGTTAAGCTTGTCGGATCAACATGGCGGCCGTTTGTTTACGTTAGTTGGCCTAGTATGACTTATTTCAATTTTTGAAGGGCATTAAATGGCATTGTAATGCATGAATATCTGAGAATATCTGAGCAAAGATAAGGAAGGTAAATGTGGTTAGTTAGCTGGCAACACTATGTCGTTGTGATTCTCATGGTAATTCCCATTGTAAGAGGACGTAGGAGATTTTATTGCTTTGTAAATTTCTTGGCGTTTGTGAAGCGATATATTACTTATTATATTATTTTATGTATTGAGTTTAATGTTCTTTTAAAGGTAGTTGTTTCAGGCTTGATTTGGTGGAATATCATAGCGAAAGATAAAGACTGGCAATTTTCCACAAGAATAAGGATTTTACTCGACCAGTTTCGGTGTAAAACACCATCATCACCTGATGATGGTGTTTTACACCGGGAACATTTGATGGTGTTGATCACCTGATGATGGTATTGTACAACGAAACCAGTCGAGTAAAATCCTTATTCTTGTGGAAAATTGCCAGTCTTTTTCTTTCGTAATTTTCTTTTACCTGGCTCATTGCCATCGCTTCCTTTATTTCCCTTTACCGTCATTAGTAGCTTGACTGTGCTTGATAATTAAGAAATGACCCAGGCGTAAAACGGATACGAGAATCTTAAAAGTGGGCAATGATTGTACAGTCATATAATTATATTTGCCAAATATGTGTCATACAGGTGGTGGTGAGTTATTTTATGCTATGGAATCCAGCCAATTTGTTGAAGAGAAGAGAAGTCCTGAAAACAACTTTTTTGACGAAATTTTGCATCATTTGCAAGACCACGATCATATACTTGTCATCAACAATGTACAATAGAGCAACGGTAATGGGAAATTTCAGTATTTCTTGGAAATAATATGCAAATGAAGCAAGCAGAATGTTGCAGATTTACATCTTCCTCGCCCGAAATCAGCTGTGACCATTGTGTTTGCATTGAGTGTTCCCTCAACGTTTAGTAGTCTTATTCAATTGGAGACAAAGTGTTTCCGAAAGATAATACGCTGTGACTGTCAAGCAGTTAATTAATAAGGTGTTCGACTTCCTTTGGTGTCTGTGTTGTGTTCATATAAGCGTTAAAATCAGTTTTACAAGATGTTCTGAAGGCTTCACACGGCGACCCAATTTTTTTTATAGAGCTTTGTATATGATGGAGTGAGTACGTAATGGATAGTGCTGTCATTCGAGTGAAATGTGTATAGAATGGTCCTAACCAGTCAAAACAATTGGTGCACTCACGATGGTGAGTTACATGAAAATTAAACGTTAATTTATGATAAGTTAATATGTACAATAAACTCAACCAAATTGGTGCTGAGAAATGTGCAGAACTCGATTCTTCCCAATCATCCCCTGATGCTTGAATAGATATTTTCATTTTTGTCATGCGTGGGTCCTAAGAGGAGTTTTTACATAAATAAAATTTTATTTTTACCAGTGCAAACCTAGTGTCCTCGTTAATTACTATCTCAAGTTCTTAAACTCTTTAACAGTAAATAACCTCCATAAAGTAGGACCTGAAACAACGTATTTACCTATGTTATCCGCAGATTAATTTTTTTTTTAACGGAGAGAAATCCAACTATTAATACTGGGAGTTGTCATGTTAAATCCGTTGAAATAGCTTAAAACAAACTTAATTCCTGTGGTTTAGGCTCAGTAATGGTTTACCTTCTATATATCATATCATTTCGGTCAGTTTGACTGTGGCGGTGAGTGCCGTGCCGGTGAGGCGGACTATTTTAGGATATTACATGACTAATAATTTACATTTGTCAACCAAGTGATTCTTTGGTGCAATAATTTAGCAAACCATGTTAAAAGTATCAACCTGCAATTAAGTTTTAAATTCCTGTTAAATAGCTGTTGGTAAGTGAATTATTTTACAATGTGGATTAATTTTTTTCAAGTTCATTAATTGACACACATGTATACACGTTTATATTTGGAAATGTTGAATATTATTATAGTATATAAATCTCTGATAAAAAACTTTGCATTATGAATATGCCTCTGGTGAATAAAAGTATTATTATTTAAGGGAACGAAGAAAACATTCCTCGAACGTGGTCGCATGTAATGTTTCTCTGTTGCTAGTAGCTAAGAATATCACTTCTCTTTTTTCAAATAAAGGGCGAAAAATCTCTGCTTCTGATTTGCAGAAAATTTTCGTCTCTCTCAAGGGTGTCTCTGGTTGCGTCGTGAGTGAACGAAACCACTAGGGCATGTTTTGCATCGACGAGTTGTCGATGAGTGGAGTTACAGAAACGCACTCTCGGTAAGAGGGTGTCGATGCAAGCGGTGGCTTTCGTTAATAGCGTGCTATCGACAATACGTTATCGAGTTACATAAAGCCCCAACAGAGGTAGAACAGACCTATGGAGTGGTTAAGCCATGGTATGCGTAATATATTGGATTACCTCTAATAACGCCTCTCCATTATCGGCGGCTCGTTGGTCTAGGGGTATGATTCTCGCTTAGGGTGCGAGAGGTCCCGGGTTCAAATCCCGGACGAGCCCAATTTTTTTCTAGGGTGAGTTTAGATTAATATGTTATACTCAACCCTAATATTTTAACGAATTGTGTGCTTATGCTGCGATTTTCTTTTATCGTTTAATTTTGGGATATATTCTCCACATTCAGACCACAATGCTTTTCTAAAGCCGAAGTTGCAAACTTATTAAAATAGAGTTGTGCTCGACGTCACCTTGTTGTTTTGATTTTGGAATGGCATAATAATGTTATTGCAATTAAAGAATAAACTCCATAAAATCGTATCACTTTGGCTTCCTATCAAGATAAATATTGAGTCATTTGCATGTCTCAGCAGAGATTCGTGCCAGATTGCTTTAAACATATTGTCAGTCTGAACTTTTTCGAGTTAAAGGCTTAAGCATGATATATTGTGGATTCCATAGCATATTTTACCTTAAACATGAAATGCATGCATAGCATATTAAAATTCTCACGATAAAACGTAAGGGTTACTTTTGATAGAAGTAGCCTAAAGGTGGAAAAATGAGGTCTACAATTTTTGCTTTTTGCCTTCTAGGCATAATATAGTGGCATTTCGTGGATAAATGGTAAAATATTTATCATTTAATGCACAAAATATATTGCTTATTTCATTTTTTAATTATTGGTGCGCATTAAAAAATATAGGCAGATCGTTTCAAGATTTACAATGTTTGTTAAAGTAGTGTTTTATCACTAAATTATAACCACCTCCTTTCTGAGCGAACAGAATCAGAGAAGAATCAACTTAGAAATCGGATACAAACCCGCAAAAGTATATTTAATGTGGACGATTATGAGTAAAGAAAATTAAATTACATTTGTCAGCAAATATTTTATAAAAATTGACCAATAAGTTACTGTATGTAACTGTGTCCGGCGAGGCGTCGTGGAATGATATCATAATGAAAAAACGCAAGAGATAGCACTTATTTCATAGATATCATAGATTGTAAAAAGGGATTTTAAGTTTATCTTTTGGAACTAGTTAAGCTATTTTGGAAGAGAGATTGCCAATATAAGGTAAGCCACACCACTTCTTAGGTTCTAGTGGGGGCACTGAAAGAGTGTAATTATTATTGATGGTCAACTTCTGGCGATTTTTACGCAGAATGCTATCGCTTACATGCCCTTGATAGCCGTTTACAGAAGCAATGTGTCTAATTATCTCCAACTCTCTGTTAAACTCATGGGGCTGCAAAGGAAAGGTCACCAGTCTGTGAATCAACTAGTTGAAAGCTTCAAGCATATGAGACATGGGATGAGAAGAGTCCTTTGGAATAATTGCATCATTATAACACTGTTTTCGAAATACTCCGAAACTGTGTCTGCCATTAACTATAGATATCTCCAAATCTAGAAAGTTCAACTGTCCTTCAGTGTCTCTCTCCATTTTAAATTGATACGACGGTGTTGGCTATTTAAAACGTTTAAAAAACAATCCAGCTGACGATCGCTACCGGACCAGCAGCGAATAATATTATCCACATATATAAAGCAATGCGTCATATTGTTTAAAAGAAGATTTCCAGAATTAAAAAGTTTAGATTTTAAATTCTCCATAAAAATCTCGACTAGCAATGGGGAAAGGGGAGAGCCCGTGGCTAGGCCTTCCGTCTGGTGGTAAAATTTGCCGATATAAAGGAAATAATTTCTGTTGGACGCAGGTTTCTAGGACGGATTGAAATTCCTCCGCGATGACGTTGTTGACTAGCGAATCTTGAAGTACGAGTCTCATTAATCTCAGTGTCTCGTCAATGGGGACCGAAGTGAAAAGATTATCGACATCGAAAGATACCAATTTGCAGTTCTTTGGCAGGTTGATTTCATTGAGACGTTCCGCTTGTTGAATGGAATTCGTGATACTATATTTTGAGGTGAATGAGGTGAGGTCTCTAAAGATTCCGTTGAGTTTGGCCGCCAATTTGTGGATCGGTGCTCCGATGTTTGAGACCACGGGCCTGATAGGAGTTCCCTCTTTGTGAATCTTGGGGAGGCCAAATAATCTTGGGGGAGTGGATTCATTTGAGAGAGCTTCAATTTCTCCTTTTCGTTATAAAGTCCCGAACGGCCTTCTTGACGCTCCTTTGAAAACGTTGGGTTGGATCTTTAGGGAAGGCAATAAAAGAATTGTCACTGAGAAAACCCGCGCATTAGCTAAAATAAGCTTCTTTAACCATATTCACGATACTACTCTCCTTGTCGGCTTTAGTTAGAACTAAGTTCTCGGTCTCTAGTCTCTTGTTAATGGATCTGGCAGTTCTCCATAGGGGAATATTCACTTTCGTCCTTAGAAATGCTGGCCTGCCGGATGTGAGAGGTTATGAGGTCCGCGCAAATGTGCTTCACACCGGAATCCCCGCGACCGAGGGCTACCTCACAGTCTACAGCCGAGTGGATGAATGGGCCGTAAGGATGAAGTAGGAAGAGAGAATCTTCAACCTTTTCGAAGGTGGGCAGTCTCGGATGGTTATAAGGACATATTGGATAGATTCACAACACGCTCGTAAAACATATGGTCGCACTTCTGGTCAGGGAGGGAGTTGTTGTTGGGTGGGTGCTTGTAACTAACTAGTTTCTGAAGTTTTCTCCCTCACCTTTTCCCCCCCACCTAACACCTCCCTCCCCTCGCCCCCTCCTAGTTGTGTATATATACCGCTCTCTTGACCGAATATTTTTGTACCTCATGATGGCTAAACGGCTGAAACGCGTAGTACCACCATTAAATCTTGAAATAAGTGCTAAGCACTTGTGTTTTTTCATTAAGTAATGGGGACGCTTACTCGGAACCGAAATCGCAATTTTGCACACGAAATCGTTATATGGCAACGAAAAACAGATTTTAGTAAAAGAATTAATCTTTTAACCACAACCATTCACTCATAAATCAAAAATTAAAATAAGCAAAAGGTGACGCCCAACGAATAAGCTGCTTTGATGTCATTGACGTCATTTTCCTCCCGTCATTGACTGTTTTTAGGGGAAGGAAAGGGAGTGGAGGGGGGTTCTCGGAAGGTCTGCTCGCACAGATCCTGTCGCAACAACTCCAATTGGCAGAGTCCGCTGTGTCCCCCCATTGCGATAAGGCGAAGTAACTTCACGGGCTAAGTTGTGATTGGACGAAGTCGATGATGTCAGAGGTTGCACCACGCCCACTTTTCCGAAAGGGTTAAATACATTAGTTTTTCGCCGCTTATGACTCGAGAAATAATTGACGGATCAAAAAACGGAAAAATACGGATCTTTTTTTAGTTTACAAACTCTATCAGATTTGGCAATAAAAATTTGGTAAACGACCCCATTGTAATATGTAGAGGGATTATTTCTCTACATTGGTTTTTACAGTTTTGAAAAGAAAATAATATTGACTCTTATGTACGCATTCCCATGGGGTGGTTGTGGCCGGTTTGATGGTATAGTACTGGACTTCCATCCCTGGGCTCGGGTTTAAATTTCGTTATGATTTCAAATGGTAGCGATCTTTCATTGATACACCAAGAGTACTGTGCAGAGAGCTCTTCGAGTTCAGCACTCCGTTCATCGGATGGCACTTTAAATCGTGGAGCCTTTGGCGCCTTTAGTTAAGGTTACGTACCTAACTTAACGAAAGTACTACGTTATAAAGTGCAAGGTTAATACAATAATAGTCACAATACCGTTTCATTTTAGATAACTTATTAAAATCAGGCATTTAGATACAAAAAATTTCACTATTTGCACAACATGTAAGGACGTAAAGAAATGCATAAATGAGTCGCAAATTGAATAGCTTTTGCAGATATGCAAAATGCCAAATGTCATTATTTTAATCAAGTAATGTCAGCTATCTTATAATTTGATCTTAATCTATTATCGTTCATTATTGTAAGTTGAAAATTACCATTTTGAACCTTCCTTTCCTAGTATCTATTTCTGTCATTTTACGTACTGCCAAATGCATCATTGTTCCTTACTGGAATTGTTGACCTTCTTACGCGCAACTTATTTTATTTCCAAAATCCAATATCTCTAACTGTTCCCAACCTAGCGCACCTATTCCTCTTAAACGTGGACGCTTGGTGATTTATATGTGGGTGAATATAGTTTAATAATTGCAGAAATGACTGTAAGCACACTCCTATGTCTAAAAATTTACTTCCAGTTATGGGCAAACCGCTAGCATTACTTAATCAATGAGTTAACATTCATATTGTTTGTGAGAACACTATGGAGGTTATTGGTTAAAAGTATGACAGAAACCAAGATCTGTGCGCTCTAAGTTAACTGGATTTAACTGTACTCTACATCTTGATGCATGAATTCAGCTGTAATATTCATCAACATCTGAAAACAAGTAGAGAAATACGCTTCATAATAGACGGTTTTAATTACTCGTTCTTTCTTTCCTCGAATAATTTACGTTGATGACAACATTCAAATCTCCCACATTTTGCTTTGGTCATAAAAGAAACTTTCCTTTGCATGAACATGCAACCTCTCTCAAAATACAAATACAGATTAATCAAAGACACGGAATGGACTAAAATGGTGGATTTTTGAGGATTAAGCATGCCGGCATGTAGGTACCCTTTGTATAAGTATTTAATGTATGTTAGTTGTATTTCTTTAATGTTTCCATGCATGATGGACGAAAATTGGTATTTGTAGTGTGTCCTGCATGGTATTCATCTAATCAGGCAGGTGGTATACAGTAAACATGAATTAGTGAATGTTTACAGGAAACAAACAGTAGGTTAAGGCTATTCAGGTGACAGATGCGAAATAGAAAGGCTTATGGACGATGTAATTGGGAGTGCAAGGGATCAATGTTTTGAGGGAGGGAGTTCAATGGAGAGGAGAGACGGAAGAAAAAAGAACGTTTAGTAATCGAAAGTCTGGGAATGGGCACATGGAGTAAAGAATGAGAACGGGTGGGGCTGGAAGGAACTTTGAATTTGACAAAGGGGAGCAAATCGATGTCGATGGTGGAATTGATAATATTATCAATTATTTTTAAGTCTGCTGTGAGTCTTGTGCTGCTAAGATTAGGGGTGGAAAGGGAGGAGAGACATATTGGTGGACATATTGCGAAAATGTGGTAATCTGTCTTTAACTATTATAGCAAAGAAATTGCAGACACAGTCCAGAAATGAGAGATTAGTTTGAGGAGAGATAGACAAGATGGGGCAGGAATAGTCAATAATTGGAAGAACAATAGAAGAAAAGAAGGTTCGAAGGGCCTGTGGGTCATTAACTTCAGTGAAACAGTAGAGCAGGCCTAAGAGGGACATTGTAGACTTGATGGTTTGTACCTATATGTTGGAAAAATTAAATGCATTGTCTGTGAGAATACCTAAGTCCTTAGATGTGCAGCAGCTACATAAATTTCAAGCATGACCATTAGGTAAAGGGTAAAAGATCAGAGAAATGGAACGTCGGGTGATGCGCAAGAGAAAAAGTTTGGAAACTGCCGCCATACACTGTCTACTTATTCCAAGTGAGGACGATCCCTTACAATGGCGTTAAAGTGGCACTTATGTTTCTTCTTGGAATTAGTTCCGCGCAGCGGTATTCTTCGCCTTCGTCCGCAAAATGGCTGCTGTCTTAACCCCCCCCCCTTACCTCCGCATCTCCCACCCTCCCTCCACCTCGCCCACCCTCTCACTCACGCTCTCACCCTCTGGCGTAGAGACGTGCCCTCTTTCCTTACACGCGGCTGCGTGTCACATGCTCGCGCGGACATTCCAGGCCATTCCGATGCGATGAGTGCATCAGCAGCCTTTCTGACGGCGACGGCTGCGATGACTTCCGGCTCCCGGCGAAAGTGCTTCTTGCCTTCTTGGCCAAAGAGCTGGCGAGGGAAGGATGATTCACTGGTGACCAGACTGGGGTGACTCTCTACCCACACCCCTGGTTACTCCAAACTGGTCACTTGTGACCCCGTAACACTACACCTACGTCTTCGTCAACATTGTATCTCGCAAGCCACCAAGAAGGGTGTGCGATAGGGGTGTTTCAGAAACGAAATGAAAAGTATTTCAAGCGTCGACAAAAACCAAGAGGATGATCTGTGCGCTTGAGGCCATCAAATTTGACGAAGACTTTAGTTTTTTCTCTGAGAAATAACCGATAAATCGAGAAAGTTTTCTATCACCTCTAAAAAGATAGAACATCGGCGATCGCCATATTTTATTGTCCCAGGGTAATTAAATATGTTGACTTATATTTTGAAATTTTAATTGGAAAAAATGAAAAAATTGTGAAAGCATTTTGAACTATTTTTCGCACAAGGGTCAGGGATGCAAGGATGGACACTATTGGAAATTACTATAATTAAATTATATCTTGGATAAATTTGCTCTTCATTGCACGATTTCATAACCAAAATCTCCATCCTCTCCTAGATCATTATTTAGGGTACTTTTTTCATTTTGTGTGTCAATGTCGTAGGTATATTCTGTTAGTTTGTTATGTTTGAAGTATGGCGAGAGAGGAAAATTTCAGCAGGCATGAGATAAGGCATTACATTAGCGAATGTATTACAGCTCTAGCACATTTCTGACTTCAGCTTCAATACCTTGCGTGCTAAACCTCTTGTATTAACTTTATCGTGCACTACATTGCAATTAGTTTTCACTCGGTGCTACTTACTGAAGTGCACAAAGTTCAGTTTCAAACCTCCGACGTCATTGACTTTGTCGAATCACAAGTGAGCCCACGAAGCTACATCGCCTTATCGCAATGGGGGAGACACAGCTGATTCTGCCAATGGAAGCAGTTGCGACAGGATCTGTGCGATCAGACCTTCCGAGAACCCCCCTCCACTCCCTTCCCCCTCCCCAGAAAGCAGTCAAGGACGGGAGGAAAATGACGTCAATGTTATCAAAGCAGCTTTTTCGGTAGGCGTCACCTTTTGCTTATTTTAAACTTTGATGCATGAGTGAATGGTTGTGGTTAGAAGATTAATTTTTTCACTAAACTTCGTTTTTGGTTTCCATCTAACAATTTCGTGTTCAAAATTGCGATTTAGGTTCCGAGAAACGCCCCCATTGCGATTGGCGCCCCACCATTAATGTATTCATTTTAAATTGTATTTCAGAGCCCCTCAGCTCTAGTGAATATGTATTAATATTAGTATGTGAAAAATATCAAAGTTATAAAAGTCTCCTCCGTTAAACATGGTATTCAAAGTCGTTTTATTGGTTCCAAGGCATCCTGCTTCTGCGAAGTATGTCGTGAAGTTGGTGATGAGCAAAATTCAAGGTATGCTAAATGAAATGAATGCTAACTGCCTTTAAATGAATCAACTGCATAAATAGTGAGTGATGTGTTTTTTTTGGGATTTCTCCGCGAATACGTGATTGTCTACCAACGTTTCATCTCCGCTGCTGGAGGCCTCATCAGGGAAATGGTGTTTCAGCGAATCTCGCGCGTATTTCTATGGGTTTGGATAGGTAGGGTTAAGGGTAGGAGGGGAACAAGATTTTAACAGGGACCAAGGGCAGAAAATAAACGATGGGGGCGTTTACTCGGAACCGAAATCGCAATTTTGTACACGAGATCGTATGTCTTTGGAAATAATTATTGCTCGTATGTTGAGCATTCACCCTACTTTTAATTATTTTACCCTCGCAAGACAATTCGCATGTCTGATCACGGAAATTTTAGACCACAGGGAGTGTATATTAGTCAACATCAATATTCACATAGAATTGGAATTGGTTTTGCACTGTTCCGACTCTCAGCAGCCTGATAAACCGGTACATGAAGGGTGAATATATGTACGTTTTATCACCCATGTGAATGTCTATTTTTTGTTTGAAAATTAACCCCCATTTAGTCTTACTTATATATCGCGGTTGCCCTGTATAGGGAATGCTTCTAATACGTGTTTCTTTAGCGTCGTTTTCAGGAGTTGCACGTATTCGCCAACGAAACACCATTAATGTATGAATGCATAAGTGCAATTGCATTGATCAAATCCTTACAATATATCTCATTCAGGCTTTTATTGTGTGACGAATGTGTACTTATTTTAGAAATTTACACCCATATTTAGCATGCAAACTGATACATTTCTACACGTTACGTGAAATATCCTCCCCGAAGGATAGGTATGTTCTAGCTTGAGGGAGGAAGCTATATATTCGTTCGACGCTGCATGCTGTTTTCGTCAATTGATTGCGTTAACCGTGGAATCAGCCACGTACTAACTAATAACATCACATAATAGTTTACTCCTTGGCAGCACATGTTTAGCATGGAGTCATTCCTGCCATACGCCATTACAGTAGCATGCTAAGTACTATGCAGATGGAGATACTTTGGCAATAAAACTGTCATTACGTCATCGTTAACTCCTAGGCCTCTTTATCTGCTGGTTTTTTATGGAGGCTCCATGACGTCAAACATATTTCTGCTTGATGATGTTATTCCTTTGCGCTATCAAAAAACAGCTATTCCATAGTGGATATTTATGTGTATTATTTCTTCACACCCGCCTTATTCCATCCAAATAATATATACCTCAATTGGTACACTAGACAGCGAACAGTTTCTGAAGTTAAATCCGTCCCATCCGAATCCGGTAGCTTGAGTGAGTCGTTCTTTCGCGATTGTCAAAATAAGATCTTTACCGTCTTAGTTCCCGTAAAAAGCAGCAGATGACTCGCGAGTCGTAACCCGCTGGTTTCGCTAGACCCTCTATTTCCTCCTCCACCCACCTCCCTTCAACCCCCCCTCCTTCTCTCCCTCCTATTCTCCCTTTCCCCTCCCCAAACTCCCTCCGCACCATACCCGCCCCTCTCTCTCCCCCTCCCCCCCTACCTCCTCGCCACGCCCACCACTCCCCACCCCCTAGCTCGATTCCCTCATCTCCTCTTACCTTTGAACCCTAAAGGAAAAACTAAGACTTCGATAGACTGATATGTTTACCGCCATTTTGTGCACCTAGGCTGTAGCCGAAGGAGGAATCCGTTCTCATTTCCTCTGTCCTACGTTCGCTCGTACGTTCTGGACAGCGGTTAGAAACTAACTGGGGTAAAGGCTAAAGCTAAGCTAAGGTAAAGGTAAAGCTAAAGGTAATTCTCGAAGTTCCTTAGGTAGAATTGGTGTCAGCCAACGCAAGGCATTCAATTCTTTTTTAGATATTTCTCGGTCAAATTATTTTCCTCTGCTCTTAAGATATATTATCTCATGCTTTCCAGCTCTGATATACTGTTTATTAAGTCACATCATTCATATAACTTCTGGAAGTAATAGGCGATATTATTTGGGTCGGATTGGCGTACACTGAGAATTAATGTTACCGCGGCATCAGAGTATTTTGTACAGTGGGTGGCGACGTTCAACCTTCGTCAATACAGTATGGTAATTTCCTCGCGAGCATTTGTGATTAGGCTTGGATTACCGAGAAGGAAATTATTATTTTTATGATATGAAAATTAATTTTGTTAGAAAAATCATCGCACTTTTTTGTAGCTCGGCTCTTAACGAAAGGTGCGAAGGGGACCACGGCTTAACATCCCATCCTACGGATGGAGTTCGAGAGATCCGAGTTGGATCCGAGATGTGGATTGAAATGCTCTCCATAAGGCACTCAAAGAAGGGACCGTTATGCCTACAAAATAAAAATCCACCGGTGCCGGAATTCGAACCCAAGCCCTCGGGATGGGAGGTCAGTAGTCTAGCTATCAAGCAATTCATTCCTCTTGGGTTTTTTATGTGAACACTTACATTGAAAATTCCTGTATTTTAGATTCCGGACCCGAGAAAACCTATAGGTAATGTGAAGAATATTTGGCATCCATTTCGCGCTTCAGGGTGGATGCTACTTCTTTTCCGAGAAGATTTCCCAGTAGTGTTTTCTTTATTCTTTTAAAACATATTCAAGACGTCGAATCTCTCGGTTTTTGGAGTGGCGAGTTCAGAGATGGCGATCAGTTTTTCATCAAGTCCCCCCGAACCGTCTAATCTCTTTATGATCATTACAATCTGAGTTCGTTCTGCTTCAGAAATCAAACGTTGCTATTTTTCAGAAGTGCAGCAATTTCATGGGACATTTATTGATGCGGGAAGTCTCATTATGGCCGCTGCGTTCTTTATCATTCCGTGTGACCATTTTTCATTTGGCTCCAATTCCCAGCGCCCAGCGGTAATAGGATATTTTTCATTTCACCTCACATTCACGTAGTTCAATGAAACATCACCTCGGTATGCTTTGAATCACTCTTCTCAGTTTCACAAGAAGTTCGATCATCGGATGCGATGAGTAAGCTTCCGGCAAGCACATCCGGGTACTTCCTTACGCTGAAGGAGGCACTTGATCCTTTGAGCATGCCTCTTCCTTCAGGAAATATTCTTAAATAGCGCAATACTTTTCTGTGAAACTATTTTTACCTTCTTTAGAACATAGGGAATTAACATATTTTATTTCTAAATTGCTTATGGTTAAAGGGAATTAATACCTATATTTTATTTCTATAATGCTTATGGTTAAAAGTAAAATGGATGTGAGAATTGTAAGAGATAGGTTCTTCCTTAAACTCATGCTTATTAACTCACACTCTACATTATATCTGAACCACCCGAAACTGAATTGGTGCTCAATACATTGGTCGGTAAACCTTAGTCAGGAATTATTAAAATTGACTTTAATAATGAAAATAAAAGCAGTCGCTTAAGCGAATTTTTCGATGCATAACATCCACTTTTTTCCTTCAAAATTCAATGATTATTTACATTCGCGCATTAGACCCATAAAATACATTTTTCTAACTTAATTAATTAACTACGGGATGTTCGTTTTAAATTTACCTTAGAACGTCGTTTATATGTCCTTGACTTGGAGAATGCTGCTTATTTGTTTTAAACGGCTATGACTATAAATAGATATGAACATTAATTAGCATAAAATGATACGAGGTTTTTCGAAAATAAAATTTTAGTTCTTTTACCTAAAATTTCCTCTAAATATTTTTAGGCGAGTTACAGCTGATGCATATCATGTGCCAATAGATATGGGAGATCTGCATTTAAATTTCTTCATCGCTAGAATGAAACTTTCTAATACTATGTGATTTCGTATTATATTTTATCGATTCCTGTTCCGAACAAATGTAATAGAGTGATTACAACGGTAGAAGAGGTGCGGTTTTCATTAGAATGTATCAATCTCTTGACCTTATTGCTTTTCAAATATTTCACTATTTTGCAAGGCATGAAAGTTCACTAATAAATGTAGAAATACTGTGCTTGTAGCGGAATTGAGAGAAACCACGTTAAATTAAATCTGGGAATCTTGCGATTTGACTGAAAGGGGGGTTGTAAAGAATTTCATCATATTTTCGTAGCTGTGGTTCAAATACATCTTTCTCTGATTATTGTTTTTGCCAGAAATTCCACTGTATTTCTTGCTCTTTTAGACTCACCTTCACTTCTTAATTAACTTCATCCATTGCAAGGCAAGACTGCCGGAGGAATCCTAGCAGTTTAAGCCTCATCCCTTCCTCTGTCTCACATATGATATGTGCCGCTCGGTAACTGTAACTGCTTGGCGCCGTGTTCATTCCCACACTGTGATTCCTAAGCAATAGATAGCGTTCGCATGCTTGCTCCGACCACACAGCTTCCTACTCGCTCCCGCCGAGCGATGGAATGATGAGAATACCGTACGGATGTCCCACATTCCAAGATCTGTCACGCCAAGAATGATTAAGCCCTTCGCCTAAGACGTGCTATTATTTATTTTTAGCGACGTCCCTGTGAATAGACAGTGATATCATCAACGTGGGGGATAATCGCAGATGCTTGAGCGTGATGGAGAAATAGCTCTGCGGACTCCACTCCAAATCGCTCGGATTGTGCTGTATTGTTTCGCATTAGTTCAAATTGATGTGCCTGCTTACTAATTACTTCCACCAAAATATGTACTGGAACAAATTTAAGGAAGGTGAACAACTGAAAAATAGCAGTATGCAGTTTCATCTCTGTCAAATCTACTCAAGCAAACAGCAGCATAAAGTTACCGGAGAGCAAGTTTCATGCAACTAACGAATCTCATGTTATGGAATGCAGTCCAAATGAAGAATTTCGAGTTTTCAAATGTCATTGAAAATACGTGACACACACAGATTGAAAAGAAAAGGGGAAGTTTTAAAGTACAGAAAAGGGAATTATTAGTACGCATTCAATTGATCGGCCGAAAAAATAATATTATACCACTGGCGTAATACGTGAAGAGTAGGTACAATAATGCGACTTCGTTGTCTCCCCACTTCACTCTGGAAAGAAAAGAGTTTCGCTCGACGTCCTTAAGCCTTTGTAGACTCTCTTCCTTGAAACTAACGAGAGACTATTTTACCTCATAATACTATAACGTGTAAAACTAGTGGTGAACCATAAAATCTTACGAATAATCACAAGTTTACTAATATTTTGTCATAGGTAATACAAAGCTCCTAATATCAATGCCGGAAAACATTAACTTATTGAACTGCTTGATGTTTCATTGTCTTTAATGTTTTAAATTAATTCAGCGTACAGTCCCCATCTGATAGTGAAGCATATACATATTATTCTAGCATTATTCTTTAACGACAGCTCCTTATTTTTTCCTAATTAACCTAAATGTAGACTAACTTTGTTATGTTTGCATGTGGTGGCCTAGTCAGTAGAGTGATGAGCAACCAACCGGAGGGTCTCAGGTTCAAATCCCGGGGAAAAGCCTTTCTGAACACCTCTACGAAAAAGCCTCGCGAATCGATTTCCTGCTAGTCAGAGCTTCGTAGGAAATCGCAGGTCGCCCAAGGATAAAAACTGCTCCCCATACTCTGTGTGTGTAAATTTTACACACTAATAGTTTTTTAAGAGGTGAGCTCTACCCTCACCTATCAAAAAACAACCTCGAACACTCAAAATGAATAGATGAAAAATGAAAGGTTTCAGTAGCGGATATCGTAGTAAATATGCGTTTGGATTTTTTGGTATCCATGTCACTGATTTAGCAGTGGTGCCATCATTAATTTAGGTTAGAGTAAGGCCATAAAGGAAGCACCAAAACCTATAGGGTGGTGATTAGCCAGTTTTCAATAGAAAATACCCGAGACAACCAAGACTAGTGTAGTGGGTTACGATACCGATTAAATCTCCAGCAGAGATTTTAAACGTAAGGGTTCTCTGATGATTTTACGAATATATTAAAACACCAGCGTGTTATGATCGGTGAGATCATGAAGATAAAATTAGGAAAATAATATGACAAAGATTCACAGATTCATTTTATGCGCATAATTAGTAATCGTAATAAATTACAGTGAGGGTACTTGGGGAGTTGAGAATTGGCAATGTAGATTTTGATGCGTAAATTAGAATGAAGTGATTTTTTTTAACATGTACTTGTTTTAACCAAGCCATGCATTATCTGGGACATGTTAGTTAAATAATTGATTTATTTATGAAAATACTTGACTAGTCAAATATCATTTCATAAGTTTGCATATAGTAACGATTCAGCATCATTTGTAGCCAATATCTCACGTGCCTTATGAATGCATATCTACTGGAGATACTCAGACGACTGGAAGCGGTCACTAAACTAACCAAGATATAAAAGGTGAAAACACTTCAAGTTCTCCATTCCAATTATACAAAATTTTCATTTGAATATACATATTTGTGCACATTATCTTGAATTTGCAGGCTCCACCTCATGTTTGTCCATAGGGTACATTACATCCCCTTCCGAATGACATGGTATTTAGTCCGGTTTCTATCCGGGAAAAAAGTCTACACGTGGTCCCCTGGAATTTCTTTCAACTTCACAGCTACGAATGCTCTATATTTTTAGCTAAACAATACATTTGAAAAATATAAAAACTTTCTTGTGACTTAAAGATATTTAAAAAAAACATCAAAATTTATGCAAATATTTTCCTTCTTCAATCGAAATGTACCTATTAAGAGAATAGACATCTCAACGTTTTTAAACTTTGGGGTTGCAGTTTTTAAGTGAAGTTTGATTTTAAAGTTTAAGAAATTAGAGATTTTGATTTGGGGCTTAAATTCACGATGGTGATGTCAGGCGCTTGGCTTTCTCGAGGTGGGATTCAGTATCATGCACGAAGTTCATTCTCGACGAAGATTTTCAGAATCCCAATGTCTCTTAACAACACATTTAAGGGGCTGACTATTCATATTTTGCTCATTCGCCTATCAAAAAATTATATTTACTAAATTTTATTTCACTAAAAATAGTTATTTTTTTCATTGAACATTTAATAACTCACAGGGTAACCGTCAAAAATACTAAAGCTTCTTTAATTATAATCTTCAAGAACCACACAAATTTACTCCTTGTCCACCCAAAATAGTCCCTAACGGATGCCTGTCCCTAATAAGAAGCAAGTATTGGCAAACCAATTGTACCATCGGCAGATTTTTGGTATATTCACGCAAAGTAAATGTTAACAATTGGCAATTAATAATGATATCAAAACGTATAGTGCATGGAAAGGAGGAGAACAATGAGGTTTTTATTCACATATTTCTTTTTATACTATGCACACTTTGTCCACACTAAGCAGAGCCTCCAAAATACCCGATAACACACGTAAAAATGATAATTGTGTATTAGCATATAAAGTTCACCCCTGGCACAGCTAATGCAGATATGCGTCAAAAATGTCAGTGATGCTACAGTAGTTATCGCCCTGCGGTTTTCTATTGATTATCAAAATTATCAAATTATTATTTATACTGTTTGTACTGATTATCGAAGCCTTTAGAATAATTTTATGCACCCTTGGTGGTAGTCGTTTTTTATCTCTCCCATGCAAAGAAAAATTAGGGTGAAAATTATCCATCCAAAGTTCTTACAACAACTCCCAATTTATTAATTTTACCTCACCGGTAGGTATACCGAAACTGTGCTCACAGCCCCCGTCATCGTGTATTAAATAAAAATAAGACGTTTTTGTATACTTTTGTTGCCCTTACAAGGGAATGTTGTCCTATAAAAGAGAGTCTTTTCATCCCTAATTACAGTCGTTAAAGTTAACTTTAACTGCGATTACAACAACGGCAACTTCCTACCTTTGAACGTTGGAATTAAATCTTTTTTGAATGTTTTGGTCTCTCCGTCTATGTTTTGGTTATCAATATTTTTTTGAATACATATAGACATTTCAGGTTATCGAAACCCTACTTGCCTCTATTTATCTTGCTTGCGCAACGAAATACCGCAAACGAAAGGCAACAAATTATCCCTATTGTGTGTGAATGACATCATATCAGCTTATCGTATTTAATTTTTCTGGCATGACTAGATCACCATCTCTTCTTCCAGCATTTAACAATCAGTTACACAATACACGTTTACTTTGTTCTCTTTCTATGTATTGGGTGTGGATACCTAAGCACAACTCTTTTTTTCCACAAATTATTAAGCATCACAAAAATCAGAAAAAAGTTCTGAATGAAGGACAACCCCAAAATAGAACTTAAAGCTTATAAAAAGCAAGCAAAGGTAAAATAAAAAAAAACATTCTTTCAGAGAGTATTATTCTCTTAAGTGGCAGAAATTAAGGCAAAGGAACGCTGGATCACCAACGAGGGCCCAAGCTCACAAAAGAAACCTTATCTTCTATTCGACGCTCATTGAAGATAATTAGTTAATTATCTGGTCAGGTTGTAAATACAAATGCGGCGAATCAAAGTCGTTCCCACCACGAGGCGACTCGGGTGGATCTAAAAAAAATTCCTTTCGGCAGTAAACCTTGATATTACAGACGTGACCTGGACTGCTAAGCGCGAGCAGAAAAAAGTCTCGTCCGGATTTTTGAAATTCTTTCCACCGCAAATGGTTATGGCGGAGAGGAGCGAAAAGTTGCTAGCTTTGCCCACACCGTCATTCCGCTCAAGGACCTAATGGTATTTCTCTTCCAATTATCGCTCTCCTGCTATGCGCTATGGTGGAATTCAAGGAAAAATACCGCCTCGGAAATGTTCGCACCGTCTACGTGAAATAAAATGCTAATGAAAATCAGGAAATTCTTCTGAAGAAAGAAGATATTGTTTTTTTTTCTCTTTGGTTTTATTTTAACTCGACTTTATTCCTTTTATTTCATGATTACTTGAATGCAATGTAACCCATTAAATTTTATTGCCTTATTACTTTTTCTAATTACTTTACATGCCTATATGACTATCTTCAACTTTCTAAAAGGCGAAAGAAAAAATGAACATCAATGCATATAAAAATATGTGGCCCTTTTTGTGAAGACTGTGTTTTGATCAATTCATCTGTTAAAGAAGAAGTAATAGCAATGTACCTATTCTTCTAATGAAAGACAAAACAGGCAGATGAGAATATGGCGACTTATTTCCTAAATATTGTTCTTAGTGAATTAAATGAGATACCGAGTTACAGCAGGATAATTGGTCACTTTATTGGGATTGTAAGTCGCTACTTGAGATATATTTTGAGTACTATTTCTGCAATCTAGGAATAGTGTGGTTGGGATTATGATCAACGCTTATATCGTCACATTAATAAGTATCATTAAATGCTTACTTAATTTTTGTACCTTCCTCCATCATTTGTAAGATACTCGTTGATTCGGATAGGGTACTAGAATTCAGATTAACGCCACACCAATTAAATCTATTCCTTATTCACAGCCATTTATAGAGACTAGAATGCTTGAAGCATGAGGAATAAGAACAATTATGTGCTATATTTTGTTCGTAATTAAAAAATTATTATGCGGAAAAGATGTAACGCGTTAATAATAATTTAACCAGTATTACGTATGCATAATGTTATGCAGGCGTATTATGCATTGTGTTTAATGCAGGCATATCCACTATTTTTATTCAATTGATTTGATGAAGTAATCAGAGTTCCCCTTTATGGCCATCTAGGAATAAATCATATTAGCTTCCGTTGTTTCAGGCGTGACTTCATGGAATTTGCTTAGCATATTGAATAAGAAGTAGTAACTTTGTAATTCCACATGTATTTATTGCAAACGACCTAGGTTTCGATGCAGCACGTCATCAACAGGTACAAATATCACAGAACACTCAGAATATATAGTCACAAACATTAGAGAGAAGGGGGGTGGAGGAGGGGGAGGGGAGGGGCGAGAGGGCGAGATCGAGGGTGAAGTATATTGGGGAGGATGCGTCGTCACACTCCATCTCGCCCTCTCGCCCCTCCCCTCCCCCCCCTCCACCCCCATTCTCCCTAATGTTTGTGACTATATATTCTGAGTGTTCTGTGATATTTGTACCTGTTGATGACGTGCTGCATCGAAACCTAGGTCGTTTGCAATAAATACATGTGGAATTACAAAGTTACTGCTTCTTATTCAACATATTGGCTTGTTTGACAACCTAATAAAAATTACACTGTCATGGAGTCCGGCGCATCTACATATATTTTTTCCCTGAGTTTTCCAGGTTTTCCAGGTAAATTTTGGATTTTTAAGGGTCTTATTCCACTTTGATACCAACAACTTTTGATTGAAATTCCTATCAAATCTGCATGCTGTCACGGACCCGGCCACCCGGATTTTGGCCGGGAGAATGTGAACGTAAAGAAAAAGCCACGCACTTCCTCCTACGTGAGACACGAGCGGCGAACATGCGTCACCTGTTACATTAATCTATTAAATGAATTAAATTGGGAATCATTGTGAGATCGCAGGTTGAAATTTAGACTTAATCTCTTAAAATAATTCCAAGACCATATTTTCAGTGATAATGTTAACAATATTTTGCGAAGCCCAACTTACTATGGTAGACTGGACCATAATCACAAAATAAGAGAAATTGATTGCCGAACTGACCAATTCAAAATGTCCTTTTTTCTCATGTAATTAGGGGTATGAATAACGGTAAATATATCTAATACGAGTGTAGCAATGGATAACATTGGTAGCTGCATGTTGGTGTAAGTAAGGTAACCCAACTAACAGCATGTTTTTGCAAGTTTGCTTTGATATTTTTATCTTTTTTAAATAGTGAAGTTTAGAACACTAACCCTGTTTTATGCATGATATGTAGTGCATGTATGGTGAGAATTCACCCACTGCCACACACCTTTATGGTGGCTTGCAGGGTATTATGTAGATTTAGATTACGGAGGCCCTCAGAGTGTGATATTTGCGGGGGGTCCCCAACCGTGTAAGTTACACATTCCCTAGCTTTATCTCTGGGGCAGGAAGGAGTCAGGTCATATGGCGTAATGCCAGATGGAAATCCCTTCGTACCGGCTGTGGGGCAGAAACGAATCCCGTTATAACTCCAAATCTCATTCACAGTACACATTTTATCACCACAACACATGTTTTGGTTCATGAAAAGCTGAAGTTATGCGATTGATTGGGAGGCCTGGGCAGGACTGCACATGGAGAGACGACGCAGACGACGAGCGGGCGCACACCTACGAGCAGAATAACATATGAACGGTAGCCAGCGCTGCATTGAGCCAAGCAGAAGGATGGCAAGGGCGCTCTCTGTCCTACAGTTAATTGACCACAACGCAATTTCCAGGGTTTTTCAGAAAAATGCAAAAATGCCCTGATTTTACCAGGAGTTACCGGTTTACCAGGTTTTCCAGGTCGCCGGACACCCTGTCAGTATTCTTGTCATTTTTGGGCTAAATGCTCCTTTTCTCATGGCCATTACTATGATAAGAATATTTAGTAATTCAAAATTTGATCATCAGATATGGTTTTATCTACTTCAATAAGCAACGTCAGTTGAACTCCGAACCCATTGGACACAGGGTGTAATTTTATTGTCCTCGACTTTCATCTAATTTGAAGGCTCGCTCGTAAAAGTGGGATTTGATTGAAGTTAGGCAAGTAAATAGATTTATTAAATAGCGTCGTGCAAATAAGTATTTCAATCTAGGATGGAGAGGCAAGTTACGT
The DNA here is from genome assembly GCA_933228895.1 of Platycnemis pennipes. NCBI lineage: Eukaryota > Metazoa > Arthropoda > Insecta > Odonata > Platycnemididae > Platycnemis > Platycnemis pennipes. The sequence goes on from OW121853.1 coordinate 111,129,500, forward strand.
CATTGCACTACAGAAGATTTTGATCGGCTACATTAAGCGTTGACCATTTGATCATAAATTTATATGTTGGCTTATAATTGTTCACTACTCTTATCTCTGGAAATGTACATGTCATTTCTAGGTATTATCTGTGACAGGGACTGAAGTGTATTTAAGGTTTTGAGCTTGTAACGTTTTTCCGTTCCTTGAAGGCAAACACATATAAAAATTTAGTCCCCTCAGACACTCGAGTACCCTTTAAAATGACGGAAGGAGCCTTAGGAAATATACTTTGAGAATAAAGAAGATGGTGGTAATTATCTTTGCTTATGGGGATCGGGTCCCAGTCCGCATAAGCGGAGAATGGACATCGACGTATTAGGAATCAGCGAAATGAAGTGGCCCAAGGAAGGATAATTTTGGAGTGGTAGCTACAGGAGTATACATACAGGATCATTAAATGGTAATGCTGGAGTAGGGATCATACTCAGAAAGAGCGCCGGAATGCGCGTGAAGAGCTTCCTGCAATACAATGAAAAGATAATAATGGTTAAGAGCGAGACCAAACCTGTAGGTACCGTAGTGGTTCAGGTTTACATGCCAACGTCGGACTACGAAGATGAAGAAGTGGAAGACGTCTACGAAGATATCGCGGAGTTATAAAACAGGTAAGAGGAGAAGAAAACCTAATTATTTTAGGAGACTGGAAGGCTATCGTCGGCGAAGGTCAAGATGGAAGAATAACTGGAAAATACGCATTGGAAAACAGAAACGAAAGAGGAGAAAGACTGCTGGAGTTCTGCACACAACATAAGTTATTAGTCGCCAACATATTGTTTAAAAATCACAGTCGAAGAAGATACGCGTGTAAAATTCCAGGAGACAGAAGAATATTTCAAATAGACTACATTTTAGTGAAGCAGAGATTTAGAAACCAAGTGAAGGACTGAAAAAGCTACCCTGAGGCTGAGAATCTAAAGTTAAAGAAATTGAACAAATGAATGAAGAATATACATGGCAAGTAAAAAAACTGAAGGAGGCTCAACATCAGCTGGCATTTCAGAAAGCAGTGGGAAACAACATAGGAGAGGACTGAACGAGAAATCAGTGGAAAAACGTTGAGAAAACATCAAATGTGGACTACTTGAAGCAGCAAAAGAAGTACCTACTTGGAAGAAGAAAGGTTGCCGAGAAGAAGCCATGGATCACGAAGGAGTTCTTAGATTTGATTGAAGAAAGAAGAAAGTACAAGAATGCGAAAACTGAAGAAGGGCAGCTTTGTTACAAAGGAATAAGGAACGAAATAAGTCTCACAGCTAGGAAAGCTAGAGAGATTTGGATGAAGAACCTATGAGAAGTTGTACAAAGCATCCTTGCACTTGGAAAGGTGGAAGCTGCCTTTAGGATAGTGAGGAGCCTCTTCAAAGAACGGAGCGCAAGATGCAATATCATAAGGGACAAGAATGTAGAAATTTTGATTGAAAATGATAACAAAGTGAAGAGATGGTAAGAATATCTGGAAGAGTTATACAACGGAAACAATGTCAGCACAAAAGCTATCGAAGATAAAGGTTAGTGGAAAAGGATGATACGGGAGTATCAATATTAAGATCGGAATTCGACGCTGCAGTAAGGTACTTTCGTATGAATAAGGCTTCTGGTATTGATGATGTTCCTGCACAACTAATTAAAAATACAGGAGAGAAGACATTAAATCATCTTTCCAAAACCATCTGCGGCATGTACTCAACAGGAGAAATACCAATGGACTTCAAGAAAAACATCATAAATGCTATTCCCAAAAAGAAGAGAGCGGAGAAATGCGAATTTTAGAAATGCGACTACAAGCCTAGGATTATATAAGGACTTAGACAATGGCCAGATATCCGCTGAAGATAAATAAGAAGAAGACTAAGATATTGGTGTGCAGCAAAAAAGAAGAGGCCAAAACCAATGTCTAACTAGGAAAACAAAAACTGGAAAAGGTGAAAGAGTTCCTTTACCTTGGAAGTCATGTAATGTACTGTAGCCATGTAATCAACGATGGACGAAACAAGAAAGAAATAGTTAGTAGAATAGCCCAGGCAAAGAGTGCTTTCTCTCAAAAGAAGAATCTCCTTACAGCTGGAAATACAAGCGTAAAAGTAAGGAAACAATTCATCAGAACATACATCTGGAGCATGTTTCTTTACGGCAGTGAGGCATGGACGATAACAGCAGGATCGGCCGAGTAAATAACGAGGAAGTCCTCAGAAGAGTGGGAGAAGTCTGCTGACAACTCTACAAAGAAGAAGGGACAACTTAATCGGCCATATCTTGAGACAGGTTGGCCTGATGAAGACAATCGTCGAGGGAAAAGTGAACGGGAAGATTGGAAAAGGCAGGCCTCGTATGAGATACATGGAACAGGTTGTGGGTGATGTAAAAGAGAAGAATTATGTCACAATGAAAAGGTTGGTCGATAGAAGAATAGAGCGGAAAGCTGCGTCAAACCAATCTTAGGAATGTTGACCAATGATGATGAGTGTTAAGAGAAGCCAATACATGTTGAAGGACTACGCTCCGTAAAAGATAGGTGAGTTGTTGTAAAGGACAGAATTTTTACTGCCAAGGAAGGGAGATTTGAGACATAATTGGCATTGATACGTCGAGAACATAACCGGACACAGAAACTCGTAGGACGGAGCAGAGCAGGAGCTGCCACCCAACCACAGGCCCCTCCCGATATAAAGTGTCAGGGGTCCGCTGTCCTATCCCATAAACGAAGGGCAGAACTTGAAGTGCTTTCATGGAGGTAAGGGATTCAATGTAAATATACGCGACTACTGAATTATCCCTGGACGGTTTTTCACTGAACCACGTGGTTGAAGATCTATACTCGAGCCAACCGATCCTCTCAAACCAGTAAACCTCGTCCAAGTCAATCCAAAATGGAGTTTTACGCATTGACATTCGTATTGTGGCTACTTTGTGTTGGAGAAAATAATAACGTCCTTGTTTGCATTACGGCCGTTGCGACAACTATTTAATGAAGACTCAATTTTTTCCCTCTTTGGGGAAAATGTTTAGTTCTTGGCTAGTTGAATAGGACGTATTAGATGATCCGGCCAAACCCTCAGCACCCTACGCCAAATGGAATTTAATACTAAAGGGTTCTCTCGCCTACTTCTTTAATCCACCAAACGCCTGAATATAACTTCCCTCACTATTTTTTGATTGCGCGATTGATACCATTTTCAGATAGACCCTTAAATGTCTGCTGTAAATACGTACTAATTGCTACCTTCGTTAGTCTGACCCTTTTTAAGTCTGTGGTCTGACCATTTTCATCTGAGAACCAAATATTGGTTGTCTTGGACTTGCATTGGAGTGCAAAGCTTCCGGTCAATGACGCGAAGTAACCAGAATAGTTTTAGCCAAAAATTGCATAATACATACTTACTATATGGCAACAGAATAGGAAAAAATTTACCTAGCCATAGCGGGATTTGAACTCGCGACCCTCTTTTGGATCGCAAGTCGGGCACGTTACCTGCCTACTACGTCCGGGCCTAATTACAAAAAAATATTTTAATACTACCAGGTGGGTAATGGATGGTGTAAGGTGCCTACTATTTTGATGTGCACAGCTTTCAAAACTACGTGGATAATAATTTCCACTCAATGAGAAAGGAAGTTGATTAATTGAGGGGGGGTTTTTATTATAATATATTTTATAACGATGCCGCCTAAAATTATATCATGGGAATTAAGGCTCACTCACTTAAGTAAAAACTGGAAATGAATCTTGCTATCATAAATGTAACCTTATCTATCCTACTGCTGCATTGTAGACTTTGTACTTTTGGAATTTGAATTATTTATATTATAGATAGGGGTTCCTTTTCGCGGATGAACTCTTGGTCTATAATTTACGAAGTATATTGTCAGGTACGGAACGGTACTTTCCGAGACAAGTAAATCATGTAGAGAACGAATTAGGATGCCTTTGGAAAATCATTTTTTACTGTGGATTTTCGTGACTCATTGTCTCGGTGTGAACATACTTCAATCTATTTGCTGACTTAATTAATTTGCTTCTCGTAATTTTACTCTTTCTCTCTCCCACTCTTTCTCTCTTACTTTCCATCCACGTTTTCCAAATATCCATCATTTTCCAGCACATCATACGCCTTGGATTTTCACCTTCAATCGTTCTATAAAATCCTATCCTCTCCATAGCCTCAATTAGTTGTTTTAATCTTCAGTAAATTTTCGCTTAGGTAACCTCTCTTATCTAGTTTCTTTTATTTCTTTAACCCCATTACCTCCTTTATTCCAAAAGGACCTCAAAGCTGCTCATTCTCTATCCTGGCCGGTTTCTGGACCGGATTCCCGTTTCATTCCCGGTTTCTGGACCACGGCGTGCCACGCCTCTTCGCACCATGGATCTCATTTTCTTAACGTCTCTATCCAGAATCCTGATCATCACCTCCTTTTCAACGAATAGGCAAGTTATCCTTGATATGTGGGCGTGGTTTTTCCATTAGCTCGTCCAAACATTCTTCTAGGGTGGTCCATTATCTCTTTCCATCTGAACTTTCTTTTCAAGCCAGTTCACCCCGCTCCAATGATGGAATCCGAAGTTTTTTGGCCCCAAATAGTTTGGATCGTAAAATTAAAGCAAAAGCAATGAATCAAATACAATGCTTTAAGAACATTAGGCCATTCCTTTAGTTTATGAAATATATTTGATTTCTCCCGTGGCTAAAATAGCGCAGTAGGATTTTTGGTAGTAATTTTCATCCGAATCCGAATCGTGGACAGTAAACCTGTAACGCTGTACCGGCCGCAAGGCCTTGCCAGTCGAGGTAGAAGGGAAATAATGGAGGATAACAGGGATGCGGGAATGCTGGATATTGGGAAAAAGGAATAGGAAAAATGGTAGGATTTTAGGAAAAGGGGCTCCGGACTGATGGGCTAATCCATTCTGCCTGAGTACAAAGTGGTTGGATAATAGGAAATGTATTAGGGCAGGAGTTTAGGAAAATCACGCACTGATGGGTTCATCCAAACAGGCGGAAATAGGGAAGGAAATTAGGAAAGGATTCACGCACTGATGAATTGACCAAACAGGCGGAATTAGGGAAGGAAATTAGGAATTAGGAAAATACACGCACTGATCGGTTCATCCAAACAGGCGGATCTCACTCTGATGGACCAATCCATTCTGAGAAGTAAAAGGCAGGAAGTTAGGAAAAAGGAATTAAGGTAGGAATGTGAAAGGAATTAGGGCAGGATGAGGAAAGATTGAAAACAGCAATTGCAGGCCGCCCTCGCTAGCAGTCAGGTACGGAGAATGGCAGGCGCAGGCAGAAGACGATGGTGTATGGCAGGCGACGATGATGGGAAGACAAGCAGAGGAGACGTAGGCTGTCAGGAGGCTCACCAGCTCGTAGCAATTCCTCCATTAGGGATGTCCATGCGGTCCGGTCGTCATAATGTGGGATGAATCCGAGGCAGGTAGGTGAAATGATCAGGGAAGGATGTTTAGGATAGGATTAAGGTTAGGAAAATTGGAACCGATCAAAACTTTCGGTTTCTAACCGGATTAGTAATTTTCATCCGTTGGATATCATCATTTATATACCAAATGCCAAATTCGATACGAATTTCCACTCTTTAGAAAATGGATTTCGGACGTCTATTTCTACTGTTAGGACTAAATTATTGCAATCGTTACTGAACCCGTGCTGGTATTCTTTGTGAAATATTTTCTAATTTTATGCAGCAATTTCACTTTTGCTAGTAATTTTTTCATGATATGCCCCAAGAACCCTATAAGCCTCAATAGCCTATATGCCCTATATAAGCCTATATGACCTCAAGAGTGCAAACCATATTATTGAATTCAACCCAAGTGCGGAATGTCATTTGTTCCTTTAATCTTGTAGGCGCGAGTCGACGTCCTTAATAGTTTTCTCAAAGAGCGTCTTTGTTCCAGCCTACTGCTGTGGAATGCTATCTGCTCTGCCGCGCATCCCCAACCACACGACCTCACTCTCCGTCCCCCCACCTCCCTCCCCTTCTCTCCCTCCCAACCCCTCCCTCCCCTCATATCATCCCCCACCCCTATCCCCCCCCCTCCCCCCGCGCCGCCTCCCCTCCCGCTCACGTACTCCCAATTGGCATTCCGCGCACGCACTCTCGTCCCCCGCACTTCCCCTCCCTCCATCCACATTCCCCTCCCGCCCTCCCCTTTTCGAGGTCGTCTTTTGCGCACCGCGAGGAAAAATAAATGCACGCATAAGGTGGCGGCTGCCTCCATGGACAGACGGGTAGGCGATCGTAAAAAAAAGGGGGGGACCCCGTGGACGTGTTCCCATTTCCTACGTCCTCCCCGCGAGTTGCTTTCGCTCGCCACCTATCGACGGTTGTCGCCACTTGTTTTCACGGTGCGCGCCGATCCTCCATAAGACTTCTCCCTCTACAATAGACACGCGAAACCGAAAGCTCAAATCGGTTCTAATTTTTCCTACCCATGTCCTATCCTAGCATCCTTCCCTGTTCCTTTTTCCAAACATACCCGCCTCGGATTCATCCCCTTTACAACGACAGAACCTCATGGACAACTCTAACGGAGGAACGAATTGAAGCTGGTGTTCTTCCTGACAGCCTTCCTGCCCTTATCTTGGACATCCTGCCATCGCCTGCCATCTACCACCTGACCGCTAGCACGGGTGGACTGCGAATGCTGTTTAGATCTTCGATTATCCTGCCTTAATTCCTGTTCCTATCCTTACCTAAACCCTATTCCTAAATTTCTGCCTTTGACTCCTCAGAATGGATTGGTCCATCAGAGAGAGATTTTTCCAAATTCCTTCCCTAATTCCGCCTGTTTGGACGAACCCACCACTGCGTGTATCCTTTCCTAGTTTCCTTCCCTAATTCCGCCTGTTTGGATGAACCCATCACAGCGTGTATCCATTCCTAGTTTCCTTCCCTAATTCCGCCCGTTTGGATGAACTCATCGGCGCGTGAAATTTCCTAAAATCCTGCCCTTTTCCTATTCCCTCAATTATTTTCCTAACGTCACTGCTATTCCTTGTTATCCTCTCCTTTTTCCAACCACGGCCGGCATGGGCTAACGCCCGAAACGGTGATATAGGCTTACTTCATTGGATCGGATCGGACTTCCTCTCCCCTCACTACTCCTATATCCTTCTTTTAGTCATCACCCCCGTCCCGGAGCGCTTAAGGAAACACCTGTGTAATCGATGTCGGCTCGTCAATCTTCGCCGCGGTGAATCATTCGGGAATAAATATAGATGTAAATATAACCAGACTGGAGATTCCGCGAAGGTTTAAGTCTAAGTAATTAAGCCAGCGAATCAGTAATGAATCACTTTCTAGTCGTCATCAGTATCAGTACAAAAATGGCTCCAGAACCACTTCCCGGGCTGGGGATCGGGTTGGTGTGAAGATAAGAAGTCTATATGTGCTTCAGTCTGCAGTAGTGGTTTTTGATGAATAGAATGGGGGAAATGTTTATGATCTACATCTACATCTACACGATACCCTGCAAGCCACCGCGACGGTGTGTGGCAGGGGGTGAAGATCACCAAGCATGCACTACTAACATGCAAACAAGCAACTATAGTGTCTCATGCAACTAGATTGTTAGTATCTATAGTATTTAAGGGGTTAATACATAACTCTAAAATATTTCCCCTACCTATCCCTTTGCTATGCTGCCTATTCTGTTCTCTTATAGTACGGGGGAAAAATGCCATTTTGAATCTATCGGTACGACAATCTATCTCTCTAATCTCATTTATCTGGTTGAATCTAGCGTATTACACTGGTTTTTTTTAATATGTGCCATAAAAATGATGAGGTGTATAGTGGAATAGGATAGGATAAGAAGGTGATTTCATGTATCATGGCTGAAGGAAAGAGGCTGGTAATAGGTGCAATTAAGCCTGGCATGAATGTTTGTCTAAGGAAGCAGAAACTGCAATATACAAAAGTGTTCACCTCCTGACATTAATTGTATGACAGGGTAACTTGGGTATGCCAAACCAACAAAAATTAAACTTAAAAAGGTGGTTATTCATGTCAACAAATATATTTTGGAAAAACTTACCACCAGAGAAGAATATTAAGGAATATAATTAGGCAATGAGTACTTCACAAATTTATTCACATTGGTGACTTACACTAGTGAAGATGTTAACAAAGTTTATCACCATAAGTTTCTGAACGATGCACAGAAATATGTCAAAGAGCATCCTACATGTGTCGACATCAGTAAAATCAGGGCAAATGGTCAGGGATATTAGCAAAATTTATGATTTTATTTTGAATGTAATTCTGTTAGCATAACTGCCACAGATTAAAGTGTTCCCTTTCCACCGCGATTGGAGGTCTTCTTCCTGAGTTGAGATTGACCTCGACTAGCACAAATAGTAATATGGTGTGCACATTGTAAGACAAAGTACCGATTACAACACTATTAATGGTTATAGTAGATAATATACACTAGGAAGTATTTGGTCATGAAACTGAAATATAAATGAAGTTATTGTTTTCTAAACAAAAGCATTATAAAAATAACTATTTAGCCACAGCTAAAACATCGGCTTCTATATCCACACACCTTTATGGTGGCTTGCAGGGTATTATGTAGATATAGATGTATAGTAACATCGCACGTATGTATCTTGCGTTTATCGGATGAATCTACCTTTAAAAAAATTAATATTTATATCATATATGACATCCATTGTCCAACACCTTTATTTCACTATATTTTGGCTGAAATTATGCATCGGCTATTATAATTACTTCCCTCGACTAGTTCCTTCCATTTCCATTGCGGCGGTAGGTCGTTTCACTATTCGTCATTCAACTGTTCCTACATCATCATCATTCCTCTGTGACGTGAAGGAATCCTAAGAGCCGTTCTTTTGAAGTGCCATCAGTTCACCGAAATAGTTCACGGTCATTCGGAGATAGCGAATAACCCCCCTGGTCTCCTTTCCCGGTTGCCAGGGTTCAAACTAGCCAATGAAAGACATATATTTTAATTGGAAATCTCCTTAGTTCATTTCTTAGTCCGTCGGATGGGTCGTAAAACCGATGAACCCTTGGCATCTTTGGTTCAGAGTGGGCTGATGGTTACCCTAGGTTTATCCAATCACCTTTCTATCCTAAATGGCACGTTAATACGTTTAACAGTGAGCCCAAGAAACTATAAGGATTATATTGGCAATTACTACTTTTTGGAGAACATTCTCGTCTTAATATCTGCTTACAGGAGTCAACAAGGTCCTTTACCAATTTTTTTTACTGTCGTAGCTGATAGAGTTTGTAAAATAAAAATGTCCGGGTATTTTTCCTTCTTTTCGTCCGTCAATTATTTCTGAAGTTATAGGCGACGAAAAACTGATGTTTTTAACCCTTTCGGAAAAGTGGACGTGGTGCAATCTCTGTCGTCATGGACTTCGTCCAATCACAACTAAGCCCGCGAAGCTACTTCGCCTAATCGCAAAAGTGGGGACACAGCTGACTCTGCCCACAGTAGCGATTGCGACAGGATCTGTGCGAGCAGACCTTCCGAGAACCCCCCTCCACTCCCTTCCCTTCCCCTAGAAGCAGTCTAGGACGGAAGGAAAATGACGTCAATGTTATCAGAGCAGCTTTTTCGGTTGGCGTCACCTTTTGTTTATTTTAATTTTTGACTTTCTAATGAATGGTTGAAGTTAGAAGATTAATTTTTTCATTAAAATTCATTTTTCGTTTCCATCTAACAATTTCGTCTACAAAATTGCGATTTCGGCTCCGAGTAAACGCCCCGTTTTGTGCTTCCCACTACCACTTTTCTGCCTTGTTGGTATTTATCTGAGCGGATTCCTTTCCTGATCAGCAGTACCTGAAACTTCTTCGTTCGTTTTCCTCTTCTCCCAGCTTACCTCCTCCTGGCACTCCACACCTCGGAAGCCTCCAACTTACGTTGGTCCTTTTACCTATGAGGTAAAGTATCACAAACATAAAACGTCATATTCCAGTCTTAGTCTTCACCAAATCACTCGATATGTATAAATGGCAAACTAATTAGTTTTTCTAGTTTGGAAATTATCGTTCAGATATAGACGCACTAAAAATGGCATGATTTACTTTCGGTAGATGTATGAACATCAAGAAAAGAGGAGATAAATGAATGGATTGGCAGGTTTGAGTAGTGGTTGAGTAAAACAATGGAGAATATAACGAAGATAGAAAGGGAGACAAACGAAGGAGTATATGGCATGCTGGTAGAGAAGAGAATGAACATTTAAGGAATTAAGAGGAGCAGGAAGAGCTGTTGGACGTAGGCTATTGTAGCATTGCAGATTTATTGTGAAGAGGTTGAATCAAGGGAGGATGTCGGGGATGAAGTGGGGGAAATAGAGAAAAGGCTTTCAATCAGCGATAGGAATGGTGTTAGGTTAAAACGTAATGGAAAACTCTAGTGGAATGAAATGAATGATCTGGAGAAGCATAGGCGTATACGGTTGCAGGAAAACCTTAAGAAGTGTTTTATGTTCATCTAAACGTACCTTAACCAGTGGAGTGTTCCTATAAACATATTCAAAATAGCTTTCACTCTCAATTCACAACAGCTTAAGTTGAAATACGATCGGAAAGAGTAGTGCTTGTGTTTAAGGTAATGATTGCAGGAAACGATTCCAGAAACCTTAATGAGGATCCAAAGAGAGCAATCTCGACATTATAAAAGTGACACAATTTGTAACTTCGTGCATTAAGGAATTAGTCTGAAATGCTGATTCTACGAAAAATGTTCTTACTCTTATTGAAGAGAAGAAACTCAGATTTTTATAAATTAGCCTTGCAGGTTTATACGCTATAATTTAAAACATTCCACGTTATAATTTATACCGTATATAAATAAAGCTCAATAAAAATGTCTCTTGTACGCTAATCATTCCAATGAAAACTTTATGCATCATGTATAATGCATTTCAACATGTAATCCATGCCAAACTTAACTAAAACAATTTACTTTATTTACTACAAAGCAATTTTTTCAGTTTTAGGAAAATGCCTTAGGTTAACATGGTATGTTTACCCGAAAATATGACTTGTATTATTTAGGGAATTGCGCATGAGAATATATACGAAGCAGTCTTTAAATATTCAATTTATTTTCTCTTGAAGTCACATTTGATTCTCCGCGTGACAACATAATATTTCATCCGTCAGTTGTAAATACCATTTGTACGCATAAAGTTTTCCAGGATAAAAGTACTTTGCTATATTTTTAAAATTCCGGTTTGGTTTAGTTTCATGATTTCTAATAGTGTAGTAACACCAAATTCTCAAAATAGGCTCCTAAGATAGTCGAAAATCGGATGCATTTGAAAGAGAAATTCTTTGAATTTTCCGTATGATGTCTACTCGTTTTCAACTACCAAGAAATTACTAATTGGCCACCTTAACGGAATTTCCTTATAACTTCACATATTATTATCAAATAGGGTAAGGTTTCGCGGATGTATGAGTCATATGCGTCTCTGGCGAGATGAATTAATACGGGGCATTTTAAAACCACCCATTATAGATATCCTTTTTTGCCCCCTAATCCCGTTGCATTATTTCCGCTATGTCTCCGCCTTCTCAGTACCTGTCGTGTGCAACGGGGTCGTATACCATATTTTTTTAATTGCCGAATCTGATAGAGTTTGTAAAATAAAAAGACCCGAATTTTTCCGTTTTCTGATCCGTCAATTATTTATCGAGTTATAAGCGGCGAAAAACTGATGTTTTTAACCCTTTCGGAAAACTGGGCGTGGTGCAACCTCTGACGTATCCGACTTCGTCCAATCACACCTGAGCCCGCGAAACTACTTCGCCTTATCAAAATGGGGGAGACACAGTGGACTCTGCCAATGGAAGCTGGCGCGACAGCATCTGTGCGAGCAGACCTTCCGAGAGCCCCCCTCCACTCCCTTCCCTTCCTCAAAAAACAGAGTCGTCAATGGTATCAAAGCAGATTTTTCGGTTGGTGTCACCGTTTGCTTATGTAATTTTTGATTTATGAGTGAATGGTTGTTGTTAGAAGATTAATGTTTTCACTAAAATTATTTTTTTGTTTCCATCTAACGATTTCCTGTACGAAATTGAAATTTCGGTTCCGAGTGAACGCCCCAATTCTGTCCATTTAACGGGCTGGTGTGAAAATTTTCCGTGAATACTGCGAATGTTTGTGCCTCGAGGGCATTAAGTGGGATCGAATCGGTCGGAAAATCCGGAGAAAAAAAGGGGGTGCTCCCGAGGCGTATTCCAACCCCCTGCTATTCATCGGCGACTCGGGTAAGGAGTTAGTTGGTGGAATTCCAAAATGACCATAGCCATCTGAATAGCCAACCTCGGTTTTTCATTAGATTTTGGCTTGACAATCGGAAATTATGTGGAGTTACCCCCGTTAACGTATGTCATTGAGCGAATATCTTATAGCAATTGGAAGCAATGCTATTTCGATCGATTAATTGGCTGGAAAAAAATTCACTACCACTTCAAGCTTCAAGAAATTTGTACGGCCCTGGGAAATACCCCTTTTTTCTCATCTGCTAGGATCAGTGCATTGAATTTATTATGAAAAATGTAAAAAGGAATTTAACAGTTCTTTTTATTGAAAGCATCCATGTACCATGAATATAATTCCTTTAATGAAATTTTTATCCACCTAAAATTTTGTAATGAGAAAGGAGCTATTTTCTCTGATCGCTGATTGTTATTTCTGTTCGTCATAACTCATTCCGTAGTTGCAATGGTAGTTAGGTTTTCGGAGGAAGTGACCGCTAAGGTCATTTGCGTCATTTAACTTAGGTGGATATTGCGGCATTTAGCTTATCGAATATGTGGAGGAATGTTTCTTGTAATGGAGGAACGGTGGAACAAAACCATATAGAATGTCACAGTAGCAGTAGTTCTACTTCCTCATCAAAATAAAATACCGGATTGGAATTGAAAGAGGTAAATAGAGGGAAATGTGCATTAATTAATTTTTCCCCACAAAATCCTCCACCAGAAAGCAAAAGCGGCAAATCTTTTCTAAAAGGGAACTCAACATTATATCCGTTTACCACTCTATCCATTTATTATTCTATATCTCCTTTTCATTCAAGTCTTTTGCATTGAGACTTATTTCGCTTGTAAATCTGCCATCTCCTGCAACCGCCTCCGCGGCAGAGCGCACAAATTCATTTAAACAGTTTCAAGAGACTGGAAACAGGCCTTGAAAACACTTAATAAAATCGATGGTCGGCAACTTTACTTGGTGGAATTAAGACATAGTAAAAATAAGAGTAGGTACTTGGTTGATTCCACAATTTATTTAGATAGGCTCTACCGGTTTCAACCTTTACAGGTCATCACCAGGAGTCACTTATTCTCTTATCACTTATTTTTACCTTGCTGAAATGAAACACATGGTGAAATCCCACGATAGTAAACAAAACAGAGGAAGAACTCAATGGATGAAAATTATGCCTATAGATTGGGTTTGAATCACGATCTACGCATTTAAGTCTTTACTCCGCAGATTTAGTTAATCGAGGGAGGCGACCGTCAGCTCTGTTCAATTGTGGCATTTAGTATTGCTGAGTGAATGGGTGAAGGTGCGGGTGTTCGAGGGAGTTGAGGAAGGGTGGAGGCATTAGCTTACTCTTCACGAAAGGCTCCAAGGGGTCAACGGTTTACGACCTATCCGACGGACGGATAACTGGACTCGAGGTGCTTTCCACACAGCACTCACAGTAGGAACCGGTATATCAATGAATAATCTCAGTCTCTGCCTAGAACCAAACCTGGACAATCTGGAAAGGAAGCCAGTACTAAAGCCACCACACCAACCCAATCCCTTTTTCTCCGTGGAATTCAACCACTGACACGTAGTTGCAGATTTTAGAAATTCCTTTTTGTACCAAGGAATTGCCTATACTTAATTGTGAAAATTATCTCGGACGACGATCACTTACAATAATAACAGTTATTTACCATTTTTATGATCAGTTCCCGTTTATTATGAAGAGTTCAATGTTCACTAACAGCTTGGCACTTCTTAATTAACAATGCGGCGAGAATAGCGGGTTGGGAGTGGGGCGATTCTCATGGTAACGCGAAATCGTTCTCCCTCTACTTTCCACTCTGACAAACAATCTCTGCTATCCTGGCACATGGCCGCAGCATAAACTGTATCTTCTCTTACTTTAGACGGAGAGAGCAGCGGACTTCGGCCGCCCAGTTCGTGGGAAATCTCCTTCCTCCATCCCCCCATGGGTTGTTTGTCTGTCGGTGACCACTCCTAACCCTTTCTCCATCTGGAACACATGGCTTCCATTGATGGCGAGGAAAGGGCCCTGCTGCTATATCTCTCTTCTTCTTGATTGCGTTCCTCTTGAGGGCCTGTGAAGGAGATGATGTTTTTTTTAATATTTGAAGGCCGTTTCACAAGGAGCAGTAACCTGCCCAACTTGAAGTGGCGTAAAAAACAACTTGCATGGGTGCATGAGTGGAAATAGGACAAGGTCTATTTTTTATGCATTTTCCATGCATTTTTGTATTTTATCCATTCAATGCTTTCCTTTACACCAAGAAAAAATTCCACTTTACATCTCACCATGGTATATTTCTCAACTGCAGCGTGAACAGCAGTGTAATTTACATTAATTGCCATGTGAAAAAATTCTCCTGGGCCGGGAATCGAACCACGGACCTTTGGGTTTCCGGGCCACTGCGCAGATCACTACGCTATCCAGGATCGGAATTTCATATGGAAAGTCTTTTTGAAAGCCACAGGTCCGTGGTTCAATTCCCGATCCAAGTGAATTTTTTCGCATCGCAATTAATGTGAATTTCACCATGCGTGAGACTGTACGATGACAACCATCGTGAAAAAAGACCATAAGAGTTGCGAATTTGAATCAGAAAATATGCAATTATTTCCAGCTATGTGAATCATGCATTAATATCGCCATACGAATCCAAGAAATACCTACTCAAAGGAATGTAAATTTTGGAAAAATGAGAGTAATTTTGTAATCTATTGGAAATTAAATGTTTAGGGTAATATGGCTAAAATCGATGTGCGAACAGAAATGTTGATTGGTAAAATTTAACAATGCGCAAAAAGTTTATCCAACAAAGTGCTTCCCAGGAGAAACGTAAAGCTGAGGATATCAATTTTGAGTGACAGAGACTAGAGGTTTATATGAGCTTTATCCACGGTTCGGGTACGAGTCCAGTCCACCTCCTGTGGTCTGCCTGGTCTAGGCTGCTCTCGGGCCAGATGCCAGCTTTATTAGGTCCCGAATTACATAAAATATCTTTGCCTATTTCGCTAATGTTGTGTATGGGACACATTATTATATTTTATTTCCCGCTTTATATTAAGATTTCGTCTTTATTATTCAATGATATTTCAGTATTATCCACTTATCATTTCCATGTAACTTGGGTCACACTTTTTAGGTTACCTACTTCACCGAGATGGACTTTTCCTTCGAAAAATTCTTTCTCTATCTAATCCATTTAACGCAAGTATTTAATTGGTGTAATTGGTCGGTTGGTTATTCAGGAAAAATTCTTTCTCTTTCTAATCCGTTTCACGCAAGCATTTAATTGGTTAGTTGGTTATTCAGGAAAAATTCTTTCTCTTTCTAATCCATTTCAGGCAAGTATTTAATCGGTGTAATTGTTTAGCTGGTTATTCAGGAAATATTCTTTCTCTTTCTAATCCATTTCAGGCAAGTATTTAATCTGTGTTATTGGTTAGTTTGTTATTCAGGAAAAATTCTTTCTCATTCTAATCCGTTTCACGCAAGTATTTAATCGTTGTAATTGGTTGGTTGGTTATTCAGGGGAGGCGACCGATAGCTGAGGTCGTTTGCGTCATTTTTAGGATAGGTGAGTAGTTAGGTAATGGTAGGAACATTTAAGGGAATGGTGGAGAGAAATTCGGCGTTGGAATTAGCTTACTCTTAACGACGGGCTCCAAGGGGACCACGGCTTAACGTCCCATCCGACGGACGGAGTACTGGACCTGAAATGCCATCGACCAGGCACTCATGTAGGGATCGGTTTGCCACTGAAAAATTTTGGTTGTCATGAGAGAAGTATTTTCGGAACCACCATTCTGTCAACTCCTGTCAGTAGTTATAGGCCTTCGTTCAATGAAAAAGTATGTAAAATTATGTTTTGATGGAAAAAGGCCGAGCTAGTCTCTGAGGCATTGTGAATTCTCAAAGTGCATACCCTTCATGACTAATACGCTTAACCTTGCCAAACCTGTAAGAAAATTAATGCGTTCAAATGCATTAAATTTCCAAAATGAGAGGATATTTTTGTAAATGTATCATGAACAAGGCAAATTAAAATTATCAGAAAATTTAATATATGTATTTATCAACACCTATACTAGCCACCTCAGGAGTGTGTGACAGAGGGTGAAAATCACCAGGAATGCATTCGAAATAAGAGAGAACATACTACTATGCAGGCATGCAAAACCAAACTACACCGTTTTCATACTATTTATATGAATGAACTAACTTTAGGGTCTATTCATGAATGAATGTTTCAAATTTACAAATAAGTCACCATCGCCATCATCAATCCTAGGAATTGTTTGACGCAGCCCTCCACTCGATTCTTCTATCGGCCAACCTATTCATATTAGCGTAGTTCCTCTCTTTCACGTCCTTAACGACCTGTTCTTTATAACTCATGCGAGACCTGCCTTTTCCATTCTTCCCGTTCACATTTCCTTCGACGATTGTCTTCATCAAGCCATCTTGTCTTAAGATATAACCATCATATTAAACAAAATTGCAGAATATTTTTCTCATGGTTGTTCGCTGTCTTGCGTTTCATTTAATTTATAAGATTGCTACAGCCTTGGATATATGATACGTTGTGATAACATTTTTTGTGTTGGAAATTCCTCCAACCAATATTTGTCTTTATTCAAAACAAAATTCAACCATTTTGGATGCATTAATTTCTGGATACATATTTATCCACTCTTAGCTCTTTGTGGTGATTGATTTACGATACTTTTGTTCGGGAGGAGTTAATGGATTCCAATGGATTAACAAGTAATAACTTTGTATATTTCGAACAAGTAACGCTGTACAGTATCCAATTCATTCCAATGAATATTTTTTATTGGGTTTTGTTGATCTAGAGTGCTTTTTGGCACCGCTCAGTACCCTACGATTTCTTAAGAATCACAAAGATATTTTTCTCTCTTAAATTGAAGGTTTGATTTCGTTCATTTATATTCTTTTCACTAAATCTGGTAATGTGGAGAGTGTGATAGCAAGATAGCAAATATTCCAATAATAATTACGTAGAACAGAAAAAAAACAGTTAAATCCGCACTTTTGTTCGTTTCTTAGCCCCTTTAGGCGCTACATTGTTTTGTATGTCTTGCTATCTTATAGGCTCAATTGACGAAGCAGAATAAAAAGATTTAGATTTAATGCGGTATGAGTGCGCAGAATTATTTGTATCCATCAGTTTTGAGTCATAAAACTATATTATTTTTACAACAAAATACAAAGATCAAATAACTACTCCAAAGAGCTCTAACTACTCTATGTAATGCCCACCCATCCATAATGTCTATATTGATGCTAAGCTTAGAGCTACTTTTTCTTGACAAATCTTATGAAGTTGGTAAAAGAACGAAAATATAATTTCCCTTTCCTATGACCATCCTAGAATCTCGGATAATTTGATTACACTTCTGTAGTGTTTTCTTCCGTTAATTCATTCCTTTTGGAGTATGGTAGTCCTACTTTTTTTATAATTTGCGGTAGATATTGGTGTTTAGGTAAAAGTATTATTCCGTTTTTGAAACGTATGCCTATCAAGGAATTAACTATCAACACATTTGGAATAAACTGGAAAGGTCAATTATAATGAAGGTAAATCATTCCTGGAGCTTGTCGTGGTGATTAAAATAGATAAAAGGAATGACGTATTAAGGAAGAGATATATTCAATGATTGGATGACAGAGATAGGTGCTCTGACTGGCGTAATTGATGAAACGTTCCTCAAAGCTTGAATGCATAGGAAAGCCCACGAGGGACTCGGGTGTGAGAGATTGATATTATGCTTACATGCAGTTGAAAGAGGCGACCACTTGTTGTGAAGTCTAACATAAAAAGAAGATGAATTGGGTATGCGGCAGAGGCTACCCTGGTGAAGAATTTTATCATTCAGGAAGTGGAACTCGTGCCTCTAGGAAAGCGTAACGATATGAATGGGCGGTTGGAGCGGCAGCAGAAAGGATGGGAGAGAGGACGACCTCCACCGGTTGATAAAGCGATCCTCGTAGCACGACGACCAATGATGATGATGTTGATGATTAGTGAGCATAATAAGCGAATTACCTGTTTCAATCTCAATCCTGAGCGTTTTTTAATTGCCTTAAATTTTAAGGAAAATTCATTGAGGGGACATATTTAAAAGTCAGAATCATAGTTTGATGAAATCGGAGGAAATATTTTGAAATGTTTTAGCTGAACTTGGAAAATACAGTTTACTCATGAAAGAAATGGATTTGTGGTGAATACGATTATGAAAATCGAGTATTGTATCAACGAATCTAAGAAGGGTGGGAGAAAAAAGTATGACGGGAAATTTAAAAGGTGCTGGGACTACCAAATCGGCTCTATTGTGAGGCGCGGTGGTCTCTTGGAAGTATTTGTTGAAAGGAGTCAAAACGATGAAAGGCAAAGAACGGCCTTGTATTGTAAGCATGAAGTAGTGAAGGATGTAAAAGAAGAAAATCATGTTAGTATAAAGAGTATAGCCAATAGAAATATGGTGTGGAGAGCTACGTCCAATAATTCTAGCATTGATGGCATGTGATGATTTTGACGGTGATGATGTGATGATAGCATTCTCTCTCGTCAGTAATTTTATCATGCGTTGGAAGTTACCTAAAGAGTTAAGTGTAAAGCATACCACATGCCACACACCCACGGTGGCTTGCAGTGTATCGCGTAGATGTAGATGTTTCCTAAGTATCCTTAAGTTTCTCGAGCTCACTTTCCTCTGTTCAATTGGTCTAGTCGTAATTCAACAAACAAACCTGTGCCTACATTTTACAAATTATTTTTCGCATATACTGGTTACCATTTCACCTTTGCATCACTCAACTGCTATCAACCAGTTATTAACTAAGCTGCTTCTTCAACACTTACCCACTAGAACCCTTTAAAGTTAAAAAATGAAAATAAAGAGTAACTTGTGAATTTAATGTTAAAGTTAAAGGCTCCATGAAGTCCTTGGGATAGCAAAGGTTTCTTTCAATTCTATTTATTGAACTGGTGCTCCTTACCTGAATAATGTAACTGGAATGCCGGCAAAACTGCTCCTGAAAAACATTGATCCACGCAAATGAATACCGAGAAAACCTTCACCATTGTGTATTCCATATCCGTGAAATATATACTTGGTCGAAGAGTTTTCACAAAATATTTTCAGGTGCTCATAATCTGACGTAAATTATTTATTAGAAAGCCGGGTTTTCATTAATAAATTTTGCAAATAAGAGCGCAGTTATTTCTAGTTATTTTCTCTTTCTTCCAATTATATGTTATTCCTTTTGTGCTGCATGTGTGTTCTTTCTAATTTTTATCCTTGGTTTGTGATCATTATTACAGTAATAGCATACAACAGTTCGGAAATTCTTTCACTTGTACACATGTGTTATAGGAAAATGGATTTACCGATGAAAATAAACTTTTATCGATCAAATCCATTCATGCTTTGGATAGAACTGATTGAGCTTTTCCTTCTTTTGACATCAGTTGGTCTCTAGATGCTTCAACAATCTTGATTAATAACTTATCATTATGATGTTCACTCTTGAGTTTGTATCCTTTATGGGTGAAATGAATTACTTTGTGAATGATGATTCAATGTAAAGATTCTTTCATCTCACTTAAGTAACTTTATTGTGATGAATACAAATGAGTTCATCTTCAGATTCTAGCAAGTCAACTTTGCACAATTTATATTTCCACACTTCTTATTTCTTGATAGACCATCTCTTTCGTTTTCATGCCGAATGAAAATGTTTTTAAGGACTTACTCTGCGGCCCTCTGCATTCATACTCAGCGATTCCACAACAAGTTGTCGTGCCTTCTACATTTTATGCAAATGCCACTTGAATAAAAAGGATTACTTGGGAAGGCTGTACCTACACACCGGAATGCTACCGCCCACTGTTCATGATTCGCAGCGCGCATCTCAGCACCGCGAGTCGTAACTCATTGAGTGATGGAATGGTCCGGGCGGGAGGGTGAGGAGCAGTGATGCGATACCCCCTTTTCCCTCGTGCGATCCGACACGAGGAGGAATGAGGGGGTTGAAGGGAGAGCGGAAAAATAATATGGGGTGGGCCCGTCCGCTTGGAGTTGGAAGGGTTGGTAGGTAGGAGGGGGTGGTGGGCTAAGAGGAGGGGGGTACTTTTTTTTTCGTTGAGTGGTGCTGGGATGAGGGAGAGTTGCCATGGTGATGGCGGAGCGTAGTGAGCCAGGGACCAGTTTGTCCAGTTTCTCATTCATGTCGCCCAAGTGCGCACTTCGAGCGCCCTTCATCTTCCCTCGGGAAGGCAGCCGTGAGAGCCTCCCCCCCCACCCTATTCCTACCCCTTCTCGCCCTCGCTCCCTCCCCAAACCATTCGACTAACTAGTTCACTCCCCGCAAAAATCCTTTCCCAGACTTTTGTCCCATTATCGGAATCTAATAAAATGAATCAAAAGTATGCGGCCTGAGATCGTGATGCACCCCTTTGTGGCACGGAAAGTGACTGTAGACTCAACGCCTAATATCTAATTTAGTTCCTTAGATTTACCTTTTCAGACCTTTCTCTGAGTTTTCAAGATTCAATCCTACTTTAGGCCGTAACGAAACGGCATTGTCCATTCATCTACGAGATCTTCGTCACCATTAAGAAAAAAAGGCAGTGGTACACTGTTGGACCGAGAGATAGAAGAATTTCTTCCTCTTCTGCGCAAAGCACGATTAATCCGTAAGCAA
This sequence comes from Platycnemis pennipes, assembly GCA_933228895.1. Classification (NCBI taxonomy): domain Eukaryota; kingdom Metazoa; phylum Arthropoda; class Insecta; order Odonata; family Platycnemididae; genus Platycnemis; species Platycnemis pennipes. Next base: position 111,150,580 of record OW121853.1, read on the forward strand.
AGAACAAGCATACACCATCTATGAAAGAATTACGCATCACGTTTCAGTACCTGCTCACGAGGTTTTCCCTCACCAACATGCCACATTTATTGCAGGTCCCCGAGCAACCTGTGCCACACTCCATTCTACAGCTGCTACAACTCGTTTATATTACCTAGCCTCCGCAAGGGTATTTGGCAGGTGGGAGTGGGTCGCCAAACGTGAAATGGACATGTTTCTGAAAGAACTTTGCTATGTAATAATGAACTATGGTGTGTAATATGTTTGAAAGAATTATATCTGTGGCTATTGTATTGTACGTGGGAATAACTAATTCTTGTATCGTTCGATCTGGCAATATATCCCTCCTAATTTGTCCTGGTGATGTACGGTGGGGGTAGACATTTGTGGGGATATAAAATCTGTGATGTCATATTCTAATTCGTATGATTTGAATTTTTCGAGTACTTCAATCTTGCGAACACCCTTCTAGCCTCCGGGGTTTCCCAACCAAGCTCTTCTAATAGCCGAGTGACACTTTCTCTACGAGCATAGGAGTATTTTACTATGCGCGTTTCTTCACTTAGTATCTTATTTAGCTCCCTTGCAGTGACTCGCAGAGTAACATGTGCATGCAGACGTAGAAAAAACTGGCTATCCTGGATGAGTAAACAAAATTATTATAGTTGGAATCCTACCGGTTTTGGTTTCCATAGACGTGAAACTATTCCTTAGCAGTAAGATAGACCTATTATTTTCATGACCTCGCTTATTATTCCCATCATGTTCTTTTATCGCCGTTATTTTCCTAAACCTCGTCATTGTGCCCAATCGGTCTATTCTCCTCCACTCACTCTCTCATATACTTATCATTTTCTCCTCTATCACGCCCTCAAAACACCATCGCCAGTTGTAAATCGTCCCCTCCACTAACTCTCTCTCCTCCTTTCTTCAGTCGACCACTTCCATTTCCTGATTTTCCTCATTCCAATCACAAAAGATTTACCGTGGGGAAGACACATCCGGAAAAATATGCGGCCGAGCGAAGAGAAAGCTAGGATTTATAAAAAGAGTACTTGGCAAATGTGATGAGAAGACTGAAGAGCGAAAAGAACTTTTCACTATAGTAAGGCCCCACCTTGAGTATGTAGCCAGTGTATGGGATCCGAATGAATTAGATATGATCAGAGAATTAGACTATGCGCAGCGTAGAGCAGCTAGGTTCGTTAAAAGTTGTTACGATAGGTTGAGTAGTGCATCAGAAGTAATAGAAGAATTAGGGTGGGAATCATAATTAGAGCCTATGTTTAAGTACAGATTAAATCTATTCGAGAAATTTCAATCGGATAGCTTTACTGAAGATGTTTGGCACATATGAAAAACACCAGCGTATTATGTTAGATTCGACCAGATAAATAAGGTTAGAGAGATTGTCGTACTTATAGATTCAAAATGGCATTTTTCCCACCTTCTATAATAGAGCAGAATAGGCAGCATAGCAAAGGTATAGGTAGGGGAAATATTATAGAGTAGTCTGTAGTGCATGATGCATGTATTAATCCCTTAAATACTATAGATACTAACAATCTAATTGCATGAGTCCATATAGTTGCTTGTTTGCATGTCAATGGTGTATGCTTGGTGATCTTCACCCCCTGTCACACACCCTCGTGGTGGCTTGCTGGTTATCGCGTAGATGTAGATAGAATTCCTCTCTTTTTCATTCCACTTTAACTTTTTTTCCTTCTTCACATACTCTTTTCAAAAACCAAAGTCTTCATTTTCATCGTCTTCATTTAATTTTCACATTTAGGGGACACGCTCCATTTCAAACTCATCACCTTTTCCTAATATTAAAATTCAACGACTTTGCCGTTATTTCTCTATGGGGAACAAATGCTTTCTTTACATTTTAAATTGCTTTAAAAAACAATTCTTTTCCGAACATCTCAAGTGGAGGATCCAATGGGGAACATGCACTATTTTTATAACTCTTTGAATGTAAAGTTTATTAGCTAAAATGTGCTTGGCGAAAATTTTGCTGAAGAATTAAGTTGCGTTACAAAGATATTACTCTTTGAAAATTGTACTTTTTCGGCAGCTTAAAAACACGGCGTCATCGCATGACGTCACGGCACGGTATCACTAAGGGCGTTGTTTATCTGTTAATGCGTGGAGGTAAGTTGTTAAATGAATACTTGGCGATAACGTGTGTATTTATCTCATTTGTTTATTGCAGTAAACGATTGTATTTCGATTTTTATGTACGTAGTATGGATGGTAACGAGCAAATCGTCCATTAATTATATAATGCCTGTTTAGTGCCCAAGAATTTCTACTACGTCTATGTAATCGCTGGTTTTTTTAAAGAAGAACGCCGCCATAAGGGAGAAAGCCAAAGGAAATTGTCGATATGTGCTTTTTTAAGTATTTTTTCATTCATTGTTTCTTTCGAGAAACGGCTAAAAACCTCAAAACAATATATTCACTTCGTTTTCTTTTAAATATAAATGTCTATTTCCGTAGCAATATGGAACCTATACCGTGCAGTGACGTCAGAAGGCGTTTCAGGTCACGTGACTTTCGTCGATTTTCGGGAACATTTTAATATCATTTAATAATCTTTGTGGTGGGCGTAGAAAAATTTGGCTTATATATTTAAAGTGGTGAGCAAATTTCGCATCAAGTACATCATTGATCTTCGAGAAAAAAAGTTTCATGCATATTCCCCATTCATTCTACGTAATTAATTGGCCGAGTAGCTCCATAGTTCTACATGCTCTATTTTTATCTCCAACCCGTGAAACTAATATGGCATTCTTTGTTTTGGAAAAAACATTATTTTCAACATTATGGGTCACATTATTTTCAAAGATTTTATATCTTCATTGGTGGCTTTTGAAAACAATCTGACCGAAAATTGCTAAAAATGGACTTTCGATATGATAAGAAGTACTATGGCATCCTCGGGGCTGAGCTCAAGGTCACATATTTAACTGTCTGATATCTTCATTTATAGCATGTACAAAGTGCACGTCACTCTGAATACGAATTATTTAAAGCTCTCCTAACTTTTAACATGCGCAAAGTCCGAGTGACTTTTGTAAAGTTATTTCAACTCCACCCAGAGTCTGCGTCAGTATATAGGAGTGACGTAAATCACGTAGAATATACGTAATTATTGTTCGGCGAATCAAGGAGCTAATGCCATAAACAACGCAAAGAGCTTGAGACGAATTCGAAGGGATGGACTAAAGGGAAGGGATGGGGACAGATAGAGTAGGAATGAAACACGATCCACGAATCGTTCAGGATGATTCGCATGAGGATATATGTAGGTACTTGTGCATGGACGGACATTCGTAAACTTTGATAGTCAGATATGTTTTTTCCGTTTTTGTACGAGTTTATTTTTAATAAGATGCAAAGGAAAATTTAATGTAATCTAAATGAGTAAAATGTATGATATCAAGTTTGAGAATCTGATTTAATACCTAGGGTCCGGTATATTAAGGTTTGTGTGAAATATTATGTTGATACAAATGACAATTTTACTTGTGAAGTGAAAGATTTAACAGTGGATTATAGAAGTCTAAATTGTAATTGCAGTGGCAATCCTATATTGATGTTGTATTTCCTTTTAAACTGAGTTTGTTACCAGTACGAATAATTTCAATTTTAGTGGTCGATTCATTGTCCATAAACTTGATTACTTTTGGCATTTGTGCATGTATAAACGTTCATTTACTCCAAAGCAGTCGGAGAAAATACTAAGAAACACACATGAGGTAAGAAGTAACCACATCAGTGACAGGAAGGACAACTACGTCGAATGTAGGAAAAATAGGAATTTAAAGATTACATTTTCGACGCCCAACCTGAGGCCGAATAGCGATAAGTATGGTATATTGAAATTTTCAAGTACTTCCTCAATGATATGCAGTTGAAGACAAGACGTCAACACCAAAGTTAAGTTCGGGGAGACCAATACTGCTATTTGGAAAGCCGAACAACTAGCAATGAACAAATCCTTGAGGAATATTCAGTAGAATAGCCCAGGCAAATAGGGTATTCTATCAGAAGATGAATGTACTTACAGCAGGAAATACAAGCGTGTAAGTAAGGGATCAATTCATCAGAATATACATCTGGCGCATGCTTCTTTATGCCAGGAAGACATGAGTGATAACAGTGGTAAGAAGTTTGTGTCTGGAACCATTACAAATGTGATGCTATGCTACAGAAGAATGATGATTTTGAAATGGATTGATTGAGTAATGCGTGGAAGGGCTAAGAAGAATAGGAGATGTTATTATCTCATATGGAGATCGTTATTTTGAAATGGATTTATTGAGTAATACGCAGAAGGGCTAAGAGGAATAGGAGATGTTATTATCACATATGGAGATCGTTATTAAGTACGTGAAAGGGAAAAATTATATGCATATGAAGATTTTAGTTTACAAGAGAACTAAGGAAGCGCTCCATAAAACCAATATTAGGATGATGATGATGACCCTGAAATTGATTTCTTACACTTTATACTTCTTAGTATATGATAGGTGAAAGAATGAAGCCTTTCCGATTGACTTGACTGATAGATACCTAATAACTAATACATTTATAGACTTCTCCGTAATGATGACACGTGATGTAACGCACTGCTAACGCTATCTTAGGTCTTAAGAATTTTCATCCATAGCTTTACAGGTCCAACCGAATCAATGCCAGGTACTTTTAATTTTTACCCAAGTCGCCTTTTAGAACTGGCAATACCACTGGCATTGAGAATGGAGTGGGTGCAATGAGAATTGGCATGTTTTCACTCACACATACGCAGTTTTTTTAATAAAATGAGAAGTAGGACAAGTATGAGTGTGATAAATTCATTGAGAACATGAGCTTGGAAGATAGGAATGCATACGAAGGGATATTGGATGCATATGATGGGGGTGTGAATGAAATTATTGTGTGATTTCGGACGTCTCCGTATTTGATTGAGGATTTATTTAAAGGTTCAAAGAACTTGAAGAAGAATTTATAAGAGAGAATTATGAATAATAGCGGTGGAAGAAGAAAAATGATAAGAATTCTTGGTGGCATGAAGGTAGACGGAAAAACTTTCATGGTTTATCCAACAGTCATCGCGGAATGTCACATCATGAAGTTGTATCGTCTTGCAGTAGCTTCGAAAAGATTTATGCCAGGACGGTAGTTACTTCATATTTTAATAGAAATAGTTCAATTGAAATTAAATAAGCGAAATCTATAAATTAATTCACCCAATGACACTTTTATTGCTCGAATACCGACCGCAACCTCCGTAAATATCCTGCTGAAAGCGCGGAAACAATTTGATGTATCCATTCAATCATTAATTCGCACGTGCTTTTTTAACGAGGGCACGGACCAACCGCAGATGCGGCAGGGAAGATGGAATCGGAGTGTGGTGGTGGCTTTGAGAGGCTTGGGATCCTGGCGCTCCCCGGCGACCCGTCTTATCAGGAGATGAAAAGGATGTGGGAGGCGGAGTAGACGAGTGGGGGCGGGGAGAGGAGGAATCATGGGGAAGGAGGGGGATGAGAGGGAGGGATGAGTGTGATTGATGAGGGCCGCGAGAGGGAGAAGAAGGCGGCGGCGGTCCAGAGGGGCGACCGGAGTGGGGGGGGGGGGGGAGTAGAGAGGTATGTTCGCTGGCTCTCTCATGGGATAACGATCCGTCGCCATGGATACCGGGAGGCTGTGACGCGCGTTGGGGCGAGGGGCGGGGGCGAGGTGGAAAGTGGTGCTGGGAAGTGGTTCGGGGGATGTTGCGGACGTGTCCTGTGGTGCGTGTGGTGCCCCCCTTCCGCACCCGGCGTCCCTGCGTGTGGCCCCCACCGGATTGCTCAGGAGGGGCATGGGGGTCGAGAGGGAGGCGTAGGCAGTTAGTCGGAGAGTGGCGTTATGCGTTGCGTGGGAGTGTCTTCCCTTATTAAGTCAGTCCTCCACCGGCTGGGAGGAGCCGTGTTCGGCCGCCCCATCTCCCCCCCCCCCCCCCCCCCCCCCCCCATCTCCCCCCCCCCCCCCAACGGCCAACCCCCTTCCCCTTCTTCGCTCCCCTTTCTCCCCCCCAAGCACCCCTCAACCCTCTTCTCCTCTCGGAGACGCTAAGGGCTGCGGGGGAGGCAGCCTGCAGCCGTGATTTCTTACGCCTTCACCCCGCGGGATACTCGTTATGAGAGCGTGGGGCCGGTTTCAGAAGATGAAGGAGACAGCTCCCTCTAGAAATTCTGCTTGCTAGAAAGAATCACCCTTCAACTGCTTTGCTTTATATCTATGTGATGATTTCATTATACTATTCATTATGAGTTTTCCTCCAGTTAAGATGTAGGCTTAGGCAGATATAAATAGAATCACGTCGTTTACACTGCAGTTGAAAGAGCTCTTTACTAATTGTGAGTTCCTTCTTAAGTGCTACTTACTTTCTGAATTTCTTCATTTAGTTAAGTCAGCTTGTCTTTGACTCTGTTCTCTCTGCCTACCAAATCTTATTCTTCTATTACTCCCTTCATCACTCCAATACAGCTTGCTGCCTGCTACAATCAACAGAATTCCTCCTAATTTTTACCAGAAACTTCCTTTCCTTCCATGAAATGCCGACAAAATTCTCACGTTCCTTCCTTTTCGTCCATTTTTACCTCGATATCCTTCTTTCCCTCTAGAATTTAAAAGTCTCCATTGTATTTTCGCCCTCAACCCTTGGTGTTCAGCATTTGCGAGCAATGGAAGTCACCGCTTTATATCTTTAAATCTTTTACTACAGCCTTCTTGAGCGCAACTCAAACTCTACATCTTTAGAATTCTTCTTCTTCAATGAAATTTATTTACTTACTTCGTCGCCTCTCATTCATTCAATCTTTAAATAATACTATCGTAGGTTCAACACTTCCCTGAAATATATCATGTCAATTTTATCGTTAGCCCATCTGTGCTTGAATTTTAAGGATTATTTCAGTTTTATGGTTGTAAATATACATTTACATCTAATTAGATCCACACAATAATCTGCGAGCCCTCGCGATGGTGTGTGGCAGGGGGTGAAGATCACCAAACGTGTACTATCAACATTCAACTAAGAGGTACATTGCTATCATATAGTATATATTGTATTCATTGAAATATATTTAATCATAAATGATTTACGTGTGATATTAACCTTTCCACTCATTAATTATCGATGATAATTATCAATCAATCAATAATCGAGTAAAATATTTAAAACACTCCTCAAATATATTTTTGGGAGCGTACGAGACCATGAATCAGAGTCATGGAGGTGAGATTTTAATGCAATGGGATTCAGGGAGCGTGGAAGGATTAAACAGAAAATTTCCCCGGCGCAGAAGCGGGCTCCATTGAGGAGAATTGGAGGTCCTGAGAGGAAATCGCACTTTAACTAGTTCCTGGGTCATAAAGAAACTCGAAAGAGTCTCATCATATATTTCAATAGAACAAGCTATTCAACGCCGTTTTCAGATAGGAAAGGTGATTTAGGAGAGGTTGCCCTAAGTTTTACGAAAACAGCTGCATTCTATGAATCAGTAATCCATTCTATCCTGTTGACGCCACCAGAAATAATCCATCATCATTCTGACGGTGAGTGCAGGGAAAAGTTAAAAATTCCCTTTGCTCTTCCTTGTTTACACTGGTAAGTTGAATTCCAGACCTCTTTTTTATTAAATATATGGATGATTTTGCGGGAGTTTAGGTCCTTTTTTTGATAATGAAAATATATTTAACTTTTGGCCGACGTTTCGGAAAATGTATTTTTTCCTTCTTCAGGGCTTCAGTTCTATAAGGTGAATTTGTTTACTTGTTTACACTGCTTCAAATTCATACATCGTGTACTAGAGGTGATGAAGGGCATCAATACTCTTTTCCAAATGCGGAAACCTTTTATTCACAAGACATTTCTCGTTCTTCCGCGTTTCGGGGAAAATCTTCAGGATTCCGTGCTTCACGAGGAATGATTTATATCTGTGTCGTTTAAATTAAATATCCGTAGAAATGAATTTACCTCATGGGCTTCAAACTTCATCTAACAAAATTTTAGGCTGAAAGCTTTTACAAAGATATTGAACATGCGTGCAATAACCTTACTTGCTATGACAAGTTAGGTCATAGAGACGAAATTAGAGAGGGATAGCCTGCGCGCCAGGGAAGTTTTGAGAAGTGATACTTTCCACGTGAAATAATAGACAGCAACAAATAATATCGCTGCGCATAAAGTTAATAAGGATAGGTTATAGATAGATTTTATAGATTATAGATAGATTTATAAATTTTTGACTGCTTTTGCAAGGTTTTATGAACCTATAAGAGTAAACGGATTAGCGTAATTGTTAATAGCGTAAGGTGCTCGTTGACATTGTCACTCACTGACGAAAACAGGGTCGGCAACAATAAAAAGGTTAAACGGTCCTCCTGCAGGCGTTTTGCAAAGTGGGATTGTGTAGAGAGACGTCGTGTGTCGCTCCTTGTAGTGAAGCACATTTCAAAGTGAATTCTGACTTCAAGTCTGTGTACAAGGTGTAGCCAGTGTAGTATTTTTATTTCGATACAATCTTATTTCCTCTCTCTTCAGATCATGTCTGTCTCCACTATTTCGCGTCCTAAGTGCTAAAATAGCCTCGATTCGTTTTGTTACATATGTGGCAGTTTTACCATTCCCAGTCAAAGGACAAACATCAGCGCATTTGTCAGGCAAGCCTCTCTTTTGCGTATTTTTAAGGGAAAATTGGTGATCAAGATAAACCGTGGGCCCCTCAAAAGGTGTCCAAGCAGTGTGTCGAGAGTTTAAGGATTGGAACGAAGGGAACACGTTATAAATCTCAATTTGGTATACCTATGATTTGGAGAGAGCCCAGAGACCATTCAAGTGACTTACTTTTGCGCAGTGAAAACTTCAGGATATAACAAGAAAAAAAGTTAAAATAGAGTATCCTAGTTTACCATATGCTATATAGTGCTTCATTCTACTGATATCCTAGTGCTAGTTTTGAAAGAATTACCCTCTTTTGAAGAACAGGAATTTGAGTATGGTAAAGATCGAAGTGATACCGACGATGCAGATTTTGAAGTTGAAGATGACTCCGTTCGTAAAGGATTTGATCAGCATGAGTTGAATGATTTGATATGAGATTTTGGACTACCCAAAAAAGCTTTAGTATTCTATTGTCTTCACTGCACGAGAAAAACTTGCTTCAAAAAGGAGCTAAGGTATCCTACTTTCCATCAAGAGAAACTGTATTTCTGTAATAATTTTAAGAGTAGGTACGTTGGATTTATGTATTGCCATGACGTGCATGGTTTAATGGAGGAGTTGGGACTTCCAGCCTATGACGCAACTGAATGGCGACTTTTCATAGATAGGTCAAAACGGAGATTGAAGTGTGTTTTTCTTCACAATGGAAATTTATTTGGTGCAGTCCCAATAGGCGTTCATTTGCGTGAAGAGTATGAAGAGATAAAGTCATTGATATGTTGCAGTATCCATGCCCAAATGGATCATCTGAGTTGACCTTAAAATGATCTGCTTTCTTCTTGGCCAGCAACGTGGATGTACCAAGTATTCCTGTTTTTTGTGTATGAGGGACAGCAGAGCCTAGGTGAGTTGACCGCCAAGATCTAGCTTATAAAACTAGTGATCCTAATATTCTATGTCAGCCACTGGTAGACAGAACATTATATTTCCACCTCTGTATATAAAACTGGGTCTCATGAAATAATTTGGTTAATCGTTGCCAACTTAACGAGACTAATTATTTAATTATCTCATTTCAGCATTTCCTCGCCTGTCTTTTGAAAAGATATAGACCGGTGTGTTTGATGGTCCACAGATTCAGCAGCTCATTAAAGATGAAGATTTTTCCGCAACAATGACTGAACTCCAAAAGAATACTTGGTTGGCATTCGAAAAACTTGTCAAAATTTTTATTGGAAATACACGAGCACAGAATTACAACGAAATGCCCAGCGATTCTTGAAAATAATCAAAATGCTTGGTTGCAAAGTGAGAATCAAGATTCATTTTCTACATAGCCATCTAGCTGACTCTACAGAAAATCTTGGTGCAGTTAGCGATGAGCTGGGCGAGGGATTCCACCAAGATTTGAAGATCATGGAGGCAAGGTATCAGGGTAAAAAGGATGTAAATATGATGACTGACTATTTTTGGAGCATCAGGCGAGATTGTTCACAGATTGAGCACTCCAGGAAACGCTATGAGCGAAGAGTTTTACCTTAAAATGCATTTTCGTCGTTTGGTGAAAATTTTTTTACGACAGTTATTTGTCTTTTACTACTATTTTTTGTCTCTTTACTACCTTTTAATTTGTTTGAGTGATAATATATAGACTTTGCATGAATTAAATTATTCTCTATGAACAGTATATTTCACAATTTCTACATTTATTTTACTTTGCATGCACATTTTGAGTACTTTTGGAATAAAGAGACGGTATCCTGTAGCTTAAAAAGTTGACGTGATAGACGAAAACTGAGGTCATTTTTGCATTCAGAAGCCAAAAGTTAGTCGAAAACAGGTGTCAGATCTATGTCAACAGATTTAGTGTTTGGCAGTGTTATCTAACATGTTTTCATGTAGTAGCCTGTCAGTAGTTGGTGATCATCACCCCCTGGTAGACACCCTCACGGTGGTTTTCAGGGTATTGCGTAGATGTAGTTATTGATAATCGTTGATTTCAATGATATGGTCGATGGATTGTCCCGTCTTATCTTTAAATATTTTATCTAACTTTTCTTTTATCCAACCCTTCTTAGCACTTCTTCGTTAGTACCTCGGTTACATCTTTTAGTCGTTATTCTCCTATAGCACCAGATTTTAAACACTTTAACCATTGACTGAAAACCATAATAGGAATAGGTATCCTTCTATCGTTCTTCAGCCTGCAAGCTTTTAACAGTTGCTAACCACTTATACCTTTTCCTCCTTTCCATTCACTTCCCATTCTCAGCGTACGTTGAATACGTAAGTTGAAGTTCATCAACTATTTAGACTCTTCCGAGATCAATATTTTTGCGATGGAAAATTAAGAAGAGCTTTCAGACCGGTCATGCGATAAAGTACTTAAGTGGGTAATTGTACTTTTCGACTCCAAGCTAACCTTCGCCCCCCACATTAAACATATCTCTTCCAAAGCCATGGCGCTAGTTGGACTCTACAGATTCACAGAAATACAAAGTCCTCTGGCTCTGAAATCCATCTTTTCCTGCTGTGTTCTTCCAATAATAGATTATTGTTCGCCAATATGGTCCTCTGCTTGTCCTACCAATCTCAAAGCTCTCAATAGGCCTCTTAGCTTCTTCATCAGTATCGTCAAAAATCGCAACCCCTCTCTTCGGAATCTTTCGTCTAATGCACTGCTCTCGGACCTTGAGATTGATCCATTACAACGTCGGCGCACGCTTAGTGACCTCAAGTTTTTCCACGGAATCCTGAATGGCCGTTTCAGGTCTAATGACCTTCTCCCAATGTTCTCTCTTCGTGTCCCGTCACGTAAAACCCGGAATACGTCTCTATTTCATCTACCTCACCACCGTTTATCTGTGACTCAGAGATCCCTAACCTACCGGCTGCCTCTTACCTACAACTCCCTCAATACCCCTTCCATTGACATAACATCATCCATTTCATCATTCACCACAGCACTTGAGATATAAGTTTAATAAACTGTTTACTTGCATCCACGCTTGTATGTAGAAATTAAGAATAACGGGAGACAGTGCACAGCGTTGTCTCACTCCTTTCCTTATTCTCTTTCCTTCACCGTCGTTATTTAAGTGGCCACGGCCATCTGATTTTCATACAAACTGTAGATAATTATTCGGTATTTGTACGACGGTATTAAACAGGATATACAGGCTTAATAGTAATGCAGGCGTCGTAAATGTTGTTAATGTTTTCTTTGTTCATTATATTTGTATGTAATTGAATTCAAAACTGCTAATTTAGCTAAAATAGAATTTTTGACGGCATTGATTTGCAAAACTAATCATTGAATATTTTCTGTTATAAGCCATGCATCAAATATCCTATACGAGTAACCTTGGTTTCATTTAGAAAATTAATTAAAATTATAAATTTATGATTGGGTGTATCCCGAATTTTTCTGATTTATTCATGGCACACTTTTCATTGACTTATTATTTGTATTTCAGGATCACGCGAATGTTATAATGAAGAACTAATTTTATCCTTGTCATTTAACACGTGGAGGAGGCTGTTAGAAGGTTTGTATAATTATGGACTATACTTGAGTTCTTTCTGTTTTTAAATTAACTGCTATAAAATAAGATGAATTTGCCGTGAACTAATTTAAATTTTAAAATTACTTCGTGGTTGTGAAATGTGCATTTAGTAGCAAATGAGTGTTTAATTTTAATGGGATGGATAAATACTGAGACGACAAAATTATCCGCAGAGTTTCTTCATCGGCAGTGATTGTATTTATCCTTGACCTTTGGAAATTTTCCAATCTTTACGCCACCAAGAATCTTGTTTAGTGGAAGTAGTTTTCTCTGGCAGCGCCGCGAACAATTCAACACACATCTTGCTCGGAAACAACCTTTCCCATTTAGGACGCCTGAAAGATTGAAATGCGATTGGGAGAGAAAAAAGTGAGTGCCAAATCTGAGTTGACGCTTGGTTGTGTAGTCAAGCGGTGATTCTTGAGTGACTGGAGAGCAGAGCTGAGAGAGTTCACACTGGTTTGATGGCAAAACCGCGCCCACTTTCTCGTTATTATAAATTTGAGAATCGGTTACTTACTTTGCTGTTTTTTTGCTTTTATTAATTATCGTAATGTGGGCTCCGAGCGTAAGTAGGTAACGCCGAGTGGCTATGAATCCAAAAGTTTCCACGATAAACCTATTCGAGTAATTATGATTTCTTACAAAAGGATTCTCAAAGTTTCCAATATCGATGTTATGTTTTTATAACTTATTAATTTCATCTAAGTATTGCTCACACTTATAACGTGATTTAACCGTTGAACCTTAGTGTACATGGCATACATATATTTGGGAATAATTTTCCTTCAGTCCATGCACCCATGCGCTATGCTATTGTCCCCTTAATCCCAGAATTTTTATGGAATAGATTCCACTATTATCAAGGAATTTGCAAACTGAGGCGAATTGATATGCTGCACGGTTTTTAAAGCATCTTGCTCATTCCTGAATCTTTCGCACCATGCAACTCAATATTAAATGCCCCTCTCATTTATTTGCCTGCAGAGCGTATCTTTCTCTTATTTATTGCTGCCATACTCTTCTCGGCCTCTTTCTTCTCTTTAATTAGGGTTCACAAACTCATAATTTCAAGGGTCATCGTTCCTCACTCATTCTTCATAGACGTTGGTAGGTACCAGAAAATCTTCTTCCTTGGAACCAATCAATTTTATCCTCTTGCATCTTTACTCTTTCTTCGATCACTTCAGTTGGGATATGTTGTGATCCCGAAAGTTTCCAACTACCCATTTTTACTCATTGTATCAATCTCTACATACCTCTATGAACCTGTGACCTTTTCTTTATTTTCAATAATTAAGGGTTAAGATAATAATTTCTTCCATGTTTTATTCTTTCATGTGTCATATTGACCTTACTGTTGATTTTTGTTAAATATGAACATCTTAAATTCGTATTCAAATTAATATTTCTATTACAATGTCTATATTTTTCAAATAAATTAAAAACAAAGTGTAACGTCCGCCTTACCCGGTAGATCTCTTAGAATTTGAAGCTATTTGGAGAGAAATATGACAGAAAGCTCAGTTTTAATTAAATACTGAAAGCATTTTAATTTCAGGAATTCCAGGATTTCCTGACAAGTGACACTATGTCCACAACTATTTCTTCTTATTATTTCATTTCTCAGCCTCGCTCCCTTCTATATTCAAAGTTTCTTTGAAATATATATAAATTCCTTCATCCTCCCCCTACTCAATATTTCCTCTTTAGCAAAACCAAGGTTTCACAGTGCAGATAGATACTCGATGAAATCAAGGAATATTGTATTAACTTTACTGTTCTGAACGAATTTATCTTGAAAATCCTATGATGATCTAAGAAACCGCAATATCCTTATTGTGATTTTAATCAAGATTACAGTTTGAGGGAACAATGAAAATATTTGAAACATCTTTCGATTTGCTCAGAATAGTAGGCTGATAGTAGTGAAGATGGTTGAATAGGAAGTAATCAAGGTAGCATAATATGAAGGTCATATGTTAAAAAGCTCTTAAGCCAGGTACCTATAGTAATGGCATCGTTTTCATACATGCTGCAATTCTAGACCAAAAAGCTCTAATAGTTCCGATAGATTTTATATTTCATTAATTTAAGCGTAATCCATCAGCAAAAGCTAATTTATATAACGGTCACGCTACTTAAGTAACATTTCACGTAGTGTAAGTAAGGTGAACCAACCTTCTGCCAATTTCGAAATGACTTGAACATTGCTATATCCACTTAATGACTCAACTCTCAAGCTTGGTGTATTATGGTATGAAGACCGGAAGACTGATACGGAAAAAAGTATGTAGTTCCTTAAAATATGGGTTTTAATGAGGATGGTAAAAGTGCAATAGATTTGAAGATAATCTATGGTGTTCTTGAGGGAGTGGGGGAATAAAGGAGGCTTGGGGGTGGAAATCAGGACGAGTCAGAATTTACGAATGGAAAAGGTAAATAGGTTGAATGCGGTTTTGAGGGTTATTGAAAGGAAGATTTCTAGACGCATTTATTATTACATGAATTGAGGTTCGCCAGAGCCGGGAGATTTTAGTTTTCAAAGAAATAGGCCTTTTAACCAAAATTTTATTCTGCCAGTCCTTTTATGATTTTAATAAATATTTTATAACAATTCGTAAATAGGCCCACGGTTTGTGTTCAGTTATACTTCTGCTGTGGACATCTTAGGTTGCGTATGGTGCGAATGACCATGGCCGACGAAGCACCTTAAACCTAACACTACTACTATAATGAATTGAGGTAGATAATACGTCACTCCTATACGGAGAAGAGAGAAATAGTGAAGTGGAAAGGTCATTCAAGAAAATTGGGTGAGAGATTAATCATGCATGGGGCACTGCATCAAAACATAATATAATCATTATAAAACAAAAAAATACTAATGACAGATCTCCTTCTCTCCCATATCTAGGGAGTTATAAAGATAATCAAAATTAGGGTAAAATTAGAATTAGGGTGGGAATCATTATCAGAGCGTAGGTTAAAGTACAGATTAAATCTATCAGAGAAATTTCAATCGGATAGCTTTATTGAAGATGTTAGGCACATACTAAAAAAAACCAGCGTATTATGCTAGATTCGACCAGATAAATAAGATTAGAGAGATAGATTGTCGTACTGATAGATTCAAAATGGCATTTTTCCCCCGTACTATAAGAGAACAGAATAGGCAGCATAGCAGAGTGATAGGTTGGGGAAATATTTTAGAGTAGTCTGTAGTGCATGATGCATGTATTAACCCCTTAAATACTATAGATACTAACAAAATAGTTGCATGACACACAATAGTAGCTTGTTTGCATGTCAATGGTGCATGCTTGGTGATCTTCACCCGCTACCACACACCCTCGCGGTGGCTTGCAGGGTATCGTGTAGATGTATATGTAGATGTACGTCAATCAGAGAAGAGAGAAATAGTGAAGTGGAAGGGTCATTCAAGGAATTTGGGTGAGAGATAAATCATATAGATCACTGCATCAAAACATAATTTAATCTATATAAAACAAAAGAAATGCTAATAGTAGCTCTTTTTTTCATGGGTGTTTTCAAGTCTGTTTCCGCAATAATAGGCGCTTCAGACCGGGAGGAAAGGTATGAGGATAGGAATGGAAGGGTTGGGATCCATAATAGCTCTCCTTCTCTCCCGTTTCTAGGGAGTTATAAGGGTAATCAAAATTATTGAGGAAAATTTGGGTATAAGACACTGTTATAGAGTATTATAATTAAGCTATCACGAATGGGAGCTGAATTGATTGTAAGGCGAGTGTTTTGTGTACGTCTTGAAAGCCCGGGACGCGACCCGCCGCACAAATTGCCTGCAGGATGTCGGCCGGAGTCGAGCTATATGCATGCGCGGGGTGCACGCCCTCTCATGAGACAATGCCCGGGCCACCACCGCCAAGGCAGGGCGACCCTCGGCGGTTGCAAGCAGGGCGGAGGGCTCTTTATAACAAGTGCCTTGGAGGGAGGGTGGGGTCGGTCGCCTCGGGACCCGGGGAGGTCATGGCTGCCCTCGCAAGAGGGGCGTGGGGGTTCCGTCGGCGGCGGGCTGGTGAGTCACCGCCGGGAAGACGACCGAGGGCGGGGAGAAGGGTCTCCAAGCCAGCGCTCCTTTGTGTCCCAGGAGGGTTGGAGAAAGAAAATTACGACTCACCACCCTCTGTAGATCAAGCCACAGGAGTATTTTTCTTTCGGTCAGATTATTTGTTGTCAGAACCTCGCATGTATTACGTAGAACTCGTGATCGCAATTTATTATGCGTGCGTAATGCGTGTCGTTTAGAAGACAAGAAGCCTTCCCCTTAATTCATGGAAATGCATCGAGCTTAAATTCAAGCTTACTTCTGCTTACCGAACAGTAGCATGTGAGTTTTGGCTGTAAATAGACGTAATGGGGTACTCCTAATAACCAAGTGAAATTGGAGGATTGTAATGAGATTATTAATTAATTGATTACTATTTGGAATGAATGACAAATCAATAAATATAACAGTACTTTGACTATAAAAACAATTTCTTACCATTTATAGCTAATATTTACCGTTCCTCATGAAAGCATATCTAATATTTTCCGCTAAGCAGGAGCATTATATCTCTCAGTAGTTCGTGCACGGACTACTATTTTTGTAGGCCTTCATGATAGGTGGTGTAAAATTATTAATCTCAAATGCATGCCTGGCTATGGCTCGCCCCCTGTACGACACATGGTAGCTTGCAGGATAGCATGTAGAAGTAGATTCCTAATTTAGACAAAATTAGAGAAATTGATTGCCGAACTGACAGATTCAAAATGTTCTTTTCTCCTCGTACAGTTGGGGATATGAATATCTGTAAATATATCCAGTAGCATAAATACGAGTGTTCAATGGATAGCATAGGTAGTTTTATTTTGGCATTAGGACTTTTAGCTAATCCAACTAACAGCATAATACCTATTGCATGCTTGCTTTTTTATTTTTATCTTTTACAATTGTGAAATTTAGACTGGTTTATTATTACTAATCCTTTTTTATGCATGATATATAATGCATGTTTGGTGTGAATTCACCCCCTGCCGCACACCTTTGCGGTGGCTTGCAGGGTATTATGAGGATGTCAACAGCCTAATTGCCCAGTGGGCGCAGAATATGGCTATCGTCAGCAGGTCTCGGGTAAATGAGAGAATGGCCTCTTAGAACTGGCCCGCCTTTAAAAAAACTGTGCAGTTATCCGTGAATCAGATATTTCTGGAAAATTACAGGCATCGCAGTGAAAGAGACCAAATGAGCGTTAAAATGGCAGAAACAAAAGGTTGGAGGATGACGTTTGATCAAGGAAATAGATCATGTGCAAAGGAGATCAACTAGCTTAGTAAAATGTCGATATCATAATTGTGCTTATGTAATGGGCTTACCAGAAGACCTAGTCTGAAAATAGCTCTGACTATAGGTTTACAAGTAGCATACATTTCTTTAGTAAATGAGAATCTGATACTTTTTTCGAATACGTTATAAATATATTACGGACTTGCGGGACGTGCACGTATTACTCTGTACTCGTTTAGGATAACATTTTAGTGATAAAATGTCGTACAACTATATTTAAAATATCATTCTCCCCGCGAATGAAAGGGAACAACATCGTAACCGGAAAGGGTCGGAGAGATGTAGGAAGAGTAGTCTGTAGTGAAACATGATCACAACGGTGACAACTCATATTGACTGCGCCATTTTATGCCTTGGGGACCATCTGTAATTTTATTTTAAGAAATACCTTACCTGGATATAGGTTATAGGAAACCTAATGGCTGTATTAGGCGGATATCGTTGCAGTATTTTCTAGGTACAATACACCCTCTCAAAGTATTAGGAGATTACCAAGGTCGTTTTCTTTGAATCAGGGTTTCCTATTTTATTTTAACTGGCAGAATATGCATACAGTCACTGAAGACTTGCAATAACGGAACAATTTATGGAAATAATAAGCGTAGCAAACCGTTAGTTAGCATTCGTAAGATGGGTTCTAGGCAAATTCAATGAGAGAGCATCGAGTCACATCAAAGTCAATTCACTATCAAAGCCATATCGGGATTTCCAGAGAGTAGCTTCATATTTCCGCTTTTATTTGTTTATTACATCAACGATTTGTTTGCCGTAATCAATGGTAAGCTTAGACTTTTCGCAGACGACGCGGTAGTGTACAGGGGTATATCAAATGCAAAAGATAGGTAAACACTTTGCAAGGATTTAGATACAACTCAAGAGTAGTGCAACAAATGGCAGTTAGAATTAAGCCTAAAATAAAGTGTATCTATTAATGTTTGAAAGAAGAATAATTCGATAGTATAATCCTTTAGTATTAGTAAAATGGCAATTGAAAGCGGTGAATCCATAAGGTACCTACTTAGGTGTAACAATTACGATGCATGCATCTACTGAATACTCCAACGAACTATCTCAAGGGGGTGTGGCAGGAGTTGAATACTCACCTGGCATGCATGGTGTAGGCACACGCGCTATCTGATACATATTATATAATAACAGAAATATGGCTAATGCATGTACAAAGTACCCTGCACGCCACCACGAATGTGTTTTACAGAGAGTGAATATTCACCAAATCTGTGGTGTGTACATTCAAATATCATGCATGCGCTGAGCACATTGTAGTCAGTTCGATCATAGGGCATTTGGATAGTCAGGGATTGATCACAAACAGCCAACATGGGTTCCGGAAGGGTAGATCTTGCGAGAAAAAATCAGCTTTATTCGTACACAATATTTTAGTCTACGGCGAAAAGAGTACAGAAGTTGATGCGATATTTTTAGATTTTAAAAAGGCATTCGATAAAGATCCTGATGATAAATTAATTTTGAGGTTAGAGAGTTTTGGTATAATAAATAAAGACGTTGTATGTTGGGTGAAAGTATTCTTAAGTGGACGAGAGTAGAGGGTTGTTATAGATGGTAACATGTCGGACACAATCAAGGTCACATCGGGAGTTCCGCAGGGTAGCGTAATAGGCCCGCTTTTATTTCTTTTATACATAAACGATTTGAGTACGGTAGTTAATAATAATTAATCCGGAGGTAAAATAGTCCCCCATTCGGATCTCCGGGCGGGGACTACCCGAGAGAGTATATCAGTCAAATTTGATACACTTTTTAGGGTAGGAACATGGAACGTGACATCGCTTCGGACCTGTGGAAGACTGGAGAACCTGAAGGTAGAAATGCGAAGAATGGACCTCGACGTATTAGGAATCAGCGAAATGAAGTGGCCGGAAGAAGGAGACTTTTGGAGTGGAAACTACAGGATTATACATACAGGATCATTAAATGGTAATGCTGGAGTAGGGATCATGCTCAGAAAGAGTGCCGGAATGCGTGTGAAGAGCTTCCTGCAGTACAATGAAAGGATAATAATGGTTAAGAGCGAGACCAAACCTGTAGATACCGTGGTGGTGCAGGTTTACATGCCTACGACTGACTATGAAGATGAAGAAGTGGAAGACGTCTACGAGGATATCACGGAAGTTATAAAACAGGTAAGAGGAGAAGAAAACCTAATTATTTTAGGAGACTGGAACGCTATCGTCGGCGAAGGTCAAGATGGAAGAATAACTGGAAAATACGGATTGGGAAACCGAAACGAAAGAGGAGAAAGGCTGCTGGAGTTCTGCACTCAACATAAGTTAGTGTTTGCCAACACATTGTTTTAAAATCACAACCACAGAAGATACACATGGAAAATGCCAGGAGACAGAAGAAGATGCCAAATAGACTACATTTTAGTGAAGCAGAGATTTAGGAACCAAGTGAAGGACTGCAAAAGCTACCCGGGTGCAGACATCGACAGCGACCATAATTTAGTGATGATAAAATGCCATCTTCAATTCAAGGGATTGAAGAAAACAGTAAATAAAATTTGGCAAGTAGAAAAACTAAAGGAGACTCAGCATCAGCTGGAATTTCAGAAAGCAGTAGTAAACAACATAGGAGAGGATCTCACTGGGAAACCAGTAGAAGAGCGTTGGGAAAACAATAATACAGGAAGCCGCAAAAGAAGTTCTTGGAAGAAAAAAAGTTGTTAAGAAGAAACCATGGATCACGGAAGAAGTGTTAGTGCTGATTGAAGAAAGAAGAAAGTACAAGAGTGCGAAAACTGAAGGGCAGCTGTGCTACAAAAGAATAAGGAACGAAGTAAGTCGCAAAGCTAGGAAAGCTAGAAAAATGTGGATGGACAATTTGTGCGAAGATGTACAAAGCAACCTTGCACTTGGAAAGGTGGAAGCGGCCTACAGCATAGTGAGGAACCACTTCAAGGAACGGAGCGCAAGAGGCAATGCCATAAGGGACAAGAATGGAGGAATTTTGATTGAAAACGAGGAGAAAGTGAAGAGATGGAAAGAATATCTGGAAGAGCTATACAATGGAAAAAATCTCAGCACAAAAGCTATTGAAGAGGAAAGCGAAGTGGAAATAGATGATATGGGGGCATCAATATTAAGATCGGAATTCGACGCTGCAGTAAGGGATATTCGGATGTATAAGGCCTCAGGTATTGATGATGTCCCTGCAGAACTAATTAAAAATGCAGGAGAGAAGACATTAATTCATCTCTACAAAACCATCTGCGACATGTATTCAACAGGGGAAATTCCAAGGGACTTCGAGAAAAACATCATCATTCCTATTCCCAAGAAGAAGAGAGCGGAGAAATGCGAAAATTTTAGGACTATAAGCCTGACGACACATGCATCGAAGATACTAACCAGGATCATCTACAGAAGAATAGAACGTAAAGCACAGGAGTTCCAGGATGAAGATCAATTCGGATTCAGGAAAAGTAAGGGTACAAGAGAAGCAATATTAGCCCTTAGGCTACTCATAGAGAAGAGAATGGAGAAGAACAAACCGACGTTCATTGCATTTGTGGATTTAGAGAAGGCCTTTGACAACGTGGATTGGGATTCAATGCTTGGAATTCTGAAGGGAATTGGAGTGTCCTGCAATGATCGAAGAATTATACACAGTCTGTACAAAAACCAAGTTGCTGTGATTAAATCTGGACCCAGCTGTGAAAAGGCAAGTATAAGGAAAGGAGTGAGACAAGGCTGTGCACTGTCTCCCGTAATTTTTAATGTTTACATCGAGAGAGCCATAAATGAAGTCAAGGAGAAGTGTTCTGGAGTGAAAATCCACGGAGATACAATCAATATGCTACGATTCGCTGATGACATAGCTCTCATAGCAGAGACAGAGAAGGAGCTGAATACGATGCTAACAACCATGGAAAGGACTATGGCCAGATATCAGCTGAAGATCAATAAGAAGAAGACTAAGATATTGGTGTGCAGCAAAAGAGAAGAGGCCAAAACCAACGTTAAACTAGGAAAACAGAAACTGGAAGAGGTGAAAGAGTTCTGTTACCTGGGAAGCAGAGTAACCAACGATGGACGAAGCAAGAAAGAAATAGTGAGCAGAATAGCCCAGGCAAAGAGGGCATTCTTTCAAAAGAAGAATCTACTTACAGCAGGAAATACAAGCATAGAAGTAAGGAAACAGTTCATCAGGACATACATCTGGAGCATTTTTCTTTGCGGCAGTGAATCATGGACGATGACAGCAGCGGAGAAGAAAAGGGTAGAAGCATTTGAAATGTGGTGCTACAGAAGAATGCTGAAGATTAAATGGATCGACCGAGTAAGTAACGAGGAAGTGCTAAGAAGAGTAGGAGAAAAGAGAAGTCTGCTGACAACTCTCAAAAGAAGAAGGGAAAACTTAATCGGTCATATCTTGAGACACGATGGCCTGATGAAGACTATCGTCGAGGGAAAAGTGAACGGAAAGATTGGAAAAGGCAGGCCTCGTATGAGATATATGGAACAGGTTGTGAAGAATGTAAAAGAGAAGAATTACGTCACAATGCAAAGGTTGGCCGATAGAATAATCGAGTGGAAAGCTGCGTCAAACCAATCCTAGGAATGTTGACCAATGATGATGATGATGATGATGAGTTAATAATAAGCTTAGACTTTTTGCAGACGATGCCGTAGTGTACAGGGTTACGTAGTGTACAGGAGTATATATATAAAGAAGAAGACGTGGAATCGCTTAGTAAGGATTTAGAATCAATTCAAGAGTGGTGCGACAAATGGCAGTTAGAACTTAACCTTAAATAGTGTGTAGCTATTAATTTTTGGAGGAGCAATAATTCGATAGAGCGATTATATAACATTAGTAATACGAAGATTGAGAGCGTTGAAACCGCAAGGTATTTAGGTGTAACAATCACCAAAGATTTATCGTGGGGAAGACATCCGGGAAATATGTGGCCAAGCCAAGAGAAATCTAAGATTGATATAAAGAATACTGATGAAATGTGACGAGAAGACAAAAGAGCGATGTTACTTTTCACAAGTCATGCTCCACCTTAAATAGGTAAACAGCCAAGTTATGGGATCCGAATGAATTAAGTTTGATCAGAGAGCAATACTGTGTGCAGTGTGGAGCCTCTAGATGTGGAAATCAGGGATATTATATTTGATTGAGGCATTACATACTGATAAGATATTTTTTTTATCACTCTTAAATGCCATGCTGATAACGGAATACCTGCATATTTTATATTGGTTGTAGGAATGGCTTACTCGTTTAATCTACAATTTTTTACCATGAGTAGCTGTAATAACTGAATTAATGCATAATTTATATATAGCTGATAGAGATGTACTGAATCAATAGATTCAGTGCATAAATAAATTTATTATGATGTGCTTAGGCCATGCATGAATGGATTAATTCATGTAGTACTTCTAAATTTCAACCATCTACCTGCAAGTGGCCCTGTTATATAATATATTTTGTAACATGTTTCCTTGTAGTAGCCTAGTTGCATGTTTGTAGTAAAGATAATATGAGATGGAATGGGAAATGATTAAGGGTTATGATGCTTATTTTTACAATCAGAGGAGATGATACGCATGATATATCGGTGAGATAGCTAGGATATGCATATTATTTATTTTTCCCAATTCATGATTCTTAAAATTGTGATAAAAATAGACTTTTTGTCGCATTCGGAGGTTTTAACCGCAAATATATGCATATTTTATCTCACAAGTCGAACTACCTTGTCTCTATGGTATTTTTTCGTAGACCTAACAATAAAACAGCATATGTATTTGTTAACTTAGGGATTGTTTATTAGCTGGCATACATGCCGGGGGCAGAGGCAACTCATATCATGACTCATAACTCTTCCGATGGCTTCAGGGTGCAATGGTATTGGTAACACTGTTATTGAGATGCGACTTGCATCCAATACGTCCATTAAAATTCACGCACCAGTTATCGTCAGGCACGTTTTAGCTACAAACCAGAATTACTAATTTCTGCTCGCTGATTTGAGTCCTGCCGTCATCTTCGCAATTTGAAAAAAGCAAAAAGAGAGCAGAGAGTTATTGGAATGAGAATAGTTAATAGAATGAATTGGAACAGAGAGAGAACTATTGGAATGCAACGTAAATACAACTGCAACTGAAATTCAGAAAATCTTAATGAAAATGTTGATCCATATTTCATACAAATTTGTTAGCATTGACATTAGGAGTAATAGCTTAGTTGTAGTCTTAATCTAGGAACTATTTTTATTTTAAACCTGGCACTCTTACACGTACAGTAAAACACGAGATATGTGTACATTAATTCAAAGTTCTTACTGGAAAACCATAGATGATATGGGTAGAGGAACTGGCTCTCTATCATAAAATAAGACTTACAAACCACTGGAGTTTGTAATCGGTGACCTCAAATCAGATTGAACTTAGAGTTTGACTGTTAGGTCTGTATCAGAATTAACCATAGGCTCTCATAATATGCATTCAATAAATTAGTTGCTGATCGCTTGAGAACGAACTGATATAGGGTTTACAAGGAACCATCATCTAATGATATTTTCTAGGAAGTGTTGTCTTGATAATTACTGGAGTTCACGCGCACATAACTGATGTCTGTGAGACTGGGTGGCTTAGTCTATCGTCTCCTTGTCTCCGTTCGCACGGCCACAAACTAAATTGTTGATATAAGGATGAGACGACCTACTGCTGAGGTCATTGACACCATCAGAACAAAGTGGGTGATTGAGCAGATGTAGGAATTTTTATGGGCACGACGCATGGATGGATTAGAACCAGGCGTAGGGACTAGCCTACTTCTGTTAGGAGTCGCCACGTTGTCTGCAGTTTTACGTCAGGCCGATGGCTTGCTGAACTCTTCTGGGTACCGGTATCTCACGGAAAAATATCTTTCGTGTTCAGGAATCTATCCCGGGTTCTCAGTGTGAAAATCTCGTCTTCTCGCCTTCGCACCAATCCGATCTCTGGCGCCACCAAAAGGATTGTATTTTTTTAGAAGCTTTTGTATAGAAGTTCATTTCAGTTTGTTGAGAGTTTACTCTGTTCTGCTGGATATGAAAAGTTGTAGATGCACGTCGAACGCAATTTGCCCTAAGTTTCTTTTATCTAATTCCTGGATTGATTCTGAAATATTTATCGCCTTCTGGTTGGTGAGAGAAATTAAGTGGCCTCGATCGCCATGAGGTTATATCCGTGCATCAAATAGTGCATAAAGGTCATCTGGAGCTTCGTTGTGATGCTCTCTATCTGAAATTTGTTTCTTTAAAGAGATATTACATTTTTATGAGATAACAGGTTTTGAGTAAGCCATGAGGATCATCTGAAGGCAACACACCAATTCATCTTCTTTGCAATCATTGTTCCCAAATTTGACAGTTTCCTTCTTTCTAGGGATAAGTGAGTAATTACGATGTAAAGTGCTCTATTGAGGTTGTATAGTGCCGTGAAGCATAAGCTTATCCCACGATCAAAAACTCTAAACCTCATTCTCTCTTCGGGATTTGAAGCCGGTTCATTTTTTTTCCAGGCAATAGTTTAGCCAATCATGCTCGGTTGGTTGCCTGCGTAGGTGGTGATGTGAACCATCGCATAATTCCCTGCAAGTATCAACAATCGTATTGGGAAAAAAGGCATAAAGTACCAGAAACTATATAAAATTTATTTACATGGGCAGTATAGTGGAGAATACGGTCGGCGAGTAACTATGTGGCCTTGGTAGCATTGGTAGGGGAGAATAAATTCAGGCATAGGATGCTGATTTACTTTGTATTGAGGGTTTACGTGGAAGGACAAATATACACTGGAAGGCATGCGAAGCATTTTCGATTGGTATTGATCAAACTGTATTACCATTTATTAATTTTTACGTTTGTTAAATTCTACTCGATTCCTCATTCTTGGTTTCTAAGCAAGTATTTAAGCTCTCTCTAATTTCAACGTTAATAACTCGGGTTGAATATTTCAGTGTTTCTCATAATTATTTGAAATAAAATAGAAAAAGGATTTCAGAATGCTGTCATTTTTGTTCCATGATTATAATCATTTTTGTTGGGGAGGATGATAATTAAATTGGTCAAAGATATTATGATTGAGGTAGTCCCTTGCGTATTTCCTGCATAGCTATTAGAGAAGCTCTAATTGCAGTCGGGATTAACTGAAGAGCCTAATAATATAGCGGACTAAAGAGTGGGTGTAAACTGCGATTCCTCCCGAAGTCCCGATTGTTCCCCGCAAGTGGATTTTGAGACGGAGGGATCTCCAGGGGAGGGAGGTGGGGGGGGGGGGTCTACGGTAATTATGGCGTTTTAATACGGTAATCAACACCGCTTATTATCCACTTAGGGACGGAGTGAACTCTCCCCAGTGGCTGGATGCTGAACTTCCGCACCGTGAAACGCATTATAAGTCTCCCGGGGGAATCCTTTCCCCCTCTCATCCCCCTTGCCATTGCTCCCTCTCCTCTTCCGCTCCCCCCCCCCCCTCTCCACTCGCATCAGGGTCCACCCCCACCCACCTATAATGCACCCCCTTCACGTCCCGAGAACCCTAGATGACTACCCCACGCCGGAACCGACCCCGAGAGAGAAAAGAGATAAAGAGAGAGTGTGTGCGGTTTGGAGTCCTGGAATAAAAAGCGCCGTATCGGAAAATCGATAGGGATTGCCAGTGCATGTGAGGGAGAAGTAGGGGAGGGGGAGAGCGGGGAGGGAGAGGCGTTTACGGCGCGAGAGGGGAGGGAGGTGTAGTGGTGGGGGGTTGTTTGTGCTCTTTGGGATCTGAGTGTGGGGGGGGGGAAGGAGGGGAGGTTGGGGAGGGAGAAGGAGGAGGGAGATGTAGGAAAGGGAGGGGTTCGAGGGTTAATGTTGGTGTGGGAGGGGGAGGGTGGAAAATTTCCACCTCTCAAAAATTGAAGGCCTCTTAAGTGCCGGGAGCGATGGCATCGATGAAAACAACGAACGCCCTGTCTTGTCTCGGCGTCAGCGAACCGAAACTCCCATGTTTTCCTACCAAGCGGACATTCCCTACAAGAGGTGGGCGAGGTGACCCACTGAGTCAAATCAACACGATGTGTAAATTCCCACCTGAGATGGGTCTTCGTTCGCTTGTGTCATCTAAAATTTGTCAATTCGATCCCACTTTATCTTGGACTTCAATTATCTAGGAGATCAAACAGGAAAAGCAAGACTTGGGCGAACTTTCTGGCTCTTCGTTCCAACGTGCCTATGGTTATAACCCTATGGTTTCCGATAATTTTTTTTTTTACATTTAAGTTTTCGTATTGTTACGTAATTTTATCTTTGAGTTGATTGTTTTCTTGTGTTCATTCATTCATGCAGTTTCATAACTCGGGCGTGGAAAATTAGATGATCCTCAACAACATCGCCTTGTTGCCTCCATTCTGAAGATCAGGATGCAGCATTACAAAGTCGTGTGTTAAAATAGTCTTCGATAAGTAACTATTGCCATGAAACCAATGTTTTTTCTCAGATGGATAATATATTGGTGTGGCCACAGCAACAATATCTAATGAATTCTGGAAGTAACTAAATTATGAATAGTTAGCAGTAGTAACAGCAGTCTAAGCTGATTTTTCCATTTCTTACCATAGCCATTTTACTCCCATGTGCGCGTATTGCCTATTGTTTTTATCCCGATATTTACTAGATTATATAGATGGAACAATTATAGAATTCCATTAACATGAACATCTTGATTTTATGTCACTTGCTTGCGTGCATGCCAGTCACCTATTACGAATTTCTAATTCAGTATCAAAATGATTTATGCAAGAAATGTCAATGACCACCCATTCACCAAAGTCCATTTGACCTAATCGAAAATTATTAGCGTATTAGGTCACACGTCCAACGAGTTTAAAAATAAATATATATATATATATATATATATATATACCTGAAATGGCACTCACACTTAACAATACGTTACTCAAGCTTACCCCTATTGACTCTGCATATTATCCATGTAATTGGAGTCTCGTTAATCTGGACGGCATACCTTTTTTCATTCCTTACGATACGGTGCAAAATCCGATAAAATGTAATTCGTGCGTATGTTTTCTCTCTTGCCAAATTGTTTGAGCGTGAATCTTTATCGGTCTTTTCCAAACGCAAATCTGCAGTGGTTAAAAATTCACTTTCATCTCATTCATTTCGTGACATACACGTCGTCCTAAACAATAATCCCCGACAAAGATCGCTGAAACTCAAGCTGTGGTCAGGAGGTTTCAAACTTTTCTACTTTTTCTGCTTTTCAAAAATTCTGCACTCGCAAAAAATCACAGTTAAACAAAACTTATTCTAAATATAAATTCTACTCCTAGAGTTCTAAAAATGAAATATTTACGTACACTAAAAAGTTAGGTACATGATTTTTATGCTGGAACCCTATAATTTTTAAGTAATGGAAAATTTCCCAGATCTAACCCACCCATATGGGGATCCATAATCTTCGTAAGAAATAAGGTAATTTATTCTCATACGGCATTTGGAAATACTCAATTGATATATTCTAGTCGAGTCATGAGTGAGTGATATGCACTTTTTAATTTCATTTGAATTGGAAAATTACGTCTAGCTGCAAGCTAGTTACTTCTCCTGCTGTGGTTGGTTAATAAGCTGTTTACATTGACTAAGACATACTACAGAGTATTGCGTTACAGGATCGGCGATTTTTTACTTTATTTTAAGTTTCGCTCCCTTTTAGTGTAATATGTTTGACCTTATATTCCTGCCCATTGTAAGTGGAATGTAAGTTTCAAAATTAATAAAGACAAAGTATAAATTTCTTCTGTATGAAGTACTTTACACCATTTTTTTCATGGCGGTGTCATTTTATTGCTAGATGGAACTTCAGGAGTCTCTCGTACAGTTAACGTTGTATTAATATGCGTAAACATCGCGAAGTCAAAGTAAGGCTTCCTGTTAGGGCAAGTATTTGAATGGCACAAGGGAAAAATGACAGAAAAATATTATAACGACTGAGTGAGTACTTCATTAACATTAATTTTTTTCATAATTCAATAAATTTTTTTCTTTCGTTAGACTACGCAAGAATCACTTTAGAAGAAGGAAGCCTGGCAAGACTATTTTATTTCACTGTCGCATTCGCTTGCAAGTATTAATTATGCTCAGTAGTTTATACTGAAAATATCAAACTACTATGAAAATGTTTACAAAATATTGAGATTGCATTCAAAGACATAGGAAGTTATGTGAAGTAATCACTTTCAGTGGCTGCTGCAAGTAGATATTTATCGTGACAATTTTCTCGTCCAATACAGGCCACGTCATGAAGTATAAAGAATGAATGAATTAATTTTTCTTCATTGGAGGAACGGGGAGCTATTCTTGTTTATCTGAGAATGTGGCCAGTAATGGTCGCGATTACGTGAACGAAAAAGTTTCACCCGCATCGACTGTCGAAAGTGAATGTAAAAAATAAGCCACGGAAATCCACAATCAGAAAGAGACTATTTGATAGTCATTCAACTTACAAATATTCTAATTCTACTAACATTATGTTTCTGGCGCCCTCTGTTTTGGTGTCAAAATTTTAATATACCACTAAAATTCTTGGCTCAACTACACAATTTTTAATGTTTGAGGAAGTGCTTGATGCTAATTACAGAATATTTGAATTTCATCTTCCTATATATGCATTCACCTTCATATTCATTTCCTTTCTAATTAAGTAGAAACAAGTGAAATGAAACTTGTGTTTTTCCTTAGGCTTAATTATTGCCGTGGTTGCCTGATCGATAATGCGGTTGGCAGCATAAAATTCATGATTTACACACCCACCTCGCACTCAGGTTTTATGAGTATTTTGAGTTTGAATTTTTATGGCGGTGCGAGATAGCTTATAAAGTAGGTACATTAAAAATGAAATTACTTCTACTTGCTACTTCCTTAATGATCTGTAACGTGCTTCTAGTTATTTTCTGGTAAATTCAATTTATGATAATGTGAAGTTTACACAGTACTTAATATGCGAGTCGGAAATTTTTGGTAATTGTAAATCTACAAAATACCATGCAAGCCACCATAAAGGTGTGAAATCATGCATAAAACAGGATCAGTAATTATATTCTTGTCTAAACATCACAATGTAAACAAAGTTAAAATGGCAAAGCAAGCATGTAAAAACATTTGGGTTAGGTTATCCTTATACTTATGTCCTTATACAAACATGCAACCACCTATGCTGTCCATTGATACACTCGTGATCATGCTATTTGATATATTTACAACTCTTCATATCCATAATTGAACGAGAAAAGAAGGATATTTTGAATCTGTCAGTTCGGCAAGCGATTTCTCTAATTTTGTGATTATGGTCCAATCATCCATAGTAAGTCGGAGTTCGCAAAATATTTCTACCTTCATCAGTGAAAATAATGTCTTGGAATTTATTTAAGAGATTAAGTCAAAATTTCAATCTTTGATCTGACAACGATTCCCATTGTTTTGTTTATTTAATAGAATGGTTTCGCTAATATACTTATACCGTCCCTTTACAAATCTTGCCAATCTCCATTGCACATGTTCAAGTTCATTATTTAGGGCTATTTCGTAAAGATCCCATATGCTGGCAGCGTATTCCAAATGAGGTCTAAAAAGGGAAGTGAAACTGATTTTCTGCATGACCGTCACATTTGCCAAGTACTCTTTTTTATAAGCCTTGATAATGATTGTCAAACCAATCGAAACCTAGGTCGGGGAAAAATAAAATTTGTGGAATCTTACCAAGTGATTATTTTATTTACTATGCGGTTCCACCAAGTGAAGCCTGAGGATTTCCTCTTTATAAGTACTCTTTTGATGAATCCCAGTTTACGCTTAGCTTGACCCATTATTTCATGTATGTGCTTACCCCAAGAAATATCATGTGTCAGCCTTATTCCAACATAATCAATAAATACCATGTTTGTTAATTTATTATTCCTAATTAATTATTCCTAAGGAGGAGAACTATTATTTTTCCAAATATTCACTACTACACATTTTAAGAAATTTATTTCTCACTGCCATGTATCAAACCATCTTTCAATTGCTTGTAGGTCATCATTTAAATATTCTTCATCGTTTCTAGCCTAGGATTTCCGTGTACACTACTGCGTCATCGGCAAATAGACGAATGTTACTGTTTACCACCTTATTGATATCATTTATGTACAGAGGGAACAAGAGTGGATCTTTCACCCCACCTTGTGGCGAACCGGAAGTGACTTAAAAGGCCGGGCAATAAATACGTGGAAATGAGTTATCGCTTCTTCAAAAGTCGATTTTTCATATTAACCGCGGCACTCATGCCGAAAATTCTTTGGATGCCGAACATAGGATAGATAGTAAGGCGCCGACCCTACTATCTATCCTATGGTGGCGGGTTTAGGCATGGATGTTGTATTTTTCCTTAGTAATAACATCACAGGTAAGGCAGTGCGAAATAGCCTCAGGCGTTGGAGCATCTAGAACCGAAATATACTACTCCATGATTCATTTGGCTCGGAGGAACGAAATTCCGCATTATGGAACCTGTTCATGTAACATGTGCTTCGGCCGTCTCCATCCTTGCAGTGAGACAAGTGGCTGCACATGAATACTGCAAGACTGTCATACATATCTCCTCACGTTTCCTGGGATTTATCCTGGCTTATGAGAAACCCACCTCGACCTTCCCGAGCCAGAAACCTCTTAAGCTGGGTGCGAAGGAGGATGTCATCAGTCTTACGTCGCGCGGCACTATTATCCTTTTGATGCCACCCTTGCTTAGCGAGGGCGTCCCGATTCGGCGCGTTCGATGACGAAGTGCTTTTTCTCAGCCGCCGCACAGTGGGCTGGGAGGCCGATTTAGGCGGACAAAAGTCATTACACACTCAAATCACGCTGAAATAGTGTATTTCAGGGTTTTTGTTAGTGGCGGGAACAAATTTGATGTTTTCAAAACATTATTCCGTCTCTTGATGGCTAGTATTGGTGTATACAAGTTATACTATAGAATCCTCGAATGTGAAAGAAAACGAAGGAAACCAGTCTTTAGTCTGAAATAAATGTATTTATGTTCTCATTACAGCAAAACTTATAATTTTCTACTCATCAGAGTTAGGATATTATCTCTTACTCGTCTTCATCGTAAGACTGTCTTCCATTTGAGTCAAATACACATAGAGCTCTTTAAGAAGTTGGAGAACTTGGGACGATGATTGTACTCTACTCTTCTTAGGCAGCTTGTGGATCGCTGTAATTACCGGATCGGATGTTATAAGGCACTTATAAAATAAGTCCTCATTGCTATCTCGTAGGGAAGTTTATTTAGTGTTGAAAACCGGCATGTATGTACTTGCCTTCATTACGCTTACATTCCTGCGCATCTTCGGACATTATTCCTAAAGGGAGAGGTGCAGCTTGGATGGTAGTGGCAGCATGCAGGAGTATCTTGTGCGCTGTGGGTGGCATTTTATACCAAGGACCAAGCCACACATTTTTCTGCGGCCCCTAAAGCATATATCTCAAATATTAGGACATTTATTTCATAGCCACTTCCCAGTGCATAAAGTAATGCCGAAAATACTGAACCAGATTCTCGTCTAGGCTAGTGATGTAATCTTTATGCGAAAGATTATCGAATAATTTGAGGGAGGTATTACCATTATCAGATGAGTCAAATCCCTGATTCGGTATATCTATGATTAGGCCCATTTTTTATTTAAATGCCTTTGAATATTTTGTTTCCGAAGCTTAGCATTTTCTTTTTCTTCTGGAGTTCTAACCAGCCACTTTCTGACACCCAGCTGATAAGAAACATGTAGCAGGTATTCAAAAGATCGGATCCATTCGTATAAAGCGGACAACCCAAACTTCTAGGTAGTATCTCCATTTGCCGGCATTGTCAAGAGATATTTGATGTTGTTCATTTGAGAAGGATTTGCATTGCACGCATAACTCGACTGCGATGATTTTGTGTAAGTTTATACGTTTGACAGTTTTTCATCGACCATCGGTCAAGTGCATTTCATGAGATACTGACTCTTAGAACACCAAAATCACTGGATGGAATAAGGCGTGATATTTGCTCCTTAACACGAATATGCTACTGCAGAATATGCGTTGTGGTTTCTTTTGTGAACTCGAATTTTACCGTCCGACAAAACGTGGCGATCATGGCCTTGGATGTCGTCACACAAAAAAATTTATTTAGATATATTGTCTTGTCGGACGAATATTTGCAGAGATAAAACTGATGTGATATAAAATCTCCTGTCATGAAAGCTAAAATGTTGAGCATGTTGGTTATGCATTGTTGGTCCCGAGCTCCCATCACATTTAGAAATTAGCACCAAATTCGACAGGTGGTCGGGGGAGGGGAGAGTCGGGAACAGGTATGAGAATAGTAAGTACATGAGTAACTGTACTAACTGTGACTGTACATTGTCCAGTTTCGGCAGAGGACTCAGTAATGAGTGCAGAGGTCTCAGAGGGATATTATGCCTTCTTAGCCCATTGTATGATTCCATAGCTCTGAAACAAATTGGTGGCATTGGACGGATTGACACCATCTCTCAAAAGCAGATACTTCAGTGAGTCCTTTGTGAGTTTAGCATGGACGATTAGATTTAGCGCCACTTCAGGAGTTTGTATATGGGCGTCTAATACTGATATTTACTTGATCAGCCGTCCACGCAAGCTTCACTTTTTTGGGATGTGTTGGTGTAGTGGAGAAAAATTCACGCATGAACTTTGCGCTCTCGCGCTCTCCATCTGCCTATAAACTTGATGACATGCATGTATAAGGATGACACGATACATATCCGTGTATTCACGCACGTGCCATGACTATGTACGCCGCGAAGACTATCTATTTACTATATATTCGGCGCGTTGCACTATGGCGGAGTGGGCCACACGACGCGCTGACGCGCACTTATCACGGCATAAAATTTGAAACCGCAGGTCTCCGCAGCCAATTTTTGTTGCGACATGGTCAGTAGATCATGCCTCACATGTCTCATGCCGGCAGACAACAGTGCAAAGCGGTGCATTTTTTGTAGCTCACTTTTTGTGTAAAACCTTTTTTTTTTGGGACATAAAGATACATGCATCGCTGTAAAATTGCCAAAAAACCATCATTCCTGAAAATTATAGTGAAAATATTATGTCGATAGTACATAGCTACGGACAAAAAATATTCAAACCGTGTCAAACTACGTTTTTTGTCACAGCGGGAAAACTTGCTAGATGGCTCCAGCGCGGTGGAAAACCATTTATCGAAAACGGGCGAAAGGAAAGGCCTATAACTGTGATATTAACTTTATAATTGTCTAATTTCTTATCAAATATGTTACTCGGGACACTTTGCTTTACGTTAACCCACCATTTGAGATATTTTCATCAAATTCGTAAAATGACCTTTGTCCGCCTAAATCGGCCTCCCAGCCCACTGTGCGCCGTCACGCTCGGAGTGGCTCGGAGGGTTGAGGATGACTGATTGAGCGGGGAGGGGAGAGAGGGGGAAAGATTAAGGACCTCGGATCCTCCAAACCCCTTTGCCCTACCACGACAAACAGAACGGAACAAGCGGAATGAGGGGGGAGGAGGATAAGGGGGTGGATGTGGGCAAACAGCGCTGGCGAATCGGAGAATGCCGGGTGGGGGGTTGATTTTTTTCCCTCCATCCCCAACTCCCACCCACAAAACACTCCCCTCTGCGCCGATGGGATGGCAGGTGGGAGTGGGGGAGGGGAACCTGAGGGGAGGAGGTAGGAGGAGGAGGTAACACTTTACCCCTCCCTTTTCGTCTTACTCCCCCCTCCTCATCCCTCGAACCATCCCCACCCCCTTGCGAATTTTATCGGGAGGGTGGCAGGCTTCTCCCCTCTGAGGTTTGGAGTGGATTCAGTCCGGCTGTTTAGTGATGGGCGGG
Organism: Platycnemis pennipes; assembly: GCA_933228895.1. Classification (NCBI taxonomy): domain Eukaryota; kingdom Metazoa; phylum Arthropoda; class Insecta; order Odonata; family Platycnemididae; genus Platycnemis; species Platycnemis pennipes. The sequence continues at coordinate 111,185,212 of OW121853.1, forward strand.
GGTGTCCCTCTCTTCAAGCGGGGTTGGGGGTGACCGCCGTTCGAGGGGTGGCAACATATTGCCCGCAGGCTCCGATGACCTCGGCGTGCGCCTTCGCCCCTCTCCACAGCTCACCCTCATCATCTCAATCCACCACGTCCTTGTGTCCTAGCGAATCGTCCTTGCTCCTGCTCTCTCTTCTCGTGTTCTTCTCCGCTAATCCCCTATTAAATGAAATACCAACCCACACGCATATGTTACATTTCGTGATTCTACCTGTACCATTTTCTACACCTACGTACTACATCTATATGTTGCACCATAAGGCGACACAAGGATGTATGTTAGAAGGTGAATCCACTAAGGATGCATTGCCGTCATTGCCGTCTCAAACATTTGATTGGTGTATTCACATATCTTTACCTTTCTGTGTGTTAATATGTCCATTTTTGAGGAAGAAAAACTCCACATGAAACCCAAATACAGGTATTAACTATATGGAATGAATAATAAATGATTTAGCAATGATTCTAATAGTTGACGAGGTCTGAGCGCATTCAGCTGCTAAATATATTATATTTAAGTATCGGTATTGAAATATTCTGTGAGGAATTTGAAAATGCATTGACAGGAAAGATAAAAATGTGTGATAAGTTTTTTTTGAAGAAACTAAAGTGGTAAATGTTTGAGTCACGTAAAGAAGACCTGCCCCCTCTTTGATTCCGAAACTTTTAGGATTAGCTACCCCCACCAAAACGACATAATCTAACTATCTATACTCTAACTAACATAGCTACATCTGCATAATTTTGTGTAATGTCTGTTGGTAAAGAAAGATCATTAATGATAAATTCACTTTTGGAGGTGTATATGAAAAGAATTATGGGACAAACGTTATGGCTGTTGCTGGGGCGTCGTTTAGTACATCACTTTCACTCAATTGCAAAGGTCGTTAGTAAGAGACAAATTCACAAACTCTTCCAGACTGATATAGCATCTTTGTGATTGTATTTTTTTGGAAAAAATATTTTCTCTCTCGCGTTCCATGTAACCGCAATTCAACAACAGTGAATTAGTTTCTGGGATTGATTCTAAACACGTGACAAGGGAATAAAAAATCCCTCTGTACCCCAGCTGTTTTCTGTTTCCGAGACGTAGAAAAGGGTACCTACGTAAAAGAGGAAATGAGAAAGATTCCCGGTGCTGGACACTGTCACTCCGAATTAGAGCCTATTTTGCACATGGTTTTTTCTGAGTAGTGAGGACACGCTATTAATTGGTGGCTCAGCGTCTCCCTTGTTTCCTTTTTTCTTATAAAATATGCCTCCTCCCGAAATTATGCATAGTTGTAAAATATGCCACTTGAACATGTATCAAAGGCATGCTTCCTTTCTGCAGTTAGTCATTGACAATAATGCCCACCTCCCCCCAAATAAAAGGACTGGGAACATTCTAAATGTAATTTTATAGATTATTGGTAAAGATGAAAAGGATCGACCGAGTGGCAAACAAAGAAGTTCTGAAAAGAGAGAGAGAAAAAACTGTTTGATCTCTAAAAAGAAGAAGATAGGTACTATCTAAGTGTCTATCATGAGATATGATGGCCTGGTGAAGACCACTTGGTCAAGGGACTAGTGAATGGGAAATATGGCAAAGGAAGGCCTCGTATGAGATTTACGGAGCAACTTGTGATGGATATAAAAGAAAACCATGCATAAATATGCAACTGTTAGCCAATAAAAGGAGCGAGAGGAGAACTAAGTTAAACCTATCGTTCAATTCATGACTTGTGATTATGATCTTCTTTCTGGACCATATTCATTTGAACCGAGAGGCAAGAAGAGATTAACCTCTTATCATCTCCATATTCTTTTCTCACTATCGCATCCGACCACAATGGGGGCGTTTACTCGGAACCAAAATCGCAATTTTGTACAAGAAACTGTTAGATGGAAACGAAAAATGAATTTTAGTGAAAAAATTAATCTTCTAACCACAACCATTCACTCATGAATAAGAAATTAAAATAAACAGAAAGTGACGTCCGCCGATGAAGCTGCTTTGATAACATTGACGTCATTTTCCTCCCGTTCTTGACTGCTTTTCGAGGAAGGGAAGGGAGTGGAGGGGGTTCTCGGAAGGTCTGCTCGCACAGATCCTGTCGCAACCGCTTCTATTGGCAGAGTCAGATATATGTGTGTGTGTGTGTGTGTGTGTTAGTGTGTCCCTCATTGCGATGAGGCGAAGTAGCTTCGCGGGCTCAGTTGTGATTGGACGAAGTGGATGACGTAAGAAGTCGCATCACGTTCACTTTTCCGAAATGGTTAAAAGCATCAGTTTTTCGCCTCTTATAACTCGAGAACTAATTGACGGATAAAAAACAGAAAAATACGGGTCTTTTTATTTTACAAACTATCAGATTCGGCAATAAAAAATATGGCAAACGACCTCATTCTCATGCTTCATGGCTCCTTTTTTAACTCAGAGCTACTATCTATTTTTTATAATATTTCTACAGCTGCAGACATCTTCAGCCGCCTTTTTATCCATATGCATGCACGATCTTTCAGACGGCCCGATGACTCACATCGTTATCTTTAAACTAATAAACTCCTAGTTTTGGAATTTGATTGATTTATTTTTATGGTTTTATTTTAGTATATTAATTGTTCTTGCCTAAACCTCACGATGAGTGTGCCACCAGAACTGACATGCTAATGGAAATTATCTTTTTCGAACGAGATATTCCCAATTAAGGGAAGGAATAGAATCTCGAAGGCATTCTTCCATTCTGCTCATTACTGATTCTAGAAGCGTTCCTCTTAGAAGTTGGGCTCCATCTGGATTTCAGAATAATAACTTCTTTTGAGAATCCGGTATTGAATATTGGATGATATAGAGAATCCTACCATTAGTTCGTTATTTGACTGCTGTTTGGAGTACTCGAAGGACAATATTTCGTAAATAGGATGGCACTATAATACGCTTACCCTTTGATGCCTTTATTCAAGGTTAGATAATGCTGACGCCGAATTTCTTTCGCCATTCAACTAACCGTATGTGAACAAATACCTTCTGTTGCCTTCCACCCAAGTAACTTTTATGCATTAATTTATCACAGCTCAGAGTCACCAATGGCTAATAGGTGTAACTTTCTCAGTTTTACTTTCATTATAACTCGTATTTTTATGCTTTCAAATCCACGTTTGCAATCCACTTATCTAGTAATCAGTTTTTGCCTCTCTCTTTCTTCCTATCTCTTTTTCTGTTCTTCTACATCCTTTTTCCTCCTATTCTGCGTTCACTCCACATTATCTGTTTTAACTCCTTCAATGCTTGTGTTATGATAAACCCTTAAAATGTTTCCATTATTACGGAACCATGTTCTTTGGGCAAAATTCATGTGGGGCAGGGACACTTTCTATCCGTGGTTTCACTTCTGCAGAGTTTATGCATAAATAGGTATTATTAAGAAGAGCAAGAGCTTTGTACTTTGGATATTTTTGCGGAATAGGGAAGGTAGTCTAACAACTATATTTTAGCACATTCTTGACAATGGAGGCGAAGGAAAACATGTGAGCTCAATACTTTTCTGCGCACCATCCTTTTCGTCAGTAACACCAAAGCTTCTTTCATCTCACCGTGTTTATGCCTCGATAATTATACCTACACCAATAGTGATTTTTACGGCGATGAGAAAGTGCCTTTTGTCTAACGCTTTGTCATAATGCATTACTTTTGCGGTCCATAAATTAACGACGGAAGCTCCGTGCCGGGGCGCCGTTTAATCTCGCCGTAGGAGCCGTGCTATTCAAACGAAGGGGATGTAGCACATCGTAAATTGCCTTCCCTTTTATATCATGCGATGTGTGTTCATATTTATTGTGTCATGTTCCGCGGGACGACTCCTCTGCAATAACAAATGTATCCCTCTCCTGCTTGCCGTCCCGCTGCCAGACATCCTTTGTGATCCACCGCCCTCCCCTCCTCTGCCCCTTCCTGCCCCATCCCCTCGTCAACCCTCACCCCTTCGCCCTTTTCATCCGACGCTAATTTATACGCTGGGCTCTCAGCCTCCCCATCCCATCCAATCCTTCTCCCAAGAAGACGTGGGAGCGGAAATCCATTCCTCTTCCTTTGCTTCTCCTTCCTTTCGTCCTTTCCTCCTCTCTCTTCCTCTCTGTCTCGCCTAACCTACCTCCGTTCCCTGCGGAGACTCAAGAACCCTCCCCCTTAAGCCCTCTCGAGTGTTTATCCCTGATAAATGATGAGGCGCCGACTTTGTTTGGTCTCGTGATCCTTCCTCCCTCCCTTAACCGGCTCTTCCCAGGGCTCCCCTCCCTCCTCGCTGGCAATAGACCGCGCCGAAGCCAGCTAAGCTACCGCCCAGGTCCCTCCTCACACCACTCCCGCCTCTATCTCTCTCCCCTCCTCCCCCGGCTTCCCCCCTCCTTACATCGCCCCCTTTTTTATTTCTTTCCAGCTCGAACCCTACAGCAGCCCCTCAGTCCTTTTCATCCCATTGCCTTTCCCCCCTTTCCTTATCGTCCCTCGCTCGCCGCAAAAAAAGGCCCTTCGGTTATTATATACACACACCTACCGCTGTGCCCGCCATAATAAAGTGCTCGTCGATATGCGAGGGCGGCATCGTGGGTGGTTGAATGGGGCATTCCCTGTTCCTTGTTCATTTTCGCAGATGAGCGTTTTTTTTCCTCCGGCAGTCAGCGCTCCAAGGGTGGACTGTCGGGGATTTATACTGCGAGATGAAAGAAAAAGAGGGTTTGGGCTTGCCTGCTGTAAGTGGAATACTTTTCCACGAGCTTAAATTTTCCTCCTATTCTTTGAATACCGGTTGACGTTCGCTAGCAAATTTTTCCACCGCAGCGCAGACTTTCCGTGAAAGATCTCTTCTGAATCTCTTATTTAAAGTGCGATATAATTGCAGCACGTGCCTCCTGGTTGTCTCCTAAAAGTTGAAGAAGGGCAACTCCGAGTCTAAGGGTGCATATTCAATTTCAATATAGTATGTTAAAAATATGAACAATCATAATTAAATGCGAAATATGAGTTGAGGCTTAAGGTGGTGGAAACACTCAATTATAAATTATGTTTACAGTTTACCAGTACTTTTAAGAACATTGTTTACGACAGTTTTTTTGCTCTCCATACCACCTTCATCAAGTCTCCAATTTTAGGCACGTTTTCACATAGCTCTTCTTTTCTCTCTCTCCTAGCAGATATTCGCTTCAAAATTACGTCTTTTATATATGATCGCCAATGTTACGCTGTTTCCTCTTCAAACGTTTCATCGATATGAGAATCAGAGACGAGAAAAGTTTCTACCACTCTTCTTTAAACTTTTTCGTTTCCTACCTGGGCGATCCATTCAAATCCTTTCATACTACATTTTTGTTCAGTAACGATATATTTTAAACGGTAACAGTCATGACTTTTCATTGAATATTTTATCCCTTGTATTGCAACATTTAAAACTGCTTAATAGAACGAAATAAGTCTTCAATATACTCTCAAAACACTGGGAAACGGAAACATTATATGCTTTACTTGATGTATGTCGGTATTTAAACAATTATAATCTCGGTAAATTGGATGAGATAAGGAAATATAGGTAATTATTTATTTTTTTTAATAATTACTGGTAGATTTCATTTTTTGAGGAAAATACCTGGTATGTGTTTCCTATTCAATTAATTTTCAACCAAACCACCAGTAATCTAAACATATTTTATTTAGAATCATATGATTTATGAGTTTAATTTAAAATAAGGTAGTAACGGTGTTTTAAAGAACTTCGTTATGTATTAATTTTATGAGTTTCTTGTAAATAAGTGATAATGTTTGGTGCTTTGCTTTTAAATAGGGGTCACCACGCGACCAATTATATCCACCATATAGTATTACTAGCATATTAAGAACAGATATATGAAGTATTAATTTTCCCACAAAGTGCATAAGGGGCATTGGATGCATGTTTATTCTGTGTCATTGGGAAAATAATTTTAGAAACAAGCAATTAGTTCAGTCAAGATGATCTCTTGCAATGGAAATTATAGAAATAATACCTAATGAAGCTCTCGGTAGTCATTACGTAACGGCATCACTTACCTGTGAATATTAGTAATTGACCACCCTAATTAAAATAAAGTGTGTAGAATCCTTGAAGAAAGTGTGCAAAAAATGTGCGCACACTTCTTTGCACACCTTCTGCACACTCCTCTTACATTTTTTGTCACAGCCCACTTTTGGCACACTCCTCTCACACTTTTGTCCCACTCTTTCACACTCCGTTCACATTTGTTTCACGCCTTATGAACACTATATTTTCACCAGAGCATACATTCAAGTAATGCCTTAATTATAAAAAAATGTGCAGGGCTTCTAATATGCGATACAATATTGCATACAGAGCATTTTCAATTTCCTTATTGGCGAGAGTCGTATTCTATAATGTGGAATTGGATGTTACAACCATTATGTGGCTACAATATAGAATACGAATGTGTATTTCCTCTTTTATTATTGTATATTGTCTTCCTAAATTTTTGTACGCCGTAATAACTAGACATGTGTAATAAATTAGCACGCGTTGTCCAAACATAGTATTTGGTTTGTTTATCCAATCTAATTTTATTCTATTTATCTGGTTATGTATGAAATGGGGTCGTTTACCATATTTTTTAAATTGCCAAATCCGATGGAGTTTTTAAAATAAAAATACCCGTATATTTCCGTTTTTTGATCCGTCAATTATTTCTTGAGTTATAGGCGGCGAAGAAGTGATGTTTTTAACCCTATCGGAAAAGTGGGCGTGGTGCAACCTCTGACGTATTCGACTTCGTTCAATCACAACGAAGCCCGCGAAGCTACCTCGTCTTATCGCAATGGGGGAGACACGGCTTACTCTGTCAATGGAAGCTGTTGCGACAGGATCTGTTCGAGCAGACCTTCCGATAACCCCCCTCCACTCCCTTCCCTTACCCTAAAAGCAGTCAAGAATGGGAGAAAAATGACGTCAGTGGTATCAAAGAAGCTTTTTCGGAGGGCGTCACCTTTTGCTTATTTTAATTTTTGATTTATGAGTGAATGGTTGTGGTTAGAAGATTAATTTTTTCACTAAAATTCATTTTTGTTTTCATCTAACGATTTCCTGTACAAAATTGCGATTTCGGTTCCGAGTAAACGCCCCCATTTGCTTGAGTAAAGAGTCTTTCTAACTTCCCAAATGTACGACGCACATTCTCATTTTAGAGGGTCAACTTCAGGAGGTTACATGAACCTTGATATCTCAAGGGTTTTTCATAATTTGATTGTAATCCTTTATCTTTAAATATTATTCTACAGCTAAAGGAGTACTCCATTATCATTATTTTATCGTTTGGCTAGGTTAAAGTGAATATTGCGGGCTTCATATTATCTTTTTTAATATAATACTGAGGAAAATTAAGGCAGCAGGTCAATGTTACCTTTCTGAGCTGCGAGAATTTGAGGAAATAGGAGAATGTTCTGGTTGTCTGCAAAGCGGAGGATAAGCTAGTACCAGCTAGACGTGAGCTTGTTCCTTCCACCCTCCTAGCCCTTTCATCAACCCTTTCCCCCTCCCCTCATTCCTCCAACCCCCGACTCTCAATTCCCGGTCTTTCTCCCTCCAACAACTCGCGAGGAGATCGACGTGCTCTCACATTCCATTTCCCAAGATCCGTCCCGTCCAAACCCCTGCGCACAAGCAAACACGAACACAGGCGCTAGTAATCACATTCAACCCTTTGCCCTCCCGCCGACCCCCACTCCACAGTCTTCAATCGAAGGAACGGACGGAGGGAGAAAAAATGGATGGCTCACCTCGCCACCCATAGCATTCTCTGCGGGAGATTAAAGAGAAGAGGAGGGAAGGCAAAAGTGGTGGAATTGTCTGTGGGATCAGGGAAAAAGGGATTGAGGGAGGCTGGCGGACGGATGGTCTCCTTCTCTCTCTCTCCATCTCCCTTTTCTTTCCTCTCTCCCATTCCTCTTTCCGCTCCTCAAGTAGAGGGAGGGAATTGAGAGTTGATGAAATCGGCCGCTGGGATGTCGCCCCGGTCGCTCTCGTGCCGCGGCGGGTGACCCAAGCGATGCCTCACCCCCGTCCACGGTCGATCTTTCCTCGAATTGAGTCATCGAACGATAGCGGGAAAGTGTCTCGATAAAATTCTCGAGGATCCGCTTTCACTCTAGTGTGAGGTATTTAGAAAAGTAAGCGGATATGTTCAAAAACGGTGTCTTCCTAAGTGTAACTGGGGAAAGTTGGAGAGAAACCTGGCATTGGCAATATCGGATTCCTACCTTGGCTAACGAAATGCGCTAAGGGGTCCAAGAAGACGGGCAGTGTGTCTACCATTCTTGAAGTTCTCCCCTTACAGCAGTCAAGTTGGAACCAATGTTTCCATGAAGGATTTCTGCCTCAGCCAGGATACGAGCTCGAGCCCATGGAGTGGAAGCTAGCAGCCCCTACACCGAACCCGATACCCCAGCTCAATATTCAATGTTCACGAATCAATCACAGGAAACAAGTTTTAAAATATTTTCTGTAATTTATCAATATTGCCTGGTGATGGTTCACACCCTGGAAGTGTCGGAGACGATTAGATTTTTTCTCCGTCTACTCTATTTTAAATACTATTTGCTAACTTATAGTTTAATATAGCTAATATATATTCTCTTTCATTAAAAATTAGTTTCCTCCCTACATCACTTTTACTTGACATTCGAATCTTTATCAACCTCTTCGGCATTCTGTTAGTTCTCAATTGGTTCTCTATCTAATTTTGTGCAATATTGTTAGATTCTCTGAACAACTTTCTTTCCTCTCCCAGAAATAAAGGATAGGCAAAATAGCAAAAAAAAAAGACTTGAAATCTTAATGAATCGTCAAATAGATTCTCACGTGTGAATAGGATGCAAGCTACCACCGTCACATTGCGAAAAAATTTGCACACGACCTGTTATTTTTCTTGCAGTGCACTGTGAGAAATTTTGGAAAGCTGCATGTTAGTTATTTGGCTGAAAGCCATACTTATGCTCTATCGTGGCACTAAATGACTCGATAGAAATTTAGAGTTCGTCTCGCTGATTGTGGGACTCAGTGTAGTAATCTGTTATTTGCGCTTATCATGCTTGCCGTACAATTACGGGATCAGATGTGAATGAGATTCATTATTGGAAGTGAATTCACAGACTGAATTTCAAAGCGTTCGATTCCAAGTGCCAAAGAGATCATTCCTGGCACCATGACACTAAAAGCATATCTTGTGAGTAATTTAGTAGATACCTGTAATATTTTGGCGATGTATAAAAAATTAATTCGAAAATTGTCATAAATAACCAAATCGTGTGGCGATTATTGAAGAGTGGTTGAAGAAAACTTTGAGTGTTATATGGACGAACATTTAAATGCATTTTTTGCATTCCTCATATTAACGTCATATTTGAGCGGAGGTGATGAAACACAAAGGTGAATTAAATTAGCTAAACGGATACCAACTAATGGGCCACGGGCTAGACTGAATGATGCCCAAGTGTGTTCCATTATATTCCTGTGTATCCTACCCATTTGTTTTTAATTCTTATCCTAACCTTAAGGAAAATACAAATGGGGTCGTTTACTATATTTTTATTGCCGAATCTGATAGTTTGTAAAATAAAAAGACCCGTACTTTGACCCGTCAATTATTTCTCGAGGTATAAGAGGCGAAAAACTAATGTTTTTAACCATTTCGGAAAAGTGGGCGTGGTGCAACCTCTGACGTCACTGACTTCATCCAACCACAACTGAGCCCGCGAAGCTAATTCGCCTTATCGCAGAGGGGGGGACACAGCTGTCTCTGCCAACAGGGGCGATTGCGACAAGATCTGTGCGAGCAGACCTTCTGAGAACTCCCATTCCACTCCCTTCCCTTCCCCTAATAGCAGTCAAGGACGGGAGGAAATGACGTCAACGTTATTAAAGCAGCTTTTTCGGTGGGCGTCACCTTTTGCTTATTTTAATTTTTGATTTATTAGTGAATGGTTGTGGTTAGAAGATTAATTTTTTCACTAATATTCCTTTTTCGTTTCCATCAAACAATTTCGTGTAAAAAATTGCGACTCGGTTCCGAGTAAATGCCCCCATTTAGACGCTTCAACTGGTAAGGTATCATCTAACTGTCTTATTTCACAAACTCCTAAAATTTATCACAAGACCGTTACTTGACATCCATATCCGAAGATGTATTCGGACCTGGATCACTTGGATTGCCAGCGCGTTACCGACCTGGCTACCGCAGCCGGCTCCTATCCTTAGTAATCATGATGAGCCAACTGATGAACTTGAAGCCACAGCATCATGAAGCTTATGAAAGGCCGTTTCTCTCTAGAATATTAACGCATCAAAAGATGTGTTTGCGTGCTGGTGCCTTGAACTAGCAAAAGGGAAAGGCCTCCTGGAGGACCCCTTTCGTTATGGCCGAGGTGGCCCTGGTCATTACAACCTTTTATGGATGCATTTAACGGATATACCGTCTTTTTAACTTTATCAAGAGATTGTTATTATAAGAAAGTAGATAAGAATATTTAACCCTATATTAGAAATTAATGCGGGAAATTGCGTTTCCGCTTTTTTTTCCTATAGGTCCGTGTCGACAGGAAATAATTGGAACAATTAATGTTGATATATCCTAACCATGCATTTGATAGCTTTGTAAGATAGAAAAGAGGCCGAACTGTTTAGGATTCACGGTCCCAATGGATTTTAATGTTCTTTGTTCCTGCATATAATATACTTCATTACTGGTGATTGTATGCATTATCAAAACGCATACCTATGTATTACGTACCTCTACCTATCTCCTCAGCGAAATTATTTAAGTATTCTCATTTCCAATCAGATGCCTTACCTGGGAGTGAATATTTGAAGTTTGAGTTCGTAAAAGTCAGGTAAAGCTGAGATTTTTCAAATCCTGAAACGTGGTGGAGAAATAGCGTAATTTTTTAAGAAAGTCAGGGTACTTCCCAAGTACGGATCTTTCTGCAACCTCCGACGCGTCGCGACGCCCGGTCAAGCATGAGATGGTATATCATCAAGCGATGAAGTAAATTGTCATAAATAAAATCGGCCAATTATAACTCTAATATGGATATTTTAATAAGGCATATAAGGTTAATATTAACACCAATATGCAAATATAATGTGTTTATTAGATAAATTAATGCCTGGAAAAACATTGTCTCACGCCTTTGATTTCATAGTCATAAGAAAGAGGAACAATATCCTTCAATATCAGGCAGTAACGAACATTAAACCTTGTTGAAATCGAACTTAACCTTAGTTACGCGTTGTTGTATAGATATTATAATTCAAGGTCTCAAGAAAGTCGTTCACAGAAACTCATGAAACTGTTATTGTCTTAGTCATCTAGCCCAGTCATACACTGTCTTTCGTGGCTCTATTTTCTGATCCAAATTATCTATTATCTCGAACAGGTCAAACAAAACTGGTATGGTCCCAATAATTTTACTCGTTACTGGAGCACCAAAATCATTCCCTCTGAGTCAATGTGTTCACCACTGTATAGCTAATAAAAGATTCTCTACTGAAAAAAAAAGTCAAAGTTGAAACAAAGTCAAAATAAGAGATCACGCATGGTGAACTGATGAAACAGCCTGTTTGCACTGGCATCCATTGCAGAAATCGCATTCACTCAACTCTAAGCAAATACCTCACATTTTTAAATGTTTTTTTTTTCAACGCTGTCACTGATGTAGTTATCTAAATATTTCGACGACTTTTTTTTACCAATTTTAACGTGAAACACGATTCTTAATTTATTCCATCACTTCCAGTTATTTTCTTTTTCTTGTTATTATTGCAACAGAGTTATCATTTTGGGAAATTCATTACCCTTGTTTTCTTCCAATTTTTCTTAACCCTAACGGCCATATTCACAAACTATACAGTAAAATTTTCCCTTATTGCAGTTTGCGTTATCTCCGTAAAAATTATTATCTTGATATGCTTGCGCTCCAGCTACGGTCATTATTATCTCGGTTTTCCAAAACCGAGATTTCTTACAGAATCTCTAGGTTAGCAAATGCCTCATACCCCTGACGTCAAAAAACAAACGAAAGTGCGTAAATGAATTATCTTTATCGTATGACTAGAAAATATCTAGTTATCACTTTTTAAATATTGTCAATTTGTTTTTTTAGATAATTCAATGCCCACTTTACACATGAAGACTAAACATCTTCCATTAGATATTACATAGTATATCACTTATTATCTTCACTGTTACTTTATGAAAATCCGGTGCTAAAATACAGGTATGAACTTTAATGACATTGGCTTTATTGCATCGCACAGTGGGCTGAAATCGAAAAAAGATAGCCATAATCTCAAAAAGTGATTTTTTTCAGCTCGGTCTTTGAAACTTCGCAAGTTTATTCACCATTGGTTGCATTGGTGTGTTATTGTCATTTGTCCTGGTTCTTACGTGAAATAATTTGCATGAACTCAATGTTGACCAATTTTTGCAAAAAACTGCCTCCTTCAATTTTCCCTGAAAATCAAGCTTATGCTTCTCCTAGGGAGGTAAAACTTGGTTGTAAAAAGCAATACCATAGTATACAGCAGTTATTTATTTTTAACTTCATGTACGTTTTATGATACAATTCCCATATTTACGATAGGTATAGAACAAAATGGCGGACCCTATTTTCAGTTAATTTTTTATCTTTGTGAAGGTAAAGAGAAACCGAGTTAATACTACTGGTGATACAGGAGGGACACATTAACTCAGTCAATCCCAAATTTAGCTGAGTTAAAACAATTATCTTCGTACGTGAAACTGGCTCGTAAGTATTGATTTAAGGGTCTAGGGTAGACACGCTCTTTTCCCTCCTAAGATGTGCATTGTGGATATAAATGTTTGTAGGTTTGTAGTGGCTTTAATTTCATTACTCCCTCTCATTATGATGTTTTTATGACGCTGCATCTAAAATTGAGGCATACTGTCGACATTAACTAACATAATTGGATGTGTTTATCTGTATTTTTCAGGGCTGTTATTACCTTTCCAAATCTATTTCATCAAATGACAGATCTAGGTCTACAAATCAAACAAAGACATCACAGCTACATTTATAAATTACCTCCTTTATAAGGGCCCCAAATACTCCTTATTAGCACGTTTTTCCTTCTCTTTTCGTATCTTAAAGTACAATTTTTCATTAAGTCATTTTCTCCAAGTGTTTATTTCCTATCAATGATAATCATTAAACCCAGGCTCAAGCGAAACTTTTGCTTCTATTTTCCTTCCGTGCTTTGCAAAACCTTTCCCTGAAATGGCGAAGGGAAGTAAGGAGTAAATGAGTTCCATAGACGCAAATGTTTATTTGCTAAAAAAATATCCATAATCCCGTAATTATGAATGCCTTCGGAAAAATACGAATATTAATTATTTAAAATTTCTGGGAAATGGAGAACGACAGAAAGATTTTTAGGGAAATTCTAGCATTTAAATTCTATACATTTAACTTAAACAATCAAAATAGCAACAACGGATGAGAAAAAAATCTCTGCATTTTTCCATTTATGAGTACTTATGTAATTGAACACGATTGGTTTCGATTCTTTATATAATTTAAAAAAATAATGTACATCATTGAAACCGGACGTGTGCAATAAAATACTAACAATTGGGTAGCTGCGGTGAAAAATTCTCCTTTGTTATGATAGCGTGTTATCAAAAAAAAGTATGTAGCTATATATTTTTGGAAGAGGAATATTTCGTTAAGGCTATTATTATATACTACAAGTAAAACGACAATTGAGAGCGTAGAAGTCACTTTAAATCTTTACACTTTAAAGATAGTAAAATCATTAAGTATTTATTATGGGAAGTACGTTCGGGAAATATGCGGCCAAGCCATGAGAAAGATAGAATTTATCAATAGGGTACAAGGGAAATGTGACGTGAAGGCAAAAGGGCGATGTTATTTTTTATTAGTTAGGCCCACCTAGAATCTGCAGTCTGTAAATGGGATCCGAATGAATTAGGTTTTATCAGAGAGTTAGACAGTATGCAGCGTACATCTACATCTACGCAATACTCTGCAAGCCACCGCAGCGGTGTGTGACAGGGGGTGAAGATCACCAAGCATGTATTATTGACATGCAACTAGGCTACTACATGGAAACATGCTAGATAACAGGGTCACATGTAGCTAGATGGTTAGTGTCTACATAGTAATAAAGGGGCTAGTTGTTAATACATGCATCATAGAATTTGAATTTGTTTTAGAGGGTGCTTCGAACATGAATCATGCACTACAGATTACTCTAACAATATTTCACCTACCCCTCTCTTTCCTATACTGCCTATTGTGTTCTCTCATAGCGTGGAGCAGCTAGGCTTGTTAAAAGGTGTTACGATAGGTGTAGCAGTCTATTAAAACGTATTAGCAGAATTAATTTGGGTAGTATTACTTACTGATTCAAATTACTGATTACTGATTACAATTTGGAAGTCAAATTACAGATTAATTCTCCTGCAGATATTAATAACGAAAAGGTTCAATGAAGATGTTAGATATATTTTAAGAAGCCCTGCATTTTTTACCAGGTTTGACCGGATAAATAAAATTAAAGACATAGATTGCCGTACCAGTAAATTTTAACTACCATTTTACCTGTGTAACATCAGAGAATATCATAACTAGTAGAGGAAAGCGATGGGTAGAAATACATTAATTAGTAGCACTTCGTTGCATGATACGCATTTCATGGTATCTCTTAGTTGCATGCTTATTTTCCTGGTATCATAACTGTTGCATGCTAGTAAGTCTTATAGCTCTTAGTTACATGTAAATTGTGCATGATTGGTGATTTTAACCCCTTACCACATGCCCTCTGGGTGGCTCGCAGGGTAATACGTATATGTAGATGTTTAAGTTCCACCATATCGACCCTGTAACGAAATTGTCGTTTACTTAGATGATGAAAAACACTCGTTTTTAAAACCATAAATTTTCAGAACAGTTCTATGATACCGTAATTACTGAATATGATAACTTTAGCGCTCTAAATATGCTTTGTGGCGTGGAATGAAGAATATACCTATCAACTTCTATCAACTCCCTAACGCGCTCGCTAGAGGTAGGTTGCCTTCTCTATTTGCAAATTATTCAGTGACTTAGCATAAACTGTGAGAAGAGGAGTGTCCGCACCAGGGCCCTGGGCCAGTGGCAACCCTGTCGGTCCAAACAGAGAGATAAAGAGAAAAATAAGAAATATAGTAATGATTGATAAATGTAAAGGTGGTTAATTATAATTAGATACATAATCGTGTTGTAGTGTGTCGTTTTAGTGCACGGCAAGGCATTGTTTTTGTTAATTTAATCCCCCATTTGTCGGAGCTCTGGGGTGAGAAGCCCCTCTTATCCCCCTCCCCCTTGTGATTCTTGACCCCGGGGCCAATGGGGACGTTCACTCGGAACCGAAATGGCAATTTTGTAAACGAAATCGTTAGAGGGAAACGAAAAAAGAGTTTTAGTGAAAAAATTTTTCTTCTAACCAAAACCAGTCACTCATAAATAAAAAAATTAAAATAAGGAAAAGGTGACACCCATCGAAAAAGCTGCTTTGATATCATTGACGTCATTTACCTCCCTTTACGCTTGATGATATAAAAATTACAATAATCTTAAAGTGGTCCATTGGCTAACCGTACGTCAGCTACCTTGAATGGTTAGTGATCACTTTTTAGTATCTTGAGTAAATATTTTATTCCACATCGACGCTAGAAATTTCAAGAGCCTGAACAGGACTAGAGATCAATTCATCAATTCCCTTTTAGTAATATCGTCATGATTAGAAGTTGCATTGATAATATTAGTGATCTGGTAACGAGTAATGTTGCGTAGATAGAAAGGAAAAGCATTCGCTTGAAATATCATATGCGATCTTCATCATCTGCATGATGAAATATGAGCAATAATTAAATATAATGTCGCTTAAGTTTTCGGTTCCGGGACATTTGGAGGGTTTTTAAAAATACGCTCTTGAAATATCTCTGAGGCATCATTCCAAATTTATTAAATTAATCACTTGGTAAGATTCCACAAATTTTATTTTTCCCCGACCTAGGTTTCGATTGGTTTGACAATCATTATCAAGGTCCTTGGTCCCTTGGACAATCATTATCAAGGTCCAAGGACCTTGATAATGATTGTCAAACCAATCGAAACCTAGGTCGGGGAAAAATAAAATTTGTGGAATCTTACCAAGTGATTATTTTAATAACTACGCGGTTCCACCAAGTGAAGCCTGAGGATTTCCTCTTTAATCATTCCAAATGTTTGAACGATTCTTTCAGCAAAAACACGAGCTAGAAAATCAATACATAAATATGCGAGCATCGTATTCCGAATTCATGAATGTATAAACAAATACTCAAGCGCAAAAAATATTTAAAGCCCCCACTTTCTTTCCCATAATATGATCTGATCAGTAACTTCGCAGCATTAGAAATTTCTTCAGAAAACAATACATATTGTTACAATCGACCCTCCTAGGTTTTCGACTCTTCCCTCTCTTCCTCCCCTATCCACATCCTACCCGCTGTTTTTCCCTTCCCCTGCTCTGGCGACGTCATCCTTCGATGCGCCTCGTAAACTCTGATAATTTCAGTGGAGGCTCGGAGGGAGTCAGCCTCCTTTGACTCGAAAAGAATGCTCCCGAGCGTCAGAAGTGATGAGACGGGGGACGCCCAGGAATTCCCAGCGTCTCCGTTGCTTGCGTTCTCCCTTCAAAGTTGGGTCATTTTCCCAGCGCCTCGACCCCGTCGCATGAACCTCCTCCGATCCCCAGATGTTGCAGGAGACCATTTTGGTGAGTTGACTAGAATGCTGGCAACTCCATCCGAGAGCCTGAGTTCAAATTCGTACATAAGCGGAGATTTTTCATCAATATACCGGTCCCTACTTCCTTCTTGGAGAATACTTCAAGTTCAATACTATCGTACATCCGTCTAAAAGGAAGTTGTTGGAGACTACTGTGAAGAGAAGTGGATGGTTTTTTTCTCCAACCTTCCTCCTTTCCCTTAAAACATTCCCAATGGGGTCGTTTACCAATTTTTTTTTTTGCCGAATCTGATAGAGTTTGTAAAATAAAAAGACTCGTATTTTTCCGTTTTCTGATCCGTCGATTATTTATCGAGTTTTAAGAGGCGAAAAACTGTTGTTTTTAACCCTTTCGGAAAAGTGGGCGTGGTGCAATCTCTGACGTCATTGACTTCGTCCAATCGCAACTGAGCCCGTGAAGCTACTTTTCCTTATCGCAAAGGGGGGGACACAGCTGACTCTGCCAATAGGACAGTTGCGACAGCATCTGTGTAAGCAGACCTTCCGAGAACCCTTCTCCACTCCCTTCCCTTCCACGAAAAGCAGTCAATGACGGGAGGAAAATTACGTCAATGTTATCACAGCAGCTTTTTCGGTGGGCGTCACCTTTTGCTTATTTTAATTTTTGATTTATGAGTTAATGGTTTTGGTTAGAAGCTTAATTTTTTCATTAAAATTCTTTTTTTTGTTTCTATCAAACGATTTTGTGAACAAAATTGGGATTTAGGTTCCAAGTAAACGCCCCCATTATCAAGCTATCCTTACTAATCTTATGATCTTCGATTGCCTCCGCTGATTCACGAATGAAACAGGTTTTTCCAACTGAAATTCAGAAGTTTTTACCTTATTAGCCGCATTCTAACATGTTGACACCTCGAAATGTTGGTATAAAGTTAGTACGACAATCAATCTGTGAGGAAGACTATATCTCATTAGACCAATAACATTGGGGGCTAGAAAATAAATTAAAATTGCAGTGAGCGTTAAGGGTTCACCTACACTTGCATTGACATAGTACTCTAAAAGACACCGCCAAAGTATTACTGACTTTGTACGACAGCGGAATTATAAATCCTTCTATAATTACTGTCATAAGCATTTGTAAAAGCACATTTTTCAAAGTTACTGTGCCTAGAGTTTCGTTCAGCATAGATTAAAGTAAGTGACTTGAATAATCATAAAAAGTTTTAAGAATGGTGATCGTTTTTCCGCTCTCCAACCGCTTTTATGAAAAAAGCGACGCGTGCATGAGCACTGTGAACATAACGATCAAGCCCCAGGCAATCCATTGTCACTGTCATGCACAATCCTAGGTTAAGAGATAATTAATTATATTATCGGCTTTGCATTTAAGTTAGATTCAACTGGGAAGTAAAGCAGCTGCGCATGCACCAAAGCTACGAGTTTCAAATACATAGTACCTATAATACGTTTGAGACACCGCAAAAATTCTAATGATAAGATTGGTGATTGCTCGTCAAATATACGAGCGTGTGAGAACCATTCAAGTGTTTTATATTTAGAGATTCCTATAGGCATGCACAATATGCCTTGTATCCTAATAACTGCATCCCTTAGGCTATTTAATTATCTCTCCAGTAGATTGATCACATTACATATTTTCCTGCATGATACTCGAAAATACGTTGTTTTAAATCTCACCGTGTGAGTGTACATATTTCTCTTGCCTTATATTTATGACCTGGCATTACATCGAAAAATCGAGTTTTCATGGACAGAGCATTTAACGTCTTCGAAAAAATTAAACTTACTAATTATTAGTCAACTACTATATGTTTTACACTGATTTCTTTTATGAAGAATTTCAATTTTTTATGTATTTGACCCATAAGTTATGTAAAGCTTGAAATTTTCAATTTTGTTATGGCTTAAATTATATTGTGCACGGTACAAAATATCCTTAGTTGTGCATGCAATCAAGTCATGTAATTTTACTTCCACTGGATAGCAGCAGAGAGCTAAAAACCACTAGGCTACCACAAAGAGACCTAATCTTTCAGTGAATCGCATCTGTTTAGTTGAAATTGTGCCGAACGACAGC
Source organism: Platycnemis pennipes (assembly GCA_933228895.1). Taxonomy (NCBI): domain Eukaryota; kingdom Metazoa; phylum Arthropoda; class Insecta; order Odonata; family Platycnemididae; genus Platycnemis; species Platycnemis pennipes. The sequence continues at coordinate 111,204,185 of OW121853.1, forward strand.
GCATTGAAATGAGTGTCAATTAGAGCCGGTGATGAAATGCCAACCACGGCACGCTTTCGGGCGTAGGTATCTGGGATATAAAGTCGCTTCGAAGCGAGGGGGAATTAACTCTTCCCCACTCAGTGAAGATGCGTTCCAGATACGGTGGGGAACATTTTCGAGACGGTCGGCGGCTGGGGAAAGAGAAAAAAAATGCCTCTCCTTGGAGATGCGTTGATGGGCGCGGTCGTGCATTGCGAGCAGCGGAGCTGAGCGGCATCTTCGAGCAAGGGTATCGAGTGACACGCGCGCGGCTTCGTAGGAAATGGCAGGGTCCCAAAAATGGCGGGGAGATTCGTGTGAGGGCATTGCCGTTGGTCGCATTGGCGGGAGGGAGGCTCTGTCGTCGAGTTTGTCGGCTCGCGTGAAATATCGCACATCAGCGCTTGCTTTTCGCGTCGCTTCATCACTTCTGCGAGTTTCCCTCCGGGTGGATGCGCCGTGATATTTTAGGGCACTCTCGGTGGTTTCCCCCCAGAAGGTTGGCTGTGATTTAAATGCTTAAGCTCTTCAGGCGATTCGAAACGAGGAAGTCAGCTGAACAGTTCAAAGCGGCGTCATGCTATGGAATGGCCAATACAAATTCGTGAAAATTGAATGTGGGGTATTTTCGGAGCGACTATTTTCATACATTTGGGAAGTTTTCCATGCCATTCGGTGCTTTACGTGATGAGATTACCACTGCGCAATGCTCCATTCATCAAAATGCACAGTTAAAAGCTTAAGGTAAAATAGCGTTTACCAAACCTAATTATATTACACCATATACTCGCCTTGATAGTGTCAGGCTGAGGCCCTGGTGTGTTAATCCTTAATTAGCGAATCGGTATCTCACCCGGAAGGTATTTTAGCCGCAAGAGAAACATTAGTTTTAATTACTTTTTGTTTTAGATCCTTAAAAAAGGGTTTAGTTATCGTGCTTCGGATGTAAAGAATCAATGTTTCACTCATAGTATCGAAGCGGATCTATTTGACACTATCCGATGTAGTAATGGGCATCCATATTTTACGTAACGCTGTTTCTTTTCTGACCCCCCCCCCCTCCCATAGCGTAATCAGAGAATCCTCCTGAATTAAGTAACGTTCCTTATAAACTTTTTCTTTTTTTAATGGTAAAACAGTCTTTCTCTGTGAATTAATTATTAATTCCTCAATACTGATATCCATACACAAACTATTTGCGGTGTGTATCATAATTAGGAATTGAAGAAAAAATGAATTTTTATTTTAATCTCCAACATAACGGAAGGTTTAACCCCCTCCCTGTCCCTCTCGACCATATTTCGGAAAGGTTAGCCTTATCCCTCCCCCGCCTTAACGTTGCCTTAATTCTCAAAGGCCCCTAAACCAGAGATTATTCGAATTTGCTCGATGCCCGATGCGCGATGTGGGTAAGGAGTACCTATAGAGAATTGATTTCTCTATGGGTATATTAGTATACATTTACAAGAAGAGAATTACAGAAAAATACAAATAAAACATAAAAACAGTACTTATTAACAGTAAATTTATTAAATAACAGTAATAAAATCAGCAACTATCCGCAGACTTTCCCTTGTCAGGCAGGCTTAGCAATGGCCAAATTAATTGATAAGCGCTTTGTTTGGATGAAAATAATTAACTTTCAAATTAATGTATTGACTGACCATCAGGGTTTAAGACAAGTAATAGACGGGCAAGGCGGCATATATGTGCGCTAACGATTGGTGGCTAGGGGTCAAGAGGTGGTGGGGGAACCGGCACTGAGTAGAATGGGGAGTGTTTCGAAGGGAATGGGCCATTTAAAACATCATTCTTATATGCATTAAAATATGAAACAATTTCAAAGTCATCCATAAGATCAAGTTTCCTCCTTTTATCACAAACGTAAAACCTTAGCGGTTAAATTTGAGGAGTGATCATTTTCAATTGAATGTGTGGCAGCACACAGACTTTCAGTAGGTACCATTTACAAAAGAATTAAAGTGTTCGGATTTACGTATGCTTACTTTTCTACCCGTTTGCCCGACGTAAAAACAATTGCAGTCGGGGGTATTGCAATTTAACATGTACACTCCACTTTGTTTGGAACTTCGATTAAAGGTGGAAGAACCTCATTGATTCAGTTATGTAATCTCTTTTCGCGGGCTAATTGGCAGCCGGCTACCGTCGACCTTCCGTATTTAAGCGACCTTCGTCTTTTCACAACCAATTCCATTTCAATAAGGAAAATCCGTCCTTGGCTTCTCTTCCCTGATACTTTACAAAGCATTATTCTCTTAAGGATTTGTCGATATTCATTACACGATCCTCATCTACATCTACGCAGTACCCTACGAGCCACCATGTGGCTGTGTGGCTAGGATTAAAGGTCACCGAAAATAGACTATCGACATGCGACTAAAAGTTACTACTACATAGAAACATGTCCGATAATAGAGTCACGTGCCACTTGATGGTTGGTATCTACAAAGTAATAACGGGATTATTGTTTATAATAGCATTTATCCAAATACATTTCTCTGTATACACATCCCCTTCCACAACCCCTTGTGGTAGCTCGCAGGGTAATACGTACACGTCGACGCATCACGCATGGGTAAGTAATATTAAAAAATACACCATGAACTACAGATCACTCTAGTAATATTTTACGTATTTGTCGCTTTGTTATGCTTATCCGCCGCAATTATCCGTCTACCTATGCCTTAGCTATGCTGCCTATTGTGCTCTATATAGGCACGCGGGAAAAATGGCATTTTGAATCTATCGGTACCACAATTTATATCTCTAATCTTATTTATCTGCTCAAATCTAGTATAATACACAAGGGTCTTTCATATACACCAAACATATTTAGTAAAGCTATCCGTTTTAAATTTCTGCCAGATAAATAGTTGGTTTTCTAACCCATGATTTAACAATGACTCCCAACCTAATTTTTGATTAACTTTGATTAAGATTCTATTTACTCCAAATCATGCTAACGTGAGCCATACTTTTTAATCACTATTTTCCTAATCTCCCGTGAAAGTATGTGCGTAATACTGAAGAATAATATGAAGCATTGGTCTTAAAATTTACTAATCGATTTTAATATAAATATTATCACACTTTCTTAACATTCCCTCTCTTGAAGAACGTGACCAAAAACGTGTATCTTTGCCTTTTAGAGCATATAATCACGGAAAACTCACAAATGACAATGCACTCCCATACAATACTATCGTTTGGAGCGAAGATCGCCAAGATTTGTAAAGGGATGATACGATAGTTATATTAGCGTAACCAGTCTATTAAATGAATTAAAATGGGAATCATTGCCAGATCGCAGGTTGAAATTTAGACTTAATCTCTTAAATAAATTCCAAGACAATATTTTCAGTGATGATGTTAAAAATATTTTGCGAACCCAAACTTACTATGGCAGACTGGACCATAATCATAAAATTAGAGAAATTGATTGCCGAACTGATAGATTCAAAATGTCCTTTTTTCCTCGTACAATTAGAGATACGAATAACGATAAATAGGTCCAATCGGATAGTAGCAATGGATAGCATTGGTAGCTGCATGTTGGTATGAGTACTTAAAGCTAACCCTTCTAACAGAATATTTTTGCATGTTTGCTTCGCAATTTTTATTTATTTTTTTAAATAGTGAAGTTCTGACTAGAATATTAATACTATTCCTTTTTTATGCATGATATGCAGTGCATGTTTGGTGAGAGTTCACCCCCTGCCACACACCTTTGTGGTGGCTTGCAGGGTATTATGTAGATGTAGATGTAGAATACTAATATAAGTATATTTTTTTCGAATGTTGGACCGTAACGTATTCGTGAAGATAAAGACATTCCATTTGCCATATTTATCGGCTGTGTTTACCGCCGTTTACGACCGAAATCCTCTCGTCTGCAGCACGACATTGGCGCCCGTCAAGTGCTCTTGAGCCAGGCGATAAGAGCTCGGACGACTTTCCGTGACTTCCTCCGCGCCAAAGCACGCGCTGGCGCGGTGCATACGATATGCGACCATGCATCTCTTAGTACACATCAGCTGTTCGGTTGCCATCCTTCGCAGTTGCTAAGGAGCGGTTCAATGCACTCGAGACATGTGACGGGTATCTGTTACTCTGTGCACGACGCCTAACGACACAACGCTTCCGCGAGAATTCAACGAGCGACAAGGGGCCTTCTTCGCCATCTTCACGTGTAGCTGAGCCCCCGAGTCGAAGGAGGAATTTACTGAGGCAGTTACGAGATTTTGCGAATTTTTATGACTCTACAATGGAAACGTGTGATTTGGAAAGCAAATAGAAGCACACGAAAAATGAAATAGGGCAGTATTTTTTAAATTTATCTACTTTGCGTTGGAGCCTTAAGAAAAAGACACTTTTATTGAGACTTGGACCGCAGAGCTGTGGTAAATTTGTTCGGCAAATACGTCTTAAGCCGCAAATACCGTCCATCTACCCAGGATGCTTAATTTTTGAGACAATTTTTAGGAGGATCTATTGTTACGTTGTGTTATGTTATTCAGGGGAGGCGACAGACAGCTAAGGTCATTTGCGCCAATTAGGTTAGGTGGGTAAATGGCTAATGGCAGGAGTTTTCAGGGAACGGAGGAAAGGTAAAGAGAAACCCGGCGTTGGCATTAGCCTACTTTTAATGACAGGCGCCCAGGGGACCACGGCTTAACGTCCCATCCGTCCGACGGAGTAGGTACCTACTGAACCTGAAATGCCCTCCACTTGGCAATCAAGTAGGGACCGGTTTGCCACTGAAAAATAAGCCACTGCCGGGAATCGAACCCGGACCCTCGGGATGGGAGGCCAGTAGGAGGTAGGCTTCATTAGCCATTACGGTCCATCAATGTCTCTGTTTGATTGCCAGTAAATAAACCTTTTTTCTGTAAATTTTAAAATCTGCAAATTGGTCATTCAATACGGCATTGTTAATTCTGACGCTTAAAAAATGTGATGGCTTATTGACCTTTCCAGTTTATAGGATTTATTCCAGCGGACATTGGCATCTTTGAAGCTTGATTCCATCTGACAAGCACCATCCTCTGTGGACTATAATAACTAATGAAATCTATATTCCTATATTTATTCCAAAAGAGTGATTTGGGGTCATGAATATTCTGTATCTTATCACAAAATAATCCTGAAGCAGAATGTTTTTCAGTAAATTACATGTTTTACAAGGAATTTATAAGTGGGTATGAGTAAAGAGTCGGTGGGGTGGTATTTAGTCCAACACAATCGAACGACACATCGGTTATTCCCTATGGAAGTGAACGTTATAGGTCCCCATTAATTTTTTTCATGCATCGTTGCTATATGTACCGTAGTTAGTATTTCTGCTGACCATGTCGTAGTGCACTATGAAATTTCAAATTACGAAGATCGTGAATCACTTAGTGGATGCATTTCAAGTTTGGTGCAATAAATGTCAGTTCGACCTAAACTTAAAAAAATTGTGTCATGCTTATTTGGAAAAAGAATAATTTACTAGAATGATCATACATATCAGCATGCCTAAATTTACTAACGTTGAATCTGTGAAGTGCATGCTCATCTTTTAGAATTACTCAAGATTTTAGATGATCATATCCAGAATATGTGGGATCCAAATGAATAGGTTTGATCCGAAAAATAGAGTGCATCGAAGAGGAGCTACGTTTTTTTTTAAAGATGTTACGGTTTAGTACTGTAAGGTTTCGTGCTGTATTGAAAATATCAGAAGAATTAGATTGGGAATCATTATTAGATCATAGCTTAAAATACTAAATAAATTTAATATAGAAATTCAAAATGGATGTGTTCACTAAAGTATATTAAAATCACTAGCATACTTTGGCCAGTTTGGCCATGAAGAAAAGCATATAATTATTAGGTAATAAACAAATATATATTAAAAAATTAATTTTTTCGTGCTCATTTGGGAACAGAAATAGAATAAAACGGTTATACTTGAATATATTAGAATAGGTATTGTAGATTTTTATTTAAAAGAATCTTAACACGTTCCTGTTTTAACATTATTAACTCATGCACGCTTAAGGAAATATAAATCAATCAATATATTTAAAGGAATGCCTAACCAATCAATACTTATTACATTTCCTTGTAAAGATTAACATTCTAGCTACACACATTTCGTGAGTGCGCTTCTAAAATATTTGCTTAAAGTAGTAAAGTTGTACCTATCACTACCTGCAGGTATAATACATACTACCTGCATACTACCTACTACTATCACTACCTGCAGGTATATAGTGTAAGTTCGGGATAGTATTTTTCCATGCTTCCATGATATTTTGTGTACATTTCTCTGATGATTGAAGTTGCTTGCCTGGTGATGGGTCACTGCCTGCCACACACACCCTTGCATTAGCTTTTTGGTAATTTGTAGATGTATCTATACTTATCTACTTATTAAATACGTAAATACGTTAATTGAACCCCCTAACTCCGGTTTTGTGTCGCCGTAACCAGCCCTATTTAACTAGCAAATCTTTCTTTTTAGTTTTGAATAATTATCTAACATTAGGATAAATTTAGCATACACTATTTCTTTAGCACTTCATTTCATAGTGCACGTTTTATCATTCATAAATGTAACATGGACCCCCTTTCTTCTCACATCTCCTGTAGTAGATATTTCCTTGTCCGCCTTTCTTTCTCTCCATTTGAATTTTTTACACTCATCCTAACCCAGATTACAAACAAAAACTCTTCCACCTATCTTATTTATACCACCATAGTTTAATTTTAACCTGGTACTTCTCTTTCATGAAATACTTCATTATATTTTTTAACTTGTAGTTAAGTGGTGAAATAAAAGCCTTGGTCGTGATATTGAACTTAGAGGAAATGTGTCATATATATTTTTTAATTCACTTTATTAATGTATTGAAACATATAAAGCTTGTACTGTGATCTTTTCATCAATGTTACCTTATTTATTACGCGAGAGCTGCATTTTTAATTCTCAATGACTATTATCCACCGTGATCACCTTCATGTTCAAGGTACGTTTTTACGGGCTGCCGTCATATTGTAACTTGTGATCAGTAAGGATAGTTCTCTGTTTACATTCGTCGACGCCTATTTAAAATTTAAAACTCATTAGTTTCGCTCTAATAGAGAGCGACATAAGGAAATAGAAAGAAGGGCCCGCCGCCATTTTACAGCATTTTTTCAGCAATTCTACAAGGCGTGGAACTTTGACAATTAATTTCACTCTGGATGACAACCAGCATTTGTAGTGAAAAATGTCATAGTGTTCGGTGCGTTATGTTCTTCAACTAAGAAGAATGTAATTAATGAAGACTTTTATGGGACAGCTTGAAGATACAGGGAGTAGGTTACTGTGCTGCAAATCCACATAAGCCATCACAATGTGTGTAATTCACTGTGGAACTGTACCTTCTCCTTCTTTCAGTTTCTCCAAAATGAGTTTCATGTAATCAGGTCCAAATCATTTTTGTATGTTTAAAGAATATTTTTATGACGACTCGTTATGCAAAACGTTAAACGTTATAAAATCTCTCAAGTATTGCTTTCCTATTTTTACCGTAAAAAGTGGCCTGTGGCATAATCTAATTTTTTACTCGCAACTTAATATATTTCGTTGAATGACTCGTGAGGGGTAAAGGTATAATGTAACACGGATATGAGGGAATTTCGAATGGTCAGTAGTGTTGTGCAAAAAGGATTTGTTAGAATTATGTATATACGAGTCACTTCTCAGTCAACATAGAAAATACGACCATGTTCTGGCCTGATTGTGGGTCACGTATGGCAGCCATGGCTTTGAATATGTGAATAAACTCTTATCTAAAAACATTTTCAATGCATGTCATATAAACTCCTATGTAAATAAACTCTCATATGGTGCAATGTTTATGCACTGCTTACCATAGTATGGCTTGCCAAACTGATACCGGAACATGGTCAATATCGCTACAATTTTTACTAAGCCCTTAGTAACTGCTTTATAATCACTATGAGAGTATCCTCCTTTACCGACAGCGCTAAATGTGATTTCGTGCTACACTTTTGACTAATGTGTGAATTGAAATCTTTCTTTAACAAGTGAATCAAATATGGTGTAAGACTGGAGAAAATATCGCCAAAGAAAACTACGCTCGTCGACATGTTAGCCACGTCATCCCAGGTATTCTACGACTTAATTTGTGTATCAGTACTTGATAATAATCATGTAAATATTGGCAATGCTATGTCAAATTTGGGTATAAAAAGGAGATTCTTCTAATTGGAGCAGGGGTTAATTATAATGTGTACCATATGTTACCATTTGCCATTTTTTTTAAACCAAACTCTCATGATCTTACGTGAATTCATTTTCCTCGAATGGTTATCACGTTTAAAACAAGATAAGTACTCTGGAAGGACCAAGGCATGCTTAATTTTTTGATAATTAGTCGGAATGGGAGCAAAATAATATTCGATTCTCACATTATGTTTTAGTGTTAATGCATTGATTAGTATCAATGCATTAACACTAGGGTTTTAGATTCACCATCGGCAAAGGTTTTGTTCAAAGGTACTGTCTAATCTATTATCTAAAATGAAATGCAAACTCAACGTCCTCTCCCGAGCCTGTATTCGAACCCGCGATCTTAATGTGCCAAGCCACCTAGAAACGACCTGGCGACTGCTTCTGGCTATATTATTAACACTCAGGACAAATCCCCCGCTTTTTTAGTAGCTTTAGTCCAATGACTGATGATGAAATGGCAGTTGAACTCAAGAACAATTCGGGTAGGTGGCAACCCTGTGTGCGGGCAACAATTTTGTCAAACGCGGTGACTGAAATGAAACGTGGTTTCCATTGTTGGGGTCCAACCCTCGAAACCCGCATCGCCTCCCCCGCCCCGTTCAAGCACACCTCCTCGTGACCTCACTTCCTGGTCACAACCCCCTACGCCCCTGGCCTACCCCCTCCCACTTCCCCACTTCCCCCTGTCCCTCAGACCCGCCCTAAGCATCCACACCCATTGCACAATGAGACCGGAAGCCGCGGTGGTTTGCTCCTCGACAATGAGAGACCCACGACACCCATTTCGTAATCGTGCTGGCTCCCGACTCTCGACCTGTGGCATTCACTACCTCCCCCCCCCTTGCTGCAACGAAAGCGTCCCCTTAGCTTGTCCCCATCCCCCAGATTTCGTCACCGCTATCAAGTGCTGCCGTTCTTGGCCCAAGGGGGCGGACGCTGAAGCTAGGGAAGGATTGTATCGGCCGGTTGAGGAAATGGGTTCGTTACCATATTTTTTTATTGCCGGATCCGATAGAGTTTGTAAAATAAAAAGACCCGTATTTATCCGTTTTCGGATCCGTCTATTATTTATCGAGTTATAAGTGACGAAAAACTGATATTTTAAACCATTTCGGAACAATAGGCTTGGTGTAAAATCTGACGTCATTGACTTCGTCCAATCGCAACTGAGCCCGCGAAGCTACTTTGCCTTATCGCAATGGGGGACACACAGCTGACTCTGCCAATAGGACAGTTGCGACAGCATCTGTGCGAGCAGACCTTCCGAGAAACCCCCTCCACTCCCTTCCCTTCCACGAAAAGCAGTTAGGGACGGAAGGAAAATGACGTCAATGTTATCACAGCAGCTTTTTCGGTGGGCGTCATCTTTTGCTTCTTTTAATTTTTGATTGATGAGTGATTGGTTGTGGTTGAAGATTAATTTTTTCACTAAAATTCTTTTTTTGTTTCCATCTAACGATTTCGTGTACAAAATTGCGAAATCGCAATTTTGTACACTATTAAAAACTGTTTCTAAGCTTCGAAGAAGGACCCGCATTGTTCTTGGCAAATTATTTCACGGCACTTTTGAGTACCGGCACTCAGTCGTTCTGGAAAATCCACGAATCTTATGATAGTAGTTCATCCTAAGGTTAAATTGTTGTTCTCCGGTCTGGTTACTGGCACGTAAGGTTATTTGCGTCGCTACGGATATGCGAGTAATCAGGGAGAGACAGAAATATCGAAGAAAGGGGAAGGATGGGTGAAGCTAATGGTAAACTGGGAGAAATCAGCTACTTTTCCCTAGTTAGACCTCATTTGGAATACGCTGCCAGTATATGGGATCCACACAAAAAAGGCCTAAATAATGAACTTGAGCGTGTGGAGCGAAGATCGGCAAGATTTGTAAAGGGGCGGGATGATAACTATATTAGCGTAATCAGTCTGTTAAATGAATTAATATGGGAAGTATTGCCAGGTCGCTGGTTGAAATTGAGACCTAATCCCGTAAATATTTTACAAGATATTATTTTCACAGATGATGTCAAAAATATTTCGTGAACCTCAACTTATTATTTTAGATTGGACCAAAATCTCAAAATTAGATAAAATGATTGCCGAGTTGACAAATTCAAAATATCCTTTTTTCCTCGTACAATGAGGGATATGAAAAATGGTAAATATATCCCACACGAGTTTATCAATGGACAGCATAGGTAGTTTCATGATGGTAAAAGGACTTAGTGCTAACTTACCTTACAGCATGATATTACATGCTTGCTTTGCTACTTTATTAAATTGTGAAGTTCAGCTTAGTATACAATTGCTAATCCTTTTTTATGCATGATATGTAATGCATGTTTGGTGTGAAATCACACTCTGCCACACACCTTGATGGAGGCTTGCTGGATGTTATGTAGATGTAGATGAACCCGGCATCGAAATTTGCCAACTCTTAGTAAACGTTCCAAGGGACACAAAGGTTGAATTCCCTTCAGACGTAGTAATGAATTTTAAGCACTCTGCAACAAACTCTCAAATAGGAAGCTGTCATCTTAAGTCGTTTTACACCTTACTGAGCGTGTGTCGAGACCCATCAACGAAGCTTTACTATCCAGAACGGTGTTCAGCTCATCAGTCTTACAAAGAGCTAAACCGGAGGTCTTCTTAACATGCTCTCTGTTTTTCATCTCCTTCTTGAATACTCAATTTTCCTCCAGGCAATGATTTAGATACAGATTCTCTCCATCTTTTCTTCTGCTGTACAATTAACTCTGGAATATAGTATGTTGGACATGAGAAGAAAGACGCCTGGAGATGTTAAGCTGCCTGATAATGGTTCTTCTTTCGGCCCATTTTATTCACAGCATTCTAAGTCTGATCCAAAGCTCGAATGCGTCTAAAAGTGATTTGTATAGAGCTTTGAGAGAGCGGTACTACATGGAAATATGCTGTATTTCCCACATTCCAACTCGAGCCCTTCGGATAGGGATGCAATGCTCAAACTTCCCTACTTTTCGATTAAGTTGGGGTAGATGGTGCAATGGTGATTGAAGCGCATTAAAACCTAATTTTACAAGTAAAGTGAGGTGGAATCCTTCCTCAAGCTTAGGATCTTGGATACGGTAGGAGAAGTCGCCATTCAGTATCGATCTCGTTTCACATACAGACGGCAATTACTTCTAGTCTTGAGCTCTCAACAAGCATTTCGGGACATAATAAAATGAATTCGATACTCTGATCTAATAAGATACAAAGCATGAGGTCTCACGGCCTCCCATCCCGGGGGACTGGGTCGAATCCCAGCTGAGGAAAAAATTTTTCATCGGTGTGCCGGCCACCACTTCGGCACTATTAGGGGTGCACTTCGAGATCAGTACAGCGTCCGTCGGATGGCGCTACAGACCGCGGAACTCTTGGCGCCTTTCGTTAAGGGTAAGTAATACCAATGCCGCGCTGCACAGAATGACGAAAGCCGAAGAAGGAACACATTTATGAACGTATCACGCATCCACTTAATAATCATAATCAATAAATGCAATGGATCAATAAATCCATAAAAAAAATTTACAAGGCGATTAGGTTGCTCAATAATTAAGTTATGGCCATAAACATGAGAAGTAAGCCTGAAAGAGCGCAACTTTTATTGCCTCATCAAAATACACCCAGTGAAGAATATAGCCATAATTTATGGATGCTTACTGCTTTCAATGATTAATTATAAGTCATATCCTGAAAATAAATGCTTTCACCACCGGTGAAAGTGTTTTCAACTTTGGTCATGTGGCATTTAAGGTACAGCCGTCATGTTGTAGAAACTTTTTACTTCCACATAACTTCTGTATTGCTGAAAAAATGTAGTAGGAACCAAAGTTTACGAAAGAAAGTTACAAAGAACCAAAATAAAATATTCTCAGTAGTTTTTCATTGACAAAAATACCTAATAATTAAAGCTTTTTGGCAAGTAATCCGTTAGAAAAATTATTCAGAAAGATACAAAAAATAGGTGGATGCCTGAAACCTTTCTTGCTCGATGATCTAAATCTCTAACAAGTATTACATCAACTCTCTTTAGATTCCTTAAAACGCATATCTGGAAGCATTGAAGGAGCATAAATGATACCAGCGCCAATTATTATTTCTTTGTGGAATACAGGGGTACTTAATACGATGGGTCTAATTGGTCGAATAAAGTTGCTGTTACCAAGTAAAATTTGTAATTAATACAATTCAATGCATGTCAATAGTGACTGTTTAGTGATCTTCACCCCCTGCCACACTCCCTCGCGGTGGCTTGCAAGGTATTGCGTACATATAGATGTAGATGTTTCTATTGGAATACCGTAGGACATTGTTTTGGGAATCACACATAATATCATGGAAGAGCATAAATCCAGAACGAATAATTTCACGCCGAGAGATGTAGAATAAACGTCTTGAGCTGTGTCCATGATTACTCATCCTGAATTAGTTTCTTTCCTAGCCTCCCTTGTTACCTTATTTATTTATTTGTTAAACACCAAAAAGAGCACTAAGACCTTTACATTGGGTTGCATACTAATATAAATAATAATTAAATGTTACAATAACAAATAACAAAAATGATAATAAGCAGAATTTCAGCTTGGAGAGGTAAATATGGGTAAAAGGACGCTTTAAATGATTGTTGAAGCTTCTGGGAGAAGCGACGAGGTCAAGGAGGGGATCGATGTATCGTAAGGACCCATTCAAAATGCAATGAAGTAGTTTGAGGTCGGATGTCCGTCGGCGGTGGGTGATGAGGAGTAGACCAAGTCAGAGAGAGTAATATTTCCCCTAGTGAGAAGAGTCTGACGTGATCCTATGCGATTCCGAACTAATGCTAAGAAAAAATTGAGAGGGCAGTTGAGTAGTTAAAATGTGGTAGGGAAGGCAGTAGCCCAAATATGGGAGCAATATTCAAGGATGGGTTGCCTACATCCAATAAACCCCGTGCCACACACCTTTATCTACAATTACATAATACCCTGCAAGCCACCGTAAAGGTGAATGGGCCACCGTAAAGGGGGTGAATTCTCACCAAACATTCACTACATACCATGCATAAAAATGGATTAGTAATAATATACTTGCCTGCATTTCAATTTTTAAACAGGATAAAAATAGCAACTAAGATCGCAATATCATTCTGTTAGTTGGGTTTACTAGTCCTCAAACCAACATGCAACTACCTCTTCTATCCATTGATGCACTCGTATTGGATATATTAATCGCTATTCATATCCCTAATTGTACGAGGAAAAAAGGTCATTTTGAATATGCCAGTTCGGCAATTAATTTCTCTAATTTTGTGATTATGTTCCAGTCTACCATAGGAAGTTGGGGTTCGCAAAATATTTTTAACGTCATCACTGAAAAGATTATTTTATGGTGGCTCGCAGGGTATGTGTAGATGAAGATGTAAACACTGTTTTGAGAGTAAGCGGTTGGGAGACCTTGTTAGGACGGTAAAGAATTCCAACAACCGCAAAAGCCTTATTTGTAATTCTTTTAATATGATCCTGGAAAGAAACTTTTCCGTCAAAAGTGACGCCTAAATCAGAGCGGGAAGCAACGGAGGGAATGAGATAGTTGTCAGGGCTATATGAGGAAGTGATAATGTCGTTCTTCAAAGAGAAGAACATAGCGAATTTCCCCGGATTCACGCGCAATCGCCATTTATTGCACCAAGATTCCACCAAATGAAGAGTGGGCTGAACATCAACAGATACTGCCATATATTTTGTGATTTTTTTCCTATACTGCCAATTTTTATTGTTCAACCGATTATCGAAATCAAAAAAGAATTCTAGAAATCTGAAAGAGGATTTTTTTTATCTCGAATTTAATTAAACAAATTGGGTATGTTACTCCGAGATGAAAACAATCTCTCTCACCTAATACGTGCGATGAGAGGTGACAACTAAAACTTTGATCAGCCAGGATCTCGTTACCGAACAATAAGTATCCTGTAGAATATTTCAATCCTGCCGCGTGAACGGCGGTGAAGTTCACATTAATTGCCATGTGAAAAAATTCACCTGGACTGGGAATAGAACCACGGACGGCTTCCCGGGCCACTGCGCAGACCACTCTGCTACCAACGATCTCTAATTCACATGGCTATTTTACCGAGGTTGAAGTTACTAGGTGTGGATAATTTGATAAATGTGTGGATAAAGGTGTGGATAAATTGCACTCGCCCGACAAATGACATAAGTATCCTATTCACTTCTTTTGATGGATCATTACAAACCAAGTATCTTTTAGTGAAAATGCCAGCACTTGTAGCTGGTAGGTAACCTTAAAGAAAGCGTAAAGAAAGAAATCTTCGTTCACTGGCTGAACTGCACGCAAGCAGTTAAACCCATTTGCGAAATGCAGCCATTAATATTTCCGATTACTTTATCAATATAAACGGGCATACCTGTCCCTGTCAGACTAAAACTGATTCCGACTAAAATGCTGTTGGCTTTTACCTCTAATCTTGTATGAATCTGGTCCATGTTCTAAGCTATCTGCGATTCGACTCAAATACCATCGTAGATGCTGTTTGCATCAAATGCGATGCTAAATCCAGTTCAGGCTAATGTCTTCAGCTTTAGTATTTCTTAAAAAAACTACTTCAAAATTACATTTGTCACATGCGACGCCATTGCTAAAAAAATCTTGTCCGGCTCCTTACATAAGGTATGGGTAATTTCAGCAGGTAAGAACATGAACACTAGTTTTGTTCACACATCGGCTTGATACATCACCTACGACGAGATTGATAACGATGTTCAAACTCTTTTGAAGTCAGAATTCCAACTATGAAATCGAAAATAAGCTTGTTGAGTTTCATTATTACTCTATGAGATACCCAAGTCTAAACACCTGTCTAAACACCTAATGCACAAAATCATGGTCATGCCCCCAAGTTGTGAATAACGTCTTCTGTTCTGCATTGCAGCATCAATAACTTTCCGCAAAATATAACTGCTAGCCCAGATTTACGGAATTTTGATGGAATATTTATTGTCCTAAATACCCGCGAGATATACCGGGATCCGTTTTGCAAATCAACAATTTTTTCATACACATCAGGGGTACTCGATTTCATCTGTAGCCGCTTTATGAAATCGATCTTTAGCAGCCTATATTGTTGTCAATTTTCACTTTTGACTCACTAGGGTAGATGAATAATATCTTAATCTGTTTGCATCACAATCAACGTCCCGGTTTTCATTTATACGTTTCATTCTACATTGCACCTTTCGTGAGCATTCTTCGTGAATTCCAATGTACGTTTGTAACACTTTTTCTCTAAATACAAGGATTACATCAGTATTTAAAATGAAATAGATATCCGACTGATTCCATGGCTAACCAAAAAAAATTAAATTTCAGTAATTGAATCTTGTCCATTTTTTTATGATATTGCATCACTGTGTACCTTGTTTCTCTCCACTATTCCTCCGTTCCTTGAAAAATTCCCTCCTTTAAACAATTTTCTACCTATCCTAAATGGCAAAAACGACCTTAATTTTTGGTTGCCTTCCCCTAATGACAACAATTCAGTCCCACTCGGCCGTTCAGTAGACTGGGATATGAAACAATCCAGTTGCCTACGTTCACATCGGGACTGAAGTTAATTCACTACTATATCAGACTAAATTAATTCAATTTCTATGTACCCGTGACTGAAACGGCAAACATATTTATCTTCTTTCATCAGCAAGTCAGGCGTAAGCCGCGAAATTAAAGAGAAAGTGGAGAGGAAAGATTCAACAATTTATTGTCTCTTGTATAATCCTCCGCCATTATGCAACCACAGCTTAATATGATGCAAAAACCTACATCTCCATTTTAATGAGATTTTATTGACCCTTTTATTTCTCTTTTCAGGGATACTTGCACACTCTGATGACATCCCCTGTGGCGGTGGAGTTAAAGGTGATTAATTATCTTACATTTTTACTTACATAAATAATTTGCCTTTTAATCCAGACTGATGACCATAGACGCATAGTCTCCTCTCTATCCTTGTGTAGTTGATATTTGCACATCATACTTTGCTTGTAAATATAAACATACTATAAATTATTCTACCCACTCTACTGCGTTTTCGGTTTATCCCAGAGGGATAGAAGTGAAGACGCACCTATCCTGGCAATCATTTTCTCGTCAGTACAAATATCCAGCCAATAAAAACTGTACTTCCGGTAAAAAAAATTTCTCATCGTTAAATGCAGCTGTAAATTTGCCCTTATCCACGTTAGAAGTTTATCATATTCTCTCTGTGCATATCAACATATTCAAAGAATTGTTTCTGCGAATTGTCTACTTCGTTATCGTTACCGCAGGATATCAAAGTCATGAGCAATCAGCCAGCGAACGTCGGCTGGGGTAATGCCATTGATTTCTAAAGGGTCAATGGCATTTCGGAGGAAAGTTGGCATTCTCATCATGCTTTTTAACTAATTTTATTATGATTAATGCATTCCCGACACTCATAAAAATATGCGTAGTAGAAGAGGAACCAAAATGATTTCCCTGTACGTAGTTTCTGCGTATGTGCTTTCTTTCAAGCATATGTTACTCCGGCATGTGTACTGCCTGATTCTCCAACGGTAGTTGTTTACCGCCATGTTGAAGTAGATTGCTGTAGTCTGTTGTGGAGTAGTGAAGGTGTTGTAATATGTATCTTTGGCCAAATTATACCGATATCAAGAGCGTCTATTTACTGATCCAAAGATTGTGATTTCGAATCTTTGATGTGTGACTGATGTGTCGGCTTCTGCGAGAGATGTTTGTGTGGTCAAGAAGTGTACGAGATAGTACAGACCGCAGAGGTTGCTAGATACTAAAAATATTCTCATAAGTCTCTTGGTATCGCTCATAGATTGAATACATTTTTACGTAAAGAATGTGTAGCCTTTTATTACCAGAATATTGCTACGTTTAGGATTTAAGAGGATTAAAAAGTCACTCTTTTCTTTACGACTGCCGTCTCTCTATCCTCATCTCCCTGCTTCCCCATCCCACTCCGGCTCTACCCTCACCCTTCTTTCTCTAACCCTCTCTCCCTCTCTCTTCCCCCCTTCCATTCCAGTTAAAGCCCACGTAAAATAGTGCGTGTGTTCATGCTTGCGTGGGTGCACGCGAGAGTGATTGTATCCTTGTGTCCCGTCGTGTCCCTCAGAGAGAAAAAAAATGAGGGGGAAGAGGCGTTCTTCCAGAGGCAGGAACGCGCAGGCGCCGCGCGTAAATCCTCGGCAAATCCTTCCCCCACCCCCACACCCCTCAGAGTAATCCGTCTCACCCCCCCCCCACATTTCGAGCCTTATTCCTTCCCCTTCGACCTCCTCCCACCCCCGCAGACTCGTTCAACCTCTCCCCCTAACCCCCGACAAACGCTGTCGACAACACACGCACACATATACTGCCGACGCGTGTACGGCCGCCCCGATGGCAAATCTTCCACCCCCTAAGCGCCGCGGCGGTATGCCAAACACCAGCGCACTCCTCATCCCCCCACTTTTCTCCCGGTTGCCCTAACCCCCTCTTTATCCCTCTCGCCCTCCCTTTCCACCCCCCTCGAGCTTTGTTGCCGCTGCCACGAAGGAGGAGAGTTGAATGGGACTTTGCAGTAGTGTAGGATACTGTCAAAATGACCCAAAACGAATTCATAGCATAATTCCATTAAAAATAAAATGCCTAATAGGAAGATTACGACTCATGAAGGAGACGGACAATTTATGCTACGTAGCTCTGGAAAATTAAGATAATAAAAGGTAGACTCTTGCCAAATGGAAAACGTGATGAAAAGCAGCGTGTGGCTATAAAAAAAATATTTTCTTAATCTCAAATGGTAGCTCTTACTTGGTCATTAATGTTTAAAAGTTGTACTAAATTCTCCTGCTCTTGCCGAGATATTTACCTAACGCATCACTTGAAATATTTATTTCATTGGCTAAGTTATAGCACAAATAAAATTCTGATTCGGCTCATCCTTTAATTTGCATGATAAGTAATCTATATTATTAAATAAAGCAAATAGTTTGTTCTATTTGTTTTAATTCTATTTTAAACAAACTAAATAGTCTGGCTACAGACCACCATATTTATTCCTTAATTTATGAGCTACCCTATATTTAGTTGAAGCTCACGCGTTATTTTTCTTCAAAGGTCATAGTTTTTATCTCCTATTTTCTAGGCGTCAGCGTTTGTAAAAAAAACCAAAAATGATATCCAATTATTGTATTCTCCGCACTCCATCTCCTTTCATTTGTTTTCATATCTTTTCTCATTCCTTTTTTCTGCCTAATCCATGTAAAGCTTTCGATTACATTATTTTTTCTATTAGTTTATTCCAATTTCCTGAAATACTCTCTACATTAGATCACCATGGTTTTTCAAACATTCCATACATATCTATAGCCAAGGAAAATCGTAGGATTGTTTCATTGACTCACCTATATAATTGTTTTAGATGAATGTTTTGATTCGATGAAAATCACACGAATTAAAATATGATAATACAAACATATTTCTACTCCCATACTGCATCAGAAAACAGATACGTGCTACAGATTAAGAGAGATCAACCGATGATAAGAGATGTAATAATTAATTTTCCCTCGCACAATAAATTACTACATAACAAGCAAAATATGATCATATAAATGAAATACCTTGTTACCTTGCTACCTTGTTTTTTTCCACGCAAATATTTTCTTATGCCTACTACTCGATCGGTTTCGATCTCTTCTGGCCATTAACAAGAGATGAGTCATATCGTCATTCGAAACATATTCCGCATCATACTTCAATATTAACTAAAAAAGTTTTTTTCCGATTATTGTAATTTTCCCAGCTTCCATACCCGTCACACGCCATTGCGTTGGACTAACAGAATAAAATGTAGATGTTGATCTGATTGCCTACAAAGGTTTCCAAGTCACAGCATAAATTGGCACATTCTGCTTCAATATTACTGCTTCGCTAAAATTTCATCTTCCTTATTATAGCTTCACCTGGCCCAACGGCTTGTCATATTTTACTTATACACTTCGATTTCGTTGTTCACATGTGTTGGCTTTCCACATGATCAATATTTATTTCTCCGACTGCCCATCATTTTGCCAAAAGTACCACTTTTATCTCATTTTAATACCAGTATTTGCGTTAGTCGACATAAACTAAGGATATGACAGCGCCTGTTGTCAAGCCTAGATGAGACGATCGCCACGAGACTGTAAAGACTCGGAGAAAGAAAATGTTATGAAAAAATTAATATGAAATCAATTTCTGAATTGATTTTATTCTGTAATAATTATTCACCAATCATTATGCTTTCCTCTGTTAGTGATAACTTTAGCTAAATTCTGGTATTCAAGAGCTTATGACACAAAATAATTAGACAAAACTGTACGATGAATCAAAATCCTCTTTCGATACAGTTCATTTCGGTAGCATGATTACGAATTCTAGAGGCCTATGGAAATAAAAACGATCTCAAAATCTCAAAGTCTTCAAATACCGATATAAGCATTTTTGATAATTTAATATTTTTACTGATTACTCAGCGATGTTCAGATACATACCCCATACCCAGTAAAGATCATTGCTTTTCTCCGCGCGGAGCAATACAACATATCTTTGCAATTCGGTCGATATTGTGACTCATTGGCATTACTAATAAGGTGATTTTTTATCAAACTTTTACATTATATAGAATATATTCGTTGCGTTAATTGTACCGGAAAATAAGTCTTTGTTTCTATGGGACGTAAATCACTTGAGTGATGGAAACCTAGGGCTTATTCCATCTGCATATTCCCCCGATAGTCTCCGTAAGGATATTAATCATTAAAGCTGATCCCAAATTGTAACCTTTTTCAAATATTTGATTGAAAGTTCTTCATCGTAGTAAAAACATTTGTCTATGATTTTTCTGAACATGATAAATGGAAATAACACGAACTTATTTCTGTTTTCCTAGTTGTGATTGGTATTCAGTTCATTTCATGCGTACTTGTATCGATACAATCTTATCAGGGTATTCTAACCGACTTCATAGTTAAACTACTGATTACATCTCTGAAACTAACGCTACCTACACTGAAGGATCTAAACCGAAGTAACATGCCACAGGTAGGTAACCCCCTGGCCTGGCAACACAAACTGCGCGTGTTCATATCATGCCTCCATCATAAACGTCGTATTTATATCAAGGTTAAACTCAATAATAAGGTTAGATGGTGCAATATAAACTTTGCGGTTGGGCCACCTTGAAACCTACTTCTACCTCTACCAACATGAAGCAATACCGGCGAGAGAGTATTTATTCATTCTAATCACGCGAGCCAAGCTTTTTAGCCGTGGTTATAATTCAGAAGGAGTCTCCGGTGGGCCTTGAATGGAACAGTCTCTTTGCCCACTTAACTCGTCCTTGCGGACCCTTCCCCGAAAATCCGTCGCCCCCGCAAAAACACGGAGGTCCGCCCTCCGCCCACTTCGCCCGCCCCCTCCCGCCCCCTTCAGCAAGTTGGAGGCCTCAGTCACCCGCCAAGGACAACAACGCCCTCCTTACAAGGAGACAATGCGCCCCTCTAATTCGTCTCTCCTCCAGCCGTCTGTCCGCAACCTGGCTGGATATTTCGGAGGGACGCGGAGAGAAGAAATATGTAGTGGATTCCGGCTCGGTGGTTTCGCCTCCCCCATCATACCCACCCATCTCCAGCCCCCCCCCCGCCCACTTTGTTCCCTCTGCTGGCCTTCCAAGCCGGCGACGCGAGCCGGATGATGCGGGAATATGTAATGAACGCATGACGAGCGGCCGGTTTCCAGCGATGCGTAATGATATTCCGGCGAAAGGAGTCATCCAGGTGATCATTTTTCGACGGACCAGAGCAACCCGCCACTGAAATTCACGATTACTGTCAACTCCACATTGACTGTCAAGAAAAATAGTCTAGAGTAAGTTCCGTCATCGAAAATCGTCAATTATTTATCACTGACGGTTAAAATTTGCATTGAAACTTCACTTATTGTTATAAATTTATTTATTACTTTTAATACATCTACATCTACATAATACCCTGCAAGCACCATAAAGGTGTATTGCAGGGGGTGATTTCTCAACAAACATGCACTACATTTCATGCATACAAAAGGATTAGTATTTATGTACTTGTTCTAAACTACACTATTGAAAAAAAAGATAAAAATATCAAGGCCAACATGCAGAAACATGCTGTTAGTTGGGTTAGCTTCAAGCCCATATACATGCAGCTACAAATTTTATCCATTGCTACACTCGTACTGGATAATTTTACCGTTATTCATATCCAGAATTGTAGGAGGAAAAAAGGAGATTTTGAATCAGTCAGTTTGGCAATCAATTTCTCTAACTTTGTGATTATGGTCCAGTCTACCATAGTAAGTTGGGGTTCGCAAAATATTTTTAACATCATCACTGAAAATATGGTCATGGAATTAGTTTAAGATATTAAGTCTAAATTTCAACCTGCGATCTGACAAGGATTCCTAATTTAATTCATTTAATAGACTAGTTACGCTAATAAGGTTATCGTACCGCCCCTTTACAAATCTTGCAGATCTTCGCTGCACACGTTCAAGTTCGTTATTTAGACCGATTCCATAGGGATCCCATTCACTGGCTGCATATTCCAAATGAGGTCTATCAAGGGAAAAGTAGCTGATTTCTTGTGCATGATCATCACATTTACCTAGTACTCTTTTGACGATATTAATATGAATACGTGCAACATCTCTTTGAATAAATTAAATTCTTTGGTAAAATAAAGCAATCAAAATTAGTGTCAAAACATCCTTCCCCTTTCGAGTGGCATTTCCTATATATTTATTCATAGCGATGATTTCGCAAGCTGTGAGGTTTGTTTGCCTCATAACGAAATGAGGAACTGACCTGAACTACTGCGTCTATTATGTAACTTAAAATATAACTTTCTATTAAATAACGTATAGTATAACTTTCTATTATATAACTTTATAATTAAACCTATAAAAAAAATAATATGACTTTCACCCATGTGCTAATTTTAGAAGTAGTTTGCGCAGTTTGAAATGGCGCTTTTTGTGAAATACCTAATGTAAATAACATTGTTTTTTGTGAATTACAATGGGGGTGTTTACTCAGTACCGAAATGGCAAATTTGTGCACCAAATTGTCAAATGGAAACGAAAAAAGAATTTTAGTGAAAAAATTAATCTTCTAACACAACCATTCACTCAAATTGAAATATGTAAGCAAAAGGTGACGCCCACGAAAAAAGCTGCTGCGATAACATTCACGTCATTTTCCTCCCGTCCTTGACTGCTCTTATGGGAAGGGAAGGGAGTGGAGGGGGATTCTCGGAATGTCTGCTCGCACAGATCCTGTCGCAATCGCTCCCATTGGGAGAGCCTGCTGTGTCCTCCCCGTTGCGATAAGGCGAAGTAGCTTCACGGGCTCAGTTGTGATTGGACGAAGTCGATATACGTCAGAGGTTGCACCACACCCACTTTTCCGAAAGGGTTAAAAACATCAGTTTTTCGCCGCTTGTAACTCGAGAAATAATTGATGGATCAAAAAACGGAAAAATACGGGTCTTTTTATTTTACCAACTCTATCAGATTCGGCAATCAAAAAAATATGGTAAACGACCCCATTATTACGATGAAAAGGTAAGAGTATGACTGAATATCTCAATAGCTCAAGAATATGACTGTTATCGTCAACTAGACACCAATTCTACCACTATATAGTAGCCCTCTTGCAAATCTAAAAGATTTACATAATTCTGCCAAAAATCAATTATCAAGAAAACTCTTTACTTTGCCCTTCCCCTCATGGATGCTGTGTCTTGTGCAATCGAGAGATCAATCATCCTGAGTAAATTTTGCATTTAAATTTGTGACAATTTCAAAAAATCAGTTCACGCAAGTGTTTGTATAGTTCGGTCATTTCCTTTTATTTGTTAGAACCTTGAAGTGTCATGCCCAAGGTCTTCTATTTTTCAACTAATTGTGATTGATAATTTCTCTTTAATTTCTTGTTGAACTAGATTCCTATTATTATATTCACGTTAAAGAGGAATTTATTGCAAATGTGAAGAAGCTAGCATGTTGGAGAAAGGAGTGGAGGGCTACGGCAAACCAATCTAAGTTGTTCAATAATGTTGAATTATATTTCGGCAGAAAGTAATTTTTTAGCCAGTAATTTTCATCGGCTAGTCCCTTCATATAAGCTAAATTTTATCTTTTAGGAATTGGGGTTGACCTAAAACAAAGGAAAACCTAATACCATAAAATTAATGCCAATGGAGATGAGCAAGTAATTACACTCATATTTTACAGCTAAGATAAATATGGTATCTGTGAAAAAGAAACCTCGCAGTCGACGATCTCTTGAATAAATTACTACTACTCCCAAATTACGATAGTCAGCTGGTTGAGTAAATGAGACCTCTGGAAGGTAGCGCTGCGAGAGCGCAACCTACCAGCAATTCTCAGCGGTCTTCCTAAGCCATTTATTCCATTCAAATGTCTCTTGATAAGTCTTCTATGATCTTCATGCTTACAAGAGAGTACGATGAGACTGTCTTCTTTTCAAATTTTCATCTTAATTCTGTTTTCCCCTACTTCTTAGAACCTCTCCGTCAGTTCTTAATTTCTTTTGTCAAGTTAAATTTTGAATGTTTCTGTCTTGCATAGCCCAAAATTGTTATTATAGATATTATGAACCTTATTCCATTCATTTTCAGCTGCTTTTCGATACTTCCTCCGATAGGATTGCCTCATCCTTATTAAATATCTGCTAAGTATTTCCTACCTGCTTCGTGAATCTCTGTTAATAGTTTCACAAAAAAACAATCCTCTCTTCAAATTCTTCAATGTCTTGTCTCCCTAGCTAATAATGGTGAAAAAAATGAATTGTTCGGAAATTTAGCACATGAGATCTGGTAACATCACATAGTTTCGTGATGTGTGCTAGCCCAAGGGAAGCTTCAAAGGGATGTTCCCTTTTATGAATGATCCTTATGATTCCGTAGATGAATATCACGGGTCAAAATCACAAAAATTTCTTTTGCTTTACGTTCAGCCACGAAAGCTAATGGTGCTGCTCTGGGCTTTCATAGTACATACCATATTGACCACAGTATAATACACAATACAATTACAACAGCTACGCTTTCGGATGGGAAAGGGTGTTATTGCTGTCATAGAGTAACTAATGAGGTAAAAAATACTTCACTTAGCAATTCTTCATTTGATATTCGAGCAATGGTGGAAGGGGAATCTTTCTCTGATTCATATATTATTTACGATACTACCACCAGGGAATCAATGGCATTCAGGGCTTTGATTATCACGTGTAAAAAATATCGATTTTCGTGAGAAAAACGTTCCCTGATGGAGACCCATTCAGTTAATTTCCCGTGAATTGAGTTCTTGAATTTTATCTGCAATTGTGAAATTAGACAAGTTGTATGCTATTGCTCAACAACACCCTGGAAGAAGCAAGTGCTTTAGAAATGCTTTTCAGAATTACACACCACTATTTTGTGTGATGGGTGAGAAGAATAGAAATTGACATGGGCATTCAATCTGACAACTTTGAAATACCGTGTTTGCCAACCATCCGTGAGATTCCGATTGTATTATAGTGAAATTTTTGATCTAATCTTCCGTTCAACTCTCATGGTAGTAGTATTTGATTTTAGGTACTGCAACTTCCCAGGTTATACTTACTATTTAACTCAGCAATTCTAAAATATAGGAATCTTTTTCAAGCTTTACTATGTGGAAATTTTCCATGTTAGGAAATAAGGTAGAGATAATGCAATGGGGTCGTTTACCATATTTTTTATTGCCGAATATGATAGAGTTTGTAAAATAAAAAGACCCATATTTTTGCGTTTTTCGATCCGTCAGTTATTTCTCGAGTTATAAGCGTCGAAAAACTGATGTTTTTAACCCTATCGGAAAAGTGGGTGTGGTGCAACCGCTGACGTATATCGACTTCGTCCAATCACAACTGAGCCCGCGAAGCTACTTTGCCTTATCGCAAGGGGGGGGGGCACAGCTGGCTCTCCCAATGGGAGAAATTGCGACAGGACATGTGCGAGCAGACCTTCCGAGAATCCCCCTCCACTCCCCCCCCCTTCCCATAAGAGCAGTCAAGGACGGGAGGAAAATGACGTCAATGTTATCACAGCAGCTTTTTCGGTAGGCGTCACCTTTTGCTTATTTTAATTTTTGATTTATAAGTGAATGGTTGCGGTTAGAAGATTAATTTTTTCACTAAATTTTTTTTTTCGTTTCCATCTAACAATTTCGTATACAAAATTGCGATTTCGGTTCCGAGTAAACGCCCCCATTCCGCACTAAATATTTTAGATGAATCTGACAGCAGTAAACCCGGGTCGATCAATAAATATTTAGAAGGGAATTGCAGTTATTTACTAATTCTAAAATAACCACGTCCATATCAAAGGACGGACTCGACTCACGAACTCACGAACTTTAGGTTGCCGAAAGATATGCTAACGCGCAGTTGCCAGGAGTAATGTGGTATTCGCGGCATCTATACTGACTACCCTGCAAGCCACCTCGAGGGTGTGTGGAAGGGGCTGAGCTTTCGCTCAAGATGCACTATGCACTAAAGTTTACATGTTCCTACTTCCTACCTAAGGAGAGATTTCTATACATATCATGCGGGACACGCGTTCCAAGAATGTTTTTAATCCAGCTTGGAAAGAAGCATTTGAGAAGTACTACACAAATGCAATACACTTATTACTAGTTCATATAGGTATACTTAAATAAAAATTTTAAGAGACTTTAAAGATAAAATACAAATTAGCATCTGATCTGGTCTTAGGTCTCTGAAGAGACTAAAATTCGGAAGAGTCAGAAGATATAGTGTGGAATCGAAACATCCTTAGAAATAATGAACATGGGGAATATTCACGGGCAAATTATTCATTATGACCTAGGTTTCACTCTTTACAGCATCGTCAGGGAACATATAAAGTGTACGTCTACACATGGAGTCGGCAAAAGGGGGAGTGAAGATCATGAAAACGTTTCTTTTCCTCAACACTCTCCCGCCCCATTACCAACTCCCTGTATGCGTCGACGCACACTCTGTATGTTACCTGACTATACTGCAAAAAGAGAAACCTAGATCATATTAAATAGTTTATTTGTGGATTTTCCCCATTTCCATTATTTCAAAGTATGTACTATATCTCTTTATTTTTTCATTAATCCGTGAATCCCCCCCCTGCCACACACCCTCGAGATGGCTTGCAGGGCATGTCATCTATATAGATATAGATATATATCTACGACATGCCCTGCAAGCCATCTCGAGGGTGTGTGGCAGGGGGTGCATCCACACCAGGAACAATGACACAACAAACAAAAATGAACACTACAAAGCAAACACTACACCTTTAAAAGTAATTGGGGAAAAAATAAGAAAAACTACCAAATCCCAATCATGTAGGACACACCCATGAATACCATGCATGCCTTGAAACCCGACACTAATTTCATAGATACTCATGCATGCAAAAAAAGGCATTGCATGCAAGTCACGCGTTGATTTGAACATGCAGGTAATAAAAAAAATACTATCGACCTACTCTGAATATTACCTCTATAATTATTACCGATTTACGCCATGAAAAAAAACGGATTTTAAGTCAGTCAATTTCGTCCAGCAAATTTAACAATCAGTCTAACCAATCTCACTGGATGTGAATAAAAATATTGGCTGCGGTGGGATTCGAACCCACGCCTCCAAAGAGACTGGTGCCTAAAACCAGCGCCTTAGACCGCTCGGCCACGCTACCTTAAAGATGTAGATATAATCCATATAATTGATCGTATATAGCGTCGTATATCTCATGTGTGGTATCTTGAGGCACCCCCCTTGATGCAGGTCGACCGACGGATGGTGCCGCGTGAACGATTCCACTCGCACACATTCAGTGGCCGTGTGGTCAGCCGGTGGATACCGGGGTCAGGCTACGACCGCAAGGCGGGGTCGCCAGTGCCCTTGGCAGACCTCAGAATCAGGAGGAGGTATGCGGAAGGGAGTCCGTGGTGAGGGCTGGGCCCACGCCTGAGAGCGAGTGGAAGGAGATTGCACACGATCCCAAAGGAGCCTTGGGACCGCGATTATTCGTAGCACGTACAAGATAAGTAATAATGAATTAACAAACGTGGAATCCATTAAATATCTTGGAATATGACTGACTCATGATCTTTCCTGGGGTGAACACATACGTGAAATAATAGGTCAAGCTAATCGTAGACTGGGATTCATCTAAAGAGTATTGGGGAAATGTGACGATCATGTACGAGAAATCAGCTACTTTTCTCTTGTTAGACCTCATTTGGAATATGCTACCAGTGTATGGGATCCCTACAAAATGGGTTTAAATAACGAACTAGAACGTGTGCAGCGAAGATCGGCAAGATATGAAAAGGGACGGTACGATGATTATATTAGCGTAACCAGTCTATTAAATGAATTAAAATGGGAATCATTGTCAGATCGCAGGTTGTAATGCAGACTTAATCTCCTAAATAAATTCCAAGATATTATTTTCAGTGATGATGTTAAAATTATTTTGGAACACCAAGTTACTCTCGCGGCTGAGCTTAAAGCCACCCGAGTGCGTCCACTGGGTTGAGGATGGTGGGTCCACCTCTAGATATAGAGGTTAGCTTCGAGATAAGCAAGTTTACTCGTCGAATAAGCAGTCGCGGACAAAAAGGGACGGCATTCCGAGGGCGTATTGGTCTATCCTTGGGTAAGGTAGGCCTTAAATAATACAGAACCTGTGAAGATGCACTGACTTGGCGATGGAGGCCGCCAACAATTACGCTTCTCATCACCCGGAGTAGAGGGCAGCAGCTCTTCTTCACATGAGTGAAGGTGGAGACCAGAGTGGTCGGTACAGCGACACTCATTTCACTACAGGCGTGGTAACATTTACTTTAACGGCTGTGGTACTGCGATGTGGAAGGCAAGGGGAAACCACCACATTACTATCCCGAGGAGTCGCAGCTACTCCACTCTTTCCTTTATTATCAGGACGTGATGGCACCCTCTCGAGTAAAATATTCCGGAGGTAAAATAGTCCCCCATTCGGATCTCCGGGCGGGGACTACCCGAGAGAGTACATCAGTCAAGTGTGATAGTCATTTTAGGGTAGGAACGTGGAAAGACTGGAGAACCTGAAGGTGGAAATGCGGAGAATGGACCTCGATGTATTAGGAATTGGAGAAATGAGATGGCCTGAAGAAGGAGACTTTTGGAGTGGAAGTTGTAGAATTATTCACACCGGATCACGGCATGGTAACGCTGCAGTAGACATAATGCTCAGGAAGAGTGCAGGACTGCGTCTGGAGAGTTTCCTGCAGTACAGTGAAAGGATTGTAATGGTTAAAATTGAAACTAAGCCTACAGATACCTTGTGGTGTAAGT
Organism: Platycnemis pennipes; assembly: GCA_933228895.1. Taxonomy (NCBI): domain Eukaryota; kingdom Metazoa; phylum Arthropoda; class Insecta; order Odonata; family Platycnemididae; genus Platycnemis; species Platycnemis pennipes. Next base: position 111,233,026 of record OW121853.1, read on the forward strand.
ATACATGCCTACGTCGGACTACGAAGACGAAGAAGTGAAAGACGTCTACGAAAATATCACTGAAGTAATAAAACAGGTAGGAGGAGAAGAAAACCTAATTATCTTGGGAGACTGGAACGCTGTCGTCGGCGAAGGACAAGATGGAAGAATAACTGGAAAATACGGATTGGGAAACCGAAACGGAAGAGGAGAAAGACTGCTGGAGATCTGCACACAACATAAGTTAGTGGTTACTAACACATTGTTTAAAAATCACAATCGAAGAAAATACACGTGGAAGATGCCCGGAGACTGAGGAAGGTTTCAAATAGACTACATTTTAGTGAAGCAGAGGTTCAGGAATCAGGTGAAGGACTGCAAAAGCTACCCGGGTGCAGACATCGACAGCGACCATAATTTAGTGATGATGATATGCCATCTTCAATTCAAGAGATTGAAGAAAACAGTAAAAAAAATTTGGTAAGTAGAAAAACTAAAGGAGACTCAGCATCAGCTGGAATTTCAGAAAGCAGTAGTAAACAACATAGGAGAGGATCTCACTGGGAAACCAGTAGAAGAGCGTTGGGAAAACAATAAAGCAGGAAGCCGCAAAAGAAATTCTTGGAAGAAGAAAAGTTGTTAAGAAGAAACCATGGATCACGGAAGAAGTCTTAGTGCTGATTGAAGAAAGAAGAAAGTATAAGAATGCGAAAACTGAAGAAGGGCAGCTTTGCTACAAAAGAATAAGGAACGAAGTAAGTCGCAAAGCTAGGAAAGCTAGAAAAATGTGGATGATCAATTTGTGCGAAGATGTACAAAACAACCTTACCCTTGGAAAGGTGGAAGCTGCCAATAGAATAGTGAGGAACCACTTCAAGGAACGGAGCGCAAGATGCAATGCCATAAGGGACAAGAATGGAGAACCTTTGATTGAAAATGAAGACGAAGTGAAGAGATGGAAAGAATATCTCGAAGAGTTTTACAACGGGAACAATCTCAGCACGAAAGTGACTGAAGAGGAAAGCGGAGTCGAGAAGGATGATATGGGAGCATCAATGTTGAGATCGGAATTCGACACAGCAGTAAGGGACCTTCGGATGAATAAGGCTTCTGGAATTGATGATTTACCCGCAGAACTGATAAGGAATGCGGGAGAGAGGATATTGACCCATCTTTATAAGGTCATCTGCGACATGTACTCAACAGGAGAAATACCCAGGGACTTCGAGAAAAACATCATCATTCAAAAAGAGAGCTGAGAAATGCGAAAGTTTTAGGACTATAAGCCTGACGACACAAGCATCGAAGATATTGACAAGGATAATCTACAGAAGAATAGAACGAAAAGCAGAGGAGTTCCTGGATGAAGATCAATTCGGATTCAGGAAAAGTAAGGGTACACGAGAAGCAATATTGGCCCTTAGGCTGCTGATAGAGAAGATAATGGTGAAGAACAAACAGACCTTGATTGCATTTGTGGATTTAGAGAAGGCTTTTTATAACGTAGATTGGAATTCAATGCTTGATATTCTGAAAGGAATTGGAGTTTCCTACAATGATCCAAGAATTATCCACAGTTTTTATAAAAACGAAGTAGCTGTGATTAAATCTGGACCCAGCTGTGAAGAAGTAAGAATAAGGAAAGGAGTGAGACAAGGCTGTGCACTGTCTCCCGTAATTTTTAATGTTTAATTGAGAGAGACATCAATGTAGTCAAGGAGAAGTGTTCTGGAGTGAACATCCATGGTGAAACAATCAGCATGCTACGATTCGCTGATGACATAGCTCTCATAGCAGAGACAGAGAAGGAGCTGAATAAGATGCTAACAACCATGGAAAGGACTATGGCCTGACATCAGCTGAAGATCAATAAGAAGAAAACTAAGATATTGTTGTGCAGCAAAAGAGAAGAGGCCAACGTTAAACTAGGACACCAGAAACTGGAAGAGGTGAAAGAGTTCTGTTACCTGGGAAGCAGAGTAACCAACGATGGGAGAAGCAAGAAAGAAATAGTGAGTAGAATAGCCCAGGCAAAGAGGGCATTCTATCAAAAGAAGAATCTACTAACAGCAGCAAATACAAGCTTGGAAGTAAGGAAGCAATTCATCAAAACGTATATCTGGAACATGTTCCTTTACGGCACTGAGGCATGGACGATGACAGCAGCGGAGAAGAAAGGGTGGAAGCATTCGAAATATGGTGCTATCGAAGAATGATGAAGATAAATGGATCGACCGAGTGACAAATGAAGGAGTCCTAAGAAGAGTGGAAAAAAAGAGAAGTCTGCTGAAAACTATAAAAAGAAGGGTGGACAACCTAATCGGCCATTTCTTAAGACACGATGGCCTGATGAAGACAATCGTCGAGGGAAAAGTGCACGGGAAAAATGGACGAGGCAGGCCTCGTATGAGTTACAAGGAGTAGGTCGTAAAGGACGTGAAAGAGAGGATCTACGTTGGCATAAGGAGTTTGGCCGATATAAGAATCGAGTGGAGGGATGAGTCAGGCCAGTCCTAGGATTGTTGACCCTTGATGATGATGACCAAGTTACTATGGTAGGCTAGAACATAATCACAAAATTAGATAAATTGATTGCCCAACTGACAGACTAGCACTTACAAAATAAATAATAATGAATTAACAAACGTGGAACCCATTAAATATCTTGGAATAAGACTGACACATGATCTTTCCTGGGGTAAACACATACGTGAAATAATGGGTCAAGCGAATCGTTAACTGGGATTCGTCAAAAGAGTACTGGGTAAATGTGACGATCATGTACGACAAAATCAGCTACTTTTCCCTTGTAAGACCTCATTTGGAATATGCTGCCAATGTATGGGATCCCTACGAAATCGGTCTAAATAACGAACTTGAACGTGTGCAGCGAAGATCGGCAAGATTTGTAAAGGGACGGTATGATATCCTTATTAGCGTAACCAGTCTATTAAATGAATTAAATTGGGAAACATTGTCAGATCGCAGGTTCAAAATGTCCTTTTTTCCTCTTACTTTCAGGGATATGAATAACGGTAAATATATCCAGTACGAGTGTAGCAATGGATAACATTGGTAGCTGCATGTTGGTATAAGGACTTAAAGCTAACCCAAATAACAGCATGTTTTGCGTGTATGCTTTGCTATTTTTTTCTTTTTTTAAATAATGTATTTTTGACCAGTACTTATATAAATTGTAATCCTTTTTTAGGCATGATATGTAGTGCATGTTTGGTGAAAAATCACCCCCTGCCACAAACCTTTGTGGTGGCTTGCAGGGTATTATGTAGATGTAGACGTAGATTCAAAATATCATTTTCTCCTCATACAATATGAATAGCGGTAAATATGTCCAATACTAGTGAATTAATGTATAGCATAGCAGCTACGTGTTGGTAGACGGACTTGAAGGTAATCCAACTAACAGCATGTTTTTGCATGTTTACTTTGCTATATTTGTCTTTTTTTAAATATTAAAGTTTAGACTAGTATAATAATACTAATCCTTTTAATGCATGATATGTAGTGCATGTTTGGTGAGAATTCACCCCCTGCCACACACTTTTATGGTGACTTGCAGGTCAATAATGTAGATGTAGATGAAGTTATATTTACTCTTTGCAGAGGTTATCCAGAATGCAAAGGGCCAACAGTCATTTTTGACGACGTTATAGAACAACAATATTTAATTGGGCGTACTTTGCGTCCTTTAAGAACATCCAAAGAGAAATGGATTCTTTCTCACCTATTACCTTCAACAGCCATCCTTTGTGAGTGCCCAATTAAAAAAAACTTATTCAGCATAAAAGGTTTTTGTTATTCCCTAATTAATTTCCTAAGGACAAAAGTAGGTATTTGATTCAGTGCACAATGAGAAACTTTATCTAATTTGAAAAACATTGCACCCCATATTTCATATTTTTTAAATCGTTTCGGCTTTTTATGTGATACGTTTACATAACTCCATTCACTCTCTACCTTTTCTTTTCTCTTCTCTTAATATCCCTTCATTCGCTTACTCACGCATTCTTCTAAAAATGCCTTTCAGAAATCGCCTTCTTTTCATCCAAATCTTTCTCACTGCTGCGATTTTCGTTCTTAATATTCTTCTTTTTTATGGGTTCCTCCTTGATCCCATCCGTTTTGAGCTTACGACATTTTTCTTTCGTCCAATGTCTTTTTTCCTCTCCTGCGCTGAGCATCTTATTAGCTATCCTTTTTGGTCCCATAATTTTGATATGTTCGTAGAAGGCCATTCATCTTCTTTTTTGTAGTGGAGATCTTTTCAAAAATTTTGATATAATTCTACGCCATGCATCTTATTAATTAATAAAGTTCACTTTTTAGTTAAGCTCAAATCCATGGATGGAGATCTACTTCCCCCTACCACCAGTGATTGTGGCAGATGGCAGGGTAACATGTGAATACGTCAGTCCAAAATCTAAGAAGATTGCATTAGCCTCACCATTACTGTCACTGAAAACCAGAATATTGTGCTTGATCGAAGTCAAATGTGCAGGGCCGGTCCGAGAGGATTTTTTCGGACCGCGTTCGGCGCCCCAAGCATTTTTTTGGTTCCCCTCGCAAACAATAGTGTTTTTGTTGTTTTTTACGATCTTAATAGGACCTTCGAGCCTTAAAATAATAAACTCCTACTTACTCCTTATGGACACTGATTATTTCTTCATTTATATTGAATATTGCGAAGACATTCCGCCGTAATTTTATTGATTTATTCAAGGGGCTACTGCTATTTTTCAAATTTTTTACAGAATAGAAACAAACGCCCAAAGAAATACTTTATTGATTTTGATACATTTAGAACTTTGAAAAAGATGTTTTAATTATAATTAATAAACTTATAGGGAACTAGGGAGTAGATAGTGAGTTAAAAGAACAAATTCGTAGTTTAAAAAAATTATAAATGAAACAAATTAATACAATAGATTATATATTTGTTAAATTTGTATCGTGTATACTAAATATTGTTCTTTTGAGCAAAAAAATTAGACTGAAATTTTTCTAGCCTTTAAATTCGCAGAATCTTTCAAAATAGAATATGTGTCAATTAACTTCAAAGTGCCGCTTTCAATGGCTAATGTGACAGACCAGTCCGTCTTATCAACTCGTTCAAGAGAATGTCAGCTAGACCTCCACCAGTAGTGTCTGTAACTGGAATAAAACCAAGGAAATGTTGTTCTGTAATAGCTATTTCTTCACTGCATGTAATAAAAGAATGATGATTTACACCTGTTCTGCACGACTGACATCTAGGGTGGAGTCAAATAATATAGAGTAGTACATATGACGCTTTTTTAAGTTCATGTTAAATATGATCTTGAATGCGTGTTGATAACACAGTAATGAATTCATTTTGTATGTTTTACTAAGATAATGAACATGGCTTCATTAGAACTTGCTCTTCGCAAGTGTTCTTTGAAGACAACATCAAATGTGGCAATGTGCTCTATTAATTTCAAGAAATTCCCCTTATTCTTTTTAAATAGTGTATCTGTTGATCCTCGAAATGCCAATCCCTGAGTCCCAAGGAATTGTGTTGCATAAAGTAACCATTTTATACTTCATACCAATATTCACTGTCACCATGAATGGTTTGCAAACTTTGGTTTGCATCAACGGTTTCACCTAGGCGTAAGCGCAGATGAAATTCTCACCATGTTTGGCATGCTTTCAAATGGCTAGGGGATTTATCGTGTTGGGCTAGAAATCCGGATATATTTCGTCAGTCTGATAATCCAAATGTGCCAGAAAGTGAGATATTTTCGGCACTAATTAGTTTATAGCAATTAAAAAAATTGAATTTTTGAAACAGAATAAATCTGCCACTCTCTGCGGATTTCTTCTCCGTTAGATAATTTTCCTTTATAGTTTGCTGGAGTAAATCTTCTACCAGTATTATCGACAGGAAATTCAGCATCAGTTACTTGAAAAGGGCCTCTTTCCACAATTGTTTTTTGCATGCCATCAGCAATTATTTCAGGCCATTTTCCGCAATCATCAGTTGACAAGTCAACAAATAGGTGCGGCAGATGGTTCTTCCTACAATTACAATGCTACACGTAAGTTTTAAAATATTGAATACGATTTATGTATGTTTGCTATGAAAATCACCGCACCTTTGTCAGAACAAGAGGATTGGATTCATCTATATTATCATTAGGTTCGGCCGGTTCGGCACATTCTGACATCCCAATCAAATCACTGGCACTGCCACATTCCGTTTCTATCGGGGACTATTATTTACGATAAAAACAAAGAAACTTGATTTATTCATCCTTACTCATGAATAATAAAATATTTCTCCAGACTTTTTTTAAAGATACCATTGAATTTTGCATATTTGGTGGCAAATCTCTCCTGATTTTAATAAAAAGTTTTTATAATTGCTAAATTAAAAAGTATTCATTTAAATTTTGTTTTAAATTTAAATTTTGAAAATACAAACCAGAATATAAGTTTGGTAACAAACTAGCAATAAATAAATGAAATAAGTTCTTTCCTGTATTGCTTCGACTCTACAAGAGACAGTTGTAGTTCCACTGTCATCAGCGGAACTCTGTGTTTCTCTGTTAAATCGTTCCATGCTTGTAGATGGCCGCGGTGAAAAAAATTCTCATTGCCTTAGCTTGTTTCTGATTTTCTTCAATTTCTTGCGTTCTTCTTTTTCGATAAAAGGCACCGGACGACATTTCAGACATTTTCGTTAGTGAATCAAAAGATATTATTAAATTACTGAAATTCTCAAATGCACCCGAAGAAAGTACCCATTTGAAATTGGTAACATGTACACAGAACAAGAGCACTCCACAGCATTAACTGAAAGACTGCGTCATTGCTTTTTTTTTGTTTTGACAGTGATAAGTCAACGCCAGGTACATTTCGGTGGCAACGTTGGCAGAGGGGCACCGCGGCGCGCTAGTTGTAGAGGGGGCGCATTCTAGAATAAAGATTGCTTTGTAACTTATAGAACGAGATTTTTTAGTGTACGACCGATTTCATTGCATAGGCGACATCTCAGGTGCCTATGTGATGAAACCGGTTGTATGCTAAATAAATCTTGTTGGATGTACCTACGTATTCTTTATTAATGACTACGAATTTCCACCACGTTGAGCCTGAGACATTGAATATATGTCCAGATAGTTTAGCTATTCTGCGTCGTAGTGTTTGCTCTTTCGCGAACCGCACATATAGTATCCCTGTTAGTGCCATAAACATTATGGTTAAAATTTTGTTATTCACTTATTGTATATTTGCAAAACATTACAGAGTATTTTTCTTTTGTCACACTTTGGCGCCCCTCTCAGCTTGGCGCCCTAAGCGATCACTTGTGTCGCTTGGGCCTAGAACCGGCCCTGCTTATGTGCCTCATAAGATAAGATGATGCATCTGTTACGAAAATTGTTATTGGTGAATTAGAATTGATTGCTAGGATAAAATAACAGGATGTTTCAATACCTAATATACGGCGAAAACCGTGAATTAGAGGGCCCTTTCCGGTCACAAAATCTATGCAGCTAATTCCGGAAACAGTCTTGACCCTAATTCAACTAATTTCATGAGTAAATGTGGAAATAACGATGAAAAATGAGTTTAAAAAATTAACACTTTCTAAACTGTTCCTTTCCCTTGATTTCCTTTAATTGGAGTGTGCTATGGTCCAAGTTATTTGAGGTTAAAAAATTTGTACTTCCCGGAAATCGAAGCCGGTCGCAAGAATGGGGATCTTGCAAGGTGCCACTACATCAGCAGTGCGATGCCCAAGAATGTATAGCGAGATTATAGAAATTATCGATTAATTGCTCAACGAGTGTACATTATATGGCATTATCTGTAACAGGAATTACTACGGAGCATAGGGAAGTAGTTAATTTAGCAGAAAATGTCCAAGAACTTATCATTATTTCCTATCCTTTCATTCATCTCATTTCCTAATCTCTGCTTCACGAAAATGAATCTATTTTAAACCTTCTTCTATCTCCAGGCATGATCCACGTGCACCATCTTCGGTTGTCGTTTGTAAACACTGTGTTGTCCTCCAGTAACTTGTGTTGTGGGCGAAATTCTAGTCTTTTTCCACTGTTATTTTGGTGCCTCAATCCATATTTTTATGTTAATCTACCATCTTGACCTTGTCATAAATCATAATGAAACTAAGATAATAGTGTACAGAAGTGAGAAAACGGAAGCAGACGTGCTACTAAATGGGGAGAAACTATAAAGGATGAAAAGATTGGCCTACCTCGGGAGCAGCATTGTATGGATAGAAGAATCATGATGAATATCAAGCAAAGAGCACATTAATCTAAGATGGCGTTTACAGCAATGAGCTCTAGAAAAAGAGCCTCATGGAGCAGCATGCGCAAAAGAAACACAATGGTTTGGGCACACCTTGAAATACCACGAATTTGTAACTAATATACTGTAGGGGAAAATCAATGAAGAAGCCCCACGAGGAAGACTAGGAGGCAAATACTTGGAAAAAGCCCAGAAGGATGTTGGTATGAAGAATTGTTGGGAATTAAAATTGTAGGGAATAAATGAGGGCTACAGGTAACCTACCTAAGGAGTGATGATTATGAACGTTTAAGTATTATTGCAAACACGCAATAGCAATAGCCTGGAATTTACATTATCTGTTTATTATCTCCTCTATGACTTAGACTCATTCTCTTGTCCTCACTTGATGTACATGATAGTTGTATGAGTGTTACGAGTTTAAAAGAAAAAACTAGAATGGGAATTGCTATCAGAACGCAGGTTAAACTTCAGGCTAAATCTTTCAAGATCTCGAAGCTAATATTTTTGCAGTTGATGTAAGAAATGCATTGAGAACCCCTGCATATTATGCTAGATTTGGTTAGATTAAAAAGAATAGAGAGAAAGGTTTTGATACCAATAGATTTTGTGACGTTTTCCCGCCTTCTAGATGAGAACCTAATTCAAAGCAGCAAAGGTCGAGGTAGTTGAATTATTGATAGGGTAGTCTGCAGTGCATGAAGCATGTTTTAGTATTGATTGCCCAAGTATGCTTGGGAAATTCAAATAAATATATTTAGAGAAATGACACTCTCTCTAGCAAATACTTAATTACTGTACAGGAATTTTCTATCTAAGTTTGCTGTTACACGTGATTCTATATCTTACATGTCTCAATGAAGTGCAGTAAAATTCCGATTATCCGAGCGCGCGTTATCCGGGCTGCACAATATACGTGCACCTCTAATCTATTTAGTGTGTCCGAAGTGGCCTCAAAGGTTAGTAAACTTTATTATTTTCCTCCAATCGCGACTTTCACTACGGCTCTATCGACTGGTCTGATGTCTCGCGCCAGGCTTGGTGCCGCCACCAGCTAGCAAGGCTAGCAAGCATTTAATTGCGACCGGGACAGCTCTGCTGGATTCATTTTTGTCATTAAATAATACGATTGTAAAAGATTAATGCGATTGTCAATAAATAATGCGATTGTATGTAAAATAAATATTTTGGCGGCGCACCACAGAGAAATTAATCCGGAAAGAACCAAACAGCGGGTTATCCGTGTTTCCCGATTATCAGTGAGCGAAAGTCGTGTAAGTGTGTAAGTCGTCTAAGTGAGCGAATTAAGTCTTGTTTCTATACACTCTTTACCTGTCATTAGCATAGAAATCGGTAGTTTACTAAAGTGACATGTAGCTAATGTAGTAGCATTGTAGCTAGCTGCATATAAGTAGTATATGTTTCGAAATAATCACCCACTACCACACAATCTTGTCGGGGATTGCATGATATTACGTAGTTGCAGATGTAACTCTACTCGAGTTTATAAAATTATTCCCTCTCAAATAGAACTTATTGACTTTCATGTGATATTGAAAAGACGATTAATTGTATAAAGAAAAACGTTAGCCATCATATGATTAGTTTGTTGACGACAAATATTGATATAGGTACATCTACATATCTACATCTACATAATACCCTGCAATCCACCATAAAGGCATGTGACAGGGGATGAATTCTCATCAAACATGTACTACATATCATGCATAAAAAAGGATTAGTATTATTAGACTAGTCTAAACTTCACGATTTAAAAAAAGATAAAAATAGCAGAATAAACATGCAAAAACATGCTGTTAGTTGGATTACTTTCAAGTCCTTATACCAACATGCAGATACCTATGCTATACATTGATTCACTCGTCTTGCACAAATTTACCGCTATTCATATCCCTATTTGTACGAGGAAAAAAGAACATTTTGAATCTGTCATTTCGGCATTCAATTTCTATAATTTTGTGATTATGGTCCAGTCTACCATAGTAAGTTGGGGTTCGCAAAATATTTTTAACATCATCACTGAAAATATTATCTTGGATTTATTTAGGAGATTAAGTCTAAATTTCAACCTGCGATCTGACAATGATTCCCAATGTAATTAATTTAATAGACTTTAATAGATTTAATTGATCTGCTTGTTCTCATTTACATTCGTTCTTTGGATGTTAGAGCAGAAATCTATCTGTGATATCCAGTACTATTTGGCATCATAATCGCGTGCCAAAACGTGAAGTAATGAGTAGTAATTTTTCTCGTGGCTTAACTGCATTATAGTACAAAAGAACCGTTGCAGAGGAATTATATTGTTTTGTGGGAGCTGCGCTTCTATTTACGAAAGTTGCGATCGGAAAGTCACGGAATCGAGGCCAGTCGACAGAATCGGGAAACGCGCCGTGTGAATCTGGGGAATGAACAAAAGGTCGTAAAAATGAATATACGACCATTGCCGGCAACCAGGAACTCGGAGAGAATAAGGCCTCCGGTGTGCAAGAGGGCTTTGAGGCCTCTTGTGCACGGCAGCGATGCGCTGAGGATCTAAATGCGCTTCCATCGCAAAACGGGTCTCCGCTTTCACGAGCTTAATGTGTGTGTGATGGAATGAACCTGCCTCGCGAGAAAATGAAACTTTCGAGCAATATGCCATATTTTATCCATGAGCTAGAACGGTCGCCTACTGAGTCACTTATAATCTACTTGAACCTCATGTCCTCAGCCATTAGCTCTCAATTAGAGAGCCTTGCTGCTATCCAAAGACGGATTTCAGTATAGTTCAGAAAATACGAGGAAGTAAGCGAAGAAAATTACTGATAATACTTTTCTATGTATTACCATAACATTATGTATGTACATGTACAGGATGAGGTATGTAAGGTGGAGATAAATAAGGTTTGAAATTGAATAGCGTGCAGTGAAGAGCATCTAGGTCTGGAAAATGATCATATGTACATTTAGTAGTTTATCGAAATTTTTAGGACAGAAAATACAATTATAGGTAATCGTAGATAGATGTGGTTGCTAAGTTAATGGAAATAGTGCTGGTGGTTTTTATGAAGATAATAAACCATAAAAAAATCATCGTTAGTTCTATGGTTGGTTCGTTCATTATTACTTAATTTTTAGATATGTTATTGAAGAGATACATCTGGAGCATGTTTCTTTACGGCAGTGAGACGATGGACGATGACATCAGGTGTGAAGAAAAGGGTAGAAGCATTCGAAATATGGTGCTACAGAAGAATGCTGAAGATTAAAGGATCGACCGAGTGAGTAACGAGGAAGTGCTAAGAAGAGTAGGAGAAAATAGAAGTCTGCTAACAACTCTAAAAAGAAGAAGGGACAACTTAATCGGCCATATCTTGAGACGATAGTCTTCATCAGGCCACTGGCCTGATGAAGACTACTGTCGAGGGAGAAGTGAAGGGGAAGATTGGAAAAGGCAGGCCTCGTATGAGATGCATGGCACAGGTTGTGAAGGATGTAAAAGAGAAGAATTACGTCACAATGAAAAGGTTGGCCGATAGAAGAATCGAGTGGAAAGCCGCGTCAAACCAATCCTGGGATTGTTGACCAATGATGATGATGATGATTGAAGAGATAGATAGATAAACACGTGCATACTATGATTTCCTGCTGAAAATGATAAGTATGCATATTTTTAGCCTCTTACTCTTATATTTGTTTGGTAGCTCAAAATATTTTGAAAATTTCCCTCCTCTCCAGGCGTTTTTAAACTGCCCCTTCCACGTTATTATTGTGTTTAGAAGCTGTGTTGCCTTTTGAGCTACGCTTTTCCTTGGTCTATTTATACCGTAAGAGCTAACAGGTATCGTGGTGACTTGGTAAATTAAGATTGTTAGAGTAACGGTGCTGGGTTTCCAGTGTGGACTCAGCCCCCTCCATGTTCCTTATTGCTGGTTGAGGTTAGTATTAATATTCAGAAGTAACTACGCTGGTGTGGGGACTAGGATGCTTGATTCTCATCCAGAGGGTCTGGGTTCGTGTCCCGACAGTGTCAGATTTTTCAATGGCATTCCAGTCTTCATTGATATGTGAAGAGTTTTTATTGCTCCATCATTTCGGAAGTTAAACGGTGAACCATTTGGAGATATACAATAATATTAGGCTAATGTTGATGCCGGGAATCTCTTCATCCTTCCTTGAACTTAAGTCTAAGTAATGAACTTGAACGTGCCATTAATGGCACGTTCAAGTTCATTACTTAGACCGATTTCGTAGGGATCCCATACGCTGGCAGCATATTCCAAATGAGGTGTAACAAGGGAAAAGTAGCTAATTTCTCGTACATGATCGTCACATTTACTCAATACTCTTTTGATGAGTCCCAATTTACGATTTTCTTGACCCATCATTTCACGTATGTGTTTACCCCAGGAAAGATCATGTGTCAGTCCTATTCCAAGATATTTAATGGATTCTACGTTTGTTATTTCATTATTCCTCATTTTGTATGTGCTAGGAGGAGAATTATTCTTTTTCCAAAAATTCATTACAAGACATTTTTTAAAATTTAATTCTAACTGCCATGTATCTCACCCATTTTCAGTTGCTAGTCATCATTTAAATATTCTTTATCATTTAGGCATTGAATTTCCCTATGCACTACTACGTCATCGACAAATAGACGATGCTTACTTTTTACCGCCTTATTGATATCATTAATGTACAGAAGGAACAGGAGTGGACCTATCACACTACCTTGTGGGACACCCGAAGTGACTTTAATTTTCGGTGAGGTAACACTGTCCGAAACAACCCTTTGAACCCGATCATGTAGAAAATAACTTATCCATGATATAATGTTATAGTCTAGCCGATAAGATTTTAATTTCAAAATTAGTTTGCTATGAGACACCTTGTCAAAAGCTTTTTTGAAATCGAGAGAAACAGCATTCACTGGAATACCTATTATTTTCGCCAGAAACTAAAATATCCTTGGAAAAGAGAGCAAGTTGAGTTTCACATGACCTGCTCTTCCGTCAGCTATGCAGAAAATTGGACAACAAATTCTGGCTATCTAGGTGTCCCATGACTGGAAACCTAGATAACCTAGCTGCTCTACGCTGCACACTTTCCAGTTCTCTGATCAAACCTAATTCATTCGGATCCCACACACTGGCTGCATACTGAAGGTGGGGCCTAACTAATGAAAAGTAACACCGCTCTCTAGTCTTCTCATCACATTTCCCAAGTACCCTTTATATAAATCACTTGAGCCAGCCAGAGACCTATCAGCCAAAGGTCGGGCAGACATTGAGTGAATGTTTGTTTTTCATTCTGAGAGCAGGCAACGATTGCCCAGTCCCCTTCGGACAGACAGACAGCCCCTTGGCCTTGCAAGAACGGAGCTGGACCCTTCTCTCTCTTCTCCCACCTCACTCCTCTGGTCCTTGATGAACCTTCGGAAGCCCTCGGAGGACGTGGGAAAGGGAGCAAGGGTGAATGAGAGGAAAGGGTGGGGGAAGAGGGGAAGGAGATGGTAGGGATGGGAAGCAAGCCTGGAATGGACACTCGGGGTGTAGAGGAGGCGACAGGGGGAGGGGTTGTTCTCGCGGGAATGGGCTCTTTAAGGAGGAGGTGGTGGCTGTGGGTGAGGGAAAAGCTATTTCAGAGGAAAGCTCTTGGCGGATCTAACTGTCCCGTCTTCATGATTGTATGTGAGGGCCATTTCATTTCTAATGAGGTAGATACTAAAATACGACCCAAGATTGTTATTGTCTATTTTCCCAATGTCAGCATATGCGCAAAAACTATGCGAATGTTGAAATCGGTAACATACGCTTATTCACAATTTATAACCAAATTGAAGAACAAATGAACGTGCCTATAATGACCTGTCTCGGTGCACAAATAATGGATAAAACAATGGAATGCTTCTTCACAAAAAGTGATTTTTTTAATTCTATTCAAAGATTGTTTTTTGGATATTTTGATATTGGGAACGTAGATGCTACCGTATACAAAGAGAATCTTTTTAATAATTATTACTTCCATAGAAATATTTTAAATGACAGAAATACCCCATTCAGTATTCGCGAAATATTCACAGGAGAATTTGTAAAGTCTTATAAGCAACGAATAAAATATGTTTCTAGGGTTATTTTGTAGCATGTTAGAAAATCGCAAATTTTCAACAGTAATTTGGAAGGTGCCAGCTTGTCGGCATCAAAATTTCAGCAATATGCAGGAAACAGATCTTCTTCAGGATTCGGATCAAGAATTATTCTTGTAAAGTATGAATGGTAGGTTGTATATAACTGCTATTACGGTTGCTGAAGCCAAATTCAATGTGTGAGAGCTTACGGAAATCTAAAGATGAAATCGTGTTTTTATCCTCGACACATCAACTTCTACACAATGCTCTGCAAGCCACCATAAAGATGTGTGGCAGGGGACGAATATCACCAAACATGCACTATTGATGAGCAGAATTTTAGTAGGGTACTACATGGAAACATGCTACACGATAGGGTCATATGCAGCTAAGTGGTTAGTAAATGACGTTTAAAATCTATTTGTAGGACAATCTATCTCTCTAATCTCTTTCATGTTAATCGTCAGGATGGCCGAGCGGTCTAAGGCGCCAGACTCAAGGAAATCCTTGCTTGCTTCGCGAGCTCATGTGAATTCTGGTCTTCGTAAGAGGGCGTGGGTTCGAATCCCACTTCTGACAATTTTTTTTAAATACGTATTTTTTTCCTAGTATAATTAGGGATAGAAATGGCGGTAAATATGTCCAATACGAGTGAATAAATCCATAGCATAGGTAGTTGCATGTTGGTAAAAGGACTTGAAAGTAACCCAAATAACAGGCCGTTTTTGCATGCTTAGTTTATTATTTTTATCTCTTTTAATATTGCATTTTAGACGAATATTAATACTAATCCTTTTAATGCATGATATGTAGAGCATGTTTGGTGAGTATTCACCCCCTGCCACACACCTTTGTGGTGGCTTGCAGGGTATCATGTAGATGTATCTGGTCGATTGTAGTTTAATATAAAGTAAATAAGTTTGGCAATTTTCCACAAAGAAATCTTTACTTCGACCGGTTTCGATGTGATACATCATCATCACCTGATGATGATGTATCACATCGAAACCGGTCGAAGTAAAGATTTCTTTGTGGAAAATTGCCAAACTTATTTATTATGTTATTCCACCATATAACGCCTGAAACGACTCTTTTTATTAATATTAAGTGTTTTTAATGTGATGTGTGTAATCGGTTTTAAATTTCTGTGATAGATTTAAGCTGTATTTTTACCTATGATCTGATTGAAATGAATCCCAATCTAACTCTTGTGTTAATTCTCTTACTCTACTAAACATGAGGGCCCGGGTTCGATTCCCGGCAGTGGCGGATTTTTCAGTGGAAAACCGGTCCCCACTTGAGTGCGTAGTGGAGGGTATTTCAAGTTCAGTACTCCGTCCGTCGGATGGAACGTTAAGCCGTGGTCCCCTTGGCTTCTTTCGTTAAGTGTAGGCTAATGCCGACGCTGGGTTTCTCTCCACCCTTCCTCCATTTCCTGAAAACTCCTACCATTACCCATTTACCCACCTATCCTATATGGCGCAAATGACCTCAGCTGTCGGTCGCCTCCCCAAAATAACCAACCAATCTACTAAACCCCTCGTAACACCTTTTAATAGAACTAGCTGCTCTACGATGCACACTGCCTAGCTCGCTGATCAAACCTAATTCATTCGGATCCCATACGCTGGCTACAATTTCAAGATGGAGTCTGACTAGGGAAAAGTGAAAAGACCGCAAGAATATAAACTGTATCTAATGAATGAAATTGAAGCCCATCAGCTTCCTATCGACTACAACAAATTTTAAGAAAATCATTATATTTCTCGATTCGATAACCAGCGTAAAATTAAAGATATAAGACTGCCTCACACACAGATTGTTTTAAAAATCATTTTTCCGCGTACAGCAAATCATTAGGACAAGTGTGGTATTGATCAAAATCGTAGCCTAGTATTAACTGCATCTGTTTCAAAATTGTAAAAATGGTAAAGCATGTTGATTTTATCCTTGCTTCATTGCAATGCATAACGCAGTTAATGCAAATTAATATGTACCCATCAACAAAGATTGAATTCTTCTTTGTTTAGTAATAACTGTATTTTCGAAACAACTCATTGCTAGTCTAACTAGCATAAGGTTGTTACGCCGGACTAATATTTTTTTTTGTTCGAGCCAGTTGCTGCAACTGTGTGCCTTTATGGCAATAATCTACTGACCTTTGAAGTGACCTTTGATTCATTAAACTCCCTAACCTGATAAAAATAGCTTTGGAGATAGCAGCGGTGCCCATTTTTGTTCTTTTGAAAGCATACTTTTGTGTTTAGTCGCCAAAGTCAACGCTCATAAAAAAATTGCGAAATGAACGCTGCTCCAAATGTAGTCCCCATGGAGAGGGTTAAGCAGCATTCCTAATACCTCTCCCATCTGCTCCTGTGGAAAAAAGGTCTTGTTTACACCGCACCCAAATTAGAACAGACCCAACCAGACCAGCCTTGAGTGAAATAACACATTAAGGCCTTAGCGAGTGTCTGGTCGAGGTTGATCTGGTAGACAGCTGGCTGGCTCTTATCTTCGAATGGGTGCTGCGAATCATTTGATAGTCTAGTCATATCTGCCGGACGTTGCCTGGCAAAGGTTGTGTGCATGGCGATGGACGATTCCTATTATAAGACGTAAATTTCTTGTCATACAGTATATTTTTGGAGAGGTGGTTCTAAAGTTTGAAGGGGATGATTAAAATTTTCAATTTCAATGAATAAATATATTTCACGTTGCTATATGCCGATAATGATTAAAGATTTATGTGTTAAAATAATCTATTGTGGAAGTAGTTCCCATTATTTTGGGTGCTTGGATGTCTTAAGTAGGTTTGAATTGACTTCCTAGTAAATTTATGGTCATCGAGTTTTAAACCTACGCCATTTTCAGTATTTTTTCGCTCTAGTGCCTTCCCACCCCTTTTCTTAGTTGAAAAAATGCAGGTCATATGCTTTAATCATCTTCAATTATCAAAGGTATTTATTTTTATCACAAGCTTCAACATTCAGCTGTGATAATTGCATCCAACTTAAGCAGGTAAGTCTTTTGAAAATTAGTTGAATAAAATTTCTTCACATCCACTTCTACTCTCAGCTTCTACTCGCTTGAGTCTCGTCCTATGCACTTTATCTCCTTAATTCCATTAACACAAATGTACCTCAAATCTGATCTTTTTAGTACTCAAGAATTGGCAGAAAATTACTCAATACTGTTCACAAAAATTTTGTCGATTTTCTAAAAGTTAGATTACCGCGTCATATACTTCCAAACCTCTCTAATCGCTTCGTTCGCGTTAACAACAAAAAGTGATGACGATGATGGGCAATATTGTTTCATAACTATTTCAAATGCCACCCTGTGTCTCCATCATTTTGCTTCTAATGACTTGATTTTATCGTAATATCAATATTTCCAATTCATATTTTTTTACTACTAGTTCCCATAGGAGATGCAAATGTTCATAACAAGCTCCAAAGAAGCATTGTGGTACACAAGAAGAAACCAGTTATAATTTTATTTGAGTTATTCATCTTCCAAAATCAACATATTTATTAATATTCACTTGTTGTTGAAAATAGCGTTGAAAATTCTAGAAATGATTATTTTCTTAGCTGTAAATAACATTGGGAAGTAATTGGATCAAGGGCTTAGTGATACACACAGACAATATCTTGCTATTAGGATTTTGAACAAATAAGAGAGGGGAGAGGTCCCAGGTTGTTTTTATCTCAATATTTAAATCTCAGATATTCTAATCACATAGAAAATCAGAACTAAAATATGCAATTGATTGTAAGTACGTCTATAGCTAAGTAAATGCAGCGATTACTTATTTCTGGTGTAAATTATTGCTATGTCCTATAATGCATCCTACCAGACAAGCGGCAGTTTCGTTGGCATCGAACCTTTGCTTTAATTCTTCACTTTTAATTGGTGCACAACGCCCTTGAATTCCACCTCATTAACTTTTAAAACAAGGCATACCCAACGACTTTTTAGGAATGCTATAATCTAGCGCAGAAACTCCGTCTGCAGTTTTTGTGTGCCCCACCATTTTAATTTAATGTGACCACCGCTTGGAAAACATCGATTGTCTCATGTGGCACAGCTACAATCATTCAACCAAAACGGTGTAAATCCCTCCTCCGCAATTCATTCATTTACTTTATGCTCCATTTGAGTTTCATTTTTATTTACTTGGTACCGATTTCCAGTTTCATTTTTATTTCTTTTGGTAACCTCGAGGAAAACAATGTATTACCAAGAAGAAAAAAATAAATACCCATTATTTTGAAATCGTAAGGAATTTCAACATCCCTTCCTCCCTGTAATTAGAGGGGATTTTTTGCCCTTCTGCCAGCGTGGAGTATTCTCCTTTTTAGCCGTTTTTCCAAGTCCTCATCTCCATTTTGGAAGCGAGGAAGATGTTTTTCTCTGCATTGAATGTGAGTGCAGCATTGGCCATTGGCACGAGAGGGACTGTGCTCGGAGTACTTTCCTCTTTTAGTCATTATCATTTGTGTCGCTCAGAACATTTAATTCTTGCCCGCTCGCCGGCTGTTAACGCTGTGCAGTAACTTTGAAGCGCTTTTACCGCAAGGAGATTATCTCTGGAAACAATGCAACAACTATGTTAGGTATTTTCAGTTCTTGTAAATGCAAGAGTTCATGTACGTTTTTATCAACGAATCCTTCGAGCAGCCTCAACGACGCGTAGCAGGGAGGAACGGCCTCAAATGTGAAACTACATAACACTACGTCATAAGAAAATAAGTGTTATATCCACATCTACGTTATACCCAACGAGCCACCCTGAAGGTGTGTGTTAAGGGGTAATAATCACCAAACATGCACTACTTAGTTGCAACTAAGAGCTAAAATGCTACTGCTTCATGGAAACATAAATATAATAGATACAAAGGTCACGTGCAACTAGATGGCTAGTATCTATATAGCAGCGAAGTGATTACTGGTTAGGCATTTTTTTCTAATTATATTTATCTCAATTTTCTTATCCTAGCAGTATTTCACCTGCCTATCCCTCTGCTGTGTTACCTATAGTGTTCTCTTATGTTGCGCGGGAAAAATGATATTTTCAATCTTCACGAAAATCTATCTCTCTATTCTTATTTATCTCAGCAAATCTGGCATAATAAACATAGGTTCTTAATATACATCTAGCATCTTCAATAAATCTATCCGTTTTTAATTTATCCAGGAGATTTAATTGGGGTGTTGTGTAAAATGTTAAAAAAATATACTCATGTTTAAAACGTTTTGCGCATGCATGTTGAACATACCAGGCAGGTGTAACTGAATACTATTAGTGACGAAGGAATATAAGGTGATGCATTCGTTTAATTATACTGCATCGTATGCATCACAATAGGCATGAAAGGATGCAGTTGGGTTGCGTTGGTAAAGAGATTTTTCTATCTGGGCTACCTCTCTTAATGACCAGTAATGCAATTCATCTCCATCTATATCTGCACAATGCTAGCCACCGTAAGAGTATGTAGCTGGGTGTAAACCAACGACGGATTTACATTCATGCCAGGATATCAACTGCTATTTACGAAAATGCACCAACATTTTTGTGGATGGGCAGATACGGTGGCAATTTGCCACTTCTTGGCAGACGAATAATAAATAAAATGGCTAGCATTTATACCGATACAGGTATTAAAAAATAAGTATAAATCTTCATTATCTTCATAAGATATTTAAAAATAAGTAAAATTCTTCATTTTTACCTTTAATCTAATCTGTTACAATCCTTTATTGCACGCCTGTAAAGTAGCATATAATTATATTCTCTTGCCTCGAGAGATAAATACATTTTGTATCTACCTTCATGGCTGTCATGATTTCCAATAATGCTTTCGTGATGAAATTGGTTTGGAACGTTTATTAAAACGTTACGATATCCGGTGTCGCTTTGTGTTGCCCATTTCCTCAGAATTGGCCAAATATTGTGAATTCATAAAATATTTTAACCTTCGTTGGAAAACGAATTTCATTGAAAATTTACTCAAAATAGCGACTAACGCGTCTAAATAAAGCGCGTAACTACACAGCAATTCCAATCCGCGTTCTTATGGTGCACTATACATTAATACAAATTCTATAGTGACGGCACGGAGATCTATAGAAATTTTATCTTTATATGCGTGGGTTAATAAAAAAAATCTAGTCAATATAAAGATGTAGCCTAAGTTTGGGCCTACCATCTACATGACATCCCGCAAACGCAGGTTAAAATTTATGCCTTTAAACCTTGCGATTAAATTCGAAGCTGATTTGTTTACATATCATATTAGATATATATTAAGAAACCCTGCTTATTATGCTAGGTTTGATCAGGCATACAAGATTAGAGAGATAGATTGTCGTACCGATGGAATTAAAATGTCGTTTCTCCCGCGGCCCATAAGAGAACACATGCAAAGGGTTAGGTAGGTAAATAATTATTAGAGGGGTCTTTAGTGTATGATACACGCTATAGAATTAGTAATCTATAGTACATGCTAGGGAAAAACAGATAAATATATTTTGGGAATATCTTTCTTCGTAACTTTGTGGACCCTTATTATCTACTTGAACGTAACTCATGTATCTAAATTGTTCCCATGCAGTAAGAATCATTGTCGCTCTAAGTTGCATGACAGTAGAGCATGCACGGTGATTTTCACCCCCTTTCACACACCCTCCCTGGTAGCTTGCAGGATATTATGTAGATGTAAATGTGGATAAAGGTGTCTGGCAGGGAGTGTTTAACACTAAACATCTTTAAACAGCTTTATCTGTCATGATTAAAAAGGATGTATGGGAATGTAGCTACTAGATCCCATCAAAGTTCTTCTGGAAAACTTGTGAATCTAACGCAGTTATCACTTCAGCCTTTCTATAATCACTCTTATTTTCTCTGCATACGTTCTACTTCATATCAAAGCCTGTGTTTCGGGTGAAATAAAGTAAAAATATTTGCATGATATATTCGGTAACACCTTTTTGTGAATATTAAATATTCAAATTGATCGCTGAGATCCATGCCTAAAAATACATTCTTTTGTGTGCGTTGATAGTTTGAAGCCATGGTCACCACTATTCCCTATTTTGCCTTACCTTTGCATGTCTCTTACACGTTAGCTACTGTCTGAAAAGATACTTACGGAAACGATATTTTATTTATAAAGGGTACTTTTTTACTTTATTTTCCCGGATTTTTTTTCAATTAGACCTTATATGTTTGTAGTTAGGTGTTAATTTTATTATTTCTCAGTCAACGATATTCAAGGCCATTTTAATGGATGAGATCTCACCTGGTGGTGTGCGCGAAGATGAGTGAAAATCTCACACTTGTGTCGTTTCTTTCTCCAAGGTTCAAGCAAAAAAATACAAAGTGAATTTCCACAACATCCAAAACTTTATGACATGGTTTGATATGTTTTATTGCTTGGTTCTTGGATTAATTTTGTGCTAAAAAAGGTCCTTTGGTAGTAACAAACTTCAACTATGTACTTATTTTGAAATCTTTCTGGCATTACTTAGTATCAGGTGTAATGAATTGTTTACTTCCACGTCACTTTTAAGACAATGCAATATTGAGGTCGCAAGCCCTGAAAGTTCGTGGCACTTGCGCTTAAACCCATTTTTCTTACTTTCTTAAAAAAAGTATCTTATTCTGATCTTATTTTGATAAATTGTAGCTAAAAGGAGATTTGATTTACAAAAGGCACTCTCTTTCGTTACCTACTTTACTCGCACCACTCCAGTGATCTCTTCAATTCTCATCGTTTTTCCTTCTTCTTTCTATCGTATCGAAATACCAGGTACTCTCTACCGAACCATAGTTGGCTTACCCTAAAGTTAGAAATCAAATTGTAATCATTACCATTGAGTTTATCTTTATGAAAGCAAACTCCAGCAGTGGCTTAGCAACTTACACTTACCTGTATAAACGTATAATATACTCGTTGCATCCATAGGAATTGTATATTTACATTCTAACTATTCCCAAACCCTTTCACATCTGCATCTGATCGCGTAAGCCAGGTCATTACTTTTTCAAAGGAAACTAACCTAATAAGTAGAATCTAATATGTTTTAATAAATTCGTGCTTTAAATCCTACACTTTTTTCTAAATTTATATCTATGCATATTTATTACATAAATTAGATTGTGCGTGGTGTAAAATGACCATAGTTGTCGACGCAACCTATAAATCTAAATCTACTACTACTATCTACATCTACTTAATACCCTGCGAGCCACCATGAGTGTGTGTGGCAGTTAGTTACCCAAACATGCACTATCGACATGAATCTAACAGCTACAATGCTACCAAGTACTTCATGGAAAAGTTTTAGATTTTAGGACATACGAGAGTGATACTGCTTTCATCTCTTTCATCTTACATCTTTCATCTCTTGGAACATATTTTTGCACGTCAATGAGCAATTTCCATTTTTAACTCGGAAAGTGACGGAATTGAAATTTCCCAGCTTTCTCCCCACATTGTGTCTTAGAAGAACTATCTTGATAAAATTCATCCCACTCCTTAATCGATCATAGTCGGCCCAATAGTCAGATCGCAGGTTGAAATTTCTTCTCCTAAATACATTCCAAGATAATATTTTCAGTGATGACGTTAAAAATATTTTGCGAACCCCAACTTACTATGGTAGACTGGACCATAATTACAAAATTATAGAAATTGATTGCCGAACTGATAGATTCCAAATGTCCTTTTTTCATCGTACAATTAGGGATATGAATAGCGGTAAATATGTCCAATACGAGTGATTCAATGTATAGCATAGGTAGTTGCATGTTGGTGTAAGGACTTGAAAGTAACCCAACTAACAGCACGTTTTTGCATGCTTAGTTTGCTATTTTTATCTCTTTAAATATTTCAGTTTAGACTAATATATTAATATTAATCTTTTTAAATGCATGATATGTAGTGCATGTTTGGTGAGAATTCACCCTCTGCCACACACCTTTGAGGTGGCTTGCAGGGTATAATGTAGATGTAGATGTTAATAAATGTCAATCAGCTTTTCCTGGAACGAAATCAATTTCATTTGGCAGTTGTCTAGTACGCCAAGCCATCACAAACAACTCTTAAGACTGTCACGAATAGTTTCACGGCAGGTGGGCCGGGCCCGGGAAGGGGCTCGACTCAGCCTTGCGTGACTCGCGGATGGCCTCATTGGAGTAAATAATCGTCACCGGGCACGCTCCGATGCATCGGGTACCGCAAGCACGTAAGTGAGACTGCGTAGGATGAGAGCGGAGGAATGCATGGATGAATCGGCGTGGGCAGATGGCAATGGTCTGCAAACTGTTGATTCTTTAAGATGTTTGATTTATACGATGTTCAGAAAATGAAAGGAGAATTTTCATGGACTGTTTCAACATATTCTTCAAAAGCACAGTATAAATGCACTTCTACTTCCTCCCTTTTCCTCCCTGGCTTAGCTACATCACGTTTTTGACCTCTTCCACGTTCCATTTTACTCCACTATCTTTCCTGATCTAAACGGCCTCGTCTTCATCAGTTATGATTTTTCCATCCCCTCCTGAGTCGACCCCCCAGATGCTCATAGTATTATTATAATTATAATCCTCTTGAACAGCCTTCATGGAGACCAAACTATCACAAATCCATAATTAACGATATACGTACATACACAACTTGAGTTTAGAGGCTTAAGCATGATCTAATGAAGTAGATTGCAGTTCACCATTTTATATATCATCATCATGAGTCTACAATCCTAGGATTGATTAGTTTGACGCAGCCCTCTACTCAATTCTTCTATTGGACAACCTCTTCATATCAAAGTAATTCCTCTATTTCACATCCTTCACAGACTGTTTCATGTATTTCATACGTGGCCTGCCATTTCCACTCTTCTCGTTCACATTTCCTTCGACGATTATCTTCATCAGGCCATCGTGCCTTAAGCTATAACTATCATATTAAACAGATATTAATTGAGTTTAGAGGCTCAAGCATGATCTAATGAAGTAGATTGTAGTTCACCATTTTATATCATCATCATCATGGGTCAACAATCCTAGGATTAGTTTGACGCAGCCCTCCACTCAATTCTTCTATTGGCCAACCTCTTCATATCAATGTAATTCCTCTATTTTACATCCATCACAGACTGTTTCATGTATTTCATACGTAGCCTGCCATTTCCACTCTTCTCGTTCACTTTTCCCCCTACAATTGTCTTCATCATGCCATCGCGTCTTACGATATGACTGATCTTTTTAGAGTTTTCAGCAGACGTCTCTTTTCTCCCACTCTTCTTAGAACTTACTCGTTAATGGTAATTTTTCTTTCAAAGTGGTTTCAGTATCTTCTCTTGGAACCTGTAAAAATATGGAATTGAACAAAGTTGATGAAGAGCAAGTTTAGCCAAAAACTCTTTCCTCAATTCAGGTGTAGGGACAATGTTTTTGGATTTTATCCGTTCTTATTCTTTCAAGCAAAGAAGATCAGTGAGAAGAAGAGATGAGTCATTTTCTTACAAAACAGGCAGAATCACCATTTTGTGAGAATTCTTCGTCATATTCTCCAACGCTTTCATTGCCAGACATAAGCAATAACTAGCGCCGTGCATGGTTAATAGGTACATTTGATTACAATGGCGTACATTATCTACCCTCAACTTTAACGCCTATTTTACTTACCTGAAATCATTCCAATTATCTTCATTTGTGTAATACCCTGCGAGTCACTGTAGAGTATGTGCCAGAGGGTGAATATCACCAAACATGACATGTTCACATGCAACTTAGAGCTAAAATACAACTGCATGCTGAAATGCTGGAAACATGTTTGATATAAGACTTACGTTTAACTGCATGGTTAGTATCCAAGGTCCTTAAGAGTGTATATATATACTTTTACTTTTTATATACTTTAAGGACCTTCGTTAGTATCTAAATAGTAAAGAAGTGATTCATGGTTGGGAAGGTATTTATATAAGTATATTTATCTTTATTCTCCTAGTATGTTGGGGTTGATGCATGTTTAACAACACTATAGTGTTGTTAAACATGCATCATGCACTACATATTACCTACTATAACAATATTCCACCACGCATCGGCATCACACATTGGCTTGAAATCCGAGATCAAACCTACATCCGAATCACATAAACACTCGCAGACTTCTGGCCTTAGCACCTGAAAAATAGTACTGCTCTCATGTTTTGTGGTCTTCGTTATTTAGTACCATTTTAATTAGTCATCTCTTCCTGTTATGAGTTATGATATTAATGGAAATGATGAGTAAATCTTATCTTATATTAATGAAAGATAACGCTCGACTACCGTGAAATAGATCGACCGAGTGACCAGTTGGAGAAAAGAGAAGTCTGCTGAAAACTCTAAAAAGAAGACGGGAAAATCCTAATTGGCCATATCCTAAGACACGATGGCCTGATGAAGAAAATCGTCGAGGGAAAAGTGAACGGGAAGAAAGGAAAAGGAATGCCTCATATGAGTTATAAAGAACAGGTCGTGAGTGATGTCAAAGAGAGGAACTACGTTAATATGAAGAGGTTGGCCGATAGAAGAATCGAGTGGAGGGCTGCGTCAAACCAATCTTAGGATTGTTGACTGATGATGATACCGTGATTATGCTAGTAAAACGTAATATAAAATAGGTTCATAGATGATGTTTCGAGCATTCTAAAGCCCCAGCATGCTATGACAGGTCATAACTTGAAGATGAATTTAGAGAGACACGAAATAGGACACAGACTTAATACAGACAAATATAGACAAATTATAGACAAAACTTAAGACACAAAATAGGACAAGATTTAATATTTTCATTAGGACATTACAATTAGGACAATAATAGGTTAAAGCTGTGTGATTAAAGCAAAGACCTACCTGAGGAAATAAGATTAGGTGTTGTAGATTTTGACAGAAAATTTAATGTAGTGATTTTTTAAAATAACGTGTAGGTAAATGTTTTAACACTTCTAACTCATGCATGCTCTAGGAAATATAAGTTCAATCATTAATGTATTTATAGAAACGATTGTAATACTTATAAGTATTAAATAACAATTTGGTGTCATTTGTGGCATGAATTTCGGGTGTCTCGTGGCTGCATGCTTAATGTTTTCCTCGGGATGGCAGTATTGTCTCTCTTGTAAGTAGTGTTTTAACGGTGTAGAATATTTTCTTTTCATGTCTGCGTAGTAGTAAGTGATGATGGTTCACTCCCTGCTACTCACACTGGCGGTGGCTTACATGCTATTATATAAATGTAGATGAGCATAGTACAATGCAGCGTTGCCCTATTATTCATTCAAATTCCGTAGAAAACCGAGTACGGTACTGAAGAATCTCCCTTAGGCCCCGTCGATGCATTCATCCTCCCTTCTTCGGCTTCGCATATAATGTGCCCGTCATCTTGCCATGCATTAGAGCCGAGAGCTTTGTCGGGGGAGGGTCACGGCCGACTTGAAGCCGATCAGAGCGTAAACCTCCAACTTCCG
This sequence comes from Platycnemis pennipes, assembly GCA_933228895.1. Classification (NCBI taxonomy): domain Eukaryota; kingdom Metazoa; phylum Arthropoda; class Insecta; order Odonata; family Platycnemididae; genus Platycnemis; species Platycnemis pennipes. The sequence goes on from OW121853.1 coordinate 111,259,982, forward strand.
AAACGCCCCTTCCCACACCCACTCCTCCCAGCGGTCCCTGGGGCCTTTGTTGAGGCTCCGAACCGCGGCGGCGCCTTGATGAAGCAATGCGGGGGCGCCTGCCGTCCCCACAACCCTCACCAACCCCCTCGCTCCCTCCGCCGCCTCAACCCCTCGGCAATGTCCCCTTTAAACACCCCCGCGCAACCTTTTCATCCCTCCCTCCACCCCTCGACACCCCCCCGGGAAGCCTCGGCTACACGAAATTTCATTCCTTCCGCTCCGCGGCACCCTCCCCTCCGTTCCCATGGCAACCCCCTCCCCTCTCGCGTCATTCCGCCCAACTTCCGTCCCTTCCCTTTTCTTTCACGGGGTTCCCTTTTCCCACCCTTCCCCTCCTCTCCCCGGACTCGTTGCCATGGGAACCGGCTTCCTCCCCCCCCCCTTTCTCTCTGGTTCCCTGCACCGCCTCGGCGAGCCCGTCCGACCAAGCGATATCTCGCTTCCTCCACTCTGGTTTTTTTTTCTCTCGCCCACCCCCAACCCTCCCCCTCTCTCTCTCTTTCTCTCCTCTCCCTGTCTCCGGGTCCACCCTCGCCCCCTCCTCCCCATGCCACCCACAACTCCTCTCTCCTTTGGACACCGCACCTTTTATAACCGACAATTATTTTTTCCGCCCGCATTCCTCTTTTGTGTCACGTTTCCCCTCGGCTTTACGACAATGAGTCTCGCATCAGAAGTGCTGGCGCAGCGGCAGTCAACGTGAAAAAAATAAGGGAAACATTTATTGTCAGCTTTAATTAATGTCGTATAAGCAGTTTAAAAGTGTTCACAATGCTTCTTGCATGAGTGCGAGCCCCAATTTTAGATATAATCTCAATTACTTGAAGGATGTAGCTTTATTGACATTGTGGTGAAGTAACTTTTAAGCTGACTTGAACAGCGTTGCAATTTTTATTGATGGCTAAAAAGTTAAATTTTTCATCCATCTCGTGTTTACCTGGCGGTTGTTTTTATTTTAGGTCATTCTGCACTCATCCTCATTGTTCATTTTAAAATCAGTTTTTGTTTTGCCTTAATTAACAAATATGCTTTCATGCCGAGATCATCATCATCATCATCAGGGGTCAACAATCCTAGGATTGGTTTGACGCAGCCCTCCACTCGATTCTTCTCGGCCAGCCTCTTCATATTTAGGTAGTTCCTCTCTTTCACGTCCTTTACGACCTGTTCTATGTAACTCATACGTGGCCTGCCTTTTCCATTCTTCCCGTTCACTTTTCCTTCGACGATTGTCTTCATCAGGCCATCGTTTCTTAAGATGTGGACGATTAAGTTGTCCCGTCTTCTATTTAAGGTTGTCAGCAGACTTCTCTTTTCCCCCACTTCTCTTCTCTCTTTCTAATGCCGATAAGGAGGTGTAATATCAACATTTCGAGCTAACGTTTGCCTCATCATTTCCATTTCATTCTCAGAATGGTAAGGTGGTACATTTCAGCGGCGCATAAAATCCGGAGGACACCACAGATAAAATGTTTTACTTATTTATGAATCAAGCCTGACAATAATTAAAAAAATTAAATTCCCCGCAATCTAGGCTATACGTTTTGCTCCCCCAAGTATTCGCAGCCATGATATAACCTTGGTTTCTCTCTCCGTATCGTGCTTCCCAAATAGTCTTTAAAGTACAATTACGCTTACAATTTATAACAAAAATAACAGGAGACATTTAGATTTTATTTAATGTGAATATTATTCATGTATAACTTCATTCTGATCAGAGAGTTGATTAGGATTGAGAGAATGTTAATAAAAGAGATATCTTCTCGCTTTTCAGTAGATTGCACTCTACATGTCCGATAATGTTGATGGCTATGGAATGAGTTTCAACTTCATAACTCCCTCCACCGCCGATATAGAGGCCGCAAAGAAGGAGAAACAAATCTTGCCACTCGTTACAGGCATCACCCACAACGCCAGGAATGGACGACTGGACTTGGCTCCGCCCATAAACGTCACAGCGAAGGTTACGTGACCGATGCAGCATATTTGTGGGAAACATGCTAACGGGCTTACCTACCCTTCCTGCCCCGACTCTTCTGTTTATCGTCCGTTTGTGTTTGAAGCACTTGTTCTTTCTTGGTTGAGAAAGCGCGTTGCTTTGTGATTGTGCAGTATTATCCCGTGCTCGGGTGCAAGAGTAGTGCATTTACGCATAAGGTTTCGTTTCACTCGTTTTCAAAGGAAGAACCTTTAAAAAAACTTTGCGATGTGAAGATACGGCGTGACAACAAAAATATCCCAGCACATGAGGGTATGTTCACTCCATTTCAGAGAGGAGGATTTCCGTGAGGAAATTTTAGGGCAACGCAATCGAAATTTCGTCCCATCACTGCGTTTGTAAACTTTACAACTATTTTTGCGCGCACGTTTGTGTACGTATCCGTTTTGAATAGAGATTTTTGCTAAACGTGCAGCTTCAGAATTTATTAAGTGAAATTGCTATATAATGCAGAAAAAAGAAACTAACTTGCAAATTTTACCGACAATGAGTTAATGAAACTCAGTGGAACTCCAATGTTAACTTTCTCTTTTTTGTGAGATGTTTTCTGTGATTATATGCTCTGTAAATCTACTTTGAAAATTTTGATGCGACTTTTGTGCGAGTTAGGTGCATGCAGCAACTATTTTTTCACCCATTGAAGTTATAAATCTTAAGTAATAAATTCTTAGGGATGAAATCCTAGCCTCTGCGAATGATCAGTACAGAATAGTACTAGCCAATGAAGCAGCATTTCTAAATTTTTCAGGGATTCCTTGAACATTTTAATACATCGGCTAACTAAAAAAGAGCATTGCACCCATCTGAAAGCATGGGTGCATTGTTTGGTTTTATTTGTACGACAGCTAGAATTTAATTTCATTTTCTTTTCCGTAGTTGAACATTCATTTAGTTGTTTTAGGCTACCTTGGTGTCTCCTACGTGACCAAGTTCATATTACTCATTACAAAAAGACAAATCCAGCAAATTATGTGGTATTTTACACTGGTAAAGATCAAACGCCATAAGTGTTCATTTATGCAAGTGTTACAATTCTTTGATGATAATGATGAAATATATTTATTCATCCCGGGAACAATGAAGTGATGGGCTTCGTTAAGGAAGATTACGGAAACACAAGCAGAATTTAAAAAGGAATCTCAAAGCAATACAAAAACAAACATCATCATCAGTCAGCAATCATAGAATTGGTTTGACAAGGCCCTTCACTCGATTCTTCTATATGCCTGCCTCTTCATTATGACGTAACTCCTCTCCTTTACATACTTCACAACCTGTTCCATGTATCTCATACGAGGCCTGCATTTTCCTTTGTTTTTGGCCATTTGTAGGGAGCCTGGCATCATTATTTTAAAACTTCACAACCACACTCAAAGGTTTATGAGCTTTATTCATTCAAAATTGCGTCACATTTAGAGTGAACTTTGATTTTGTATTGTGGCTGTGTATATCAGCCTGTGTTAAGCCTAATATTTGCGTCGGGTAACAACTGAAAATGATTTATATCTTTAGTGAAAGTCAACGAAATTTCGAATGGAATAATACATATCTTGCATACACTAATTCTAATCATGCCTTAAGATCATTTATTTCCATTAAGGCATAACTTTCTTGTCTCGCTTTTACACCGACGTCCTCGTCGAGTATCCCCGTCCGAACAACTTTCATGTAGCCGCATATAAAAAGACGAAAACCTTCCATTATCATGCGTGGGCTTCCATTCATTCCGATATTAGTCAAACATGAACCTAAACTAAAGTTTTGTTACTGTTTTAGCACTTTACCCCACGAGGCTATCCACGTTTTGTACCGTTTTGTACTACTGTTACTACCAGAAAGGGCTCGGGACGTTTCCCACGTTTCCCACAAATCTAACACTGCCACCTACAGCGTTAAAAAGGAAGCTCTATGCTCCGCCCACTTCCACTCGTCCATTGTTCCATAATCCGTCAGAATCTAGGCAAAATTTACACCATGCCCGGAAGTGATGTGACCATAATTTAAATGTGACCTATTCAACTCTACGTTTGAATATCTCATCTATCTAAATGTACATAATACCCTGCAAGCCACCAGAAAGGTGTGTGGCAGGGAGTGAGTTCTCACCTTTACATCCACTGCATATCATGCATTTAAAAGGATTAGTATTAACATATTAGTCACTATAAAAAAGATAAAAAAAGAAACGCAAGCATGCAAAAACGTGCTGTTAGTTGTGCTACCTTCAAGTCCTTATACCAACATGCAACTACCAATGTTATCCATTGCTACACTCGTACTGGATATATTTACCGCTGCTCATATCCCAAATTGTACGAGGAAAAAGGGACATTTTGAATCTGTAAGTTCGGCAGTCAGTTTCTCTAATTTTGTAATTATGGTCCAGTCTACCATAGTAAGCTGGGGTTCGCAAAATATTTTTAACGTCATCACTGAAAATATAATCTTGAATTTATATAGGAGATTAAGTCTGCATTTCAACCTGCGATCTAAAAATTATTCCTATTTTAATTCATTTAATAAAAGGTTACACTAATATAATTATCGTACCATCCCTTTACAAATCTTGCCAATCTTCGCTGCACACGTTCATGTTCGTTATTTAGACCGATTTCGTAGGGATCCCATACACTGGCAGCATATTCCAAATGAGGTCTAACAAGGGAAAAGTAGCTGATTTCTCGTACATGATCGTCACATTTACCCAATACTCTTTTGATGAATCCCATTCTACGATTAGCTTGACCCATTATTTCACGTACTTTTGTAATATCCATGCAACGTGAAAGTTTCCTTGCTCACTCGGTTGAATTTCTCACTGTTTCCGCTCTAGTCACTACCATAAATGGTCAAATACCTTGAAAATCAGAAAACTGGACTTCCAAGTTAATAATGGAAGATTTTCTCACATCCTATACCTATCCCTTAAAAAAAACCACGTTCTTCCCTATATCCTTTCCCTCGCAAAAAATCTAACACATTCCACACTTTTGATATCCTTTGCAGGCTTGCATTAGAAATCTTATATTTGCTATCTACTAATGGGAATGACATAAAATTACTTTATGTGGTTGCAGCAACTAGCTTTTTGATGGATAAGGAATAGTTGTTCTATAACACTTTAGATGTACTTCTGTTACTGCTGAGACGTTGTTCAGAATAATTTATGGCTCGTTTCAACCCCTACATTTTCATATCTCATATGGACAAAGATAATGTGTTCTGAAAAGATGTACTGAAAAATAAATCCGAGTTGAATTATTTAATGTAAACATTGTAACACGTAGAAAATGGATGTTAGTTTCTGAAAAATGTTCGAGTATCACATTTCTCTCTCGTGTTTTCCAAGCAAGGTCAATTGCTCTTCAAGTGACTTGGATCACAAAACGAGTAAAGAACCTGTCACCACCATTTTACATGTTTTTATACGTGCTTCAATTCAATCCCCTCTACGAAATATAAATTAATAAAGGAGGTGGTGAGAGCTCGATGCTCGACCCTTTCCAGTTTTTGAGATGCCATCTTCCTTTCACTCCCGGGTTGGAATGAGTCACATACCTGGCACGAGGTGCCAGAGCGACCCGCATTTAACCAGTGATTCCTTCCCCACCTCTCTCTGTATAGGTTTGACCTAGAGATAGACATGTTTCGCTAGGCATCGCAAAAAAACGGGCCGCCATTTGTAAGAAGTTTGAGAATTCCGAATGCACATTTCATTTTGCGTATATTGTTATCCCAATTGCTTGTGCACTGAAGTGACGAACTTAGAATTTAGAAGTTAATCTAAGAACGTTATGACAATGTTGGACATCCACGATCTTTGATAATAAGGCACGTTTACATCTACACCCTGCCACCGCGATGGGGTGTGGCAGGGGGTGATGATCACCAAGCCGGCACTATTGACGTGCAAACAATCAACTATAGGGTCTCATGCAACTAGATTGTTAGTAACTATAGTATTTAAGGGATTAATGGCCGGTTGCACGAACGATACATATGTATTCAATAAAGTTATGAGACTCATAACCCCTAGCAACCATTCAATAAGTGTTGCATGAACGTTCAATAAGTTTATGAGTTCCATAAACTGTCAGATAACTTATCGAACCAAATTGGTGGGGTTAAAAGCTTATGAGTTCCATAATAATACAATATGGCAGCTTTGTAATCAGATGTCTGGAAGTGTCATTGCTTGAGGATTGATTTTATTGAAAGAAAAAGTTCGTTTTTTTCAAGTTATTCGACATTTACTCCCACCTAACAAGCTTATAAGTCATATTTGACAACCAGGTATGCATATAATAACTAAACATTCCATATTTTCCTTTATTTGAATTGTCATGGATTGCCGATTTACTGTGAATTAATTTTGCACAGTTTGAAAGGTTCATATTTTGCCGCGGTACGATAAAATTCTAAACGTAAATACGCAAGCCGTGGCGCAAGAGTGCAGTGATCATCTGTCGCAATCTGTTTATTTGAGTTGCGGTGTTCATATTCAATGATATCTAGGTTTTAACGTGTGTAATAACTGCAACGAACTTGTTAATGCGAAGAATATTACTTTCGGTTGTAGTGTGCAATTGCATTCTTTTAATAAGTACGTAGATAAACTCGGTGTTTCCTTTAATTATCTCGCTGATGTGTTTCTGCTACTCATTGCTATGCAGGAAATGGGAATGGTTCGCCCTACTCCCACACGTGTTTTCTCATATTCCTTTCAAACGTTGAAACTCACAACCATTACAATAGCGAGTTATTATACCGTGCACAATAATACGGATGCATAAATACATAGCCCTTGGTATTAAATAGGCAAAATCTGGCGGAAGTCTTTCCTAACTCAATATTATAATCAATTGGAGAATTGAGGCGGATGTTTTCCCCTTTCTGTTATTCCTATGGTTAATATTTGTTAAGTAGGTACAGTGAAATAATTGGATCAGAAAAAGGGAAGTTTGTGTTTTTCCAGTTGAATGGCCACATAATTTAAATTAGATTTTATCACAGTGAATGTTTGTGACCACAAAATAGTATGACTGGTATATTTGGTTAATTAGAGTATTAACCGTTTCTTAATTACGAAAGTGCTCATAAACGTTGAGTTGCTTAAAAGGCCAAAGTAATAGAGCTTTGTTTAAAGTCTATGGTAATTTCAAGGTGGTGAAAGGTACATATTATCTCGGCCTATATATTGAACCAAAATCTAAGAGCGTTGAGGGGTAGAGAATATTTTATATTACTATGACTTGAGCTTGGAAAAAGGGATTCTTACTTGATTTTAATGGAATGATCTGCATTAAATTTTTATGAAAGCATTTTTTTGGGCCTGCAAACCAGTAATGGTGCAGTTGGTGAAGATTTATAGGTGCTACCTACTAGGTATAGGTACTAGGAATGTCTACTGTTCACTAGAATTTCTCTCCTAGTGGTATACAGGACCAATTAAAATAATCAGTCTAATTAGCTTTTTATTTAATAGGATGGATCTGAGTGAAGCATCATCCACTTCTTCAGATGAAGAAATAATGAATGTATTAAGAAATGTTCCAAGAATGAGGATTTTCCGAGAGAAATTCAATCCTTTCAATCTTTATAATGAATCAGAATTCAAGGAACGATTCAATTACCCAAGCAGCTTGTTATGGATCTTCTACAGAAATTTGAAAACAATTTGAAGCCAATCTCCAAAAGAAGCAAGCCTATTACTGCTATCAATCAGTTGCTTATTACTCTCAGATTTTATGCCACAGGAACATTTCAAATGGTAGTTGGTGACACTTTTCGAGTCCATAAATCTACAGTCTGTCGCATAATCAAAAGAGTTACCCACCACATAGCCCTCTTACGGCCACAGTATATTTGTATGCCTAAGGATGAACATTTAGTAAGCACGAATTTTTCAATATTGCAACATTTCCATCAGTCCTTGGTTGTATGTATGGTACGCATATTCCTATCCAGTCTCATGGGGGTGAGCATGGTGAATTGTACAGGAATAGGAAAGGATATTTTTCCAAGTAGTATGTGATGCCCAAGTAGTGTGTGATGCTGAATTAAAAATTATTTATATTGTTTCACGTTTCTCTCGAAACGTTGTTGATGTTTCTCTCGAATTCATTGAAATTTTTTCCCCGCTTTGCCATTATGCACCTCTTCTTACCGTATTTTGAACTGTTTTGAACTTTCGCTCGTCAAGTTTGTTTACTATCTCCAACGGTAGTGTCTATGTAGTGTCGACTGTAGTGTCATCTTGTGGCAGTTTGTTGTACTTCGTGCTCTAAGCAATAGCTATCGAGAGATTGTTTATGAGCCCGATTGTTTCTTGCAACCCGAAAAACGCTATGAGTTCCATAAGTTTATGGAACTCATAGCTATCGAATACATAGCGGAAGTTTAGTGCAACCGGCCATAATACATGCATCATGCACTACAGAGTACTCTAAAATATTACCCCTACCTATCCCTGCATATTGTGTTCTCTTATAATACGGGGGAAAAATGACGTTTTGAATATATCATTATGACAATCTATCTCTCTATTTTTATTTATCTGGTGGAATCTGGCATAATACGCAATTGTTTGCAGAATCCATATGCCTAACATCTTCAGTAAAGATATCGGATTGAAATTTCTCTAATAGATTTAATCTGTACTTTAACCTACGCTCTGATAATAATTCCCACCCTAATTCTTGTATTATTTCTGTTACACTACTAAACCTATCGTAACATCTTTTCACTAACCTACCTGCTCTACGCTGCAGACTGTCTAGTTCTCTGATCAAACCTAATTCATTTGGATCCCATACACTGACTACATACTCAGGGCTCGATCAGTTGATCTTGAGTAACTACTCAGACAAGTACTGAGAATTTTCATTCTTTCCTTTGGTAGTCTTTATTGCGAATAAGGAAATAATGTAATGAACGATTTGAGTCATCGTTAAATACAAAGCCACCCAGTTAGCAGGAAAATTGACGTGAAAGATTAAGTAAATATTTTCCATTATGTTCGGGGAACTACTGATATTTTGATCGTTTCTTGGAGACGATGACGCAGGTTTTAAGCAAGACGACCAACAGGCGGAAACGAGTCCGTAGAAAAGAGAAATCTCTTCATCAACTCACCACGAAGACGCGAGATGGACCTAGTATCAATGTACGCAAAACACTTTTTTATGCTTTTTAAAATCTCTAGTTTTTCAGAGTGAATCTTTTTTCTCATCACCAATAAAAAAAGTTTTACAGATGCAAACTGAGAATATTGAATATATTATATTAATTGAATTTTGCGTGACACTGTTGTCTCAATATTTCTGAAACTAGTTCAAAGAATTTGAACAACTCATGTGATAACTTTTTTGGGGATTTGATTTTCTCATATAATCCGGGTCGCATTCATACTCATCTGAAATCACCTTAGAGTATACTTAAACTATTACTTGACGCCATGGAGCTTACTCTTCTACTATAAAAACTACTTGCATAACCCTATTGTAAGCTTTAATAACGATCCTAACTTTGACCAATTGTGGACGCGAGCAATTACACAGGAACGTTAAACCTTAATAGTACCTACTATTGGCTCATAAATTGATATAATAATTAAGAAATCAAGATGTGATATCCCTTAATATAAATATTCCTGGTAGATACTAATTTAGTGTACGGGAAGCAGGCAAATATTGTTATGATTGCGTCAGTCACAAACGCAATTTTTCTCTGATTTTATCTATGTCAAATGGGAGCCTGTGCTCTCATTATATTTCATTTTCATATAAATCTATGGAAAACCCTATGGAGAAAGCCACCACGAGAGCTCTCATGCCCTGCGTTTATGCTATTAGGAAGATAAGATGCTTCTGGCATTTCGTTATTTATCGCTGCTTAATATCTTTTAAATATTTCAAAGATCTCTTCCACTGGAGCTGCGTACCTTTTATATCCCTACTGTTAAAGATACTGAAAAGGACAATGCATATCTTCCTTTTGTCTTTAGTTTCTCTCTGGTATTTGCGATGTTTTCTGAAAATGAGATTTGGCTAGGAATATTATAAAATATTGCATCATTATAATATGCTTCAATAACGTTATAACATTCTGTGGAGCTTTTTCCTTAAAATTTAGATTGCTCGATACATTTATTAGAATTATGCTAGTGATTGCTCATTAGTTTCTTCGTAGATCTCATAAGAATATACTCATTTAACATATTTTCGCATGTAGAAGAGTTAAAGTTCCACTCGGTCAATCTTATTTGTTTGATTTGATTTGCGTTTTGGTGCGTGTCAGGGACGGGATATTCCCTTGAGACTGCTTCCTCACAGTTTCTCCCCATGCTATTATTTTATCACATCACATGAAAATGGCAAATTGCATGTTTCAGCAAGCTATGGACATAAAATCGATATTCGGAAACGCTGCACTAGATTTCATTGTAATGTAGATACCTAATCTATAAAAAAAACTGGAACAATCGCTTTTTGTTTCTCTCGATGGTGTGACTTTGCACGCTTTTAGTTCATAGGTATTTTTTTGTTATTTATGGGAACATGCGTGAAGTATTCGGGGGAAACTTATTTTTCATGGTTGTGATGGAATTATTAATGGGACTTGAAAGAAGATGGAAGGAAATACGCATCTCTAGAATCGATACACTCCAGAATATAAAAATACAACTTACTTACTTAGTAACAATCAAACAGTTACTTTCGTAGATGGCCGTCGGAAATCACCTACCATCTTATTGTATTTCGGGCTTCGGCGTTTTCAAATGTTCAAAAAGGTATGACAAATTATAGGAAAAAGAACAGAAAAATGTAGGTATGATATCCCTAAGGAAGAGCATAAAGGAAGTATCGTAGGTGAAAGTGAAGAGCGAGGTAAATGTGTATCGTTGATATTATTAAACCAGGTGATATTTGAATTTAAAATGAAAGTATGGGTAGAATATTTGACCCAAACAGGCCCAGAAAGCAATGCATACCGTGGTATGCTCTTTTATTGCACATTACTGGGTGGTTAATCGTAGGCATTCTACGACTTTTCCTAAGGGCGATCAAATGAGGATTCTGTAACTTTCCAATGCATGAATATGTATGTAGGCTATTCGTATGTAATGACTATGGAAGTGAGTTAACAGCTAGTGTATTTGGAAACCATCTTACAAATATTGGCCCTTCCAATCATAAATACAGGCAGTCCTTCTCTGATATTCCTATTTATTAAAAATATAGTTTTTTTTTGCATACTCAGGATCTTTCTCCTTCACTGAGTCTCAAATATTTTGTCAAATATCCCTATATAGTCACGTAAAATTATTTATAAGGTCATTACGTTCCTAATAATCATGTGTATACACATTTTTCCCTAAAAATTTAACCACTAATGAATTAAATCGTGTAATATTAGTATTTTCGCACTACCAAGTCAGTCTTACTCGTTAGTACCGAAATTTATTTTGAGGGACATGATATTTGATTCTCAAGTATATATTGTGCAGCAGGAGCACTGGTGAAATATCGTCATAAAAATAACAAACACAGACAAATCCCTAAACAACAAATATTTCACAAATATTATGTATTGTGGAGAAGATATCTTCAGATACCTATCCTCTTCCGAAATAAATCCCTAATTGCTGTGCTGATGGCACCATGAAGTAGCGTAATTGCCATATGCATTCGTTATTTCTGAGTAGCAAATTCATTTTACAGAATGGAATCAACGTCCGATAATCTTATCCAAGCTGGACTATTAGTATGCAATTTTTTCTTATAGGCTGGCGTGCGTCTAATAGTTATTGTTTGAAACGGTACCCATCAGCAAAATATGTTTTCATCGAGTTGTTTTTATCACCTGCACATAAAGTGGTGTGAATGATTGATGGTAATGGTAGCCAAGAGTCGCAAACACGCGCAGCTTCAGTCTTGTTTTTCTGGCACGTCGTACGAGAGGAAATAACAGGTCCCGAAGATGCTTTCTTGCGCAACCAATCGGAAATTCAAATAGCGGGAGGGCATCCCACTGACCTCCCGGCGATGATAAAGACGACCATCGTGGCGATTTCTACACTCTGTCCTTGGAAACGTTTAGCCGCCATAAAATGAAAATTTTGCAACGCTCTTTTATACCGGGAGGGAAAAACATGTCACGCTTCCTTTCGTGGAACAGACTGTTGCTAGCCACCGTCTCGTGACTCAACAAAACCTCCATCAATTCGAGAGCTCTTTTATCGTGCCGTGCTCCTATAGTGCCCTAGGTAATTTGCAATTCTGGATCGCATTTATTCCTAAATAGCGGAGGAATTACGTGCCTCTACAATTATTAGTGCACAACTGAGTGCTGTGCTGATCTGGAAAGCATATGAATGACATGTCATAATAAATCAATCAATCGTCCTCTTTGTATGAGAGTTAGGTGTACAGTTAGGCATATATTCGTGTAATGTAGTGCGAATAATGTTATCTATCTTTTTTACCATTTCGCACCACAAAGGCAACTTCCCTAAGGGGGGGATGAATTACAATGCCTCATATCTATGCTTAAAGCATTTCCAGCCAGCCACGTCGAGGGAATGATGAAGGGATAAAATCAAAAAACGTGCCCTCCGAACTGGGAATTCGTATAATTTTTAACGAGAGTTTCGGTCTGAAACTCTGGTTAGTTATCCAAACTGGTTCTAATTCCATTTTTTTAATTCTTTTATTTGGCGCAATAGTTCCGTAAATTTCATCCTTTATGCTGTTAACTCTGCTCTATCAGTATTGCTCTATAATCTACTCTAGCATGCTTTATTTTTGCCCATGTGTCACTCATTTGTGAACCATGGAAATTATCAATAGTTCATTGATTAATTCCACTTTCTTTACTTTATGAGTATGTGAAAGACATTATGGAACTCTATATTTTGAGGAAAATTCGCTGTTTTTATGACTCGTTTTAATCGTTGAGCATAGCGTGTAGGAGATGGTATTAGTGGAGTAGCTAGGGTATTAGGTTTGAGTTCTAATACCGGTAATCATAGAGATATTTCATTGGTTTACCGATAAGTAATTTAGGTGCTATAGAGTTCAGTGCTCCATTTATAGGGATGGACTACGGATAGATAAGTGAAGTTTGAGTATTCTATAATGCATCATAAACATATTTGTTTACACTGCTAACTCCTGCATGCTTTGGCAAATAAAAATTAAAATACATTCGAAAATACCAAAACAATTAATAGTTATTAAGTTATTACCTTTCTATGTCTATACTCATAATTTGGTAGAACGTGATATGCATATTTGTTATTGTGCCTCGATCGGATTTTGAATCTCATCGTGTATTAAATTTTTATTTCAATTTACATGTCAATAAATTTAATAAAAATAATAAAAGTCATGTGAAAGTGATTGAAGAAGTATATTACGACAAAAATAAAATGACGAAAACATTGCGTTAACTTGTTCATTAACAGAGATGATAATGAACAAGTTGACACAAGTTAAAGAACCGAGTTAAACACAATGTGTTTTTGAGTGATAATTTGTAATCTAGATTAAATGATTAAAACAAAGTGAATGCTCACATGTAAAGGTTGGAAATTGAAGGTTCTGAATCGATACAATGACTGAAAGAAAAATTTATTCCGCGATAAGGATCGAACGCGAAACCTGATGTACACTAGATGTCGTTTACCACTCCAATTTTGGCAGTCAGGTGAATGTAGGCTACCCGCTAGTCATTTTACTCGGGAGGACTTTTGTTTTTCTCGCGAGCCCGGTTCTATGAAGAAAAAAGCGTATTTCTTCATTTTGCTTCTAGTCGGACGAACGTATTTTAATCTCATTTTGTGATCCGAGTTGCATTAGCTCTCTTTGTTAGTTATATGCCTTTAGCGCGTGTATGGTGATTTTTTATCTTCTACCACCATCTCGCGGTGACCTGCTGGATATTTCATAGGTAGGTAGATTTCAATAAACTTTTTTATCTTCAGCGAACGGAGCAACGAGTGTATACGAGTGTATGTATGCTGTATGCTCGTATGTTGTTGCGAAGTCAAGCTGGATTTCGTAGAGAAAAACCCTCCAATGTTCTCCTCTTCCTTTAACGTGAAAATTATATTACTTACTTAGTTTACATGTTCTAAAAATACCTCAAACTAATATATAGAAATATAGGAAGTTAATTAAAGAAAATTATATGACCTGGAAATGTGGATGTCGTTGTATCGGTACAGGAGAAGATTTTTTTAAGTAGCCGCATTCGTCGTCATCGATTGTTTTTTGGTTACTATTAATTTTAGGTTCCTTTAATGGAACATGAAATATTCCTAATTCCTCGTAAAGTCGTACACGACTTTGATACCATATTATTATATGTTAACCCATATTTCCTTCCGATAGACTCTTGAGCAAAGGCAACAAAATATTCGACGTAATGTTCAAGCTACATTCTTTTGGATTGTTATAGGTATATTCATAACTATTCACACCAACTCGGATTGAAAACCTAACTTAAGCCACATTTTGCCAATTGAAAGATAAATTTACTTGATAGTTTTTGGCGTCACTTTATGCAATTTACTTGTATTCATTATGAATGACAAAATATACTTTGTATTTCCACATTTATTTATCTCGCACTAGTACGACCATGGTCGAATAATCGTCGAAACATGGTGGCAGTAGTGCGAGATAAATAAATGTGGAAATACAAAGTTTATTTTGTAATTCATAATGATGAATTTTCTGTAAATAAATCGGGGGAAGATATTTTTACAGCCCTAGTCCTAACGCTCCTATACAGCGCAAAACATTTGATATTCAATGTAAGTAAGATTATAAATACAGGGTTGGTAATATCACTAACCGTAGAAAAAAGAAACACTGATTGGGCTAAAAATTAGCGTATATATTACTGAATACAAACTTAAAAGCCAATTTTTTACCAATTTAAATATATAAATACCTCTTGGAATCGAGGCCCGTCAATTATGACCATGTTAATACGCTTATCGAGCCAGGCAGGCTGACTCTTGACTTTTGACTCAATGACTTTTCCATTGCGTCCGGATAGATTTTTAGCAGGCAATGAGTAACATAACCTATTAGATTTCAAATTCTCGCTCCAGTCTAAGTCCACTACATAGTTGCTGTGCAGCCTCATCAATTGGTGTAAATGGGGAAATGAATCCGTCGGAAGATAGGTCAGCATTGTTAATCGAGAGGAAATATTTTACTGAACTACACCCGTATTGAGCGCTGAAAATGTCAATAAAAATGCCCCTGAAATATTCGCTATTTGCTAAAAATTGCCGTGGTAACAGGTCGGTGGCCTGGTAACACAAAGATTGCGGATTCAAATCCCACCCAGGGCATGGATGCTGTGATGGTACCTACTAGGATTAAGGTCTTGAATCAGTAGGCGCGGTATACCTTAGCGATGGGAGCAATTAAACATAAGACTGCTACCACGACATTTACTACCTATGTATATACAAAGCCCGTATCTGCCTTATTACAGTAGAATTGTTTGATAATATAGCTTTCAATTGCATTAATAATGGTGGTAAATCATGGGACCATAGTTAAGTTCGAATGCACCAATTAGTAAGAATGGGTAATTGAGTGACGCAAGAAATTTTTCTGGGAATGGAAGGAGAGAGGAGTGATATCATAAGCTTGCTCTGAGTTGATGGGTTGGGTCTGGTAGGAAGAAGAGGAGAGGGGTGAGAAGTTGAGGCAGAAAGTTTATTTAGTATGGGCATCCACGTGTGATTCATTTGAAGGCCACCATCTCTATTGAAGTTGGCTTTCTGTTTTCTTATCTCGATGGCCTCTCGATAAAGATGAGGTTTGAATTTGTTGACCCTGGCGAGATCATTAGTTTTTTCGAAGTCGATTTGATGACCAAGGGCCGCGTGCTCGGCCACCGCCAACTTCGAAGTCTGTCCGAGTCGAGTGGCCCGATTATGCTCTTCTACCCTCGTTTTAATGCTTCGTCCAGTTTCCCCAATATACTTCTTTCCGCATGTTATCCCGCAGATTCCCTGCACAAATGCCAGAAAACGCGAAATTTTTTCGATGGTACCTCGTTTGATTGTCATCCTGTACGGAGTTTTCTATTGGCAATTGCTGTCACAAAATTCGTTTTAAAAACCTTAAGACATATCACTTTGTTGACATTGAATTTCTTTATTCACATTCCTAGACAATTGAGCAATCGAGTCAATGAAATAAAAGAGGAAATCGCGTCTCTAACAAAAGTGGCACAAAATGGGGGCGTTTACTCGAAACCGAAATCGCAATTTTGTACACAAAATTGTTAGATGGAAACGAAAAAAGAAATTTAGTGAAAAAATTAATCTTTTAACCACAACCATTCACTCATAAATCAAAAATTAAAATAAGCAAAAGGTGACGCACACCGTAAAAGCTGCTGTGATAACATTGACGTTATTTTCCTCCCGTCCTTGACTGCTTTCAGGGGAGGGGGAAGGGAGTGGAGGGGGGGTTCTCGGAAGGTCTGCTCGCACAGATGCTGTCGAAATCGCTCCCATTGGCCGAGTCAGCTGTGTCCCCCCCTTTGCGATAAGGCGAAGTAGCTTCGCGGGCTCAGTTGTGATTGGACGAAGTCGATGACGTCAGAGGTTGCACCACGCCCACTTTTCCGAAAGGGTTAAAAACATCAGTTTTTCGACGCCTATAACTCGATAAATAATTGACGGATCAAAAAACGTAAAAACACGCGTCTTTTCATTTTGAAAATTCTATCATATTCGGCAATTAAAAAAATATAGTAAACGACCCCATTGATTTACATTCAATGGTCTCCAAAGGCAACAGTGGCATCATACAGCCCGAAAAAATTATATGGGTCTATGCCTAGGACATTTATTTACAAAATAAAACTAATTTTATTTTTAAATCGGATATTTTATTTTTGTGATTTTGGCCAGCCAACCCGGGCTTTGGCTCTACTGTGCCAGGTAGTGGCTGGTCAGTGTTACGACTGTCCTTTGCCTGTGATGAGATGGGAGGAAGTCATTTTGGCTTCCGCTGCCTCTCTTATCAGAAGGAATCTCCCTCGTGATGAGGTTGCGGCCCCCGATAAGGGTTAAGCGGAGGCTCAGTCGCAGATTATAACCGCGTGGCGATGATGAATCATGGGGCGGGCGGTGATGAGGAGGAGCAGTCCTCGTCCTCGAGATAGTGGTACGGAGAATTCAGCGCCTGGCCGTGGGAATGCCGGCGATAGCGTGACGGGTTCTGGTGATGCTTCATTTCTTCATTCAGAATGATGAAGATCAAACGGATCAACCGAGTGACAAACGAAAAAATCTTAATAAAGGCGGGAGAAAAGAGGTATTTCTATAGCCTTAACAAGGAAACGGGACCACTTAATTGGCCATATCATAAGACAATAGGCTGATGAAGACAATCATCGCAGGGCTAGTGAATGGCAAGAATGGTAAAGGCTGGCCTCAGAAGAGATACTTAGCATTATCACAAAAATACTTTCTATATTTCCTCAATAAGTTTATTACACCGACCCAGGTTTCAGCAAGGCATTGCCATTATCAAGGCAATAATTCTTGATTGATAATGATAATAAACCTTGATAATGGCTATGTCTTGCTGATACCAGGGTCGGTGTGATAAACTTATTGAAGAAATTTAAAAAGTATATGTGTGATAACGATAATTGTCACATATTTCCAAAAATTATCGCAAGATACGTTAATATCTTTCAGAAGAGATATACCTACCTATAGAACAAGTGGTGAAGGATATGGTGGAGAAGAAATATGTAAATATGAAGAGGTTTGCCGATAGGAAATCCGAGTGGAGAGCTGTGTCTATGCAATCTAAAGATTGTTGACTGATGATGATGATGATCCATACACTGATGTAAAATAATGGGCGTAAAATAACTATAAATTATTATTATTTTTGCTATACGAAGATTAAATTGAATGTTTTACAAATTTAAAGATTTGTAAAATCTGCATTCACATAACTTCCTAAAAGTCAAGTCGAAGGTGTAGGCAGGCAAAGGCTGAATTACCGCCACAAATACACTTCAATTAATCATTGACAGATGTGACAGTGTAGTAGAAACATGATGTTAAGGGCAAGGTGGGTAAACATTCAATGGTTTTCTTTTTCGAGGTATTTATTGCACGGTAAAAAGCTGCGTCCACCTTCGGATGTTGCATGGAGTAAAGCAAGAGCATAGACCTGGGGCTGTATTCATCTACATCTACACGATTCCCTTAAGAGCAACAGATGTGGGGCGGGGTGAATCATCATCAGGTATAGATGGGTCTAAAGAAATAAATACTAATTTTCATTACTACTACACGAGTTTTATTGTTAAATTTGAATTCTATGATAAATGGAATGCACATAGCTCCTCAACACCGTCCTACTTACACAGTGTGTGAGCAGGATCGACCTCGATCATATCGTATGCCACCGTTATGTGTACCCAGAACGCTTCCTGTACTACTGAATTTATTAATTTTTCTACGGCATAAATTACGCGTCGAAATTACTTTTAGTTACTAAACCATTGCTTATTTCCATCATCTAAAAATTCTTATTATGTTTAATATTTTTCCATAAGAATTTTTAAATACAATATTGCAATTTAATTTTCTTCAATCCTAATAAGAAATTTGTCCTTATTCGTCCCCAACTTTCTTTCTACCATCCTTAAAACTGCCGTCTCTTCCACGGTTGAGTCGTCAACATGAGTCAGCTTCTTTCACTTGTGATATTCTCTCCATCATTTATTTCTCTTCTCTCCCTTCTGCCTCGTGTAAACATTGGCTTCGTGGGAATCATTTCTTTGGCCTCTATGAATGCTCTCTTTGTCCCTCCAGTCCCAAGCTAAGGGGCCATGTGATTCGCTCTGCATCTTCCGCAGGCAATAATAGTAAGCGATATGAGTCTCAAAGCAGTCAACGCAATCTAGGACCTCCCAAAATCTTTGCTCATCCCTCCAAAGACTTTCAAGAGCACGCATTTCATTCAGCCAGAATCTTTCATGGTGTGTGGTGTCGTTCTTTTGACTCGTGTGTTCTGTTATTGAGCTATTATCTTTATAAATAAGTATATCTATATCAGTTTCAACAATTAGAAGAGGGAAATAATTCCCAAGTGAAGAGTGTATATGTGAAGTATTACTTACAAGTGATTTTGACGATTGTGTGTCTTCGGAAAGTGGAATGAAACATATTTCACGTGATTGCAACGAGATTGATATAATGCAGGTTACAACCACTGTAACCGCTCACCATTGTAATACGCTCTTTATGAGGAAAGTAGGAAAAAGTGAACAACCTTTCATTTCGAGTGCAACTGGCCGAGAGGATTATTTTTTTAACGTGCAACTGTACACGGGAATTGTGTGCCTTGCCATCAGATACCGAAAGGATACAACTTAGTGCCAAGGCTCACTGAGAGACATTTTCTGAGGATTGTGGTAACGGTGAAAAAAAAGTTTACAGAGAGTGCCAAGGTGAAAAAAGAAGTGATAGCGTGTACTAATATGAAACATGTGTATGAATTGCTTTGTTCCTTATCATACAAAGCGAAATATCTAATGTAAAATAACTTGAATACTTCAGTGCATGCGATGCAAAGGACGAAACATTAGCTTCTCCATGAAATTAATAGCAGATGATCTCATAAATGCGCTGAAAGTGACTGAATCATATTCTAGCGAAAAGGGAAGACGGAAGTCCCCGCGCGATATAGAATTCCTTTTAAAAATACACCAAGATAGAGTGTGAACATGAAATGAAATGTTTAGAACATATTTACGATCGCTATGTGCGTGTAAACTTATCTTTTTCAGTTAAGAATTAATTCGTACTGTTCAGCGATAACAGAAAGAGTACAGAATGAAATATTAGTATAAGAAATGTCGACCAGAAATTGTTTTAAAACATTTCTTGAAATAATAATGCACTGTTTTACACACGTTTGCAATATATTTCAACGCTTAATGTATTCTTTCTTCAGAGTTATAAATTATTGAAAGAAAACATGCCGAAAAGTCGTACCTATTAGTTTAATTCTCCTCTACACACGATGGGATTTTTAATTAAACGTTTTCACATACAATTGTACTTCCAGTGAAAAATCATCAACCTCACGGTCAGACACAACACATTTATAAATATGTACTACTACAGACTACTCTAACAATATTTGACATCCCTATTCCTTTGCTATGCTGACTAATTTGCTCTCTTATGATACGTGGGAAAAAATGACATTTCACATTTATCGGTAATTGGCAATCTGTCTCTTTTATCTGGTGAAATGTAGCTTGCCTAATATGGAGAGGTTCTTCATATGTATCTAAAATCTTTAGTAAATCGTTACGCTTTAAACGTCTGCTCGAGATTTAATGTTCTTTACCTACGACCTGATAATAATTCCCAACCTAATTCTAGTTTTAATTCAATTTTAATTCAATTTGATACACTGCTAAACCTATCGTAACACCTTTTAAAAATATACCTGCTCTACACCGCACACTGTCTTGTTCTCAGATCAAGCCTAAATCGTTCGGATCCCATACACTGGCTGCACATTCAAGGTGGGGCAAAACTATTGAAAAGAAACATCGCACCTTTGTATTCTCGTCACCGTTAACTAGTACCTTCTTGATAAACCCTAACCTTCACTTGGCTTTGCCGAATATTTCGCGGCCATACATAAAAGTTTGACACATGTTGCTAGCATGAGAAAAAAAGGGAAAACACATACGATACTTACCTCTTCCAAGGTAGGACTAAATGGCGAACAGGGCGTAAGCAGCAAAGATAGGCAATACTCGCAAAGGGACGGTGTGATAAGCATGTGAACGTGACCAGCCTATTAGAAAAGCATGAATAGGAAAATTTATCAGGCATAGGTTAAAATGTAGACTTATTCTCATCAGTAAAATCCAAGACGAATTTTTACCGATGACGTTAAACTCATTTTGCAAACTCCTACTTTCTGTGATAGAGTGGACAATGAACATGAAATTTAGGAAATTGATTACCGAACCGACAGACTTTTGATGTTTTTCTTTGCCGTTTTTTTG
Source organism: Platycnemis pennipes (assembly GCA_933228895.1). NCBI lineage: Eukaryota > Metazoa > Arthropoda > Insecta > Odonata > Platycnemididae > Platycnemis > Platycnemis pennipes. Next base: position 111,281,121 of record OW121853.1, read on the forward strand.
AATAGTCGTGATTATATTGAATTATATATACAACTAGCGGAAACTACCCGTTGAAATTCAACGGGTGTGAAAAACATTGAACTTATTTTGTAAGAAAACCACTGTCTGAAGAATACTGTTAGCGCGGTCATTTAAGGAGTTAGTGACCTATGTTTTACATAGTGATCGTTGTAGTAGACACGCTGACCGTTTTCTAGGTGCACGGAGAGATGAGTGACTGTTGGTCCCCTTTCATGCACGGAAAATCCAAAAATGGCCCACGCAAATCATCGTAAGATAGATGGCCATCTCGTATTTTCGGTTCTCTTAGCCGTATCTTGAGTGAATTAACAGCTTGATCGCTACTCTTGTGTACATATATACATACATTAGAATTAAATGACTTAATTGAGTTGTTCTATTTAACGTTGATATGTGGGTTGAGTATCTTAGTCAGGATCTTCATCTAGTGAAGTATTTGTAATTTCCGCGATCTTTAAACAAATTGAAGTTTCGAAGCAGATGAGTCAATATTTGAACCAAATTTATGGGTGGTTACCCGTCCGTAGTTTTGGTTAAAATGAAATTTATGAGGTTCTTAGCGTTGGTTTATCGAAAAAGTTAGAAATAATGATGTAGTTCTATTTGTACAGAAGGGAATCTTGCTTTCTTATCTTATATTTTATTTACGAAGAGCCCTTGCGAATTGCTCGTTTAGCAGCTTAAAATATTTTATGAGTTTTACTATTTTTATACAGATAGCAGGATTGCAACAGGTGCGAAAAACATGGAGAACCGGGAAAAGTCAAGGAATATGAAAAGGGTCATGTTAAACATGAAAATATCTAGAGAATATGAGCTACAACCTTTAACCTTTTTAAGCTTTCACCTTGAATGTGTCGTTTTTAAAACTTCATGCTTTAGTTTTCGATTTTTCAAAACTTTCAAGTGATCCATCAAAGGTAGATAGATAGATAGATTTGTGTTTTAGGGGTGGTTCGACGGTAGTGGTCGTTTCGCACCTCCTACATACCCTCTAAAACATAAGTAATAAGAATGCTGAGTAGGTATCTTATATTTTGTCGAATTTTTATATTTTAGATAGTACCTACCTGCATAGTAATTTCATTAAGCCGCTTTCATTCAGGAATTTAATTAAATTATTGATCCTCTCTAAACAGTTGCCTAAAATGACCGGCAGTTCTCCTCTATTGAAAATTTCCCGCAATTCCCGATATTTGTTACACTCCGTCAGGAGGTGCTTTACGCTCAGGGGACGGTCGCAATCGTCGCAGAACGGGGATTTTTTTTCCTCTGTAAAAAGGAACGAGTGTGTTAGGGTACTGTGCCCTATCCTCAAGCGTGCGATTACAACCTCCTCCCTACGGTGGGCTCTGACGGAGGTTGGCCACGCTTGTATGTCAGCCTTAATGGACCTGAGTTTGTCATTGTTGGTGGTGCGCCATTCTTCACGCCACTGGCTCAAGACTGTTTCTCAAGGCACGTTTGAGGTCCTCGATGGGGACGAGCGCAGACACTATTTCAACGTCTTTGAGGGCTTTTCTAGCTGCCGCATCCGCTTCCTCATTTCCTGCTATATTAGCGTGTCCAGGGACCCATACAAACTTGGTAGTCACGTCCCGCTTCCTAAGAGTAATCAAAGAAGAGTGTATTTCCCGAACCAGAGGGTATAGGGGAGAAAGCGGGGAAATTGCAGGGAGGGCACTGAGGGAGTCCGCCCCCGGCGAGGAGTCGTGACAACTAGCGATGGCAGATCTTAGTTCTAACATGTTGAACGGACGGTTGTAGTCGGATGCACTGCAAACTCTGAAATTGAGTGTTTGTGCCTCAAGCCTTCGTTTATCTGAGGCAAATGCGTTGTTGTAGTTCGTGTCTCTGCTGATTTTGGCGAGAGTTTGGCCGAAGATTTCGCACATTTCATTGGTAGATAACACGGTCGTCCACTTTAAGACAAGGTACGCCTATTCGCTTCTGCGAGCTCGAGATGTTTCTCACTTTTCCCCATACCTGTGTAAGAGGTGTCCTATTGTTGATGCTTGCTACGAATTTCATCCAGGAGAGCCTCTTGGCATCCTTCACCGCTCGTCGAGCTTTCGCTCTTAAGAGACGAAAAGAGGCAAGATTAGTTGTCGTGGGGTATTTTTTGAAGATTTTTAGCGCCCTTTTCCGTACCTTTATCGCTTAGGCGCAATCGTTGTTCCACCAAGGTCTGCGAATGTTGCCAAACGTACGAAGAACACTTGGTAGAGCGGCTTCCACAATAGCGTTAGTTAGGGATTCAGTATTACGCGTCGCATCTAACGTGGGGTGAAAATTAAAGTAAAAATGGTTTTTGAATTGTCTCCAGTCAGCTTTTCTAACAATCCAGTTGCCTGGTCTCATGAAATTCGGGTTAAAATCTCGGTCGTTATTGATAAGCAGGGGAAAATGGTCACTTCCACATAAATCATCATGCACGGAAAGTGTACGTTTTGTGATAAAACTGCTGGAACATACATAAAGGCCAATGCATGAGAAATCACCACTAAAAGAGTTAAAATGGGTTTTTTTCTCCGTTGTTTACTAAAAACAAGTTAGAATCACTAAAAAAAGACGCTAGGATACTGCCTCTCTTGCTACACTGTGCTCTAGAGCTCCCCCAAAGAGCATCGTGTGCATTAAAATCTCCTAGTATTATATAGGGTGCAGGCAACTGACGAATCAGTGCTTATAGGGTATATCGAGTGACCGGGGCTCCCTCAGGCAGATATACGTAACATAACGTTACCGTGTCGGAAGCATGCAATGTCACCGCGACAGCCTGGTAGGGCGTGTTAAGCTGCATCCGAGAGGTGTAAAGGGCCTCTCGAGTAGCAATAACCACGCCACCCTGGGCTCTTTGTATACCTATGTCATCGTGTCTAAAAATATTGTAGCCTTTTATAAAACCTTTGTCAGCCGATTTAAGATGCGTTTCCTGGAGGCAAATACAGCTAGGATTAAAGTCCTTTATCAAGATATCTAGTTCCTCCTTTCGTCGGTAAAATCCGTTGCAATTCCATTGCATTATAAGAGACATAAAGAGATTAAAAGTGCAAAAGAATAAATAAGGAAGAAATTACTGTGAAGGATGGGGGTATCAGCGCCGGATGTGCGTTTTTTCCCCTTCTGTTTAGCCGAGAGGACGTCAGCCTCAGAAGGGCTGTCGTCATCTTCCATTGGCTCTGGTTAGGCTGACTTAATTAAACCAGATGGTTCCGGGAGAGGTGTTTTTTCGCGGCTGATAGACGCAGCCCCGAGGATAGGTTTTGGGGAGTTCCTAATAGGGGAACCCGTATTTCTTTTGGTCAGTGGTTTGGCGGAATTAGACCGACCGGCTATTTCCTGAGCTTGTGTTTTAGTACTCGTTTTATCAGTGGTTTCCGTCTGCGTGGAAATTGAACTCTTTGTTTTCTGAGGGTTCGTGATCTGGGCGAAAGACCTTGAGAAGGTAGGGGCGACTAGGGCCCGGTACTTTTTGCGCGCTTCGAAATAAGGTATTTTGTCCGTTATTTTAATTTCCATCACTTTCTTTTCCTCGATTATTTTTGTGCACGTGCGTGAATACACAGGATGTGCAGTTAACACACTGTGGATCTCTTGTACATTCTGCACCCTCGTACGCCTCCAGACCACAGCGTGGGCAGATGGATTTGCCCTCACACCGCGTAGGGATGTGGCCAAAGCACTGGAAGCAGCACACGGGGGCAGGGATGAATGGACGTACAGGCACCGATTCATATCCTACAAAGACCTTATCGGGGAGTCTATCCAGTGCAAAGGTAAGTACTACTGATGAAGTATTTTGTATCACACCATTTCGTTTCGTGGTTAGTCGACGAGCATCAGTGACCCCCTGCGAGGCCATCTCAGTTTTGATCTCGTCGGCATCGACGTAGAGAAGGTCGTAGTTGCTGATGACTCCCCGACAGGTATTGAGGGTGCGGTGCACCTGTACCTTAATCGGAATATCATGCAATTTTTCCATTGCCAGAGCTTTCACGCTTTGTTCATAGGTTGCCGTTTCTATGAGTAGAGTTCCGCGTCTCAAACTGAACGCACTTCTCCTGGTATCGATGACGATAGCACTCTCTTTATGAGGAATGAAGACACCTTAGTCAGGGTCTCTCCTTCTTTCTGGCTGCTCATTATCAAGAATCTTATATTCTTTCCCATTTCAAATTCTCCCCCACCCGTATCCGGGCGGGGTCTTTTGTTTGGTGGATGTTTAATGTAATCGATTCCAAACTTCCTTTCATCTCCCGAGCTCCCCATCCATCAAAGGTTTTACAATGATTGCATACCAAGCTTAAATTATGGTGTTATCCCCTTTAATTAAAGAACGGACTATTTTCATATTACTCTAATCTGCCGACTCAAATCACGTTTAGGTGCACCAACCAATCGGTCATGCAGCGAGAGCACAAAGTACCTCTATACATATTCTATGTGGCCCGTCTCTGGTACTGGGAAGAAAATTATTTTTTACGGTTCTTAACATTACCCGAGAAACGCCACGAGGCGGTGACCGCTATTCGTTTCTCTCTTTTAAATTCTTTTTCAAACCTTAAGAAACATAAACATGGGACCCTTGGGACTCTGGGCTCCTCTTATATAGAATTTATTTCTACGTCTTATCATGGGCCTGCAGAAAAACGTGATATTTAAATGCAAGAGGCTTGAAAGTCCTTTGAAAATCAAAGGACATTCACACCGATCTCTGGTTGTCAAGAAAATATGCTATTGTTAATTTCAGAGAAAAATGTGAGATTTTTCAGCTAAAAATGATTTTAAGACAAATACTAAGCGTAATAGAAAATTGATTGAAAGAATTAGAAACTTCATTTATTCAGTTATCCGATAAAAACAATTCCAGCCCTCTGTCTTGAATGGAAGTACCTACTTTAAATAAGCAAAAAATGAGACCACTGAACCTAACTCTATGCCAGGGACCACCAGGATCCATCTAAGTGCCCATTCAGGGGCTTTTGGGGACCCTGAGGGTATTTTAACATAGCCTATGTTCTGCCCAGACACATTTCCTATCTACATACCAAATTTCAGCTCAATCCGTTTAGTAGTTTTTGCGTGATTGAGCAACAGACATACGACAGACAGACACCATTACGTTTTCATATATTAGTATGGATTTATCCATAGGTATTTTAGATAGTTGATTGTCGGTATGATGAATTTTAGCTAACCCAACTAATAGCAAGTTTTTGCATACTTTGCAAAACGACAAAGGGTACATCTACATCCACACGATACCCTGCGAGCCACCGCGAGGGTGTGTGGTAACGGACGCGGGTCCACCCTTCGCTAACGCTTCGATGTTCAATTCCACTCTGAGCACCTATTCGTTGCTCGCGACTGAAAGAGCATCTAAAGCAGATCTAGCTGTTATCTCTGCTTTATAGGAGCTTATCGATTCAGCAGAGCCTGAGATACATGTTTGTGGTGCCCAAATGACTTCCTCTCTCTAGGAGATAAGATACGAGTGCAGATTGGGGCTGCTTCTGGTCGACGAAAACAGATAATCTCCGTTCCTCGCCGCTCGAACCAACACCACATTCCGTCGAGCGATCGTGGTCGCTAAACACGATTCGTGCACGTAATATACGAATAATAACTGTGACATATTGCAACCCACTTGACGGCAGGCATACACTTTCATTATATACAGTTACTTTACGCAAACTTATGTAGCTATCTCGCTCAATACGTGCTGTAATGTTGGTAGCGTTAAATGCTTATCACGATTACGGTTCAAAAGTGTACGAAGTAAATGAATAAGCAGTGTTATGATTCATCATGTAAAAGTGAAGAATTACGTCACAATGAAAAGGTTGGCCGATGGAAGAATCGATTGGAAAGCTGCGTCAAACCAATCCTAGGATTGTTGACCAATGATGATGATGATGAATCATCAATTAGGACTGTTAAGTGATAATGTCATAATTTCGTACGGCATTGTACGTACTGCCTCGTACAGTATGCATTTTTTTAAATTGTGTATAATTTGGAAGTAAGGCAAATCAGCAGGTTTAAAATAGAAAAAATAGATGCCTCAAAATGGTATGCAAAAAAAATGTACACAGCCCTTAATATATCATCCTAATGTATTTAGTACCTATTCTGAGGTACATACATCCCTCATAAATGGCCTCTTCGGTTCACTAGTCTGACCAATCTCTCGTAGGCGTTGGTTCTACACTGTCTCTCGCCATTTTTTCGGTTGAAGTGGAAAAGAAACTAGTGAACGCAAGTACCCCACATGCCATTTTTATGGAAATTGGTAGCAATAAAAAGTATGACAACTACATTTGTGCAAGCCTTTTGACAATCACTTCCACCCCACCCCATCTTCCCGCTAAAATAATTGATTTGGTCTTTTGTTAAGTTGTTGGAATAAAATAGTCAGGGTATATAAATAGCAAAGACAAATTATTATGTGAGTGATTATACAATGTTACATTTACTATTGGTAACATAAAATTATAGCATTACTATTTGCATTATTTTATTGTATATCATTATAGTTTTACTAGATTATTATAGTACATCATTATAGTATGGCTTGTATATTACAATAATCTTATTACATATTTATAAACTAGATGAAAATCTCAACTTGGGTTTATTGTACCTACAAAAATTCTACCTTCTTCGTTGTTCATTTACGACGTCTCAATACGAGGTTCTTTTTTGTGTCGATAAAATATTTTTTTATATTATTAACAAGCACTGTGTTTTCCCATAATGTAGTCGGTATACGTTGTCTAAATTCCGTAAACTATTCTATATGCTGATACTTTATTTAATACTATAGATACCTATTGTATTCGTTAAGAAAATGGAATTTTGTCAAATGAAATTATACAGGTATGTTTGGCGATATTTCTTTGTAGCTATCTGGTAGCTAAATTTTGTAGCACGACAATTTAGATTGATGACATTTTTTTCCGAACGAGACCCTGATTACGATTATTTTACATTTGGTTTAAATGGAAATGCTGTAATTATTTTAGACATTATCGTGCATTCGTGGCATTTAACCTCAAAATCTGTAAGCATTTTTTGTAGTGTCTGATCCAAAAAATGATTATTTAATATAAAAAGCTTATAAAAAATGATTTTCTCCCATTGTGTTTACATATATGTCATAGTTTTCACGTAGATATGGCCATTGTGCGCCTTCGCCAGATTCTATTTTGCGAAAAAATGAATGTTGAGGCATAATTGACGCTATAATATTTCCTTCCTTAAATATCCTGGTTATTTCTATTCTAAGCAATCTATTTTTACTTCGTGAAATAGACTATTAAACAGATTGTCTCATTAATTCCCACTCACCATTGTCGATCGCGATTAAATGGTGTGATACAATATTCACACTTTATCATTCATTGTTATCATGCTTTATAGACCTCGTTTCTCCTTAACGACTGCTGACATAATTCTCTCTTCCCCACGCATTGCAACAGATCGCTGGGTAATGAGTAAATATAGTGCCATGTTGCCATGGAGTCGGATAGGTAAACACAAGGATAGTTGGATAGATAGACACGATCATTAAAAACGTGTCCAAAATTTGAAGCTATCGACAATTCCGTAGAATTGAAAGTAAATAAAGATATAAGCAATTTATGTTTGGCAAGAGATGGTGCGTACTTTTTTCCAGTAAGCCAAATGTAATGGTAGCGGTGAGATTCGAACCCACGCCTCCGAAGAGACTGGTGTCTTACAATTAGACCAGCGCCTAAGACCGCTCGGCCACGCTACCGTTGTTTTATTAAGTTGAATCGACTTGTGTGAGATATGAATGAATCGTTAACAAGATTGCGTATCGGGGACATACGTTCTCACAGTCAGATGACAAAATGAAGGAAGAGACCGAGGCATCATTTTTTTTTTGTAATTCTTTCTATTTTGTTCGATCATCCAAAATTTTCAGCAGTGTGTAGCTTTTTAATATTATTCGTTGAAGTCTTCCTTCCTTCAACTTTGATTTATAAATACAGAGCATGTTCATAATTAACTCTCTTGTAGCTTCAATTTCATCTAAGACAGACCTTAACGTGGAAAAATAATTATAAGACCTGCTATCTTCCTCTCGATTTTTATCTTCATTTTCAAACCTACCATACTACGCTGGAACTATGTCCTGAACATCTTATATCTACTGACTACCCTGCAAGTCAGGGTGTATGGCAGTGGGAGATTTATTACCAAACATTAACTACGTACATGCACTAAGTTTTCATATAGTACTAACCTAAGGAGAGGTTTTTATGAATATCATGCGTGGCACACATTACTTTTCATCCAACATGCTATGAAACATTTAAGAGGCACTATAGATATGTATTTACACGTAATAGTATTTCTCACAGATAGGCATGAATCCTAAAATGAAAAATAAATTCAAAAATATATTTTATCTCGGTTAGTTACATTAATTTCTATTAACCAAATAAGTGCGCTTTCATTTTCATGGCAAGGTAAATTATTTTATGATTAATTCCGGATGTGAGAAACATGGAAGTTAATAAGGTCTCGAACTCTACAGAGAAAGGACGAATATTTGAATTTGTCCGTGGCCAAGTGTATTTCTCTTATCTTATCCCCATGGTGCTGTCTACCGATGCTCTTATAATTAACTCGGTGTCGGAGGTGAACTCATCTCCATCTTATGTTTGAAAGTGCCCGCCTTTGATTTCTGCAACTTTAGTCTCTAATTTGAAAATAAAAAACAACTTTGTACTAATATATATTTCTCTAATTACATCTCTATGGTCTAAACAGCCATGATACGCTATGTTTTTAAATTGTGCTTCATTGCTGGGAGGAAAAACTAATGTCACATTTTTGACTCTATTGTGCCGGCCTTCGTAGGATTAAATGTAAATAATATATTAGATGCTGATATCAATTAACATCAAACAGACACGTAGCCAGAAATTCGCTTCCGGGGAGGGGAGGGCTCTAGTGCAGGGTGCCTTGAAACAAATCAGCCTTGCCCTTTCAGTGCCGACTTGTTACAAATCTCTTCCCTTAATTTTCAGTGTTTGGTATTTATTTTCACAGTTCCCATTCCTATCTCTTCTCGCTGATACAGGTCACTGCTTACCTATTTATGAATCAGTTAATTTTACCGGCGTCAGAACCGAAGTTCAACGCATACATACCTACATACCGTATGGAAAAGAACAGTTATTAACCATACACATGCTTAAAACTAGTGATCACATTTCAAGACACTTAATAGTTGAATTATACGCAGTGTAATCCGGATGATCATGCCCAGTTAAAATCAGAACAATAAAATTATTGAAAAAAGTTCGGGGGGGGGGGGGAGGGGGGGTGAAGCCTCCCCCCCCTGGCTACGTGCCTGGCATCAAAGGTTCGTTTATGTCTCAGATGGGGAGGACTTTTCATTAGAAGCACTATTGTTTAAAAACTATATTTCTTGCATGAAGTTTCCCTTGGTCATATAATTTTTAATTTGGCAAAGTAACCCATGATGTAAAAACTAAAATAAGTGTTGAATACCTAAGATCAATGCATTCGTGAATGTGGTTGACCATTGCGATCTAAATACATGCTCAATGTCTTCAGAAAATGTATCCGCCCGACAATATGTCTGCTCTTCGGTGCATTTTGAACTCCGTTGTCCAACTACATGTGTCTTATTATATCGCTGCGGTATAACCTACAATTTTGGGCTGGGTATTTAATATCTTTATTTTTAATCCTCAGCAAACTCATGTGACGAAACTCTGAGCTAATGTGGAAGCCTGTAGCCATCCCATTTGAATGCCTGCATCCTCGCTAGCTTTGTATCCATCCGCCATCCTCGCCAACGACCGCACCTCACCCCCTGCACCTCAAATGACTACGCCCCCCACCCCCTAATCCCTCCCTCCGAGAGCGAAGCTCCCTCGATATCAGCCGCCACCCCCATCCCGCCCCAACCCCTTAGCCACCCCACCCCACCGCGCGCGACCCACCCCTCTTCGTGAACAAGCGTCTCTCCCCCTCCCGCGTCCGGGCCAAGGGGGTGGGTTTGAGAGGGGGAGGGAGGGTGAAGGAGGTGGAGGGTCGCATGCCGCCCTTCGCCGTCCTTTCCACAGCGCCACCTACTCTATCCTTATGCCGTCTCGACCCCGAGCGCGTCCCCGCCACGGCCTGCCTGACTCTCCCTATCCCCGCCCCTCTCCTCTGCCACCCACCCAACCTTCCGCCCCCTTCTTTCTCCAACTCTTGCATTCCCTTCTTGACTGCGATCCCCTCTCGCTCCGCAGTGGGCGCCCTCCGACGACCCTTCTGGAGAAGACGCAAGGATGGAAGGGACGCAAGGGACTCGGGCCACTGCCCGTGGCGCCACGAAGGAACGGACGTCGTCGGATTTGATAAGGCTTTTTTATATGGGAATTGACAACTTATTTCATATCCGACAAGCGACTAAAATTTTAACTGCTTCGTTTAATCAAAGAAATACCCTCAGGCGTTACTTTGTGGAATTGAAGAATCATGAAAATAAAACTGACGTGGTATCTTCCACACCTTTTATCGCAAGAACCGACCGCGGTTTCGACGGTGAGAGCGTCATTACCAAGGCAACATATGGTGAACAAGTGCCGCCTTAAATACAAAACAGCAGGGGGGTGGGGTAACATATTGAGGCATGAGGTGGGGGGGGGGGTCACTTGCGTTTGACTTGGACGAGGAGATCATTTGGTTAGAAGATGGAGGGGGGATGGGGCCTGGAGGTGGAAACGCTTTCCCTAGGTTGATGGTTAGTGGAAAGGCGGGGGCTTCGGAGTGGTTGGGGACTGATTTGGTAAGGGACATATTACAAAGGGTGATGATTTAAGCCCTTCCATGTCATTTAAAATATGTACATTCTGAGATTTGGAGTGTTTTACAATTTCAACTTTTGTCACACACATGTAAAACATGAAAATTAAAATCTTAGCTATGTCCAGTGTCTATCAAATGTTTGGCAAAGGCGGATTTATCATCACGGTTTTTGCACTCCTGTGTTCATTCACACGCATTCCGTCCAGTTTGTCCGATATATGCACTATTACAATCGGAACACTTTAACATATAAACACCACTCTTTTTTGAAGGTTCAAGTGTATCTTTGGAATTAAACAGTAATTCATCTAAAGTTGAGGAGTTATAATAACAGACTCTGTAGTTATTCCGATGCAAACCTTTAACTATATTGTTAGTCATATTCCATAGGAATGGAAGTTTGCACCAATGTTTGGGTTTGTCAGGTGGGATCTTAGTGAGGGTTGTTAGGGATTTATGTGTGATATAATATTTTGTTGAGTAGCTTTTGAACTTCGTTAATGTTATATCCATTTCTTTTTGCGATGAATTGAATATTTTTTAATTTCTTACTGAAAAAGTCATCACTCAAGGAGATAGAAACAACTCTATGCAGCATAGCATGGATAGCCGACAGTTTATGGGAATGGCGGTGGAAAGAATCGTTACAAATGATTACTCCTTAAGAATGTACTCCACAAGAACACGCCATAAAATGAAATTAACACAAATAAATACGGAAGTAAATAGCAGTACATATCAAAACGAACAGAGGCATACAACAGACAATTATCATTCAGAATAAATCGTTCATAAATCAGTTGAAATACTCGATGCCGAACGCGAAATATTTAGTTCTTTACTGAAATCCTTTACTGAATTAGGAAATTCATGGAAGAAGAAGGCTGGCAACCCTTTCCATTCATCAATGTCACGAGTCAGAAATGAGAGCTTCCCTTTGTTTGCGGCAAGGTTCAAGGGCCTCACTATATACTTATGATGATGACGGTCGTAGTACGGGGGTTCACTCCCTTTTACTGTTTAGCTGGTGAACATGTGTTACAACAGTGGTTGACAAGTTTGGGCGGAATACACTCTCAGCCGAGTAAACATATTGTCATAAGCCGGCCCCGCGTAGACCATGGACCGTATTCTTCCCACGCTGCCTTCTGTGGCCCAAAACGAAAAAACGGCCACTAAGTCCTCATTATAGGTACTTACTGTGACGAATGAAATCTTTGAATATTGCGTATGCATCCTCCTGCATCCGCTGAATACACCGCAAGGCACCACGAGAATGTGTATTTCAACCGAGGTCATCAGGTGGTAATGTACCGTTCAGACAACCAGGAGGCTGTGATTTTGAAACGCACATCTACTATGAGTGATGTGCTAGGCAGTTTTTTTATGAGCATTCTTTCGGTTTTGGTGAAAAATAAATTTATCTCACGACTCTAATCTGTCATAAAATCTCCCAATTTCCTCTATCAACAATCTTTCCTTCCCTATCTGTAGCACTTTCCTCGTTACACTTGTTCACGCACCCACCTTCCCTTCTCCATGGGACAAGGGCCTAGCCACGTTGACATCCCGGTTCTCGTGACATCTCCGGAGTTAATAAAGGTTGGGCCGGGACTGGGGTTGGATGGATGATCCTCCTCCATACCTCTACCGTGATGCTTTTGTCCCCTGTATATGATTAGTGGGCAGGTTAAATGTGGGTTGGCACAATGGATCTAAAGAGGTCTTAGCGTTAGGGGGCACCAGAAGGCCCGCCCATTCCTCTAATTTATTTATTGTTCTATTTCTTCTCCATGTAGGTATACCTCTCAATGGGCCTGAATTCTTTTTTTTTATATTGCATCCTTAAAAAACAATGTTTCGGAGCCGTGGTCAGCCACGCTGCATATTAAACTTTTTTACAGCCTTCATGTTTATACTCTATAACCCTGTTATTCAGTGGGGAATTAGTATTAGTAATAGTAGTAGTATTCAGTATTATTATATGATTGCTTCGATCCTCTGTTGTCTATGTTACTCTACCTGGTTTTAATAAGCATAATACGCAGGTAACTAATTTTCTCCATCTGTAGGTACTTGCTTTCACTTTCCGATTATTAAATAAAATCGATTATCTATTCTCCGAAAATCCTCTAATTCTTTCTAAATATTATCATTTATTTTCTCTTCTTTTTTTATCAAACTTATTTTCGATATTGACAAAACACAAAAGTACGCTGAATTATTTTATAGATGAAAGAAAGTTTATTAGTATTGCTATCTAATGTGTATTATGTCAAATAAGGATGGGAATAGGAATTAGTGGAAACCGGGTAAAAAGGTAGGTAGGCTTATATTTTTAGGTTTTTAAGCCCGCTACGGTCTAATACGGCACCCTTCTTCCCTTATTCGTTTTCTTGCCTCAAACATATAGATAGAAAGAATGAAATAAATACCTACCTCGGACACTGAAAATTTTTTAATCCCTCCCTGGACATAGATAGAGCTATAGCTATAGCTTAAGGATAGGGTAAATGGGTTCGAAATGGAGCCTCTAAAGACCGAAGCCTATCATTGCTAGCAAATTTGGTGATTACTTTTTTAAATATTAGTTTTCATGAGTAATATGGCCTGTGGTGTTTCGTATACATATTGAATACACCGTCTTTGGCCAAGATAAAAGTACATACATTGACGTTGGCACTCAAGGTAGAAGTAGAAAATGACGCACTATATTCTGAGATGATGAAACACACAAAGACCTCTGCAAAGTCTTCAGTGTCGCAAATCTACATCTACATCTACATAATACCCTGCAAGCCACCATAAAGGTGTGTGGCAGAGGGTGAACTCTCACCAAACATGCACTACAATCATGCATAAAAAAGATTAGTACTTGTATAGGTACTGTTCATAACTACGCTATTTAAAAAAAAGATAAAAATAGCAAAGCATACATACAAAAACATGCCGTTAGTTGGGTTAGCTTTAAGTCCTTATACCAACATGCGGCTACCAATGTTATCCATTGCTACACTCGTACTGGATATATTTACCGTTATTCATATCCCTAATAGTACGAGGAAAAAACGACATTTTGAATCTGTCAGTTCGGCAATCAATTTCTCTAATTTTGTGATTATGGTCCAGTCTAGCATAGTAAGTAGGGGTCCGCAAAATATTTTTAACATCATCACTGAATATATTATCTTGGAATTTATTTAGGAGATTAAGTCTGCATTTCAACCTGAAATCTTACAATGATTTCCTTTTTAATTCATTTAGTAGACTGGTTGCGCTAATATAATTATCGTACCGTCCCTTTACAAATCTTGCCGATCTTCGCTGCACACGTTCGAGTTCCTTATTTAGACCGATTTTGTAGAGATCCCATACACTGGCAGTATATTTCAAATGAGGTCTTACAAGGGAAAAGTAGTTGATTACATGAAGTACATGATCGTCACATTTACCCGGTACTCTTTTGACGAATCCCAGTTTACGATTCACTTAACCCATTATTTCACGTATGTGTTTACCCCAGGAAAGATCATGTGTCAGTCTTATTCCATGATATTTAATGGATTGCACGTTTGTTAATTCATTATTACTTCTTTTGTAATTGCTAGGAGGAGAGCTATTCTTTTTCCAAAAATTCATTACAAGACATTTTTTAAAGTTTAATTCTAACTGCCATGTATCACACCAAGTTTCAATTGCTTGTAGGTCAATGTTTAAACATTTTTTATCATTTGGGCACAGAATTTCCCTGTATACTACAGCGTCATCGGCAAACAGACGAAGCTTACTTTTTACCACCTTATGGATATTACGATATGGATACCTTATGGATTTATGTACAAAAGGAATAGGAGTGGACCTATCACACTACCTTGTGGGACACCCGAAGTGACTTTAATTGCCGGTGAGGTAACACCGTCCAAAACAACCCTTTGCACCCGATCATGCAGAAAATCATTAATTCATGATATAATGTTACTGTCTAACCCATAAGATAAATGATCTCAATTGACGGTCACACATCCCAAATACTAATCTCGATAAGAAGTAGAGAAATCTTTTCAACGACGCACAATAGGAGGAAATCGAAAAAGCTGTCTAAATGTCCAAAAGGGTTTTTTTTTCAGCCAGGGCTATGAAACTTTGCATGTTGATTCATCATTGCTTGCTGCATATCGTTTCATGGGCCATTTTCCCTAGGTATCACGCGTTAACCATGTATGTGGAATAAAAAATTGATCAATTTTTCCAAAAATCGGCCTCTTTCAATTTTCCCGGAAAATCTAGAAAATCAAGCTGATGCTGGACCGTGAAAGATAACATTTTAGGGTAAAAAGCGAATTCATGATGTAGAAAAGTTCATTAATTTTCATTACGTTCAACACGGTGGGAAGAACTCTAGGAATCCAACAACTATACTCAAAAAATCATGGCGTATTAAAACTTAATGAATATTATTCAAAAAATAAATAGACCGTAGAGTAGCCCAGGCAAGAGGACGTGTTTCTTTATGGCAGTGAGGCATGGACAATGACAGCAACAGAGGAAAACAGGTTGAAAGCATTTGAAAATTGGTGCTACGGAAAAATTATGAAGATTGAATGGATCGACCGAGCAAGTAACGAGGAAGTCCGAAAAAGAGGCGGAGAAAAGAAAGTCGTCTGAATACCCTAAGTAGAAGATGGAATCGGCCTCATCATGAGACATGGTGACTTGTTGAAGACAACCTATGAAGTGAACGGGAAGAGTGGCAAAGGAAGTACGAGGTATATGGAGCTAGCGATGAAGGATGTAAAAGAGAAGAATACGTAAACATGAAGAGATTAGCCGATAGAAGGACTCATTGGAGAGCTACGATAAGCCAAACCCAGGATTACTGGCTAATGATGAGTATCCTTGATGTTGTTATTTTCTAAAGTTGATTTAATTTTTAATTTAAGACTATTTTACACGTGAAAAAATTCAAAGAAGGTGATCAAGTTTTGTTTTGTAATAGCATAGGTAGTAATAGTAAGTGGTTTAATGGAGTTTTTCGTTCTATGTTCAATTACAGGCTGAGGAAAACATTATTTTAAAGGTTAAAATTAATAAACCTAGTTTATGTGTATATAATTAAAACTACTCATCCTTTATTTAAAAAAAAAACGTATGAGAGGAGGTGAAACATCTGATCTCGTTAGCCGGAATGAACTAGGAAGTTTATACGCCTGTATATAATTTTATCTATAATTTAAAATTACCACCACCTGCAACAAACCTTGGCTGCATGGAATATTATATACAGATGCAAAACATTTCTGGCACTCCAAAATGCAAATAAATGGCCTAATCATATAAATTATCAGCTGCGATGCTATGATTACTGGTAGTATTTCTTTTATAATAGAATATTAGATATATGTTCGTTATTCTTCAATTTTTGACCGTTACATACTGAAACTAAAATTTCAGTTTGAAACTATTTAGAATACGAGACGATAATAGTATATTTTTATGCTATAAAATATATGACAGCAATGCGGGGTTAAAATTCATGATTCCGTCCTTAGTTTTCATTCGCCCGCAAGCAAATTTCCATGCCAATAAACGTATCTGTCCTAATAAAATAATCTTTGAAATGTGTGAAGATGAAGCACTCACACTTTATTCTTGAATTTCACAACTACCTCCCAAAGAGACCAATAAAATTCCAATAGTAAGTTCATGAATTAATTATCACCAAATTAACAAACAAACCAGCTAAGTATATTTCCACTCACAGTTTATTAGGTACGATTAGTTTCCACGCATAGGCGTCATCTTCAGGTCCTGAGAACTTGAAGCTAATCGTTGGCGTCGAAAGTAGTCGAAACCAGGCGATGACATAAGTCGTAACTCATAAATTTAAAGTGGAAATATAATTAGTTGCTTTCTTTATTTATTTGACCATGCAATTTTTTCATCGTTAAGCCGCAAAGCATTGATAGCAATTATCACACTTTACTTTCGTAGCGAAAAAAGGGGATAAAAAGCTTAAAAACATATTTTCAAAAATAAAATGCAGTACGAAAATGAGCTGAGACTGCTGATACAGTGACAGAGCCAAATTTCGGCATAGGAAATAACAGACAGCGGTGTTTTGATCCGGCTCACAACAGCGTAATCTTATCGAAAGGTTTTAGGATAAGCGTAGCATACATCTCTTCAGTACCCTGCCAATCACCACGGTGGTCTGGCGGTAACTCTACCCATAGGAAACTAGTAACAATGCTTCAAGAGAGATCCATGTGAGAAAGAGATCCTTACCACACAGGCGCATCTTTGAAACATGTAAAGATGAAGCACTCACACTTTATTCTTAAATTTTACAGTTACCTCACAATCCATGATTGTGTAGTTACTATTAGCAACTACAAAATCAAGGATTGTGTAGTTACTAATTACTAATTGTTAATAGATGACTACAGTATTAGTAAAAACAATTTACTAATGGATTATCATGTATATAGGAATAAGAATGGGGTCTTTAACCATATTTTTTATTGCCGGATCTGATAGAGTTTGTAAAATAATAATACCCGTATTTTTCCGTTTTTTGATCCGTCAAATATTTTTCGAGTTGTGACGAAAATTGGCGAAAAACCGATAGTAAAAATAAAAATAAGTGGTGAAAAACCGATGTTTTTAACCCTTTCGAAAAAGTGGGCGCGATGCATCCTCTGACGTCATTGACTTCGTTCAATCTCAACAGAGCCCGCGAAGCTACTTCGCCTTATCGCAAAGGGGGGGAAACAGCTGACTCTGCCAATAGGAGTGATTGCGACAGGATCTGTACGAGCAGACCTTCCGAGAGCCTCCCTCCGCAGCCGTCCTTTCCCCTAAAAGAAGTCAAGGACGGGAGAAAAATTACGTCAATATTATCAAAGTAGCTTTTTAGGTGGGGATCACCTTTTGCTTATTTTAATTTTTGATTTATTAGTGAATGGTTGTGGTTGGTTACAAGATTAATTTTTTCACAGAAATTCTTTTTTCGTTTCCATCTAACAATTTCGTGTACAAAATTGGGATTTCGGTTCCTAGTAAACGCCCCCAACTAGTCATGCTTTAAAAACGCATTAATTTATTCTTATTAGATATTAAGTTCTGCAATTAACATAAGTCAGCAGTTTCGAAATCACATTTCAGATTCACTACCTACATCTCTACCGATATTCCACATAAGTATCCGGTTACTAGTATGTCGCCTATAACTATCTCTCATCGTTCAGATGAAAATAATTTAAAATATATCCGTATGAAAATGTTTTTCTTAAAATTATTACATGATAATGATTATGATAAATGTTATTGATACGGAAACAATTCTACGGAACCAATTCGTTGTACTCGCGCGCTGGAATTTCGTCGGCACCTTAGGACTTATTATAGGCTGGTTAACTAATTCCGTTACAAGAATTATGGCATTAGGAAATTTGTCGCTGAAAGTGGTATGTTATCTCCTCACAAAAACTCTTCCAAGATTAATTGATACACTTCTGAAATAGAAAATTAGATTACTAGCTTTTGGTTAACTGGTAGTTACAATTTCGACCATATCGTATTTCAAAGTATTAATTGTTGGTTCAGAGTGTCCCATAATTTCTTTATCATAGACTAAAACGGATTATATTTTACATATCTCCCGTGCAATTTTCTTTCAATTGAAATAGTAGGTCTTCATGTTGTACAGATTTCAAGATGTTGGAAGTGACTGCCTCAAAAAAGAAAAAAATTAGGCACCGGTGAGATTCGAACTCACGATCTCCTGTTTACTAGACAGGCGCTTTAACCAACTAAGCCACGGCGCCGACATTCGGTATCGCTTCCAATAGGTAGCTGCAATAAACAGTGGCTGGTAGCAGTAAACAGCAGTAAACGGTAGCTGGAATAAACTGTAATGCTTCCGAGAAAACGAGGCACCACGCGGTTAAACAATACATTATTTGCCATATACATTATCCAATGCATAGAAAATGTGTTTCCACACGGAAACAATTGCTAGGCTGCGTGATTTGCGTTATAATATAATTTTGTTGATTAACAATGTATTTATTCTCTAAGTTCAGTTATGAAACCGAAGTGTAGTGCCGGGCACTACAACTTCTTTTCTTATGACTGCTTCTTTCGATTTCTTATAACTGAGTATATTTTTACCTGCATTCAATCTTGAATCGTTTTCAAGGTATCCGTGAATTTGTTCACGTGGTGTAGCATTGCCTGGGCCTTCTTTGCTCGCAATGAAATGACCAAAACAAGGTAGGTATGTATGGAATTAGTAATTAGTCAACTTCTTACGTATTATTTCCAAAAACGTTTGATTATGACCCGAATTATATTAATTTCATTCATTTTATTCATCAGCATGCTGTCATTAAGTTTTTTCAGCTCAGTTTTCTTCTAATAACGTTAATATTTTTGTTGCGGATATTTCCTTATTCCGCCATTGTAAACATTACTTATGTGGATTGTCAAGCCCAGATTCATAGAATTTGCATTTTTTTACCTAAGATATTTCTGGGAAAACGTAATTATCAATGGGAGAGGAACATTCTCCTTATTTGTGGATTTTGTGTGGTATTGGACCCAGGTTCTTCTGAGCATTAGCCTCCCCAACCAGGTTTATCTTTAATTTCTACTAGGTTTTCTTTTAAATCAGTCAAACAAACTTGTGAAGTTATTGTTGAGAGCATTTTATCGCACTATAAACGTTGGATCCCTCCTTCTCCGGTTACCATCAGCAACTAACAGCAAAACTATTCATAGCGTGTATCCCACCACCATCCATTATTCCATGATTTCCCAGTTGATAAACTATTCTAAATCTGTGCAAATATATTATTGTAAGAGGCTGGATTTGGATGTTTTGGTAAATGTATGAAGATTCAGAATTCTAATTCCTTAGAGCAATTTTCACGAGATAGGTATTTCATTTGTGATATTTCATGCGTCACGCTGTAGATAATTAGTTTATATGAAAAAAGAGGAAGTATTGATTTTATATTTTTAATTGTTTCCGATCGCATTGGAATACTATTGGTTCAATTGAATTGGTTCACTATGGACAATGCATGCAGAGGTAGGCACTGAGAATACATTGATTATATGGTCACAAGAATAGATTTTATGCAATAATAAGTGACGATTCTCTTCTGAAACCCAATTAAATTTTTTATATAGATAGGTAATATATTTTTTAAATCACGCAAGTGTGTCAAAGCAAAATGGTTTCTCTCGATGCGGAGGATGTTTGGAGAAATTGTTTGTTTTTAATTTCACCTTCCCCGAAAGACTTCGTCGGAAGTGTCATTGACAATTCTTCACCATCAAGAATCGTCATATCTTCCGGAATAACTATCCTTCTTCGCATTTTCCTTTACCTACCTAGAAATCCAAAATCCTTTTTTTACATTCATCTACATATACATAATACCCTGCAAGCAACCACAAGGGTGTGTGGCAGGGGGTGATTGCTCACCAAACATGCACTACATATCATGCATAAAAAAGTAATAGTATTAATATAGTAGTCAGAACTACACTATTTAAAAAAGATAGAAATTGCAAAGCAAACATGCAAAAACATTCTGTTAGTAGGGTTAGCTTTAAGTACTCATACCAACATGCAGCTACCAATGCTATTCATTGCTACTCTCCGATAGGACATATTTACCGTTATTCGTATCTCTTATTGTGCGAGGGAAAAAGGACATTTTGAATCGGTCAGTTCGGCAATCAATTTCTCTAACTTTATGATTATGGTCCAGTCTGCCATAGTAAGTTGGGGTTCGTAAAATATTTTTAACATCATCACTGAAAATATTGTCTTGGAATTTGTGGAAGAGATTAAGTCTAAATTTCAACCTGCGATCTGACAATGATTCCCATTTCAATTCATTTAATAGACTGGTTACGCTAATATAATTATCGTATCGTCCCTTTACAAATCTTGCCGATCTTCGCTGCACACGTTCAAGTTCATTACTTAGACCGATTTCGTAGGGAAAACCTAATTCGTAGTTCACATTATGTCCCTCTCTTTCGCTAAATTCACTTTTCTTACCTGCCTCCAAAATTCCGTAACATCTAATGCCTTCTTCCAGTTTCTTTTTCTTTATATCAATCTCCAATGTATAATTTCCACTCCAGATAAAGTTTATCATTTGGTATATAATATCACCTTTTCTTCTGTTTTTTCCTTATGACTTGAAATTATACCATTTAGGGCTCATATTCTCTCTATAAATCCACTATTCCGAAACATATATTCTGTAGTGTACCGTATCCTCGTTACATGTGTTACCTGCTCTGCTCCTCACCACTTAGTTTAAAGGTAGTCTAAGGTATCGCGGATCATGTCATTAAAAACTATTTCGAAAGTATGTTTTCAGATGATGGGAACCTGTTACCTGCTCTGCTTTGTAATCCGTGGTAATATAAATCCGTATAAATATAAATCCGAGGTAATATAATTCCAAGTATATTTGGACTTCTGAAAGCCT
Organism: Platycnemis pennipes; assembly: GCA_933228895.1. Lineage (NCBI taxonomy): Eukaryota > Metazoa > Arthropoda > Insecta > Odonata > Platycnemididae > Platycnemis > Platycnemis pennipes. Next base: position 111,302,522 of record OW121853.1, read on the forward strand.
TCTCTTTTCACAGTTCCTCCTCAATCGCTTTTACCCTATTAAGAAGGTAATAGAAGCGCTGAAAATCATTCGAATATGAGCGTATTTCAATATTAAACTTTGGATAGTACGACGGTTAAATTGCTTACTTTTTATTCAGCCAAACCTTAAGGATTTCCTATTAGCACGGCACCCATTTTAACTTCGGATGTAAAGTTGACTATAATATTCTAATAAAATGCTCTGCCAATTAACAGCCAAGTCACTCTCACATAGCTTTACAATGAAAGCCAATCACGGCGTACCAACGCATTCGGCTAAAGCACGTCACTATCAACTTCTGCAATGAAAACCTTGCGCCTAACACTCAGGATAAAGTAACACCACATTTTTGATGAGTTTTCAAGCTCTACATGGTCCTACATCTCGTGGAACTCCAAAAGTATCCTGGCAGGTGCCTAATCAACCGACTTTTTCATGAGGATCCCGATTTGCCTTCATAAGGTTCATCATGAACACCCGAACCAAGTGATTTGCCGAGTAGGGTTTTTTGCTCAGGATCTATCCACAATCGGGGTGGAGGGGAAATGAGGGGAGTTGGCCTTAGGGGATGGAGGGGGTAGTTCGGGACTCATTGTCGGCGTGTGTGCGTATAGGTTGCTTAGCAAGGGGCGTCGGGGGGGCTAGGGAGGCCACCTCCCCCTCCGACCCTCGCTAAACCTATTATTGCTGCGGGCCTTCTAGCGGGCCCCTCCACCGTCGGGAAGAGGGCGGGGATAATGAAAAGAGGCCTCGGCTGGGTTTGGTGCTCGGGTCGAGGGGGTGATGCGTTGTTTGCGGGGCGGGCGGGAATTGGTTGGTCGGACGGTTTGACGGCGGAGGGAGGGGGTGGGGAGGAGGCTAAATGGGTTGGGTCGGGGGTGGGGGAACACGTTTTTGAAAGGGGGGAGGGGGAGGGCAGGTAGTGAAGGGAAGTGGGCTGAGTTGAGCGGAAGAAGGCGAGGGGGAAGGAGTAGAGAAGCCTTGCGAAAAACCTTTAGAAGGCTCGGTAAGGGGGGAACAGAGAGAAGAATCCCTCGCCTCTGGTTTCGTGCTTGAGCTTTTCGGGTTTAGTCAGTCACTCCACCTCCCCATCCCCCCCGGGCGTTATTGTGCCTCGATGGGCTCGCCCGCCCTGAGTATAATAATGCCAGGAAACTGTGCTGCGTTGCCAAGTCTCCCTCACTTGTTTGGCGCGGGGGGACGAGAGACACCATCCTGCCGTGCTCTTGGGAGGCGGTGGGATGGGAGAGTGGGAAGCGTCTAGCGTCAGTGGATGGGGCCGCCCTTGGATGCTGTATGTGAGGTGGATGTGCTCCGGATCGCTTCGCTGGATGAAGTGGAAGATCGTTACTCACGCGCGAAACGGCTTCTTCTGAGTTCGTCGACGGTGGGCACGAAATTCTTCGGTGGGAAGCGACGCTTCGGATTCTCAGCCTCCCCTTCGTTCGGTTGCTGTGAAAGACGCGCTCAGTTGAGCCTCGTGCCCGGAGGCATTGCCTCCACGACAGAGACCTTGGAGTGGATTCTTCGCATTCTATGCAATAACTCCTCTGTTTCGTAGTGATTTCGAGCTTCTCTTCTCTTTCTACTCCATAGCTTTCAAGCCTCCAAGTAGTAGCTTGTTTGCATGTCAATAGTGCAATTGTGGTGATCTTCACCCCCTGCCACCCACCCTCGCGGTGGATTTTATGGTATCGCGTAGATGTAGATGTAGGTACTCCTCAACAGCGCAAAAAATGCGACTTACTAAGCAATGAATGATGTAATCTACATTTAATAAAAACCGACCTCGAGAGTGAGGTAGGGATCAACTAATCGCGGAAAATGAACTACTTATATGTTAGCTGTAATACTTGCACTGCCCTTGCCACACACCCTCGTGATTGCTCGCAGGGTATTGCGTAGATGTACTGAATTTTGAAAATGAAGAAAAACTTGAATGAGTATAGTCGACATATTTTATAATTACCACAGAATAAGGTTTTTAACGAGTAGATTATCGTACTGATAGATTCAAAATGGCATTTTTCCCCCGTACTATAAGAGAACAGAATAGGCAGCATAGCAAAGGGAAATATTTTAGAGTACTCTGTAGTGCATGATGCATGTACTAATCCCTTAAATAATATAGAACTAACAATCTAGTTGCATGAGACCCTATAGTTGCTTGTTTGCATGTCGGTAGTGCATGCTTGGTGATCTTCACCCCCTGCCACACACCCTCGCGGTGGCTTGCAGGGTATCGTGTGGATGTAGATGTTACGGATAACCGTCATTTCTAAAAGTATTTCAAGTTTTTATTTCTTTTTCAACATGATTAGAGATCTACAATGTAAAGCCTGAAACTATTTGATCGACTAAATTCCCTATGGTGGAAGAGGACGTGTCTCTTTTGATGTTGTAGTGTTTCTAACAGGTAAAATACAATGCTGAAGCTTTCGCTGGTCATCGTGAGGCAAATGAATGTACTGGTTTGGCTGCGTCTTGTCTGGTAATATCCCGACGTTTCGTGACCCGTGCTGGTCACTTCTTCAAAGGAATGAATACTGGCTGCCGATGTCGCTCTGGAATTTCCGTGCCCGAACACGTCGTACATTAGGATTAGAAAACTGCCAATGTAACACCATATTTGAAAGTGTCAATGAGAGCAGCCATCTAACTGCCGAACTATACCCCTAAGTCCAACTCATGCAGGTCCTGGAACATATAATTGCCAGTTCGGTCTTGGAACATAGGCAGGAACTGCCTACCTACTGACCTATGTTCAAATTCCGTTCAGTTTCAGTTGAAACTCAACTTCCACTCTCACAATGTTTTAGCTTCTGCCGAAAATACTAACCATCTAGCTGCATGCACCCTATTATCTAACTTGTTTTCACGTGGTAGCCAAGTTGTAATTGTTCATTTATGCCAAGGATCTGAAATGAGAGAGAGAGGGAGGGGCAATAGAAGGGAGGGGCGTTGGTGAATTTTTATTGATGACTAGATCCCATGGACGGTTGAGCCCACCATTCCTATTGGAATTTCCTCAGTCCTTCCTTACCTCAATTTCCTCGCAGATTAGCTGGAGTTTGAATTTTTCATGCATGAGGATGAGGTTTGAAAGTAGCCTTGATTTCACAACTGTGGACAACGTTTCCTATTTTATCTGAGATGCCTTTTGCGTAAGGAAGTGAGGCTTTTTCAGTGCGAGGTCTATTTCTCAATTTTACGCCGTCTCCCTTATTGATGAGCTGTCGACGTCTTAAATAATTTTTCTAAAAGTTCAAGATAAAGCCTAATTTCTTGAAGACTCCCACCTTTTCTTTCAACTCTCCATGCAAGGACGCTGCGGAAGAAAAATATGTAAATGAAGGCCCAATATAGTGATGCCGCAGGTTTCAACACTCAGAGCAAAGATAAAGCATTAGTTTGCATGCTTGAATACAAAAGATTTTATATACGAGTAGTAAGTAATATTATTCAATTTATAATTTTGCTGCTGTGTTAAATCGTTCGATTATTTGATCATTGAGAGTAAGGAACTCCAGTGATCGTAATACATGCTTATAATTATATTAACGTTGCGAAAGCTTCATTGCATGTTGTAACCAACTCCCAAATTCGATAGTGTAAAGTATATAACTAAGTAAATAGCAATAAATATAAATGCAATACTTAAATAAACAGTAATTATGGAAATTAATGAATAACTAATTCTGTTCACATTTGTTATGAGTATCTACCTACTATTCTAATATTTTTGAGGCACCCAGAATATATAAGCATTTGCTTATGTCGCCAATTTCTTCACAAACAAAATAATACAAAAATCCAATTCATATTGTTCTAAACATGGCATTTTTTTCAACTCGGATATGGCCGTGATAATTTATTGTCGTGTAACGGCTAAAATGAAAGTAGTTTAGGTTTCCACATGTGTTTTTATATAATGTTTTCTCTCTGGTAGTCTATATCAAATTATTGACGCTTGTATTTAATTTGAAAATAAAACGTAATAAAATAAAACGGTATTACGTAGATGTAGATGAATAAAAGTAGTTTATTCCTTCTTCTTCATTCAAATGTCTGATGGAAAGCAATCAATAACGTCTTAGAGTACTACACCATTTCTTTTCATAATGCCTCTATGCGTCAGCAAAATCATTTGTTCATCATCTACGGCCATGCTTCATTGTTAACAAATGTAAAAATCATTGACATTTTTCTCTCTGCGTCATAAAAGGTTACTACCGTTTCTTCAAATAACACTGCGTTTCATTTCCTCATATCCATTTAAAACAATGACTTCAATACAGTGATGAAACATAAAAATCAGAAGTGAGACCAATAATTAAATGCAGTTATAATATGCAGTGGCATTATTATAGATCATGTCATTCACAATCAGATAATTATTTCAACTATGAGACACTTGGGTAGAAAAGATGTTTTCATGAAATAAATTAATAAATAAACTAGGAAGGTCTAGATTAAACGTGAATCATTTGTAGTTTGGAATAAAAATTTAAGAATTATTTATTTGCCTCTTGCAAAGAGTCTAGTGGCAGTGATAGTGAGCTAAAGAAACATTTGCGTATTCAGTGAGTGAGGGGATGGGAACCAGATTATTTACCAAAATAATTTGTTCTTATTTTCTATCGTGAGGGTCCCCTTCTGAGTAATTTGTTTCTTGTGTAAGAAGAGCAATGATCATTGCCTTTTTTATATTTTCGGCCTTACTCCACAATTGAAGATAAATTTCTTCAGCAAACCCAGTAGTCCCTGTAAGATACTACAATGGTGCCTGGCATCTTATGATTGTACACCAGTCTTGCTTTGTTATAACATATTCTAAGCCCATGTTAGTATTGACGTTACGGGTCCTATTATTATCCTACTATTCCATCATAAATAGAAATCATCTAAGAAACAAGTTGTTATTACATGCAATGATATAACTATAGAAAAGTCATCATCCTTGGGACGGATACCACTTTTATTCAAATATTTTCCATTTCTCGGCAACATCGCATAAAAATAAATGTATTACGTTTCAGGCATGGAAAAAATACAAAACTCCTACATACCCATACCATACATTCCCCTGAAAATTTCGAGATAATCTAATTTTATCTTTATGGTCTGACCTACCTCAGTACTCTAGAGTTCGTTTAAAATTCTTCATAGGGCGTGTATGCTTTAAATGTCTGGTGGAGATGGATAAACGTACTCGTTACTGAGACAATGTAGTTGCTGGTTTGCATGTTAGTAGTGCATGCTTGGTGATCTTCACCCCCTGCCACACACCCTCGCGGTGGCTTGTAGGGTATCGTGTAGATGCAGATGTTACTTCGATCTACGACCCGTCCGTGAATCCTGACCTTGATACTTCTAATAATACCGATGCACTTCTAAATCTATCGTAATACCTACAAACTTAGCTACTCTTTTCTGCACCCTATCCAATGCAGACATCGTATATACTTCCATGCACTCGCAGCATGTTTTGCTTGGTGCCAAACAAGAGAAAGGCAACACTGCCCTTTCGTCTTACCGTCATAATTCTCAAGAGCTGTTTTTATAAAAGCATATAGTGCGAATGAACGCTGCCATCTTGTAATTCACCTACCTACTTCGTTTTACAGGTCGTCTAGTCTATTTAAAATTTCTCGAACGTAATTTCAGTGCACAATATCGTAAAAATATGCGTAACATCTGGGAAATCATCGTTGGGAAAGGAAGAAAACATAATTTATTACATTCAACCCTAGTACCAACAAAATATTTTTGTAACTGGAAATAACATAATGGGTGTAGGTACTAGGTGATCTTTTGAGGTTAAATATCTGTATAACGGTTACCTGCAGTAATAAAAAAATAAACTTTGCTCTCGACTATAGAAACAAAACCAAAAACTAGTATACTCCACACCAAATATACAAAGCAAATAAATGCGATAAGGTAAATACAAGTACAGAGAATTTTTTAAAGTAAATTTTCAATATTTTACAGAATAAATAGCTTCCAATTTCACTGAACGAATAAAATGTCGTAAATTACTCTCCATTTTGTATTTTCTGGAAAAAAATTATATAATTTAGGCCCCATATACAAAAAATACCTTTTATATAAGGTCATATTTGGTTTGGATAAATATACATAAAATTTCCTCCTCATATCATAAGAATAACTTTCAGGAGTACAGGATGGTGAATAACTACTTCTAAAAGAAAAATATCTAACACTTTGTAAATGTATAAATACCAAGCAGGCAACACTTATAAATCTAGAAACTTGCGAACAATTATTCTCCGTAAGATGTTTTATGACTCGGCCGCATCACATTAATCCGTGAATTTTTATTATCTACCAATTACGCGTCTTATTAGGATATCAGTATATCTTCCACCATTTTATTCACATTGTCAGTATTTTATTATTTCTCATTGCTTTCATATTTTGATTATTTAGGTCATAGAATGTATACTGATGTCCTTAGCCTCACTCAGTCCTCCAGATGTCCTTTCCATAGGTACCTTCTCCTTATATTCATCGAGAGTACTCCATTTTTGTCTCGTGTTAAAATGCATTTTGAACCGAGTACATATATCTACGACATACCCCGCAAACCACCTAGAGGGTGTGTGGCAGGAGGTGTATCCACACCAGGAACAATGACACAACAAACAAAAATGAACTACACAAAAGAAACCCCACACCTTAAGAAGTAATTAGGAAAAAAAAGAAAAAACTACCAAATCCCATTCATGCAGGACACGCCCACGAATACCATGGATGACTTGAAATCCGACAACAATTTAATAGATACTTATGCATGCAAAAAAAGGCACATGCGAACACATTGATTTGAACATGTAGGAAATAAAAAATACTATCGACCTACTTTGAGTATTAACTCTATAATTATTACCGATTTACGCGATGTCTAACGTGCTGATCTCGAATCGTACGTGGAAAAAATGACATTTTAAACCTGTCCGTCCTGCAAAATATATTCTTAATTTTATCAGAATTATCGAGTCTACCATAATATATTGCAGCCAGCAATATATGATTAACATCATTAATGAAACATCCCTCCTTAAACTTTCCCTGAAGATTAAGTCTGTAACTTAGCCTACGTTGTGACAGCGATTCCCATCCCAATTCGGCTAAAATATCAGACAGACTGCTTTCCCTATCGTAACACCCTTTTACATATCTCGCTGGTCTTCGTTGTACTCGATCTAATTCGTAAATTAAGCCTGATTCATAAGGGTCCCAAATACTCGCAGCATATTCTAAGTGTGGTCTAACAATTGAAAAATAGCAACGTTCCTTCACCCTCTCCTCAATTTTCCAGAATATTCTTTTAATAAACCCCAAATTTCTATTTGCTTGACTGCATATTTCCCTGATATGTTCCCCCATGATAGATCTTGAGTAAGTGTTACCCCTAGGTACCTAACTGATTCCACGTTTACTAGGTAATTCCGTACCTTGAATCATATAGTTTCTCCCTATTGAGGTTTTCCTTTCCCAAAAATTTACTGTAACGCACCTTTTTATCTTCGGTTCTAGTTACCATTTCCTATCGCAGAAATTACTCACACATAGAAGTAATTACTCACTAATCTATCAGAGACATCAACCATTCCAAATGTAAAGTAGTTTTGAATATATTGTCCATGACTTGTCTCCACATTTCTCGTCTTAAGATTCATTTCTTACATTTTTCATTTGTGAAAGAGATGTGCCTTCTCAGTTTCGTCTTCTTATGTTTTCGAATCTGTTTAATTACTGTCAAGATCTATTCCGTGATCTATAGCTATTTATTTAAAGCATTATGTCAACTTAAATCTTGCTTAACTGCTTCCAACTGTCCATTTTAAATACTTTCTTATCTACCACACAATGCATTTTTATTTGCGCGCCCTCTAGTACTCTCCCACGTGTCACTCGCAAAAGGCAGTCCAAGTTACGTATTTCCCATTCTCCCTTTAGACGCACATATCAAAATAAAAATCTTCATTTGATTAAGTTACAGATGATGCTTAACGATTTATTATACATCCACATCTACAAAATACCCTGCAAGCCACCATAAAGACGTGTGGCAGAGGGTGAATTCTCACCAAACATGCACTACATACCATGCATAAAAAAGGATTAGTTGATATACTAGTCTTTATTCACTATTTATAAAAGATAAAAATAGCAAAGTAAGAACGCAAATTCGGGTTACCTTCAAGTCCTTATACCAACATGCTGCTACCTATGCTATACATTGATTCACTCGTATTGGAAAATTTACCGTATTTCATATCCCTAATTTTACGAGGAGAAAAGGACATTTTGAATCTGTCGGTTCGGCAATCAATTTCTCTAATTTTCTCATAGTAAGTTGGGGTTCGCAAAATATTTGTAACGTCATCACTGAAAATATTATCTTGGAACTTATTTAGGAGATTAGGTCTAAATTTTAACTTGCGATCTGACAATGATTCCCATTTTAATTCATTTAATAGACTGGTTACGCTAATATAGTTATCGTACCGTCCCTTTACAAATCTTGCCGATCTTCGCCGCACACGATCAAGTTCGTTATTTAGACCGATTTCGTAGGGATCCCATACGCTGGCAGCATATTCCAAATGAGGTCTAACATGGGAAAGTAGCTAATTTCTCTTACATATTCGTCACATTTACTCATTACTCTTTTGATGAATCCCAATGTACGATTATCTTGACCCATCATTTCACGTATGTTTACCCCAGGAAAGATTATGTGTCAGTCTTATTGCACGACATTTAATGGATTCCACGTTTGTTAATTCATAATTACTTATTTTGTAAGTTCTAAGAGGAGAACAATTCTTTTTCAAAAAAATTCATCGCTACACATTTAAAAATTTTATTATAAAATATTCATGAGATACTACATACTTTATTGTAGGTATGGCTTTTACAAATTCTATGGTGTTCTAGAGTGTATTATCCGCCTTCAAGTTTAATATTATCAGCATGCTTCTTCTGTTTGAGAATGAATAAGCCTTCTATGGCGTTACTATTTTACGTTGTTGAGCCTATCGCTAATGATTTTATTAAATGTATTGGTATTGTATTGCATCACCAATTATCATCTACAAGTAGCTCTCTTCCACATTGCAGAAATGGAGAGTAAACATGTAGTCAATGTCAATTAAGGAACTTCGGCCCATTTCGTAGCATGTGATTAAGAAATATATTATTTTAGGTGGAAACGATTCAGATTTGGATAAAGCTACATTTTTGTAGACAATGTTGGAGGCTATCAGGATTATAATGATCTTAATAGCTGTGCCTGTCCCAAGCCAATACTAAGATATGGCACTCCAATATACTTCCACATAAATACCCTTTTAGGATAAAAAAACGTTAATAGATGGACTGAATAATATAGGTATGTAGAGTCTACATACCTATGTTATTCAGTATACATTGTAGACTAAGTATGTCGAATTTACCAGGGAAATAGTTCACATATCCCAGACAGCACGAAAATATTCCTATGTGGATACGATGGGCGAAAAACAAGATAAAAGACGTTCGGTATTTGTAAGATGTTTATGCATTATAGGTCACATAAATTAAAAACAGATAAGCGTGCATTTTAAGGTAACGCCGGCACATTATCAATAATACTGTGACCTTGTCAATGTCCGCAATTTTAAAATATGAACTTCATAACTGCAGGGCATGCGCTGTGTCCCCTTTGTCTCGGATACAAGTACATCTAAATCATCTTCATCTACATCTACATAATACGCTGCAAGCCACCTCAAAGATGTGTGGCAGGGGGTGAATTATCACCAAAAATGCACTACATATCCCGCATTTAAAAGGATTAGTATTAATATACCTATTAGTCTAAACCGCAATATTTAAAAGATAAAAAATAGTAAACTACGCATGCAAAAACGTGCAGTTAGTTGGGTTACCATCAAGTCCTTACACCAACATGCAACTATCTATGCTATGGATTCAATCACTAGTATTGGATATTTTTACCGCTAGTCATATCCCTAATTGTACGAGGAAAAAGGGACATTTTGAATGTATCAGCTCGGCAATCAATGTCTCTAATTTTGTGATTATGGTCCAGTCTACCATAGAATTTGGGGTTCGCAAAATATTTTTAACATCCAGGCGGTATCCTGCAAGCTACCATGAGGGTGTGCACTATTGGCATGCAGAAAAGCTATCCCGTTCGCACAGAGTCGTGATCATCATCATGGGTCAAAAATCCTAGGATTGGTTTGACGCAGTCCTCTACTCGATTATTCTATCGGCCAAAACCTTCATATTAACGCATGTAGTTCCTCTCTTCACGTTCTTTGCGACCTGTTCTATTTAACTCATACGAGGTCTGCCTTCTCCATTCTTCCCGTATCAGATTTATTTTTCGTCTATCGTGGAAGACTACCACGTAGCAATCCCTCAACTATCTCTGGAACGATGGTTCGCTAAACAATTTCGTCCACTTCGTTTTCGGACTTCAGCTTATCCCATCGCTCCAACTCCTTCGCATTATGATTCTTTAGGTGGAGCTAAACATGCATGTAGGCTTTGCATTGCTGGAGTTGCATCAACGGATACATTATAATGCATGTGCCGCTCTGAAGTCTCGAAATAAATGGAACTGATCTTAACGCTGCCATATGAGGTAACTTAGGCGAATTACTCAGTTGTTTGCCGATGCACGTAGTACCGATTTCATAAAAAAATCTTATAATGCTCTTTGTGTATTAGGGAATTGGCGATAACGGTGTTGAGCTGGTATTATAATGACTGAAAGATAATCATAAAACAACAATAAAAACAGGAAAAATTAAAGTCTGCGTGTGGAGGTCATTAAGTCTTGGATTCAAAAGATAAGTAAACCCATGGAACTGAAAAAAAGTGCTCTATCCCTAATCAAGAAAATATTCTTGAGTAAGCTCTAATTATTTAGAAATGCACCCTTGATGCATGTCCAGGTAACACTACTTTTTCTTAGTACGTCGTGCCATATCATTTAGTAGCATGTAACTGGTTCATGTATGGAGGTGTTGAATCCACTGTGACATAACTTTTTATCTTTTTTTAAATAGCGTAGTTTTGAACTGCACCTATACAAGCACTATTCCTTTTTTTATGCATGATATGCAGTGCATGTTTGGTGAGAGTTCACCCCCTGCCACACACCTTTAGGGTGGCTTGCAGGATATTATGTAGATGCGGATGTAGATAACCTTAAAGTGGCCTGTACGGTACTCTCTAGGCATCGACTAAGATGAAGCACCAAGATAGCCAGAATTCAATAAACCTATGTTGTTTTCCACCTCTAAATCTCCAAGTGATTTCTATATCCTTGGCCATTTTCAATTTATTTCCACTGATACCCGAAAGAGAAGCGTCCAAACTAAATGCTGACTAAAACCTTGCGCCGGCGGCAAAGCTTTGAGACGCTCTCCTCGAGAACCCAAGTCAGCGCGTGCCGTGGCAAAAGGTCTCTTTTCCAGATCTTTCTAACCGTCCCCCACCCTCCTCCAGCCAGCACTCGCTCTGACGGCGAGTCTGTAGACCGAGTCGGCTTCGGCCGCGTGCTTCCAGTACGGACGAGACCTGGCAACATCGCTCGCCCTTTTCCTTTGGCCGTCTCGCCCTCTTCTTCCCTGTCTTTCTTCGCCTTCTCCCCTTTGCCTCGCATTCCTCCTCGTCCCTTTTTCCTCCTCCTCCTGCCGCTGCCGCAGCACGAAAGCCCTCCGGGAAACTTGCGAGGGTTGGGAAGGGGGACAGAGATGGGGGGCAGAGAGGGGGAAGTTTGTCTTCCCCCATTTCCTCGCAGTACATAAGGGGGAGAGTGGATAAGGATTCCAAGGGTGTGAGGGCTGTATATAACTCACCCTCCTTTCTCAACGACTGGGGAGGAAATATACCCGACACCCTTCCCCAACCTAGAACCAGCTCGACCCCTCTTCTTTCCAGACAAGTACATAACTCAACCCCTACTCTCGTTACGAGTACACCCCATCCCCCCCGACGTTCTTGGCACTGAAAAGAGGTACCATTGGAACATGTTCCCCCATCCCCCGTGGCACGATGGGGATAGATGCATGGGGAGGAAAGGGGGGTAGGTTCCAACCTTCTCACCCCCTTCAGACGAAGCCCCCCTAAACGTTTCTCCTGCCCCCCCTCCCTTTTCTCCCCTTTTACTCTCTCCCGAAACCCCCCTCCCTCTCGCACCAGTCTACCTCCTCTCGCTCTCACCACGTGGTTCACTTTGGGAACCAATCCACGGTCGGATGGAAGAAGTCGGCCCCCTCCTCCCCTGGCCCCCTCCCCAGGTTTGGCCAATTTGTGGGACTGGGTGGGGGGATGGGATGGGTGGGTGGGACTTGGGGGAGGCAGAGACACACCTTTTCTTTGCGTCTGCGACGCTAAGCCATCCTATCCCCAATCCAATAGGACTAGCTTACACTATACCCACACCTAGGAACAAAACCAGCCTACTGTAGTTCCGCACCCTCCCGCCATTGTACAGTCTTTGCACTTGATCGGATCGAATGGGGGAAAGGGCGAACATATCGCCTACATGTCTCTGTTCATTCAGTACCTATCTCACTGAATTCATTCATCCATTGCCCTTCGCCTCTGAAATCCGAGAAACCTGGTATCATTGAACGATCGTCTTCCTAACTGCCTACTCTTGGAAAGGACCAGTTTGGTTCTTGTACTCTGTACTAAATTAGTCTTCATTGCGCAAGCCATACAGTTTTTCAATCTTGCCACATAGAAATATCAATATTATTTGACTACATAGATACTAGCGGTAGGTGCTACGTTAAGAGCTCCAAAATCCATTCTCTGGTCAGAGGTCAACATACTCATCTACGTACCAATCGTTTTACCTCATGCTTGGTATGTCCGGAGTAGGGTCCGGACTTATCTGAAGATCAATCCATAGCCTGATGAAAAAAACCTGATGGTTGCCCTGCTATATGGAGCCTCCTTTAAACAAATTAAACCTGGAAAGGGCCGTTAGGAAGCAGACGGATTCGGTTCCAAAATGGCCCAGCACTGATAGGCTCGTTCTCGATTTTCGAAACGCCGATGTTGGATGCCAAATGTCTTCGATTCCTTGCTAAATTGAATTCGATTCCTTGCTAAATTGTCGCGCCATTTGCTATGAGACCCTTGTCCCACAATGTGTAAGTCAAGCTCGGGAACCTCCAAAATCCGCCATTCAGGATTGCTCTTGCCGAAGTCTGGAATCGCCAGAGTTGCTCAACCCCTCGAAAATTTTGAAAGAGTTGGCTAGAATATATTTGGTTTGCTTTGGTTGGAACTGTAAACATCTTCGGCGTTTTAATGTAGATCAGAAAACACTGATGTGAACTCCTGGAGGAACCATGTCAAATTGCCAAAAATGACATATTGTGAAAAAAATTCAAATTTGTCCATTGCTTGGATATAAGAAATGAGCTAAAGTTGATGATGATTAAAATGATTGTATGTAAATGGGATCTAAATGAGAAAAATGACTTTAGAACTAGAAAAATGTATTTTTAAAATGTTTTTGTTACTCGATTAAAAATCATGCATACACTAAGGGAAATGCATGTCGAAGTGTGTATCCTAACTATTAGAAGAGTTAGGTTGAATACACCATTTACATGCAGAGACTAAATATTCTGCTGCCATTTACGGCTGACATTTTCTCAGAAAGTGACAGAAATTTATTGAACACTACTGAGTACGTACTTACATACTATGGGCCAGTTAGATATTGAAGATAAAATAAGAGACCTATATAGTAACAGACATGGGAAAAGTAATTTTTTCCTCATACGATTCGGGGCACTAATATTTAGATGAAAGGCACTAGAAAGAAAAAGAGGACTTTTTTTTGTTGCATTTTTAACTTTTTTCTTAACCCATAATGGATTAACGTATTTTACTTATGATAATGGATGCTTGGTGTTGGTTCATTCACTGCTACGTATCCTAGTGGTGCCTTGCACGGCATTGTATAGCTGTAGAGATGTGTGAGACGTATTCTTAAAATAAGTTCACCCATCTTCCATAAAATAATTATAAATTTGCGGAAATCGGAAGAATCCGAATCGAAGACAAAATTTATTACCTTCCCCTATAATTAAGTTTGGGTATGCCTTGCTTCTTTCATTTAGCCTCCGACATTCTATTGCTTTTCATGATGATTCCTGTAATTTATACGGAGTCGGCTTGGGGCGATAAGGAAAGCAAAAATCCCGCAGGTGGACACGAACAACGATTTCGCATTCTGAGGAGGCACCTGCTAACCAAGTATCACCCTCAATTACTGCTCCTTTCGATAGAAAGGTTTTTTTATCTTTCCGCTTAATCTGATGCTTTATGTATATTTTTAAAGAACCGCTACTTGACCTTCCATGATCACGAGGTGGATAGTATTTTATTCCATGAACGTCATGGAGTATTAACATTACTATTCACCGAAAAAAATTAATGTCTGTTAGAATGAAAACGGTTTGAATGAAGGAGTATGCAGATGGTGTTAAACGTTTGAGTGAAGCATTAAAGAGTATGTTTTGGGTTTATATCTTAATTTTTCAAATTCAAGTGTAAGGGTAGGGAAATGAAATAGGTATGTAAATAGGGTTAGTTTTTTTAACACGAAATGTTCAATTCAGTTGTAGGAAAAGACATTTAAATGCAAGGAGTAATTATCTGCAATTTTCACTTGACTAGTTGAAGGTTCAATTTGATATTTAACGGGACGATGAAAAATTATGAATGAAGACGGTATTAAGAATTTTTGAAAATTTCCAAAAAGGATTAAGCCGATCTTATGCTTTGCAGCTATCGTTGACTCAAATTCAATTTAGAAATCGTAAAACCATTGTAAGCCAATGTATATGAATGTTGGTAATTGAACCCTGGGCTTCAAAGAAAACGGAATCAGTGTTACGTACTTTTCAGCTTCGATAAATTATTTAGGTAAAGAATTACAGGAGGGGATATAAGCATGCTTGCAAACAAGAGAAAATGAATCTAGAATGGGGGTGTTTGGGACGGTTTATTTCACACCTGGGCACAAAACGCTTGGTTTTCTACAGCCCATTATGGAGTATGCATAAGCTTTATTATATTATGAATTAATAATAGATCAGTTATTAATAGATTGATAGAAAATGATGTTGAATTTTATTCCGTTAGAAGTTAATTCTTTTCCTAAAAGGTGATACAAATGAACCTTTATAAACTAAGTACATGGCGTTCATTTGCGTACTTTATCCGCAAAATAAGTTTCTCTTCTCTTAAGAGTACTCATTAACAGACACCATGAAGGATGTTCTAAGTAGGTTATGAGTGTAGGTATAGTATATTTATCATAGTATATTTATCTCTTTATAATTTTTAAGGCCGTTCTATATCTGTTTCTTTGCAAACTGCAACTAATCACTTGTCTTTACTGGAAACATAAAAGACGACGATTTTCTTTAATACGGTGTTCTGAGATACAAAGCTCTCGGAATAATTTTATTTTCTCCTTTCAGCGCGTTTCGAATGACGTAGGTACCAGAAGCACTCAAAGTAAAAATTATGAAGGTGGGAAAAATATGTGAATATATAAAATATATGGGATGAATAATGTTCTATTGTCGAAAAATAACATCAAATATATTTGAAATTCAATTTCCTCCAATTTTATTACCTGATGCGATTGATCCCTACTCAAGTTTATCATTATCTGAACAAATTTTGCTTTAAATGATGGAAGTGGAGAGATACGCGATGAATGTTATAACCTTGATTGCATTATGTAGATTCGACGGACTAAAATGCAAGGATAATTCTATAAAACGCTAAAATATAATTCACCGTGCTGATTTAGTCATGTTATCTTTGACAAACCTGCCTCACCATTACGGTCGGTGAATCAGGTATCATTAGAAAGTAAGGATATTTGCATGAAATAATCTTAACTTTAAATAGCTTTATATACCAGTTACTTTTCAACGTTACCTTGCGTCTGAAGTAGGCATAAAATATCGTCGCAATGAACTCGTATTCGCTATTTTTCCGACACTACATTCTCTTAACAAAATTCCAACCTTATGGAAAATAAGGACCTGTATAAAAGGTAATTTATGATTCCTTATTCCTGAAAATCTGATCTCACTCACTTCAAGAATACTTAATTTTCATGAACGTAATTGGCACTTGTGGAATTATGATATCTTAGAATGTTTAAAACCTACCCTATGTTTTGTTTATCTGTGTAAAACATTTTTATGGCAAACTAAACACATACGGGGGCAGAGAACGAAGCGCTTTAGGAAACTTCTAATAACGTCGTAATCGCCGTGAACAAACCCTAGACAAATGAAGATAATAAAATGCACACACGAGACACCTACAAATGTTTCTTCGGTCTTCCATTTGGTTAAGAATTTCAATTCCGAAAGACGTTTTGAAGAGTGGCTCACTCTTCATCTTCAAGGTATCTGAATTCCGTAGTAATGCCGATCCGAAGGAATACCCAAAAAAAACTTTACACAAAATATGCGACGGAAAAGCATAAGATTGTAGATCACGTATACCTATGTTGTTTAAATGTCGGCCTGTGCCCGTGGTCCATTCCTTTCGTGTATTGAGTGAAAACTTCAGTGAGAATCAATAACCTGGCTGTCGGAAGATGATGAAAGCTAACAGGTTCCCTTACTCAAACGGCAACGTACTCGCCGCTCCTCAAATAACCAAAAGGAAAAGTACATATGATGGTAGTAGCGTTCAGATCCATTTCTAAATTAACTTGAGCCATGGGTTGCATAAAAAAATATATGAGATGAAAGTATGTTAAAATTAATAAAATGAAACATTTGAGCGGTGTGATTGCTGATTTAGGAGAGAGTGAAATGTTGACTAGAGAAGGGGTGAAATACTATTAAGCAATCCGAGACTCAGAAATAGTGAAGTGTAAAGGTAATATTTTAGAGAATTAAAAACGGATTCGAAAGAGCCAATTCAATAATTTGACTTCGAGTCGAACCAATGTGAATATAAGTAAATAAAAATATTGGCAGCGGTGGGATTCGAACCCACGCCCCCGAAGAGACTGGTGCCTTAAACCAGCGCCTTAGACCGCTCGGCCACGCTACCACATAAAGAAAATGAATTTGGTCAGTCCCTACAGCTTGCTCCGATAAATATGTTGCTGTCAGTCTTGAACCCTTCCTAAGCTCGGCCACTATACTACACGCACGATTAGAGCATGCGGCCATCCATGAAAACAAGCTACTCCCAGCAAAATAATAGATATCTCAGGAACCTTTTCCCGATACACGGGCTAAATTAGTATCAAAAGAAATACTAAACCTAGCATGCTGGACATAAGAATATACATATGTATGTCTCTTTTTTTATTCTGCCTTTGGCATGACTTGTAGGGAACTTGATAATTTTTGATGAACGATAATGAATTTTCGGCACGGCTTTAATCAGCTTCTTATCAGTATTTGGTACATGGTGCGTCCTCGATTTTCCAGAATATGCTGGCGGCACACAAATATGAAACAAACAGGGAACGTGATGGCTTTATCGAATTCTTATTTAATTTTTCCAACGTGCCAGTTTTAGCGGTAATTTTCATTCTTTTCCACCAATACTGAGCCTGTCACAACACATTCGGTGATGTTCTATCATTCCACATTGCTAGCAAAGCGATTAATATATTCTACTGTTTCCTAAATTTACTCATTGAGGTTATAATATAATCCACCATTTTTTGTGATAAATTACGGAATTTTAAAGCTAAGGAAAGTAATTCTCATTTTGTATCACAGTATTATATATCGTCGTGAAAATACTTTCAATTTTACCTGCTCAACTACTTGGCGTGGATATGATAAACTGCGCACAAATAAGGTGAATAGGGCGTAGATAGACTTTGAATAGTCCGCCTTCATATCCGATAGATAATCCTACACACTTCGGGCATAACTAAACATATTGTACTCTCAATAATTCTTGTTGAATACATCTTAGTATGATCATGGGTACCATTAACCCGTCGCTAAAACTCTTAGCGTGACAGCCAGCCGTAAACGAATTCGAGAATATGATTATTATGATGAACATATACATATTTGGGTGAAGAAAGTATGTTGTACCTCTTGTTAGCAGAAACTTCTCCTCTTGTCGTCGTGTCTGAACTTTTATAATCATGTCTAATGAGATTTAATAGTATCAAATTGCCTCTACGCCTGTCTTAAAAAAATACGATAGGCTTCACAGTCCTTGAGTAACAGTACATTGTAAAATAGGCTTAGCATTATTCGACCTCTAATTCTACTCTACGACCTATTCGTCTAGGTTTCTGCGTCAAAATCGTGACTTCCACCATTTGCAATAGACTCTTCAGGACAATAGCAGTGGGAGCCAAAATTGAACCATACCGATCCATTACTGATACCTTCACTTCAGATTAATCTTAACCGCAATTACTAAAAAGCTTTATTTAACGGATATAATAATAGGTATGCATAGGTACTCAATGCTTAACTTTAGAAATCACGTACATATGACGACGTAATCACACACTTTCGACCATCTTAATAACTTATTCGGATGGAAGCCTCCCATAAATCGATATGTACCTACCTACTATCAATAGGCCTACCACTGCGCAATTTTTTCGGTGCATAACATTTATGTAATTGATTCGAATGATTATTCACCGTGTGAAATGGCCTCAGTCGGTAGGTATTTCAGATCATCACTTAAATCCATTCGCAAACTAATTTTTAAATGAACATTCGCTGTGTAAAACGCCCTTTACACTAGGTACCTACTGTTTCCCAACAATTGAGGTGTCCGAAACGGACGTTTTTCGAGAAAACGGTTCGCAAGTGAAAATACACGTCCGTTCATTTTGCGCTTCGTTACCTTTCTGTTTACGACCATTTCGTCACCGTGCAGACCATTTTAACCGAACCAAGAATGATAGACTGCAGACGTACGTGCCAGCACGTTAGCGACGGCCTAGAGCTCGGAGCTCGCCGATACTGTCAGCCGTAGCCGAGTGGGTAACAAAAATCCTCATAGCACCCTATTTATACTCTTGGCAGGCACGTAACCAGGGGGGACTTCAGCCCCCCCCCCTCCCCGAAGGTTTTTCTCAGTAGGTACTTATGCTGTTCTGATTTTAACTGGGCATGATAATCCGGATTACGCTGATTACTCCGCAATGGGGGCGTTTACTCGGAACCGAAATCGCAATTTTGTACACAGAATCGTTAAATGGAAACGAAAAAAGAAATCTAGTGAAAAAATTAATCTTCTAACCACAACCATTCACTCATAAATCAAATATGAAAATAAGCAAAAGGTGACGCCCACCGAAAATGCCACTGTGATAACATTGACGTCATTTTCCTCCCGTCCTTGGCTGCTTTCAGGGGAGAGGAAGGGAGTGGAGGGGGATTCTCGGAAGGTCTGCTCGCACAGATGCTGTCGCTGTCGTTCCGATTTGCCGAGTCAGCTGTTTCCCTCCCATTGCGATAAGGCAAAGTAGCTTCGCGGGCTCAGTTGTGATTGGACGAAGTCAATATACGTCAGAGGTTGCACCACACCCACTTTTCCGAAAGGGTTAAAAACATCAGTTTTTCGCCGCTTATAACTCGGGAAATAATTGACGGATCAAAAAACGGAAAAATACGGGTCTTTTTATTTTACAAACTCTATCAGATTCGGCAATAAAAAAAATATGGTAAACGACCCCATTAATTCAAGAATTAAGTGTCTGGCTAATAATTGTTCCTTTCGATCTGATAGATATGCATGCACGCGTTGAACTTCTCTTCTGGGGCCGGTAAAATTCAACATAAGCAGTATAATTTGACAGTGAGAAGAGATAGAAGAGGGCACTAAAAAGTAAATAAGCCCCGTATCCCCCCCTTGAAGCAAATTTCTGGCTACGAGCCTGACTCTTGGTAGCTTATTTGAAATGAATTACTATCCGTGTTTGTGACGATATCAATATTTTCCCTTATTGCATGCAAGAAAAATTACGTTTTAAACTTCTGTCTTATTAAATTTCTCCTCTTCACGTGCTAAATCTAATCTTCCGGTCTGAAGTTCTTAGTAAACCTTTGACATATTTAGAGATTGCATCATCATCATATGTGTTTTCAAGTCAAGTTTCTGCACTAATAGGCGCTCCAGACTGGATGGAAAGATAAAAAGATGGGAATGGAAGGTAATGAGGAGGGATTGAAAGAAACTCGGCGACGGCATTAGCCTGCTCTTAGCGAAAATTGAGGTTTAGACCAGTATACTATTACTAATCCTTTTTTATGTATGATATGTAATACATGTTTTGTGTGAGTTCACCCCCTGCTACACACCTTTATGGTGGCTTGCAGGGTATTCTGCGGATGTAAATGAAATGGCGCCAAGGTCCCATCCAGCGAACGGAGTACTGTTCTCAAATGTTCTCCACAAAATACTCAAAATAGCAAAGTAACAAACCAAACTATATATATCCCATTGATTATCATAGAGTAGAGAGACAATAATAGCAATTACAATTGCAACATTCTTCATGTTAATTAAGGCCAAACCTTCGAATTTAAAACCTAGGGGTAATTTTTGAGCAAAAATTTAGGGAAAAATGGAGCATCTTTTGTACTGTCAAATGTGGTAACGGGCCGGATTACCAACGAAAACTATCGTCCACTGCCGGGACTCGAACCAGGACCTTCCCATTGAGAGGCCAGTATTCTAAACATTATTCCAACCCGTCTACATCTTCATCTACATCTACATACCCTGTAAGCCACCATAAAGGTGTGTGGCAGGGGGTGAATTATCACCAAACATGCACTACATATCATGCATAAAATGAATGTATGAAGTTGAATGCGCATAATAATTAACTGCTCACGTTAAAAAGATACCCGATAAATCATTCCCCTACCATAAAATGTATGAGAAAACATTAACCTAATATTTAAAATAAACTCAGGTTTTAAAAACCCTTCAGGACGAAAAAGATCTAATTTCTACTTTTTCCCACAAAGTACAAGATGGTTTAATTGAATATATGTGTTTATGTCTGCTACTGAGCCCATCCTCACACCTCGAGGATAAATGCTGGATTTCGTGTCAAGAGTGACGGATACTATTCCATGAATTACAGGTTGAAACTTCCCTGCATCCTTGGGCGTTTAATGGGAAACATGAGAGGGTTACCTCATGCGGAGAAAGAGAAGGAAACAGGAGAAGGTGGCTTGAATGTGGAACGGCTGAGAGCATCCCCAGAGGGAGTGAGTACCTACCTACTAAGTGCCGAGTTGCGTTCACTTCATGCCTGTTTATCCTTTACCCACAGTGAGTCTAAGAGGCCCCTAAGAGGTTTTCCGAAGGTTTATTCTAGGGATGGGTCGGTTCCACTTTTTTTCGGTTCCGGTTCTAGTTCGATTCTTAATTTCGGTTCTCGGTCCCGATTCTCGGTTCCGGTTCTTAATTTACCACTTACTTTGCATGCTTAGTGGTAAGATAAGATAATCAATAATCATTTTCAGACACATACTGCTTGAAAAAGAATACCTACTTAATTATATTTTTGTGTTATATGTACTATTTTATGATATAATTTACGAAAATGATATGAGGACTCGCACCTCCAAAGTAGGTGGACGTAACATATACCTATCAATCAGAATATCCTTATTACGGCGGTATTTCATCACTTTCTAGAATGGGATGTAATAAAATAAATCATATAGTAATTTTAACGTCTGAATTAGAATAATTCCCGGCACCTTTGAAGCATCTAAGTACACTATTTCACCAGGTTTTAATGTGAAGCCTCCACTTTCACAGTGTGAGTAGGTTTCAAACTCGTTTTCGCGCCAATTATTTCGGTACCGATTATTTTTGGCCTCGGTTCCGGTTCCGGTTCTAAGCTCAAGAACCAGTGAAACCGAGAACCCAAGAACCGAACCGACCCATCCCTAGTTTATTCTTTAGCGGTGGATCCGATAGTTTTATTCCAATTATCATAGTAATTTCAACACGCAGTTAAATCTATCGTAACACCTTTTGACAAAGCAAGCGGTTCTTGGGCTGCACTCTTTACGAGATCATAGCTGCTTCTTGAGGTTACCTCTCTCCAGCGTGCTTTCCCGGCCCTTCCTTTCTCATTTCCCGGCGTCCGACTCGGGAGAAGACGAGAGCCGGCGTGTGTCGGCGAGGGAATGAATGTGTGAGAGAGGTGGGTGTGGACCTTCCCCACGATTTATGGCCCCGGTCCATCAAAAAGCCCTCCTCCCCACCGCCCTTCTCCAACCCAGAGGCGTCTCCGCAAGTATTATTATTATTATCATCATCAACGAAGGAGCTTCGGGTCCCACGCCGTAAAACGTTCGACGAAATTGACCGTAAAATTCCCCCTTATTGCGAGTGGGTAGGCAAACCTTCGGCTCTCTCTGAAACGTACAGGATTGAATCGAAGTTAATCGTCTTCCTCTTCGGAGGGAGGGCGCGGTTTAGTGGAATTGCATTCCTTGAGCCTCCTCTGCAGTCGTCGGCCCTCTCTCCTCATCTGTTTTGTTTTTTTTTTATTCTGGAAGCACGTTTCATTCCCAGGGTTTCCCCTCGCGGGCAGGAAAATCAATTCTAGCCTCTTCAAGCTCAAAAAAAGTCTGGATGATTACGTTGAAGTCCTGCTTGCATTTGACCAGCATTTTAGGAATGAAATGTTTGGAATCGGCAGTATTCCCTGCCCAATCTTACAAGCTGAGTTGGGATCCAGGCATAAAAGTTATTGGAATCACTAATTGGACGCCATGTGGAGAGAAATCCTAGGTCAGTATTCCGTCCGACGAATAGGACGTTGAACCGTGGACCGCTTGGCGCATTTCGTTGAGAGAAGACTTATGCTGACGTGAGGTTTCTGTCCACCATTCCGTCATTGCCAAACTTCCTACTTCTTTGCAAATACGTACCCACCAATCTTAGATGGCGCTAAAAAATTGCTTTCAATCATCACGTTCGAGTAACTACGAATCACCTTATCCGCCATTTTCATTTATTTACACCGGCTATAGCACCTGTCAATACGCAATTGATGGCGTCTCAGTCAGTAGTCTTGCATGCCTGATTTTGAAATACCTTTCAAACCAAACTCCTTGTTATTTTAATATAAGTCATGCTTCGTCAGGTACTTTCTAAGGGTATCAGAAGGACCTTAATTGGAAAAGATCAAATATTCATACCTTTAATATGGAATTTAAATCAACGTTAGGTTTAGTGGGTTTAGTGGGCATATCTGTAAAGATAAAACCAACCCTCGGGATGGAGACTGGTTTGAGGCAAGACGACCGCAGCGCTTGAGGAAACTTATAATAAGGTCTTTAGTAATACACAGCCAGTAGAATTGCCCAAGCGAAAAGGGCATTTTACCAGAAGAAGATTCTGCTTACAGCTGCAAATACAAACGTGGCAGTGAGGAAACATTTCATCAGAACATACAACTGGAGCATTCTACTATATGGCAGCGAAGCATGGACAGCAACAGTATCACAGAAGTCCAGGCTGGAATCGTTTGAAATGTGGTGCTACCGAAGAATGGTGAAGATAAAATGGATCGATCAAGTGACACGAATAAGTCTTAACAAGAGCTGGAGAGAAGAGATGTCTACTGAAAACCTTAAAAAGAAGACGAGACAACTTAATAGTCACATCTTAAGACACGATATCCTGATGAAGACAATCTTCGAGGGAAAAGTGAACGGGAAGAATGGAAAAGGCAGGCCTCGTATGAGGTATATGGATCAAGCTGTGAAGGATGTAAAAGAGAGGAGCTACGTCAATATGAAGGGGTTGGCCGATAGAAGAATCGAGTGGAGGGCTGCGTCAAACCAATCCTAGGATTGATGACCGATGATGATTAGTAATACATAGCGATGATCGAAACCCGAGGAAAGTAAATGTAATTAAATGTCAATATGAGACACCTATGGGTATGTAAATGTTTCTTGAATCTCCCATTGGGTTAGGAGTTTCAATTCCGAAAGACGTTTCAAAGAGTGACTCACCCACCATATTCAAGGTATTTGAATTCTATAACGATACTGACCCAAAAAAAGACATTACTGAAAATACACGCTACCTCACGCATGTTTGGTTTACATATCAGCATGCCCGTAGTACATTTGTAGCCTGCATTGAGTAAAAACGTCAGTGAGAGTCTAGGGGCTAATGAATCCTGATCAGTTTCCTCAACCTAATGATAACGTGTTCGCTACTCGAATAACGAAAAAGAATTGTTCATAAGATGACAGTGGTCCTCAGATCAATTTCTAGAGTAACTTGTGCTCTGGTTGGATTAAAAAATTACATAAGAAACGAAAGTATGTTGGCATATACTTTTGAAACGTTTAAATTGTGTAGTTGATGATTTAGGAGTGAGTGAAATGTCGACTATGGAGGGGGTGACATGTACTATGTGTTGTTGTGCAATTAGACTCGGCAATAATAAGGTCTAATGGTGATCCTTTTTAAGGAAAGAAACGGATTGTAAGCTGTCAATGTCGTGTAAGCAGTCAATGTCAATGTAGAAGATTGAGATAGATTGGAGACATTTGCGATGCGGGTGAGGAGGAAATCAAGTGGGAGGGATGGATGGAAAGGAAAACGTACGAGGCTGTACTGAACATGAGGCATTGCTGTAGGGAAAGGGATGATGGGCCTAATCATTTATTTGGACTTTGTAATAATGCCAATGATAAAGGGTTGAATGGTGGTCAAGAAAGGAGGAATGAGGTGAAGGCTAATAATTTTAGATTTGATGAAGGGGGGCGACATATTTGCTGAACTGGGGAGGAAACGAGGTTTAGGGAAATAAATCCATACGTTACGGAAAAGGGTAGGAATCCTTAAAACCCCGAAATAAAGCTCGAATACACGTATTTAATCTTACACGACTGTCATTCATCGGAGGATGGCCTCTTGGCGGCCTTTGTAGTCTGGTAGAAATATCAAATCCAGGTTAATTCTATTTGTACGCCCTTTTTTGGCGTCCAAATAGTGCCTTTTTAGTGTAATAAAGCATTCCAGGAAGCCGGTCCCATTCTCGATTTACCTCGGATATAAAATTTTCGTTCTCTTTGGCCGACTGCGAGGTGAAGTAGCTCTTCCCTCACAATCCAAACCAGGAGCTTGATGAAACGCACTGCGAATGTGGCAAGGAAAAAATTGGATATGCCGCGTAAAAATGTAAGCCTCAGACCTCGCATTTTACTGGGAACAATTTGTTAAGGCTTGGGTATGCTTTGGATGTGAATACGACTGAAATTTGAATGCCGTAAATTTCGATCGATGATCCGGGTTCGTAAAGGGAGCGACCGTCATCTTTGCTTCGGCCCCATTCAACTCCGCACATCCCTCTTCACACCCATGCACATTTTTATAGTTCCCTGAAAAGGAATTTGATTGCCAAGCATGAGCCAACAGCCACCGCTTCTGGCGCCTGGCTTCTTTATCGCCTCGGCGGTGATGATTCTCTCCCCTTAGATCATGGGAAGGAATTTCCTTGAAGTACGGACGTGTTCGCGGTCTAAGCCACCTGCCTCCGCCTCGGCCCTCTTCCCCACAGCCTTCCACTCCATTTTGCGATGAGAATCCACTTCCCTTCTTCCCTCTGGGTGATTCAGAGAAAGGTCGAGTCCGGTGGTGAAGTCAAGGCTCTCTTTAAATCTCTGTTTTACTACCGCAGATTAACCCGATGAAATTTTATTTTTTGTCCTAGAAATAAGTAATTCACGATCTCATTCTAACGAGGGACGCCTAGAATGGAATCTAAGGTAGCCTTTTCGCACCAAAATTATATACAATAGAGTTTGAGGATTTATATCTCTCAAGCAGATAAGGTCATTTGCGTGCAAGGCATGTAAGGGTGTTTATAATTCCGTTCATTTTAAATCGTGCAAAGAACAATTTTAATAATAATTATAAAGTATATTATTGCAGCAATAACGAAGAATGCCCCTTTTTGTAGGCTCGCGGAAGGAAGCATCACTTTGGTAGTTTATAGCAACAATATTCACAATTTTAGAGAAATTAACAGTGCAATACTAATCGTAATTTTTTCATTAGATACCTACTTAAGATTTCAAATGAGTAAATAAATTCGTTTACGTTATTTTATTCAATTTACGAAACTTCGTTTTCGCCGTAACTCTCCACGTCTACAACTACATAATACCCTGCAAGCCACCATAAAGGTGTGTGGCAGGGGGTGATTTTTCAGCAAAACTGCACTGCATATCATGCATTTAAAAGGATTAATATTAATATATTAGTCTAAACTTCACTATTTATAAAGATAAAAATAGCAAAGTAAGCATGCAAAAACGTGCTGTTAGTTGGGTTACCCTCAAGTCTTTATACCAGCATGCAACTAACTATGCTATACATATTTCCCGCTAATCACATCCCTAATTGTACGAATAAAGGACATTTTGAATCTGTCAGTTCGGCAAACAATTTGTAATTATGGTCCAGTCTACCATAGTAAGTTGGGGTTCGCAAAATATTGTTAACGTCATCACTGAAAATATTATCTTGGAATTTATTTATTTTGTCTTTTTAATCTGTGAATTTCAGGACTCGAATTCCTCTCTTCTAATAAACATATTAGGCATTACATACATCCATGCCCCGGAAAGTGAAAATCCTCCCCGGGCGGGAGACCCGAACCCGCGACCCTGGAATCGACCGGCGAGGGATTTACCCCGCCGCCACCGGGGCCGGCAGAGATTCAGGAGATTTCAGTCTAAATTTCAACCTGCGATCTAACAATGATTCCCATTTCAATTCATTTTATAGGCTGTTTACGCTAATATAATTATCGTACCATCCCTTTACAAATCTTGCCGATCTTCGCTGCACACGTTCAAGTTCGTTATTTAGATCGATTTCGTAGTGATCCTATACACTGATATCATATACCAAATATGGTCTAACAAAGGAAAAGTCCCTGACATCTCGTACATGGTCGTTATATTTACCCAATACTCTTTTGATGAATCCCAGTCTACGATTAACTTGACCCATTATTTCACGTGTGTTCACCCTAGGAAAGATCATGTGTCCGCCTTATTCAAAGATATTTAATGGACTCCACGTTTGTTATTTCATTATTACTTATTTTGTAAGTGCAAGGAGAAGAACAATTCTATTTCCAAAAATTCATTGCTACACATTTAAAAAAATGTAATTCTAACTGCCATGTATGACACAATTTTGCAATTGATTGTAGGTCACCAATTAAATATTCATTATCTTTTGGACATAGAATTTCACTGTACACTACTGCGTCATCGGCAAATAGACGAAGCTTACTTTTGAGTACTTTATTGATATCAATTATGTACAGAAGGAACAGGAGTGGACCTATCACGCTACCTTGTGGGACACCTCCAATTTGGAGTTGTTCCGCCATCCTCCTTTTTGGAGGCGGGCGATCATCTTTCTTGAGAAATTTCTGTTGTGACTCCATTTATGTTATACATTTAAAATTCTACGTATATTACATATATGAAATTCCATGTTATATTCTGAAAACGGTTGAGAAGCGAAGCCAATGCCCATATTTGGTGACGTCGTACAATCTAGTACCTGGGTAGGACACCTTTATATGCGTATCTGACCAATTATATATGCGTACCATGCTTGGTAAGTATCTTATTACTCGGTTGTGTACATCGATGACTACTATTGCGATCGGCAAATACTCGAATGCCTCGAAACCTGGTTGAATACAGCTAAATGTAAAAACACAATTGATTACTCAACGTCACTACCTACTACTACTACTAGTACCTCCATAAAACCTTGGTATTCATTTGGTTTCTTAAGGTTTCCTCGAGGTTCTAAGGGTAGTGATTGCCATGTGCGAATCATGCATACGCTAGCTTTTGAATAAAATCAGTAGATATTATTCATCCAAAAGCCAAAATATTCCTCGAAATACTTTGGATGTTGTATGTTTGGGCTCTCGTGTTCACTATATTCAACAAGTTATTCGAGTATTACAGGAGACGCTCAACAATTCATCCTTTTATTCAATAGATAATTCATATAACCATCCAGGTAATCAGATATTCGTTATATATTCAGTTATTCATTTGGTTACTCAAATACCTACCAAATACCTGCTTGGTGATCTTCACCTCCTGCCACACACCCTCGCGGTGCCTTTCAGGGTATCGTGTAGATGTATATCTATATACCTACGAGTGAATAAATGTGATATACTCCTTTGCGAAATAATGATTCAAGAATTAATTTTTCTCCACGCATAAACCATGACTATCGCAACGCTATAAGCTAATATGACCACAAAGAAGTTAGGATTTTGAAAAATATTAAATACCCGCGTCAATACGTTTCCTTGCCTAAGATTTTTTATTGGAAACTTCGTTTTCGTGGGTGGTGACCTAATCCTCTGTGATGCTTTTAGGTGGGTAGGTTGTAGGTGCTGATCAAGTTAATATACTAATTGAGAGAAAACGGCTTCTTATACTTCAAACTTATTCTTTCCTGGAGAATTCTTCGTATTTTTGGCACCCACTAAATGAAAATTTGACTCGACAAATGAATGAACTCTTAAAAAATCAACGCGTTTTGTCCCAAATTACTGGAATTGTACAGAAACTGTTTCTCGACTATAGAAAGGGCTTGTTTTGGAAATCACAAAGATTCAAAGGCTGTTCACACTATTAATTTACTGGAAAAGTGTATATCACACGCGTTCAGATCTGTTATTTCATAAATATTTCTTTCCCCATCAGGAGAACCGTTGGGAATGACAAATATAGGGGGATTAAGTGTCGGACCGAGAGATACAGGAATTCGTTTTTCCCAGGCGTAATACGAGAATAAATCACATATAAAATTTAATTAATTCAGAAACACCACGCAGCACAATTCATTATTTCTTCACGGTTATTTTTTAAAAAAAGGTCATATTCGTGGCTGGTGACATACCATTGGGTCAGCTCGGAAATGTAGGTGTAGATAGATACCTTCGTCAATAGTCTTCCAAACATAGGTCGAAGGAGGTACAACGCTATAAGTCAGTCGTCAAATCACTTAAAACTGATAAGTGGCAAATAAAAACAAACACAACACTTTAACACACATGTTAACCAGCAAATAACTTACTGGACAACGGAACGGTCGAGGATGCTCAAAGAATATATATCATCGACTTAAAAAGTAGCAGGACGGTAATCTTTTTTGTTTATTTATTTAGTGTAAATGGATAAATCTGGCCACTAGTGGGTAATAAATATTTGCACTCCACGTCTATATTCCTCCCGACCTCTCTATAGAAGGAAACTATACCAAATACCCTAGAGCAGATAAGTGCAGACAAAGAAGGTATTATATCGTAAGAAGAATGAATATACTTATAGTAGAGAAATAAGCTTGTAATCGAGAAAACACTTAATTAGAAGATGAACCTGGAGTATTCTTCTTGGTGGCAATGAGATAAGGACAGTTAAAAAAGCTAAGACATCATGCTTGGAGGCTTTTTAATGTGGTTTTACAGAATAGCGGTGAAGACGTAATGATATACCTATTGACTAAAATGAGGAATTTCAAAGAAAGGTGGGAGAAAAGATAAGGCTGTCGAAAAGTTAAACAAGAAGACTTAATTGGTCATATCGTGACACAGGATGGTCAATTAAGACTATTGCCGTGTGAACTAAAAGTATAGAAAAATAAGGTCTCGTATGAGATAAATGGAGCCAGTTGTGAAGAATGTAAAAAGAAGAATTATTTAAACATGAAAAGGTTTCCTAATGTGAGAATATAATGCAGAACTCCGTCAAGCCCATAAAAGAAATGAAGACTAGTGGTGATGATAGAGTGAATGGACATGATCTTTACGGATCACGTTAAAGATACTGTCAAGGAAGGAGGAACGGGGTTTGCCGCTGTGTCTTCCATTCTGTACACCATACTATTGATCTCTTTAATATTCTGATACCTTTTTAAATTCTCTCCTACTTTCCTCCATCAACTTCCGTAGGTATTTTATTTCTAAACTCCTTTAATCATCCAATTATTAAAGCAATTTTGCTCGAAGCAGTTTATTATACAACCTGACGCAGAGTTGAACCATGTAAATTGTATGGGTTAATGTGTGTAAATAGAACAGGGACTATTTTCCGTACAGTAGTTCATGTATTCAGGCAACTTTCTAAATCATTCGTTTGTATACATGAAGAAATATTCCCTGCGCATCTCTCAAAGTATCATGTTCCATAATGACTGAAATCGTCTTCAGACTTCAGCCTTCAGACTTAATTTGATGGAATTTAGCGACTTTTATGATTCTCATAGCATGCTATTTTATTGAATCGTGACATTCACTTGGGAAATATAAAAATAGATAAAGGAAAGGCATAATATGTTAAATACACATGATGGCAGAAGGAAACTTACTGGCAGAAATAAAGAGGCGAAGTTGGTAATTTGAGCAAAAAAGATTTGTGAATATGGTATTTGATAAGTATTTACTGAAGGTAGAATGTTGGGTATGCGATGCAAAGGAAAAATTGTTTTCAGTGATATGAAGAGTAGTTATTACGGTAAGACGACCGACAGCTTAAATCATTCGTGCCATTTTGGATAGGTGGGTTATTTTCAATGGGTAGGAAATTTAATGGGAACGGGATAAGGGTAGATATGATTTGGGCAACGGCACTAACCTGCTCTAAGTGTAAGCATCATGGGGGCCAGTAGGGGCCAAGCGTCCCAACCGACGCGTCGACGTCGAGACGTCCAGAGTACTGAGTGCGAAGTACTCTCTATTCAATCCTTAAGTGGGGGCCGGTATATAAATCAAGACTCTTTTTAACTGCCAAAAACCGAACCTGGGACCTCGGAATGCTAAACCAGTACATTTAAATAGTTAGAGATAAATAATTGGGGAAGGATGTGGAGCGACCCAACCCGAGAACAAGAATTAGCTTGTTCTCAAGCCTCCTTGGGGCCCATTGTTTTACGTCAATACTAAGGACGGAGTAGTGATCTTTGAAGTACTCTCCACTAGGCACTCAAGTATTCGAACACGCCCTCAGAATGGTATACCAGTACTCTAGCTGCCACGCCAAAGCATTTACATGGTATGAATATAGCAGGGGGTATGCAAATCTGGAGGAATAAGTAAAAGTGTGGAGGGAGCTCTTTGGAAAATTCAACGCCGAGAATCGTGGGAAGCACAGCGAATGGGAAACCAGTTGTAAAACATAATTGCGCCCCAAAATGTTGTCGCGTGTACCAACATCAATTTGCGGGATTGCGAGGGATGATGGTGGGAAAAGGCGTGGGAGAGAACATACGGGCGATATTTGTGTTTTCCAGACCCGTGTTCGTGTCGCTGTCAATGACTTTCCTTTTTTCCCTCCTCGATTTCCCCTCTTGCGTTCTTCCTACCCCTATCTCGCCTCTGTTTCCACTTCTTATCAGTGGAAGCTTGTAATCGATCGTGCTAGTGTAGTCCGGAGCAATGCTATTTTCGATTTTCCCCCCTACAACAATTGTCGTACCGTAATTTCATTCGACTAAACGTTAACTATAATATTTCACCCGTAACCTAAACGCGTATTTTACCCTGGTAGTACGAAAAAATATCGTATTGTGTTTGGTACCAAACTTTGGAAAATAACGAATTTCAATTTACAGCAATTAATATCTACCTGATATTATAGAATACATGTTCTGAAATGCATAACTATTCAAATATGTACCAATCAAAGAATGTTATACCCATTATTGTTTAGGGGCTGTTATTCGAAGAATTTAAAAAAAGTTCTTACAGTAGGCATTCAAAAGAATTCTTAGAAATTAAACCAATTTTTAATGCGAAGCTATGATGATAAACAAGATTTGACATCAATACGAGAAATAATGCATGGATAATTAAATGGGGTTAGAGATGTAATGTGCAAATAGTATAGAGATATAGTTATCCCTACATATCATAAAAAAGATTAACTTTTCTCTTTTTTCCTGATATCATACCTGGCACGTTATCAAAAATATTTGTTTGATATTTATGCGGAATATGCCAGTCTATATGTTACTTTTTGTAGGGACATCGTAAAATATGTTTAATTCTAATATTCCCTAGGTAAATTCGTTTTTAATGTTTAAATCGGTAGTGTGAAAAATTATTGTATTAGCCTACTTGACAATAATACATCCTCCGCCTCTCACGGTGGCTTTTTAAACAAAGTTTTTATATCCGAAATTACAGTACAGTACCGCTCCCATAAAAGAATGTCGTACCATATTTTCCGCTCAAAAATATTTCACATCGCTTCGTATTTTCACACCGCACTGCCACCCCACCCTCTCTGCACTTGTCCGTGAGGCGAGCACCCTCCGCTCTCGCCCCAGTCTGCCCCAGACAGAGCCCGCCCCCCATCCATCAACCCCAACCCTCCTCCTCCGTGAACCCACGCAGGCCTTCAGCTCCGCCCCCGCCGCCAAAGGGCCCGGAGGAGGGGGGGAAGGAGGGGAAGTGGATGAGGTGGGAGGGGGGGGGGGCTCAGTGCGGTGAATCACGCCCTCAGAGGACCTCTCCCACCCCCTACTTTCCTCCTCCAACTTCATCCCCCGCAGTACCACCCTCCCGTGCCAGTATACCTACCGAGTCCCTCAGGCCTCTGTAACATTCCCTTTTTTGGTCCAGCTCAACGCCGAACTAAACATCCCGTCCCCCTCTCGGTACACGGCACGTTGAGCTACATACTCCTCCAACCCCCCAACCAACAACCACCCCGTATGTGCACATACAGGCTCGTGTACATATGTATGCATTTACGCACAAGCGAGGTTCGGATCGCTCGCACAAGAGGGGGATGAAAAGGGAGCTTTTGCCCCCTCCCCTTCCCATCCTTCCAGAATTTCTGCACACCAGGAAAATTGGCATTTAACAACCTCTGAACGCAGTGAGCCCCTCATATTTTTGCTGATAAATTTGAAAAAAGTAATTTCACTTGTATTAATATTTAAAACACCCTCTGACGGAAAACATTTAGCGTTGACACAACATGAATTGCTCACAAATACGGTAGCTACATGTATTAAACTTCTCACAGGATGAGAGAGAGAGAGAGCACTGATTTTTAGGCGAAACGAGGGAATTATCTTCACCTGAGTAAATTTGTAATACCACTTGAGGTGCATGATGCAGGGAAGGATATAATTTACTTGCTGGTAAAATGTTTGTTGATGTGTGAAAAAAGTCATACCGACCAGATGGGTCTGAAATGAGTTTTCTGGGAATGACGTGAATTTTGTTTTGTGAGCGAAAAAAGTTATCTACTCTTCAAAATATGACGGGGAATTTTGTCGTCACTCCCCCTTTCGAAGAGAACTTGGGTTCGCTCATGCGCCCGTAAACCAAGGGCACGCTCTTACCAGTCCCTCTCCCCTGCCCCAACCTCTCTGGAACCCTGAAAACCCTTGGTTGCTCTCATTCATCCCCTCTCCCCCCTTTTGCAGCAGAACGGAAGAGGAGCATATCCCATTCCCCCTCGTTTGTCTCAACCCCGCCGCCTCTCCCCTTCGCTCGTTATCTGGTTTCCAGGGGAGAGAGGAAGAGAGAGATATGTAGTCTCGTGACATGCGCATTGGCGCCTGCGCTCCGTGACTACTGCTTTCTCCTTCCCTCCCTGCGGGATATCAAGAAAGAGCGAGCGGGAATAAATGACGCTCTCGTCGAGTTGTAGCGGGGCGGTTGAAGGGGGGGCATCGATCGACCCATCGATCCGTTCGACCCATGCCGCCCCCTCACACCACCACCTACGCGGCCAGAGAGTCTCCAGCACCACTTTCCCTCCCCCAACCCACGCTACCCCGGGTCTGCCTCGCGGAGCGGAAAACTTCGCTCGTATTATCCTTTCACCGCCGGGTTTTTACCACTCCCTCCGCCGTTGGATTCAGGTGGGGTCAAAAAGGGTATTCGCTCCCTTTCCCAGCAGCGTACGAGCGCTGCGAAATGTCATCCCTGGGAGTTGAACGCGTGGGGAGTTCGCCATAAAGCATTTGATTGGTCTCGTGTTTCCTGCAAAGTCGTCAATACGCTTTCAGCATCAACCCGTAAGTCTCGCACGTGTGGGAGGGAGTCTTGATAGCGCTCTGGGATGAAAGATTACGTATAAATGAAGTCACCTTGAAGCGTACGATGTGAGGAAGTTATTCATCATATCATGCTGACTGTGAATGAAAGTACCTACGTTGATGCAAGGTAAAAATAGTCATTTTAAGCTTAGCACAATAACATGAATGTTTTCGTTTTAATTAGAAAAAAGAGCATCAAGTTGCATAAAGGTCTTTTATGGCTCAATTATTGATTTTCTTAAATTGCCATTATTACTCATGACCTCGACGTGAAGCAGTATACTACAGGTTACAAACACAAGTTTCAGATTTAAATTTCATTGCTTACCTTAACGAAAAGTACTTACAATGTAGTTCTGAAAATATGTGCATTCTCAATCTCATCATCTCAGCACAATATAACATTGTTAATCTTATCACTGAACATTTCATACGATTCTTATGAAATGTTCAGTGACATTTCCACCATAATTTTAGGAAATCCTAAGTGTAAAGTAACTTGATGGTAAGATTTGTGCGTAGTTATCAATGAAGCATAAGGTATTTGCGTAGTTGATCCTTATTTGACTCTTCCCTTTGAAGGTGTTCCGTAAAAGTGATTCAAGGATTGCGAAATAGCCGTTACGCTGTCAAAATAAATTGCTAGGGAGGCACTGCTTCAGAATAGGAATACCTTTTTTTTCCTTTCCCAGTGGAACTCTCCAGTAAAATCCATTCATAGTATTATGTCTGGCATTGATATAAAAATTTAAGTTTTCGGATGAAAATGTGAGAAGATTTGCGGAGGTCCATTAACAAACAGCCACAGAGTTTGAACCTCATGACGGCGAGCGAAGGATACCAAGATGTACATACGTGAAAAGATGGTCAACTTTGCGAAATACTAGGTGAGGATGAAGCTGTTATTGGAAAAATATTGCAATTCTGAAAGTAAACGGGTCATGTTAGAAAATTATAGTTTACCCAATTTCATTTGGAAAATTTATATCTGTTCCTATTAGCTATCGTTATTAAGGTTCTGGTAGTGATGCAGTGACCTTAGGCGTCGACACACCCTAAAAAGCTAATCCTAACCGTAATCCCGGAGTGGATCAAGTCGGAGATCCGTCTCAACTCTTTTTTTCATCATCGTCTTTCGCAAAGTCGATCATCAAAGTGAAATGAATTTTTTTTTACGCCGGCAAGAGCTGGCTCATCCTCACTGGGCGACCGGCGGTGACAACTCTGGATCCTCTGGACCAATGCTACGGCTACGGGCTAGTGGGATCCCCACTAGCCCGTAAACTCCGATTATTAATACTAACGTAACAACAGATGACATTCAGACAAGAGTGAGGATGAAAGATGGAGGGATAGGACTCAGCAACAGGGAGACGAATAAAGAAGTGCTCGTCGAAGATGAAATGTTAACCCAGAGGGTAGAGTTTAGGCACTGTCTGAAGTTCTGAAGTCTGAAGAAGAACATAATCGGAGTTACGATCATGTAAGGTGCCCGAGAATGGGTCGAGCCGAATAAACTCAAAGCGAATGAATTTCTTGGAACCAGATTTTTATGGGTATACGTTGGCACCATGTGGACATGATTTCCGTGCTCATTATGGGTTTCTCTTGCCGTTGAGAGTAGTACTTATTGAGTTCCAACCTCACCAACCAGACGTTTGGCCTTAACACTTTGGTTGGTGAAATGGGAAAGGTGAGGGGAAAGTGGAAATGGCTTGGTGGTTAGGAAGGAAACACCAATTTCTGCATTTGATTTCCACAATTTTCACGGCCTTCAAAATAAAATTGATTAATTGTGTTTGTATATGTATATACTATACTATATGATACACTATATTATGTATCTATATAATGTATGTATATGTATGTGCATGTATGTACATGCGATGATTTTGACACTTCATAACAACATTTTACCTCCAAGTTTTCACTTGCAACAACTTTTCCTTCTCTAATCTTTTCTTACACTTCAATAGTTTCTTTCCCCTGCCACACACCCTTGAGTTGGTTTGCAGGGTATGTCGTAGATATAGATATAGATATAATAGTGTCAATCCTTTCTGACAGTGGTATACTTAATATAATTCCCCTTGACTTTATTTCTGACGCATTCATGTCATTCTCATCCCCTCCTTTTACACTGTTTTTTTAACTATTCTGTAAGTATTTGAAATAGGATTATGCATGAATGTGAGAGTGATATGAAGGATGAAGAATGATCTAAAGCGATAAATAATGGATAATAATGATCCTTGAGGGAAAAAATTGCGTGTTTAGAGGTAATTTTATGTCCACCCAGTTCTTCTTTCTATGGCTAAAAGTCGCTGTATAGGATGACGGATTTTTCAATGGTTGTTGGGGCGAGCGGTAGTTGACGATTTGAACGTATACATGCACGAGATATTTATTTCATGATATCGAGTCCAGCATCTTTCAAAAGACTTTTTGAAAGGAAAATAACCTTTCAAAGTTGAACCAGTCTGGCAGTTTATTGAATTAACTTAGGAAATGTTTGAGTAAGAACTTTGGTGTTCGCAAATATTAGATCGTGTTTGCAAGTGCATGCTCATGTAAATGACTTAGCAAAAACATACGTATTGGGTATTTTATTCTGAATTACTCGCGAACAAGAAAGAATTCTATGTGGAAACCATAATTATTCATCACCGTGCGTTTCTGTAAGGTAGGAGACTAAACCACATCAGGAAAGATCTAAAGCCTATCAGGGGTTAGACTTTTGTGTTGATTTAATCTCTATGCAAATTTCGTCTAAGTTATTGATTTGTCAGGCAAGACTCAGTGATAATATGTTTAGGTTAATGGAATACACTACTCTCACCTTAATGGTGACACTTGAGACACAGTTGATATCATAAGTTATTCAAAGTCTGTACGTATGAGGGTCTCAAACCATATGGAAAGGTATAAAGAAAAGAATGGATAGGGAAGTGGAAGATTGAATTGGAACCCGCTGTCGGCATTAGCATACTGAACAAATAGCGCAAAGGAAACGTCCTCTCAGATGGACTGAGTACTGAACTTGATGCGCTCTCCGCACAGCACTTAAGCAAGAGTTCCAGTAAAATTTCTACAGTGTTTTGAAACTAGTCTCCTTAGGTGGATAGCAATATATTACTGTGAATTACCCAATCTCATCATGCTAGCGTAGAAACCAAACTCTGTGGTTGAGAGATGTAGTTTAGAGAATTTGACTTGTATTTCCTCTTTACACGTGCTTCATAAATGCCTAAATCTTAACACCCGTATCGCTGTTTTGTATGTATATCCCTCTACGTCT
Source organism: Platycnemis pennipes (assembly GCA_933228895.1). Classification (NCBI taxonomy): domain Eukaryota; kingdom Metazoa; phylum Arthropoda; class Insecta; order Odonata; family Platycnemididae; genus Platycnemis; species Platycnemis pennipes. Next base: position 111,340,059 of record OW121853.1, read on the forward strand.
CTTGAAATTTAGGTTTTTTTTACAAGCGGTTGTAAGGGCGGTGGCTGAAGTAGAAAGTAGCTGCGGGCTCGGCCGGCATGCCTGGCCTCCTGTGGGCTGCCGCTAGTTATCGATGGCTCTCGTGAGTGGCGCCCATTTGCCCTCGCTCCCATTCCTCTCACCCCGCCCATACTTCCCTTCCTGTCGAGCATAAATAATCGCGCGGCACTTTTCGTAAGACACGTCTCTAACCACCGAGTGATAACGCCCAAATTGCGTTCTGTGGGAAATCCTTTCTGGTACAACTTGGCTCTTAACTTTTCAATAGGCGTATAATGCGATGGTTTTGACATGCAAGGCCGGGATCGAAACCTTTTGGACACGATTGCTACGCCAGTGAAAGCGTATTGCTGACTTTCCGTTTTTATGTTCGATCGTTGGACGTAAAATTTGTCCTCTCTCCATATCGGGTAGCATTGTGGTTGGGTTAAAATTGTTATTCGAGCTATTACGTGTAGAGCTCAGTCATCAGTATCAGTAAGTATAATGCACAAAGGTACATCTACATCTACACGATACCCTGCAAGCCACCGCGAGGGTGTGTGGCAGGGGGTGAAGATCACCAAGCATGCACCACTAACATGCAAACAAGCAACTATAGCGTCTCATGCAACTAGATTGTTAGTATCTATTTTATTTAAGGGGTTAATACACGCATCATGCACTACAGACTACTTAAAAATATTTCACCTACCTATCCCTTTGCTATGCTGCCTATTCTGTTATCTTATAGTACCGGGATGAAATCAAGTACCTCGCTGATTAAAAAAAAAATATCTTACCCTCCATGTTATGACCACGAAATTGGTGAGTTACAGCATTTTGTAGCACTCTCACTATCAAAAGCGCCAGTTAATCTTCTAAATATTATTCGCTGCTTGGATTTTACTGCTATTTCATCCATGAGCTTTTACGTTTGTTCGGCCCTTCGTTGTTCCATGGCTGTACGTTCCCATTCCAATAGCTTTGTCTTCATCGCTTAGCTCTTCTTGAGGACTGCATATTCTGCACTGCATATATTCTGTTTCTCATCTTGTCTTTTCTTTGGGTGTGCATCTGAAACCTGTTACATAGTAGGTTTCTCTCCTACTGTGGCACACTTTTCCAACAATCCTTGTTCACTCCTATCCTTTTCACGAAAAAGTGTTGTCACATGAATATTTTACGATAGATATCGGTTGCGTGCGAACGCTGCATTGATGGCATCAGCGGGAAAACGTAAGGGTACGATTCAAACCTGGATTCATACGGCCTCGGAACCCTAAGAAAGATGCAATGTACTTTTTCATTTTCGTATATAGATTAGACTCCGATTTTCATCTTGCGCATATTGGCTGTATTTTTTTGAATTCATACCGTGCTCATCTAAATCGAGCTTCGCGTAGCCTGATTTGGGGGAGGGGGATCTTGTAATTTAGGGCAAGTGATATATGTTGTTGCAGGCGATTTCTTTTAGGGAAGTTGCTTACATGAGATGTTATTCATACAAATAGTTCGTAAACCACAAAATTATCTGTAGCTTGTAGAATCATTGTTTGAATCAAATTTCATGTAATGGAGAATAAGGTTTCCATGTAACAAATTTTATTTTATTCGAAGGTACTCGTAACTAACGCCTTCAGCGTTATTAATCCTAGTTAAGTATTTTGCTCTTGGAAGAGGTGAAGATTTATGGAATAGGGGAATGGGTGAGAGAAAGCCGTCGTCAGTATAATTTGACCAAAATGCAAGGTACCGAAGAGCTCGTCGTTTTACGTGCCATCCGACGGACGGAGTACTGCACTTGAAGTAGGTACTCACCACATTACAGTCGAGGAGAAGGCGTGATATAACTGAAAATTCCTTCTTCCGGAAATCCGGAATCCGAACCCATGCCTACGGATGCCTACAGGCCAATGTTTTTACCCACTACACCAACCCGTTCTCCGGTATGACGAGATTCGAGTGCTTCGGTTCAAAGAGGGGTTGTTGCAGCACGACACGGGAGGGTGGATGTAGGCGGAGAGGGGGAAGGGGGTTAAAGGGGAGCGGCGCTCCCCCTGGTTATTCGTGGGGATTACGATCGATCGATATATCGCGTGAAGCGAGAGGGGAGGCGGAGGGGGTAGGGGGTAGAGAAACCTTATGAAGGGGAGCGGAGAGAGTGGTCGAATTTGCGAGGACTCCTGGGCGGTCTGTCAGCGGGGGCAGGATGAGGGTCGGGGGGGAGAGGTAGGGGGGCAAACGAATGATGGGGAGGACGCCCTTATCAAAGCCGCCCCGGGCTAAAAGGGGCTGCCTCCCCTTCGACTCCGAAAACGGTTCTGTATTTGGCGAAGTGCAACTGCCTACCCACGTCACTCCTCCTGCTCCAACGCCACCCGCTAGTGTGGCGGGAAACATGAACGCATAATTTTCCCTTTTCAATTTCCTCTCTCTAAATAATTATTTTAAATTACATCACCACTTTTAAACTTTGTTTTCACTTTAAACATTTCAGCGAATACAAATTAACGATGCATTTTCTCGATGAATTTCCGATGAGTTTGATATATTTCTCCGAATCCATTGAATGAATTTCTTTTCAGCCCTTATTCAAAACGGTTTAGTCCCACAGCTGCGGTAAAATAAAATTAACAGATGTGGTGTACCTGTTTTTCATGCTATGTAAAATATATTGAAATATTGGGTCTGAGGGGAATCTGAATTAATTGCTGCTTTTAATTTGACAAATTTTCCTCTCGGTCCAATGTAGAACGTATTGAATGCTAAGTGTAATTAATAAAAACGGTCGACAGGAACTTATGCCTTATGGAACATAATTGTTATAAATAAAACAAATAAACTACATAAAATGTTTTCACGATTTTAAGAATGGGTTTTAAATGAACAATTTACAATATAAGTATTGTTGTGCAAATGTATCTTCAACTTGTATTTGGCTATATTTGTAGAAGATGTTTTTTAGTGTAGTAGATGTTTCGTTTAGAACATAACTTAGACATTGAATAATCTATAATGTCGTGTAAAACTAAATTATTTCCTGTTTTGCTCCAGTTTCAATATCAGTGATCTTACTTCATTGCAAGTTGAAACCTTAACCGTTGGAAATATTATCAGAGTTTCCAATTTCTACGTATTTTTGACGGTCTCTTCCCGATAAAAGCGTCAACATTTGAGCCTGGTCCTCGTTTACTAATTGCGGATTTCCTCTGTTACCAAAACATTGGGCAAAGATGGAGGGTATATTTGTATTTCCACCGTGGGTTAACACCTGACACAACATTTGTTTACGGATGAGGGGGTGAGCCGACGCCAGGCTTATAACATCAGTCTTCTCTGAAAATACGAGACGTGTTTGTCTCTCCAACTCCCCATCTACTTCCATCCCCTTCCAGCAATATTCCCTCCATACGAATAACGCTGCTCCCCTCGCATAACCATCCCCCTTTCCGCCGAATGGCCTCGATTTCCACCCCAACCCTTCCCCATAACCCAGCCACCCCCGGCCCCTCTACCGTCCACATATCCCAACCCTCCAAAAAAATCTCGTCCTTTGCCTACGCCTCCCTCCCCCACACCCCTCCCCTTGTCCTTGCATCGCGCGCGGGCCCTTTCCCTTCAACGCAACCCGGCGCGGCAAAACCCACCCCTTACGCCGCAACCCTCCCCCACCGAGCCCCAACTCCTGTTCCGCCCCTGAAATTTTAATCAGCACCGCGGAAATGAGCGGGGTTTTGGAAGGATGGGGTGCGCGTGGAGGGGAGGGGGGTCGGTGGGGATTTTGGCAGGGTTTGTGGGGAGAGGGGGTGTAGTTCGGAGGGAGAGGAGGCGCTGATTAATCTCGCAGCGGGATTGAGAGGGTCCGGGGGTTGGAGTGGAGAGAGGGACGCGCTCGGTTGTAAATCCGAATTTCGCACTGGGCTGTAGGCACCGCTTTCGCCCCAGCTCTCCAATATTTTTCGATCGTTCAAGCACCGCCAATTTTCCGAGCCTTGGTGAAAGTGTCGCTACCCTTCTAAATGTGTTTTGAGGCGGACTCCACATCCTAGTGAATACACTGAAGATTCGTTCGAACATAAAATACGCTCAATGTGAACTTTTAATTCGCTAAGGTTGAATTCTAAAGTTAATAACGTGTTAAGTTCGAATTATTATATTCAGATAAATATTTATTGATATAAAGTTATTGTTTTTACACTTTTATACATTCTTACGCTCATTTATTTTGCATCCTGTTATTCCATGCTACTTAGTCTTGGTAGAGGGTAGGATTCAAAGTTCTCGTTTTGAGCATCAACCTTTAAAAAAAATCTCAAGGCTTCATAGATCAAAATATTTATTGGATTCTCGTTAAATTTTACAAAATGTCTCGAAACTCTTGAAAAAATATCTCGGATATATTTCGCGAGAAGACCCATAAACCGTAACTATCAAGAAGTATTTTTTTATGGTGACAATGCATGAATTACTATATTTAAGGAGAAAAGTTGTTATATTTACTAGCCTCGGCATATCCTCAGTGTCCATGCATTTATTCAGTTTTGTTGATTATTAGTACGAGACAACCGGAAGCCAAGGTTGTTCATACCCTTATGAATAGTAGGAAAGGTTGGTGGATAGAGATTTTGACGGGACGTGCGTTGGGTAAAGAGAAACTTGACAATGGATTTACCCTTCTCTTAATGAAATGCGCCAAGGGGTCCGCGACTTTTCATCCCTCCTGACGGACTGTATGCTGATCAAGAAGTGTTCTCCGCACTGATCTTAAGAAGGGATCGGTATCCTTCTGAAACATCTCTGCCACAGCCATGATTTAGTCATGGACCCACGGGGCGAGAAGCAATTTATTCAGATGATTCAGTTTAACCTCCAGGAAGACAAAAGGACATTGAATATTTCATCGCGTCATCCCTTATTCTTCTAAGTAGGGTGTCGCCTAAACATTTGCTTCCAGGGGGGAGTGCTGGGCGGGGGCTCGGATATGGGGGAGGGAGGCAGGTAGAGAGGGAGGCCTCTGAGGAGGGACGGCTCCGGAGAGGTTGCCGTGGGGAGGTGAGGCAAGGGAGGAGGCCAGGGGTTGGCGGTTCGTCCGCCCCTGCGAGGTCCGGGGAGTTTCGGCGGGGCGAGGAAGGAAGGGGAGCGAATGTATTTGACGGCGTTGCTGGGTTTCGCACGGCAGAAGGGGGGCAGGGCGTATCCGGGGCAGGGGGGGAGGTGTGGTATTCCGGGAGGGGAGAATGAAAGGCATGTTGGAGGGAAGCATTAAGTGGATGGGATTCTTCTCCCTTTCCCCTCATCCTCTTGTATCTCTCAGGGGTTGAGCTGGGTCTCGGTAAAAGTAACGGGGGGGGGCACAATAAAAGAGGATTCTGCAAGTCTGACGTGAACCTAAAACGCCGAAAGTTCCAGTAGTACATCCTGGATTATCTCGCGGGACAAACACGAGTCTAACAAATTATCTTGCAAAGAATTCTATCCTTATGGATATGCTTTTAGATAGTATTTTTCATGTCAATATATCGTAGTTTTCCATATCAATAAGGTGGTCAAAAGTAAGCTTCGTCTATTTGCCGATGACGCAGTAGTGTACAGGGAAAATCTATGCCCAAATGATAAAGAATATTAAAATATATGTATAATGTATGGTGACCTACAAGAAATTGAAAAATGGTGCCACACATGGCAGTAGAATTGAATTTTTTTTAATGTGTAGCAATGAATTTTTGGAAAAAGAATTGTTCTCCTAGCACGTACAAAATAAGTAATATTGAATTAACAAACATGGAATCCATTAAATATCTTGGAATAAGACTGACACATGATCTTTCCTGGGGTAAACACATACGGGGAAATAATGGGTCAAGCTAATAGTAAACTGGGATTCGTCAAAAGAGTACTGGGTAAATGTGACGATCATGTACAAGAAATCAGCTACCTTTCTCTTGTTAGACCTCATTTAGAATATGCTGCCAGTGTATGAGATCCCCACGAAATCGGTCTAAATAATGAACTTAGGCGTGTGCAGTGAATATCGGCAAGAATTGTAAAGGGACGGTATGATAACCTTATTAGCGTAATGAGTCTATCAAATGAATTAAAATGGGAATCATTGCCAGATCGCAGGTTGAAATTTATACTTATTGTTAATCTCTTAAACAAATTTGAAGTTGAACGTGTGCAGCGAAGATCGGTAAGATTTGTAAAGGGACGGTATGATAACCTTATTTGCGTAACCAGTCTGTTAAATGAATGAAATTGGGAAACATTGTCAGATCGCAGGTTGAAATTTGGACTTAATCTCCTAAATAAATTCCAAGATAATATTTTCAGTGATGATGTTAAAAATATTTTGCATACCCCAACTTACTATGGTAGACTGGATCATAATCACAAAATTAGAGAAATTAATTGCCGAACTGACAGATTCAAAATGTCCTTTTTTCCTCGTACAATTATGGATATGAATAACGGTAAATATATCCAATCGGAGAGTAGCAATGGATAACATTGGTAGCTGCATGCTGGTATAAAGACTTGATGCTAACCCAACTAACAGCATATTTTTGCATGTTTGCTTTATTATTTTTATCTTTTTTTTAAATTGCGAAGTTTAGAACAATATATAAATACTAATCCTTTTTTATGCATGATATGTAGTGCATGTTTGGTAAGAATTCACCCCCTTCCACACAGCTTTATGATGGCTTGCAGGGTAATATGTAGATGTAGATCTCTGCCCGGTAAATTTTTTCAACTCTCGCTTTCCGCGAAATGCCTTACATCCACACTTGTTGCCTTTTTTCTTCGCTTCCCAACTTCCTTCCCTCGTTCACTATATTTAACTCTTATCTACCAAGTAACTTCTTTCATTATTTTCCACTCTCACCTTAATCTTATGATGACCTCTTATTCATCCATCTTCATATCCATCCATATTCATGTTCCCGAAAGTACGGATTCGTAAGTCAAAATTGGGCATACACAAATTAGAATTTAACTAATATTTTCCTGATAGAGGAACCAAATTTCGGTGAGATATGGTGGAAGTTTTACATAATGGATAAATGAAAAGATCTTAGTGGATTCCACAGTAATTTTTATTGGTACGACCTAGGTAACGACACGTAGTGTCATCATCAGGTTATGACACTACGTGTCGAATCCTAGGTCGTCCCAATAAATATTACCGTGGAGTCAACTAAGAACTTCTCATTTATCCATCATATTTTCCTCTTGTGTCTTCCAGGAGAGGACATTAAAATTTCCTTCATTATCCATCATGGTACTCCGCTTGATATTTTACGAGAGAAACCATTTCATTCCAACATTTTCATGCGTTGGAGAACTATTCCATCACTTCCATTAAAAATACAGGTTCCATTTATACTAATTGTGATATTTACCCTTCTCACAGCAGTAAAGTTAACTATTTTTTCAGATCCAATGCTTAATCATGAGAGGATTACAGCTTCGCTGGGGGAATGCGCTCAATGTCATGTTGCTTAGGATAGGACTCTCCACATATCTCTACTCCTTTTTTGTGGCAAATTTCAGCTAGAAAAGACAATTATGCAAGAAAATTGGTTACCTTTCTCAACAATTAAAAAAAATGAAAATTTTTATATAAATACAATTTTACAAATTCTACTTGTTCTGTTTTAGTCCTCACATTGGTTAGCAGCTATAGCATACGTCCATAGATATTTATCCCCTGCAAGTCCCTTCATTTTGTCAAGCCAAAATGAAACGACTTACAATTTAGTCGTAGTAATTTTACCCTTAATTGTATTTTTAATCCAGTCTTTATGCCGAAGGATATGTCCATTCCATTCAGTAGAGACATCTCTAAAAGTTTTAAGCTCTCCCAAAGTGTAGGATGCTCATACATTTTTTTGGGGACTTTAATATTGGAGACCTTGTCTGTCCAAAGAATTTTCATGTAGCTCCTACCAAACAATTACTCACATACTTCCAGCCTTCTTTTCTCAGCCATCACAGAAGATCAATTTTGTAAGGAATACATAAAAGCAATCCACTTGTAGGTTCAAGGAAATCCTTTCTTAAGGGTTCGATATATTATTTGACCTAACTTATCTACCTCCTTCTTTGCTGAATGTTACCTTAGCCATATTTCCCCAATTAGAAATCCTGAGTATAAACTTTTGTGTAAAGACGATACTAGTTTCTATTCAGTTTTCAACTTTGTTACGTTTATATGATTAATTGATTACGATATGAATAAATGAGTGTAATTTTTATAATTCTATGGGATCGATAATGCAGCTCTAGTAAATGGCCCCATGTTAATCACTTACAATGAAGAATTCCATAGGGTTAGGGGTCTTTGTAATACACGTTTGCATGCATATGACTTGAAATCTCTTTCGAAAAAAATAAATATTTTGTAGAACAGATAGTAATTTATTCATTCCCTATCTTTTAACTGCATGCACAATATGATGTAGATATTAACCATCTAGCTGCATGTGACCCTATCATCATGCTTGTGTCCATTAAATATCCTAGTTGCATGTCAATAGTGCATGTTTGGTGATCTTCACCCCCTGCCACACACCTTCATGTTGGCTTGCAGGGTATTACGTAGATGTAGATGTATCCTATGTCCATGAAGTTGTTCAATTCTTGCATTCCCTTGACTAATTTCATTTATGTTTTGAGTGAGGTTTTATTGCCCTTAGTATATCCCTTCACCCACGAATTAGAATGATGAATGCTAATGAACTAAAGTTTAAATTGCTGCCAGTAAACAAAAAAGTTCAAGAAGAAATTATTGAATCTCTCTTGAAATCTCAGCTCTGAGATTTCTTCAGGTAGAATGCCTTCATCTCGCGGTTTATTCTGTTGACTATTTTCTTCTTGTTTCGTCCATCGTTCGTTACTCGGCCTCCCATATGACAATACCCGCACACCTCTTCAAGATTTTGCTTCCCGAGTTTGACATTGGTCTTGGCCTCTCCTTGTTTACTGCATAATACCACCTATGTTATCTTTTTATTGATCATCAGGTTATGACTGCCAAATATATTTCCTTAGTTAACAGGAGTCTTCTTATTTCTCTTTCTGTGATAGCCATGACCGCTATGTCATCGGTAAATCCATGCATGTTGATTTTATTTCCAAGGATATACACACCTTGGCTTCATTGATGTCTTACTGGAATACCTACTAAGGGTATATGTTTTAAATTTCTAATAGGTATTATCATACCTCTTTTACGATGCTTAGTGGAATATAGTTTTGAAAAGTTTTGCCATACTACTACGCGTAAGCATACGAATGAAGCACTTCTCTTCTTGCAGTGTAAACTTATCCTTTTTAAACCGTGGAATCCCAAATTTACGGGTTCAGCATCTTCATTTCCAAGGTTTTTGTAGTGATGGAAGTGATTTTTTTCGCTAACACCCGATAAACCCGGAAGATGTAATTACTTCTCTTATTTTATTCGCCGAAAAACTATGCTAACGGTATTTCGCTGTGTCAACTATTTAACCACGCAGTAATGTCAATAAAAAGTATCATACTATCATATTCGTGTCTTAATTCCTTTCCTTAATTACTCATGAAATATATTTTTAAGATCTTCCATTTGGTTTTTGTTACGCTGTTTGAAACCCCTCACTATTTAAAATTGGCCAAATGATGGCGAAATGTACACATATTTGTGAGAGATTTTACGCAAAGGATAAAAAAACCGTCTAAATTTCTACGAAAAAATAATTGATTTTCAACGCTAAATTTTATTTATATGCGGTAGATAGAAATATCATGATAAAAAAATGAAGATTAAATCAAAATAACTAAATATTGTGCTTGAGTATCACAGAAATTTATTAATATGTAATTGTTGCCATGGGTAGGTTTTTAAGGGGAAGATATGGATATCAGTTCACAATTAATGAATCAAATACCCGTCCATGGAGAGTTAATAAGAGAAAGCTGAGCGAAGCTAAAAACTCGTGCATGTTGAAAATATGTTGTTTAACTACCACGGAACATGAAGGTCGAAAGAAACTTATATTCTATTTGGTAAAATTCTAAGTTGATATTCTATTTGTTCCATATCTTGCCTTAGTTACGCACTGAAGTTTTGGCCAAAATAGAATAGAATAGAATATAGTTTATTTCACCCAAAATATATACACAATTTTAACAAATACAAATGGGGGTGAAACTAGGTACCTACCTCAGAAGAAATAATTTCTTGTTTTGGGGTTACCCTTCCTTGAATAAATTGGCTGTACTTCAGCAGCTGTCATTCAAATAATAATCAATAATAAATTCTACCTTTTTTTTACATAAATAGTTTTTCAACCTACCGTAATTCCGAATTGGAAGGTAGGTATGTATATTACTGGCACCCTTATATCCGCCAGCGATGCGCATTGCGATAAAGGTGTCCCATGGACGGACTCCCGTTCCGCGCTTCCCGATAGCCCCGCTGCCGCGCCTTCCCACTCCGCGGACGCCGCCGATTTGGGAATGTGCCGCGCCTCCCATCGATCGTCTATGGGTGCTGTGCATGGCGTGGGCCGGGGGCCCTGAGGTGACGCCACCGCCACCGCCCCTGGGGGCGGAGGGACGGTCCCCGAGGGCTGGAGGGGTCGCACCGGCCTCCGCGCCCCTGCCCTGCAGCAGCGGATGGTGCGGCCACGCCCCCTTGGGCGTGAAGAGGGCCCTCGGGGCACACGCAGGCGGAAAGGAGCAGGGAGTTCTTTTCTCCGGAACGAAATTGAGAACGCCACCGTGCGCGGTCCGCCATTTTGCCCTCAGACCCGCGTCACTATGCAAACTTGATCTGGTTCGGATTGGTTCCGTGGGCTTCGTTTCGGTCGCCCTCGCCCCAGCCTATGTTTCCTACGCCCGGGCCGGAAGGATTGATCGACTTTGTGGCCTGCTAAATTTGATCCCTTGTCGAGGGGTCCCGAGCGCGTCTTGAGGTTCGCGATGCTATCCACTGCCTCTCTATCGTTACTTGTAAAATTAGTAACACGAAGATCGAAAACGTTGAAACCATATGATATTTAGGTTTAACAATCACTAAAGATTTATCGTGGGGAAAACACATCCGGGAAATATGCGGCCGATCGAAGAGAAAGCTAGGGTTTCTGAAAAGAGTACTGGTAGATGGTATCATGTTGGACACAATCAAAGTCACATCGGGAGTTCCCCAGGGTAGCGTAGTAGGTCTGCTTTTAATCCTTTTATATATAAATGACTTGGATATTGTAGTTAATAGCAAGCTTAGACTTTTTGCAGACGATGCGTAGTGTGTAGAGGTAGGTATATCTAAAGAAGAAGATGGGAAATCGCTTAGCAAGGATTTAGATGCAATTTAAGAGTGGTGCGACAAATGACAGAACTTAACCTTAAAAAGTGTGTAGCTATCACTTTCTGAAGGAGGAATAATTCGATAGAGCTATCCTGAAAAATTGATAACACGAAAATCGAAAGCGTTGAAACCATGAGGTATTTAGGTGTACAATGACTAAAGATTTATCGTGGGGAAGACACATAAGGGAAATATAAGGCAGAGCGAAGAAAAGCTTGGATTTATAAAAAGAATACCTACTTGGGGAAATGTAATGAGAAGATAAAGGAACGATGTTACTTTTAACTAGTTAGGCCCCACCTTGGGTATTCAGCCAGTGTATGGGATCCGAATGAATTAGGTTCGATCAGAGAACTAGACAGTGTGCAGCGTAGAGCAGCTAGGTTCGTTAAAAGTGTTACAATAGGTTGAGTAGTGTTTCAGAATTAATACAAGAATTAGGGTGGGAGTCCTTATTAGAGCGTCGGTTAAGGTACAGATTAAATCTACTAGAGAAATTTCAATCGGATAGCTTTACTGAAGATGTAAGGCACATATTAAAAGAACCAGCGTATTATGCTAGATTCGACCAGATAAATAAGATTAGTGAGATAGATTGTCGTCCTGATGTATTCAAAATGTAATTTTTCCCCCGTACTATAAGAAAACAGAATAGGCGGCATAGCAAAGGGATAGGTAGGTAGGTGAAATATTTTAGAGTAGCCTGTAGTGCATGATGCATGTATTAATTCCTTAAATATTATAGATATTAACAATCTAGTTGCATGAGACCCTAATGTTGTTTGTTTTCATGTCAGTAGCTCATGCTTGGTGTTATTCACCCCCTGCCACACACCCTCACGGTGGCTTACGGGGTATCGTTTAGATGTAGATGAAGGAACTTCGTGGCAAAATGAACGGTCAACTTGCCTAGAATCTAGTTTTAGGTGAACAAATATTTAGTCGTCCAATCGTCACAGTTTGCATTTTCGCCGTGAGGGAACTCGGCCAAATTTTCCGTAGTGGAGTTGGATCGGATTGGATAGGGTTGGAGACTTCGTCAAAGAATAGACTCACCACCCCAGAGCACCCGGGTTCAAATCTCGTATGTGGCAGAGAATTTTCAGTGATGCAGTGGCTAGGGTCCTTGAAGTGCATAGTGAAGTTTCGTCAATCATTTAGAACTTAAAACCATTGACAACTTGGTGATTTAGGCTTAGAGTAGGTAGTGTAAGGTGCTGATGTCGTGCTTCTATCTTCCCTCTTATCTCTGCGCCCAATCCAAGCTACACACTTATACTCCTACCTTTCCTAACTGGAGTCACTTAATTTATTTGTCGGTCACCGTAGCTAAATACCACACTGTCTGATCGAAGACTTTCTTAGAGCAATTGGGAGTCAATACATACTCTGGTACCCTTAGAAGACTGATAACTGAGAAGAGCCTTCAAAATTTGAAAAATTCCATGTCCTCCATTTTATTCCCTCAAATTGTCGTGAAGAGTTGAAGCAAACATCATACTTGCCACACATTTTTCTTCGAGCGCACTCAAACACTTTAGTATATTCCCCATTGATAGGAGTTGGTGTCTTTGACACTTGGTTCACTTTTTCTATGCTGCGAGCGTGATAATTAATTAGTGCCGACGGAAATATTGGTGTCTTCATAGTCTATTTTCTGGTGATGCTGGACGTTATTCTTTGCTTGCGTGTCTCTATCTGTATAAGTAAAGAATAGTCTAGTATTTCTCTCGTGAAAGAAATGGATGCTTATAATTTATTTATTTTGTCTTATTTTAATCTGCGAATTTTAGGTTCAAAGTCCTCTCTTCCAATTAACAGATCGGACATTACAAACATCTATGCCCCGGAAATCCTCCCAGGGCGGGATGCGAACCCGCGACCCTGGGATTGACAGTTGAGGGATTTACCCCGCCGCCACGGTGCCGGCTATAATGATAGGGTAGTGAATAAATATCAAAGGAGCGTGTGTAATTGTCCCTCTGATGGCGTTGGTTACCACTAATTTGATATCTTGAATCACTTACTTCAATGTGATAACTGAGCCTTCCTTTGACCTATTAGTATCCTATGAAGAATAATCTCTTGACTCGATTTCAATTGCTCAATAAGTTCTTTATCAAGCTGCCGAAATGAAACCATTTATGAAATAACAAGCAATAGCATGTTAAAGCTCTTTAGAATGCTAGAGAAAGAAATTAACTAGGCAGTTTTAAGAGATGGGAAAACATTTTAACAAGTAGGTATCCCGTGGTGGCATAAAGGTATCTTTAAAGTTTTGCTTTTTCTCTCACTTTTTACATCAAACTGGTAACTCTGTTTAAACAGGTTTGGAGGTAAACTCTCCTAATACTGATGAAATCAATTAACTGCTGAATAAAACGGATAGTTGTCGTTTTTAGCCGTAAATGGCCGACTTACACAGCGTCGTGACTGGAATTGCAACGCGGGAACTGTTTCCCTTCAAAATCATGAAACATGTGAAATTCGAAACCAAGTCCCTTTAAATTTAGTTGACTGACTTAAAATTCAATGCAATGTGATGAATGGAAATGCAGAAACAGCGTATTATTTGGTCAAGAGACATTTCAGAGAAAAAATAAATTGCAAAAACACAACGCCCTCGGATGAGCTACTACTATTGGAAGATAATTACATAGGAAATAGTTGGAAAGAAGGCACCGAAGAGCTATACCAAGGCTTCATACACCTATGACATAGTTTCGCGAAATCTCAGAAAGCGGATAAAGACAACTTTGGCCCAGGGATATTAAGGAGCCAATTCTATAGAGCAGTGACAGACTTGAGTAACAAGTAGGCACCCGGTGTCAGCAACATCAGTGGAGAATTATTCAAAGAGCTCGGTGAATAAGTGGAAGACAATCTATATAGCATTATCAAAAACTCCTACTATTCAGGTAGGCTACCGTAATATTTTTTTTTTAATTCTGATGGTTTCGGTGCCAAAGAAAACGACGGTTCATGTTAGGAGCTACAAACCATGAGTATTGCATCTAATGCACCTGAAATTCGGACTCGAATAATCAGCAGAAGAATGGAGAGAAAAGTAGTAGAAAACCTGTCAGATAACAAAAGATGGGAAGAAAAAATAATTCAATCGAACACATCATTGCATGTAGCATTTGTGGACTTGGAGAAGTCATTCAATACGTTTAATGTACATCTGCATCTACCCGATACCCTGCAAACCACCGCGAGGGTGTGTGGCAGGGTAAATGGAATAGGACGTTCATTAGAATGAAATGGACTATAATTACAAAACCTACAAACCTACTAGCTCCACAAGAACCAGATCATTACTCTACGATTAGGGGATGGAAGAATATAGTTAGTTTTTGATTAAGTGAGGGTGGATCTCACCCCATACTAAGCGTGTGAAATTCTCACTTTCAGGGTAGGGAGGCTAGTTCCTTTCCCTGGGCCACCTGCGATTTCTTACGAAGTTCTGACACGCAGAAAAACGAATCACGAGGATTTTAAGGTGGGGGTGTCCAGAAGGCTCTTTCCCGGGATTTGAACCCTGCGTTCAGTAGCTCAAAGCTCTACCCACTAGGCCACCACGACCCCAACTGAAGAAATATAGAGGCAAAAATTAGCAAAGGGGTCAGGCAAGGATTTAAGCTATCATCTGGGCCCTTCAACATCCATATGGAGAAAGCATTTTAAAAAATATGTACATGAAAAGGGAATTAAAGAATTCAAAGTGATTGGAGAAGAATCAAGATACTACGTTTCGCAGGTGATATTGCCATCTTAGCAGGGAACGAGAAAGATCTAGAGTAGTGATTGTCAACCTTTTAAGACGGCAATACCCTTCAGACTGAGGTTACTATCTTGGAGCACCTTTTTGGATTTTTTTCTTTATCCAATTGGGCTTCCATCTTGGTATTAAACCAAGGATAATCAGCGCTTTGCAGTAACTAGTCCTTAGGTTGGAAGAAGTGCTTCCATTACTTTCATCATTCACAGGCGTGAGACAACCAATTCAGACGCTGGTTCCCCTAAGCATCTATCGTTTTCCCGAAATAACCTTGCGGCACCCCTAGCTGTTTCTCCGGAACCCTCAAGTGCCGCGCCACACTGGTTGGGAGCCAGTGATCCAGAGGCCTCTCTGAACATAATTGATTGTGTTTCAAGAAAACAACATGAAAATCATAAAGAAGATAACTAAAGTGTCTCTGTGTTAAATTGTTAAGTTTAAACTAAAATATTTACCTACTGATGCTTTTTGTGCAAGATATGTTATACATATTTGATGTGAATTTACCTTCTGTCACACACTTTTTTGTGGCTTGCGGGGTGTTATGTAGATTTAGATGCACGTCTTAGAGTGAAATTGAGAGTCTACGTCGGCTTCAGTGAAGAGAGATTTGAGCAAGTGGAATCAATTGCCTTTCTTGCCAACTGTATTATATTGAATAAATGAAGAACAATGAACATGAAGTATAGAATGGCCCAAGCTAAGAGGCCATTCATGTTGAAGAGGCAGCTACTATGCTCGAAGAGTAGATTGAAGACGAGCAAACAATGTGTCAAAACATTCGTGAGGGTATTGGCACCGCGCCGGAAGTATGGACCGTTGGGAAAGCTGATCCGTAAAGAAAATAGAAGCATGTTGCTAGATGATCGTCCTGAAGATCAAATGGACAAGTAAAAGTGGGAAACGAGGAGATATAAGGAAGATGAGAATGAAAAATGCTGTAGAAATCCACGCCTATGTCAAAGAAGAACATGATGGCTCGGGCACACACTGAGGCAATATGATCACGTCGAAAAAAATGGAGGCAAAATTCGAAGGAAAAGTACCGTTAGGAAGACCAAGAGACAAATACCTACCTATATCTAAATCTATGCAATACCCTGCAAGTCACTGAAAGGATGTGCTGCAGGGGGAAAGGGCAAGTCAAGAATTAGGTTTGATCAGAGACCTAGAGAGCGGGCAGCGTATAGCAGCTAGGTTCGTCAAAAGGTTTTACAATAGGTTGAGTAGTGTTTCAGAATTAATACAAGAATTAGGGCGGGAGTCATTATCAGAGCGTAGGTTAAGGTACAGAATAAATCCATTAGAGAAATTTCAATCGGATAGCTTTACTGAAGATATGTTGGGCACATATTAAAAACACCAGCGTATTAAGCTAGATTCGACCAGATAAGTAAGATTAGAGAGATAGATTGTCGTACTGATAGATTCAAATGGCATTTTTCCCCCGTACTATAAGAGAACAGAATAGGCAGCATAGCAAAGGGATAGGTAGGGGAAATATTTTAGAGTAATCTGTAGTGCATGATGCATGTATTTACCCCTTAAATACTATAAATTCTAATAATCTAGTCGCATGAGACCCTATAGTAGCTTGTTTGCATGCTTGGTGATCTTCCCCCCTGCCACACACCCTCGCGGTGGCTTGCAGGGTATCGTGTAGATGTAGATGAAGAAGGATCTGGGATAAAGAATAAAAACAAGGACGTGTAGAATTGGCATGAGAGAGGGGCAGTCTGCATCTATATGCACATAATACCTTGCGAGCCACCTTGAGGGCGTTTGGTAGGAGGTAAAGATCAATAAATGCAGGGATGCAGTGCACCAATCCTAGGATTGAAGCACAAATAATGTCCTACAATTCTTGTCTTCAATCGTAACTCAGTATGGGGTCACATCCATATTTGTATCGTTCATGAAATCTGGTTTTTATTTACCGCATATATCTTAATGATGATATAGTAATTATCTCTGCTCCTTTACAAGAGACTCACTCACTCAGTGTTCAGCCCAAAAGTTGGTTTGATAGGCTAGAGTTGAGCTCACATCCTCCAATGCCATTGGCGTGTGAAATTCTCACGTATCACACTGCAATGTCCACAAAGTTCTGACTCAGAAAATCGCAAATTGAAAGATTTTATGGAGGGGTATCCAGGGAGGCTTAACCCAGATACGGTCCCGGGACCCACCGGTCCAGAACCGCAAACTTTAACCACCTGGCCGCCATGAACCCCTTATGAGTAGCTGATAAATAATTTTCTAATAAATAAGATGTGCAATTAACTCTTTAATGCGTGTGAATCGTTGCAAGGTGATGTATATTTCTGATAGCGCATGATGGTAATCTACGCTTTTCCCTTGAAAGCTTTTTGATTGTTTGTTTATGGTATTCATCATCATTCAACAATACTTTGATTAGTTTGACGCATTTCTCCCCTCGATTATCCAATCAGGCAACTTCTTCATAGTTACGTGCTTCTTCTCTTTCACATCCTTCTCTACTTGCTCCATAAATCCTGAGATCTTCTCTGCCATCCTTCCACTTTTATTATCTATCATATACTTGCACCTCGATGATTGTCTTCATTAGTCCATCTTGTATCAAGACCATCATGTCTCTATGGACCTAGAATTTCATCTACATCTAATCTACATAATACCCAGCAAGCCACCATAAAGGTGTGTGGCAGGGGGTGAACTCTCACCAAACATGCACTGCATATCATGCATAAAAAAAGGATAAGTACTTTTATAGGTACTGTTCAAAACTACGCTATTTATAAAAAGATAAAAATAGCAAAACATGCATGCAAAAACATGCCGTTAGTTGGGTTAGTTATAAGTCCTTTTCCCAACATGCAGCTACCAATGTTATCCATTGCTACACTCGTACTGGATATATTTACCGTTATTCATATCCCTACTAGTACGAGGAAAAAAGGACATTTTGAATCTGTCAGTTCGGCAATCTATTTCTCTAATTTTATGATTATGGTCCAGTCTACCATAATAAGTTGGGGTCCGCAAAGTATTTTTAACATCATCACTGAAAATATGGTCTTGGAATTTGTTTAAGAGATTAAGTCTAAATTTCAACCTGCGATCTGACAATGATTCCCAATTTAATTCATTTAATAGACTGGTTACGCTAGTAAGGTTATCATACCGTCCCTTTACAAATCTTGCCGATCTTCGCTGCACACGTTCAAGTTCGTTATTTAGACCAATTTAAAAATGTTTACGTCATCACTGAAAATATTATCTTGGAATTTATTTAGGAGACTAATTCCAAGTATCAACCTGCGATCTGACAGTGATTCCCGATTTAATTCATTGATAGACTGGTTACGCTAATAAGATTATCGTACCGACGCTTTTCAAATCTTGTCGATCTTCGCTGCACACGTTCAAGTTCATTATTACACCGATACACTGGCAGCAATTCCAAATGAGGTCTAATAATAATTAATATAATAAACTGTCTTTACAATAGAAAATATTCCACAGAGAAAAAATCATTCGCCTTGAAACCGGACTCCTTGATGACTCTACCTGTTGAGTTACCATGGCGTCCTAAAAAATTAGGTCCCACCGAGATTTGAACTCGGATCGCTGGATTCAAAGTCCAGAGTGCTAACCATTACACCATGGGACCGATGAATTTTATGTCTTTTGTTCAGTGATTTGTGACTTTTAAAGTTGCTACCAAGAAGAAGATATTGACCAGCATTACTTTAATTTATAAGGCACATATTGCCTTAAAAACACACAATGAAAAACATGCTTTTTATAGAATCAAAATGGCGGAGTATAATATAAATTACATTCATTGTTAACGAATTTTTGTATATGAATTGTCATATTGTTATATATGAATTGCTAATCCGTTTGTATGAAAAAACAGAAATGGACGACAGACATCATGCCCAAATGCTTGGGACTGCATTTAGTTGCATTTAGCACTGCACTGCCTTTTAATATAAGCAGATATGTATTTTCCCACTTGCCTTGAGATGTGGTTATATTTTTCAATGAGCATACAATGACAGAAAAGCATGCTACATTGGTCTTTTTAGGATTCGCCTCATTTTTCAGATCACTTGCTTTGCTATTAATTGATTTATGACCGCTATTCACTTTTGTATTATTATTTAGTTATAAAATTCCTAATTTTGTACGTTAATATGTAGCGTAAATGAATTCCTTACCTTAGTTACGCATGTGGTGGAGAAAGAGGAAATGAGGCCACATACCGTGACATATTTACTTTGAATCCTCTCTGAGGTGAACGGTAAGATTGATTTCCGCCATTTTGGATTATCCTTGGGATCATAAGAATATAAATTTGAAATGTTGAGAATATGGACAGTACCTATACTTATAGAAGAAAATCAGCCATTTTTGCGTTGATCTTAATTTAATATTCTGCAGTGATCGACAACGAAAGAAGAAAAAAAATAATTCTTTAAAAAATTGCTCGAAAATTTTGAAAATTGAAGAAAGAGTTTGTGCGTTTGTAAATATACTAGTTTCCCTCTGATGTTATATTTCTTGTACAATTTCCATGGATATGCCATTGCTCCTGTTGACTGAATTACATTACATTACTGTTATTGCCCCTGTTGGCTGAATTACGAAACAACCGAAACAATAGATACAGAAAGTATCCTTATTAGAAGAAGCGCTAACAGGAGAGTGAATTATCCACCTGCACATATACGTATTACCCTGCGAGACACCGCTAGGGTGTGTAGCAGGGGGTGAAGATCACCAAACATGCACTAGTTACATGAAACTAAGAGCTACCAAGACCTACTTGTATGCAACTGCCATACAGCCATGCAACTAAGAGCTACCACTACAACTTTGACAATATTTCACCTTCCAATTGCTATGTTGCCTTTTGCGCTCTTTTATGGTACGTGGGGAAAATGATATTTTAATGATCAATATGACAATCTTTATCTCCAACCTTATTTATGTGGTCAAGTCTAGCATAATACGCAAGTTTCCTAATATGTATCTAAAATTTTCAGTGATCCTATGCAATTTAAATTTTTGCAAGAGAAAAATCATAAACCATATTAAAAATTTTGAACTGAATATGGTGAGCAAAATTATTAATGGATTTTTAATAGTGAGTCTTCAAAGAGCGTTTTCAACATATACTTGAGGTTGTTATTTTGATGTCTGTCATGTCAAATTTCTCCAGGATATTGTTGACTGACCAAACAGTTTCCTGTAGTGAATTTGTTTAATTGTAGTAGAGAAATCATATTCATCCATTGCACGCCTTTGAATAGCGTTAACATTTCTTTTCTAACGCACCTGCAATAGTGGTTGAAGTATTGGACCCCTAAATTTCTGCCTTGGTTTTGAGTGCTTGATTGTTTTGTCGCAGATTTAATTTTATCAGAGAATGACTAAATGCGAAAGTCAGGATGCGTCCCAGTGTCTTTTTATGCACGAATTGAATTGTGTGAAATTTCACCACATTGACTTTCTTCAGTGCGGAAAGAAACTACAATTAATTTAGCCGTTTCTGCTTCAAATTTATTACATTCACAATCTAGGTTTAAGCATGTTGCGCCACCATCGGGGAAAACTATTGGATAAAGTTCAGGATGCCTTAACTAGATTGTGAATCAAAGAAACTTATGTGCGATTTCCACAAATAATTTCTTTTATTTTTGACCTTACTATTGTTAGTTTTTTGGGCGTATCATGAAAGGATATCACTGCACGGTGTCAAAAATTATTGCCTGTTATATGCCTTGATGTATTTTTCTTTAATCAAGTCAGTGGTTTATCCTTCAACAGTTTTGATAGATGTCATCAGTTTCTCATAAGCATATAGCCTATGAAAGGGGTAAAATATTGTAAAATGGTAGCTTTTCATGTCGTTAACATCATTGAAATCGTTGACATATATTCTTGCCTTATTCGTTTAGTTTACGTTTCCAAGGTTTTTCTTTGTAGCCTTCTTATTTTGAATTGTCTCGGGACTGTGAACATAATCCATCGGGTTGCGGATGGTAGCTCGACCTCCAGAAATCGAGGTTAGCTGCAAGATAAGAAAGTGTACTCATCGAATAATCATGGACAAAGAACGACGGCATTTCAAAGTAAAATTGGTCCATCATAGAGTATGGTAGGCTTTTCAAATAATACTGGACCCAAGAAGATGCCGTTTTGGCTAAGATTTGGCGACAAAATGCTGGCTAAAATTATGTACCCGATCACACGGAATTGCGGGCAGCGGTTCTTCGTCATCTACATCTACATAATACCCTGCAAGCCACCTCAAAGGTGTGTGGCAGGGGAATTTCTTCATGCGGGTTAAAGTGAACAGCTACAGTGATCGGTCTAATTGTCGCACCTTACAGTCACTGGTGTGGTAACAATTATGTACTTTAACGGCTGCAGTACTTCAATTAGGAAAGTGTGTGATAGACCTGCGATAGATTGGAGAATGTGAAGGTGGAAGTTCTGGGTCGGACCTTGATGTATTATAAATCAGTGAAATAAAGTGGCCCGAAAAATAAAACAATTTGGAACGGAAGTTTATTACACACACTGTATTACTGAATGGTAACGCTGAAGGAGGCATGTAGCTGGAATAGTCGCAGTATGCAAGTGAAGAGATTCCTGCGATATAGTGACGATGAAAATCGAGACGAAAAGCCTACAGATACGGTACAGGTGTTGATACCTTTGTTGGACTATGATGACGAAGTAGTGGAAGAAGTCTCTGATGATATCATGAAAGCAATACAACAGATAAGATAATAGGGAAACTTGATTATTTTTAGAGATTGAAACGCTATCTTCGGCAAAGACCAAGATGGAAGAATAACAGGAAAATATGGATTGGGAAATAGAAATGAAATAGAAGAAAGATTCATGAAATTCTGCACACTGCAAAGGTTCATAGTGGTCAATGCATTGTTTGTACCGCACTACCGAAAACTATACATGTTGAAAATGCCAAGAAGAAGGAGAAGAATTCAAATCGACTAAAAGTTAGTGAAGCTGAGTCAGGAACCAGGTAACAGACACAAAGATACCCGGGAACAGTTATCGACGGTGATTACAGTTTAGTGGTTATGAAATACCATTCATTTAGGATCTTTAGAAACTTAATAAATCTGTGAACAATGTATAGAACGTAGAAATCTATGAAGAAAACTCAGTATAGTTCAACCTTTCAGAAAGCATTGGAAAACAAAATGGGGTTGTCGTAAGTGAGACATCAGTAAAGTTAAATGAAAACAATAAAAATGTACTCAAAAGGTAGCAAAAGGAGATTATTGGGAGAAGGAAAGTTTCTAGAAGAAGCCTTGTTTATTGGTGTAGTATTTTAATTGTTTGAAGATGAACTGACTAGAGAAATTACGAGGAGACTGAAGTGAATACCAAAGTATGTAAATATATAAAGGATATATCTGTTGCAAAATAATAATAAATTAAGTCATAAAGACAGAAAATCAATAAATGTGAATAAGGTATCGATTCAAAAAGATTCATAAAACAATCCTTAAAATGTGAAAGTTTCCTGCCGAATGGCGAAGAATCATTTCAAGGAACGAGGCGCTAGATGCAATGCCATACGATACATGAGTTGAGGACTTTAAATTAAAAATGAAGATAAATTGAAGGGTAGGAAGGAATCCTTTTATGATGTAAACATAGATGCTATCTCAGCGTGAACATGGTTGAAGAAGCCGAAAATACAGTCCAAGATGAAAGGGAGAACTCAATCTTTAAATCACAATTCGAGGCAACACCTCTGGATAAATACGACTTCTCGAATTGACGATGTCCCTTCCAAGATAATTAATAATGCTTGAGATAATAAGTTAACCAAACTTTACTGAATCACACGTTCTTCAGAGGAATGATACCGACAGATGTACGGAGGACCATCCTTATACCTATAGCCAACAAGAAAATGGCGGAGAAATGTGAAAACATAAGAAACATTTGCCTTAAATCGTACTATTCGAAGATATTGGCAAGTATTATGTGCATTAGAGTGTAGCAGAAATCAAAAGAGTTACTGAAAGAGACTCAATTTGGATGCAAGGAAAATTAATTGTGTATGCGAAGCAATTCGGCCCTTATAACTTCTCAATGACAGGTAAATGGAGAAGACCAAACCGACATTCATTTTGTTTGTGGATTTTTGGAATGGTTTAACAACGTGGATTGGAACTCAATTCTTGGGATTCTGAGAGGATAGGAGTGTCCTACAATGACTGAAGTACTATCCACAGCTAATACGATAATCTGTGCAACAAATCACATGCTATGACCAAATCCGGATCCAGCAAGGTAAATTCTTCTCGGGTTTTCATCTGGATTAGACTCTTCATCTCCTCCGACGTTTCGGGGACCGACTTGCTCATCGTCTTCAGTGCAATTCTTTCAGTGGAAAAATGGCCGATTCATGCGTATCATCCTCTCCGGTTCAAGTGGCTTCTGATTGGTCCTTAGACCTAACACCGGCTATGCTTCTACATCTACATAATACCCTACAAGCCACCATAAAGGTGTGTGGCAGGGGGTGAATTCTCACCTATAATGCACTATATATCCTGCATAAAATAAGATTAGAATTTATATACTGTTCTAAAGTACACTATTTAACACAAAGATAAAAATAGCAAAGCAAACATGCAAAAATATGCTGTTAGTTGGGTTAGCCTCAAGTCCTTATACCAGCATGCAGCTTCTAATGTTATCCATTGCTACAGGCGTATTGGATATATTTACCGTTATTCATATCCCTCAATGTACGAGGAAAAAAAGAACATTTTGAATCTGTCAGTTTTGCAATCAATTTCTCTAATTTTGTGATTATGGTCCAGTCTACCATAATAAGTTGGGATTCGCAAAATATTTTTAACATCATTACTGAAAATAAGGATTTTGAATTTGTTTAAGAGATTAAGTCTAAATTTTAACCTGCGATCTGACAATGATTCCTAATTTAATTTATTTAATAGATTGGTTACGCTAATAAGGTTGTCGTACCGTCCCTTTACAATTCTTGCCGATCTTCGCTGCACACGCTCAAGTTCATTATTTAGACCGATTTCGTAGGGCTCTCATATTGGCAGAATATTCTAAATGAGGTCTTACAAGGGAAAAGTAGCTAATTTCTCGTACACGATCGTCACATTTACCTAGTACTCTTTTGACGAATCCCAGTTTACTATTCGCTTGACCTATTATTTCACGTATGTGCTTACCCCAGGAAAGATCATGTGTCAGTCTTATTCCAAGATATTTAATGGATTCCATGCTTCTTCTCATCGGATGGGTTTCTCCTGGTTTCTTGGATGCATCTCAAACAGGGTTTCCAAGTGTTGCTAAGTTGATAACCAGTGTCCCTGTTCAAATTATTATGTTGGAGGCGGATATCAATTGCTTCCTTTGTAAGGCGTACCCAGTAGCCTTGCGCTCTGCACAGCAGTTTCGTATTTTTCCATTTGATGGCGTGATCATGGGTAATGCTGTGTTTAGCAACGGCTGATTTCTCCGGCTGTCCCAATCTGAGATGCCTCTGATGCTCTTTAAGTCGGGTGTCAATAGTCTCTCCCACGTAAACCTCTCCGCATTCACACCGAATTTCGTAGACTCCTGTCGTTCTGAGTCTCTCAGAATCCTTCGATCTAAATAGGAGTTCTCTTACTTTCGTTGGCAGTTTATAAATGGTTTCGACGTTGTGCCTTCGGAGAATCCTGGAGATTTTCCCTAATATCGAGAACACCTATAGAAGGCAGGCCTGGGCAATGTGCTTTTCTTTTGTCTCGCCATTTTGTGTGGTTCTGGGTAGCTCAGAAGGCCTTTTAAGACCAATTGAAATTCGGCGATCACTGTACTCTTGCCGGTATGTTTTCCTTCAGAATTTGATTTCCTCTGGCTGTTTTGTCTTGTCTGCTATGGGCCTCGCTCTGTGTATCTGCAAGGAAAGCGCGGAAATCTTTTGGGCAAGATGGTGGTGACTCAACTCGTTCAAGTACGGGTCCGTATGCGTAAACTTCCGGTGGACACTGTGCCTGAGGATGCTGTTCATTTTGTAAATTAGTATGTCTAAGACGAGATGGCAGCCATTTTTCTACGTCTCCATCGTGTATTGGATTTTCAAGTGCTGCTTGTTCATATTCTGCAGGAATAATTTCAGTATGTCCATTCCGTGGGGCAAAGTGATGAACGTGTCGTCCACGTATCTACAAAAACTTTTTGGGCACTGTGGAGCCTTTCTGAGGACCTCGTCCTCGAAATCCTCCATGAAAAACTTCGCGATGGCCGGAGATGAAGGAGAGCCCATGGCACCACCAACAGATTGTTAGTAAAATTTTCCATCGTATTGGAAATACGTGAAGTCAGAACTTTGTGAAAGTGCTTCACCCTGTCTTGATAGAAACATTTTTCCAATAGCCTCATGGTATCAGAGAGTGGCACATGGGTGACGGGTGACACTATATCAAAGCTGACCAGGATATAATATGCCGGCAGATGGATTCCTAACAGAGTTTTGGCAAACTTAGCCGAATTTTTCACATGGAGTTTGCACGCGTCCACAAATGGTGTCATAATACCGGTGAGGTATTTTGCTAGGTTGTTTGTGGGAGAACCAATGGCATGCAAAATAGGTTTTAAGGGTATCTCGGCTTCATGGATTTTCGATAAACCATACAATCTAGGCGAAGCATAAGCCTTAGGCTGCAGATTCTGGACGGCATTCGCAGGGAGGTTGGTTTTCTTCATTAAATCTGCCGTTTACCTAGTGATAGAGTTACGGGGCAGAGATAAATTGAGTTGGTTCATCTTAGTGATATACAAAGAGTTTCTGAGAATAGTCGAGGGAAAGAAGAAGTCTCCCTAAAACTTTGATAAGAAGGCAGGGCAATTGACAACATCTTGGAACGTGATGGTCTGATGATGACGAATGATGAAAGAAAAGGGAATGGGAAGAATAGATAAGTAACGCCTCGAATTAGATAATTAGTATATGGAGCATGTTGTGAAGTAATAACAGCAGCAGAGAAGTCCAGGCTGGAAGCATTTGAAATGTGGTACTACCGAAAAATGATGAAGATAAAATGGATCGATTGAGAGGTAAAACGAAGAAGTCTTAAGAAGAGTGGGAGATAAGAAATGTTTACTGAAAACCTTAAAAAGAAGACGGGACAAATTAATAGGCCACATCTTTATACAGGAAGGCCTGATGAAGACAATCGTCGAGGGAAAAGTGAACGGGAAGAATGGAAAAGGCAGGCCTCGTATGAGATATAAGGAGCAAGTTGTGAATGATGTAAAAGAGAGGAGCTACGTCAATATGAAGAGACTGGCCGATAGAAGAATCGAGTGGAGGGCTGCGTCAAACCAATCCTAGGATTGTGGATCGATGATGATGATGTTGTGAAGTACGTGAAAGAGAAGTTGTTTGTAAATATGAGGTTAGCTGTTGGATAATCATTTGGAGAGCTGCTTTAAACCAATCTTATGGTTTAAAAAGTTGCCAGAGGCAAACCTTTACCAAGCGAGAGTCGAACCACCGTCCTTTAATTTTCCTGTCCATTGCGCAAACCAACGTGCTACCCAGAACAGCAAATCCAAAAGTTAATTTTTGGGAGATTCTACCATTATGGACAGTACTCGTGACTCCAAGAGGATAGATCCCATAAATTTCTCAAAGGCCCTAAGGCACATTAACAGTGGAAGCCAATTGAAGCCCAATGACGCATCATAAGTGCCATGCTTGATGTAACGTAGTAATGAATCTTAGCTCTTATGCTTCTAGAAGTTGCCTTTGGGATCTGGTACGGAAAATGGCTCAACAAGATAATTGTCCATGTATCGATTCTCGTTCCAAGAAACGGTTTTCCCTTGGAAATTTTCAGTGTACTTCCTAGCCATTCATAACGGCTTGATGTAGATCATAATCTAGATTGTCTTACTGATAGATTCAGAATGGTATTATTCCCCCGTACTATAAGAGAACAGAATAGGCAGCATAGCAAAGGGATAGGTAGGGGAAATGTTTTAGAGTAGTCTGTCGGACATGATGCATGTACTAATCCCTTAAATAATATAGATACTAACAATCTAGTTGCATGACACTTTATAGTTGCTTGTTTGCATGTCGGTAGTTCATGCTTGGTGATCTTCACCCCCTGCCACACACCCTCGCGGTGGCTTACAGGGTATCGTGTGGATGTAGATGTAACGGATAACCGTCATTTATAAAAGTATATCAAGTTTTTCTTTCTTTTTTTGCATGATTAGACATCTACAAGGTAAACGGCTGAGTAATATCTTATAGCCTCATGGTTCTTGCCTATTGATGATGAATTAGAATAGTATCTTCTGCTGCTAGAAATTTCAAATTATATCTCTAAATAACAACAATTTAATATTTGCTTGTACATTTAAAGTATTAAAGAAAGATTTTTTTATTATTCCCATTTAAATAACATTTTTTAACTAAATACCATATAGATTTGTTCCAAAAGAGTAAATTGGCGTGCCGCTAAATGAGAGAACTAAAACATAATCTACAGTAAAATTCCCCGAAAACTGACGATTTTAGCACGGGTAGAGAAATCGTCGGTTGGCGATCAAAATAAAGGACTGAGTTTGTAGTTGCTAGTGCTCTTCATGGCCTTTTCAACAAGAAATTAATTAAGTCTATCGTCAAATCACTGAAAAAGTGGTATTTCTACAAGATGAATGTGAACTTTTTGACTGTTAAAAAAATCGTGACATCACTACGTCTTCTGAAATGGCTAATATTTATTAATTAAAAATCCGTATCCGTTTACATATTAGTCCCTCCAAAGACTTTTGAGCATGGATAATAACGGGATTTTGATAAATTAAAGAAAAAAAGTGAGGTTGAAAATTTGTAGTCAAGCGAAGACTACTATCTCCTGTTTCGCGGGAAAAAAAGAAATTTTTGGAAGCAACGAGCAATGAGAATCTGAGATCTTTGGTAGTGGGCGTAGTGGGTAAGATATCATGTATCGGGAGAAGGGGAAAGAGAAAGAATGACAATTTCAATGGAATAAAGAGATTTAAGAGCCCAGACGATATCTAATTAGATATATTTTGAAGTAGTGGGTCATTTTATAAACTCGAGATGTTCACACTAAACTTTGTTCTCTGAAAATAAAAATTCAATAGTAAAATAACGTTTACTTCATTCGCGATTAAAATGTGTCGTTTACTAATAAAGGCCAATGATTATTTTCCCTTCTTGCCTTTATTTTATTTTTAAATCAGCTGATGAATAAGTGTTTATTAATAAACTATACTCTTCAGTTCGTGTCCACGCAAAGGATAGTCACGTGAGAAATAATGATTATCCCTGGTGCGACATCAATTTAGGCGTGTACAGTTTTTATTTTGTGAAGGCCACCCCACTCGTATAGATCGAACCCGGTTCCTCTGGGAAGTTGTCCCGCTATCCGCCCGTCACACCACGGTCTGAGCTTCCACCCCCTTCCTGCGGGCCCTCCTCCCTCTGGAAGGGCTTTGGAAAGCCTCCCACCCCATTTGAGCGAGGGGAAGCGAGTGTGTTTAGCGTCAGAGAAGGGGAGTTGGAAATGGTTACGGAACAACAGCCCCCACCGCCGGAAAATCGATACGGGTCCGAGGGTGTGGGGGCGAGTGCAATGAGAGCGGAAGGGTGGAGTGAGAGAGAGGGTGGGATAGGGGTGGGAGTGGGAAAGGGGGCTAGGAGGCAGGGACGGTGGATGAGAGGGGTGAGCTTTTCCCAGGTCGGAGCGAGGGGAGTCTGGTGCAGTGGAAGGGGTTCGGGGTATTTCCATCGGGGAGGGTGTGTACCCTTAGTCCCCTCTCTCAGTCCCTTTACCAATTTCCCGCATCTCCCAGACGCATTCAACGATCCCCGCAACCCCTCGACTTCACGTAAGGATGAGCGCCCGGCAACTGCGACAGTCATCCACCCGCTCCTGCCCGTGTTTATTAAGTAATTTTGGGCTCGTAAAGGAGCTCCAGAGATTCGGGTCGCATTGCAGCGTAAATTGAAATGAATGGCTCGCTTCGTATGCCATTACTGCGCTAGCAGTGACCGTGAGAAGGCTGAGAGCGGTAGGCCTGGATAAATTGTAATTTCAAAGCAAAAATTGAACAGGTTACGAATCGCTGTTATTGTTGCTTGAGGAGGAGACCGGTGGTTTCATCTGCATCTGCATCTACGGAGTAATAGCACTGCAAGCCACCTTGGTGGTATGTGGTTGAGTAAACACCAGACATGAAATTCGCACATGCAACTAATAACATGAACCTCGTACATGCAACTAATAAGTACGGTACTACTTTGGGAGAGAGGCGTGATAGTTACGCATCTTTAAGGAACGTGCAAGTACTCATGCTAGTCTGTAGATATGATAAGATAGTAGTGTTAAGAATATATTTCAGACCCACTGCAGACAACTCCACCATTATTTCACCGATTTATCCCGCTACTATGTTGTCCCTTGTGTACTCTCATTGTTCACCGGAAGAATGGTATTTTGAATCTATCGATTCCACGGCCTATCTCTCTTACCTTATTCCGTTGATCAAATTTAGGTAAACACCCTGATCTTATTACTACATTATTGACGTCACCGGCAAAGATCAACTTCAATTCGACTTAAGGGGACTGGACACCATACCAATCAAAGATTCGGTCTACGTTTTAACCTCTGGTCAAATAGTGACTTTCTGATAAGCTTTTAGTATTAAAAAATTTATTGTAACTTTTACAAACCTTGCCGATCACCTGTCTGATCGCCTGACTTTCTTGGTTAATTTTTCGTACGGAACTTATTAACTGCGGCATATTCTAAAAGAGGCCTTATTGGCAGCATCTTTTCCTCTCTCGTTGCATTTATCTATAAAAAAATTTCGAATACATATTGTCTGTTTACTATATCTGTCATTTCTCTGATAAGAGTGCTCTCCCACGACTTACCTGAAGCTTTGTACACCATTTAGGATTGGTAGGGTAGGTAGCATGGTTCCAAATACGAAGAATGGGAGAGGGTAACTCGTGTTCGGATTTAGCCTACCATGGGTGGAAGGCCAAAAAAAATACACAGTCCAGTATCCCATCCCAGGACGAAGTACTGAGCTCTACTCGGAATGCCATTACAAACTCGGCATTATCTTTGGGGACGGTATAATTATGATGAACCTCTACCACTGCCAGGATTTGAACAAGGCCACGTGGATCGGAAAGCCATTGCATTTACCTCTCTATCTCTTTGCCTCCATATATTTAAACTTATATTTATCTACCGCACTGACCCTATCCACCTGTCAATAATGAACAATGAGGTTATAATGAGGGTGGGAAAAAGAGAAGCCCTAAGAAAATCAAGGAAATATAGTATAAATAAATGATGGACTCATGAAGGCAATTGTAGAGGATGAGATTAACGCCAATAATTGCAAATGTAGAAAATTGCCAACATTTAAAGCGTATATAATAAAGAAAGCAATAGAGTTAGCCTATTATGCCTCTATATAACGATGGCCTAACGTTAGCCTAGCTATGCCTCTATATAACGATGTATGCTGAATTGATTGTAGTAAATGTTTTCGATGTTAAATAGATAAAAATACTGTAGGTATAATGTACCTACATCAAAAATATACGTTGAAAGCTAGTCTGCTTTTATTTCATTTTAACACTTAAGGTTCAGCGTTTTAGTTATCATTCATGTGGCTCATAAACTAGAAGTATATTGAATGTAACACGGTTACTCTTCAAAATGGACTTTATTAGGTTGCTACAAAAATATAATTTTCGCTCCCGTCGACCAAAAACTTTTTTTCTCAGTCTGTATAAGAGAGATAGGAAACACAATATGCTTCCTACACATCTTCTTATTTGAAGCGCTCATTTCTCCTCCTCTCGTCTGAAAGTAGAATATCATCCCTTAAAACGCAGCCTTCCAGTATCAATCGCGCAAAATCAATTCCCAGCAAATCTGCTCCAAATTTACTCAAACCAACGCCCTTATATGCTCCACATTCATGGAAGTTCTTTCATTAGCATCCACTGTATTCAATGTCTACTTCATTATTCTCCCGGGTATATCTCAAATACGTGCTTCGATTTGTTTTAGACGGGGCGACGGGGCTAAGATGATGTCTATTAATTGGCAGTTATTCATAGATGAAAAATCATTCAAACCTAATAAAATGTGAATTTAAAAGTGAAATAAATAACAATGTATGTTTGCGCAATACATTCGAGCCAATTCACAGTATACATATTTTGTTATTTTTTATTTGTTAGGTCCCACCTTGAATGTGTAGCGTGTACATGGGATCCAAATGAATTAGGTTTGACCACAGTTATAGGTGTGTAGAGAAGAGAAGCTAGGTTTATTAAACGGCGTTCCGATAGGTCTAGCAATGCATCGATATGATAAGTATTACGTTGGGAAACATTTTCATGCTAAATAAATCTTCTATAGAATTTTAAGACAGACTGGTTCACTGTATTTAATTATTTACTTTATATAAAAAAGACATTTCTTATGGCAGGTTAGATTATGAAGATAAAATTAGATTGGTAGCGTAAGTAAGAAAGAACTTCAAGAATTTATTTTTCCTCGCTGAATTAGGGACAAATATGAATTACAGCGGAGATACCAGTGGTAAATTATATTATTGTTGTTGAAGAGTAGCATGTAGGGATTTTTTTAGCATGTTAATGTTTTAGCATAATAAAAAAAGCATATTTTAGGAAATTTAAATAAAATAATATGTTTAAATAAGTTTATGACCAATAAATTATTATTACATTTATTTGTAAAGACTAACAGTTTAGTTTTTTTGTCGTTCAGTTCAGTTTTAGTTTCGATATAGGCTGTAATGTTTACATAATGATAATTATCATTGCGATAAATTCTATTTTGTGTTTTGGTAAAAATTGGCTTTCACTCCTTGCATTCCTTACACATGGACTAAATAATATTAAAATAATGCAGCTAATAACACAGATGAATCCTACGCACAGACAAAAGATCCTTTTTAGAGTAGTGAGCAACTTTTTTTTCTTGCAATGTTTTGCAGTGTGGTTAGAATAAAAGTCAATTAGATAGAGGCCCCACTTTTAAATATGAGGGAGGCTTCCTTAGGATCGTTCGTTTTAATAGCAGCTCTGTAGTTTATGTGGGAGCAGATTTTCCTGTGATACCCTAGGTGATACATGGAAAGCAACCGTCCCCGCACGCTGCTGTGTATTTTAGGTGCCTTTGTGCTTAGTACCTAGGCACTTGGTGAGTCAGGCCATACCGAACAGACTAACCCTCGGTTTAAAAAATAGGAACTTTTATCTCTGCGCAGTGCGTTATGATTTTCCATAATAATGTTTATCTTCTACCTTACTATATTTGGTGGATACCAATGAATTATTTTTTACACTATATGAATGACATATAATTAAAATTTCAAGGGTGTTTTTAATATGTATACTACTTTGATCATTCATTACATTTTATCCATCTTAATGTTATTTTGCTTTTTCTGCAGTCCAATCGTATCTGATCTCAACTGTAATGATATTTATTACCAACTCTGAATCATTCCTGGAACGCTGGACATCGACTCAGTTGGCTTGCTCGGTACTCACGGAGCTATCAGGTAGGCAGATTTGATAATATGGGGTATGAATTTTCATTTTCCACAGTACGCTATCGTGACCACTTGAGCGCTTGTCTTATCTCTATCTAACAATACTGCCTAGGGCGAAGAATCGATTGATTCGAATCAATTCTAATCATGCTTGAGTGCCAACCAGACTGCTTTGCGTGTGCTTGAAATCCCACCACTTTGGTTCCATCAGATAGGCCGCTACTTTCCCCACTTATTCGCAATTTTTCCATAAAATGTCTCCTCCTGAGATGCCGCTGGTGATTAGTCAAAATTAATCGTTATTGTTGAGCTAAATTCGCTTACTTATATCGGCAACATTTTCATACTTTGAAATTGACTCGACTGATGGATAGGAATCTTGATAGCTGTCATAAAATTAGGGCACCATTAGATATAACTACCTTTTGATACATGATTTGATACAATGATTTTTTTATCAAGTGAAAGCATATACTCCTTGTGCATTGATAAAAATGATTTATTGTGTATTGTGTTGTTACTGTTTTCTCGCAATCAATATGGTTTCAATCATGCTTCCTTTGGGGTACAAAAAATGTTTTTACCAACCAAAATTCCTCTATCGACTTTTATTTTAAACTTATGATTGTGCTTTGTGCCAATACATGACTGGGGTAGTTTATCTGATCTATCATTCAGAGTGATTCATCAGCCCACGTAAAACCCATGAGCGATATTCTTA
This sequence comes from Platycnemis pennipes, assembly GCA_933228895.1. Taxonomy (NCBI): domain Eukaryota; kingdom Metazoa; phylum Arthropoda; class Insecta; order Odonata; family Platycnemididae; genus Platycnemis; species Platycnemis pennipes. The sequence continues at coordinate 111,373,599 of OW121853.1, forward strand.
AAATAGGAATATAAAATTTTCGAAGCGTCATTACAAAATCGTCGTTGGTGATGTAGATATAGAGGTGGAGAGAATATGTTCTGCATGCTCTCTTTGTCGAATTTGCTGTCAGAATCTCGTAAACCTATTGCGGAAGGTATAGGATTTCTGATCTGAGGACGATTGAGGAGTATTCCATCGAAACGTCAGTAACCCCAAATCCTACTCGGCTGGACACCCGAGAATGGGGTCGTTTACCATATTTTTTTATTGCCGAATCTGATAGAGTTTGTAAAATAAAAGGACACGTATTTTTCCGTTTTCTGATCCGACAATTATTTCCCGAGTTATAAGCGGCGAAAAACTGATGTTTTTAACCCTTTCGGAAAAGTGGGTGTGGTGCAACCTCTGACGTATATCGACTTCGTCCAAATACAACTGAGCCCGCGAAGCTACTTCGCCTTATCGCAAAGGGGGGCACACAGCTGACTCGGCCAATGGGAGCGATTTCGACAGCATCTGTGCGAGCAAACCTTCCGAGAACCCCCCTCCACTCCCTTCCCCCTCCCCTGAAAGCAGTCAAGGACGGGAGGAAAATGACGTCAATGTTATCACAGCAGCATTTTCGGTGGGTGTCACCTTTTGCTTATTTTCCTTTTTGATTTATGAGTGAATGGTTGTGGTTAGAAGAATAATTTTTTCACTAAAATTCGTTTTTTGTTTCCATCTAACGATTTCGTGAATAAAATTGCGATTTCGGTTCCGAGTAAACGCCCCCATTATTAATTAATTACTATTGAGGAAGGTTTTCCCATATCGGGAAATTTGCCAATATTGTTGTAGTTGTCTTTGATGCTCTAATGGCTAAGTTTATATCGCAATCTAAATTCTTATTCCGAAGACAACCATGATGTTTATACCCTGAGTTATATAACACTAAATAACATAAGGTGTAAATCCTGGGTATGGGTGTAGTATTTTGGCGCCTCGGTGCATATTAAGTGGAATTATGTTCGAATACAACACGCTAATTACTTCGGGTAGTACTCATTACTTAATAGCATGCGCTAATTTTTTCTCGGATACCACGCTTCCTCCCTTAAGGGGATCATATTGCTCCGCTCTTCTACAACTTAATAGCTACCAATGACGTCTTTAGCACTCACAAGTTATTCGTAAAATATGGCAGTTTTTTTCTGTGATGGTGAAAATTTTCGTAGCTAGATATAAAAAGGCAGCTGACCACCAGCTATTTCAATTTCTGTTTTAAGGATAGGTGGGTGACTGATTCCAGGACTGAATAGAGAAAGGGTGGAGTAAAACCCAGTATCATGATGAAAAAAAAAACTTTGCGAATTTCACTGAAATAATTTGGTATCAGGACTAATTTTGTGAATCTGTCAGCACCATACTCCAAGAGAAATCTATTAGTAGCATAAATATCTCTAGAAGGCCATATTCAACCTGTCCACAACGATTTAGCAAATTTTAACTCTAAAAATTTATCGACGGAAACCAGCCACAGAAAATATTCAAAATAATGACGATACAAAAAATTACTCTATCCTCAATGGCGTCTTAGTCCCAATCCCCCCCCCTTTTATTAAAGTTATCTCGAGTGCATTATACTTGTTTGACTAAAAGTCATTTTTCAAACGTTATCAAATTGCCAATGGCTAATTTAGGCATGACGCAGCTCTCCAACAAATTATATTGGTTAATTTTTAATATTGACATAATTCTCGCCCTTTATACCCATCGCTACTTGCTTCATATGTCGTACCCGATCTTCTCTCAACCAGTCTTTGTATTCACTCATTTCCTCAAATATATTCATGAAACCATCATGTCTAAATAAATGGCCAAATATCTAGTCAGTGATAGTTTATTGCGAAAAATATTTCTAAAGCTATATGGTTGCTTCTTTTCGTCCTCCCTTTTTAAAACTTCTTCGTACGACAGCCAGTATAACCATCGCCTCTGCTACAGCTACACACTTTCAGTCTAGGCATTTTTTCTGCTGTTATCATCTATAGCTCAGCGCCATAAAGGAGCATGCTCCAAATATCCTCTGAAATATTATCGTAATCCAAGGCCTAAATTCATGGCTGAAAGTAGATTCTACCTCTGGCAAAGTACCTACCCTCTTCTCCTCAGTTATCTTAATGTCCTCACAATCGCTGGTTATTTCCCTTTCGTGATTATTTCCCTCTTTTGTTTACTGCGTGTAACGTAAGACAAGTTCACTTTTCTGCACTTCATACCATTTATGCTTTTTCCTCTACATTGACCCTCGGGTAGTACCTCGTCAATGTATTTTCAATGACGTATTTGACCATAATTCATGCCTATTCTTGGGATGTTCAAACAAAAGTAATTTCGCATTTTGCGTCTGATTTACTTGTCTTCAGTAATTTCTGTCACTTTTCATTATTAATGCCAAAATATTATTCTCAATACTTACATTTGCCTTCTCTTGCATTTAATTTAACAGTCCTAATGTTGTCTATTCATGAGACTGTTCTTTATTTTTTAAATTAAAAATCAAACACATACTAATGATTCCTTATGCTACATCTTCAAATGTATATCAACCCATTGTGATAGCTACATCAACAGACATAATTATTGTACTAGTAAAGAGGAATACTGGAGAATTATAGCCAACCTTAGGAGTGAGGAAAAAGTAGTACCTACAGCAATAAATAAAAAAGATGAGATCTAAATAAGAGTTTGGCTTACTAATGAACAATGGTCTTAATGTATCTCACATAGCAGTTCCCCACGACAAAAGAAATCTCTTGAGAGAAATGGAATTAGATAGCATAGAGAAATATTGGACGTAAAAGAGAGGAAAGTCCTTGACATGATGGTAAATGTAGTTCTGCCAGGAAATGAATGAAGAGCTAGGAGGCATCTGGGTCGTACCCTCCGGGGAAAATACTTGGGAATTTTAATGAGACCAGCGGAGGTTCAAATTTCTCCAAAAGGGGGCGGTTTCGAGTGAAGATGGTCTCCACCCCGGATAAGCTGACCACCTCTCCGCTATAATGGCCAAGCCTCCGTATTTGACGTCGGGCGGCAACATGGCCGGAAAAGTATTTACCAAACGGCACTGCACATTCTTAAGTAGATCTTGACCAATTAAACGTTTGTTTACACAACGTCCTTTCGGCAGAAAGTGTGAAATGCTGTATGCGGGCCGAAAATGCGAAATTTGTTTCTTATTAGACAAGGAGGTACAACGGTGTTAAAATTGAGCTTTGGGCTGCAGTAATAATAGGTGGTGCATGTCAATGGCACTACAGGTAACCCGGGATGTATTACCTGCAAAAATTTTTATTTCCAAATTAAACGTATTTTTATCTCTCTTTCTGTAAAATTTCATGCAATTTTTCTATTTCTAAATTATCTCTCTCTCTCTCTATATAAAACCTATTTGATTTTTCTAATGAAATTCCTACGTTTATAAATTGAAACTTTGAATTATTTTGTGTGAGCTTTTCAAATATTGTGATATCCGCTTACCTATTGAATGGCCCAAAACTAAAAGGCCATCTTTTTAACCGAAAATACCGTAAAAGTACATTAATGAATAAAAACACCTCAGAAAACTCTAATAACGTTACCGATTCATTATCTAGGGGAAATCATTTAAACCTCTTTTAGTTGAAGATAATCAAGCATATTTTCAACTCTCTTTTCGCACAACTAGGCGCTTCAGACCGAATTTGTGCTATCTCAAGGCACCATCTAGTTTTAGGTGATTTTTTCTAATAACGAATAAAATTCCGATGCTGGTGCTATGATGCTGTCACTTATAAATCAATCAGCAATTTTAATTTGTAGCTTCTTGTTATTCATTCTTGGCAGCATCTCCGAAAGCTCAACTAAACTGGAGTGCCTTTTCACACAAGTTTTCTTTATTCCATAATTCTTTCAGCGACATGTCTTATCCTTGTTTTTATTGATAACGGCCAGTAACCTCATTAAAACTAACGCCTATTATCGTCGAATGGCAAAAATGGGTTGTTTACTTAATTTACACTCCACCCAATAGAATTGTGGAAAACGGTTGTGCTACAAAAATGTGAATGGCTTTGCTTGATATCAATAAATATTAATGAGTTTTGTGATCGAGTTTCTTCGTATTTAAACTGTAAGGAGGAGAGCATCTTCGTCTGCTGAGCATAATTCAATATAAGCTTCCTTCCAAAATGTCGCCTCGGGTGTAAAATTACTTAAGTCATGGCGTGGACTTTGATAGAAAAACATTATTTTCGGCATTTCAGAGCCCCACATTAGTATACTTTGATAAACAGCTCCCCGAATAATGATAAAAGTAAATTTAACTTAGCCACAATTTCATTCATTTCAAAATGAGGATTGGGAGAAATCAAAGAAACGCTCTGAAGGAAAAAGAGAAAAATTAATGGGAGACAACACAGGGAATAAATATTTCTCTTACTCCATGCTGAAATGGGTAGGAGTACAATATCTGAGGGGATTATAAAATATTAGCCAAAAGTTTAGTATTGGTTAATTAGAAGTGGTTGAAGTTGCTCAGCGTATGGCAGAAGAAAGCATCAAGAGCAGCTGAAGACCATGTTTTGGGTCACAAAATATGCTGACGCCAAATTTTATTATCATCGCCCTCAGTCATTAAGCGTAAGAATTTTTGCATACAACTCTCCACTCAATTTTTTGTCAGCCAAACACAATGCATTTGGTTATGGCAATTGGTAAAGTTATATTATTTCTGGAAAGTATTTGAAAAAAATTGAGTAGTGATAGACTATCTATTTAGAAAGAAAAACTTAGTGTCAGACCTGGTTGACACGTCGGTAACTGGTCTGATGACTCAAATACCGTGGGTTCCAATCCCTTTATAAATGACATGGATGTGCGTTTATTTCTGTATTAAGATCCTATGCATGATATAACCTTAGGCTTTGAATCATCTAAAGCCCATGACCACAACTACTCAAACTCAGGCTTGCTTGGAAGGTCAAAATTATAGTATAAATAATACTGCGATCTAATTTTCTTAATTTACGGGTCTTCGTCCACGTGCGTTGACTTCCGAGAATAGCACTGAAGAAGGAATGCATGGCCGTGACGCCCCAAAAGAGGGAGGATAGCGGTATTGAATGCTGTGTCAGCGAGCCGTGTGCCTTGGCCAGGAATCAATATGTAGGATTATTGACTGCCCAAATCCCGGATTGGAACGGTGTGTAGGGCAAGTTTATACGTGTGTATTGCGTAATTATTTTCTCGCTTAATTCACTCGCGTATCGTTAATTATGGATATTAATTTCATTGATCACAAGGGCTTACTCGATGTACATTCCACGATACTACGCTTTTCCGTACTGCCGTGGCCCCTGTTGCATATGGATTGAGGCAGTCCTCGTGGGTGTTGAATGCGGTTCGCTGGGATGAATGCGGCCGTCACGTGGGCGTAGTAGACGTAACCTTCTCGACCTTCCCCACACCCCATCCTCCTCCTCCCCACACGCCCTCGCTGTCTCATTTGTTTTATTTCCCCCTCATCTCCCAGTCTCGCCCTCCCCATCCGAAGATCCCCTTCCCACTCACCTCCTAAGCCCTGCATCCCCACACAAAACCCTGGCAGTCATCAAAGGGGACCAAAAGTCCCTCTCCCAGAACACAACTCTCCATCCACCTCCCAGAACACAACGCAACTTCCTCCGGAAGCCGGTGGCACCCTCCTCACACCACCGCGCAACCCCCTCCGTCAACCTCCCCCTCCCCCAAGCTCTCCCACCCCCGCAAGCCCCTTCCCCCCGCCACGAGGTTCGTCCGCCATTGCTGGAGTGTCGTCCGACACGTAGGCCGCCGCCGCCAGCTCTCCCACCCACCTGCTTTCTCCCTCGCCACCCTCATCCTCCCTCCCCTCCCTCCCGTGCCGGCGCCAAGACCTCTCGTGGCGCCCTCCTTTGCCTCCCGCCTGTTTGTTATTATCATTATTTACCAGTAGCTACCGCTTCGTCCCCGTTCCAGCGATTGTGTTTACCGCTTCCTCTCTCGGCTGGACGCTCTTAACTCAGGCGTGAGTTCACAAGTGGACCTCGCAAGAGAGGACGATGACTCCCAAGCAAGAGTGAGGGCAGAAATGTAGTCAGTCACTTACGTACGAGTCTCAGAACAAAGAGTAGCAGAACAGTACGGAGGCATTACGGAACAAATTATTTTCTTTGGTAGAGTACGCACCCAATGATATAAGAACATTTCGTACCTATTTTACACCTTTCTATGCCATCTTTATCGTAAACATTTACTTTCTACACGTCTTAACCTTCAGTTTATTGCAGAATAAAAGAAATTCCTCAGAGAAAAAATCATTCGCCTTGACCGGGATTCGAACCCCGGGGATCAGGGGATCCGGGTTCAAATCCCGGTCAAGGCGAATGATTTTTTTCTCTGTGGAACTACTGCTATAGTGCAATTTCATCGGGTAACGCCGTTAAGGTTCTCGCGGCCAGTTCGCGGTCCTTCATCTTGAGTTTATTGTTTTATCGGTTTACGTTTTCATGTATTTTTGGAATTTTATGGTATAATAATTAAAATTGCAGTTGATATAACTAGTGTAATTAATCCTCCTAATTCATTAAAATTTGATCTAGGATTCCATATGCAAATAAAAAAATAATATTCTGTACATAAAATATATTTCCTCCGTTAAACTACGGCAGATAGATATCTAAAATGTAAACGATAAATTTAAATACATATCTACTTGTACTTTTCACAGTTACTCGCCGGGAGCTTCATCTAATCATTGAAAAATCTATAATAAAGCACGAAAATTGAAAAACCTCACCTCCCTATTGACATCCGTGAGATTTTTGTAATGTATCTTTCTTCCGCAGCCCTTCATTTTTTTCGCTTCCCCTGGCGACTATTCTTGAGTTTCATTGATTTCTTGACGTTGACAAGATTACAGGGGACAGCACAACCTTCACATGCACTTTATGTTACTCTCACGTATTCACTGCTTGGTCCTGAATTATCTGCGTCCATCTAGTTTTAGTATAAACGGAAGATACCTCTTAAGGCCGCTTTACACGATAACATTTTTTGTACAATTTCTTGTACAGACGCTTGTATGAGGAAATTGTACCGTGTAAAGCGGCAAATTGTGTGAACGCTTGAATTGATGTCTGAATGACTGTACGGAAAATAGAACCTGTTCTAATTCCATTCAGACAAACATACAATTTCGTTCAGTTTATACAAACGTTTGTACAAGAAACTGTACAAAAATTGGTATCGTGCAAAGCGCCTTTAGGTCACCTTACTAGGTGCACTAAAGGAATGGTCAACCTTCACTTACGTTATCTTCACTTACATACTTCACATACGTTATCTGCAAATGGATGAGTTAGCATAAAAATAACCAGATGCATGCTTATCCTAGCGTATCCCTCTAATATACCACAGTATTTATGCTTGAAAATCCAGGGAATAACACATATAATTTTATTATATTTACGCATATATCGTACTTTTATTTCCATTGCTTTAAATATCAGAATTACGGTACATCAACGTTTTTAAAATTGCCAAGACATGTAGAGAGAAATTATGAATCATTAAAAATTGCATGGTTGAAAGCAAAGCATTTCAAAAATTAGTCAACCCAGAGGTCATAGAAGAGGTTTTGAGTCACCAATTATTTATCCAAGCATCGTCAACCTTGCAAAGTGTTTCCGTAAGAAGGCTTCTGGGATGAGTCATTGAAGTTACATTTCTTCTTGGGTGTCTTCGGCGTTGGTCCATATTGTTCCAGTAACGGTAACCGACTCCAACAGGAGATATAGAAATGAATTCACTTTCGTCCAATGGTCAGTGCCGTAGACTCTCCAGCGCCACTGCTAAATAGATACCTTACCATCTTGCAGGCCTAATTCAGCCATTTTCTGGAAAAAAAACTCCCTCATTTTCAAAGAACTCGGTATGTTTCATTGAAAGTATGTAAAAGCCAGGAAAAACTGCAGCCGATTCGATTCATATCCTAATATGTAAACCATCTCTTCTACATCCTTTTCATCTTACTCCACATATTTCAATGTACGCTTTCCATTTATTCATTCGAAGATTTTCTTCATAAGACAATCATTGCTCAAGATTTGTCTATTAGGTTGCCACGTCTTCTTTGAAACAGCTTTCAATAAACAATCTTTCCTCTCTATATTCATAGAACTTCTTCGTTCGTCACTCCATTTCACCTTCATCATTTTTATGCAACACCACATTTCAAACGCCTTTTCTGCTGTTTTTCACCCACGCAACACTGCCCTAAAGAAGCACGATCCGGGTGTCAGTTCTAAGTATTCCTGGTATTATATTTCATCTAAATCTGCATAATACCATGCAAGACACCACAAATATGAGTGGCTTGGGTGGATTCACTCCGATTTATTACACAATTAAATATCATGGATGAATAGGATTAGTTATTATATTCTAGCTTAAAAGTAAAAATTCAAAAATAAGATAAAAATGGCCGATAATCCCAATGTATGATTAGCTTGACCCATTATTTCACGTATGTATTTACCCCAAGAAAGTTCCTGCGTCACTCTTATTCCATGATATTTAATGGGAGGTTTTAAGTGTTTTAATGAAATGATAGCATTTTTTTCGCTAAAACACGGTCTTTCGCCTTCCCACGGCTGATATGCGCTTGAGGGCAGAGGGTCAGGTCTAAGATATAGAGTGCTAGAAGGGCCGGATCCTTATGAATGGCGCGTCGTATTTTGGCGGAAATAAAGTACCCTCCCATTCCGTAGGCGAAAGGGAAGGTATGGGTGGTGAACGGATGCCAAAGAATCCCCACCACTTCATTTCCTTTTCTCGCGTGACACACCTCTTATTTATCTTTCGCCCGCCCGACACACAACCCACCAAGGTTGATGTATATATCTCTCACTGAAGGGGAAGAGAGACGACTTTCAGCTCCAAGGGGAGGCTGCGTGCACCCTGCTCTGCGCATCGTACTTGGAGGAGAGTGTCTCGCGCATCTTCTGAAGCACGGAAAATTAATGTCCAAAAATGCTACATCTACATCTATGCGATACCCTGTGAGCTACCGCAAGGGTGTGTGGCACGGGATGAATATCACCTAACATGCAATAATCACATGCAGCTAGTATACTACATGGAACCATGCTACATAAAGTTCCTCATGATAAATTAATCTTGAAGTTAGAGAGTTTTGGTATAAATAAAGACGTTTTATATTGGCTAAAATAATTCTTAAGTGGGAGAGAGCAGAGGGTTGTCATAGATGGTATCATGTCGGACACATTCAAAGTCACATCGGAAGTTCCCCAGGGTAGAGTAGTAGGTCCGCTTCTATTTCTTTTATACATAATCGATTTGGGTACCGTAGTTAGTAGTAAGCTTAGACTTTTTGCAGACGATGCGGTAGCGTACAAGGGTATATCAAAAGAAGAGGACAGGAAATCACTTAGCAAGGATTTAGATGCAATTCAAGAGTGGTGCGACAAATGGCAGTTAGAACTTATCCTTAAAAAGTGTGTAGCTATCAATTTTTGGAGGAGGAATAATTCGATAGAGCGTGCCTATAAAATTAGCAACAAGTAGCGTTTCAGAATTAAATCAAGAAAAAGGGTGGGAATCATTATCAGAGCGTAGGTTAAAGTACAGATTGAATCTATTAAATAAATTTCTATCGGATAGCTTTACTGAAGATGTTAGGCACATATTAAAAAAAACCAACATATTATGTTAGATTCGACCAGATAAATTAGATAAGAGAGATAGATTGTCGTACCGATAGATTCAAAATAGCATTTTTCCCCGTACTATAAGAGAACAGAATAGGCAGCATAGCAAAGGGATAGGTAGGGGAAATATTTTAGAGTATTCTGTAGAGAATGATGCATGTATTAACCCCTTAAATACTATAGATACTAACAATCAAGTTGCATGAGATAATATAGTTGCTAGTTTGCATGTTAGTAGTGCATGCTTGGTGATCTTCACTCCCTGCCACACACCCTCGCGGTGGCTTGCAGGGTATCGTGTAGATGTAGATGTACATAATAATGTCACATGCAGCAAGATGGTAAGTGAATATCACCTAATAGTCACATGCAAATATTAAGGGAATCTTATATTGCTGGCTCCGACTTATTATGGTCGGCTCGATAATTCAAATAAAATTAAGGAGAATGCAGGACGGACATGTTTAAAATGTCATTTTTTCCACTTACGATTTGAGATCAGAACGTTACGCGTCGCGTAAATCGGTAATAATTATAGACGTTACATTCAGAGTAGGTCGATAGTATTTTTTATTTCCTGCATGTTAAAATCAATGTGTTATTTGCATGCTCTTAGCATTCCCTGGAATAAATTTTTTTTTCAAGCATGAGTATCTATTAATTTGGCGTCCGATTTCAACTCATGCATGATATTCGTGTATGTGTCCTGCATGATTGGGATTTGGTAGTTTTTTCTTTTTTTCCCCTAATTACTTTTACAGGTGTGGTGTTTGTTTGGAACCATGCTACATTATAGTGTCACATGCAGCTAGATGGTTAGTGAATATCACCTAACATGCAATATTTACATGCAACTAGGGTACTATATGGAACCATGCTACACAATAGTGTCACATGTAGCTAGGTGGTTAGTTCCTGCATAGTAATAAAGGCATTGCCTGTTAATACATACATCATGCACTACAGACTACTATACAATATTTCACCAACCTATTCAGTTGCTATGCTGCCTGTTGTGTTCTCTTATATTGTGTTGGGGGAAAAGTGACATTTAGAATCCATCGGTTCGATAGACTATCTCTAATCTTATTTATGTGATAAAATGTAGCACAATACGGTGGTTTTCTAAAATGTATGTACCTAACATCTTCAGTAAAGGTATACGTTTTGAATTTTTTTAATACATTAAATCCGTATTTTAACCTACGATCTGATTATGGATCCCAACCTAATTCTTGTATAATTCTGATACACTTCCAAACCTTTCGTAACACCTTTTAACAAACCTATCTGCTCTACGCTATACACTTTCTAGCTGTCTCATGAAACCTAATTCATTCGGATCCCATGTTAATGCATCGGTCATAGTTGGAGAAAGTTGAAGACAGAGAGCGTGGCAAGATTCTAAGAAGTTTTATTATTCTGAAGTTCAAGTCTTAAGGTATCTTAATGATTACTTCGTGAAACAAAGTACCAGTGTTGTTTGGTGACAGTTTTCAATGAATTAATCATATTCCGTACCAGAAGATGTGTTGTCAGCCACAGTTTTAAGTACATATTTCTGTCTTGTGAAGGACCTTGTGGTCTAATGCTGAGGTTAGATTTCCTGAGGGGTGTCTTCCACGTTGGTTCACTTTGATTGGATAGTATTTTCGCCGGCGTTCCAGTCCGCGTCTTAGGGCAGAATGTGCTCTTAGATAACCATGTAAAGTACATTAAATCCCTCTTCAGTCCCGCATACGCTCTGACTCCAATTATTCTATCCGAAATACCAGTTATTCTCTGCCCCTACCCCGATTACCCAATATTCCTTCCGCTGTCACGTCCCTCAAAATACTCGCCCCGTTTAACCTGCTTCATTCAGATATTTGCCTCCTCATATTTCCCTCAATCAACTTTGTTTACTTCTCTTTCCACCTTTAGCGCTTCGTCGTTCTTACATTTCATGTGTCTTACTTTCTATTCATTACAATCCATCTTTACTATCCATTCTTGTACTTAGATGCATCTCAAAAGCCCTAGGTTTTATTTTCAGAATATTGTCTTGTCTAAGTCTGTTTCCCCGTCATATAGTGTCAAGTTCCATGTTTTATTTTCACAAGTATTTTCTGTACGTCCCAACGGTCCTGTCATTAGTTATCTTATACAAATAAATACCTCCCTCTTTCACCGGCGAAATTCTTTTAATCTCAATATTAGCATGTCCACACTTCTACCATGTAACACACTTCTCAGGTAGTTAAATTGCTCCACCTCATTTAGTTTGTGGCCTTTTATTTTAAAACAAATCCAAGGATTACGAACTAGCCACGAATACCATAACAGAGTCACCCGCTGAAATGCACTATAGCAAACTTTTCATAGAGAGAAAATCCACCGGGACTCAAACCGGAACCCCCTGATAACTAATTAAGCTAACAAAGCTTCCTTTTGTGGTACTCTAGAGAATTTGAAGTACAATGTTGCCTGACATACTTATTAGCCGGTTAGGGGGTTTCGAGCTCGAGTCCCTGTCAAAAAATTTTTTCCCCGTGGAAATAATGATTTCTAAGTTTAAATTTAAACATGTTCGAAAACCACGCAATAACGCCGGAATCTACTGAATTTATTTAGGTCCATTTTGTTCTCCAATGTTTCATGGCCATTGCTCGCCTGTGGTTTATTTTCATTCCGTATCTATCAAACTGTATTCCTAATGTACCTAGTATTTTTTTCTAATGCCTTGCTGACTAGTGCTTGATCATCCACGAACTTTGCCACCTTTTTTTCCTACCTTTACTCCTGCTTTAAACCCATCCCAGGTCTCTCATTTCATTTTCTCCGAATATATGCTAAAACGTACCGGAGAAAACGTATAGTCCTGTCCAACCCCCCTCCCTTTTACCACTTATTTATATTCACCATTCTCATTTGTACCTTCTGTGACATGCAGAAATTACGGGTCAGTGTCTCTCTAGTCTAGTTTAACTGTAGGTATACAGTGCCTACATATTTCAATGAACTTTTCCCACTTCACGGACTTTTTTCCAAATCAACAAAACAAATAAATGCATCCTGTTTAAATCCTAATTTCCACTAGCATTCTCATCATTTTAATTACTGCAAACTCATTTCTTACGTCAAATGGGGTGGCAAATCTATGGCACGATTCCCCAAACTGGCTCGTGTAGTAATTATTTCGGCACGCGAAGCTAGGACGGCGCTAAGGGCATTTCAACGGGGAGTTTAATTTTAAGGGTCAAAATAACGGCTGAAATTGATTTGAATTGCCTTTGTGGGACAAAATAGAACGCCGCATACGTTAGTGCATGTGTCAAGTTTAAATAAATGGGTACACCAACAAAAAAATTCTAGTTTCTGCTATAAAAACATCCTTCGCTTCATAGAAACACGTATATGAAACATGAAATGGAGGCATTTGATAATGGATATCTCTGTCTCACTTGATAGATGACCCGCGAGTCAAGAGCATACTTTTATTTCATAAAACTTGGCACTCAATCGCTAAAAGGTTCGCTATGCCTGGGCTACATATTATTTTACTCTTTTCTATTCTTCTTTTGGTCATTTTAAGAACGACCATTTACGCGTACGAGATAAAACTTATTCTCCTATAGTTTTCGCATTTATTTATTATACTTTACGATGCTACTATGGAATCAGAGATATTTTAATCTACACTAAGAGAATAAATACCCTTGTAAATCTCCAGTAGGTGGGTGTCAGGGAGTGACATGCCATTAAAAGTTTATTACCAATATTCATGCAGTAGGCATATTGCTACTTCATTAAAAAATCTGAAATATTCCTTCACCAGGCAAGTTTACAAATATAATTAATGCCTATGTCTAATAAAACAATTCTTAATTATTAGAGTATTTATTAAAATAAATTAATTTACGATTTCCATTTGTTATGCAATGGTGAAGTAGATGTTCATCTACATCTATATCTACATCTACATAATACCCTGCAAGCCACCACAAGGGTGTGTGGCAGGGGGTGATTGCTCACCAAACATGCACTACATATCATGCATAAAAAAGTAATAGTATTAATATAGTAGTCAGAACTACACTATTTAAAAAAGATAGAAATTGCAAATCAAACATGCAAAAACATTCTGTTAGTAGGGTTAGCTTTAAGTACTCATACCAACATGCAGCTGCCAATGCTATTCATTGCTACTCTCCGATAGGACATATTTACCGTTATTCGTATCTCTTATTGTGCGAGGGAAAAAGGACATTTTGAATCGGTCAGTTCGGCAATCAATTTCTCTAACTTTATGATTATGGTCCAGTCTGCTATAGTAAGTTGGGGTTCGTAAAATATTTTTAACATCATCACTGAAAATATTGCCTTGGAATTTGTGGAAGAGATTAAGTCTAAATTTCAACCTGCGATCTGACAATGATTCCCATTTCAATTCATTTAATAGACTGGTTACACTAATATAATTATCGTATCGTCCCTTTACAAATCTTGCCGATCTTCGCTGCACACGTTCAAGTTCATTACTTAGACCGATTTCGTAGGGATCCCATACACTGGCAGCATATTCCAAATGAGGTCTAACAAGGGAAAAGTAGCTGATTTCTCGTACATGATCGTCACATTTACCCAATACTCTTTTAAGGAAACCCAGTTTGCGATTCACTTGACCCATTATTTCACGAATGTGTTTACCCCAGGAAAGATCATTTGTCAGTCTTATTCCAAGATATTTAATGGATTCCACGTTTGTTAATTCGTTATTACTTATTTTGTAAGTGGTAGGAGGAGAGCTATTCTTTTTCCAAAAATTCATTACAAGACATTTCTTAAAGTTTAATTCTAACTGCCATGTATCACACCAAGTTTCAATTGCTTGTAGGTCAATATTTAAATATTCTTTATCGTTCGGGCATAGAATTTCCCTGTACACTACTGCGTCATCGGCAAATAGACGAAGCTTACTTTTTACCACCTTTTGGATATCATTAATATACAAAAGGAATAGGAGTGGACCTATCACACTACCTTGTGGGACACCCGAAGTGACTTTAATTGCCGGTGAGGAAACACCGTCCAAAACAACCCTTTGAACCCGATCATGCAGAAAATCATTAATCCATGATATAATGTTATTGTCTAACCCATAAGATTTTAACTTCAAAATTAGTTTGCTGTGAGAAACCTTGTCAAAGGCCTTCTTGAAGTCGAGAAATATAGCATCCACTGGAATATTATTTTCGCCAGAAACTAAAATATCGTGGGAAAAGAGAGCAAGCTCTCTTGGTAATGTTAGTAATGTTAAGAGCATATTTCAGTAACGCTATAAGTATTCTAGCTACATTTAGCAACCTATACTGTCTTCTATGATCTCACTTGCTGGAAGAGATTTTAAACTTACCTATCCGTGTGTCAGGCTATCCCTCTAACCTTGTTCTTCCGATCGTTGTTTCATTCAAGTGACTGTGATAATATCGTAGTCAAATGTTTTTATACCACCTTATACTGGAACCATTTAGAAATATGTCGGTGATATTATGCTTAAATTTATAAGCTGCATTCAAAGTGAATATTCAAGAATTTTTGAATTGATTTTTAAAATTTTAATGCATATCTCATACCGCCACCTCCGTCCACCACCTCACAGCCACCAAGATCTATTTATGGGTGGTTGTAGGTCCAAGGTTCCGTCAAGTTGAGTATTATTCAAACTCATTACTAACTTGCCAGTATCAACGGTGGCGTATCAGGTCGTTCTCGAATATTATTGCATCTTTTCTTATCACACCAGTCACATTCGTTCAGAACCGCGTTCTTTAGGAATGCTAGAGGGGCAGTTTGGCAGTTTCGTTGGTGACATAAACATTTTTCTCATAATGTTATTTATAATATCATTGCCATTTTATTTCATCATTCACATTGGAAGATGAAGCTGTTTCTTTTATTCATGTTTCCGAATTTTGGTAGATAAAAATGCAATGGACCATTGAAAAAGGAAAATTTACTGTTGCGAAAATGAAAATAAAGCATTTTTTAATCATTTACATCGCTCTAGCAACGAAGCTAATGAGAGAGAAATAAAGTGACATATTTGGTTAGTTCTGGGAATAGGGCGTGGAAAAATTTTACAAAGACACAATTAGTGAACCTGATCATAAACTGCGGCAGGAAAGGACGGGCAATTTGGCGGCATTGTTTTCAACTGATTGAGCGGTAGAGGACTGTCGCTAATGGCAGATTCATTTACTTACTGCTCTTATTTGACGGTTCTATTAAGAGTAACAACACCTAAGATATATTGAAAATTCAGTTCTTTATTTTATTTCTATATTATTATTTTAATAATTTCAATTTGTATTAATTTTCTTAAAAAGCTTTTAAGGTGCGTACCATTTAATAGCATATGTTATGTCTAGTCAGGCATTCTGCAGATCCGTACTAGATGGCACAAAAATTACCGCACCCAAAAAGAATTTGCAAATAAATTACTCTCTCCTATGAGAATAAAATAAGACGAGAACTGCGATGATCGAATGATACAAATGGCAGAATGTGGATTGCGAGTTCTAAGGTTAACACGTCTTATCGTATCAATGAGCGCGTGATGTTGTTATCGTCAAGAACACGTCGTGTTTAGTTTGTTTTTTGCAAGGCACAATAGAAAGATTTGTTACCGATTGGGAGAACTATACATTCTGCCCACTTTGGCGTTGTTCGCGAAGAAGATGAATGCTAGTCAATTCGATTTGCCCTCCCATTCCCTTATATCCCTGCACTCTCTTTCTCTCTTCTCTGGATTTCCTCCCATAATTTCTCCCGCTCCCCCAACTACCAGCCAATTCCATCTTTCCCCCGAAATCCCGAAGGCAACAGTCGCCCGCACCTGTCTCGAAGCGTCTACGCGTGCTAGGGGGAGAACGGGCGGTTTAGTTGGGCCTGGGCGTTGGGCGCGCTAGCGAGTGTGACGGCACCTGCCCAAGTGGGCGTATGGGGAAGGATGTGGGGGAAAGGCGGTGCGGAATGAGGGTTAGAGGAGGGGGCGAGGCAAGCGGACGAAGTGCTACCCTTCCCCCCTACACCCTCTTGCCCTCCCCTCTTCACTCAATATGTAACGCAGTAGCGGCAGCGTGTGCCACAGGGGTCGCTCTGGGGCCATCATCCTTCTTCACCTCTCCCCTTCTATCGCGAGAGGTCTGTGGCAGGGTGGGCTTTCTGTTCTCCCATTTTTTTCCTGTGGGAGGTGTTGCGCGGGGTGGAAAAGAGAATTGAGAGGGAAGAGAGAGGGTGAGGGAGCGAGCGACACGATGCGGGTGGCTGGCGAGGTGTATTCTCCCGGAAAGAAAAGGCCTGGAGCCGCAAATGCCCGTATGGGCGGAGAGCGAGTGCGCTAATAATCATAATTTATCGAATTACGGGTGGAGGGTGACGTTGCGCACTCACGGCTCGTGAATTGTTCCGTGTATTTCCCGTCCCGTATGCCGCATGCAGGATCGCATGAGGGCGGTTGAGAAAAAGAACCGTCCGGCCTCCCACGGAACTTGAAATAATAGCAAAACAGCGTTCGAATAGATCTGTATATGAGAAATCGAAACTTTTGTTTGGAATTACTTTACCAGTTATCGACATATGATCAATAACGGTGATGTTTGTAAATAGTTTTGTAGGAATTAGAATTCGTTCGATTTCGGTGTAATCTCCATTGAATTCATATTTGACCAAAAAAGTGAATGCAGTTACTAAATATCTATGACAATTATTTATGCCTGTAATCGTTATTTCATCGTGTAAATGATTGGGTATTTTCATTATTGACAGATTGGACCATGAAGATAAATTCAGAGAGATAGATATTAGAACAGAAGGATTTAAGAATTCTTTTCTTCGCGCACAACTGGAAACGGTAATCGAGTACCTACAACGAAGCTAGCAGGTGAAATAAAAAAGGCATTATAGGTTTTTACTAGTATTTTTGTATGCCTGCCTGATAGTTAGAGTAAATGTGATTATCTTTTGTATGATCGACAATATTTGTGAATAAATGTTCATGAACAATGCCCGCCCCAGGCTGAGATGGTTTTAACTACACTATCACATGTGAAAATACTTTATTTCTTCGTCAAATCGCATTTGATTGTAGATATTTTGGGTTAGTAAAAGGACCCTCTCTGTAGTTATTAGAATTAGAACTAGTTACTAGCATTCATACTATGATTATAACTCTTGTTTCCTGCAGATCTGCTAATTTCAGCGTTCCTATCATCCCATTTTCATGCCAGCTACTTTCTTCCCTGTTATTCTTCTTACCAACATCTCTCTTGGTGTAACCGGGCATATTTCCCCTTGGTTATCCTCGGGCGGTTTTCTCATCGATTTCCTTTCTACGATATTATTTTTTTTTAATGGTTAACCTCTAGATTTGTGCCCTATCCATCTTGTTTTTCTTTTCTGCACTGAACTCCATAGAATTCACACTTCTCTGTCCTTTATAATACTAAAATTTGGCAATACCCAGGCAATATGAAAATAACGTATCTTTTCATTTGTCAATACGTTGTTACTTTGATTTCTTCTTAATGCAACCCGGGTCGTTGCGCACGGGTGTGTAAGTTCATCTACATCTACGTATAATACCCTCCGAGCCATCAGAAAGGTGTGTGGCTAGTTGTGTCCGGCAGAAAGATATTTAATCTATGGAAGCGTTATGTTGCCAAGAAAGAAATGCACATATTCATTGCAAAAAATGAAGAGTTTCAACCACTGCAGCGTAATGTAATTGAAAAGGGCAAAATCTATTTGTGAATAACAATGTTCAGTTTGTTTCAGTAATGATGCCAAAAAAACCCGAGGTTTCTTGAAATTATTTTTATGATTTCCGATGATTCAATTTCATCGGTTTATCAACAAAATAATGACTGATTGAAGCAAACGTAAATGAAAACTTAGCCATCAAGACACTGTACCACCATCATGGATTTACACTACAAATGACTATATTATTTAGATAACTTCATTAACAAATGCCTAACTGCAGTTTCCTCACTCCTTTACTGCCTTTTGTAAAATAAAATTTTATTTAAATTGATTAATTTAGCTAAAAATTTACTTCTATGGATTGGTGTATTGGAGTTTAATTTGAGCATAAACCGCGACCTTGATTCGTATATTTATACTTTAGGTGGACTCATAAAAATTCTCATTTCATCTTTCTTTCTTATCCTTGCTCGTTTCACATAAGTACTTGCCAAATTATAGTATTGCATATTCTGTGCCCACCCAAGTTGAAACTTTGCTAAAAATAGAAGTTTTTAAGCTCATATTTTTTTCGTCATCACTCGCATTCATTCTCAAGATTAGTTTGATGTAGCTCTCCACCCTATCCTTGCTTCGGGTAAACTCTTCATACTTGAATAATCCTTATCTTTTACATTAATCTTCATCCACATCAGCCCTCTAAAAATTATTGCGGTGGCCCCTGCCACACACCTTTATGGTGGCTTGCAGGGTATTATATAGATGATATCACTCATAAGACGCTTTCATTTGCCATTCGTCCCATTCCTTTTTCCTTTGACGATTGACATTAAGTCATTATATCTCACTGTCTTTATAACGTATCAGGCCATTATGTCTCAGTACACAGCAAACTAGGTTGTTCGTCTTTTGTTTCACTGGACTTCTTTTGTCTCTCTCTGTACTATGTCGGTTGTTTTCTGTCGGCATCGGTGGCGGCGGTGTAAACCCATTGCCTGCTAGACTTGAATATATTTACTAATTATATTTATGCATGATATATAATGCATGTTTGATGTGAATTCAACCCCTGCCACTCACCTTTATGGTGACTTGCAGGCTATTGTGAAGATGTAGATGTAAGCATAAGGCCTCGAGTTCGAATCCCAACCGGGTGGTATTTTCTCCAACCGAGGCATGGATGCTCAATTAGCGATAATTGCACAACATAGCATATACATCTACATCTCCATAATGCCCTGCAAGCCACCATAAAGGTGTGGGGCAGAGGGTAGAATTCAACTAAAAATCTATTGCACAATAAGCATAAATAGGATTAGTAATAATATTATAGTCTAAACTTCATATTTAAAAAATCACAATTAATAGCATCTCTTCCCATACCGTCCTTAAATTCGTATCTCCGTTATCTGTTCATCAGAATCATCATCAGTAAACAATCCTATGTTTTATTTCCACAGCCTTCCACTCGATTCTCCTATTTGCTAACCGATTCATGCATGGGTTGTTTCTCTCTTTCATATCCTTCACAATCAGCGCCATATATCTATAATTCCTTTCACTTTTTCCTTGTCGATTGTCTTCATCAAACCATCATGGCTAAAGATATGACCCATTAAGTTGTCCTGCCTACTTCTTTAGGTTTTCAAAAGACATTTTTCTTAGAACTTCCTCGTTAACCACTGAGTCAATTCATTTTATCTCGTTATCCTTTTAGAAATGACTACTTTTGTCGTTAATCTTCTAAAATTAGAGGAATTTCCATCCATGGCTTTCTATAATTTCATGCGTGAACTATTTTGCGAATCAGTCCTTCGAATACATAAAGGAAGAATCATCTTCACATTGGCTCCCTTGTGATGAGCCATTTATTCCCAATAATATCACCTTTAGCCTTCAGTTAGACAAGGTCAATTTTTTGATTACGGTAATTACAAATGTCATGGAATCTGAAATTGAATATTACAAAATTACCTATGAAACCATGTGAACATTGGCTCTTAGCAGAAGCGCTATTGAAGTCTAGATCTCCCGACTAAAATGAAAATGTTCATTGATTTTTTTCTTACTTCTTACTACGAGCCCTAGGTAATAATTTTTTCAGGAACTTAAGTACGATATAGGAATATCTAATAATTAATTAATCGGTAATGCAGTGGATATATTATTATTCTCTGGCTGAACTATCCATCATGAAATATTGTTTATCATGTAGTATTATTGAGTTTTATAATTTGTTTGTTGATTGTAGATTGCTTAATGATTTTAATTAAAATAATTTAATTTTAATTTTTAATAATTTGATAGATTAAGTACTTCAGAAATACTTGGGCTTAAATGTTATCTTGAATAGAAAAATATTCCGAAGGAACCGATCTATTACGGATCTTAATGATCACACTAAAATTAAATTTCATAAATCGCTATTGTGTACTGCATAGATTTTTTTCATTGAAAGAAAAGGATCAGATAGACTGGTCTATTTTATTAAATGAATATGGTGCACTCTATGGTTAAGGATTACGTATCTTTTGGCATCGATACTGGTGGACTAAAAGGGAATACTCACCTCTCCGTGCGCTTCGATGCAGTCGATTCTTGGCTCATTCATCCAATTACGATGCAGCGTCACTCGCTCTGCGACAATGGACGCGTGGGAAGGGGGATTTGGAATGTCGTCAATCTGCGCAACTGCAGTTCCCCACCCTCCACCCCATATCCTCCCCTCTATTCCCCACCCTCTCCCCGCTCAATCCCTTGGCCCCGATAATGGAGATGGTAGCAGGAGGTTGAGGTGGGGGATGAGCCAGGGTATCTGGCCAGGAGCGCTCACGCCAACTGATGACCCTCTGCATTCCGTCGGATTAGTCTAATGAAATTGTGGCCCTCGAAGCATGCCTTGCAGCACTCACTTGCCACCGGCGAGTATGCATTGATTCCATTCCATCATCAAACCCTAGCAATCCAGAAATAGTTTTGCTGCAGCTATCCACCGGAGCCTCACTAAATATCAATGAATAATTTTCAATGCCCTCTGTTCACTTTCCATCGATTGCCACTGGATAAGAAATCCCAATGTCCGAGTATCTATGGCTAACCCATAAGTACGAGGGATTACAGTTACTATATACTAGAACATGCATATTTAAAAAAATGATTTTCAGTTAAGTACAAACTTCAGTTAATTATTTACATCCACTTCTTCATATTAACCTGAAAGCCCCCAGGAATAGGTATGTGTTGTAGGCGGTGAATCTTCAACACGCATGTTACTACCTATCATGATTTAAGAGGTTAAGAGCTACCTTTTAGTCGACTTACAACATTTTAATAAATGTTAATGAGCATTACAAACATGCATATATGCGCAGTTAGTTGGGCTAGCTCAAATTCTATAACCGAAATGCAGCTATCTAGAATACCTAATGATTTCATTTGTGACTATATTGCGGCTCGCGGCAGAGCTTAAAGCACCGAGTGCGTCCACCGGATTGTGGAAGGGGGGTACACTTCTATATATTGAGGTTTGTCTACCTGTACCATTTTTATTCCTTTATGGAACATAGTTCCCACGACCCCATTTACAGTTTATAAACCCCTGCTTTACAGGCTTAAGGAGGAACCATCATTTTAGGCATGCACGAAAACTACCCTGATTTTAAGATGTACCAGGTGTGATACCAAGTTATCACACCTGGTATGATACGCGGGGTACACCCGTAAAACAAACATACATCTATAATGACCCGCGAGAGTTTTAACCAAGATATATTATAGGTCCTTGTTTTCCCTATGAAATGGTGTAAACATATTGCTATGCCATCGACCATTTAACCAAGATATATTGATTTGAAAATGAAGGTTTTTCACAGTGAAGTGCACTGTCCTTATGGGAGTATGATGACCTTCCTTCACAAAAAAAATTTTATCTCCATTTTGGCCGTAAAGAATTCGTTTAAAAACTAAGGAAACGTGCACGATATATTAAAGCAGATAATTTATTTTTTCTAGCTCAGGTCATTGGATATTTTACCTTATGAATCGTTTTATTACAAATTTTAAAGTACATAAGGCATCACTTAACCTAAATTCACTCATTACCACAAATTATATAAATCATAAGAGTACAGTACCTAGAGGCGCATGTTCCTCCTTAAATTGCCTCATTTTTTATAATAAGGCAACATATTAAAAACACCAGCGTATTATGCTAGATTCGACCAGCCAAATAAGATTAGAGAGATACCTAGATTGTCGTACCGATAGATTCAAATGGCATTTACCCCCGTACTATAAGAGAACAGAATAGGCAGCATAGGAAAGGGATAGGTAGGGGAAATATTTTAGAGTATTCTGTAGTGCATGATGCATGTATTAACCCCTCAAATACTGTATATACTAACAATCTAGTTGCATGAGACACTTTAGTTGCTTGTTTGCATGCTAGTAGTGCATGCTTGGTGATCTTCACCCCCTGCCACATACCCTCGCGGTGGCTTGCAGGGTATCGTGTAGATGTAGATGAGTAAAAACATTCAAAATGCCTACTTTCTCATCTTGTGGAAGGTATTTGATAGACCCAGAAAGTATCTAAACTTTTCATGAAGGTACTTTGCCATTAGCGAGAATAGGAAGCGAGTCCGTGCATTATTCTCAATTTTAAAAGTTAGAACTTCCAAAGATGTTCATGATATCTTGGGAAAGTATGTCAGATTTTAATTTTAATGAATGCTTAGGGCTTTAACCGTCGTGGAGCTGTAAAGAATTAAAAAAAAGATCCTATTATACATAAACGTCACCAGCGTCGCTCGTGCCCGGTTAAGGGTTGAAGTGGCTTGGGAGAGAGTGGACGACTCCGTCTGGGATGAGCGGTGCCAGGGAAGCCGAGTGACGGGCGAAAATGGGGGAGAGGGAAGGGGGCGTGGGAGGAAGGTGATGAAGGCCCAGAGGTGGAGGGCGAAATATGGCGCTGGGGAGCGGGGTACGTGGATGGTCCCCGCCGAAGGACGCCCGCTCGCACTCACGAGGTGCTGACAAAGTCCCACTCCCCTTTCTTCTTGTATGTACGTCTGCCGTGGCAAAAAGAGAGATATAAGTCACAAAGGTTTAACCCTAAATTCTACGAAAAGGATGTGTGGCAGGGGATGACCCTTTTTCTACCGTATGATTTTCAGGTAAACCATGTAAATTACATATCGCCGGTTTGCCGATATGTCCCATGGATTTTATTTATTCATCTCTCTTGGTAACAGCACAATTCCATCATAAATCAACCTGTTGACGGGAAGTAAGAATAACAATTTATTTAATACTAAAACATCCTTCATAAAACTTTATTTAATCTGCAGCTCAGTCTTATTAACTGTAATATAGGTATGTACAATAAAAAATGCACAACATAAACTAACATTTAAAGTTAAATGAATCAAAACTGTTAATTAAAAGAATAACATGTAAAAAAGTAGTAAAAAGTTTTATTTTTAGATCAGCGTAAGCTTAAGAATAATTCTTTGGTATATGTTCTTAATACACACCACCTTATAGTCTTGAATGTTTCTAAACATGCCTATTGATTAACAATTTACAAGATTTCGTATTTTATACAATGATGAAGTGCTTCTACACATTTGTTATTAACTCTTGGCACCTCATAAAATTTCCCACTCACATTTTAATTCGTTTCTCTGTAAGGTATAAAATGTATAGTTTTGTGATACTTATGTAGAAGAATAAAGTGTAGTAAATACTTGTGTAAAAATATAAAGCTATTGTAATATATGCCACGAATTTATAATTTTCTGTTGTTATAGTGCATTACAATGACCTTAACATAATCCACCAAATTGGTTAGGTGAACCTACCCTTATTAGTTTTCCGAAAAAGAAAATAAAAATAGCTAAGCCGTATACATAGTTTGGCACTGATAGAGCTGTATTTTTCACATGGTAATTGTAATGGTTTCTAGCTCGTTTAATACAGTTTTTCACTACTCATACTCTTTGCTCATATATGGTTGTATTTCTGAAAACTCTTATGCTTACGAGGTTTAAAATGTGTTCAGGAAGTTCAGAGGTTTTAACCGTTTCACCGAGCCTTGTGAACTTCCAAAAGTGTAGCCAACTACTGCTTATAATATTCGGCATTGTAGATATCGGTAACGTCCATGTAATAGGCATTAATTTACATTAACTTAACATTACTACATAATTAGTTACAAATTAAGTTTTATGATTTGGGTGTGAAAACTTTAAGGCAGATATAGAATTGATCATATTATTAATCATTCATTGGTTACCCCGAGGCAAATCCGATATTTAAATATTGCTTAGTCATCACAATACAAAAAACATGTAAGTCAGCCACGAATATAACCATTAAAAAGAACAAGAATTTGTTATGCATTTCATGCAAACTATAATTAATTTGGTTCTGCTTTTATATTAATTTCATTCTTTAATATTCTGATTTTAATAATATCATCGGTAGTCATTTATTTTTTTTGTTCTTTTTGTTATGCTCAATTGCATGAATTTATTGCCTCAATTCATAAAATATATAAATTGTTTTTGTCACTGCCAATATTTAAAATTTTATTAATATTTTATTATTCAATGCATGGGAGATGATTCTGTAATTTTTAAGCATAATCATAATTTATTAATGAAGGCATTAAATGGCGCTTGGGAAAAATTGATGTTTTGGTCAAATTTATGCTTTAATTTTATAAACACCTGCTATAGATAACCCGAAACCAACATCGGTTTTATGCAATAGGAAGGTACATTTCTTTTTTAACTCATTTTTTTGTACTTCGTTCGCAGTTGCTGAGCAAAGCTTGAAATAATCGATCACTCACATTACAAAGTATAAGATGTGCTTCATGGCTTTTATATTCGTAGATGTAATGCGACTTAATTCATCGGCTAGTTTCTCAAAGGGGATGTTTACGTTACCATTTTGATTCCTTTATGGAACATAGTTCCCACGTTCCCATTTACAGTTTATAAATCCATTCTTTACAGGTGTATTTGCCTTTTCATATGATTGTAAAAATATTAATATGACCTTAAAACAGAATGAAATTTTCTTATCATCACACTTCTCCTTGGTAGACGACTGCCTAACTGTCCTAGCTTATGCATCAATATGTCAATATCTGCATCTCAATAGTGCATGTCTGGTGATCTTCACCACCTGCCACACACCCTCATGGTGAATTGCAGGGTATCTCGTAGATGTAGATGCGTAGACGTAGATCACCTGAGTGTCAATCGTTTCTCTTCCGCGGTTTTTTTATTTTCTACGTAAAATATCTCCATTAAGCAAAAACACTATATCGTATAGATTCACTTATGTATCAAGGTGCTCTTCGCTTCATTTGTCTGTTCTTATACCGCACTTCCCGTCACCTAGAGGTGGAATAAATTGAGGTAGGTAGAAAGGAGAAATTGATAGAGAATACTTTGGCAGAATGATTTGACTGGATAGAGCTTACTTAAGACCAAATCCAAAGTCGTACACTTATTTATTGAATTTAATAAAGCCTTCGTTTCCTAACAATACTCAAGTTGGAACCGGTTTGAAATCTCTGATGCCAGAGGGATTCGAACCTGGACCCTCAGAATGGGAGGTCTGTACTCTAGCAACCACATCATTCTATGCGGTGGCTTGCAGGGTATCATTTAGATGTCGATGTAAGGATGCCTTAGGCCGGCAACTCGTGCTAATGAGGATGTAGCAATAGAAAAAATCCACCGTTATTATATTTCATATAGTAATTTTAGCATGATATGGGTATCAAAGATAATGAATTAAAAATTCATGAATCGCGTGTAGAATAGTAAGTAGAGCGTAGGACGGTGAACGAGTGGGTAGAGTTCAAGCTTATGAAGGTAAGGGTCCCCGTATCGATTCCCACATGTTATAATTTATTCCTTACGAAATATGCTTCAATAATGAACTGGAGCGTGTAGATCGAAAATCGAAAAGATTTGTAAAGGGACGGTATGATAACTATATTTGCGTAACCAGTCCATTAAATGAATTAAAATGGGAATCATTGTCGGATCGTAGGTTGAAATTTAGACTTAACTAAATTCCAAGACAATATTTTCACTGGTAAAAATATTTTGGGAACTTCAAATTACTACAGGTTACAAATAATCACATAGAATTAGTAAAATGGATTACCAAACTTACAGATTCAAAATGTATTTCTTTCCTCGTACAATTAGGGATATGAATAGCTGTAAATAAATCCAATAATGTAAATACAAGTGCTTGAATGGATAGCGTAGGTGGTTGAATGCTTGTACGAGACCTTAAGCTATTCCTACGACATAATATTTGCTTTTTTACATTGCTATTTATATCATTTTTTTAAACTGTGAAGTGTAGACCAGAATTATATTACTAATTATTTTTATTCTTGATATGTAATGCTTATTTGGTGTAAACCTATAGATGAAGACGACACATTTATGATAGCTTGCAGGATATTATGCAGACGTAGATGCAGAAGCAGAACGCTCGTGCCTAGCCACTTGCCTACATCGCGTTTAGAAACGCTGCATTGTTGGTTGAAGTTGTGTTGTGTGTGTTGTCCCCTTCTTTTTTAAAGAATAAAAAAATAATGGGAATAAATTAAAGAAATCAGTAAAGACATTTAAAAGAAGACATGGTTTGATAAGAATCGCCATGATATGGTTGCAGGGAAAGTTCCCTCCAAACCAGAGGACCCAGATTCAAATGCTGAACGTGGCGGATCTTTCTGTTGCATACTGGTTCCTAATTAGAGGCGTATTGTAGAGAGACCTCGCGTTCAGTACTCCGTCTGTCAGATGGGGCGTAAAACATTGGACCTACACTGGGTGTATTTCGTGTTTCCTTCTTTTGCGGATAATTTCAAACTCCCTATGTGAATATGAACCGACCATTATATGGCGTAAGTGGCCTGTACGTCGGTTACCCTTTAACAACAATCTCAACGATGCACTTTGGTGCATAAAGATAATGTATGTCTGCAAAATGGTCGTGGGTAAAATATTCTGATTATCATCTAAATATTCATCGCATGTGCTTACCCTGCAGGTCATCTCGTGGTTTTGGGTGATGGGTTGAACAACAACCTTATTTGATTGTTATTACCCTCATACAAATAATTTACGAGTTAAATGCACTGATAGATGCGAGTATGATGCCTTTATGTCGGTTGTTAGGATGTGTAGGTAGCGTGGCCGAGCGGTCTAAGGCGCTGGTTTAAGGCACCAGTCTCTTCGGAGGCGTGGGTTCGAATCCCACCGCTGCCATTATTTTTATCCCTTGCTGGGTTTAATGAAATTTCAGTTATGATTTGCACGAGGTGGTTCGCCTAAGTTTATCGCTCCTCTTTGTTGAACAATTCTTTTTCTTGGAAGCAAATGCCATAATAACCAAAGGTTTGCTATCATTTACAGTAATAGATTTGACGCATCTCCTATCGACATATTTTCCCTCCGTCTTACTTATCTGATGGCTTGTAGGGTATCGCGTAGATGTAGAAGATCAGATCGATAGAATATAAGTCAACCAGAGATTATTTATTGCATCATTCCAGACAGACACACTTTAGATCTCTTCTTTACTTCGCATGCGAGAAGATGTCTAAAAATGCACACATGCATTGTTACAGCATTTTGTGGATTGTACAACATTGGAGTAGCCAATGGACTTGTACAAAAAGTTTAAAACCTTACGTACAATCCATAATTATATTCCCTGCAATTTCTATTTAATAAATTATTTTCTCTTATACTTTTTCTTATTGTACGTAGAAAAATTGGAGACGTGGTCGACTCTGTTCCACCGTCTTTCTGTCAAACTTTATCACTCATATGTGAATAACTTCCGTAGCATACCTAAAAAGAATTCCAAATGAATGCATTTTAACAAATGCCTAGCCAATTAATAAAAATTATATCTCTTCGTAGATATAAGTAATTCAGTTGCACGTTACTAAAGGAGGCATTACCAATACCTCTCTTTAATAATATTTCATTGTAAATATTTGTACGTAGTGTACGCATTGCATTTTTGGTGTCTGTTTACCCCCTGACATACACCCTTTCATGAATCTTGCAGGATATCTTGTGGATTTAGATGAAATGATGAAGTGAGATGATATGACGAAGGTTTTGACGATAAGGATGTGAAGTGGGAGAAATGTTCTTTCGTCATCGGCATTTTTTTCTGTCCCAAGGCCCTCCTACACTGGTCGATAACTTCTCCCCCTTCTACGACCCTTCTCTTTCGCCGTCCCCCCAAGCGATGTCCCGGACAGGGCCGACAGACTGCCTGCTCGCACCCCAACGCCATGGCACCCCTACCGACCCTCACCCCTGGGCATCGAATACTTTCACCACGTCCCCCATACCAATGGCACGCGCTCGCATTCCTGGCTGGAGCATGGAAAACCACGTGACAAAAAGAAGACGTGAAAATGAAAACTCTCCGATGACATTCAGTCATTTTTTCTCGATGCTCCATTCTACCCGTATCATACCCTGCTCCAACGGTACAAAACGATACAGAGCTGTTTTAATGAAGTCGTGGCGGACAAAAAATAATCATCTTTTTTGTAATTCATGAAATAAAAATGAAAAATATTGAACCAAGCAATAATCAGCTACTTCTTGGAAAAAAAGAATAGCCAATCAAATATTTGATGCACTCATTTTTTCTCCAGCGCATGTTTGTAATAAGTATCTAATAGTTATATTTATAATTTAAATAAGATTCTAAAATAAGTATTTAAATAATAATAGTATTTTATTTTTATGTGATACCTAATATAAACTAAATGTCAAATTTGATCTATGTAATTGACATTTTTTGTGTTTCGTAATTTGTGTTATATTTTCACCTGTTTTACTGCGAAGTAGTAGAAGATCATACAGAATTAGTGTCGATGACCTTAATGTGCACTTTGGTTTTTTCACGGAAGAGATTCTAGGACAAGTTTGACGAATGTAAGCACTACTTTATTCAAGCTATCTTTAAAATATTTGTCATTTTACAATAGTGGTTTAAAAAGTACTGGTGTATTTAGAATGACAAGTAATTAATTTCTTAAATTCCAAATCACTTGCTGAAAATACGATCTCTTATCATTATAATTAGTCACGTCAACTGTAAAACACAAGGCAAACCTTGAAATAAATTTTTATTGCATAAAAAATCGACGTTCAAGGTTTAACGTAGCTAGCGGTAGTTTCGATGCCGAAGTAAATAAATATGAAAGAAATGGCAGATTCATTGTGGTAGTCACAATTTGTAAAAGCTGAATCTTAGGGATGAACCTTGATTATGGACGTTCCAAAGGTAGGTATACGAATCAAATTAATAAGGAATACGAAATTTTAAGAATTTTTCTATTATTTATTTTGCCTTAGATCGTAACAAAGTCAACAGACACATAGAACATATACGTTGCATACAGTCGTTGTTTTCGGAGCATGGATTGCTAAATTTGAAAATGAATGAATCCAATCTAGGCTGATTTTGAATGAAATTCAAATCAGAAACGGGGTAACTTATAATTCCTGATTCTATTTCATTTCTGACTAGTCACATTCAATGCTCCTTAATATCTGTAAGAGGTCCTTTTATTCTCTCAACTTTGCCAATTATATCATGCACACCGCAAGCTCCCCTGAAAACTTTTCCCAATATCTGAAATATTGATGCGTTTACGTTATCAGAACATCAGCTATATTTATATCTGCTAGACAAACGATGGTGTTTAAATGCAAAAATTATCGTCGAAAACGGATGTTTACCGCAGGGTTTCTCAATTTTAGATATGACCGCCACTCAGACTGCTCGAAGTTGAAAGAAAAGTTCAGTAACTATAGGTGAATTGTCCAACTAGTA
This sequence comes from Platycnemis pennipes, assembly GCA_933228895.1. Classification (NCBI taxonomy): domain Eukaryota; kingdom Metazoa; phylum Arthropoda; class Insecta; order Odonata; family Platycnemididae; genus Platycnemis; species Platycnemis pennipes. Next base: position 111,404,009 of record OW121853.1, read on the forward strand.
ATAAGTCTGATATGGAGTTAGGTATTGCAAATGTCGGCAAAACCTTATCATGAATGAGAAAAGATGAAAAGAGACGTGAATATAGATAGCAAGAGGATATGGATGGGTGGAAAAGAGAAGGGTTGAGGAAGGGAGAGATGGGAGAGGAGGGAAGAAAAAATTGGAAAATACCACATTTGCATTTACATCTACTGACTGCCCGGCAAGCCTCCATGAGAATGCAAAATGCGCGGTAAAATTTAAGCAATGCTACTAACATTGGTAAAAGAGAAGTACATAACTTTTTTGTTCGACTTACGATATAGTTATAACGGGAATCAATAAAAATATTTATTCAACAAAAATGTAGTCTAGTCTATAACTAAACCTTTAATTTGCTCCCAAGTCGAGTTTTTACACTTTTTCCTCTCGGACACTTGGTGTATTGACGGAGCTGGTATAATTATAGATTTAGATAAAATGTTAATAATTAATTTTATTTGATAGAAAGTGCTGAATTTTGGGGATCAGGTGAAACATTGAATTGGAAATTTAATGTTTCACCTGACGATTGTTGCTGTAATTTATTAGATTTTATATTTTATTTTCTGTTTCATTCGTAGCTGTCATTGGACAATTCGTGTTGCTCATTACATTTATGTATTTATTTGCCTTCTATCGCCACTCCAGTCAATTGTGCTGGGTAAATGTAGATTTATTTAATTTAAATGAAATTGAATTGTAACATCATTCAGCTAGCACACCCAATGTTGAGAAAAACAAAAGCTCTCGCGATGTTGTATCTGGTGGTTGGTCCTTAGGCCGCTGGGATTTTGCAAAAATATGATTTGAAAGGAAGGGATATTTTAAGGAATGAAAGGAAGGAATATATGGAAGGAATTTAATGGCATCTGAGAATGGCCGGTGAAAAAAATACTTAATTTCAAGCTACTAGATGACTATGTCAATTATAGGGTTTTGTGAGTTTCATTTAAGTTGATGAAGTATTGCTAAACTGAATCCCGGAAAATAACATTCGTGAAATCTTCTCCGGCTCCCCACCGGGATATTTCCTCCACTCCCACAACTGAGGACTTCGACTTACGCACTTTTGTGTAAAGCCATGCCCTTTTTACAAATTACTATACTTGCCTTGTGGCTATGGTTCATTTGATTTTTAATTTTATTTTTTATTATACTTATAGACAATTCGTGTTGCCCATTATATTTATAGAATGCGTTGCCTTCTTTCGCCACTCCGGTCAAATGTTCTGGGTACATGAAGAAGGGCACCTGCAGGTCGCATCTTACCCTGAAATAAAAGAGTGTTATCAACGCCTTCATCTCGCAAATAAATCATGCGGCGGCAAAAAAGGATTCAACAAAAAAGGTCCCGGGCCGACCGACCTTTCAGACCGCAAGAAACGACCTTTTTCCCCTTTGTCCGCCTCCTCCCCCTCCCCCACTCCCTTCCCATCAGCCTCGACTACCTCCCGCCCGCTCGCAGCGCCCCTGGGACTGGCGGCGGCCGATAGGGAGGTTTAGTACGGCGACGTGTACTGAGTAGGTGGGCGGGTGGACTCAGGGATGCGTTCCTTTCCCCATTTTGGCGCAAAACCGGTCGCCATTAGAGGCGGAGGTTCTTTTTAAGGCTCTCTCTCCTTCTCCTCGTCCCCAGAGAGACGCAACCGTCTACCGGCCCACAAGACCATGTTCTTCCGCGTATGTCGTACGTGGGAGATAGCGGAGCGCGGTCTTGCTTACAGATTAGGGACCTCTGCCCATTTAAATAGCCCCAGATAAAAGCGCGGATGTCCCAATGGGACCCTGATCTCGATAAGGGCATGTTTTTTCTTCTATACTTGAACTCAGGAGACTATCGTTCAGGCGCCGTCGCTCCTTCTTTGCGATCAATTAGCACAGGTGTACGCGACGTCTACTAGTTTGCAGGTTTCCTCCGGCAAATTGCCCGACTTCATCAGCGTTGTTTGGCTCGATCGAAATTTTCTCGCTGTTTTCTTCCTGTTTCATTCCCTGGTAGCCCAACAAGTTATCTAAGATTCAAGTTATCTGTGCCAAGAAACGACATATGTAAATTTGCAAGTGTACAACCATATATTACACGGTTTTGAGACAATAACAACGTAAAATATACCCTTTTATCGTGCATGGGTAGAAAACCCACTGATACAACACTATAAACATTTGATGGGGTTTAGATTTATTTTATAGCGGGACTCTTCTTGAGTCATAATATAAGCGTTTAACAAACTCCATCATACTATTAACAAGCAGACGATTAGAGAAGGACTTTTGAGCTAACGGGTTTAAACAGTGTTTCATTCTAATCCAATAATAATGGCCGTGATGAAAACCTGCATTATTTATTTAGGCTCGAAGTAGGTAAATAAACCACCACGTAAAAAGCCGTAAGACAATTGTGTTCGTTGACACCATCTGTGAAAGTATCTCATTAAGTAATAGCCGGTTGGCAAAAGGGTCGTTTCCTATTATTTTTTTATCGTCTTGATGAAACGTTTATAATATCTGGAGTGAATATTGTAAGCCTTCCGATTTTAAATGTCGATAAGTGTTTTAGGTTCTTAATTAAAAACTGAAAACATTCAACGTCGTTGATCTCCTTTGAATTTTATGTCATTCTTCTACTGCTCCCATTTCTCAAGTTTTCTTCTTCAATCTAAGCTGGAATTTGTCACATAGGTAGGCAGACGCTTGAATTAGGTCATTTGCAAAATAATTAACAAAAGTGGGAGCTGAGGATTTGGTTTTATTATGGATCTACCCACGCAGGATGATTACTTTTGTCAGTCATTTTCTCGGCAATATGATGCCAGTCAGGAATGCAGTACCTATGGGTACCAGAGGAATGGTAGTTGCAACCTAAAAGTAGCGCATTTTTGTCGCAGCTACGATTTTCCTGTAGCTGTAGAGTGTTACATTTTTTTGAATTAACTGCAAATGTAGCAGCTACAATACAGCTATTTCAGCAGCTCTTGTGAACATTAGATAATTTTAAGACTTCTCAGAGGAAAGATCATGTGTCAGTCTTATTCCGAAATATTTAATGGATTCCACGTTTTTTAATTCATTATAACTAATTTTGTAAGTGCTATGAGGAGAACAATGGTGTCGTTTACCATATTTTTTGTATTGCCGAATCTGACAGAGTTTGTAAAATAAAAAGAGCCGTATTTTTCCGTTTTTTGATCCATCAATTATTATTCAAGTTATAGGCTGCGAAAAACGGATGTTTTTAACCCTTTCGGAAAAGTGGGCGTGGTGCAACCTCTGACGTATATCGACTTCATCCAATCACAACTGAACCCGCGAAGCTACATTGCCTTATCGCAATGTGGGGGATACAGCTGACTCTGCCACTGGGAGCAGTTGCGACGACATCTGTGCGAGCAGATCTTCCGAGAACCCCACTCGTCCCTTCCCTTCCCCTAAAAGCAGTCAAGGACGGGAGGAAAATGACGTCAATGATATCAAAGCAGCTTATTCGGTGGGCGTCACCTTTTGCTTATTTTAATTTTTGATTTATGAGTGAATGGTTGTGGTTAGAAAATGAATTTTTTCACTAAAATTCTTTTTTTGTTTCCATCTAACGATTTCGTGTAAAAAATTGCAATTTCAGTGCCGAAAAAAAAGCCCCCATTCTCTATCCAAAAATTCATTGCTACACATTAAAAAAAAAGTTATTCTTACTGTTGTGTATCACCATTTTTCAATTGCTTGTGGGTCATCACTTAAATATTCTTTAGCGTTTGGGCATACAATTTCCCTGTACACTACTGCATCATCGGCAAATGGACGAAACTTACTTTTTACCACCTTATTGGTATCATTTATGTACAGAAGGAACAGGAGTGGACCTATCACACTACCTTTTGTGACACCCGAAGTTACTTCAATTTCCGGGGAAGTAACACCGTCCAATACAAACCTTTGCACCCGATCATGTAGAGCAAAATTAGTTTGCTTTGAGACACTTTGTCAAAAGCTTTCTTGAAGTCGAGAAATATGGCATCCACTGGAATATTATTTTCGCCAGAAGCTAAAATATTAGGAAAAGAGTGCAAGCTGAGTTTTGATTTTCTCTTCCGGAAGTCATGCTGAACATTGGACAAATTCTGGCTAACTAAGTGCCCCATGACTGAACTGATAATTGTATGTTCTAGGACCTTGCATGAAATGGATGTGAGGGATATAGGTCGGTAGTTAGATGGCTGCTCCCTATCACACTTTTAAAAATGTGTGATACATCGGCTGTTTTCCATTCCATGTAGATGTTGATATGAGGTTGCTTAGATGTAGATATGTAGATAGCTTGGGATTAAAAAATAAAATAATTAATTTGTGTTCGGCTGTACAAAAACATGGATTAATGTTTTCCTGAACTTACGAAATTTACAGCTCAACTTCAGCTCATGAGTTTCATTATGAGAATAGTTCTAGCTTAAGTTTTTTGAGAGCATAAAATAAAGAAAAGCTGAAATTAGCTTGATTCTACTTTTTATGTGAAGCTGTAGTGCAGCTGCTAAATTTTATTTTCAATTACTAGTAGTAGCTGAATATTGTGAATCCTTTATTGGAGAAGTTAGCTAGCTATAAGTTTTTTGTATGTGACAATTCTCTGGTGCAAGTTGCTGCCTTTTGTATGAATTGAGCTCTCCGTGATACTTTTCTTTGTACATACGAATTTTAACACTCGTAAGAAAAATTTGAATAACGATGGGAAACGTTCTTTCCCATCGACCTGCCCTATTTTGCTCGTAGTGGCGTTCTGTGCCCTATTTAATCGGATATATGTCGAAATCACGCGTTTGAAGCATAATTTTGGAAATACGTTTTTTATAGTTGTTAACTAAACTAAGCTATGAGACGGAAACGCGATATTATTGTAATATTTTTAAAATCTTAACTCTTGCCTCAAGAACCTTAGCCACTCACGTTCTAGGACAAAGGCTACGCCTACTGTGATTCTCACCAATTTCTTCTCGCATGACACGAATTCGCTTTACGGCCGTGAAATAGTACCGCATCATTTATTCATCTCTCGCTCTCTTTCTCTCTCTATCTTTCGGACGACCTACGAATACCTCTGTAACTTCTGCACAGATTAAATCTCTGTACTGATTAAATCTCTTACAGAAATTAAATCGGATAGCTTTACCTAAGATACTTGGCAAATATTAAGAACACCAGCGTATTATGCTAGATTCGACCAGATAAGTAAGATTAGAGAGAATGATTATGGTACTGATCGATGCAAAATATATTTTATCCCACGTACTATAAGATAACAGAATAGGCAGCATAGCTAAGAGACAGGTAGGAGAAATATTTTAGAGTATTCTGTAGTGCATGATGCATGCATTAACAACCAATCCCTTAATTACTATGTAGATACTAACAATCTAGTTGCCTGAGACCCTGTAATAGCATGTATGCATTTATATAGTGCATGCTTGATGATCTTCACCCACTACCACACACCCTCGCGGCGGCTTGCAGGGTAACACGTAGATGTAGATGAATCATTCATTAGCTAGGCCGTTTTGAGAGGCCTGGCTAATGCATGCTTTCAATATTTTCTCGGAGTCGACTAGGGCTGGGGAAATCTTATCTCGCGAATTCAGCGGGCGCCTGGCTATCTTGGAGAAGAAGTGCGTGAGGGGTGGACGAGAGTGGGGGGTGTGAATGGTGATATAGTTTGCCCGCAGCGGGGTGGAGAAGAAAGTAGGGGGGGATGTCTTGACGCGAGCAAACAAGTCTGTTGCCCAGGGAGACGGGTTTTTTTTTCTCCACCACTTCTCCCCTCTAGTGAACCTCCCTCCCCTCTCCCCATCCAAATTCCCACCCCTTATCCTCCCCTCCTTTCATTCCCTCTGCACCGCAAAGAGACGGCCTCACCTTTCCATTACTAATCTGAGAACTAACGATGGGCGGTGTTCAAAACCGCTCCGGTATTTTTCTTTGGTGGATTTAAGGTCATAAATTACTCGGCATTCCTGTGAGCACGAATGTGTTTATTGATTTGTTTCTTGAAGCGCACGAGACCTCTTATAACGATGCAATCGTACTTCGGCGATTAGGTACTCTCGATCACAGCGGTCTGGTCGAAAGCGCACCAGCTTGATAACTTGGAGATCGCGGGTTCGAATCCCAAATTAGGGCTGAGTGTAGTGTTCACCAAAGGATTAATCTTAAGTTTACAATTACATTTTACACGTACAGATTTCCCTGCGAGCCACCTCTAAGGAATTTGGCTGGGAATAAACCATCACCAATCATGCAGGACACATATCAATATCGTCTACCTACTAAGGAACATAGTATAACTTATTAATGAAAACGCAATAGTTAGGTATGCACCATCATTACAAGAATATAATTCATTAGAATATACTCTATGATCTATTTCTTATTATTCGGTTAGGCATTTGCTGTCTTGCAATAATTTACATATCATTTATACTTGCAAGAATGCAGGTCGTATGGCATAGCAGAACTGTATTTCTAACGTTACTACCTACATCACACCTGCCTCATCGTTAATCATTGTGCCTATTATGATCTTTTATTGTTCGCTGGAAGAAGGGCATTTTAAATATATCTGAGTGGTTAAATTAGGATAATTAAGGAAAGTGGTCTAAATCCACACAATACCCTGCAAGCCACCACAAAGATTTGTGGCAGGAGATGAATTCACGCCAAACATGCATTATGTATATGATGCTTCAAAAGAGTAGTAGGTACTCTTCTTCTAGACTAACCTCAACGATTAAAAAAAATACTAAAATAAACATGTGTTAATTGCATTTGCTTAAAGCCCTCATACCAAAATGCAACTACCTACATTATCCGTTTATACTCTTGTATGTACGAGAATTATTTTTAACGTCATCAGTGAAAATACTTGAATAAAGTCTTGAAGTGTAGGTAAGAGATCATGTCTAAAATTCAACCTAAGGTATGATAATTATTCCAATTTTAGTTCAGAAAATTAGGATATAACATCAGCACTTGGAGATCCTGAAAACTTAATTCCAATATTACTTGGTTACCTTACATTTGCCGACAGACTAAAAAATCCGTTTGTTGACTAGTTAAATTAGTTGACTAGTACTTGAGATACTTACTTATTTGTTTTGCAATATATTACCTCTGCTTATGACAATACTCACCGCTGAACCTTACAAAATATTATTGTTATCAGTTACTTAAAGACGAGGTTGTAATTCTGTACGTAGAGCGTCGGACTGTTGATAGGAGGTTCCAGGTAAAAAAATCCAAGGGAGACATTTATGGACACTTCTGAATAACCGTAAGCCGTGAGATTGTAATGGTCCCAGATTTGTCGGAAAAGTCATAGTTGGCACAGGAGAAGGAACTACCCCCTGCCCGGGTGTGTGAATTTGGCACGTCGCGCAGTGAGCTTTGAAGGTAGGTATGTATAATAAGGTGAAGTAGGCATACCACTGCTTACAAGACCTGTTTTTTGAATTAAACGATGAGTTTTTTTCCCGCAAAGCAGTCTTGTGAACTACATAACCTAAATCTACGTAGCAAACTTGGATCATATTTATGTGACTTTCCTTCGTGCAATTACTTCCCCTACATTTCATCGACTAAAATATGCATTGCGTAGATCGTTTATTGTCATAATTAAATTGCTTTAGCAATCATATTAATTTAAATTCTGGATTACATTACTGAAATGCTCCATATTTCAAACTTTTACCTTAGATATTTTATTTTGTAACAACGAAAATGTTAGTATTATAGAATATAATTGTACCAAAAATGGTATGTACCTGAAGGTTACGATACGACTGCATTCACTACCATTGACTGTATGAACAATCACGTAATACGCTCATATTCCAATCACATCTTCCGCTTCCACACTTCTATGGATGTCAATGAATTGTATAGCAAAAGTAAGCAATTTGCAAAATTCATTTATAAGATTATACAGATTTTAGTCCTCAACCATAGAAAAATTGGAAAATGCGTTCCTCTGAAACCTGGGGCTGAACTCATCTTGCTGAAGTTTTTTGTAGTATTATTGCACTAATCTGAAGTTCTATTGCACTAATGTAGTTAATGCACATTGTACTGTTTTTAAGCTATTTGCATGGCTACCATAAATTGCATCTAAACTAAATATGCGCTTATTATTTTAATTCATATATTCCATTTCAGGAACTTAAAGCCGGTGTTCAGACTTGTTACATAATTTTTCACCTTCATCTTCTGTTAAGTGTCCTAATACATACTTATAAAACTTCCTCCCTTGGTCCTGCAGCTTTATGAGACTGAAGGAAAAATGCACATATGTTTTAACTAGCCTGGCCAATTAATTTGTTTTAACTTGAAGATCATAATTGCGTTTCTCGGTTTTTTCACTGAAACTAATCATCTGGCTCAAGCTTCAGAAAATTATGAACGCCGAAGTTCTTTAACTTACGATACAACCGTATCATCACGCACTTAACAATAATTCGTACACATGTACTATGAGTGATCAATGTCCGTATACACTCGTCCATCTAAACCCGAAGAGCTGTCATTTTCTATGAGAAAGACAATGGAATCCTATCTAAATATTTCTTTTTTGTGCTAAAATGAACGATCTAAATGTCAATATATAAACTAAAAGTAATAATATTTCCTAATACATTGGGAGCAGCAGTTCAGAACTAGCTGTACCGTTTTTCAGGCTGTCGTTCTAATACACAATTTCCAAACCGTTTATTTTATTGAATTTTGATAGATTGCAGGACAGACACGTTTAAAATGTCATTTTTTCCGCGTACGATTCATGATCAGAATGTTAAACATCGCGTAAATCGGTAATAATTATAGAGGTAATATTCAGGTCGATAGTTTTTTTTTATTATTATTACTTGCATGTTCAGATCAACGTGTGACTTGCATGCAATGCCTTTTTTTTGCATGCATGAATATCTATGTAATTGATGTCGGGTTTCAAGGCATGCATGGTATTCATGGGTGTGCCCTACATGATTGGGATTTGGTAGTTTTTCTTCTTTTTTCCCCAATTACTTTTAAAGGTGTAGTGTTTGCTTTGTAGTGTTCATTTTTGTTTGTTGTGTCATTGTTCTGGTGTGGATGCACCCCCTGCCACACACCCTCGAGGTGGCTTGCAGGGTATGTCGTAGATATAGATAGATATAGATATAATTTGTTCACAGAATTTCACAGTTGCTCAAAACTTATATAATTTTAATCGCATGAAAGGTAAGAGGAGATTGATTAGAAGATATGATACAGACGTGCGCTGGCTCGAACAAACAAACAACGTCCGGCGTGCTTAAAGATAAACATGCGTAACTAAGAGTTTTCGGCCGCTATTCTTGTAATATGAATTTATCATGATTATTAATGACACGTGTTACTCTAATTTTGCGTACTCTGAAAACCCATTCAAAATATAAATACATGCATCTACATAATACTCTGCGAGTCGCAGCAATGACGTGTTAGGGTGGGTTAGGATAGCAACCTTCCAATACATATTTCTTCAAATGTCCTCAAACTATTGTCAACTAACGGTTGAAATTGAGTCACTAGGATTTTGCTGTAGTCGCAAATGATACGCCCGAAGAATGAATTTTTAAGCCGTTCTTTAGGGGTGTCCATCTTACGTAACTTCACACTCACGGTGGTTCGCAGGGTATCACGTAGATGTAGATCTTATATACGTCGTTGACTCTACCGATATTTATTTTAACATGGGTCGCTAATAGTTTTATTTGAGTAATAGGCAAATTTAGAGTGACAGTCGATTATGACGGCTTATTGGGTTGAATGTTTATTGCAAGGTGATGAAAAAAATAATCATATTTATTGATGACTATAAGGTAAATAGTAAGTTTATTTACTCCAAAAGCAAGCAATAGATTTAAGGATTACGAACTTGCCACTAAAAACTTAACGGAGTTACACGATGAAATGTTGCTAATAATTAATTATTATTTTTAATTATTACCAATTAATGAAATAGGTAGTAATGATTACTTATTATTAAATACTTAATACCATGCACTAGAGGTAAAATACCTACTCCGCCCAGTAGATCAGGTTTTTTTTCTCGATATCCCTTTTAAGGCCTATGAAAAAATAAACTGCACGACTTGAAAGTGTATCAACGGGAAAAATTGCATGTATGGATCAGTAGGAATAGAATATTGGCTATTTTCCACCCAGTCGTTCGTGTGTTTGAGAAATTTTCTGTGCATTTCTTTGCCTTAAACGATGCAATGATTGTCACTGTATACATTCTGCATGATGGATATCCTCGTGTAAAACGGCAATGGGGTCGTTTACCATAACTTTTTATTGCCAAAGCTGATAGTTTGTAAAATAAGAAGATCCGATTTTTCCGTTCTTCGATCTTTCAATTAGTTCTCGAGTTATAAGCACTGAAATACTGATGTTTTTAACCCTTTCGGAAAACTGGGATTGCAATGGACTTGTACGTCATACACATAGACCAATCACAACTGAGACTGCGTGGCTCCTTCGCCTTAACACAATGGGGGACACACAGTCTACTATACCAATGGAAGTGGTTGCGACAGGATCTCTTCAGGCAGACCTACCTCCTACCTCCGTTCCCTTCCCGTTCTTCCTCAACACAGTCAGGGACGGGAGGTAGATGACGTAGATATCCTAAGCGCAGCTCGATCGGTGAACGTCACCTTTTGCTTATTTTAATTTTTGACTTATGAGCGAATGACTCTGGTTAGAAGATTAATTCTTTCACTAAATACTATCATTTTTTGTTTCCATCTAACGATATCGTGTATAAAATAGCGATTTCTGTTCCGAGCAATGTGATAGACATAAATTCGGCGAAAATGGTGCTTAAACGTTGAAACCATAATATATTTAGGTGTAACAATCACTAAAGCTTTTTCGTGGGGAAGACACATCCGGGAAATATGCGGCCGAGCGAAGAGAAAGCTAAGATTTTTAAAAAGAGTACTTGGGAAATGTGATGAGAAGACAAAAGAGCGATGTTACTTTTCACTAGTTAGGCCCCACCTTGAGCATGCAGCCAGTGTATGGGATCCGAATGAATTAGGTTTGATCAGAGAACTAGACAGTGTGCAGCGTAGAGCAGCTAGGTTCCTTAAAAGGTGTTACGGTAGGTTGAGTAGCGTTTCAGAATTAATAAAACAATTAGGGTCTGATTCATTATCAGAGCGTGGGTTAAGGTACAGATTAAATCTATTGCAGAAATTTCAATCGGATAGCTTTACTAAAGATGTTAGGCACACATTAAAAAACCAGCGTATTATGCTAGTTTCGACCAGATAAAGAAGATTAGAGAGCTAGATTGTCGTACCGATAGATTCAAAATGGCATTTTCCCCTGGACGATAAGAGAACAGAATATGCAGCATAGGAAAGGGATAGGTAGGTGAAATATTTTAGAGTAGCCTGTAGAGCATGATGCATGTATTAACCCCTTAAGTACTATACATTGTAACAATCTAGTTGCATGAGACCCTATGAGTTGCTTGTTTGCATGTTGGTAGTGCATGCTTGGTGATCTTCACCCCCTGCCACACACTCTCGCGGCGGCTTGCAGGGTATCGTGTAGATTCTGATGTAGATGAAACCCCCGCGACCCTCCGCTTCAAAACTAAGTGCAAACGAATCTAGAGGCATTATAAAAAAATATTCATTCGGGAGATGCTTCAAGGTCGGATCAGAGAATAAAGCCGGTGGTGGCGGCTGAGTTGAACTCTGAACTCCTTTCTTCGAAAGGGCAGGCGCCCTTTCTCGTCCCCCATTTCATCGATGTCCCATTTGATTTTTTTCTATCGATGTCGTCCTCGTCCCTCTCGTTCAGTCCTCGCCGAGGCGCTTCGATCGCTCCCTCGGCCCAACTCCCTCGGCCTCCTCTCATCCTCATGAAGTGAACGAAGCCTCAAGGGTGCCCCGAAGGGAATCGGCCCCCGCTGCTTTCATTTTTCAGATGGCAAGTCCCTTTAACAGGATTGTTCTTTTTCTCCGCTGTGTTCCAAATTAAATGGATTTTAGATATTTCCAAACGAATCTACAACGCGAAGGTTCTTACGCTGAAAAAACATTGTGATGCGAGCGAAATGCTTAAAATTTGGTGCCATAGCAATTACAAAATCCCGTGTGATATGAACAAGTCGAGGCTAGGTAGAAAGTGAAATCTTTAAATCAACTGGCAATGAAATTAAACACTATCGGAACGGAAATGTAGATGAAACACTACCTTTGTTCGTGGAAAATAACCCTTATGTTTTTTACCTTATTTATATGGTGACCTTTAGTCTTTTTGCACAGCTACATAAAGTTTTACCTATTTTTTGAAAAGTTATACTTTTAGGTATTATCAATCATTTCTCTTTGTACCAATACTTACTTCTTCACGTGTTCATCGTACTGATGTGAAATGGAATGATTCAATACCAAGTACTTTTCTTTTACAATATTCCAACAATGTTATACCAAAGTCACCAGTGTATTTAATTTCATTAACTACTTCAATAATTCTGCTATCTATTCGCTAAACTTTATTTCAGTTTGTAAATATGGTTCCATATTTGATTAAAATACATAATGACATCCATAACTTCTTCATGCAAATTCAGTTAAATTTCATAAATCATTTTTAATTACCTAAACTTAGAATTCGTGTAGAGAGTTTATTCTTATGCTTTGTGTTTTTATGTCACGTGAGAGGAAAGTTTAATATGGCAGTATAAAGCTGATGATGAATGTAAGGCTAAATGAACAAGATGGTTTCCGTCACAAAAAAGATGGCTTCCAAAATGCTAAGATGATTAAAGTAACTTTTCGGGTCTTACCGCGTAATCTAGTTAGCTTGACGTTTCTAGACCCCTGCTGGTCGCTTCTTCTGAGGGAATGGTACATTCCCACAGAAGAAGCGACGAGGAGGTGTCGCGAAACGTCAGACTAACCGGATAACACGGTAAGATCCGAAAAGTTATTTAATCATCACTATGAACCGGGAAAGTCCTAACGAAGAATTAATGCAAAGATGATTTTCACCCTACGACGGTTTCTGTGATAAAAATATTCAAATGCAAGTATTATTCTCTTCACTTTTCTTAATATTATTGATATTCCTCTTAATCCCCGTGCCTTATTGATTGGCGAAAATATCATTGTCCCTGAGTGCATGATGTTAGAGCTTTGCGCAGTCTGCTCCATTTTGAACCTAATATAAACTAGGTATAACTGTTGCTATTGATGTTGAAGGAATGCAAACAAATAATAGACCGATCAATAAAAATATGAGCCAAGGAAATGTTTAGCAAATGCAGTGAATGGAACTACAAAAAATTAGTACTCATGACCAAAAAGGGAATATTGGATTACGATTAAACACCAACTGTAATGTGGAAAACCTTAAAATTGGTTTTCGGAAGCCGGTAGTCGTAGACGATGAAACTTTAAAAAAATCCAAAAACTACCATTCAACTACATCAACAGAATACCGTGCAAGCCATCGAAATGATGTAGAGGCATGTTGACTACATGTACAAACCATCTTGTTACTCGTGACCCTCATGACACATATCTAACGTGCATATTTCCATGTAATTGTATTATTTTAGCTCATATAATTAGTTACGCTTAAGTAGTTCATGTTTTGCTCACCCTTACCACACTCCGTCGCGGTCGCTTTCAGATCTTTACTTAGATGTAGAGATGTGTGTGGCAGGGGGTGTATTATCACATCTACATCTACATCTACACGATACCCTGCAAGCCACCGCTAGGGTGTGTGGCAGGGGGTGAAGGTCACCAAGCATGCACTACTAACATGCAAGCAGCAACTAAAGGGTCTCATGCAACTAGATTGTTAGTATCTATAGTATTTGAGGGGTTAATACATGCATCATGCACTACAGAATACTCTAAAATATTTCCCCTACCTATCCCTTTCCTATGCTGCCTATTCTGTTCTCTTATAGTACGGGGGAAAAATGCCATTTTGAATCTATCTGTACGACAATCTATCTCTCTAATCTTATTTATCTGGTCGAATCTAGCATAATACGCTGGTGTTTTTAATATGTGCCTAACATCTTCAGTAAAGCTATCCGATTGAAATTTCTGTAGTAGATTTAATCTGAACTTTAATCTACGCTCTGGTAATGATTCCCACCCTAATTCTTGTATTAATTCTGATACACTACTCAACCTATCGTAACACCTTTTGACGAACCTAGCTGCTCTACGCTGCACCCTGTCTAGTTCTCTCATCAAACCTAATTCATTAGGATCCCATACACTGGCTGCATACTCAAGGTGGGGCCTAACTAGTGAAAAGTAGCATCGCTCTTTTGTCTTCTCATCACATTTCCCAAGTACTCTTTGTATAAATCCTAACTTTCTCTTCGCTCGGCCGCATATTTCCCGGATGTGTCTACCCCACGATAAATCTTTAGTGATTGTTACACCTAAATATCTTACGGTTTCAACGTTTTCGATCTTCGTGTTATCAATTTTAAAGGATCGCCCTATCGAATTATTCCTCCTCCAAAAATTGATAGCTACACACTTTTTAAGGTTGAGTTCTAACTGCCATTTGTCGCACCACTCTTGAATTGCATCTAAATCCTTGCTAAGTGATTTCATGTCCTCCTCGTTTGATATACCCCTGTACACCACCACACTCTGCAAAAAGTCTAAGGTTACTACTAACTACGGTACCCAAATCGTTTATGTATAAAAGAAATAGAAGCGGACCTACTACGCTACCCTGGGGAACTCCCGATGTGACTTCGATTGTGTCCGACATGATACCATCTATGACAACCCTCTGCTCTCGCCCACTTAAGAATTCTTTTACCCAACATACAACGTCTTTATTTATACCAAAACTCTCTAACTTCAAGATTAATTTGTCATGAGGAACTTTATCGAAAGCCTTTTTAAAATCTAAAAATATCGCATCAACTTCAGTACTGCTTTCGCCGTGGACTAAAATATCGTGTACGAATAAAGCTAATTGTGTCTCGCAAGATCTACCTTTCCGGAACCCATGCTGGCTGTTTATGAGTAATCCCTGACTATCCAAATGCCCCATGATCGAACTGACTACTATGTGCTCAAATATCTTACAAGAGATTGATGTGAGTGAAATGGGTCTGTAGTTGCTAGGTTCTTCCCTATCACCGCTTTTAAATATTGGTGTAATGTTAGCTACTTTCCAATCCTTGGGTACTGTGTGGTTCTTTAGTGTTTTATTGAATATTATTTCTAGATAGGGGGCTATTTCAGAAGCTAATGTTTTACATACTCTGGAAGGAATTTGATCGGGACCTGGTGATTTGTTTTTACTTATGCTTTTTAACTGCTGCTCTATTCCGCGACATGCAATGTTTATTTCGGGCATTTGCTCACTGAAATTGTTCGGCGGTGGTTCCACTGCGTTTTGTGACGATGAGTTGAATACACTTTGGAAGAAGGTGTTTAAAGTGTTGGCTTTTTCTACACTGCTGGTGACTCTGATTTCTTTATCATTTTTAAGTGTGTGCACTGTGGACTTATTTCCCTGAAGCTCTCTCACATATGACCAAAACGCTTTAGGATTGCTATCTAAATATTCTCCTAACATCTTGCTCTTGAAATGTGATAACGCTTGCCGACATGATTTCCTTGCTAATGCTCTCGATTTTTCATAGTTTTGAACTAGCTCATTTTTTTCCTCTACCGATAGACCCCGTCTGGCATTTTTCATCTTAGCGTGGCATACCCTTTGTCGCTTTAGTGATTTCCTAACCTCCGCGTTATACCACCTTGGCTCTGTATTATCACTAATATATTTACTTGGTATGTATTTATGAACAGCGTTACGGGTGACCTCAAGAAATTCTCTCCACGAATCCTCTGTATTTAATCCTTTGCTTTGTTCGCTGAATACATTAAACGCTTCCCTTAATTCCTCTTTCATACCGTCGTAATTTGCCTTGCCAAGTAAGTATACCCTCCTCCTTGGTTTATAATGTCTTTCAACGCCTACAATAAATTTCGCATGCACTATTTTATGGTCACTAATTCCTGTGTCTGTAACTGTATTTAGAACTCTCTCGGGTATATTTGTTGCTAATAAGTCTATAATGTTGTTTCCCCTGGTCGGCTCTGTTACTAGCTGTTGTAAAGAATGTGTCGTAAAGGTGTTCAACAGTGATTCGCAATGTTCCTTATCCTTACCTCCTGTAATGAAACTACACGTATTCCAGTCTATCGAGGGGAGATTGAAATCTCCGCCTACTATTATTCCTCTATCATTCTTCCCAGAAAGTAATGTGCGTATCTCTGACTCTAGCTGTATTATAGAATTGACGTCTGCGTCCGGTGGCCTGTAATATGCACCTACATATATCTGTTTTGCGTTACTACTTTTACTTTTAACGGAACACCAAATACTTTCTACATTTCGCTCTGAAATAAGTTCTCTTCTACTGACATACGGGTCCTTCACAGCTATGAAAACTCCTCCTCCGTTTCTGCTTACTCTATCCTTTCTGTATACTGTAAAACACTTCGGAAATACTTCATGATCTGATATGTCCTTCGAAAGCCAACTTTCTGTACCTACGATTATATGTGCATCAGTACTCTTAATGAGGTGGTGAAATTCTGCTACTTTATTTCTTATACTACGACAATTCACTACTATCACTGAAATTTTTTCTTCCAATCTGTTTCTCTCTTGGTGCTCCTTTCCAACTAAAATTTTCCTCGATAATTTTTTGACGGACAAACTATTTGGTCTACCTATTACCTTTGATGAATTATCATGTTCGTTCTCTCCATGTCTCTCCATCACCAGGCATGTATTTGAAAACAGAGAGCGCAAAATGTAGTCTAAGGCTTACAAACATACTAGTCGATGCATACACTACTTACTTGCAAATGAGAGGTAGGTACTGCGCTATTGCTTTGTGATAAACGCAAGATATGAATTCATGAGGCATATAACATATTAGCTATTAAAGTACATTTATTATAAGAAAACAAAATAAAGTAATTGAAGTAATGTAAACTGGTTTCTCCGGTATTTCCAAAAACACATCCATTGATTATTTGTGTTCCCTGGGTTGTGCTTTAGTTAGCAATGTCAAAACAAGCACCTAAAAAAATCATTAAATTTACTAATACTCTAATAAGTATCGCAGTAGTATTCGTAACCTATTCTAATTACCCTATGTATCTCCGCTGTAATCAATTCCAATGAGTATTGAATTACATGAATTGAATTTAGAAAATAGATTTAAAACCACCTGCGAAACTTGTGAAGTTTCTATTATTCTAGTAGGTATACTGTCGTGGGAAAATCAACAGCAGTGGAAATCTAATGGCTCTGAGTCTTTATCGTGGCAAAAGAAGTCCCTTATAATTTTGGAACTGAAAGAATAATTCCGATCAGGACTGCCGATTACATTCAAGCTGTCTCACGCTCCTCTTTCTAGATTCCTTTTCCCAATTTCCCAGAGTGCCCTGGGAATATCTGCGGTGGGAGTTCTTCGACTGTGAGAGGAAGGAGAGAACGGCTAACCAAACATTATCCCTCGGTAAGTCCTTCTCACGGCCCCCCGCCTCCCATCCCACCATGCATCAGCACACAAAAACACCGGGGGGCATTTGCATAATCCCCTTCCCGGACGAGGAGGGCCTCACTCAAAATGGCACGCCGCTGCGATGAACCCTCCAATTACGGCGCCGCCCCCACCCCCCCTTACTCTCCTCACCCCCTCCCCCTTACTCTCCTCACCCTCTCCCCATTACTCTCCTCACCCCCCACCCCCGGCCCCTTTTGCCTCCGAGAAGAGGGCGCATTAGAACTCACCGGAGCACAGTCTCTTCCTCCGGTGGGCAATCTCTTCCGTCCGTCCATCCATCGCTTTCGTCTTCCCCTCAGTTGAACCAACCTCCTGGGGTGAGGCGGTAATCGCACTGAGTGTGAGTCGTCCTTGCTGGTTGAGAGGGCAGGGGTTCGGCGGAGTCGATGACCCCTTTGCTTAGTTGCTGCTGTAATTTTTCGATTATGGCCGAGGGAGTCCCTTGGGGAGATGATATTCCCGTTTCGCTCACTTGGTACTCGTTAACTCTTATCTTCGTCCATATAATCCCAAGGGTTACCGCAAGGGTGTGAGACAGGGTATGAGCCTACTCTACGCGTAAGATACTTTTGTACGCTCATTTTATTGTTAATATCTATATCGAATGTTTAATTTACTTTTTCAATAGGTACAACAATGACACTAAAAACATATATTATATGCATGCTGGCTTTGATAATTATGTTTTAAAATTTTGATGCTCCGACTAGAATATCGTAGACGCTAAACACCTAGTTTCACGTGGATCTTACATTTTTCTTGTTTCCATGTATAGTATTATTGTAGCTCTTAATTGCACATCAGTATTGTATGTATGCCAGTCTTCTCCCCCTGCCACACACCCTCACGGTAGCTCGAATAGTATTACGTAGGTGTAGATGTAGTTACCAATCCTTTTTAAGCCTGATATGTAATCCATGTCTGTTGTGAGTTCACCCCCTGCCACGAACCTATGGTGGCCTGTAGGGTATTATATATCTAGACGTATAATATGCATAGCAACTTCAATTTAGCTTACACATTTATTAGATATTGTAAAATTCAACATGCACTTTTCTCTCACGATATTTTAGCTCATGGCGAACACAATATTCTTTTAAACGCTATTTTTCTCAATTTCAAGAAGACTATTTAAAATGTAGTCATTACAAGTAACTCGTGAAATTGAAACGTCTTGGGTCAGAAAACAATTTGATATCATGAATTAGAGATTTTCCGTAATGGTCGTGTGCAAACCTTTGTTATGGACGGTGTTAACTCTGAAGAAAACTCTGAAAAAACTCTGAAGTCTCGTTTTGCGTCACACAGGACAGTGTCATAGGCCCTCTTCTGTCCCTTCTTTGCAAAAATGACAATGATAAAGTGGTCAAAAGTAAGCTTCATCTATTTGCTATCTGATGACGGAGTGATGTACAGGGAAACATCATACCCTACAAGCCATACCATAACTACCTAAAGGTGGAATCGTCAGGATGGGAAGGGCACGATGTTAGTGATAGGCAGCAGCAAAGTCCGTCGTGTGATGGCCCCTCTGCGAGAAATGGCAGGCCGCGAGGGTGTGAGCCAGCCTCCCACAGCTTGGTGCATTCCGGGTGGCGGTGTTCCTCAGGTGACGAAGGCGGTCGAGGCGGCGGTTAGAGGCACGAAGTGCTATAGATTGCGGGTTGTGACCCATGTAGGCGTCAACGACGCCACTGACCGTGGATCTGAGGAGATTCTACGTTCCTTTAGGGAACTGAGCTCCAAAGTGAAGCGGGTAAGTGTCGCCGAGGGTGTCGAAATGGAGCTCACGATATGCAGTCTTGTCCCGAGGGTTGATCGGGAACCTCTTGTTTGGAGCCGAGTGGAAGGCATAAACGAGAGACTCCGTCATATCTGTTGGGACATCGGAGCCAACTTTTCTGACCTCCGACCAACACTCCGTTCGTTGAGGCACCTCCTAAATCGCTCTGGGGTTCATTACACGGCCGAGGCGTCTAGGCGTGTAGCGGATAGGATATTTGAGCATTGTAGGTCTTTTTTAGGATAGAGTAGGGAAGAGGTAGGTCAGCTAGTGGGGTGTTAATTAAAAAATCGCGGAAATGTTATCAAAGTTAAAGAATTAAAAAAGGCCATAGGCTATGCGAGTTTTTTGAGGAGCCAGTCATAGAAAATTTAAGTGATTCAGTTAGACATAAGCTCGAAAAAATATGTAAAAATAGCTTTAACAAGTCGGCTGTAATTCTAAAAAATAGCGTTATAACTATGGTCGTAGTAAATTGCCGTAGTTTGAAAAACAAAGTTGCAGATTTTCATCACCTCATCGAATTCACCAACGCAGATGTAATTATAGGAACTGAGAGCTGGCTATATAAAGATATCGCAGATAATGAAATATTCCCGAATTCATTCCAAATTTACTGGAAAGATAGAGTCAGAAGACCAGGAAGAGGAGTTTCTATCGCCGTGAAGGATTTTCTTTCTAGTAGAGGGGAGTCTATACTTGATTGTCAAATAGAAAGCGTTTGGTGTTCCATACAAGGTCCTCGAGCAAAAAAGGTTTACCTATGTGAATATTATAGACCTCTGGATTCAGGCATAAATTCAATATTAGAAATAGAAAATCAAATAAGGAAATTAATTCAACACAAAAATTAAGGAATAATTCTATCTAACAATTGATATTTAATAATTTGAACACCACTGAAGCATTCATTTCACTACTCGTAATTTTAACCGAATGCAAACCTTCTATATCCGTGAGTAGCCCTAGCAGTCAGCACGTATCTTTGTGCGGAAAAATATGGCAGACCTTTCTTCACGAATAGCCTACAATGCCTCCAGTACCTTCCTATATCCTCGCGAAAAGCACGATTCCGTTTACGGCAGCCCTCTATGACGAACTGTTTAAGCATCAACGATGTTTTCATTTCGGAGACGATAATGGCAAAGGCCTTAGCAACGCTCAGAAAGAACAAAAAAAAACGTACATTTCAACATAAATTACACATTACCCAGAAATCTCGGGGACAAATTGTAAATCGGTTACAGAATAAGGAAGCTTAAATTATAAGCATTTTTCCATTAAATACAAAAAGAATGAAAGAAATCGATTAAAATTTAGTTATTTTACTGAGAGAAAGAAAAAACTCTTACGCTACCATAAATTGAAAAAGTCAATTTAAACCAATGTAAATACATAATTGGCGCCAGAAATCGAACACGGGCCCTGAGCCCTTTTTTATATAGCCTATAGAACCTTATAGTGCATAGGGTAGATTGCTACAAAATTTCAGCTTTATGTTTTTTTAGTAGTTACTTTAGTAAAATATTACTCTCGGTTTCATTAGCATCGGTTCATTGAGAAGATGCGTAACATAGATCGGGCAGACATACACACAACCCGTCATTTTTGTGCATTAGCATGATGATTTCTTATTATATCGATTATGATTCATCTGAGATAGATTCAAGTTACAGCGCTGTCCAGATATTTTAATTCACTTGCTACACTTGTACTTCTCCTACCATTATTATAATTTTGACGTTATTTGGATGCCCTCCACCAAAGGTGTATTACGTTTTATTTTATTACATTTAATTCTAGCCCCCGTTCTCGGGTCCAAGAATTAAAAATATCAAGATAAGTTGCGAGAGTCTAAAAACTTTTTTTGATCGTGGATTCCAATGCGTACACACAAATGGATGGATTATTTTTTTCTGCCGCAGAGCATTTTACAGCAGTGAAAACTAAATTTTGACAACTGCTAGAAAAAAATAGAATAACCTTAAACGACACCATTAGCTGCCACCAAGGGAATTTCTGAACTGTGTAAATTTATAGTTGTAATGTGCCACTAAGTTTTAAAGGCTCTAATTATTTAAATTTTCTGAGACTTAATTTAGAGTGGGTCAGCTTCATTATTTTCTCCTCCCACATTTAGGCCATCAAGGTAAAACATATTGGACCATATAAAATTTAATTAAGAGTTTTCATCGAAAAGAAAAAAAAAGTTAAAATTATTACTTCACATTCGAACGATAAAATTATTATTTTTATCCGTAATTACTCATTTAATGAGTATCTCTGGTAATTTTGTGTTGGAGGACTGAAAATTTTAATTTGCTATTTAATAAATTAAAATTACATATGACAACGCTAATTTAAATGAAAATGTCATATTCACGAGCGCTTGCGGCAAGGAATATTTTGCCATATCATCAATATTATATTCCATGTTAATTTATGCAGTGTGTCAGACTAATCATGATTAACTCTTAAACCTTCCTCAAAATGCTTTCGTTCCTAATGCTTGCATATTATTCGCCTTATTGAAGGACGTAATTTACATTAGTTCTGACAGCACTTGAAAACATTTTGTTTGATACCTTTTCCTTGAGCATTTGCTAACTCAGGGCAATAATTTATTCATTTTTTATCACTATCAATATTTTTCTCGATACGTTATTGACAACCTTACATAATTTTCAATTTAGAAATACATAGTTTTATTTCATGCTTTATTTCCGAATCATATTTGGACAGTATTTGCCACTTAAGTACACACACACATAGAGTTAATATGGAGGAATTCTAGAACTTAATGTTTATTTAGTGAATAAAACATCAATATGTCCAAATCGTGTTTATTTACTGTTTAACATGAAAAAAAACATTATTCTTTAAATTTTCTTTTCAAAGTTTGTTTTTTGCAGTCAGGATAAATCTTCCGGTGTTCTTGTACGCAGCATAATACAAATTGGTTTTGTTCCTCCTCAACCGTGATTAAACCATGAAAGTCTTGTATAAACTTGACCGGTCGTTCATCTGTATCGCACAACTCAGTGTTGAACCCTTCTTTCTGGCTTCTCGAAACGAAGCATTTATTGATCACATTCATGGAGACAACTGTCATCAACTTTAAGACGATCGAATAACGACTTGTTTCTTGCTGAAATTAAGTCGTTGATTATTTTTTCTGAGGTAAAAAAAGGGAGTCAGTTAACAAAATTACGATATTAACCCAAAACCAAGGAAATTATATATATATTTCCTTATTTAACTTACCATACAATGGACCGCAGAGTTCTTCCTTCGATGGGATGTAACGTTTATCTTGAGTTGATTAATTCTCTTTGGTTAAATTTTCAACCGTTTTTACTTTAGTTTCTTGATCGTTCTCAAACATTGACAAGACAGTAACTTCATAAGTCAAAAATCAGAAATGGGTTATCTTCGATGAAGCTACTTTGAGATGATTTTATCAGTTTTTTCGTAAGCCTTCATCGACTTCAAACAGCAAAAATCTTGGTAAGGCGTTTTACTGCCTAAATACATTGGAGCCATGTCTTGACCTAGAATGTCACGATGAATAGACAAAAGTCTAACAGTGCCGCCTTATTCTTGCTCATAATTTTGAATTGTTTACTAAATAATGATAGTTTTAGGGAAAAAATTGCTCTCGCCATCCATCGAACTTACTGCATGGCAACTGGAGGTCGAATTTTAAATTTTTTCTGTGTATCTCCCCCTAAAAATATCACATAATTATTTATATACTCCCGGTAGTCATCTCTGACTATTTCTTTCGTCAGTTCGGTGTGGCACAACTCAAGCAGATTGTCAATTTCTGAAACAGTCAAGTGCAATGCGAGTCTTTCTTTATAGCATTGTATCTTATCAGGATCGACGCTTTTCCAATCATCTCAGAACTTTTTGAATACAAGAATATCAGGACTTCACTTCATTGATTTTTACTTCTAACAAGCTTTTTAACACCAATTCATTTACGTGATGGTGGCAAGCAATAATAAGCATATCTCTAATAAGTTTTTGTTCAAAAAGCACACAGGCTACATTGATATAACCTGTATTTGAAGCTGTAATATCAAAACAAAGAATTTGCACTTTATCTTAGAGATTCCAGTCTACAATCACGTTCCAAACAGCCTGCGCCTGTCACCTTCCTGGAGAGCTTTCCAACCTTGGCACTGCAATAAGTTGTTTTTATTTGCGTATGAAATAACTATCAGAATGCATTCTTCTTTTGATTTCCAAGCATCTAAAGAAGGCTGCCGTCCCAGTGAACAGCCATAATATGTGTAACCCCTTTAAAAAAATTAGCTTTTAAGGCTTCCGCACGCTCTTTTCATTGTTCCGTACGAACTCTTTGAATCGAGGACTTACTTATAGAATATTCATCTGTATTACATAAGTGTGTCTCAGTAGTATGTACCTTCAATACTAAACACTGAATGTCCCATGCTTATCGGTCCCATGGTGTAATGGTTAGCACTCTGGACTTTGAATCCAGCGATCCGAGTTCAAATCTCGGTGGGACCTAACTTTTTAGGACGCCATGGTAACTCAACTGGTAGAGCACCAAGGGGTCCGGGTTCGAGTCCCGGTCAAGGCGAATGATTTTTTCTCTGTGGAATATTTTCTATTGTAAAGACAGTTTATAATATTAATTATTATTAGACCTCATTTGGAATTGCTTCTAGTGTATGGGATCCCTACGAAATCGGTGTAATAATGAACTTGAACGTGTGCAGCGAAGATCGACAAAATTTGAAAAGGGACGGTACGATAATCTTATTAGCGTAACCAGTCTATTAATGAATTAAATTGGGAATCACTGTCAGATCGCAGGTTGATACTTAGAATTAGTCTCCTAAATAAATTCCAAGATAATATTTTCAGTGATGACGTAAGAATTTTGCGAACACCAACTTACTATGTTAGACCGGACCATGATCACAAAATTAGAGAAGATGATTGCCGAACTGACAGATTCAAAATGTCCTTTTTTCCTCGTACAATTAGGGATATGAATAACGGTAAATATATCCAATATGAGCGTAGCAATGGATAACATTGGTAGCTGCATCTTGGTATGAGCACTTGAAGCTAACAGCATGTTTTTGCATGTTTTCTTTGATATTTTTATCTTTTTAAATATTGAAGTTTAGACTAATATATTAATATTAATCCTTTTTTATACATGATAGGTAGAGCATTTTTGGTGAGAAATCACCCCCTGCCTTCTGAACATGCAGATGTAGGCACCTTTATGGTGGCTTGCAGGGTATTATGTAGGTGTAGTTACTTATCTGACACCTATGTATCTGAGGCGCACCTTTTTCTCTTTATTAGACAGTTTTTCTTCACTCCAGATAAGTGACCAGGCTGACCTGGCTCTCTCTGTCGCTCCAAGAAGATTCTGTCTTCATTTATTTTCATTATTTGATGGGAATTGGCGTGTACAATTGCAAACAAATTATCTAAGTTGTTGACAAACTCTTGTTGGCGCTGCTTAAAAACCATTTGGGTTTTTGAATATTTTTTTGCAACACCCTCCGAACTTGATATAGGTTTACTAGTTTCTTCTCAAAATTAGGAAAATGTATGGTAGGTATACACGCCGTCTCTCTAAAGATAATTCATTCACGAATAGTGAGATTTGCCCTTTCATTAACAATTAAATTCACTTCACGGATATTACAAAAACTGCCTGAACTTGTCCATTAGATGTCAGTTTCTAATTTTTTTCATGTCGCGTCACCAGTTTTGCCCGTTCGAACACAAATAATTCAGTCTGATTAGTTCATTTACACAGCTTGTTCAATATACAATTGTACAACGAACTTTGTACATTTTTCGATAAATTGCCATTAACATAAGGAAGGTTTTCAGTGACGCCTTATCTAGAAAGTACTGATATGCTCCAATGCAAGTCGGCACGGGTTGCCGAGGTGCTACGTTTATGAAATTTTATTTACAATTATTTTGACATGGTATAAATAAATTAAGAGGGAATGCGTTAAAAAAAATACTTCAATTCTTTTGGGACTCCCTAATGTTCATCCATCATGACTAGTAAATGATCACTTTTATCTTCTATGAAGAAGATTTCTGAGTATTTTTTCACAGATTTTTCCTTCAATTCTTCTTCTTAGGACTATTTATCCACATAATTTTTGTTTCCATTCCACATTTCTCATCAACTAAAGTTCCATTTTTCCATTATCCACTAATTCTTCAAAGGTTTCCTTCTATGATAGCTTGAATAAAATCTGCATTTACTTTTGAAATGCCCCCAATCCAGAAATAATATTTGACAATGGACTAAAAAATCACACGGTACTAAGTATTGGAAAGTGGTTAATGTTATATCCATTTTTAAAAGCGGTGATTGGGAAGAACATAGTAACAACAGACCTACTTCACTCAAATCAATCATATGTTAGGTGTTTTAGCGCATAACAGTCGGATCAATCATGCGGTATTTGGATAGTGAGGGATTACTCACAAACAGCCAACATTGGTTTCAGGAAGGTAGATCCGGTGAGATAAAATTAGCTTTATTCGTACACGATATTTAAGTCCACGGTAAACACAGTACTGAAGGCAAAGACATGGGAAACACAGAGTATAGGAGAAAAAATTACTAAAGTTGATGCGATATTCTTAAATTTTAAAAATCACTCGATAAAGTTCTCATGATATATTAATCTTGAAGTTAGAGAGTTTTGGTACAAATAAAGACGCATGTAGGATAAAAGAATTCTTAAGTGGACGAGGACAGAGGGTTAAGATAGATGGTATCATGTCTAACAAACCAACGTCTTATCGGGAGTTCCCCAGGGTAGAGTAATAGGCCCGCTTCTATTTCTTTTATAGATGAAAGACATGGGCAACGTAGTTAATAGTAAGCTTAAACTTTTTGTAGACGACGTGGTAGTGTACAAGGGTACCTATGTCATAAGAAGAAGAGAGGGAATCACTGAGCGAATATTTAGATGCAATAAAGGAATGTTGCGACAAATGGCAGTTAGAACTTAACCTTAAAATGTGTTTAGCTATTGATTTTGGAAAGAAGATTAATTCGATAGAGCGAACTATTAGCATTAGTTACACGAAAAACGAAAGCTTTGCAAACATAAGGTGCCTAGGTATAACAATCAATAAATATTGATCGTGGAGAAGACGCATCCGGCAAATATGCGGCCGAGCCAAGAGAAAGCTAGGATTTATTAAAAGGGCACACTGGCAATGTGACAAAAAGACAATAGAGCGATGTTACTTTTCACTAGTCAGGTTCCACCTTGATATTGTGGATCCGAATGAATTTTACCTGGGTTTCATCAGATGTGCAGCAGATAGGTTTGTTAAAAGGTGTTACGGTATCTTTAGTAATGTATCAGAATGAATATAATCACTGGGTTGGCAATCATTATCAGATCGTACGTTAAAGTACAGATCAAATCCATTGCAGGGATTTAAAACGGATAGCTTTGCTGATGATGTTAGAACTATATTAAAAACTTCTGCGTATTATGCTAGAATCAACCAGATAAATAAAATTAGATTCGATTAAAAATGTCATTTCCCCCCGTACTGTGAGAGAACACAATAGGCAACACAGCAAAGGGAAAGGTAGGTAGGTAGGAGATATTGTTAGAGTAGTCTGTCGGTCATGATTCAAATATTCCCAGTAAAACTCTACCAATGCCGAGCAAACCTAAATGATGCTAATCACTCAAGTTTTCGGTCACCTATAATCACTACAAATTCATCATCATCCTTATGAACCCATGCTTTATGTTTAGCAAAGTATGCATGGTAGTAAAATACAGATAATACATGTTTTTAGATAAATGCCATTATAACCTATAACCATTTATTATTATTTAGATACTAATTATCTAGCTGCATGTGATCCTATTGTGTAACAAGTTTCCATGTAGTAGGTTATTTGCATATCAATATTTCATGTTTGGTGATTTTCACCCTCTACCACGCACCCTCGCTGTGGCTTGCAGGGTATGCGTACATGTAGAAGTAGAGCTATCATCCTTGCGTGGAAATTTGCTTCACTTGAAGTCTTTCTTTTCATAAATTCAAAATGGTCCTCTCAATAATGATATCATTTCTTTAATTCAATGGTTGGGGAATATTAGTAGGCAGAGAATAACTAGAAATCTACCGATGTTGGTGATAATGATGATATATTCCAGGAGCTACTTCCTTTTCTCTAAACTCATTCAGCTCGTCACCATCATCATTCTCTCTGAAGGCTCTCTTTGACTCAGTAAGCCTCTCTTCAACGAATTCACCTCGTATACACTACTTCATGACGGTGTCGACCCATAAAATTCCACAACCTCCGCTGATTCCGTGAATAAAAGCCTCTCTCCTTCACCGTGGTTGACTCGCACTCAAATGAGTCTCTCCCCGTTATTAACAGAGGGAGCGGATCTCTGCAGCCACATAACTTTCCCTCCTTGTAGTCGTCCCGTCCGCTTTCATTCATTGCGTGGGTTATCAGCCGTGGCAATCTGTGGAGAGGAAAGCTTTATAAAATGCGTGGTTCTCTCTTCCACCTCCCTCGGACGAGGCGGGAAAGCTGAACGAGTGCGAGCCTTTTCGATGCTCAGATTACAAAATCGGCAATCGATACAGACAACATTGTGATTGAGATGATGCAGCAACATTGAAACAACTATTTATAAATGAGCTATATCAACCACGTGAAGTTTCCATGGCGACTGTTTATACGAGTAAACTAATGCAGTACAAACTTATTTTAAGTTGATACGCACATGGCACATATGTGTGCATGATGAGAAACTTCGTAGGCATATAGTTTGTCAATATCTAAAACAAATATTTTCATACATCACGATGCATATTATTGTAGGCATAAAGGGGTTTAGCCAGCAATGGTTAGAAAATTGAGAGCTTTATTCATGTATGCCATAAGTTTAGTTAATAAGAGCATGTGCACGAGAGATCCTCAAGATGTGTTAAGAGCCGTTATGATAATTTTTTAGGATTACGAGTTTTATAGAATAATTGGGATAGGAATTACTATCAGAACTCAGGTTAAAAGTTAGGCTAAACCTAGGATATATACAGCATTGAGGCGGATACGTTGCATTAACTTTGGAACAAATATTTATAAATGAGCTATATCAGTCACGTGAGGTTTCGTTGGCGACTGCGCATACGAGTAGACTACTGTGGACGACAGATTTATCTCTGTCCCTCAAATATTCCCAGTAAAACTCTACCAATGCCGAGCAAACCTAAATGATGCTAATCACTCAAGTTTTCGGTCACCTATAATCACCACAAAATCATCATCATCCTTATGAACCCCTGTAAATATTTAAATCAACTCTCGACTTGATTCTTATACACCTACACAATACCCTGCAAGTCGTGAGAGGGGCGTGTGGCAGGGGTATTATATTGAATAACCTCTTCATATTGGCATAAAATTACGCTTCACATCCTTCGTTATTTACTTCATATGTCATGTGTGACCTTCCCTCTTCATTCTTTACATACATGTTTGCCTCCATGACTGCTTTCAGCAGACTATCAGGATATGGACGATTATATTGTCCTGCGTTTTCTATCCGGTATCTATAAGTTGCTATCCGGTATCTTATTTCTCCCACTCTTCTACCGAATTTTCTTTCTATCCATTCCATCTTTATCAATCTTCTACCCATATCCATCTATATCTACTGACTAACCTGTTTGCCACCGAGAGGATGAATCTACATACATCTACATAATACCCTGAAAGCCACCATAAAGGTGTGTGGCAGGGGGCGAACTCTCACCAAACATGCACTACATATCATGCATAAAAAAGGATCAGTACTTGTATAGGTACTGTTCAAAACTACGCTATTTAAAAAAAGATAGATGAATAGCAGGGTGTGAGTTTTCCTCAAATATTCACTATGCACATACAATAAAGTTCACTAATACTATATACTGAAGGATATATTTTTATCATTATTGTATGGGACAAACTTATAATTATAATTTTCATCTAGCATGCGAAGAAAAAATTGAGAAATTCTACGACCATGAATTATACATGCTCGTATTATTGCATGGCACCATATTTCGTGCATCGACGGCGATTTCATCTACACCTACATTATACCCTGCAAGCCACCACAAGGGTGTTAGCAAGGGTGAACCCTCCAGGCATTCATCATCATATAAGAAGAACGCTTGCTACCATGCAGGCATGCAAAAGAGAGATACATAAACACTACTTACACGGATCCAAGTTTCTTCCATCCCGAGAAAAACATTGCATCTACATACATTATGCGAGACACGTGACATGCTGGCCACAATTGAAACCAACTTATTAGATTATACGAAGTATTATAATCATTTCTTCAAATAAAATAAAAATATAAACTTATATTTCTTAGAGCTTGCACGAGTTATCAATGTTAAAACATGAACACGATTGAAAACAATACTTTCTGATTTCGATGTCAAAATCTAAAATACCAATTATTTTTCCTTATAGGTATACATCTACATAATACCCTCTAAGCCACCATAAAGGTGTGGCAGGGGTGAATTCTCACCAAGCGTGCTCTATATATCATGCATAAAAAAGGATCAGTAATAATATATTAGCCTAAACTTACCTACTTAAAAAAGAGAAAAATAGCAAAGCAAGCATACAAAAACATGCTGTTAGTTGGGTTAGCTTAAAGCCCTTATGCAAACATTCAACTACCTATGCTATCCTTTGATACACTCTTATTGGATATGTTTACCGCTATTCACATCCCTAATTGTACGTGGAAAAAAGGGCATTTTGAATCTGTCAGTTTGGCATTCAATTTCTCTAATTTTGTGATTATGGTACGCTGTACCTTAGTAAGTTGGAGATCGCATAATATTTTTAGCGTCATCAATGAAAATATTATCTTGGAATTTATTTAAGAGATTAAGTCTAAATTTCAACCTGCGATCTGAATATGTATCCCATTTTAATTCGGGAATCGGGTTGGTGTTGTGGCTAGAGTACTGTCCTCCCATCCCGAGGGCCCGGGTTAGATTCCCGACAGTGGCGGATTTTTCAGTGGAAAACCCGTCCCCACTTGATTGCCTATTGGAGGGCATTTCAAGTCCAGCACTCCGTCCGTCGGATGGAGTGCTGGACTGGACGTCGTATAAAGCCGTGTTCCCCTTGGCACCTTTCGTTAAGATTAGGCTAATGCCGACGCCGGGTTTCTCTCCACCCTTCCTCCGTTTCCTGAAAACTCCTACCATTATCCAATTATCCACCTATTCTAAATGGCGCAAATGACCTCAGCTATCGGTCGCCTTCCCTGAATAACCAACCAACCAACCATTTTAATTCATTTAATTGCCTGGTTGAAATATTTACTGGTTATGTAACAAACAAAGATCTCTTAAACAAATTTTTCTCTCTAAAGAGATCTTTTAAACCAATTCCAAGACCATATTTTCAGTGACAATGTTCAAAATATATTTCGGACCCCAACTTATTATGGTAGACTGGACCATAATCACAAAATTAGAGAAATTGATTGCCGAACTGACAGGTTCAAAATGTCCTTTTTTCCTCGTAGGTACTATTAGGGATATAAATAACGGTAAATATATCCAGTACGAGTGTAGCAATGGATAACATGGGTAGCTGCATGTTGGTATAAGGACTTAAAGCTAACCTAACTAACAGCATGTTTTTGCATGTATGCTTTGCTATTTTTATCTTATTTTAAATAGTGTAGTTTTGAACAGTAGGTACCGCTATAAATTCTAACCCTTTTTTTATGCATGATTTATAGTGCATGTTTGGTGAGAATTCACCCCCTGCCACACACCTTTATGGTGGCTTGCAGGGTATTATGTAGATGTAAATGAACATATTGTGAAGGATGTAAAAGAGAAGAATTACGTCACAATGAAAATGTTGGACGATAGAAGAATCGAGTGGAGAGCTGCGTCAAACCAATCCTAGGATTGTTGACCAGTGATGGTGATTTTTTTTAAGAGATTAAGTCAAAATTTCAACCTGCGATCTGACATTGTTACCCATTTTAATTCTTTTAATTGACTGGTTGAAATATTTACTGGTTATATATTCGCTGGAATCAATTACTGTCCCTACTTGTGAGCGAAGAAAATGATTTTCGATACTCGATACATCGGTCGGTGGGACGAAGTATCGACGGTAGTCATATCGCCGCATCGCCCACGGCCCTCGCTCCTCTCGCCCGTGGCCCGACTACGTCTCTCTCGCCCCATTGTTCTGTCCTCCCGCCATCCTTCATCCCTCTTCGCTGCGGCCTCCCCTCCTCCCCGCCCCGCCCACCAACTTCCACACCCACCCCCGGGCCACGGCCAAGCTGGGCATTGATTATATGTACTGCCTTCCCCATCTGAAGGGAGAGAGAGTGAGAACCTCGTCCCCTCCCTCCCACACCAGAGCTACTCAACTCGCCCGCAAACACTCTTAACTTCCCTCCCCTCCTATTCACTCACTCTCCCAGCTACATCTCCTCCTCCTCCTCTACCGCAAGGCCCTTCGTCCGTCGTGAATTTTCAAAGGCAAGCAAGCCTCTCTCTCTCCCTCCCCTTCTCATCGCCAACTGCATTCATCCCGTCTCTCACCCGAGCGATTCTTTGCCGTTTGCCCCAAGGCCCTAAAGGCCTTAAATGAGACGGGTCTACAGTGGTCTGACCAGAAGCCTGCGTACTGCGTTGGCAGCTTACTCCGCGTCGTCCATTTCCCTTTCTCAAGCAACTTTCTGCCACGACTCTTGCTGCTGCAGTGCTTTAATTCAACAACATTCGCTAATTGCGAACGTGGGATGAGTTAGTGTATGGGATCCCTAAGATATCGGTCTAAATAACGAACTTGAACGTGTGCAGAGAAGATCGGCAAGAGTTGTAAAGGGACGGTATGATAACCTTATTAGCGTAACCAGTCTATTTAATGAATTAAATTGGGAATCATTGTCAGATCGCAGGTTGAAATTTAGACTTAATCTCTTAAAGAAATTCCAAGACCATATTATCAGTGATGATGTTAAAAATATTTTGCGGACACCAACTTACTATGGTAGACTGGACCATAATCACAAAATTAGAGAAATTGATTGCCGAACTGACAGATTGAATATGTCCTTTTTTCCTCGTACTATTAGGGATATGAATAACGGTAAATATATCCAGTACGAGTGTAGCAATGGATAACATTGGTAGCTGCATGTTGGTATAAGGACCTAAAGCTAACCCAACTAACAGCATGTTTTTGCATGTATGCTTTGCTATTTTTTATCTTTTTTTAAATAGCGTAGTTTTGAACAGTACCTATACCTGTACTAATCCTTTTATATGCATGATACGTAGTGCATGTTTGGTGAGAGTTCACCCCTGCCACACACCTTTATGGTGGCTTGCAGGGTATTATGTAGTTGTAGATGAGTTCTTTTTAAAATTGGCTCTGCGAGCTAAAGTGACTTTATGGACAAGCTTCAATTGAGCAGCAACTGTGTGCTTCTAATGTCAGTGTGCTGAACTTGATGGAATGTCTTGCTAAAGCCTCTGGTAGCATCAAATTATTAAAAGCGATAGGCTGACCGAATACTTGATAATAACGTAGTGAGAAATATACGGTCATCAAAATATGTTTAAACCCTAAAGGCTCTGGTGCCATCTAAGTATCAAAAGCGATAGGTTGACCGAATATTTATGAATAATGTACGATAAAAAATATAATACCGTATATAAATATACGGCCATCAAAATATTTTATCGAAGTGGGATCATCAGTTCTGAAAGAAATTTTCGTACTAAGTTTTTAAATGTTGTAGGCATCGGGTATGGAAAAAAAGCGCTGGAATTAAGTTTTGAGGTACCTAAACTGCTACGGTCTTATCACAGTATCTTAACTGAGATAATTTATATGACAATCCCGACATCTAGGCAGGAGTCGAACCCGCGACCTTTGGATAGTGCGGTCGGCCAGGTCAGGTTTGGCAAGGTAGAAGTACTTTTAGACGTGAAGTTCGTTGTTCTGCATGCTATTTGAAATCACGAATCCTTATCATCACTAATGTGAAGAAGGTAGTCAAATCCATGTTAGCGAGTCGAACGACAGCAGAAATTAGAAATTTATGGCCCTGAGGAATCCTTTATCCAGTAAGGAAAACTAAGTGTCTCCATAAAATTTGTGATGTGTAGTAATACGGCAATAATTCGTAGGACGTGAAGATAATGCTAAAGAGAAATAAAAAGAGATAAAGGCTGAAATTTCAGATAACTGCAGCAAAGAGAGAGTAAGAATTTTTCGATGGCGTAAAGTATGGCAGAGGACAATGCTTTCAACTAAGTCTTGATACAAGAAACGGGGGGTTTGAATAGAGTGGCTAGAGACTAGCGCTGAAACGGGCTAGAGACTAGCTAATAAGGCTAGAGACGACCAATGTGAGTAGAGAATAGCAGGCAGGGACAAAACAGCCATTGGAGGTATTTTTAGACTACTCTGTTTTTGTTGTTGTTGCTGTAGACTTCATAACTCGTTGCCTAATCAATGCGTTTCCTTTTAATATCTCTGTGCCGCCATGAAATCACTCATTTATACTTTTCTTAATCCTCAGAATCATGTCTTTCTTCTTTGTTTCGTGTTTCGACCACGGAATCAGCAACATATCGAATTTTAGATAGTAAAAAGACATTCTGACAAAAACTTACTAAAAATTATGTCAAATACTGTTTCATCTACATATACATCCATCCAACACCTTAAGAGCCACCACAAGGGTATGTGGCCGGGGGTTAAAATTACCATACATAATAGGACATGTTTATGATTAGTGCAGACCTCAAGCTTGAAACATATATGTTGGGTAAAAAACAGAAATTTTTTATTTTAAAAATTTCAAAATCAGTCTATATGTACATACGTAAAAGTTGTGATTATAATTTAATCTTTGTTGGCAATTAGAAATATTATAACTTCACCCTAAATTATGGTTGCCATCGTAAAACGATTTTTTGCTGATTCGCAGTATCGTAAGATGAATGTATCTTTCTTCATTGAATGCTATTTTTTTAAAAATCTTTCTCCATATAGATGACCTTGACCTGCCTAGTCGCGAAGGGTCAAGCGAAATCAGCGAACAATGCGCTTTTCTGAGAGAAAAATAAGAGGAATAAAATGTATGGGACGGCCTTGACAGCGTCCTCGCTTTACAAATGTCTGCTCCGTGTTGGGATTTGTGGCTGTTGATGAAGTACCAACTTTAAGATTTCGCCCGGCTTTGAAGCGGTCATTGCATTCATTGCGATTTTATGTGCCTAGAGATGTAATCGATAATAAGTATATTATTGCAGAATGTCTCAGCGTTCTCAAAAAGAGACATAAAACATCGTATTATTCAAAAATTTACTGCAAAGACTATTTGTCGTGAAAACACAGATGTCCACCTCAAAAGGTCTTTCATAAAAAATTCTCACATTGTTTTCGGCAATTTTGAATCCTAGACTTCTCAAAAATGAGGACTGGGTAATGCATAAATCATTAAAGGTGAAACGAGGCGTGGAACAACACGAGGTAGTACCTCTGTTTCAAATAATTTACAATTATGGAAAGTAAATCCACTTCAATTCTTAATGACATGCAATTTTTTTTGTTTTCCAGAGTGAAGCACTATTGACAGAAGCTGTAATTAAGGAACGTTCAGCACCGAATCAAGTCATCAATACTAAGGTTGGCTATACTGTAGCAGAAGATGTTTTTTTTTTAGGTGCTACACACACAATGGTATTATCGTACATTTTATCCTAATATTTTCTACGTGTACGATACACGATACCCTGCAAGCCACCGCGAGGATTTGTGTGTATTTTAATCTTAAGGTAAACAGAATGTCCATACCCTGGTCGGGAATCAAACCTTTGACCTTTGGGTGGCCAGTTCTGCGTGTTACCGAACGACCCGACTACTGCAGTGACCTTCGATTCTTACCCTTCACAAAACTTCCTCCCCATTTATTTATCGATTGAAGCCGATCTTAATAATTAATTTTCAATACCAACTCCAAATGCTACCTGTCTTTCTTTACTGTAGTTACAATATCAAACTCACATTTTGACTCACTACCATAAAAGGTAGGTAGTAAATAGGTTTTAAGTTTTTCCACGCAAGGGGCCGTCCACAAATAGCGTAACGCTAAAATAACGAGGGGCCAGGTCAACCGTAACGATGCTTTGCCGGCAGAAAGGGCGGGGGGTCTAACCTTTCATTACGACGAGAAAAACTCATCCCAATAATTAATTCTTTCTTTAAATAATAATTATGATAAGCATTATGGTTAGAGAATAAATAACAATACTGGTATTCGTATAAAATATCTCCTTTTTCATTCATAAAGAAATTGTTCATTAACAGCATTTCTAGTTAGGGGGTGTTAGCGAAAGTTACGGAACAATATAAGCGGATATGGGGTCAAAAAAATGACTAAAATGTTTAACGTGAATATAAAAATGTCCCCTTATCCCTAATCCTCTTGAATATACACAGCTTTTGGTGGAAGGTTTACACTTTGCAATAAAGAAACATTTACTCTTTCTCGCTCTTTAAGTTTGTCATATTTCATATTATCTCGTTAACACACTTGGAAATTACACATTTTTGTTAACGTCATTTTCACATCCACTTCCGTGCGTGGAGGTCCAAATTCTGTTAGTGTACCCGGAAAACGTGTCCGTCAGAGAAGGAAGAACTCTGGCGTCAGTAAAATGGCATGTACCTTGAAAACTTGGATATTTCTTTTAGAGAGTTGAACCCGCTTTTGAAATCAAAGATAACAAATCCTTGGTACTTGATTTTTATGATGCTGTCTTTTAATGCACTGGAAATATTGTTCACGGTCTGGACAAAGCGTACTGTTCTGAAAGTTTACGATGCGCGATTTGGATTTCATGAAGAGATGGCGAAATAAAAGAGAATTATAAGAAAGGTCATTCCTGAGCAAAATTCTTACTATGAATCAAATTTGATTGGAAATATTGCATTGTTGAAAAATAATTGCTTAACAAATCCTAATTAAGTAGGTACATCAACATAATATCCTGCAAGCCACCATAAAGGTGTGTGTCAGGGAATTCAACCCAAACATACATGTGTAACAAGGATTAGTAATTATATTATAGTCTAAACTTCACAATTTAAAAAAGATACATATAGCAAAGCAATCAAGCAAAAACATACTGTTAATTTGGTTACCTAAAGTTATTATACCAAAATGCAACTACCAATGCTATCCATAGATACTTGCGTATTTATGCTATTGGATGTATTTACAATTATTTTTATCCCTGATCAAACAAGGAAAGAAGAGCATTTGGAATATGTCAGTTCGGAAATCAAAAATCCTAATTTCATGATCATGTCCAGTTTACCATATTGTTGGAGTTCCCAAAATATTGTTAACGTCATCAGTGAAAATATTATTTTGGAATTTATTTAAGATTTTAAGTCTAAATTTCAACTTACTATCGGACAATATTTCAAATTTTAGTACATTTAATACACTGGTTATGCTATAGTAATCATGCCGTCCCTTTACAAATCTTGGCGACCTTAGCTGCTCACGTTGAAGTATATCTGGTCCAATCCATATCTCGGTCGTAAATTTTTAAATTTAATCAAGGCTGCTCACCACGAAAGAATATTATTGTCTACGCAGAAAAAGATCTTTTTGAATTGTACTAGTGAAGCATTAATAGTGAGGTTAAAACTTATTACACGTGAATTCTCCCCTACCGTCTGCGCATTCTCATTTACATTGTGCTTTTTCCTTTTCCGGCTAAATTATGCAAAGTATTTTACTGTTGACCTAGTATTTCACATTTATTCTAGATATTAAATCATGTTTTACAGTGTGCCGGTGTGGAATAGCTGAAGAATCAGAAATTGAATGGAATGTCAGCTTTTTTTAAATGAATATCTCTTTGTTAGCGTGTGGAAAAAATATAAAAAAGGCTTGAACAACACTGTTCCTCAACAAGCACGTACGTACTTCATATTTCACGCTGGCAACCATCTTATAGTGTATGAGTTGCGTTCAGTTATTTTTTGGAATCTCTTATCCCCGTCAAATTTTCCGGCCGTGGTCACCAGCCTGGTGCCCCTCTAGCCAGCTAAACGAGGAATCGCGGGTACGAATCCCACCTTAGGAATAGGTCTCGTTTTCTTCGAGGTCTAACGAATAGATGAGAAAGGGACATAACCCCAGCAGTCCTGCAGCATCCCCTAAAATCAAATTGTACGGCTCCCCGTAGTGTTTCCCGCTGCCACGCACCGTAATGGCGGCTTGCAGGGTAGAATGCAGATGTTACTTATAAGCGCCACCACGCTGTTTTAATGGTCTGACTATTTTGACTCTGAGACCTCCAGTTTATTTCGATGTCCTCTGAGTAATGAGGTGATGACGAAAGGACTTGGGCTAGCGATGGCGTTGCTAGAATATTCCGTGTGCGGGGGTGTCGGTTTAGTGGAGGGTAAGTCAGTCCCTCTTCTTCTGGGGGTGAATCACTCGAGAACGCAGGCGCGTAGGAGGAAGGTGGACTTCCTGCCTGCGCGAGGAAATGAATACCGCAGGAAAGAACGTGAATCAGCGAAGGAAATGGTCGAGACTTGAGCAGTACATTGTCTCACCTACTGATTAAACTGACTGGAAGGCAGTAGTCCTTTTTTCAGCTTGCAGCACTTGTCAAACAAAATGTCACCATTCACTGAAGTGGTACGAATCATAATTTTTGCGCTAAATTTTTCACGAACTGCTATTTACGTAGCCTAAAACATTTTTTTGATCAGTGTAATATAGCAGACGTTTTTCTGAGTGGAATATTAACATTTATAAGCAACGTTGGTATAGTTAAGGCGTTTTTTAAAAGAAATGCCCTATTAACGGAATCAGGGCAGGAACCCTGCGATACACCCTCACGGTGGTTTACAGGGTAGGTATTATGCCGATATTGTAGGTGAACCCAGTTTAGTCACAGGTTTTTTGAATAACATTTCTTTGATAGAAAGTATTTGTTTAATGCAGTAAAAAGTATAGGTATTTATTATGTATGACGCCTGTATTTTCGTCATTACGCCAGTATCGTGCCATCTCTTTATTTGTAAAGGGACGTTACGATAACTATAGTAGCGTAAACAGTTTATTAAATAAATTAAAATGGAAATCGTTGTCAGCTCACACGTTAAAATTTAGACTTAAGCTCCTAAATAAATGCTAAAATAATATTTTCAGTGATGGCGTTAAAAATATTTTTCGAACCTCAACTTACTATGGTAGACTGGACCGTAATCACAACATTAGAGAAATTGATTGTCGAACTGACATTCAAAAAGTCCTTTTTACCTCGTAAAATTAGGAATATGAATGGTGGTAAATATATCCAATACGAGTGCATAGGTAGTTGCATGTTTTTATAAGGGCTTCAAGCTAACCTAACTAACAGCATGTTTTTTCATGTTTGCTTTGCTATTTTTATCATTTTTTCACAGTGATGAAATGTCAAGAAAAATTTGTTGGTTCTGAGCACCCTTCACCACTCAATTGAAATTTCCATTGGCGAAAACAAATTTCCCAAATCAGTGAAATTTTATATCTCAACTAAATATGGTGTGGACATTGTCGACCACATGGCACGAAAATACAAAACCCGAAGTCCAATAAGACGTAAGCTTGTTCACGTTTTTCCAAATATCCGGAACCTTTGTGTAACCAATGCGTGGGTCCTATACAAAGAAGTCATTGGAAAGAAGCCACTTTATTTTACGCCTAACTGATGAACTTCGATGTGAACAGGCCTCTAATTCCAATTCGAATGTTGAATGCGATGATTCGGACTGTGATAATACTGCGATCGATGAGAAAATCACTTTTTCGCATTCCCAAATGTTGTAATAAGACCTAGGAAATTTGTAAGAAGCACAATAAACCTTATTAAATATTATTACGGCATCAAACTATTTCAAAACTCTATCTCTTTCAATCATTTTCCTAATAAGACACATTGTATTCTGAATATTAACGTATTTATTATAAATCAGTAAAAAAATACCATAAATCCCATTTTTTATTTGTGACATTAGTATGGAAATATACATTAAGGAAATAAACGTTGTGACATTAGTATGGAAACAAACATTAACATATCGTTTTGACACTGATTGAAGAACTCCCGAATAAGCTTATTCTATTGTGTCAAATGGCGTATAAGACCAACATAAATATAGGGTTATCATTTTAAGAAGGAGAGAAAATGACAAGTGTGTGTCATGTTGTGAGACTTGTTTTCATTTAGGAAACACGGAATTGAGCTTTGATGGTATACCACACATCAGGGCGACGAGACAATTTTTCGCTAATCTTGGCCTCATCTTTAATTTTAGACCACCTCTGCCTACCTCCTACAGTCACAAAAAATTCTCGCGAATCATTATAAAAATTGAGAGCATTAATAAACTCACTTAACGAGCGAATGCGATAAGAATTATTATGACATTCACCAAAAAGTAACGGCCATCATTGCTTAGGATAACGGACTGACCACAGTCATTCTCTTGAGCACTGTTAAAGTGTTAATTCAATGAAGTTAATAGGGAAAAATTTTGGCATATCGATTCTTAGAAAAAAATGACGGTTCAAACATATATGTATGTATTTACATTATTTTCGGAATTTCGTTGCAAGAACGTCTCGTACCACTTGTAGATTCACCGGCCAATTTCTACGTTTTACTTTCTTTTTCTATCGGCTTTGAATGAGACTGAAAAATAACCAATTCTTCAACACTGAAGGCCTTCGAATACAACCTCTCATAGTAAGTCTCAGGGCTGCGATTAAGTCGAAGTATATCAGTCAAATTCATTCCATATCATTCCTAGCCTTGTATAGAATCCCAATATTTACATAGCATTCCAAGGTTTAGAAAATACTTCGGATATTTCTGTACGATAAGATTTTACCCTAGCGCCCATTCACAAGTTAACGCTACCTTTTGAATGCAATGTGGATTAGAATAAGATTATTAGTTTAAGTTTCTTGAATGCTTTTGGATTGATATTCATTGGAAACTAATCATAAGGAAATCGTTAAAATCATAAGGAATACATATGCATATGTTATTCACTTTTTTTTCTGGTTAAAACCTTCCTTACGACATTTAGTGACGTCACTAGGGGGTAACACCAGGTGATACCACCTTAAGAAGGGAGTAAATTCATCATTCCATTATGTCATTTACTCCTTATTACTGACATAACTTATACCTATAGGTATTCACTGTAAAATTCACCATTTGTCGTGCATCTTGCTATTAAGATATGATGATTTGGCAATTATTCGGATTTTTATTTCGTAATTGGCAGCATAAATCATTTTAAATCATAGCAGCTGACATATCCGTTTTTTCCGTATTTTCGGCTCTGAAATAACATTAATATTGATAATTGCTTGGAACATTGATTCTGTCTCACATAAAAAAAAATATTAGACTTAAGTTAAAAAAACAGTAAATTACATGCGGTAATATGTGGGAATTGAGTTTTTTTCCACATCATTCGGTTTAAAATCTTCTATGATCCCACAATAACAACATTGAAAAAGCTCAAGTCTCTTTTACAAATATCAATTACCAACCTTTAAGCAGCTCTCTCATCAGGCATAAATTTTCAAAAAAAACTTACTTCGGAAGAATTGACAGAAAAAAATGTCCACCATCGCCATGTCTAAGAGCGAGTTCACTTGCTGGAAAGACGAGCTTTTCCTATCTGTAAACTTCCAGAGAGATCGCACGCCGCGGGCCTCCTTAGCTCAGTGGTTAGAGCACTGGTCTCGTAAACCAGGGGTCGAGAGTTCGACTCTCTCAGGAGGCAATATTTTTAGTTTTTATAAAACACAGTATTCTCCCGTATGCCTCTTGTGTTTTGAGAATAAATGTGACCATGTTCTCCTTGCGTGAATTAATTGAAAAAATGTAGCGTTTGAGAACAACCGTTTCTTTATTAATATGCTTAAATTGTTTCTCATGCGTAATTTCCACTTTATTCGATTCAGTTATACGAATATGATTCTATTTTAACATTGTCTCTATGAAATATTTTCAATTGTGAGTAGTATAATGAAGTAAATTCAAAGGAGGTGTAGGCATGTTATTTAAATAAATTTTTAAAGTTTTCACATGATGTTGTATCATTTTTCTCTCCCACTGTGCAACGATAATACGGCATGGACCCTGACCTGAAAAAAATATTGCGTACAAAATTTACCATTATCATAATGGGGCAACTATAACCGACGTCATACTAAAAGCGGTAGCATTAGTGTTTGTTTAATGCTAGTGTGTCTTTACTTTAAAACGCTCACATATTTTTCCTGTGTATTTTGGGTTCCCCATTCCTCGAAATTATCTAAATTTTACGGCGAATCTTTATTTACGTGCGTAACTTTTTTTTTCTTTTGTTTTTTACGATGGTTGTATTCACAAAACGATCGGACTGACAGTTGATAGTGGGCGCACATAAATCATTGGTTTGCATTTTATCTTAGAAAAACAGATTACTTCGCGATAACAATTATTAAAATTGACAGAATTATTGACGTAGAACCGGCAGAGACATTTCCTTCACAGTCAAATCCTTACCATCACACAATTTACAAGCCTAATTTCTCTTTTTTTCCATTATCGGAACCTTCATTCACATTTGATTTAGATAAGTATTTTCCGGTTGAAAACTAAATTATTTGTTTAGCGCTCTGACTCGAACGGTGGGAAATAGATCTATTGATCAACGTAAACTTAACTTTTTCATTTCTGCGGAGAAATTTCCTTTCGCTCGATGCACGCCATCGACTTCCAAAGGCGCTTGGTATCGGGCGAACATAGGCGGCTTTCTTGGCTGCTCGGGAAGATATGCCTTACTCCAGGAGCTAGCAAAATGGAGGAGTCCTTCCCATAGATTCAAGGGGTAGTTCTCGTTTGTTTCCGCTCAGAAAAAAAATTTAAAAATCATTTTCACGTTGTTTCACCTACAGGCCTTCGTGAATTATTAATTTCATTTGTCTCTCCCTCGTGAAATTGGTACATTTCACGTATTGAATGGGCTAAAATTTTCTTATAGCATTCTCTATTCTCCCCGGGAACCAATATAGTCCACCGAAAAGGATTACTCAAGCAACCTTAGCACGTTGAAGTGAAGTAGAAGTGGATAAACACACCTTTTCTCGGAGCTCTAAAACGAGAATTCCTCGTTTACATTACTTCCAGAATTCCATCATCCTCTGGGGTGTAAGGACATGTCTAGGAAATAATCTTACAAAGGGAATGAAACAAGAGTTGAATGGTTTACATAGTTGTCACCGTGTTAATAACACTTATCATATTACCTAATATACCGAGAATGTATCCTCCATCACATGTCACTGGTTATCATGGACATTGTTGATGTACG
Source organism: Platycnemis pennipes (assembly GCA_933228895.1). Lineage (NCBI taxonomy): Eukaryota > Metazoa > Arthropoda > Insecta > Odonata > Platycnemididae > Platycnemis > Platycnemis pennipes. The sequence continues at coordinate 111,446,999 of OW121853.1, forward strand.
ATGCTTTGCCTTATGAGATGGAGTGAAATAAAGTTGCAAGATGGCCGAATAAATTCTACAAGGTGGCCCCGACCAAAAATTAAGACCACCACTAAAAGTTTCCCTTCTAAAAGTTTTTCACACCTCTGTTACTTAATTGTGGGGTGAGAAATAGGCATTTCGTGAATGGTCAGTTTAGGTGAAAATTGAGGAGAATCGCATAATAGAACGCAAAGGTAATACTCCACACTAATTTAATGATAGTCGACCCGGCTTTCGGCTACTCAGTGCTATTTTCAAGGTTATTTACACTGAGTGCCGAAACCTGGGTCAACTATCATTAAATTAGTGTGGAGTATTACCTACCATTGCGTTTTATTATGCATATTAAAAACTTCCACAAGGTCACGCCTGCAATGACTTCTTATATTGCGGAGAATCATTCTCCACATCCCACAGTGCGGCAAAATCCGAAAAAGATGGCCAATATAAAAAAATAAGCATTTAATTAGGATTTTTCTAACCGTAGATTGGATAGATTAATATTTAAGCTTCAGTAAAATGCATCTAACAAGTATGTAGGTATACAGGTTTGCAAACAATTCAGTGTTGAAAAGGCGATTCCAAGGGTTGTAAGTGCCGCGGGTTTAAACATAGAAACTGAAGGCCCACTTCACCACAGCGTTGCAACGTAGTTATTGCACTTAATTCAATTTTTTTCTTGGATTTTACCCGAGTACTTATTTAACAATAATATTTAGAATTGTTGTTTCAAAAATTGATTCAAAAATCATAAATGTTTTAAGTTTTCAAGTGTTCCAAGTGTAAATGTTATTTTGAATTTCACCTACAAATATTTTGAAAGCAATGAAAGAGTTCAGTGCTACGCAGTGTTGTATCAAGATATTTGAACTTGTTATTGGGAAAAATGTTAACTAATGAATATCGACGCAATCTACTGCCCCAAACTGCCCGAACGAGTTATAAAGTTAAAAAACTTGCATTACTGAACTATCCTCGGAGCACCCTTTTATTTCCATTTGACCCTTTACTCTGACATTTTGCACTTAAGTTCTGTAAGTGTTATTGTGTATAGTGTAAGTGTAAGGCATTGTTAGTTGTACCTACTACAAAAATAGATAAATCTTGATGGTTTACTTCAATGATGCATTTAGCATTTACCAATATGTAGACGCATGGTGGAGTTGGAATTTCAAGGTGGGTGGTGTTGCCGAAAAAGTAAGGACCGATCTATTGAGGAGAAAACCTTGAAGGAGAGAATTTGGGAGGGGGTGAGAAGTGGGAATTGGGTGGACATTGAAATTTGTCTTGCACCAGAAGGCTCAATGAGTTAAAACTTTTAGCGTACTAAAAATGCTGTGGAAAAGTGCTATACAGTAGAGGAAATTTCGTATCCAGAGCAAATAATGAAGCAAGATGGCTGAATGTTAGAAATCTATGGCTGGTATGGTATACAATTACATTCAATAACTATTGATATTATAGCTAATGTCTTACTCCCTATTGGGAAAATGTCTGATGAAGCGCAAGAGGTGTATAATTAGCTCTTCTAACGGTTCCGCGAGGATTTTACTAGGAAGCATTTTCGGGAAAAAATATGGAAATATGGAAGATGTTTTCGAGTGGCTGTTGGTATTATCAGACCCAAACATCTCTACCGCATGGCAGCTACTACAAAACATAAATACCTTTAGTATCGAAGCCCTGGACTCATTAGTTTCCCATTAATTGAATACCAGCAAAATATTAATCGTTCGGATACAATATATTTAGCATTTACCAGCAAATGATCACTGAAATTGATCGATGAATCTGTAAATTATGAGCAAAACTTTTTTTCAGTTTTATGCACTTTTATCGAGTATACTGATTATAGTGCATCCCAGTTAATAGATGTGTTAACAATAAAACTGTAAGTAAATTTACTCCAGTTCACAAAGTTTTAATCGTAAATAATGTCAAATTCCGATTCTGTGGATAAAATGTTCTTAGAAACAACGATTAATGTTCAATTTTATTAGAAACCTGCCATTAGTTGTATAAGCAAATTATCTCTAATATCACTAGTTATGAGACTTGCAGAAAAATAAATTTTGAATTCGAATCCTACAGATTTCATGAGGAGCAATGAAAGAAAATTTTCAATTTGTGGCGTTCCATTCTGTAAATAAATGTCATTGTTAAAATCACAATAACAGCAATGCAGCCAAAATAACTTAAACTTTGAAATCGTCAGATCACAAAACTATTATAACATCCTTCAAATATAGTAATAACGTAGAAATAACAGCGGTAATACTTTTGGCCACTTTTTGGGATTTTTCCCCACTGTGCGCACCCCCAACAAATTTTCAATGCAGTCGCAAGCACATCCCTTGTACAACATTTGAAGAAGCCTAGTGTTAAGATGTAATGCCAGAAATTTAGTCTTGTTTCTTGTTGTTAGTTGTTGAACAGACTAGATTAATTAACCCAATGTGTCCGTTCTATTTTACGAAAGTTAGGATGAAATATCCAAATATTTATTTCTCATTATAATTACTTAGGAGGAAATATGGTGTAAAACGTTATTTTAACCTATTTTATTGCTTTGCGCGGAAGTATTGTTAAAAAATGGCTCAGGGACTAAAAAAGTATTTATGGATAAAAGGAAATAGAATGCGAAGCGATCGATCAGCAAGGCAGCCTACGTTCTTGGATAGAATTGATATGGAGTGTTTGCTACATATGAGCTCAAACTACAACTCCAACCTCAGAAAAATCTCTCAAGGGAAGCAATTACATAATTTGTATCCCCCTGACAAATTTTATTCCATTTAATCCAATAATTGTTATTAAACCACACTCTTTTTCTACCCAAAAAGTTTAAGGTCGATGGATATCAAATGGTCAGCCAAAAGAATTAAACGCAGGCAGAATTACTCTTCAAAATGCCTACTCATTGTTCTGCATAAAGTGTGTCCGATTCCATGGAGGGTTAATCTGCTGACGCACGATGTCAGTGACTTACATATGCATGTGGTACTTCATTAACAGTACGTCCAAGTCAACCAATATATAGTACACAAGTGAACAATGTGAAACGTCACCATTACGTTTTACTCACTCGAAAAATTCTCTCATAGTGGTAAATATCACCAGCTTATTTCTTTATCTCCCCTTTGATAGCAGATTTCGGAAACCTTCAGGTGTTAGAAATGATTATACATGCGATTGCGGGAATTCCCAAATGAGTACTTGCAAAGGGTCATACGATATCCACAGGTAACATAAACATCAACTCCAAATTATCTGAGTACTTGGTGAGATGATTTTCGGAACCGATAACCTGGGTCCTGTTTTATCTGGGAAAACTTTTTCTCTCCATCACTGATATGAATTTGCTTCTATTCACAGAATTGACATCAAATTAGCTTTTTAACTTGTATATTGATTATAAAAATCTATCTTGTTCATTTAATTTCCCTTTTCAAGTAAAAACTGATTATTTTTCACCCACTTAGGTATTATTATGTATCTCTTGCACCCACTATGCTTGTCAGAGCAATATAATTCGATAATGGATAAATAACTTACAATCCCACAAACTAGTGAGAGAATCATTTAAAAAAAAAGGTGCGCGATTACAATGCGATTATGACAATAATAATATACAGTCAGTTGCGTCTTATCCTTTGAGCCTCCGCGAGAGTGTGTGGCAGGTGGTGAAGGTCACCAAACATTCTCTACTTACATGCGACTGATGTAACACGCTTGTCGGTGGAAGTCTGATTATGTTGAATTCATGCAGTTATCAAATGCTTCGGCTGTTCCTACTGGCCTGTATCTGGGTATTCGAGAAAAGGTGATATCTCTGGATGCTTTTTTAATACCTATAGCCATTAGGAAAAGGGCGGAGAGAAAGTCTCACTTTAAAATAAAAATATAATCTTATCATAGACCTAGTGGAGGTGTTTTTGAGTAATATGAAGTGGAATATTGTAATTAAAAGAGATTGGTGGTTAGCGGGATCTTAAAGGACGTTGTAAAAAATGGCGATTTAGCTCTAAGAGGGGATAAAGAATCAGCTTGCTGGATGGCTAATGTGCATAAAATAACTATTATTAATAATGTACTGAATTCATATCGAATATATTCTTTATGCAGTATGGAAGTGAATGAATATGTAAATATCAGGGACTGATTACCGTCAACATTTATTTTATTCTTAGCAAACAAATTTGATCGGGGATTATTAGTATGATGCTATCCATTTGTCAGCAATTTCTCAAAAATCCTCAAAGTATTAAAGTCCTCAAACTCTTCACCAGATGAAATACTTACTAATCACGATCATTAATAATGTCAGGTTTATTAGCTACTTATTGGTACAGTGGCTCTGCGTTTCAGTAAACTAATTGATATGGATGCAGTTCCGTGCCCGCAGTCAGGAATCCTCACTCTCCGCAGCATTTTCAGTGCCTGAAATAGCGAAATTTGTCTAAATAAATTGTTCATCATATTATCCATCTTAGTACAAGTTCATTGCATTTGAAATTCGTTTGTTTTCTCCCCAGTAACATAGCATATGCTCTTTTCAGATGACGAATAATATTCAGTTTAACAATAACAAAATCCTTTAAAGCCAGTTTGAGGTTTATTCTTATGTTCGAACTCTTGCGATAAGCTCAATACTTCGCGGTCTACCGGGATAAATCAATACTTGCATATTCGGAAATGTATTTCTAGTATCTCTGGTTCATCCCAAATAATAATAATAATAATAATAATACCTTGGTTCGCGAAGATCGTTCTGAAAATTCATTCGTCATCTGAACCTCAGTCAGCTGAAACGTGATTCCAGTAGGTTTCAATGTTAAATCGCTTTATTTGTACTAGATGCTGCAAACAATTTAAAGATAAGTTTAGAAATATAATAGAAGGCACCATATTAAGAGCAAATACTCATATAAGACTTAAATAAGCAAGAACCAAATTGGATGAAGGAGAATAAAAAGTAAAATAAAAAGGTCACCTCATAATTATATAAAATACCTATATATTTTACACTTTATGGTCAAAATGGAAACATAGACGTGACGTTATAACGATTATTTCCTCAAATTTCCTATATCAATTCCTAATGTTAGCTCACACATCTAGGAAAACGTTAGTTAGCTGACTCTATATAGTAAAGTCAGTAGAGTCCGGAAAAAAAGCTTAGCTAGCCGAGATGATTTTTAGATGAGTCATTGTGTTTTATCGCCAAATTTAAACTCGAGTTAAAATATTTTTGATACACTAGTTTCTCAGCATCCAGAGCTCACTAATCACCATGAGAGGGGTGGAAAATAATTATTTCGTGGGTAATTTAATTTTTGTGATCACAGTCAGCTTAAACTGAAGCCAGTTGCCTGGTAAAGAGCAATAGCGACTACAAGTTTACAAAAGTTTCACCTTCATATTTACGTATTTATTCTCTAAAAAATTCATAGCCAAAAATAAAATTGAAACATATATTCCGAAAGCGTCTCGTCTCGGAAAATTCCGAAATATTTCCAATTTTTTTATATGCACGTCAATAGGTAGGTACTGATGTTTTCTATGTGATTCAATTGAGTAAGTTTCGATGTAACGTAAAAGGTAGGAGTTTCCGAAAAAACTACGCCCTTAAATCAAATAGTTGAATGAATTTCAGTTCTTAGTGTCTCCTGAAAATCCGAAAATCCGAGATGATCTCTTTTCGAAATTCACGAGTGTATTGCTTGTATCTTGCATAAGAAAGTATAACTGATCGCTGTTCATTTTATTATAAACGATACGAAAATGGTTTGGTAGCGACTGCTAGCGACTAGTTTTCGCACCACTCTTGAGGGCATTTCCTTGCCATTTAAGCGAAGTATCTTTTAGAATGGGAAGTGAACGTGTGCTATCGGTAACATTCCTTCCTCTCTTAGCCGCGCCTCTGGACGAGGCACTCATCGAGAAACGGAAAAGGCGCAGTCGGCCCATATTACACTCGAAGGCCGCTCCCTCTTTTCACGCACTCTTCTGGCGAGCCTTCAAGCATTTCACTCCCAAAGGCCCTTTCGGCTTAGCGGCTCTCTTCAGGGCGGAGCGTGGCTCAAGGCCGTTTTAAACGGTGAATGATCATGCGAATGATTTCATTCGCGAATAAATGTAAGTATTGACCTGATATTACCTCCGCTTAGGTTGTTTTACACAGTGAATGATCATTCGAATTCCTTGAATTTTATGTGCAGAAAGGATGCGCAGTGGTAGGCCTATCGTCTACCGCGCCTTCAACCTTTGATATACATGTTTACAATTATATTGACATTTTGCAATTCGTTTCCGGCTGGCTGTCACGCTAAGATTTTTTAGCGATGGGTGAATCGTATCATGACCGTATACGGTTATAACGTTCCCTGATTACTCGGCAAGAATTCATGAGGGTAAAATAAGTTTAATTATGCATGAAGTGTGTAGGAGCATGTATCAGAATAGATATTGTACTATTTAAAGGTTAGATACGTGCTATTTGTTCTAATTTATCCCAGTTCGTGGTAGCTGTGATAACAAACAACAGGTGACATCCTCATTAATGGCGTGAGAGAGAACAGAAAAGTGCCGATGGAGATATTTCAATGTATTGTTATCAGTTATAATTTTCATCTTCTGTCCTAATAATTTATTGCTCTATACCTGCTTGTCACAAGAATTATCAAAATAGTAGAATACCTGCATAATATATTATTTTTAACTTAACCATCGCCCAAAACGTGATTAATTGAAGAACTTCACGAGGTGAATGCCTATATAAATTACCTATAAGAATTGCATAAGATTATATATTCCCCATGGACACGGCAACTAATTGTATAAGCACGAAAATTTCCGAAAACCAATTATAATTGCATTTCGTCCTTCACTTGTTTAATTTGAATCCTCTTCTCCCTCTTCTACCCGCTCATAGAACAAAGATGGACGTCGTGCTCTCGTATCACGTGATCATCCAAGGAATCATGCGATCATCAAAATTAGAATATGTTCTTATTTTAATCTCATAATCATGCGAGGATATTTCCGTATTACACGACGCATGAACTTCATGCGCATGATTTCATTCGCATGATCATTCACCGTGTAAAACGGCCTTCAAAGGCTAGCTCTGTGCTACTCTGTGGAATGTTTGGGTAAACACCTTGGAGGAGAGCAGGGCATTGCCGAGAGCGCTAATTAAAGGTCATCTCGCAGGGCGCTCCGGAGGATTTCAAGGGCTTAACTCCCAACCTCTTATCCCTTCGTGCCCTTCCCCATCCTCATCATCTGTGTTTTCAAGTCTGTATCCGCACTTAGAGGCGCTTCAGACTGGGAGGAAAGGTATAAGGACGGGAATAGAAGGTAACGAGGAAGGGTGGAGAGAAGCCTGGCGCCGTCATTAACGACAGGCGCCAAGGGGACCACGGCTTAACGTCCCATCTGACGGAAGGAGAACTGTAATTGAATGCTCTCCTCAAACCATTCAAGTAGGGGCCGGTTTGCGAATGAAAAATATCCTCCACTGCAGGGATCCAAACCTGGGCCCTCTTGGTGAGAGGCCAGTATTCTAACTACTACCCCATCCCTTCGTAAATGCCAAGCTTATAGCAGCGCCCCCTCCTTCCCGCAAGCAACCCCCTCGCAAACCGATCCTCTCCTACTTCTTCGCATTATGGCGAGGGCATTGAGGAGGGGAGAGGAGGAGGGTTATGGGATTAGCGCTGCCGGAGAGCGAGCAGTACTTATATAAACGGCCCCTCTCGTCAGTCTCGCCCCCCGCCCCTCCCCGCCCTTCCGCCACTCCCCTCTTGCCCCATTCGAGTCGCCGTTCACGGCGCAGCCTGCCCCGCGCAGCTGCGGTTCCCCCTGTTGGCGTCGGGGCGACGCGCGCCGTCGCCATCTTTTCCGAACGATTTCCCGCGGGCCCGGCGCCCTGAAAATCCCAGCGTCCACCAGGGCCTCCGTACCCCCGCGCCCAACTGCCCACCTCGCTGCACCCTACCCCGAGAGCCCCGAGAGTAATCACAATACTCGAAGGGAATATCGATGCGACGGCGTCGAAGCATCGATTCTTACGTCTTCCCACGGTGTGCTCTATGAGCCTCGCATTCTTCGTCACGGCTCTCTCTAGCATATGGACGTCCACACAGAAATTATAAGAGTACCGATGGAATCAAATCCTGAGGGATGAAAGATTGAGGGAAACCCAGGCCTCTGCCTACGCTTGAACAAAGAGATAAGGAGTCATCAGTTTTACGTCCCTTACGACGGACGGTATACTGAACCTGGAATGCTACTGCACACTACACTTATTATACGATGCTTATCATTGAACAGCCTGTGGAATGGAGAGATATGACGAGAAAACCGCACCGTGTATCATAGAATCGACGACTTTCATGGAAAATTAATGCATGAACGACTGCAAATAAAATAGCCTTTTCTCTATTCCCTCGCTTCCATATGCGCCATTTTCACGTTTTGAGTCATCTTGGATCTGCACTGTATATTGCGCCCTGTGAAGCGGCCATAATGAATGCGTCAAAAAATTGTCCATCTACCCGTAACTACTTCCTCAATTTTCGTTCCCTCCATGGCGTAAATGTGGAAGATACGTAAAATTCAGCTGCCGTCTTTTGTTACACGATATACCATGGGTGTTGGTATTAATGGCAATCTATCTAGGTTTCTACTCTAACACGTAGCCAGAAATTTGCTTCGGGGGGCTAAGTCTACAATGCGCAACAAATCAGCCTTGCCCGTTCGGTGTCGACATGTGACAAATTTCTTCCCTTTATTTTCAGAGCTTGGTATTTACTTGCACAGTGCTTATTCCTATCTCTTCTCATTGGTGAAGTTCACTGCTTACCTTGTTATGAAGAAGTTAATTTGACTGTCCTCAGAACAGAAGTTCAACGCAAGCATACATATCAGATTGAAAACACGCATGCATCAAACTAGCGATCACGTTTCAAGACACTTGACATTTGAATTATACGCAGTGTAATCCGAATTATCATGACCAATTTAAATCAGAGTGTTATTACGTGCCTGAACACGTTCAACCCGACGGACGCGAATGAGCGACTGAGGTGCGTTGCCAGGATACCGAATGACGCACATTCGAGTCTGTTAATGGCCTCTCTGAAGGACGCGAACTCAAGTCTTTAAGAAATTATCGAGTTTTGTTATTCAAAAAATTTTTTAACTAATTTTAAATTATATTTAAGTGACTGACCAAATTCATGTGGCAGAAAAAGCTTTCCGTTTTTCATAATTGCACACTAGAAAGATTCCGGGTTGAATGTGTGAATCTAGCTGCATTGCGTGAAATGGACCCCTATCTTCTCCAACTCAATCTTCGTTGCGGATTGACCTCCTTCGATCATTCCTTCCCATCGAGTGTACAACTAGGGTTTTCATTTATTGAGCTGTCAGTTCCAGAATGCGTATAAAATATGTAGGTATTTACCTGGTTAATATTCTAGAAGACTCCTAGAAATTAAGGTATGAGAAGAATTTCTAAGATGAATTTTAATCATGGAAACTTACATGTTTTGAAATTCGTCTGAAAGCCTCGTAAATGGTATTTTTATATTTCGGTGCAGAAATGAGAATATAAACGGACGAAACTTGTTTGGTTAACATTTGAAATAAATAAAAGAAGCACTTACCATAGATTTTGTCATCGATATTGTATCATGCATGATTCAACCCGTATTAAACCAAGTGTAATTTTTAAAACCCTCATGTATATGAAATATAAATGCCAGCTTTGACCTTCTTGGGGGATACTAGGGTCATGAAGCCCGGTAAAAAATATGTGAGCCCCTACGATAAATAATAAAATTTGTGCCGGCTTAGATATCGAGATTAAAATAATGCCAAGACGGAAAATATCTGCGTTTATGACAGACATCATGATTCTATTTATTACTCGGCTTATTTCTGCCCATATTCCAAATGCCTTCAAGAAATTTTGTAAATTGTTACACAGTCAACATTAAATACCTACTGGCATCGATGACAAAAACGTTGCCATTTCTCCACTCCTTTGGTCCATCCATTCCACTCCTCTGAAAGAACTAAATTTACGGTTTTCAAACAGACACGGATGTGCAGATGCCTTGAGATTTGCAGAATTACGGTTGAATCGGCAATTCTGTGTACAGCCCAATCGTTTAACTAGGTCTAATTTGGCTATTAGCTGTTTCCACCCGTGCAACCACTTTTCTTCAATTTATAATTGCGGTAGACAGAGCGTTGGACAAAATAGTTTCCCGTCATGCATTGATTCTAAAATGAGTGAGGGAGAATATACAATGTATTGGCAATTCATGCAATGCTGCAGGCATTCATTATTTGCCGCAAGATTACCCGAGTACGCTGCTCTCCAAATGCCTGGTGCGATATATTCTTAACGCCAGCCGTCAATCAGGGTGAGGTTTTGGCTTTTTAACTCCGTCATAAATAAAATATTTATACAACGAACAGCAAACGGATATGTTTTTCATATGACGAAGTATGACATGAAATGCGATTTAATGTGATATGGGTTTTGAAATTTGAGAGCTAAATCGATCCCTGGTTGAAAGAGCCTCGTAAAGATTAAGGTTAAAACTCCACTAATTCAACTACAAAATCAAATCCAATCAAAAAAATTCCCGACTAATGTAGGTATATCCTCACAACCTGAATAAATATACTTTGTACTATTCCGACTGCCTCCAATTATTCCGCGTCATTACCAAAGCGACAACAAGCTCGCCTTCTTTGCCATATTAGCGTAACATAAGCTCAATGGAAATAAATATAAGTTGCAATATTCCAGGAAAATTATTAATGATCCACGCCAGTTTAAGCGCTTCCGCGTCATTATCAAAGTCATTATCATCATGTCCACGTTCCACAATGAGTTCCCTCATTCCATATAAATTATACTAACATCATATTTCATCTCTAAAGGCTAAATATTCTGGTACAGTTCAGTTTAAATTGTGTAGCCTTGTTGATGCCGATCTCATTATATCATCCTTTCGATCATATAATACATTTGTTACTCAACATTTTTAGTAGATTGTTTATGCAAATCAATTCGGTGATTGTGTTATAGACAAAATCCATCCCATCAAAGTTATTCACCTCAAGATCAGTACTGAATACTGTTGGATTAAGTTTTTATTCAAATCAATGATACAACCATTCTCTTTCGTGTTCAATATCGTTATGCCCCGAATCCTCGTTATCAACAAACTATTTCCCCCATGACAACCATGGAAAAACAAAACATTTATTTTAATTTGATCCGCGATTATTATTTAACAAATTTACTTTGCTTCAAATTCCTCCTTTCGCGTGACAAATTTTAAATAATTAAACTCAAGTTTGGAATGTGCTTCTTCATTAATGCTTCGCTGACGTCCTTGGTCAAAACATCAGTTTCCAAGTCTGCTGAACCCACGTGATGAAGAACCACCTCACCATTTTTGATTTCATCCTTGACAAAATGATACATTCTTCTGATGTGCTTGTTTTCTTTGTTGATCTTCTCATTGTTATTCCAATTCAATGCTGATTGACTGTCAGTTCGAACTTTTATTGGTCGTTCAACAACTTCAAATTGTCCCAGCTCTTCTAACAACTCTGTCAACCAGATGCCCTCACAAACTCCATCACATAATGCCACCAACTCCGATTCCATAGTTGATAAAGCTACCATCTTCTGCTTTCCGCTTCTCCAACTGATCAATGCGTCTCCAATCTTCACTGAATATCCGCCAAATGATTTCGAATCCAAAGTGGTACACCAACTGGCATCTGAACTAATCTCCAGTCTTCCAACTTCTCTGCCAATCTTCAAACGATACCCTTTGGTCCCCTTCAAATATCTCAAAACTCTCTTCAACGCCTCGTAATGAATCATCCTTGGATCTTTTGAGTACTGCGATAGTTTGCTGTAGGTGTATGCCAAGTCCGGCCTCGTCCCTCTCACCAAATATCCAATACATCCAAGTATTTCTTGGTACAAATCCTTGTTTGCTTTCTCCGAATCTTCGTAATCGTCAAGTTTGACTCCACTTGCTGCTGGTGTCTTCACTCCATTGCAATTCTCCATTCCGAATCTCTCAATAACTTCTTCGATGTAGCTTGATTGTTCCATGATAAATCCTTCTTTTTCTTCTTTGATTTTTATTCCTAGGAACTTCACTTCATCCTCCTTTGACACCTTAATCTTCAATTGCTTTTTCAGTTTTTCCACCAGTTGATCAATCTTCTTTTGACTGTCACCAACAATTATACAGTCATCCACGTAGCATCCAATTGCCAAAAATCCCTTCTTTGACTCTTCGACAAATACACATGGATCTGCTTTACATGGTTTCAATCCCAATTCCTTCAAAATTCCAGATAATTTCTTAAACCAACATCTTCCTGCTTCTGGAAGTCCATATAAACTCTTCTTTAGTCTAAATATCTTCCCTTCTTCAATGTTTACTCCTTTTGGTGGATTCATGTACACATGCCTGTCCAATTCTGCGTTCAAGTACGCTGCTTCGACGTCAATGAACTCCACTTTGTAATTTTTCTTCGCTGCAATTGCCAACAGTGTCTTCAATGACTCTTGCTTCATCACTGGACTGTAAGAGCTTTTGTAATCCACTCCCATTCGCTGTCGTGAATCATCAGCTACCAGTCTTGCCTTGTATACTTCTGCATCTTTGGTTCCCTTTTTCTTGAAAACCCATTTGCTTTGAATTAATTTTACCTCTTTTGGCTTGTTAACAATTTCCCAAGTCTGATAATTTTTCATATTTTTCAATTCCTTGTTCATTGCTTCAATCCATTTGATCTTGTCCTTGGACTCGATTGCTTCTTTGTAGTTCCTTGGATTGATTTCTTGCACCATATTGACAATGCAATCGGGCTCCTTCTTCTCTCTCGTTGACCTTCTTACTCCTTGTTGTCTTAATTCATCTTCTATTCCTTTTAATTCTTCTTGGTGTCTCTGTTTCAGGACATCGTTCGTGTCACCTTTTTTTCTCCCTCTCCTTCTCTCTCCAGCTTGAACAATTACCAACGGATTTTTATGAGATGAATCATCATCACTGTCGAATTGTCCTTGAAAATCTTCAACAACGTCATGGATAATTCCTGAATTGTTTTCTTCCTCGTGTCGTTCGTCTCGATTCTCTTGCCTCTCAATTGGGATAAAAACGTAGTTAGTCTCGTCATAACCAACGTCTTCTTCCTTCTTCTGAAAACCCATTTTTTCTTCAATGAACTTTACGTCTCGACTCTCGTGAATCTTCCTGTCACTCAAGTCAAATACTCGGTAGGCTCTCCTGTTCTTCGAGTATCCCACGAACACAGCTTCCTTTGATCTCACGTCAAGCTTCTTTTTTTGAACATCTTCATTTCTGTAGAAGACCTTGCAGCCAAAAACTCTGAGATGTCTGACCGATGGTTTCTTGTTTTTCCAAATCTCAAGTGGAACTTGATCCCTCTTCTTCGTAGGTGAAAGATCATGCAAGTAGCTCGCAGTCCACACGGCTTCTGCCCAAAACATCAGTGTTAATCCAGCTGCAATGAGTAACGTTCGAGCCATTTCCACCAACGTTCGATTGGCTCTCTCAGCAATTCCGTTGCTCTGTGGAGAATAGATCGTCGTTCTCTCGTGCTTGATGCCTTTCTTCTTGAAATATTCTTGCAATGTGTCGTTGGTAAATTCCGTACCATTGTCTGAGCGAAAATTCTTGACCTTTTGTCCTGTCTCGTTCTCTTTTCTCTCAATAAACTCGATCAGTTTATCGGCAGTTTCACTTTTACTCTTCAAAAAATCGACGAAATATCTTCTGCTGTACTCGTCCACAATAGTCAGCATGTACCTACTCCCTCCAATTGATTCTTGTTGCATTGGACCACACAAATCCGCGTGCAGTCTTTCCAAGATCTGCTGTGCACCTTCGATTTCGACTTCTTTGAATGGTGCTCTCGTCAGTTTCCCTTGAATGCAATCCTCGCAGTTGTCGTCCTTGATCGACACATTTTCGAGTCCTCTGACAAGATTCTCTTTCGCCAATCTAGAAAGATAATTATTGTTAATGTGACCAAGCCTCTGGTGCCATAAATTACTATTTATTTCGCTTGTGCTAAAGCAAACTTCTTTCTTCAGCTCTCGTTCATCGCTGTCCGTGTTCATTCGAAACATAAAAGCATCTGCTTCAAAGATCCCCTGTGCAACTAATTCTCCTGTTTTCTTGTCATAAATTCCAAATCCATCTTCATCAATAACTATTTTCTTGCCCATCTTGACCAGACTTGGAACTGACATCAAGTTGCTGTTTAAATCTGGAACATAAAGTACGTCCTTTATAGTTAATGCTACCTCACCATCGTCAAGATAGCTGGTTCCTTCAATTTCTCCTCGAAATTCAGCGTGAATCTTTCTGCCTGCTTCAGCCGTCACGATCTCCACATTGTCTTTCCTCTTATTAATCAATAACTCCTCTTGATGAGTCATGTGAGATGTGCACGCCGAATCAAGCATCCAAGTGACTCCATTTTCTGCATTTATCTTGTGATGCTCCCTCACTTCAAATGCATGTTGATTCTTGCCTCCTTTGAAAATTCCCTTGAATTTGCTCTTATTCTTGTAAAAATCCTTTGAATTTTCTTTAGTCTCAATTGAATTCTCCTTGTCCTTGTGCCAGCAATCACGAGCAAAATGTCCAATTTTGCCACAACAGAAACATTTTTTCTTAGTCTGCACCTTCGCCTTAAAAGCCTTGACCTCTCCTTCATTGGTTGATTTCTTGTTTTTCTCCTCATATCGCAAAAGTGCTCCTCTCATGAATTCGAAATCCACCGTTGGATTGGAAGAAATCGCTGTTGCAACTTCACTGAAACTCTTTGGTAGACCCTCGATTACGTACATAATTAATTCATAATCTTCAATATTATTACCCATTTCCTTAAGTTGAGTCTCTAATGTTTGAGCTCTAGTTAAATAACCGTCAATGCTTTCTTTCTCTAATTTTTCTAATTTAGCCAATTCAATCATTAACTGAGTCTTTCTATGTTTCTCAACACCGTCATGACGTTTCTTTAACAAAAGCCACAACTCTTTTGCATTGGAAATACCTTGACATGCTAACGCCTGCTCCGCCGAAAGTGTCATAATGATCAGCATGTTGACCTCGTCGTTCTTCTTTGACCAGGCTTCCCACTTCGCCACAGCCGCTGCATCAGCACCATTCTTCTCTGGTTCATCACCGAAAATGATATCTTGATACAATCCTTTCGCCTTAAGAACTGCAACCAATCTCATGCTCCAAAGTCCATAATTCTTGTTTGTTAGAGGCTCGATTCTTGAAACTCCAAAGTCTGACATTTTCCCTTGTCACTTTTCTTGACCTCCTGGAAATTTCACTCGTGTATCTTATAACCACGCTCTGCTACCAAATTGTTGGATTAAGTTTTTATTCAAATCAATGATACAACCATTCTCTTTCGTGTTCAATATCGTTATGCCCCGAATCCTCGTTATCAACAAACTATTTCCCCCATGACAACCATGGAAAAACAAAACATTTATTTTAATTTGATCCGCGATTATTATTTAACAAATTTACTTTGCTTCAAATACCATATGTACTATGCTATATTAAAATCAAATTTTTGGTAGCAGTTAGTGCCAATATTGATGAGCAACATTAAATAATTACTTGGAAGAAAGATAAATCCGATAAAGCCGATTGATGGAGAACATTTTGTTCTCTTTATTGGTTTTTTCGAACTTCTCTTCCTTCGAGGGGATCGGGATGGTGTGTGGGTAGAGTACTGGACTAGACTATCCCTAGGGCCCAGGTTCGATTCCTGGCAGTGGGGGATTTTTCAGTGGAAAACCCGTCCCCACTTGAGTGCCTAGTGGAGGGCATTCAAGTCCAGTGCTCCGTCTGTCGGATGGGACATAAAGCCGTGGTCCCCTTGGCGCCTCTCGTTAAGATAGGCTAATGCCGACGCCGGGTTTCTCTCCACCCTTATTCAGTTTCCTGAAAAATCCTACCATTACCCAATTATCTACCTATCCTATATGGCGCAAATGACCTCAGCTGTCGATCGCCTCCCATGAATAACCAACCAACTCTTCCTTCGAAAGAAATCATTGCTTCCAATTTGCTTTTCTTTAGCATAAGATTATATTTTGCTCAGGAACCTCATAGTTTTATCTTAACTTAGTGGGGACAAAGTTGAAGCGGGCATATTTTTGAGTAGCCAAAACCGTTTATTTTCAATAATTACCTAGTTATTGAAATGCGGGATATTGAAGTTTTCCCGTGTCCACCTCCATTTGGTTACTCTGTTACATTTCGCCTGTCGGCGCCAACGAGGTTAAAATATACCAGAGGAGTATAGCAGCTGATTTTAGAAGTCAGCGGCCATTTGGTAGGTACGGGCATACTGGCTTGGTACTCACCGACACTCACACTAATGACGTTGTTTTTTACGTGGTAAAAATTAGTAGTAATATGAATAATATAATGAATTTTTAATTTCATGAAATGAACTGAACAAAGTGCGTAAATACGCAAAAAATTAGGTTAGGATTTCGTTTTATTTATGTTTTAATACACATGTAATCTCCATAATAGAAATTGGCCGACAAAAGAATCGAATGGAGAGCTGCGTAAAACTAACACTAGGATTGTTGACAGATTATGGTGAATCAATTACAACGCTGAGGTACTGATTGCCCCGTACGACTTATCAAATGAGAATAAACAGCACATTTTTCATCAACAGCTACAAGCAACAACTATTTTTCAATAACAAACAGCAACAAAAAGTGATTTGGAAAAGTACTCGAGAAAGGTATACCATTCGTTGCATTTGAACTAACGGGACTACTTATTTAGCAAAAATACTGGAAGTAGAATTTTGTTTTCGTAGAAATCGGAAGCGATCGTTGATTAACATTGGGAAATCTAAAACTCTAGATAATTAATGCCACTCCTAGGAAAGGGTGCAGATATTTGAATAACTAAATCTTCAATTTACGATGAAATATGTCAGGATTCCCCAAATGCAGACTATCACAAAGTACCAATTCTTAACCAGGGGCAGAAATTGAAGGTAGCTAGTCGAAGACATTGAAGAGGTAATGAAGTTATTAAGAAGCTAAAACACCACTTAGACAAAGATATATGTATAGTAAAATACATGGAAAAGTATATGTATAGTAAAATAGTATGGAGGCGACTGCCTTCATCAGGAAATTCTGAACCTGATCAACAAAATTTCCAGGCATCCAAAGGTAACTAAAGCTGAGAAAACTGGAATATTAATTCCAAAGACTGCAGAAGGTGGTTGACACAATCCATAAAACCATCGAGACATGAATCTCACAAATGACACGTTAATACGTGTGGCAAGGACCGTCACAAACTTACTGTAGAACGAAAATAGTTGAACAGATAAACAAGGGTTTAGAAGCGAGCAATTGTACGATAATGCAATATTTATAATAATAAAAGTTACTAAAATAGTTCAAGTTTAATATCCCTGTTTAATTACATTTTTACCCATCTGACAGTACACGAGTGTTAAGGATGAGTGAAGGAAGAATATTGAGAAACAAAGAAGATTGAATACAATTGTAATATCGAACTAATTGCAGAGATGAAGGGAACTGGATAGACACACTGATAAAAAAGGATAGTTTAAATATGATGAGACAAAAAACAAGTGGAAGATGAATAGTCGGACGACCGAGAAAAAGGTGGAAAATCAGCATAAAATGGAAAAAGCGGACAGAAAGCATGAAGTGAAGGAAGAAGAAAGATAAGGATAAGATTATGGAAATAAGATTAGTATGGATCAGCGGTTATTTACACTGGGTTCACCCACTTGTAAATGAGCAAGAAGCTTATTTGCTGGGTGCGATGCGTTCGAGGCAATGTAATGATAATTGTTAGGTACTTAATAGTTGCAGCGCGCAACAAATAAACGTTATTCGTTAAGTTGTACATTGATGTACTTGAACTACAATTATATGACAGAATAATATTATTAATTAGTAAATTGTGCATATTCATGTTTTTATAATGCACAGTCGGATTTTTCTGCACCGACGTAAGCATATAGTCGATAATTTTGATGGGGCGGGAGGGTACATTTTGTGAATTCAATGGGTTTCCGCAGCTGATAAAGTTAAGGAACTCAGGTATAGAGTATGTAGTTAAAGGAGCTGAGAAAGACGAAAGAAAAAGTGTTGGCTATGCTTCTCGAGGGAATGGGGTTTATGGGGAAATTTGAGAGAGACAGAGGATGTGGGAATCCTTGAAATAAAATGGGAGACTCCGTTGACATAAAATAGGGAAAGGTTGGAAAATAATGGAGATATTGGACATCATTGGCATGAGAATGGCATAGAATTCTAAGTGCTAAACAGGGTCATAGAGCAGGGCGTAAGAATCGTAAGGTGACAGGGTTGGTTACGACCAATTCCCCTGGTGTTGTTGACCTTTGTAAGTTAACCAGCGTCTTTCTTTGAATTACTTTATTTGTTTACGTAACCGCAGAACGCATCATGGTATTTTTTCTTCTTTTATAGTTCTCTTGAATATTCTTTAGCAACTTCTTGAATTACTTTATTGATCTGGACATCAAATATTGTGTGCATACAATACCAATCCTCGGCATTCTGTTCTCCTCGTCACTCTTATGACTTCTCAGAGTGGGTATTCTTATAATAGACGTTATTTTGTGGTGCCTCTCATTTTGTTCATGGCGTAACCGTTTGGGGCTACCTCAATTTCCGTTAATATCTCGTGATTGTAGGAAATTGCATTTTCCAGGTATGTGTTTTCGTTCCCCCCCAATGGTACGGTGTTCCCGGAACAATTTCCGGTTTAGGCATTCACCGCAGGCGATAAGCTATCACACTTCCCAAGAACACAGCATGCGTCATTTTGTAAACAAGGTGCATCCCATTCAATATCTTATTCTATGTTTTATCCTGGCTTCTTTGAATAAGCAGTTCCTTATCATTAATACCCAGGGTGCGTGAGATGTTTTTTTTTCTTAAGTTTACGCTAGTTCTTGTATTTCTAAATGGAAAAATTTTCTGACCGCACATATGAGAAAGAATTAAATACACTTCAAAATCTATATGGCTTTCATATGGTGAAACTATGTGATTGTGTAGAGGAATCTGGCATTTTTTGGCATGTTATACAGTGATACCCATTTTCCATAGTTTTTTGAGGTGTGTGTAACCTTCGCGGGGCACAGCAGTCGCGGGAATCCCGTGGAATATTTTTGCTTGTGGTTTCGAAATATCTCACATTGAGTCACCCTTATCCCTATTTACTCCGTGGAGAAACTTCCTGTGTGGTTATTCCTATCAACAGAGTTTCATTCTATCAAATTCCTTTTCGGTTCATGCTGTAACTCAGTCAGCGATTGCTACCTCACAGACGCATTCTGTAGCCACATTCATCATTTGAATTCTAAGCAGTCGCAGTTACCTCCTAGATTGGGAAAGCAAATATAAAACTGGCAATTAGCCCATCTCGGTGCATGGTCAGGTAAACCTTTCTAAATTGGGTCATAAAGTGATTGTTAGCCATGTTCTCATGTGCTCAGTATTAGGAAATGCAAAAAATAGCGCGTGCGACATTTCAGTTAGTAATTTCAGTAATTTTTTGAGGTTAGATATTTCTTGTTCGTAGGAATAAAAATTGATCAAGTAGCAATCCATTTGACTTTTACTTTCTACTTTACGTATTCTAACTATACCTACTAGCATTTGTACTGCTTGAAGTTGCGTGCATTATTTCCTCATTATATTTCGGGAAATAATAGAGTGATCTAGATCTTTCCATATTATACGAATTATATTTGCAGTAATAATTAGTGAAGTTTGAGGTTATTTGTGCATGGTTAAATTATAAATGCATTAAATGGTTATGGTGCATTTTAAGAGTGAATTTCTTTTCAATGTTTCCTCACAAGTTTTGGTCGCTAACTCCAATACTTGAACATTCTGTGATCAGTGCATGTTTCTTACGTTACTTAGTTTAATGTTTTATTGCTCATGGAACTGCGTTATTTACACCCAGAGTAATAACTGAAGAATAACAAGCATGTTTCCTCGAATTAATAATAATAATAATACTAATACTTTTTATTACACCGTTAGCAAGTACATGCATGGTTTCGTCAAGAAATTTGGACAGGACATATACACACAAGAACTACAATGTCATCATATCAATATTAATGAACATATATGTACAAAGTTGTTCAAAATTACAATGTCATCATTACAAAAATAATGGACATATCTATACAAAGTTATTCACAAGCAATCACTTTGAAATTCTCTTACATCATAATAGCATTTCTTAATTAAGAATTCTTTGACTCTCCTTTTGAAAATCATTGGAGAGGTAATGGTTTTAAAGTCATTTGGCAACTTATTGTAAAGTATTGAGGATGAATCAAAACATTTAGGATCTGTCATACTTATGTATGTCCGATTATATGGAAATTAAATATGGAAAGTGCAGAATGTAAACTAACAAAGATATAGATAAAAGAATGCCTGTTAGGCGCGATAATGATTGAAAAGAAATTGCCCGAGCAATCAATTTTTTCAAAAAAAAAGTGACGGTGATATGTTTATTTATTTTGGTACACAATAAAGAAACACGCTTCAACTTTCTTTCTTGAACTCCGTAAGGCACCGAGTTATAAGAGAGGTACCTACTTCTTTAATAAAACTGTACAATAGGACATATCTCGCATCAGTTTTCAATTCATTGCCATCATATTCACTTGACAAAGGTGATTTATTTAATTTATATTTTGCTTCGTTTAGTCTTGAAGCAGCATTTGAATAACCCATTTAAAGCATTCCTCGACTAGATAGCTAAGCAGTTCATCACTGTATCTCCCACGTGGCGATAACCGTTTTGGTGAAGTTTAGAACAAAAAATAAATACTAACCCTTTTTTATGCATGATATGTAGTGCATGTTTGGTGAGAATTCACCCCCTGCCACACACCTTAATGGTGGCTTGCAGGGCATTACGGAGATGTAGAACCATTTTTGCATTATAACCGTGGTAAGTCGAGCCCTTCAGCTGTTGAGCCCAAGTTTCCACAATGGTTCTGCGTTTGAATTTGAGCTCATCTACATCTACATCTACACGATACCCTGAAACCTACAGCGAGGGTGTGTGGCAGGGGGTGAAGATCACAAAGCATACACTACTGACATGCAAACAAGCAAATAAAGGGTCTCATGCAACTAGATTGTTAGTATCTATAGTATTTAAGGGATTAATACATGCATCATGCACTACAGACTACTCAAAAATATTTACCCTACCTATCCCTTTTCTATGCTGCCTATTCTGTGCTCTTATAGTACGGGGGGAAAAATGCCATTTTGAATCTATCAGTACGACAATCTATCTTTCCAATCTTATTTATCTGGTCGAATCTAGCATAATACGATGGTGTTTTGAAAATGTGCATAACATCTTTAGCAAAGGTATCCGATTGAAATTTCTCTAATAGATATACTCAGTACCTTAACCTACGCTCTGATAATGACTCCCACCCTAATTCTTGTATCAATTCTGAAACACTACTCAACCTATCGTGACACCTTTTAACGAACGTAGCTCCTCTACGCTGCACACGGTCTAGTTCTCTGATCAAACCTAATTCATTCGGATCCCATACACTGGCTGCATACTCAAGGTGGGGCCTAACTAGTGAAATGTGACATCGCTGTTTTGTCTTCTCACCACATTTCCCAAGCACTTGTTTTATAAACCCTAGCTTTCTCTTCGCTCGGCCGCAGTGTATGCAACGCTCCGCATAATCTCTGATACGCTAGCAAGCAGGCTGCTCCGAGTGCCGCTTGGCCTTCCTTCCGCCTTTTTATCGGCTCCGATAAGGCTCGCCCCATGCTGGGCACGCTTCCTCTCCTTCAAGAGAGAGAGACTCTTATTTCCTGCTCGGACGGACTTCGACCGAGTCGAAGGAGAGGAGGATCTTGCCTTCGAGTGCCACTTCTGTTGACACAGGAAGAGCGGAGTCGGAGTTGGGAGCTCTGTATTATACGCACGGAAGGAGGGTTGATGATGTTTTTCCTTTCATCTATATGAATTAGGGTTGATCTGAGAACTAGACAGTATGCAGCGTAGAGCAGCTAGGTTCGTTAAAAGGTTTTACGATAGGTTGAGTAGCGTTTCAGAATTAATAAATGAATTAGGGTGGGAATCATTATCAGAGCGTAGGTTAAAGTACAGATTGAATCTATTAGTAAAGTTTTTATCGGATAGCTTTACTGAAGATGCTAGGCACATATTAAAAAAACCAGCGTATTCTGCTAGATTCGACCAGATAAATAAGATTAGAGAGATAGATTGTCGTACCGAAAGGTTCAAAATGGCATTTTTTCCCCGTACTATAAGAGAACAGAATAGGCAGCGTAGCAAAGGGATAGGTAGGCTAAATATTTTAGAGTATTCTGTAGTGCATGTTCCATGTGTTAACCCCTTAAATACTATAGATACTTACAATCAGTTGCATGAGACCCTATAGTTGCTTGTTTGCATGTTAGTAGTGCAAACTTGGTGATCTTCACCCCCTGCCATACACCCTCTCGTTGACCTGCAGAGTATCTGGTAGATGTAGATGAACATCTACGTAATACCGTGCAAGCCACCACAAGGGTGTGTGGCAGGGGGTGAATTCTCACCAAACATGCACTACATATCATGCATAAAAAAGGAATAGTATTAATATAGATACTAGTCAGAACTTCACTATTTAAAAAAGATAGAAATTGCAAACAAACATGCAAAAACATTCTGTTAGTAGGGTTAACTTTAAGTACTTATACCAACATGCAGTACCAATGCTATCCATTGCTACTCTCCGATTGCACATATTTACCGTTATTAAGTCCTTTACAACTAGTTACAAGTCCCTTAACAAAAACGTACAGCAAGTTACAAGTCTGTTACAAGGCCTTTAGTTGGTTTTCAAGCCCTCTGATGCCACTTGACATGTATGGACGGGGACTACGCTCCAGCCAGCTAAGAATTACATACTCCGAAGGCACCCGAAAATATAATATAAAGCAAACGCTAAATAATGAGTTAATCCATCGTAATGCAGAACGATTATTCAATGATAAGGGTTGGGAATGATAATCAGATCGTTGTTTAAAGTGCAGATTACAATTCCTGCTATGTTAATCTAGGAAAACAAAAAATCGTGGAGGTGGAAGAGTTTTGTTACCTGGGAAGCCGAGTAACCAGCGATGGAAGATATAAAAGAGAAAATACCACGAGAGTTGCCCAAGCTAAAAGGGCATTTTACCAGAAGAAGATTCTGCTTATTGGTTCAAATACAAGCGTGGTAGTGAGGAAACATTTCATTAGAACATACATCTGGAGCATTTTACTATATGGCAGCGAAGCATGGACAATAACAGAAGCCGAGAAGTCCAGGCTGGAAGCATTTGAAATGTGGTGCTACCGAAGAATGATGAAGGTAAAATGGATAGATCGAGTGACAAACGAAGAAGTCTTAAGAAGAGTGGGAGCGAAGAGATGTCTATTGAAAACCTGAAAAAGAAGACAACTTAATAGGCCACATCTTAGGACACGATGGCCTGATGAAGACAATCGTCGAGGGAAAAGTGAACTGGAAGAATGGAAAAGGCAGGATTTGTATGAGGTACATGGAGCAAGTTGTGAAGGATGTAAAAGAGAGGAACTACGTCAATATGAAGAGGTTGTCCGATAGAAGATTCGAGTGGAGGGCTGCGTCAAACAAATCCTAGGATTGTTGACCGATGATGATGATGATGAAAATTCCTGCAGAAATTTAAGTGGAAAGACTTTCTGAAGATGTTACAATTATATTTGAAATACCAGCGTACTATGGAAAGTTCGATTACGAAGGTTAAATTAAAGAAATAGAGAGTGGGGCAGATAGGTTCAAAAATTAATTTTTTCGTACGCAATGAGGAAAGGTAACTGTTTGCGGTGAATTTACAGGGAGAACTGAGGATTTTAGACACTGATGATTTTTTAATAGTATTTTTCATGCTTTCGTGATAATAAGTACAAATTTAATTCTTTCTTTCATGTTGCATAAAATATGTGAGCGTTTGTTTATGTATATACATTTTCTGATCCAGACGGTGGTGGCTTTCACTACAGTATTCCGCATGAAAATACTTTGTTTTGTAAAATAATTCCATTTAATTCTTAATAGGTATTTTGGACTAGGTATTAAAAAAATGCGCGTTGTCGTAACTAACAAAATATCTCTTGATTTAAAATGCAGTTATAAGTAGTGATGGTTTGCTTCACTCTTTCCAAACATGCATTTGGAGACTTATTTTTTTGTAAATAATAATATTTATTTGCCAAGATGGATCATATACAGTAAAAACTCTATAACCGATATATTGGCCCGTCAAATATACCATTATGAACACTGAATATAATCTTTTTATAATAAATCATGTATTCACAACATGAATTACCAATAAAATACAGTACAGATATAGGAAAAAATGTACATAGATCTAATAAATATTAACAAAATTAAAATCATTTGGATGTTATACAGATTCATCCCTCAAGTACTTGGACCCTTTGTAATACCATTTTTAACTCTTTAAGTTTTGCCTTGAGGGAGATGGTACTTTTTAATTTCTTAGTTAAAAACAGGTAATTTATTGAGCTATCTTATTCCCATCTCCTTCCCACATTCATCCTCTCCATTCTAATGGCAAAACAATGGAGGTCGTCTTTCCTACGGGTGTAATGATCATGAAGATCGGAGTTAGAGAATGGGGCGTACATATTTTTGACAAAATCAGTTGAAGTATTATATAAAGGCAGGGCGAGGAAGAATTTTAAGGGAAAAGAAAACGGGTTTTGAACGAGTTCTTATATGATGGAAAGTGATGATTCTAATAATTCTTTTTTGTATGGTGAATATTTCATCAAGGAAAAAGGATGCCCCCCAGAATAATATGCTTTGTAGCACCCTTGAATGGAATTCAGCATAACATAATTTTAATAGAACATCAATGCCAGTAGTGTGCCTCAATTGTCGAAATAAATAACAACTGGAATGGAGTGCTTTTTAGCTTTTTCACCTGTTTTTCCCATATCAGATTTGCAGTCAGGTATACCCCAAGGAATTTAACTGTGGAGGTTTGCACATAGATTTACTACCTGTTTTTACTAAGCCGCTCTCTTTCACATCAGTTATGTAGGAAAATTTGTAGATGATTGATGTCAACTTTACGCGTGGATTGTTATTTCGCAGGTTGATTCAACATCTGTTTGAGCATCCGAGCGCGAAAAAGTGTTAGGAGAGGACGAATTATTAACAGCTCCACACGCTGGATTTGTGAACGCAACGTTCAGTGGCTTTGTACCGTACAGGAAGTACGTAGTTTGTTAATGTTTTGTTCAGAAAAGATCTTCTATGCGCTGCGCTGTTTTCTTTAGCATTCTGTCGGTTCAGCGCACACCTTGATCAAGCAGCAAATAAATGGCGGTATTAAATATTTGCTAGTATAGATCAGATCAAGAACGTTTTAACCTTGGTTAAATTATGATTAATCGTGAGACATCTACAATTAAGTAACGATTTCAGCGGCATTAAATCAGAAAAATTTTATTTTTGCAAGAAAATATGTTTCCCGTAGAAATTGTTTATGCGTGTGAAAGTAAAAACTCTAGTCTCCACCTTAGGGACATTTCCCGGACCGTTTACCAATATTTGTGGAAACTCAACCTCCTGATACTGACAACCCAGGAATTTCACCCTCCGTTAAGAGATATGTACCCAGCTCTAAGGGAGAAGCCACTGTCATGACAATAGGTTTGCGTCACGTTTAAAGTAGAAAAATATGGTTTTCGGATGACTACATCCTTACTAAGTATAAACACAGCCGGAAATTAGGAGTCGGGTTGATGAAGAAGTCAGAGTACTTGTCTCCCCTCCACCACCCATGGGCCCCGCTTCAAATCCCAGATGTGGCAGATATTGTTCATCGGTAAAACGGCCTCTCTCGAGAGCTATGCGAAGAGCATACGAGTAGAGCACTCCGTCCGTCGGATAGGACGTTAAGCCGAGGTCCCCTTGGCATATTTCGTTAAAAAGGTAGATGCCGCGTATCTTCCATTTCCATTCTTAAAATATCCCTCCCAGGCTGAAACGTCTTAAACCTCCGGGTAGACTTTCAAACACAAAGTTTGCCAGATCAGGCAGTTAGGCCATGCTAAGAAATCCCTAGCTTATGCTTAATTACATTAATATAAAATGTAAAAGAGCTTCAAATTAATTGACGCAGGGAAGACTCTAAGAAGAGGAATCTTATGGCGGGAGAGTTGACGAGTGTCGTAGTGGCACTTAACTGAAGGTAAATAAAATGCTTTTGGCGCAGATGCAACTTGAATGTAAAGAGGCGGCCAAGAACGATGACTAGAAATCGATGATAGGGAGTACCTACCCTGTTTTGTTTCATTCGTGTGTAATTTTATCTTAGGCAAGTGAGGTCGCGCTTGCGTGAGAACCATACATGTCTGCTTTTTGCGGCGTTTAATGCAATATTCCATATTTAAGTCCTAGCGTCGACCGGTTGTAAATATTTGATCAGTTTATTGATTTTGGCGTCTTCTGTGCGTGATGTTTCGGCAGTTTCGTCTGCATACATGAAAATGTTCGTCCGGGATGTCGATGAAATGTCGTTCACGAGTAATGTAAAGAGAAATGGGGTGATAAGGAAACTTCTGGGAATGCATGATGCCTCGCGAGGCACGGAGATAAAAGGGAACCGCCTTTCGACTCTCTAAGAAATTCTCCAGGGAGGAGGAAGCATTGATTGATAGCTCAATTGCCTGAGTGCCTGGCCTGAAGTCAGTGGGTTCCACGTTTAAATCCCATTTCACACGGTACTTGATCCAGCACAAGGTCGAGTACACTAAGAAGTATACTTGCTTTCCAGTATCGTGTGAATAGAACCAGTAGTTGGCTAGCAAGCATGCTTGCTTGTGTACTCGCTGAGCTACTGGATTTCATACTTGATGCCGTACGAGATTTCTAGTAGGACCTTGTAGCCCAGTAGCCATCGACCAATCAAGTCACGTTACAGACTCTGTGCGAACTTCTCTTTCTTTAATTAGTATGGAATCATTTGGAATAACCGATTCATAGCAAGCATAAGGTTGATGATCGTGTGAAACCTCCCAGGATGGTTCCAATCATACTAGAATCCGTCCTCAATATCAATTAGCGGCTAGCACTCTTGGTCTTGTGCTGGATCAAGTATAGTGTGAAACGGGCTTAAGTCCCGGTCAAGGTGGAATTTTTCCAAGTGGAAATTATGCTCTTGGCAAGTTTGGTGACTTTTTTCCCCGCGAAAAAAAGTTTACAGGCAGCCCATTATCCAATAGACTAAATTGTTGCATGCACTGCTACTAAAAATGAACATCCATTTTCGGTTGATAGGTTTTCGCCACCGAATAACTGTGAGCTTTATCATGGAAGAATTGTGGTCAGGAATTACTTGTGAGACTCACTGTCAGTGCTACGCGAGTTAGTTTTTGGTCAATAGCTTGTGCCGGTTATTATTGACGTCGGGAAGGAAGATTTTAAACCTGGTAAAAAAAAGAAATATTTTCAAGAAATATCAAGTGTGGTCTCAAAGGTATCATTTGACTCTCCAGAAAGTTCTATGAGGCCGACAGAAAGAGCTTTTTACTACCAAATCTATATTTATCAAAGTATATTTTTTCATCGTTTGCGTTTGCTAGCGGAGTGGGCGTCAAAATATTGACTCATAACGCAAACCTATTTCAACATCGATCGGGAAGGCTTTAAATCATTGAATGAATACGTTTCTTTGTTGGTCTCTGGGAATGATTCGGACTACCTGTGAAGTTATTGAACACACATTTTCAATTTGTCCGGAATTTCCTTCTTTACATTCTAGAAGATATTTCCTCTCCTCTTTATCATTGATTTCTCCCATACTGCATTCAAGTCCATTCCTGTCCTACAGAAAAAAAGCTATCGTTTCCCGTTTTCCCTAACTCATACCTACACCTATCAAGTAAGTAATACGTAAGTTAATTTATTTTTTGTGGATACAATTATGTGACTGCTATATTAAATTGTCCCCTGAGATTGGCGTATTATTGGTCCGAATAAACCAGTAGCGAAAGAACGAAACGAAAAACAAAAACAGAAATATGCTCTAATTTTGAAGAGATGATTTCTGTGCTAAATTTCACGACATTCAGGCTTTTGAAACAGATGAAGACTGACTCATATCAACCATATAGATCAAAACAAAAATATCATGCATCCTTCCAAATGTTAACCTGAAAGCCACAAGGGTGGAAGTCAGGAGCAGAGCTCACAGCGCATGCATTACCGTGAATAATCATTTCTAGAGTTAATGTTTACATATATTTTTACTATGAAGTGAGCTACTTCCATTATTGTTACGCCCGAAATTCTTATGGTTATAAGGTTCAGATACTGCAAATGTGGTTTAAGAATTTTCTTAAGTCTGAGTCACTCTTAATGGAGTTCCTTAGTATGGCGTGCGTGACTTTATGAAATCATACTGACTTCGAAGAAGTAATGACGATTAGATAAAGTTGATGATATGCAGTTAAATGCCCGCTCAGTAGGGAGGTCTGCCCTTCGGAGGTGACGGCCTGTGAGGTCGGCCATGATGGCGTGGTAACCACTGACCACCGTAAGCGTAGTCGGTGTTGCTGCATGGGAAAGAGGAGTGGGAGAAGTCGAACCTTATTAATCTGTACGCGGCACTCAGTTTTGTTAATAAAGACTGCTTTCATAACGAGCGGTATCAGCACTGCTGCTTCAGCGCACAATGCGAGCGCCACAATCTATTTCGATTATGCACAGAGGATATGAGAAGTTGGACGGATTGCTGGTATGAGGGGGTCCTTTATCTTACTAATCTCATAACTACCATGGCCGCAAATACCCAATCCTTTGCCGTGCTTGGCCTGCTAATGAAAGACTCAAAGGAGGCACTGATGAAAGAAAAGTAATTATCTC
Source organism: Platycnemis pennipes (assembly GCA_933228895.1). NCBI lineage: Eukaryota > Metazoa > Arthropoda > Insecta > Odonata > Platycnemididae > Platycnemis > Platycnemis pennipes. The sequence continues at coordinate 111,476,174 of OW121853.1, forward strand.
TAGTGAGAAGAGGAGAGGAAGAAGATAAAGGAATTAGAGCGTGTGCACGTGCAATCAGCAAGTAATTGTGTGAACACATTCTGCAAATTCAGTGATTCAATGGCCCGGAAAGGTCTGAAGTCAGCATTAAGTAGTTCGCTTTGCCTGGGTACGTAAGACTTCTGTATTTATTGTATATGTTTACCTTGCCGTGCACAAAATATATATAGCGAAATTAAGCATCTAAGAAGTTGAAACATTTGCAGAAAATTCGACTGGTGTTATTTTCCACGTATTCGCTCCTTAGGACGGCGTTTAAAAGTGTTTTCAGAGTCATGCCTTAAAATAGCTTCTTTTACAAACAGCAGAATATGGTAAACCTTGGGGTACCGAATTAAAATAGCAGAATTTTTGTAGGAACATGAAATTCATTATGTGTAGGTACTTGTATATTCTATTTGGAGTAGCATGAATCGGAGGCGGAATTTTAATGAGATTCTGATCTACATCGACATCTACATCTACATAATACCCTGCAAGCCACCACAAGGGTGTGTGGCAGGGGGTGATTGATCACCAAACATGCACTGTGCTCTCAGGGAAGTAACTGTAGTGTTTGAAAGAGCCTATGTGCAGATTTCAACTCAAGCTTAACCAATTAAGGGTCTAATAAATCGAACGCTCTATTCACAAGCAATAATTAAGCATCAACTACCTGATCATCGCTAAGGAAAAATTCTCATACTATCTGTCATAGGCGGATTTAGGGGGGGGGGGCACGGGGGCACGTGCCCCCCCCCCCAGAAGCTTAAAAAAAAGACAACATTTTTAATACGGTCCCGTTATAATTACGTTCCTTTAGTTTTGTGTATTACGGGGCCTCAATCATTTGAGCCTTGAGCCCAAGTCAAGAAGACAGATTTGCCGGTCATTGGTCATTCGCTAGTCGGGGCTCGAAAAAAAACATCGCCCAAGTGAGAATGGGGCTCGTGGGGGGACCATGAGCTTTGTAGTGCACTTCAAAAAACCTGGGTTTCGTCTGCTTGCCACTACAAAATCAGCTCGTGAGAATATCTGTGGCGGCAGAATGCGAGGTAAGACCGCCCATCACTCGGACGCCTCTCATTCGCTGATTTCTGCCGCTGGTGCTCTGCCGCCGTGCTAGGCACCCTTTGAATAGATCGCTACATTGAACTACCAGTGCTGTGTGCTCCTTTTCTCTGGGATTTTAACTGGGACGAAGACCGCGAAGTTGACTATGAGGAGGACGAAGACAATTTTTTTAGGGACGCAGTGTATAAGGACGGCGACGTCAATGTATTAAAATTAAATTACGATAGAAGAATGAGCGTAGACGCGTGTGTGAGACGACGGGGCGAGGGTTCGACTTCTACGCAGTCAGTCACGAACATCCGGCCAAGTTAGTTTCTAGTGTTTGTTATTCTTACGATTACATAATTTAGTGCGTAACGAGTGATATTACCTATAAATGAGTGACAAAGATAGAAAAAGACAAAATAACTTAAGTGCGTATTTCTATACAAAAAAACAAAAAACGGACGATGCAGTTACGGATACTGGTAAAGGGATTGAATGTGATGGTTCTCATGTGCATCCATCCTCGCTTGCGGCAACTACGTCAATGTCAACACATGGAACACATCCATCGGCAGCGTCAGCCACCGCTAGTTACAAGCTGCAGGAACGTGACATAGGTAGGTATCGCGATGCCCCTGTTGGAACAATTTTGATATTTTGTTGGTAATACTTATTTTGAGCTGTCGTTAGATTTGTCTTGCCCACAAGAGTGTATAATAAATGGACAACTAAACAAATAATGATAACATTGATTGGAAAAATTCAATTTACACAGTAGCCATAATTTCTGAAGTAAGGTTTTAGATTTTTATCTTTTATCTTATTAACCAATTCAGTAATTGATTGTCATACTTATATAAGTTTCATAATTTAGTGCGTAACGATTGATATTATCTATAATGAGTGAAAAAGATAGAAAAAGACAACATAACTTAAGCGCGTATTTTTTTACTATTACCGCCTCACAATATATATTCATTTTCTAGACTATTTGTTAAAGGAAATATCATACAGGTTCCCTAACGCTCAGCTGCAAAAAATCGGACAGTTACAAAAGCTGCTGTCACATAACTTCAGTAACGAAGATAATGAGGATGTTTTGCAAGGTGCTGAAGTACATAAAGAGGACCTTCCTTGTTTTTTAGCTTTGAAGGGAGAGCTAAAAATTTGGCAAGGGATGAGAGAAAATATTATGCCAAAGTCTCCAGCAGATGCCTACAAAACAGCAACGGCGCTGCCAAATATTAGAACTCTATGTCAATTGTTGTGCACGTTTCCTGTGGCTTCTTGCACTGCCGAGCGATTTTTCTCCACCTTACGCCGATTAAAAACATATCTTCGCAGCAGAATGACAGAAGATCGATTGAATGGACTGGCTTTAATGCATATCCATCAAGAAATTGTGTCAAAAATGAACGTTAATGAAGTACTGGACATCTTCAGCAGGAAACATAAATGAAAACTGTCGTTATTATATATGTAACTTAGAAATATTTTCATATTAATAACCTTTATATTATAATAAAGAGTATATTTCGTACAGTAATTGTTGTATGTTGTTATATAATCCCAAATATGAGAAGACCGTTTGCCCATCAGACCCTTGTGCCCCCCCCCCCCAGAAATAAATCCTGGATCCGCCCTTGCTATCTGTGGTATATAAGTGAGGTGCTAGTGTGCTTCTCTTGGATTGACGATAGGGTAGGTACCTGACGGAGGAGTTTCCTCGTAAACCCTGATTGTGCGTGTGAATGTGATTCACGAGGGTGACTGTACGTTTTGATTGTACAAACCGGAGTGCGTGCTTGTGAAATAGGTCCCTGAACCCTGCATGTATGTGTATGCGTGAATGAGAATCACGAGGGTGACTGCGTATTGTATGCAAACTCACGTGAATGAGTGCTTTAAAGTTATTATCAATTTTGTTTAATTTACTTTAGTGATTTGTTTTCCTTTTTCCCCCACTTTTATTTTTATTCTTATCTTGTGTACATAAAGGGTCACTGTTGTTGGAGAAATCCTCGTAAACCCTGCTTGTGTGTGTGATTGAACTCACGAAGGTGACTGCATTTTGTATATAAACCTGAGTGAGTGAGTAATTGTGTGAGTCACTGTTCGTTTTTATTTTTAACTTGATTCCCTTAATTTTGAGTGTGACGGTTGTTTGTAACATGTGAGTGAGTGTGCGAATGTGTCATTTACTACCGCTTAAGTTTCTCCGTATGCTTGATTTTGTACGTGTGTTTGAGAGCTCCCTGACTTTGTGTGTACTCCTTCCTTCCTCCCCTCCCCCCCTTTTTATTCCTTTGCCCCCTTGTGGTTACAGATTTGTGGATTTTAATCTTAATTTGATAGGGTAGCGTTTAGCGTAAAGAGGAAAACGGTGAAACGTATGAATGTAAGTGAGAATGGATTTGTATAGTAGCTGAAGAGAGCAGCCGTGCCAAAAAATGCACAGAGTAAGAATCTATCGTATTCTGTGTCATCTAGTTCATAGACACTCTTTAAAACTCTAGAGCTACCTCAAGAATTTCTGAACAAAGACCCTAAAGACTGGGATACAATAGAAAGCTATCAAGCTGCTCGACGGCACATAAAACTGCTGAAAGTACTGAATGATGTGGCCGAGCGGGGGGATGTTATCTTATCTCTGAATTCAACACCATAATTACTAACGACTCGCAACTCGCAACTATTTTTCAGGATACCTTTTTCACCATCCCGGGCTCTTTGCCCTTTATGGTCGTGGTAGGAATAATAAATGAGGAATCAACAGTGAGGGAGAAAGGTTATTTTATTAGGGTAGTAGCTCGACGGGTTATTTTGTTGGGGAATATTGTGAAGGAAAATCCAGGAGAGAAAGGTTATTTTGTTTGGGTATTAATATATGGAGGGAAGGAGGGTTATTTTATTTGGGAACGAATCATTGTAGAGGAATTTATTTTGAGGGATGCCTAGTTATTATGGGGAGAAATTAGGAAAGTAAATGGACGGGCTATTCTGTTTAGGTTTCATTAGGGTTCTGGAAAGCTGGGAAGCGGTTAAATCAAGCTCGGGTGGCTGAAGGTTGGGGAGCTGAGAAGCTCCTTGCCCCAGGCCGGAGTGGGAATAAGTAGAAGGAAGGGTGATTGCTGGGGAAATAGGGTGAGAGGGTTCTGCTTCTTCTTGCTGGGACTGTACTGGTTCATTTTGCCGGTGCGGTGGATCTTCAGAGGTGCTGGTGTCTTCTGTAACCACTGGGGCGAGAGAAGGAAAAGGTCTGAATTGAAGGTGAATGAATTCGAGGTGCGTGAGATATTGGAAGGGAATTTAGGGATGTTAATTTTGTTGATGGGTGCGGACGGAAGGAGTTTTTGACGTGGGTAGGTGAATTTGCCAGAGGGGAGAGAGGGGGACCATAAATCAGAAATCAGTTCGTTGGTGGAGTATTTAATTCAAGTGGCAAACAACATAATTACTAACGATGAGCAACATAAGCAGTATTTGTTGTAGGTTGGATCTCAGTTTCGGAAAATGGTAAGCCAAGGAACGAAGAAAGAGCTTGCTGCTCAACTGAAACCTGACTTTGTATGATCATTTTTTCTGCAGGAACATAAGGTTAAAATTGATTGCATTACGTTAGTGTCTACATTAATTGTTCTAATAGACGAGTTCAAAATTCGAATTACGAGGAGAAGAAGGCATCACAGCGCCGTGGAGGTGACCGGAGTGGGGGGCTGCGACAGGCGCCCTTCGAACCTCGTGGCGCCACCCTCGGCGCCCGGCCGCGAAGCCTAAACGGTGTGGGATACGCAAAAACCAACGAAATTATTGCTCAAAGGGCCATAACCCAGCGAGTTTACCCCCAAAAACAACAAATTAAGGGTGTTGGTATTTAGGCCCCTGTACCTACCTGACTTTTGAATACTTTACAAAAATATTTTTTTGCATTTCCTTGTGCACTCGAAGGTCATCGGAATTCGACTGACGTTTTTGAAATTTCAAAAAAGTTTTTTTTTTTTAACAGCCTTCCCCTGCGTATGAAGATGGATTCGATCAGATAAATACGACCAGAGAGATATTTTCTCATGCCAATCGTAGCATGTACTTACTAAATGGTGCCAATGTTCGCAAAAGGGTCTAATAAATAATGGCAAATAATAATACAAATTTTAATAGTTATTTTAAATAACTATTCAAATGAAAACCATTTATCTTTTATGACTCCAGTCAAAATTTTAGTAGTTAGTGAGGCACCACGCTGTGAAATCGGCAATGAAAAAACGTCACGGTTACCATGACAATCCAAAAGCGATGTCTTGGGACCAGTGGAAATGCTGAAATTCGCAGCCCTATATGCCCCCTACAAAAAGAAATTTCGGAGTGAAACTGATTTGCTGCGGATAGAGCAAGAAGTAGAAGTTTAGAAGCAAGAAGTACGTCTCAAAGACATTCGGAATGGAGAATGGGGGCGTTTACTTGGGACCAAAATCGCTATTTTTTACACGAATTCGTTAGATGGAAACGAAAAATGAATTTTAGTGAGAAAAATAATATTTTAATCAGTGTATTTGCTCATAAATAAAAATCAACAGCATCAATAAGCAACAGGCGACGCCAACCGAACGAGCTGCGTTAAGGATATGTACGTCATCCACTTCCCCTCTTTGACTATTTTGAGGGAAACGGAGGGGAGTGGAGGTGGGGACTGAAGGTCTGCTCGCATATATCCTGTCACACTATGTAAACAATCCAAAACAAACGAAAAACAATATTTTCGAGTGGCTAAGAGCGTGCTGAAATTTATTTACTTATTCACAAATTAAGATGCAGTCGAATATGCAATGCCTTTCTAAATAATCTGAATGAAGCCTAACAACCTCATCCATTGACAGAGTCAGCTGTGTGTCTTCCATTGTGATTCGGCTACGGAGCTTAGCTGTCTCAGTTATCATTGGACGAAGTTTATGTCGTACACGTCCTTTGCACGCCCACTTTTCCGAAAGGGTTAAAAGCGTCAGTTTTTCGCCGCTTCTAACCCGAGAACTAATGGGGGCGTTTACTCGGAACCGAAATCGCAATTTTGTACACGAAATCGTTAGATGGAAACGAAAAACGAATTTTAGTGAAAAAATTAATCTTCTAACCACAACCATTCACTCATAAATCAAAATTTAAAATAAGCAAAAGGTGACGCCCACCGAAAAAGCTGCTGTGATAACATTGACGTCATTTTCCTCCCGTCCTTGACTGCTTCCAGGGGAGGGGAAGGGAGTGGACGTGGATTCTCGGAAGGTCTGCTCGCACAGATGCTGTCGAAATGGCTCCCATTGGCCGAGTCAGCTGTGTCCCCCCCATTGCGATAAGGCGAAGTAGCTTCGCGGGCTCAGTTGTGATTGGACGAAGTTGATATACGTCAGAGGTTGCACCACACCCACTTTTCCGAAAGGGTTAAAAACATCAGTTTTTCGCCGCTTATAACTCGGGAAATAATTTACGGATCAAAAAACGGAAAAATACGGGTCTTTTTATTTTACAAACTCTATCATATTCGGCAATTAAAAAATTTTGGTAAACGACCCCATTGGCGAAACGAAGAACGGAAAAATATTCTTTTTATTTTACAAACTCTATCAGGTTGGGCAGTAAAAAAATATATTGAACGACCCCATTGTAGGAAATATTTGCTCTGAAGTTTAGTTATGTTCGTCAGCAATGCCTGCTAAGTAAATGCTTCAAAATGCACTATTAAAATAAGAAATATCAACTTTTACAAAAGTGGAATTTGTAACCTGAAATACCTATAGATAACCTGGTAGCCATGCGTCATTAATCGGACGGAAACTGTAAAATCTCCAGGAGTCAGAAAAATAATTTTAAGATCAATGTTAACATTATGAATGAGTAACAAACATATTAATTACAAATATTTTTGAGTAGTTAGAACTGGAAAATTTACCAGAAATTTAAACAGTATTAACATACAGGGGTTATAAGAAGTAATTTTCAAAGTGATTGGGACACTGGATATGGACGTATGACTAATTTCTTTACTTTTACCGTACCCTTCCGCTCTGTGTGTTACTGCTGCAAGAGGGCAGGTAGAAACGAGGATCCGGTAGGGAATGACGTTGAGTCATCCAGCGTCAGTAAGTAGGTATTTAAGCTGATCTTTTATATCGTGACTCTCCTTGCGCTTTTTCATACGAGTGAATTGTTTTAACGTACTCTTTTGGATTCGAGCTCTATGGGAAGGAATACTTTCGGAATACCACTTGTTCACTCTCCTTCCGTGTTAAAAATATTAAGCTCATTTTCTTTCCTTATAGTTGTAATAGTGGTAATTCCAATAATTTTGTAAGATACCAAAGTCAGACAGATCATCGGATTAGTGATTGGAATACTCACATTCTTATCTTCTGTTAGTAAGATAGGGCAACATGACGTTTTATTAATGTATTTTTTAGTCTAATGATCAGTGGGCTAGGAGTTGCCGCATAGCTTTTTTTGTAGATTTGATAATAATATAAAATGATATGAAGAAGAACAATGTTATTCGAATATTTCGTGCGAAAGTATTTGAAGTTACGGGCATGCATGAAATCACCTACCTTAAAATTGTAAAGTTAATATTTCGTTATTATCCTGGAAATGGTGTCATGAAACAATTTACAATTCAAAATATGGTTTGGCAAAGTTACGTTATTCTAGACTGCCTGCACGCTAACCTTAGTTTACAGCTGAACATGACATTCATACCGCCCTAATTTAACAGTCCAACACCATAACCCTCCGGAGTGTATCAAAAAGGGACTGCAGCATCCCGTAAATTATACCAGGTTTATCAAAATCATATAAAAGTAGAAGTCAATACTTAGGTTGTTGAACTGCTCGGAGTAGCAGGCTCGCCGCGTTATTAAAATTTGCAGTAATTGTAATTACTTCCAATGGGGTACTATGGCGAACGTATGAAACACAAGAATATGTATACATCATAAAATATAAGCTCATATTGACAGTGAAATTGGAGGACATTTTCGTTTGGAAATCAAACAAAGTACGCATTATGGCCCGTGCATGGACAAATGTTACAAATAAAATCGAAGATGCCCCCAAGCAACCAGATACAAAAAGGAATTGGGAAGAAGTCACGGTATGGTCGTCATGTACTTGAACCTGAGAATGGCGTCTATACGTTGAAACTAGTTATACCGAAATAAATTTGAGTGGAAATAAACTTAGTTCGTTTCTTTTTCTTGTGACCATGCATTTCCCAAGTATTACGCCAGAAACCATTGAAGAGATAAAAGAAAATGGATAATAATTTACACACAAACCTGAGATAAGTGCAATTTTGAGTGATCTAAAGTCTGGTGGAAGATATAAAAGAAACAGATCGCGGCGGGACTATATGATAGTCGAATGGAACAAATAATATTAGATCATGAAACCATATCAAATTCATCATCATCATCGGTCAACAATCCTAGAATCGGTTAGACGTAGCCCTCCACTCAACTCCTCTATCGGCCAACCTCTTCATATTGACGTAACTCCTCTCTTTTACATCCTTCACAACTTGCTCCATATACTTCATACGAGGCCTGCCTTTTCCATTCTTCCCGTTCACTTTTCCCTCGACGATTGTCTTTATCAGGCCATCGTGTCTTAAGATGTGGCCTATTAAGTTGTCCCGTCTTCTTTTTTAGGTTTTCAGTAGACATCTCTTCTCTCCCACTCTTCTTAAGACTTCTTCGTTTGTCACTCGATGGATCCATTTGTTTCATCATTCTTAGCATATCAAAATAAGGTGGATAAATCAGTGGAAAGACCACATTCCAGACGCCACTCCATAAGATTCCAAAAGTTTATGGGTGGATGCTTTTATTTCATAATATTAGAAGATATTTTATTTGTGGAATACATTGTCTTTGAATGCTGAATGAACACGTCTTCCTACCCGAAACCCACCGGTGAAGAATTTATTGGAAGAATTGGCACAAGGCGGAACATAGGCAATGGGCAATTAGGGAAGAATAGGAGGGCCTTTGAAACTATTATTTGATGTCGGCAAATGTTTGAACGAAGAAAATGAGTTCTCTCGTTTTTCGTTTTCTCGCAGTTTGTCACTCATTCATTTTTGCAAAGACTGAGTAATCATTTTGCTGCGTAGCATAAAATAAAGACAATCGGCGTGTGTATCGTTGTTTTTTTACATAGTTCACTCCTACTCAAGAGTGGAGATATCCATATAGTAGAAGTGAAGCAATACGTTATTACGGGTGCCAGGTAGGAGATCGTTGACATAAATATTGAGAAGTTATGATGGTAAATACAGGGTGACACTGACACTAGTAAGATCAATTAAATTATTTGAAAATACATTTTTTAGAAATATGTACATGCATGTTTTTCAAACTGCAGTAATTTGTAACTATGGTGTTTTAGAAGAGTTTTAAATATGGGTATAATGATTGAAAGTTAACTAATGTAGAAGTGGAAGAGTGGAATAAAAAATAATCTAATGAATTTAACGAAGAGAAGACCAGGCATCCTAATCAGTCTTATTTTGATGAAATAAAGACAATTTTTGAGGGCGAAGTGAATGAATAAATGTCAAAATTATGTACCAAATGGCATTTGAGCAGCAAATAGCGAAGGATGTCAAAAAAAGAATGACATGAAAGAATAGGAGGGTTGGCCGATTATGGAATACCCCCTGCCACACACCCTCGCGGTGGCTTGCAGGGTATCGTGTAGATTTAGATGTAGAAAAACTAATATACCTAAGGACGTCAGCTTTCCCAAGAATAGTGTGATTGATGGGTTACGGGCGAGGCCACATTCAGTCAATTTTACTCTCGAAGCTCTGAAGAGGAATCATTACCCTTCAACATTGTAACTTTTATCGTTGCTTTTGTCATAAGTATTCAACTTGTCGTAATTTTCACTAACACAGTTATTTCTGCTTACCGAGGCTTAATTGGTGTTGGGTGTTCTCGCGCTGTATCTTTGTGTCTCTTTGTAATCTTTCGTCTTTTCGAGTACATTGAATTACTGTTTTTATTTATTTTAACCGTCGTGCGTTGCTCGTGGCTGGGACAATAGTTATATGAGTCATTGTTTTAAGGCAGAAGAAGCACTAGCGCAAAAAGATGGGTACCTAAATAGCTTTCCATAATTGCGGGAGTGGTAAGCAATGAAACATCTGATTAAATCGAAACTTCAGCATTACATCTACCTCTACATAATACCCTGCAAGCCACCATAAAGGTGTGGCAGGGGGTGAATTCTCACCAAACATGCACTACATATCATGCATAAAAGAGGATTAATATTAATTTACTTAATAGTCAAATTTCACCATTTAAAAAGATAAAAATAGCAAAGTAAGCATGCAAAAACACGCTGTTAGTTGGGTTACCTTCAAGTCCTTGTACCAACATGCAAATTCCTATGCTACGGATTGATTCACTCGTATTGGACATATTTACTGTTATTCATATCCCTAATTGTACGAGGAAAAAAGGACATTTTGAATCTCCCAGTTCCGAAATCAATTTCTCTAATTTTTTAATCATGGTCCAGTATACCATAGTAAGTTGGGGTTCGCAAAATATTTCTAACGTCTTCACTGAAAATATTATCTTGGACTTTATTTAAGAGATTAAGCCTAAATTTCAACCTGCGATCTGACAATGATTCCCATTTTAATTCATTTAATAGACTGGTTACGCTAGTATGGTTATCGTATCGTCCGTTTACAAATCTTGCCGATCTTCGCTGCACTCGTTCGAGTTCATTATTTAGACCTATTTCGTAGGGATCCCTTATACTGGCAGCATATTCCAAATAAGGTCTAGGAATTAGATCTTACCAGGGTTAGAGTCTACGAATATACGAATCATTACCAGTTGGTATACCAACTGTAAAACTTTCACCCAGAGACTTTGGTCCACAATCTGGAATTTCTAGGCAGCCTTTTTTCCGTTGTTTCAAAGTTTTCGTTGCTTCATTGTAACATGCTAGTTGAAATGAAGATTTAGTCAATGAATCGTTAAATATCGTAATAAGTTATTTATTTTTAGTGGCTAAGAATCACGTATGCATTATTTTATAGGAATCATTTGCATATTTCAGCAGGTAATGAAGTGGTGGATAATTTTTTGGAGAGTTCCCCACCTGAGCCCTAATTGTCATCAAGAAGTGGAATATTTCTACCAAGGCATTACATTTGGCCAATTAAAATAAGTTTAAATTATTCACCTATTTGGATCTTGGAGGGGGAGTATCCGTAAGGGTAATTCAGTCGAGTGTGATAAAATATTAAGGGTAGAAATATAAAGAGTAAGATTTCTTTGGACCTGTGGATGATTAGAGAACCTGAATGTGAACTGTCGCAGAATTTACATATACTTAATGAAACTATGCCATCAACCAAATATCGTCCTTCGTAGTTCTTCGTACCGTTCAGAGTGGGGTCTCATTGACCACTTAACCTTAATATGCTTCTTGCGAAGGTATCGTTCCTCCAGATGCTCAGAATATCCTCCCTTCTTCCCGTTGAAGGCGGCTATCCATTCCCTACCTCTTCCCCATGAATTGTGTCTTTTGCAACGGCTGTTAACGTAATGAAGCCTTTTTCACCCGTCCAAAATACTACAAATGTTACTACATTCTGTGGCTGTTCCATTTATGCCTTCAAACGTTTTTGTTTACCTTTTTTCTGTGTACTCCTATGAATTAGTTTCTTTATGATATGTACTGAGTTATCAACCAAATATATAAAAATGAAGTGGTGTCTGTCTATCTGTCCGCCGGTTCTAAGTTCGTTACGCAACTCCTCAAAAACTACTAAACCGATTGAGCTAAAATTTTGTAGGATTCTAGCGTATACACCAGAAGGTGCTATATGCTATATAAAAAAAATCTCAGGGCCCGGGTTCGATTCCTATCGCAAATTAAGTATTTAAATTGGTTTAAATGGACTTATTCAATTTATGGTAGTGCAAGAGTTTTTTCTTTCGCGCAGTATAATAACTAAATATTAATCGATATATTTTGTTCTTTCTGTATTTAATGGGAAAATGATTAAAATTTCTTACTCTTAATACCCATTTACACTCTGTCTCCGAGGTTTCTGGGCAATGTGTAATTTACGTTGAAATTTACTGCTTTTTTCGGTTCTTTTCCGAGCGTTGTTAAGGCCTTTGTCGTTTCCGAAATGAAAACATCGCATTGTGCTTTTTGGTAAGTTGAAATCCAGACCTCTTTATTATTAATATATGGATGGTTTTGCTTTTTGCGAGGATATAGGAAGGTACTGAAGGTATTGTAGGCTATTCGTGAAGCCAGGTCAGCCATATTTTTTGCACAAAGATACGTGCTGACTGCTAGCGCTACTCACGGTTTTAGAAGGCTTGCATTCGATTATAATTAGGAGTTTTTAAATGAATGCTTCAGCGATATTCAAATTGTGAATGTTTTATTATTAATTCTTCACGAGTTTGTGCATTTGAACCAACCTGGGATAAGAAGAGAAGAGATTTTCGAGACGCTTTCTAAATCGTTGTCTATGAAGTTAGCTTGAGATTTGAGATGGTTTAACAAAAACCAGGGAATAAAATTTAAATCCCAATGGAGTATAATGCCTCATTACGTATCCGCGGAATGTTCATTGATGCCATTGCAATGATGCTAAAAAAAGTCTGCCCAAAAGCGATGCCATTAATAGAATTGTTCTTTTCGCGAAGATATTGAAAGGTACTAAAAAAAATATCACAGCTAATTCTTGAATCTAGATCGGTCATTTCAATTGGAAAAATTTTACGGGCTTACTTTTCGCGCTACTCCCTGATCAAATAGGTTTACATTCAGTTAAACTAAGAGTTGGCATTTAAATGAAAGTTTCTACGGGGTTCAAAAGACATATTTTATGGATTGATACCGTATTCCGAAGTGGACCGCTTTCAAAATTGCTGTCTTTTGAGACACAAGAACGTGATAAGAAAGAAGATAGGAGTAGAAAGATGAAAAAAATGTAATATAGTTATGCGTCAATAATATAGTTAAAGGTATAAATATACGCAACCGAGCGACAAGTATTTGGTTTAAGAAGGCTAAATCTGTACTAGGTTAAATGAGTAGATTTTACTCTAATTGGAAAAAAAGCATAAATAAGTATCCATAGGAAGTTCATTGACGCCACTGTCATGAAGTTTTAGAATTGAAATGAACATATCATGCATAAGAGGCCAGAGAAAAATGTTTTTGCGGAAGAGGAGGGTCGTACCGTTCCCAAAAACCCGAATCTGGCCTCATTGTTAACAATATACAGACATTCGTATGCACCTCCCCTTCTAACCTCCTTTGTTTCTTCTGGCCTGAAAGTTTGTAAATAATATTCTTATTGTTGTGAAGGCCCAGGTATGAGTCCAGGCAGTAATTATATGAATACATTGGTTCAAATTATATTTATGTTTCCAATACTGACTTGGAGCCACACCTAACTTCATAACACAAGTTTTTTTCACTCCTTCCTGAAAAATGTTTAAGTTTCTTAATACAATTTTTATTTATTATATTTCTCCCTCCCGTTGAATTTCAATGGGCACCTTCAGCTAGTTATTTTATATATTTTTTGTTCATTGTAGTCAGCCACACACCTTTATGGTGGCTTGCAGGGGATTGTGTAGATGTAGATTAAATTGTCAATCCAAGCAAAATTTATTAATTCAAATTCAAACTCACGACCTAAATCTGTATAGCCTAATGACCAAAGAATGCAATCCCTTAACTGATTGGCTAAGCAACACTTGATAATATGCAAACCCGAAGGATTTTATTCGAAATCTACTGCGTTCGACCCAGGGATGAGCTCCCAGGGTGAAATTAAAAATCACTGAGTAATAAGCTAAAATAAATGTCATTTCATGTGTGGCGTGGGCCTGCTGTGGATTATCTGACCCTTATACCCCTTTTTTCATCATGCAAAAAAACATTTATATTTCCCACATTTTGAGTTGTTAACGATGTCTTGTTTGTTGGATTGGGAAGATGTTTTTGAAATACCAAGGTAAGGTAGTTTGAGTTCTATTTGCGAGCACGTATTTCAAAGTCTGCATCTACATAAGACACTGCAAGCCACCATAAATGTGTGTGGCAGGGAGGCAGAATACATTACAGCAGCTCTTCTACATTTACATCTACATAATACCCTGCAAGCCACCATAAAGGTGTGTGGCAGGGGGTGAACTCTCACCAAACATGCACTACATATCATGCATAAAAAAAGATTAGTACTTGTATAGGTACTGTTCAAAACTACGCTATTTAAAAAAAGCTCCTATGAGCTGCTGTAATGTAGTCAGCGTAAATGAAATATATTTTGTTTAATTCATATGCGTAATACCCTCCAAGTTACTACAAGGATTTGTGGACCTGGTTGAACCATCATCAGGTATGCGTTGACAATCAAAGATACTTTCATTGCCATGCAGGCATGTGTAGAGACCTACTCCATTTATGCACCACTTACATGAAACCAAGAAGAGTAACAAAGCTTACCACCCTGAGGAAAATATTATTCATGCAACCACGTGAGACGCGAAATGTTAGCTGTAAATCACACTTAATTGCTGTATGAAAATGTGATAGTTTTTGATTGGTTAGGCATTTCTATTAATAAATTAAAAAATGGAATTATATCTCATAAGCATGCACGAGTAAGTAGTTTTAAAATATATATACGTTAACTAAAAGAAATCGCTACATTCTAATTTCTGTATCAAAATATCCAACGCCTACCTACTCTGATTTTTCCATGAATATTCACTGCAATGTATTACTTTTCCTAATTTTTGGCGGAGAAAGTGATTTTTTTGAATTTATCCGTCCTACTATCTATCTTAGTCTATCTTCGGGATCTAATCTGTTGTAGTACGCTGGCGTTTTTCATATACATGAAACATCTTCAGTTAACCTATTCGCTTTTGTGTCCGTAATTAACATTCATGATCTGTTTATGAAGATATACGCAATCGAATAAGTTACGGAATCACCCAATTCACCAAATTAATAACTACTCAATGCTTTAAGTACTGCAGATTTATACACTGCCACACACCCTCGCGGTGGCTTGCAGGGTATCTTGTAGATGTAGATGTATATTTTACCTTAGAATTGTTGTCACCATAATATGTATCTTATGCTAAATAAATACAAGGCATGGCAATGGTTTCACATATTGCAGCTCACGGAAGGAGTTTCTCTAGGTAAAAAGGAAGAAGGATTTTCATCTCATTCATGACATACCAAATATTTTCGTTTCTCTGCAATGGATATTAACGCATGCATATTCACGCGAAGATCGATTCAAACTCCAAGAGTGAAGCTATAGAATTTCTTTCGCCATCATTACAATATACGGTGCAATTTATGAAGTAGGTATCAACAATATTTCACTCCTCAAACAACTGCGTAAAGTTTCAATCAAACTGAGAGTGTTTCTGCAGCTTTATTTTAGATAAGTTGACAATGAGCTTGGCACGATAGAAACGCTGATTGTTCATATTAAAGCTATCCAAGGAAAAAATATGATAGGCAATGAAGATTTTTGATTGAGTTTTACATGCTTCTGTTAGACAAAATGTAAACAATTTTTATGTTGAGCAGTGGAAACCTTTATGCTGTAACGTGGATAAATATTGATTTCTATGTCTGGTTGTGGTTTATGCCACATACCCTTGCATTGGTTTGTTGGATATTCTGTAGATTTGGATGTAGGCTATGATAAATGTATTGGATCTATTTAAGGGCTTTTGAATTCAGTATAATCTGCATCTACGTAATATCCCGCGAGCAACCACGAGAGTGTGTGGTAGGGGGTGATGATCACCAAATATGCTCAATCCTCTGAGTAAGATGCCTATGCCTGACTAGTAGCCTATGGAGTGAATGTACTGTTATTTCTTTGTTCAAATACGAAAATACTGCAATGGAGCTGAAATAATATAGATATAAACGTCTTTCGTATATCATTTATTCATGTTTGAAAATAATCCTTAGAGAATACAAATCGGAACAGACAACGGAAAAAGAAGAAAAGACTTCCACTTCCTTTCCTTGTAAAAAAAACGTAATCTTCCTCCCTTCTTTATCTACAGCGGTTTCCCCCACATGAAAAGAAATGTCATCGCTCTAATTTTGGGAAAGGTAGTTTTGATCAAAGTTAATGTGACGGAAAATGTCAATTATCTTGATAGAATCGTCATGTTCATGATTTTTGTGCCTGTCATTTTCTGAAAACATCAAAAAGTAAATCTTCAGGCTTCAGGATATAAGGTACCTACTCACGGACTTATTTGATCACCTTGATGATGATTGTGATGTCAATTGAAACCTATGTTGGTGTCAATAAAATATTTCTTGAACCTTACCAAGTGTTTCTCCTATTGTTCCGTAAATATAACTATGCGATGGTATTTAGTTGCTAGAAGGAATCTTTCTTACAAAATGGTTATTTCTTCACAAATTCCTCTGGAAAATAACTTAGCGCGGAGATCGATATACCACCATGATCAGTGTTTTTTTTTAATATCTTCGCTCCTCAAACAACAACTATCGTCAGTGCAATTGGTTCGAATGTGTATTCTACGATTGAAATATCGATCATAGGACAATACCAGAAATTCCACAGAGAAAAAATCACTCACCTTGACCTGGATTCGAACCCGGATCTTCGGCCAGGTGCTTTTTCCAAATAAAGTTGTTAAAGTATCTGGCCGGAAATCAGACGGTCAAGACGAATGATTTTTTTTTCTCTGTGGAATTTCTGCTATTGAGAAATTTCGGCAGGTTACGCCGTTAAGGTTCTCGCGGCCAGTTCGCGGACCTTCAATTTGGGCAAAGGACAATCACCATAATGAGAGAACTGGAGGATTAGGACAATGGACTGGACCAACAACATATTATTAGGGAACATCTCTTCCGATCCGACATATTGAAGATGTTTTTATTTCCACGTACTATTAAGGATCTGAATAGCCGTGATTGTATTCAAAAATCTACACAAAACTATCTTTGCACACTGTTTTGCGTGTAGGTATGAGGTCTTTTAGCTGACCCAGCTAACAACACGTTTAAGCATGCTTGCTTTACTCTTCATATCTTCTTTGTATTGCTGTAGTTCGACTAAATTATAGCTACTAATCCTCTTTGAGCACGAGAGGTAGTGCATGTTTGGTGAAGGCACTTCTTAATGGTGGCTTGCTGGGTATTATGTAGGCGATACGGTTTTCTACATGATTCCTACAGCGTGCTGTTTCGAGTATTCGCAAGGATTCTTTATTTATTCTGCACTTGGGACATTAGCATAAAACCTCATCCAGTTGTCCCCCAGGAATTAGGGTGGATTAACTCGTTCTTCCTGGAGCGATCTACTTACTGTAGCAGGTCATTCGGCCCGTAGGCTTGGCCGTTGGACGTCTGATAGTTGGCATTGGAAGACCATGCTTTGCTGCAGACGCCGTTTCAATGAAGGGTCCTCCAAGTTCGGCATGGCCTTTCTTCTAATACAACGGATCAGATACTGTCGACCACCGTGAAGCGTCACTAGACCAACATCGCTATATTTCCTCCTCTCAGCCCACAGAACGCGGACGAATACCATCTTCTTTCTTGTCCTTCATAATGATAGGCCATTATGGCGTAAGTCGTTGTTTGATATCGTGATCTAAATCGCTAAAATTAGATAATTTGTTCACAGATGTTGATTAATAAAGTTGAAGTCTATTCGCTCGGATGTGGAGTGATCCTTGCGAAAATATTGCATGTAATAAAATCATGAATTGGCCTGGTGTTGCTCTGAGGCATTGACGAAAGGATCAGGCCTTCGTGTAGCATGATCTCCACGGTTATGAGCTGCCTATGAAGAAGTGTTGGGATCAGTGCGGTGAAGATTTTGATGGTACCTTATCTCGTAGCTCGCCTTGCCACTGGTAGGAACCAGTAATGACGAGGGATTGAACGCTGCTCTTCTCAATCCGAAGCGGCCTTTCCCCATGGCCCACGGGCGGCTAGCTCTGTGAAGCAAGAAGACGCAGCTGTCGCAAGAGAAGCCGGAGGTCTTTCCGCCCTTTTCCTCCTCCCTTCCCCTCAAAAGCTCCCTTGGTTTTGCCCTTCTACATGTGGATGACGAGAGGGCGGGAAACGGGAGGCAGGCGGCAGGCAGTTTGAGTTAAAACGAGGGAGGAGGGCATGGCGGATCGTGGGGCTGACGTCACCGGAGCTCCGGAGCCTCCCATTGGTCGGCGGCGGGGACCGGTGGCGTGGCTTTGGCGAGGCGGGGTCGATAGTTGGGCGTCCGTCGCGGGAGGAGGTGGGGGACGGAGGGGAATGAGAGAGGGGGTTAGGGGAGTCGCTGTTAACTCTAAAGGGAGGGGGGAGAGGGGAGGGAATGGAGGGAGGGTGGGGGCGGAAGGGCAAAGGGAGGAACCAAGGAAAGCAGTCTGGCGAGAGTCGCCGAGGTGGTTACGAGTATTGGATACGGAGGGATCGTGTCGTTACCCTTCTGGATATTTTTATTTCCCCCCACCCCCACACCCCTTCCCAGAGTACTTTCCACAACCACCACCACGCCATATTGACTGGATTTTGGGACACTTAGCGAGTTTTTGGTGAACTATAGCGAGTGCGGAGTGAACATTTGTGCAGCCTCTTCATCTGGACTACTCCTCTACGGTGCATTGACGGATTAAGTGGTGTGTTCCAGTGCGCGCGCTTCCTCCGATCGTTAAATATACGACTGCTTGTGTGCCGCCGCTTCCTAACCGGTGGGAAAAGAACGGACGGCTCCCTCGGTCGAGTTGTGATAGCTCGCTGGCCCGTTCTTTCTGCCTGGCTCACTCCGCGAGGAGAGAGATCGTGATGGGAATGCGACGACGGTGTCGTGTGACGACGACGCCGCCACTGCTTGCCGAGTGAAAGCGCTCCACCGGTCGAGGGAGGTACCCGACCCAGCTAGGGGCTGCTTGTGAGCGGGGGGACGTGGCTAGGGAATCCGCCGGGCGCTGACGCCGCGATCGCCGGGAAGCCGATCGCCAGACCCTCGGGGTCCGTGTGGGAACGATAGGCCTCTCGTTTTTCGCGGATTGACGTCCCGCTTTCGCTTCAAATTCTCGCCAGTGTTTCCGAGTGTTGTTTACCGCCTGGATTACCATCTGGATACTCAAAAGACACTGCCCAAATGGGTTAACGGCGAAGTTTCGGATACCATATTCACCACGCACATCAACCTGGAATCCGAAGACTTCGAGAGCTGACTTGACGTGGAAAATATTTCGTTACTGAGGTAAGTCTTTGTTGTGTGGATGCGTTTGATTGCGTGTGTCATGCTTTCTATCTTATCAAAGCCGCTTGATGCCCATTGAATAGGTGAATGCGTATTCAGCCCGCTTTTCTTTGATCTGTCTTGTGAGTTCTTATCTTCCTTCGCTTTTCCGCCTAGCTTTTGAAACCCAACTAACCGGCTCGTTGCTCGCAGTAACCCGACTTTCGTTCCTCTACTCACCTGCCTATTACGATGCACTGCTTGTGTGTGAGTGTTTTGCTGAGCGTGAGTTCTTTTTTGGGGTTTTCTGTACTGTTTCCTGGTGGATTACTCCTTGGCTTAATTTTAGGTTGTCATCATTGCGTTTGTGATGAATCTATGTTCAGGGATATGATGATGTCCTGTGTGCAGTGCTATTATCTATTCGTCTTCCCCCCAGGTTCTGCTCGAGAACCCCCCTTTTTTCGTAGGTCTCTCTTCGGGGTGGGATGGCACCGCAGAGGATACTTCCCCCTCCAAGGCAGTGTCCTAGCTTGCCCCCCCCCCCTCTTCTCCCCCTTCCATCTATCCCTTCCCTGCCCTTCTTCCCCTCCCCTCACCAATGTTACGCTCCCCTTTCCCCTCTGCCTCCCCCGAAAACTCTCCCTCCCCACTCTCGTTACTTCAGGCAGCGGTGGCAGCAGCAGGCAGACAACGTAGTGAGTACCCCCCCACCCTCCCATTCCCCTCGCTCATCTCTTGCGCTCCCCCCCTCAAATCCCCACTCTACTGCTATCCGTCTATCCGAGCCAGGGAAATGGGAAGGGTCGTCTTTTTCTCTCCCTCCTTCCCTTCCCCTCTCGCCCTGAATGCCATTGTGTTCCTTTCCTTTCACACTTCGGCCCCCTTCTCGCCCCTCACCCTAGACTCTTCCTTTCCCTGGTTTTCCGCGCGTGGAAGAAGGCAAGAAGAAACCAAGAGGCCAGGCGAGAGGAATAGGGGAGGGGAACTCGGGATTTGTACCCCCGGAGCTGGTGGGGGAAAGACTATTTCCTCTCCCTTCCCAAGTGTGTCCCTTTAAAGATTCTGGGGGCGCAGGGGACCGCAGCATTATTAGGCTCGCAGCTTTTTCTGTGCACAGGGTCCTTTGCAAGGGTGCCCATGGCCGAGGGAAGTCGCTTATCGTGTCCTTTGGGTATGTTTTAGTGAGGAAGCCACGGGTCTTCCCTCGCTTTATCTACTATTTCACAGGGGTGGGATGCCATCAATGGTAAAGCCGAACTGCTTGCTACCTTCCCCTAACACCTCAAGATTAAAGTTTAGAAACCCCTCGGGTACCCCGACGAATCTACATGCCTTTTTTGCATGCGCTGTTTTATTGCATGGCTCTCTTACTATCTTACGGATTATCGCCTGAGTGTATTCTTTTCCAGCCTCCTATATGAACTTCAACTGTGTTGCTGTCATGGGTAAGAAAATTTCCAATCAGGTTGGCGGAGGTATTCCTGTTGTGAAGTATAGAGTCGGGGAACGATATACCTAACAATATTCAGATTGTTATTGACCATTGATGCTCCCGTGGGTCTTCGAAGGACCACGTGGCTAAATCGGCCTGGTTTAACCCCGGCATTCTTGAGTCATTCAGATAACCATGCCCTCGATTCAGGACATTACTCGGTAGATGACCAGGGTGTTTGCAATGAAATGGTACCGAATCTATTGTTGGGTGTTACTTGAGAAACCCGCGTAAGGTTTCTAAAGACTGTCATTTGTGGATATCGACGTACTGCATATTGCGACACTGCACGCTGTGCTGGAGGGGGCGTGGGACCCATGTCTAATTACGAAGCCCCAGAGCGGCGGCCGGAGACCCCTCGCTCTGGGATAATGGAAGAGGGGTTGGTTGGCACCGAATTCCTTCCCTTCCATTGCGTACCCATTCACCACCCCTCCTCCCGCTCACCCGAAATGCCATGGTCCCCCACCCTCGACCCCGGCTCCGACCCCCTCTGCCGCCAGGGGCGCTGGCGGCGCATGGTCCGTGTGCATTCCGCTCTTTACACGTGGGCAGCCCACCCCAAGCTCTCAGTCCGTCCTCCGCTTCCACTGCAATCTTACGACGCTGGCTCAGAAGGGGGCTTGGAGTTCGAGCCTATTCGGACGTTAATGTTGCGAGCCGAAGTGCGGGCGTTGAAGCCGATCCGGAGCCACGAGAGAGATTGAGATAATAAAGGCGGGCTCTCTGGGCGGCGTTGCCAGATCTCGGCGGGGGTGGGGGATGGTGGTTTGCCACTGCCCGTTCCCCTCCTTCGCTATCACCCTCCGCAGACCGTTCCCTTTTTTTATGCTGCCGGCGTCTGGTGTTTTCCTATGCGATAAAGAGGAGGGCTGCGTAGGAGAAGTCCCGGTGGAATGGGTAGCTGTTCCTTATCCCTCCCCCTCCCCTATATCCTCAGGGGCCTTCACAGGCGCAGGGTTCCTGCGCACTGTGTAGACAGGTGGGAGCGGCATCTCGTCACCCAGGGAGTCTGTGCTGTCAACCCGGAGCGGGAGAGGGGGATTCTTTGCACAAGTTGAAGTCGGTTGGCGTGAAGGAATTACCCGACGACTGGTTTAAATGCCACCACCTCTCCTCAGTAAAATACCTTCAAATAAAGAGGAAATCCTCAGGCTTCACTTGGGGGAACCGCATGATAGTAAATAAAATAGTCTGCTACCAGAAATAATGCACATTTGTTCAATGAATATATGTTCCCTTCCAACTCTCCCTTCCTGAACATACCTTTTCTCTCCTCCCGAACTTGACCCATCTCCTTAACCCTCCCCCTCTCATCCGGCCAAGTCACAACTAGTTACTGCTCTCCCCCCCCCCCCCCATTTCCCATTGTTGCCCCAACCCATGGATCACGTGAACACCTTGTGGGTATATAATGAGCTCGCGGACTCTCCGCCTTGATAGTGATTGTTAAACAATCGAAACCTAGGTCGGTGAAAAGTTAATTTGTGGAATCTTACCAAATAATCATTTTATTTTCTAAAATATCTTCACTCGCGGAATTAGCTAACAAAATCTCGTGCGTTGTCTTTTACGCATGGATTTGAAGCTTGCAAATACTTTGACCCAACCCGGGTAGCGTACTATCCACGCAATTTAAGTCATAGCTGTTTTCCCATAGTAGATGATATATCATGCTTGACTCCTCAGGTTGAACACCACCTGATTTATTTCGAAGTGTTCACAAAATTTTGCCAGAGTTTTTGTTACGCTCTGCAATACTGTAGTTAATGTTCTATTGCCTATGACGTTCATACTTTGAAATCGTTAGTTTGATGCCAATTGAGCGACAGGAGATACCAAGGTAGACAGATAGGTACCAAGGTGACGAGCTGCATTTCTCTAATAGATATGGCATGGTTAGAGAAAATCGCGTCCGAAGGTGGCCAAACATTATTTTCTTACATAGTTTATAATGTTATAATTGAATACATCGTTTCATGTGATTGTTTACATGAATTCGTGCAGCATATTCTCCTTGCCTTGGATAAAACTTTCTTATTGTTTGGCGGTAGTGTGCATTTTTTCTGTGGAAGGGAATTCATGTTTATTCTTTGGCTTCAGTTATAGTTGATGAAGTTTAATTTCAAGTATAAGAAAATCACGTAGTTAAGTCACATTGATATAGTGTAAAATAAAGTGCATAAAAGTGGAATTTTCCGTTTTCCCGCCATATCCGGCTGCTGTAATTGTTTATATCATAAGCAATCAAGTAGTTTTACCTAATAGCTATCGATGTTGTGATTTTCACGATTTTAATTTCACCTCATCGATGAAGTGAAATTCAAGTTCTGTTGGTGCAGCGTTCTGTACGATTTTGCAATTTACCTTCTTCTGTATATATAATTCGAATTTGTACCATCTTTTCGTCTTTTTCGTGAAAGCATATCGGAGAGCATTTTTTTATATTTTCTGAAACCTTAACGGTAGACGCGTTAGAGAACCATCATGTAGAACGCAAGCGCAATTGCAAAATGATTATGGGCCTATAGCAAGAAGAATAATGACGTCAATATCTTAGCATCCAATATCATTGTTGAACTGCGTTGAATCCTTTAATACGTTCCATTTCACTTTCATTGCACTTGGTAAAGATTCTTGCCGAGGGATTCGGTGAAATCACCTTTTGTAGTGATACTTCTTTTTGTTTCTCGACCGTTCTTAACCATAATCTCAACCATTTTTTACTTTCCTTCACATATCACTGACTTGTGTGGGTTGAATTTAGATACGATCTCTTCTCAACGGGTGGATGATGTGAAAAGGATCCTTCCATCTATAAAAATATCTCATAACCGCCGGAAATTGCCTTAAGGTGGTGGTTACGTATGATTTACCTGGCCTACTCTCATTTTCCAGAAAATCAATATATTCAATAACGCCGAAACAAATTTCCTTATCGTCTCTTGGGGGAGCGTTATCCCCGACCCCGGGCGCCACTCATTTCAAGGCAATTGCTGTCGATGGGCGCAGTGGGAGAGGGGTGAGTGTCCTGTTTCTGGGGCGAAAATTGTCGTACCGAAATGGGTAGTTAACTTAAAAGGACTGCTGTGGCTTATCGCTCATGATACTGGGGACATTCATTTTGTCAATAAGTTTGGGCAAGCCAGTCGAGTTATCCCGCTTTCATTTGAGAGGGCCCTTTGCGTTGTCCTCTCCCTTTTTCATATATATTCACCAATCTATATCATTTGACCAGGACCTTTTGTCCTGGTAAAATCCTCTCTGACTCTAATGACCTCATCCTCTGCCTTGTACTATATTATGCATCACCTCGAACGGACCACTTCAAAGTGTCTCCGACAACTTCGTTTTTACCGCCGCAACAATCAGCACGTTTTTCCGTATTTGCTGCTTGTATTATCTTAATTATATTAGTTTAATCATAGAATCCTCTTTGAGTGAAGTCTCCTAGGTCAGCCATCGTGTCGTCTGGTCCAGGTGTGAGCTAGCATTGCACATTTTCAATTTTATATTAGATATTTGGTCTTTCGTTCCTTTAGAATAGTTTTTCGTAGACTCTCTGTCCCCCTTTCACCACTTCGGAGTGTTCATTTCCCATGTTTATTTTTTTTCCTTTTTGACTTCATGTTTTCCCTCGCCCTTCCTGTCTTATTACCTATCCAGGTGTCCAATTCTTTTCCTCCTCCTCCTTATTCACCGTCCATTGTAGACACTTATATAAACCATAAATAAATTCATTTAATTTATTGATTCATCCACATTCACTATTCTCTCGTCTGCTTTTCCTGCTCCCCAATTATGCCTCCTTGTTCGTCTATCTTTCCAGTCATGTCGTGCGTCGTTCCCTGAATGCATCTACATAATACCCTGCAAGCCACCTTATAGTTGTGTGGCAAGGAGTGAATTCACACCAAACATGCATTAAATTCATAAAATTAAAAAGGGATAGTAATTATATTCCAATCTAGACATAACAATTTAAAAAAATAATAAATTCCTCCGCAAGCGTGCAATAACGTGCTGTTAGTAGGGGTAGCTTATAGTCTTTATACCATCCTGCAAACTACTTATGCCTACATAACCATTTATCTACTTTTATTTAAACTATTGGATATCACGTCTCACATGCCTGCAACCTTGTCTTAGAAGTGTTTAATGAATTTCTTAGGGAAGTAATATCTTTTTCGTGGTTATATCGTGGTCCACTAATTTTCCGTGGGTATTCACAGAAGCTCAAGGTGTTATTTTTCGTCTTATCCCCTATTTCAATCATTATATTGCTCTGTTTATATTAAACTTCAAATTGTGCCATAATGTTTTTTTCCAATTTACGTATATGCTTAAATTTATGTCTTTCCAATCATTGGTTGTGGTCAGCAAATGCCACAGGGTGCGATATCCTAATTTTCACCACTGAATTGAATGTTTCATATTCTGAGCGTGGAGCATTAATATGGTACTTTCCAAGTTATTAGTGGAGAAGCGCCATAATTATTTCTAATTATTCTCACCACCATCGCAGGTAATACATATATCCAAATGGTTTCTCGCAGCTCTCCTCTTGGTTCTCGTATAAGCTAACCTCATCATATTTACATAAATCTTCTTATGTGCAACCGTAACTATCTGCTCTAAATTTCTCGTACGAGGCCTTTTTTGCCATAAAATTCACTGCGGAAGGCGATACTCTGTAGAACCGATCCATGTCACAAGGATAAAAGGTACTTGGTAAAATAGAAATAAATACCTCTTCCCTTCCCACTCCCCCCTCCTAAACATTCCATCAGACTTCCCTTTACCCGTTGATCCCCCTGCCTCGTCGCTTCAAGTTCCCTCCCCCCCCCCCCTTCTCCACAATTACTGTGACCATATCTTCCCCCACCCGCAACCCCTCTAGTATATTTAGAGCTGCTAGTCTTCAGAGAGTTGAATTTTACCTGATGATTTCTTAACGGGTGAAACAGGTTGTACCTGATTAAATTTTATTTTATTTTTTTTATTTTAAAGAAAGAAAACCACATACAGCGATGATGCCATTTTTAGTGGCCATAAACAGTACATAAATTTTATAACATATTCCAGAAAAAATAAATAAAGTAAAAGTAACAGGAAACAAATAGTAGGGAAGGCTATTCTGGGGACAGATGCGAAATAGAAAGGCTAATGAACGATGCAAGAATACCTAAGTCTTTGGATGTAGAGACACGCTTTAGGGAGCAATTAAGAACAGCATAATTAAATTCATGGGCGAACTTTTTTGGGAAATGGACATCACGCTACATTTGTCTGGGTTTAGTTAAAAGCTTCCATACATTGCACCAATTTGATGCCTGCCGTAGGGCATCTTGTAGTTCATAACAATCGGAGGGCGCTTGAATGTTCTTGAAAAGTTTGCAGTCATCGGCGTAAAGTAGGGTGTGAGCTTGGGAAGGAGGCAGTAGGGAGGCAAAATATCAATATTATGTGGAATCTTACCAAGTATTTTTTATCCTCGTGACTTCTTTATCATTATTCACTATCTCTGTTCCCTCACCATCCCGACAGTGACTGTCCTCGTCTGACCATTATGTCTTACTTTCCTTCAGTGACAATGGTTCTCGCAGGAAAGGCCGGCAGAATCTTTAGAATGAGCGGTGGTCGAGATGCCTGTATTCTAAGCCTGTAAGATATCCGCTTCAAGAAGTTTTCTCGGGTTGTTCATGACGCCGATTCACCGGGAAAGCACCAATTCCTACTTCAAGATATCATCTACATCTACATAATACCCTGCAAGCCACCATAAAGGTGTGTGGCAGGGGGTGAATTCTCACTAAACATGCACTACATATCATGCATGAAATTTGTAATTAAAAATTAAAATAGCAAAGCATACATGCAAAAACATGCTGTTAGTTGGGTTAGCTTTAAGTCCTTTTACCAACATGCAGCTACCAATGTTATCCAATGCTACACTCGTACTAAATACATTTACCGTTTTTCATATCGCTAATAGTACGAGGAAAAAAGGACATTTTGAATCTGTCAGTTCGGCAATCTATTTCTCTAATTTTGTGATTATGGTCCAGTCTACCATAGTAAGTTGGGGTCCGCAAAATATTTTTAACATCATCACTGAATCATATCCGCTGTTTACGTGTCTTGAGATCCCCTGGGTGGGCCCCACAGGGCTTTACTTGTGGCCCGCGCTCGTCCGGTATCTCCACCCTTATCGGTTCCGGGATGAACGAGACATTTGCCGCTCACCTATCTCGTTGCTGCGAGGGGTGGCGATGATGTTTGGAATGCGGGTGCTGAGGAAGAAGCGTCAGCCCGCACCCCAACCGCCGCGCCCAGCACGCACTGTGTGCATCTGATTTTATATTTCCCCTTTCGCGCGCATGCATTCAAGGCCCACCCTCCAGAGCGCCGTTGTGGGTGGGTGAGGCTTCTCCAATCTCTGGACAAGTGAGACCCCATTGCCTTTTTCAGTGTGCATGATATAAAACTGTTCTGGGCCGCGTGCCACCGCAAGCAAATGTGACTGGGGTTGACTCCGAATCAAGCATGCATTTTCAACGAGTGAACACTTGTATTGTTATTTGCTATCTCTATCAGGGTTGCCAGACATCCCGGATTATGCGGGACAGTCCCGTATTCGTGCTAAATGTCCCGCGCAAGGAAAAAGTGTTATTTTCAGTATACGTAACACTGTTAATGGTATTTATTATTTATTAATAAACTGCCCTGTGATGTCGATATAACATCCGTAAAATCATTCTTAAAGGAAGTTCACTAGTTGTCGATTATGTCACACAATGTCAGCACACCTGTAGATGTAGAAGGGTGTTACGATAGGTTGAGTAGTGTTTCAGAATTAATACAAGAATTTGGGTGGGAGTCATTATCAGAGCGTAGGTTAAGGTACAGATTAAATCTAGATAAATTTCAATCGGATAGCTTTACTGAAGATGTTAGGCACATATTAAAAACACCAGCGTATTATGCTAGATTCGACCAGATAAACAAGAATAGAGAGATAGATTGTCGTACTGATAGATTCAAAATGGCATTTTTCCACCGTACTATAAGAGAACAGAGTGGGCAGCATAGCAAAGGAATAGGTACGGCATATATTTTAAAGTAGTCTGTGGTGCATGATGCATGTATTAACCCCTTAAATACTATAGATACTAACAATCTAGTTGTATGAGTCCCTATGGTAGCTTGTTTGCATGTCGGTAGTGCATGCTTGGTGATCTTAACCCCCTGCCACACACCCTCGCGGTGGCTTGCAGGGTAGCGTGTGGATTTAGATAGATTTCCTTTATTTTGCTTTCAGGAATCTGGCAACCATGATCTCTATTATCAACTGATTTAGCGTGAAAAGAGGAAACTTCGCTTTCAATTTATCCCCCACCTTAAACGATATCGAGCCAATGGATCTCATTTCTGGTTTTATGTTAAAAACCCAAGTTCGTATCTGAAGAAATGACAGACATATACGGTTCCGTCATTGGCAAACTTGTGTCCATCACTATGAAGTCTGTAGTCGTAAATAATAATACAAATACTTTTTCTCATTCCATTTCAAATGAAACTCATGTATTGCATAAATTCTTAATATTTTACTAAAAGAGCCAACTAATGACCTCCAGCGTAATATCATTAATTTAAAACATCACGAGATGAAATATCTATGGTAGTTTACCACCTTATGTTACATATTGATCCTCATCACTTCACCTCTTCTTTAAGCTTTAATATTCTCAGTTGACAGTGATGCAAATATACGAAAGTGTAGTTCCCTAAATGTACATTGTTTACTTTAGTATGGAGAAGAAAAATTATCTTTTGTTTCATGAGCTTGTCTATGGTATTCTTCCACATATTTATATTATGTCTGCATTTGCAAATATTGTTTCGTTCCTAACTGCTTTATGCTCGAAGAGAATCCATTTATTTTTGTGGTGAGAGCAAGATGAATGGAAAATGTCATTCTTACCATCATGCAATAACTATAAAGCGAGGGCACTTCTTTACAATATGGCACATGGCGTGGTAAGATTACATTCCAGTTTTCCTATCAATGGCTGTGGATATCTTGTTTTTTCGTGAGTTTCTTTGCCGTGCCTTCATGGGGTCCATCCGATACACCTATCTAGGGGCCAATATTGAGTGGTGGCTCCTGCGAACGGACTCCAGTCAGCCGTAGCACGAGCGCGTGCCTGCATTATTCCTTTCGTCGCGTGTCGGTCGTGTGCGTGATGCCTTGTTTTGTGCACCTGAACCGCCCATGCCGGGCCCCCACCCCCCTATTACTGGCGACCCCGAATGCATGGATAGCGAAACCCTCTTGCTACGCGCGCGTCCCTTCCCTTTGTGTCGTCGTCATGGAGACCATCTCTCCACAACTCTTCACCCTCCCCCGCTTCCTTCTTCATCCCCTTCCCACTCTATACGTCCCAGAGAGGCAAGGAAGGGGAGTTCAAAGTCTGACCCGTGTTTGTCTCCAGAAGATGTTCTGTCAACTTGTATTGTAGTCTTAATTAATTAATAAGTTATTACGTACATTCGGATTATTCAAATGAATACGTACACCTAGTTCTCGGGATCATATTATATCGTCCACATGCATTTTATTTCTGGTTAAAAAGTTTTTAATACGGGTAGGGTTGAGTGGATTCATCTACATCTACATAATGCCCTTCAAGCCAAGGCGATGGTGTGTGGCAGGGGTTCAAGATCACCAAATATCCACAACTTGCATGTAACTAAGAGCTACAATGCTGCTGCATCACGGGAACATATTAAATATAACAGACACGTGCAAATAGATGGTTAGTATCATCATAGAAATGAAGGGATTGCTGGTTATAAAGGCATTTATATAAAAATGTTATTCTGGAAATCCCACCTTGCGTGGGTCAGTGATCTTAAAACATGCATTGTACTCTACAGACTGCTCTAGCAATTTTTTACCCACCTAACTCTTTGCTATACTGCCTGTTGTGTTCTAGTATGGTACGCGGAAAAAATTACATTTTAAATCTATCGGTACGACAACCTCTCTCTCTCTCTAAGCAGGTTTATCTAATCAAATCTAGCAAAAATCACAGGGGTTCTTAATGTATACCTAGCATCTTCGGTGAACCTATCCGTTTTATATTTTATTATGATTCGTTGCTTTTATCTGGAAGAAGTTTCTTCCAGCGGATGTGGAAGTTAGGAAAACGAAAGTTCCTTCGACCCTAAAGTGTCAGAATATTCTTTCTCGCACATTATGCTGCTTGGCCTCGTCTCGTCTACTTATTGTATTTTTTGGGTCTTCCCTTATATTTGGTTTTTCCATTTCGGCGTAACTATTGAGTGTTTTTATCCCGTGATCTACATCTACATTACCCTGGAATATCCGATACCCTGCAAGCCACCGTAAAAGTGTGTGGCAGGGGGTGAATTCTTACCAAACTTGCACTGCGTATCATGCATAAAAAAGGATTAGTATTTATATACTATTCTAAACTTCACTATTTAAAAAAAGATAAAAATAGCAAAGCAAACGTGCAAAAACATGCTGTTAGTTGGGTTAGTTTCAAGTCCTTATACCAACATGCAGCTACCAATGTTATCCATTGCTACACTCATATTGGATATATTTACAGTTATTCATATCCCTATTAATACATTTGTGTGTGTGTGTGTGTGTGTGTATATATAGTGTAGGTATATTTATATATATATTTACAGCTGTTCAGGTACTTATAATACGAGGGAAGACATTTTTGAAAATAGTTTGTGACTCTAAGTAGTATCGTCTTTGGGGAATTTTGAGATTTCTGCAGTCCCAGTTTATTTCGCGAAACCTTGTAGGCGTCCGCGGGACGAATAGTGTATCTACCTCCTTCCCTGAGTTCCATCGGTGCCGTCTCAATCTGGTACTTACGAGCTTGTTATTGTTGTCGCTCGCGGAGGAACGTCTTCTGTGTGTATGTGTGTGAGGGAGCGGTGTCCTCTTTGCCGAAGGAGTGAGTGTGTCCCTGTGCCCCCCCCCCCTTTACTTGCCCCCCGACCCGTCAGGGGGGCGCCTCTGTTGAAGGGGAGAGGTGGGGCGGATAGCGAAGGCAGTCGTCGCTCGATAAACTCCTTTCACCCGAAGGCCGCTTTTTCGGGCTCGAGGGCCTCCTCCTCTTCCCCGGCCGGCGCAAGGTGGGGCCGCCGCCCCGGGCCGTCTCCCATTCTCTGTGATGCCCGTCGTTTGTCATTCGTGCCCTTATTGTGGTAATTAGCGCTTAGCCCGAGGAGCCGGCTAAAATAAGAGCTCTCCGGAAGTGTGTGGTTGCCGTAGGAGAAGGCGCGAGGGAAATTTTTGACTTAATGGCGTTTAATGAGTATCTTATAAGCAAATTCATGTGCAGCTTTGGACTGCTTCGTCCATTTTCTCCTTCATTTGTTATTAGATTATTGTAGAGTGTCCTCTTTCCACGTGTTCAATGTCGTTAATGCAACATGGATTAAGTCGGTACTGCACCAGGATGCTTTGGATATTTAATATCCTCATGGTATTTTTTTCAAGTTTATTTCTTTGAAATTACTTGCAAATTACGTTTAGATTTGCATTTTATTCACTTAAACTTTCACGTGCCACATTTTGACTATATGTATCGTGTATGCGCTGCAAGTTCCTTATCCTTCTTTTAAAATTCTGACCAGTGGATTTGTTGTTTTTTTTGGAATTCACTTGATTTGTAATAAGTTATGTAATGGTGATGATTTTTGATAATATGATAATATTTGTAATGGTGATGATTTTAGGAATGTTAATGACCTTATTTTGGATGGCAAGCCAATCATTTAATGCCTACTATTTCAGCACACCAATGAGAAATAAAGTTGTAGGATATTTTGGAATAAAAGGTTAGTAAAACACTCGTAAATTCCATTTATTTTGAAACAAGTAATTTGGGTATATGTAATTTTGATTTTGTGTAGGTGGATATTGGGAATCCTTGAATTTCCGAAACCACTTTCAGTTTCTTCCACTGCTGTTTCTCACAAGTTACCGGTTTCTAGCAAAGACCAACAATGTTTAGTGTTTGTGGTCCCATTGTTTATCTCGCTCATTACGTTAAATTTTTTTGCTTCCTTTTTTTGTATGGGAAATTTATTATTATTATTTTTTGTACGTGCTAAATATGCATCAGCAAGGATACGTATGTATCTGAAGACCATCTTGGTATAAATATCAGCGCGTGTGTGTAATTGAGTTTTAAGTCCCGTGCTTGTTTTCATCTGCTTCATTTTGTGTGTTTGTCTATATGCTATGACTCGCTAGGAATTTTTTTAAAGCATACGCATTCGTGTGTTGATGTTGCTGTGATTGGTTAATCACGAATTCAATATAGGAAGGCTCCTAATCATGAAGTATTTTCAAGAGTAGATTCATTCCATAGGATATTATTTGTCAGTTTTAATCATTTTAAATTACTTTAGTGAAGAAGTTTTATCGGGTTTTCTATCCGGGTGAGGGTGTTGATAGGCACCGACGTTTTGTCGACGTAGTCTGCCATCATCTTCAGGGTGAAGTCACTGAATCACTTAGTTGGAGCCTATCAACACATTTACTCTTCTGGAAACCTGAGGAAACTTCATCAGTTTTCACCAGGAAAAAATACGATATTTCATATTCAATTGAAATGTTTGCCCTATTTTGATTATGGACTCATTTTTCCTACACTATTGTTCTCTTAAGGGATATCTACACCCGAAGATCTAGGTATGTCGTCTCAACATTTTATTCTCGATCTTTGAGTGATTCAGTATGTTTTAAGACCGTTTTACACGGTGCGATTTTTTGTACAAACGAATGCATGAAACTGTAAGAAATTGTATGTTTGTCTGAATGGAATTAGAACAGGTTCTGTTTCCGTTCAGTCATCCAGACGTTCGCACAAGACTTCACCCAATTTGCCGTTTTGCACGGTACAATTTTCCTCGTACAAGCGTTTGTATGTACAAGAAATTGAACAAAAAAATGTACCGTGTAAAACGGCCTTTAGAATCGCTCAACCCTCTCTCTCTCTTCATTTATCTTTCTCCTTTCCCTCCCCAAATGGCGCATCCCCTAATTGCCACGTTTAGCCTCCTATCTTTCCCATAGGTTTTTCATTTTTATTCATTCCCAACCGTCCTACTCGCTTCGTCCCTCTTCTTCGGCATCACAGAAACCCCGACCTCCGTATCCAACTCAGCGGCAAAGCTCTCTGGATAACCCGCGCTTCTTTTCAACAGTTTTGCCCTCTCAGCACACGCTTCTGTTCCAAGTAAGATGTCCTCATATAAGTTCTCCAAAGCCTCGCAAGGCGAAGCGGATCGAGCGGAAGACAGACGGCGCGGGAGACGTGAGGCATTTGTTTCCTGCCTCGCATATAGGACGCGCCGTGGGATCTCCAATGGGGTCAGGGTCGGACATGCGGCTGTATCCCTTCCCCACCATTGGATTCGCGAGTCCCTCGCAAAAAAATAGGGTCTGCTCGAAAAGGTTGCGCTTCGGTGCCGGAGTAGGGTCACGGGTGTCCTCAGGAGGTAATCCCCTGACGTCCTTGCTGTCCCTTTGCGGGCAGACGGGCAGCGGAGGGTAGGAAATAGGGGCGGCCCTCGACGCGAGTACAGCTGGAAGGGGTTCATTCAGCACCCTTCCCAATCTATGCAAACCGGGGATAACGAACGTCACAGGAGTGACCCCCTCATGTGGTCCCATTATCAATTTAGCTGTTTTCTTTTTCGTATATAGTGACGTATGAAAGTCATACGTCACTACATACGCAGCTTCGTCTGGCGTTACTTTCAAGGAAATATTGGTCTGCATGCTGATGATAGACTCACCAAATTAGGCGCTCCGGCTGAGTAGCTGGGAAGAACGGGAAGAAATACATCTACATCTACATAATACCCTGCAAGCCACCATAAAGGTGTGTGGCTGGGGGTGAATTCTCACCAAACATGCACAACATATCATGCATAAAATAGGATTAATATTAATATACTGTTCTAAACTTCACTATTTAAAAAAAGACAAAAATAGCAAAGCAAACATGCAAAAACATGCTGTTAGTTGGGTTAGCTTTCAGTGCTCATACCAACATGCAGCTACCAATGTTATCCATTGCTTCACTCGTATTGGATATATTTACCGTTATTTATATCCCTAATTGTACGAGGAAAAAAGGACATTTTGAATCAGTTAGTTCGGCAATCAATTTCTCTCATTTTGTGATTATGGTCCAGTCTACCATAGTAAGTGGTAGCTCGCAAAATATTTTTAACATCATCACTGAAAATATGGTCTTGGAATTTATTTAAGAGATTAAGTCTAAATTTCAACCTGCGACCTGACAGTGATTCCCAATTTAATTCATTTAATTGACTGGCAAGATATAATATGCAAGAATGCGGTGGGGATCAACTGCCAAAGTGTATTGAAATAAAATGTACCTATCTTTTTGGAATACTTACGACTGTGGCACACGTGCGAATCATTCTCGAATTCAGAGATCTTTCTTCTCTACGGTTCATTAATTCAATATTTTGCATCTCTTTAGCGGTCTCCTTCCTATCTTTGGTTCTCAAGGCAAGATCTTTTCCCAGAATTTTATTTGCATTCGTGTTTATACGTTTTAATTTCACTTCAATCTACTTCTTTAGATCCGCGGAATACCCTCCCTGAAATGTTGTCATGTGGAAGGGGTTGCCATATTAACCACGAAAGCACTAAGTGAAACTCGACTCCTGAAAGGGACCAAGATCCTCCTTTACCGCTTTATCTTGAGTTTTCGCGATACAATTCAGATGTCAACAATCCCCCGCTCCCTTGACCAGAAGCTGGACTGTTTTTCCTCGTTTTATTATCCCTATTGGTTTCTAATAAAGTTCTTCTATCTGTCCCCCACTACTTGCTGGACCCTGGAGCTAGTGATTCTTTCTTTTCCCTCTCTATGTAGGTTTGCAGTAACCTTGTTTCGTTTGTCAGGGGTGTGATTTTGATGGCCATGAAAGGTGACAAAAGCCGAATGAGCGAGAATGTTCGGTTTCTTGGATACGATGGTCATATTTGTATGCGTAGGTTAGTAATGAGAACAAAATTAGAACTGGGTCCATTTTGTCCATGTGGATCTGTGAAGGGGATGTAGTGCTGGTCTGCGTCCATTCTCCTTTACTTCCTAATTAATTATTGCTGAGTTATATTCCAAGTAAATACGCAAAGATCGTCGTTAAGGTTTTTGTTTCCTTCTCTGCTTTAATATACCCACTCAATAACACTCGTTATTTTCTTGATATGCAAACGCTGAACACGGTTTCACTTTTGATTTTGTGTTTTTGCGACATTTGTTGCTTACAATTCCAGCTCTCACTGTTTTATTATCAAATTTCCCTGGTTATACTCACTGGAAGTACGACTCCCGTTTCCGCAATACCGTGTTTTGGGTTGTTTGAGAGATTCCTATCCTGTTTTTGATCATTACGTTGATTTGCGTGGTTTCCTTGTTTTTCCAAATGCTTTTCTCCTCATGCCCGTTTCATTCTGATCCGAGTGACATGAAAAAAAATTTAACTGTCTTCATAAAAGTCATAATTTTCCCCCTTGTGTTCATGTCCCGTGGCTGCGGAAGACGATCGCCGTCCCCGGCAGATGTAACTCTTATTTCACGCTACACTGGGCGGCGATTGGCTTCCTGCAAAGCGAATCCTCGTCTGTCGTTGAATTGAATCTCAGCGGCGTTGACATTTTAAAAGGAGAATCTACAAGACGTTGGTGGCTCGTTTAGCATCAGTTAATCGAATACTTACTTTTATGACAGTTTCCTGTTTTGATTATGGGTCGTTAAATAAATTGTGTAAAACTACTATGTGGCAAGTTTTGAATCAAAACTATTGAACTCATCAAATCCTTTCCTGCTCTATTTCGTACATTGAAATATGATCCAGGTAACTGGTGTATGCACATTTTCGTTTCAAATAGTGTTATATTGCCTGGGGCTCTTCAGTATTTCATGGCAAAAAGTACTCTTTATTTTTTTGTGAATACCACGCACGAAATGTCTTCTATGGAATATGGCTTTGTGCATTCCGTTACAGAGGAGTTTTTTAACGTTCAGTTTGAGGCAAAATGCATAAAATAATGTCATAAGTAAGGCACCAAAACTGTGAGGTCTAGTTTCCAGATACGTGAGCTTAACCTAAAGAGTTACATTTTTGTCATCAGCATGTTGCAATCCATCCCTCAATATTAGGTCTTAAATGGGTATTCTTTGAATGACCCGTTAAAGAGTTCTTTCGGAACCGCCAGGGAAATGAAAATTACCTGATGGGCAGCATCCGAATCATTTAAAATGCCTAACGAAGCGGTATTTTTCTCATTGAGCTCCGGGAAGATAACCTTATAAGATAACTACACCCGATTCGGGGAGCAAACGGAAAACATATATATTATGGATTTTAACCGGGGCTATTTGATTGGGTGATGAATTGGGGAGGGTTGGAATTTTCTTGGGAGTTTTCAAGCAGCTTAGTCGCGAGTGTTGGCATGAACCGCATTCGGTACCTATGCCTGCAAACCACTGAATGAGACCAATTGTGGAACAACTCGGTGGAGTTTCGCAATGGATTTTATTGCGCTTGAAAAATTTTACGAACCCCTCCCTGGATAGAGCCGAACACGGCTGGGGTTTCGGACCATAACCGAAGGCATCGAAGCCTGGGTCGCGTGCAGACCTATTTTGTTCATGGTTTGCAAAAGATTTTTTTTGAATGCAGTTGGCTGCATCGATGTGTAGTGTCCCCTGAACATGAGGGTGAAAAGGAGAAGGGTTACCCTTTCTTTATTCCCTTGGGCAGCCGTCGTCCCGGGATGCGATGGGGGATGATTGGGCCGCCCCTTCGAGGCACGCCCCTGTGCCATCCTGACACCAACACCCCTCAGGGTCCTCTCCTCACCATCTTTCCTCCCCTCCACTCCCTTTTTCTCTCTCTGCGCGCGGTGTGGGAGTCTTCTTTCTTTCTCTCCGTCTCTCCTTGCGAGCCGGCTCGCTCCTCTGGGGATATCCACTTCCTCTGCCTCGCGGAGGGGGGCCGCGATAGCAGCGGCGGTGTGGTCACGGCCGGGAAGATGTTTTGGCGACTTGGCAACGTCGCTCTTCCCAGCCGTACGCGCTCTCTCGCTGGCTTGCAGAGCGCTGAGAGGGGTTTTTCGGTTGAGGGGAAGAAGCAGGGAGGAGGAAAGGGACTGTCGTGCGCTCTCTCCTCCGCTCAAGTGGCAGTGAGAGGAGGGGGAATGGGTATAAAACGTAAGTACGAACGTAATAAATGCACCTGAGGGAGGGTAACGTTTTACGGTCTCCGATTTTTTTTTTTGCGAGGACAAAATTGGAAGCTTGCGGATTTCTTTCCACTCGCATATTTTTGCGTTTGGAGTGTAGGGGTTGTTTTTTTTTGGTAATGCGCTTAGCAGCCTGCATGTGCATAAGAGGCCTTATAATGGCAGAGGGAAATGAATCTCTGGCGTGAATCCGATTGAGCTTGACAATTAATGATTATATTCAATTTCGTAGGGGAGCGCAGTGCACGGTCAACTGTGAAACTGTTGGGGGAAGTTGATGTGAGTATGGATGGCTTAGGGGATGTAGATTTGGGGGTGTGGGGGATGGAGAAAGCTAGGCTGATAATAAGGGAAAAGTAACAATGATCCCCAAGATGTATTAGCTCAGTTGGGGGATGATCAAATCAGTGGATTTTAATAGAGAGCATTTTTGTGTTTGGTGTAGTCGGGAAGGCAAGAGTTTGGATATTTTAATGGCACGTTGTAACTGTCTAGATGAGTATTGTGATGCCTGAAGAGGAAATGTAAGGGTGTAGTTGAGATGTGTTCAGCATTCAGACACCTTATTGTTCATTTAATCACTGGCGATGAAGAGTGAAGGCTTTCGTTATGGTATCCTGAAAGTCGGCTCTCAGGCGTGCGGCATAGAGTGACTTCGCAAGCGACATGCATTACCCTGTAATAAGCAATATTATTCTTAGTATAGACATTTAGTGGACAATTTCACTGGAAAGTCAGCGTATTTCACCGAGGAAATGTGGTTTTACATGCAGCAGAGCTAGTGAATTGAAACTTGATTCTTTTTCAAAATAGATATCGGAAATCGGTGTCTTACTGAATATTACACCTGAAGTTATCACGCTGACTCGCTATTCTTGCTAATTTCTATATTATCATGGGCTATTTTCCAAAGTAACTTCGAGCACATCTATTTTTGTTGCTCATTGTTCGAGGAAAAGACATTTTACGTCTCTCCGCAAGGCTATCATTATCTTCTTCTCTCGTTTTATATTATTCATCGGTGAATAATGCAGCTATTGTGTATTCTCAGCATATTCGGGAAAGAATTTGCATTATAAATGGAAGCATAGCGTGTAATTCACGCCGTGTATGCGTGCGTGCGTGTAGAAATCTCTCTCCAGTGCGCCCTGGTGGATAGAGCGGAAGTCTCCAGTCTGTGACGTCGCGTGCCTCATCCATCGTGACAGCGGCTCTTGCTCGCTCACCTCCGCTCGTAACTCAAAGGCCTCTCCCTCCCCCTCCTCCGCCCAGCGATGATTTTTCGCGTCCCCTCCGGGGTGGATGGAGGATACTGAGAGTTCTGGGGCCGCCGTAAAAATGGCCTTGGTTGAACGGGGCTGGGTGGGGGAGAGGCTTCCGCCAATCGGATTACGGCGTCGGCTTAATCCGCTCGACGCATTGGTCGAAAGTTTTTAACGCGCGCTGAGGTGTCCGGACGTTTTAGTGTGGTAGGCTGTCTCCACCGTGGTCTATCGGTTTTCTCAGGCCCGTCCCTGGTTTTGCTACCCGAACTCGTCGTAGTTATAGTATAACCTAGGACATATGTTTTTTGTTTCTCCATTGGCCAAGATTATGTAGCACCGTCTAATCTAATACCTTAACAAATTCTGAAGATTCAGGCGATACGGAGTGGAAGCGAAACATGATAACACAGAAAGAAAAACGCGAGCCAGATCCATAAAAATAAACTTAACTACGACCCGGGTTTCACTGTATTACAGCATCATCAGGTGTTGATAATAACTTGATGATGCTGTAATACATTGAAACCCGGGTCGTAGTAAAGTTTATTTTTGTGGATTTGGCTCGTGTTTTTCTTTCTGTGTTAGCTTATATCTTAAGGTTAAGACGGACACAATATCCATGCTCAAGTTAGAATTGGAACACGCTCATTCAATCCCCGATTAAGGCTATGGTATTCGATGCTGAAGTTTTATTTCATCCACATACCTACCTTCTATTTCGCAGAAATCTTTAGTATTTTTTACTCTAGATTGCGTTGAAAGGATGTAAACATATGTGTCTCATCACACTGTCTGTCCCAGAAACATTGGGTCCCTATTGCCAATTTATTATTACCTGAAATAAAACATACGTGTGTTTATTTCCCGTTGCAGTAATTGTCATTTCTTGAGGTAATACCTCTCGTGTGACTTTCAATCCTTTATAAAGGCAATTGACTCAATTGTGTTTCGTAATAATTCAATCGACTTGAGTAACCATTGGTAATAGCTTTTGTTACACAACCCAGAATATAATCGTGAAACGTGGGTGGTTGCGATCACTTTTCCGGCTTAGTGCTGATGTTTATTCCGTGTTAGTGCTGATGTGTGATGCAATGTGTTGTTAACAGTTGGGTCTCCTTGAAATTATTTTACTTTTTATCCATTTAAGCTCGTACTTATTAGCTTTGCGACACTGTGTAGTTGTTTTAGGAGAAAAAAATTGCAAATTTACTCCAGACTCAAAAATGCTATCTTGAGGGCTGGAATGAGACTGTCGAAATCCCGTCCACTTACGGGTCTTGAGTGCGGGATTATGAGATTATGCGGGACGTTTTTTCTACACCTTTAGCTAACATCGAGGATCCCTGATATGCCTCTTGTATTTGCTTTCATTTCTTACTGCATACATCAGTTGCACGTGAAAGGCAATGGAATTTCAGACTACCCGCTTTTTATGAACACGGATTGTTTTAACCAGTATTTCATTATTGTGTCACCAGCATATAGAGATTTTCTTTCACAATGGAAAATATCTTTGTTGAAATTTTATGGAAATATCAGTCACTGTGGTTATTACGTCATACAAACCGAGTAGTTTTTTTATTTTGGGATATTGACCGTAAAACACCACTCCTCTTTGTTTTTTTCTTCCAATCCTCATGTACTCCACCTACACCGTACCTTTGTTTCAAATCAAAGTTTCACACATTGGAGGATGGAACCGGTCTTTTTAAAATTTTGAATAAGCTGACACTGTTGGTTCCTAGAATTGGCCGATGATGTGTCGTTCCAACTATATTATTGCGTTTTTCATTTAACTTGAAATGTGAAGCATGAACCTTAAAATGTATCGAGTCTACCAACTGAAGTTGGTTTCATGGTGTCAAGGTGTTCTTGTTTTGATTCACTCACAGAGTTAGATGGAAAGAGAATTAGCTTAGAATTTAGTGGAAATGCCGTGCTAGGATGCTGTAATGATTATTTTCCCCTTTGAAGGAGTGGGATTAATATAAGCATATTACCGCTCCGCAGACTCTAATCTTTTCAAATGGAGTATCATGAGACTGGGCCACGCTGTGTTTCTCGCTAATGAAAGACTATTGTTCTTTCATTAGCGTGGTACTTTGACTTTAGTAGAAAATTTCCGCTGCTAATTCTGGGGTTTTAAGCATAAATGGCATGGTTAGTGCGTTCGCTTTATTCTTATAAGAATGGTGATTTTTCAATTTTAATAATATTGTGGAAAACAATTGGGGCAAAGATCAAGAACGTGCTTTACGCTATGATGGGCGAATGTCCTCCACCCTCCCTTTCTTTCGACTTCAACTAATCCCGGGCCTGTGGGGTGGAAATAATGTGATTTATTGCTACAAAATTACGTCAATCCAGACTTTTTTATCTTAGTAAAGGGACTTCGTAAGATAAGCATTTTAGGGGAATATATATATATACTCTGTAGCATAAGTATAAATTATGATTAGCGTAAGTATGATCTTTTCTTTGTCTAATGGAGTTGTATGATATGAATCCGGTTCTTTTATAACTTATTATTGAAATTATATTATTTATCAGTTTCAATTGGTTTTTCACCATAGATGTGGGCATAAATAGGATAAAGATAGGTAAGGAAAATAAGGATAAATATTTTATGACTGGTATGCAGAAATAGACAAATGTTCTACCCAAGTGGAATTCTCAATACGTTGTCCCTGTTTCTGATTGCGAATAAAGAATTGATCGCATTCAATTCCATTGCACACCCCCAACGAAAGATCTTTCTCTAAACTCCGAGGTATGCTGGAAGTCGCATGATTGGACGGAACAAGTGGCATTGCGTCTTTTCGTTCGTGTCGACGCCTCCGTCCGGGGTGCAGGGTGCGAGGATTACTTTCCGTCTCTCCTCACGCCTTCGGCATCCGACTCGCTTTCCCATCGAGACTCGTGAAACCCTGCCAACTCGCCGTCCGCTCTGGCGGAACACACGAGCATTGGATTCCGCCACGCTGTGTCTGGATTCATTGGAAATAGAGAAACACGCCAGGAGGCGTGGGTTCTTTGAAACGTGCAGCTCAGGAGAATCTCCATTGTCCCCAGTTCCGTGGTTTTTTTTACGGTTGATATGCATGCCTTCCTCGTCGTCCGTATTAAAGCTTCGTCCCTGGGCATTGATATCGCTCGCATGCGTTCATTTATCTAGTTGGCTTTCCGTAGCAAGTCTAAAAAGATATACCACGGAGTAACCATTATTTAAAAAAATGTTCATGATGCAAGGACAGTGAGAAAATGGTGTGTTTCTTCATTGCATATTGTTTGTGGCCGTAATTTGGAATAAAACATGTACATAATACCCTGCTAGACACAATAAAGGAGTGTGGCAGGGTTTGAACTCACACCACACATGCATTACATATCATGCATAAAAATAATTAATAATAATGTACTAAAGTTTAATTTTTTAAAAAGATAAAAATAGTAAAGCAAGCATGCAAAATAATGCTGTTAGTTAGGTTAGCTTAAAGTCCTCATACCAACATGCAACTACCTATGCTATCCATTGATACACTCCCATTGGATATAGGTATTTACCACTGTTCATATTCCTAGTTGTATCAGGAAAAAAAGACATTTTGAATCTGTCAGTTCGGCAATCAATTTCTCTAATTTTGTGGTTGTGGTCCAGTCTACCATAGTAAGTTTGGGTTTGCAAAATATTTTCAACGTCATCAGTGAAAATTTTATCCCGGAATTTATTTAAGAGATTATGTAGGTACATTTTAACCTACGATATGTCAATAATTCCCATTTTAGTTCATTTCATGGACTGGTTACGCTAGTAGTGTTATCATACCGTCCCTTTACAAATCTTGTCGGTATTCGCTGCCCACGTTCAAGTTTTTTATTTAGGCTTATTTCGTATAGATCCCATATACTGGCAGCGTATTCCAAATGATGTTTAGCAAAGGAAAAATAGCTTATTTCTCGTATATTAGTAGTAGCTACCCGTTCTCTAAACAGCCCATTACGTAAACCTTTCTTTCTCGGCTCATGTATGCGGATGAAACACTTGAAACCATTTCGTTGTTTTAAGGAACTCTTCAGTGTATCAGAAAAAAATTAGGATGTGAGGTTGTATACTCATCAGCCTAAAATCCGAATCTATGTTAAAGTTGTACATAGCTTGAAATAGTTTCGCAAAGTAATTGTTGGTCAAATACTAAACGGAATATAAATCACTTTTACTGGAGCTTGTTGCGTCTGGTTCGAGGTTATTTCAGTCTGGGGCAATACCCGATATATCTGTTTTCGTAAGAAACAATTAAAACATATATAATGTTGAAAGAGTA
The DNA here is from genome assembly GCA_933228895.1 of Platycnemis pennipes. Lineage (NCBI taxonomy): Eukaryota > Metazoa > Arthropoda > Insecta > Odonata > Platycnemididae > Platycnemis > Platycnemis pennipes. The sequence goes on from OW121853.1 coordinate 111,518,994, forward strand.
TACTTTTTATGCTTGGCTTACCGAAGCTCGCTATTCGGTTCAGTTTTTTTCCTTAACTTTTTGCGCCCAAATATTTCTGTGAAGTGAGGATTCTTTTCAAATTTCAACGCTAGGATGTTTTCATAACTATGCGGATTTCCTGAGTCCCTTATTTCATAGGATTCTACGAATGTAACCTAATAATTTTTTTGGCTGCACTCACTCCATTCTCAATTTCCTGCATTACGATATACCACCAAAAGGGACCTTCCGGGAAAGACTTCGAGTGCGCGTTAAAAAGAATGGCTGATAGGCTTATCGTTGCGAGTTCCAAATGGAAATAATTGCGATGCATTTGGAGGTATCCCTTGATAGAAGGAAAAGTAGAATCCAGTGTGTATATTCGTGAATAGAGACGTTGATATGAGATTTTAAACATCTATGTGTACCTATACTGTGACAAAATATTATACGAAAATGGAAATATTTCGGAACGAGATATTATGCGTTACCATGCGATACGCAGTTTCATGAGGTATGTGAATCCACGAAGTATCCTGCGGTATTACGTCATAAAATCGACATGGATGCCATTTATATCGCAGTGTATTCAAGTCCGCATATCAAACAGTCCCAGTAGTTGCAGCTCCACCCTCTCCCAGGGTCCCATCCCGAACCCTTCCTTCCTCGGCTGACCCCCGGCACAGAATTCTCACCCCTCCATTTTCATCAAGTGTATTCTTCCGCTCATCCTAATTAGCAAGCGGTGGCCGTGACATTTGCTGCAAAGACGCCGCTACGGATATTGGAACCCCCTCCCCCCTCCGTTCAATTGTGCTACCGGAATTCACTTGAGTATCTTATCCTTAACGAAGCCAATTACCTCGCGTCCCTCCGTAGGAAATTTAGCTTTTCAAGGGAGAGGGGGGATCTGCTCATAGGTCTTCGGAAGGAACAGATAAAAGTGTGTCACTCTCATCAATCTTATTAATCGATCGAAGGACTGGCTACTTGATTGTTGAGCCATGGGAACTCAATGATGTTGCTCTTTTATGGAATATCATGATATTGACTTGCGTAAACCACACCTACTGCTTGTGATGTTCTATGGTGCCAATAGTATCCCCCCTTCTTTCACCATGGAAGATGCTTATGTGCATGTTATTTAAGGCCTGCATTTTCATTGATATACAAATTATCTTGTTCTGTTGATTATTGATTTCACTCTTAGTGTACTGTGAAAGAAGGGAATACTTTTTAACTGATGTTATCGAAAGTCTGGGTGCAAGGTCTTCAAGAACAAAATAATGATTCCATTAGATAAATTCATAGAATGTGGGATTGTATACGAACGTTTTTCCTTCCCGTTTACATGTAGGTACGGGGAGGTATTATAACAACCCAAGCTTTGTTCAATATCAGGTATACTGTACTGGCAAAAGATCGTTGCGACGTTAAATTTATCGTCAATGGTAAATTTTCAATCCTTGTTATTTCCTGTTACATGTAGCGCAGTTATAATTGAAATGTTCATTATTATTGTTTATTGTCGGTCAACAAACCTTAGTTTGGTTTGTAGCAGCCCTCCACTCGATTCTTTTATCGGCTAATCTCTTCATATTTACGTATTTCTTCTCTTTTACATCCTTAGCAACTTGGTCCATATATCTCATGCGAGGCCTGCCTTTTCCATTCTTCCCGTCCACTTTCCCTTCGAAGATTGCCTTCATCAGGCCATCGTGTGTGCAGACATGGTCGATTAAGTAGTCCCTTCTTCTTTGTAGAGTTTTCAGCTGACTCCTCATTTCTCCCACTCTTCTCAAGACTTCTGCGTTTGTCAATTGTTATTGTTGTAGTGTTCACATACAGTAACTGCTTTACGTGCGCTGAAACAGAAGGAGAATTACTCCAGGAATAGATGGGTAGATGCAGAGGTGGCTGGAGAGTAAACATTTTGTCAGTATATTGGATGCTATTTACTAAAATGAGACAGTTATTTCGTCGTCACAATCACTTCGGCTTACTTGAGTCGTCCCTAGAAATATTCACGAAGAAGAATACAATTGTTACGGCTGTTTGTGCTCTGTTCGCGTCTGTTTCTTATCCCCGTTGGATGTGCGGGCCAACGATGGAGAGTCAGTTCCGTGAAGCAGGGCGGACTGCGATCGACCTTTGTCCCCCTTCGACCAGTTAGTTGTCCGGGTGCGTTATCGAAAGTCGCGAAGGGATCGATCGCGAGCGTTTTCGGCCAAATTAGGCGGGGATTCCTCCCGTCGTCGTTTGAATAATGAATTCGGATCTCCTCCTTTCGAGAGATTTTTTTTTCATCGACCCTTGGTTTTTCTCCCCCTTTGAATCTTGCGGCCATTTTGAGATATTAATCTTCCGCGTCTGAATGCGAGGGAACGCTGTGTTAATTATTTCGCGCTTTCTCAACTGGCGGAGGGGTTGAACTGAAAACAGGATGGTAATAAATGAGTGGTAATTGAATTTTTTAATGCAGTTGAGGGAGTATCAGTGGAAATCTGGAAGAATTATAGCCCTCTTTTTGGGACATGATGTCCACTTGTTTTTTTCGAGGGTTTGGCATTTGATTGCTCAATTGTGATTTTTTCGGTGAAAATGCTCTTTCCGTCGCATTTCTTTTGTGCCCCCAACCAGCAGGCCCAGCAGTCGTCCTCTGGCTCCCACTCGGAGCACGCGCCATTGTAAACCTTTTAAAACTATCGTACTTGGAATTAAAACTATTAAACTACCGATCTGGCATTTCTTTAAATAGTCGATCATAATTAAGTTTACGATCACCGGGGTCTGCTGCGCCGATAGCCGCAAGCCTTACAACCTCGTGGTTCGGGCGAGCGAAAATAAAGACCCGCGGAACAATGCGTATGAAAGTGTTTAATCCTTGTTGCAATGCGTGCACATTACCCGTATTGCAATTCTTGCCTACTTATGGAAGCAACTGACAATGAGATGGAATTAAGAAGTTGGACTTAAATTGAGTACGATAAACTTTCAAAATAATATTCAGTTCTGACGTAGTCCCTTCAGTGATGCTTATCGTTGATTGTTTTTCGTATGTTCGTCCAAGCCATTTAGTATGAATGACATTCTAGACGAGAGTCCTACGTTCTTACAAATAAGGTCCTTTTAAGAATGTGTAATCTTTATTGAACCTCCAGCTTCAACTTAATTCTGTTTTTCAATTTAATCTATCTGTAATCCGAGAGTATATCTCAATAATAGATAAAGAGCGAATGAAGATATCAAAATACGTATATTAGATTTTGTATAGAAATTAGAATGTGGTGTTTTATTCCAATGTTTACGTGTTGTAGCATTAATATCTCACGCATACCCTAGAGAATATCAGTTCATTATTGTATTTATTTACAGTAATTACTAACTATACAAACACTATTGTATTGACTAACAGTTTAGTGCCAATTATAGGCAATACTTCACGTGTCTCGTAACTGCATGATCTTGTTTCAATGCAAGTATTGTATAACGGAGTAGTAGGTACTTTTTAAATGTTTTTCATACCTGCATAGTAGTAAGTGTTTTCTCGGATTCACAATGTTTTTTATCTTAAATAAATTGGTACATATACAGCAATATGGCCAATTTAAAGTGTACTAATAACAGTCATAATGAATAGAAAGTATACAAAAAAGAAAAATCAAACAATAATAAAAACAACAAAACCTAGGTGATAAAATATGCTGATTATTTTTAAAAATTGTTACCGATAATATGAGCTGAGGCAAGGTCAGTGAAAGTTTTAGGGGATAGAGAAAAGGGGTCAATATCAGAAGGGAGAGAACTTATTAGGGTGGATAGACGAAAGAAAAGACAGCGTTTAATTAATGATAGCCCAGGTGTGGGCATGTGCAGTAGTGAGTTAGTACGGGTAGGGCGAGAAGGTACGATAAGGCAATAAGTTTTGCGATAAGGCAAAGTAGCTTCGCGGGCTCAGTTGTGATTGGATGAAGTCGATACACGTCAGAGGTTGCACCACACCCACTTTTCCGAAAGGGTTATAAACATCGGTTTTTTGCCGCTTATAACTCGAGAAATAATTGACGGATCAAAACACGGAAAAATATGCATCTTTTTATTTTGCAAACTCTATCATATTCGGAAATAAAAAAAATATGGTAAACGACCCCATTCATCTCTTTTACATCCTTCACAACTTGTTCCATATATCTCATCGGAGGCCTTCCTCTTCCATTCTTCCCATTTTTTTCACTCAACGATTGTCTTTATTAGGCCATCGCGTCTGCAGATGTGGCCGACTAAGTTGTCCCGTCATTATTTTAAAGTTTTTCCTCAATAATTTTGTACCTTGCCGTGCCCAAGAAAATGTATCATTTTTTCGGGAACAATTTTGGTACTCTTCCGCATTGATTCTGCCTCCTTTGCTCAGCCCTCATCCCTCTCCTCGTCTATCTCTTCCCGTCCCACATCTCTCTTCACGAGCGCCTGCATCGCTGTGCTTTTCTCTCCCTCTCCTCCCTCCACCCCCGCACCCACTTTCCCTCTCTCCCGGCACCTGATGCTGTTGTGGGCGGGGCTACACCCAGCCCCCCGTCCTCAAGCCCACACTTCTTTCTTGTTCCGCCCAGTGCTCCTCTCATTTCGTCCCACGCCTTGAAGGTCGTGCAGTTAACTCCATGGATACCACCGCCTTGCCTTCTCGTCTCTCCCAGAGCGGCCGACATCCCATTGCGGGCCGCCCTCCACCACTAGAACACGTATATTTTCCGCTGGAATATGGTCGTGAGCGGTCGGCTTTTTTGAAGCCTCATGCGTCTACTGACTACCCTGCCTTTGACTAACCACCTTGAGGGTGTGTGGCAGGGGGGTAGGTTGTCACCAAGCGTACACTACGTACATGTAATAAGTTGTCATGTACTACTTAGTTAAGGAGTGATTTCCATGAGTATCATGGGGGACACACATTACAAATTCTACTTTCAACCAAATCGCAAAGATAATTTGAAAAGTACATGCTATAACCATCCATTACACATATTAGCAATTCATGCATATGTGGCTTGGTAATAAATATAAATAAAATCATAACATCTAGATTTGATCTATTTGTGTGGTGTAAAGGCACAAAATAGCTAATCATTATGGCAACACTAAATTACAACAACATTATTACAAAGTATACAGTAATTTTTACGATGTAACGAGTCTATTCAACCACACCACGACACACCTGGGAGGTAATTCGCTATCTTAGCCACTGAATACATACATACCTTCAATCAAAACTGTTGTGATGTAATTTGATCTATTTGTTTAGTGTAATAAAAAATAATAGTGTAATAAAAATGCTGTCTCTTTGACCATCCCAAATGATTTTGGATGACCATGATTCTGTATGAAAACCACATGCTAACCAGGATATTGGAGGTAAATTACATCTACGTACCTAATGCCCTGCGAGCGAATAGCGATTAATCTCCTTTTTGTGTCGTGGTGCGGTTGAATAGACTCTTCACATCGTAAAAATTGCTTTGTTGTTTGGTATTAGTGTTGCTATAATGATTAGCTATTTTGTCGATGGGATGTGTTCAATGGCGAAAGAATACCTACTAGCATTCCACGCATTAGGAGTGACCCAGGTATATCTGAGTGGTGCTTAACTCACTTCATAGTCGACATGGTCAAGTTGTCTGATATCATCTCGGGATCTGGATAACAATCTAGAACTAAGCATGAAAATTGCTTGCGGAAGGAAAATATCCAACCGCACAAGGTTCAGGATTATTAACCGGTCGAAGGAAGTTTACGAAGGGCGGCATGTATTCATGTATTTAAATGTATTCCGTCTTGCTTTGACGAGGGATTTGTATCGCAAATGGGCCGCTTTTACGTCGGTCAACACACGCGGTGCTGTCGGTCTGTGATGTGGCATCCGTCGTCGTGGCGAGTGTTAGTGCTGCGTGCATCAGTGCCCTTGGCTGACTCGCGCTTGTGAGAGCGGGAGGGGGGGACGGCGTCTTCCAAGTGGCCCATTAGCGCCTCAACCCACCCCTCCCCTTCCCTGCCCCGGGCCCGGCGAATTCATTTGTCGAGCGGTCGCTAATTGAGCGAGCCCTTCCAATATCCGTCCTTCCCATCCGGGAGCCTCCGATAGATAAATATCCTCTGCGCCGTTGGTCCTTCATTTGCACTGCTGTTCGTCTGCATGCAAGGAGTAGCACCTTGAGAGACGTCTGCAGGATATGTGGCAGGAGTTGACTCTTCACCAAATTTTCTTCACTATTATATTAATACTCATCCTTTTAAATACATGATATGTAGTGCATGTTTGGTGATAATTCACCCCCTGCCACACACCTTTAAGGTGGCTTCCAGGGTATCATGTAGATGTACTTAAAATACCCCAGGTAAATGAGACTGAAGGATTTGTAGCTACAGCGTAAAGAGAAAAAATATTGTTTTTGACAATACAAACGTTTATCCAATCCAAACTCTTTTAAATAAATACCAAGATAATATTTTCAGTGATGACGTTGAAAATATTTTGCGAACCCCAACTTACTATTGTAGACTGGACCGTAATCACAAAATTAGAGAAATTGATTGCCGAACTGATAGATTCAAATGTCATTTTTTCCTAGTACAATTAGGTATATGAATAGCGGTAAATATGCTCAATTTGAGTGTATCAATGGATAGCATAGGAAGCTGCATTTTGGTATAAGGACTTGAAGCTAACTCAAATAACAGCATATTTTTGCATGATTGCTTTGCTATTTTTATCTTTTTTTAAATAGTGAAGTTTAGACTAGCATATTATTACTAATCCTTTTTTATGCATGACATGTAGTGCATGATTGGTGAGAATTCACCTCCTGCCACACGCCTTTGTGGTGGCTTGCCGGGTATAATGTAGATGTAGAGGAAACCTATGTTACGCTGATTTTTCGCTGTTTCCACTTCCCTCTATTCCCCTATGTTACACTATGTAACTTTACACTTTCTAAGAACTAACCCTCTTAAATTACGTAACTCTGCCAATAGAAACTTAAATTTGTGGATGGTTTTCCGGAATACTTTATAAATACCCCATTTCTTGCTCTGCATTCTTCCGGGTTTTCTTCCACGTAGGTTGGCAAGATGACGACAGTATCGTTGACTATCCTGTCAGAGTCTTCAGGTTGTAGGAGCATTCAGTCAGCGAAAGTCATCATATTGCTAACCTACGAGGAAGGAAACCCGGAAGAATGCAGAGAGCATCTAACCGACGCCACGGAAACCTTCGATATAATGCCCCATTTATTTCCCAACACTGTTCTTTATTCACTAAATATTAACAGTATAATTTTTATCATTTGATCCAACAATATATTTATGACATATATCCCCTCATATGCCACTTAATGCCGGTTTGATGTCTTACATGAATATCTATCTATCATCGTACGGCAATCAATCTCTCAGAACTAAAATATCCCGAATATTTTCTGCTGTTGTATCAACCTGTTCAACGATCATTATAATAACGGTCTAACTTGTGGAATATTAGAAGCGACAGATAATCTGTGGCTGGTGTCTTAATACCTCCCCCCATTGGTAGCTCGCGGGTTATTGTGTAGATTTACGTCTACGGTGTGCACTCTATTCCATCCCAGGGTTGAATGACAGGGAAATGTCTAGGGTATAAAATCGTGTAACGTTGATATAATCGCCTGCCCCTCGGTGCTGCAGATTCTATGGTAACCACTTTGTTCCAGGTTTACTACGTTTGGGATCCATACGAGGAAAGTATTAGGTCCTGAGACCCTATAGTTGCTTGTTTGCATGTCAATAGTGCATGCTTGATGATCTTAACCCCCTGCCACACACCCTCGCGGTCGCTTGCAGGGTGTTGTGTAGATGTGTGATAGAAGTTATGATGCACTATTAAACCTCCTGCAGAAATTTCAAACATATAGGTCCCCTGAGGGTGCTAGGTTAAGGGTGCTATATATTAAGAACTCTTAATATATATTATATATTAAGAGGGTGCTATATATTAAGAACTCCTGCGTATAATGTTAGCTTTGATTATAATAGTAATATTAAAAAGATAGGTTGTCGTACCCGAGAGTTTAAAATATTGTTTTTCCCGCGTACCATAAGAGATCATAATAGGCATAGCAAAGGGATAGGTAGGTGAAATATTGCTAGTGTAGTCCTAAGTGCATGATGCATTTTTTGGATTAACTAATCCAATCATGCTAGAGTAAATCAGGTAAATATATGAAGAGAAATACCTTTATAATCAGTAATCGTGTCATTACCAGATAGATATGTGCTAACCTTCTAGTAGAAGGTGCCTCTTCTATGTATCGTGTTTCTTTGAGGTAATAGCGTAGCTCTTAGCTTCATAAGTGTGGTGATCTTCACCCTTTGCCACACACCTTCGCGGTGGCTCACGGAGTATTGTGTGGCTGTTCATGTAGGTACGTGTCCACTCAGTTGACCATTGCCGTGGTGCCCCTCTTCGAGCGTCGACTGCTTCCCTCGAAAGGCAGTCAGTGGTCGACGATCGACGCCTCGGGGCGTGCATTCATTGCCGGCCTATTTATGGCTCCGTCGTCGCATTCGTAAACAAGGTCGCCTCGGCTCTGCGTCTCGCGGACGCGATTTTCGCGTCGGGGCTCCGCTAGTGTTGCGTTGGAGGCCGGTGCCACGCGGGCGTGTGCACCTGTGGCCCACGGTCAGTTGGACGGTCGCTCAGGTGGGCATTGGGATGCTGGGCTCGCGAGGGCCTTTGTCTTCCTTGAACTTGTGCCTCGAACATTTGAGGAGGTAGGGCTATCTGATCAGGCATTTTGTGTCTCTGAGAGCTTGTTAACGAGGATTCTTTAACAATATGTTATAGGAAATCAGCATACTGACTAACCGATATGTTTCATCATTTTTTATGCCACTGTTCCCGGGCCAGTTTGGTTCAAAGAGCTTTTGGCAGAGTTATTTGAAGTGCGATTGCTTCGTGTTGTGAACAAAGCGTTGATCTCCACATCTATAGCTGAATTTCTTTGGAGGCATGAGTAGGGATGTTGGTGAGCTTGGGTAATGACTCATTAGCCTATTTTCGTATTTCATAGTTGAAGAGGCTGATCTGTATATCATCAGCAATTTTAAGGCTGCTTTTGGTGCAGGGCAAATCCGCTTCGGTCATGCATTTAGTAGGAATGAGTTGAGTTTTTTTTTAACTAGGCTGATCCTGATTTTAGATTACTGAACACAGAAAAGTAAATTAATGTTGGTGGTTTCTGGCGTAGATTTATGCCAGCAGAACTTCATAATGACATAAAGTTTGGTTCCCTGCAAAAATTTTAATAGGATCGGTCATCGTAAAATTTCATGTGTACATACATACCTGGAAGAAATATATTTTGTAATATCTACATACCTGGAAGAAATAAGCTTCATTTTATAAATATTACTATGGTGTGCAATGAATGGTTTGTCTTGTGTGAGTTTAGTTTTCTAGTTTTTGTGAAATCAAATTCTTTTTCTTTTCGTGATTTTTATTCGTGACAGTTCTTCTTACGCAGCGTAATACCGTGAATGGCGAGCTTCCAGCTCATGCAAGTGGTTGAGGTTTAGAAGAGGTGATACATTCGTTGGATCACATTTTTGAGCTTCATGTATCGAAAACCTGTAGACATTCTATTCCGATATCGTATTTCTCTTCCTCATCGTTGCCCATTAGTGTCTCATAGAGCGTAAGCTGCTTTACAGGAGGAGGAATCCGTTAACTCCCAGTTCCTTACCCCAAATGTTGTGAACGGTTCACTTTCTGCAGGAATGTCCAAACATGGTATTCGATTCGACGCATGTGCGTGCACCAACTTCCGTTACTCCGACTCCTCACATTTACCCACTCTGTTCCCAATGGGGGCGTTTACTCGGAAACGAAATCTCAATTTTGTGCACGATATTGTTAGATGGAAACCAAAAAAGAATTTTAGTGAAAAAAATGATCTTCTAACCACAACCATTCACTCGTAATTCAAAAATTAAAATAAGCAATAGGTGACGCCCACCGAAAATTTGGTGTGATAACATTGACGTCATTTTCCTCCCGTCCTTGACTGCTCTTATGGGAAGGGAAGGGAGTGGAGGTGGATTCTCGGAAGATCTGCTCCCACAGATCCTGTCGCAATCGCTCCCATTGGGAGAGCCAGCTGTGTCCCCCCCTTTGCGATAAGGCGAAATAACTTCGCGGGCTCAGTTGTGATTGGACGAAGTCGATGTACGTCAGAGGGTGCACCATGCCCACTTTTCCGAAAGGGTTAAAAACATCAGTTTTTCGCCGCTTATAACTCGAGAAATAATTGACGGATCAAAAAACGGAAAAATATGGGTCTTTTTATTTTACAAACTCTATCATATTCGGCAATAAAAAATACCCCATTGGAAAGGTGCGATGAGCGACCATCTCGTCCCTCCAATGTGAATTGGGCATCGGCATAGCAGTTAACCAGTACACCAATATCGCGATGTATTTCTGGACGACCCATTCGCGTTCTCATCTTTGTGTTGCAGTTGTGTTGTGTTGCAGAGTGAAATAATGATCCCGCACAGCTAGCACACTGCCTGGCAGCCCGTATTATCGCACGCACGAACACATTGCCTAACGTCGCATAGACCCTCTCCTCTGAGCGCGCAATCGACCTAAGGGAGAATTGTGATGCAACTGGGAACTGCGTGCTAATTATCGCTTTCTTCCGTAATTTGCTGAACCCAGACGAGTCTAAATTCTGACGTGAATGTGTGTTCTTTCTCTCACTGTGACATTCTTCCCTAGTTCCTCGCGTTTTTTCCTTATGCCTTCATTCAAATGTATCAAGTGCTTCATTTTTCCCACCTCAGTTTAATGTAATTAAATTCTTCAGTCTCTATTTTATGGCATTGTATCCACACTCTCTGCATTCTATTTCATCCTCTCAATAACGGGCTTCTGTGCGTTTCTGTTGTGATAATTTTGGTAGGTTTCTTGGGAGCATGTCTGTCGGTCATCGTCGAAGAGGTTCCCCCGAATACAGTCTCTACCTGACACATCATAATGCATTTTCCGACTTATGATTATTTTTTTTAATTCATTCTCCTGAAACCATTTAATATTATTCTTTTCATTTCTTAAATTTTTCCCCTAAATGACGTCCAATATTCTTAAAATTGATCCAATTCGCCCTTTTACGTAGCATACTCCTCAATCAGTGCATCTACATCTACGTGATACCCTGCAAGCCACCGCGAGGGTGTGTGGCAGGGGGTGAAAATCACCAAGCATGCACTGCTAACATGCAAGCGAGCAACTAAGGAGTCTCATGCAACTAGATTGTTAGTATATATAGTATTTAAGGGGTTAATACATGCATCATGTACTACATACTACTCTAAAATCTTACACCTATCCATTTGCTATGCTTCCTATTCTGTTCTCTTATAGTACATCTACATCTTATAGTACGGGGAAAAGATGCCATTTTGAATCTATCAGTACGACATCTTTTTAACGAGCCTAGCTGTTCTACGCTGCAGAGTCTTGTTCTCTGATCAAACCTGGATCAGTACAATGTTATCGCTATTTCAATGTCAAAATATGTATGTTTCCACATCAATATTTATGCCTCTTTGGAACCGATGCTGTTAGTTTTCCTCTTCAGGATTCTCCGATTGCCTTTCGCTAATTTTTTCTATGGTGTCTATCGTTGTTAAACCCCCCTAGATTCCTTCTTTGGGTTGTGTTTGTGAAGGGATGTTCGGGTATTCCACCACAACGCATTGACTGTGACTGTTCGCGAGCAGCCGCACGTAGTCAATGCTCATTCGTGTACTCCACCATTCATTTTCTGCATGCAGAGCTTGATCCGGTGGAGTATCCGAACAGCCTTCACAAACGCCGGGAAAGCGTCCGATGTTTTATCAACCGAGTGCATTTCAATCTACCTGTCACTGCGTCGCGTGCTCACACGTCTCCCAATGCACTGCTCAAAACCCTCGCTGTTTTCCATCAAATAAAAAATTTATGAATATTTTCCTGAAACGATTCGCGTCATATTGTTTATTTCGCGTGTGGCCCCTGTTTTTGCGAATCCTCCGTGTGAGATTGGCTCATTAATATGCGTTGACTAATAGAGAGCTGGTCAGTGTGTAGCGTAGAGCAGCTAGGTTCGTTAAAAGGTGTTACGATAGGTTGAGTAGTGTTTCAGAATTAATAAAAGAATCAGGATAGGAATCATTATCAGAGCGTAGGTTAAAGTACAGATTAAATCTATTGGAGAAATTTCAATTGGATAGCTTTACTGAAGATGTTAGGCACATCCTAAAACCCCAGTTAAAATCCCCAGTGTATTATGCTAGATTCGATCAGATGAATAAGTTTAAAGAGATAGATTGTCGTACTGACAGATTCAAAATGGCATTTTCCCTTGTACTATAGGATAACAGAATAGGCAGCATAGCAAATGGATAGGTAGGTAAAATATTTAAGAGTAGTCTGTAGTGCATGATGCATGTATTAACCCCTTAAATAAAATAGATACTAACAATCTAGTTGCATGAGACCCTATAGTTGCTTGTTTGCATGTCAGTAGTTCATGCTTGGTGATCTTCACCCCTTGCCACACACCTTCGCGGTGGCTTGCAGGGTATCGTGTAGATGTAGATGGAAAATTTGAATCGCGTTGTTTTCGTTGGGAGGTGGAGTCCTAGTGCTTATATCCCAGTGCGGGTACCTACTTTACCTAAGTCGAGTCATTCCCCCTGCCCTCGCCCCCGTTCCTCCCGGAAAAGTTCCCGCTCTCACCCCCTGCCTCGTACACCTGTGGCTTTTCCCACGCCCCCCCGAGGCGTTAATCCGAAATGCACCCTGATGCCTGGTCACCCGCCACCAGGGGGCTAATTCATCACTTCCCTACCCCTCAACCCTCTCCTTGCTGTGAATTGCTGCTGCTCTCCTCAAGTTAGCCCTCGACCTCCACTCTGCAAGAAACTCCTTGCTCACCCTCTTGTCCCTACTTCATTCTCGTCTTTCAGAAGACATCTCTTCCTTTGTCTTTCCTTTCGTGGTGCTCCAAACAACCATACCTTATTCCTCACTTCCTTCTTGCCCGTCGGCTTATTCTGTCGGCGGTTATTTATGATAGTGAAAATTATTTGACGTTTGAGGAAATTATGTCCCAGCGGCTTACGTGGCTATTTATGGTCAAATTTTCTGTGCCTGTGCACCAATTAGGAGATTTCAAAACATTACTCGAACCGATGTAGGTATTAACTACCAGGGCCGCGTAAAGCAAAGGATGTATAGGGAACAAAATTCAATGGAACCAATTTTCTTGTGAACCTGAGCCTATGGGAGAGAAAACGTCGTGATACTTTTTCTGCAATTTGTATCCAATTGCAGGAAAAAAAGTTTTGTTAGTTTTCTCAATATCTTTTTCGCGATGTCTCCTTGTTAAATGAAGGACTCGGAAGTTTTCCTAGCCAATTCTGTTGATTAACCAATCGCCGGTTTCTCATCGGGTGGTGGTGTTGAACGGCACTGTCGTTTTGATTGCTAAGTTTGACATCATTTACATTTCTACATCTTACCCTGAAAGCTACCATAAAGGTGTATGGCAGGGATTTAATTCATACCAAATCATTTGCGTATTATGCATAAAGATGTTAGTAATTATATTCTAGTCTAAACTTCGCACTTTAAAGAAAAGATAAACATAGCAATGGAAGGATACAAAGTCATGCTGGTAGTTACGTTAGCTTAAAGTCGTTATACCAGCATGCAACTTCCTACGTTATCTATTGACACATTATTGATACGTCGTCTTCAGGGCGAATGCATTCCCCCCCTCAACCAATGATGGAATAATTATGTCAATTTTTCACGTAAATAGGTTTTTTTTACTATTTTCAATTATCCGTAAAGGCCGCTTTACACGGTACATTTTTTGTACATTTCTTGTACAACAGCTTGTATAAAATGGACGAAATTTTGTGTTTGTCTGAATGGAATTAGAATAGGTTCTATTTTCCGTTCAGTCATTCAGACATTCGCACAAGTGTTCACACAATTTGCCGCTTTACACGGTACAATTTCCGCATACAAGCGTTGGTACAAGAAATTGTACAAAAAGGTGTATCGTGTAAAGCGGGCTTAACAATGAACTAAATCCACTTTATCTCGTCCGATACTTCTTCATTAACGTATTTCTTAGAATCTCAAATTAGGAATTCTGTAGAGAAATGCGATATAACATGGGCCGTTGTGTTCGTAACTTCCAACTAGTGAAGTAGTTGGAACTAGTTCGAAAGAGCGAAGGAAATTCCTCCGATATGAATTGTGTGCCTGGAAACATATGTTCAGGTTGAAGAAGACAGGAAATCGCTTAGCAAGGATTTAGATGCAATTCAAGAGTGGTGCGACAAATGGCAGTTAGAACTTAACCTTAAAAAGTTTGTAGCTATAAATTTTTGGAGGAGGTACAGTACCTACAGATTAAATCTATTTCAGAAATTTCAATCGGATGGCTTTACTGAAGATGTTAGGCACATATTAAAAAAACCAGCGTATTATGCTAGATACGTCCAGATAAATAAGATTAGAGAGATAGACTGTCGTACCGATAGATTCAAAATGGCATTTTTCCCCCGTACTACAAGAGAACAGAATAGGCAGCATAGCAAAGGGATAGGTAGGGAAAATATTTTAGAGTAGTCGGTAGTGAATGATGTATGTATTAACCCCTTAACTACTATAAATACTAACAATCAAGTTGCATGAGACAATATAGTTGCTTGTTTTCATGTTAGTAGTGCATGCTTGGAGATATTCAACCCCTGCCACACACCCTCGCGGTGGCTTGCAGGGTATCGTGTAGATGTATATGTGTGAGCAAGCTCTAATTCAACACAACGCCACTTACTCCGGCAATACACCTCATGTCTTGTCGTTCTCCGAAAATTTTGACTTCTGCCTATGTTTGAAGCCTGTTATTACTCGGTCTATTACGTCTCACCTATCACCACAGAATCCAAGTTGCCAAAGTAACTGAATAAATGAATAACAACGTAAAAATGCCTTTCTTTAACCTCAACTTTAATCAGTTAATTTATTTTGGTAAATTTCCTGACAATGAAGCATGACGTAATTCTCTATTTTCACTTTTTTCGCCTTCTCGGATAAATATAAATAAGGGGAAGAAAATTTGATAACAGTGTTATTTTGAGCGAAATCGTCAGAAAAGACCGAATAAAAAAAGGAGTGCTATACGGTACTATGCGAATATTTTTACATCCTTCAGGCAGAAGTGACCCTGAAAACGTTATGGTAGGTAGGGTAAATATTTTAGAGTAGTCGGTAGTGAATGATGTATGTATTAACCCCTTAAATACTATAGATATTAACAATCTAGTTGCATGAGACCCTATAGTTCCTTGTTTGCATGTTGTAGTGCATGCCTGGTGATCTTCACCCCCTGCCACACACCCTCGCAGTGGCTAACAGGGTATCGTGTAGATGTAGATGTGTCGACTGGGGCTCGTCAAGTTCGCTGGATGCGTCGAGACCGCCGCTCGCCCACCGTCTCTGGAAGGAGAAGCAGCGAGGGAGAGGAAACGGACGGATTTTTCGTTCTGCCGTCTCGGATGCAGCTCCCCGTTCTTTCCGCCAGCGTCCGCGAAACAATTGCTCGGCGCGTTAAGTGCCTCGGCGGAATATCCCCTTGTATGTAGATGCAAGTGTGTGCGACCTCCTTTCCCCCCGCCACTCCTCCCACGGCACCGCGTGCATCATCTCCCTCCTTCAGCTCCTCTCTCTCTCTCCCTTATTGCCCCACGCCCCTCTCGTTATCGTCTTTTTGTTCCCCTTCCTCTCGGGAGACAATTGCCGAGCTTCCTCCCAGACCGACCCATTTTGGGAGCCACACTTATTCCTTGCTCGGCATATCCGGCATAGGGTAACCCATTTGACGGCACGTTTTTGCATGCGTAGTTTGCTATTTTTATCTTTTTAAATATTGCAGTTTAGACTAATATATTAATACTAATCCTTTTAAACGCATGATATGTAGTGCATGTTTGATGAGTATTCACCCCCTGCCACACACCTTTGTCATCTACATCTATCTACATCTACATAATACCCTGCAAGCCACCTTAAAGTTGTATGGCAGGGGGTGTATTCACACCAAACATGCACTGCATACCATGCATTTAAAAGGGTTAGCAGTAATATATTACAAATTCTGAAGATTCAGGCGATATGGAGTGGAAGCGAAACATGATAACACAGAAAGAAAAACACGAGCCAAATCCACAAAAATAAACTTTACTACGACCCGGGTTTCACTGTATTACAGCATCGTCAGGTAGCGTTTATCAAAGATGCACCAACATATATATGAAACCGAAATGGGGGAGGGGGGGGCAACGGAGGGAGGAAAGGGGAGGAGCGTGGGAGTGGACGGTTATTGGTGGTCAACAGAAATGACCAGTGTGGGAAAAAGGAGTGTGGGAGACGTGGGCAGGAGCGGGTAACAGGGGGTGAGGTAGTCACAAATGAGTGGAAAATATAAAAACAAAAGTCTCAAAAGGTTCCATTGAAGACAAGTCCTCTAGAAGTTTGTACAAACTTCTTGTTAGTTGGGTAACCTTCATGTCCTTACACCAAATTGCTACTACCAATGCTAGGGATTAAATCATTCGTATTGGACATATTTACCGCTATTTATATCCGTAATTGTACGAGGAAAAAAGGACATTTTGAATCTGTCAGTTCGGCAATCAATTTCTCTAATTTTGTAATTATGGTCCAGTCTACCATAGTATGTTGGGGTTCGCAAAATATTTTTAACGATTTTTTTTATTCGAGGTGGTTTGCATGGTATTCTGTGGATGTAGATATCTTCATTCTCTGCCGTTGGGAAACCTTAAAGTGGACGTATGGTGCAATCCTAGTTAGAGTAGTTCGTGAGAGGCAGCCGACATCTAGCCTATCTGTCCATGTAGTACAGTGATGGGCAACATACGTTCCGCGGGCCAGATGGGCCCCCCTGAAACGTTCTATCCGGCCCGCGAGGTATTATTCCTAATCCCAGTTCGATCCAAATGATGAGAACCTTTTGGAAATGCAGTCAACTCCTTCATAATATTTTAGTCATTAATAGGACTTGGACCAAAAAGCACGAATTTTGTAGAATGTATCATTTTTATTTTTTTAATAAATTATTTTGGCCCGCCTAAAGTTTTCTTTCCTTTCCTTTGGTCCCCATCTTTAAAAAGTTTGCCCATCACTGATCTAGTATATCTAGATCTAGTGGGATATACCCTAAAAATTTCATCTTGTACGCAGCATGCAAGGAGATATCCTAGAGGCGGTGTCGGATCCTTAGATGTCGCACTAGTACCTTAACCTACAACGCTGTTCAGTCAGTTCACGGTCCCGTCAGTTATTCCATCCTCTTCTGCGTGATCTGTTCGTGATGGCCTGTTTCCGTTACATCTGTATCTACATCTATACGATACCCTGCAAGCCACCGCGAGGGTGTGTGGCAGGGGGTGAAGATCACCAAGCATGCACTATTGACATGCAATCAAGCAACTATAAGGTCTCATGCAACTAGATTGTTAGTATCTATAGTATTTAAGGGATTAATATATGCATCATGCACTACAGACTACTCTAAAATATTTCCTCCACCTTTCCCTTTGCTATGCTGTCTATTCTGTTCTCTTATACTACGGGGGAAAAATTAAATTTTGAATCTATCAGTACGACAATCTATCTCTCTTATCTTATTTGTCTGGTTCAATCTAGCATAATACGCTGGTGATTTTAATGTATGCCTAACATTTTCAGTAAAGCTATCCGATTGATATTTCTCTAATAGATTTAATCTGTACTTTAACCTACGCTCTGATAATTATTCCCACCCTAATTCTTGTATTAATTCTGAACACTACTCAACCTATCGTAATACCTTTTAACGAACCTTTTAACCTGCTCTACGCTGCACACTGTCTAGTTCCCTGATAAAACCTACTTTATTCATATCCTACACACTGACTACATACTCAAGGTGTGGCCTAACTAGTGAAAAATCACATTGCTCTTGTGTCCTCTCATCACGTTTACCAAGCACACTTTTTATAAATCATAGCTTTCTCTTCGCTCGGCAGCATATTTCCAGGTTGCTTTGGCTGTGAAAGCGAGAGGCCGTGTTATCCCTTCACAGCCGAAATCACATCTCGTCCTCGCTTGACCGCGGTGGGATTCGAACCCCGTCTCCCGTCCGGGGGTGCCGGGTGAGGGGAGAGGAGGACCGGCCCCGTTCACTCATGCCTTCCGGCTAATCCTTCCACCCGCCTTTGTTTCGTGCCGTTCGCCCAGTGGGTGGTGGACTGACTAGCGGCCCCCCCTCTCCACACTGTGTGGGAACCGCGGGCTGCTGAGCTCTTTGCGCGGATCCTCGGCTCTTTCATAGAATCGCGACCGCTCGCCCGGAAACTGAATGCCGGCCGGCACCCAGTTATTCGAGCTACGCGACTAATCTGGGGAAACGCGGAAGTAGGAGCGGGAAATGGGAGTGTTATGCTTGGACAGACAGACAACAGGACTTGGGGAATTCGGGAATTTTGAGAGAATCCCCAGGCACTGGAAAACCCAGGTCATGATTGAATACTAGCACTAAATCCACGGGAACAAAAAGTATTGCGTCACAGGAAGTAGTTTCCGGGTTGGTGGCAATCACGAATATTCATATTGAAAAGGTCATCGGTTGGAATCCACACATTCCATGTTTGAGCAACTCAGTGCCATTTTTAAGGTTCATTTTACCGTTGTCAACGTTCATATTTTCGGTTGAGTTGAGTTTATTTGAGTTGCTGAAGCCCATATTGCATCACGTTTCACTGCATTCTATCGTCATCAGAGCTTCCGGGAAATGTACATGAATAAATTACTTGCAAGGGTAGTACAGTGGTCGAACCATCACCAGGCATTTATTATCTATGTACGGGAATATTTACCGTCATGGCGGAGGGAATAAAAATGCAACTCCGATTACGTGAAACCAAGAGATTCAATGCTACCACCCCAAAGAAAATATTAATCATGTAGTTACGAGACTCGCAAAAAGTTAGCTATTATGAATGACAATGATTTGTCAGTTGATACAAATTAATGCATTAGGTTTTTTTAAAATTAGTTATTTTTGTAAGTAAATTCTCATGTTACATTCATTGGAGAATGTTTGAGTTGGTAGTGTTAAAACCTGAACATTAAAAAAAAAAGAAATCACTACCTTCTACTGTCTGTACAAAAATCTACCATTGCCTTTGATTTTACCTTGTACCTTAGGTGTTGATATATACAATTTCCGCACCTCTCCCATTTTGCATGGTTCGTGGTCGACATAAGCTTAGAAAAACTCGATTCTTACATTCAACGAGCTGCATAAACGTGTATGCATCGATATTTTCTTCCTATGAATTCGTACTTTCTAAACCCAAGGAAGGTGATGAAAATTGTAATATTTTTTCTCGTTGAAGTACAACTTTGTCTTAGTTTCTCCAACTGCATCTGTAGTGTTATGGTTTTATGATACTTAAACCTGATGCAGACGCAGCTCTTCTATGCTTTCCATGTCTTGACGCTGTTCCTTCTGAAGGATTCCGCCTTCTTGCCTGCAATTTTCCCAAACAACTTCCTGTAATCCCCAGCCATATCCGTGACTCCTCCTGCTTCCCCTCGTTTCAGCTCATTCTCTGTGGATCTCCGAGCCGGTAACTCTTTTAAGACTCTATACCCAGTCTAAACCTGAAATGATAGGTTATTCAAATTTGTTTGAATTGCTCCCATGTGCGGTAAAACGGAATTTATAAGAATTGTTCTTCCGCCATATTGCCGTTGTCATCCACTCGCAATGTGTTAACGAATCGCCAAGTTTGGTTTTGTATGATTTTGCTTTTAAGGGCGTCGATTTTCCTTCGTGTAGGCCACTAGTCAGGTTGGTAACGCACAGGCCTGACCACCAGAAGGTCGCGGGTTTGTATCTCGCCTTGGACACGGATGTCTTTTTAGTTTTCGGGTTAAGTTTAAGATTAAGGTGAATATCTCGGTGTGGTATGACCTCAGTATCTTTGCAACCAAAAAAAACCGTAATGTTCTACTACTAGGTAGTTTCTGTTGGCACTGGTGAGATTTGATTCTGGTGTTTCGAATGCTAATGTTATGTTGCAACACCTAACCCAAATAATCACTTGGTAAGATTCCACAAATTTTATTTTTCCCCGACCTAGGTTTCGATTGGTTTGACAATCATTATCAAGGTCCTTGATAATGACCTTGATAATGATTGTCAAACCAATCGAAACCTAGGTCGGGGAAAAATAAAATTTGTGGAATCTTACCAAGTGATTATTTTAATAACTATGCGGTTCCACCAAGTGAAGCCTGAGGATTTCCTCTTTATACCTAACCCAAACTTTATCAACACAGTTTACGGTCTGTCGCGACTTTCAGATACCGACTCGATTACTGCGGTAGGATTATATTAAGCCATACTGTATGATGTAGTAGTTAAAGATGCAGCATCTTAAACCGTAATTATGCCTAATACTTTTTTTTTAGGTGCTGATATACTGTATTTCTGGTCCTGAGATATGCTGCGATTTCGGCATCTGCATGCGTCCAGTACTTGGGGAATCTATTTCTTTTGTGATCGTATTTTCGCGATTGAATTAAGGCCTCGATTTCTGTTTCCCGTGGCTCAAGAGTTCAGTGCCGTCCCTCTCCTCACCTCCCCACAGAACTCACCCCCTACTCTCACCCCCTCCGCCACGCCCCAGTTCCTATCCACCGCCCGCGATACGGAGAGTTACTGCGGGGGTCCAATTTCCCGCCTCCTCTATTAGGTGGATGCGTCCACCCCCTCCACCCACCCCCTTTCCACTCCAGGCCCGGCATTGCCCAGTGACCCGTGTTGGTTAAGTTTTTAATTTGAATATCCTTTCCATCGATTCTTTGTGAATGTTGAGGCCTGCTTCATTCGTCCAGGGAAATTTGTGTGTAATGGCTTTTCGACCATAACGTGAAACCTGTAAAGTGACTGCACTTGACTCTTATATCTAATATGTTTCCCTGTAGCAGTAGCATTTGAGCTCTTTAGTTGCATGCATGCAGTGCATGTTCGGTTAACTTCACCCCCTGCCGTACAACCTCGCGGTAGCTAGTAGGGTATTTGCTAAATGTAGAAGTGAAAATAAATAATAATGTAAGGTTTCGTGTTTGCAAATGCAAATGTACACTCGCAGTTATGCGGGAAAGTTATCTATGAATATAAATCAGTATTGTATTTATAATATTGGTAATGTTGTTTTCTTTAAGCATAAACATCCTCGCCCAAAAGTTCCGCCTGATAAAATCCTTGTATTGAAGATGCCTGTTAAAATTTTGTCTTTCCTCGAGTCTGTCATTATTGTACTTCTTGCCTTCTACTGGCCCATTTTTCTCTTCGCTGTGGTATCGTTTTGAAAATCAGTATTTCTCTGTACAGCCTTCTTGCACTTCTACCGCCCAATTTGATATCTATTACTAATTTTGTTTAACTTCCTGTGCGTGAGTTTTTTAATTAATTTTTTTAGAGTACATTCAGTACGTATATTAATGGAATTTTGCACGAAGCAATAAAATGTACAAATTAGCGCACTGCCATGTAGAGTAAGCTTCCAACCGTAGACATGTTTGGGCTCGGAAAAATTGTCCGCTATTTAGAGGGGGCCGATAGTAGGCTGGATTTTTCTATGCATTAAATAGGAACAATGGAAATATTAAGGTATTTAATAAGTTGCAGTTAACTTTTATTTTGTATAACTTTGAATAAAAATCCTGACAAAAATTATGTACTGAAACAATTATAAATATTTTATCAAAGGCATAATAAACATATTAGGGTAACCAGTCTATTAAATATATTAAAATGGGAATAATTTTCAGATCGCAGGTTGAAATTTAGACTAAATCTCTTAAACAAATTCCTAGACCATATTTTAGGGTGATGATGTAAAAAATATTTTGCGAAATCCTACTTACTATGGTAGACTGGATCATAATCACAAAATTAAAGAAATTGATTTCCGAACTGACAGATTCAAAATATCCTTTTTTCCTCGTACAATTAGGGATATGAATAACTGTAAATATATCCAATACGAGTGTAGCAATGGATAACATTGGTAGCTGCATGTTGGTATGAGAACTTAAAAGCTAACCCAACTAACAGCATGTTTTTGCATGTTTGCTTTGCTATTTATATCTTTTAAATAGTGTGGTTTAGAACAATATATAAATCCCAATCCTTTTTTATGCATGATAAGTAGTGCATGCTTGGTGAAAATTTCCCCCACTGCCACACACTTTTATGGTGGCTTGCAGGGTATTATGTAGATGTAGATTATCTATTTTCCAAATTGCCATCCAAGCTTTTGGGAACATCTCTCTGTCTATGCATCTATCTACATAATACCCTGCCACACACCCTCCCGGTGGCTTTCAGGGTATCGCGTAGATGTAGATGTAACCTGCAAGTTACCTCAAAGGTGTGTTCAAGGGGCATCACGCAATGCAAAGCATTGTATACAATGTTTTGCATTGCGTGATGCAATTTTCACTGCGCATCATTCCAAGCATGAGTATGCACTGCTCACAAGCAACGGAATGAGCAAATCATCGAGCCAAAACGACAACCACTGTGTGATCCTCTGCTTGGGTTTTCCGACCGTTCCGTCACCAGCATTCAGCGCATATCACAAAAAGGGAGCTGGTCGCACGTATGTTCGTTTTTTTTTGCGGCCTTCGAAGTGTGCATTGCAATCTCCCTCCCGTGCACTCATTCATGCCATGCCACCATCCTGCCCCGCACCATCCCCTATCACGGCCGCACGAGCGCCCCACCCCCTTCCGAGAACATAATCCACCCCGTGCGATTTATTTCCTCCCCCCGTTTTTATAAATCAATCCGCGCCGCCTGCTGGCTCTCCCCCCTCCCCTGTCCGGCACGTGGCGCCCCCACCCCCTCAACCCCTCCACCCCACCCCCCGATTCCCTCGCCATGGCATGGAGTTGTGAAGGCCCCTCCTGGCCCTCAAATTTCGAACCCCTGGAGCTCTGCCACCCCTTGTTCGCATGCTCTTTGCCCTCCAGCAAACCCTTAAAATCCCTTCCCCCGTGGATACCCCTTTTCCCGTCGGTCCCCGTCGCTTACCGGGACGCCCTCACAATATCTGGAATCTGGGATTGGATGCAATGCACCCAGATAAGGTCCTCTCGCAACTCTTTGTGGAGCGCAGGGTCCATTTTTGATAGTAAGTCGCCGTGCCTACAGCGTGATGCTGATTTAGTCTTTTTTCGACGTTTTGACAACAGAAAATAAGTTATTCTGTGGCAAGTGTAGAAAACTCGAGGAAGATAACTAAATCTACCGAATTCTCGTAATCTTTAGGAGCCTATAGAAGATGCCAATTGAGTACCATCCTCGAATTGCGTGTGTATGTGTTCTGATATGATATGAAGCTTTTGCCGAACATCTACGGGTTCTACAATAGGAACGTATTTACCTGCCACACTCATTTGTAATCATGTGCTAGACTGTATAACTTTGATACGCCTAGCCGCACTACCTTGCCGTGGCTTGTAGGGCACTGTGTAGATGTAAATGAAATGAACGAATTGTGTTTTTCCGTGAACAATGGAGTCGTTTACCATATTTTTTTATTACCGGATCTGATAGAGTTTGTAAAATAAAATGACCCGTATATGTCCGTTTTTTGATCCGCCAATTATTTATCGAGTTATAAGCGGCGAAAAACTGACGTTTTTTTACCCTTTCGGAAAAGTGGGTGTGGTGCCACCTCTGACGTCATTGTCTTCGTCCAATCAAAACTGAGCCCGCGGAGCTACATCGCCTTATCGCAATGTGGGGGGGGGGGGGGCACAGCTGACTCTGCCAACGGGAGCGATTGCGACAGCATGTGTTCGAGCGGACCTTCCGAGCAGACCCCCCTCCACTCCCTTCCCATCCCCTAAAAGCAGTCAAGGACGAGAGGAAAATGACGTCAATATTATCAAAGCAGCTTTTTCGGTGGGCGACACCTTTTGTTTGTTTTAATTTTTGATGCGTGAGTGAATGGTTGTGGTTAGAAGATTAATTTTTTCACTAAAATTCGTTTTTCGTTTCCATCCAACAATTTCGTGTAAATAATAATAGCGCGCTGGGTAAATATAATCTAGTTTTTAACTGGCGTAATTCCCTACTAGCCACCGCGAGTGTGTGTATCAGGGGGAGGACATTATATGTTTTATTTGCCTCGTGGTAATGTATTTATTTGTTTTGAGGCTTCATCTTTTCTTCCTTATTGGTTCTAAATCGCCAACCACATTCGCCATGCTTGCACTTTTATCTTGCCTGTCGCCGTTATTTGTGCGTACCTCATATTCACTGAAGAACATTGTAGGTAATTGTGCTATGGGGTAGAGTTTTTTTGTTTTATAGTTTAATTTATAGTGTCATCGAGGAAGTCAGACGACCTTGTTTCGTTTGAATTGTGTTTGGTTTACTTGAGAGCTTCTTTTGGTGGTTACATTGAATCCGGGAGTAATAGCCTTCGCTGCGTTTCTAATAATAAAAGTGTAATCCTACTCATACCTCAGACTCAAGACACCGACTCAGGTTAAGATGTCTTCTCAGTTCTTACGTGTTGCCAAGGAAAAAAAATAGCACATGTCGTTTCACGGATTCTTACCCCGAAGCAACCGGCATTGAAGTCTGCTAGGGTCAGAGAGGGGTACACCCCACTCCAAGGGCCACGGGGTCCCATTCAAAAAGTCGGGTCTACTCAACCTCCTCACGTTTCTGAGAGTCGGGCATATGCCGGCCTCCTTGTGCCTCTAAAGGGGGGAGGTAGGTGCGCGTGGTCTGCAATTTCGCCGGCCCTTGTTGCGGGCCCGCCCTGAGGCGAGGAACGGGACTGCAGGGCCGCGAGTGGCGTTTTCGCCGACAAAGGACCGGTTGTTATTATTCGAGGGAGACGTCTCCAGTTGAGAGGCAGTGAGGCCTTTCTGGTGGCGTCGCTGTAGTCAAGGGGCAGCTGAGGTCTCTGTCCGTTCCGAGGCGGAGAAGTGCGCCAAGCAAGAGCATCGTGATGCGTTTACACGAAGCGAAAGTGACCCGGGAAGGGTCGGTCTTGGAATGCATACATCTCTTACGCATACCTCTCCTGAAGAAAATATGCGAGTGCTAGAGCTTCCTGATAATTAGGTACTATCAGATAGGACTGAAGGCGTCACTTTGTGGAATTTAGTTACACTTATCGTGGTTCCGAATAAAATAAAAACTTTTAGTCTATCCCACATTTTTTAATAACCGACATATGTTTCGAAGATTTTTTTTTTACATTTTACCTTGAGAATGACAAAAACAATTTGTCGAAAACTAGGTCGGTTATTAAAAAGTGTGGAATAGACTAAAAGTTTTTATTTTATTCGTTATGGTAAATTAGGTACTACTTTCGTAGCAATGCGGTGGTAAGGCTATTGATTATGCCCTCCCAGCCACTGCAAGGGTGTGTGGCAGGTGGTGAACCTTCACCAGGCATTCATAATCAATCAAGGAGATCATTTACATGCATGCATACAAAAACTTAATTCTCCGTTTAAACAATACTCACATTAAACCAGGATTCACAATGCTAACACCCGGAGTGAAACATTAATCATGCAGTCTGGTGACACGCGAAAGTCGCAAATGACGCCAAATTTTTAGTTAATGCAAAGTAATTTAATCATTTGTATGAATATATTAAATTCCGAACTCATATTTCATAGGCCATGCATGAGTAAGTAGTATATATTTTAGCAAGTGTGCACGTTAATGTAGACTGTTACACATGTGATTTTCTGTTATTCTGCTCTGTTCTGTTTATGGTATTAAAACAATGATTTTGATTAGAGCATTTAACAAATGTCATGAGCAGAACTGGACAGTACTTTTAATAATTTACGTGCGTTAGGAACCGAATTAATTAAAAATCTATTTTAAGCATAAAACTTTGTTTCGAAATTAAATTATGTATTACTTCCCGGCCATTTTATACTCTAAATTATTGTTACAGTATCGAAGGAATGAGGTTACTCCAATCGGCATTATCTCACTCTTCTGTCCATGTGAGTTAGCTTATGGTTTTATTGTGTTTAGTTACCGTGTTCCTAAATTTATTACTTCCTTCCACGAATCCTTTCTACCATATGTTTGCACTACTTGCATTTCAACAGCAGTTCATTTTTTCTAGATAACTAGATGAATAGTTTGTTGAGTCATAGTGTTAAATCTAGGATTTATTTGAGTATTTAATCATCCCATACCACGAAAGCGAAATATTGGAACCTTTGGTTTGCTAGGGATGGGAAAAAATTATCTTGTCGATGGCGTAAACTCCGCTTTCGGAGTTTTTTCTTTCGTGGTGCAGCGAAGGGATGAAGGCGGTTCAGGGTAGATATTCCGTGGACCCTTGGGAGGGGGAGGCATGGGAAAGTGGGGTGTGGATACAGCCTGCGACGGTCCGTGAGATTAAATCTTTTCCCTTTTTTTTCCTCGCACCAGAGGATGATTTTTCCTTTAGGGGTTGAGTGTGGGGTTTGTGGAGAGGCCCCGGAGGACCCGTCGTGACATATATAGTCGTGGAGGGGCGTTCCTCGCGAGTCAACCCAGAGCGCCCATTCAACTTGCTCTGGTTCCAGGCGCGAGATGGTTATCGGGCGACGCAGTTTGGCTCGGTTGTTTTGAGTGCCGGCGCAGTCGTCTCGTGCGATACCCCGCCCTCATTGTGAGGTGGTTAGCCGTGACGAGAAGTAGACTTCTTTCTGTCCTCATTAGCATGCGGGGAAGAGGGTTGGCGGTGTGGAGCGGCAGGTGGGTCCTCGTCAAAATGATACGGAGGTCGATACCACTTGAAAGCTATCGCTCGGATCTACAGGCCATTTTATTCGCAAGTTTTACATTATTTTAGTCTTAATGGTACTTACTTTGGGGGGAGGGATGTGAAGGGGTTATGATATATCTCTGGCGAAGGTTTTCGCGTCGTTCTGACGATTGTAGAAAGCTTTCGGGAGTCTCCCGTGTTGGTAGTATGATGAAATGGCGACGTTTCACTCACTCTACTACGGGCTTCCTCAGGCCAGGCTGAAGTGAAAGATGCTTCGAATTTGACGCTTATTTAAACTCGTGTTCTGAGGTGGCTGCTGCTCGCTGATTGGCTGTTGATGTTCGTGTGAATACACGTTTCCACGTGTTGGAGAGGGGGTAGATATCCTCTCTCTCCATATTGCTGGGTGTCTTGGAAATTTCTATTGCTTCCATTATGATTCTAGGGAAATAGCGCTTTTCCCTCGCGAGGATTTTTGGTTCCATTAAAATTCACGGAGTGGTTAGATTCAATCGAAACGTGTTCTGCAATTGCCGATTTCTCCTATTGTCTGTTTTTGAGGGCCCGTGAATTTTCTTTCTTCCGGCATTGCACAGCTCTCTTTGTTTGCCCTATGTAGGATTTTCCACAGCTGCAGAGAAGCTCGTAAACGCCTTCGTGGGTTATGATATATCTTGTCGCTCTATCAAAAATGCCGAAAGCGACCTGCATTCTGACCCATTTTTTTTCGAAACGGGGACTAGATGACTTCAAACATACCCACCCTTCTTCTATAGTGCCCCACTCAAACGCATGTAATGATCGGGGGAAACTGGTCTGTGTTATCGTTTGCTCTTGCAGTCTTCTCTCATCTCTGAATGTTTGCGGTAAAACGATTTAGTGTTAGGGTAAAGGGATTCATGTATTCTTGTTCGTAATGTTCTTAGGCGTGTTACCAAATGTATTGAGAGAATAAAAAATAGATGCGTTGCACATAGCATCTTTTTTTCGGGAAATGTAAAATTTAATTAATATCTGAAGAATTGAAATCGTGGGATGCATTGGACGTGCCATGATATGTCTTCTGGGTGCATTTTTCAAATTCCGAGAACTAGTTAGTTCTCAGAAGTAGTATTCTGGTCTAGGGGGACCGTCTCAGAGTGTATATTGTTTACTAACATGCAAAAAACGTTTTTTTTTCAGGTAGAAAAATAGCTCTTCCATGTAGTTGATAGGCGAATTACGAATCAATTCCGGCTTTCTTCGCTGAGGATCCGAGGCGGGGTATCGTAATGTCCCTGTGCATTTGGAGAAGAAATAAATCTCTTTTGTTCATCGCACAATGAAATCAATGCTTGCTATAATTATTAAATGTAACTTTGAATCGCAATCATATAGTTCTAATTAGTCGAGATATAGTTTCAAATACGTGCGTGCATTTCCGCCGAACTGCATGGTATTTAAAAAAGTTAAGGCGAGTAATCGGCAGCTATGAAGTGTGCACCTTGAAATGGCTTTTATTGATACTTGTAATCCCTTAAGTGTTTTAGTAACCCACTCAGTGGGCTCACTCAAAAATATTTTGCGAACCCCAACCCATTTTGCATGCGTAGTTTGCTATTTTTATCTTTTTAAATATTGCAGTTTAGACTAATATGTTATTTCTAATCATTTTAAATGCACGATTATGTAGTGAATATTTGGTGAGAATTCACCCCCTGCCATACACCTTTGAGGTGGCTTGCAGGGTATTATGTAGATGTGGATGTCAGTAACATTGAATTATTCAGCACTGAATGGCGTTATCATCGCTTGCGAAAATTCAAGGCGGCATGCAATTCTCCTCGTGCTTACCGCTTAGAGGCGATTCCTCAGCGATTGATAAACGAGTGCTCTCCGCTCGCGGGAATCAGTGGGTAGCCCTGGTGCGGGGAGGGAAGTGTTTGTTGGTTAATCCTCGCTCGTGATGCCATTTCGAGGCACGCGTGGAGACACGCGACGCCTTGCCATCCCCCCCCGACCTCTGACACCCCCCGCCACCCACCATATCCTCCTCCTGCCCGGCCACCAACCACTCTTCATGCGGCACCCACACTCTCTCTGCCTTGGCACGCGTCCCCTCGATCCCAGCCTCCGTCCCCCTCCCCTCTTAGGTCCTTAATGGACCCCTCTCCCTCCCTCCCACTCCACTTCCACAATCTGTGCGTGTTTTCCACTTCCTCCCCTCCCACGACGTCCAGTGGGCGGTGGGTTTGTGTTGGGTGACCCCTTGGCCGTGGGTGGAGGGATGTCGGCGGACGAGTGGGTCGGGAATTAGCGGTGGTGGGGCGGCCGACTGGCCCTCGGCTCCGATCTCATCCTCCCTGGACCCTTCATCTCCAACCCTCTTGGCTACAGCCAAAGCACGCTTTTAGCAGTTAATGGAGCGTAGGTTTTGTATTTACGAATTCTTTAGGAATGAAAGGCTGGGTAGACTTCCGCAGTTTTATTAATACGACACGATACTTTCTTATTGTTCGGCCTACTCGTATGCAGTTGTTACACTATGAAATTATCCAGTACTAGTTCACTTTATTTCCAAAACTAATTTGCGTTGGACTCTTTAGGAACCTTCTTTGAAGTAACTACTCGTTTATTCTAAGTGAAGTAACGTAGCCCCATTAAATAATTTGTCTTTTATATTATTGTTTGTTGAACATATTCGTGTCGTATAGATAAGTATTGCGTATGGCACAAGTGTTTTATATCTAAGAGGCCGGGAAAAAGGCCCCTTGGAGAAGGAGATTTTTATCTGTCAGACGTCAGAGTATGGATTTCAGCGTCAGCATTTTTACGACTGTCCGGTAAACTTTCAATTAGGAATGGATGCCTTATTTTTCGCGGTTTTTTGAAGTGTTCGAAAAATGAATTTTCACTCTTCTCTGCAGAGTAGTTGTAGTTTTCTGTTCATTATGTTGTTTAAAATATGTGCTCCTTTGTCGAATAACTATATTTAAATATGGGTAATGATTTTGAATGCTTTTCGAATTCTGTTAGTATTAAATACATTTTGAGGCGGATCCTCACTTATTAGTTTATCTACTCCAACGAGAAACCATTTTGTACTTAAATTTATCTCTCTCTCTCTGCCCACATTTAATTCCCATTCAAATGGAAATGCAGTGCGGTAATTATCTTTCAGGTTGTGTTGAAAATCCGTGGAAGTAAAGAATTTCCTGGGCCGGGAAACGAACCACGGACCTTTGAATTGCCGGGCCAATGTTCCGACCACCAGGATTCCATTCAATAAGACAATTTTTCAAAAGACATGTTTCCTATGCAAACGGGAACATTTTAAGTTGGATTGTTATAAATCCCTGTGGCGCAGATATTCAAGGGATCTTTCAATGTTGCAGCCTTCTTACAGGATACCAAAGTTTTAATTTTCACCATGCAGCTTTTTTCATCTTCGTCTATTTTCGAGCCCATTCAATTTTAAGGATGAAAAAATTAGGATTTGAAATGTCTCTTCTGTCAATGTGGTCGGAAGTTGTCGGCAAGGAGGTAAATGTCCGTACACTCTTGGAAGTAAGCGACTGCTACTGTTGGAACGGTGGTCGTTAGTTAGTTATTTAGGGGAGGCGACCGACAGCTGAGGTCATTTGCGCCATGTAAGATAGGTGGATAATTGGGAAATGGTGGGAGTTTCCATGGAACGGAGGAAGGGTGGAGAGCGACCCGGCGTCGGAATTAGCCTACTTTTAACGAATGGCGCCAAGAGGACCACAGCTTAACGTCCCATCCGACGGACGGAGTACCGAACTTGAGATGCCCTCCACTAGGCATTCAAGTGGGGACCGGTTTTCCACTGAAAAATCCGCCACTGTCGGGAATCGAACCCGGGCCCTCGGGATGAGGCCAGTACTCACCACACCAACCCGATCCCCCACGGTGGTCGTTCCTACGCCTCCTTATGAAAGGACTCCTCTCATATCCTCAATTTTTTTAATGCTTTTTTTGCTCTGCCGCGGTAAACGCGTATCGTAATAAAGGAGTCGAACCCTTTCCACGGACGGCGAGGAGTGGGAAAGGTCGTAAAATGCTCCGACCAGTGACTCGGCGAGACTATTTTTGACTTCGGGGCCCCTGGATGCTTGTGTGCTAAGGCCCTTCCATAAATTGCGTAACGCGGAACGACTGAAGGCCTGTCCGCATTTTCGGACTGTGTCGAGGCGGCCTTGATCTAGAAAGTCCATTCAGGGCCCATTCGGGAGGCCCTTCAAAGGCGAAAAACCCTCATCATTGCGGAAGCCCATAGGAGGGCTGTTCCTTTTTTTCCACCTTGCGAAGTGCACCCGTGGACTCAATTACGACCGTACTTAACCACCTTGCGGTAGGGGTCTTTTTGTGTCGAACATTAGGTTATCTATTTTCTGCGGAATGATGCTGTTATATACGTTTATATATATTATTATATGCGTTTAAGGATCGTCCCGGAAAGCCAAGTTAAGAATCCAAGGACTTCTGCCTCTTTGTCACAGGACGAGAGTACTTTTTATGGACTTAAAATTCATTACAGCCGGTCTTTACATCATTTACTTGTCCATCTTCAATAAATTACTGTTATATTCGACCCTCTCTCCGTTTTATTTCATTCGTTCCTTATAGTCTTTTGTGGGGCCTTCTATTGCCCCTGTTTTGTAGTTACGACAGATATTTTGCTTGCTCTGAAATGTGGCGTTTTTGTTTCTACGTGTGACTCTTTGAAGTCTCGTTCATAAATGTATGTCCTTGTGAAACATTATTTAAAAATATCACGGAGGAGTAAAGAGTTCCGGAACACAGCGAGTTTCGTGGTACGAAAATAAAAAATGTACTTTTTTGTAAACGTTTTTTTTATCTCATATAAATGTAATGGAAGGCAGGAAAGATTCTGTCAAGTTTGTCAGTTTCAATATCAAGTTTCGACGCCGCATAGGATGAAGCTTAACCTCAGGAAACCTAATGAATATTTCTGTGGGATGTCCATGTTGTTGTGGTGACTTCGTTATTGGCCACCCACCCTTGAGAGCTCGGGTTCGAATCTCAGCACGGACACGGATATTCTATTGATATATATCGGTCCCCACTCGAGTATTGTGTAGAGAACAGTTCAAAGTCAGTACCCCGTCCGTCACATGGGACGTAGAACCGTGGATTTCTTGGCTCCTTTCTTTTCAGAGAGACTAATATTAGCGCCGGCTTTCCCTTGACCTCTCCTCCTTCCTTGTATAATTCCTTGTAATAATATAATTTCGTTGAGGGGTTGGAACACTGCGGCTTGCGAGCAAATATTGGTTCTTTCGGTACCTGGATATGGCTCTTACGTAAAATTGAATATTGGTGCAAGATGCATAGATTTCATAATAATATGTTTGCACCAGTGAATGGAACTATCGTAGTTTCATACACTGAAGCCTAGCTGAAAACCTGCTTTAGAATATTAAATCGACTAGTTACGAAGCAGACTTAGAGAAATGTTCCGAGGTAATGCAAACTCATTGCTTATGCTGATTTTTAAAAATGAAAACAATTTTTAAATGTACATTTGTCGTATTTTTATGAATGTATGCATATAATCGTTGTCAATACTTTTAAGATTTCGTTAAACTGTATTTTGTCGTAATAGTATATTTATGGCAGGTGAATAATTATTAAAATACTTTGAAGAATAGGTTTGACTTGTCCATCCTGGAAGTTTACCGACCATTTATTGTTAAGCAAAGCAAAAAAAAAGCGAAAAAATGTGCCTACTTGTTCTAATTATTTCTATGGAAATTTCTAGTTTGCGATTTTTGGTGACAGTACGGAATTCGTAATCAGAATAATTGCATCAATTAAATTGTATGAGGTATCGGTTTGCTAACATTCCCATATCCGATTTTTAATATTTCTTTATTGCATACAGAAATTATACTGGTAATGGCTTGAAACATTTTTACCCACAACTTTGCGTCACGTATGCTGGCATGTTTAAATATATATTAAGAATAAACGTACTTAATGAATACTGAAGAATAACCGCGAAGAAAAATTTGGGAAGAGCAAGCAGCGTCCTTGGAAATTAGTTGAATGAACGGCTTCAGTTGGGCATAAATAAAGAGGTTTGAATGGTTTATCCTCAGCCTTTCACACATTTTATAAACGCGATGAATAAAATCTTAATTTGTTCGTTCGAACCTTTCTGCGGCGTGGCAATGAATGGCTCTGCATATCTTTCGGGATCGCTCCGCGTGTGTTGACTTCGCTTGACAACAGTTTCGCCTCAGCCTCCTCAGCAGTCGACCTGAAGTCGCCAGCTGGCATGCCGGCGAAACTGTTTTCAAGCGAAGTCAACACACGCGGAGCAATCCCGATAAAAATGCAGAGCCAAAATCTTAATTTGCCACCCATGCGTCCTGTAGTCGATCGCTTATGTGTTTCCCTTGCGTAGGCCATGGAAAGTAAAATGTCTCATCTATTTTTAAAGTGTGGTATCACCTTAGAAATCAGGCGAAGGTTTTCGAGTGAACATCTTGGTAGAACATGCCCATGTGCTATAAATAGCTGCGTGACAACGGCGACGACCTTCTCTAGTGGGTTAGGCTGAAGTTAATTACCTCCTGGTGTGGCGTCTTGATCACTTGTGTTTTCATTCGATCGTAATCCTCAGTAATGGCTCTTTTACGCCCTTCTCTTCCGTCGCTCTTGTAAACAACCTCATTTTTTTCCTAATGTTCTCCTCTAGCGAGGGGAACTGAAGGTCGGTTCTTTAATGTTTTCCTTCGCAATTTCATTTATGAAGTGTCAGTTTTTTTTCACTTTCAATCCATATTTTAATTATTATGATACTAATTACGGCTTAAATTTCTTTATTAAGTGTGCTGGGATCTATGTTACCCTATTTTTGTCTGCCATTCTCGACGACAATTCTCCTGCCTCAATGTTAAGTACCTACTCTCCATGTTAAATATGTAGATATACCGTCTACGCTTCTTTTCTTTTTTCTTGTGATTTTATCTTGTTAATAAACAGGAAATGGCAGCCTCTATTGTTTTGTAAACTTTTTTGTGCCATTTACTGGTCAGAAAGACAGAAAGGTTTGAAGGCCATTAAAGTGATCAAATTTTTTCATACCTTCATTAGGTCTTTGCTGGAAATCATTCCAAGGAATGAGGTTATACTTATGCGTATCTCATATTGCTTATGAATCATTTCATTTATTTTCTGGCCATAATACGATTTCAATTCTGTATACTCTAAGAAGTTCGAAGGATTCAGGCGTAACTATGTGGAAATCAATAGTGGCAGAGAAAAAATAACAATGTATATTCCACTCTTAAATTTATTGACGGTGCTTATAGTTTCAGTACTTCTGCGACAACATAAATGTTGTGATAAGTTATCATAAGTGAAGACGTTAAAAATATTTTGCGAACCCCAACTTACCGTGGTAGACTGGACAATAATTACAAAATTATAGAAATTGATTGCCGAACTGACAGATTCAAAATGTCCTTTTTTCCTCGTGCAATTAGGGATATGAATAGCGGTAAATATGTCCAATACGAGTCATTGAATCCATAGCATAGGTCCTCCCGCACTCGCCGTCGCCTTCCCCCAGGGGCCCCGTTCCCCCATTTTCCCTTCAATTCCCCGGAATCCTCTTATGCCCCCGCTTGTTCCCTTGGTTACTGCCACCCTAAAAATAGGTAGTTGCATGTTGGTGTAAGGACTTGAAGGTAACCCAATTAACAGCACGTTTTTGCATGCGTAGTTTGCTATTTTTATCTTTTTAAATATTACAGTCTAGACTAATATATTGATGCTAATACTTTAAATGCATGGTATTTAGTCCATGTTTGGTGAGAATTCACCCCTGCCACACACCTTTGGGGTGGCTTGCAGGGTATTACGTAGATGTAGATAAAAAAGAAAAATGTTCTACCTGATGATGATGCAGAAGCTCAGAAACTAGTAGTACCGTCAATAAATTTACAAGTGAAATATACATTGTTATCTTTTCTCTGTCTGTATAGGTACTCTAGTTCTCTGAGGGCGTTTATGCCATTCTATTTTCATTATTCTCATTGCAAATAAAATCCCACTGGAATATACACGATCTTCTTGGTAAATATTTTCACAGTAGATTACTGGCCAACAGATTCCTCCCGAAATATTCTTTAAAGGGACGTTCGGTGAGAAATTTAATTAACAGAACCTTGTAGGTCAATGCTTATCGCGTGATGTCATTAAGACAATTTTGGTGGTTTGTGAGAATCATTTTGCTTGGAAAAGGTGTTAGGGGCTGCCACCAACTTTCGAGACTCCGGTCACTTCGGCTGCTACAACCCCGCCAATGCGCTCCGGGCACTGTCGTTTCCCTGGCTTCGCAAAAGTGGAAATCGAGTTGGTCCCATAAAGTTGGTGCCAGCATATGTGCTCCTCACCCTTCCCTCCGAAATTCCCTCGTAACCGTGAGTCCGTCGTCAGGGTTTCATTTCGTTCCGTGGCGTGTAGGGGGGGGGGGGGGGGGGGGGAGGTAAGTCGTCTGGCCCGAACCCCTGAAAACGCAACGCCAACTTCTCCGCAGATCTGTAAAATGTCGAACCGGGGGGAGCAGGGGTGCTTTCGGCCTCCCCCCGGCCCTGACTGGCTACGTGCCCCTGTCGATCACCCCTTCTGCCTCCCGCACTCGCCGTCGCCTTCCCCCAGGGGCCCCGTTCCCCCATTTTCCCTTCAATTCCCCGGAATCCTCTTATGCCCCCGCTTGTTCCCTTGGTTACTGCCACCCTCACACTTTCCCGATAATGCCATCTCCCCTCGCGCACAGCCCTGTCCTTCCACGTTTCCGCCCCCTACCCCGCACGAGTGCCAAGCCAACACTTTCCCTCTCGGAAAAATGCTTGTGCCGCAGTCACGGTTGTCAGCACGGCCGTGTTCATCGTCCGCTCGTCCCTTTATGAATGGTGGCCTGGGACTGGACAAAGAGGCTTAAAGATGGTTACTGATAAAACGGATAGACCGAGTGACAAACAAAGTAAAGGCCCAAGAAGCATGGCAGGAAGGAGAAGTGGAATGAAGACTTAAAAAATGAAACTGAGTAGCATAATCGGCCATCTCCTGAGGCTTGATGCGTGATGGAGAAAATAATAGACACGGAATTGAATGTGAGCAGCAACAAAGGAATACCTCTAATTTGATGCATGGATTAAATAGTTATTAATGTTTAAGGCAATGAGGGAATGTGTAAATAGTCATGAATGTTATGTATGTGATCCATGTATCTATATGTACTGACTACCTGCATGCCACCTCGAGGTGTGTAGCCGGATTTGAGTTATCCCCAAGGTTTGTATGTACTACCTGCAAATATACAAATATACCCCTACCTAAGGGGTATATTTCTGTAAATAATATGGCAGGACGCACTAAAAATTCTACTTGTTATTCAACATATAAAGAAACATCAGAGAAGTGCAGCAAACATTCATTACACATTATATTAATATTTCATGCTGGCTACAGTAATAATCATAACAACGAAAATATTAAATAAAAATCAACATCTTAATTTAATCTCTGTTTGCTTTATTAATCCGTGTAAACTAGTGTTTGCTATTTTATCTTCATATTAAGGAAATTTATTTTATGTAGGCATGGCGTGAGAAGTCTTGAAGTTGTTGTGGTCTCCAATTGTTTGAGGAAAGAAATAATATGTGAATATATCTCTGGTATATTGTATTTGTAGATCGTTAAACCCTATAAAATGAAGAAGTTTGCCGCCAGAATAATCAAGTAAAGAGCCTCGACCCATCTTAGGATTAAATACCGGTGATTATAATGCTAATGTACGATTATTAATAACATCTGCGAATGTAGAATAAGGTTTTATGATGGTTCAAGTCTTTAGGCCATATCATCCCGTCTGTACTGTTAATCCTACCACGACCTTCGGAACTTCGTCCTCTGTCGTCCATATTCCTGTACAGGTGTTATATTAATGAAGGCAACCAACAACACGGTCATTTGAACCATTAATTATAGTTAGGTATTTGGATGGAGAAAGGAATTGCAAAGAAGTGGAGGAAGGTTTTGGGAAACATAGCGCTGGCATTATCCTGAACGAACGGCACCAAGGGGTCCACGGTTTAACCTCACATTCGACGGTCGGAGTACGTCACTCGAAGTGTTCTCATTATATCAATCAAGTAGATATCGGTATGCTACTGATAAATATGCTATTGACGGGATTTGAGCCCGAGCTTTCGAGATAAAAGGCCAGTACCTACTGTAGCATTTAGTTGTTTCTCTTTTGTCGTCTCAAAACTTTTGTTCCACATGCAAAATATGATTTTCTCCGCAATGGATATTGAGATAGGTACTCCAAAAAGCACCTCGATGTCCTTTTTCCCCCTGGTTTCGTGGCATACTTTTTCTGTGAGATGCAAATCGATGCGCATTTATTAATCTGAGCACAGGATTCCTCTCTTTTATGATGCCTTCTTTTGATTTTACGTATACATTACATCATATCTTATGGATGGTAGGAGTATCACGCGACTGTGGCAGAATAGGGTCGTTTACCATATTTTTTTTTCTGCCGAATCTGATAGAGTTTGTACCGTAAAAAGACCCGTATTTTTCCGTTCGTCGATCCGTCGAATCGTTCTTGAGTCTAAAGGAACGAAAAACTGATGCGCTTAACACTTTCGGAAAAGTGGCTTGCAAATGACTCGTACGTCATCCACTTCGTCCAATAACAAGAGAGACTGCTTAGCTCCCTCGCTCAATCACGATGGGGTCACAGCTGACTTCTCCAATGGAACTGGTTTTTTTAGACTCCATTCGGATTACTTGGAAAGACATTGCATATTCGAATGCATCGTAATTTGTGAATCAGCAAATTAACTTCAGCACACTTTTAGCTACACCAAAGTGTATACGGAAATATTTTTTTGTTAATTTATATTGAGTTATTTGCAGGATGTGACAGTATGCCTTCAGGCATACCTCTCCCCCCACCTCCGCCCCCCACCTCCGCCCCCCACCTCCGCCCCCCACCTCCGCCCCCCACCTCCGCCCCCCCTCCGATCTTCCTCAATGCAGTCAAGGATGGGAGGTGGATGACGTAGTTATCCTCAACGCAGGTCTTTCGGTGGGCGTCACCTTTTGCTTATTTTAATTTTTGATTTACGAGCGTATGGCTCTGGTTAGAAGATTAATTTTTTCCCGAAAATTCATTTTTCGTTTCCATCTAACGATTTCGTGCGCAAAAGAGCGATTTCGGTTCCGAGTGAACTCCCCCATTGTATAGAAAGGTATCCTCATTTTATTTTAATCTTTTACGGCCGCTATACTTGTTATATGCATATTTCACAGTGCTTCGGTTTTATTACCGCTACGTTTGAGCCGTCCTCGTCATGGGTGTATAAGATCCAGGGAGTCCTGTGGCTGAAAAGGTCGCTCACAACGGCCTAAAGACCTCAGCTGTCGGTCGCCTCCCCTAAATAACCAACCAACCAACGGCCTAAAGAGTGATAAGCATGTCAAGTTGGTATCGTCGCGACGGATAACATACCTAGTTTATTTTATCTATTGAAATGTTTGGTGCATAATGATAGCAATCAGAGCTTTCTCGCCTTGTTTGCCGATGGTGGGCGACGAGGGATATCATCTGTGAATCAGCAAGTGTTGGCGCTTCCTTTAGTTGCTCAAAATATCTCTATGAATTAATAGTTCACATAATAGCTTTGGTTGCCTCTTGCTGTTGTATGAAAATAATGTGTTTAAGCGCCCTCAGTCCTTTGTGCATCTGACGTCCGATTCATAAATTTTCATCTCTATTAATGTTTAAGGTGATTCATAGCGTCTAAAAAGACAAAGGAGGTGCTTTGGAAAGAACCCAGGCATAAATTATTTTCTCAGTCTGAAAGAGTTAGTATTTTGCTATTCCTTTACTGTAGTAAATGAATCTCGATACATGACTCCCTATGTTTTCTGGGTATCCTGTCAGCAATTAGAAGTAATTGATTTTCTCATGTTTTCCCAATGATTTTCTTTTATCACCATAAAACAATCAGTAGTCTATTGAATGAAAAGGCAATTCAGAATAGAACTTACGTATATCTTATGCGTATCTTTTCATAACCATCGTTTATATTTTATTTGTGCTGTCTCAAACTGTTTTTCTTTTGATACGAAACGATTAGATTTTGCGAATTTATATATTTCTTGATTTATTTATCTGTTTATGGGTATAAAAGTAAATAAAACCTCGGAAGTTACTGGTGTGTGAATATAGATAACATAAGTGGAAGTGTGTTTATTATAAACTTCTTTTTGTCTTTTGTAGTAGTTGTTCGGATGAATTAACCGGTAGCTAGGGCTATTTTAACCATTTAGAAATAGGTTAGTGTATTTAGGTAGGAGTAGGAATGTTTTGGGGGAACGGAGGAAAGGTGAGGAGAAGCCTACCGTCTGTAAAAAAAGCAAGACACCCGAGTTTGAGGAGCTCTATCGTCTAAACGAAGCGATCAATTTCAATGCAATACAAAGCATACGAGGGAGAGTTTATTTCTACGTTGGATCATTTACTTAAAAAAATCTTCGGCTCCATAGTATTTCCTGTACTTAATTTTTTCTCAAAAAAGTACCCGTTTTTTGCGCGTAAAACCAAGTTGCCCAACTTTGAGCGCTTGGTATTCTCGTAGTTTTTGTTCCAATAACTTGCGATTTTGATATAAGGAAGCTAGATCTATTAGTAACAGTTTGCAGAAAACA
Organism: Platycnemis pennipes; assembly: GCA_933228895.1. Taxonomy (NCBI): domain Eukaryota; kingdom Metazoa; phylum Arthropoda; class Insecta; order Odonata; family Platycnemididae; genus Platycnemis; species Platycnemis pennipes. The sequence goes on from OW121853.1 coordinate 111,558,732, forward strand.
AATTGTTTATACCACTAAAATTCATGGATTTGTTGTAATTGGATGGATTGATGGGTACTTTTTTCAGAAAAAATTATGTATAGGAAATACTATGGAGCCGAAGATTTTTTGAAGCAAATGATCCAACGTAGAAATAAACTCTCTCTCTCGTATGTTTTTTTATTGCATTGAAATTGATCGCTTCGTTTAGACGATAGAGCACCTCAAACTCGGGTGTCTTGATTTTTTTTATAGGCAGTAGCGATGATATAAGTCTGCAACGGAAAGCACCCCAGGACCCGCGGTTTTACTTCCCATCCACGGACGGTGTAGTGCAGTTGAAGTGCTCTCCACGCTGCACTTCAGTGAGGTCCGGTATGCAAATGAAATATCTCTGCCACTGCCGGGAATAGAACCCGAACTCTTGGAGTGTAAAGCCGCTTTACTCTAGCCACCACGCTAACCTCATCTCCTATTGTTTCCTTTCTGTGCATCTTGTCTTTTTCCTTAGCGACACCGCCGCTTGAAGGACGCTCTTAAAGTAACCGGGAGGGTCCCAAACCCGAAAAAAATGGCTCCGATTTTCTTCGTACATCTGAGCGGATATGACCCTTTTTGAGTGCCTTTAGCTTTTCGGTCCATGGTAATGATCCGAAGGAGTCTGGAAGCCGGCGCCATTAATGCGTCTTCGAGGAAGCTCCTCCCTTCATTAGTCGGGCGTTGAAAACATCTTTTCCTGCTTAATCCCCCTCCCCCTCCGAGTGTTTACATCCCCTGAGGAATTTAGTGGACCTGTTGATGGCAGTCGCGGTCTCTCGGAACGATTTCGGGCGAAATAGAATCTCTCGAAAATTTTATTCTTCCTGAAATCCATTGCGTTCATCGTATTTAGACCGACTTGCCCTTGAAAGAAAAGGGCCCTTTCTTCGTGCGGGCAGCGGTGCCACCCGCCCTATTTCACGCTCTTTGCCGCAGACTCACCACACTCCCTTGCCCAACGGTCATTCTTATTAATAGCCTTTATGCTCCAGTTTTGGTGAAACGTCCCTGTGAAGTCGAAGAAAGGAATTCCATAACATCGTGTTTTTTATGACCATTGACTCACAGTTTTCGGTCTCCAAAAATCTCATATGCCTTTTATGGGTGTTATATTTTTTTGCCGTGGATAGAAAACATACTTCCGGTTCAAAATTAGATGTCACATTCAAGGACTTGAGAAAATAACGCAGAAAAGTCTCTATTTCCATCACGAGCTTAATGGTCGCAGGGTTTAGGTGCGGCTGGCGGAGATAAAATTCACGTTGATGTCATCTGTATCTATGGCTCTACCCTACCAGCCGCCTTAAGGGTGAGTGGCATGGGTCAAATAATTAACAAGATTAACAATATACTCTGCGTACTTGCTGATAAAGTACAATTCTGGTACTAAATGAAATAAACGCCCTGAGTCATACATTCACCTCTCACATGCAACTAAATGTTCTTTTGGAAAAGGAACTAACTTTGCGAATTCCACTACAAGATAATTCTATCCTGTTGAAACCCGGGTTGTGAGTAAATGTTTAATAGTGCAAATCGCAAACATTGCCTCTTTCATTGCCTCCTGCTCTCTGTTTTCTTTAATGATCTCTTAATAATTAACCATTATGCACGCAATGGTGCAATTAAATTGTTATTGGTGATGAAAGCATATATCCGATGCACTTCGAACCATCTAGATTCCAGCAATCAATCCTTTCCTATACACCGTATTAGAATCCCTTGATTTTCACTAGAAGAAAGAGGTTTTTGAATTTATCTGACCTGCAGTCTCTCTCAAATGTCATCCTTCGTATCTAACGTATTGGCATTCTATTTCTATAAACATATTTACTGAATTTTAACCTTTTGATGTGGCAGCACTCCAGCTGAATAGTTCTCGTAGGCATGCAACACTTAACCTGTCATTTTTGTGATATTTCACAAATGTCGCCTATCTTCTTTGTGCTCATTTCCAAAAAATATGTTGACATCACAATATGTCAACGGGCAAATGGGCAGATTTTTGAATCCTGTTAATTTTTTTTAAATTTTCAAATTCGTTCGCAGGAAACATTATACCATACTTTCTTCGTAATCTCGTATGATTCGCGTTCATAAGAAGGAAATTGAGGGCTTCTCGAAACTCTTTTTTCTAAGTAGGTTATTATTTTTTTAAAAAGGGGAATTTCGCTAAATATTCCTTCTACAAAGTGAAAATAAAACATTTACAAGCTCTAATTTTAGGGGTTCCAAGTGATGTTACAATTTCCCGAGTATTTTTCTCAGGGGTAGCGAATAAGAGGAATTTTAATAAAAATATACCTATATCTCGAGACTCTTTTACGGTCATGCATGCATCCATAGAAATGGAGAGTAGTCCCTTCAACGTAATTGAGCCGCAGGCGGGCGAGCAACAGGCATTTTACTCAAAAATGTCTTTCATACATTAAAAACATTTCTGCTGTGGCAGTAATGGGACTTTGTTCAATACCTCTCATTGGTTTTCATTTAGTTAGTTCTTGGAAAAGAAGTCCACCAGTTTAGGATTTTGTGACTATGTATATGGTAACGCTGGTGAATGACCCATTACTACATTTATCTGTGGTATCCTATTGTTTTGGAGGTGGTTCCGAATAAATAACGCCTCTCTGTATCACCTGCCCATCGTCTCTTCTACGCACCCTTAAGTATATCGTACTTCACTTTGCCATAATTTATAGTCTTCTCAGTTAATCTAAAAGTCTTCTTCACTTCTCTTTATGTCTACTTCTAGTATTTTGATTTAGTGTATGAAATTTCATAATAAATTCTTTCATCCATCCACCTTTTTCATATCTTCCCTGAGACCAGGTTTCGACTCTTATCGCGAAACATCATTATATCTTTACAAAAATATCGTTTCTAATACGAGCAGTTATAAAAGCTTTTCCGTCGATGAAATATTTTCTACGAAAGGGAACCTAGAATGTAGCTCAAATTTTTAATCACTTGCTTGAGACTTTTAGTTTAGCGTTAGCTTTACGCCCATTCATTCCCGTTCACGCGATATAGTTTTTCACCAGATGATAACTCTACTTTTTCAACGGAGAAATGAAATCTGTTCAGTTAAGCCACTTTTTACATGGAACCTTTTAAAGAATTTTCTCATTTATTTCTAGCAATATTTTTTCGTGTGTCGTAGTTAAATGTGGATCTTAATCAATCAGTTACAACCCTGGGAAGGATATTCGCCATGCAGATTGAGGAGAATTGCTTAGGAAACATACTCCCGAATTTTTAACCCGATCTGCTCGGTTGGTTGTTCAACCTCATCGACCTCACCGTATGTGATTATTTCCTTAATGATAGTGACTTTAGGTTATAAACCTCTTGACGGCTGTGACATTTCATTTTTCCTATGGCAATTCCTATCCCTCTCCTTATGTAAAAACATATATTTCAATTTACTTTGATGTCGTGAGAACATTAAAATATGAAAGCACCTGCTCTCTGACATTTTTCTTTTTTTTTTTGAGAAAACTTTCCTTGGTGCCTTGTTTGGGATGAACCTCAGAGATGAATGCTAACGTTAATTATATCTTTTATCTTCTTTCACGAGAAACGCTGCTACTAGTGGCTCGAAAGAATACCCTGAAATTTAACACTGGTGTATGTCACTCTTAAGTGATTTACCGCGAAACATGCGCATTATTTATGAGGCAGAAAGGCCACGGTACCACTTTATAAATAACTGCATTGGTTACACTACAAAAATATGAGTAGGGTAAATTGTTAGAATGTATGAAGTCAAAAGGTTTTTATTATTCGACCAATCGCTTATATTAATTCATCGGAATATTTACCTCAGTGGGCACTCAACGAATATATTATTTTGTGTTTAATGAGCTGACCTATTAAAATTTACCATTGTCTTGACTATCTACATGTATAAAATAAATATTAGAGAGTAGCAGTGCCTATTATAATCGCCTATTCATTGCGTGGGATGTTTAAAATTGTGGTGTAACAGGCACGTAGCCGGGGGGGGGGGGGGGGGAGGGCCTTCAGCCCCCTCTTCCCCACCCCCCCCCCGAAATTTTTCACAATAATTTTGTTTATCTGATTTTAGCAATGAACTTTACCAGTGAGAAGAGATAAGTATGGGCACTGTACAAGCAAATATCAAGCACTGAAAATTAAGGCAAGAGATTTATAAAATGTCGGCACCGAATGGGCAAGGCTGATTTGTTTCAAGTTTCGCAAGACTTAGCCCCCCCACGGAAGCAAATTTCTGTCTACGTGCCTGTGGTGTAGGAATGAAAATTGTTGGCGGAAATTAGAAGGCCGATTGGTGGTGTGAAACTAGTGCCCAGGAGCGATGGAATGCTGAAGTTTGTTATCGAGGATGAGAAATGACGAGAATCAAAAAGAAAATATACCCAATACTCTTTTGACGAATCCCAGTTTACGATTGGCTTGACCCATTATTTCACGTATGTGCTTACCCCAGGAAAGATCATGTGTCAGTCCTATTCCAAGATATTTAATGGATTCCACGTTTGTTAATTCATTATTACTTATTTTGTAAGTGATAGGAGGAGAGCTATTCCTTTTCCAAAAATTCATTACTAGACATTTTTTGAAATTTAATTCTAACTACCATGTATCACACCAACCTTCGAGCATGATTAGGTTTCCGATAATGGGCAACTATTTTATTTCATATTCTCCGCTGTTTGTTCAGAGTATGGCTTGAACTTGGTTCGTGCCTCCGGCGCCCGTTCGAAACTAATTTTAGTCCGCTCCCGAGAACATTTGCTGCTTTCTATCTGATTCACCTTGCGCCATTTTTTCTCCCGAGCGATAGTCGGGAGGAAGGGTTTGCGCGGATGCTCCTGCCATTCGGGCCATTTGGCGTTGCGTCTCAATCTGAGCGGATCCTTCTTTCTTCCTCCTTTCCTCCCCCCCCCCTTCATCGCCTTCTTTCCCCTCACTTCCCGGCGTTCTCAGCGGGTTTCCCTTTCGGCTTAGCTCCGCGATACCCTTGCCTCACGAATCCCGTGGCGGTAGCGAGTGTCGTACGACGCGGTCCGCGCTGGATGAACGTCGCGTCCTCAACGTAAAAGGTTCTCTCCTTCCCTTTCCTCACCTCCTTCCCCCCTTAACCTCTCATTCAACAAGAGTCGTGGTGGGCTGCATCTCCTGGCCACATCTTCCACCTTTCCTCCCTCACCCTGTGACTCCCGAAGGGGTAAATAAACTTCGCTTTTCCATTGCCTCTCTGTCCCCCCACCCCCTCACGAATGACTCCGTCCTCTCCCGACTCGTAAAAAAAAATGGGATGGAGGGGAAATTCATTCCGGGTTACAGAGCGTGCAACCGCTAGCGTCCTCCTTCTCCCCCCCTCCCCCGCCATCCTTCCATAGCCCCCCTCCCACCACCTTTAACCCTCTCAATACTCCCACGCAATAGCGCTCGTTCCTTTCTCCCCCACCCCTACGAGCTGGGCTTCTTTCGGGCACACCAGCGCCGCGGGTGGCAGCGCGGCCGCTTCGTCAGTCAGATCGTGAGTTATCAGGAGGCGGGCGATATCGGGATGTGTCAATGTATCGATGTTTTTTTTCTATTTCGTATCGATACTTTTTCGGTTCAGGGCTCAGATTTGCTTCCTTTAATTTATTCATTAAGGTAAGAGTCCGCCGCAGTATGCGCTATTGTAGCTAATATCCGTTATACGGCCTAACTTGTCAAGGTTTGCAGCAACGAGTCACTATTCGGGTGTCGTTATCGCGGCTGCCGATTTATTACCAAGTTAAATTAGTAGATATTGTACATAGTGTTACTTGTATTATGTCCCTAAACTAAAAGATACTACATAAGAGAGTGTAGACATCTGCTTTGGAACGCGTCACATAAAAGCACCTGATTTATATTCGGCTATACCCCGCTTGTGACGTATTATACCACCATAGAAAAATGCAATAAAGTATTTCGCTTATGACGATGAAGTAGTACTCGTATATCAATCTAATACTCCACCAATTAATGGTGAATCCAAACAACGTAGATTACAAAATCTCAACTGCTAGCTGGAGTCTACTATCCCTTACACCATCTGAAGGTCTTGCGTGGTTAAATTTGGGCTCACTTGTTCAATTTAAAGATTCGTCAAGAGGTAAGCTTTGGGGCCAGCGTAGTAAACATGCAGAAATGCCACATTTGGTGCATACTATTTTAGATGTTGTGTATCAATCATAGTGTATGACAGATTTTGGCACTAACATTGTGGAGGCTCCTATTATCACTCTTCAAGAACGAATAGGGAAATAACTCTTGTATACTTCCACTCTTTTTAGTGACAGGAATACCTAAATTACCATGGTATCGGCACTTTATGCCATCATCAGGACTGACTCCTGCTAGCTCTCAACTCGGAAGGACAATTCTCATGCGTTCTCGTTCTACACACATTTTGATGGGACGTGATTGGAGACGATGAAAGACGAATGTATCGATGTTTTGTCCTTATCAGTCGAGGAGCTTGGGGCGCAGGGAAAGTACGCAGTAGGAAGGACGGCGGAGGGAGATCCGAGGCGGCGGCGCTTCGCCCTTGTCTGCGGCGGCAGCACCTTCGCCTCGCCCGATTCTCGGCCCTGTGTGTTTAGGCGTGTGCCGGTGCCCGCCGAGTCCGCGGCGCTCGGCTACCTGGCCGCCATCCTCTCTCTCTTTCTTTCATTCTCTCTTTCTCTCTCCTCGGGTCGTTCGTTTCGAATGAGGGAGGGAGTGAGGAGGAGGAGGAGGCAATACGAGTGGTGTGGGTAAGCAGAGGTAGATGAACGGGGAGGTGGGATGAGGGAGCGGGTAGAGAGGGAGGAGGGGTTGACGGCGAAGGGGAAGGGTCGGGCGAGTCCAAGTCGGGCCGCGTCTAGTGACGGAGGGGGGGAAGGTGGCAAACGGGATGGGCTCGGGCGCTTTTCGGAGGGGAAAGCGAACTTCCCCTTCGCTCCTCTCCCTTTTTCCTAAGGGTTTGGGGTGTGGGGAGGTAGGGAGGCACGCTCCCGCCTGGAAGAGAGGGAGGAGGAGAGGGTATGAGTTTGGGTGTGAGGTGGGGGAAGAAAGATAGGACGAGGAAGGAAGTTGAGTTGCGTTTGTGTGAGTGTGTGTGGTTCCTTGGTGCCTGACTGCGAGCGACTCTTCCCTTGGCCCCAAAAAGGGTCCTGCAGGCCTGCGAAGGGCTAAAGGATGTTGATGCGTGAGTTAGAATTCTTAGATAAGAAGGCTGGGTGGGATGAGGTGTCTTCTCTGTTTTATCTCTTCGACTCTTGCTGTTTGATGGGGGAGTGACGTCATTGTGAGTACGCCGTTCCCGCCATAGCTGTGGGTAGCCTTTTAATCTCCTGCTGATATATCCCCAGTGCCGCGAATGGCACGACGTGTTGACGAATTTAGAGAAAGATGACGTGATAAACCAATAATTTAGTGGGGTCCTCGAGAACTGTGGGCAGTTCTTCATGTCGATTAATACTGGGTATTGTGAAGGAAGATGAAACATTCAAAATATTTATTAATTGCGAAATTTTGAGTTCCGCATTCGTATTCACTCAAATACTTCTTACAGGTACACACCAGTTTCTGGATTTTCATGGTAATGCTCGATATATAGATAAACTATCATCGTGCTTGCATAAGTTAATTACACAACCAGTCATCAATTCTTCTTTGTGCGGGATTTCTGCCGGAAGAAATCATCTCAAGGGGCACACACATTTCGTTAGCTATTCTGCGTTTACTTTGAGCTATCTGAATTTTGTTAAATCCTATTAAATTTGGTTAGATCTGGAGTACGAGCATAGTACTCGTACGAGCATGAATCATTGCTGTGTTATAAAGAGAGACTTTAATCAATGTTATATTTATGAGGATAGAATTGGCTAGGCTGCATATAAATTTGTGTGCAAATAAATTTAATTCAAAATGTACTTTTTCCCTCGTACAATTAGAGATACGAATAACGGTAAATATGTCCAATCGGAGAGTAGCAATGAATAGCATTGGTAGCTGCATGTTGGTATGAGTACTAAAAGGTAACCCTACTAACAGAATGTTTTTGCATGTTTGCTTTGCAATTTCTATCTGAATAGTGTAATTCTGACTACTATATTAATACTATTCCTTTTATATGCATGATATGTGGTGCATGTTTGCTGAGAAATCACCCCCTGCCACACACCCTTGTGGTGGCTTGCAGGGTATTATGTAGATGTAGATGTAAATGTAAATTAGAAAGGAATGGCATTGTTATTGCAATATGCTTATCATTATCCAAAATGTGTACTGTGGATGATAATATGCTTTCAAGCAAAAATTTGACATTTTGTGAATGCACTTGTGTACAGTCACTCCCAAAAAAAAGTTAACACTTCAGAGCCGAAATTGGCTGGAAGTGTTAACTTTTTTTTGGAAGTGACTGTACATCCCTTGCCATAGACATTCGAGTGGGATCGTTGTCCATGGAAGCCGATATTCGTTCTTGAGATCATCGATATAATGATGTATTTATTCCATTACTACTTACAATATTATGTTTGACAATTTATACGAATCAATGGAATATAGGTACCCCAGAGGAACAACACCTGTATTGGGGTTAACATTTTAAATAATTTTAGACGGGCAGGCAAGGTGCTAATTATACAGTACGTGACATTAAAAAAGAATTAAGAGAATTTAAGTGCATTTATATTCAATATTGATATTATAAAAATATATGATCATAAATGCATATGCATGGCTATAGTAGTTGCAGCACGCATATTTTTATAGTTTTTCAATTCGGGCAATGGCGCTTTAGAAGGGCGATATAACGTTTATTTAAGCGCGGAAATACAATTGAAAATATCTTAAGAATAAAGGAAAAATTGAAATCAGCCAATCGGCATCACTGTCCGAGGAGAAAACGGACGTTGCAGAGGCTACTGTAAAGAAATCGACGCTACTGGAATATGGGCGTCAGAGAAAACTTGCCGTCGGTCCCAATATCACTTCAGATAGCTACTCATATCCAATCTCCTTCTGGAGTTTGGACGTGGGAAGCGAGTTTGCTGGCTTTCATTGTTTGGGCATAGGGTTGAATGCGAGGATTTAATTAATTGGATTGGATAATGAAAAGATAGGACTTTGAGTGACTGTCAACCGGATTGAACGACTCTCAATCCGGGCTTAGAATTTTGGCTGGGGCAGAGATCTGCATCTACATAATACCCTGCCTTCCGAGAATCCCCCTCCACTCCCTTCCTCTCCCCTGAAAGCAGTCAAGGACGGGAGGAAAATGACGTCAATGTTATCACAGCAGCATTTTCGGTGGGCGTCACCTTTTGCATATTTTAATTTTTGATTTATGAGTGAATGGTTGTGGTTAGAAGATTACTTTTTTCACTAAAATTCTTTTTTCGTTTCCATCTAACGATTTCGTGCACAAAATTGCGATTTCGGTTCCGAGTAAACGCCCCCATTGTACGAGGGAAAAAGGACATTTTGAATCCGTCAGTTCGGCAATCGATTTCTCTAATTTTGTAATTATGATCCAGTCTACCATTGTAGGTTGGGGTTCGCAAAATATTTTTAGCGTCATCACTGAAAATATTACCTTAGAATTTATTTAGGAGATTAAGTCTAAATTTCAACCTGCGATCTGGTAATGATCCCCATTTTAAAAATATTTTCCCTTGAAAGTCCCTAGAACGCTGTTCACCTATGTGTGAGGTGTGGAAAGTGCCTGTATGAAGTGAGGTGCAACGTCCGTGGAATGGGACGTAAAACAATGGGCCCCATGGCGGCTTTAACATTCCGACCCCATGTTTCTCCCCGCCCTTTCTCATTTCCCATCTGTTTTCCCCTCACACCTCTCCACCCGGTATAAGGTGCCTTAATGTGTGGGACGGACCTGAATTCACTGACAATTTGATCTTCAATGAGAGAATCTGTTACGGAGATTGAAAAAAATGTGTTACGTAAGGATTTACGAATGGAGTGTAGTGTGGTAGACATTTTTAGGCATGTGTATAAACGAATAACGACTTTTCTGATATTTGAATTTGAAGTTGAAATAATACCTCCACTGGAGGCAAGGCATTGGTACAAAAAGTTATGCAGTTGATGACATACGTAGAGAGTATACGTAGAGGATCGGTAGGTGTGGGTAGACATGATCAAAGACCAAAAATTTAAATATAGTACTATTTAAGCTTTCATAAGGTGCCCGAATACCATTAGCGAGTAATGAGAGGTGGTACAGACTCTGCCCGAGCGTTATTAAGAGTGGAAGTAATTTCATTTCGTACCTATTGCAGTTTTATCCCTTATTTAATATTCTGGCCACTGAACCAGGCTCAAATATATGAAATTGAGGAAATCAGGGGGACTTCGGTGAATCATGAGGAAAATTACCTCGTAGTGAACGCAGGCAGCGTTAATTACTTGCAGATCAATGAGACATGCGTGTGTAATTCTTGGACCGAATTGCAAACATGATATTCGAGTACCACGATAGCACTACCGCAAGTAAAGCATAAGCTCTCGTAATGCAGATGAAAATCATGAGTGTATTATATAAATACAAGATTAATAGTTAGAAAACGAATCTTTACCAAGAATCAGTTGCAAGTGAACTTGTAACCATGGGTAATAAGGTTTATTTTATAGGTTAAATATGAAATCCTAATAGTTAGGGCATTCAGCAAGTATTTTTTTTAATCTTTGGGATTGGCATCTCTTATTTCTCATGGAATGGAAATGAAAGTATAAGATTGTGAGTCGCGCAAAATACCCGCTCTTATTGTAAAATCCATTTATATATTTGATTGTTGAAGTTTTATGAAAATTTCAATTCATTTACTATCGTGGGCCTACGTGGCCCATGAGATATTTTTACAATGATATTACTTTGGAATTTACTACAGATATGAAACAAATAAAACAGAAAAAATACAAAAATAAGTAATAAATACAAAAATATACTTTTATTGAGTAATTTCACGAGCCAATCATGTTTCAAATTTGGTGGTCAGGTCATTAATTCCAGCGAATGATAGGTTAACCGCCCCGGGCGCCCACACAAAGTAGCGTCTTTCGTAATTTATCTTCGTACATTCAGCAGTCGTCAATCACCACAACGAGCAGTCACATTCATTGTAAATTACTTATTTACGATTTATTCCGGCTGTTGCCTAAAATGTCCTAAACTCACACGTACTGATACAAAATTTGCAATTCAGTTTTCGGGATTCATGTAAGATTTTAGCTGAACCTGGAGATGTTTTGAGCAACTAAGGCTTCATCTACATCTACATAATACCCTGCGAGCCACCATAAAGGTGTGTGGCAGGGGGTGAATTCTCACCAAACATGCACTACATACCATGCATAAAAAAGTATTACTTAGTATTAATATATTATTCCAAACCTCCCTATTTAAAGAGATAAAAATAGCAAATCAAACATGCTAAAACATGTTGTTAGTTGGGTTAGCTTTAAGTCCTCATACCAGCATGCAGCCACCAATCCTATCCATTGATACACTCCTATTGGATATATTTACCGTTGTTCATATTCCTAATTGCACGAGGAAAAAGGACATTTTGAGTCTGTCAGTTGGACAATCAATTTCTCTAATTTTGTGCTCATGGTCCAGTCTACCATAGTAAGTTGGAGTTCGCAAAATATTTTTAACGTCATCACTGAAAATATTATCTTGGAATTTATTTTAGAGATTAAGTCTAAATAGACTGGCTACGCTAATGTAGCTATCGTACCGTCCCTTTACAAATCTTGCCGATTAATGTTGGCATAATGTTTTTGAAAGGCAGAAAGCTGGAAATTTTGACTTTATCAAAAAAGCTGGCCGGACGCTCCTATAGGTATTAATAAAAAAGCAGGACGTGTCCAACGGAATTTGGACGTCTGGTCATCCTACTTGCATGGTGTTATTTAGATGTAGGATAATAAGTTACACTACCAAAAGGCATAGCCTGATCAGGAATAATTGGAGATCATTCCCATAGATCCCGCGGAGAAAATTTCGTAGGTAGTTACCTCTTGCGCACTGATCTGCTTATTCGAATAAAATTGTTGCTATTTGCTACATCAACACATCTACCCTCTTCTCAGTGCTCGTACAAATGCAGTAGAGATCAAAATTCAAAGTTCGCAAACTAGCCACGGTAACCTTAGCGGCGTTACACGCTGAAATTGCATGATAACAGAAATTTCACAGAGAAAAAAAATCATTCGCAGTGACCGGGACTCGAATTAGGTGGGTCCAAGTTCGAGTCCCTGTGAAGGTGAATGGTTTTTTTCTATGTGGAATTTCTGATAGGTACTGTGCAGTAAAGATCTTCGTATAGGTCGAAAGAGCAACAATTCGAATTGACCGCGTTATTCCGTGGAAGTCCATTTATCATGAATTGTGAAGCTCGCGATCAGTAAAGAAAAAATTCAAGTAAATTAAACGTTCAAGGTTTAAAAAAATCTAATAGCATATTTTAAGTATATTTATGTAAGTACAAGTATTGAGTAATAACTAATGACGTCAAGTGCACAAGAAAGGTGGTTAATTTAAAAGGAGAGAGTTAAAGTTGTGTTTGTGCTAATAGGAAATTATTGAGCCTTTCTTATCTATATTCTTACAGATTTCGTATGATAATATCATAATGGCGGGCTTCATTAAGTGTTTTGAATGATAATATTTACCCAATAAGGTGTCGCTAAGCGTTCATGTTGATTAACGTCAATATGGCCGATAAGACTTGAAGGAATACGTGTTTATCCTCCTCCAAATTACTTTTTTAACTACTACATTGACGTAAGATTCCAAGTCGTCTTAAAACTACTTTTCATACGAATTCCTTGGAGGGAACACTTTTTCAAGCTACAAAGTTTCCTAATTTTACAGCTGATCTGTCAACTTCGTTTCTTTTTAGGCTTGCTATAACCGTGTTCATTGTGTGATGCAATCGTACCTGGAATCTAATCCCAAAACGTTCTTTGCGCAAATCCAATCATATTTATTTCAGGATATTTTACAGAGTACTTCCCGCTCAAATTTTCGACTCAATTAGCCCTTCATGGTTATGGGCTATATCAACATTTTCCAGCCTTAGTTTTTTAGCAGGAAATGGAAGCTCGCTCTGCGTTAGCGTAAATTGACAAGAATTGTCCCTACGTTATTGGGATTGTACGGAATGAAGAAAATCTTTCCATTCCGTATAAAGATCAGGAGAACACATGCTTATCATCTTGCGATTGATTAATAAAATTAAGTCCGGGTATCTAATTGCAAAGAGCTTGCCGGGTATCCAAGACCACTAAATTCGCGGAGATGTGCGGAAAGTTCTGGTTTAACAGATTACTGGGGATTTATCATTAGAAGGGTTGTCTATCGTTGTTCTCAATACAATTTGAAATACGTACTTCATTCTCAGGTGTTCTAATAATGTATAGTGTAATCTATGTCTACGTAATTCCCTGTAAGTCACCTCCATGATATGAGACGGAGAGGGGGGCGAACAACTCCGGTATACAACTTCTTTTGGTACACAAATATTCTAAGATAAATCAAATTCATTTTAGAAATAAAATGTTCGGGTCAGAAATTAATCAGCTTGTTTCCACGTTATGATTAGATTGCGTAATGAGTGGAAATCGGTATATCTAATAATTGCACTGAAAAAAATAAGGGTACATTCGGTGAAAATGAATAGCGTTCACCAAGTGACGGCCGAAACAATTGAGTATAAAGTACCTTAACGTGCGGAGAATCGGTCCATTAGTTCCAACTTGCGCACCACGTGGCCCTACAACAAAATGGCCGTCGTTGGATTCCGTGAGCGTCGCGAAAGAGCCATTTGCGAAGACCACATCTCGATCTCATGAAGAAAGCCCTAACTGTCTTATGAAACTCACTTTTGTCATTGTGCTGAAATAATGTGGACTCGAATGTGGTTCTTCAAACTATTGCTCTCTAAACTCGTTTGTTGACCTGATGGTGCACTTTTGGTCGACATGATGTGGCTTCTTTTAAGGGTGTCGATCACGTTCCTAATGGGAACAATTAGTTACGTACAGTTAGTGGTGCCAAATGTGTTATTCATGGCATATACGGGTACAAAATTTTGGTTTTTAGTTAGTTGATTGGACGAGATCTTAAAGGATGGAAAATAGACAGAAATAGATTGAAATGGTAGTCATAGAATGAGTACTTGAGTGATAGTGCTATTTTGCTATTTGATTTTCGAGCGAATCCACTCGGAATTCCGAGCTTGTATTGCTGCCGTCTGCTTGCGATGGAAAACGCTAAATTATATTTACCTTATTTATTATACGCCGTCTGATGATCTATCCCAGCCTCAACACTTCCAAAAGTAGAGAATTTAAGATCTGTTCAAACAGGACGCGGTCTTATATCCAGGCACAATGGGCAAATTCACGAGGTAGGCGGGTGTAGATCATAATGGCGAAATGTAGGTATATGTGCTGGCAGGTATGCAAGCGACGCTACTTGCATTCGCGTGCTATTTATTGCCCCATAGGCTACAGTTTCGATGCCAAATCACATGCATAATTCTTTCTCGTTCACGAGCTTTTAGTTTATCAGAGTGGACTGGTCTCTACCTGTCAATAAGCTTGACTCTTCGAGCTAATGCATTGCAATTAAGAATCGTAAAGAGAGTGACGCGTGGACCACTAGTCTCCGACTTGGAAAAATTCGCTTTGCTACCATTGGTCTACCATTTGTTAGAGGCCGAGAGGCTGGGCGAAAGATTTTTGAGACCCGTGGACCAAAATCTGAGGAACTTAGGATGAAGTCATTCCTGCAAGCCATCTGTTGTTGAAATAATTGTGGCATCGGCGCGCCAGTCATGATGGAGGGGTCAATTCTGTTGGTGAGGAGTGCTTTGGCCTACGACTCGCTGGATGGCTTGGCCTTCCAGGTGCCCGGGAGGGAGGGGCGCAAAGTTTGGGCCCCTCGCGAGGGGCGGTTGGTCGTTGGTGCGGCCCTGGGGTGGCCCGAGGAACCCACCCCTCGGGGGGCGGTCGGACCCCATTCTCCTCGCACTCGGAACTCGATTTGATTAATGGGGAGGCCGGAGGGGAAGGCCTCGGCTCGCCCTCATCCTGACAGGGGCCCCCTAAATCTCCCTCCGCCCCGCATACGGCGGGACTATTTCCTTTCGGGCAAGGCGGAGGGATCTGAAAGAGCTCGGGGAATTGAAGCCGGCAGTGGGCCCGAGTGTGTTCATTTTTCGGCGTCCTTCACGCACAGCCGCCATGTTCCCAGACTTCAATCGGTCGGGGCCCTCGAGGTTACCATCGAGACGTTAACCACCTTTCGACCGCTATGCCGATGGTGGTCGGATGGAATTCCTTGCATTTACTTACTTTACTTAAGCTCTTGATGTTGTCGTGTTAGGTCTTGTTCCCCTTACGCTGTCTTATCGCGTCAGTCGAAACACGCTCAAATGTGGAACTTGTTTTCAACCTAGCTTTTCTCCGAGATATTAAAAAAAAAACACCGTTAACCTATTTTGCCATTTGCCACTCCTCGTACCACGAAGGTGAGCATAATAAAGGCATATTTCCTTCTATTCCCAATTATGCGTTTGCCAATTCAACATACTCTTTAAATTAGTTATTTGTTGAGCATTGTTCACCACACACTTTAGTTTCTAACTTCAGAATCTGTCTCGGAAACGGAGGTCCAATTCCACCGAGAAAGTAGCCAATATCATTTAAGGCCTCGGTTTAGTGTTTAAGAATTTAATTTTAAACTGGCCGGAAATATAGCATATTTTTTGCGTTTTAAGGAACAAAATGGTTGAATTGGTAGTACCAGCGTGAATGATATCTGTCCCATTCTTCGACTAATGATAATGCCGTTGTGCTATTCCTTGTCTTCACATTGTAGGTATCCACTTCTTCCTAATTGTTCCGATTCCTCCAACAAATCGGAGTAGAGTCCTCGATTTGCTTATGAGATTCAGTTCATCGTCGTACTCATAAAAGGAACAGGTTACTGAAAGTATACATAAGACAATAGATATGACAAAAAGAATGCAGTTTTCCAAATGAACGGTTAAAGAAACTGCATGCATCGCCAAGTTCTGGGCTAGGTATTTGCTTCCGGACTATGCACTCCATCTTTCGCTTCATACATTACGGTAGTGTCTTAGTATATCACACTTGACATATGTGTGATCTACGTGACCTTACTCACCCTTTGTAGGACTTGGTCCTTTCCCAGCGAACTGATGCTGTGAATTCTTCGCGGGTTTTCCACCGGGTCAGGTATTCTGCTGCCGACGTTTCAATGGTTAACTCCGCCATCATCCTCAGGGCGTTTGATTACTCACCCAAGTATGTTCGTTATCGTATTTCGTCAAGTGTTTAGCTTAATCCCGCACAATAACGTGCTGTAGCCGCAATACGATACCTCGAGTTGGTGCAGCATCTACTGGATGGCCTGTATTGAGGAGAAGACCTTGGGGTAATGCTTCTCCCATTTTGAGGACGCTATAGTCTGCCCTCAAAATTTTGGAACGACATTGGTGGAGTGAGGTGTAGGTAATAACACATCACTGTATGGAAGTGACGTGGAGGGGTTGGCTGCTTTGTGACTACGACCACCGCTTCCCTTCCACTCCCCAATGCTCTCTGTACCCTACCGCCGTATTGCAGTCCTGAAAACAGGGAAGCGGAGCCGTGGAACTTTCCGCTCCCCTCGTGCCTCTACCCCCGCCTTACACAAGCACGCTCTCCAAGCACACCGACCCCATCCATCCTCTCGTCCCCCTTCCCCAACCCCTCCACTTAACCCCCCGCGTGAGAGGGAAGTGGGGTGGGGAGGGAGTGTGTTCGGGTGGGGGGAGGGGTGGTTGTTTGAGGGCGTGGCGAGAAGTGGGGGGCGGGGGGAACCGGGGGCGGCCTGCCTCCTCCCCGCATGACGCATCAGTGGGCCTAACTGGGCGGAGTGGGGGGAGGGTCGTCCCAGAGGGGCGGTCGGGCAGGAGGACGGTTCCTTCACGAAGGATTGGGGGAAGGGCAAAGGGCTTCTCGCTTGGGCGGAGGGTGGAGAGAGGTCTGAGGGGTGACTTTTGCGGATCCCCATTTCACTCCCTCCCCCCACTACACCGCCTTACCCTCCCCTCCCCTAACCCTGAACCAATCACCTCGGCGAGCAACAACTCCCACCACCCTCTCCCCCCCTGCAACTTCATCTCACCTGACCCACTCTTAATTTACCTGTGGGCAATGCCTTGTAACCTACAATGAGGGTTATTACCACGGCCTGGGAGGAGTGAAGAATATTGTTTTTTTCAATTTTGGAATTGAATCACCAATGGGAATCATCCGCCTGGAAGTCACATCTGCCAAGGGTAGATATAGGTACAAGTAGTCACCTAACATCCACTACGGACATGCAAATTAAGAACTACAATTATATTACTACATGAAAAAAATTTAGGTACAGGAGTCCCGCGTAACCAGATGCTAAGCGTCAACAAAGTCATGAATTGACCACTGGTTAGAAAGATTTCTACCAAATCTACATTTACGTCTACGATATACCCTGCGAGCCACCACGAGGGTGTGTGGCAGGGGGTGAGATCACCAAGCATGCATTGTTGACATGCATCTAGGATATTTAATGCAGACAATAATGGGGTCACATGCAGCCAATGGTTAATATCTACGAAATAAGAAAGGGATTATTGGTTGTTATTACATGCATCATGCACTACAGACTAAACATTACCATGTACATTGATGTTATCATGTCGGACACAATCAAAGTCACATCAGGAGTTCCCCAGGGTAGCGTAGTAGGTCCGCTTCTATTTCTTTTATACATAAACGATTTGGGAACCGTAGTTAGTAGTAAGCTTAGACTTTTTTCAGACGATGCGGTAGCGTACAAGGGTATATCAAAAGAAGAGGACAGTAAATCACTTAGCAAGGATTTAGATGCAATTCAAGAGTGGTGCGACAAATGGCAGTTAGAACTTATCCTTAAAAAGGGTTTAGCTATGAATTTTTGGAGGAGGAATAATTCGATAGTGCGCACTATAAAATTAGTAACACGAAGATCGAAAACGTTGAGACCATAAGATATTTAGTTGTAACAATCACTAAAAATTTATCGTGGGGAAGACATCCGGGAAATATGCGGCCGAGCAAAGAGAAAGCTTGGATTTATAAAGAGAGTACTTGGGAAATGTGATGAGAAGACAAAAGAGCGATGTTACTTTTCATTTGTTAGGCCCCACCTTGAATATGCAGCCAGTGTATGGGATCCGAATGAATTAGGTTTGATCAGAGAACTAGACAGCGTGCAGCGTAGAGCAGCGAGGTTCCTTAAAAGGTGTTACGAGAGGTTGAGTAGTGTTTCAGAATTAATACAAGAATTAGGGTGGGAGTCATTATCAGAGCGTAGGTGAAGGTACAGATTAAATCTATTAGAGAAATTTCAATCGGATAGCTTAACTGAAGATGTTAGGCACATATTAAAAACACCAGCGTATTATGCTAGATTCGACCAGATAAATAAGATTTGAGAGATATATTGTCGTACTGATAGATTCAAAATGGTATTTTCCCCCGTATTATGAGATAACAGAATAGGCAGCATAGCAAAGGAATAGGTACGGCAAATATTTTAAAGTAGTCTGTGGTGCATGATGCATGTATTGGTGCATGATGCACCTCTTAAATACTATAGATACTAACAATCTAGTTGCATGAGTCCCTATAGTTGCTTGTTTGCATGACGGTAGTGCATGCTTGGTTGGGTTCACCCCCTGCCACACACCCTCGCGCTGGCTTGCAGGGTATCGTGTAGATGTAGATGTATCCTACCACTCCAAGGGTAGGGTGGTCTGTGGATATGGACATTATGGGACGTTCTGACCGCCCAGTCCCCTCAAAAATAGTGTTTATTCTACCGATACAGACTCCGTGGAAGATAAATCGTGGACTTCAACACTATCGTTGGGGTTTCCCCTGCCACACACCCTTGTGGTGGCTTGCAGGGTATTATGTAGATGTAGATGTATCAACTCAGGCCTGCCGAGTTGCAGTTGATTCCTTGTCTGCGGTCTCGCCTTCCGTGTGATGAAATGGGATCCTTGCGAGTTCTATCCAGGAACGTCTATTAGGAACAGGGACGTATATTGCAGACTTTCCCTGGCCTTATATCATGTTTATTAGCTATTGACTGGATTAAACGCAGATGGAATGTGTGTTGTCACTTTCCTGAGTGAAATTACTTTAGCATGTCTTAGGTAATACCATAGAGTAAGATTTGCAGTACTACAAAGTAAGTTTACTCTGTGGTAATATTCAGGTAGGTATGTAGGACGGCATTATGGAAATATGGTTGTTTAATATAAAAACCGATTTTTTGACGAAAATAGATACACAATCAATGGACACATTTTACCCAATTGTGAAGTGTGTATAGAAAACGTCTACGATCTAGCTTAGTAATGATTCAAATCTTCTCTAAAATATATTACGTATAACTTGCATTGTGTTTGAGCAAAGGTTTACGCTTCCGGACCTCATTTTGTATGAATAATCCGTTTTCCTTTGAGGGACACACTGTGTTTCATTCAACACGAACCTAATTCGGGCCTTACTGTGTGGCTAAATTTCGTAATAAAAAACAGAAACCTTGTATTTAGTCCACGAAACAATTTATCCGAAAATTAAATGCTTCATTTGTTATTTGATTGCAATTTATTTTTATTATACTCGTGCTTCTCGTATTAAAAATATTAAATCTCCTCTTCGCCCAGCTTTCTTTTTCGTTTTGTCACTAGCGCCACACACATATTAAGCCCTTTTTCAGGGTGGTGGAATGAAACTTTATGCCCGCCCAACCTCAACAGAGCCTCCTATTGTTCAAGATCTAAATAATGCGAGGAGGATTTGATATGGGTGAAAATTGGGTGAAGAGATGGTGAAGTTTTGTCCTTAGAAGTAGGAACATTGAGTTAAGGAGGAAACAAGAAAATGCAGAATATTAAAAGAGTGAACGTTGAAGTCGAGGAAGATAAATTAGTCTCCTTGTGAATGGGAAAAAATGAAAAGATTATACTAAAGAGCAGTAAATTGCACTTAAACTAACCAGGCAGTGGTCAAAAAAGGGAAGACAATATAGGTTAGGATGGAGGTGAAAAGGGGATGCGAGGTTAACGATGGGATTGTAGAAATGAAGACGAGGGATATAAATTGGGCAGATGAAAGTGGCGAAGTGTACGTCTACATCTTACACAATATCCTGCAAGCCTACCATAAAAGTGTATGGCAGGGGTGAAGGCACACCACACTTTCATTGCATAATATGAATGAAAAGGATTAGTAATTAGGTATATTTAATTCACAATTTAAAAAAACGTGAAAATGGCAAAGCACATGTAGACGCAATATTCGCAAAAGAGCTGCGATTCGAGCTGCAGTATTGAGTAATATCATCTACATCTACATCTACACGATACCCTGCAAGCCACCGCGAGGGTATGTGGCAGAGGGTGAAGATCACCAAGCATGCACTACTGACATGCAAACAAGCTACTATAGGGTCTCAATATATCTACATCTACATCTATCTACACCTACATAATATCCTGTAAGCCACCATAAAGGTGTGGCAGGGGTGTATTCTTACCAAGCATGCACTATATATCATGCATAAGAAAGGACTAGTAATAATATACTAGTCGAAACTTCACTATTTAAAAGAGATAAAATAGCAAACCAAGAATGCAAAAACATGCTGAGAGTTGGGTTAGCTGAGTCGTTATACCAACATGCAGCTACCAATGTTACCCATTGCTACACTCGTACTGGATATATTTACCGTTATTCATAATTCCCTATATCCATATATTCCCTAATTGTACGAGGAAAAAAGGACATTTTGCATTTGTCAGTTCGGCAATCAATTTCTCTAATTTTGTGATCATGGTTCAGTCTACCATGAATGGAGGTGAACTGGTTGAGGTGAACCGTTGTCCGAATATAATGGGGGCTTACTCGGAACCGAAATCGCAATTTTGTACATGAAATCATTAGATGGAAACGAAAAATGAATTTTAGGTAAGAAATCAATCTTATAACCACAACCATTCAGTCAGAAATCAAAAATTAAATTAAACAAAAGGTGACGCCCACCAAAAAAGCTGCTTTGATAACATTGACGTCATTTTCCTCCCGTCCTTGACTGATTTTCGGGGAAGGGAAGGGAGTGGAGGGGGGTTCTCGGAAGGTCTGCTCGCACAGATCCTGTCGCAACTGCTCTTATTGGCAGATTCAGCTGTGTCCCCCCCATTGCGATATGGCAAAGTAGCTTCGCGGGCTCAGTTGTGATTGGACGAAGTCGGTATACGTCAGAGGTTGCACTACGCCCACTTTTCTGAAAGGGTCAAAAGCATCAGTTTTTCGCCGCTTACAACTCGAGAAATAATTGACGGATCAAGAAACGGAAAAATACGGGTCTTTTTATTTTACAAGCTTTATCAGATTCGGAAATAAAAAAAGTATGGTTAACGACCCCATTGGACACACGCTTCACACACATTGGTCGACGGCCGTAGCCATGAAGGTACATTGCCTCTGGTTTGCCTTCGAACTGCGGCCTGCCTTTTTCGTTGGCCTTCCGTCCATCTTGTGTTTCACGTCCATGTGCCTCACGCTCAGTCTAGCGTTGACGCGGGCGTGGTGGCTGCGTCTCATGAAACCAGTCGGACTGGTCCGCGACTCTTGCCCAAGAGTCCTGCCAGCCGCCGCAGCCGCGCTCCGACGAGCGGCAGCGTTGGTGCCACACACACCCCACCGCAGCCTTCACAGGCTCTCCTCATCGGGTGCAGCGGTCGACCTACACGTGACCCCATTAGCCTAGTCGTCATGTTAGGTCCTTACAGTCACCATTCCAGTTGAACGCTCTTCGACCGCGGTTGTTAGTATGGGAATTGGCTTAGTGACGTGGTTAAAATGTTGGATTCCAAGTTCCTCAAGTCCTTTGTACTTCGTAGTGCATTTTTAGCTGTGGGCCGTTAATGTTTGACGATTTAATCCGCTACTCTAATTGAAGGGGGACCGCTAGTGTAATTATTATCGTGTAATAAATTGAATAGAGATCAGTAGGCTACCTTTTGGCATTTTATATTTTTCATCAATCGATATTAAATTTTATTCTAATGATTCTGCATAGTTCTGATATTAGATGCTCCTGCGGTTTTGGTTCATTCACATCACTTTGCCAATGAATAAATCTTGCAATGCCCTTGCCTAAGTATGGAGTTTTGACCAATACGTTTTAGCTCTTGCTTTCAAACCCAATTTGCTCTTACCGCTACGAAACCTCTGCAG
Organism: Platycnemis pennipes; assembly: GCA_933228895.1. NCBI lineage: Eukaryota > Metazoa > Arthropoda > Insecta > Odonata > Platycnemididae > Platycnemis > Platycnemis pennipes. Next base: position 111,581,136 of record OW121853.1, read on the forward strand.
AACTCAACTGGTATGCCCGGACTGACAGCATTCCTTGAGTCCTTCGAAGTACCATAGAAATCATAGTAGCTATATAAAACTTGACTCACCTAAATATTTTAAATTCCGCCAGGGAAATGCAGTTAACATTTTCAATTTACTAGCATTTCGGCGAATTCCCACCAGCATTCTCTGCACACATTACTAGCCATCCGTAAACCAACACCAACGTCTAAGTGACCAACCACACTTTCTGATGTCTACCAGCTTTGACATTTTTAAAAGTCATGTGTCTGAAGCCCATCGTGCCAAATTCTTCTATAAAGAGATATCAGTGTGTCGATGTACGAAGATCTGGTAGCAGAGTACATACATGGTGTAGTTAGTGCCGCTCTTTTTGGGTAAACAAAAGCTGATTTTCTACATCTACATCTACACGATACCCTGCAAGCCACCGCGAGGGTGTGTGGCAGGGGGTGAAGATCATCGAGAATGCACAAACATGCACTTTTGGCAGTGTCCGGTGACGAGTAGAGAACGGAAAGGGAGGATTTAGCCGTAAGAATTATTTTGGATTGTTTTTAAGTAGTGTGTATTGTTTTAATGTCATTATTCCATAACGACCTCTACCAACCAAAACTATAAACCAGTTGACTTACAGTCCTTAAAACTTCCACAAAATAGCTCGCATTAAGTACATTTCACCGTTCCCCTCGATGTAATTATGTTTCGAAAGGGTCTCACTTATTCTCTTGTTACCTCAGACTGGCAAAAGATTCGAGATTCAGAAAGTGCTTCCCTGTTTATTTCTTCGAAAGGGCTTCAGACCCCTGATCCTCCGAATCGCAGACACAGGTGGAGGTTTTGATTCTGTAATCCAACTTCCACCCCTATCTCTTCCCCTTACCTCCTCTATCCCCAATCGTCTTATTAATAAGCGCCACCCCCCTCCCCCCGCCTTCCCCCTTGCACACCCCACTTCAGCCTCACACCCCCGCCAACCTGTTGAGCGCGGAGCTTGTCTCGTGGGGAGAGTGGAGGGGGGTGCCAAGGGAGGGAAGATGGAAATCGGAGCTTTGTCGCCGGAGGAGGGGGAGGGGGGTAGAAGTGCTTCAGTTGAGTTCTCAAGACGTAGGGGATGGAGGGAGGGTGGGAGGTGACGTGTACTTCTGTGCAACCTTCGTCGTATCTCCCATCCCCCACGCGGTGGATCAAATGTGAGGAAGTTGGCTGGCGGCTACTAGCATCGAGGGAGATGAAAAGTCGCACCTTTACAACCTTTTCATTTGGAAGAGACTCTGCTTTCTCTGACAGTGTGCCAACGCAAATGCACTGTAAAAATAGCATGTGGACGAATATAAAGAACTAAAGATACTCAAAGTCTACAAGCATGTATGCTCGTAAACTTTAGTTCAAACGTTGGTGTGCTGCCCATATTTCCTTATTCTATTTGATCTCTCCCTTTTCCTGGTCCTGGTTTTAAATTCGTCCTCGCTTATGCCTACTGACATTTCTTCGGAGTCCTCTCCTCTGTTTAAATTATAATGATTGGAGCTTATTATTTAATCTTCTTGGTATCTGTGGACTTCACTATCCTTACTTGAATTTCCACAAGAAAAAAATCCACGTCGACCGAGATTCGCGACTAGGTCGCAATTCTTAAATTATACTAGTCTTCTTTATTTAATTATTCTTTAGAAATATTGCTATTGTACCATTATGGGTGTTCAATTCGTCGCTTCTAAAGTGGGTTGATGGTTTCTGGTATCGCTTTATGGATCTTACTAGTATTCATCATGATTGGAAGTTAAGCTCTGTAACTCCACAAAAAATAGTAGGTATATTGATCCTACAACCATGGTTTCGACACTTAAATATGGCGTGAATCATCAAAACCAAGGTAGTATGATAAAATTTACCGTGGAATTAAAAGATTTAACTGTCATGGTGTTACTAAATTAATTTTGTAATTCTACATTTGAATTTAACATATGCCAACACTAAATGATATCCTTAATACCTTGGATTTTTAGGATGGAGCTAACTGAACTATGTAAATTAACTCTTGCGATAGCCATTTTTTTTGGCATTCTATCATTTCCATTGAATATGCATTCTATTTGGTTCGAAAACTGGCATCAATGACGACATTTACTTTGATAACTACCGAGCTGAAAGTGCCGCAATGAATAGTCATGGAATTTATTCTATTTTAAATGTCTCTCTCTTACCCCTAACACAAATACAGTATTAGACAGCATTGCAACGGGATGAAAGTACATCTGTGCTCACTCCGAAGGTTGGCCTGGTCGTTGAGGGTAGAGATCATTATCTAATGATTTCTTTGTAAGTCCTACAGCGAGTGAAATATACACATCGTGGTAGGGGGAACCAGATGTTGAAAGATCTGGTTCGCTGAAAATCACCTCACATCGGGATTTGAAGCTGGGACCTCTGGTTATCAGCCCAATGCTCTCACCACTGAGTTACCACGCTCCCCATAGTTGGATAATTTGGTGTCTTGTAGGTGTACAAGTTTGTATTACGTATTAAGAAAAGTTTTTAACTTGAATGGTGGGGTGGGGGTCCAGAAAGTGTCTCCTATAACGCATCTGAATCGCATATTTGCATGCTTGTGTAGAATGTAAAGATAAACACGCAATCCTTTCATTAAATTACCCTTCTTCATAGTATCTTACCAATTATGTACTTGCTCATGTTTGGTGTTCCCGAAATAATTATATGTTTTCTTATCTTTCCGTAGCATGTGACTTAGTGAAAGTGAGTGTAGCATGCTTCACGTTGATTCATTACCTACTATACACCGTAGAGCTGACTATCAGGCTACCCATAGGATGTATATGAACGTTATCACCCCTTTTCAACTCTCGCTAATGGGAACTTTTTAGGGATGGGTCGGTTCCACTTTTTTCGGTTCCGTTTCGGTTCTTAACTTCGGTTCCGATTCTCGGTTCCGGTTCTTAATTTACCGCGTACTTTGAATTCCTTAGTGGTAAGATAAGATAATCATTTTCAGAGACATATTGCTTGAAAAAGAATCCCTTCTTCAATATATTTTTGTGTTATATATACTATATTATGATATAATTTACTAAAATGACAAGAGGACTCGCACCCCCAAAGGAGGTTAACGTCACACATACCTATCAATCAGAATATCCTTATTACGGCGGTATTTCATCACTTAATAGAACTGGATGTAATAAAATAAATCATATAGTCATTTTAACGACTGAAATAGAATAATTAGCGGCAACTTTGAAGCATCTAAGTACACTTTTTCACCAGGTTTTAATGTGAAGCCTCCACTTTCAGAGTGTGAGCAGGTTTTCGCGCCAATCATTTCGGTACCGATTATTTTTTGCCTCGGTTCCGGTTCCAGTTCTAAGCTCAAGAACCGGTGGAACCGAGAACCGAAGAACCGAACCGACCCATCTCTAGAACTTTTGTTTCAAGTAAGATAATAAATTCATCGATTCACCGGCATTCGGCATTCTAACGCCGGGTCTGCATAGAAACCAGGTGGAGGTAGCCCATGTGTTTGATCTGGGTGCTGGTAGTGTTCCTCGATAGAGTGGGAGGCTGTCTAATGTCGTTGGGGTGGCGTTGCTAGGATCGATGCGCTGGCGTCGCGGTGATTGGAGGAGGGAGTGCGGGGTGTGGGGAGCCGGCCCCTGGAGTGGAGGCGTCGGAGGGGGCAGGCGGCGGTCCAGTGGGAGGGGGGAGAGGGCGTTTGATATTTCCTTTTCTTCCGTGGAGACACTTGAGCGAATCAGAGGCATCTACGTTTACGTCTACGATGTACCCCGCAAGTCAACTCGCGAAGGTAGGGAGAGAACACCCAAAAGACATTCATAACATGTATGCAACTAATGTGTGGCATTCGTTAGAGAAACGTATTAATTACGCATCCCAAGTGTGCTTACGACCACATGATTAGTATCTACGAAGGAATGAAACATTGTTTTTTTGGTCTGGCATTTGATAAAATTAATGAAATTATTATACCCATTAGATATACAAGACTGCAGTTATAATGAGTCGGTACATATTTTTAATTTACCGTTCACCATTAGATTCCATCTTTCAACATTCATTTTTTTCATAACTACATTTGAAGTCCCTCATAATTATATTGATACATTTTCGCGTCCTGAATGATATTGATTTCCCCTGGTCTCAATAGGAGGAAGTCCATCTGTGTGTCTCTTTAACGTGACGCCATTTTTATGTGATGGTTCAGTTCATATCTACGATGGCATTTTTCCTCTCTGAAGCTGCAATGTCCCTGCCATAAAACGAAAGGATAAGAACGCTTGTTCATGGTCTGGGGTTCCCCAATAACGACCAAGAATACCTACATATTCTATACTCGTTTCTGTTTCCACAAAGCATCGTCGTCATCTGTGCTTCGTCTTCTTCGATATCCTCTCTATCGTCTTCCACACGCAGCTCATCTTACTTCCCCTCTCGCCTTGTTCCAAACCCCTTTATCCCGATCCTCCAGGTCGCCTCCCCTCTCCGCAAACGTAACTTGATCGCTCGTAAGTTATCGATGGACTGAGAGAAGACGACCACGCGGGTCATTTGGGCGAGGAAGGTTACATCCCTGTCGTAAACTAAGGGTGGCAGTATGACACGTATGTTATTTCGTACTTCGAAACTGCAAAAGTTATTGCACAGTTTCTTCACACTGCAGTAACCTGATGCGTAAAATATATCGTACATCTATCTACACGATACCCTGCAAGCCACCTCGAGGGTGTGTGGCGGGGAGTGTAGATCACCAAGCATGCACTATTGACATGCAAACAAGCAATAATAGGGTCTCATGCAACTAGATTGTTAGTATCTATAGTATTTAAGGGATTAATACATGCATCATGCACTACAGACTACTCAAAATAATTCCCCTACCTATCCCTTTGCTATGATGCCTATTCTGTTCTCTTATAGTACGGGGGAAAAATTCCGTTTTGAATCTATCAGTACCGCAAATCTAGCTCTCTAATCTATGTGGTGATCGTATCCTTTGTATATTTTATCTGTATATTTTATCGCAGTACCGTGCCGCGATTTCTTCCCCTTTCTTCCCCTTCCTTCTCAGTGCAAAATGCTCGCGTTTACTTCCATGACTTAAAGGACTTTTAAATCTTTGAACTACTAATCCTTTTTTATGCACGTTATGTAGTGCATGTAGATGTAGATGTAAATAAATTCTCATATAAAAATTTGCCAAGGATAGTGAAAATTACCAAATTTTATTCCCAAGGCTGATGTTTGAAAGGGTAAACTATAATTAGATTTATAGTGAAAACAGGTAAAATAAAAGTTGAATAACGGCAACTAAATTGATCAAAATTTTAGCTGTTAAATATAATTTGTTCCCTCCGCTAAACTGAAAATAATGCGTACGTAATTACATGAAAATAGAGACTTTGTATTTGAATGCCTAACTGAGAAGTACCTACCTACGTATTTTTTCATGGAAAAATGTAGAATACCACTTCAGAATTGAAATATTTAATACGGGTTAAATCAGAGTAAACAGAGAAAGTATGTAAAACGCTGGAAGTCTAAAGTAGGACGAGATAATATTTCTTGCTGAGAAAATATATCTTGCTATCGTTTTGCACTGTGTTAGCATACAAAAAGCGCCATACCCTTCAGCACTGCCACCCCTGATCGTAACCCCGGTCGCTGCTAGCTAAGGATGATCCCTCGGGGAGATGGTTCCGGGTTACCCTCGCTGAATGGAGAGAGGAATGGAAATGAGAGGGCGGTAATTTCAACCCTCACCCCAACCGCCACCCGGCGTCTCTCTCGTCACCTTGTGCGTACACAAACATCCTCCCCTCGTCTGCTTCTCCTCTCTCCTTCAGATAACACTGCCACGCCTGCCTTCTCCCACTCCCCTTTGACGTTGCCTGGAAACTGCATTAATCAGATGACTTTAGGACACCTACCACTAATGTATGCACTTCAATACGCATAAATTTCCTGAAAACCGGCATAATATTGCTGAAAATAAATTCCGCTAACTTAAGATTTTAATACATGATCTATATTTTGAGAATTTAATATTCTCCTATGAACGAACAAGCGTCATTGCCATTGGCAATATTTCATAAATTAACTGTTCAACATTTATTGTAGGTACTCTTCACTAATGAATTGATAACCTAAAACGTGCTGGTGCCTGCCTTATTTCACTCTGGGTGAAAGGATTGCGATAATCCTTTTCTGAGGTTATTCGATTCTAATCGACTCCATGAGCTAAACTGACTAATTGCCTGAAAAGGCTGAAATTCAGACTTCTTCTTAAAGTTGAATTCATCTATTAAACAAATTCCAAGGCCATATTTTCAGTGATGATGTTCAAAATATTTTGCGAACCACAACTTACTATGATAGACTGAACCATAATCACAAAATTAGAGAATTTGATTGCCGAACTGACAAAATTAGCCTTTTTTCCTCGTATAATTAGGGATATGAACAACGGCAAATATATCCAATACGAGTAGCTGCATGTTGGTATACCTAAGGACTTGAAGCTAACCCAACTAACAGCATGTTTTTGCATGCTTGCTATGCTACTTTTATCCTTTTTAATTAGTGAAGTTTACAACAGTATATAAATACTAATCCTTTTTTATGCACGATATTTAGTGCATGTTTGGTGAGAATTCACCCCCTGCCACACACCTTTATGGTGGCTTGCAGGGTATTATGTATATGTAGATGAAAGCCGTGGGAAAGCGATGTCGCGAGGACATGGTTCACCTCGAGATCAAGCTAATTTTTCCTGCTAAATTGTTATAATACTGGCTTAATTCCACACAATGCTTATTCCTCTATGCAATGGAGAATGTTTCATCAGTCTTTCTCTGCCGCGTGGTGACGGTATCGAATCAAAAAGTCGTTTTTATCCTAATTTCATTTCCATTCACGCCACGAACTGCATGCAATTCAAATTTGATTCGTGGCCGTAGTGGGGCGGGAAGGTGTGGTTCCGTTGGCGTGAACGGGTGGAGGGAAATATGTTCAACAAGTGACGCAAATGTGGGAAAAATGACTCATTTTTCATCCCCCGATCCGTGTCGTCTCGCGATGCCTGTTCCAGCTCGCCATCCCTCTCCCGCCCCCGTATGCCCCAGAGGGCGGAGGGGAATGGGGGGGGAGGGGGTTGACCGAGGGGTGTGGGATACGCGAGGGAGGGGATCAATAAAGGCTGCGGCGGGGACGGCAGGGGCGGCAATAGAGGCGGTGGAGAGGGAGCGGCTTTGTGAGGGTCGGGCGCCGGGTGGGGAGTGGGATAGGACGACCACCCTTATCCCTCCCCAGGGCTTAAGGGTGGCAATAATTCAACGGGTAGGAGCCGTTTTTCCGTAACAAACTTTTTATTTGGGTTTAAAATTAGCAAGAAGCTCATTTCATGCGTCGATCCTTTTGAACGGTATGTTTTTAATGACGTTGTCATTAGTTTCTTGCTTAAAAATCTAAGGAATACCTCGCAATACTCCTCGAGGATGTGTAGCAGGGAGTGAATTACCAAGTATGCGCTACTCTAGTGAAGATGATAGACACAGTGCTACTATTTGATAAAAATTATTAGTTATGCATCCACCAGGCACTTGAAGCCAAACAATTAGTATCTACGCAACAATTTCATAGTCATTATTCGCTCAGTCGTTTGCAACTATAACCTAATTTATTCCAAGTCTACATTCAAGGGTCCTGTTAACATGTGTTAGTAGTTTTGAGAACATATTTTAGATGCGTTACAGCGTTATAGATGTTTCACCCACCTACACGGTGAATATTTTTCATAATGTGATATCATTTTGTTCATGGGAACAATGACACTATAGGTACTTATGTTAATTATCTGGCGGGCAGCTCATACCCTCTACCGGTGTCTATCAGAGTTTCTCTCTTTTGTGGTTGATGTCGTGCCTCGAGTACTGGCTTCTCATACCGAGGGCCAGGGTTTCAAACACAGCAATGGTACAGTTGTTCACTACTACACCGCTCCCCACTAGAGTGATGTATGGGAAGCTATTCCACTGCAACACTAATGTCCGTAGGATGGGATATTAAAATATCGTCCCCGTGGTGCCTTTCATTCCGAGAATGCTATTGCTGAAGTTGGCTTTTTCTGCACCCTCCTCCACTTCCAAAACAATTTCGCCATACCTAACTATGGGCATTACTCAACTGAGCTACCATGCTGTTATTCAACTGGGTATTCTTTTATAGTATCTCGTACTCCTATAGTACCTACTCACTATTTCATAAGTCTCTTATAGTATCCACATTAACCGCTCGAAAAGCTTGTAATTCCTAAGCTCATGATATAAAGGGCTATGGAATTTATGCACATTGATTTGCTACTTGTATATTCGTAGAGTGATACACTATTTAGCAAACTGCCTATATCTCACATAACTCTAGGTGTAGCATCCATATCACGGAATTTGTGTCACATTGCATTCCACGTTCGAATAACCGTGTTCAGAACTGGCCCTTCCACCCTGAATGTGTGAAATTCACACGCCTGTGGCTTAGTCCGGGGTGAGCTATACCCTCTCTTATCAAAACCAACCTTCGGATTGAATCGCTGAGTGAGTGAGTATCCCTTAATCTCTAATTAGTTCTTCCATCTGCCTAATTCGGCTGACTATTCTAACGTACGCCGATGAACGAAATATTTTGCGATGAGCATCTCAATGTTTTCAATCTGGAGGTCAGTCTGGTTGGTGAGAATATAGCTCGGGAAGTACTAACGGCTACAAGGCATGGAGCTCATAATTAGAATAAGGAGTACAGTTCCACTCCTTGTGCCGCCTGCGATTTTCTATGAGATCTGGACCCGAGGTAATCTCAATTTTTTTCGGATATACCTAGAGAACTCTCGCACGTGCCCTCAGGTCGGTAGCCCGACATCCCGAGCTTACTGCGCCGTCCTTTTGCCGATAAATTTAAATAATGGGGGCGTTAACGCCGAACCGAAATCATAATTTTGTACACGAAATCGTTTCATGGAAACGAAAAACGAATTTTAGTGAAAAAAATTTTCTTCTAACCACAACCATTCACTAATAAACCAAAAATTTAAATAAGCAAAAGGTGACGCCCACCGAAAAAGCTGCTTTGAGATAATTGACTTCATTAACTTCCGTCCTTGTCTGCTTTTAGGGGAAGGGAAAAGAGTGGAGGGGGGTTCTCGGAAGGTCTACTCGCACAGATACTGTCGCAATCGCTCCTATTTGGCAGAGTCAGCTTGGCCCCACCTTTGCTATAAGGCGAAGTAGCTTCGCGGGGTCAGTTGTGATTGGACGAAGTCGTTATAAGTCAGAGAATGCACCTCGCCCACTTTTCCGAAAGGGTAAAAAACATCAGTTTTTCGCCGCTTTAGGTAACTCGAGAAATAATTGACGGATCAAAAAACGGAAAAATGCGCGTCTTTTTATTTTACAAACTCTATCAGATCCGGCAATAAAAAATATGGTAAACGACCCCATTATCTCCTTTAAGTTTTAAAAATGTTCCTGAGCTCGCTATGACCGTTATGTTTACCTCTTCTTGTTACAGATTGTCGAGGGGCGGCGGGGGGCAACTTTCGGCCGCCGAGATGCCGCTGGAAGAAGGCGAGGCCCCTGGGGCCACTCCGGGGAGCACCCGGAGGGTCAAGATCCGCGACGTCAACGCCCACCTGGCCTGTGTGCTGTGCAGCGGCTACCTTGTGGACGCCACCACCATCATCGAGTGCATGCACTCATGTGAGTACCGGCTCTTTTGTATGTACATGCTTTAAATAGACGTTGACTGTAAAATGTGTGCGGTTATAAAATGTCCAATCAACTATTTTCGAGGTTCGGATTCGGCTGTAGTTTTTTTTTAGTAATAATCCTCTTCTAAATTAGTCGTTTTATTCGGCCACAAAAATTTTCTTAGCCACACTTTTCGATGACCTCCGACATGCCATTACGTCTTTATAAACTAAGGTAAGTTCAGACTAATCAAACAGAATAAAAAAGGCAATTAGTCTCATGCAGGTATGCTTGAGTCAACTTAAGCCAAAAAATTCACTGCCTATCTCAATGATTTATCTTCAGGTGACTTTGATAGCATCCATTTTTATCTTGTGTATACAGGAAAAACTAGCATTTCAACCTCTGAATATCTTCGCATCATGTTATAGAGTAGTATTACTATATATACAACTTTGGTAGCTTTTATTCATCGTTATCTAATCTAACTTGTTTGTTTTAATAAATAGAATTATATTAATCTCTGTTATTTCTTATTAGTCGTTACCTATTATTGTATAACTGCTTCATCAACAAAATACCTTCCTTTTTACATAATGGAATCGAAAATTACGTCCATATGACCGCATAAACCATTATATTGTCTTTTCCTCTAGAACTTGGCCTATTTTTAACTTTTCTCTTTTTTCTCTATTCCGTAATCACGTTGAATCACTGCTACGACCCACGCTTGCTGTTTCATTAGCGTACCTGTTTTGATATCATGTTGTGTTTATAACCAGGATTTTAGCTAATTGACGTCTTGAGTTATATCCCGCCAGTAGAAATTTCAGGGATTTTTTTATGGCGCCTAAAGATGCGGTGAAATTATGCCTACTCTCAATTCAAATGTCAATTTTGCTTTTTCAAGTGCTAAATTACCCGTGTGTGCATTTTACATCTTTAATGTAATCAAGCTTAGTTACTGTAGGTAAATTTACGTCTAGAATTTTTAACTACTCATGTTGGTGAATGGTCAGACCTTCGCTTCATGAAAGACGTTACAGTACAGGATCTCTTTTGTACACAATTTGCAATGTTGTGTGCTGCGTTATGATGTCGGAAAGCCAAAGTTGATATTTTAAATAATGTTTTTTCCTTTCGAAATTTTTCTTATACGCTCATACGCTTGTGTTCACCGTGAAAAGTTCCCAGAAATTTATAATGATGACGTAGGGACAGTGCATCTAAACACGTGCCTTTTCTGGTCCGATCCCATTCAAATGCCCCCGTGGAAGGAGTCTTCGTTCCACAAACGAGGGCAGTTTGGAGGATTGGAATACAGCGTCTTTGGCAGTCGAACTTTCCCTCCTCCTCCCATATTTGCTCTCGAGAATGGAGAATGTAATCGATATTATTGGCATGTGGATATACGCCGTGGAGCCGCGACAGCGGCCGAGAAAGGAAAGGGGAGGGATTCCTGTTGGAGCCATGGAGAATTTAAGTCCTTCACCCTCGGGCTTGAAATATTCATGGATCCAGAGCGCCAAGGGTCGCCCCTTCCACATGCTACACACCAACCGCTCTGTCCCGTTCCCGCCCGGTGTATCGTCAAGCCAGCGTAGATCTCGTCCTGGGGGCCGGTTCCTTCGTGAAAGTAAGCAGGAAGGAGTGGGGGCGTTTGCTCTGAACCGAAATCGCAATGTTGAACACGAAATTGTTAAATGGAAACGAAAAACGAATTTTAGAGAAAATATCTAGTGAAAATATCTTCTAACCACAACCATTCACTAATAAATCAAAAATTTAAATAAGCAAAAGGTGACGCCCACCGAAAAGGATGCTGTGATAACATTAACGTCATTTTCCTCCCGTCCTTGACTCTGCTTTTAGGGGAAGGGAAAAGAGTGGCGGGGGATTATAAGAAGGTCTGCTCGAACAGATCCTGTCACAATCGCTCCTATTGGCGGAGTCAGCTGTGTCCCCCCCCCCTTTGCGAAAAGGCGAATTAGCTTCGCGGGCTTAGTTGTGATTGGACGAAGTCAATGACGTCAGAGGTGGCACCACGCCCACTTTTCCGAAAGGGTTAAAAATATCAGTTTTTCGCCGCTTATAACTCGAGAAAGAATTGATGGATCAAAAATGGAAAAGTACGGCTACTTTTATGTTAATAACTCTATCAGATACGGCAATAAAAAAATATGGTAAACGACCCCATTCTCTATTTATTGAAGCATAGCGTGGGCGAGGGCTGGGAAGAAACCGTGAGGGAAAACGTACAGAGGGGCGAATTTGTTTTAGTTATGAATATTAAGAGGAGAATTGAAAAATTGAAAATTCTGAGAGAGAAATTGATTCTCGAACTGACAGATTCAAAATTAATTTTTTGCTCGCACAATTAGCGATATGAATGGCTGTAAATTTTTCCAATGGCATAAATATGAGTTGAGTGAAATATTTTCACTGATGACGTTAAAAATAGTTTGCGAACCTCAACTTACTTTGGTAGAGGGGTCCATACTTCCAAAATTAGAGAAATTGACTGCCGAACTGACAGATTCAAAATGTTCTTTTTTTCCTCGTACAATGGGGTCGTTTACCATATTTTTTTATTGACGAATCTGATAGAGTTTGTAAAATAAAAAGACCCGTATTTTTCCGTTTTTTGATCCGACAATTATTTCCCGAGTTATAAGCGGCGAAAAACTCATGTTTTTAACCCTTTCGGAAAAGCTGGCGTGGTGCAACCTCTGACGTATATCGACTTCGTCCAATCACAACTGAGCCCGCGAAGCTACTTTGCCTTATCGCAATGGGGGGAACACAGCTGACTCGACCAATGGGAATGATTTCGACAGCATCTTTGCGAGCAGACCTTCCGAGAACCCCCCTCCACTCCCTTCCCCCTCCCCTGAAAGCAGTCAAGGACGGGAGGAAAATGACGTCAATGTTATCACAGCAGCATTTTCGGCGGGCGTCACCTTTAGATTATTTTAATTTTTGATTTATGAGTGAATGGTTGTGGTTAGAAGATTAATTTTTTCACTAAAATTCTTTTTTCGTTTCCATCTAACGATTTCGTGTACAAAATTGCGATTTCGGTTCCGAGTAAACGCCCCCATTAGGGGTATGAATAGCGGTTAACATGTCCAATACGAGTGAATCAATGTATAGCATAGGCAGCTGTATGTTGCTATAAGGACTTTAAGCTTACCCAACTAACAGAATGTTTTTGCATGCTTAGTTTGCTATTTTTATGTTCTTTAAATAGTGAAGTTTAGAGTAGTATATTATAATAATCTTTTTTATGCATGATATGCAGTGCATGTTTGGTGAGAATTCACCCCCTACCACAAACCTGGTGGCTTGCAGGGTATTATGTAGATGTATTACATAGGAATTTTTCGCGAAACGCGGTGGGTATAGTTCTTACATTTCATTATCTTTCTTCTGTGCTTCAATTGGCCTTGAATGAAACCTACGACACTTTGCGTGTTATCGCCTTCGCAAACAGTTTCTAAGATAGATTCAGCCGCTCTGAACGTAATTGGCATGCGCACAGGGAGGCCTTCGACCTTTTTGAGGTCTCGTTTTGCACCTATGTGCAAGCTAACGCTGTTTACATGTGCAACACGTACTGAGTCACCATGTGCAAGTGATATTAATACCGCTGCAGTGAACATGTGGCGATGCGTACAAATTAGGTTTGCCAACTTGTGAATAGTGAGAACAAAGATACCACTTGAGTGAACTCTGAAACCTAAGTTCCCTAATTGGGCAAGCCTTACGCAATTGACTCGATCTGTTCTCTTCTCGTGGAAGACTTATGTAGATGCCGCCCCTACTATCACTCGAATACCACATTTTGCTCGGTTTGATCAGATAATCAAGGTTAGAGCGATAGATTTTCGTACCGATATATTTAAAATGTCATTTTTCCCGCGTGCCATAAGATAACCCAATAGGCAGCATAGCAAAGGGATAGTTAGGAAAAAAAAATTGTTGAACTCGCCTGTAGTGCATGAAGCTTGTTTTAATTAATATTAATTTTAATATGACTAATCTATGCTAGACATATAGAGATACCATAAGATAACCCAACAGGCAGCATAGCAAACGGATAGTTAGGAAAAAAAATTGTTGAACCCGCCTGTGGTGCATGAAGCTTGTTTTAATAATTATTGATTTTAATGTGACTAATCTATGCTAGAGATATAGAGATATTAAATATATTTTGTTAAAATCATTCTAACCAATAATCACTCTGTAACTTAGTGGACACTTACCATCTAGTTGCTCGTGATTCCTATGCCTAACTTGTTTTCATGTAGTAGTATCATTGTAGCTCTTATTTGCATGTCAGTATTGAATGTTTTTCAGACCCTATACGAGTAGTTGTTTGAGACCCTATAGTTGCTTGAGACCCTATAGTTGCTTGAGACCCTATATTTGCTGTGAACCTATGGTTGCTTGTTTGCATGTTAGCAGTGCATGCTAGGTGATCTTCACCCCCTGCCACACACCCTTGCGGTGGCTTGCAGGGTATCGTGTAGATGTAGATGAATATATGGTGATGTTCACCTCCTGCCACACACCCATGCGGTGGCTCGCTGGGCGTAACGTAAATGCAGGTGAAGACATTCTAGCTCCTGATTGCTACAGCATTCCTTCTGTAGGTCTTCGTTTTCTTCTTTAGTTGCGAGTAAGTCTACACCCTAAGCAACAAGAAATACTGACTGTGGTCGAGCGTAACCTGAGATTGAGCGCATTCCCTCAAGAAATGCCTATATCCACTGATTCCTCGGAACGTTTCAGTGTATAAGCCTCGGTCTCCTTGGTAATCGGAAAGTTAAGCACAATTAGCATTTCGTGCTTGAATTGAATTTGTTTCCTACTCGTGGCTACCCTATTGGAATCTTTCTGGCAAAATTTAAATGTCTCAGTGGCGTGACGAATGTACTATCAAGAGATAAACAAAGGTGGGAATTCATGATTAAGGGCGTAACCAAAATATTATTTTCTATGGATTGATTCACTCGTATTGGACATATTTACCGTTTTTCATATCTCTAATTATACGAGGAAAAAAGGACATTTTGAATCCGTCAGTTTGGCAATCAATTTCTCTAATTTTATGATTATGGTCCAGTCTACCATAGTAAGGTGACATATATTGGCATCGTATTCCAAATTAGGTCTAACAAGGGAAAAATAAATGATATCTCGTACATGATCGTCACATTTTCCCAGTAATCTTTTGATAAATCAGGGGGTGAAGATCACCAAGCTAACACTATTGACATCCAAACAAGCAACAATAGGGTCTCATGCAACTAGATTGGAGGTATCTATAGTATTTAAGGGATTAATGCATGCATCATAACTACAGACTGCTCTAAAATATTTCCCCTACCTTTCCGTTTGCTATCCCTACTGCCTATTCTGTTCTCTTATAGTACGGGGGAAAAACGCCTTTTTGAATCTATCAGTACGACAATCTATACCTCTAATCTTATAGGTACATTTGGTCTATCTAGCATAATACGCTGGTGTTTTTAATATGTGCCTAACATCTTTAGTAAAGCTATCCGGTTGAAATTTCTCTAATAGATTTAATCTGTACTTTAACCTACGCTCTGATAATGACTCCCACCCTAATTCTTGTATTAATTCTGAAACACTACTCAACCTATCGTAACACCTTTTAACGAACCTAGCTGCTCTGCGCTGCACACTGTCTAGTTCTCTGATCAAACCTAATTCATTCGGATCCCATGCACTGGCTGCATACTCAAGGTGGGGCCTAACCAGTGAAAAGAATTTCCTTCGTACGCAGTAATTGTTTAGTTGAACGTTACTCTGAGACGCGTAAATATCACGTTTCTCGGGGTCAGTAGCATTCTACATCATAATTGTATGCCCGTAGTTCATATTTGGTGATTATTCTCATGCTGCCGTACACCCTCGATGTAGCTTGCGTGGTGCCTACGTCGGTGTAGATGTTCGTGCGTGCATTTCCACGGTCGCAGTCCATCGAAGAGCTCCGTTGTCCCTCTCCTTGTTTTCGTTCGCCGGGGGTAGAGGCGTCGGACGCCCCGCTGCTGGGTCGAGCACGCATGCATAATGCGGTCGTCGTCGGCTTGCCGGTATGAGTGACGCGGAAGCAGACGTCGCGAGAGGCAGAAGGAAGGGGTCGCTCGGAGGGCCGGCCTCTTGTCCGCCGAGGTCGCGCGTCGAGAGCGTTGGCACATGAGTGCGCCTTCATAGTGCATTCAGTGAAAACGCCTCATTTCCAAGTTGTGAAAGGGACGTCCTGGGGGGAGGGGGTCGGACGGCGGCGGGGCAGGGATGCCAACCTCTGGGAGTGGTTATCGTCCAGGCGAGCGTAAATGCCGCGCGGCCCAGCCCTCGTGTGAACTATTCGTCACGTGGAACATCTGTGTGCCTCCGTGTTCGCTTAGCAAGGATTTAGATGCAATTCAAGAGTGGTGCGACAAATGGCAGTTAGAACTTAACCTTAAAAACCTATGCATTATAGCTACGAATTTTTGGAGGAGGGATAATTCGATGTAGCGATGCTATAAAATTGGTAACACGAAGATCGAAAGCGTTGAAACCATAAGGTATTTAGGTGTAGCAATCACTAAAGATTTATCGTGGGGAAGACACATCCGGGAAGTATGCGGCCGAGCGAAGAGAAAGCTAGGATTTATAAAAAGAGTACTTGGGAAATGTGATGAGAAGACAAAAGAGCGATGTTACTTTTCTCTAGTGTCTCGAGTTCTCGCCTTGATTATGCAGCCAGTGTATGGGATCCGAATGGATTAGGCAAGATCAGAGAACTACCTAGACAGTGTATAGCTTAGAGCACCTAGGTAATAAAGCTAGTTATTTCTAGCTAGGATAGAAATACATATATATGTGTTTCCCAAGCGGTGGGCCGCGGCACCTCAGATCGCCGGGAATACAGTTTACTCTCTATCGGATTGTCGCGAGATTATTGTATCTAAATCTACACAATACCAGGTTAGCCACTTGGAGGGTGTGTGGTATGAGGTGCAGATCACAAAACGTGCGCTATTGATAAATATTTTCTATTGCGAAGACACGGAAAATGTTTAGCAGGACCTGCTTCTGAAGTGGTCACTCTCACGCGCCAGTGAGAGTGGTAGTGAAAGTAATCACAGCGCTTCTTCCAACGTAGCGAATATGTAAATCTAAGTCTACATAATACCCTGCAAGCTACCATAAAGGTGTGTGGCAAGGGGTGAGTTCCCACCAAAAATGCACAACGTATCATGCATAAAATAGGACTAATATTAATATATTAGTCTAAACTTCACTATTTAAAAAGATAAAAATAGCAAAGTAAGCATGCAAAAACATGCTGTTAGTTGGGTTACCTTCAAGTCCTTATACCAACATGCAACTTCTTATGCTACGGATGGATTCACTCGTATTGGACATCTCTACCGTTATTCATATCCCTAATAGTACGAGGAAAGAAGGACATTTTGAATCTGTCAGTTCGGCAATCAATTTCTCTAATGTTGTAATCATGGTCTAGTCTTCCATTGTAAGTTGGGATACGCAAAATACTTTTAACGTCATCACTGAAAATATTATCTTGGAATTTATGTAATTACTGTAAAACGGCGATTATCCTTGTTTATGGGGAGAGAAGTCTAATAGGACTAATAAAACCAATTATCGGTGATCAAATAGTGTAACCTCAGTCTGTAGGGCGCCGCCAACGTAAAATGATGGTAGTCACTGATGTGCATCAACATCAACACAATACCCTGCAAACCAACAATACGGCGATTCATATTTATCTCATAGTTATCTCATATGTGCCTCTTCTGTATAGGTATCACAGTTATCTTATAGTTATAAAGCAGTGTTTTGAATATAAAGGCATATTAGTTGTTTCGTGATAACTCACCTCCTCTTCGCAAAGAAAACAAACCATGTGCTATTTTCACACCGTATTTCGCCAAAAGAGGTAACAATCGCCCGAAAGCCGTTACCATGTGCTATTTTCACACCGTATTGAAAAAAACACCGAACTTGGCTGTAGGACATAGTAGGTACCTACCACTATCATTGTTCATGCATTTAATGCCGCATAACAGCACCATGCCCTTCATTTGAATATAAGTGTAATCGTTTTTGTAATAAATTGAAGGATCGCGCATGAGATCACCTTCTGCCACACACCCTCGCGGTGGCTTTCATGGTATTGCGTAAAATTAGTCATTTCATGTTAATTAAATAGCTAGACCACGGATCGATAATAGATCAGCATTGAAACTATAGTACAAGACAGGCTCCACAAAGCTTCCATTTTACACGCCATGCAAGAGATAATGTTTAGAAAAAAACTACGTACGTATACCTACTTGTGTTATAGGTCGAATTGCTCATCCAGATAGTTCTCAGTTAGTATAGAACGTGCCCTGATAGAATACATTTACCCTGGTGGCTAAAGAGGGAGTAGGTACTGGTTTCTTCTCCCGATGGCTCCGGTTCGAATCCCTGGATTATTACCTCTTTTGGCGAAATCACGGCCCTTGTTTTTTAGTTGTGTATTGAGAACGTTTCAAGCTCAGTTCTGACGGGTGGAATGTTGAGTTGGGAACCCTATATGACCGAATACACTTGTAAAGTGTTAGTAGAACGCAGTAAATTTTGCGTTAACCCATTTGAACATCCTGCACGCAATATGCGAAGACATTTTGAGGAAATGATATCTTTGGAGTTCTATCGTTTTGAATAAGAATTATTTTTTTCCGAATTACCAGCTCTGATACGTTTTCATTTTAGTGTTATCGTATACCATCCCTAAGTATTGTTACTGGGGTTGGCGTTGTGAGTTACGTAAACTTGATTTTTTCTTGCCCTCTTCAGCCATTGCTAAGGGGTGCTTCCGTTCCTGTTCGTTGTTTAGACTCCAGTTGGTAGTGGTTTACGGGATGCTGCGTGGTCCTTGTCCTTAGTATTTTAAGTTTTACCGCATAATGTTTTGTCAACCTATAATGCATCACACTTTATCTTCATAAGTTCATTACAAGCTGCAATAGGTAGGTATCCGAATAGTCCCCGACGGCCATTTCCCACTATTGTCGGTAATTTCCAGCCTTCATATAAAACAATCATTATAATTCAATACCTCTAAAATTTTGTTCGTACCCGCTGCATTTTCAGTGCGTATGCCGCGGAAACAAAGAGAAGCTTGGCTGGATGTTAGAGGGTTTGAAAAAATATATCAGATTCTGTGCGTGAGTTATAGGATAAATGTCAATAAAAATGAAAGTGTCGAGAATTTACTCGAAAATTCCAAGCCCAATAAAAAATTTGTTGGATTTATAAAATATCGGGTATAACGAATTAAATTCATCCACACCGAAGTAATACCCTGTTGGAAACCGCGAGTGCGTTTGGGCGGGTGAAAATATCCATATACCTACCTATGCATCTCTGGCATGCAACTAAAACCTACAATGATAGGTACTACTACGAGTTAACAAGTTAGATGTAAGCGCAACTAGATGTTTAATGTCTACTTTGTAACGAAGCGATTACTGACTAGAAAGATTTTTACTAAATACATTTATCGGTATTTCCCAAGCATACATACATTAGTAGATAATATTAAAATGTGCTTCTAGCATTCCAACAATTTTTTACCTACATAACCCTTTGCTATGCTGCCTATTGTGCTCTCTAATAGGCTCAGCAGCCATAGGCGAAATTGGACGTAGCACTAAAGACATGCAATGACACGTGAGCGAAATGGGCGCTTCTCCATAGTGGGAATCTTTTTACCAAAATATTTTGCCAGTAACGTGTCACGAAATGGTTAAAAAAGAACATTGTACAAGACGCGTTATTATACGGTTACAATGCTTGGAATTATGGGAAGAGAATGGGAATAAATTGGAAGTCTTTTGATAGCGGGCGTGCCGAATGATGGAGAAATTACCTACCATGTACAAAAAGAAAAAAAATGAAGATGGATTTTGAGATGCTGGGGAAGGAAAGGAAGATGTTAAAGGAAGTTGGTAAGAGGAAAGAAGATACGTGGATGGAACTAGTGAAAGGGATGAAGGAAGTCTGGAGCCCGTTGCAGAATGTTTAATATTATGAAAGTAAGGTAGACGGAGAAAAGAAATGGGCATTTAAGGCGAGTAAAAAGAGGCGTAAACTAATATCGTAATCACAAGTCAACAATCCTGAAATTGTTTTGTTGTAGTTCTCCATCAGTGTAGCAACTCCACAATCAGTAATATAGGTACTATTACGAAGGGGAAATGCTGCAGGAAATGGAGTTTATAGGAATAACAAAAGAGAAGTAGAAACTTGAGTAGGATTTCTCTATCAAAACCTACGGTAACTGGTAGAATAGTATATAATATTTTACTTTTTGCCTGCCTTTACTACAAAATAACTTTTCGTTCCTCTCCCACGTTTACCAAACATTTTATTTACTCTTGATGTTCAATCTCTAATCTCCTCGGAATATTTTTCACATTTCCTATTGCGCTCCCTATCTTATCTCTTCACCCAGCTTTCTATCCTCTTCTTTTTTTTCATTTCGTCACATGTCGCCGAATTAGACTGGTGTATATTTGAGCGTCTTCGGAGGAAGTTTTAACGTATTTTAAATGAGGCAATGTGACGTAATATGGGTGACATAAAGAAGTGGGCTCATTCGATTTGAGCGCATATTTTGGCTAGGTTTGGTATTCTAGCAGCTTAAGAATGTCCAGAACAGTTCCTACTATTTTTATGGTGATTTAATTTTTATCCTTGCATTTTTTGTCTTCCCTCTCCCTCGTTTTGCCGTAAATCCCTCGTTTTTAATGCCGCCTAAATATCTCTCATTGTTCTTAAGAATGCCCGCGACCTTATTCTCTCAAATACCACAGATCGTAACCGCGAGATGGAGTAAAGTCTTTTTTATGTTTTCACACCCGAACGAACTCCATTGTTTCCCTGGTTCCGCGGAGGGAAACGGTATCGTAGTAAACTCCGTATTAAAGTTTAAAAATTCTTTTGTGGTGGAATGAACGGGCGAAAGTAATTTTGGAAAATGCTTAAGTGAAGGCTTTTTTTTGTCTTGAAAGTTCTTACGCGCGTGAGGTGATCGACCTCGCTCGGCATCCATAAAGATAAATGCCGGTTTTGAAGCGTGCATGCTCACTCGTATCTGCTCGCATTCACATTCAATGGAAATAGGACTGTTGCACAACTTGGCGCCTAAACCACTCACATCGGTTTCCATTGCCCTGCCAAATTAAGTGGCACAACACGTGGAGAACCCTGTGCTTTTATCTCAGGCAGTTTCTACCTTTGTTGGAGTGGACAATTTGAAATTTCATTGAGGATACTTGAAGAGCAGTATTAAAATCAAGTTTAAAATGTACCTGAAAAACGCCTTGTTCTTCTGTCTTATCATTTATTGCTTTATTTGTAACCTTTATTACATCTACATAATACCTTGCAAGCCACCATAAAGGTGTGTGGCAAGGGGCGAATTCTCACCAAACATTAGTTAAATATTAAAGCCCTATTATACCGATGTACTTTTTTGTTGTTTCAGTACCAATTATTCCCATTCCTTTCAACTTTTCATTTACTCCTCCCTGATAAAACGTTATTCTTTTGCGGTGCATGCGTATTTTGAGCTAGTTCAAAATTCCACATTCTAATGATGGTCATCTTTCATTCGAATGTTCACGTACGTTTTCCGGCTGTTTCATTTTGCCCGCTGGTTTGGAACCCATTATTAAAATAGTTTTATACCTAGCAGTAATTTCGTTATAATTGAGCTTTTCTACTTATTCTCTCGAATGTTGAAAACATTTTCGTATTTTATTCCTGCATCTAAAAGTTTTCTCCGGAGCTGTGACAAAACAATTTCCAATTCAGGCATTTTAGTTGGTGAATTTCTTTAATTCCTGTTGGTGAATCAAAATGCCATTATCTTTCGCTTTGTCGGGAAGTTGGATGCATAAGTAAGGTTTATATCTGGACGCGATGTATGATTTTCTAGGCTTTTTGTTGCTTGCGTTATTCACAGCCAATGAAAAGCATAGTAAAATAAACTTTAATAATCTACACTCTCAGGCATGGTTGTACTACACCTCTCTTCAAACATCACATAGTTCAAAATGACTTTGCAACGTGGGATTTATCTTATAGAATTCCTCCATAGTTAGTGATTTCTCTTTCAGTAAGCAACAAGAATACACTTAACATAAGCTTTCTGTCTGGTATGTCAGATTAGATTAACGAGGATTCCAAAAGAATTTAACCACTCTGTTGGTTAAACGTAGTTAAAATCATAGTTAGAGTAGTTTATTGCTCTTCAGAAAATTTGACAATACTGTTCCTGATTCCGGAAGGGAACACTTTTCACCAAGTGCTTTTACTATTCATTTTTAGTTTAATAGGGTTGCGAACTATTGGAATGGATGTTAAATGTTCATCTACATCTACGTAATACCTACCCTGAAGCCACCGCTAGGGTGTGTGGCAGAGGGTGAAGATCACCAAGCATGCACTATTGACATGCAACTAGAATATTTAACGAAAACATAAGGTATTTGGGGGAAACAATCACTAAAGATTTATCGTGGGAAAGACACATCCGGGAAATATACGGCCGAGCCAAGAAAAAACTAGTTAGTCCCCACCTGGACCATATAGCCAATGTATGAGATACGAATGAATTAGGTTTGATCAGAGAACTAGACAGTGTACGGCGTAGAGAAACAAGGTTCGTTAAAAGGTGTTACGATAGATAATTTAAACAAATTCACTTTGTAAAATTCCACAGATTTATTAAAACCGATCCAGGTTTCGACTTACACAGTCATTATCAAGGTGTTACGGAAGGTTTAGTAGTGTATCAGAATCAATACAAGAATTAAGGTGGGAATCATTGTCAGAGCGTAGGTTAAAGTACAAATTAAATCAATCAGAGAAATTTAAATCGGACACCTTCACTGAAAATGTTAGCATACCTATATCAAAAACATCAGCGTATTACGCCAGATTCCACTAGAAAAATAAGTTTAGAGAGAGAGGTTGTCTTACTGTTAGATTCAAAATGTTACGGGAGTCGTCCACGCTGCTTCATCAACAGATGGGACGGACGTGAACTGAATATTTATTCAGCGGTGAAAGCGTGAAATTCCGCTGGGGATACGCTTTCACAGCGAGCTTCCCGATGTTGCCTCCTTCCTTCACAACCCCCGTTTCCCGGCGTGGAAACTTTTGAAGAGTTCCCAATTGGAGTTCCGGTTAGGTTCCGCCGCCGTCTTGTGGTGTGCGGAGCACTTGCGGGGCAATGAACCCGAGGTGGGCCGGGTGGGAGAACAATTCCCCCCTCCCCTTTCGGCCCCAAAACCCCCCTCCACACCTCGCCGCCGCTTCCCCTCCGCCGCCCGGATAGTTGGCCGGGATTGGTGTGTCCTTCGTTGTGCAGGGACGAATGGGAGGCGAGGAGAGGGGCGCGGGGCGGTGAAGGAAGGCCCGTTCAAATGGAGAGGGGTGGGGGGAGGCCGTAAGTGGGTAAGAGGGTGGGGGGTTTACGAGAGCGGCGAATGCCAGGCCTTTCCTCCTGCCGGCCGCCTCTCGTTCGCTCTCCTCCGCCTGCGTCATGCGGCCGCGGCCTATGGAGGCCGGCATCGAACCGGCGCTAAGCAGAGAGCGGGAGGTATTCCCTTGCGACGGATCGTTATTACCACCACGCCCGACCGCTCGAATGCATCTCTACGCTCCCTATTCCGATCCAACTAGGCTCTGGGCCGGGCACGATGAAAAATTTCCCTACCCGAGGCTTCCGTGTACATTAAAAAAAACCATCTACATCTACACGATACCCTGCAAGCCATCGCGAGGGTGTGTGGCAGGGGTGAAGATCACCAAGCATGCACTACTAACATGCAAACAAGCAACTATAGGGTCTCATGCAAATAGATTGGTGGTATCTATAGTATTTAAGGGGTTAATTCGTGCATCATGCACTACAGACTACTCTAAAATATTTCACTTACCTATCCCTTTGCTATGTTGCCTATTCTGTTCCCTTATACTACGGGGGAAAAATGCCATTTTGAATCTATCAGTATGGCAATCTATCTCTCTAATCTTACTTATCTGTTCGAATCTAGCATAATACGCTGTTTTTTTAATATGTGCCTAATATCTTCAGTTAAGTTATCCGATTTAAATTTCTCTAATAGATTTAATCTGTACTTTAACCTAAGCTCTGATTCCCATCCTAATTCTTTTATTAATTCTGAAACGCTACTCAACCCATCGTAACACCTTTTAACGAACCTAGCTGCTCTACGCTGCACACTGTCTAGTTCTCTGATCAAACATAATTCATTATGATCCCTTACACTGGCTGCATACTCAAGGTGGGGCCTAACTTGTGTAAAGGGAAACCACTCTGTGTTAAAACCAAGGGCCGAGTTCTGTCTTCAGTAGCGGGTGTAGTTCACACGTTCGGTGATCAGGGGGAGGTTTGGAAATTCCTCGGGATTATAACGGATGGGTAACCTGAGATATACGTGGCACAACCATGAACGGTTCGCAGATTTTGGTTTGTTTGAATCACTCAATGTAATCGCTCTCATTGTTTCCACGTGAGGTTTTATCATAGCCTTATCAACGCCACATAGGTGGAGGCCCGAGCGCTTGGGAGTGACGTCATCAGCAGGAGGCCTAACAGCCTATGTACGGCAGCGCAAGATTTTACGGGTGGATCAGCTCTTTTCAAAAGCGTTTCCAAATCTGAAACACCGAAACTGAATTCATGATGTAACTTAAGCAATAATTCATATCGCTGGTATTAAACTCAGTGAAGCTGATCATGAAAACGTATAAAAGAATGACAAAGGCATGATGACCGACATATTTCATACTCTAATTGCCACTGAAACTTTCCTATGAGGATAATGTTGCCAGCTTCCTGTTCTTTGATAGTTATGACCGAAGGACAGGTGAGTATTCCAGGATTTAAATAAGTGATTAACAAAGTAAATATTGGGATTGTTTATTAAACCCATATTACCTATTAATAATAGTAATAATAATCCCCGATAATTATTAGATTACATTAGACGATTATTATAATGATGGTGGGCCCTCATACGTTATTCGTATGCGATATCATATTTTCAGTACATGTGCATAGTTTGACTGGTAGCTTCCTTTAGTTAAATGTACCGCTTGTGTCTGATTGTTCTCTTATTTAAATAAAATTATGGTTTCGCTCCTGAAGTAGGGTGAGCAATATATGTGGTATTCATGAAAAATGTGTATTTCACATTGAGATTCACTTCTACTTGTCGAAGTTTTTTGAGCATTTTTGCGAAATGAATCGAGGGCAGAAACGGTTGATTCTAATTTGGTCCGGCGACACTCAGTTATGTACATAAATGAGCTAGCTGTAAAAATGCAATGAAATTAAAACACACCTAGCGATTCTGATGTGAAAGCATTATTTTAAATGCATGAAGATACTCGGTGACTATTATAGGCGTAGCGGGTGACATCGAATGAGGTAGATTGATCTGGTTTGATTTTTGCTACTGGGAACTTTTCGGCAGAAATCGCGTAAGTTAACGTGATCGTAAAAAGATGCGAGCATAATGGCCAGTAACATTTTAAGAAGAATAGTCTGTGCATTGTTAGATACATTGGCTAGAGCTTAAACTCTCGGCCTATTCAAAATGGCCCCCTGAAATAGGAGTCACCATGGATCTATGAAATGTAGGTGGTTGATTTTTTCGCGGGAACGGGTTATGACTCTTCCGCATCCCTTTGGTTCTTTCTGTCATTGTATCAGTGATTTATATTACATCTACATCTACGTAATACCCTGCGAGCCACCACGAGCATGTGTGGCAGGGGGTGAAGTTCACCAAACATGCACTATTGACATGCAACTAGGATATTTAATGGGGACATGCTAGATAATAGCGTCACATGCAGCTTGATGTTTAGTATCTACATAATAAGAAATGTCTTATTGGTTGTTATTACATGCATCATTCACTAAAGACTGATTATATTTCACCTACTTTACACTATTTCACCCCTTTGCTACTCTGCCTATTGTTCTCTCTTATGGTATGCGCGAAAAATGACATTTTAAATCTATCGGTACGACAATCTATCTCTCTAATCTTGTTAATCTGATCAAACCTAGCCTAATAGGTACTCTGGGGTTCTTAAGAGAGATCTAACGTCATCTGTGAACAAATCGGTTTCGAATTTACTTGAAAGGTTAAATTATGGATGCATTGGAATTTGTCCTGGATAAGTGTATTTACGAATACGGAAGAGTGTGGAATATCGTCGTTTTGGTAATTGCTAGAGTTCGTATTAAATTATCAAAGTGAAAATCGAATCGTGTGAATCAAAAAATAGCATAGGTAGCCTCCCAATTTCCCGACCGACTGCTCGGATAGTAGGTATTCCCTTTTCTCTTTTCATCCGTGTAATCCACAATTCGATGCGACTTTTAGTTGTCCAATGTATGTCATCGTTTTGCAGTATGAAAACAGTATTTTTCGGTTGTATTCTCCCCATCTTAATGTACTGTGCACCAATTTGGTCTACCGCCTGGTCAGCGACCTTGGATTTGCTCAACCGCCCAGTCAACTTCTTTCTCGCCATAGCCCGCCATCGAATCCCCACCTTCAGAAACTCCTCCTGTGATTTCATCCGCATTTCAAACACAATTCAACGCCCTGTCCTATCGGATATGTTGTTCCTACTCAGAGTATCGAATTAAATTGGGAATCATTGTCAGATCGCAGGTTGAAATTTTGAGTTAATCTCTTAAACAAATTCCAAGACCATATTTTCAGTGATGATGTTAAAAATATTTTGCGAACCCCAACTCACTATGGTAGACTGGACCATTATCACAAAATTAGAGAAATAGATTGCCGAACTGACAGATTCAAAATGTCCTTTTTTCCTCGTACTATTAGGGATATGAATAACTAAATATATCCAGTACGAGTGTAGCAATGGATAACATTGGTAGCTGCATGTTGGTATAAGGACTTGAAGCTAACCCAACTAACAGCATGTTTTTGCATGTTTGCTTTGCTATATTTATCTTTTTTTAAATAGTGTAGTTTAGAACAGAATAGTATACATACTAATTCTTTTTTATGCATGATATGTAGTGCATGTTTGGTGAGAATTCACCCCCTGCCACTCACCTTAATGGTGGCTTGCAGGGTACCATGTAGATGTAGATGAATATTCAGCGGATCTATTCGGACCAATGACATTCTCCCTCTCTTTCGTCTTCATGTTCCTCCTCGTCCCTTACGTAGTAACAGTCTGCTTCACATTCCCCGTTTCCGTCTTTCCATTTCCCAGCTCTCTCTTTTCCACCGAATCCCATCCTTGTTTGATTCCTTGGCCTCGAAATATCCTTCCTTGGACCTCTTCTCCCCTACCACCGCATTCAAACCCTCCCTGAAACGCCACTTTTATAATTCACACCTTTCCAATCCCAAAGTCCCTTTCTTGCGATTGCCTCATTACTATTTAATGTTATGTCTGGTTTATTTGTGATTATTTTTATTTGTTGAATATGTCAGCCAATGTAATAACCTTTGTGCCGTTTTTGGTGATGAACAAAATAAATGAATTTACTATCCCTGAAACAGCCTTTATTAAGCACCTCGCTAGAAGCTTAGTTTGGTACGCATGTGCAAGCAGAGGGCTTGGCGCTATGCGCGGCGTTACTAGAGATGGGTAAATAACCGTAATTTTCAATTGAGGTAAATTGCCGTGGTAAGTCACGGTAATTTTCGAAAATTACCGTAATTTTCAGGTAATTTTAAATTTAGTACTGAAAATCCTTACCAGAGAACTCAAAACGAAATCAAATAGCATTGAGATATAAATGCCGACGCGTAGGTATATCAAACATAATACGACGTTAATCTATTATAACTCATTAAAAAATCGTAACAAAGTTGGCAGCAACACGCAATTTGCCTGTCTTTTGTCACACTATGAGAAATTTTCGTTCCCAAGACATACCTACCTCTGCGCAATGTGTATTTGCTAATTTATTCTGAATTAATCACGGAGACAATGTAAACAAAATCGTTTGAGCTACCTTATTTATAATACCACCCATTCCAATGGTTTCTTCGTGAGGAAGAAATTTTATGAAAAAGAACATTTCTGAAAATTACCGTTTATTACGGTAATTTTCGGGGGTGTTGGCAATTTACGAAAAATACCACGGTAATTTACGAAAATTACTGCGGTAATTTACCGAGTTGCCCACATCTAGGCGTTACGCGTTGAACGGTATGTATGCGTAGCGCGTTCGGTGTGACGCGCCCCAAGGGAACGGCCCTGAGCGTGCCTCGATTTCTTCAGTATGGTTTCGGCCTTGCCGCTTGCTCCGTCTGGTTGAGTATGAAAGCGACTGCTTCGCTCTTGTGGGAAAGCTGCTTCGGGGAGGGAGGGAAACGTCGTTGAGCTGAGAGAGAAAGAAAGACAGCCAGCCGTAGGCGGCGGCGGCCGACCGAGCGGCTTCCGCCTGTCCCATTTTGCCCGGCTGCGGCAGAAGTTTCGAATAACGATGAGAGCGGGAGAGCATAAGGAGCGAGGAGTGTCGCTTTCGACCAATCGGAGGAGAGCGTCGCTTCTCCCTGCCCCTCCCCTCCCTTCCCGTTCGACGGTTCCCCTCTCGGCCCCTCCTCGCCGCGCGCTGGTTCGGCGTCCAAGGGGGAATAGGGGAGGGGCGGGCCGAAGTGGAGAGGGGGGCGAACAGGACGCAAGGTGCGTGAGTTCTTGGCCACACACCCTCTAGGTAATTTAGAGGGCACTCTGTCGGTGTGTATGCTCGACATACGCTGAACGGACAGCAAATACTTCAAAGGATTCGTGGCTACATGCGTGCTTCCGTACGATTGCCATAAAAACCATCCAGTCATCGCATCAACCTCAAGATGATACAAATATATGTTTTTGTGTGTGTGTACGACATTGTCGTCTGTAAGTTTGAGTGTCAGACAGGGGTGGGAAATATCTGGTTGAATTTGGATTTGGGAAATATGATTACGTACAGTTGCAACCCTCTTAAAATATTTCCCCGCATAGTAGCATTTCAATTAGTTGATTTGAGTGTCATTTCTGTTTCGAATGCGAATGTGTTAGCGTGGAAAAAAAGTTGACTATAACGATGGGCTGTTGCGCAAGAATATTTTCGGTTAAAAGCATTACGGAGGTGTATATCATCAGTATTCTAAAGGTCGCTTCACACGATACAATTTTTTGCACAATTTCTTGTACAAACGCTTGCATAAACGAAACGAAATTGTATGTTTGTCTGAATGGAATTAGAACAGGTTCTATTTCCCGTTCAGTCATTCAGACAATCGCACAAGCGTTCGTACAATTTGCCGCTTTACACGGTACAATTTCCTCATTCAAGAGTTTGTACAAGAAAATTGTATCGTGTAAAGCGGCCTTAAAAGTAATTCTTAAATGTTTGGGCGGTAAGTAAATCGCAGAGACGATTAGGAAAATTTATTCAGTGTTTCCACTTAAAACAAATTATCAATTCCGTCGTAATGCCTGCCTGTGAATACGATATCAGATGGTGGTGCACGTAACCGATGGTGTAAATTCCCAGCCACCTGGTACGTGTCTTGTGACGTTTTTCGGAGTGTCGATCCGTTTCCCGTTGAGTTTGTAGAGGCTTTGCGGCGATCGATTCCCCGAAAAGCCGAGTGAGACAGAGAGAGGACGCTTGTCTTCCCCCAAATTAAGCAGAGGCGTCCTTCATCCCCCTCTGCTGCAGTTTGTGCGAAGCGGGAGGTCGTCGAGTGTGCCAACCTAACCGCGGTTGAAATCCGAAAAATTTTTTCCTTCCCTCCCACGATCACGACATTAACCTAAAATGGACGTCACCTTTCTGCCGGTCGAAGTACGTTTTCCTCCCACGTGCCCGAATTTCACCCCTCTGCTGGGTCCTTCAAAAAACCCTTGCCCAAATCTATCTTCAACTTCCATGGCCAATCTCCTGTTCTGCCCTACCATGAACCAGCGCTTCCTCGTTTCTCTTCGTACCCATCTGAAGATCCTTTCCCACAGCCATATTTCCATTGTAAGTCACCCTTGTTTCTCTTTCACGACAACGTTTCGGCGTACGCTGCTTTTCAGACTGGGAACTTGTCGTGCAGGGCAAAGCATGATTCGGAATCCAAAAGATTCGCCCGCTTAAATGAATACTGGAAGAACCCAGAGGATGCATTTGTCCCCCACTCGTCATAAGTCACTATACATCGTGACTTTCCTTCGTCTCCCACGACAGGGGTGCCAATTTTAAATGGTCAATTTTCCTTGTGAGGACAGTAAGTCATTATGGCCGCGATGATGTTTATACAAGGGGATTAAAGGAGGTGAAGAATAAGACTAGTGTGTGTGCCATGAAGTACGTTGGTTGATTGGAAGTGCTCGTTGAACTGAAGGACAAAACCTGGAGGGGGAGATGGCTTGTTCGAATGTGAGTTTTGGTATGGAAATCGTCTTCCATTGCTTGAATATTATACAATGGTATACATGTATAAGTTATTGCACAAAATGAGGGGCATGGGCAGTTCGAGCAGAGGACGACAAATCAGGGAAAATGGTGGGAGAGAGCTAGCAGACATCTACATCTACACGATACCCTTCAAGCCACCGCGAGGATGTGTGGCAGGGGGTGAAGATCACCAAGCTTGCACTACTAACATGCAAACAAGCAACTATAGGGTATCATGCAACCAGATTGTTAGTATCTAGATATAGTATTTAAGGGTTTAATGTTGAGGCATGTGATGGTAAGGAGAGAATGGTGGTCAAGCGTAGGTGGAAGGAAAATATAAGTTCTAAGGCTGACCAAAGATATGAAGACCCTATAGCGAGATCGGTTTCATAATAGGAAGTCAAGAGATGACCTACATGAGACAATAGGCATTCCCTAGCCTACGAGTGTTGAGGGAATACTTGAGATGATACTAGAGAGATGCTGAAAGCTATTTAGATACTGTAACTGCTGCTATGCGGCCTCGTGACCATCCCAAAAGCTTTTCGCTCTTCTCCCTCGCGCCATTCGACGTTCCCGTCTACGTCGGCGAAGCTCGGCACTCCTGAAACCCGGACGATACCCCTCCGTGTCAAGATGGAGTCGGCGCGACTCGGAAGGACGAACGGTAGGACGCGGTTGGTGTTGTGCTGGCCGACGGCGTTGTCGGCCGCGCTCGCCGCGAGCGGCCGAGGAGCGACGGCGGCGGCTTGCACATCCGGCGAGCATGAGCGAGGCAGGAGGTGGCGCTGTGGCCGAGAGACGCCGCGTCCTTCTTCGCCTGGCAATCAATGAGCGGCTGCTGGGCGCGCATGCGCAGTCGGCTGAGGCCACGCGTCGACCTCCTTCGGCTCCCGCGGCTTCCTCCATCGCTCGATTCCTCTCCGGGCGGCGTCCTTCGGCCCACGCGCTAAGGCCTCGGTGGTTACGGCCCGGGACATCGATCCGCCGAAGTCAGTCTGCTCGAGTGGCGTCCCTTCGGCTTTCCGTCTCTGTCGCCAGAGGTCTCGTCATTCGCTCCGCGTTACGAGGCCGTGGAAGATTGAGGCTTCGACGTCCCAGCGCAAGCGAGCCGAGGATCACCGCTCGCATTGCGTTCAGAAACGCCTTCAGCCGTGCGTCGTAGGTTCGTTAAATGTGCTTCTGATCATTTACAATCGTCATGGACCCTTAGCCACCACAAAGGTGTTTGGCAGGAGACGATTCACTGCGAATTTTCCCCATGCATATGCAACTGAATGATTTGGCTCGAAACGATAAACGTAAGCGGCATATTTATTGCATACACGCTTATATGCCTCAAGAATAGGAAACTTTTATCAATGTTTTCGAGTTGAAATGCGCTCACTACGCTCATTACAACTTTTGGGTTGTACTAAGCGGTCAAAGAATGTGCGGAGGAACATTAGCGTGCCATGAAACGGTTCGTAAACTACGTTATATAGGCATACACCTGTCAATTGGTGTTTCGGTACGCCTCTTTTAACGTGTGGGTACAAAGTACCTTAAAACGTAGCTACATAGGTGGTGATTTTCTTTCGTGATCGAATGTAAGTTATATTGCTGTTGGTGAACGGTAAATGTAATTAGAGTCAATGGGACGGGAATTTCAATTGTTAAATTTAGTTTAGAATTTAGTTATTAATCCTTCTCATGCATGATTTGTAATGCATGTTTGGCTTGGATTCACCCCCTGCCATACACCTTTATGGTGCCTTGCACTGTATTATGTAGATGAAAGTAAGGTTGGGGTAAAATAAGCCCAATCCCAAGCTAAAGGCTTAAGATTTCATTTAAGTCAGCATCGGTGACTGTCCACCCTTTTCTCCTTTTTCCTTTTCCCATTCCCCTTCTCCCGTCACCCCGTGTCTAACCACCCCCTCCTTCCCGCCCCTCTATATTAGCTTGTGCACACATGATATTTGTTACCTGAAGGTGCTGTGAAAAGCGAAACGTGGTCGCAATAAATCCTATCACATGGGTTGCTCATTTTTTTTCATTTGCAGTTATGTTCCGTTTCCACTCAATCACGCCTGAAATCTCAGATTAAGATCTGTGGTTGACATTGTTGTAGCAAGAGTAATTGCTTTCAATACTGAGGGCCTGGGTTTGATCCTGAGGAGGCAAAGAATTTATAATTGGTGTACTAGTATCAACAGGGATGCTATGTGGAGAGGCTACTGCCGACACGGTTTAATTCCACCCTTCCCCCGTTACTTGAAAAATTCCTAACATTAGTCAATCACCTTTCTGTCTTAATTCGCGGGAGTAGCTTTATCTTTCGGCTTAAATAAATGTTAATATTAATATTTGAGTTGAAGAGAGTGGTAAGTATTCTAAAGCATACCTACTGTTAATTGGGAGTGGAATTTCACTTATCTCTGACCAACTGCGGAACTGAGTGTCGAAATTTCCACGCGATAATATAGCATACATTATTTCTGCGAATCGAAATGGCTGTTTTTGTTAAAAAAAGGTTCGGTTTCCTCCATTTCGTCGACTCTTGACGTCTTATTTTTATCCGGTACAGCGACAGCAATGATTTAAAATTTTGTCTAACCCGTTTGAATGTTTTTCCAAAAATATTTTATACCCTTCTTTCTTGAATTCGTACCTATCTATTTGTCGTATATGATTCTTTGGGTTGGAGGTGTGAAAGAACTCGTACCCAGAGAATCAAAATAGTCGCGTAAGCTCCTCGTAAATGTTCACAGAAATACAAACAGATTTTATGAAAATTGCAAAATGCATGCTTTCCGCTAAAAGTACCTACCTACTATTACATGGGGCTACTCTTTTTTTTTTTTTAAATATGATTGACATCTCACCGCCTTCGTCTGTCAAAAGATTTCAATTATTGTGTGAAATAATTTGTCTTAAGTTCATGTTTCAAGTTCAGGCGGTAATCGG
The DNA here is from genome assembly GCA_933228895.1 of Platycnemis pennipes. Classification (NCBI taxonomy): domain Eukaryota; kingdom Metazoa; phylum Arthropoda; class Insecta; order Odonata; family Platycnemididae; genus Platycnemis; species Platycnemis pennipes. The sequence goes on from OW121853.1 coordinate 111,614,436, forward strand.
CTTGAGTTCATCAAAATTTTAATTAGGTCGTCGTTAAATAGTTTTAAGCCACTTTTAAGCATGTTTTTAAAGGTTAGGAGGTATTTTATGAAAAGCATTGTTTTTCAAAGGTTATTTTGGAAACATTTTATGCTCCTTTTTTTATTAACTTTGAGGCCTGAAAATACGTAGGATTCAATGAAACCTTCAGCACTACAAAATCTTCTGCAAGCGATAACAACTGCATTTAAGTTCTGATTACAATTCCACACTTCTTAGTTACCAGTGTTTTCCTTAATTCAGAATGCATATCTACTATCACAATTCCCAAGTTCCACTTCCTTTTGTAAATAATAAGTAGGTACATACATGGTGAAAATTGCAACGAAAATTAAGTAGTACCTAATACCTACTGAGAACCCTGACATAGTTCCTCATTAGAAGTAAGACTCTTCTAAACAAAAGCGCTCCCTTATATGTTTGAAAAATACCTTTTTTCCACCATTGTTTAGAATTCGTTACATGCCATAGGATACAATTTGGTGTTGTGAATAACTCCTTATGAGTGCCGAAAAAATTACCTGGGAGCGTAAAGTGGAGGTGCTTTACAAAATGGCACTAAGCAGGCAGATTTAATATCCCTATTGAGAGATAAAGACAATTTTAAATTCTCCATAATTATCAGCAGACTTTGACCGATAGAAGAATCGAGTGGAGAGCTGCGTCAAACCAATCCTAGGATTGTTGACCAATGATGATGATCGTAATTATCACCTGCTCCTTAACTGTCGTCAAGTAAAGACGTGTTGACTTCTGTATGAGTTTTTGGTCTGACATAAGGTCATTGCATTACCTCTGTTCCTATACTTTAATCATCGTTGATATACTTTAATCCATATGCATTGGACCAGTAAAGCGAGTGCCACAAGGTCAGTAGTTTTTAATGGCGACTGGTGATGTTTTCCTGCATTTTAGACGCTTAATTCTGTGATAATTCCCTCTTATTTAGCCGTGAATACTATAAAGTTTTGGTAAAAACGAGACATTTTGTTCTATTGTTTCAGACAAATCTCATTTTAGGTTTCTGTCTATATGTGATGAGTACTCAAGCGTTTTTCCCATCGCGAAAATCGCTTATTTTAGCTACCACGTGGTCGAAGTCGGGGGCAAGCGGCCGCTCTCAACCGATTCAAGATGGAGTCGCCGCCGCGCGCGATTCCGGAGTGTTTGTCACTGCACTCGTAGCGACCGCATGGTCTTCGTGGCCGTCCCTCGTAATCCGGGAGACATAAGGCGGGAAGACGTGGGCCCCACTGCCGCCGCCGCCGCCTTTCTCTCTCTCTGCTTCAACCGCCGGCCACGCAGGCCGTGGAACTCGGTACTACTCGCCGACTTACTCCTCGGCCGCTCTATTCTTAGCGCTGGCCATTCCAGGGATCTATTATTGGAACTTTCCCTCCTACTAGGGGGAACCGAACAAAATGGCGATGTGCTCAAATCGCATCGAAATTCTTGGGGCGCTAATTTTAGCGGGCGCTGCGCCGGAAATGGTCCACCAACCGCGTCTGTCTTCCTCCGGTGCCAAAAATGTGCATGAACTCTCGCATCCTTCGTGCTTGTATGTGTTTATCTGGTGCTCGTCATTGCGCATTCAGATGCACGGTCATATTGACCAACGGAACGAGAGCATTGCTCCCAATGAAAAGGAATGATGTTCTTCGGGCGTGAGTCCGTGCATCCGCTGTTATTTCGTGCTCACATAATGAATTTTTGTGTGCTCATCTTTTCGTGCATCTTAATGCGCAATCAAAGTGCCTCTTTCCAAAGGCCTTCACTGAAGTTTGTTCCTAAATATCGACTCCTTGGATTATTCTATGATCGTGTCTTCCGGTGTTTAATCTTGCTTGTATCGGAGCGTCACCCAAAAGCATTTGTACAGCTGTCCCATCCATAGTGTAATTGGCGACGCAGCAAAAGTGTAATGAGCATGGATTTTGATTCCCATGATTTTCCGAGGATTGTTTTTATTTTCCTATACACATTCTTTTTAGAATTTACCATTCCTACGCTAGCTGGCATATACCTACGTTTCGGGAATTCCAAATATTTGTGTAATATAACCGGTAAGGCCTTGTATTTTTTATTTTACCTCTCAATTGCGTACTATTAGCACCCCTTGCTCTTTCTCCTTTAGTTCAGAGCCCTCTTAGCGATTACTTTCATGCTACTTAGCTGTTTCTTTGGGCCAAAGTCATATTCCGTATATTGATGTACGAATTTACCGACAGTATGCATTACGACCACGGTTGTGGGCTTCAAATTTCGCTATTGGCCGTGAATTTGGCATGTGTGTGCATTATTACAGCCCATATAGGTTGTATGTGACATTCTATATGTGAATCCATTTTGTATTTGATTAAAGGGTATGTACAAGTAGTTACGTATGCCTGAGTTAGTTGATGGAAATTCACAATGTAATGTGCAAAGTTTGATGACTGGGAATGGAGGTTAAAATATAATTCGCAGGGTTTCACCTTCTCAAGTCTTTTTTATTTTATTTTCATGATTTAAATAGGTACCTACCATTAATTTCCTTTACAAAAATTATTTTAAGAGAAATCCGGATTCGAAATAGCCAACCTTCATAGTGGATAGTGGAGTAGCATGGTGACAGTAGTCTCATTTCACAGTTTTTGGTGATCGGGTGTTGGAAATGGAATTTCTTGGAGCACATGCCACTTTACTGAGTAATTGTTGACTCGCCATAACGTGCATAAACTTGCTGTCTCAAGTCAAGATGTCATGACAATATGTGACAGTATTCCTGATAGCAATACGATACTTTAGGTTTATGATTCGAATCATGTATGTTTTATGTATTTTCATCTCACTTCTTATCTCTTTGCAGTTTGTCGAACGTGTATCGTCCGTTACCTGGAGACCAGCAAGTTCTGCCCAATCTGCGATGTCCTCGTTCACAAGACCAAGCCGCTTATGCACGTTAGGTAAGATATTCGCTTCACACCATGATCCAGTTCTGCCAACAATTTGCGTCGTAATGGCTCTTCTGAAGTTATTTTGAAGCATTATATTTGATTGGAATTCGTTTGTCATTTCGCACGTGTGAAGCAGGTTTGAAACTTCTTGCAGGCCGGACAAAATGCTCCAGGCGCTCGTCTACAAGATCGTCCCGGGACTGTTCCACTCCGAGGTTCGCAAGCGGCGAGAGTTTTGGGCGAAAACACGGGAGCCTGGCGTCGGTGAGTTGCACGGTTGGCTGGCTGTATTGCTTTTTTATGCTGGAGCTGAGGGAACCTGAGCCCTAAAGCAGAGCGTAGGACAGGGGCTTTCATTACCTCAGTTCTCACGACATTAAGAATGGATTGAATATATATGAATATGCTTTCCTAATATCTTCGTTTAAAAATCTCAAAAAAGCCATCAATTTTATTGGAAAATTATTTACTCTCTAATAGAAGTGGTTTGCTGTGAATTTTTTTATCGCTAGGTCATTTTCCAACTTCCCTGACAACGTTAAACTCCTACTGGCATGAATTATAAAGCGTCACGATACAATTTGCGCTTTGTACAAGTTCTTGTACAAGAAATTTTACCGTGTACAACGGCCTTAAGTCACCACAGTTCTCACTTCATATTGCCAAATCATGGGAGCGTTTTTATTGGTTGTTCCGTGTACGTAAAACGTAGGAGTTGGGAGATGCCCATCTCCCACGTACACGATCTTACGTTACGCGCTCATTGTGTCCGTTTCCGTTCTCCCTCCCATGTGCCATTTCTTCACGTCTCACGTCACCCGTTTGCTTTGATTGCCAGTCTTATTGCCAGACCAACCTTATTGCCAATTCGTAGGATGATTGGACAATAATGGATAATGATGGCGAGATGAAGGTAGACGTGATTCGGGTGCTAGAAGCACGCTGGGGTCTTCAGGGGGGGTGTGCTTGAATCGCTTGGGATTGATTCCGGTACGTAACTAAGGACTCACTCGTATGTTTTTACATTGTGTTCGGGATAATTCCGTACCGGAATCAATCTCGAACGATTCAAGCACACCCCCCCTGGACTCTTTTTGTCTGCCCGCCCATGTTTTAACCCGCTGACCTTGTGTCCCCGCGTAGGTTCGGGCGGCGTGGGTGCGGCGTTGACGCCGGAGGAGGAGGCGGAGGAGGAAGAGGAGGAGAGGGAGGAGGTGGCAGCTGGCGCCGGTGGAGGCTCCTTCTTTAGCGCCGAGGACAGCATCTCGCTCTCCCTCGAATACTACGACAGGTGAGTGGCGGCTACCACATATCCCATATAGGGCATGAAATATTTATTCCAAACACTTCAAAAACTTTCCTCTTTCCCATATCTATCAATTTCAGCTCCTATTTCTAGGAGCATGCATTTTTCTATCCTGCCTCTCAACTTTGCATCCAAACTGCTTGGGTCCTCTTCCACGCGCGCACAGCATACCTACCCACTATTCTCAGTTCCTTCCAAGCACTCTCGCCCTTCATAGCACCCCCTCCAATCGATGACTACTGTCGGCGCAGAAATTATGTGCACTCGAGTTTGAATACGAATAATATTTTAACAGCTAGGTCTACGAGAAAACTAATCACACCGTAATATTCCTTACCTTATTCTGCGTTATTGGATAGCAGACCTAAATTTTTTAAACGCATTTTCATATATTTTACAACAGTTGTAACGTAAAAAGTGCCGGTTTTTGACGGAGTTAGAGCGAAGCGCCGAATTTGATGACTCGTAAATCAATAATAAGACGTTCAATTGCAACCAAGGTTTTAAGAATGATTGATACATATGTTTTACATTCACTCTGTAAGTTTCCAATGCATAACTTTAATAGAAAAAAGTTGTTATCATTTTTATAAAAAGTTAGCATTTCAAAATTGGGGTGTCGTAGAATTTCGTTCTTGGTCGCGTTATAATCCACATGTCCTGAACGTAATCAGTATGTAATTGTCTAATATTTCAACACATGCGTTTAATTTAAATTAATTGGTTTTTATACTGGCGAAAGCGAGCTCCCTCGTCAAGCGACCGGCGTGGTTTAAGCCATGCATTGTTACAAATGTTGTAAAATATATGAAAATGCGTTTTAAAAATTTAGGTCTGCTATCCAATAACGCAGATTAAAATAAGGAAAATTACGGTGTGATTAGTTTTTCCGTAGACCTAGCTGTTAAATGTTATTTGTATTAAAACTCGAGTGCACATAATTTCTGCACCGACAGTATAGGGCCATATTCAGAATCTCCACTACGGTCTCATTTATACTTCATGCGTCATGAAATCTCAATTACTTGTTCAAAATGGCGTGCAGATTCTCCTCTAACTGCTTTGAAGAGGTATGCTGATATTTTTCAGCGTCCCGCTGAGAAGCAATACCACCTCTGCAGGTAGAAACTGCAAAAAATTGACTCGCTGTGGAGATTTTATGAACTAAGCATTAGAAGTGAGGATGTAGCTGAGATTCTGACTATGGCCCTCTGTCTAACAATTACTTATAAGCCTTGAATCAACTATTTCTCTCATGCCGTGTCCAGCATTTCCCCATTGAATGTGCCACTTATAAAACATCCATGAAAATCCTATTATCTTGTAGTAGTAATACTACTTTGTAGAAGGATTTTTTGCTCATAATAGCTTTATGAATCGCCAGTGTCCCTGAAAACTGGAGCAATGGGATGTTTGCCATTTAACCTTGCGATGTTGGAAAGTAATTGGGGCGTTTACTCGGAACCGAAATCGCAATAATGTACACGAATTCTTTAGATGGAAACGAAAAATGAATTTTAGTGAAAAAATTAATCTTCTAACCACAACTATTCACTCATAAATCAAAAATTAAAATAAAAAAAAGGTGACGCCCACCGAATAAGCTATTTTGATATAATTGATGTCATTTTCCTCCCGTCCTTGACTGCTTTTAGGGGTAGGGAATAGAGTGGAAGGGGGTTCTTGGAAGGTCTGCTCGTACAGATGCTGTCGCAACTGCTCCTATTTGCAGAGTCACCTGTGTCCCCCCCTTTGCAACAAGGCATAGTAGCTTCGCGGGCTCAGTTGTGATTGGACGAAGTCGATATACGTCAGAAGTTGCACCACGCCCACTTTTCCGAAAGGGTTAAAACATCAGTTTTTCGCTGCTTATAACTCGAGAAATAACTGAGGGAACAAAAAACGGAAAAATACGGGTCTTTTTATTTTACAAACTCTATCTGCTCCGGCCATAAAAAAAATATGGTTAACGACCCCTTTGGTGATATATGAAGAATATGTTGTTTTGTCATTTTTGGTTATGGTGAGGATCAAATTTTACAAACCATTCAGGAATAATGTACCAACCGCCAGTATGAAGGGGAACTAGTTATTTTTGTGTCCCAGGTTGATTCAAAATAACTGTCGCGATATTTCGGGTATCAATTTGTGCCAAAGTCCAAAATTCGTCATATGCGGGCAGCAAGGAGTTAGTGAAACCCGTATATTTTATGAAAACTGCCTTTTTAGTTGATTGCAACGGAAGCGAATTTCCTTCTCCCGGGGGTTAAGTAATTCAATGAAGTATGGTATGACATTTTATTTTGATGTGGGGCATTCCTGAAGAGGGCTGACACCACGCTTGGTAACGACCCCATTGGTGTAGTTTACCATATTTTTTTATTACCGAATCTGATAGAGTTTTTAAAATAAAAAAACCGTATTTGTCCGTTTGTTGATCCGTCAATTATTTATCGAGTTATAAGCGGTGAAAAACTTATTTCTAACCCTTTTGCAATCTCTGACGTCATTGACTTCGTCCACTCACAACTGAGCCCGCGAAACTACATCGCCTTATCACAATGGGGAGGACAGCTGACTCTGCCAATAGGAGCGATTGCGACAGGATCTGTGCGAACTGCATCTCCCTCCCCTTCCCCTAAAAGCAGTCAAGGACGGGAGGGAGATGACGTCAATGTTATCAAAGCAGCTTTTTCGGTGGGCGTCACCTTTTGTTTATTTTAATTTTTGATTTATGAGTGAATAATTGTGGTTAGAAGATTAATTCTTTCACTAAAATTCGTTTTTCGTTTCCCTCTAACAATTCCGTGCACAAAATTGCGATTTCGGTTCCGAGTAAACGCCGCCATTGGAAAGCGGGACTAAAGTTTTCCTCCCCCGTGACAGATTCAAGTCTCCAGTTCTGATCCCGTTTTTTTTCTAATTTGCAGTGAGAGGGCGGCGGCTGAGGACGAAGACGATGAGGACGAGGAGGAAGACGAGGAATTGCCGGAGGCGGAGGACGCGAAGGTGGAGGGCGACGGTCGCCGGAGGCGGCGAGTCATCCGGTCGGGGGCCTCCGACGGAGAGTGCGTCGATCAGGTGAGCACACGTGACCAAAGTGAAGAGGGCCGCATCACGCGTGCCGTTGTGGGTTGAGCCGTCGACCAATCAGAGGTGGAAGGATTCTTGAATGACGTCTGATGGGAGAATAACCTCGCAAACTTGAGTTTAGCAGGCAAACTACATAATTTTTCTCTCCATGTTCACCAGAACATCTATGTCAACAGGCTCGTATCCCAGGGGGGGGGGGGGACATTTTTTCCCAATAATTTTGTTGTTCTGATTTTAGCAGTGAACTTTACCTTGGGAATAGATAAGTATGGGCACTGTAAAAGTGAATACCAATTACTGAAAAATAAGGGAAGAGATTTGTGGCATGTCTGCACCGAATGGGCAAGGCTGATTTTTTTCAAGTTTCGCATTAGCCTCCCCCCCCCCCCCACTCCCCCGAAGCAAATTTCTGGCTACGTGCCTGTCCGTCAATGTTCTTGTGCAATCAAAATGGCGTCATAAGTGAGGAATTTAAAATGTATTATTTTTCGGCCGGAATTTATTCTTCCCGAGCGGTTTTGGCGGATTATTTGTTCATTTTAAAATGAATATTTGTGCGTGTACGCAGATAAAAATATGAAAGAGACTCATCCGCGGACCCCATTAACGTTCTTCCTGTCTGGTTATTCCCGAAATCATTGGGGTGGCACGTTTAATTGCTGAACTAAAGTGCGCGTGGTTATTATCACTTAAGACGTCATCTACTTGCCATGTTATCCTTTAAGACAACGCACGTGGTGAGAGTGGTAATTGGAAGAACAGGTAACCCTTCTTGATTATCCGTGTCAGTCCTGGAGGCGTGATGAATGAACCAACGATGTATTTCACTGCTACGGTTGTGTCAGTCGAATTCTTGAGAATGTTTTTCTGAATTTCGGTGTCTCCTCTTTCATCCTCGCTGTCAGGCACTTTGGTAAATCAAATACCAAAATCTATATTCATTAACTTATCGAACCGCACCTTAAACCGTTTTGATAAGTTGATCTGCCCTCAACATGAAACGCTTCTAAAACCCTCTCTAAAACGAATGAAAAAATATTAGTATGTATTTTGATGGTGCTCGAGTTCCTTCCTGACAGATTTATACGAGAAGGGCATTTATTTATCAGCGTGCTGAAATCTTGATGTTCCTAGTTAATTAAAAATAATGAAATCTCAGGAAAACCTACCGGAATTTTGTGTTTACAACCTAGAAAAGGGTATTGTTGCTATGCTTAAGCATATTCAAAAATGTCGAATCACCTTTCGAGAAATTGATATCAGTTTGCTCCTCATTCCCGATGCATCATTGAAATCCTATGGGAACACTTTCTGGGATGGAAAAGTAACCTCAAAGAGAGAAATGGCCTTCAATGGCTATGCAGATGACTTATAAATACTAGCAATAATTAGGCCTGTACAAGTAGGGTATCCTAAAGGAATGCATGCATGGATATTGCAAAGAGGGTGACAACCGTATTTGATACATATCTTACTAACCTTGTTACTATGTATATATATATTTATTGCCTTTCTCTTTCATCTTTCAGTCCAAAGTAACTCGAAGATACCTGAAGTGCCCTGCGGCCGTGACTATGCTGCACCTCAAGAAGTTCATTCGCATGAAATACGGACTCAGCGATGAAAACAGGGTACGCTACAACTGTCTTTTCAGTGTTGTATAATCCTTTTATGATGCAGTGCTAACGCTATTGCATGTCCAAATGGCAGTCTCATAATTTTGATTAAAATGTTAAACGTAGCCTGAACCTTATACATGAAATGTTGGTTTCTATTCTACACAGGTGGATGTGATATACAAAGACGAGTGCCTGCCGGACGAATTTTCTTTGATGGACGTCGCGTACACATTTTCTTGGAGAAGGGTAAGGAAACTACCTTTTAGATCTAATCAGTAAACACCTGCATGTTTTGGTTTAATCTTCGAAATTGACGTTGTTGTGTCGTAATGATACCTTAGCCGAACAAATACGCATGAATGCATTAAATTGTCGATTTCATGTCGGCAAAGTTAGGTTTAAATCGAGGCGGTAGCACTGTTTTTCCGAGAAATTAATGATTTTTTAAGAAAAGATTTTTGATACCATAATCAACATATCACGTGGTTAATTACGTTCTTGGTAAACGTATCCTATAATCCTTCTTTCACGCGCATAATATTTCATTATTACTGTTATTAGCCGCCGAAAAGTGGCAGTTAAGTGTGTTGGTTGGTTATTGTGCATTGAATTCCAATATTTTCAGTCAAATCTCTCAGCTGCAATTTTTTTTCGTGCCATTCATGTGTGTCCCATTTTATATTTAACGTCGTACGTATTCATAACAATTTTGAACTTGTTCTCTCACATTTTAATTCAATTTGAATTGCTAGTAATTTTAATAGGTGTCAGAACTAGACTAAAAATCAACATCTAATTGTTATTACGCGTTTTCACGGACTAAATGTAGGACCCCATTGAAATATAACCTAGAGTTTTGGAGGAATAAGCCGCCATTTTCTTCTCTTCTAAATAGTTAATACAATAATTGTCTAAAAATGGGTTTGAATTAAAAAAATTAAATTGAAAAATTGATCCAGAAATAGGGTCACGAATTGCAGTCATTTGGCATCCATATTTTACGCACGCTGATCCAATATCTTACCTACAGACTTAGAAATAATACAAATGTACTAAGTATGATCCGATTACCCACATTATCACCCAAATTTTATGAGTTCTTACCTACGGACTTTGAAATTTTCAGTCTTCCATACCATAAGACGACAATTTTCTTGGTGATTCTCAATGCCTCGAGTTTTTCATAGGTAACCTTTAATTCTCATCAAAATAATATGAAAGACGTCATTATCCAGTATTATGCACATCGTATCGTAATTTTTCTCAATTATGTGCTTGGAAAGCCTTACAGTGTTGAGTGTTCGTAAATATTTCGTGACGTGTAAATAAATTAAACACTCAGCATGAGCTATCTTATGTTGTAAATATTATTATGTGTAGTCGCAAACTCATGATTATAGTTTTAAATTTTATAAATACTATGGTCTGTACCACTTCGTCAGCATTCTTAAAATACTTGGAAGAATCTTATTTCAATAATCATGTAGATATAATTTTTTCTAGTTTCATTCTCAGCCATTCCTATCATTTGAGAGTCTAACTTATTCTTGTTAGGTTGCTGAGACGGCTGGAGTAAGCCTCTCATCCCATGTGTAATGAGTAAATTCGCAGGGCAGTGATTTTTCTTTTCGAATCTTGGTCTGTATATAAGCACTTTGGTTTCTATATAAGCACGGAGGTGTACTAAGCAGTTAGTACACCTCATTCACCGGAAGGGGATTTGTATTTTTTTGTTTGTTTATCACGTAACGCCCTAACTTTTGAGTAGAAAAGTTCAAACGCTGAATTTACAGCCAGCCTCAAAAATGTTTCATTTTCCAATCACCAGTGATCCTTGAATGGTGCCAATTATCTCATTTGTCGTTTGACTCTCCTAAGGGGGACAGGTTTTAACCAATGCACGCTTATCTGTTGCAGAAGCGGCCTATGCGATTCAGCTACCGCATATTCAAGAAGCCCAAGCCACCGGTGAGGCGGCGGATCCTTCGCAGCATCACGACGAACGGCCCCCGGTCCATCATGTCGTCGGAGAACGGCGCTGGAGACGGATCGTCGGAGGGAGACAGCGTGATGAAGACGCCCCCGCCCGAGGAGGAGGCTCGCAACGGGGAGCAGGCGAAGCTGGAGGAGGGCCGGATGGAGGAGGAGGAGGAGGGAGTGGAGGCGAAGGGCGATGAGGAGGAGGAAGAGCAGGAGGCGAAGGTGGAGAAGGAAGCGAAGAGGGAGGAGGAGGTGGCGAAGAGAGTGGAGGAAAAGGCGAAGGTGGAGGGGGAGGCGAAGAGGGAGGTGGTGGTGGTGGCAAGGCGGGAGGCAGTGGTCGCGAGGAGAACGAGAGCGGAGGAAGCGGCCCGCCGGGAACCCGTGGAGGTCAACAAGAGGGTCATGAGGGAACGCACCGAGGCCTCCAGGGACAAGTCGCGGCTCTACTTGGAGGATGACGACGATGAGGAGGACGAGGTGGAGGTGATGCCCGTGGGGAGGCGGGGGAGGAAGTCGAGGAGGGAGGACAGGAGGGGGAAAGCGAAGGGCCGCGGACGTGGAGAAGAGAGGGGCCGCAGGAGAAAGGCCAAGAGGGCCAAGTCCAGGGAGGAGCTGGACGAGGACTGGGAGGAGGAGAGGCCAAGGAAGAGGCCGCGGGTGGAGGTGGTACAAAAGGCAGTCCGGGAGGTGGTGGAGGAGGAGGAGGCGGAGGAGGAAGAGGAGAAGAATGTGGAGGTTGAGGAGGCCGAGGAGGTGGAATCCGCTGCCCCCGTCGCCGTAGAAACCACTGAACAGCAGGAGCCACCCGAGGAGAAGGAGCCACAAGTCGAGACGGTGGATGTGAAGGAGATGAAGGTGGACGAAGAGGTCCCCACGGAGCCGGACGCTGCGCCGCAACCAGTCGCTGAGGAAGTCTCTCAGTCAGAAGTCCCAGAGGAAAAGGAGGCGGTGGAGGTAAAAGCAGTGGATGGCCCTCCATTGGAAGACCCTTCGGTGGAGGAACGTTCAGCGGAAGACCAGACGGAGGAAGTCGCTAGCAGCGTGTCGAGGTCTCCTGGGTCGACCATAAAGTCCAAGGACGACTCGGCGTCGAGTCCCGAGTCCTCCTTCCGCCTCGTATTGGAAGAGGAGGATGAGGATATGGAGTTGCTTATACTAGAGGACTCGATGGAAGACAAGGGTGATGGTACCTGCAAAGAGGATGACGACATCGAAGAAGAGGAAGTGGACGAGGAGAACGAGGAAGAACTGAAGGTAGAGGAGGAATGCGAAATTGTGGAGGGGACGCAGAAAGCAGAGGAGCCTCCGAAGCCGTCTTCCCCTCCACCACAGCCAACTCCTCCTCCCACGCCAGAGAAGGCAGAGGAGTCGAGGGAGGAAGAAGAAATGCAAGCGGCCAAGGAAGAGAAGGCCACTGAGGATATCGTCAAGGACACTCCAATTGTTCCCAGAAAGCCGCCTGCAGTCTCAGTCGCTTCTGCCGGCCTGAAAACCACGCTGCCCACGGCAAAACAAAACGCCCCACTAATTACCAAAGTGTCCTTGATGCAGAAACCACAAGTGCAGGTCAACAAGAACGTCACAATGTTGAGCCAGAATCCCAAGAGTCCTCCACCGCACGTGGCGAAATTGAATCCCGTACAGGTGAAGGTGAACAACATCAACACGAAAACCATCCATCCTCAGGTGGTAGCTAGTGTCCAAACGACGACTGCGCAGCCAAAGCAACCGCCTACACTCGGTTCAAAGACTGTTTCAACTGCGAACAAGACTGTGGTTTCGGCCGTAAGCAAGGCTAATTCGCTCCCCACCAACAAAAACACTCAGCCGCCGAATAAAGCTGTCGTTGTCACGAAAGTGACTCCCGCAGGAAATACTAAGAACACTCCTTCTGTGACAAAGCAAGTTATATCTTCTGGTAAACCTGCAGTCTCTAATCCCTCTAAGACATTGGCACAGAATGTTCCAAAGCCCGTAGCATCGCAGCAACAACCGGTGAAGAATTCTGTCTCTGCAGGCGGTACCACAGTAAAACCTACCCAACCTTCTCCTAACATGAAAGCCAGTCCCCAAAATCAGACATCTGTAAAAATGAGCCAACCTTCGACTGTATCTAAACCCGTTCCTGCCCTGACGAACGCTACAAAACAAAGTCCTCAGGTCAACGTGAGCCGACCTAGCCCAACTCCTTCCACTGCAGCTAAGGTTGTCAACACGACGTCAATGGCGAAAACGGGAACGACTCCTAACAAGTCAGGCATTACCATGGTTAAAATTGGCAATCCTTCGAACACAGTCAAGTCTCAATCTTCCGCCACATCGCTGAACAAATCTCAAACTCAGCAGTTGAATCGGTCGCCGACAACCGCGAAGGGCAACCAGGGACAGAATAATTCCCAAAAACCTCCCTCTTCAACCCCGGGAAATTCCACCGAAAGGCCTGTGTCGGTCTCCCAGTCGACACCAAATAAATCTATTACGGTCACACCCATTAAGGGAACGGCATCCGGAGTAACACCTGCCCCTGTGCCAAAAGTCACCACCAGCGGAACTTCCGTGACGAAAACTTCGCCATCACAGTTGCCAAAGACGTCCCCTGTGGGTGCCAGCCTACCCAAGGGGACCACCGTGACCCCAGCGCCCCCGAAATCGAGCAGTTCGAGCGTTCAAGGCACACAGCAGCCGCGGAGCACGCCACCAATGCCAGGTCTGGCCGCAATTAAGAGAAAACTCCCCGAAGGCACCACCGTCAGGAGATCCTCGAGAGATTCCTCTACGGAGAAGAAGGATGAGTCCCAAGAAATCCAGCCGCCGCCTGTCAAGAAGAAGAAGAAAGCGTCAAAAGGCGATAAGGTGAACAAGGGAAATTTCCCGACTTTCCCCGTGTCCTTCAAGCGGGTAGCAAATCTGCAGCCTCCGGCGATGCTCACAAAGCCACGAGTGAACAAGGTGGCTTCACCTTCCGGGGACGACGTTGCCATCATCCACGATGATTACGGGGCCCTGGACCTCTCCGGCAGGTCTTCGAGAAAGTCCGAGTCGCCTCCTGCCACGTCTCCGACTTCCACCTCGCCCTCATCCTCCGCCCCCGCGCCCGTCGCATCCTCCTCATCCTCCCCCAGTCACAAGCCCGCAACCCCCACGCCTCCACCACCCCCGCCTTCCCCATCCAAGTCCCCCAAGGCTCCGCAGTCTCAGCACAGTATCCTGTCCATCGCGCAGACGCTGGTCAACCGTCAGCTGTCGTCATCGCGGGGTGCCGGGGGCAAGTCCCCGGCCAGGGATACCCCCACGCCACCACTACCGCCAAAGACGCCCCCGAGGGCTGCCCCGACGAGCAAACCATCGACCACGTCCGCAGCACACCAGGGTTCCTCCTCCCCGTCGCCCACTTCACCTCGCCAGCAGCAGCAGACGCCGCCCGCGGCAGCAATGAGCAACCTGATGACCCTGACGGACACTGCGGTCAAGATCCTCATGGCGGAGCGGACGGCGGCGACGGGCGGGAGGCTGCCATCACCCACACCAGCGAACCAACAGTCGTCGTCGAGCGGGAACCCACCCCCGGCACACCCCCCGCGACCCTCCGGTGCCCCGATCAGGAGTACCAACCCCTCTCTGATGTCCCCGCTGCGGATACCAGTACCACCCGTCTCGCACCACCAGTACCATCAGCACCAGCCCGCGCCGCCCAGGAACCAGCGGCCTTTACCGCCCCACTCTTCCTCCACCGGCCCTCAGACATCCTCCCAACCCCCGGAGAATGGCGATATCACCCCGCACCTCCCTCGGGGACTAACGGCGGCCCCGATCCAGAACGGCCGCGGCAGCGGAGGCTTCCGGAGCCGCGGGGCGAATCCAATGATGCGGATGCACGGGATGTACTCCGGAGGCAAGCCAGGCCCCAACCAGGGCGTAAGGCAGATCCCCAACCCGTCTCTGCTCACCCAACCGCAGAACAGGATGCAGGGCGGGATGGGCAGGGGTGGCCAGGGAGAGCACATGCACCATCCTCAACTGTCCATCCAGCCCACTTCCCTGCACCACCAGTTCCAGCACCAACTGCAGCAGCAGAGGAGGGGCGGTGGTTACGGCGGCGGTCCCAAGCCTCCCTACGTTCCTCCTGGAGCGGGTCGGGGACCCCCGCACCCTCACGGCCCCCCTGGAATGCCACCCTCTTCCATCCGGAACATCGAGCACCTGACGAGGAGCATCGAGAAGGTTGCGGCCGGTCTGAGCGTCCGGGCGGTGGAGTCGCGCGCCAAATGAGGACAGCCGCGCGGATGGTGCCATGGAGGCGCCAACGCGCACCACTACACTCCCTGGAACTACCCCCCACCTCGCTAAACCCACGCAGAGGTGGAGCAGTGTTCCGGCTCTCAACAAGTGCCCCTGAATAACACTTTTCTTCCGCTACGCGTGTGTTTTGTTCCCGCATTGTCCGGACGAATTGGACGTTACAAAGCGACAAGCACGGCGATGTATCGATGCCTAGACCAGTTGACGTCGCACGGGGACTTAATAATTCGTACCTCTTCGTGAACGGGTGATAATCCACGTTAGCACGTTTGCCTAACGCTCGCGTGCCTAGACGGATTGTCGTAATATTTCGCTCAAATAGTTAATTAATCCCAGTTGTCTTATTAATGGAGTTAGAAACCGTTCTTTGATGCGCGCAATCCTGTTTTAAGTGGCATTAGTACGCATGTTTCTTTTCTCGGATGAGAATACACTTGAATAAGCATGTAATTTTTGGGCATGGTTTTTACTCTTCATTTCTTATGAATGACGAATGTTTGTATCATGCTAACTCTAATGCTATGAGAACTTCATATAAACTAGCTGTTCTCCAAATTTTCCTTCCGGTTAAGTTGACAACAGTTGTATAAGGAAGTTCTCTCCTCATTTTCTAATGAAGGTCCGAACTCTCACAAGATTGCTCCTATGTAGGATGTAATTTAGCAAGGGAACGTTGTCCTATTCTATCACCTCCTCGGCGTAATAAAATGTTTCCCTTTCGGATTGGATTACCGCATCGCGTTTTAAAGCATTTCCTGTCGATATGGTCTTGCGTGCGACAAAAAAGTGCTGACTCTTGTGTCCCCACGGCTTCGGTACAGCGTTATGCTGGTCCAGTTATTTTCAGAGTGCATGTGTGAAACTCGTGCGAGCCTTTCTGTGCTTCGCAAAACAAAGAGAACTCATATTTTTATTACATGATGAACTAGAGAAATTCTATTTTTAAATGCCGTGCACGGCAACGAAAACCGTGTCACAAAAAAAAACTTGTTGTGATTGCCTCTCCGGCGACTGATGAGAGATGCCTGGAATAGTTTTGAACTAGCATGTCGATAATTGGATGGACGACATTTTTATAAACTCCGTAATGAGGTAGACATAAAGTGTGGTCTGTGAATATGTACTTATATACAGTGTTTTTTTGTGAAAAGTGAAAGACGTATTGAGTCTGGTTCGAATGTCTTCGGCCGAAAAGTGACTGCGGCCAGATGAAGAAGTATTTATTTGAGAACTTATTTCGTGTTTTTTCGTGCCAGGCTGATTGAGATAACGCTGTTCATTCCCCTGTCAATTTGAACCATCGCCGCTTCTCTGAAGTTTCGCACAAAGGTTCCTCAATGACGGCGGATCTTTTCAATTGTTTTTCCCATGTTGTAAACTAATGGTTACTTTTTGTTCTCAGTGTGGTAGAGTGATACTCTTAGCTCGAGAAAGTTTACGAGCTCTGGTTTATGACCGAAATAATAGAGTAAATCATTTATTTGTGACGTAGCATGTCAACTATTCTTTAAGCCGTTTTTCGTTGAAGAAAAAGCCCAAGGATTATTTATTCCTCTCCTTCGCAGCGGGACGCGGAAGTATATTTGTCGTGGAAAACGTCGTGAATCCCTATCAAGTACAAAGTATTAAGTAGACGTAATTTTCCTTAGTACACACTTAAAAAAGTATATACATAAACATATATATTTACCTCATCTCAAAGCCTTGTCGTAACACGACAGGCAGTCGTATGTGTATGCGGTGACGCTTTTCAGTCATTGTTGTATGTACATAGATATAAATATGTGTTTTTGTCACACTTGAAGTTGTTCACGTTATTCTTCAAACTGAGTGAAGATGCTGGCGATGTATTTTCTGTTTCGTCAAAGCGAGTTCCCTCCAAAGATCCAATTCCCTAACCGGTAGCTGATTTTATTTTCGGAGTTTGTTCTCTCTGGGAACATTCCTTGTGGAGTTTTATCAACGCTGCTGAAGGGAATTACATGTGTTTTAGGGAAAGCTAGCTCGTGTACAAAATTTTCCTCCGTTACATTTGCGTGGTTTCAAACACGCCTGGATTGACGTGGTGAGGCGGAATTATTTTGAAGAGGAGCATGGTGGTAAAAGGTTATTGGGGAAAGATACCCGATTACTTCGCGTAAACCTGATAGATAGCAAAACTATTCCCAGCGGGTATAGTGATGCTATTAACTGTTCAATCACTCCATTTTCGTTGGTGGAAATATATTTGCGACGAATTTAATCCCGCGTTGTAGTTTTAGATCAATCAGGAAAGATTTCGCGACCAAGTCCCAAAGTACGAATCTGTCTCTCTTCCTGTGCCGAGATAAAGTCTTTTAGGTTTTACGTTCTTCACGTGTTATCTCTCTTCGGTGGATAGGGTGAGGATCATTGGCCCTAAAATCTTTATTTGCGATCCATTTCGTTTTATTTTCGGGGGTGTGTCTTAACATCCCTTTTGTTCCGCCCCCTCACTGCTCAATTCTCCACATCGTTTTAGTAATAATCTGTGACGAAAATCGTGCATACCTACGTTAATAAACCTATAAAACCAGCGGTTTCAACATGTTCGGTCTCAGTCGGAATAGCTGGGTTGGGGAATGTCGTTCTTTGCATCATTAAGGTGGAGTCTACTCTCAAAACACTCCATTTTGTCACTCATGGCAGCGAAACTTCTCTTTGCCGGGACTCACTGTCGCCGTGTTTTGCTCGTGAAAATTCGGTTTTGCTCAATTTTTCTTGGCTATTCGGATATTTCAACCGTGGAATCCGTATGTTATTCTCAAGAGGCGATTTCTTTGGGCCCGGGCCTATTGGGAGGTCCTATCTCGTCTTTCTTTCATCGCGTACCCGCTCGCGCCGCCTTTGAATTTCCACCGCGCTTTCTCGTCGACCATTGGGCGGAGGGGGGAGGAGGGATTCCGCTCGGCCAATGAGCGCGCTACTCTCCTCCTTCCGGCTCTCCCATTGGGTCCCGGCCTCCCGAATGGGCGGCGCGCCGCTCGCGTCATCTTCAAATCCGCTTTCGTGATGCACCAGCTATGTCCCAGTCTAATAAACTTCGAATTTTGTTTAAACAAACCATAAAAGAGCCTCCCATGGGGCACTACAGCCGCACGAGACTTTAATTCATCTTTCTACAGCTCGATTTTTCCTTTGAGTACGAAGGAAAGAGTTTAAAACTCCATTCGAATGCTGACGTCTCCGTCTTGAATATGCATCACCGTAAAAAAAGGATAATTCTTTATATGTTGTGAATTCCGCCAATTCTCAAACCTAAGTTTTTTCATCAAGGCAATACTTCGCATCGTAAATTAGTGATTGGGTACCAATATGCTTTGTTTTGGTGAATATTTCGAGGTTTTTCCCAACGAGGTACCTACAATTGCTTGATTTTATTTGGATTTATTGCTCCCCTTAGTACTTCGTGTATGTAAAAATTATTTTTCATTTACCTGCAAAGACATTTTATGCAGACATCGTGAATGAAAGAATTCTTGATCTGATTGTTTCGAAATCCTTCGAAAGTAATTTCGCGTAATAGTTCCCCATTCCACCATCTGCTCTAAGTAGATCTGTACATCCCTTAAATGAAATCCAGCCATGTCTTCTTACCACTTGTCAATTCAAATGCTCCGGTATGTAGTCGTGTTCATATTTATTTCCATCTGAATAATTGAAAGGACACACGTATGTTCCTATATACCGCCAGGTACCTGTTTAGTTAAATTCTTCAAGGTCCAAAGGTCTTTTGAAAAATTATTTAAAATGTGTACATTTGTATAAAGAAAGTTGCTTCACGAGTATATATATAAATAAATTACTAGTGTTGTTAGTGTATTGTATTTCATGCTTCTACTGTTTCAGTGAAGTGTAATGTGTGCAATGAAGTGACCACTTAATTGTGGGTGTAATAAAATATGATCGTATAAGTGCTGTCTTTACATTTACCAGTATTCCAACCCATTCCTGTTGATTTCAGCTTGTGTACTGCATCTCATATCTATAGCTAAATAACAAAGCTTTTCTTAAGAAACTCCGTGAAGGTTTAACTCAGGGAAATGAATTGTATTCAATGTCCCGTAAATCCTTCTTGCGAATCCATCACGTTAGACAGGGTTGTTCTAAGACTTGCAGGTAAGAGGATTTTTTTTGCTCAGGAAAACTCCTTTGTATGTGTTTTTTTACTTGCAAAAGCCAGGGAATAAGAGTGTAATGGAAAAATAATCCTCCTCCTATATAATTTACTAGCAGTTAGTTCGTATTAGGGTAGGTTCGTATGTCCCAAGCCAGGGTATTTCAGTAATCGTTCATGATAGATAACCCTGATCGCTGCTAGGTATTTAAAGAAATTGAACATCGATCTGGCAAATATTAACTTTACTATGGGGTAAACTATGAGCATTTCAATTCAAGCTCAGAAAGCTTATTCAGGGCTGACAATAAAAGAATCGGTTCCCAGTAATGCTATGAAAAAGTTTTTTTTTAACCTCATTCCCTCCACCAACCTTCGATAGCAACAAATATTGGTAGAAAAACATGTCAATGGAGAAGTGTAATAGGGACACTCAGGTAGGTAAATGGACTAATTACTTTCCACTTATGAGTTAATCACTTGAATGAAGACTTATCAGAAGTTTAGAATTGCAATTCGAAAGGATATTCTTGGGATATTAGGAGATTTTTCACAGACTCGCCAATTTATTTTGTGTTTTTCTTAAGAAATATGCTAAGATCATGTCTTTATAATTACAACAAATGTACTATGTTGTAAAGGCATTCGCCCAAACATCAAACAGAGGGCAACAGGCAAATTGAGCGCGTAACGCCTTCAACAAGATTTGATCTGGTTTTGTCAGATATTAAGTCTTTCACTATTGTTTTAAATTTTCTCCTTTGTAAATTGTCCATTGATTTCGAGTTGAAACAAATATTCCCTATAGGTATAGGAAATACAGTGTTCATTTAGGATTCTACGGCGCAGTTGTTACACGTATATTAACTAGGTTATTCGTATCAATCCAATTGGCTCACGGGAAACTAAATCTTTTGCTAGACGTCTGACAAAATGGCGGAATTGACTCAGACTTGAATGTGATGGAGATCTACGCCTCAGTTGTATCTGCCGTCAACTTCCGTCCGTTATGTGGTAATCAATTAGCTGTGTCTTCTAATTTAAACAGTTTTAAGTCTCCTATTCATGTAACGCCATTCGATTTGCATAAGATGTTTATGAAGCCCATTCATATTATTTTATCATTGTGCCCATATATTGGTTATAGACTAAGATGTTACTGTTGGTATAATCAACGAAATTATTTTTCTCACTGTGGTAGGCATAAGAAAAGAGGAGAGTTCCCGAAGCGCTAGTAACGAGTCTGTCAGGTGCGGTAACTGTCTGGTCTGTCAGGTGAGTAACTGTCAGGTGCGGTAAGTAAGTCCTATTGTTCTTACTACCGTGATTATAATCATAATTTATTCCGGTTGGTCCTGGTTACAGCTATGACAGTACGTTTCTAATTCCTAAGAGTGAAATGATTCTATTACAAATTTTTATTGTTATATTTTCTCAGATGTTTCCCATCTATTTGTTGAGGACTTAATAATACAAATATATCTAATCTCTATCTTACTGATGTCTAAGACTGTGAAACGTTTGTATAAGAGAAATTTTCAGGAAAAAATGCATGAAAAATTGTTTATCAATTTTATGAATGACTGATTGCAGTGTGGCTTGGCATGGAACATGAATTGAGGAATACCTATATAGATCATTAATTTCACACCAAAATAATTGATATATTTCACTTTATCCACGCATCCAAACAGCTTTTCTAAATACCCATTAAGCTATTATTTCTCAAATAAGCCATTCGTAGCAGCTATTATTACTTTCTCCTAGATCGTTTACTGTTGACATGTGATCTAGGCGTACTTACATCAAATCATCGCGTGGAAACGTGATGCAAGTAATTACAGAAGATTTCTGTAATGTATGCATGTAGATACTTCTACTTAATTCGGCGATATCAGAGTAGTGGTGCTAGCAGACTGTGGTTTTACTGTTTTCATTCAAATTACGTAACATCGCGCAGTTTTCACCCAGCTAACAAATAGGCCAACCATGCAATTGATTTCACGTTATTCATGAATAAAAAGGTGCTTACAACTCAAAAAGTTGTACAAGATGGCGTGTGATTGTCAAATATGTCTCGGGGATTTCTCAGTGGGGGTCCAAATATTCTCTTTCCTTCATAATCATCGGTCAACAATCCTAGGACTGGTTGACGCAGACCCCAACTCGATTCTTCTATCGGCCAACCTCTTCATAAAAAAGGAGCCTAAAGTATATACTGAATGTTTGCCATTATTTCAATGATTCAGAAACTCTATCAAAGTTAAGTGTAAAATAGAATTGAATCATGTCTGATCGAAAATGATCAATTGTTGTTGGAAATTCAGGCTGGTGACGAAAAGTTATTACTTGAAGCAGAATTTGGCTGAATCAACGTACTGATAGATGTTGAAGACACTGGGAGGACAGTAGTTCAGGGGCGTCGGATCTATATTAGATGGGGGGAGGGAGGGTATGTTTTCAACCATGAAAAGGGCCCGCATTGTTTTGTGAATACGAGATAGTAGAGATAAGAATTTCAAAGAGAGCATATGAAGGTGTAAGAATATGTCTGAATGGAAAAAGCAAGCTGGAAATAAATGAAATTTTATTTTTATTAATGAAGACTACTCAATTGCCAAGGGCTCCGCCTGCCTCCCATTCCGACACCGCTGCAATAGTTTGCCTGATATTGATTCCATGCTGCTCAATACCGCTTGTCTTTCTCAGATTGTCTACCAAGAAAATGGCAGAAGATTTTATGCAGTATATATAAGATATGGCAAGAGAACTATGTGAGACGTTTAAGATCTAATTCATTTTATAACATTTTTGAAAAGTTAATCTCAGCTCTGTCATCAGGACACCCGGCGGGAGATTGTCACTAAAGAACATATCGCAACCGGAGCAGCTATGTTTTTGGTTTGTCCTCCGCGTCGATTCATCTTTGAGACGACAGTTTCGCCGGCGTTACAGTAGGTGTCTTCAGGTTTGAAGTGTCGGATGCTACTTTTTGTCCCGTCTTATATAGGCCTTAGTTTTGTCCAGGTGCGTCCTGATTGGTCGGTTTGTAGAAGAGTCTCTTCAAGGTGTTGGAGAGCGAATAGCTGTCCTCCCTGTTGAAAGTAGATGTTTTGGCTATTTTGATAGCCTCTCGTATATAGTAATGGGGTCGTTTGCCATATTTTTTTATTGCCAAATATGTTAGAGTTTCTAAAATAAAAAGACGCGAATTTTTCCGTTTTTTGATCCGTCAATTATTTCTCGAGTTATAAGCAGCGAAAACTGATGTTTCGGAACCCTTTCGGAAAAGTGGGCGTGGTGCAACCCCTGACGTATATCGACTTCGTCCAATCACAACTGAGCCCGCGAAGCTACTTTGCCTTATCGCAAAGGGGGGGACACAGCTGATTCTGCCAATGGGACAGTTGCGACAGAATTTGTGCGAGCAGACCTTCCGAGAACCCCCCTCCACTCCCTTCCCAGAAAAGCAGTCAAGGACGTGAGGAAAATTACGTCAATGTTATCACAGCAGCCTTTTCGTTGGGCGTCACCTTTTGCTTATTTTAATTTTTGATTTATGAGTGAATGGTTGTGGTTAGAAGATTAATTTTTTCACTAAAATTCTTTTTTCGTTTCCATCTAAAATTTCGTGCAAAAATTGCGATTTCGGTTCCGATTAAACGCCCCCATTCCTCTCTCTAGCGATGAGTCTAGCATTTTCACCTTGTGCGTTGGCCCTTCCCATACGTGCTCGGCGATGGCGGATAATCGGAACTGTCTATTCTTGGTGGCCCTTGGTGTACCTTCATTCTGCATTTCATGGCTCTTGAAGTTTTGTCTATACATGCATCTCCACAACGGCACTTGACTTCGTATATTCGGCTTTGTATCTCCATGATTAGTATTAATATAACTACTAGTCTAAACTTCACTAATTAAAAAGAGATAAAAATAGCAAAGCAAGCATTAAAAAACACATGCTGTTAGTTGGGTTGCTTTCAAGTCCTTATACCAACATGCTGCTACCTATGCTGACGACATGCAGCCGACCTCCTATGTAAGGCCAAGGACCGCGTGCCCATGGAGATACAAAGCGAATACGAAGTCAAGTGCTTGAATAAGTTCTCAAGACCCCGAGTTTGAGACCCGCCAGTGATATGAATGTTTAAACTAGATTGCGGTCCGTGCCTCAATCCTATGAAAAATCCTTTCAAGATCATAGGCCCGCCCGTTGGACGGGACGTCAAACCGTCCACCCCTTAGCGCCTATCGGTTGAACCGGCTATAGCCGTCACTGAGTCTCTCTCAACCCCTCTTTCTGCTCTCTCATATCATTATTGATATCAAAAAAGGCACAAATGGCTTCAGCCACCGCGTCGATCACATCCACCTTATCACGTTTTTTGTGGTTGCTTGAATACCGGTCTCCCACTTAGAAAGCCCTGGTTCGAATCCCGAAAGTGGTAGAGGATTTTCCTGTTTTATTTCAAATTCAAAATTTGATCCAGTTGTACACGTGTCCTTATCAGGGTGCAGTTTGGAGAGGATTCCAAGTTCAGTAATCAGTCCGTCGGATGGGACGTTAATCTTTGTGCCCCTTGGTGCCTCTAGAGCAGCCTTAAACCGAAGCAGGGTTCCGTTCGCCTCCTTGCGTTCCCTAAAGACATCACCTTCTTAACACAATTACCCATCCTTTCTGAAAGGCGCAATGAAATCGGTTACATTTCGTCTCCCCCGAAGGACAGCTAATACCGGCCCTTTCCATAATTTATTTATTTATTTATTTATTTAAAAACATTTTTCACATACAGCCATGACGCCAATTTACAGTGAAAAATATAACAAGACATGAATGAGACAAAAAACAATAACAATATAAAAACTAATGAAGAATAAACCAGAAGAGGGAGGAAAACATTCATGTAGCTGACAGATGGGACAAAGCTTGTATGGAGAAATTATTGCATGACAAGTAAAAAGGATCTATGGAGGGAGGGAGTGAGTTTAGAAGGGAGGAGAGGCGGTATAAAAGTGAGCGCTTGGTTAGTGAGATCCTGGGAATAGGTAGATGGAGTAGGGAGCGCGAGCGGGTGGAACGAGTAGGTATTCTAAAATTCAACAGAGAAAGGAGTTCCGGGCAGTCAGAGGTCGAGTTTAAGGTATTATGAAGTAATTTCAAATCCATTTTAAGTCTAAGGTTCTGCAGGTTAGATAAGGAGAGAGAAGACAGCACAGCATCAGAGGACATATTGCGTAAATGTGGGACTCTGTGTCTGACTATTTTAGCAAAGAAGTGAGGGATGCAATCAAGGGATTTGAGATTAGTCGGGGCTGACATGGACCAAATAGGGGAGCAATATAAAACTATGGGAAGTACAATAGTTGAAAAGTAGGAGTGTAGGGCAATGGGATCTTTAATTTCCGTGAAGCGATAAAGAAGGCCTAATAGGGACATCGCTTTCTTTTTTACGGTCTGAATGTGGTCGGAATAATTTAGTTTAGGGTCAGTAATAACACCCAAGTCTCTCATAGTCGTAGTTCTGCTTAAGGGAGATGAATTAATTGTGTAATTGAAAATGGTGGGTTTTGTTTTTAATGCAATAGTCATGATGCTGCATTTTCTAGGGTTTAGCTTTAGTTTCCAAGTATCACACCACAGGGCAGTTTGATTAAGGGCAAGTTGAAGATCTATGCAGTCAGAAGGATTTTTAATTTCCTTGTAAACCTTGCAATCATCAGCGTATAGAAGTGCATGAGTTTTGGGGGACTGTAGTTGGGACGGAAGATCATTAATAAATAAATTGAATAGATAAGGTCCAAGGACACTGCCCTGAGGAACTCCAGACGTCACAGGAGACCAAGAGGAAGAGGCACCGGCGAGTATTACCCGCTGGGTTCTGTGGGAGAGAAAGCTAGAGAGGAGGTTAAGGAATCTACCATGTATGCCAAACTGTTGGCTTAATTTATGGAGGAGGAGTGGATGATGAAGACTGTCAAAAGCCTTGGAGAAGTCAAGGTAGATGGTATCAAGCTGATTGGAGTTATCTATTGCACTGACGGCGTGGTGCTGGAAGACAGAGAGATTCGTTTGGCATGATCTACCCGGGAGGAAACCATGCTGTTGGGAGGATAAAAAAGGAGAGGTGAAATAGTAAATCCTGTTTAAAATTATGCGCTCACACACAGAGGATAAAATAGGGAGTAGAGAAATCGGACGATAGTTAGAGACCTCATATTTAGGACCAGATTTATGTACAGGGATGACATTCGCCATTTTCCATTGGTAAGGAAAAATTCCGAGGGAAAAGCAGCGATTGAACAGCAGGCTCAGAGGTGTCGCGAGGGAGGACGCACAGTTTCGTACAAAGATGGGGCTGAGGCCATCAGGGCCAGGAGAGCGATGGAGAGGGATTTTGCGGATAAATTGAAGAACTTCCCGGGGGTCGGTCTGTACCTGGGATATACAGTGACTACCATTTGGGGTGAGGAAATGATCGGAGGTGATGGAGAGATTGGATGTAGGCGTTAAACAATCCGAGAAGAAATTTTGGAATAAGTTTGGTCTATTGGGTCCAGCAGCATCATTAGATTCATAGGATAAAGTATCAGGTATGCGGGAGCGATTGCGGCGGCGATTAACAAAAGACCAGAAATTTTTGGGCTTGGTGGTAATGGATGAGCATATACTCTGCGCATACTCTTCGTGGTCTCGGCGGATTAGAGTCTTTGAATAGCGACGTAGTTCTGTGAAAGAAACCATTAATATAATAAATAATTAACCATTTTCCGAGAGGCATAGTTCATTATCGAATAGCAATGACATCCGATAGCAAAGTGGGATTGAACCAAGAAAGGGCAGCGTACTAGCTGGTCGGCATCGCGTCCGTGAGTCCACGCGTGTCGGCGCAGTCAGATAGGCGCGCGCCCCGCGATCCAACGGTGGTATCTCTGTTCTCATTCAACCGCGGCATGTCCTTCCCGACTTGAGTTCTCGGAGCCCAGGTTTGACTCCCGCGAGCGAAGAGTGTTCGCTCGCCTCCACCCTCTCTCCCGCCCCTTTTTCCTCCTCCTACTCCTCCATCCCTCCTCCTCCTCTGAAATCGCATGAGACCTCTGAACGACATCGGACCTTCGTCAGTCGCTCGGGGACTTTGGCCGTGCATGGAAGTGACGGGTTTCGGTGCCGCTGAGCTGGTGACGGTGAACGCGAGGGTGGTTGCAGCTCGTTGGTGCATCCGTAATCATCACCCTTGCCTCTCCCACGATTTAGGTAAGACATATTACTTATATATATTATTTTTAACTCTA
Organism: Platycnemis pennipes; assembly: GCA_933228895.1. Lineage (NCBI taxonomy): Eukaryota > Metazoa > Arthropoda > Insecta > Odonata > Platycnemididae > Platycnemis > Platycnemis pennipes. Next base: position 111,641,133 of record OW121853.1, read on the forward strand.
ATTACCCCTTCATTATCATTCATCGAATGCTCCTTCCAAGTTCAACCAATTTGATTTTTCCGGTTTTTCCAATTTACTCTGCCTTTTATTTTATGCCCAGCGAACGGTTTCTAAAACACGTAACTTCAAACCGTGGCATTTTGGGGCTAGCGGTCTATGGATCAAATGTTTCTTTCGTATCAAAACAGGTTCCTTTGCTAATTAGAAATGAGCTCATTGACCTGGTGATTGAATTTCACCTGCATTTTAGGCTTTGTTTTTGTTATCACTGTAGAGTGTGCCAAATGTATTGACTCATGCGTATTTGATTACCCAGATTAATAAATGAGTACTTGGATGACTACATGGATACCTAGATGAGTTAATGAGTGCCCGAATCAATGCAATGGCAACTGCCTCAGCGAATACTTGAATACCTAGTTGAATACCTTACGAACTCCCGAATGGATAGGTAGGTACCTACCCCGGTAATTATCCGACTGCCCACCTAGTTGAATACTTTTGTTTTCATTTGACCGCACAGGTTAGCACGACTTTCACACAGTTATCGTTAGCCTTATTGTCCTGAGAGCTCGGAATCCAGGAAAAACCATATGAATGTCAAGTTATCGGGATGACTATTTGACAGCCTCGACTGACTGGCGCTGAGGCAGGTATCCTTGTATTCATTCGGGTATTCTTGTGCTCATCGAGATATTCATGTAATCATCCCGGTACTAATTTATTCATTCAGTACTCAAATACCTATAAGTGAATATATGAGGTACTCTCTTACCTGCCTTCCATCCCGACCTTCGAGTTGAATTCCGGGTTTTGTTAACCCCCATACCGTACCTGCAGAATGAACCTTCCTTGCAAGTGTTGCTCGAGCAAAAAAAAAACACGGCGAAGTTTTTTGCTTTGAATAGTGTGCGTCGGAGTATTGCGTCCTTGATAATACCCCATTCATTCATTATACCTACTCTCGGAGCCATTATTAGTGGCGGTATCGGGTATCGGGCCGTGGAAAGTTCTGGCGGCCTCTCAGCAGGAGAAGCCGTTTTCTTTCCTCTCATTGACCTCCATCCAACTTGAGATTACTTTCTTGTTCCCATTCAGTCCCCTGATTCAAAACCTAATCCTCCCTCCTTACACAAAAGCCGTTACCAGTTATTTATTTGTTCAGTCTTACCTTTTCAAGTCTTTGTCTGATGGAGCTTGGTCATGTTCCGAGTACTCAACACTGTACCTATCGGATTAACCGCAGTGCCTCCGTTTCCTAAGCTTCGTGAAGTCCTTAGCTGGACTCTAGCCAATAATTTAGCCAGCCGTAAAATCACCCTTTGATTTATAGAATTTTGGGGTGTTTTCTTGCCTTTATCTTATCATTAATTCTTTCACTACATAGGGCTTATATTTGAGAGGTGACACTATTTGCATAGCTTATCAGCGACTAAGCTCTGAAATGTGTGTTACTCTGGTGTACTGAATAGAAATTTTACCTTGTTCGTATTCTGCTGATAACTTCGCATTGTTGTGGAAATTAAGGCTTAATCGTTCCAAAGGCTCTTTTGAACATTCATCTTACCGTCAGAAAAAGGATAAGAATGCACAATAGTTCTACTTCAAGGGAGAAAATTTCATACATGACTGTTTATTAATTATTTTGGTTATCTAATCATGCCCATCTTTTCATGTATGTTTTAAATTGTGCATTTAACTTTTCCGCCTCTCCATAATATCCCACAACTTAAATACTTTGGTAACTGTATCAATTAATTAGTAAGACTCTTGGCCGTATAGAAATGTTTCTAGTAAGTCATTGTCAAGTGATGCTGTTCTCTACCGCTTTAGTGAATAAAGGGAATCTTTTCACTAAAATCCGTTTTTCTTGATTGTACGCTAACCCTTTTAGAATATTGTCCAGCCATCTGGTCAACTTCCTCCCTAAAGAAACTAATTATACCCAACCAAGTCCTTAATTTCTTGTCTGCTAAAGCCCGAAATTGCGCCCCTACCTCAAACTCAAGTGGCGGGAAGAAACCTGCATTTCCCTTGACAATAAACTCCTCGCCCATTGCCGGCTGACTTCAGATATCTATTCACTGCATTATAAATATGTGTTCAGGCCTGATCATTTCTTCTCATTCTTCTCTCTCCACATTGCAGCCCCCACTACTTGCAATGTGAGCTTGATATATCTATGTATACGACATATACAGAGCCAAACTTGGTCTGTCAATCCCATCAATACTCATTCTACCAACCTACATTCCTTATTCAATAGTGTCTCAACGTTGCCCCAACTTCGCCTTACGCAATGTTTTCGTCATCAACCTAAAACTTTAAATCATTGAATAAGCTGTTTCTTTGTCAACAATTTATCCTTTGTAATATATTTTATACTTAGCCCAGGTTTTGATGTTTATTAAGCCATTACAAGTATTTAACCCGATGCCTTGGTCAAATAATTAAAACATTTGCTATCTACTATATTTTTGAAATATTAGTGCGCCGGTATGATCGCGACTCGGTATTGCTGTAATATCAAGGGATTAAAAATGCAAAGGGGCTATTTTGACTTTCCTGGAAAAAATCCGGGGAAGCTATTTGTGACCAATCTCCATCCCGTGTAGCACGAAGGTTTGGGACGAGACGTTGTTGAAAAGAGAACGTGAGTGCAGTCAGTCTTTGACATTAGAGGCAATTTTACACGATCATTTAAATTGCACAACTTGATGTCGCTTCCGTTTCATCAGTCGTCCATGAAAGTCCGTGACTTAGCAAATATCGATGACGCTTGCTTGACTGATTTATCCGGTACAATCGAAATTCTGATTGGCTAATCACCCTGCTCGTGATGTTTACACTTAATGCACCACCGAAATATTAATGTGGAAATGAAAATAACCATCTCAGCTTTTAGCAACGTAATTTATCGCAAGGGCCCAGGACGCAGTTCGTGGCCGCTGCCTATGTACCATCCAGTCAGAAAAAAACTTTGAAATTGCGCGAATGCCTGATTTAGATGAGAACATGCGCAATATATCTTGCACCAGTGCATTCGCAGCCTGCGCAGTTTCAACGAGCGTGTAAAACGGCCTTGAAAGTTCGTTCACGCTCGGCTGCATTTTTCATCGCTCATGGTGACATAGGACTCTCCACATCAGGCTAAGAATATCCATTTAATCGTGCAGAAATTTTATCTTTTAAATATTGCTGTTTAGACTAATTTAATCTAATAATAGACTAATACTAATCCTTTTAAATGCATGATATGTAGCGCATGTTTGGTGAGAATTCACCCCCTGCCACAAACCTTTGTGGTGGCTTGCAGGGTATTATGTAGATGTAGATGAAGTTTCGATTTTATTTTATATAAGCAGCCAGATTAGTTTGCTGAAGCAAAATTTACCTACTCTTGATGTTCTGCTAAAAGTATTGCTAAAGCTTAGTGTAAAAAGTGTTGTCGTAACGCGTTTCGCATTGAAATGTAAAATTGTTTTCACTAATATGCCAGTTTTTTTTTCCCTTTTTCCCCCTTCGCCATACAAGATTTAATTACGACATTTGATCAGGTCGTTAACACGTACATACCTACAGCTTAGCCTCACCCCCCATCGCTGCAAACAACGAACGATGATATATATCTACCCACACGTAAACGCATACGTAATACCCTGCATGCCACCGTGATGGACTCATGTTAGAGATAAGGGTCACGTGCTATATGATTAGTAACTACACATTAAGGAATCTGGTTATAAAAAAAAATTCTTGAATACATTCATTGGATTTTCCCTATCATGCATGTGTTAGTAATGCTTAAAAATGCATCGTGAACTACAGACTAAAATAGCAAATTTTTACCTACCTAACCCTTTGCTATTTTACCTATTGCATTCTTTTATGGTACGAGAAAAAAATGACATTTTAATTCTATCGGTACGACAGTAATCTTTTATCTTTAAGTTTTAATCTCTTTAAACTTGTTTGTCTGATCAAATCAAGCATAATAAGTATGAGTTCTTAAAATGTACAACGTTATCTGGAAACGAATCAACTTCGAACTTACTTGTAAGGTGTAGCCGAAATTTTAACTTGCGTTCGTATTTTAATGTCTACCCTATGTTATGTACATGCATTTAGAGCGAGAATTCACACCCATGACACATTATGTGGTTTTTGGCTCCCCACGCCAATGTATTACTTTCCTTATGTTTCCGCATATCCCAACAGATTGCTGGCCCTTGGGTGTTTCTAGGGGTTTGCAGTTTTTGGCAGTTACAGTTAACGGTTTGTTTAGTGTATCGCATTCTGGTAGATACTAATTAGGGGGATGGCACATGAGAAGGGGAAAGTTTTACAGGCAGGCATCGTCCACAAAATATGTCAGTAGCGTAGTCACCGAAGAAGGGAAGGGAGAATGGTTTTTATTAGCGCAAGACATGCGATTGCCGTGGTCGTTTGCGCCGTTAAGAATAAACAGGCTTCTGTTTTTCTTTTGCTAACCTAAACGCGTTAATATGAACCGGCTTCCTTCTATTAAATTTTTTCCCTGCCGCAACTCTCTTATTTGTGGAATTGATTACCTATCACATCTTCATAACACCCTGCAGTCCACCATAAACGTGTGTGGCAGGGGTGAATTCGCACAAAAAATGCATTGCATATGCATAAACAGGATTAGCATTTATATTTTAGCCGAAACATAACAATTTATAAAAAAATTTGCCAAACCCGGCCACGCTTCGTTGTGGCTCAGTCCGATATGAAATAAATAGGAAAGTAAATGAAAGTTTTCTAGCGAGCGTAGATTCACCGAAAATACACATCATTCATTTCAATATACTGCATTGCGTTGTCACAGCTCTGCTGTGAAATAAAAGGAAAGGAAGACAAAAGATGCCTTTCATATAAAATCATGTTTTATTGTGAAGCTAATAGATTGACTCTTATGGTGTTTTCAAGTCTGTTTCCGCACTAATAGACGCTTCAGACCGGGAGGAAAGGTATAAGGATAGGGATGGAAGGGATAGAAGGGATAGGAATATGTGGTCTGAAGCCTCCGTAGATTCTTCTGATTTTTTGTTTGTAGTTTTCTGCATATTATAGATAAAGATCAAACGGTTTACCGACTCTGGAGCATGCGACGCGATTGCTTCTCGCATTGCCTATGCGAGAAGCAGTTGTTTTCTACACTGAAAAAACATATCCTTAAATTAAGAGGAAAGTATTCTTACAGCTGTCATGTAAGACGATATTCTAGATTTTAGAGGATTTTCTTACTTGAGTGAGTCTGAACTACTGTCATCTAGCGGTCACGGCCGGAAACTTACAGGTTTTAAGAAAATATTCTCAATGTTAGAATATTTCTGTAATCGCTATGGTTACTAAGGGACTCACATGCGCGAGGGAATGGGGAAAGAAGGGGAAGGTGGGCAAGGAAATGGTAGCGAGAAGGGGTCAGGGGAGTAACGGGCTACGGTCGGCAGAGGTACCAAAACAACTACATGCATAGTTTAGATTAAACCTTCTCGCGTGATCCTCTTCGATTGGGCGCAAAATAGAAATTGTGAGATAGCGACATAATAAGCCGAATCATAGGCGGATTTATCTATCAGTCCAATTACTTTTTTAGAATTTTTTCCTCCCAAGATTGGCAATTTAGATGCAAGCCTGCTGCAAGTTTGCCAATATTGACACGTCTCGTTCCACAAGTTCCACACTTCATGCAAGTTGCACTCGACTTGCATGAAGTGTGCCAATCTTGTCTACTTTGCTGCAGGACTCTGGCAACATTGGTAGCAATAGTGCAAGTGCCAAGGCAATTGCAACTATAGGGTTCCTACTAAGGGAGGAGTACAGTTACCTGTGCTTGAACGCGCACGGCTTATTTCCCGTAAGAGAAAAACAATTCGAGCAAAATTGAAGAAAAGCGATTTAATAGGGAAAATTAGCGCGAAATTAACTTAAGCACGTAATGATAAATTATCTGACGAAGAAGAACAAGGTTGTAAAGTTCGTGAATACAGATTGATTGAGTACAGAACACAGTGGTATTGACGTCAGGGTTCCTACTTGTATCGCCAAGGATCCCGCGGCCCGTCCAATGAATATGGCGATTGGCCTAAATTACTGAGGAAACTCTTATTTATCTCTCCTGGAGTTGAAAGAATATAAATTTTGCATATTCATAACGGTCATGCCCACTTTTAGCCACAAAATGGTAATTGGGGAAATGTTTTAATGGTGCAAATACCCGTGTCCATATGTTGTAAAGTTAATTCTCGCTAACGAATTTATGCAAGCCAGCTGCTGTATATATGCCACCTACCATTAGTCGGTCGTTGACGAAGAAGCGTTTTTCCCCTTTTTCTTTTTAAGATTTCACCTTCTGTTTGTCCTTACTTTGTAACTGCAAACTAATTTTTGAGTGTGATAATTTTTGAAGATATGTACTTGTATGTCCTCTGGACACGAAAGAAATCCACCGCAATAAACAAATATTTGAACCTAGGTAGCCGTCGTTAAATGTAGTTGGTCAGGTCGATTAGGAAAAGTTCATACGACAGGTAGGGCTAGCATACACTTTTGCCATAAATGTTTACGAATTATAACTTTCGCATTAAATATGCAGGTAAATCTGTTATAATTATTTTCTTTTTAAATTTTGATTCTATAGGTGTCCTCATGCAAGTAGTGATTTTTTTGTGAAAACTAATTTCTTTCGCTAGGTACATGGGTACAGCTCCTTTGTACAATTGCATGCCATAGGTAATGTTTTTTTGTGTGGTTCATGAATGATTTCCTACCCTCGGCCTACCCTCTATTTTTGCAGGGTTGAAGCTAGCAAAGGACTTGGGTGAAGCTGGCATGAAACTTGCTGCAAGCTTCCTTTTTTATGTGGGATACTTATCTCCCAGGAGGGTATCCTTAATTTAAGAATACAGGACGCTATTCAATGTTAAGAGAATATTCTTAATGTAAGAATATTTTTCTTGTGGCTACCACTCTAGTGGGATCCCCTCTTAATTTAAGAAAATATACTGGGCACCTATTTACTTTTCTCCTAATGGTGGCCATCGTGAGTGGAACTATTTAATTAGAAATTCACAACTTGCGTGTTTCACACAATTTCTCATTCTCCTTTCTGCGTAATAGCAATGAATTTGATGATTTAAGGCTTGATTTAAGAAAAATCTTGATTTAAGAGTAGATCCCACTTAAATAGGTGCCCATTATATTAAAAATATTCTAACATTGAGAATATTTTCTTAAACCCTGTAAGTTTCCGGCGGTGACCGCTAGATGGCAGTAGTTCCAACTCACTCAAGTAAGAAAATCCTCTAAAATCTAGAATATCGTCTTACATGACAGCTGTAAGAATACTTTCCTCTTAATTTAAGGATATTTTTTTTCAGTGTAGAAAACAACTGCTTCTCGCATAGGCAATGCGAGAAGCAATCGCGTCGCATGCTCCAGAGTCGGTAAACCGTTTGATCTTTATCTATAATATGCAGAAAACGAACAAACAAAAATTCAGTCAATCTATAAGCTTCACATTAAAACTTGATTTTATATGAAAAACATTTTTTGTTTTCCTTTCCTTTTATTCCACAGCAGAGATGTGACAACGCAAGGCAGTATATTGAAATGAATGATGTGTTTATTCGATGAATCTACGCTCTCTAGAATACTTTTATTTACTTTCCTATTCATTCATATCGGACTGAGCCACAACGAAGCGTGGCCGGGTTTGGCTATTTTTTTTATAAATTGTTATGTTTCGGCTAAAATATAAATGCTAATCCTGTTTATGCATATGCAATGCATTTTTTGTGCGAATTCACCCCTGCCACACACGTTTATCCGAAATTGCTCAAAAACTAGAGAAGGCACAATTACGAAAATGAAAACGAGATCTCTGAACATAAAGAATCGTGTAGAAAGATATCTATAAATCAGGAAGACATAATAATAACAAAGTGTCTTTATTCGGGCGACGTTGTGACTGTAAAGTCCCCTCATCCCACTAACCTATCCTCAATCTAACATATAAACATATACATCCATGTTAGGAAACAAAACACAATAAATGCCATGATTGCAATAAAACATAGAATATACAGTACCTATTAAAAATACAATTTACAAGTAATGTCAATTTAAATTATAATTGAAGAAAAGAAAAATGTAGTGTAAAAGATTCACATTTGTGAAAAAACGTGAGGATTGGAGCAAATATCCATCAACGAAAAAACCCACTGCAGGAAAATATAGGGAAGAGATAAAAATAATACATCGAAGAGCCCTATCACGCGCCCTAAACACTCAAGAAATCAAGGTAGAAGACGACGAACAGGGCCCCTAGATACTGTGAAGGGAATTCGATAGATCCGTTAAAGACCTATAAAACTAGTGGCCAGGAGGGGTTCAAACAAACGGAGAAATCATCCAGGTACTCGGAGTCAAGGCAAAGGAATACTCTTTGGAATAATCAGAGATAATAACTATTAAAAAAAGGGACATGATCATAATTCCGAAGAAACCAAGGATAGAGAAATACGAACAACTCATAACATTCCGCCTGGTATCACACACATAGAAAATACCTACTCGGATAGTTAGATAAAGAATGGATGGAAAGATTCAAGGGAACCTTTCGGAAAACCAAGTCGGATTCAGGGAAAATCTCGGAGCTAGTGAGACAATACTCAGCTTAAGGACACTGACTGAGAAAATGATACCCGTAAACACGACGTTGTAGGTGGCGTTCACTTGGAAATTGTTTAAGTCAGCGTCGAATAGATTAATATTTTCTAGTTAATTGTGGAAATTGAAATAGACTTCAATAACTATAGGAAAAATCTCATTTAATTGTGGTTTGAAAATAAAATTAAAACATGCGACCAGCTGCGGAGAGTTATTTGACTATGCCTCTTTGCTGCAGAAGGTTTCATAGAACTGCGAAATATCGCTAGGTCATTTACGAAAATAGAGGTCGTAAGTTCATTTGACTGCATTTTGCTACGCTGTTATTAGATTGTTCGAAAGGAGTGACGTTAGCATGAGGAGGAAAATTTTATCAAATAGGAAAGTACAGATAAAGGATATTTGTGGGGATGATGATGAAAAAATTCGTATTAACCTTAAAAATTGTAGATAAATTTATGGGCGAGTCAACAACAGAGTCAAACTAGTTAAGAAGAACGTTTGGAGGAAGTATATGATACGGACGACTGGATATAGAGCACGTGGTTCACACAGACAAATAAACCACTGGGCATATAAATATTGCATTGCGATACTGAGAAAGCATGGAAAGAAGAACGTTTGGAGGAAGTATATGATACGGACGACTGGATATAGAGCACGTGGTTCACACAGACAAATAAACCACTGGGCATATAAATATTGCATTGCGATACTGAGAAAGCATGGAAATGAGAAAAGCAATGAAAATATCAATTCCCAAAAGTATTTCCAGAGTATAGGAAAATTATCAATGTCAAACTATCCATTGATATTTTCGTCAAATATTTAACCATATAGTACTTGCGTTTAGCTCGACGTAGTATGCCTCTTCTATGCCATGTGTGTTAGAATGCAGTTTTTCAATTCTACATTCACCTAGAATTCATTTCTATATAAAGTTTAGATAAAAATTATCATGGCATACTTTGGACCCTTCACAATTAATTCCTTTACTTTCATGGAGATAAATTACCTCCTAATTGCATTTTTTCACTTGAGTCTACTAAGAACTTTAAAATACGTGAAATTGGTAATTTTAATTACATTTACATTAAATGATTGAAAGTATTACTAGCCACGTCAAGGATTTAATGGAACCTTTTCATGCGTGATGACAAAGATACAGATAATAATCCACGAGAGCTGGATTAAGAGCGAGTAAATATGCTTTTCTTGACGAAAGTGAAAACATTTTTAAAAAATTCCTTCAAGAAATTGTTCAAATGGCTATTTTACTTATTGACTACAAATGATAACAAGCAACAGGTTGTTTTTCCATTCCCAGTTCGATTTCCCTCGGCACTGGTAATTCAGTCGCTCGAATTCAACAATGATCGGTGAGTCGATGACGTGGTCAAGCGAAACAAAAGCCATCCAAAAAACAATTGCAAAAAGCTGAAGCACAAAATAACTGAAAACATGCTATCGGAGTCAAAACGACACATTATTGACATAAAAACCACCACAGAAGCGCCTATGACTCCTACAGAGATGGTTTCCCTATGAACGTTCAAGCACGAATACGTTAAATGAAAATTAAAGGCATAAAATGCATTTCAACAACGAGTCATTCTCTAATTCCATAACTTTTGAGTATTTATTTCGTCGTCAACAACAACAAGACGTAAATAAACATTACCTTGATGTCTGTGAACATTGGAATGGCGGTCCGGTCCCAAGGAATACATAGGTATGGCATTAATCCTATTTTGTAAAATATTTGGAGGAATACTCGCTAAATGATTAGGGAAAACGTTCTGGTGTAGTGATAATGAGGATTGACAGAAGAATGCGCGGTGCGCTGCTGGTAAAATAGCCGACTACGGTGATACCTAGTGTTGGTGGTGGACCCTGATTGAAGCAAGACTCATCGGAAGATAAATGACTGAAAATGTCCATAAATACTTCGGACCGCAAAATTATTTGTAATCGTATTGTGTATGAGAGGGGTTTCTTTAATAAATCTATGAACCGCATGTATTGAAATGATTATTTAACCTACCACGAATACGTGTTAAATTATATTGGTGAACTGATTGGACTGCATCGCATTAATTGTGCGAGATGTTTTGGATAGTGAAATGGAATCCACGTAGCGAGTAAGACATCTTTTTTTTATGTAGCAGTGACATTATTTAATTATTCATGCAATGGAGCATAAATTATGTAATGAATGCGTATGTCTTGACTAGGCCAAGTAACTTTCAACGACGACATATGTCTTTATTTCTTACTGCGCACGCTCCGAGTTTCATTCTGTGAGCTTGCCGTTGAAACTATATCATATGACAAAGAGAAATGGGTTGAAAATGAACTACTTATAGAGAAAAATGAATCTTCTAACGTGTTACGGCACGACACTTCGCGGCAATATCACAGGCGTAATCAGATTATTAAGCTATCGAACGCATGTTTCGAGATTTATTTTGCATAATAAAAGTGGTAGGGCCCTAATTATAGCGCAACCTTGATCCTATGCGCCATTATTATTCGTTGCCGATTAATTTTTTTAAGCTCCCTGGCATTAAAATCCGCCATTTTTACATATCTTGTATTACCGTTACCTTAGCACAAATTTTCTCTACCACACAGTTAGTGCCAACATACTTGGTGGATTCAAAGCTTGGCCGCTATTGACGCGGCGGAAGTTGCCCACAGACTTTTGCAAATGACTGTACACTCAAAATTTCGCTACCAATAAAATCTTTCCCACTTAGGCGCTGGGTCTAATTAATAACTATGCATAATCTGAATTAATAAGTAACACTTTGTATACTTCCACAAAAATGTATGAAACCACGACCGGTTGCAACCACTTAAGGCATCATCAGGTACAATTTTTGTGTAAATTTACAAAGTTATTACTTGTTAATTCATCATGAATTTCCACCTAGTTACGCCAAACAGTATCCAATTCATTATGTATAATCTCTCTCCACGCTCTCCATTGGACGATTATTAGATATTTTAACAGGTAAAATAAACCTTAAAATTATGGATCCCTGTTTGGCTACAAATTCTCCTACCACATAAACCACGAAGTTATTCCATAAATATTTCTTCTGTGGTTTACCGATTCTGAGGCAATACCATCGTAGAGATCTCGACCTTGTCTTCACGAATTCACTTCGGTCACTCGGGTCTCTCTTTCACCAACATGTTTTGATAAAAAAAGCAGGAAGATGACAAACATATTGGACACATTCAATTCAAGGTTGTTGAGATGGCAAAAGAGCATTTTAAGGGTTTGTGTATTTTTATAAAGGTAGAACGTAAAAGCCCAAACCGAGCATAAGCCATTACTTGAACGCAGGTGTGCTCGGGTTAGTGTTATGGCTAGAGCAATGCTTCCCATCCCAAGGTATCAAGTTCAAATCCGCCAGTGGCACAGCTATTGCAGTTGCATAACGGTACCTATTAGAGTACTGTATAGAGAGCACCTCAAGTTCAATATTCCGTACGTCAGATGAGACGTAAGCTGTGGAGTACTTTACGCTTTTCGTTTCGGCTAACGCCTACACTGGGTTTACTCCACGCCTCCTCTATAACAGAAAAACTCAAACTTCAACTTAATTTCCAACCTATCTTAAATGGTATCTACAAATAATGTCAGTTGTCGGTTGCCTACTCCGAATGATAACTGGTACTTTTATAACCACGTACGAATTATACACCATGCACTGAAAAAAGAGTATTCTTAAATTAAGAGGAAAGTATTCATATATGCATTGCATATGCGTAAACAGGATTAGCATTTATATTTTAGCCGAAACATAACAATTTATAAAAAAAATAGCCAAACCCGGCCACGCTTCGTTGTGGCTCAGTCCGATATGAATGAATAGGAAAGTAAATAAAAGTATTCTAGAGAGCGTAGATTCATCGAATAAACACATCATTCATTTCAATATACTGCCTTGCGTTGTCACAGCTCTGCTGTGGAATAAAAGGAAAGGAAAACAAAAAATGTTTTTCATATAAAATCATGTTTTAATGTGAAGCTTAAAGAATGACTGAATTTTTGTTTGTTCGTTTTCTGCATATTATAGATAAAGATCAAACGGTTTACCGACTCTGGAGCATGCGACGCGATTGCTTCTCGCATTGCCTATGCGAGAAGCAGTTGTTTTCTACACTGAAAAAAAATATCCTTAAATTAAGAGGAAAGTATTCTTACAGCTGTCATGTAAGACGATATTCTAGATTTTAGAGGATTTTCTTACTTGAGTGAGTTGGAACTACTGCCATCTAGCGGTCATGGCCGGAAACTTACAGGGTTTAAGAAAATATTCTCAATGTTAGAATATTTTTAATATAATGGGCACCTATTTAAGTGGGATCTACTCTTAAATCAAGATTTTTCTTAAATCAAGCCTTAAATCATCAAATTCATTGCTATTACGCAGAAAGGAGAATGAGAAATTGTGTGAAACACGCAAGTTGTGAATTTCTAATTAAATAGTTCCACTCACGATGGCCACCATTAGGAGAAAAGTAAATAGGTGCCCAGTATATTTTCTTAAATTAAGAGGGGATCCCACTAGAGTGGTAGCCACAAGAAAAATATTCTTACATTAAGAATATTCTCTTAACATTGAATAGCGTCCTGTATTCTTAAATTAAGGATACCCTCCTGGGAGATAAGTATCCCACATAAAAAAGGAAGCTTGCAGCAAGTTTCATGCCAGCTTCACGCAAGTCCTGTGCAAGCTTCACCCAAGTCCTGTGCAAGCTTCAACCCTGCAAAAATAGAGGGTAGGCCGAGGGTAGGAAATCATTCATGAACCACACACAAAAACATTACCTATGGCATGCAATTGTACAAAGGAGCTGTACCCATGTACCTGTGCATAATAAAAGTGGTAGGGCCCTAATTATAGCGCAACCTTGATCCTATGCGCCCTTATTATTCGTTATAGATCATTTTTTTTGAGCACCCTGGCATTAAAATCCGCCATTTTTACATGTCGTGTATTACCGTTACCTTAGCACAAATTTTCTCTACCACACAGTGCCAACATAGTCGGTGGTTTCAATGCTTGACCGCTAGTGGCGCGGAGGAGGTTGCCCACAGACCTTTGCAATTAGTAATTTCTGTTTATTTGACTGAAATCAGTTGCGATCCTCTATATTTCAAAGTGGTTCCGTGGTTTAATGATAACGTCATAAAAATGCGACAGTCACTGACCCTGAATCATTTTCATGGCTGAGTTCACCTTAGGCGCGGAGTTAATGCCTAAAATGAAGTATTCTTTCTTTGCTGACCTTCACCAAATTAATTACTATATTCTATAGGGTTATGGAAATGTTATCAGATAAATTGTTTGCTGTGCCTCCGTAATAAAGAAATTAAAACACTTAGATTAGGTTGCGTATTCAAAATCGAGATCGCGTGATCGAGGAAAGATGGAGGTGCCGCGTATCACATGGCTTCAAAATATAAGGGAAATAAGTAGGCCTTTATTTAGGCTAATTTTTGGACAAGAGATAAAAAGCACACAGCTAGCTCTCCCGTGGTCCAAACCCATCATGTCAAATTCGTAAACCACCATTTATATACGTATGTATATGTTACGTATAGGTAAATATTACCTGTACAATAAGACAGCCATTTTGTCGCACGGGCGCCTTTGAAGTTGACTTGGAATTCCCACTTATTTTCTTTTTTTGATGGCTCTCAGTGGAATAAATTTCACAGTATCTTAAACAATTTGAAGATCCAATAAATTACTGATCATTCATATGAAGGCTTTTGCGGCGCACGCCGCAATGGTAGCTCGAAAATAATTGTCTTCCTGGTGTCCTGCCGCGTTTGTTCATTTTTCCAGACAACAATTCTTTTTTTAATAATGGCTTTCGGACGCTACACTGCGTTATAATATCTTTTAGAGGCAGTTTAGAACAGTTTCTACAGCCATACTACTGGCCTCTTCACTACTTCAGACCTGAAGACTCCAGGATGGAGAAACTGTTGTCGCTAAAATACACCATAACGCGGATACACCATAACGCAGAGGAACGCCCAAAGCCATTATAAATGGTAATCGCCACAGAAACCTCAGATTTAATAGTTTCTGTTTTCTGAAAAATAACAAATGATGGAAATTACTGAGCAATGCTTTCCGTAAAACTGCGTTGAACAATAGATTATAATTTCCTTTCCATCAATCTCGTTTCCTTACTTCCTAGCTTTAATTCCCAGATGTAAGTAGATATATTTTTAATTTGGAAGGACATTCTTATCGACTAGACTACGTGACAATTGTAGCCTTAATCCGTTCATCGCTTGTTATTCATATTCCCAGACAGTAACACACTTTCACCTATTTTCTTTGTTTTGCTCATATTTATCGGTGAAAATCTGAAAAAAAACTGATTTAAATTAGCGACAACGGAATGATATTTGTGTTTTCAAAGTTGTAGCCGGTAATAAATAAATTTTCCGCATAAAACACCGTTGGCGTTATGGAAAACTGGAAAATATTTATCATGTTATTCACGTAGATTACAAACACAAAATGGAGGCCTATCGTATTCATTTAAGAAAGACGCTGGAGCAATTTCATACTGCATTAAATCACTTCAGATATGATGGTGAAAGATTGGACACGACGACAAGAAGAGCTATTTTAGTGAGAAGAGGTATATTTCTTGTTCACCCTGAGATGTACCTTTTTAAAATGTTGATCATAATATTGATATTTTCCAATTCATTTCCTGCTAGCTGTCACGCTAAGATTTTTAGCCACTTGAGAATCGTGTCCATGATCATAACATTCCCTGGTTATACTAAGCAAGAATTGAAGAAGAAAGTACAATGAATTCAATTATGCCAGAAGTGTTCTGAAGTACCTATATATCGGAATATGAAACCGGACTATTTAAGGATAGATATGTGCTATTTGTTTTAATTTTCCCAGTTCGTGGCGGTGGTGATAACAAACAATAGTAAAATCTGAAAATTTGAAAATCTTTAAATGCATTTTTTTCAGTTCTAGTTTTCATATTTTGTTCTAATATTTCATTGATTTATAACTGTCGCATGAATAATCAAAGGAAAATAACCGGATACTGCATTATAATATACTCCGGCTTCACCCAAGACGTGATTTATTGAATAACATCACCATTGGCACGCCCATGGACCGTTTACGGATTATATAAGATTATATATAGTCCATGGGTACGCCAATAAATGTGATAGGTACGATAAATTACAGCGAATTGGATTTTGTCCTTCACTTGTTTAATTTGAATAATCTTCTACACGCTCATAAAACAAAGACGACAGTCGTGCGTATCATGCGATCAAATTTCGAAAATGTTTTAGTATTGATCGCATGATCACGCGCATGACTTATCATCAGATGAATTTTCCGTTTTACACGATGCATGAACGTCATGCGCATGATTATGCGAATGATTATAAATGTAAAACGGCCTTGTAAAACGGCCTCTAGATATGATCACACTTTATCCTCAATGATTAGTTTTTTTAGCACCTATTTTATGGTCCTCTGCCTATTAAAACAAGATTTCAGTGGTTCACATTAATTGCCATGTGAAAAAATTCACCTGGACCGGGAAGGTTTGAAATATACTACAAGCTTTCAGTGGGTCACGTAATAATAATTTCATCGGAGGGAAACAGATTAACCTTTGCTGAATGCGCCACAGTCACCATCGTCGACGACGGAGAAGTTTCAGAGAATAATTCACGTTTTCAAACACTCAATGGGAAGTCGATAACATTGTTGCGAATAAAAATTGTTCCTCTTCGTTAAACCTCATTTTAGATCAATCTCGTTGAATTTCTCTTCAATTGTTTGAACATAATCCAGGGAAAAATGCGACGTATTAGAGATAATTTGTTGAGGTCTTCCTCCGAGGATGTTATAGAATTTATTATAGAATGCTCAGTGTCTCGGATACTTTTCATCAAATGCAAAATGTTAACTCTAGGGTTGCAGGGGCCTGAACTGAATTCAAAACCATCAATTATGGGAATTGACTTTTTGAATTGGAGACAAACGAAGGATAAAAATGCGTAAGTGTTAAAAATGAGTGATGGCAATGTTTAGATTTTATTCCTAATAGGATTTAAGGTTGCAGGAGAAAGAAATATACGAGAACAAATAGGAGCCATATTGCATTATCTTCCATTCCCATGGCTAACAGCGCAAAATCTGGATTAAAATAATATACTTTGCTACTCGGTCACATCCCCAAGAATACCTCTCTCCTATATTAATCCGTGCCTCTCGGTGAGTTAATACGTGCATTGCTAGGGATTCCGGTGACTTTATAACAGTAATTTCTTCCCTCGTACCGCAACCTGCTCAAATACATTTTTTCAAGTACACATGTTTAAATTCCCATCCGACTTGAATGTCTTTGCAAAGATATTTTACTGAGAACCGTTCGTACATATTTTTTTAAAAGGCAATGGGTGTACCTAAATCGGTCGCAAGCCAGGAACGCTCACTAAAATTCTCTCTGAATAGAATAAAATGGCGGAATTCAATCAACATTCCTAGCGTTCATATTGCCGAGGGCCAGTCAAGAGATCGATGGTTAATTCATCGCAGACACCCAGCCTGTTGTCCATTGCGTTTGGGTTAGAAAATAAATGTTGTAGTACGTTAATAATTAGTGCAACGGCCTGATGAGATGAAAAATTAATCTAGCATGTTAACTAATGTTTTAAAAGAAGTATTACCATCATTAGGAATTTGGTTACATTTCTTGCTACCCTTAGATCTTCAATTTAATTCATAGAAGAAAACTTTCAGAATCCCATTTTTATGGCGAATCCCAGCGATTAATTTCTAATTTATTTAATCCAGCTAATTTATGTAAATAATCAACCCTATCTGAAATCATAACGCAATTAATGTTGAAGGATTTGAAGTTTTCTCTTAGTGAGAATAATTCACTTGCAATTACTTTTTTAATGTAAAGCTAGGATTATGGATGTAATTTGCTATAGAATGGATTTTATGGTCAGTAGCACTTAGCAGAAGTACCTTTTGAGGTTATGCATTTTTCTGATGGGGATTAGGTCGTCTATACATGAAACACTACATATTTGAAGTTAGCATATATTTTTTACCGTTAACTGACCAAAAGGAGACCTTCATCGCCTGATTTTTTTATAGCCACTTAATTATTTTTGCATTTATTCTTAAAATCTTGCAGAGAATGCATTTACTTTTCATCAGAGACTAAAATACTTACGAATTATGATCAATTGTGACATTCCTTACATTCGAATAAGATAATGGACGTTTTTCACTAGCATCACGTATGGTTTATGTTTTCACAGTCCAAGTACTAGTGTACCTACCCCATCATCTACGGCAGGGGTCTCCAAACTACGGCCCGCGGGCCAGATGCGGCCCGCGAGGCCCTCTCATCCGACCCGTGGAGACGTTTTCATCTTCGGAAAAAAATTACGGAAATTCACGTGTATCCTGCCAAGATCAACCGTCGCTTACGTGGACGTAACGTTTTTACCGACTTAGGAAAGAGGCGCGCAGCAGTGCATTATGTTTTCCAACCGTTCACTGCATAGCAAAACCTTATTCGTTGCTTACCTTTTCTACTTCTGTTCACAGTCAATGACAAGAACACTTAATAAGTGTTATACAGTGCTCTTGGTCAATGAGATGATATAACGCCATGTAGTGGTAGAGTTTTTAAATGGTTTGCTGCTTGTTCAAGACTTAATTATTTTGATCTCAGTTTGCTAGTTGCGGTTGACTGCTGCGATTAGGAATGGCTGGTGTCAGTTAGCGAATTCTAATTGCGAAACATGTTGCACTCTATTTTATTTGGTGATGATTTCCCTCTCGTAAAAACTTAACAATGTGAATAAAGTATTGGGAGTGTCGTTAGTTTAACAAGAATTTTCCGAATATTCTGAAGAGGGAACATTAAAAGAAACAATCTTTCTACTATAAGTGGATATATTTTCAGACTGTATTCAGGTATGTTTAATTTTAGAATTCAAGAAAGAATTTTTTTTAATTGTTTCGGGTTATTTCCAGCTATAATTGCGACGAAATTACTGCGCATAATCAGGTTTTTGAGCGATATTATAGCAACATACTTTCCGTTTCACGATTAATTGATGTTGAAGTCACTTTATTTTAGTGCCCAACGATGTCCGAGAAGGGGAAAAGAAATATAGACGACGAGTGTCGGCAATTTCAAGAAGAATGGAGTTTGAAATACTTCTTTATCAAATCCGGCGAGAAAGCATTGTGTGTGAATTGCAACGACCGTGGCTGTGCTGAAAAAATACAACCAGCGCCGTAATCATCGAAGCAAACATCAGGAGAAATATGCACAGTTGGAGGGTAAAGTCCGTGCAGAAAACATTTTCTAAATTACTAAATCAACTAACATCTCAGAGGACATTGTTCACATAATCCTCAAATAAAAATGTATCCTTAACTAAGCCCAGTTATAAAGTTGCCTGGGTCCTGGCTAAAAGTGGCAAACCGTTTACAGATGGTGAAGTAGTGAAGGAAGTTGGAGGTGGCTGTGGAACTCTGCCCAGACTCAACCAAGAAGGCTTGGTTGCACAAGTGAAGCAGATGTGTAGTGAGAAAGACATTCCACAACCAATGTTCCCGCACTATATTATTCACAAGCAAGCTTTGCGTGCTAAATATGTGTACATTAGCAGTGTACTGAATCCTGTGGTGAAGATGGTAAATTTAATACGATCACATGGGCTTAACTGTAGACAGTTCAGAGACATGTTGATAGATACAGACAGAATCGCAATATTTATCGAATTATACAGCAGTAAAATGGCTAAGTTGTGAAAAGGTTCTGAGCAGAGTATTCGAAATATGAAAGGAAATAGGTGAATTCCTGGAAAGTAAAGGCAAGCCACAGCCATTACTGTCTGATGAAGAGTGGGTATGGAAATCGGACTTTGCTGCAGACATAACTAGTCATTTAAATTTTCTGAACCAATACTACAAGGAGAGAAAAATCTATTTTCCGATCTACATACCCACCTAAAGGCCTTAAGATCTAAACTTGTCTTGTTTTTGGAACAAGTACAGGCCAACAACTTGATGCACTTTCAGCAGTGCAAGGTCTTCATGTCTGAAGCAACAGATGAGTTCCCCACGTCATTTGCAAGCGAGATCATCAAAGACCTCCAGCTGCAGTTTAAGGAGCTGTTTTCTGACTTGGATTCAAAGGAAGAAGTAATGAGACTGTTTCAAAACCCATTTGAAACAGATGTGGCCAGCTGCCCAGATGAACTACAGCTGGAGGCCATTGAGTTGCAAGCAAATGACCTGCTTAGGGACAAGTTCAAAGAAGGACTGGTGGGTTTTCATCAGTTTTTGCCCAAGGAAGACTTTCAAAATGTCAAAACTTTTGCATCAAGGTACCGTTCAATCTTTGGAACAACATACTTGTGTGAACAAACAATTTCAAGAATGAAATACGTGAAGAACAATTTGAGAACAAACTTGTATGATGATAATTTCAGATCACTGTTGATGTTAGGGACATCAAATCTAAAGCCAGAAATGTCTGCTATTTTGGCATCCAGGAAACAATTTCGCCATTCCCACTAATACAGGTGTTCATGTTCAATGTGTTATTAAATAATAACTGAATAAAATAATATTAAATAAAACATTAAAAACAACATCTATGTTTTGATTCTTTTTATTTGGACCTCAAATATTTAGTCGGCCCCCAAACTGCTGTTTGGTACGTAATGCGGCCCGTGGGCTGAAAAGTTTGGAGACCCCTGATCTACGGTAATGTAATGCCCTCGAGCCACCGCTAGGGCGTGTGGTAGGGTTGATAGATCATCATTAGGGACATGAAATTTTCGCGAAACGTTTTTTGTGACAGGATTCACGAAATAAGCGACTTAGGGTTTAATCACGAAATTAACCGTGTCTTCTTTGAAACACGATTTTTTTACGAAATTTGAGATATTTTGCAAATGCCGATTTTTTGTCGCATGAAATATTTTCTTTAGTGATGGCCGGATCTGATCTTTCATTTTTCTCGGTTCCGGATTTGGATCCAAAGACATGGAATAAAATCGGATCCGGATCGTAGATTATAAATTTTCGCGGCCTAGTGATCGAAGTGCCCCGTGAATGGAATGTAAGTACGGTAGATATTGACAAAAAGAGGATGTGTAACTAAGGTCACGTAAATAGATTAAAACGTTCCCGTGCAACTAGAAGCAATCGGGGCAATTCTTCTTCCCGCATGCTCCGCAGGCAATTTCATAGACTCCCCCAATTTGCAACGGAGTCCTTCTTTCACATTTCTCAAGAAATATTTTATGTGTCGGTGCGGCCGGAAAGCGGTTTGATGTCATACCTTCGGAGAACATTCCCTATTCTATCCGTCACATCCTTCATGTAGGGAAAGCAGGCTCTCTTCTGGGTGGTCGTGTTGTCAGTTCTCGTCGGCACTAATTCAGAAGAGTTTCGGTTGGCCTCGTCCTTGATTTTTCGAAACGCTAGGGAGATGACTCCTTCGTCGTATCCATTCTGGAGTAAAATGGCTTCCAGATTTCATTTCTCATTTGGAAAACTTCTTTTGTCTTATCCGTATGGATCGTTGCATTAGATATTATGAATTACACAATGTATTTGGGCCGGATGGTGGTGTGACGAGGCATGGAGGTAACGATTTGTAGACGACGGCTTCGTGTGTGCAGTGTGTCCTAGGGTTCCGTCTTTTTTTCATCTACATCTACATCTACATCTACATAATACCCTGCAAGCCACCACAAGGGTGTGTGGCAGGGGGTGATTGCTCACCAAACATGCACTACATATCATGCATAAAAAAGGAATAGTATTAATATAGTAGTCAGAACTACACTATTTAAAAAAGATAGAAATTGCAAAGAAAACATGCAAAAACATTCTGTTAGTAGGGTTAGCTTTAAGTACTCATACCAACATGCAGCTACCAATGCTATTCATTGCTACTCTCCGATAGGACATATTTACCGTTATTCGTATCTCTTGTTGTGCGAGGGAAAAAGGACATTTTGAATCGGTCAGTTCGGCAATCAATTTCTCTAACTTTATGATTATGGTCCAGTCTGCCATAGTAAGTTGGGGTTCGTAAAATATTTTTAACATCATCACTGAAAATATTGCCTTGGAATTTGTGGAAGAGATTAAGTCTAAATTTCAACCTGCGATCTGACAATGATTCCCAATTTAATTCATTTAATAGACTGGTTACGCTAATATAATTATCGTATCGTCCCTTTACAAATCTTGCCGATCTTCGCTGCACACGTTCAAGTTCATTACTTAGACCGATTTCGTAGGGATCCCATACACTGGCAGCATATTCCAAATGAGGTCTAACAAGGGAAAAGTAGCTGATTTCTCGTACATGATCGTCACATTTACCCAATACTCTTTTAATGAAACCCAGTTTGCGATTCGCTTGACCAATTATTTCACGAATGTGTTTACCCCAGGAAAGATCATTTGTCAGTCTTATTCCAAGATATTTAATGGATTCCACGTTAGTTAATTCATTATTACTTATTTTGTAAGTGGTAGGAGGAGAGCTATTCTTTTTCCAAAAATTCATTACAAGACATTTCTTAAAGTTTAATTCTAACTGCCATGTATCACACCAAGTTTCAATTGCTTGTAGGTCAATATTTAAATATTCTTTATCGGTCGGGCATAGAATTTCCCTGTACACTACTGCGTCATCGGCAAATAGACGAAGCTTACTTTTTACCACCTTTTGGATATCATTAATATACAAAAGGAATAGGAGTGGACCTATCACACTACCTTGTGGGACACCCGAAGTGACTTTAATTGCCGGTGAGGAAACACCGTCCAAAACAACCCTTTGAACCCGATCATGCAGAAAATCATTAATCCATGATATAATGTTACTGTCTAACCCATAAGATTTTAACTTCAAAATTAGTTTGCTGTGAGAAACCTTGTCAAAAGCCTTCTTGAAGTCGAGAAATATAGCATCCACTGGAATATTATTTTCGCCAGAAACTAAAATATCGTGGGAAAAGAGAGCAAGTTGGGATTCACACGATCTGCTCTTTCGGAAGCCATGCTGGACAAAGATTTTTCTCGATTAACACATCGAGGAAAGGTACCTAGTTTTCCCTTCTTCTCTACTTCCATGGCCCATTGTCGTTAATGCCGTTTAAGTAATGATTAAATTCGCCAAGCTCCTTACGGCCATGTGTACATATGATAAAAGTATCGTGAATGTATTTGAGCAATAACTTGGGCTTATTCTTCGCATTTTGAAGTGCTGTCATCTCTAGGCTTTCCATGTTTGGCCAATATTGGCCATGTTGTTGCTATTCCATGGCCATTTTATGGCTATTCCATGTTTCCAATATTGGCCACCGCTGGCGAAATGGGGAATCCCATTGCTGCTCCGGAAGGATGCTGATAGTAACTGTCTCTCCGCCGGAAAAAGGTTTTGTTAAGACAAATTTCGGTCAGAATTGCGATGTTTTTATTAAACTCCTTTTCAAATACTTTGACTGCCTCATCACACGGTATGTTCGTGAAGAAAAATATCACGTCGAAACTGACGAGGATGTCCTCTTGATTAACTTCTACGTCTCGGATAATCTGTAGAAAATGTTTCGGGTTTCTTACATAGGAAGTCGCTTCCTCCACCGTGGGCTGCTATCTTCCTCTAACGTAGCTGTAGGCATCAGGTCAGTTTTCTTCTACCTCGAAAGTACTCTTCTGAGCCTAGTTGGAGTGGTCGTGGTAATTTATTTGAGGAGCTTGGAGGCTGCTTCATCTTCCTCTTATCTTAAACTCATAGAGGCCGCGACTGAAAGAGTTGCCGCAGGATGAGACGATCTCAGACCTTGTTTTCTTTCTCTTTGATATTTCGCTGCTAGTGCGATAACATTTCTCCAGGTGCCCAGAAGTGCCGAATACCTAAGTGTTGCAATGCAAGCATAAATTTGATTTAACAAATCATACTAAGTAAAAGGTTATTTCTTAATAATCTTAAATTGCGCGGATATAGGTACTTACAGGGCGGCGTTGAAGACCCTGGAAAATTTTGCAACAAATGTTTAGGAAAACAGCATTTACCTTTAGCCATTCGCCCTAGCGCATCAAAAATCTCTCGTTATTCCGTAAGCATCGTTCCCACTGCGACGCATATCCGTGATGAAAAAACCTCTTAATATAATCACTAAACTGAAAACCTTTAAAACTTAATTTTTCACTTCTAAATGCAACTTTTGGTGAGACAATTTAACAAGAATTTGGTCTTCATAGGAAATGACGCATTTTTCACTCCCAATAGTATTTTATACATTTGTAAATGTGTGATTACAATAGAAGCACTTTCTTCATTCATTAACACCATCAACTCCTAAAAGAGAGCCGAAACAATTAGCTTAAAGAGGAAATGAGCGAGTACAGTTTTATGCACACTCCAAAAGAAAAGAATAATCGAAAAAGCGAATTGACATGATATTAAGGATTCTGCAATAATTTTTATGTTTTGCTCTTCGAAGCAATTGAATTCAAAAAACTACGTCATAAACATAATTACAAATGAACAATTTAAAGAATACACATTAACTTAATTATATAAATAATTTTTTATTGCGTATCACACTTTTTCTAATTGTCTGTAATCATATTTTTCCTTTTCCCTTATTTTTCCTTGTTTCCCATTCTCCACTTATTCCACTAGTATTTTACTGTTTTTAATTTGACCGTCATAAATCGAATAGTGACTATTTTTAGAGCTACGCTAATATATATTTTCAAGCAGATTGTACATATACGTTTGGGAACGATTGAGCGCGGAAGCGCTTTAAGCATGAAATTTATTATTTAGTCAAAAAAGCCTGACAAAGTCATTGCTCTGTATTACATTCTCTCGATCATTAGGAATGAGAGGAGTAATAGAATGCACAGAGATAACGTGTAGCGTTTTTGGCCAAGTCAATAACGTCCCATTCGATTCGAAAATTCAACTTGGCTGCTGGTGTCGATATTTTCATAAGATTAGTGATAGCTAGATGGTTCGATTTTGAAATTCCTCCATCCCCGTTGATAGTTCTTTATTGGCTACGTAATAACCAGATAGGTGGCTGTAATTTAGTCAATAGTATTTGTTACTGGAAATTGTCCTTAAATATATTGACTCATTATAACTGCACCATCACATGCATGTAATATTAATTGTTTTTAGGATATAAACAAATGCGCAAACCATTAGTAAAAATTATGCCACGGGAGACCGGGCCGATGTATATATGATAATATCAAATCATGTACTCTATTTTCAGTCCTAATAGAGTGCACACACCTTGAAAAGGCGAGGAGTCTTGAAATGGTTAGCAAGGTATCCACACCACCAGGAGTTGTAGAGAAAATTTCGTCAGATCCAATCCAGTGACACCAACACGAGTGATATCCGAGCTGAAGTTTCAAAAAACTTATGATTCACACCACTAAAAAAATGAAACTGAAGGCTTTAGTGACTTTGGACACTAGAAAACGTTCTCCCAAAAATATCCGCAAATAACCGCGTAAAGAGCTCCGCGGTAAAATAAGACGACCCTTCACCGAACACCCAACTACAGTGCAGGGGGCGGGGGAGTTGCAGCCATGCGACACCAGCTGTGGGTTGGTGGCATCAAAGGGACAATATTCCTGTGTAGTACGCATGCTGTCTCCGTTAAAAATGTACGTATTCGTCAGTACGCGATGTCAAGTTGCTAAAAGAGAAACGCCCGTGGTGCACCCGAAGAAAGCAGTCTTTCAGTACCTACCTACTAGGCCTTTACTCCACGTGATAAAATGCGTAATTTTTTCCGCGATTTCTTCAAGTAATAATGGAGGCTCTTTACAATGTTTGTATCTCGAAAATCTCCATAGTGGAGTGGATACGGCTACAATCCACTCTACACACTTGCCGCCCCGTTGCAGGCGGGTTCGACCAGACTCATCTACCCGATCGAAAAACTAATGTGAAATTTGGCGTCGCAAACGGTCGCCGCATAACGCATCGGATTCGTACTATGGAAGCTTTGTAGAGTTTCCCTATATAAGTTACTCCGTGATGCTCGGCGACGCAATTTACATTTTCCGTACACATATTAAAAAAAAGACCAAAAATGAGGGTCCTCCATTTTGTTTAATATCTTTGGTAAATAATAACAAAAATGTAAGTAGACTACATTATAACAAAAATGAAAAACGGTTGCATCTAATTACTTCACCTTTTATTCCAATTCTTTACCCATAAAGGTTCAGCAAGGGCTTTTGAAGATTTGGTCAGAAAATTGAGTGTAGAACATTTTTGCGAAATTTGTGCTCATACAAGGCCTTTCTTTGGCATTCTTCACGCTAACTCTCCCTCGACGACTTTCTCCATCATGTCTCAATATTGGCTGATTAGGTTGTGCCATTTTCTCTTAAAGTTTTCAGCAGACTTATCTTTACGCCCACTCTTCCTATGGCCTTTTTGTTTGCCTCTTGGTCGACCCATTTTGCTTTTATCATTCTTCTAAAACAAAAACACTTGGAAAGATTCCAACCATAATTTATCTTATGTTTTTATCGACCATGCTTCAGATGTTAATTGCAATTATGGCGTTAATTGCAAAGTTTAATTATATTTTTGGGCAACTTATTTGTTTCCCATATTTTATTATTGGTAAGATCTTTAGGTAAGCCTGTTGCAGGGAAATGTTAATATTTTGGTGTTCGGTAATCGTTGATATAAATTCGCCTTTCTTAAGTGTGGATGTAGTTTCTTTGCCTACTTAGACTCGTTAAAACACTTGTCAGATGTGGGTAAATATCTTAAAAATGTCTGTAATCTGTAAATACCAATACTTATGTGTCTAGCTTCTCGTAGCGTATACCTATAATTATGGAAAATGTATGGACGAATTGTAATGAATCTGAATGTAATGTAAATAGCTAGTGGACCGTAAAAAGTGAAATTTTTATCATTTCCGATATGGAGAGGTTCCACAACCTGAAACCATTAGTCACTTTTATTATCGCTCATAAGAAAAATATTTGAACTATCTGATTCAGCTATGAACAACGTTATGAAACAGTTCTGCGGAAACGCAAGGCCATATATTTCAGTTTTGTTGTGATAGACTGCTGAAGTATCAAACATTTGAAATATAATCTTAATTTACCGTAAGCGGCTGGTAGTTGGTGTATTGTGTTGTTATTAATGTTTTTTGGAACGTATTACTGGAAAAAATACTAAATTTTTCTGCTAGATACTGAGAGTATAACTTTCATGCATGCCGTCATTTTATACCCCGTGTAAATAATTCAGTAAAAAGCATGACGTGTAAACCTACTTGTGTTAACTCTAAGGATTAACTAGTAAGTTTATTTAGTTCACATCTGGTCGCAAATCTTCTCACATCATATGCCTTTGACATAGAAGACATGGGGGGGGGGGATACTCAGTACATTTGGCATCCCTGCGAGTCATGGTGTAATGTCCCGGGCGGGCGCATGAATCTTGATATAATTTTGCTATCATAAATTTCACTTTCCCAAAAGATATTTGTGTACTGTTAATGGGCGTCGCTCAGAATAGCCAACAGCTAAATCCTCGAGAGTATGGTTTCACTTTCGACCTCGGACTTCCCCTTCTCTCCTGCCCCTTGACTGAAAAACTTCCTCCTTTTGCCTTCTATATAATGGGGTGCACGGTGGCTTTTAAGGTGATTGGTGAATCGGTTGTCGTCAGAATGTTGTCCATCACTGGAGACCGATGCGCAGACCGTTGGGTCCGTGCTCTGAGCCATTCACCCATACTGAACGCTCATTCCAAGGAGAGTAGAGAGAGTAGTTCTCTACTCTCCTTGGCTCATTCTCTTCCATCCTCCCGAGCTAGAGGTAACGTGTATAACTCTCTTTTGGCTATTCGAGACGCGATTGGTTTAGCTCTTGATTCCGAATAAATTCTGTCTTTTGCACGAACCTTTTGCTTTATTACTTGTTTCCGATACCATGGGCAAGAACCCACAATTATGTTGGAAGGTTCGAGTCCCTGCGGGGCCGATCCACAACAATGGCAAAGGTGTGTGGCAGGAGGCGTTGGCCGCCATTACCCGTGAAAATGAGATTTCCAATTCAGTCTCCGGCATGAAAGCGCAATGCAAAGGACTTGCGACTTTTTTCAATTGATAAACATTTTACTGCGCTATATTCTTGGATTGCGTTTTTGCTCAGGAATTATAGTTACTTGAATTTTCGGTCAGACTCATGTTTTCTCTTAATTTATCGCTGTAGCCTATTCTGCTGAAGAAATGTGAGTGGGGGAATGCCTTTAGTGTCAGACTCAAACTCAGAAGGATTTGAATTTATTGCGCACATTTAAAATGACGCGTGTATGTGCCAAATTTTAGTAGCCGAGTGAAAATATTTATACGCTCATTACCAATAAAATTAACAAAAACGTTATAGAAGTCTTTTTCTTTGCAAAACGCACTGCTTTTCTTGTTAAGCTCCAGTATGAAATCATTAAAAATCTGATACATTTTGATCCACTCATGCCAAGATTTCATCGATGCAAATTGACAAGTTTATGGGAATATGCAATACAGCACTGTGTGTAATTCGAATGTGATTTCTCCATGATCGATTTGACTAATGCTTGAAGACATTTCACTGCACTGGTTATTACTCCCATATCTAATTCGTGAGCGTTATATCATTGGACTTGATGCATTATCTTCTGCTAAAATTGAATTACCGTTAATCTTTTTGATGGAATTGTAGTTGTATTTCTTATCACTAAGTTATTATATTGTTAAAAGTCAAATGAGAGAGCTCCAAAGTCCACTTTCGAAACGATTTATTACCTTTAGATTTTGAAATATCCGATCATAATGGCTAGAATATCATTTTACTGAAATTGAGCGGCAGTTTTAAATTTAATTGCACTATTGAGACTATTCCAAAAATAATATCATTATAATATCAGACATTTAAGGTCACGTTGAAGAAAACTAAGCACATACCTATATTATGAAATAAAATATCTACACCTTCTGGGATGTGTAACCTGTAGCAGTCAAAGTAATATATTTAAGCATCATTTTCGTTTGAAACTAGCAATTCCCATTATCATAGGTTCCTAGTCTTGGGTTGCTTTGAGCCAGCTCTCCATTCGGTTGCTCCATCTGTGAAATCCTTTAATGATTAGCTACTTCTGGGCTAATTTTAATCATCATCTCTTTCAATCAATCCGAGGGCTGATTTTCACAGCTCTCCACTTCATTCTTTAGTCGACTAACCTGTTCATAATTGAATAATTCTTCTTTTTTCACCCCTCAGTGTTCGCTCTATGTACTATACAACACACAAGGCCTGCCTTTGTTAGTCTCTCTTATCACTTTCCCTTGATAATTATCTTCATTGGGTGAAGCCTCAAGAGATGTTCGATTAGGTTGTGTCGTCTTCTCTTTCAAGTTTTCATCAAACGCCTCACTTCTTCCTCACTTCTCAGGACTTCTTTGTTTTTTACTCGGTCGACCTATTTCATCTCTATCAGTCTCTTAGAACATCAAATTACGAATTCTTCTAGGCTTGTCTTCCCTACGGCCTTAATGGTCCTGATTTTAAAAACTCATCCCAACTCAAAATGGCGGTTTCGGCCGATGGCTGATTTAAGGGCCACGTAATTATTTTTGTTACTTACCTTATCATCTACACCTGCAATCCACCGCGAGGGTGTGTGGCAGGGGGTGAAGATCACCAAGCATGCACAATTGACATGCAAACAAGCAACTATAGGGTCTTTTGTAAATATATTTTTAGTATCTATAGTATTTAAGGGATTAATACATGCATCATGCACTACAAACTACTCTTAAAATCTTTCCTCTACCTAACCCTTTGCTATGTTGCCTATTCTGTTCTCTTATAGTACGGGGGAAAATGCCATTTTGAATAGATCAGTACCTACGACAATCTATCTCTCTAATCTGGTTATCTTCAGTATACGATTCACTCACTGTGTTTTTTTCGAAAACTGATCCAGACATCCTCGTAAAATGTTCATTTAAGATTTTAGACCAAGTTTAAAGAGTTTAGAAGGCCGCTGTTCGATTGGACTCCAAGCGTGACACAAGATATTTCTCTTTGGTTTCGTCAACGTCACCCTCTCATTGATGTCTTGTTTCTCCCGCATCACCGACGACCACGTCCTCGTTTTAGATTGGCCACAAGTAAAATCTTTCTTTCATTTATCGAATGGAGTCGCATAAATGACCTCCACTATGATGCCCATCCGTTTCCCACCAATTTGACCCATCAAGGGCCGATTACGTCCGCGGCGCGAGGCGTAGCAACTTAAACGTCTCTCTCTCTCTGTCTGACTCCGAGGGAAATATTTCCGCCCCTCAAGAAGAACACAATGGAAGCAGAAGGGCCACGAAGTGTGTGAGTTAGAAAGAGGAATGGAGAGTATGGTGACATCAGATCAGGTCAGGCCGGGCCGACAGATTTAAAATATCTTTCATTCCTCGTACAATTATGGATATTAATAGTTGAGAATGTATTTACGTAGCTGCAAGTTGGTATAAACCTTTAAGTTTAACTAGCCAACAGCATATTTTTGCATTCTTCCTTTGTTTTTTAAATCTTTTCTAAATTTTTACAGATGACACGTCATGCATGTATAGTGTGAATTCGCCCCCTGCCACACATCTTTATGGTGGTTTGCAGGATATTATGTAGATGAAGATGTAAATGTGATGCGAGGCAATTCGCAATTACTTTAGCGGTTTACTAAACGTATGCACAACTGCTCTTCCACCGAAGGGTATCACTCTTGTTTTTTTAAAGCACTCCTCATATCCATCCATCCATCTCTTGCAAGAACTCCCCACCTTAAGTCCGCTTTTGTTCAAAGCAAAAAAATTCCATTTATGTTGCGTTTGTTCGTCGAAATAGCATTGATGAACGCATGGAAATGGAGCAAGGGCTATTTTAAGCACAGCGGTTCATGCATTCGCGAAGTTTCCCATGCAATTCGTGGTGTTACACGATGAAAATCTCGCAGTGCAATGCTCCAAGTATCAATTTGCTTAACGGCAGGCATCGTGCAAAACGGTCTTTGTGTAACGATATTTTCAAATGACGTACTTTAAAGAATATTGCCATACAACCTTGCTGCAGCACGCGGTGTAACACGCAGATGTTGATGTAAATATCTTGGCTCCGGAACGCAAAGTTTTTTTTCTCGGTGTACCCAAACACTGACATTACATTAGAAATTTTGAAAATTTTGAAATTTGTTGAAATTTTTAAAATTGAAATTTGTTAGAAATTTTGATTCTGTGTCATGGACAGTGACGTGGACAGTGTATTTTGACCTTATGATTGTTTTACTGAGGGTCTCGTTGTATTAATCCTTCCATTTTCGACGTGAATACTCTTTTAGCTTTGTAACTATTGTTTCTCTATCTCTCCTTATCATTGGCCTATCTCCTTCACCGGAACCTACCTTAATATCTATATGGCAAGAATTGAGTCACGCTAAAGACTTTGATCTTCGTTAAGGACTTCATAATAATAGCTTTGAGTGAAGTGTCAAGAAATTGTTAGCATTAGTTTGATGTGGAGCTTGGGGTTGTAGGTATTATTGAGAGGTATGGAGAATAGAGAGAAAGAATGAATTCATTTACTTGGTATATGTACCTTTGTAGAAGAATGGAGGATATTAAATCATGTAGTTGGCAGGGAAAGAGGAGGAATGAAAGTTGCCGGGAAAACTGAAATCAGCAGAGTATATGAATGGTCTCTAAATAATACAGAACCTGTGAAGATGCCGTGACTTGGCGACGGGAGGCCGCCAGCAATTACGCTTCTCAACACCCGGAGGAGAGGGCAGCGGCTCTTCTTCATATGAGTGAAGGTGGAGACCACAGTGGTCGGTACAGCGACACTCATTTCGCTACAGGAGTGGTAACATTTGCCTTAACGGCTGTAGTACTGCGATGTGGAAGGCAACATTCGGATCTCCGGGCGGGGACTACCCGAGAGAGTACATCAGTCAGGTGTGATAAGCATTTTAGGGTCAGAACATGGAATGTGAGATCACTTCGGACCGGCGGAAAATAGGAAAACCTAAAGGTGAAAATGAGGAGAATGGACCTCGGCGTATTAGGAATCAGCGAAATGAAGTAGCACGAAGAAGGAGACTTCTGGAGCGGAAGCTATAGGATTATACACACGGGATCATGAAATGGTAATGCTGGAGTAGGCATAATGCTCAGGAAGAGCGTGTGAAGAGCTTCCTGCAGTACAATGAAAGGATAATAATGGTAAGGATCGAGGCCAAACCTGTAGATACCCCAGTGGTTCAGGTTTACATGCCTACGACGGACCACGAAGATGAAGAAGTGGAAGATGTCTGCGATGATATCACGGAAGTTATAAAACATATAAGAGGAGAAGAAAACCTAATTATTTTAGGAGACTGGAACGCAGTCATCGGCGAAGGTCATGATGGAGGAATAACTGAGAAATATGGATTGGGTAATTGAAATGAAAGAGGAGAATGACTACTGGAATTCTGCACACAGCGTAAATCAATGGTTGCCAACACGTTGTTTAAATACCATTTCCTAAGAAGATACACTTGGAAAATGCCAGGAGACAGAAGAAGATTTCAAATAGACTACATTTTAGTAAAACAGAGAATTAAGAACCAGGTAAAGGACTGCAAAAGCTACCCCGGGGCCGACATCGACAGTGGCCATAATTTAGTAATGATGAAATGCCATCTAAAATTCAAGAAGTTGAAGAAAACAATAAAGAACTTATGGCTAATAGAAAAACTAAAGGAGGCTCAACACCAGCAGGCATTTCAAAAAGCAGTGAGAAACAACATAGAAGAGGACCTGACTGAGAAATCAGTGGACGACCGCTGGGAAAATATTAAATGTGGACGACAGGAAGCTGCAAAGGAAGCTCTTGGCCGAAGAAAAGTTGTTAAGAAGAAGCCAAGGATCACGGAGGAAGTCTTAGACCTGATTGAAGAAAGAAGAAAGTACAAGAATGCGGAAACTGAAGAAGGGCAGCTTTGTTACAAAAGAATAAGGAAGGAAATAAGTCGCAAAGCTGGGAAAGCTAGAGAAATATGGATGAAGAGCCTATGTGAGGATGTACAAAACCATCTTGCTCTTGGAAAGGTGGAAGCTGCTTATAGGATAGTGAGGAACCACTTCAAAGAACAGAGCTGAAGATGCAATGCCATAGGGGACAAGAATGGAGAACTTTTGATTGAAAATAAAGACTAATTGTAAGTGAAGAGATAGAAAGAATATCTGGAAGAGTTATACAACGGAAAAAATCTCAGCACGAAAGTGATTGAAGAGGAAAGCGAAGTCGAAGAGGATGATATGGGAGCATCAATTCATCTACATCTACATCTACATGATATCCTGAAAGCCACCGCGAAGGTGTGTGGCAGGGGGTGAATATCACCAAGCATGGTTGCGATTTCAATTGTTGTTTCAATTGTTTCACGTTGTAAATTCATGGTCAATTTCGGAATTTGACGCAACAGTAAAGGACCTTCGCACGAATAAGGCTTCTGGAATTGATGATATTCCTGCAAAACTAATAAAAATGCTGGAGATAAGACACTGACCATGTTTACAAGACCATCTTCGACAGGTACTCAACAGGAGTAATACCCAGGGACTTCGAGAAAAACATCACAATTCCTATTCCCAAAAAAAAGAGCGGAGAAATGCGAAAATTTTAGTACCTACTATTAGCCTGACGACACATGTGTCGAAGGTACTGACCAGGATCATCTACAGAAGAATGGGACGAAAAGCAGAGTAGTTCCTGAATGAAGATCAATTTGGATTCAGAAAAAGTAAGGGTACAAGGGAAGCAATATTGGCCCTTAGACTGCTCATAGAGAAGAGAATGGAGAAGATCAAGCCGACGTTCATTGCATTTGTGGATTTAGAGAATCTTTACTAAATTGCCCACATATTCCTAAAGTGGCACGAATGACATAAGCTGTCTTTTCCTTCCCCCAAATAAGTATTATTATTCCTACTTGTAGTTAAACAGCTGTTATTGTTAATGTTGTGCTCAACAAACAGTGTCCGTACCCTCTAAATTGTCAGAATACCCTTAAGGACACCTACAGGGCGTGTGGCGGGGGTTACTGCCAAACAGACTTTTCGAATGTGATCCTCGGGTTTTTTTGCTACTCTATGAGATTAAATTATGTTCGTAAGGTTCGCACCGAGCACGTGTGACTAAATGATTAGCGGCAATTAAGAAATATATGTTAGATAATCATCGTTAATAGGTTAAAGATGTTTAGTATTCACAAGGGTGTATTTTGCGCAAAGAATGGAAATGCGTAGTAATTACGTGTTGGTTGGGTTAGCATTAATCTACATCTACATAATACCCTACAAGCCACCATAAATTTGTGTGGCAGGGGGTGAATTCAAACCATGCATGCATTAATTACCATGCTTAAGCAAGAAATAGTAATACCTAATATACTATACTGAAATTTTCAATTTAAAATAGATAAAATAGCGAAGCAAGAATGTTAAAACATGGTGTTAGTTGGGTTACCTTAAAGTTCTTATACGAGCATGCTACTTATGCTATTCTATGCTATTCATTGATACACTCGTATTTTTGCTATTGGATATATTTACAGATATTCACATCCCTAATCTACGTAGTACCTTGCGAGCCACCTTTTGGGTGGGTGGCAGGGGGTGAAGATCACCAAACATGTACTAATTAGATACAGCTAAGAGCTATTGCTACTAAATAATGGAGGCATGTAGGTATTTTTATACAAGTAGCGTAAGCTACACTACCTAATTTACTCCTTTTATAATAACGTCTAATAGGATCCCTGTCTTTTTAATGGAAGAAATATGTAGGTATATAAATCTATCCGTAACTTTCTAGCCTTGTTTTCGTGTGTAATCGTTATTCACATTGTTACTCACTTAACCTCCTTAACGTTAAGATTAGAGAGATGGATTTACGTACTGATAGATTCAAAATGGCATTTTTACCCCGTACTATAAGAGAACAGAATAGGCGGCATATCAAAGGGATAGGCATGGGAAATATTTTAGAGTAGTCTGTAGTGCATGATGCATGTGTTAATCCCTTAAATACTGTAGATACTAACAATCTAGTTGCATGAGACCCTATAGTTGCTTGTTTGCATGTCGGTAGTGCATGCTTGGTGATCTTCACCCCCTGCCACACACCCTCGCGGTGGCTTGCAGGGTATCGCGTAGATGTAGATGTAGATGAACCTCTACTAGCTCGTTTACAGTTTACATGAAGCTTGGGTAATACGCATAACTGCGAAATAAGTCACAGCATGTTCGAGCAGCAGCAGCAGACTTTTATACCAAGCAGCTTTCCGGGCCGAAAAAGTGCGAGGGACCATCTTTTATCCCCCTCCCCGTACGACAATCCCTCCGGCAGCGGTGAACGGCACAACCCCCGACGAGCCGAGGCATCAATTAGGAATATTGCTCGCATTTTCCTGCGCGGCGGGGGAGGGAGGGGAGCGAGTGAGTTTACGGCCGGGCGAAGAGGAGATGGAAGTGTTGTCTGCCGTGCCGTATTGATCCCAGGGCAGGCGAGAGGGGAAACAGAGCTAGCAGAGCCCCGAGGACGATGGCACCGCCATCTCTCGGCGGCGCTGCCAAGTTTACCTCCCCCGTGGCGAGAGAGCGACCGAGATAGAGAGAAATGTTCTTTGTTCGACGAGCGCGCTGCATGGGAGGGAAGGAGTGCTTGTCTGTCGTGAGCTCCCTGCAGATAAGAGAGGGGGAGACTTTGGGAGGGGGAGGAGAGTATTGAGGAGGTGGAATGGGGACACTGGGGAAGAGGAGGAGGGGGGGGTCTGACTGACGCAATCCTCCCCGACCAAATCCTTCGTTAATCAGTTGTATATGCTTTCCCGAGCAAGTCAAGGCTGCCAACCCGACGGATTTTAACCTCTCGGCAGTCTCTGCTCTCAGCGAGGCAATTTCGATCCCGAATTGCGACGCGTCGCCACGGGAGACGCCAACGGCGGGGAGGGGGGCGGGGTGAACCTCCATCCTGTGCCCCCCCTCCCCCCAGCCCCTCCTCACAGCTAACGTTGCCTCTGTGAGCAGAGGAACGAGTCAGAAGCGCAGTGGTGGAAGGGAAGCAGAAATCTCGGTTGTGCCTCTAGCTGGGCATACTGAATGAATGCCGATTCACACGATGGCATACATTGCGCATTCTAATGCCAGTTGGGTTGCGCAGAGAAGATATCATCTACATTTAGATTATGCACAACAAGACACCGGTAGGGTGTGTGGCAGAGGGTGAAAAATCACGCACCATGCATCATAAATCTGTGGTAATAAGTTTACACATACTACAATGCAGCTATGGAAAAAGTACCACACCTTGCATACACTACTTACATGTGTCTAGGTTGATGTTTGAGGTTTGAGGTTACAATGCTAATACCTTGAGGAAAATATTTGATGTATAGTTAAGATACAGCTGTAGTTGTAGTATAGTTGAAGTGCTAGCTGTAGATGGAATGAATCGCTAATTTCTACAAAGTAATGTAATAGTTATCGATTTAATCATTTTCATAAATACATAAAGTTATTAATTTATAATTGTTAGAGGATGAACATGCTAAAAATCACTACATTCTTATGTCTGAATCAATATCTGCATGGCCTACTCTGATTTCTCCTTGTATCTGAAACTACTGACTACTTTGCAATCCACCCTTGTGAGTATTTGGCAGGGGGTGAGTGCCATCCAACATGCACTTAAGTTTACTTATACTACCTACCTAAATAAAGATTGCCATGAATATCACACGGGGAACACAGGATATTCTAACTTTCATCCGACATTCATTTGAAAAGTACTAAAAACTTGCATTATTCATATTAATATTTCATGCAGACGTGCTTTAATCCTAAAAAAATCCATCATCTCAATCACATATGTTTGTTTCGTTAATCCGTATTAATCTACATCTACGTAATATCCTACAAGTCAGCATAAAGGTTTATGGCAGGGGGTATATTAATACCAAACATGCATTACATATCGTGCATAAAAAGGATTAGTAATAATACTCTAGTCTAAACTTCACAATTTAAAAAGATAAAATTAACAAAGGAAGCATGGAAAAACATGTTGTTAGTTAGGTAAGATTTGAGTCCTTATACCAACATGCAACTACCTATGTTATCCATTGATACACTCGTATTTATGCTATTGGATATATTTACCGCTCTTTAAATCCTTAATTGTACGAGGAAAGAAGGACATTTTGAATTTATCAGTTCGGCAATCAATTCATTCCCTAATTTTGTGATTATGGTCCTTACTAACATGGCAAGTTGGAGTTTGCAAAATATTTTAACGTCATTGGTGAAAATATTATCTTGCGATTTATTTAAGATATTTAGTCTAAATTTCGATCAAATCTGATGTGTGCAAATTCATTCTTCATTTTAAGGTAAATTTATGCAATTATCATCGTGTGAGAAGTTTTGAAGTTGTTATGGTCCCAAATTGTTTGAGGGAAGGACGAAAATTTGAAACTACGTGTGGTGCATTCTATTTCTCTCGTCCTAATCTTGTATGTTTGCTTTGATATTTTTATCTTTTTTTTTAATAATGTAGTTTAGAACAGTATATAAATACTAATCCTTTTTTATGCATGATATGTAGTGCATGTTTGGTGAGAATTCACCCGCTGCCACACATCTTTATGGTGGCTTGCAGGTTATTATGTAGATGTAGATGTATGATGCAACGAACATTTTTATGTGACTCTCCGTCATAGATATCTCCACAACTTTTATGCCATATGTCTTGCTGTTTTAAGTATTTTCTGGCATATAACCTGCAATAAACTGAGGCAATTGCTCTCTGAGAAGTCTTTTTTTGCAGTATATATCTTGGTTTGAGCTTATCGATAGTCTGTAATTATAAATTATATTACGTTTAAAGTACTTCATTTCCGAATTGAATTCATTCGACCTAACATTACGACCTGAGTTATAGCTAATAACGATTCTAGGATGTGAGTGACGACAGTGTCTTCAGGTGAGTCACCTTCTGCCACACTCCCTCGTTGTACCTCGCAGGGTTCTATACAATTAAACTTCTTAATCCTTTGCGGCATTACTTTCTATACCATATGTTCCTTTGAACTCTTGGAAAGAGTTTCTTGATCTACGTCTGCATCTTACGTTGGCAGATGTTGATATTAAGAAAATTGGGTCGAAGGGACCATCCATTATTACATAACGCTGATTTTCCACTTATATCTCCTCCTATTATTCTACGTAAAATTCCCGATGGTTTCCTAAATTATCTAACGCTGCCAATGAACACATTTTTTGTGAATGAAGTAACAGGCATTATTTTTACCTATGCATCACATTTTTTTCTAAATACCATTTTGTATGTATTTACAAGTCAGCATAAGTATTATACGAACAAATAATGTGTTAATAATGTCTTTCTCCTAGCGCAATGGAAGTTTGAACCTCACTTCCTTTCGAAGATCCATCGTAGCATTTGACCCTTTAGCATTACGTAATATATGTGCAACCTCCGTCTGCAGACATTCTATGTGAAATACTTACCATGAGTCGGGGACTAATAACCCAAGTGAACTACTACAAAAGTTGGTAGCAGCAGCCATGCATCGTTAAAGACCGCCAGCTAAAGTCATATAGGAAAGGAGGGAAACGTGGAAGGAAAAGAAATTTAAAAAAACATGGAGGAGTGAAACTCTGTGTCGGATTTGGCCCTTCTCTTAACGAAAGGAACATCTACATCTACATAATACCCTGCAAGCCACCATAAAGGTGCGTGGCAGGGGTTAAATTTTCACCAAACATGCACTACATATCAAGCATAATATAGGATTAGTATTAATATATTATTCTAAACTTCTCTGTTTAAAAAGATAAAAATAGAAAAGTAAGCATGCAAAAACATGCTGTTAGTTGGGTTACCTTCAAGTCCTTATACCAACATGCAACTACCTATGCAATGGATTGATTCACTCGCATTGGACATATTTACCGTTATTCATATCTCTAATTGTACGAGGAAAAAAGGACATTTTGAATCTGTCAGTTCGGCAATCAATTTCTCTTATTTTGTGAAAATGGTCTAGCCTACCATAGTAAGTTGGGGTTCGCAAAATATTTTTAACGTCATCACTGAAAATATTATCTTGGAATTTATTTAGGAAAATAATTCTAAATTTTAACCTGCGATCTGAGAATGATTCCCATTTTAATTCATCATTCATTTAGACTGGTTACGCTAGTATGGTTATCGTATAGTCCCTTTACAAATCTTGCCGATCTTCGCTGTACATGTTCAAGAGCATTATTTAGAACGATTTCGAGGGATCCCATATACTGGCAGAGTATTTCTAATGGGGTCTAACAAAGGAAAAGTAGCTGATTTCTCGTACATGATTGTCACATTTACCCAATTCTCTTTCGATGAATCCCAGTTTACAATTACATTGCCCCATTATTTCACGTATGTGTTTACCCCAGGAAAGATCATTTGTCAGTCTTATTCCAAGATATTCAATGGATTCCACGTTTGTTAATTCATCATTACTTATTTTGTACGTGCTAGAAGGAGAACAATTCTTTTTCCAAAAATTCAATACCACGCATTTTTAAAAATTTAATTCTAGCTGCCATATATCACAACATTTTTCAATTGCTTGTAGGGCAATATTTAAATATTCTTAATCATTTGGGCAGAGAATTTCCCTGTACACTACTGCGTCATCGGAAAATAGACTTACTTTTGACCACCTGATTGAAATCATTTATGTAGAGAAGGAACAAAATCCCAAGGTTTTACGTTACGTCCGAGAGTGTTCGGCACTTTTATTGG
The DNA here is from genome assembly GCA_933228895.1 of Platycnemis pennipes. NCBI lineage: Eukaryota > Metazoa > Arthropoda > Insecta > Odonata > Platycnemididae > Platycnemis > Platycnemis pennipes. Next base: position 111,680,873 of record OW121853.1, read on the forward strand.
TTTTCACATGTCGCTCCAACAGGGATCGGTGAGGTAAAGTTGTGTTCGACCAAAAGATTGTTTTTTGATGGGTGAGAGATGAGTTCATCTCATACTAAGCCATCGGCCACTTTTTTACTTTTAGATTTTAGGTGCCTACCACCTAAAATCCCAAGCCAAAAAGACCCAACAAGTAGAGTAGGGTCAAGGGTACCTAAAGGGTCAAGGGTTCCTTTTGTACATAAATGACATCCATAAGGTGGTAAAAAGTAAGTTTCGTCTATTTGCCGATGACGCAGTAGTATACAGGGATATTCTATGCCCAAACGATAAAGAATATTTAAATATTGCCCTACAAGCAATTGAAACTTGGTGTGATACATGGCAGTTAGAACTAAAATTTTAAAAATTTCTTGTAATGAATTTTTGGAAAAGGAATAGCTGTCCTCCTAGCACTTACAAAAAAAGTAATAATGAACTACCAAACGTGGAATCCATTAAATATCTTGGAATAAGACTGACACATGATCTTTCCTGGGGTAAACACATACGTGAAATAATGGGTCAAGCGAATCGTAAACTGGGATTCGTCAAAAGAGTACTGGGTAAATGTGACGATCATGTACGAGAAATCAGCTACTTTTCCCTTGTTAGACCTCATTTGGAATATGCTGCCAGTGTATGGGATCCCTACGAAATCGGTCTAAATAACGAACTTGAACGTGTACAGCGAAGATCGGCAATTATGTAAAGGGCCGGTACGATAACCTTAATAGCGTAACCAGTCTATTAACTGAATTAAATTGGGAATCATTCCCAGATCGCAGGTTGACTTAATTTCTTAAATAAATTCCAAGATAATATTTTCAGTGATGAATTCTGTGATTATGGTCCAGTCTACCATAGTAAGTTGGGGTCCGCAAAATATTTTTAACATCATCACTGAAAATATGGTCTTGGAATTTATTTAAGAGATTAAGTCTAAATTTCAACCTGCGATCTGACAATGATTCCCAATTTAATTCATTTAATAGACTGGTTACGCTAATAAGGTTATCATACCGGCCCTTTACAAATCTTACCGATCTTCGCTGCACACGTTCAAGTTCGTTATTTAGACCGATTAATAGGGATCTCATACACTGGCAGCATATTCCAAATGAGGTCTTACAAGGGAAAAGTAGCTGATTTCTCGTACATGATCGTCACATTTACCCAGTTCTCTTTTGACGAATCCCAGTTAACGATTCGCTTGCCCCATTATTTCACGAATGTGTTTACCCCAGGAAAGATCATGTGTCACAGCGTGGCGCTTAGAAGTAATACCAACGTTGAATGGTGAATCTGTACACCAATTTGACTCGAAGGAGGGATTTTAGGACTCAAGCAGGGGAAGGGAGACTGTAGTTGAGTTTCTGAATATGACTATTTTAGCAGTCATTCGTGAGGAAAATACGCATTTGGAAGTGTACAAATTGAGTTTGGTGGGACGGGATTGCCTCAGAATCCTCTTCATTTGTTTACATTTCCACTCCATTCACCCCAAGCAAGCAAAGTGAACGAAAGCAGCCACTCGCGGAGTGTGTTCCGCTTCAAGGACGAAAATATTTACCTTTCCTCAGAATACCGCAGTTTCTGAGCGTGACAATGCATAAGATGTTTTTGAGGAAAACGGAGCTCGAATACAGTCTCGGTGTCGCCAGCGATAATATTTTAAGCGTAGAGCTTCCTCCTTTGAGGTTCACTAACAACTGTGTTCGGATTATTTCATTAAAAGTTTATGTATCACCTTGAAGTCATGTGGAATGATTTATGATTGCAATAGCTTTATGCCGGATGACTTCGCGTTAGGTGGGGAAAAAGTGGAATATGCCTCCAGTGTTTGGGAACCGTCGGAAAAGGTATTGAAAAGGGATTAGTTATAATTCTGAAAATTATTTTTGGGGAGTAAGAGTAAATTCATTGCTTGAGACAATGGGTGGGATGAACCTTCAAACACAAAGATAGCCAAGCGAGACTGCAGCTTTTGCAGAAATATTGGATTGACGGAATTGGGAATTAGAGTTTGGATTCTTTCAGGATTGAAACCTGTGTGCATGAAATATTTATATTTATATTTTATGTTCGTTGTACTTCTCAAATGTTTATCAACATGTTGGATGATAAATAGAATTTGTAGCGTGTCCTGCATGATTATGTTATAAATCATTCCTAACGTATGCCATGTATGTTTGCTGACAACTCAACCCCTGCCTTACACTGTCGAGGTGGCTTGTAGTGTAGTCATAAGATAAAGATAGTTATACAGAGAATGCTACCGCAAGTGACTTTCAATCAATTCATCGGGATATATGAAATGAGGCGAAAAAAAACTTGTTTTACCGATACACTCATTACATAGAAAGTATTTTTTTATCTACTGCGCCTTAAGTTTACTCGGACCATGATTCGTGGAAACATACTAAGCACAAGTTCTTAGTTTATCCCGATTCCCATAAATGCTTTTTGATGTCATCACAGACAAGCCCCGTGTTTTGGTGTATAGGTTATTTATTTTTATTTTCAAAACACCGGGTTTTCCTCCACCCTTCGTCCGTTGCATGAATAATTTCTACCCCTACCAAATTACTCACCTCTTGTAAAAGTATATCCAAATGACTTTAGCTGTCGGTTGTCTACCCCGAATAATAGTTTGAAGATTGCCCGTCACCACAATCAATCAGTAGGTTTAGCTCTTTATCATAATCGGAAAAGTATATTTAACTCTGTTAACTGCGCAAATATGTCCCATCAAGTTCTGATATGTTTCTTCTGAAATGGAAGTTTGTTTTAGTTAGAGTATTTTATTAGATTGGAGGCGTTGAAGTTTCACAATCGCTATGTTTGCACAAATGCGTCATCTGCAAGTGGCCCTAATAACTAGTTCATATCAACCGCAAAGTAGGGCTCATTTTTCGATCTAAAATTATGTAAAAATAAATTTTGTAGGACATTGGCCAAATGCATGTACCTACATAGTGAGGACTGGATTTCCGGATATGCCAAGGTTTTTTCACTAACCCGTATGGATAAATATGTTTCACCTTGGATTTAGTGCCAGCTAATGGAATAACGAACTGGATTTTTTTCATCTTTAGGAATGCTGACACTCTTAAAATTGAATTGGTTGGAATAGTACAAGTTACTTGTGAAGTACCGCTTATGCCTGAGAGCATTGATAAGATCTTTTGTTTTAGTTTTGAAGATATGTAAAGAGTTTGTGGCGGTTGATGGAGTTGGGGCTTTCCACCCCGAGAGTCCCGGATCAATTCTTGGCAGTGTCAGCGGTATACCGGTCCCTAGTTGAGAGCTGAGTGGAATTTCTACCTCCACTAACTTGTTCCCCTATTCTGAAAGTATCAAATTCCTTCAGCTCTCGGTCGTCTCCCCCGAATAATAGTTTGAAGGTTGTCTGTCACCACAGCAATCACTAGGTTTAGCTCTTTATTATAGTCACCACAAGCAAGTAGTAGGTTTACCTCACCATCATGATCTCATCAGTATATTTTAATACTGTTCATTGTTGGAATAAAAGTAAATGAAGGCTATATAGAATTAAATAAAGAGACTAGATTTTATCGAAGAAATTTGCTTAACTTACCACTCGAGAGGTGGAATTGACCTTATTCATATTTTTTATGCAATACTAGTGACAAAAAAAGGAAAAATGATCATGGTTTACGGAATTTAATTTTAGTTTCTAACCCAAAGAATCCATTTAGCGTAGACCGTAATAAAGATTAGTAACTGTCTCGGAACTAACTAAAACATTTTGCCGGGTTCTAGAGATGATTTGCCGTAAGGGAATGGATCAACAATAGTCATGCACTGGTGCAAAGGGTAGCCAGACCACGCACAGTTAGGTACGTGGCACATTCCATGCCTCACTTGTACATAACGGAACTGAGAAAGTGTCGAATGGAGGCCAGAGTCGTTATAAACCTACTCTGAACGGAAGATCTAGGGCTCCACCATTTTACATTCCATGGACGGCCAGGATCTCGACCGCATTTTACACATATATGTCTACCATAATACCCTGCAAGCCATCGCCAGAGCGTTTGGCAGTGGGTGAACCATCACCATAAACGCATTATCAATCAGATTACTACCATGCAGGCAGGCAAAAAAATACTACATCTACGCGATACCCTGTAAGCCACCGTGAGCGTGTGTGGCAGGGGGTGAAGATCACCAAGCCTGCACTATAGACATGCAAACATACTACTATTGGGTCTCAGGCAACTAAATTGTTAGTACCTATCTACATAGAAATTAAGGGATTGGTTGTTAATACATGCATCATGCACTACAGGCAACTTTACAATCTTTTCCTTACCTATCCCTTTGCAATGCTCCCTATGCTGTTCTCTTGTAGTACGGGGGAAGAATGACATTTTGAATCTATCAATACGACAATATATCTCTCTACTCTTATTTATCTGGTCAAATGTAGCATAATAAGTGTTTTTAATATACCTTTAATATACCTAACATCTTCAGTAATACTATCCGATTAAAATTTTAGTAAGAGATTTAATCTGCACTTTAACCTTATGCATGATATGTAGTGCATGTTTGGTGAAAAATCACCCCCTGCCACACACCCTTGTGGTGGCTTGCAGGGTATTATGTAGATGTAGATAGATGTAACCTCGCTCTGATAATGATTCCCACCGTAATTCTTGTATTAATAATGATACTACTCCACGGACACTTGAAAATGAGGGGCAGTGTTGCCATCCCGAGGAAAATATTAGGTAGACATGCTGCTACGAGACACGGGAAATGTTAGCTACAAATGGCACTTAATTGTTAGTTCTTTCAAAGTAATGTAATGGGTTTGGATTAGTCAGTCATTTCCAAAAATAAATAAAATTATTAATATATATTTCTTAGAACAAGCATGAGTTAGCAACATTTTATAGAGAATGGATGGTTACACGTACTGTGCACTTATGTACAATTGCTCAATACACTTCAAACCACCGCGATGATGTATCGTGTTCGGTGTCTCCCCGCCAGACATGCATAATCGAGTATTACATAACCCAATTGCTGGTAGGTACGCTTGCAGTTTCCCCGATATGTCTCACAATGCACCTTCCTACTCTAAACAATCTTCCTGGGTGACGCACACTTATAATAATATTTTTCGCTTCGTACCAAACAGGCGAGGATATATCCAAAACATCTGAACTCATCCCTTGCACATAGAATTTTAGTTAGACTTAAATAATAATACTAAAATGCATACTACCTCTCTATAACAATTGTGTATGCTCTAACTACGACCTTATTCATCATTTTTCCTTATTGTTCTCGAAAAAAAGTTTTTATCCTCTCTTCTTGTTATCCACCTCTCATATTTTATTTTACTATGCCATCACACTCTTCAACTTGACTTTCACACGGTAGCAAATGGACATTAAGCTGCGGATGGCGAAATCGATTGATACCTGCGTAGAGATATGGTGACCATAGATGCCGGTTTATCACAATGGGTAATTAGCTGATCTGACTTTGGTGTGGAATATTGTTTGGAAATACTTCCTTCCTTATTCTTACTTCCTTTTATACTTCTTATTGTGTGGAAATACTTCCAGGGGTTTTTCCGTTGGATCTGACGTAAGCAGGGAGCTGTCTGAAAATCTCCGCATAACTACTCCAATATGTTAGATACATCTACATCTATGTAATAACCTGAGAGCCGCCACGAGGGTGTGTGGCAGGAGGTGAAAATTACCAAGCATGCACTATTGACATACAACTAGGATATTTAATGGAGACATGCTAGATAATATCGTCACATGCAGCTAGATCTAGATGGCTAGTATCTACATAATAAGAAATCGATTATTGGTTGTTATTACATACATCATGCACTTCAGACTGACTATATTTCACGTACCTATCCCTTTGCTACTCTCTTAAAGTACGCGGGAAAAATGAGATTTTAAATCTATCGGTACGGCAATATATCTCTCTAATCTTGTTAATCAGATCAAACCTGGTTCTTAAATATATCTAACGTCTTCTGTGAACATATCGATTTCGAATTTACTTAAAAGGTTTAACCTAAAATTTAACCTACGATCAGGTAGTGATTCCCATCCTAGTTCTTCTATTAAACTCGTAACACTCGTAATACAATTATCATAACGGTCTTTAACAATCTAGCGGATCTCCTTTGCACACGCTCCTATTCTTTTATCATGCCTTCCTCGTAAAGTGAAAGGTAGTGAAAGTATTGAACATATTTTTGAAGTAATTGAAATTCGGTTAACAAGTTGACCAGTTTAAAGGGTTCTATAACATACGTATTGGCCGTCACTTAGTTTAACCGGAGCAGGTTAGTGCCGAAGCCAAAAACAACCCTTTCTCCTTACCCTTCCATTCCCATCCTTGTATGTACTCTTCCTACCGGTCTGGAGAGCCTTTAAGTGGGAGATAGACTTGACACCACAGGTGATGGTTAGTAATATTTGTCTGCTTTGCCACACACAGCATACGCTAAGGTATTTTTATCCTACGTCCAATAATGGACAAAACCTGTATTCGTATCTGTCAATTTTATAGATGGAGGAAGTAACGCAATTGAGTACTTAACAGGCACGTAGACAGGGGGAAATGCGACAACGCTTGCCGGCATGATTTTCTTGCTAATGCTCTCGATTTTTTATAGTTTTGAACTAACTATTTTGTTTTCCTTTACCGATAGACCCCGTCCTGCATTTTTCATCCTAGCGTGGCATACCCTTTGTCGCTTTAGTGATATCCTAGCCTCCGCGTTATACCACCTTGGCTCTGTATTATCAGTTATGAATTTACTTGGTATTTATTTGTTAACTGCTTTACGGGACACCTCAAGAAATTCTCTCCACGAATCCACTGTATCTAATCCTTTGCTTTGTTTGCTGAATATATTAAACGATTCCCTTAATTCCTCTTACATTTCGTCGTAATTAATGTTTGCTCGAAAAAAGCAGAAAAGCCTTAATTACATGAAAGTGGCGCTACAGTATGTTGTTATCATTGGCAACGGAACTTGTGACGGAACGTGCTTACTAGCCTATTTACTAACTTAATTAAGAAATATATCTAACTAAGGTCCTTCTTATATTTTTTGTGTAATCTAAATATTTTATTGGTTATTGATGTGGTGTAATTAATACCAATGCTTCCGAATGGTAGCAGCGTCATTCTTGCCAAACAGTTTTCAAAAATATCAATAATAATAAAATTAAAAAAAGTTGTATTTGCAAGGGGATGCAAGGGAATAGTTTAAAACTAAGTGAAAAAATATTTAACCTATTTTAGAATACATACTAGCGGGATTGAGCATGTATTCTCACTTAATAAATTAAACGTGGCAACAACACGTCATTCATGTTTCAAAGTCAAAATGAGTTAAAAGAGCTTGTAAAAAAATAGAATACAACTACAACGCGCTATATAATTTCATACTCATACAATTATTGTTATGCGTTATCACCCTATGGATGATTTTCCATATAGGTGTTTTTCTGGATCGGTATTTATGCAATAAATAACATAGATCTCCTTAAGGGATTTTGAATCGCGGAGTCACGGTGGATCCTTTAAGGATTGGTCAAATTTGAATTAGTAGTATTGAAATTAACGCTAGAACGCAGTGTCGTATTCGTTTGTTTCAGCGACTTCCATCAGTGTTTTGTTAATATTTGCAATGCGTAATGGGAATATAACATCACGGGATGAAAAATAAAATTCAATAGAAGTCCCCTCCCTTTTCCTACGGACTATTACGGCATATTGTTTAATGAAAATAGCACCGCATTCGAGTAAACGGTCATTAAAAAATATAGAAATTATAGTAATAATGCATTAAATATGGAGTATAAAAAATTTGCAAACTCTGCGCTAAATAACGGTGAAGGCGAATATCCCATTTAACTCACGAAGGGACGCGTCGTCGGTGTTTGGCTTAAGTCAAGGAATTCCTTGCGGATTTTCGCAGTCCCTCAAATCGTGGAAGTCTAGCACTGGTGTAAAGGCCGTTTTACACGGTAATTGAAACTGCGCAACTTGATGTTGATTCTGTTTGAGCAGTCGTAAGCGAAAGTCCGTGACGTAGAAAATTGTGAGGCAGCTTGCTTGACAGCTTTACACGGTGCAATCGTCGGTATCGCATAACGTCAAGATCTGTTAAGTAGCAATTAATTGGACGTGAAAGATGCGATTAATTACCATCACTTTAAAATATGTTTTAAGCCATATTCTAAACATAGTAGTGGAGACCCTAGTCCCATATACTTAGCCCAAAATTTGCACCACGAACGATCGGATTTGGGCCAAGGTTACGAGTTCTTCTGTTACGAACGAAATTTAAGCTTCCACGTGATTAATTGCCCAGATCATCATTATTGAACTTTATTCTCTACCTAAGGAGTTGAGTGCAAACAAAAACGCCCAAATCAATCGTCAACAACCTATTTAATTGCTAGAATTCCCCAGGCAGTTCGTTGCCGCTACATATACACCATCTAGTGAGAGAAATAAACTTCTAACTTGCGCGAACTCATGCATCAGATTAGAACATGTTCTAATTTGCTCGCAAGCGTTCGTGCAGTGGCGCTGCCTGTCCTCGCAAATCGTCGCTTTACACGGCGCAATACTTCGTACGTAAGTGTTCTCACAACAGCCTGCGCAGTATCAATGACCGTGAAAAACGCCCTTTAGAATCTTTTTTTGATAATGATGCTAATATGATCGATGGGGTTCTATGTGACTTATCTTAACGGTGATGGAACTCATAATGGCATTTTAGAATATTATGTTTAATATATTTAACGTCCTACAGTGGAACTTCTTTGGTGTATTGGTTTATCGGGTAAAGAAAGTAAGTGTAAGTTTGACTTTGTGCTTCTATTTCTTGTGGGAATTGTTTTTGCTCCTAGAGGAAGTATGTCCTAGAGCAATGTTTTCCTTTCTTTCTTATTTCTTTGTCCTTCACGGTGAATGTTGAATAATTACTAATTTTCTCACTCCCCATCGTTTTTGGTAGTTAACTTAATTGGTAATTATTTTTGCGTAAGTGAGATACTTCAGCAACAATTTGATCTTCTTCAGGAATTCTGTTGTGGAGATGACGGTAGCGATGCCATTATCTGTGTGTATATACGTGGGTGTCTGCGTAGGACTTAAAATCCCTCAACATCTTTTCCTTCTACCAAGGACATACAGGGTGGATTGCAAGAACGAGGTTTAAACCGCGGTTTAAGCGGTGGCTAGGGAAAATGGCCGAAACCGCGGTTTTTTGCTTGCATGAACGAGTTTTACGTCAGACGTCATCTAAACCGCGGTTCAAAAGCCGCCAATTTCCGAAACTCCTGCTGGGTAGGTTTAAGCCGCGGTCTGCGTTCGCGAGAGACACCAAACATGGCCGGCCGACAGTTTTTTGATGTTCGTGAGGCGAGGAAATAGAAGAAATTACAGATATTAAGGATGCAGACGTTCCACCAATAAGGATAAACAGATTAATTAGGGACCGAAGTAATCTATTTTTATCATACATCGATTCAGAGTTTGAACAGAGGTAAAGATTTAATAAAGAAGTAACTCATCAGCTATTGGGAGAAACGAACTATCATGTTAGACTTTCGACGGACCGCTGGGGATTCCAAGTGCCACCAATTATTCAATTGCTTATGTTATTAAGGTCTTTCGCCACTGCAAGTTTTGTTTTAAGGCTTTAGGTGATCATATTGGTGTTCATGAATCGATTTTAGGTGCTTAAGGAATGTACGCGAAGCTTTGTGCTCATTGGAGCCAAATATTACCAAATTCCCCTTAACTGCCGCAGAATTACATGATGTGATAGCTGGATTTTCTCTTTTATCAGGGTGGGCATGAATTACATTTGAAATGTGAAGTAACGTTAATAAAAATAACGATAAATAGGTTGCACTTGCACAGTTGATTGATGATTAAAAATCGTGCTCCAAATTTAGTGAAATTACCCATTCTTAGCTGTTAACCTATGGGAAAAACCTCTAAATATTTCCGCTAGTGCTTTTCGGAAAATGTATGGAGTTAACACAGAACTATTCGATTTATTATATGCCTAATTTTATTAGGAACAAATTCCCTGACATTGATTCTCTAGACTACACGCACATTAAAATTTCCTGCCCAGACGTACGTCAATATAAACGGACATTATTCAATCTGTGTACAAATAATAGGTTGAAAATAGGGTTATTTATTTATTTCTTTTAGCGCTTAATGTTCAATCGACATATACATAATGACAGGACGAACAATCAAAAAATATAAGTACAAAAATAAGGAATAAATTGGTTACAGTCACAAAAACTTAACTACCTTGATCATTAAGTCACTTCACAAACAAATTCTTCGCTTCTTTTAAAAAGTTGTCTTTCCTTGCATAAAAGTCCAGTTCAAATTGAAATACCTTATTCTTTTGGGTTATTGACATAATTTCCACAAATATCTTTCAATTACTCCTTTTACCTATTCAATGTGGTCGTGTAATACGCCTTACTCTCTAGTATTACATACTCTGGTATAATAGAGATCAGGAGTTTTCGTTTCGTCCACTGCACATTTTCACTAGATATCACTCACATGCATCCAAACTGAAAGTTCGCGGTGTTTATTTACGTCGCTAAGGAGCTTACAATTGCTTTTCGGGAAAAAAATGACAGTAGCCAGCGTTGTCACATAATCAACAACGGCAGGCCGCGGTTTTCATAGACCGCGACGAAACCTTGTTTATGCAAGCGGAAGGAAGATCGCGTCCAGGCCGCGGCTTATGAAGGTGCCGTCTAAACCACGGCTTGAACCTCGTTTCTGCAATCCACCCACAGAGTTCCAAAGGCTTTTTCCTTAACATCCGCAACTTTATGGCGTAATGAATCACTCCACGGAGCGAGATTTCTTCGTAGGTTGCTAGCTCTTTCTTGAGCACTGTTCGGACGGATAAAAAAATTGAGTCCCTTGGCCAACATTAAGGCCGTTTTACACGGTCATTGATACTGCGCAGGCTGTTGCGAGAACACTTACGTACGAAATATTGCGCCGTGTAAAGCGACGATTTGCGAGGACAGGCAGCGCCACTGCGTGGACGCTTGCGAGCAAATTAGAACATGTTCTAATCTGATGCATGAGTTCGCGCAAGTTAGAAGTTTATTTCTCTCACTAGATGGTGCAGATGTAGCGGCAACGAACTATCACGGGAATTCTAGCAATTAAATATGTTGTTGACGCGTGAGTTGGGTGTTTTTGTTTGCACTCAACTACTTAGGTAGAGAATAAAGTTCAATAATGATGATCTGGGTGATTAATCACGTGGAAGCTTAAATTTCGTTCGTAAGGAATGAGCCTGTTACATTGGTCCACGTCCGTTCGTTCGTGGTGCAAATTTTGGACTAAATATACGGGACTAGGGTCTCCACTATTATGTTAAGACTATGGCTGTAAACATATTTTAAAGTGTTGGTAATTTATCACATCTTTCACGTCAAATTATTTGCTACTTAACGGATCTTGACGTTATGCGATATATTGACGGTATTACCGCTACTGAATGGTATATTGTCACTACATAATGCACCGTCGATTGCACCGTGTAAAGCTGTGAAGCAAGCGTCCTCGCAATTTTCTACGTCACGGACTTTCGTAGACGACTGCTCAAACGGAATCAACATCAACTTGCGCAGTTTCAATGACAGTGTAAAACGGCCTTTATCGTGGCTGCGTCACTTAATTGAATCCTCGCCAGGTTGTGGATGATTTCCGAGTCATTCACCAGAAGTTTATGATGCTCCGTCCCTTAAAGACTGTGGAATATGTAATTTTGACTGCATGTGACTGACGGCAAGCTATACAGCGAGATAAAGGCGATCGACATTGTCTCAGCGTCGACATTTCTCTAACAAATAACCTATTTATATCAATAAAATAACAGCATTTTTTCTGTCTGTTACCTACACTCTTTGTTCGCTTTTCACAGAAAAACCGTTTTCCGGGTTTCGATGAAACTTATGCTCATTGCTATCTGTTAGTTGTGGAATTTACTTTAGCTTTCAAAAATAATCATCCGCCATATCATATAAATTTGAAATTATATTTACACTTTTTATATTTATAAATGAGGTTTTCCGTTTTTAGAGTACGCAATTTTTCTTCTTTCCCTCATTGAACTACTTAATGCTGTTCTTGGTCTCTTTCGTTTTACTTTATTTGAGGAATAAAACTTAAAATCTTTTTAATCTTGCAGTTTTTTATGCTTCGCAATCCATATTTTTTGAAAAGGGTTTTTTTTTTAATATGTCAAAATTTATTGCGAGCGTTGCCATTGCCAATACCTACCATTACTGCCGCCGAATGGCAATATTGATGATACTTAATAAGTTTGTCCTAGAGAACTGCCATGAACTGTATTGTGTTCTCAAGAAGAGGTTAGATGGTAACAAACGCGGCATCACAGGCAATTCGTGTAGAAATTTCAGCCATTTTATTCGGATAAAGACGTTATAGATCACTACTCACGGATAAAATTGTTTCTCACGCGGCAAAACTAAGAGTACTGAAATGACTAATGGAATGCATTATAAAAATTTGTCATATAAACAGTACGAAGTGAACATATACGGAAACAAATTACAAACTGCAATAACCGCAAACTAATACGCCTATTATGTATTTTAAATTGGCGAAATATATACAGGTTTAAACGAATAGAATAATAATGCTTCCCTAAAATATCCTTAGGTAGATTATCTGACCTACTTGCCACGAATTGCGACCCTCCTGCCGTTTTTAATGTTTTATTGCACTTAAGATCTCTCTGAGACGGCATAGGAAATGCAATGTTTTGTGTCGAGGAGGTGGTACCGAATGTTTACCAAATACCCCCATTCCGTCTTTGTTGTCACCCGTAGGCTAGCATGCGCATGGCCTTTCCTGTACCTTCTATCATCCACGGTTTCTCGCTGACTGACGGGTGTGAAAAAGTATTCCCATTTTGTAAAGGCTTCAGCTTCTGACGGTTAGCATGCATTTACATTGGCTAAATAATATTTAGAATCCAAATTGACTTTGAACCATAGGCAGATTTTAAACATTTTCGGCATGGACTCTTATTGTGAAGTGTCAAAACTGCTTATTACTATGTATTATTGTGATTTATCTCCTACTTGTAGGATTTCAGCTGGCACCTCTGCTAGTCTATCATAACTGCTCCAAAACTAAATTCTCGTTCGCCTTCCCTTCCAATACTACTACTATTGAATATTGGCAACGGAATAAGAAATAGGAGCCCGGATGGAGAGGCCATTGGTGTCTCAAAGCGTATGATGAAGTGATTGTTATTCATGTCATGCATTTGGAAATAAAAAAAGGACTGGATGAGGATGGGACCTAGGGCACCCAAATAATTGAGTTAGGGACCGACTCACGACTGCTCGCGCTGCTAGCTGCATACCAAGAACCACGCGGGTATGACGTTGTAGGCGATAGGCCGCGTTTCTGCTCTGAGCTTGGCATACTTGGGGTAAAAGAATTCTCTTCCGAAGCCGTATATAAGAGCCCCACACAACATTTGTAGACAGGACCACAGGGACCAGGATCACATGTGTCAAATGTAATTTCCCCCGCGCTATAAGAGAACACAATAGGCAGCAAAGCAAAGAGATAGGTAGTTTAAATATTGTAAAGTTGTCTTTAGTGCATGATTCAAGCATTAAAAACCATTCCCTTTATAACTATGTAGATACTAACCATCTAGCTGCATGTGACCCTTGATCAACTTCCGAACTGCTAAGTAATAGGGTCACATACAGCTAGGTTACTATTCTATTTGAGTATTTATTAGAAAAACGGATTACGACGGTCTTACCCGCGTATGCTGATTGAGCGCCTATTACGGTTTACTCAGAAAACCATCTTGAGGATTTGTGTGGGTACATAGGATATTGCATCATCAAGTACGCACTACCTGACAAATGGATTGGATTGAATGCAGTAAAACGAGCTAGGGCTTGTAACGGAATATGACTTTGGTTACTATATTTTTAAACCATTAGTAGCTTATTTAAACTACTCACTCACTCGGTGATTTAACCCGAAGGTTGGTCTTTGATAGGTGAGAGTAGAGCTCGCCCCGTACTAAGCCAATGGCGTGTGAAATTCACAAATTCAGGGTAGGGGGGGCAGTTCCTTTCCCTGGGCCACCTGCGATTTCCTACGAAGTTCTGACACGCAGAAAATCGAATCGCGAGGATTTTTAGATGGGGATGTCCAGAAAGGCTCTTTCCCTGGATTTGAACCCGGGACCCTCCGGTCAGTAGCTCAGTGCTCTACCCACCACGACCCCTTTAAGCTACTAATAGCATTAAAAAACTGAAATAAATTTTCACCCATTGTTATCCTACGCATTCATTTGCGTGCACTACGGTATTTACTTCAGACCACGAAAGGTCGATTTCATTGCACATACAAATGAATTTAAGTATGAACTAAAACTAGGCCCCTTTCGCACACTACAAATGCTTATCCGGTCTCGACCACTCCTCCGCTCCCATATTGATCGCAAAACGTGATACGCTTTAAATATTCGTGCTCTGTATTCTCAATCTTATTTTCGTGGCAAAGGCCACTCGAGTACGCTAGATTCCTAGAAATATCTCATAGGCAATCTGGAAAGAAGTGGTTGAAAGCATGGTAGCCCCGTGGATTGAGCGTTGGGTTGCTTAATTCCAGGGTTCAAACCCATGAGAAGGTTTTGAAATGTTGAGCCAATCCGGAGCTGTGTTACATCCCGAGTGCAAAATCTTTGTGAGATACCTCAAGAGATGCAGGGAAAGTGACTGCTCCTTTCCCCTGCCATTCACCGAGGTAATAGGTCAATTTCATTGGCAGTTAAATCCATGAAACTAGGTCGTTTTCAAGGTTAAAGAATCTGTAATTTTATAAACAACATTAAAGATATGAATCCTTAATTTGAATGCATGCCTGGTATTAGTCGACTTCCTGTCTAAAACATTTTCCGTTAGCTTGCAGTGTATGCTATAAATGTTGATCCATATTTTACTTGGAAAATAAAAATCGTAAAAGATAGAGGGAGTCATTGTGGACACATTTCTATCCCCGCAAAACAGACACGGGAAAAACTAAGAAAGGTAAGCTGTTGTGATAAGAGGTACAAGCATTCCTTTTTCCCACACTTTGGTGAAAATATGGACTAAATCGTTATAAATGCCACCCATACCGCTTCATAATTATTATGAAAGAAATAACTAAATATGTTTCCGTTTTCAACTTGATGAAAACGTAAGGTGTAACATGTGACAGGCATTGCATGATATTGAAACTTGAACGGAAAGAAGATGAAAATAGACATATGGCTTTTGAGGTGTAGATGGTGTAGATATAGATAAATATGGATAATATAAGGTGAGTGGAAAGAAAGAAGAACGAGAAAGTGATAGTAAAGGAAGGGAAGGAAGTTGATTGAGGAAATTAGAATAAGCAGAGAAATAGGACAGAATAGGGGGCGAGGGTGTAATAGATACGTGTTAGAGAGGATTTAGGAGAGGTGGGAATAGAACGGGTAGGTAGGCAACAAAATGGTAAGTAAGAGGTGTACCGAGTAGATAAAGGACATCATGTGAATGATAGGGGTCGGAGTAAGAACGTTTTGCTATCGGAAACCTTCTTTCACCGCTATATTACTAATGTTAGCAATAGCAAACATGATAAATACGAAATAATACGAAATTAACCGGCACATTCTCCTCAAGGATTTTGTGCCATGGACTACTCATTGCTCCGCGATAATTTTTCCAACACTTACTCTATGGTTGATCCTAAACATAAGTTTGATGGCTTCTCATTTTACAAGATCCACTATCTACATCTGCATAATACCCTGCAGAGTTGATTAGTTTATTTAGATTTATTGGGGAAATTTATTGTACAGAAGGAACGAAAGTGGACCTAACACACTATCCTGTGGGACACCCGAAGTGACTTCAATTGCCGGGAAGGTAACACAGTCCAAAACGACCCTTTGCACGCGATTCTCTATGCGATGTATTTGTGGTTCCGTTAATTCATGCTCCCAACCCATCTCCTTTTTTCATTCCCTCACTCGCATAGCACTCCCTACACCTCCTTTGTCCACCTCCCCCCCCCCCCCAACAAAGAGTATGGATCATATCTCTGATGCACTTCACCCTCCTTGAAAATAACGCACGGTGTCGAAAGCATGGTCGAGGCAAAATTATTATAATATCGGTCGAGATAGTATTGGGAAATGTGGCTGTCAGAAAGAGAAAGAAGGGGAATGAGGAAAAGGTTAGTGCCATGATGAATTTTTAATCAGTGAGAAAGGCTTTGAAGGGAAGGAAAGAGTTGAACGCCCACTGAACGAGCTGCTTTTGAGAAATCTACGTCATCCACCTCCCGTCTTTGACTGTTTTTAGGGAAAGGGAGGGGAGTGGAGGAGGGCACGGAAGGTCTCCTCACACATTCTGTCGCAATTATTTCCATTGGCAGAGTCAGCTGTGTTTCCCCCGGTGTGATTAGATTATTAGATTATTCACACTGAGAGCTTCGCTGTCTCAATTGTGATTATACGAGGTGGATGACGTACTAGTCCTTTCCACACCTAAATTTCCGAAAGGGTTAAAATCATCAGTTTATCGCCACATATAACTCGAGATCAAATTGACGGATTGAAGAACAGAAAAATACGGGTCTTTTATTTTACAAAACTCTATCAGATTCGGCAACAAAAAATGGTACACGATTTTGTGATCAACACTTACGAGAAATCAACTACTTTTCCCCTGTTAGACTTCGTTTGGAATATGCTGCCAGTGTATGGGATCCCCACGAAATCGGTCTACATAACGAACTTGAACGTGTGCAGCGAAGATCGGCAAGATTAGTAAAGGGACTATACGATAACTATATTAGAGTAACCAGTCTATTAAATGATTAAAAATGGGAATCATTGTTAGTTCGCAGGTTGAAATTTAGACAATCTTCTAAATAAATTCTAAGATAATATTTTCAGTGACGACGTTAAAAATATTTTGCGAACCCCAACTTACTATGGTCGGCTGGACCATTTTCACAAAATAAGAGAAATTGATTGCCGAACTGACAGATTCAAAATGTCCTTTTTTCCTCGTACAATTAGGGATATGAATAACAGTAAATATATCCAATACGAGTGTAGCAATGGATAGCATAGGTAGTTGCATGTTGGTGTAAGGACTTGAAGGTAACCCAACTAACAGCACGTTTTTGCATGCGGAATTTTCTCTTTTTATCTTTTTAAATATTGCAGTCTTGACTAATATTTTAATACTAATCCTTAGGAATGCATGATATGTAGTGCATGTTTGGTGATAATTCACCCCCTGCCACACACCTTTGAGGAGGCTTGCAGGGTGTTATGTAGATGTAGATCCCATTGTAACAAGTACCATTTTTATCTCGAGCATAGACGAACAGAAATGAAATAATTTATATGGTTAGAATCGGTAGGAAAGCAGTTCTAACCCCACGTGATAGTTTCTATTAAATAAAATTAAGACCTACGATGAAATTAAAAGGAGTTCCAGCGTCGGAGCTACATTTATCTCCCCGTGATTCTATCGATGTTCTCTCTCCTATATTTTTTCTTTCGCAAACAAGTGAGAGAAAATTTTCAATGCAGATAATACGGCGCAAGAGGGGACGTTACAAACCTCAAGCCAAACCGACATCTGGCATATCGCCGACACGCCATTTGCTCCGAGGCTATTTCAGTTCACGCTTTAACAAATGCCCGCTTCATGTTTCCACGAGGGATGTTTACCTAGGTCAACAGGGTTATGCGGCAGGCTAGCCATTCAGCAGAATAACGCACGAAACGTGAAATAACTATTTCGATACCGTACTTCGGAGGTACACCGACATGTACATGTATGAATGAGAAACTATTCGAATTAACTGATAGCTGAGTTAATTTTAAATCACACAAACATATGGCTTTTCAGATGAATAAAAGAAATAAATTCCTAGTTAGATTTCCAGCCAAAGGGCTGCTTAATGAATGTATCAGCTGTCAGGTGAATACATAACAGAAGGAAACGTTAGGGAAAATTTAATTTACAGTTAGAGACCTTAAATAATTACATTAGAGGTGAATTAATCTTAATTCCCATTCAATGAATGAAAATGTAATGGTCATGTAGTATACTCCTCATTTGAGAGAAACTATTTTACACAACTATGGATCAAAAGCCTCTATGAAAAAAAGCTAGCAAGCTAAATACTTCCATACAAAGTGAAAAAAGTTATGAATCCATAGCGTAAGTTATTCCATTGAAATTTAAGCATTAACCAAGTGAGCTAAGGTAATTTAATGTGCAGGTCCCTTGATTACTCCAGATGTAAATAGCTCGCTAAGTTTCTAACGTAAATCCTTAATGGAAACTTTAAAACGATGGTGTAATTTCTTCCTCACACTCTTTCCTCCTGACAAATTCGTTGCTGCCACTTAGAATTTTACGTGATATCTAATTATTTCATTTACATCAGGAATGCAGTGATACCTTAATTGTTAGATTCACCATATTTAAGCAAAATAGTTGAGATATTTTACTAACATCAATTTCAGGATCCGGAGATTGATCACGGATCTACCTAAAATGTGTCCCCACCAAACTTAATTGGCAGGCGAAGTCATTAGGAATGCTTTACTCTATGAACTCTATGAATCTCTATGAACAGTGCGCTGTGGAAAATAATTTCGCTGAGCTTTCACAGAAGCTACTGTAGCCACCATTTTGGAGCGGATGTTTGACGGTGCGAGTAATATAATTATCCTCGTACAATTAGGGATATACATAGCGGCAAATATGTCCAATACGAGTAAATCAATCTTAGGATAGGCAGATGCATGTTGGTATAAAGACTTGTAGGTAACCCAACTAACAGCACGTTTTTGCACGCTTAGTTTGCTATTTTTATATTTTTAAATAGTGCAGCTTAGACAAATATATGAAGGTATTTAATACTAGTACTTATAAATGCATGATATGTAGTGCATGTTTGGTGACAATTCACCCCCTGCCACACACCTTTGTGGTGCTTGCAGGGTATTATGTATGTAGATGTAATAAAAGTGAAAAATCAAGTGTTTGAATCTATTTTGAATCTAATTGAACGTATCACGTCGGGGTCACCAAATGGACGGTTATGGGCGCCGTTCTCACGTAAAGGGACTGGTTGGCTAGCGGAGAGTAAAAACACACATGGTGGTAGTGAATTTTGTTTTCTTCGGAAAAATAAGGGTACGGCGCTGCTCTGCGTAGAGTGGGAGCGAGCGGTGTGTGAGCCTCATGCAGGAGGCGACGGCGCACAGTGGTCCGGATCCGAGAATAGGGGCACAAAAGTCATTTTTTCGACTTTCTTGAAACTCACTCTAAATATACAGCTCTTGTAGCATAATGGACGGTAAGCCTTACTGTACACTTAGTTTAGCATAAAAATTTGTTAAGGTTAGTAAATTGCTTCAAAGTAGAGCTATTTTTAGATAAACCACGCTCTTTTAATTTTCTTGAAAAAGACACATTTTTAACAATTTGTTTGGTCTGTTTCGTAGTAAAAATTGGTAAAATGACTATTCTCTATAATAATATGGACATTTTACTATCAAAGAATGTAGGTTTCAATCTTTTAGTGATTCTGATGTTCGCTGGAGGAGTTCTTCAAGAGAAATCATTTTTTCTCGCAAATTTCGCATAAATGTTGATTTTAAAATGATTGACACGGAGATTCTTATGCTGGAAAGGTGGGATATATTAGAAAGGTATTAGTAAAGGATTCAGCTGCAAATAATTGCAAATAAGTGAATGACAATGACTTATGTCTGCCGCTCTTGCCGCGGTCGTGCGCGTCGGCACTTGACACGCGAGCTTCGGCACACAGGAGACACATTGTACAATACATCTTTTCCAGTGTTTTATTGATTAGTATTTCAAAAACGAAGAAGTATACTATTTTCTTCCTCTATTCTCTTCTGTCCCTGCTCGAATTTACTCTAGAAAGAGGGATAATATGAATTTCTGACTGCGATACTAAGCAAAATGTGGGCGTTTACTCGGAACCAATTTTTTGCACGAAATTGTTGGATGGAAACGAAAAAGAATGTTCGTGAAAAAATTAATCTTCCTACCACAACCATTCACTCATTTATCAAAAATTAAAATAAGCAAAAGGTGACGCCCACCGAAAAAGCTGCTTTGATATCATTGACGTCATTTTCCTCCCGTCCTTGACTGCTCTTATGGGAAGGGAAGGGAGTGGAGGGGGATTCTCGGAAGGTCTGCTCGCACAGATCCTGTCGCAATCGCTCCCATTGGGAGAGCCAGCTGTGTCCGTCGCCTTGCAATAAGTCGAAGTAGCTTCGCGGGCTCGGTTGTGACTGGACGAAGTCAGAGGTTGCACCACACCCACTTTTTCGAAAGTGTTAAAAACATCAGTTTTTCGCCGCTTATAACTCGAGAAATAATTGACGAATCAAAAACGGAAAAATACGGGAATTTTTACTTCACAAACTCTGTCATAAACGGCAATAAAAATATGGTAAACGACTCCATTGTGACACTGGAAGAGAAGGAAAATATTTCCTTCGACCACTTCTCAGTATGATTCCTATCGAATTTTGTTAATCGTTTAAAGTATATAAGACTGGTTGCATGCACTGCTGCTGGGAAAACCCACCACTGGCAGTCCCTTCTCCGCAAAGCCAAAGTGGCAGGAGACTGGTTACCCGCACACGTGCCATGCACTCTGGTATGTCATGCCACACGCGCAGCAGGCACGGACAGGCACGGGGGTAGGGACGCTCCAGATGTCTGGTCCACGTCTTGGGTCGCACACGAAAAAGGCGGGTCTGGGAATGGGTCCTTGGTGACCACCGGGTCTGTGTGGCCGAGGCGTCGATTGACTTGTGATGTGACTTCTACTTGGGAAATGTGATGAGAAGACAAAAGAGCGATGTTACTGTTCACTAGTTAGGCCCCACCTTGAGTATGCAGCCAGTGTATGGGATCCGAATGAATTAGATTTGATCAGAGAACTAGACAGTGTGCAGCGTAGAGCAGCAAGGTTCGTTAAAAGGTGTTACGATAGGTTGAGTAGTGCTTCAGAATTAATACAAGAATTAGAGTGGGAAGCATTATCAGAGCGTAATTTTAAGTACAGATTAAATCTATTAGAGAAATTCAAATCGGATAAATTTACTGAAGATGTTAGGAACATATTACAAACACCAGCGCATTATGCGAGATTCGACCAGATAAATAAGATTAGAGAGATAGATTGTCGTACTGTTATATTCAAAATGTAATTTTTCCCCCGTACTATAAGAGAACAGAATAGGCAGCATAGCAAAGGGATAGGTAGGGGAAATATTTTAGAGTAGTCTGTAGTGCATGATGCATGTATTAATCCCTTAAATAATATAGATACTAACAATATAGTTGCATGAGTCCCATTAGTTGCTTGTTTGCATGACGGTAATGCATGCTTGGTGATCTTCACCCCCTGCCTCACACCCTCGCGGTGGCTTGCAGGGTATCGTGTAGATGTAGATGTAGATGACGAGTCGCCACAAATCCATCAGTTGTAAAATAAAGCTCTTACCGATGGGGTGTTGGTGGATTCTGCTAAAGAGTCAACTAGAGCTCCTTTGAATTGAGATAATTCATTTCGTAAGCAAACTTTTCATCGTGCAATGTGTTAGAATATTTGAAAATCCAATTAGGGAGAGAATGATGCTAACTCTCCCCAGTCTGGCTGGTTTTTGGAGGACGTAACCGACAGGCGAGGTCGTTTGGCCACCAAAGAACCCCGAGCCAACATTAGCCTATTATCATCGAAAAGCCCATCTGGTACAAGGTCTTAACGTGCCACCTGACAAACGGAGCTCTGATATTGATGTGCTCCAAAAAAAAATTCAAAAGTAAAATTATACCTCTGTTAAATATTCTCGGAAAATACACCAGGCGAGTGCATTTAATGATACGCGATATTATTCATTCGGTGTTTGAATGCATTTATTATCATACACATTTTCTTTTACGGTTTTCCCTGCATGTTAAATTAGCAGCTGTACGCCTTCAGTCTGAGTGATACTTCTGGAACCTACATCGTAAGATATTCCTTTCCTCCATTGATAACACACCACGTCACTTTAAAATACTTCAAGAAAAAGCTTGATAGTATTGTCTTGGCATTTGTTGGTTGTACTAGCCTTAGCTGATAGTCAACTTGTTTTTAATGGTAAAAATTGTATTGATTGTACCTATTCATACAAAAGTTTGATAGTATTTTCCTGGTATTTGTTTTTAATAGCTTTAGCTGATTGTCAAATTGTTTTTAACGGTACAAATCTTATTGATTTTACCTACTCATACGAAAGGTTTGGAATTGCTTTAATTGATTGGGATCTCCTTCCATTGCTTCTGGTTATAATGTTTCATTTTTTCTACAATTGCCTATTTCGTTTTATGACAATTTATCTCGCATAGATTGATTATGTACGTAAAGCGGAGTGTAGAATTCCTCCAGCTATCCTAGTAGACCGGACGATAATCATAAAATTAGAGAAATTGTTTGCCAAACTTACTGATTCACTCTGCCACTCACCTTTATGGTGGCTTGCAGGGCATTACGCAGCTAGATGTCGAACCAAACGCTCCCTTGTAACGTGCATGACGGGATGAAAATTCATCAGAATCAATTAGAATCAGATAAAAGATTTAGTGATGCATAGAAAAAAATCTGTATTGCAAGGTAAGCATTAAACGGTAGGTACTGTATGGGAGGAAAACGGCTGAGAAATAAACTTTACTTGAATGGTTACGAGATAAATTTCAATCTCTACGAAATCCACCACTGCAATCCTTCGAATGGGGGCGTTTACTCGGAACCGAAATCGCAATTTTGTGCACAAAATCGTTAGATGGAAACGAAAATAGAATTTTAGCGGAAAAATTAAACTTCTAGGCACAAACAATCACTCATAAATCAAAAATTAAAATAAGCAAAAGGTGACGCCCACTGAAAAAGCTGCTTTGATATCATTGACGTCATTTTCCTCCCGTCCTTGACTGCTTCTAGGGGAAGGGAAGTAGTGGAGGAGGGTTCTCGGAAGGTCTGCTCGCACATATGCTGTCGCAACTGCTCCTATTGGCAAAGTCAGCTGTGTCCTCCCCATTTCGATACGGCAAAGTAGCTTTGCGGGTTCAGTTATGATTGGACGGAGTCGATGATGTCAGAGGTGGCACCACACCCACTTTTCCGAAAGGGTTAAAAACATTAGTTTTCCGCCGCTTATAACTCTAGAAATATTAGACGGATCAAAAAACGGGAAAATACACGTCTTTTTATTATATAAACTCTATCAGATTCGGCAACAAAATAAATATGGTAAACGACCACATTGATTGAGATAGTAAGGGTTGTAGAGGGTTGTTTGTAGTACAATGTTTTCTGATGTTCTAATAGCTAGACAACTTTTGTGTAACCTACCCATCCTATTTAAGTCCTAATAATCGATATTCATTACGCGTAATGTTATTACTTCATTGCAGAGCGAAAACAGGGTCATCATTCTTCAAATTTCGCCCTGTGCTTCTAGCCAATAATCCTCTATCTAGTGGAAGAACAACCCATGAAGGTGGTTACCTGAAGCAGTGTGCATCTGGCGGTGCTCGTATTACTGATAAAGAGATCGTCAATGCGAACGAAAAATTCCTCTCTGACCCTTTAATGTTCGCGATATGAATTACATTTCAAATGTATCCGTAAGGAGTTTGTTTCGCTTTCCGCATTTTTGCGACCATATTGACTATAATCCAATGAAGATCTAAAAATATTTTGAACGCCATCGGGAAAGGTATTGGCTTCAAATGAAGTTAAGATTAATATGTAGTTAAGACTATTTTTTAACGTGTGGTCTGGTAGTGATTCCCGTCAGAGTTCTCTTAGTGTTTTGTGTCAATAATAATAAGTGAGTCTAAACTGAAGGGCCTTTAACGAATCTGGCCGACTTTCTTTCTTCACGTAAAAACTTCATAATCAAACCTACCTCGTTCGAATCCGTTACGGTATCCTCTTTATTGACGTCTACTTGCAAGCCACCTTGAGCCATTCTAGCCTCGACTCCTAGTTATTTTAATAATGTTGCGCTCGCGTTTAATGGCGTGTGAATAGTGTATGGTATTTTATTGTGTATCATAAAATAACTTGATCTCTTAAGTTGACGCCAGCGACGCGCCTCATCTCTTTTTCCTGTTATCTAATCGACTTAATCATAACCGTTAAAGCTCTCGGAAAGAAGTTAATTTCAATTATGGCACCTGCTAACCTTTATGAACAACTAAAAGTAAGCTGAAATGTATTTTTTTCCGCTATATACCCCCAGTTTCTTGAAGTAGCCATTTTCCCGAGAGCTGCATAAGAAATAGAACATTTATTTCAATCGGAAGAATGTTCTCAGTCTGTTTTGAACATTTGAAGTAGAACGTAGTAGAGGATAGCTGTTGAAGTAAAAACATTTTAGAAGGACGACTTAGGTTCTTGGACTTGGATTCCTTCTGTCGTAGTTGGTGAGACCCCGAAGTAAATTCTTTGGTAACATCTATTTTAGGTTATGAAATGCAAATCTGAGAAAGTGAAACAAGAAAACCGTTGCCACCAAGTCCCACAGATTTCCTCCAAACCCCCGAAGAAAGCAAACTTATGTGTTCCGATTTGAGGATTATCGGGTCAATGGCTTTCAGAAGTGAAAAAAATCTGAACCTTAACCAAGCGTTGTACTTGATGCCATCATCATCATCATCGGTCATCAATGGGGGCGTTTACTCGGAACCGAAATCGCAAT
Source organism: Platycnemis pennipes (assembly GCA_933228895.1). NCBI lineage: Eukaryota > Metazoa > Arthropoda > Insecta > Odonata > Platycnemididae > Platycnemis > Platycnemis pennipes. Next base: position 111,705,846 of record OW121853.1, read on the forward strand.
TTTGTACACGAAATCGTTAGATGGAAACGAAAAACGAATTTTAGTGAAAAAATTAATCTTCTAACCACAACCATTCACTCATAAATCAAAAATGAAAATAAGCAAAAGGTGACGCCCACCGAAAATGCTGCTTTCATAACATTGACGTCATTTTCCTCCCGTCCCTGAATGCTTTTCGAGGAAGGGAAGTGAGTGGAGGGGGTTTCTCAGAAGGTCTGCTGGCACAGATGCTGTCGCAACTGCTCCGATTGGCAAAGTCAGCTGTGTCCTCCCCATTGGGATTCGGAGCATTAGCTTTTCGGACTCAGTTATGGTTGGACGAAGTCGACATACGTCAGTGGTTGCACCACACCCACTTCCGAAAGGGTTAAAAACATCAGTTTTTCGCCGCTTATAACTCGGGAAATAATTGTCGGATCAGAAAACGGAAAAATATGGGTCCTTTTATTTTACAAACTCTATCATATTCGGCAATAAAAAAATATGGTAAACGACCCCACTCTCAGATTGGTTTGACGCAGCTCTCCACGGGGTCCTTCTATCGGCCAATCTCTTCATATTTACGTAGGTATTTCCTCTCTTTCACATCCTTCATCGCTTGTTCCATATATCTCGCACGAGGCCTTCCTTTGCCGTTCTTCCCATCCTCTTGTCCCACGACGACTGCCTTCATTAGGCCATCATGTCTCATGATGCAGCAGATTAAGTCGTTCCGTCTTATTCTTAGGGTATTCAGAAGACTTCTCTTTTCTCTTACTCTTCTTAGGACTTCCTCGTTACTTACTCGGTCGAACCATTTAATCTTCATGCCATATTTATTGATTATATTTCTTCTACGTAAGGATGTAAACTGTCGTCACCACTCGTCAATATGTAGGTATATGGAGGAAGTAATTAAAGAAGTAGGAGGAGAGGGAATTAGAGGAATCTAAATGAATGGAGAAAAAATCAATATTCTATGTTTCGCAGATGATATCGCTATCTCAGCAGGGAACGAGAAAAACTACAGACTTAATTGAACACAATGGAAGATATACCCCAGGAATACAAAACATGATAATGAATAAGAGGAAAACTGAAGTACTTGTATGCGGAAGAGAGAAAATGGTAGTCGACCTACCTTGGGAGCTCTATTACGTGGGATTGATGAAGCACAAAGGGACATCAAGCGTAGAATAGCCCAATCTAACATAAAAAGTTATTCTTGGCGAAGGCTACTATGCTCAATTAATATAAAAATGGAGACAGGAAAACAAGATGTCAAAACTTTTTTGTGAACTGAGGTGTTATACGAATCAGGAGCATAAGCCAGTGTGAAAACTGTTTAAAAAAATGAGAGGCTAAGAAATCTGGCGTTGGAGGAGGATGCTGAAGATGAAATGGACGGAAAAATTGAGAAACCAGGAGGTATACAGACGAGCAGGAGGGTGAAAGACGCTGTGAAGAACCATACCTACGTCAAAGGAGAACATGGTGGCTTGGGCACTCCTTGAGACACAACGAATGTGTAGAAAACAAAATGGAGGGAAAAATCATGAGAGAAGTGCCAAGGAAGACCAAGAGACAATTACTCAGGACAAGTCGAAAAGGATCTGGGAGGAATGGCTACAAGGACAAAGAGGAATTGACATGGGATAGGGAAGAATGGAGGGCTACAGTAAACCAATTTAGGATTGAAACACTGAAAATAATAATACTGCATGAATGTGTAATACTTAAAAGTTAAAAATTAATGTATGCGGATAGATTACCTATAGACAAAATCTATAGCCCATTCTAATCCTTCAAAAACCTTTCATTTTCAGGGCTTGATTCCTCTGTAACCTATCGCTCTAACTCAGGTATGATGTTCGTGTCATAGATTCTCATCCGCGTTGGTATGTTGAGTGCTTGAAATGGAGCGGCTGGAATTGCAAATGCTCAAAATATAGGTATCGCATGCCTGAGTCAAGGATGGATACCAAGGACGAATGGACCCAAAGATCATTATTACATACTATTTCTTGCTACGAAAGAAACTTTCACATCCAATTTCAGAGAGTAGGTATGCGCTCTTCACTACGACGAGACTGCATCTCCATTTACGTAGTAATACCCTGCGATCAACCGCGAGGGTGTGTGGCACGGGGTTAAGTTCACCAAACGTGCACTATTTACATTCAACTAAAAATTACAGTGCTCCTACTTCGTTCGAGACATGTTAGATATAAGGGCTACGTGCAACTGGTTATTGCCTAGACAGAAATGGAGTAATTGCTAGTTAGAAGAGCATTTCTCTAAATATATGTGTCTGTATTTCCCTGGAAAGTAGGTATCGGTTAATAGTTCTGAAACTAGTACGGATGACATCTAAATCTACGTAATACCCTGCGAGCCACCACAAGGGTGTGTGTGGCAGGGGGTGAAGATCACCAAACATGCAACTAGGATATATAATGGAGACATGCTACATAATAGGGTCACGTGCAGCTAGATGGTTATTATCTACGTAATAAGAAAGGGATTATTAGTTGTTATTAGATGCATCATGCACTACAGACTACTCTATATTTCACCTACCTATCCCTTTGCTACTCTGCCTTTTGTTCTCTCTTATGGTACGCGGGAAAAATGACATTTTAAATCTATCGGTACGACACTCTATTTCTCTAATCTTCTTATTTTGATCAAACCTAGCATTTTACGCAGGGGTTCTCAATACATATCAAACGTCATCTGTGAACAAAACGGTTTCGAATTTACTTAAAAAGTTTAACCTAAATTTTAACCTGCGTTCTGATAGTAATTCCGATCTTAGTTCTTCTATTAAACTCGTAACACTTATACAATTATCATAACGGCCTTTAACAATTCTAGCGGATCTCCTTTGCACACGCTCTAATTCATTTAGTGTTGAAATGTGTCATATATTTCGCCGAGTTAGTTGTATACTGGCAGATGCCTTCGCTACCAGAAGAATTTCTCTTTGCACTTGTTACCCAACGCGTTCTTCGCCAGCGAGCACTTGTTTTCCTCGCCTCGGATTACCCATTGAAATCAGATCCGCCCTACGCGTTGCATGTCATTATCGGGCGAGGCATGGAGCGACAGCTGCCAACATCGGCCGCTGCTCGCTGCGAGACATCGAGAGAGAGGCGGACGGTTCCAGGCAGCCAGCCGGTGCCCAACCACGCGATGCGGGACAGAAGACCGCTTCCCTTTGAGCCGCGCGATCCCACCGCTAGGTGTCAGGCGAGGGCGAGCGGCGGTTGACGAAGGGGTCACAGGCACGCGAGGAAGGAACGAGAGAGAGAGAGGAGGCAGTTGCATAGAACGAGGAGGGATTGAATACACAGGGAGAGAGAGAGAGAGGGGCGGGGGAGGTGAGAGAGAGAGAATCGATAAGGACGAAAGGCGCCCTTTCGGTGAGCCGGCGCTGCCAACCCCACCGCTTTGTCGGGGCATTCCAGGGTGAACGGGCGAAGGTTGTCGAGGAGGTACGGGAATGGGGGGAGGGGGGGGGAGCGGCCTCGTGTCGAACTGAGGGCAGTCAGGTCTGTCTGCCCCCCCAAAGAAGCGAGCGCTGGCGTTCCCATTCTGTTGCTATGCGCACTCCTTCCAAGTGAAAATGCCAGGAAGCGGTGTCAGTCGTGCGCTTGGCCTCGGGAGGCTTCTATCTACCACTCACCGCCCCCCCCCCCCCCCCCCTCCCCCCTTCTCCGTTTGGTTTGCACACACGCCACACACACGCACCCCTCTATCTCATTCCCTTCCGAGAGAGAGCGCTGCTTCAAGGCCTCGTCGCTTCCCCTCCTCTGCCTTGCGTTACCCCTCCGCTCGCTCGCGTGAGAGAGGGATCGAGCGAAAACAAGATGGCCTCCCGGCGTTGTCGGCCGCGCTTCGATCGGGCGCGGTGCCCGCCTTCACTCGTCTCAGGTTCACGACATCCAGTGAGAGGGGGGGAGAAGTTGGACCGAGGGGACAGTCTAAATCCCCTGCTCCCATTCGTTAAAAGGTTTTTACGATACACTTTTACGAGCTTGGAACCCTTCATCCTGGTCCACCGAGCATGGGGACAACAGCTTTGGCTTGCGAGCCAATCTCTTTCCACATCTACTTCCGCTCAGGACCTTGAGAGCCCCTTCATGGGTGTTTAGTTGGGTCCATGTCTTAGATGAATATGTAGCTCTTTATAACTATAATGGGCTGGACGAAGAGAGAATGATCGATGACAGTGTGGAGCATGTTGTGGGAAGAAAGATATTGGGACTTATCTCACTGGTACTTCTGATAAGAACTATTCTTCTATCGTGCATGGAATGAAAGACATTTGAAATCTGTCTACTTGCTTCTTCAGTTGCTCCAAACTTGGTCCATATGAACTCCATGCTTCATTGTGGCTAATGAAGAAGTTTTCTCGAGTTTCAGGCTGGTTGAGGGCGTTGATAGGCATCAACGTTTCGAAGACGTAGTCTGCCATCTTCTTCAGGCTGAGTGGTTTGATTCAAGAATTGCCGGTTATATATGCTTCTCCGAAAGCGGACCGTATAAATACCTACCCGGAGTCTCTCAACACTGTCGTCTGGCTGGAAACCCAAGGAAACTTCTCCATCTGTATTCGTTGGAAAAACCTACGATCCTTCATTTTGTGACCAAGATTCCAAGCTATGCTTAGAGCCATTCAAAGTGACCCAGCATCGGATTTTTATCTATTCTCTATAACTCCTCAATTTTCGTCCATTAACTTCGTTTATTTTTCTTTCCATTTTGTCTACTTTATTAGTTGAGGTGGACTGGACGAGATTACTCACTTTACTCTGTTACTTCACTTTTTGGCGAATTAGAGTGCAAGATGAAGATGATTATGCACCTATGCGTCCCTAAAGGTATTGTAGTAATTAGTAGGGGTAGAAGGTTTGTAGATGATCAATCTGCTATGATATATTGTGTCGTGTAATGTAAAGAAATGAGAAAAATGGCAAGGTAGACATATGAGACAATGAGAACAATTTGTGCAAAATGTAAGAGTGAATTTGAATTCATATTTTACTAACTTCGGTTAGTTGAAAGGAGCACTGAGGGGAGAACTGCGGCAAATCGATCATAGTTTTGGTGGTGATTACCAGGAGGACTGGTGAACTTACTAAATGTTACTTTTACTGCTTACTACTATTACTAAAATTACTTAGGAAAGGTTATTTTCCTATTATTTTTTTATCGAGTTCGATAAATTTGACCACTTTTTTACATTTATAGTCAGAATACCCGAGGCTAAATTCTCGATAACGTGAATGAACCTAACAGTTATGAGTCCACTCTCGACCTGTATCGATTCCGAAAATCTTCCATTTTCTGACTTAAGATGATTCAAATATCCTCCCCTGCTTATGCAATGAACCTCATTTTTTTCACTTTCCTTTGACATTACGAAGAGTAAAGCCACGGTAAAGTGACATCGTACCACTCTAGCTTTCGGATTTTCACCTGTTTGACTACCGGCGACATGGTAGGGATTCAGGAAAATGAGCTATCAAAGAATATATTAAAGATTTAGGATACTTTATACCTACTACTCGGAATCCTGAAATTCACTCAAGAAGGTGAGGCTGGGACCGATTCATTGCCAGGAATTTCCTATTTTACATACCTACTTTTGAAGAGTGATGAAGCAGTAATGAACTTACTTGAGGATAAAAATACTATGCAAGATGTTATCCAAACAGAGATATAGGTACCTATACATTCGCTTTACTTAGTATTAAATGCATGAAGTGGGTGCCGATGCTCCTGGTCATCATTGCAGGAAAGATATAAAAATGTACACGAATATTACCTACTTGTCCAACAAAATATCCACTCGGGCGATTTTAAAAATAAATACTTTAAACAGATTCAGGCTTGGTATAGTGAAAAGAACACATAATCAAACAAAAATCACACATTTCTACAGAGCCGTCGAAAATGCCTTTTATCTAAATATGGCTCTGTGAGTAGATACGCGTAGTGATTTTAGTGATTTAAAAACCGTTGAAAAGTGCGATTGTTCTTTGATTACTAAATATTTCGGTACACTATTGTAAGAGGAAACGACCATTCACGCCAGTCAGTTCTATGGCCAAAGCCTTTAATCTTGCACTTATGACAAATCCACCATTTTAGGCGAGAAGGAGTTAGCAAACAGAAGTTGCTCCTCTGTAGGTATATAAACTTCAAATTGCTGCTCGCAATTCAATTTATTTCATTGCAATATTCATATAATCATACACAATATGTGTATAAAATAAATTAGGCACTGACAATAATGGCGCTGAAGAAAAAAATTAGGCACCGGCGAGATTCGAACTCACGATCTCCTGTTTACTAGACAGGCGCTTTAACCAACTAAGCCACGGCGCCGACATTTCCGCTCAGGATAGTAAAACTAAGTTAATACTTTTTCCTTATTGCGTATTAATTGCAGTGAATTCTGCAATATACGAGTGCCCTCAGATACTTGAAAATGTCACATTAGCGATTTACATAACTTGATCATCACATACATACACCCGATTATATGGCAAATGTTTTACTTGGGTGGAACAGATTAGCAGTTCCGCTTCGCTATACGGCATTCTTAGATGGCACTACAACACCCCAGAAGATAAATCCACGCTGCATTTCGACCCAAGGAAATCCAACCTTTTTTTACAGCTCCCTAATATATACACCTTATCCATGAGCTATGATCGTAAACTTTTATCGTAATTGCTGTTCATTTACAGTAGAGTTCGCATTGCAGTTACTAATATTATGATGATAAGGCTCTCGTGGGCTGTGCAATGCCGGCTGTTCGACCATAACTGCGTAAATATTTAGACGAACAAATGTTCCCACTATCAATTTCGCTATTATTATTTTTTTCTTCGCGTAGGTACCCCTAAATCTCAAGCGTGTGAAAATTATGAATACCCGTATCCCAGGCTGTGAACTTAGGATCTTTCTTGCTCACTCATTAACAGGTGAGTTTAGATAGCTATCCAAGTAACGGCCTAGGTAAAATCCTCGCCTGCTAATCCTAAGGTCGCGGGTTCGAGTCCCGTCTGGGTGGGTTTTTCTCCACCCAGGGCATGGATGTTTGTCAAGATCTGATGTTTCATCCCCTGGGAAACCTGATGACAGGCAAATGCCTGTTGGGATCCCAGGGGTATATGGACCAACAGAAATATCCGGATGCAAAAAAGTAATAAAATGCTTGTTCTGCATCTGCATCTACATAATACCCTCCAAGCCACCATAAAAGTGTGCGGCAGCGGGTGAACTCTCACCAGACATGCACAAAATATCATGCATAAAAAAGATTAGTATTTATATACTGTTCTAAACTTCACTATTTAAAACAAAATAGCAAAGCAAACACGCTGTTAGTTGGGTTAGCTTCAAGTCCTTATACCAACATGCAGCTGACAATGTTATCCATTGCTACACTCGTATTGGATATATTTACCGTTATTTATATCCCTAATTGTACGAGTGAAGAAGTACATTTTGAATCTGTCAGTTCGCAATCAATTTCTCTAATTTTGTGATTATGGTTCAGTCTATCATAGTAAGTCGGGGTTCGCAATATATTTTTAACATCATCACTGAAAATATGGTCTTGGAATTTGTTTAAAAGATAAAGTCTAAATTTCAACCTGCGATCTGACAATGATTCCCATTTCAATTCATTTAATAGACTGGTTACGCTAATAAGGTCATCGTACCGTCCCTTTACAAATCTTGCCGATCTTCGCTGCACACGTTCAAGGTCATTATTTAGATTGATTTCGTAGGGATCCCATACACTGGCAGCATACCTATTCCAAATGAGGTCTAACTAGGGAAAGTAGCTGATTTCTCGTACATGATCGTCACATTTACCCAGTACTCTTTTGATGAATCCCAGTTTACAATTCGCTTGACCCATTATTTCACGTATGTGTTCACCCCAGGAAAGATCATGTGTCAAAATTACAATGCGCTTCTGGGTAAGTAAGAAAAATCCTCGAGTGTGCAAATCTAACGGTTTTTTATGGGCATCAACTATTCGTTTCGTCACTTAAATTATTCTTGACAGCGTTATTGTGTACTTGTCATCTCATGTTACCTCCTATATTGAACTCTGTACAATTCTTTGGTCAAGTAAATACGTTAGTTAAGTATGCACCCTGCGTCCTATCTCCCAGTTCTACATTAGTTAGGGACTAAATTGACTATCTCTGCGAGCATAACATGCACATGTAGAGTGCCTTCCGCCTCAGAGAAATTGGTAAAGCAATAACCTGAATTGAGATATTTCACTCGCGGTCATTTTTGAAGAACTCTGCTCTAATACTGGATAATAACTATACTGGAGTTAACACCGGAGATATTCTGTTTTGAATTAAAAACAACTTTCCCAGCAGACACTAAACCTCTAGCTTAAGCTCGAGCATTGACATAGATTGTTATCATATTATTATTTGATCAAATACTCGCTTTAGTGGTAAGACTTTCGCAATTTTCACCTACGTCTAGCATTTCGAAGCTTACATTTCCAGATATTTTAGACAGCAATCACCTTTTGCTTATTCTATTACGTAACTTAATGCTTTTCCCTTTATAATTACACAAAGTTTGTTTTGAAGTGCTTCAATTTACAAGCTAATCCAGGGTTACGTCCAAGTACAATGTCGTACAAATTGTTAGGGCAGATATTAAAATGGAAAGGAACAGATCTGCCGGTGAAACACCCGGTTTGGTGATCAAATCAGGGCCCGTATTCTCGTTTGAAACGCAACCTCGGTTATCTCCCCAGCAACGAAACCGAGGTTGCGTTTCATTGATTTCCTCATTAGAATGTTTACAAAAAGTTAACGCGAGTCCCGAAAACCTATGGTATCCCTTGGATACCACTAGAGTTTCAGAAAGAGAATAAGGACCCAGGGCTGACGGTATTTACTTGTTAAATATTGGCCGCGCTTTATTACAAATAATACCTGTACAAGAAGATGAGGAAACTACCGTACGAATTTCGAAAACAGAAAAGTAATTTATCTCACCGATTTATAGATATATTTCTGTTCTTTGAACATTTACCAATCCGAGTTGATTACCTTAGCAAGATATAGGTATGAATTATTTTCCGTTAATAACTAGGATTGCCTATTTAATTTACATTTGACATTTTTAACATTTGAATTTCAATCATTCTGAAGGGAAAAAGATGAAATAATATCAAACTCACACATGAAGTATTTCGTCGGCTCCATTATGAGCAAAAAAATCGCGCACGTAATTGTTTACATTTTGTTACCACAACAACCATTCTTCTATTCTCCAAAGGAATAAAATCCATCGTCGACGAGCTCACTTTGTGGGACACTTTCATTGTAAATGAAACTTTAGATACTTAATAGTTTTCCACTTTTTTATTTAACCTCATATTTGAGGTTAAATAAAAAGGTGTGGAAAACTACAAAGTAGGTATCTTAAGTTTCATTTACAGTCCTCCAAAAGCGCTAAGAACTATGGGATGGTTTTTAAAGATGGCGTCGCAAAAAGAAAACACTTTATGCTCAGTTTGCTGACGGCGGCATTAGATGACTGAATTCGGTGACGTAACTGATGCCTAGGAATTCGGACACCCTACAAGATGGCTTCCTCCCTACGAAGGGAGCATTTAAAGCAGCTAATTGGCGAATTCGGACACGGCCTTAATGTCATTTGTAAAAGTTAAGAAATGGTGGGATGTGCTGCCTCCTTGCTGACGTGAAAGGTACCTATATAGTATACCTTACGAGGCATAGGTAAAATATTCGTCTCCTGAACTTACCATTGTATTTTAGAGCCACTCAGCTCCAGTGAATATGTACTTCATTTTTGTAAAATATAGGTATTTACCTTGAATTGCATTTAGTTATTTCCATTTCTAGGCTATACTTTAATTCACTTGAGAAAATATTATTTATTCTTTTTTAGTACGATGTGAAGATATTTCTTTGCTTAGGTTTCCTTAGAAGCGCCTATTAGTGCGAACACATTCTTGAAAACACTTATTGAGTATTTTTCATTAGTAAACCGGCCCTTACTTGTGTGCTTTGTTGAAAAAATTCGAGTATAGTGCTCCGTCCGTCGGATGGGACGTAAAGCCTTGGTCCTCTTGGCACCTTTTCATTAAGGGCAGACTAATGCCGATCCCGGGTGTCCCTCCCACCTTCATCCTTTCCCCTCCATTCCTATCCTCGTTCCTTTCCTCTCGGTCTGAAGCGCCTATTAGTGCAGAAACCTACATTCGAGTTCAGTACTCCGTTCGTCGAGGACGAACGAGGACGAGGTCAACCCGTGATCCCCTCGGCGACTTTCGTAAAGAGTAGACTAATGTAGAAGACAAGTTTTTCGCCCCCTTACCTCCTTAGCTTTCCATTTCCAGCCTTGCACATTCGGATGCAAAAGTATTCCTCCCGGTCTGAAGCGCCCGTAAATGCAGCTACAGACTGACAAACACATATTATCATATGTAAACGACCAGGAACATTTTTGTAGTAATGGAGAAGTCATTTAAGGTTCGTGAAAAACACAAAAATGTCTTTAGTTAACGAAAAGAAAATGCTAATAGTACTGAAATCGGCGGAATGTTTTTAAGAATTTGTGCCTTTCACATTTTTTAAAGGCAAAGTAATAGATTGCCTCTTTCAGGTCGAAAGATTGGTAATGGAAAATGAAATTGGAATTTCTCGTGCTAAGTGAATAAATACAAAAAATTATAACAAAATATGGTAACTAAACTAGCAAGTAAACAAGACATTTGGCTCACTCCACCTCCTTTACATAACAAAACTCATTGTAAGATAATGTAGGGCCACTTCGATTTTCTCATCCATGGGCGAATGCGTACGAGCTTCAACCGTTACTATATAAGTGTAAGGAGTATAAAGAGCGTTAATATGAAATAGTAGGGCAAGGAAAGTGTGTGAAAGTTTGTGTAATTACTTAAAAAGCTAAAACACGGAAAATTTCATTTTTTATTAGGCTCTCTATCGAGACTCAGACCCTACTTCCGCTCAAAAACATGCGAGACAGAATAAAGGCAATGTGTAGGTGATAGGGATGCAATAGGTAGAATGAATCTACATCTATCTACATAATACTCTGCAAGCCTTCATAAAGGTGAGAGGCAGGGGGTGAATTCTCACTAAACATGCACTACATACCTATAATGCATAAAAAAGGGTTAGCATTAATGTACCTACTAGTCGAAACATCATTATTTAAAAAGGATAAAAATAGCAAAGTAAGCATGCAAAAATATACAGTTATAGGTATTACCTTCAAGTCCTTATACCAACATGCAGCTACCTTTCTATACATTGATTCACTCGTATTGGACATATTTACCGCTATTCATTCTTATCCCTAATTGTACGAGGTAAAATGGACATTTTGAAACTCACTTCGGTACAATTCTCTAATTTTGTAATCATGGTCCAGTCTACCATAGAAAGTAGGGGTTCGCAAAATATTTTTAACGCCATCACTGAAAATATTATCTTGAAATTTATTTAAGAGATTAAGTCTAAATTTCAACCTGTGACCCGACAATGATTCCCAATTAAATTCATTTAATAGACTGGTTACGCTAATATGGTTACGTACCGTCCCTTTACAAATCTTACTGATATTCGCTGCGCATGTTAAAGTTCAGTATATAGACCGATTTCGTAGGGATTCCATATACTGGCAGCGTATTTCTAATGAGGTCTAACAAGAGAAAACTGATTTCTCGTACATGATCGTCACATTTGCTCAGTACCCTTTTGATGAACCCTATCTTACGATTAGCTTGGCCCATTATTTCACGTATGCATGTGTTTACCTCAAGAGAGATCATGTGTCAGTCTTATTGTAAGTAATTTAATGGATTCCGCGCTTGGAATTCATTATTACTTATTTTGCAAATGATAGGAGGGAAACAATTCTTTTTCCAAAACTTCATTACTACTCATTTAAAAAAATTTAATTCCCATGTATGACACCATTTTTCAATTGATTTTAGGTCATCACTTGAATATTCTCTTTTATTTAGGCATAGAATTTCCCTGCACACTACTGAGTCGTCGGCAAATAGACGAAGCTTATTTTTGACCACCTTATTATCATTTTTGTACAGAACGAGTGGGCCTATCACACTACCTTGTAGGACACCTGAAGTGACTTCAATTGCCGGGGTGGTAACACCGTCCAAAACAACCCTTTGCCCCCGATCATGTAAGAAATCATTTATCTATGATATTATATTACTGTCTAACCCATATGATTTTAGTTTCAAAATTATTTTGCTATGGGACACCTTGTCAAAAGCATTCTTGAAATCGAGAAATATTGCTTCCACTGGAATATTATTTTCGCTAAAAACTAAAATATCGTGGGTAAATAGAGTAAGTTGAGTTTCACATGATCCACTCTTCCGGAAACCATGCTGAACATTGGACAATAAAATCTGGCTGCTAGGTGCCCCATGACTGAACTGACAATTATATGTTCCAGGAATTTGCATGAAACGGATGTGAGGGATACAGGTCGGTAGTTAGATGGCTGCTCCCTATCACTACTTTTAACAATGGGTGTTACATCGACTGCTTTCCAATCCATCGGTACAACGTGTTCGGTCAGGGATTTATTAAATACTATTTCAAGGTAGGGGGAAATTTCAGAAGCTAACTCTCTATATACGCGGGAGGAAATTTGATCAGGGCCAGGAGATTTATTTGGGGCTTATATCTTTAAGTAACTTTTCAATACCATTACAGGAAATTTCAATTGGTTGCATCAGCCACTGAAAGAGGTCATGTAACACGACGGTTGAATTTCCGGAAGGTGGGTTAAAACGGTTTGGAATAAGGAATTCAGCAAGTTAACTTGATCAAGATTTTGTGGCCATTTCACTCTTATCATTTTTAAGTGACTGGACGGCAGACTTATGGCCTTGCACTTCCCTTAAGTGTGACCAGAAGACTTTTGGATTTTCCTTCAATTGTTCCCCAGGTGTTTTTCTTTTGAATTCTGCCAATGCATTACGAATAACTGTCTTTGCAGTGGATTTTGAAATTTTATAGTTTTCGATTATTACATTACGCTCATCATTGGGCATATATTCACTAATTCTTTTCATTTTTGTGTGACATAAAATGAAATCAATGGATAAGTAGGTGAAATATTATTGAAGCAGACTGTAGTGGTAGCTTTATGTAGGCAGCTCTCAGCTATTGTCATTGGGGAGAGTGAGGCTAAATGAACCGCATTTGATTTTTTCAATTTTAATTTGCGCTCATGTTTGATGAGCTAGAGTGTTTAAATTTTTACCGTAGACGGCTTTTGGCCCTGCAAATGAACGTCAGCCGTTTTATGCCATTTGTGGCAATGTAAACCCATTTATGCTTTGGTGTTTGTTCTTGTGTGGTCACTCTAAATATTCAGTGCTCCGAAAGTTTTGATTGCTGAGAGTTTTTGTAAAGTTTTAATGTGAATTTTGGCACAATAAGTAATTAGGTAGTGCTCTTTTGGAACAAAAGGAGTTCAGGGGATCAACTCATGGATATCTGTTGTGCGCCTTTCCAACTGCCAAAACTGGCCAAATGGTCCGTTTGCTGTGGGGCTAAATGGACCGCATGTTTTGCATGCGTTTCGGCATTTTCTTTGCTTTCATGGGGAAGGAAGTCATGGAGGATCTATTAGCTAATTAGCTCAGGATGCCGCGGAGGCCCGCAAAAGTGCTCTCTCAGCTCCAAAGAAGCGCGGACGCCCAGCGAAAAAGCCACGCAAACATTAAGTCGAGCACATTTCTGTCGAGGAACCTAATATATATAAATAAATGACTTTTGTTAGCGAAATCACTTCTTTTACTTTTAATTCACTTCTTTTTCTGTTTCTCCTTTTGAAAGCCGCCTCGGAACACTTATTTCGCTTAAAAACGCTATGGTAAATTTAGCCCCACCCATGGTCCATTTAGCCCCACCGTGGGGCTAAATGGCCCGGATGCGCACTTTCCAAAAAATGGCCATAAAAACATACTTACGATACTCATATGGCTTGAAAAGTTAGTAGCTGTTATAGAGTACAAAATATTCTACAAGATAAACTTTTTTTCAGAAGTCAAATTGCCTAAATTCGCCCTCCAGGACGCCGCAAACGAAAAACGGTCCATTTAGCTCCACCCTCCCCTACTTAGTTGCATTTTTGCATAGCAGTTGGTTCTAGTAGGTTTTGGTAGCTCGTAGCTGCATCTAAATGGTGCATGCTTGGTTATCTTCATCCCCTGACACATTCTCGTGGTGTCTCGCAGGGTATTACGTCGATAACAACATAGACTATGGCCATTTTCTAAGACATTTTCTGTCTTTGGAACCCTGATGATTACTTTTGAAAATTCTTTATCACCTTTTTGCACCCTATGAAATTACCTTTATTTTGAATTCCTGTGCTTGACTTTGCCGATTCTATGATTTATAATATACGGATATGCGGGGGAAAAAATGTACGCCAGTCTTCCCTTTTTCTCGAACCTTGCCTTTGCAACTACGGCTAGCTGTCGTCAATTTCTAATGGGAATCGCGTTTTATCATGAAAAACACATAACCAATGAAACAGTTTTTCGGGAATATGTAGTTTTGGAAGGTGATAGGTACTGGCATTAAAACTATATTAATTTTTTAACACTATCGAAACACGTCATAAAGGAGGTGGTTGAATTCATTGGAGGCTTCGTTTTAATTTGAAGGTGAGCTGGGTAATTACTATATATATACTAACAATCTAGTTGCCTGAGACCCTATAGTAGCATGTTTGCATGTTTATAGTGCATGTTTGGTGATATTCACCCCCTGCCACACACCCTCGCGGTGGCTTGCAGGATATCGTGTAGATGTAGATGTGGGTTGGGATCAGGGCTGCTAACTGTGCCATTTGAGGACTCCGGGTGAAGCAGGAATTCTCCTGGCTCAGGGTTTCACACCATTTTCTCCCGGCCATGGCCTGATACGAAACAACATACTGTAAATATTTTACCTAAGTAGATATGCCATCCATGAATTAATTCTCTCTTGAAGTGAATACAACTTTTACGCGTTTTCTATTGAGAAAATTAATATTTTGGACAAAATATCGAAGATTTATTTGACGAAAAATATGTATACGTGGTTATGAGCACAGTTCATGAAATGTTAGCAATATATGCGAAATGAAAGAGATATTTTAATAAATTAGAATTTTTACGAGGATATTCAACTTCGATTTGGATATATGGGGATTGTATTTTTCCTTGCTGCGTCGTGATTGAATACATTGTGCCGTATTCAGGTCTGAAAGAGATTATAAAATGAGTCGACACCCGGGCATGTTAATAAATATTTATCAGTGGAATTTTACAAGTGAGTATTCATTTTCTTCACAATCGGAAGCTAAATTTTTTAAATGCGATTATATACTACACGAAATTGTAAACGCCGCAGTTTAAAGTACTAGCTACAAATCCGTTTTCTTTTGAAACATTGTGATAGTTGTTAGGCCACTTCGTTATACAGTATAAAAATTAAAATTCATAAGTTTGTGCTCTAAACATTTGTAAAATACTACGGAAGGTGCTAATCAATGCGTAAGACATTAATGCGCATTCCAATAGACACCTCCACAGATATTTAACACGAATAAATACATACCTACATAAGAACGTATTAAATGATAATTCCACCGTTCTAAGAAAACTAATAGTTGGAATACTTCCCTAATACATGAACGGCTGGGAGGAAAATGGCCCCTGTTCCCCGTGTCCACTCTTCCATCTGCCTACGTCTTGTATCTACTTCAAACTGCAATGGTTATTGCTTCTCGTGAAACGGTGTTTAATTTTTTTCCTTAAGCATATGATTTAAACAACACGTCAGCCAAGTTAGCCATACATAGGTATCTGGTTAACTAATGAAATAGGGTTTTGAAATCAGACCCAGAAATGGATGTGTTGCTATAAAACCAAAATGATACGTTGCGAGATAGTTCTAGTGCTGCTGCTCGAGCAATTCGCTTCAAGGATTCAATAAAAACGTTCACATTTCTAATCTTCTTCAAAATGACAGCGAAAAGTGAACTGAAATGTGTTTTAGATGGATCATCCTCATGGAATATCATTGCTATTCCATGAGGATGACGTTTCTCTCGATGGAATGTACCTATTTATCAAACAAATGTGCTGTATTTACCAGAATATTAAGAATACGACCGTTTAAATGGTTTAATAAAATAAGATATTTTGCAAAATTACTTGAGAAATTATTACAAAGTTACTAATAATTATAATAAAAGGTTACAGCGTGCATTGAACCGATACCACAAAATTCAGATGCTTTCTTATTTACCTCACGCTTGAGAATCCCACATGATGCACGTGACATTTAATTCTATGAGCGCCATTTAGGCATATTCTCCGGGTTTATCAGAGCGAAAGAGAGGAAAGAAGGTAAACTGTAGGGAAATTAAAATATTAGATCGAAGGTTCCCGCGGCTTGATTAGATGCTATCTGCATACTAATTTCCGGATTTCCTTCCGCATAGGTTGGCAAGATGATGTTTTCGCTGACTATCCTGTCAGCATCTTCAGGTCGAAGGTTTCCTGGAGTAGCCGACAGGATAGTCAGCGAAACTGTCGTCATCTTGCAAACCAACGCGGGAGGCAATCCGGTAGTATGCAGAGAGCAAACTAAAGTATTATAATGTTTTGAGCATTGTAATGCTAAAGTGAAAAAATTAGGAAAATAACCCAATATGGGGAACGGGTCGGTGTGGTGGCTAGAGTACTGGCCACTCATCACGAGGACCCGGGTTCGATTCCCGGCAGTGGGGGATTTTTCAGTGAAAACCAGTCCCACTTGAGTGCCTAGTGAAGGGGATTTCAAGTTCAGTAATCAGTCCGTCGGATGGGACGTTAAGCCGTCCCCTTGGCGCCTTTCGTTAAGAGTAGGTTCCCGCGAAGTCAGCGAAAACATCATCTTGCCAACCTATGCGGAAGGAAATCCGGAAATTAGTATGCAGATAGCATCTAATCAAGCCGCGGGAACCTTCGACGTTAATACCGATGCCGAGTTTATCTTCACTCTTCCTCCGCTCCCTGAAAACTCCTACCAATACCCAATGACCCACCTATCCTAAATGGTGCAAACGACCTCAGCTGTCGGTCGCATCCCCTGAATAACCAATCAACCAAAAACCTAATGCTATAAATTATTTAGATATTAGATTGCGCCTAAAGGGGCACCTATAGAAAACCTACCTGTGATTACTTAAACGAGTTTGATTGGAGAAAATTACTTGAAACTGATAATTTACGCTAAAAAATCAACGAAATGCAAATTAGAGAAGACGTGTCATACCATTTCATCTGCACTCAAGATTCCATTTTGTAGTGATGGACGTGTGATTACCTTTTAGTAGTTTGGTGGCTCGGTTTATTGACAGGCAAGTAGGGTCTTTTGTACCACATAGGATAGGCTGTGGCTGAGTGAAGGAACTGTTAAACAAAATAACAAGGGAGGAGGGATATCCAGCGTCGGTATTAGTCTGCCTTTAAGGAAAAGCGCCAAGGCTTAACGTCCCAACCAGCGTACAGAGCTCAACTCACAGCATCCAAGTGGGAACCGGTATACCAATGAAAAATCTACTAAGGTCGGAAAACGAACCTGGGCTCTCGGTAGCGTTGAATATACCGTGATCCCCTCGCTGACACGGAAAAGGACTTGAGGAAGAGATCTCAGGGAAACCCTCCAACGACCATCGCGCACATGGAATTGTTGGCAGCGACATTCCTAAGAAAATGTCGGCGCCGGGGCTTAGTTGGTTAAAGCGCCTGTCTAGTAAACAGGAGATCGTGAGTTCGAATCTCGCCGGTGCCTAATTTTTTTGAGGTTGTTTCCATAAATGTCGTTCTGTCACAAGCTTCCTGGAAAACCTCGAATAGGATTCTATTAGCACTCTATCCTACTTTAATTTACAGTTGGGTGTGAATTGTACCTATTTGTAATTAGCTGTAAACGCCAATGACGCCAGAAATATTTGGCCACCTTCTGCACACTGCAGCTCATTTCAACATAAAAATAAGATTATAGAAACAGTCAGACCTAAAAATGTACTTAAAAGTACCTTGTGCAGCTAGAGACCAAATTATGTGTTATTATAGTGGGATAAGTAGGTGCAATAATTAGGTCGGCTATGTTGTAGTATGCTGAAAAAGTTCATTAGTGTTTATGATATTAATTATAAGCAATATTAAGGAATTATTCTAAATGCTTTCTTTCACCCTTCTGTAATAATGGAATTGATTTGGCGAATTCAGAAGTGATCCACTGAATAGATTTATCTAACTCATATTTGCATTCTAGGAAAAGGAAGAGAATCTGTTCATAAAAGTATTTTACTGTGCAACACGTTTTGATGCTTACGTTATCTTATTTATCTTTTCGTACTCACTTGGTATTGTCGAAAACCGTAGATTCGCATTCCTCAGTACAACATTACGTGCCTAAGTTTTTTTTTGGGTCGTTTCTATAAAGGTGGTTCTGTCACAAGCTTCCTGGTACGCCTTAAATGGGATTAAATGGGAATGGAAACGTACAGTAAGGTACAGTTAACTGTGAATTCTTTTAGTAATTTCTAGTGCACCTCAATTTTCAATGGCGCTGGGAATATTTCTATATGTCCCGCAGATTCATTCAGAATTCATTCAATGATAAAATGATGATGATTCAAAATAAGAAAAGAGAAAAGTATGACCCTTAAAGTGTGCTTAAAAATTACATATCACCGTAAACAGTTAGAAAACACAATATGTAATATTTTGTAGGATAGGTATGTGCATTATTAGGATTATTATCAATCATACATAGATCGTACATAGATGCTACTTAAATATACGTACCAATAATTTATGCGTAATGCGTTAAACTGCTGTTTGTTAGGTAAGCTCTACAGGTGATGAAGTAGAGCACCTTCAACACAGGAAATCATTCGGCGAACCTTTAAGCCAACGCCATCATGTGTTTCGTTCTTTGAACGAAATTCTTGGTGAATGGACAAAGTGATCGAGATTACGTCAGCTGTCCCAAAACATCGAAGCTTCAGCATCATCTCCATGCCAATCTGAAAGCGAGAAAATATACCACAGGTCTTGTGACACATTACTTAGTAAGATTACACGAATGTTTATTCAGGCACCGACCTACCAGTAGGTTTCGATTATAGAACAATCACCTTGAAGATGATTTTACTGCAATCAAAACATAGGTCGGTGTCTGAATAACCGATTGGTGTATCTTACTATAAGTGGTATTTCTCCTTGTTACCTTATGCGGTTCCACCAAGTAAACCATTAGGACTTCCTTTTTATATGCGTGACAAATCACTAAACATGCTTTAGGTACATAAATGCTACTTAAACATACGTACCGATAATTTATGCGTAATGCGTTAAACTGCTGTTTGTTAGGTATGCTCTACAACTCCGTAACCGAATAAATAAAAACTATAAGGGAAAGTGAATCTCAAAAATATATTCAGAAGTTGTTTCAATTTACTCAATTGTAATCATTAAAAAATTAAAGTAATTGTTTATAACCTGCAAGAGTGCATTTACCATGTGCACTAAAAATATTTACAGCATAGTATAACTTAGCCGGCTTAAATACTGTATCTACCTATCCTACTAAAATAACACCTATTGTGGTTTCTAAGAGCTCATGGTGATATATAACTTTGAAGCAAACTTTAAGGGCGTCTATTATCTCTTATTTTATTCAGTCATTGACTGAAATTCAATCTGCGGGAGGTATAGAAATATTTCCATTGCTATTGAAAATTGAGGTACACCAGAAATTACTAAAAGATTTCACGCATAACTGTACCCTACAGGACGTTTCCATTCCCATTTAATCCATTCAAGACGTCCCAGGAAGCTTGTGACATAACCACATTTAGAGAAACTACCTTAAAAAAATAGGCACCGGCGAGATTCGAACTCACGATCTCCTGTTTACTAGACAGGCGCTTTAACCAACTAAGCCACGGCGCCGACGTTTTCTACGGAAGGACACTGCCAAGAATTCGATACGCGCGTTGGTCGTTGGAGGGTTTCCCTGAGATCTCTTTTTAAAATCCTTTTCCGAGTCAGCAGAGGATCACGGTATACCTATTCAACGCAGCCGAGTGCCCAGGTTCGTTTTTCGGCCTTGGTATATTTTTCATTGGTACATATACCGGTTCCCACTCGGATGCTGTGATTTGAGTTCTGTACGTTGAGTGGGACGTTAAGCCTTGGCGCCTTTCTTTAAGAGCAGACTAATACCAAAGATGAATTTCCCTCCTCCCTTGTTATTTTGTGTACTCTTTACAGGTACAATCTAGTATCTAAATAATTTATGGCATTAGGTTTTTTTCCTAATTCTATAACTCTTGCATTATTTCGTTTGAATATTGCAAGACTTTCGTTTTCCTACTGTTTACCTTCTTTCCTCTTTTTCGCTTTGGAAAGAAAATTGTTGAATTTTTCGAAATGGATATTATAAATTATTATAAATATTTTTTTATAATTTTATCAAAATATATGAAAGTTTGGATTTAATTAAGAGAGGAAGGATTTCGCGTCTCGAAATGTCGCATGTTTCATAGGAAATTCGTAATCGTTAGGTAAATAAGCAAGCATCTGTATGGCCTGTTTTCGGATACAAGAACGCTGTATCTTTTTGTAATCATTATCAGTCACAAGAATTTTAATCAAAACATATTATTTTGTTTCCAGGAACCTATTAGCACGGACTATTCTTCTATGATTCCCGTAAGTACCTACAGTAGGTACTGTTGTTGGAGATTAATATCCCACTGAGAGAATCATGATCTCCGTGAAATATCGATGCGTATTATTGCTAAAATGCCACATTTATATGAAATTGCCGTTGTAAAAGTTAAAGTTGAGGACATTTATGAACAATGCTAGGAACGAATAGCTCGAGAGATGACAGTAAAACTATCTCGCATTATGCCGTCTCAGCCTTAGAGTATGACATCCATTTCCGAGCCTGCATTCTAACCCCTGATTTATTGGTTAATTAACCAGATCTGTATGGCTAACATGGCCGGCATGTGTTTAATTCACATGCTTAAGGAATAAATAGTAAACACAGTTTCACATGAAAGAATAAACATTGCAGTTTGAAGTAGCCACAGATCTAAATCTACCTCTACAATATACCCTTCGAGTTACCGCGAGGGTGTTTGTCAAGGGGTAAAAATCACCTTACATGCACAACTGACATACGACTAAGAGCGACAATGACACTGCTATGTGGAAACAGGCTAGGTATGGGAGTCACGTGCAACTAGATGTCTAGTGTCTACATAGTAACGAAGTGATTACTGGTCCGAAAGATTTTCACTGAATACATTAATCTGGATTTCCTTAAGCCCGTTTCACACGATACTTGATCCAGTACAAGACCTAGTGTGCTAGCCGCTACTTGATATTGAGGACGGAATCTAGTATGATTGGAACCGTCCTGGGATGTTTCACACGATAATCGACCTTGTGCTTGCTATGAATAGGTTATTCCATATGATTCCATACTAATTAAAAAAAGGAAGTTCGCACAGCATCTGTAACGTGACTTGATTGGTCGATGGCTACTGGGCTACTAGGTCCTACCAGAAATCTAGTACCGCATCAAGTATGAAATCCAGTAGCTCAACGAGTATACTAGCTAGCATGCTTGCCAGCTAGTATACTGGTTCTGTTCCCACGATACTGGAAAGCTAGCATACTTGTGAGTATACTAGACCTTGTACTGGATCAAGTGTCGTGTGAAACGGGTTTTAGCACGCATAGATCAATAATATTAAAATATGCTTCATGCACTACAGAATACTCCAATTTTTATCTACCTATCTATTCCTTCCCTAGGTTGCCTATTGTGCTCTTATGAAAAATGACATTTGAATATCTATCTCCAATATCTTGTTTACTTGCTCAAACCTAGCATAATATGCAGGGGTTCTTAATATATATAAACCGTGGTCTCTAAACAAATCATCTTCGACCTTACTAAAAGGCTATCCTGAGTTTTAACCTGTGTTTTGATAGTAATTCCCATCCAAGTTCTTCTATTAAACTCGTAAGACTAAAACAATGAACATAACGGCCTATAACAAATGTAGTTGATCTACTTTGCACACACTTTGATTCCTGAGCATTCCACCCTCGCACGGATCTCATACACCAGCGGCATATTCTAAATGAGACCTGACAAATGTGAAATAGCTTCTCTCTCGTACTCTCTCATCTCATTTCCCTGGAACCCTTTTAACGAATTCTAATCTACGGTTTGCTACACTAGTTATTTCCCTGATGTGTTTTCCCCATGACACTTCTTCCGTGATGGTGACGCGTAAGTATTTAATAAATTCTACGCTAGATATTTTATTTTCTTTGATGCAATAATTATTCCGGGGAAAGATATCTGCGCATTTCTTCAAATTCAATTTCAGCTGCCAACAAACACACTAATCATCAATCGCATCTAAATCCTTTGATAAAGACCCACTGGCATCTTCATTCCTAATATACTAAAATATTGATGATCAAAAATATATAGTTGACTTTCGCAAGACAGGCCTTTCTGAGCCCGTGTTGGTTTATTGTCAATAAGTCCTGGCTATCGAGATGTCCTATTATGTGTTGATGTTACTAGTATATAATTTTACATGATAGTGACGTTAATGGCATTGGCTTCTAATTGCATGACTTCTCCCTATCGCCGATTTTGATACTTGGGTTACGTTTGCTACATTCCAGTCTTTGGGACTACACATTCATTGAAGGATTTGTTGAATAATTCTTTAGGATACGGAGCCAGTACGGGAGCTATTTTTTTTGTACACGTGAGTTGTAATGTCATCTGGACCCGAGGACTTGTTCGTGCTATTGTTTATTCATAAGGATAATATTCCCCTACAAGATACATCGATCAAGGGCATTGGTCGCTGAACTCGGTCTGGTATCTATCTATATCTATACCTACGACATACCCTGCAAGCCACCTCGAGGGTATGTGGCAGTGGGTGCATCCACATCAGGAACAATGACACAACAAGCAAAAATGAACAACACAAAACAAACACCACACCTTTAAAAGTAATTAGGGGAAACAAAGATAAAAATACCAAATCCCAATCATGGTTTAGTACAAACTATGCTTAGATTGTTTACAACGCTGTGAGAAAAGGAATTGTTAAAATTAGCCTTATTTAAACTGGATGTTGCATGTCGTCCCTACCGTTTTCAAAGAATTAACCGTTGACTTTTTAGTTCCCTGTACTTCCCCAACATATGAACAAAATGCTTTCGGATTTCCCTCTACTTATTCTCCTAATATTTTTCTCTTGAATTCAACGAAAGCTTTTCTAAGGTCTGTTTTGATGTTGCTTGCAAGGTATCGTGTTCATGTAGATGCTTGACGTATTGTATGATATTAAATGGCATTGTTTATATTGTCATTAGCAATTAAAGTTATTAGCTAGTTCTTCTTTTTTCTTAGTTTCCCGTAGTTAATTCCTTGGCATTACACACATTTTTTAACCTCCGCGTTGCACCATCTTGGTTCCCTATTCTCACTCTTAAGGCCTGGTTACACGATACATTAACACGTACGGGTTCATGTACAGTCATTTGCAAAAGTCTGTGGGCAACCTCCACCGCGCCACTAGCGGCCAAGATTAGATCCACCAACTATGTTGGCACTAACTGTATAGTAGAGAAACTTTGTGCTAAGGTAACGGCAATACAAGATAGGTAAAAATGGCGGATTTTAATGCCAGGGTCCTCAAAAAAAATGATCGGTAACGAATAATAATGACGCATAGGATCAATGTTGCGCTATAATTAAGGCCCTACCACTTTTATGATGCAAAATAAATCTCGACAAATGCGTGCGACTGCTTAATACTCTGATTACGCCTGTGATATTGCCGCGAAGTGTCGGGCCGTAACACGTTATAAGATTCATTTTTCTCACTCAATAGTTCATTTTCAGTCCGTTTCTCTTTCTCATATGATATAGTTTCAACGGCAAGCTTGCTGAATGAAACTCCGAGCGTGCCCAGTATGAAATAAAGACATTTGTCGTCGTTGAAAGTTACTTGGCCTAGTCAAGGCATACGCATTCATTACGTGTTTTATGCTCCATTGCATGAATAATTAAATAATGGTACTGCTACATAAAAAAAAGATGTCTTACTCGCTACGTGGATTCCATTTCACTATCCAAGATATCTCGCGCAATTAATTTGATGCAGTCCAATCAGTTCACCAATATAATTTAACACGTATTCGTGGTAGGTTAAATAATCATTTGAATGTATGCGGTTCATAGAATTTATTAAAGAAACCACTCTCATACACAATACGATAACAAATAATTTGCGGTCATAAGTATTTATGGACATTTTCAGTCATTTTATCTTCCGATGAGTCTTGCTTCAATCAGGGTCCACCACCAACACTAGGTATCACCGTAGTCGGTTATTTTACCAGCAGCGCACCGAATATTCTTCTGTCAATCCTCATTATCACTACACCAGAACGTTTTCACTAATCATTTAGCGAGTATTCCTCCAAATATTTTGCAAAATAGGATTAATGCCATACCTATGTATTCCTTGGGACCGGACCGCCATTCCAATGTTCACAGATATCAAGGTAATGTTTATTTACGTCTTGTTGTTGTTGACGACGAAATAAATACACAAAATTTATGGAATTAGAGAACTACTCGTTGTTGCAATGCATTTTATGCCTTTAATTTTCATTTAACGTATTCGTGCTTGAACGTTCGTAGGGAAACCATCTCTGTAGGAGTCATAGGCGCTTCTGAGGTGGGTTTTATGTTAATAATGTGTCGTTTGGACTCCCATAGCATGTTTTGAGTTATTTTGTGCTTCAGTTTTTTGCAATTGTTTTTCGGATGGCTTTTGTTTCACTTGACCACGTCATCGACTCACCGATCATTGTTGAATTCGAGCGACTGAATTACCAGTGCCGAGGGAAATCGAACTGGGGATGGAAAAACAACCTGTTGATTGTTATCATTTGTAGTCAATAAGCAAAATAGCCATTTGAACAATTTCTTCAAGGAATTTTTTAAAAATGTTTTCACTTTGGTCAAGAAAAGCATATTTACTCGCTCTTAATCCAGCTCTCGTGGATTATTATCTGTATCTTTGTCATCAAGCATGAAAAGGTTCCATTAAATCTTTGAAGTGGCTAGTAATACTTTCAATCATTTAACGTAATTGTAATTAAAATTTCTAATTTCGCGTATTTTAAAGTTCTTTGTAGACTCGAGTGAAAAAATGCAATTAGGAGGTAATTTATCTCCATGAAAGTAAAGGAATAAGAAGGGTTCAAAGTATGCCATGATAATTTTTATCTAAACTTTAAATAGAAATGAATTCTAGGTGAGTGTAGAATTGAAAAACTGCATTCTAACACACATGGCATAGAAGAGGCATACTACGTCGAGCTAAGCGCAAGTACTATATGGTTAAATATTTGACGAAAATATCAATAGATAGTTTGATATTGATAATTTTCCTATATTCTGGAAATACTTTTTGGATATTGATATTTTTATTGCTTTTCTCATTCCATGCTTTCTCAGTATCGCAATGCAATATTTATATACCCAGTGGTTTATTTGTCTGTGTGAAGTACGTGCTCTATATCCAGTCGTCCGTATTTCCTCCAAACGTTCTTCTTAACTAGTTTGACTCTGTTGTTGACTCGTCCATAAATTTATCTACAATTTTTCTGGAGAATACGAATTTTTTCATCATCATGCCCACAAATATCCTTTCTCTGTACTTCACTATTTGATAAAATTTTCCTCCTCATGCGAACGTCACTCTGTTCAAACAATCTAATAACAGCGTAGCAAAATGCAGTCAAATGAACTTACGACCTCTATTTTCGTAAATGATCTAGCGATATTTCGCAGTTCTATGAAACCTTCTGCAGCAAAGAGGCATAGCCAAATAGCTCTCCGCAGCTGGTCGCATGTTTTAATTTTATTTTCAAACCACAATTAAATGAGATTTTGCCTATAGTTATTGAAGTCTATTTCAATTTCCACAAATAACTAGAAAATATTAATCTATTCGACGCTGACTAAGACAATGTCCAAGTGAACGCCACCTACAACGTCTTGTTTACGGGTATCATTTTCTCGGTCAGTGTCCTTAAGTTGAGTATTGTCTCACTAGCTCCGAGATTTTCCTTGAATCCGACTTGGTTTTCCGAAAGGTTCCCTTATATCTTTCCATCCATTCTTTATCTAACTATCCAAGTAGGTATTTTCTATGTGTGTGATACCAGGCGGAATGTTATTAGTTCTTCGCATTTCTCTATCCTTGGTTTCTTCTGAATTATGATCATGTCCCTTTTTTTAATAGTTACTATCTCTGATTATTCCAAAGAGTATTCCTTTGCCTTGACTCCGAGTAACTGGATGATTTCTCCGTTTGTTTTAACCCCTCCTGGCCACTAGTTTTATAGGTTTTTAACGGATCTATCGAATTCGCTTCTCAGTATCTCGGGGCCCCGTTCGTCTTCTTCTGCCTTGAATTCTTGAGTGTTTTGGGCGCGTGATGGGGCTCTTCGATGTATTATTTTTATCACTTTCCTATGTTTTCCTGCAGTGAGTTTTTTCGTTGATGGATATTTGCTCCAATCCTCACGTTTTTTCACAAATGTGAATCTTTTACACTACATTTTTCTTTTCTTCTATTATAATTTCCCTTCCCCATGGACTACGCCTTGTCGTGGTGGGATTGGGGCTTGCGTGTTCCCGTGACCCCTAGAGCTACACTGGCGGGAGTAACTAATATTGCTCCTGGTAGGGTCACCCATGCCAGACAGGTCGAAGGGTAGGAGCCTGACGAAAGGAGGTCCACGTACCGTACTCGCAGCGTCTGTTCCTCAGTGAGGCGGCTGTGAGAAGGTGTCTGACCCCAGTGGGGCGGCCTAACAAGTGATTATTATTATTATTATAAGTATTCTACCGGTGAAGGTAGGTTTAAATGGAAATTTAATTCTTCCCACCCCCTAAATTTCACACGATGTCCCTCTTCAGCCCCTCATACTTCCTGCCACCTTTCATTCCATCCAAGCTACCCGTTCTTCTTCTCCCTCTTCCCCGCTTACCCAACGCTCTTCCCTCAATCACCTCCTTCAAAACACCATCCCCTTTTATTACCTTTTCCATCCACACCTTCTGCCTTCTCCTAATTGCATCTATCAAATTTCTTTCCTCTCCTACCAATTCTAGCACTTCATCGTTCGTCTTCCTTTCGACCCACTTTATCTTCTCCATCCTTCTCCACACCCACATTTCAAAAGCCCAAAGTCTATTTTCATCTTCTTGTCGCAAAGCCCACGTTTCCGCCCCATATAGTGCAACGCTCCATATTAAACTTTTCACTAGTCTTTTCTTCACTTCCCTACTCAAGGCCCCTGTCATTAGCTCACGCCTACGCGTAAAGGCTTCTTTTGCCAATGCAATTCTCCTTCTAACCTCATTGCTGCTATACCCTTTTTCTTCCAACACACTATCTAGATAGCTAAATTGCTCTACCTGCTCTAGCTTCTGACCTCCCACTTTTATCGCTAAGTGATGGTGTCACGTTAAAAACACTATTGAGGCAGGCAACTGGAAACCACCTCAATTAAACTCTCCCAAGATCACAATGGACTTGAGCAATAGAGAATTGAATCCTGGCAACTACGGGGCCCGGGACTAAATTAGTGTAACGGGTGTCGTGCCCGGCAGCAGGGTAAGCAAGGACTCTGCGGTCGTCATCTCACGAAATCCTTGCACGAAGAGAAAGACAGCAGCAGCGGCGGCGAAGAATAAACCAGAGAAGAGAGGACCAATGCTAAGGATCGGGACATGGAACGTTAGGACTATGTTAAGGGCAGGAAAACTTGAGAACATTAAGCGTGAAATGGAGAGGGGAAAGATCGATTTGTTGGGACTAAGCGAAGTAAGATGGAGAGTCCAGGGGGACTTCTGGAGTGAAAAGCACTGGGTTATATACAGTGGAGGGGAAGAGAGCCAGTGGGGAGTAGCAGTTGTATTGAATGCAACATTAGGAAAAAGGGTGTTGAATGTGGAACAGGTAAGCGATAGAATACTAGCTATCGAAATCAAAGCTAAGCCGGAAAATGTAGTCTTAGTACAGGTCGTACAGGTTTACATGCCGACAGGGGGGCATAGAGAAGAGGAAGTTGACGAAGTATATGACCAGTTGGAAGAATTAATGGGGAAAGTAAAGGGCATGAAGAATCTAATTGTTATGGGAGATTGGAACGCTGTAGTAGGGGAAGGGAGGGACGGGAGTGAAGTAGGGGAGTATGGTCTGGGCATAAGAAATGACCGGGGCGAGAAAGCAGTGGAGTTCTGTAGGAGGAATAATTTAGTGAGAACAAATACGTGGTTTAAACACCACCCTAGGCGTAGGTACACGTGCAAAATGCCGGGGGATACTGGAAGGTACCAACTAGACTACATCATGATTAGGCAAAGATTCAGGAACGGCGTAAAGAATTCGCAAAGTTTCCAAGGTGCAGATGCCGACTCCGACCATAACTTGGTGGTGATGAGATGTGAGATGAGACTAAAAAGGTTGAAAGTAGGAAGGAAAATAAAAAAGTGGGATGTAGGAGCACTGATTGGAGGGAAGAGGAGGGAATACCAGGAGATTGTGGATAGATGCATGAGGGAAGAGGAACAATAGATGAAAGATGGGAAATGATAAAGACGGGCATAAAAGAAGCAGCTGAAAAAACAATAGGAACAGTAGATGCTAGGAGGACCAAGAAACCATGGGTAACAGCGGAAATGATGGAAAGGATAGACGAAAGAAGGAAATGGAAAAATGTAAATACAGAGCTAGGCAAAAGGCGTTATAAGGAGATTAACAACAGGCTTAGGAGAGAAACAAAGAGAGCAAGAGAAAAGTGGTGGAGTCGGCAATGCGAGGAGCTGGAGAGACTCCAGAGAGAAGGAGAAATAGGCAGTCTGTACTCAAAGGTAAGAATGTTATCGGGAATCAAGAAATGGAAAACGGTCCCGTGCATCTAAGACAGAAGGGGAAATTTAGCAATGGAGCCAGAGGAGATCCAACGCCGTTGGAGGGAATATGTTGAGGAACTGTATGATAGCGAAAATAGGCCTAGCAACTTGGACATAGAAGAGGAAAAGGACGTAGATCAGGATGACGTGGGCCCCGGAATACTGGACAGTGAGATAGAGAAGGCACTGCGAGAAATGAATGCAGGTAAAGCGGTGGGGGTTGATAGCATCCCAGCTGAGCTTCTGAAAAACCTAGGAAAAGGGGGAAGGGACAGATTTTATGAACTTGTTCGTAGAATATACGAGAAGGAGGCTTGGCCGGAGGATTTTGTAAAAACCGTGCTAATACCTATACCGAAAAAGAGGGTGACAAAATAATGTGAAGACTATAGAACGATAAGTTTGATTTCTCATGCGGCAAAGGTAGTGCTTAGAATCATCAATAGGAGAATGGAAAAGAGAGCAAATGAATTCCTAGGCGAGGATCAGTTTGGATTTCGGAAGGGGAGGGCCACTCGAGATGCGATTGCAGTGATGAGAATACTAGTGGAAAGGAATCTAGAATACAATCAGGACGTATTCGCGTGCTTTTGAAAAGGCGTTCGACAGAGTGAGGTGGGACAAGTTCATGGAAATATTGCGGAAGATAGGAGTAGACTGGAGAGACAGGAGACTGATCCGGAATTTATATATGGCGCAGAAGGCGCAAGTGAGAGTAGCAGATGGAGAATCGGATTGGGCAACAATAGGGAGAGGAGTTAGGCAGGGCTGTCCTTTATCGCCGGTACTTTTCAACATATACTCGGAGGAAATGGTGAGAAAGGCTTGGGATGAACTGGAGGCAGGAGTAAAGGTCGGGGGGAAATCGATAAAATCAGTGAGGTTTGCGGATGACCAAGCGCTAGTATTCCAGTCTGACCGTGGCTTGTAAAAAATGGTGGATGCGTTGCAGGGACAGTGCGAAAGATACGGGATGAAGATAAACCAGAAGAAAACGAAAGTAATGAAACCGAACTGTTAATTAACCGAACAAACTGAAAATATAGTTATAGGTGTTGGAATTAATGGCAATAAAATATTTTGCTTACTAAATTGATCCTAGGCGTTGAAAAGCATTTTAAACCAAAGAGGAGGACTCGTTTGGCAAGAAAAATTCCAATTGTACGAAAGAGGAGTTCAAGGAATTCATTTTATGAATTGTGGGTGCAAAGCAAACATTGGATACAGAAATATCACCTTAAATGTCATAATTTCACAGGCTAATTGGTTCACAAACATATACCAAGTAAATTGATGATGGATAATGCAGATCAAAGTTGGTAAAACACGAAGGTTAGGAGGCAAGTAATATTGTAAAAATAAGTTAGAGAGACGGATGGGAGCACGACGCACAGTGGGGCCAAATCGCATTTTGCCGGACAAATGTCCAAAACTGCTTTTTATGAGATAACGTCTTGAAATTTGGCACATATACACAAAAATTATTGCTGATTATGGAATGGTAAGTCATTTTTATAGGAATTACCCGTTACTTAGATACAGAGGCTCAAACACGACCAAATTTCGAAAAAAGCGCCCGCTCTCATTTTTCTTCGAAAATCTTAAAAGTTGAGCAGATATAGGAGTAAATAAAGGATTTTTATGAAATTAAAAACATTTCCATTTGTGAACAGGGTACTTTGCCTATACTATGTATACGTTTCAGACATTTTTTCCCATATTTGAGTGCTATTACGTCACAAAATGGCGGACCCTTTTTTTAGACAAAATTTTACATAAAGTAGACAATATAATCCTTATTCGGAAAATGGTCTCTAGGATACTTCATCAGAGTATAAATTGAACATATTTCTAGGTTACTCCGTAAAAATATTTGAAAAAAGTATGAGACGCCGAGAATAAACTCGATTTTTCATTCGCCCGTCGCGGCCCAACTCCGCGCAGCGGGACCTGGAAATACCGAGACTCCGTTGGATTGTTCATGTTGTGTGGATAATAAGTTCTCGAATATAACTTTGTCAGGCTTTGCATGCTGTCACTGATTTCTAAAGATTCTATATTGAAGATTTTTCGAGGATATTGGTTCTAGAGAATGGATTAGTGCACTCGTAACTGCGGTAATTTTTTAATTTGGATAATTTTCGGAATCATGCTGAAAATTATGAACGTCTTTCAGCTCTTGAGCAAGAATGCCGGTTCTCGGGGAACCATGCATGTTCTCCATAAAAAGGCAACATTTGGGATTCCCTTGTTTCCCTTTACCCTCTCCTCCTCCACCCCGAACTACATCCTTCGCCTTTACTACCCGAGGAGGGTGGCGCAAAACGGAACGTTTATGACAATGTGCAGTCTTAAAAAAAATAATGCCTGCTTGGCAAATTACAACTTGTTGTTGCTCTTTGTTATCTGACTCTTTGATGCGTCAGAAATAATATCAGTGGATACTCTCCTATAAGTAACTTGAAACTGACAATATAAGAAAATTGATATTTAATTTTAACGATTACCTAAGGGGAATCATTTTCACAATATCATTCTTTATAGCTTCTTACAATGAAATTCAATATTCTGTTTAAAATCAGCATGATTTCATGAGTGTTTACAAAAAGCTCTGTTGTGCGCATTATCATCTGTTTGTATTGAGTGAGATACTGGATCATTAGGTTTGAGGGATGGATTAATTTAAACTTGAGTTTACTGTGGTTTTACATTTTTATTTCGCAATGCTGATCACACAGTGTAATAATGTCAAATTGTAATGCTCTCGAAGAAAAGTAAAGTAATATAGATGAAACACAATTAGATTAATCAATAATATATTAAATAAAACTGGAAAACTGATGTTGTTTTGCATAGAATTTGCTGCTGGTTTAAAAAGAGAAAGTAATTTGAAAAGAGGATGGCAATAAACGAGAATGACTTAAATTCATTTTGATATTGTCAGTACCGATAAAATCAATTCAATAATATAAATGAAATGCCATTACTTGTAAGATACTGAAAAGAACATAAATATCATTATCCCAAATGATTTTCACCCTCAGAGCATACTTAGTTTTAACTCACCGAGTCCTCTTCAGGTAGTGACAACTTTCTGAAAGCACACACCATGTTTATATTTGGGAATGGTTAAGAAGGCGAAGAAACAGAGTAGATGGGTTGTTCGTACGTGTACCGATACGCTCCTTGAGAGAGAGATAAGGGTGAAAAGAGGTCTGTTTGCGGCAATGAAGGGAAAAACCCAAGAAGGGAATACCCGGAGAGAATGAAAGGAGGGTCGACAGAGGAAGTTAGGTCGGCGGTGTTCAAATGAGGGGTGGGTAAGGAAGCGGTTAAGGAAAGGGTGGTTGGTAGCGGGCTCCTGACAATGCGATCGCCTTTTCCCTATCCTTTCCTTAACCACTCATCCATCCCCACGAATTCGTCACTACAATTCGTCCTTTGACCAATCTTTCTTTGCCGATTGTTCGTTTCAAGAAAAATTCTTAGTCCTCGGACGAGTCGTAACCATCATCTCAGTTTGATTCTATGCTTCTTCTTTGTTTTCTATTAGTAATAGTTCTCGTAATTCCTTCGGAAGCCTCCTATCAGTCTTCGCAGTCAATGATATGGTGGAGAAAAGCAACGGATCGAACGTGATCAAGTCTTTTGAATAGGTCCTCAATGGTGGCCTTCCTGGAGTGTTTCCGCGTGAATCTTTCTCGAAATTTCATGGCGTCCTTATTGCGGGCCTCCATCGCCTCTTCGGATAGCTAGCCTAAGGGAAGAATTGCCCCTTTCAAAAAATCCGCTCCATGTATGAGTACTTTATGGACCGTGGTCGGCATATAGGACAATGAATAACATCCCGAAATCCAATTTTATAAATCGTCAATCTGCCTTTGCAAATAATTATTTTTTGTCTTGGCTATTTCCTTCGTCTCTTTGAGTTCCTGAAGGCGAATGGGCCGGCAAAATCTGATGGACGACGGCCACGGATTTGCCCAGATAATCACAGCTAAAACAGGGAAAGTATTAATATTGCCCGTTTGTTCTATATGCGGATTAGCCAAAAATAAAATAGATACGCTCGAATCTCTTACCTGAAGAATCATTTACCACAGTAAGAGGAACTAGGGATCTCATGAATAAAAATTCATTTAACGAATCTGCACTTTCCCACAGTTGTTCATATTGGGCGTGGCCCGAACTTCCATCAAATCCGTACTTGCATATTAAAGTGGAATTAACTTTATCGATGGAGGTTTGCGATGTAGATACGCACTGCAGTACCCGTGAGACCATGTGATTTAATAAATACTGAAGATTCATTTGGCACATGTTTTCAGTTATACTTATTCCATCGGAGTAATCCGAATCGGGGATACAACTCGTGTCCGTGACTAAGAACGGAGCTTCTAAGTGAATTATACTGACTATAAGTCAGCCCCCTAGTGATCAGTAAGAACAAAACCTCCTCAGGTGACATCTCCGTCACCACATCAGGACTTTTCCTACATTTGAAAGCACTCTCCTTGCCTTACTAAGAGTGGTTGTTATTGAAAATGATTCCGAAAATTATTCAAATGACAAATTTACCTCAGTTACGAGTGAACTGAATGGAGTGCACTGAAGAACATATGGACAATACAAACTGATCCATTCTTTCGAACCAATATCCTCGAAAAATCTTCAGTATAGAATCTTTAGAAACCAGTGACAGCATGCAAAGCCTGAAAAAGTTATATTCGAGAACTTATTATCCACACAACATGAACAATCCAACGGAGTCTCGTATTTCCAGGTCCCGCTGCGCGGAGTCGGGCCGCGACGCGCGATCGAAAAATCGAGTTTATTCTCGGCGTCGCAAACTTTTTTCAAATACTTTTACGGAGTAACCTAGAAATATGTTCAATTTATACTCTGATGAAGTATCCCAGAGACCATTTTCCGAATAAGGATTATATTGTCTACTTTATGTAAAATTTTGTCTAAAAAAAGGGTCCGCCATTTTGTGACGTAATAGCACTCAAATATGGGAAAAAATGTCTGAAACGTATACATAGTATAGGCAAAGTACCCTGTTCACAAATGGAAATGTTTTTAATTTCATAAAAATCCTTTATTTACTCCTATATCTGCTCAACTTTTAAGATTTTCGAAGAAAAATGAGAGCGGGCGCTTTTTTCGAAATTTGGTCGTGTTTGAGCCTCTGTATCTAAGTAACGGGTAATTCCTACAAAAATGACTTACCATTCCATAATCAGCAATCATTTTTGTGTATATGTGCCAAATTTCAAGACGTTATCTCATAAAAAGCAGTTTTGGACTTTTGTCCAGCAACATGCGATTTGGCCCTACTGTGCGACGGTTCAAAGATTCATTTTCTTCGAACACGATTCAGTAATAGAGAATATCAAAAATAAATGTGGAAATTAGAATATATATTGCAACGTTAATTAGGAGAGTCTGAATTGATTTAACAAGTTCATGTTTTAACTTTACCATATCATGCATGCTTCGGAAAATGTTAACTAAAGAATTCAGTTCCATAAATTCCTGATTGATAAACATTACTTTTCATATAATAAAACTTCACCTACACGTGTCTCATGGAACCATATCTAATGTATACTACAAATCAATAGCACTATAATTCTCTGCTAAATGTAGGCAGTTTGTGCAGACTAGTATTTTCGCATGTCTGATTCATTCGAGTATATAATACCTTCTGACTTGAAACTAATGCCAGGCAGAGATCTCGCATGTCACTGACTCTCGCGGTTTCATACACATTTATGTAGATTTTTTATTTTCATTACTAATGTAGCATCCACCTCTTTTGATTCGGCGAGCCTCGGGTGTCATTGCCGACAAAATGGCCGGAATTTCTAGACGTTTTTTCATTTTGGATAACCAAGATCATCAATGATGATACCAATCCGTAGGATCTTGCGCTTGAAGCAGGAGGAGGGTCGCCAAAAAGACGATAGCCTCCAGATTACATTTACATGTGCATCCGCTCGCGTCCTCCGCGCTAGGTTTCTCTTGATGTTCTCAGACAGTACCCCTCTCACTTACTACTGTATTACACTTATTCTACAGTATTTAGTAGAGAGTTGCGTCAATTTCAAGATTTCTAACGGATGATGGGCAAGTAAATGATACTGACGCATCATTTGACTTGACCATCACAAAATTTTACGCGAAATTGACAATTTTAATTACAATTACGTTAAATGATTGAAAGTATTACTAGCCACTTCAAGGATTTAATGGAACCTTTTCATGCTTGATGACAAAGATACAGATAATAATCCACGAGAGCTGGATTAAGAGCGAGTAAATATGCTTTTCTTGACCAAAGTGAAAACATTTTTAAAAAATTCCTTGAAGAAATTGTTCAAATGGCTATTTTGCTTATTGACTACAAATGATAACAATCAACAGGTTGTTTTTCCATCCCCAGTTCGATTTCCCTCGGCACTGGTAATTCAGTCGCTCGAATTCAACAATGATCGGTGAGTCGATGACGTGGTCAAGTGAAACAAAAGCCATCCGAAAAACAATTGCAAAAAACTGAAGCACAAAATAACTCAAAACATGCTATGGGAGTCCAAACGACACATTATTAACATAAAACCCACCTCAGAAGCGCCTATGACTCCTACAGAGATGGTTTCCCTACGAACGTTCAAGCACGAATACGTTAAATGAAAATTAAAGGCATAAAATGCATTGCAACAACGAGTAGTTCTCTAATTCCATAAATTTTGTGTATTTATTTCGTCGTCAACAACAACAAGACGTAAATAAACATTACCTTGATATCTGTGAACATTGGAATGGCGGTCCGGTCCCAAGGAATACATAGGTATGGCATTAATCCTATTTTGCAAAATATTTGGAGGAATACTCGCTAAATGATTAGTGAAAACGTTCTGGTGTAGTGATAATGAGGATTGACAGAAGAATATTCGGTGCGCTGCTGGTAAAATAACCGACTACGGTGATACCTAGTGTTGGTGGTGGACCCTGATTGAAGCAAGACTCATCGGAAGATAAAATGACTGAAAATGTCCATAAATACTTATGACCGCAAATTATTTGTTATCGTATTGTGTATGAGAGTGGTTTCTTTAATAAATTCTATGAACCGCATACATTCAAATGATTATTTAACCTACCACGAATACGTGTTAAATTATATTGGTGAACTGATTGGACTGCATCAAATTAATTGCGCGAGATATCTTGGATAGTGAAATGGAATCCACGTAGCGAGTAAGACATCTTTTTTTTATGTAGCAGTACCATTATTTAATTATTCATGCAATGGAGCATAAAACACGTAATGAATGCGTATGCCTTGACTAGGCCAAGTAACTTTCAACGACGACAAATGTCTTTATTTCATACTGGGCACGCTCGGAGTTTCATTCAGCAAGCTTGCCGTTGAAACTATATCATATGAGAAAGAGAAACGGACTGAAAATGAACTATTGAGTGAGAAAAATGAATCTTATAACGTGTTACGGCCCGACACTTCGCGGCAATATCACAGGCGTAATCAGACTATTAAGCAGTCGCACGCATTTGTCGAGATTTATTTTGCATCATAAAAGTGGTAGGGCCTTAATTATAGCGCAACATTGATCCTATGCGTCATTATTATTCGTTACCTATCATTTTTTTTAAGCTCCCTGGCATTAAAATCCGCCATTTTTACATATCGTGTATTACCGTTACCTTAGCACAAATTTTCTCTACCACACAGTTAGTGCCAACATACTTGGTGGATTCAAAGCTTGGCCACTATTGACGCGGCGGAAGTTGCCCACAGACTTTTGCAAATGACTGTACATTTGCGTGAATGGTTTCAGCGCAACTTGTGCGAATGCATGAATCAAATAGAACAGGTTCTATTTTCTGTTCACGCATTCATTCATTTGGACATTTTGGTGTGGTTACGCGGTGCATTTTCGCGTTCATTCTCGCGTTCATGCATTTACACATTAACTCGTACGTGTTAATGTATTGTGTAACCAGGCCTTTATAGACGCTTATTTGGTGGTCTTGACAAATGACCGCGTTATTTGGAATTACCATGAACTCACGGGTATCACTGTTTAGGCTGAAGTTCTCGAATTTTTCAAAAGGAATCTGTAAGTCATCCCAAAATCCGTTAAAATCTGCTAGGTATAGTACTAATAGGGTTAATCTTCTTTTTTTAAAGGTAAATCGTAGGTATTGAGGTGATGGAAGGGAGGACACGGGAGAACAGTGGCAATTTTCCGCCCAGCCGTTTTTGTGAGTGCATTAGAGAAGTTTCACACGAATTCTATTTCACCGTTAGGCTGGTTCAATTTTCACTGTGAATCCTTTTGTGCATGACTTCTCAGTCACAAGACTAACGTAAAATAGTCTCAATAATCGGCAATCTGAGGGATGAAATTATCTGTAATGCGTCCTATCGTACGTATTTATTCGAGTTAAATATCTGTGGAGGTGTCTATTGGAATGAACATTAATTTCCTACTCCCTAGTTAGCCTTTCGTGGATTTCTAATAATTTTCTAACTATGGTTTCAGAAATTAAATCTGTAAACTCTATAAATTTATCACCACCTTCAACATCAACTTATAAACAAAAATTGTCGAATATTCTGAAAATGGCCAAATGGATAAATAAAACACCATGATCTTTCCTTTCTTATCTACGTGCTCTCGAAAGGTATTATCTTTCGTCCATAACCCTGGGACAACATGTTCAAAGAGAGATAGAACTATTTCCCGTTGTTATCTATAACATTCATGCAACTATTGTACACAGGGATAAAATATTTTGCTTTTGTCCCATCCCCTGAGCAGTGATTAAATTATGAATGCTTTCTCTCGATATTTGTAAGTAGCATGAACATAACAGGCATCGCGAAATCGAGTTTCATTGAGATCGCTTCAAAAAATGCCGGAATCAACTTGCTGATTATCGGAGAAAGGTTTCCTAATGCGCAGCATTTTCCTCGCCCACCGTGCTATTATGCGCGTTCGGACAACCTCGTCTTATCTCTCGGCGAATCGAAGATGTCCTTCTTCGGCAGGCAGTCTTGGGTTTTCATGACGCAGTTAACGGCTTGCTAAAATTCCTGCCTGGCACAGCTATTATGACTTCCGTTATCCGCTCTGAAGAGTGTCAGGCTTCAGGCAAGAAGTAACTCCGCTCACGTGTTCCAACTTGAGCAAATTTGCTCAGTGGCTGCATTCATTATTCATTCCGCTGCGCTAGTTTCACGAGCTTCGGTCGTAGATGGAAGGCCATTGGGAACTGATACCGTTCTGCACTCTACCGGCATCTCTTGGGGGAAGGCGGAACCAGTAGTAAGAGTATGCTCCGTGAGATGGCAGCACATACTGGAAAGGCTGCTGCTATGGATCCGTTACGTTTGAACCAATGAGAGTACCTAGAGATTTTCTCTGCTCTCCTTGGGTTGAACCTTGTGCCCGAAAAACTCAATTGAGAGAGTAATACGGTAATGAAGTGATTCTCTTGAGAGGAAAATGGAGTTAATTTAAGATTGGAACCAGGCACGTAGCCAGGCACGTAGCCAGGCACGTAGCCAGGCCGAAACTTTTCCCAAAAATTTTGTTGCTCTGATTTTAGCAGTGAACTTTACCAGTGAACTTCACCAGTGAGAAGAGATAATCATGGGCACTGTAAAAATCAATACCAGGCACTGATAATTAAGGGAAGAGATTTGTAACATGTCGGGACCGAATGGGCAAGGCTGATTTGTTTCAAGTTACGCAAGACTTACCCCCCTCTCCCCGAAGCCGATTTCTGGCAACGTGCCTGGTTGACTGGTTGGAACTATATTCCATCGTTCCTCCAATATGTCACTCTAGTAAGCCTGATATTAAATAGATTATTGTATTGTTTGGTTTTATTCTGGATCCGCCCCCATCCTTGAAAACTTCTCCGCCCCCAGACTTGAAAACACCCACGAAAAAAATGATACGTGAGAATTTATAAATGTGGCAGAGTACTGTATACTGCCTTGCATCCCGAGAGTCGAAGTTCAATTCCTGGCATTGGCAAATATTTCTCATCGGCAAATTGGCTCCACACGTGAGTGGCTCAGCACTCACGTATGAGTATGCTGCCGAGCATAGTTGATGCCAATCTTTCGGACGGGGGTTGAAGCGAGGACCCATTGGTGCTTCTCGTTAAAAGTAAGCTAATGACAACGCCGGGTTTCTTTCGACCCTTCCTCCGTTCCCTGACATATTTCTGAAATATTCAAGCAGCACATAAAAAGGAGCGGGGACCCTTACCCTTGCGTGTGACATGTAATACGTTGGGCTCCGTTAATACGTACTTCTGAGCTCTATCATCACAGAACTGGCCGGTGGATTTGTTTGGTGTGCTAGCAATATTTCTAGTTTTCCTAGTCTTAGTGCCCGGATTAGAACCCCGGCAGTGCCAGTATTTTTATTGGTATGCGTGGAGAGCACTTCAAGTTCAGTACCCCGTCCGTAGCATGGGACGTTAAGCCGGTATGCCCATGGTGGCTTCCACAAAGAACAGGCTAATGGCGATGCCGGGTTTCACTCATCCCTTGCTTAGTACCCTTTCATCTTCATCCTTGTGTGTACATTTCTCCTTGGTCTGTAGCGCCTTTATGTGCGGGGCAGACTTGAAACCACACATGAAAGTATTGCCCACGTAATGTTGTAGGTACTGAGGAATGCGAATCTACGGTTTGCGACAATATCAAGTGAGTACGGAAAGATAAATCAGATAACGTAAGCATCAAAACGTGTTGCACAGTAAAATACTTTTATGAACAGATTCTTTTCCTTTTCCTAGATTGCAAATATGAGTTAGATAAATCTATTCAGTGGTTACACTTCTGAATTCGCAAAATCCATTCCATTATTATAGAAGGGTGTAAGAAAGCATTTATTGGTAGAATGAATAAACTGGTACTTAGTAGAATGTGCCATAATGAACTTTTCCACCATACCACACCATAGCCGACCTAATTATTGCACCTACTTATTCTACTACAATAGCACATAATTTGGTCTTTAACTGCTAAAGGTACTTTTAAGTAATTTTTTTAGGTCTGACTGTTTCTATTATCTTATTTTTATGATGGATGAGCTGCAATATTCTGGAGGTGGCCAAATATTTCTGACGTCATTGGCGTTTACAGCTAATTATTAATAAAATTCACACTCAACTGTAAATTAAAGCAGGGTAGAGAATCCTATTCGAGGTTTTCCAAGAAGCTTGTGACAGAACGACATTTATAGAAACGACCTCAAAAAAATTAGGCACCGGCGAGATTCACATATTGTGTTTTATAACAGTTTACGGTGATATGTAATTTTTAAGCACATTTTAAGGGCCACACATTTCCCTAATCTTATTTTGAATCATCAGCCTCTTATCATTGAATGAATTCTGAATGAATCTGCGGGACAAATAGAAATATTTCCAGTGCCATTGAAAATTGAGGACTAGAAATTACTAAAAGAAGTCACACTTAACGTTACCCTAGAGTACGTTTCCATTCCCATTTAATCTCATTCAAGGCGTTTCAGGAAGTTTATGACAGAACGACATTTATGGAAACGACCTTTTAAAAAATTAGGCACCGGCGAGATTCGAACTCACGATCTCCTGTTTACTAGACAGGCGCTTTAACCAACTAAGCCACGGCGCCGACATTTTCTTGGGAAGGGCGCTGCCAAGAATTCCATCTGCGCGATGGTGTTTGAGGGTTTCCCTGAGATCTCTTTCTCAAGTCCTTTTCCGAATCAGCCATGGGATCACGGTATATTCAACGCTACTGAGAGCCCAGGTTCGTTTTCCGACCTTTCATGTAGATTTTTCATTGGCATACCGGTTCCCACTTGGATACTATGAGGTGAGTTCTGTCAAAAAAATTAGGCAACGGCGAAATTCGAACACACGATCTCCTGTTTACTAGACACGCACTTTAACCAACTAATTCACGGCGCCGACGACTTCTGTTGACAATGCTCCTATTTTCTGCTCCTTCTGGAATGAGAGCGGCATAATGTTTGCTTGTGTGATGAATAATTCTTATTATTGACGGAGAAGGATCATGCTCTTCGATATTCTCCGATTGTATTTGGCTGTCATCTGAGAAACGACAGCCCCATTGGCTTATGCCTATCCTCCGCTGATGACTTGGAATTGCCTCATTATTGACCTAGGAGATAAAGAAATCTATCGTCACCGCAATTAATCCTATTCCTAATGCAGGTGACCCTCAGCTACGTGAAGTACCCAAATATTTCTGGCACCGAATTTAATGTCAACTTTTGTAAACCTATTTTATTCACTCAATGATGTGAGTGAGACAATCCCATGGGAAAAGCGTATCGAAAGGATTAAAAAAGAAGGCTTCGGATGAGTATGCAATGCAAATAGTGAGGGTTGAATGAAGAGAAGAATTACTTAAATATGAACTGGTTAGCTGATCCGAGAGTGGAGCGAAGAGCTTGGTTAAAGCATTCTTAGGATTGATAACTCAAGACGAAGACTTTTCTCTCTTCCTCATCTTATCTTTCGTGGCCAGTTGGGTTGGTAACTAAAAACCCTTCTGGTATCGCACTAATAGTTACATTTCTTTTGCCGCTGAAGAAGCATTATGGGATCGATGATGGCCTTTAAGCAGTTGTGCGATGAAAATGTAACTCAAGGGATTTTCAGATGTCTTTTTTCACGTTGTTTATATTCATTAAACCAGTAGTAGGCACGGGAGGATATGCCTACAAAATGGGTGTTCTTACACAAAGGTGTTGTAAAGGACCTATTTGTGCAGTTTATATTGTATATAGAGCGGAATGGGGACAAAGCGCTTATAGGGCAAAACCCCATTGTGAATTAATTGTGGAAATATTAAACAATGGGGTCGTTTCCCATGCTTTATTATTGCCAAATCTGATAGAGTTTGTAAAATAAAAGAACCCATATTTTTTCGTTCTTTGGTCAATTACTTATCGAGTTACAAGCGGCGAAAAACTGATGTTTTTAACCCTTTCGGAAAAGTGGGCTTGGTGCAGCCTCTGAAGTTTCAACTTCGTCCAATCACAACTGAGCCCGCGAAGCTACTTTGCCTTTTCGCCAAGGGGGGACACAGCTGACTGCCAATAGGAGCAGTTGCGACAGCATCTGTGCGAGCAGACTTTCCAAACCCCCCTCCCCTCTCCCTAAAAGCAGTTAAGGACGGGAGGAAAATGACATCAATGATATCAAAGCAGCTTTTTCGGTTGGCGTCGCCTTTTGCTTATTTAAAATTTTGATTTATGAGTGACTGTTTGTGGTTAGAAGATTAATTTTTTCGTTAAAAATCTTTTTTCGTTCCCATCTAATATTTTCGTTTAAAAAATTGCGATTTCGGTTACGAGTAAACGCCCCCATTAAGCTGTGGTTATAAACTACTTACGAATATGGCGTATTTTTCACCTGCGATTTAAATCTTAAAATTAATTTGCTGATCTATTATGGCTCTAAAATAACCACTGATTGCAGAGGGGAGGGAAAATTGTCAGAAAAGCTGGTAAGTTCGTTTGAGTGGAAATTTTTACCAAGGATTGCAAAAGATTTATCGATGTGAATGGAACATTGACATTAAAATAGGGTTATAATGAGTCCACCATAAGAACGAAGGGATACTGATGGTGAAATGTCTAAAACATCTACTGACATCACTCCTGCAGCTCGTTCAGAGAAATTTGAGAAAATGATGGAGTGTGGGGTTCAAAGATTGACCAATAATCCTGTGGTAATGCCTTCGATCTATGGCTATCATTCAAAGGAAAATTTGAGGTGTGGACGTAGGATTGGCAAATTGTAAAAAAATGATCCACGGCATGAGGAAAGTGATGGAAGATTTTAGAAATATTAGTTAATTTAGAGTTTAAGGCACATTTGTGCTTAGGAGTGTGAAATTGAACCTAGAATTTAAAGCTGCTCTTTTTGTGTCTTCTGGTAGGCTCTCGCTTTTCTTCGTTGTTTTCCTTTTCATCGTTTTTAAGGACGTGATATATTATAATTATTAGTATTCTACCGGTGAAGGTAGGTTTAAATGGACATTTAATTCTTCTCACCCCCTAAATTTCACACGATGTCTCTCTTCAGCCCCTCATACCTCCTGCCATCCATCATTCCATCCAAGCTACCCGTCTTCTCCTCCCTCTTCCCCGCTTACCCAACGCTCTTCCCTTAATCACCTCCTTCAAAACACCATCTCATTTTATTACCTTTTCCATCCACATCTTCTGCCTTCTCCTAATTTCATCTATCAAATGTATTTCCTCTCCTGCCAATTCTAGCACTTCATCGTTCGTCTTCCTTTCGACCCACTTTACTTTCTCCATCCTTCTCCACACTCACATTTCAAAAGCCCTAAGTCTATTTCCATCTTCTTTTCGCAAAGCCCAAGTTTCCGCCCCATGTAGTGCAACGCTCCATACTAAACTTTTCACTAGTCTTTTCTTCACTTTCTTACTCAACGCCCCTGTCAATAGCTCACGCCTACGAGTAAAAGCTTCTTTTGCCAATGCAAATCTCCTTCTTACTTCAATGCTGCTATACCCTTTTTCTTTCAACACACTATCTAGATAGCTAAATTGCTCTACCTGCTTTAGCTTCTGACCTGCTACTTTAATCGTTATACTGGCTCTTTTTGTTCTTGAAAATCGCATTACTTTCGTTTTATTCTGGTTTATCTTCATCCCGTATCTTTTGCACTGTCCCTGCAACGCATCTAGCATTTTTTGCAAGCCACGGATTGACTGGCTGAATAGCGCTTGGTCATCCGCAAACCTCACTGATTTTATCAATTTCCCCCCGACCTTTACCCCAGCTTCCAGCTCATTCCAAGCCTCTCTCACCATTTCCTCCGAGTATATGTTGAAAAGTACCGGTGATAACGGCAGATGACGTGATATAGGTATATAATGCGTTTTTTAACCATGATGAAACCTAGCTACTTTGGAAGCGAATGCCAAAGGAAATGTATTCACCTATCATGATAAACAATCATACTGAAGAAGAGAACATTTTTTTCTCATATTACACTTGAATAATTTCATCGGTTGATTCACTAGTATCCCTGGGTTGATTTATAAATTAGAAATCATTGGTTTCATAAATTGTAGGGGTGGGCGGGGGCCTTCTGGAGTCCCCTTGGCCCTTAGACCTCTTTAGATCCGTTGTGCCGACCCACATTTAAACCGCCCACCACTTGCAAACAGGGGACAAGAGCACCGCGGGAGAGGCATGGAGGAGGGATACCCATCCAACCTTTGTCCGGGCCCAGCGTTGCTTAACTAGGGTGATATCACGGGAACCGGTGTGCCAACGTGGAACGTCTAAGCCCTTGCCCTTGTAATAATTGTGTTACTGGTAAGAGGATAGCTTCTAACCTGAGCCAATCACTCATAAATAAAAATCAAAGTAAGCAAAAGTTTCATCTACATCCACACGATACCCTGCAAGCCACCGCGAGGATATGTGGCAGGGGGTGAAGATCACCAAGCATGCACTATAAACATGCAAATATGCTGCTATAGGGTCTCAGGCAACTAGACTGTTAGTATCTACAGAGTAATAAGGAATTTGTTGTTAATACATGCATAATGCACTACAGACTACTCTAAAATATTTCCCCTACTGCTATGCTCCCTATTCTGTTCTCTTTTAGCAC
This sequence comes from Platycnemis pennipes, assembly GCA_933228895.1. Classification (NCBI taxonomy): domain Eukaryota; kingdom Metazoa; phylum Arthropoda; class Insecta; order Odonata; family Platycnemididae; genus Platycnemis; species Platycnemis pennipes. The sequence goes on from OW121853.1 coordinate 111,750,759, forward strand.
GGGGAAAAAATGACATTTTGAATCTCTTAGTACCACAATCTATCTATTTAATCTTATTTATCTGGTCGAATCTGGCATAATACGCTAGTGTTTTTAATATATGCCTAACATCTTCAGTAAAGCTATCCGATTTAAATTTCTGTAAGAGATTTAATCTGTAGGTACGCTCTGATAATGATTCCCACCCTAATTCTTGTATTAATTCTGAAACACTTCTCAACCTATCGTAACACCTTTTAACGAACCTAGCTGCTCTACGCTGCACACTGTCTAGTTCTCTCATCAAACCTAATTCATTCGGATAAAAGTTGACACCCACCGAACGAGCTACTTTAAAGATTGCTACGTCATCCACCTCCCGTCCTTGACTGTGTTGACGTAGAACGAGAAGGGAGCGTAATTGGGCAGAGGATGACTGCCTGAAGATCTCCTGTCGTAATCACTTACATTGGTGGTGTCAGCAGTGTGTCCCACATTGTGATAAGGCGAAGGAGCCACTCGGTCTCAGTTGTGATTGGACTAAGTGTATGACGTACGAATCCTTTGCAGTCCCACTTTGTCGAAAGGGTTAAAAAAATCAGTATCTACATCAGTGCTTATAACTCGAGAACTAATTGACGGGTCGAAGAATGGAAAAATAAGGTTCTTTTTATTTTACAAACTATCAGATTCAACAATAAAAACTGAAGTAGACGATCCCCTTGAACGCTTGTTGCGTGATGGAGGATTTGCCATTGACTATTCCCCTTCTTACTTTATTAGAACGGGGGCGTTTACTCAGAACCGAGAACGCAATTTTGTACACGAAATCGTTAGATATAAACGAAAAAAGAATTTTAACGAAAAAATTAATCTACTAACCACAGCCATTTACTCAAAAATCAAAAATTAAAAGAAGCAAAAGGTGACGCCCACCGAAAAAGTTGCTTTGATATCATTGACGTCATTTTCCTCCCATACTTGACTGCTTTTAGTGGAAGGGAAGGGAGTGGAGGTGGGTTCTCGGAATGTCTGCTCGCACAGATGCTGTCTCAACTGCTCCTATTGGCAGAGTGAGCTGTGTCCCCCCCTTTGCGACAATACAAAGTAGCTTCGAGGGCTCAGTTGTGATTGGGCGAAGTCCATGACGTCAGAAGTTGCACCACGCCCACTTTTCCGAAAGGGTTAAAAACATCAGTTTTTTTGTAGCTTATAACTCGAGAAGTAATTGAAGGATCAAAAAACGGAAAAACGGGTCTTTTTATTTTACAATTCGGCAATGAAAAATATGTCAAACGACCGCATTAACATTTAAAAAAAAATTGCAAAACGAAAGCGTAAAAGTTCTTAAATTCACCGCATCCACATGACTTCTTCAGATTCATATTCAGTTTTGACACGCAAGCAATGGGGTCGTTTGTCATATTTTTTTATTGCCGAATCTGATAGACTTGTAAAATAAAAAGACCCATATTTTTCCGTTTTTCGATCCGTCAATTAGATATCAAGATATTTGCGGAGAGAAACAGATGTTTTAAATCTTTCGGAAAAGCGGGCGTTCGAAGGACTAGTAGATACGTCATCCGCTTCGTCCAATCACCGCGGTCCTTCCCAAATCGTATTTCCCAGTTAATTTTCCATTTTGAACTGTTTTTTTTCCTCTTGCTTGTTTTACTACCTTCCAGTTATTATCAAAGACGTCCGTCACTTCATCCTTTTTGCTGTCCACCTTAGTTATGGTGTAGGTAAACACTACTCCATAGGGGTATCTTTAGGCTTAGCCTCGATCATAACTATCCATAACCTTATGATTTACTGCAAGAAGCTCTTCACTCTCGTTTGGGCACTCTTCCTAAGCGTTATAAATACTCGATAGTTACCATTTAATGGTCTTGTGTGCATAATCCTAAAATATTTCACCTCAAAAGTCTTTTCTTCGGGCCACTAATTTCCACCGATTTCTGATAGGTACTTTGAGGCCATTCTCCGCATTCCCACCTTCAGGTTCTCCAATCTTCTGCAGGTCCAAAGTGACCTGCGGGAGGCCTCACGTTCCAACCCTAAAATATCTTTCACACTCGAGTTCTGTACTCTATCAGGTATTCCCCACCCGGAGATCCAATGGAGATTATTTTACCTACGGAATATTTTACTCGAGAGGGTTCCATCACGTCTTGATGAAAAGAAAAGGGTGGAGTAGCTGCAACTGCTAGGCATAATAATGTGGTGGTTTCCCCTTGCATTTCACATCGCAGTATTACAGCCATTAGAGTAAATTTTACCACGCCTACAGTGAAATGAGAGTCGCTGTACGGACCACTGTTTTCTCCACCTGTATTCACATGAAGAAGAGCAGCTGCCCTCCCCTCCTGGTGATGAGATGCGTAATTGTTGGCGGCCTACTGTCACCATGTCGCGGCGTCTTCACAGGTTTTGTACGATTTGAAAGGCCTACCTTTCCCCAAGATGGACTAATACCACCTCAAATGTTGTTCTTTCTTCCTACGACTGCATATAGGTTCCGAGTAAACTCAGTTATCTCGCAACAAATCTCTAAAGTTAGAAGCGGACCCCTCATCCACAGTCCGGCAGACACAGCGGCGTCGGAAGTGGGGGGCAGGGGGGCATTCGGCCCCCCCCAGAATTTTCCCCGGGTCCTTGAGAAATGGGTCTTCATTAATAAAAATTACATTTCACATGTTTCCTGCTTGCCTATTCCCTTCTGACGCATATTCTACCACCTTCATATGCACTAGTTTAACGGAATTCTAGTCTATATCCCCCTCCTATCCCCAAAAAAATGCGGGCCTTTTTCTCAAGAGCCGGGCCCTTTTCAAGGTTGGCCCCTCCCAGCGAAAATAGTGCCGACGCCCCTGGGCAGACGCACTCGGAGTCTTTAAGCACAGTCACGTGAATGAATCAGCCGTAAAAAATAATTACGGTCATCACGCCACACGTACTTCGCGAGATTTCATAGTGCCTTCATCTGGCTCAGAGTTTTTTCTTCAGCCACAGCCTCGTCTTTTTACTGGCATTCTTCTCTTATGTCTTAGGCAGCTTCTTTCGCAGCTGTGCAGGTCTGATCTGATCATCTGATCTTGTATCTACTTGTATATGTGCATGATGCACTGCATATCATAGCTGCATGTAAGTAGTGCATGTTTGGTGATTTTCTTTCTCTCATTGGCTCGTAGGGTACTGCGTAGACGTAGACGTATATATCCATGTTTTCCTGGGTTGATTACGCTATATTCTAGCATTTAAATTTCTCTAGCTTAGACAGTATATTATCATATTCAACACATTTTCTTCATTTCATGAATTGATTATAAAACCGTAATATTTTTTATCCTCATGCACTAAAATTCAATTGTAATATCTGCTTCTAAATGAGACGCTTAAGATACCCTCGTCCTGCGTTAGAGTGGGTAATGTGGATAAAATCATCATTACCCTTCCATCAATTTTTTGATTGATTTGGTGAGATTCTCCATTAATTCTTTTTTCAGTTAACTTCTGATTAAAAGCATTATTTTCATTTTCTACAACTTTCATTCCTTGCTCCATTTATCTCAGTCTTCCTATGTCAATCTTTCCAGTTACTTTTACTTAATTATATTTCCATGAGATCATCATGCACATTTGATCCGCCCGATTATTCCTAAGCAAAGTATTTTCACAAGATGTATTTTTTTATTAATAAAAAAAATATTTATTTATCATTGGCCCGAAAACAACACATGTGGTCTTTATATCGGGTACTTCAACGAAAAAAAAACTACACAAGCACAGACATCCATGCTCCGGACAGTGAGAAACCTTCCCGGGTGGGTTTCGAACCCGCAACTGGGATTGGCAGGCGAGAGATTTACCCCGTCGCCACCCAGGCTGGCGATTTCTCTTCTTACCCTCAGTAGACCTTGAGTTATTCTTTCCAAAATTTCATCATTCTTTTATAATGATGTTTTCATTCTTGCTTTTGTAGCAATTACTGTTACTCATGCCCTACAGCAATAAAAAGCATGTTCCATATAGTATTCCCCAGCTCTCATACCTATAATATTTATACTATGCATAATATGTGTATTTATACATATTATATGTATATGCTACATATTTTATATTATATATACATATAATATAATGTGTACATTTATACATATTATTTAACATATATAATATGTATACCTACTTATTTGTAATAATGCCTCAGTGACTTTTATTATTTGAAATATAAATATCTGAGAACTGTGAAGTAATTCAATGCCATCATCACTGTCAATGTCATCACTGTTGGACATAATGGTTTGTTGAGACTACTATCTAAAACATTTAATTCTTCCACATTTAGCTCACTCTTTATTTTGCATTCTGTCTTGCTGTCTAAATCAATTTTCCCTTCCTTCTTATCATACAATGTTCAACCAGATGTATGATTCTCTATTTCTTTCAGTATAGACTGCATGAGAGTAAAAAATATATTTTATCAGGCATTCGTATAATATTTAAAAAATCAGTATTTAATAGTTGAAGATAAAAACAATCCTGATTACCACTCAATTTCTATATTTTAATTTTATTTAAATATTTAAGAATGACATGACTCACTGGTGGGCCATGTCACCATGCCAGCTGATATCACTGTGACTCACTACATTTTTGGTCATACAATGACAAAACCCAACAATAATTCACCCTGGGCTAAATGTATAAGTTTTCTAGACAAGTCAACAATCAGGAAGTTTTGTATTTATGCCCTTTTCACCAAGTTGACTCAATATCAGCTCTAGCATTTCTGATTTTTGAGAATAGCAGTACATTAATTATTTTATGGTCTGTTTACTTCCTAAAGTTTTCCCACTTATTGTATATCTATCAATATTGTTATCATATGAGTAAAATGACAAATTGGGTTTCTTACGATAGGTCCTCCTTTAATTAATTTGACTGATCGTTTTCATTTCCTCTTCTACTTTCATTCCATCTCCTGCACTTTCATTGGCCTATGTCACCATGTACCTGTCCATTGTGATTTTTAAAAGTATTTTGCATCAATCAAGAGATCTCTTATTTGCAAACCAGATAATGACAGCACATCTTTGAGGCACTATCAAAAATGTTTGCTCTGTGTTGTGTATGCTTGCAATCCAATTGTACATAATCTGAAATTTGGATCATGAATTAATTACACTTTTTCATAACCCTCACAAGCTATAAGGGTTAGCACCATTTCATCAATACTCTAGTTAATGGCAATGGAATTAACACATTCAGCACAGACCACGCCAATTGATGTGGTACATGCCGAGCCAAGCTATGGATGGCATAAATTGACGTGGTCGCTTTTCCAGTCTGGTATCCCTTTTTTCACCCTCAGATGCATTGAATGTCCACATTTACTACCCACATTGAATTTGCTTAGGGGTTAGATTAGGGGCTAGGGGTAATGGATTGAGGGTAAGATACAAAACTTTGATGAGCAATCCTACCAGTGACTGTCAAAAAATAGATAAATTTGCATTACTGAATTTTCCAGTAATTCATGGAGTTGCTGGGATCTTTGTCTTTATGAACTCTCATAGTTACCATGATACTCCTCGAAAGAATTAATTGAGTTACGAAAGACTTTTTCTATTAAATATGATTTTTTGGAAGTCTTACTGGTTCATAATTACCCTAGTTCCAATCTTCTTTAGAAATTATAAATCCATTCAGTTATTATTTGAAATATTCAATACATATTATAAAATAGCAGAGCTCTTTTCTACACCATGGGCTCACTTGATGATGATTGAGCCCTATATGGAGTTAATATAATTGAGCCCTGGATATGGAGTTTATATAATTGCTTGTTGAGACCAGTATTCTTTTGGGTAGCATCCGCTTAGGATTGCCAGGTCAGATCCGGTTTGCCAGATCAGACCTGATTAGGATTTAAATCAGCTCATTTCCTGATCTAGTTTTTTCAGATCAGACCTGATCTGAAATTTCCATATGGGATATTTAATATTGTGGTATGCATGTAATGTTTCCAAAGCACTCTAGCTATAGTGTGAAAGATGCATTGGGGACTAATCAAGAAAAGAATTTGAAGGGTTAGGCCTGACTGCCTTCAAATTGCGTAAGTTTAAGACAGCATGGAACAAATGTTGAAAATTCTAGCCAAAGTAGGAGATGGTGGGCCAATCCCTGAATCTGCACTTGAATGCCTTCTAACTGAGCTGTGTTGAATGCACTGTGACTGTACTGTAGCATGTCCATCGCAACTGTACTGTGGCATGTCCTCTGTGACTGTACTCTGGAATGTCCACTGCGACTGTACTATGGAAATTCTACTGTGACTGTACTGTGAGAATTGTACTAGATTGGAAACATTCTAGTACAGTTCATAGCAGATTTGCAGTCCACTTACCTAGCACAGTTACACTACAGTTATGGTACAGTTCCAGCCCAGATTTTTCTACTTGGGTTGTTTTTTTTCCACAACAGTTTCACTAGCAACCCAGCAAAAATGCTTGTCTCAACTGATCAACACTGCAGAAACCTGAGATTGAACAATAAAATTACTAGAATAGAATAGAAATAAATTTATTGCCCTTGGACATCTTCGTCCACTAAGAGCATGCAAAAAAGTACATGTATGTTTGAGCTCGATAACACATTGATTTTCAAAGCAGTTACATTGCTAAGTACAGAAATAAAACAGCTCCTTAAATGAGGTTTTGCATGCATATTAAATTAAAACCCTTCTTGGTTGAATATATACGAAAAAAATCTTTTTTTAAAAACAAATACTGAACTACTTTAATCCATAGTGCCATCTTTTTTATTTTTCTTCAACACTAAAATGTGATGAACTAGGCTGATCAGTTTTCATTACTGACTGTCCACTATGATGGTGACAAAGTATAGGGGGAACATTTTTTTCTGTTGTATTTTCTCGGAGACTCCCTTAAAAGTGGGAAATCGGCTATAAAAGGAGATTAGAAGAGTTTCAGCCTCAATTTTGGGAAATTAACCAGTGCATCATGAGGTTAAAGTTGGAAAAACTATAATTCCGAAAAAAAATTGCAGTTTATCCTCTATAAAATAAGAACTATTCATCCTGTAGCCATAATTCTCATTTCATTCAATAGAAAATTTTATTGTCCTCAAATTTTGCTGAAACCACTTTTTTGCTAAGACATATATTAAGTGGTATTTAGCATTTGTCATGTCAGGTGGGTCTCCATAACTCAAAATCACCCTTTTTGGAAAATGTAAACTGAACTTATTTATATAAAAATCTTTCTTCAGGAACAGGATGGTACTTATAATTCTAATTCATTTACTTTTTGACAGTTTTCCTTAATTTGTATTATTTGCAAGGATAATTTGCACGAAAATCAATTATATTTTCTAACTTTATACATATTTTCTCGAAATGTAGTTTATAGGAAATTAGTTAAACCTGCAAAAGGAAATACCCTCAATTTGTAAAGCAGTTGAAGTGCATTCAAAATGGATATCTGAAAGTCCATCATTCCTACAAAGTCTGCTAATTCTGCCAATGGTAAGGACCATATTTTTAGAGTCGATAGATGACAAACTATCAATGCATATACAATACACATATAACAAGCAATGTACCTGTACTGCTTTATTTTGAACATTCCTCTTCCCCTTTAAATTGGCTGAATTATACCTCTGTTGAAGAAACATGGGATTAAGATATAGTTAACGTTTGATTTTCAAGGCGAGAATGTTCATGTGGTGAGTTTTTTCTCATGAGGTTTGATGGAAAATGGGTGTGCCACTGACTTTTTTTAATTAGCCATGTCTCATGAAGTCATTGGCAGTAACTTGCTATCTAACTATTAAGCTTTATGAAGTTTAATTTTTCATATTGGCAGCAAGTGAAATATAATACCTACTAGGAAGTAGAAGCTTACAGTATAGGAAATTTTAATTTTTGCAAGAAAGCCATCAACTAGGTAGACACATTAGGGATTGTGTCTTTGGAGAATTAGGTCTCAGGATGACCAGTTTTTCTTTTATGGAGGTGAAACGAATTTTTTACTGAAAATCATAGCTTTTCTATACTTCAACCTCAATGAGGCATGGGATAATGTTACCAAAATAAGCAGAAACTTTGCCAATATCTTTTTCTAACCAATTAGCTACTTTAAGGGGGTGCCCCCAAAGAAAATTGAGCACTGATTTCTTACAACCACCATAATGTCCACCGTATGAATTATGTCAATGTAAAAAGGTTGGCTGATTGGAGAATCAAGTGGAGGGCTCTGTGAAACCAACCTTAGCACTGTTGACTGATGATGTCCTGCTTTTGAAAAATAATTGGGAGTTACCAGTGACTCTGTATCCCAAATAGGAAAAGAATTTATGAAAATTTGTAGTAAGAAACTTTTTAGTCAGGAAAAAAATGATTTCTTATCCATATGCTTCTCCTTATATGCCTATAGCAAGGGTGAATAAGAAAACCTCTGAATTGTGGTTCTTAAAGCACGATGACCTACTAAAATCTAAAATATGTCATTTTAATTAATTAGTAATTCTCTGACCCTCGTCAACACAAAAGAATGCCGTTTCTGAATTCATAATAATCTGTTCACAAGAATGTTGCAGTAAATGGTTCAGATACCTGGTAATTAGGAAAGTGAGTGAACAGGTACTTATGAGTCATTACGAAGAAGAAAATATTTTGAAAGAAGATAAAAATGCTGAAGAAAGGAGAATTTAAGTTCAGTATCTAAGAAGATGATAAGAATGAAGACTTTGTATAGTATGAAGGCTGGGAGATAAAATATATGGAGATTTGAAGATTTTAGTTAGGAAACATGAATTGTATAGGCATGATAAAAGAAATTACATACATGAATGGGGAATTACAGGCCGGGGCTATCCACAAAAATCAAAGTTATTGCCTTCATATCTAGGGGACAATCAACATCAAGGCAACTGCTTGTGTTGAAAAGATCTCTTCAATTTTAGCCTGCTGAGTTTATGTCCATTTTCAATGTGATTCCCTTGTTTTGACTTAAGTTGACTAGTTAACAAATGTTCAAGCTAAAGTTATATTAGACTTACCAAGGTGGATTTCAAGCTCACAAATTCAACTTTGTGACAATGAAGTAAGCTCAATGCCATTTAGGACAGTTTAACTTAAGATCCTCTTCATGTTCATAATTGAAAATCAATTATTTTACTGGCTCCTTGATTAAAATATTCTCGGTCATCACCTTAGTCACTTACCTGTAATAAATATAGAAGATGTCTTTCATAAACTAGTTGTTCCTCCTCAGGAGGTAAATACATAACATTCCCTGTTTTGAGGGGTAGTTTCTCACCACCTGTGCCAAACTGTGGCTGTCACTTCTAAATTTTGGTGCTGGTGCTGTCCTTATATATGTAATTAACAGTCAAACCTCCCTTAATGGACACCTCCAAATAGGGAACGGTTCCTGAAAATGGACAGTTTTTCAATCCCTGGCAGCAGAATATGGAAGCTTATGAAACTAAACTCTCCAAATAGCAGACACTCTCTATAATGGATGCAGACAGATGAAAGAAACATTTTCCTTCAATTACCTCCAACCCTTTTACTGCCAGTGGGCTGACATATTGGCCCTCAATGGTTGTGCGAAAACTGCCTACTGCGATATATCGGCCAACTTACATTGCATCATTACATATTTGTAATATTATTATTTCCTTCAAATCAGAGACAACATGAATGATTTTTTCAACCTCATAAAAATGAAATATATCATCAACCTTGAGAAACGTACATGTTTCAAGAATTAAATTGAGTGCTTCAAATATATCCATAATTCATATTCTTACGATTTTCACGGAAATGGGCTTGGCAGTTTTTGCCAAGTCTACCTTAAAGGGGCTAGCAGTAAAAGGGTTAATGGAGACACTACGACCTATCCTGTAAACATTTTCTTCCCCTGAACCAAAAAAAGACCATTTTTTGTAGCAAATACATATGTACAGAATGAGTGATTTTCTAGGAAATTTTCCAAAAGAAAGATTTTATTAAAAATGTGGGAGCAATCTGCTATCTGTCTCTGAGTATGCTCATGCCTGTTTACTTTATACTGACTGCTTATTACACTGCTAATTATCTTTTTTGTAAGGGGCAAGTTTTTGATTCTTGTTTTGATCATGATGTTGCCAATCTATGGAAGCTCTATTGATAAAAAATAAAAAGTTGCTTATTCCATATTTTTGGTCATAGAGGTTTAGTTTTCAAAGATTTAAAGCATAAAAGTTCTATTCAACATATTAAATGCCTTTATAATTTAATTTGGTTTTGTTATTGTGTAGAAAAATCTATCCTCATTCCGGACCCCTCTAAATAGCAGATACCTCTCAATAGGGGACAATATTTTTGGTCCCAAGCATGCCCAGTATTAGGAAGTCTGACGCTACTAAGACCTTAGTCTTATCTTTGGTAATAGTATACTTTGTATGCAATGTATTAGTTAATGAGTGAAAAGGACTTCTTTTGTTGAATTCCATTCTTAGCATCCCAAGCACCGTGTTTAAGATTTTCTCACCATCTGTCACAGTTGCAATTACAATTTCCTCCCATAAATTTTACAATTGGTTCACAAGATCTTACACTATAGCCCAGTCTGCAGATAATTTCATTGCAAAGGGTAAGTCCAAAGTTCTAATTTAGGATAGTCTCAGATAGAATATATTCAGCTAAATCCAAGCTGAATGATTTTTGTGGTACCATGTCACTTTGAGAAATCACATATAACACAAGGAAAAAAACTGGTCCTTTTAGTCAATCTGTGAGTTTTAGATGCTCTTGTTGTGCTTTGTAAATTGTGAGCTTGATCCTCACCTACCAGACTGACCTATAGCTTAAAACTGGTTGATTCCCTTCATTTCCACTTTTTTCAACATTCTTCTTCCATTTTTTTCCTTGCATCATGAATAATATCAATATTAGCATTCTTTTTTTAAATTTAAGTGGATAATTTTCAGTCTCTTGAAGTAGATATATTTCTATGAAAGGTCAGCTATGCATTTTATGGACCTGTTTTATGGCTGCCATTGAGTCTTCACTCTGCATTAGGAAATGCTGACAGGGATTTCCTATAAATTTCAATTGCCTACTTGTTGGGTGATTTCTAGCTAAAATTATGGTCTTTCTAATTGTGCATACTTTGAAAAATATAGGACATGTTCAGTGGTGTCACGTGCATAAAATATGGATGTTGACGCAGAGCTGGCAATACATAAAAAATCCATTGTGTAGGTTGTTCCTCAGTCGGTCAGTACATTATTGGGAGCCCAGATAGCCAGCATTGTGTTGTAAACATTGTAGAATATACTGATAGAATACACACATTTGAAGTTAACACATGAAATTTAAAAACAATGTACCTAATATGCATCGATGTAAAAAGTGGCGTTCGTACACATTGGTGCATTCTCAATGCTAAAGTTAACTATGACAATGAATCTTATTGGAACTCACCCACTACTCATTTATAGAGCTTGTCACTGCCATGGACAATGTGAGACATGCTGCTATCTTTAGGATTTGAGAAGAACTATTAGAGACGGAATTAGAAGATGGCCAGTGGTACCATGATCACATGTGAGTTGTGTTCATATTTACCCTGTTAGCAGTATTGCCCCTTGAAGCTATAGCTATGCAATATGCTCAACTTAGTAGTTCACAACAGGATTGTGCTCAGTGGGCTTGGCACGTGATAGAGATAGAAACAGAAAGTGAATTGACACACACAAATAGGTTCTCAACATGAAAAATCGTGTCTTCATCACAAAATATCGCGTGTATTTTAATTGTGTGAGAATACCAAATGATTCAGGAGCTCATGTGATCCTTAAGACAGGCCCCTGGATATGTTATAAAAGAGCATCATAGAATAAAATATTAAACAGAAAAAGGTTCGAAGGGCAGTATTCGCCTATCTCATTCCCTTGTTTTTAAAAATCCACATTGAACTTCTAACAAGAACTATTTGTGTTTCATTATCAACATCTTTAGATCATCCTTGTCAATATATGTGAGGATTGTGTCATCAGGTGTGTTGTCCTCAAGTTTTCGCCTTTTTCTGTCATTATTTTTTGGGCATTTTTGGGAAGTGTATGGATGATAACAGCAGCAGAGCAGTCAAGGCTGGAATCATTTGAAATGTAGTGCTACAGAAGAATGATGGATCAATGAAGTTACAGTTGAAGAAGTCTAAAGAATAGTGAGAGAAAAGAGAAGTCTTCTGAGAACCTTAAAAAGAATATGAAACATTTAATCGGCCTTATATCGAGAAATGGAAATAATCATCAAGGGATAAGTGAATGGGAAGGCTTGGCATGAGATGCATGGAGCAAGCTGTTATGGATGCATGAGAGTAGAGTTATGATAATATGAAGAGCTTACCCTAGGAGATTGTTAGTTAAGAGAAGAATTGACTTGAGTGCTGTGTCAAACAAATCAAAGAATTGTTGACTCATGATGATGATGGCAGTGCCAGAGCAGATCCTCAAAGCAGTCACATTCACATTAGTATTTTTAAAATTACTCTTAGGTAAAGTGAAACAGAAATATCATCATTTAAATTTTGTCTGTTGCTCAAAATCATTCAATTAAATTGGCTTTTAGGAAAGGTACAATAAGTTGTGCATTTCCAGAGGCATTTTCATTAGGGATGGTTCGGTTCCACTTTTTTTCGGTTCCGGTTCGGTTCTGAACTTCACTTCTCGGTTCCGGTTCTTAATGTACCACCTACTTTGCATTGCTTAGTGGTAAGATAAGTTAATCAATAATCATTTTCAGAGACATTCTGCTTGAAAAAGAATACCTACTTCATTATATTTTTGTGTTATATATATTATTTTATGATATAATTTACGAAAATGATATGAGGACTCGCACCTCCAAAGGAGGTGGACGTAACACATACCTATCAATCAGAATATCCTTATTACAGCGGTATTTCATCACTTAATAGAACTGGATGTAATAAAATAAATCATATAGTCATTTTAACGACTGAATAAGAATAATTGGCGGCAACTTTGAAGCATCTAAGTACACTATTTCGCCAGGTTTTATGTGAAGCCTCTACTTTCAGAGTGTGAGCAGGTTTCAAACTGGTTTTCGCGCCAATTATTTCGGTACTGATTATTTTTGGCCTCGGTTCCGATTCTAAGCTCAAGAACCAGTGGAACCGAGAACCGAACCGACCCATCCCTAATTTTCATCATTCATACTGAATGCAACAGAAAAATCCATGATTTTACCCATGCTTGAATAGCACTAATTATCAGTATTTTGCTCTCTGAAAGGCTAGTCTCCAACTAATGAATTTTAGATTTTGATGCAATTTGCCAAAAGAATGGTAGTCTCCATAGGTGATTTCCCATCCAGAGGGTGATTGGTGGTCAGGAAAAACATGGCTTGATATAGTTCTGTAAACTAGTTTCCCAAGGGACATGTGCCTAGGAAAGTAAACAAAATGAGCTCTTTCAACTACCTTTTTATTTGTCAAGCAGAGTGGGAACATCACTTCAGTTACATACCTACCTCAGTTATAATTGCGTGGAACTCAAAAATGACATAATGAGATGGCTGAAGTTGGGCATACTGTTATGAATGTTTGGTTTCTGATAATACCCATGATTTTAGTTTGCTTCTAAATATTGCTCTTATGCATGATTATTCAGGCCTTGTGTTAAAATAATTTTCATAAGTAGCAAGAGCAGGTGTTGAAGAGTTGCTATAAACTGCATGCGATGGCCATAGACCTTGCAGGAAATTCATATCATTCAGAAATTTCTAGATTGCACCCCAGAAATTGAAATTGAAGAGTAAAATTGTGAAAGACACTTTATGCATGATGAATATTCTTCAGATGCACGAAAAATGCTCTTGATTGCCAGAAACGAATTATACAATGGCCAAAGTAGCAATGCTAGTGTACCTGCCTGTAAATCCAAAGGATGTGGGTACAAATTCTTCCTCGGTATGGATATTGTGAACATTTAATGTTTAACTAATAGTTTAGA